>JAPDPK010000006.1:5692500-10492500 GCA_031772115.1 Heritiera littoralis | reverse complement strand
ACTGCTATGTTTCCAGAAGCATTCTGTTTCTAAAATAGTCGACTGCTATATGGACCAGTAGACAACCATTTCTTAAGAAGCATTTTGGTTCAAAACTAGTTGACTGCTATATGGACCAATCTACTGCCCCATGTGTTTTCAGAATTTCAAAATATCAGAATATATAAAAGAAAATAATTTCGATAAATGGAAATATGAGGCAGCAGCCGACTGCCTTATAAGGCCAGTCGACTGCCCAGTTTGAAAAGAGATTTTTAAAACCTATTTCAAGAAAGTACGAATGTCATAGCAAATAGCTATATGAAAAATGTTTTGAGACTATGAAGTACTTAATGATTATGCACTTCTATATATGTTCATGGCTGAGGAGCTCTAGTCCAGCCCTCAGTGCTACAGATGTCACCTGACTAGTGTTCACTGTAGCCACCGACGTTTGGCCAAATTGTCTCTGTTATGTATATATTGGCTAGGGGAGGATTCCTGGCTCCTACGGGAGTACGCCACAAGATTCAGTGCATAATTCTGTTAATATGCCAATAGTCTCTCTATTATTTCAAAGTTATATGTTATATGATGTATGTTTTGATGAAAGAATATGATGCATGTTTTGAAGCAAGTTTATGAAGTATGATGTTTTGAAAAAGTATATGAAGTATGCTATTTTAAGGAAGCATATAAAGTATGTTTGCCTATACCATTTGAAAGAAATATACATGGTTGCAAATGATATATGAAAGAAGTACATGATGCATGCTTTCTAATGATTTTACATGTGATAACCGCTAATTTTGTAAATTTAATATTAAATATTCGTAAATTTAATATTAAAGCAAATAGAAAAGTTAAGTAAATAAATAAATTATTTACAAGATGGAATATTAGTGAAAATTCCGTAACTTGAGAAAGTGACGAATTGGGAAATTCAAGTGAAGGAAATTTAAATTTGGAAATAGGAATAAGGTTGGAATTATGGAAAACTAATGAAAGGAAGAAATTTAATTTGGATAAATGGAAATTCAAATTAAATAAGAAAATGAGGAAGAAATATGAAATATATTTATATAATTATAGGTTATATAAATGTATTTTTATACAAATACATATGTAATTAAATACTGTATAGTATATAGTATATATCAATATATATTGGTATATATATGCATATACTATTTTATAAATTTAAATAATACATATGTATATAAATTAGCATCTTATGTATATTTAAATATATACATATATGAAAAATGTAAAGATTGATTTACATTAAAGTTTGAATATATATATATATATATATATTGTATTATTACATTTATATAAAAATATATATAAATGTTATGTAATTTTAAAGTAAATGAATATACATATATATATATATATACTAGATATATATATTTTAATACATAATATAAATATATCTTGATATAATATATATAGTACAATACTATATATAATATAATAATATTATATGTATAATATATGGTATATATTATATGCATAATATATAATATATAGTATATAATATAGTATATGTATAATAGATATAATAAAAATAAAACAAAAAGAGAAAACAGAAAAGGAAATCGGGTAGGGGTCCGATTTCCCTTCCCAAGCGAGGCCGACCGACGGAGAGGAGGAGGGAGAGCGAAAGATGGCGACGGCGAGGAGAGGAGAAGAAGCCGGTGACCGGAAGAGAAAAAGAAACGGCGGGAAAGGGAGAAAAATCGAAAAACAAAAACGGAAAAAGTCGAAGAGAAAGGAGAGGAGGAATCGGCAGTGCCGGCTGGTCCAAGCACCGCCACCCCAACGTCGACCTCGGCGGAGGCGAGAGGAAGGTAGAGAAGCCACAGACGGTGAAGGAAAACGGCGGAGGAAGGATGAACGGAGGAGGAGAAGAAACCGAACCTAGACGGACTTGATCCGACGCTGTGACGCCGATCCGGGATGAAAGGAGGCTAGATCCAAGTTCGCCGTGGCGTCGGCCAGCTGAGGAGCCAACGAACCGCTGAAGAACCTGCCACCGGAGGAGAATCGACGGTGAGGGAGCTGGACTGGTTTGAACCGGTCGAACCGATTCAGATTAGGAAAAAAGAAAAGAAACGGAAGAAAAAGAAAAGAAAAAGAAGAAAGAAAAGAAAAGGAAAAAGAAAAAGCAAAAGAAAAAGAAGAAAAGAGAAAAAGGAAAGTCCCGGAATTCGAAAATTATGGAAATCCCGAAAATTCGGTAAGAAATACGGAAATTATTTCTGATTATTTAATTAAATAAATTATGGAAAAATTCTAAATTTTAGAATTTTATTTCCAGAAAAATTTCCTCGATGACGAGATGATGGAATCTGAAAAGATGGAGTACGAGCGCGACCGATAACGAGGACGTCACAGACCCAAAAAAAGTAAGAGAGACATGTGCAGCCTGTAAGGATATTCGGCACACATGTTTTAAATATGCATTTAAATTTTTATAAATGCTATTGATGATGATTGGTTGGAAATTTGTGGTGATTTATCAGTTGAAAATATAAACTGTATTTTCATGTATGAGGCTAGCCAATCGGCAGCCGTTATACTGCCGAAAAATTTTCAAAAATTACCAAAAATCATAATAAATGATTTTATGTCACGAGAAATGATTTTCAACCACGAAAATTGAGAAAATGAATATTTTCATAAAAACATAAATAAAATGAAAGTGATTTAAAATATTCATGTTTTCGAGAATGGTAATAATGAAATCACCGAAAATTCTTTTCGAGAATGGTGATAATGAAATTACCGAAAATTCTCTTAATATGTAAATTACACGTAATACGATACGAAAAATGAAAAGAAAATAAAGTGAATATTTTTATAAATATTTCTTAAATATTCACTAAATGGTTTTATAACCTTTATGGTTTTAAATTATGAAATTATATATTTTTATAAATTCCATAAAGGTTTATTGATGATGAAAAATAATGTTTTGAGACTAGTTGGCAACCTTATCATGCTGATATGTGACATGTGATATGTGATATGTAGTCTCGATCGACACCGGATCAGTGATCCGCCAAGGACAATTATAGACTATGGCCATAGATCTGACATGATTATTTATACCCTTCGGGGTCTATAGCATGATATGAGTAACGATCCAGTGGACAGGCTGGGAGTGCCTCAGTCTACATATAAGAAAAATGTTTTATATGATATGGTATACATTAAATGTAAACGTTTTACATGATATGTGATAAGTTAAATGAAAGTGATTTACAAAATTTTACATAATGCTTATTTCGATACTGATTTTAGTACTACGAGATGATTTTCATATGACATGTGATATGAACATGTAACAAGTTTTCAAAAGGAAAAAGAGTTTATAAGTTTAATATTCTTACTATGATTTTAAATTGAATATTAGACTATATGTGACATGAATATGTGATATGTTTTTCAAAAAGGAAAGAAGAGGAAAATAAATCTAATATTCTTATTATAATTTCTTAAATTGAATATTAGATTTAAATGATGTATATTTTATATGAAAAGGATTTAATAGCTTATTTTACTATTTAAAGTACTGTACCAATTATGCTTTGTACAGTAAAACATGAAAAGATTTCAAATGAAAATGACATGAAATGAAAAGAAAAAGGATTTAAATTTCAAAAGAAATTTATTACTCTCTACAGTTGCTTCTAGGTTCCGAGACAAGACAGGTATTTCAAAATACCTGCCTTACTCCATCCGGATCCCTAGCCGACAGTAGTATCCTTCCTACATGTTAGCCTAGAGCCCTTATAGGAAAATGAAAAAGTATTTTCACCATATAGATAGCTGAATATCAAGTGTTGCATATAACTCTCTTACTGAGCTGCGGTTTGCTCACCCCTTAATTTTAACATTTCAGATTTTCGAGGACTGAGAGTCTGACCATTTAAAGGATTTCGACTATGCATTTGGGGATGATGTGACAGCTTGATTTATTACATAAGGTACAATCATTTATTTTTCGTATTTAGACTCATCTACAGTACTACTTCCTTATGAATTAAGATAGGGGATGTAATTCATATAATAATTTTATATGAAATTGTTTATATGTAAAAGAAAAGTAAAGTATCGCAAACAGCCTAATCAAATAAGATGTATAGAATAAGATGAAAAATAGGGTCACGGGCTGTGACAGATTTAATGGTATCAGAACAGGGTTGGCCTGATGTCTGTCGATACTTTTGGAAAGAAAATGTGTTGAAAAAGTTAACACCCCCTGTAGTACTGTATAGTCTGAATACATAAAGAAAATAAATGATTGCAAATTGAATTGAGTTTTAAAAAGGGAGTGAGCACTATGAACTACGGATGTCAAAGAGGTAAAACAGCTCAGGAATGTTACCTGAAATGGTGATCTTATAATCTAAATGAAGGTCGGTTCAGTAAGGAATAGAAATGGACTCGGTGAGGGCCCCACCAGTACTTTTCTGTTCGGATCGAACTGAGACCTTAAAATGATGATATAAAGGAGGGAATGAAATATCATCATTAAATAGACCTTAAGATCACCGATTGAATATATAGAGAAAATTTTGGCCAAAAATGACCAAAACACCCCTACCTCTAAAATTTTACTTGGAGTTATAATAGACCAACAGAAGTTGGAATTGACTGATTTGATAGAGTAATTGATGGTGTAAGGATGCATTTCAAGCAAAATGATCCAATTATAAATCCTATTAGATTTCTCTATTGAAATCGAACAAGATTTTAAACTGTTGATATTAGTATGAGAAAGGATACTATCAACACATAGATAATAAGATCCTTGGTTTAAATGTATAGTGAGGAGAAAGAAATAAATGTTGAAATGACGAAATGCACTTATGTTGGACTATGTTTTGAATAGTGATAAATCAAGTTGATCTTGATGTTATTGATAATGATGAAGCTATTAATGGTATAGAGGAATGTAATATGAGTATAACGACCCCGACTATTAATTCCACTACACTTAAGTTACTGATATGACCCGAATGGTTATAGGGAAGTCGCAGGATGAACGACTCTATTATTGATTCTTAAGGGTCGAGTTAAAAGTGTATTGATGAGATGTTGATTACGGGATTGTTGGATATGATGAAAAGCAAAATGATTACTAATGATGAATGAGAAAGAGAACAATATAGAGGATGAAATCCATAGCAGTACGATTAATTCTGGTTTTATACAATCATACAGTCTCTAAAGCATTAAATGAATATTTATAGAACCAGAATATTTTGAAATATGTTTTATAGAATAATGTACTGTATGGAGTATATGAAATTGGAGAATATGCATAAGGACAATAAGTGAAGATAAGAGATGAGGAAGATAACAGCTAACCTGAATTATTAATGAAAATGATTGTAAAAGTAAATAATAGTAATAATAAATCGGTTAGCTGTAAAAGGTGTTAATTAACGGTTACACTTAATCCAGCATATAAATTAAGATGATTGATATGCTGTGAAGTATGAGTAAATAAGTTAATCAAGGCGGAGTAGATGTTAAAATGATTTAAATATTAAATGTCTCTGCCTTAAGGATGTACAGTGAAATGATAGGACAAAGAGATGAAATGTCCAAAATGATAAGAGATGTGCGATTAAAGAAAGTATCGAATGAGATTCCCGATAAATTTTCAGAGTAATATAGATTGAGAGATCGGGTTAATATTGACTCGATTATTAATATGAAATCTATTTTAAGCTTATATCGGAGAACGTAAAAGAATCCAAAAAGCTTAAGAAAACAACTCAGGAAAATATATGGATAATGAAATTCCCCTGTATAGATGTAAAGGATGGAAATACAGATGATGTGATTGAGGATGAATTAAATGGTGTATTAAATTTCTATTATGCAATAGAGTTTTTATTAAGAACAAATAATCATCTGTATGAAATTGATGCCTTAGTTAATCTAATCAGAGATATATGAGGAGTTTGTACGACTAGTCTCTGTACTAGGCATCATCAGATAAAAGATGAAGACTAATGTCCATAAGATAATAATGATTAGAACTCAATAAAATTTTTACGAGTTCTTATTAAGGTTTACAAGGTTAATGAAATACCTTGTGATGGACATAAGCCGAATGAATGAGGCATCCATATAAGGACAAAGTAATGATATACCATACAGTCTAAGACACAAATGAAAAATGAGCAGCATAGTGGTATAACCTCACAGACTCTTAAAAACTGTGATCTTTATGTTAAGTATGGCAAATAGGAGATTTAGCTAGACAGTATCTCTTTCTAAGATCTATGATCTCGAATGACAGAGCGACGTGGATCTGTCTATGATGAAAAGATAATGATTGAGATACGAAATGTACTGGGTCTAGCTAAATACTATTGCCATTCTATGGAAGAGTTATTGGGTTAGCTGCTCTACAGATGTGACTTAAAATTTAATAAGTTTAAGTCGGTAAATGAATAAATGCGAAGAAAAGATGGTATGCAAAAGGTTAAAGGATTTTAATAGTGGAATATTTTACCACTGAGGAAAAGCGACCGAAATGATGATGATGCAAAAGATGAATATGTAATAAGAGGATAAGTACAGGATGATGAGGGAACATAAATATGAAGCAGTTCCCAAATTAAGACTAAAAGTGATCTCACTTTGGTTATAACATGATTATGGCTAGATGGAAGATCGAGCCAATTTCAATAAATGAAATTTAATGATACTCAAACGAGTAGATAAATGAAGTATATGATTTACTGCCAGTAATGTAAATGGAAAAAAAAAGATATATAAATATATATACATACACCTTATAATAGTGAAATGGTATGGATAAAACGGTGATGAAAAGGATGATTGATTAGTCACCTACGGAATCTAAATTATCAAAAGAGTATAAGTTCAGGTATATCCTAAAAGTAAAGTGATAATGAATATACCACAAGAATAAAAGAGGTAATAAGAATGCTATATGAAAAGACGATATGAAGAGAAAATGATTGTCTCCTTATTCAATTATGGTAAATGATGAGTAACAGTAAAGTCTGCAATGAGATGTAGCTTTGATGAAATAAATATGAAAAGATTATTGGGGATAATAATGAAGAATCTAAAAGAGATTTGATGATATGAAAGTGATTAAG
This sequence comes from Heritiera littoralis, assembly GCA_031772115.1. Lineage (NCBI taxonomy): Eukaryota > Viridiplantae > Streptophyta > Magnoliopsida > Malvales > Malvaceae > Heritiera > Heritiera littoralis. Next base: position 10,485,364 of record JAPDPK010000006.1, on the reverse strand, counting down.
GACTGATTGTCTAATGAAATCACGTCTCCATTATCAAACTCTTAGATTCTTTAGTGCCATAGTCGAAATATGATTATAAAATGATGAGAAAGTATGTGAAGTTCCAGTGAGCCCTATATGTAATTGGAATCTCTGAGTAGCTATATGTTTATGAGAAGTAGCAAAAGGCTCTGAGATTCCAAATTTATTGATAGCATCGCTCAGTACTGATGTAAATATCTGAGCGTAGAATGGAAACGCTCGAAGATATATTAAATGAGCGGATGCACGAGATGTGAAAGCCACTGGGACAAATGCATATTATTCATTAAAATGTGTAAATGATAGTTATCAAACTATATCGACTTGGCACCATATGAGAAAATGGATGATGAACAGTATGAATCATATGTAATATGAAAAGGAGTAGAAATGGATAACTCCCAAATTGATAAGAAATTTTAAGGGAGTATAAGCATATGATGAAAGATGACATGAATGATTAAAAAGGGATCTTGATGTTGAAGGTATGCTGGCAGTATTAGTCAAAAGATGATTGAAAGGTCAGAAATAAAGAGTATACAAAATGCTACCACCTTTTAATTTAAGTTAAATTCGGATGACCGAATTTCTTAAGGTGGGGAGAATGTGATAACCGCTAATTTTGTAAATTTAATATTAAATATTCGTAAATTTAATATTAAAGCAAATAGAGAAGTTAAGTAAATAAATAAATTATTTACAAGATGGAATATTAGTGAAAATTCCGTAACTTGAGAAAGTGACGAATTGGGAAATTCAAGTGAAGGAAATTTAAATTTGGAAATAGGAATAAGGTTGGAATTATGGAAAAATAATGAAAAGAAGAAATTTAATTTGGATAAATGGAAATCCAAATTAAATAAAAAAATGAGGAAGAAATATGAAATATATTTATATAATTATAGGTTATATAAATGTATTTTTATACAAATACATATGTATTTAAATACTGTATAGTATATAGTATATATTAATATACATTGGTATAAATAATATATGCATATACTATTTTATAAATGTAAATAATACATATGTATATAAATTAGCATCTTATGTATATTTAAATATATACATATATCAAAAATGTAAAGATCGATTTACATTAAAGTTTGAATATATATATATATATTGTATTATTACATTTATATAAAAATATATATAAATGTTATGTAATTTTAAAGTAAATAAATATACATATATATATATACACTAGATATATATTTTAATACACAATATAAATATATCTTGATATAATATATATAGTACAATACTATATATAATATAATAATATTATATGTATAATATATGGTGTATATTATATGTATAATATATAATATATAGTATATAATATAGTATATGTATAATAGATATAATAAAAATAAAACAAAAAGAGAAAACAGAAAAGGAAATCGAGAAGGGGTCCCGATTTCCCTTCCCAAGCGAGGCCGACCGACGGAGAGGAGGAGGGAGAGAGAAAGATGGAGACGGCGAGGAGAGGAGAAGAAGCCGGTGACCGGAAGAGAAAAAGAAACGGCGGGAAAGGGAGAAAAATCAAAAAACAGAAACGAAAAAAGTCGAAGAGAAAGGAGAGGAGGAATCGGCGGTGCCGGCTGGTCCAGGCACCGCCACCCCAACGTCGACCTCGGCGGAGGCAAGAGGATGGTAGAGAAGCCACCGACGGTGAAGGAAAACGACGGAGGAAGGACGAACAGAGGAGGAGAAGAAACCGAACCTAGACTGACTCGATCCGCCGCCGTGCCGTCGATCCGGGATGAACGGAGGCTAGATCCAAGTTCGTCGTGGCATCGGCCAGCTGAGGAGCCACCGAACTGCCGGAGAACCAGCCACCGGAGGAGAACCGGCAGTGAGGGAGCTGGACTGGTCTGAACCGGTCCGAACCGGTTCAGACCAGGAAAAAGGAAAAGAAAAGGCAGAAAAAGAAAAGAAAAAGAAGAAAGAAAAGCAAAGGAAAAAGAAAAGAAAAAGGAAGAAAAATAAGAAAAGAGAAAAGGAAATTCTCGAGAATACGAAAATTATGGAAATCCCGAAAATTCGGTAAGAATTACGAAAATTATTTCCGATTATTTAATTAAATAAATTATAAAAAAATTCTAAATTTTAGAATTTTATTTCCAGAAAAAATTTCCTCGATGACGAGATGATGGAATCGAAAAAGATGGAGTACGAGCGCGACCGATAACGAAGACGTCGTCGACACGAAAAAAAGTAAGGGAGACATGTGCAGCCTGTAGGGATATTCGGCACACATGTTTTAAAGATGCATTTAAATTTTTATAAATGCTATTGATGATGATTGGTTGAAAATTTGTAGTGATTTACCGGTTGAAAATATAAACTGTATTTTTCGTACAGGAGGCTAGCCAATCGGCAGCAGTTATTTTAAAATTTTTTGAAAATTACCGAAAATCATAATGAATGATTTTATGTCACGAGAAATGATTTTCAACCACGAAAATCGAGAAAATGAATATTTTCATAAACACATGAATAAAATGAAAGTGATATGTTTTCGAGAATGATGATAATGAAATCATTGAAAATTCTCTTAATATGTAAATGACACGTAATACGATATGGAAAATGAAAAGAAAATAAAGTGAATATTTTTATAAATATTTCTTAAATATTCACTAAATGGTTTTATAACCTTTATGGTTTTAAATTATGAAATTATATATTTTTATAAATTTTATAAAGGTTTATTGATGATGAAAAATACTGTTTTGAGACTAGTTGGCAACATTATCATGCTGATATGTGATATGTGACATGTGATATGTAGTCCCGGTCGACACCTGATCAGTGATCCACCGAGGACAATTATAGACTATGGCCATAGATCTGACATGATTATTTATACCCTTCGGGATCTATTGCATGATATGAGTAACGACCCAGTGGACGGGCTGGGCGTGCCTCAGTCTCCATATATGAAAAATGTTTTATATGATTTGGTATACATTAAATGTAAACGTTTTACATAATATGTGATAAGTTAAATGAAAGTGATTTACAGCATTTTACATAATGCTTATTTCGGTACTGATTTTAGTACTACGAGATGATTTTCATATGACATGTGATATGAACATGTAATATGTTTTCAAAAGGAAAAAGAATTTATAAGTCTAATATTCTTACTATGATTTTAAATTGAATATTAGACTATATGTGACATGAATATGTGATATGTTTTTCAAAAAAGAAAGAGAAGGAAAATAAATCTAATATTCTTATTATAATTTCTTAAATTGAATATGAGATTTAAATAATGCATATTTTATATGAAAAGGATTTAATAGCTTATTTTATTATTTAAAGTACTGTACCAATTCTGCTTTGTACAGTAAAACATGAAAAGATTTCAAATGAAAATGACATGAAATGAAAAGAAAAAGGATTTAAATTTCAAAAGAAATTTATTACTCTCTACAGTTGCTTCTAGGTTTCGGGACAAGACAGGTATTTCAAAATACCTGCCTTACTCCATCCGGATCCCTAGCCGACTTTAGTATCCTTCCTACATATGAGCCTAGAGCCCTTATAGGAAAATGAAAAAGTATTTTCAACATATGATAGCCGAATATCAAGTATTGCATATAACTCTCTTACTGAGCTGCGGTTTGCTCACCCCTTAATTTTAACATTTCAGATTTTCGAAGACTGAGAGTCTGACCATCTAAAGGATTTCGGCTGTGCATTTGGGGACGATGCGACAGCTTGATTTATTACATAAGGTACGATCGTTTATTTTCTGTATTTAGACTCATCTAGAGTACTACTTCCTTATGAATTAAGATAGGGGATGTAATTCATATAATAATTTTATATGAAATTGTTTATATGTAAAAGAAAAGTAAAGTATCGCAGATAGCCCAACCAAATAAGATGTACAGAATAAGATGAAAAATAGGGTCACGGGCTGTGACATTACATGACATTATAGAGCCAAGCACGAAAACTGCATATAGAGGCATAATACGCTCTTTTACATATTTTTCTTACTGAGCGTAAACTCATCCTTTTATGAATATTTTTCCTACAGATTATCTGAAGTAGATTCCCGCTTCAGAGAGAGGAGCTTAGTTGGGATCTCTAGTGTACCTTCGAGATACGCTTCCCAATTAATATTGAAGGTATACTTATGTATTCATGTAAATCAGACAGTACTACAGTACATTAATGTTTATAAGATGTCGGGAATTTAGGTTAAGAATGATGTGTAAGATCTTGTGGAAAGGAATGATATGTATATATATCATTATTCTGTTTTATGGAAAATAAAATATTCATATTGAGCTTTTAAATATTAAGCTTAAGAAAAAGAAGAATGAATGACATTGACGGGCGAGTCTAATTAGGTCGTATAAGATAAAGAAAAAGTTAGTTGTTAAGATGTAGTGGCAAGGACGTCACATATGGTGATCATGCATATTACTTGTATATGTTGGCTGAGGAGCCTAAGTCCGATCATCAGTGCTACAGATGTCACCTGACTAGTGTTCACTGTAGCCACCGACATTGGCCAATTTGTCTATATTACATGTTTGGCTTGTGGAGGATTCCTGGCCCAATTATGGGTATGCCACTTAATTGTCATATTTCTTATAGGGGATACTTGGCATCCTTTACTGGACTTCCCCATATGATATTGACAGGATGCATGATTCTGTTGGAATTATATGTCTCCCATTTAATTGAAGCATTTGAAGCATGTGAAGTTATTTGTATATGGAAGTATTTGAAGTAAAGTATGAAAGTATATGATCTACTTGAGTTATATGTATATGTTATTTGAAGAACTTTTATGTATTTGATGAAAGAAGTATATGACTATGCTTTATAATGGTTTTACATGACATTATAGAGCCAAGCAGGAAAACTGCATATAGAGGCATAGTACGCTCTTTTACATACGTTTCGTACCGAGCGTAAACTCATCCTTTTACAATCATTTTTCATTCAGATTACTTGAAGTAATTATCGCTCCAGATAGAGGAGCTCAGTTTTGAGATCGTATAGCATACCTTCGAGATACACTTCCCAACCTTTGATGGTATAATTATGTTGCCGTATAGTTCAGCTATTGTATAGTACATTAATGTTTATCTAATCATAGGGGGATATAGGTTATGTAAGTATATGAGATCCTGATGTAATTGAAGTATATGTATATGAAAAATATATTTCATAAGTAAATTTTATATCATAATAAATAGTGATAATGGATAAAGTATGAGAAGAAGAACTGACATTGACGAACAGCCTAACCACTCAAATATAAAGTAAAGACTTATATGTTTATTAGTGGAAATGAGGATGTTACACTAAAACCTTTAGATACTGCACATCGTCTTTTTGTTTCACTTAAAACAATTTGAGCTTGCTTGCTTTTTTCCAAAGTTTATATATTGGATATTCTCCATGAACCTGGAATGGAAGTATGGTAAAAGATCAATCATCTCATCTAATGCCCTTGTGGGTATAAAATCAATCAAGTAATCAAAAGTTATAGGCTTTCAACAATAAACTTTCCAAGCAAATGTAGATACCAAATGCATTTTCTATATTTTCATTTTCAAAAACACGTTTTTCATTTTCAGTACCAAACAAGTTTTCCAAAATTCAGAAAACAGAAAAATGAAAATTATTTTCAGAAAATGAAAATAGCAAATGAAAACAGAAAATATTTTTATGAACCAAACGAAGCCTAAGTCTCTCAGAACTCGAAAAACAAAATCGTAGAAACCCAGGACAAAACCTAAGAGGAATGCATTCTCTTTTGGCTATTTTCATGGCTACCACTTTTGCTCCCCTTATTATTTTTTTCCCTTCAATTTGTAGCCTTAGGAAAGTTACTTGAAAGTAAAAAATGACCCCCCATTAAATTTCTGTCCCCTTTGATTTTGCATATGATTTTGCCTTTAGTGAGTGCGTTCATTCAGTCGATTTGTTTATTTTCAAATAGAAGTAGGCAAAACTGACATTAACTAAAATTTATATTTTCATTTTCATTAATCGAACCGAAGTATGTATTTTCGAATTAACCGAACCAAAATAAAATTCGATTAATTCGTTTAAATAATTGGTTATCTGAAATTTTATAAAATTATTTTTATTTTAATTATTTAACGTGAATTTGTAATAAATTAAAACATCAATTCTATATTTAAGTTAATTACAAAGAGTATCAATATAAAATTGTAACTATGATTATTAAAAGCATCAATCCATGTGTAATTTGCATTACTTAAAGCATCAATATATAGGTTGGGGAAGGTAGTTTCTAATTTCGGATATGGTAAATTCCTCTGGGGTCTTTAAAGTTTTACCATAATTTAACTCTAGTCCATTAATTTTGAAAATAGATACTCTGGTCCATAATAACAAATGATTTTAACATATATCAGTCAATTATTAAACTTGAATTAATAATATCACATTCCCAAATATTAACAATGAATATTATTATTTGTTATTTTTAAGTAATTTTTTAAAAAATTATTCTATGCAAGTTTTTTATTTTTTAATACGAAAAATGGTATTTTGAATTTTTTTTGGGTGAATTATTTTGAATATTTCATGAGTAATAAATGTTTAGATTTATAGATTTTTTAATAGTGACTTAATAGAACAACTTTTTTGTACCATCAAATTTATAATTTTGTACCAAATTTTTCATTTATCAAATTAATGGACTAGAGTTGAATTATGAAAAAATCTTGAAGGCTTTAGTAGAATTTAATTTTATTTTGTGACAAATGTAGATGATATATTTAGATATTAAGTCAATTTAAAATAATAAAATTGATCCAATAATACCAAAAATCCGGAATAAAATAAAGCGTCCACGGTCTTTTTCAAGTACATTCACATTGCTTGTGGAATTTGTGGAATTTTCTTTGTTGTCGTACCTAGCCATTGAAATGGAAGAATGAAAACATAAATATTTCTGGTCCTTTTTTTACAATCCCAAGAATGTCGTATAAAGCTTGGGCAGAGGAAGAAAGGATGTTGTTGTCTCCGTAAGTGGAGACCATCCACTCATATTTCTTTCTTTTTCAAAAAGACAAAACAAGTGGACTCAACACTTTCATAATTCTGTCCAAAGCTTAAAAATCATACTTACCGGTGATAGATGGGGCATTCAAAATTGTTCTACTGCCACAGTTTTTGTTGTTGGAATAATGATTGATCGATGGACCCACTCTGCATGTCCATGGTATGCTGAAAGTTTTTTCTTTTTAAGTTTTTCGAAATCCGAATATCACTTTTAAGTTCAAATTAATTTGAAGGTAAATTATGATTAGGTCTGGAATGAGATTAGTTTTTTCAACACTATATTTTTTAAACAAGATTCAAATTCGAAATTTTATTTAAAAAATATCAAATTTTTTCATTTGATTCAATAGACATGATATCTTGAAAAGTTCAACAAACATTGGTATCTTATTTCTTAGTAATATGCTATGTTCAGCTCGTTGCTTTTTATTGTTCTTCTCTTTTTTTTTCTAATAATAAATTTATTCAATGTCAAGTCTAAAGACTTTGAACAGAACTCCCAACTATAGGGTTACTTTCCAAGCCAAAAATTAAACGAGATATCACTGATCAATTAGCTATATATATTACACACACCGATGAAAATTAACCAAGGACCATTGATCAATTAGTTGACAGTACACATTATTGAAAACCGTCCGAAAATCGGTTTCCAATGTTACCAGCCATTTATCCCCTTTGCCAACGGACACCCCACGAACTGCATAAAAGCAACAAGCTGTTTGAGTGCAATACTTCACCAACTTTCTTGCTGCTGTCTTTAATGAAAGATGCGAAGGGCAGCCAAACCTTTCTCAATGCGCAAAAGCACCTTCTGCTTATCAGCTATCATACATGTTTATGTTATTATGTATGTTAATTACGTAATTAAATCTACAATACAATTATTAGAAAACAGTACTACATTTGTTGTTATATAATATTGTTTGTGTCAATTTTTTATTAATTTGACTAGTTTGATAATATACAAGTTTAATTTACATCCATCCTTCTGAAAGAATTATATACCACTTGTAGATTTGAGCTATGTTACTTCTTGCTGTATTTAAAAAAAAAGAATGAAGTGAACCAATTATTTAGGTCTTATTTTTTATGTACCATTAATAAATATTCTATTTACTAAATATTTTCATTAACTAATTCCAATTTTAATTCATAGTATTCTATCATACCAGAAAGAAAAAAATTTAACAAATTATTAAAATAGCTTTGCACAAAATTACTTTCATTACAATATCGCTTCAATTGTGAGTAAGTAACTAATTAAGAATTTTATCCAAAGAGGAAATTTTATTAGAGTTTCCTTTTTACTTCAAAATTTGTTTTTATAGAAAACAAAAAAATTTGTTATAATATAATAGTTTTTTTTATATTTTATATTTTTAAATTTATACCCTTTCACAATTGAAAAATTATTAAAATGAAAATTTTCTTTTATTCATTAACAATGAAATTTAATAAGTTAAGAGACTGTCACATTTTTATTGATTAAAATTTTTAAATTTTCTTAATATATCTTAAAAATATGTATATTTTATTAGTTTCGTAACAAAGCTCAAACTTCCATTGACAGTGACACTACATAAAATAATTTTCTTAAAATATATTATTAACTTCTTATTATCATGTTAGCATATTATTGTTTTTACGAGAACATTAATATTGATCACTGGATTCTAGAAAAAGTATCATGCTTTTAATCTATTTACCCAATTTTTTATTTTTATTCTTTACAGAAAAATTTATAATTAGGAGAGATTAACTTATCTCCAATGCCAGAGCATACCATCAATTTATTTATGGAATTAACGTATCTATAGAATTTTCACCACCTAAGTGCTTTGTGCTTGGCATTTGAATATTAATCACTTGTATCAATCTCCATATATTATTTATCCAAATTTCATAATAAACTTTTTTTTGTCCAAATGTCTACTAAGTAATATTTTTTATTAAACATACAAATTCATTTGAGCGGATGGCATGTAAAACATCAAAATCATGGGCATTTAGAAAGAGATTAACATATATTAAAATCATTTTAAAAATAAGTTTTTAGGTACGATTAGAATAAATTTACCTCATATTATTTGAAAGACATGTAAATGGTTTCATAAACTCATTTTCATCAAATCAATTACCTGCAATAAGTATGATCAAAGTGAATAATTGACTTATAAAAAATATATAGTAAAAATAAAATTTTTTCTTGAAAATATAATAAAGGAAAAAAAGAAGAAGACAAACAAACAATTTTAACAAAAAAATGTTATTTCTAATCTAAAATGTTTGAAACTAACTTCTAACAGTAGTCTCCAAGTGAAATCAATTTTTTTTCAAAAAATCAAAACAAAAAAATAAATCATAGAAGGAGAAATAAAATATTTGATAAAATGAACGTTTGTTTATTAAATTTAGAATTAAAATAATTTATTTGGTATTTGAGAATGTATAGTATTAATTTGTGCCTAGGCCTAATGGTTAGCATGTTTTAACAATCCCAAGTGGTTAAGGGATCGAAACATGCGGAATGCGCTCAAGGTGTTAAATGTCCTGGGAGGTACTTTGGCACCTTGGGAAAAAACCGTGAGGAATTGGTGGGTATAAGGACCTGCCTGGCACTTTGTTCCTGTAGGATTCAAGAGGTGGCTCTCGCAGCTCACTCACACGTATTGTCCACTTTGGATACCCACCGGTCCCTCACGGCTTTGTTCCAAAGTACCTAGAGTATCTCTCAAAACATTTAACACCTTAAGCGCGTTCCGCATGTTTCGATCCTTAACCACTTGGGATTGTTGAAACATGCTAACCATTAAGCCAACCTTGGGACAAAACCGTGATAAACGATGGGTACCCAAAGCGACAATATGTGTGAGTGAGCTACGGAGACCACCTTTTGAATCTTACGGGAACAAAGTACCACGCAGATCCTTACATTTTCTATTAGTACTTAAAATTTCAATGACTGAAATCATGATGAATTAAAAATTAAAATATTAGACGTTGCTTGATAAAAATGAAAGAAAATAGTGAAAATGTGATTATTTAAGGGAATTCACAAGTTGTAACTCAAAAGTTACACATAGTTCATGTTGATTGCGAATTTAGTGGTCCTATTGTTGCGCAAGTAAAACATTTGTTATTGTTAGTTTATTTTCTCATGTTAAACGCACTGGTAATATTGTAGCCTATGCTTTGGCACGTTATGGTTTACATCGTGCCAAGGCCAAATATTGGGTCGACAAATACCCAACTTACTGAATAATGAGTTGGCCGCCGAGGCGATATTTATGGCTGAATAAAATTCGGATTTCTTTTTTTGAAATCATAAAAAATACTTTCATTAACCAATAGATATTGTATCCGCAGTCAGTGGCGGATCTTGAGAATTGATTTTGGGAGGGCCAATTAATATTATATTTATCTTATTTTTTATAAGACATAGTCTATCAACATATCACATAGATGAACACAATGATGTTCGAGTGTGCACACCCCCCATATTTATTTATATGAAAATATATACTAATAATAAAAAAATAAAGTCATAAAATTAGAAAATAAAAGTATTATAATGACAACATTAAAATTTTAAAAATGTCAAAACTTTTAATATAATAGTAAATTTACCAATTATACAATCTTTCAATGAATTATGAAAACTTTTTAGAACAATTTAATAAATAAATCAATTTTTAAATTATATTTTTTATTTGAACAAGAAAAATAGATATATATTTTTTTATAAAACTAAAGTTGAAACTTTGAAATTAAAATTTACGATTTTTTTTAAACTTTTTATAAAGTGCTTTCAATCTAACTTTTTATTGAAATAAGATTGCAAAATAACATGAAATAAAGATATGGAATAAGATGAAAAATTATATAGAGAGGAGAAATTATAATAAGTTACAAAGAAAATAAAAAAAATTAGTCTCTCCTATTTCTCATGGGGTTTGAGCTCCTTTTTACTAAAAAAAAAAAAAAGAACAAAAAAAACATTTAGAACTTGATAAGAAATTTAAAATCTTATAAGAATGATAAAAAGTTAGTGCGATTTTTGTCAAAATTACTGTAATTTAAATATTGTGACATTTTTAATTTTAAAAAATTTATAAATAGTTATTGGTAGGCATAATATATAGACAAATAATAATATGACTTTAACCTCTCATAAATTGCAATATATAAAATTTAATTTTGGATCAAAACATAAATAAACAAAATTAAGCTTGTCCAAACTTTGAGGGGACCAAACTTCTATTAGAGCATAAACTTTTATGTTTACACATAAAAATTATACAAATTTTAAGGGGACCATGGCCCCTTCAAGGGGCAATGACGAGCCGCCCCTGTCACAGTTACACTATGATAAGAAAATCGGGATATTCTTCTAACGAAATAACACCACTCACATCTACTATAAACCTTTTTTTAGCTAAAATGTTAGCTACCTCATTTTCGCTCCTTTCATGCCGGACTTGACATCCACTAAACATGATTAAATTTTTAACTTCAACAATAAGTGGCTCCATTGGTGACAGATCAATCATACTGTTTTTGATCCTTTTAATAACTGTTAGTGCATCACCCTCAGGTATGATGCTGAATAAAATTCAGAGTTCTTTCTAAAGAAATAGTAAAAAAGATATTTGTTTTAAATTATTGAATTACAAAATAAAAAAATATTATCAACTTAACTATTCCACTAGTAACTTTTCCATCATAGCATAAGCAAAGCCTAACTTTTTTAAGCACAAAAATAAAATTTTAAGTGGGTTGTTAACCGGTTTCTCTTCTACTCTGTTTCGAAGCCGTTAAAACTCGATCGTTCTGAAGCCGAGCTGTCAGATTGGCTACGCGGAGAGAATCTTTCAAAAAATGTTGCGTAAGCTTCATTGTACTTTCTTCGCAGGATCCTACTCAGTTTCACCACCTCAATTTTTTTAATTGATTGTTACGCGAGATTTGAACAAAAGAATCATACTCTCCTACACCCAAACTCAAAACCACTAGCCACGTCCTCACTCCACCATCACCGTACATCTTGCTTACAAAATCGAAATAATATCCGGGACTCAATCACATAAATCCACGTCACGTACTGCAGTAAATTTCCTTGTCAGAAATTCCCCGAGCGCGCTTTAAAAGTCCTATTTCCTAAGCAAACGCCCTCTGAATTCTCTCCTTTTTCTCTGTAATCTTTTTTCTCCTCCCGCTACGTTTCATCTCTACAGATTTATATATTTTCATTTTTTCCTTTTTTTATTGGAAGTTTTGATTTGATTCTTTTTTAAAAAATTTTTGGCCGTCTCTGCCATGTCAACGGCGGGTGAGATGGAGCAATTGACGTCGGGAGCCAGCAATCGGATACTCCCGATCCTAAAAACTCTAAGAATTCCTCTCATTTTCATTCAGTCATTAATCTTGTACCTCCTCCACCTCCTCTTCCCTCGGCGTCGCCACTCTCAGACGGCGGTCGTGGAGGTTGACTCTGCTGCAGCGGCGCCATCGCTGGCTAAAACAGTGAAGAGGAGGTCGGTATGGAGGCGAGAAGAAGAGGATGCCTTGAGAAGGAGAGCTTTGGCGGAGGGTTTGGACATGGGGTTTGAAACCGGGGACGGAGAGGCTGGGTGCCGCTGGAGCACCTCTCTGTTCTTTGGGGTTCGAAGGAATGCCTTGTTTTGCCGGTCTTGGCTTCCGTCTAGCGGTGAATTGAAGTAATACATTAAATTTCTTTATTAACGTTATTATTTCTTATAGAATTGAGGGAAAGAAATGAAATCAAATGGATATGAAGCGTTCATTTTTCGTTTTAATTTTGCTCTGCGCTAAAGCTGGTGACTTTCTCATTCCTTATGACTCGGGGGAACTAAATCCTCTGCACAAATTAACTTAATTTTCAACGTCCAATTTCATGATTTTGTAGTATAACTTAGGTAATGATGCTTTTCTTTCTTCAGCAATTAAATTTTTGGGTTGATCTGCAAATAATTAACTGTTAGTTTGTGTCTATAGTATCATACAAATGAAAAATTCTGTAGCATGTACTTTGTCCTTTTTTTGCTCTGTTGCTTTTTTTTTTTTTGCTTTAATCTCGTCACCTAAGTGTTGCTTGTTTGTGATTTTAGGGGCATTTTTATGATCATTCACGGGCTAAATGAGCACAGGTAACGTTAGTTTTTTAATTGTACCCGTGAACCTCTCTGGTTTTTCTTTTCAGTGAAAAAGAATCTCATTTTCATACTTTGTTTGCATGGATATTCATTTACAGTGGACGATATGCTCAATTTGCAAAACAACTAACCTCTAGCAACTTTGGTGTTTATGCGATGGACTGGATAGGTACATAATTTGAGACTAATCTTTCTGCTTTTCTATTTGTCAGCCGAGGTGTATTTGAAATTATTAGTTTTAATTTGTGGTAAAAATTATGAGTTTTAAGTTGTGGTAATGAGATAAACTTTCTGCTGTAGGTCATGGTGGCAGTGATGGATTGCATGGATACGTTCCTTCACTTGATCATGTTGTTGCAGACACTGTAAGTTGTCCTTAGTTCTTTGATTAACTCAGACTGATTATTTTGCATTTTAACATTTATGGATAACCCTCTTGCTCCTGTAATTATAAATCCTTTAGGTGTATTTGGTTCACAAAATTGTGGATAAGATCAAATAATATAAGTGTATAAATAGTATTTGATTAGATTATATTATCGTATCTTATGTTTAGTGTATATAAGGATTAAGATATGAAGATTTTTGTATACCTTGCTTTCGTGATATTTGTTATGTGGAAAACTAAAAATAGGATAAAATTATTTCTTTCTTGATAAAAATTCTCTTCTTTAAAATAAATATAATTTAACTTTACAATTTTTTTCATATCAATATAATTCAAGGATTTTTAATTAAAAACGTATTATTATAATTTCTATAATTAAGATTTATGATTTTTTTTAAATTTATTCTTATAAAAAATTGATTTAATGTTTTAAAAAAATTATTTTTATTCAAAATATTTCTCTATTTTCACTTTTTTTTATTTGTTTCATTTTATATTTCTTTTAATAATTTAATTCTAATAAAATGTTTATAATTTTAAGTTAAATACATTTATTTCATAAAAATATATTTCTGAAAAAAAGTTGACTTTTTTTAAACAAAGTATCTTGATTTTTCAAAATTTTTTTAATTTGTTATTTTTTCTTTATCTTCTATTCTTTTTCTGGCGACAAGAAGAAAAAATATAAAAAAGGAAAAACAGAAAAAAGAGTGGAGCTAGAAGAAAAAAAAATTAAACATTAGAAAAAAATACTAGCTAAATTTAATAATTTAAATTTTATAAATAAAAAATATAATTCAGTAATTTTTATATTTAAGAAATAATTTTAAAAAAATTACTGCCAAAAATAGTTTTTTTGAAAAATGTTAATTGTTTAAAAAATTATTATTTGATCAAAAGTATTTTTATTCTTTATTTGAAAAAAAAAGAGAAAAAGAAAAAAGAAAGAAAATAAGGTAAAAAAGGAAAGAAATAAAAAAGGGCGAAAAGAAAAGAAAATAATTTTGATTAACCAATTAAACAAAGACTCTTGTAATCTTTTAAACGTTTGAGCTACTTTTTTAATGTAAATTTTAGAGAGATTATAAGCATCAACTGCTTAATGACATGGGATTATAAATAATCCTTCCCTTCTAAAGAAATAATCCTTCCTTTAGGAGATGATTAATTCATCCTGTACTAAGAGGATGACTTAATCCTCTTTGTAATCCAATCTCATATTTTACGTGTGCACCAAACACAAGATGATATGATAATTAGTCTATTCTATCTTTCATTCTATGCACCAAATATGAACTTCAATCATTTTATGTAAAGTTGACTACTTGTTGGTTATAAACAACTAGACCTTTGTTTATTCAAAATATGCCCGCAAGGTGGTGCTAAGTTTTGTCTCTTCTCTTTCTTCAGGGGGCTTTCTTGGAAAACATCAAGTCAGAGAACCCAGGTGTACCTTGCTTCCTTTTTGGTCACTCGATCTACTGGTGGAGCTGTGGTTTTAAAGGTATTGCGTCTATCCATTAGTTTAAGAAACTGAACTGTCAATTTAACTTTTCATTTAACAAGGTGCAATTTTACAGGCAGCTTCATATCCTCATATTGAAGAAATGCTGGAGGGAATTGTGCTGACATCTCCAGCATTGCGTGTTAAGCCAGCACATCCAATTGTCGGGGTGAGTTGCTGCTTCTTGTTCTTGGTTTCTAACGTGCTAAATCATGCTTTAGTTGCCTCTGCGGTTTATTTCTTAAAGTGAAGGTCTCAAGTTAAAAGTGCCTTTAAACCAACCAATCATCCATCAATGAACCCGATGAAAAATTGTTATTGCACTTTCATTTATTCAAAAACCAGTCTCTCCTTTTTTAAAATGTCAAATTTCTGCTAAATATTCTGCTAGGCAAAAGATATATGGGGAGCTCTTAATTCCTTTTAAAGATAGTTGGTCTAGCTCTAGCTTGAATAAGTGGTGGATCTTGACATTTGAATTTGAGGGTTGGAGGGGGGCAAATGACCCAATATCTTATTTTTTTTTTTCGAAAGATTTATTCTATTATGTGTATTATATAAAAGAAATATATATATATATATATATATATATATATATATATATATATATATATATATATATATATGCAAGCAATATACTAACAAAGAAAAGAAGCTTGCAAAACTACATGGAGAGGAGAAGTAGCAATTGTTAAAAGAAAGCAAAAACACATTTGATACGTGGTTGTTGAGAAAGCTAGAAAATAAATTTGAATATATATATATATATATATATATATATATATTATATGCAAGCAATATACTGACAAAGAAAAGAAGCTTGCAAAACTACATGGAGAGGAGAAGTAGCAATGGTTAAAAGAAAGCAAAAATACATTTGATATGTGGTTGTTGAGAAAGCTAGAAAATAAATTTGAATTTTGTTAAATTTTCAAGACGCTGATTTAATGCTTGTGACATTTTATAATTTTAAAGATTTGTGAATAATCATTAATTAATTAATATAATAAATAGACAAATAGCAAGAAGCTGTTTCATTATCATCATCATCGTCATTATCATCATCAGAGCTTTTATTTTAAGAGATTGAGGTAAACTACATGAACCAATATCTGAACTCACGCTAGATCATCCATATGAATTCTCCTCCACACATTCTTATCTAACGCAATGTGTTTATCTAACTTTAATGCTTTCATATCTTTTCGAATTACTTCTTTCCAAGTCTTATTTGGTCTTCCTCTAGTCTTATTCTTTCTCTCAACATTGATAGCGTCTACTCTCCTAACTGGAGCATTTACAAGTTTACGTCATATGTGTCTAAACCAACATAAAGCTAGAAGGTGTTTCATACTTCTCTTAAATTGCAATGCATAAAATGGAGTGGTGAAATCATATAAAAAATTAACATTGTTATTTTGGCGAAACCAATTTAAATTTATTTAATATATCCCTCAAGCTCCCATTGCCATCTGCCAATTGTTTGAATGATCTTTTTTATGAATCATGATTATGTCCTATATAATGCTATCTAAATATTATGGACGAGATGTGTGAATTGCATTGGTCTTGTATTACGTTTTGACTATTGGCTAATGCGAGTGTATAGTTATAATCTCAATAACATATTGTACAGAATATGTTTGGCTGTGGTTTAATTTAATTTCTAGCTTAACCTCTCTGCATTCCTTCAATTTGACAATTTAATAGAGATTGAAACAGATATGAAAATTGTACTATCTTATCCCATATTATATTTTTTCTATGATGTCAGGCTATTGCTCCTCTTTTTTCTCTGGTTGTTCCCAAGTTCCAGTTTAAAGGTGCGAACAACTGGGGCATCCCAGTTTCAAGGGATCCTGCAGCGCTGCGAGCCAAGTATTCTGATCCCTTGGTCTACACTGGACCGATAAGGGTTCGAACAGGGCATGAAATATTGCGCATTTCATCTTACTTGATGCAAAACTTTAAGTCTGTAAAAGTCCCATTCTTTGTTCTCCATGGAACTGCAGACAAAGTCACTGATCCACTGGCCTCCCAGGATTTGTACAATGTGGCAGCCTCCAAGTTCAAGGACATAAAGCTCTATGAGGGCTTCTTGCACGACCTTCTCTTTGAGCCCGAGCGAGAAGAGATAGGCAGGATATAATTGACTGGATGGAGAAAAGATTAGGGACCAGAGCTGAAAAGATTGATTATCTCTGGTAATTGATCTTGCATGATAAATCAAGTGTTTTTCTTTTACCTAAAGTTAGAACACCGGTTTGAAAGCACATGTAGATGTTTTAAAATGTTATAACTTCATTCACATCTACCTCTGAGGCTAGGGTTTACGGTCAAAGATGTAGCCATATACAAGTATTATATATGATGGTTTGTTTTTAAAATTTCTTCATTATTAATGGTGCTCCTTGTGATTGATACTTCCTTTCCGTTGATACGAGGGGGAAATGGATTAACTTGTAAGAATTTTAATTGATTTATGTAATGCATTAAGATCACAAAAAACATAACATTGATCATAAACATGGAATAGGATATTAACCTTAAGCTATTGATATCGAAATTATTGAATTGCAACGAACTTACATTTTTTTCGTATTCAATCTTCTAATCTTAAGTAAACTTACTAATGGTGTGTTTTTCAAAATGTTCAGATTAAGGATCCAATACATTATATTTTCTTTATATACGTCTTTTCATTAAAGATGTAATTTTATTGGTGGGCAATTATCATTTGTAAATATCGATAGATAATTATAAAAATTATCAGATAATAATAAAATATAGGATCACACAATAAGAAGTTTTAAGAGGTTATGAAACTAACTTCAAGTATTTTATTTCTTATAAAACACTGCTAACTAAGTAGTTAACTTACATGGGTAATTTTCATTTCTCTCACTTGGTCCGTATATTTTATTATACTTGTTATTCCATCCATAATCTATGAATCTTTATGCTTAAATTAAATAAACAAAATACATGAATCATGATGACAAGTCCTCTAAAAATGAGTAATATCTTCCATGTACTACAATATATTCCATCTCTTTAAGGTCAGCTCAAATGTGATAACATAACTTAATGAATAAATTTTATATTTATTCTAGGTCCAAAATTTATTGTTATTCTCAATAATCAATATGAGCACCAAAAATGAGAAAACGAAACAAATGAATAAGAGTTTCATTACAAGTAAAAGTTGTCCATACAACTAATTCACAATATGGAACCAACTCCCATTTGCACTATATGATCCTTAAAACTCTTTGGTGGCATGCCTTTTGTTAAAGGATCTGCTATCATCAATTCAGTGCTAACGTGCTCATTGAGCATTTTGTTCTCTTTAACACGTTTCCTCATGGCTAAATACTTAATGTCGATGTGTTTATTTCGACTACCACTTTTGTTGTCCCTAGCCAACAAAACCACAATTGAATTGTCACAATATATTCTTAATAGCTTTAAAATGGAATCCACAATTCTAAGCTTAGATATGAAACTCTTTAACCATGCATCACATGCGGTAGCCTCAAAACAAGAAAAAAACTCAGCCTCCATGGTAGAAGTAGCAATTAAAGATTGTTTTGCACTCCTCCAAGATATTGCTTCACCAGCAAACATATAAACATATCCAGCGACTTCTGAATCTAAATAACCAACTACCTCCAGTTTTAGTTGGTTTATACATAAGCATGTAATCTTTGGTCCCTTGAAGGTACTTCATTACCAGCTCTTTAGTGGTTTATGCCTGGATTACTCTGATATCTTCCTAATATTTCGACAGCGAATGTAATGTCAAGTCTTGTGTAAACTTGAACGTACATTAGGCTTCCAACAACTGAAGCATACGGAATATTTTGCATTTGTTCCCTTTCAAGTTTATTTTCTGGGCACTAGTTTAAATTGAACTTGTCACCCTTTACTATTGGTGTTACACTTGGTGAGCAATCTTTCATTCGAAATCTCTCAAGAACCTTATTGATAGAGGTCTCTTGAGAAAGTCCCAGGAGACCTTAAGGTTTGTCCCTATGGATCTTAATGCCAATGACATAAAATGCCTTACCCATATCCTTTATATCAAATTTCTTAGAGAGAAATTGCTTCACCTCATATAGCAACCCTTTATCATTAGTTGTAAGTAAAATATCTACATATAAGATAAGAAAACAAATTTTACTCCTACTAACCTTCTAACAAATGCAATAATCCATGATGTTCTCTACAAAACCAAATGAAGAGATGATATCATGGAATTTAAAATACCATTGACGAGAGGCTTGTTTCAATCCATATATGGATTTCTTGAGCTTGCAGACCAAATGCTCACCATCACTAGAGGATAATCCTTTTGGTTGTTTCATATAAACTTTCTCCTCTAGGTCTCCATTCAAGAATGCTGTTTTCATATCCATTTGATGCAGTTCTAAGTCAAAATGAGCAACCAATGCCATAACAACACGAAGGGAATCTTTCTTTGATACTAGAGAAAAGCTCTTTATGTAATCAGTTCCTTCCTTTTGAGTGAATCCTTTAGCTACAAGTCTTACCTTATATCTATCAATGTTGCCTAATGAGTCCTTCTTTGTTTTAAAAACCCATTTACATCCCATGGCCTTCACACCATTAGGCAACTCAATAAGATTCCAAACTCCATTAAATGCAATTGAATTCAACTCATCTTTCATGGCATTGTACCATAATTCGAATTTACTACAACTTATGGCTTGTGAAAATGTTTCGGGGTCATCTTCAATTCCAAAATTATAATCAAGCTCTTGTAGATACACATTGTAATCACTACGGATTGTTGACTTCTTCATTCTAGTTGATATTCTTAATGTTGTCTCATCATCACTCTGTAGAGTATGTTGTACAATTGGTTGGTCTCTGGTAATTGTTGAACAACTAGATTTACTAGATTGTCATCAGCAGTCTGTGGAGCTTCAATGATTGGTTATTCAACATTTATTTGAGCTTTAGTGGTGTTATGAATAACAACAAATTTATAACTTGAAATAGGAGCTTGAATATCTTAATGATTATTCTCAGAAATTAAGTTTTCAGATTGATCACTCCCACTGATCAAATCATTTTAAAAAAACTTTGCATTTCTTAATTCCACAATTCTAGTGCTGTGTGATGGACAGTAAAATTTGTAACCCTTAGACTTTTTAGCATATTCAATGAAATACCCACTTATAATTCTTGGGTCCAATTTCTTTTCTTGTTGATTATGAACTCTTACTTCAGACAGGCATCCCCAAACGCGTATATGTCGCAAGCTTAGTTTCCCACTTTTCCACAACTTTAGTTGGAACTAAGTTCAATATGTACACTTCCATTTTAAGAGCTTCAGTCCACAAAGATTTAAGAAGCTTGGATTTGCTAAGCATACTCCGTACTATGTCCATCAATGTTTGGTTTCTTTTTTCTGCTATACCATTCTGGTCGGAGATCCAAGCATAGTGTATTGGGCTAGAATCTCATGCTCTTAAGGAAATCTTGCAAATAGACTAGCCACTTGTTCATCCTTAGTATATCTATCATAGTATTCTCCACCTCTATCTGAACTTATGATCTTAATTTTGCTTTCCACATTGTATCTCTTCTTCTGCTTTGAAAACCTTAAAAGTATCCAACACTTCATTCTTATTATAAAGCAAGTAGAGATACATATATCATGAATAATCATCTATGAATGAGATGAAGTATTTCTGACCATATGAATCGCATTTGGACTACAAATATCTGTATGTATGATCTCTAATATGTCTGAACTTCTCTTGGCACCTTTCTTTGTCTTGTTGGTTTACTTTCCCTTTATGTAGTCCACACAAGTATCAAAGTTAGTAAAATCCAAAGTACTAAGTACTCCATCATTCACTAGCCTTTAATTCTATTTATGGAGATGTCCTAATCTCCGATGTTGCAACATAGAAGATTTTTTATTCATAACACATCATTTAATACCAACATTGTCTTGGACGTGCATTATATTATTTGAAATATTATTTTGCAAACGAATTCGAAATAAACCATTAATCAGTGTACCATTTCTAACAATACTAGATATTTTCATAAAATTCAAAAGAAAATCTAAAAGGTACAAGTATTGAAACAAAAATTAAATTTCTAGAGTAACTTAAAATATAAAAGGTTTTTTTGAAATTTAAAACAAAACTAGAATTTAAAACTAATTTGCACGTCTCAACTGCTTCCACTTGAGAACGCATCTTATTTCTTGAATAGATGCATTGCTCATTGGCCATTGGTTTTCTTTGGTTTAGAAAACCCTGTAAGGTATTTGAAACATGGATTGTAGAACCAAAATTAATCCACCAACTGTTATGACAAACATCAATCATATTAGATTCATAGCAAACAAGCGAGATTAGATTACCTTTCTTCTCAAGCTGAGCCTTATATTTGTTATAGTCCTTCATGTGTCCCTTCGTTTTATAAAAAAAAATATTTGGACCCTTCTTCTCAGTTTGGATAGGTATTTTACCCGTTTCCTTTTGTTTGGCTTATGCTTTGTTCTTTTCTTGTGTTGCCATATGTGCACTTTCACCCATTTCCATCATCAGCCTCCCTTTTTCTTGAACACACATGGTCAAGAGTTCATTAATTGACCATTTTTTGTTATGTGTTGTAAAAAATTTTGAAAGGTCTATATGGATGTAGAAGAGAATTCAAAATAAAGTGCACAAAGAACGAATCGGACATCTAAACCTCAAGAGACTTTAACTGAGTTATTATGTCGCTTATCTGCATGATGTGGTCGTGCACACCTCTAACACTGGTGAGCTTCATAGATGCTAACTTTGTCATTAGGGTGCTAGCTAGTGCCTTGTTTGAAGATTCAAACTGTTCATCAATAGCATTTAGCAATTCCTTGACATTTTTACACTCAGGAATTAAACTATAAATACTGGTAGATATGCATGTACTTATGAACATCATACTTAAGCGATTAGATCGCTCCCATCGTTCATATAGGGCAATCGCACTTTAAGAGCTAGTTTCATTAGGTACAAGTGGTTCATTCTTCCTAATGACATAATCAATGTCTATGCACCCTAATTGAAGAAGAACTCTTTTCTTCCATACCTTATAGTTATCACCACTTAAGTACGGAATATCATATTTATCATAAAAAAAATTCAGAAGTTGTAAAACTGCAAATAAATCAAACATTCATGCTTGTGCTACAAAAATTGAGGCAAATAAACATATATTATGTTTTACCAATGTAAATCATGCATCAAAATATGAATCAAATAACATATAAAACTGCTTGTGGGCGAAGTTTTAATTTAAACATATTCATTATAAACTTTATGATGAAACTATCAAACAATATTCCTTTTCTTAATTCCTATGGGTAAGTTAATAAAAAAATAATTAGTTACTTCATCCTAATTAATCACATAAATATAATAAAAATTTATGTAGCATAAGATTTATTATATTAAATATGATTAATTACAATTAATGTCATTTTTCCATATGTAACTAAATATACTTAATATATAATTTAACATAATCAAAGATGCCGTGGCTATTCTTTGATCTAGAAAATTTATATAGATCGCATGGCATCGAATTTTATGTATAAATAATGTTTTTTCAATCATGTACATGATTAACATATTATAAACAAATAATATTGCATACATATATCCATCAATTATGCATAAAATGCAATCATAATATATCATGAACTAAATAATGATATAAACTTAATAAAATTATTTGTAAAAATTTAAATATAAAATTCTATTATGATTAATTTAATAATCAATCCTGTTAAATTTTGTGAACAAACATAATACAAGATTGATTTATTTGTCTAGAACCAGCATCAGTAAGCTAAGCCAAATACATCACTAAAATTGAAGAAAGGAAAGAAAGAAATTTGCCTTTTCAAGTGTCAAGTGAATGGCAAGTACAAAAATATTACCTTAGCTAGCTATGAAACACTAAAGGCTCAATTTCCAAGCAAATTTAAAATGTAAGAACAATGGTCATCAACCTTTATTAAATACAAGCATGATTGTTGTCATCATACGAGGATGTAGAGCTGTTTGAAGGGCCAAATGTGTAGAGTTGCAAGTATGTAGAGTTGTTTGAAGGGCCAAGTGCTTGTCATCATATAAGGATAATGGCTACAAAATCAGCCAAAATTGCATTGAAAGAAGAAGTAACAATTCACATTGTAAGATCTACATTTCTTGTTACTGTTATTCATTGTTCATGAAGTTAGAAATAATAAATGTCTCACAACTGTTCTAATGTTATTTGAGTTGTAGGTATGAAAGGGAAACGGATGGTGGGCCCCACTTGTCTTTTAGTGGTCTGATGGAAGTGAAACTTGGCAGACTGGATATTTAAAGCCAAATACTTTGATGGTAATAATCTACAGCTCAAACTCAATTATTTATGCATGTTTCGAAAAGTGTGCAACAATTTATAAAATGACGATTAAGTTTATAAGCTGATGGAATTTTCATGAATAATAGTCAAACTGATTTCACTTTTGACCAACTAATATTTATAGATAAATCCATGTGTGAATTAGTCTCATACCATGTTCATTAGTAGACTAAATCACATGTGAAAGTCAAAATTACACAATTTGACGTTAAGGTATTTTGGTAATTTCACCCATTTGACGGGTTAAACCCCAACAAAAGCCTAACCAATGATTAGAATATGTTAAATAGATATATTTTATGAATGAATAAAATATTTTAAAGGTTAGTTGACTGTTCAAAACGAAGTCAAATCATGATGGGTAAAATTGAAAGTTTTTTTAAGTATAAGGGCATTTTGGCCATTTGTATTGCAAGATATTAATTTTTTTAGAAATTTCCAGCCTTCTTCTCCATCATTTTCAGTAGGCATCATCTCTTCTCCATTTCTCCATAGCCAAGCTTAGTTTAAGAGAGAGAAAGTCAATAAAACACTATAAAAAACATACCGAAACCGAAAATTGTCTTAAAAAAACTTGCTCTCTCACTTCCCTTTACAACTTGGCACCAAAATCAAGTGTCAAAGTGACCAAATTCAAGGTGTGAGAGATCCCACAAGGTTCGGCCAAGGTGTTTAAACATGAATTTAAGCTTGGATTGAATTGAAACCATGAAATTCACTCCCTTAGGGTTTTGGCCACCATCCTTCATGCATGAACATAATGTAATTCAATGTGAATTTGATGTAGAATTAATGTATAACAGGTGTAGAACATGAATTAAAGCTTAAATTGAAGAAATAAGTTGTGTAAGAAGGACCCTATTCGACCAAGTGAAGGAGAGGTTGAAAGAGTATTCAATTCAATGTGTTTTCGGTTCTAGAATAATGTATAAATTAATATAAGACTGTAGACAAAATCAAAATTGAAAACGAAAGTATTTCGACGGTAGTTATAGTGTTAGCATTGGTAGGAAGTAGAAGAATTTAGGGCTGCAATAGGAAATATGCTAGGTTTTAGTGAGTTAAATATTATTTGTAACTGAAGTATAATGAATTAATTGTGTTTGAATGGTATTGAAAGTCAAAAGGGGAAACTGGTGCTAGCGAGCAACAATGAAGAAATTTGAATGGTAAGGGATATATGTAAGAGATGTAGGGATACTGTATGGCATGTGGAATGATAGAAATGGATTTTATGAGATTGGATTTCATTATTTGATTGAAATTGTGAAATAGGAATTGTGGTTATAATCTTTGTTTTTCCTATGGGAGGTTAGGATTGGTACTGCCATTATGCTGCTGAAATTTCTTAAAACGAATCTAAATCACTAAGACTATCATTTAGCATTATTTTGAGAATGGAAATGAAATGGAAATATGAAATTGGGTTTAGGATTTCTAAAGGCCTTAAATGCACGTAAGATTTGTAACTCAGTTTTCAATGGAATTTTTAATAATTTTTACACGTTTCATGATACACTTATGTTTCCACGTCATTGTTATGCGCATATAAAATATTTTGAACACTAGTTATTGAACTGTGAATATTTGGTGAATTTTTATACTTCAAGTATAATGATTTCTAATTTCTAATGATTTATGAATTGACTGAAGATATGATTTACTCAATTGATCTTCGTAAACACTTTGAAATGGTTCATGAACTGTTTTGAGACTATTGTACCCATAGTTGCCTACGAGCACAAACTCTTATTACCGTTATTATTGATTACTGTTGCTGTTGGACCTTAGCCACGTCTTCAGCACCTACAGACGTTATCTGGCTAGTATACATTGTGGATTTCTTCTGACTATGGCCATATGACGTTATTACTGTTATTACATGAGTCTATTGGGTATGCCTTGTCTCCATTGTATTGTTTTTATTAGGGTGATAAATCCCTGGCTAGTCCAGGCACTCCCAAACTTTACTGATTTATGATTTTAGGTTATTTATTAAATATGTTTTCTATCCTTTGTACAAATTACTAAAATTGATTTGATATTGTTTACATAGTGTTTTGGAATTAGTTATTTGAATGATTCATAATTTCATAATGGAAGTTATTTCTGAATACCTATTAAACTCTGTGATTGAATAAGCTTTAAAGAACTCCCTATAGTCGAAATTAGATACCGGGACAAGTGAAGTGCTTTAAAGTATCATTCTGTACTTAACTTGGTTATCTAACCTACTAAATTATCCTTTCCGATATCGTGCCAAAGAATGTGTGATCATTGGTTTCTGTGTGAAAGAGTATGTTTTAAGATACTTGCATATATTTATGTATAGTATCAGCTCTTATATATATATATAATATATTTCTTACTGCCCATAAGCTCACCCCTGATTCTCCTTTCATATTATCTACAGTAGTTCTCTACTTCGCTTGGGAAGACTTTTTGTTTTAGTATCCCTCAGGCGGTTTTTGTTTTCTGTTGAGGTATACGAATTTCTTTTATGTATTCAAACTATATATGTACATCACCATTTTATGTAAAGTCATATTTGGGATGTAAACTGAACTTAGAATACTAGATATAAATTTGAAATTTTTGTATATTCATATATGTATTAAGACTATTATGAAAAGAAAATGGATTATTTTAAGTATGAATGAGGACACTGCAGATAGCACAACTTAAAATAAGTAAAATATAAAGAATATGTATTGTTTTAGGCATAATTTGGTACATGAAGATAGAGTTAGTATCAGAGTAAGATTGGTCTAATATCTGTCAGTGTTTTTTGGTTTAGAAATGGTTTACATCCCTCATAGTACTATGCTTGTCTGAATATATAATTTATTGGGTGATTTAAAAACATTTTTGTGTTTGTTTAGGTACAGAATCAGTGATAGGTAAAGGGGTACCAAATCAAGATGGAGATGCCTCAGACATATTTTACCCTCTCTAGAGCTATCTTCGGAGCCAATGTCGGAGCCAACTCTTCCTCCCCAGTCTAAGAGTCTTAACACTTCAATCTCCAAGTTGAAGCGCACGTTCCTTGAATTCCTTGCTAATCAAAACAGAGCACTAGTACCGAAAGCAACACAACCTTCTCTGCCTCAAGTTAATGTCCCTCTAGCGCCTCACTCATAGCTAGTATTGCCCCCACCGCAACCTTAGCCTTGATTCCTATCCAACCCAGGCCGGATCCTATGATATGGTATGACGTTAATCTTTTCCAGTAGTTTCATAAATCGAATCCTCTGAAGTTTATGGATAAGAAGGATCCTATGATGGCAGAAAACTAGGTAAATGCTGTGGAGAAATTATTCAGATATGTGAGGTGCA
The DNA here is from genome assembly GCA_031772115.1 of Heritiera littoralis. Lineage (NCBI taxonomy): Eukaryota > Viridiplantae > Streptophyta > Magnoliopsida > Malvales > Malvaceae > Heritiera > Heritiera littoralis. Next base: position 10,458,414 of record JAPDPK010000006.1, on the reverse strand, counting down.
CGGAGACCAAGAAAGTTGGACTGGCTACCTTTCTATTAATAGATGAGGCGGAGCATTGGTGGAAGTCCACTAAGACAGTGCTAATTGCCAAACACCTAGTGGTGACATGGGACATTTTCTTGGAATCTTTTCATAAGCAGAACATCCCCCGTACACTCAAAAGAGACTACAGTCAAAGTTTTTGAATCTAACTTAGGGTAGTATGATTGTGGCCTAGTACGAGTCCAAATTCATTCCATTGAGCCGATTAGACCCAGAGACTACTAGAAGTGAGGGGCATAAGGTCAAGCGGTTTTTGGTTGAATTGAAACCGTCTTATAGAGTGAGGTTAGCTCGTTTGATATTTCTTCCTGTGATGAAGCGATTTGTCGAGCTCAGCTCTGTAAGCAGGATTATGAATTTTACCACATAGAATGGGAGCTCGAGCTAAAAGAAAAGGCAAGGAAAAAGTAAAATAGAGTTTTAAGGATTGATCAGATAAGGGACTAGCTAAGAAAGCCAAGGGTATTGTAATCGGGGGTAAAGCTTCCAGAGATGAGTTTGCTAAGTCCATTAGGACTGATAGCCCTACCGTTATTTAGAAAGGTACTATGACTAGGTAATCTGTGTGGGAGGTTGCACAGATATAAATCTTACCTCTAGGCTATAGGAGCTTGTTTTAGATGTGGACAGAGGGGGTATTTGATTAAGGATTGCCCTTATGAGAAACTGATTATGCCGTCAACAGTGCTAGCACCAGCACCAGTAGTGAAAGAACCAGAAAAGTCTACACCATCAACACCCAAGAGAGCCACAGCCGCAGAAAAAGAGAAGAATGCTGTGACTCAGGATATAGTGTATGCCTTTGATAAAGAGTTTGCTGAAGCTTCTTCGATGTTATTAAGGGTAAGATCTCTGTTTTTGGTATAAATGCATTTGTATTAATTGATCTAGGTTCTACGCATTCGTTTATATCCCCATTGTTTGCCACTAAAATACCAGTAGAGCCTGAACCTTTAGGGTACTCATTACAGATAAATACACCCTTTAGGGAATCACAAATAACAGATGTAGTGTATCGTGGTTGTAAATTGAGAATAGGAGAAAAGGATACAGTAATTGACCTGATTATGCTTAATATGTAAGATTTTGATGTCATCCTAGGAATGGATTGGTTAGCTACAAATCATGTCAATTTAAACTGTTATACTAAGTATGTAACTTTTCCTTCTCCTGAAAAGTATACTGTAAAACTTCTTGTTTAGTAATAAATATAAAATTTTGTTAAAATTGTGTTTGAGATTGAACTTTTAAATGTTGTGATTGAAGGGTTCATCACTTATGAAAAGGACATAGAAAAGAAACATCTGGAGTTACATGAGATTCTTATAGTCAGAGATTTCCTAAACATGTTTTTAGATGAATTACAAGGTCTTTTTCCATATCATGAGATCGAATTTACCATCGATTTGATACCTGTTACTAAACCCATCTTGAAGCCTCCTTATCGAATAGCACTGGTAAAGCTTAACGAGCTTAAGAAGCAGCTTCAAGAGTTATTGGACAAGGATTCATCTGTTCCAGTGTTTTCCTTTAGGGTGCACCAGTCCTATTTATCAAAAAAACGGATGGTAGTTTGTGACTTTGTATTGATTACTGGTTGCTCAATAAAGCTATTATAAAAAATAAGTATCCTCTGCCCAAAATTGATGACTATTTGACCAGCTTAGGGGTGCATAGGTGTTTTCTAAGATTGATCTAAGGTCAAGATATCATTAGTTGAAAATTCAGGAAACAGATGTCCCTAAGATCACATTCAGAGCTCGATACGGCCACTACGAGTGTCTGGTCATGCCATTTGGGCAAACTAATGCCCCTGCAGCTTTCATGAATATGATAAATGAAGTATTTAAGCCTTTTCTAGATAAGTTTATCATCGTATTTATCGATGACATCTTGATATACTCTAAATCTCGAGTAGAGCATGAACAGCATCTCTACATTGTTCTACAAACTCTTAGAGATAGAAAGCTATATGCTAAGTTGAGTAAGTGTGAGTTTTGGCTAGATCAAATCACTTTTCTGGGACACATGCTGTCTAAAGATGGGGTGTCAGTTGATCCATCTAAAATAGAAGCTATCGTGTAGTGGAAGAGACCAAAGTCAGTAATAGAGATTTGGAGTTTTTTAGGTTTAACTGGATATTACCATCAGTTTGTTGAGGGTTTCTCTCGATTGGCTGCTCCTCTAACATGTCTCACACCCAAGGATGTCAAGTTTGGATGGACTGATGCTTGTGAGCCCAATTTTTAGGAATTGAAACGGAGGTTGACCACAGAACCAATCCTTATTATTATGAGTGGTTCAAGAGGTTATTCAGTGTACAGTGATGCTTTCTCACTGCGTTTGGGTTTTATGCTGATGCAGAATGGAAAGGTGGTTGCTATGGTTTTCATTAGATGAAGGACCATAAGAAGAATTATCCTACTCATAATCTGGAACTAGCTGTTGTGGTGTTTCTTTTGAAGATATAATGGTACTATTTATATAGTGAGAAATTCCAGGTGCCTACCAACCACAAAAGTCTCAAGTATCTGTTCTCGCAGAGTGAACTGAATATAAGGCAGCGTAGATGAATGGAGCTGCTTAAGGATTACTGCAAGATATTGTACCACTCGGGGAAAGCAAATGTGGTGGCAAATGCTTCGAGAAGAAAGCAATTGGGTATGGTCTCTTACATGATGGTTCGAGAGTATGATCTATTAGAACAGTTTGCGAGCCTTAATCTGAATGTCACTCCTTTTGAGAAGTACGGTTTGACCGCTAGCCTTCAAATTGAACTTGATTTGATGGATCAAATCAGAAATACTCAGATGATACTGAGTGTATTGAGATTGCCAGTTAGATATAGTTGGATATCCAATCAAAGTATGAGATTGGCATAGATGGTATTTTGAGGTTTAGAGGTCAGATTTGTATTCTTGAGAATCGACAGCTAAGGGAATTAATCTTGACAGAGGCTCATTCCTCAAACTACACTTTATATCCTGGCAGTAACAAGATGTATTAGAATCTGCGTAAAGTGTATTGGTGGCCTAATATAAAGAGAGACATCTCCGAGTTTGTTGCAAGGTGTCTCACTTGTCAATGGGTAAAGGTAGAGTATTAGAAACCGGCAGGATTACTTCAGCCTCTACCAATACTGATGTGGAAATAGGAGCACATCACCATCAATTTCATCATGGGTTTATCAAAGACAAAAAGGAATCATGATGCGATTTGGCTGATTGTTGATAGATTGAAATAATCAACCCACTTCCTTGCTATTAAGTCCACAGATTTCTTGAGTGCCCTAGTCGATATTTAGGTCAAGGAGATTGTCAGATTACACAGAGTTCTATGAGCATTACTTCTGATAGAGATTCCCGATTTACCTCTCGTTTCTAGGAGCATTTTCAGGATGCAATGGGATCTCGACTGAACTTTAGCATAGCTTTTCATCTACAAACTGATGGTCAGTTCGAGCATACGATTCAGACGCTCGAGGATATGTTAAGAGCTTATGCACTAGACTTTAAGGTCTCCTGGGACGATCATTTGCCATTGGCAAAATTTACATGTAATAATAGTTATCATTCTAGTATCGACGTGGCACCTTATGAAGCTATATATGGTAGAAAATGTTGTTCTCCCATTGTTTGGGAAGAAGCGGGTGACAAAAAAATATTAGCTCCTGATCTTGTTGAGCAAACTTTAGAGGATATCTGCATTATTTGTGACAGGATAAAGTCTGCTCAGAGTTGACAGAAGAGCTATGCAGATGTCAGATGCTGACCTTTGGAATTCTCTGTAGGGGATTTAGTTTTTCTGAAAGTTTCACCATCTAAGGGTATTGTGAGATTTGAGAAGAAAAGGAAGTTGAGTCCTCGATTCATCGAACCTTTTGAGATCTTAGACTGAGTGGGAGACGTAGCTTATTCGTTGGCATTACCACTAGAGCTATTCGATGTACACAACGTCTTCCATGTATCGATGCTATGGAAGTATCATCTAGATCAGCCTTATGTATCGATCCACAACTCAAATAATAAATGTCTCACAACTATTCTAATGCTATTTGAGTTGTAGGTATGAAAGGGAAACGGATGGTAGGCCCTACTTGTCTTTTAGTGGCCTGATGGAGGTAAAATTTGGTAGATTGGATATTTGGAGCCAAATACTTTGATGGTAAGAATCTGCACCTCAAACTCAATTATTTATGCATGTTTCAAAAAGCGTGCAACAATTTAGAAAATGACAGTTAAGTCTATAGGCCGATGGAATTTTCGTGAATAATAATCAAATTGATTTGACTTTTGACCAACTAAAATTCATATATAAATCCTTTTGTGAAGTAGTCTCATACCATGTTTATTAGTAGACTAAATCACACGTGAAAGTCAAAATTTACACGATTCGACGGTTAAGGGTATTTTGGTAATTTCACCCATTTGATAGGTCAAACCCCAACAAAGGCCTAAGAAATGATTAGAATATGTTAAATAGATATATTTTATGAATGAATAAAATATTTTGAATGTTAAACTGACTGTTTAAAATGAATTCAAATTGCAAAGGGTAAAATTGAAAGTTTTCTTAAGTATAAGGGCATTTGGTCATTTGAACCATAAGATATTAACGTTTTAGAAATTTCCAGCCTTCTTCTCCATCATTTTCAGTAACTGCCATCTCTTCTCCATTTCTTCATAGCCAAGCTTAGTTTAAGAGAAAGAAAGTCAATAAAACATTATCGAAAACCTATCGAAACCGAAAATTATCTTCACCAAACTTGCTCTCCTCACTTCCCTCTACAACTTGACACCAAAATCAAGTGTCAAAGTGACCAAATTCAAGGTGTAAGAGATCCCACAAAGTTCGGCCAAGGTGATAAGTGAGAGAAAGCTTGAATTTTTCATGTTTTAATGATTGTACACTATGTGTTTAAGGTGTTTAAGTATGAATGTAAGCTTGGATTGAATTGAAACCATGAAATTCACTCCCTTAGGGTTTCAGCCACCACCCTTCATGCATGAACATAATGTAATTCAATGTGAATTTGATATAGAGTCAATGTAGAACAAGTGTCGAACATGAATTCAAGCTTAAATTGAAGAAATAAATTGTGTAAGAAGGACCTTATTCAGCCAAGTGACGGGGAGGTTTAAAGAGTGCTCAATTCAATGTGTTTCAGGTTCTAGAATAATGTATAAATTAATGTAAGACTATAGGTGAAATCAGAACTGAAAACAAAGGTGTTTTGACAGTAGTTGCAGTGTTAGCACCTATAGGAAGTAGATCAAATTTACGGTTGCAATAGGAAATATGATAAGTTTCAATGAGTTAAACATTCTTTGTAAAGTATAATGAATTAACTGTGTTTGAATGGTAAATTGCTGCTCGGAAGTTAGAAGAGGAAACTGGTGCTAGCGAGCAATATTGCGAAAATTTAAGTGGTAAGGGATATATGTAAAAGACGTAGGGATACTATTGGCATGAGGAATGATAAAAATGGATTTTATAAGATTGGATTTCATTATTTGGTTGAAATTGTGAAACTACAATTGTGGTTATAAACTGTGTTTTTCCTACAAGAAGGCTAGTATAGGTACTGCCGTTATGCTGCTGAAATTTCTTAAAACGAATCTAAATCTCTAAGACTATCATTTAGCATTATTTTAAGAATGGAAATGAAATGGAAATATGAACTTGGGTTTAAGATTTCTAAAGGCCTTAAATGCGCATAAGATTTGTAACTTAGTTTTCAATAGGATTTTTAATAAATTTTACACGTTTCATGATACATTTATGTTTCCATGTCACTGTTATGTGCAAGTAAAATATTTTGAACACTAGTTATTGAATTGTGAATATTTGCTAAATTTTTATACTTCAAATATAATGATTTTTTATTTCTAATGCTTTATGAACTGAATGAAGATATGATTTACTAAATTGATCTTTGTAAACACCCTGAAATGGTTCATGAACTATTTTGAGAGTATTGGCCTCGTAGCTGCCTACAGGCACATGCTCTTATTTCTGTTATTACTAATTATAGTTCTTGTTGGACCTTAGCCATGTCTTCAGTGCCCACAGATATCATTGGCTAGTATACTGTAGACACAAATTTTTGTCCGAAACTAAATGGTACAGAATTGTGAAACCCGAACCACTTGACGGGCATTCTAAAATCGGAAATGGATTAAACCCATGTGTGAATAATTGATATTATTTTGTTTTCTTTTATTTATTTATTATTTATTATTTTTTTATTTTATTTTTTATTTTATTTTATTTTTATTTTATTTACTCTTTTTATCTTTATTTTTATTTTTATTTTTATTTTTATTTTTATTTTTATTTTTATTTTTTTTTTTTTTTTTCTTCTTTTTCTTTTTTATTTTTTCTTTCCTTTTCTGCTTTATTTGTTTTTTTTGTATATTTTGACAAATATAAAAATTAAAAAAAAAAGAAAAAAACAAAAAAACAAAAACCCTAAACAGAAACCCTAATCTGACCCCAAACCCCAACCCCCACAAAACCCCAAACCCTTAACCTTGACTGAAACCCCAAAGCCCAAACAGAACCCTTAACCCCAAATCAAACCCTTAACCCCAAAAACAAACCCTTAAATCCAAAAACAGAACCCCTAACCCCTAACCCCAAACAAGCCCGAAACTCTGAACCCAAACCCCAAATCGAGGTCCCAAACCCTAACTAGAAATCCCCAAACCTAACTGAAACCCCAAACCTCCCGAAACCCTAAATCCCTAGCCCCAAACGAAATCCTAGCCCAAGCCCCAAACAGAGACTCGAAATTAAACCCTAATCTAAACCCCTACCAGAACCTAACAAAGTCGCCAGAAACACAAAAAGGAAAGATTTGGCCTTCGAAATCTGTAAGGAAATCAGAGAAAAATTAATCAAAACATTAAAAGCAGAATCACAATCAGATCTCAAAATTTCCAAAAATATTCAGATCTAAATTTTATAAAGAGGACAACACTGAAACAAAAGATCAACAAGGGAGAGAGATCGAAACAACAGAGACCACACACAGAAAAGCAACCGCAATCATAACCAAAAAACCACGGCAACCACAAAAAATAAAAAAAACAGAGGCGAGATTTGAGGGTTTTTGGGGTGGAGGCAGTAGAGGTTTTGGTTTTAGGAATTCAGATCTGAGATTTTCGGGAGAGATTTAGTAACCGGAACCTCTAGATCTGGTTTTGGGAAGAAGAGTTGAAGGTTTCTGGGTAGGGGAAGGAGTAGATCTGGTGGTTTCACGGCGGAGGAAGGCCGGAATCTGGGAAAGTTGAAGTTTTCGACGATCGGTTGAAGTTTCCGGTCACCGAAAATCGTTTGAGTACAGAGGATTTTGTAATTTTTTTCTTTGGAAAGCCAAAATCGTCCGAAAAAAAAGGGAAAGAAGGCTTAAATAGGCAGACCGAAACGACGCCGTTTTGTGTAGCCCTGACCCGCGCTCAGACCCGTCAGGACCCGCGTGCCGACCCGCGTACTGACCCGACCCGATCGCGAGGTACCCTTTTCTATTTTTCGGATGATTTTCCTTTTTCCGTTTTCTTTTTATTTATTTGTTTTATTTATTTACTTATTTATTTTATTTATTTATTGATTTTTCTTATTTTCTTTTGATTTTTTTTGTGTATATTCTGTAATTGATACAGTAATTTAATTAACAGAACTATATAATAATATGATCTAAGTAAATAATTTGATAAGTTAATAGATTTAATTTGATACATGAATAGTATGATTTAACAATTATTGACAAGATTTAATTAATGTAGCTTGTGTATATAAATTGATGTATGTTTTTTTATATATTTTATATTTTTATTATTATTTTATTGGCTTGATTGTTTAGTTTAATTTAATTAGTATGATTTAATTTAATTAGCATGATTCAATATAATTGGCATGATTTCTTTAATTTTGCAAATGAAATTTATATGATATGTTTAATTTAGTGCATGGTTAGAATATTGTCAAATTTGTTTATGTAGCTTAGAATTGTAGTGCTTTAATAAATGATAATAAGAAATAAGTTAAGAAAAATAATAGGATAAAAAATGGTAATCAAATTAAAAAACTGGATTTTACTGAATGAATGTGAATTATACCGATGATGAAATTTCGAGGAAAGTTAATTGGGACTCCTTGAAATTTCTAGGTGAGAGGATTCTCCCTTAAATTGAGCCAAATTGATGGGATATTTTTGGGAGAATTTTCAATAAAATATGATTCATATTTATTTTAAATAGATATAAAACAAATAGAAGGGATAAAAATTAATTAATAAAGACTGAAATTAAATGAACATAGACAAGGATAATAAATAAATAAAATGGGATAGTAAATAAGAAATAGGAATTAGGTTAGGATAAATGTGAATTATACCGATGATGAAATTTCGAGAAAGTCAATTGAGACTCCTTGAAATTTCTAGGTGAGAGGAAATTCTTTCTTAAGTTGAGCCAAATTGATGGAATACTTTTGAAAGAATTTTCAATAAATTATAATTCATGTTTATTCTTAGTAAATTAAATATGAATAAAATATAAATAAATATAGATAAATAAATGTAAATACAAGAACATAAATTCGATGAAAAATTAAATAAATAGAATGAAATAGTTTAGGTTGAAAATAATTAGTAATTATTAAGATTAGATAGTAAATAGATATGAGTTATACCGAGGATGAAATTTCAAGAAAGTCAATCGAGACTCCTTGGATATTTCTAGGTGAGATGATTCTTTCTTAAGTTGAGCTAAATTGATGGAATACTTTTGAAAGAATTTTCGGTAAAATATAATTCATGTTTATTAAATAAATATAAATAAATAAAATAAAGATAAATTAAATCAAGGTTAAAATTAAAGAAATTTAAATAAAATTAGAGAAGTAAATAACTAAATAGCATAAAATAAAAATCATAAGAAATAAAATTAGATAGATAAAAGAATAAACATGAATTATGCCAATGATGAAATTTCAAGAAAGTTAATTGGGACTCCTTGAAAATTTCTAGGTGGAAAGATTTCTTTTAAGCCGAGCCAAATTGATGTGACGCTTTTAAGAAAACCTTTAATAAACCATGGTTCATATTTATTCTCTAAATAAATAAAATAAATAAATAAATAAAACATATAGATAAGAATAATGTAAGATAAGACTTAGAAAATATAGAAATTAATATGGAGTCAATATTAGAGCCAAATTTAAAATATATATAAGAGTTTCATAAAATATTCTATTGATCCGACGATGGAATTCAAGAAAGTCAATTGAGACTCCTTGAACATCTTGAGGTGAGGGGAATTTCTAAGATTGGAGCCAAATTGATGGAAAAATCTTAGAAATATCCCCAACATATAAGCATATCGAAATTAATATAAACACAAGGCAAATTGTAAAGATAACCTAAAACTAGTTGGTACCATTTTAGGATGGGCGTTGTAGGGGTGCTAATCCTTCCCTTCACGTAACCGTACTCCCGAACCCTAGTATCTTTGAACGTAGACCAAGCCTTATCCTTAGTTTGAATAGGTGACCAATCACACCTAGGTAGAATGGTTGGTGGCGACTCCTTTGATTTTAGTGTCTAGCCATTAGGTTTTCCCCAAAGCCTGATACGTTATGACAGTTTGGCGACTCCACTGGGGATATCAGAGAGTCAAGCCAACGATTGGTTTTAGGTTATTTTAGGTTTGCCTTAGGTATGTTAATTTTGATAAAATAATAAGACATTAATAACTACATGTTTCTTCGACACACACTTCACGTGCATGTGCATACATTAGCCCTCTTCCCGGGCTTTACCCTTTCTTAGGAGGGAGTAGAGTACTTACGCTCTCGTGAGGTAATACCTCCGCAATGGCTAGCGAAATACTCCCACTCAAATTGAACCTTTCCGTTTGTAGCCTATGATGGGTGAGGATTGGGTGCCTTACTAGTCCATGTGGACGATAGTGAGGAACAATTTGGGAACCTTTAGAACATTGGACCATCCAAGCCCTACATGTAGAAGCTTAAGGGAACCGTCCTAGGATAGAACTATGCCTACCTATAGTATGGAAACCTTGTAGGACACAAGAAGGAGCAATGTTTAACAAAATTTGAAGCATGTGCATATATCTTTAATCATGTCTTGTTTTGACTCATCATGCATTCTTGTAGGAAAATCTATCTCATAGCAATTGATTGACAAAGTTGGTTCTCTACACCCATGGGAAATCGTCTGCAAGATAAGCCTATGTTGGAGGAACTCGCTGATATGGTTAAAGCGGTATCTGAGGAATCTCAACGCAAGGATGGTGATTGCTTGCCTAGAGATCACGTGTGTAGCCTTCCAGAAAAAGTTCGTCTTGACCTCAAGCAAAATGATCTCACTGAATTGATCGACATTTGGAAGAGTTGGGATAAAACAAAGCGGATCGGCTTTCAAGAGAAATATGGAGATTTGGCATTGCTTCTTACTGTACCTGTGGACGATAATTTGATCAGGGCTATGGTGTATTTTTGGGACCCCTCGTATAGGTGCTTTGTGTTTAACGAGGTGGACATGGTGCCCACTATTGAGGAGTACACGGTCTTACTTCGTATTAAGGAGTCAGAGAAAAGCAAGGTTTACAAGAAGAATAAGAGGAGCCATCGCAAGTGTTTAGCACAAATGATAGGTATTGATGTACAAGAGGTTGACCAACACATCAAGAAGAAAGGGGAAGGTACCTATTTGGGATGGAATTTTCTTCGGAGTTGTTTTGGCAAACAATTGACAGACAAGCAAAGTATGAGCTTAATGGCGTTAGCTATTTATGGGATGGTGGTTTTTCCTAGATCATTGCAGTATGTGGAGATTGTTCTTGTAGACCTCGTTGAACAACACGAGCATGAGGTGAATGCTGCTCCGGTTATCTTAGCTGAAACATTTAGATCTTTGAGCTACTGTCGTAGGAATGGTGGAGGGCGTTTCATCGGGTGCATGCAGTTATTATATATGTGGATGAGGAGTCATTTTAAGTGTGAATGTAGTAAATTCAAAGATTCTTTCCTTGGTAGTAGTCTTCCTATTAAGGAATTTTGTGAAAGTGAGTGGCCCAAGTTCAAGACAAAGAAGGAATGGGTTTCGACTTTGCGCAAAACCACGACCCAAGATGTAGTTTGGTTAGCACCATGGATGCCACGAAGGTGAATGGTGTATAAATGTGGAGGGCAACCATGGGTCCCTTTGTTGGGTGTGTGGGGGACTATTACTTATTCTCCCATCATGGTACGAAGACAGCTAGGATATGACCAGTTCATCCCCATGACATTTGGACTCGACCAAAGGGAATACTCCTATATTGAAAAAGGGGCACTAAGGAAGATAGAAGATGATGTCAAGGCTTGGAAGACAGCTTGCAAAATACAAAAGGGAAGATTTATAGATAAAATTTCCCCTGAATATTCTGTCTGGCATGCTAGGCGAGTCAAAGATATTTTACTTCCCCCTGAAGAAGATGAAGCCCACGAAGAGCCTATACCCCGAGACCCCATGATAGACCTGGAGATTGCCAAGAGGAAATTAGAGGAAGAAAAGAAAGACCTAGAGAGGGAAATTAAGAAGCTCAAATGTGAAACGGAGGAAAAGCTGGGGAGAAGGGAGCAAGCGTATACAAGGGTCCATCAAGAGAAGTATAAGTTGATAGATGAAATCAGATACTTGAAGGAGCAACTCTCAAGGTCTGAAAGTAAACGTTTGCGAGAAGAGAATGAACAACTCAAGACTGAGATACAAAAGAAGAGGACCAAATGTGAAGAACTTGAAGGCAAGGTCATAAGCGAACAGATGAGTTCGCAAGATGCCCTTAATCGATCCCAAGAATACTTGCAGATCTTGCAAAAGGTTGTTAATGAGTTGAATGAGCTAAAGGAGAAGTATGCTACTTTAAGGAGAGCTCGCGATTCACATCTTTTGGTTTCCATGATTGAACAAATTAATGTCATGGCACATAGAGCAAGAGACATGGAAGACAGAATAATGGATTTGAAGCTCGGAGTCAGCCCACTTACTGAGCATGGGGAGAATCTGCGACTACTGTTGGACGAGATCCAAGGTCACTACAGTTTGTTGAGGAGGCTTAGGTGGACACCTTAGATTTTCTTTATGGATGTAGTGGATCTTTAATTTTGTTCAACAATTGTTATGAGACTAGTTTTATAAGCATTGGTTTTTTATAAGTTTTTGTTATAAGACAATCCTTTATTATGCAATAAATTTCTTACAAAGATTTTTCCTACTTTTGCTTTTTTCCTTCATGAGCATTTAATAAAAATAATTTTAATTGTGACAACAAAGGTACAAAAATAGCCCTTCCAAATCATCCTTACCAAACTCGTGCACGAACTAGAGCAATGGAGAGCGAACAATTAGCACGGATTGATAGGATGGAGAAAGTGCAACAAGAGATTGTCAAGGCTCAAGAGGAAACTCGAGAGCAAATGACCAAGATGATGGAATTGATGATGAGTATGGCTAAGGGGAAGGGAGTTGTGCAAGACCTAGCAACAAAAGAAGAATGTTCTAGTGATGATCCACCATACCCTCAAGGGTTCACCCATCAAGCCCAAATGTCTCCAAAGGTTTATGCTCACGCAACACCTTCAATGGGAGGACAAGGCCATGCTATAGGCCAAAATGAACCTGGTATAGGGTCTAGTCCTGTCGACCCTATTTTCGTCCCAAACTTGGACGATCCTGTTGAACAAGAGAAGTTGAAGAGAGAAGCAGTTGACAATCTAGCTGTAGGGATACAACAGAAATGTGACATGTTGGAGGAAAGGTTGAAAGCCATCGAAGGAAACGACTCCTTTGGGAATTTTGATGCAGAAGAGTTGAGCCTAGTTCCCGATTTAGTGTTGCCCGCAAAGTTCAAGGTTCCGGACTTCGAGAAATATGATGGAACCAAATGCCCGACAACCCATGTTACGATGTTCTGCAGAAAGATGGCAGGATATGCTCGTAATGAAAAGTTGCTCATTCACTGTTTTCAAGATAGCCTTACAGGATCTGCTGCAAGGTGGTATGTTCAGTTGGACAGGAGTCGTATACATTCGTGGAAAGACCTTGCTAGGGCATTTCTAGCCCAATATCGTCACGTAAGTGATATGGCTCCTGATCGCCTTTCTCTCCAAAGCATGGAGAAGAAAACAAACGAGAATTTTAGAGAATACGCTCAGAGGTGGAGAGATGCAGCTGCTGAAGTTCAACCTCCATTGACAGAAAAGGAGTTAACGATGTTATTTTTAAACACTCTCAAAGCTCCTTATTATGAGAGGATGATAGGAAATGTCAGTAAGAACTTTTCTGACATGGTGCTTTCAGGAGAGGCAATAGAAAATGCTATTAAAAATGGCAAGATTGAGGGTGTAGAGGCCAGGAAAGGAGGGTTTCCTAAGAAAAAGGAAGGAGATGTCCAGGCTATCTCTGCAGGAGGTTTTATTCACCAACGCCCATCCAACCAATACCAATCTTATCCTCATGCTATCAATTATGTTTCATCCTACCCATATCAACTAAACCCACCAACAAATACTCAACCCATTTTTCGCTCGCCAACCCTGAGACCAACCCAACCTTTTACTCAACCTACAAACCTAATGAACAACCCTGGAAGGCCACGCTTCAATCAAGAAAGACCCCCTATCACCCCAATCCCCATAACCTATGCGGAGTTATATCCTAAACTGGTGCAAAACCGTCTTATTGCCCCCGTATACCTTGAACCCCTAAAACCCCCATATCCCAAATGGTATGATCCAAACGCAAAGTGTGCTTACCACAATGACAATGTGGGTCACTCTATAGAAAATTGCTTGGGACTGAAGTATAAAGTGCAGGGCTTGATGAAGGCTGGGCAGTTGAGTTTGAGGAGCCGAAAGCAGAACAAGTTGTGAATGGGAATCCTTTACCAGACCATGGTGGAGCAGCAGTGAACATGTTAAGCAATGAAAAGAAGGATTACATTAAAAGAGCTGTTGCAGAAATAAAGACTCCGTTAAGTCAGGTCTTTGATGTATTAGTGAAGGCAGACATGTTGCAACCAGAAACCTTGATTTTGGAGACCTATATAGATTCGTATGATCCCAATCTGGTTTGTCCATACCACAATGGTGCAGTAGGTCATTCAATTCAGTCCTGTGAAGCTTTTCGTTATAGATTGCAGGAGTTAATGGACTCATATCAAATTGAATTTTGGGAAGGAAGAGGAAAAGGGAATGAGATTAGTGTGATTGATGACGACCTAAAGTCAAAGCCTCTGAAAATCCACCTTGATGAAAAATCAAGCCAAGCTAGTGGGATCACAATCAAAGCTCCTATTCCGTTTCCATACAAAGACAACAAGGCGGTACCTTGGAGATATGGCTATGATATAGTAATGAATGGAGAAAGAGAGCATATGTCCCCTAAAAGTCTCGAAACAGCGAATATCACTGGAGTTGGGGGAATGACACGAAGTAGGCGTTGCTATAGTCCTGAAATGTTAGCTAAAGCTAGAAAAGAGAAGGCAGGAATTGTGGAAGGGGATAGGGCTAACCCGATAGAGGTTCGAGAGACAGGATGTCAAGAGTCTATTACGAAAGAAGATGCCGATGAGTTTTTGAGCTTGATTAAGCATAGTGAATACAATATTGTCGAGCAGTTGAACAAAACATCGGCAAAGGTTTCACCCTTATCACTTCTCCTGAATTCTGAGTCTCACAGAAATGCTTTATTAAAGGTGTTGAATCAATCATATGTACCTCCTGATATATCCATGGACAAAATGGACAATTTAGTCGGTAATTTGGTGGCTTCAAATTATATATCTTTCAGTGATGATGAGATTCCTGCGGAAGGAAGGGGAAGCACCAAGGCTCTTCACATCACAGTCAGGTGTAAGAGCCACACAATTGGCAGGGTTCTCATTGATAATGGATCGGCTCTCAATGTGATGCCTATGTGCACTTTGCTAAGGTTACCAGTGGATTCATCGTATATGTGGAAAAACAACATGATTGTCAAGGCATTTGATGGAGTCCGTCGAGAAGTGTTGGGCGATATAGAGATACCTGTGGAGATTGGTCCATGTATTTTCAATATACAATTCCAAGTCATGGATATTACGCCTTCATATACTCTTTTGCTAGGAAGGCCTTGACAGGAGCTGTCCCTTCCACTCTCCATCAAAAGGTGAAGTTTTTCGTGGGAATCAACAAATCTCAGTTTCGGGAGAGGAAGACATCTTTGTCACTTAATCTCCAAGCACTCCGTATGTTGAGACAACAGAGAATGCATGGGAATGTTCATATCGAGCTTTTGAGTTTGTTAATGCAACCTACATAGGAGAAGGTTCGAAATTATATGCTCCTCACCTGTCAGCAGCTACAGAGATGGTGGTGAAGCAAACCATGGGCAAAGGTTGGTATCCAGGAGTTGGATTGGGAAGAAACCACCAAGGGATTAGAAAGGCCATCACAATTTTGGAAAGCAAGGACAGGTTCGGGTTAGGATACAAACCAACTTGGAAAGATAAAGCAAAGAAGATGGAAGAAAAGAAAGAGAGGCGAATAGCACAGTTGAAAGGGGACGAATTTGAAACTGAGAAATTGGTCATTCCTTACCTTTATGACACCTTCTATTGTGGTGGATATCAGACTGGTGATGAAGGAGGGAAATTGGCGATGCAGCTTGAGGGGGATCTCTCTGATTTGTCCATTCACATGGTAGGTGAGAAGATATCAGAGGAGAATGTAGCTGGACGATTTGTGCATGTGACCACTCCAGGAGCTGAGTGGAAGAATTGGACGATTTTGGAGTTCCCAGAGATTTCCTTTGAAAAGTAATGATGCAATTGTCTTTTTCTTTTTTGAATAATGCAAGTTGGATTTTCAGTGCTTCAGCCCAAAAGCACCTAAATAAATTTTTATGTATGGGCCAACTTTGTTATTTTCCATTTCAATAAATGATTAGCGTTATGCATTCCTATTTTCCCAATCATTTTTTTTTTCTTTCTCTAGCATACCGACACTGAAAATACCTATAATTTCCCATTTCATCTATTTTCAGGTATCAAAACAATAAACAAGATGATAATAATGTCAATAATTCAGAAATTGATTTTGAAAACCTTGCTCAATTTGGTGAATCTGATGATGAAGATGTCTTTACGGACTACCCTTTACCCCGTGACTTGTTGAGATCGATGGAAGAAGATAGGAAACCAATTGAACCTCATCAGGAAGTTGTTGAAATAATTAATTTGGGAGATGAAAAACATAAGAAAGAGGTCAAAATCGGAACATCACTAGCATCAGATGAAAGAAAGGGTCTTAAGGAGTTACTTCGTGAATATGTAGATGTGTTTGCTTGGTCTTACCAAGATATGCCTGGCCTTGATACTGATATTGTGGAGCATAGATTGCCTTTGAAACCAGAGTGCAAACCGGTACAACAAAAGTTAAGACGCATGAAGCCGGAAATGTTGTTGAAGATCAAAGAGGAAGTTAAAAAGCAATTTGATGCAGGTTTTCTTGAAGTGGCCAAATACCCGGAGTGGGTAGCTAATATTGTCCCTGTGCCTAAGAAGGATGGAAAGGTGCGGATGTGCGTGGATTATCGGGATTTGAACAGAGCTAGCCCTAAAGACAATTTCCCGCTTCCTCACATTGACACCCTTGTGGACAATACAGCGAGGCATTCCATATTTTCATTTATGGATGGCTTTTCCCGCTATAATCAAATCAAGATGGCTAGAGAAGATATGGAAAAGACTACTTTCGTGACAATGTGGGGAACATTTTGCTATAGAGTCATGCCATTCGGATTGAAGAACGCTGGAGCTACATATCAAAGGGCTATGGTTAGTCTTTTCCACGACATGATGCATAAAGAGATTGAGGTGTACGTAGATGATATGATTGCAAAGTCTCGTGAAGGAGAAGACCATGTGGCTAATCTTAAGAAGCTCTTTGAAAGGTTGAGGAAGTACCAGTTGAAGTTAAACCCAGCCAAGTGTACATTTGGGGCAAGATCTGGAAAATTATTGGGATTTGTAGTTAGCGAAAGGGGGATAGAAGTTGATCCGGACAAAGTGCGTGCCATTCAGAACTTGTCCCCTCCTCGCACCACCAAAGAAGTAAGAGGTTTCTTAGGGAGGCTAAACTACATATCCAGGTTTATATCTCAACTTACTTCAAAATGTGATCCAATTTTCAAGCTTCTTCGTAAACATGACTCTGGGGAATGGAATGAAGAATGTCAAAAGGCCTTCGATAAAGTCAAGGAGTACTTATCAAACCCGCCTGTGTTAGTACCTCCTATTCCTGATAGACCTTTGATTTTGTACTTGACAGTTTGCGAAGGTTCAATGGGATGTGTATTGGGGCAACGAGATGAGAGTGGCAAGAAAGAACAAGCCATCTATTACCTAAGTAAGAAATTCATTGACTACGAAGTGAAGTATTCTCAATTGGAAAAGATGTGTTGCGCTTTAGCTTGGACAGCCCAAAGACTCAGACAGTACATGTTATATCACACGACTTGGTTGGTGGCCAAACTTGATCCTTTGAAGTACATTTTCGAGAAACCATCTTTGTCTGGTAGAATAGCAAGGTGGCAAGTCATGCTTTCTGAGTATGATATTATATATGTGACTCAAAAGGCCATTAAAGGGAGTGTAATCGCTGATTTCTTAGCAGACCGGGTTGCCGATGACTATGTGCCTATGAAACTCGATTTTCCAGATGAGGATTTGATGGCTGTATTTCAGGTAGAAGAGGAGAAGCTAGCTAAGAAATCATGGAGAATGTTCTTTGATGGAGCATCCAATGCTTTTGGGCGAGGGGTAGGAGTGGTCCTGATATCCCCAGAAAGAGATCATCACCCGATTACTGCAAGATTGGACTTCAATTGTACCAACAATGTATCTGAGTATGAAGCATGTGTCATGGGTTTGCAAGCCGCCATAGAAAAGAAGATTGATGTGCTCGAAGTGTATGGAGATTCGGCTCTAGTCATCTACCAGTTGCGAGGAGAATGGGAAACTAGGGATTCGAAGTTGGTCCAGTACCAAAAATACATAGCCGGTTTAATTGATCAGTTCAAAAGTATTCAGTTTGAGCATCTACCTCGAGAGGAGAATCAAATGGCAGATGCTCTAGCCACTTTAGCTGCAATGTTCAAGTTGGACAGTAATGCTGAAATTCAACCCATCAGGATGAATCTGAAGAATTCACCAGCGCATTGTGCAAGTTTAGAAGAAGAAGTTGATGGAAAGCCTTGGTACCATGACATCTTACAGTACATTAAAAACCAACAGTACCCAAAACATGCTTCGGAGAATGACAAAAGAATCATTAGGAGAATGGCTATGGGATTCTTTTTAGACGGGGAAGTCTTATACAAAAGAAGTCGAGACCAGGTGCTTTTGAGATGTGTGAATATTGCAGAAGCTAAACAGATATTAGAGGAGGTACATGAAGGATCTTGTGGGGCACATGCTAATGGTCATATGATGGCAAGACAAATAATGAGAGCGGGTTATTATTGGTCAACCATGGAAAAAGACTGTATTAACTACGCTAGAAAATGCCACAAATGTCAGGTTTATGCTGACAAGATTCATGCTCCATCGGAAGCTCTGCATGTATTAGCCCCTCCTTGGCCTTTCTCTATGTGGGGGATGGATGTGATAGGACCCATTACACCAAAAGCTTCAAATGGACATCGGTTTATTTTTGTGATGATTGATTATTTTACAAAGTGGGTAGAAGCAGCATCTTTTGCTAGTGTGACACGAACGGCAGTATGCAGATTCATAAAGAAAGATATCATATGCCGATATGGACTTCCAGAAAGAATTATTTCAGATAATGCTCGTAATTTGAATAACACAATGATGGAAGAAGTTTGCGCACAGTTCAAAATCAAGCATCACAATTCGGCGCCATATCGACCACAAATGAATGGGGCAGTAGAGGCCGCGAACAAGAATGTCAAGAGAATAGTGGGAAAAATGACAGAAACTTATAAGGATTGGCATGAAAAGTTACCTTTTGCCTTGTACGCGTATAGAACGTCAATGCGCACGTCTACTGGGGCAACCCCATTCTCATTAGTGTACGGGATGGAGGCAGTGCTACCAATTGAAGTAGAGATTCTGTCATTAAGGGTCTTAATGGAAACACAATTAGAAGAGGCAGAGTGGGTACAGGAACGCTATGAGCAATTGAATCTTATTGACGAGAAAAGGCTTGTAGCTTTATGCCATGGCCAGTTGTACCAAAGGAGAATGATGAAAGCACATGATAAGAAAGTCCGACCTAGGAAATTCCGAGAAGGGGATCTGGTTTTGAAGAAGATCCTCCCGAATCAACAAGATAGGAGGGGAAAATGGGCGCCAAATTGGGAAGGACCATATGTAGTAAAGAGATCTTTCTCTGGTGGGGCATTAATATTGGCAAATATGGATGGTGAGGACCTGCCAAACCCCATCAATTCCGATGCTGTGAAGAGGTATTATGCCTAAAAAAAAAGAGAAATAAAAAAGGAGGATTTAAATCGAAAACCCGAAAAGGGCGGTTTAAATCAATGGGGGAGACACTTATGTTGAAAACCTGAAAAGGCAGCTTAAGTGTAGGGGAAAGATCAGCATCGGAAATTTTGTGATATCAAAGGAAAAGGTTTAGTCCGAAGGGCTCTGCAATATTAGACAAACTAATGGAGTAGGCTTTTCAAAAGAGAAATTTGAATTAATTCGATCAGAATTGTTAGAATGTTGATTGTTGAGATATTTGATTATTTCGTAAATGCAATTATTCCTTGTAATATTCCTCTGTTCAGATATGCTTGATGTTTATAATAAAATAACCTCTCTTCCAAACTTATCTCGTATCTACTACCATTTACCTTCTTACCTTGATTGGGAAAATCGAAATTTGCATTATGTTTAGTCATATTATTAGGATGGAAATGAATAGATGATTGGCAAACATTTTTAGAAAAAAAAATGAGAGAAAAAGATAATTGCATTGCTTTAAAAGGAGAAAGAAGAGGGACAGAAATATAGTGGAATATCAGAAGATTGGTAAACTAAGTCGAATACACCAGCTGCTTAAAAACAAAAAAAAGGGGAAGAATGAAGATTGAAGGTGATGATATGAGAAAGTCGCTAACTGGTTTAAAGACAAGATTGGTCCAAAAAAAACAAAGAGGGGGTTTTGAGCCTTTGTTGTCACAATTATAATGAAATTATTTTTAGCATGCATCCCATTCATTTCAAAAAGAAAGACATTTTTAAAGAAGGAGAAATTTTAAAGTTTCAGGGCTTTCCTAGTCGAAGGAGCATTTAAGAGATAAGAAAATTTAAAGTTTCAGGGCCTTCCTAGTCGAAGGAGCACTTTCAGATGAGAAGAAATTTAAAGTTTCAGGGCCTTCCTAGTCGAAGGAGCACTTTCAGATGAGAAAAGTTTTAAAGTTTCAGGGCCTTCCTAGTCGAAGGAGCATTTTAGATGAGAAATGTAAAGTTTCAGGGCCTTCCTAGTCGAAGGAGCACTTTCAGATGAGAAGAAATTTAAAGTTTCAGGGCCTTCCTAGTCGAAGGAGCACTTTCAGATGAGAAAAGTTTTAAAGTTTCATGGCCTTCCTAGTCGAAGGAGCATTTTAGATGAGAAATGTTAAAGTTTCAGGGCCTTCCTAGTCGAAGGAGCATTTTAGATGAGAAATGTAAAGTTTCAGGGCCTTCCTAGTCGAAGGAGCACTTTCAGATGAGAAGAAATTTAAAGTTTCAGGGCCTTCCTAATCGAAGGAGCACTTTCATATGAGAAAAGTTTTAAAGTTTCAGGGCCTTCCTAGTCGAAGGAGCATTTTAGATGAGAAATTTTAAAGTTTCAGGGCTTTCCTAGTCGAAAGAGCATTCTAGAGATGAAAAATTCTAAAAAAAAAAAGAAAAAAAAAAGAAAAAAAACAACTCAGGGTTTTCCTAGTTAAAAGAGCATATCGAAGATGAGAAAATTTGAAGTTCTAAGAGTCTCGCTATTCAGAAGAGTATTTTCACAGAAAAAAAACAAAATCGGTGTCTAAAGTCTTTGCCCTATTCCTGATGCTTAGCAATGTGCAAAGAGGGGCAACTGTAGACACCAATTTTTGTCCGAAACTAAATGGTACGGAATTGTGAATCCCGAACCACTTGACGGGCATTCTAAAATCGGAAATGGATTAAACCCATGTGTGAATAATTGATATTATTTTGTTTTCTTTTATTTATTTATTATTTATTATTTTTTTATTTTATTTTTTATTTTATTTTTATTATTTTTATTTTATTTACTCTTTTTATCTTTATTTTTATTTTTATTTTTATTTTTATTCTTTTCTTCTTTTTCTTTTTTATTTTTTCTTTCCTTTTCTGCTTTATTTGATTTTTTTTGTATATTTTGACAAATATAAAAATTAAAAAAAAAGAAAAAAACAAAAAACAAAAACCCTAAACAGAAACCCTAATCTGACCCCAAACCCCAACCCCCACAAAACCCCAAACCCTTAACCCTGACTGAAACCCCAAAGCCCAAACAGAACACTTAACCCCAAATCAAACCCTTAACCCCAAAAACAAACCCTTAAACCCAAAAACAGAACCCCTAACCCTTAACCCCTAACCCCAAACAAGCCCGAAACTCTGAACCCAAACCCCAAATCGAGGTCCCAAACCCTAACTAGAAATCCCCAAACCTCACTGAAACCCCAAACCTCCCGAAACCCTAAATCCCTAGCCCCAAACGAAATCCTAGCCCAAGCCCCAAACAGAGACTCGAAATTAAACCCTAATCTAAACCCCTACCAGAACCTAACAAAGTCGCCAGAAACACAGAAAGGAAAGATTTGGCCTTCGAAATCTGTAAGGAAATCAGAGAAAAATTAATCAAAACATTAAAAGCAGAATTACAATCAGATCTCAAAATTTCCAAAAATATTCAGATCTAAATTTTATAAAGAGGACAACACTGAAACAAAAGATCAACAAGGGAGAGAGATCGAAACAACAGAGACCACACACAGAAAAGCAACCGCAATCATAACCAAAAAACCATGGCAACCACAAAAAATAAAAAAAACAAAGGCGAGATTTGAGGGTTTTTGGGGTGGAGGCAGTAGAGGTTTTGGTTTTAGGAATTCAGATCTGAGATTTTCGGGAGAGATTTAGTAACCGGAACCTCTAGATCTGGTTTTGGGAAGAAGAGTTGAAGGTTTCTGGGTAGGGGAAGGAGTAGATCTGGTGGTTTCACGGCGGAGGAAGGCCGGAATCTGGGAAAGTTGAAGTTTCCGACGATCGGTTGAAGTTTCCGGTCACCGAAAATCGTCTGAGTTCAGAGGATTTTGTAATTTTTTTCTTTGGAAAGCCAAAATCGTCCGAAAAAAAAGGGAAAGAAGGCTTAAATAGGCAGACCGAAACGACGCCGTTTTGTGTAGCCCTGACCCGCGCTCAGACCCGTCAGGACCCGCGTGCTGACCCGCGTACTGACCCGACCCGATCGCGAGGTACCCTTTTCTATTTTTCGGATGATTTTCCTTTTTCCGTTTTCTTTTTATTTATTTGTTTTATTTATTTACTTATTTATTTTATTTATTTATTGATTTTTCTTATTTTCTTTTGATTTTTTTTGTGTATATTCTGTAATTGATACAGTAATTTAATTAACAGAACTATATAATAATATGATCTAAGTAAATAATTTGATAAGTTAATAGATTTAATTTGATACATGAATAGTATGATTTAACAATTATTGACAAGATTTAATTAATATAGCTTGTGTATATAAATTGATGTATGTTTTTTTATATATTTTATATTTTTATTATTATTTTATTGGCTTGATTGTTTAGTTTAATTTAATTAGTATGATTTAATTTAATTAGCATGATTCAATATAATTGGCATGATTTCTTTAATTTTGCAAATGAAATTTATATGATATGTTTAATTTAGTGCATGGTTAGAATATTGTCAAATTTGTTTATGTAGCTTAGAATTGTAGTGCGTTAGTAAATGATAATAAGAAATAAGTTAAGAAAAATAATAGGATAAAAAATGGTAATCAAATTAAAAAACTGGATTTTACTGAATGAATGTGAATTATACCGATGATGAAATTTCGAGGAAAGTTAATTGGGACTCCTTGAAATTTCTAGGTGAGAGGATTCTCCCTTAAATTGAGCCAAATTGATGGGATATTTTTGGGAGAATTTTCAATAAAATATGATTCATATTTATTTTAAATAGATATAAAACAAATAGAAGGGATAAAAATTAATTAATAAAGACTGAAATTAAATGAACATAGACAAGGATAATAAATAAATAAAATGGGATAGTAAATAAGAAATAGGAATTAGGTTAGGATAAATGTGAATTATACCGATGATGAAATTTCGAGAAAGTCAATTGAGACTCCTTGAAATTTCTAGGTGAGAGGAAATTCTTTCTTAAGTTGAGCCAAATTGATGGAATACTTTTGAAAGAATTTTCAATAAATTATAATTCATGTTTATTCTTAGTAAATTAAATATGAATAAAATATAAATAAATATAGATAAATAAATGTAAATACAAGAACATAAATTCGATGAAAAATTAAATAAATAGAATGAAATAGTTTAGGTTGAAAATAATTAGTAATTATTAAGATTAGATAGTAAATAGATATGAGTTATACCGAGGATGAAATTTCAAGAAAGTCAATCGAGACTCCTTGGATATTTCTAGGTGAGATGATTCTTTCTTAAGTTGAGTTAAATTGATGGAATACTTTTGAAAGAATTTTCGATAAAATATAATTCATGTTTATTAAATAAATATAAATAAATAAAATAAAGATAAATTAAATCAAGGTTAAAATTAAAGAAATTTAAATAAAATTAGAGAAGTAAATGAACTAAATAGCATAAAATAAAAATCATAAGAAATAAAATTAGATAGATAAAAGAATAAACATGAATCATGCCAATGATGAAATTTCAAGAAAGTTAATTGGGACTCTTTGAAAATTTCTAGGTGGAAAGATTTCTTTTGAGCCGAGCCAAATTGATGGGACGCTTTTAAGAAAACCTTTAATAAACCATGGTTCATATTTATTCTCTAAATAAATAAAATAAATAAATAAATAAAACATATAGATAAGAATAATGTAAGATAAGACTTAGAAAATATAGAAATTAATATGGAATCAATATTAGAGCCAAATTTAAAATATATATAAGAGTTTCATAAAATATTCTATTGATCCGACGATGGAATTCAAGAAAGTCAATTGAGACTCCTTGAACATCTTGAGGTGAGGGGAATTTCTAAGATTGGAGCCAAATTGATGGAAAAATCTTAGAAATATCCCCAACATATAAGCATATCGAAATTAATATAAACACAAGGCAAATTGTAAAGATAACCTAAAACTAGTTGGTACCATTTTAGGATGGGCGTTGTAGGGGTGCTAATCCTTCCCTTCACGTAACCGTACTCCCGAACCCTAGTATCTTTGAACGTAGACCAAGCCTTATCCTTAGTTTGAATAGATGACCAATCACACCTAGGTAGAATGGTTGGTGGCAACTCCTTTGATTTTAGTGTCTAGCCATTAGGTTTTCCCCAAAGCCTGATACGTTATGACATATACACTGTGGATTTCTTCTAACTATGGCCATATGATGTTATTACTGTTATTATATGAGTCTATTGGGTGATGCCTTGTCTCCACTGTATTGTTTTTACTGGGGTGCTAAATCCCTGGCTAATCCAATCACTCACAGACTTTATTGGTTTATGTGTGATAACCGTAAATTTTTCAATTATTGGAAATAATAAATATTGAAAATAAATATTAAAGAAAATAGATAAGAGGAAATAAATAAATAAAAGTAAATAAATAAAATTTATTTACGAGATGGGAATATCGTTGAAATTCCTGAAATTAAGGAAAGTGAGGAATTTAAAATTGGATAAATTGGAAATAAGGGAAGGATAAAATTATGGGAAATAATGAAGAGAAAAATTTAATTTAGAGAATGAAAATCCAAAATTTAATAAGAGAATAAGAAAATAAATGAAATATATTTATATAATTATATATTATATAAATGTATTTTTATACTAATACATATGTATTCAAAATATTATATAGTATATTTTAAAATACGTTGTTATATATATAGAAATATATATACTATTTCATAAATTCAAATAATACATATGTATATAAATATAATGTTTTATGTGTATATATAATTATGTAAATACATATAGAAGAAAAGTAAGTATGGTTTTATATTAAAGTTTATATGTATAAATATTTTATTATAGCAATTATATAATTTATATATATAAATATTACTTAATTTTAAGTATATATATAAATATACACATATATACTAGGCATGTATTTTGTAATGTACAATATGTATTTTGTATATAATATATATTGTATAATATTATGTATGAAATAATGTATGTATAACATATAATATATATTATATGTATAAACTATATTGTATAATATATAGTATATAGTATATAGTATACTAAAAATAGAAAGAAGACAAAGACAAAAAAGGAAATGAAACAGAAAACCAAAGGAAGGAAAATCGGGAAAGACCCGATCCTCCCCCAGCCAAAGGGCCGACGGCGGCGGAGCTGCCACTGTCGGCGAGGGAGGAAGGAGCAAGGCGAGACACCACCGGCAACGTGAAAGGAAGAAGCAGCCGGCACCAGAAAAACAGAAACGGAAGTGAATGGAAAACTGAAGCGGAGGAAACCGGGAAGAGAAAAGGAAAATGGCGGACGGCGATGCCGGGCGATCCAGGCACCGCCACTGCCACTGAAGCTCCACCGGAGGGAGAGGAAGCTGATGGAGGCCACCGAAGGTGCAATGGACGGCGGAGGAAGGCCGGCGAAGAGGAAGGAGAAACCGAACCTATTCCGCCTCGATCCGCCACCGTGTCGTCGATTCGGGATGAACGGAGGCCAGATCCAAGCTCGCCGTGGCGCCGGCCAGCTGCTGAGCCATCGAGCCGCCGGAGAACCGGCGAGGAAAGGAGCTGGACCGGTCTGACCGGGAAAGGAAGAAGAAAAAAGAAAAGAAAAAGAAAAGAAAAAGGAAAAAGAAAAAGAAAAAGAAAAAGAAAAGAAAGAAAGAAAAAAAAAGAGGAAAAAGGAAGAAAAAGAGGAAAAAGGAGAATTTCCGGAATTCGAAAATTCCCGGAAATTCGACAACCCGGGATTTTACAAATTCGGTAAGAAATTTCTCGAGAATTTAATTTCAGAAAAAATTAAATAAATTATGAAAAAAAATTCTAAAAAATTAGAATTTTAATTCCAGAAATTATTTTCAGCAATCGAGATAAGGAATCGGGAGAAATGGAGTGCGGGCGCGATCGATAAGCGGAATTCGCCGACCCGGAAAAAGGTAAGGGATGTATGTGCAGCACTGTAAGGATACTCAGTCTGCATATTTTAAATTGAAATATTTTATGCAAATATTTTATGGAAATTATTATGATGCATGATTTGCTGAAAATAATTTGGGAAGAAGTACTGGCTGAAAGATTTAAAACTGTATTTTCCGTGCAGGAGGTTAGTAAACCGGCAGTCGTTATGCTGCCGAAAATTTTAGAAAAAACTTTATAAAATCATATTAAATGATTTTATTTCCGAATTTCGATAGTAAATCACGAAACATGAGGAAATTATTAAATTTCATAAAACATGAATATAATGAGATGGAATTTTAAAATATTCATGTATTCGAGAATGGTGACAATGAAATCACCGAAAATTCTCGAAATAGATAAATTACACGAAATACGAGAGGAAAGATGAAGTGAAATATAGTGATTATTTGTATGAATATTTTTATAAATATTCACTAAAGGATTTTAACCCTTATGGTTTTAAATTATGGAATTTTATATTTATATAAATTCCATAAAGGTTTATTTTATGACGAAAATACGGTTTTGAGACTGGTTGGCATTCCTATCATGCTGATGCATGATATGTGACCTGTTTAGTCTCGGTCGACGCCTAAATCAGTGATCCACCGAGGACAATATAGGTTATGGGTATAGATTTGACCGGCATATTCCCTTACCCTCCGAGGTTTATAGTATGATAAGATTGATGTCTATCTTATACTCCATCAATGATTGGCGATATGTTAAAAAGGAAAGTATTTTACATAAGATGGAATATGCCAACCGGAAAATGTGATACATGATGGGTGACATGTGAAAAGAACATGTTTTGTATAATATGATAAGAGAATCAATTGAATTATAGCAATTTTTACAAAATGCTCATTTAAGTACTGATTATAGTACCGTGAGATGATTCTCATAAGACATGAGATACAAACATGTAATATGTTTTCAAAAAGGAAGAAATGATAATTCTAATATTCTTTCTATGGTCTTAAATGGAATATGAGATCATAAGTACTACATGAGATCTGATAAGACAGTGGAAAGTACATATGGCGTAAAGGCCAAATCGAGCAGAGACTCGATGACTTTACCGTGTGAGCCACCTCTAGAATCCTTTGGGAACTAAGTGCTGCACGTGTTCTGATGTATTAGTAAAGGCCAAATCGAGCAGAGACTCGATGACTTTACCGTGTGAGCCACCTCTAGAATCCTTTGGGAACTAAGTGCTGCACGTGTTCTGATGTGTTAGTAAAGGCCAAACCGAGCAGAGACTCGATGACTTTACCGTGTGAGCCACCTCTAGAATCCTTTGGGAACTAAGTGCTGCACGTGTTCTGATGTGTTAGTAAAGGTCTAAGTTCTGATGGGGATGCGACAAATGTCGAAGGATGAAATAGATCTTGTGCACATGACATATGATGTGTGTGATATAACGGATTTTGTTTATATATGCCACTCAAACATGTGCTACTTGAATGTTCGTCTCGTTCACACTTAATCATACTGATAAAAAGAATGATGCCTTGTGAACTTAAGAATGGAATAGACTTTAATAGCTTATTTTGCTTTTAAAGGACGGTACTAATTAAGAGAGTACATTAAAACACGAAATGAATTTTAAAGAAATAAAATGATGATTTAACTAATATTCTTTTCAAGGATCATACAGATATTAATTATTCTATTTAAAGGCTTTATTTCGTAGAAGCATTATTTTGAAAAGAATATGAAAAGTTATGAAAGATGAAAAGGAAAAGGATTTATTAATTCAAAACAAAAAAAAAAAATTTTCTCTACAGTTGCTTCTAGGTTCCGTAACAAGTATGGTATTCTAAAATACCTACCTTACTCCATTCGGATTCCTAGCCGACTGTAGTATCTTTCCTACATGCGAGCCTAGAGCCCATAGAAAAAATGAAAAAGATTTTCAGCATATAGGAAGCTGAGTATCAAGTGAGGCATATAATTCTCTTACTGAGCCGTGGTTTTGCTCCCCCTTAATTTTCAACATTTCAGGTTTTTGATGAATGTGAGTTCAGTGGATTGTGGATCCTGGCTGTACAAGAAGGACAATGTGTCAGACCGACTGTTTATTTGAGGTATGATCATTTATTCTCTGTATTTAGACATGTCAACAGTACTACTTATCTGATAAATTACGATAGGGGATGTGTATAATATAAACAATACATTGTAAAATTGTTTAACAGTCAGTACAAGTAAAGTATCACAGACAGCCCAACCGGTTAAGATGTGTATAAGAAGGGTAAGAAATGTGGTCACGGGTCGTGACATTATGATTTCAGGCTGTTTGTTAAATATGTTTTTTGACCTTTGTACGAATTACTAAAATTGATTTGATACTGTTTACAAAGTGTTTTGGAACTAGTTCTTTGAATGATTTATGAATTGCATAATGGAAGTTATTTCTGAATACCTATTAAACTCTGTGATTGAATAGGCTTTAAAGAACTCTTTATAGTTCGAATTAGATACTAGGATAAGTGAGGTGCTTTAAAACAGCCTTTTGTACTCAACCTAGTTATCTAACCTACTATTGTATCTTTTCCGATATCGTGCCAAAGAATGTGAGATCATTGGTTTCTATGTGAAAGAGTATGTTTTAAGATACTTGCATATAGTTATGTGTAGTATCAGCTTTTTCATATATATATATATATATATTTCTTTCTAGGTATAAGTTCACCCCCTTATTCTTCTTTCAAATTATCTGCAGTAGTTCTTTGCTTCGCTCGAGAGGACTTTCTATTTTGGTATCCCTAAGGCGGTTTTCATTTTTCGTTAAGGTATACAAATTTCTTTTATGTATTCAGACTATGTATGTACAGTACTATTTTATGTAAAGTCATATTTGGGATGTAAACTAAACTTAGAATATTGGATATAAATTTGAAGTTGTTGTATATTCATATATATATATATATATTGAAACTATTGTGAAAAGAAAATGGATTATTTTAAGTATGAACGAGGACATTGTATACAGGCCAACCAAAAGGAGGTAAAATATAAAGAATAAGTACTGTTTTAGG
The DNA here is from genome assembly GCA_031772115.1 of Heritiera littoralis. Taxonomy (NCBI): domain Eukaryota; kingdom Viridiplantae; phylum Streptophyta; class Magnoliopsida; order Malvales; family Malvaceae; genus Heritiera; species Heritiera littoralis. Next base: position 10,428,825 of record JAPDPK010000006.1, on the reverse strand, counting down.
CATAATTTGGTACGTGATAACATTAGCCTCTATAGACACTCCTATCTCTAACAAGATGTAAACAAGAAAGATGACCAAGAACTCATGGCAGCAAGACTCATACATTCCATAAAGATTATCCAGGTCATTTGCAGCAAAAGTTCTCAAATTCTGGTCTTGAGGATGAGACTTTCTTAAGGGGAAGGGATTGATACTAAACTGGAATAAAGGTTCCTAATTTGATTATTCAGTCAGTTAGGTAAACCAAAATTGTAAAGTTTAATTCTTAATTCCTTTGTATAAATACTCGGAAATGTAACTCCAGAAGCATGCTATGAATGAATAAATAACTACAGAACTTTTCCACTTCTTTATTTCCTATTTCTTTTTTTTCCTCAGAGTTCATGTACGTGTTGATCAAGCTTCTCGAGTCCCGTTCTTCACTTCTTAAAACCCTTGATTTTGATCTTTTTGGTGTGGCTAGATTGAAGCTTCATCATAATCTTCAAACTTAATGATTTTCACCAATTAGAAAATAAATTAGTAAGCGTACTTTACTTCATGGAAACTCTTAATTGAAAAGGACTATTCACTTCTTGATAACAAGAAAAACTGTGTTTCTCACTCTTTCTTGTAATGTCTTTCTACCTTATTTCTCATAATGGAAAAAAATATGTCCATTTATAGCAGGTAGAGGATCAATTTTAAAATAATCCTAATTAAAATAATGAAGTTATTTTTTTTTGTGTAATCACATGTATTTTCATTCGTTTTACAGTCTGAGATTAATAATCTTATTCGGACCAAAAATGATAAATAGTAAAATCCTCCCAGTAGTATATCTTTTTTTTTTTGCTCGTAACATATAGTTATCTTTTATAAAACTACACTTTCTCAAAAATAAACTAATAAGATTTTAATAATTATTTATTTAGATATTTTATTAAAATATGATATACGGGGCAACATTAATCTTACATCTTCAACCAAAAATAGTTTCCAGAGCGCATTGCGTAGTGAGTGGTTGGACGGACCAATGGTTAAAAGCATCTCATTGGCCCATCCAAGCACAGCTTCGCAGTGACGGACTGGGCCAGGTTGCCATGGAGTTGCCACCGCTTAGTAACATGTATCCATGGTATGCTACAACTTGTCTAAGTTGCTGAATTCCTGTAAGAACACCCATATCTGCTCTGCTGTTAAGCGCCGTAGCCTTTCCTTCCCATTCTAGCTTTGTTTCTACCGCCATTTGAGAGAAAGAAAGGGTGGAGACGGAATCTAAAGGAAAGCAGATCAGAAATGTGAGAGCTAATTACCGCTTCCTATCTCATAAATTTCAATCCATTCATCCCAAGATTCTAATTCAGGACCTTTAGAATAAAATTTTAATTATACCCGTTAGGACGAAATAAGCCTATATTATCTTTCATTCGAATCTAATGTTTCAAGGGCTTTGTTTCTCTGCCAATGAAAGAAACAACATTGGACAAGCCGACATACACAGTTGATGCACATGGAAGCCAGACAAGATCCTGTGGATTAACATTAAATTACAAGCAAACGGAGAAACATAATTGATATCATAATGCTATTCCAAGCTTGATTACAATAAAGCACCGGAAATATTTCAAAGATCCAAACTTCTACGAGAAACATACAACTAATTAACAGTTCAATACTACTCAACATCAAATTTGACCCTCTAGATTTGTGCCTTGACAGCATCGTCCGTTTTCTTTGCCATGAATTGGAGAGAACAATCAACATAAGAAACCAAATCTTCCAATTTCAACCCTTCAACCGGATCAGCTATAAACGACCACTCGATTTTGCAGCCCGCAGGTTTACCATCATCCTCCATTGGCAAGACTTTGAGAGTGGCCACGTAGTTGTTGAACCCAACATTATTTTCCAGGACCTCATAGCTTAGGCAGCGGTTGGTCGGATCGATGGCTAAAAGCTTCTCGTTGGCCCATCCAAGCTTGCCTTCACAGCGGCGGACCAGGCCAGGCTTCCCTGGAGTTCCCTCCACTCGGTAACATACATCCACGTCAGGAAACAAGTTGTCTAAGTTGCAGAATTCCTCTAAGAACGGCCATATCTGCTTTGCTGTTGAGCCTTTTAACTCCGCCGTGGCTTTTCCTTTCCATTTCGGCTCTGTTTCTTCGGCCATTTGTGAGAGCAAAAAAGGAGATAGAAGGAATTTGAGAGAAACGGAGATCAGAAATGTGAAGCGATTATTATTGATTGTTTGTGCGTAGTCATACCGCTAATTATAATTTAGATAGGATTTATAGTATGCAAAATTACCAAATCACCCTCATCATTTCTATTTGGTTAGTATTAAAATATGGAATACTTTGGGTATTTTGGCAGGGGGTTTACCCACCTATCCTAGTGTCTTGGCTTTAGAATTTAGAGTCTAGACATTGTTACATACGACACCGAAACACTCTTTTCACCTTCAATGCTTGTTGTTGACACAAGGAATGTTTACATTGCAAATTAATAATATATATTTACATTTAAGGTGATTATTCTATCCATCGTTTATGAAATTTTTGATTTCATAAGCAGGATCGGAATGATAACATATATCTTATTTTATTTATTTAATATTTATTTAATATTTTTAAATGATATATTTTATCATCTTAAACTTATTTGTGAAGTAAAAAAACTCTGCTAACGATGTATAGAATATTAATCCTTTTATTTATAATAAAAGAAGGATATTTGCTCAAATTAATTTTTGGATCAATCTAGTTTAATCAAGGATAATATTTTTAATATATATTAATGATTAAAATTTTATTATCGATCAAAAGAATAATAAGATATTTTCTATTATCTTAAATTTTGACGTGAATGATTTAGGTGATTAGATTATAAAATCTAACAATCGTCTTAAAAAAAATAATTTATATAAAAATATGTGAAAGAATATAAAATTAAATTAGTTTTATACAAATACAAATGAATCTTTCTTCTAATTATGTATGGATAATTATTTCATATACTGTCAGTGGAATATTTTTATTTTACAGGCGACGTTAGGATCGTAACACGTGTTTTATTTTATTTATTTTTTATTTTTAATATTTTATGAGATATATGTCTCGATTTTAATACCACTTGTGGAATAAAAATATTTCACTGATAGTGTATGTAATAATTATCTATTATGTATTTCAAAATCTATTGTTTTAAATAAAAATCACTCAAAAGAGATGACCAATGAGATGAGTCATCCAAAAGGAACTTCAAATCTGTATTAAACACTGTAACCAAAAAAAAAAATCTGTATTAAACACCTAAACCCAGGAAGATATCCAAGACAGAATCAAAATGGGCAGAGCCTCTGAAAACAGAACAATCAAAACAGAAAATTAATATAGCCGAACCCGAAATTCAAGAGAAAGCAAGACATAACAGTGATTGTCAATGAGCAAAAAGAAACAATCTCTTGAGACTCTTAAGGCTCCTGAACACACTTGCTCAGACAGATTTGCTTAACACTCCCAAAGCTGCTGGCTCAAAATCTATATAAAATTGTTGAAACAAAAAGGTACATATTAAACTCTTTTAACTATTATAAAAAGAGCACACACTTTCGTTTTTTTTTTTTTTTAATTTGTTCAAATGTTATTTTTTATGATTATTCAAAAAATTATATTGCGTTGAATATAATTTCGAAGTCACTGTACTTTGTTGTTTGTATAAAATCAATACGTTTCGAATTTTAAATACAATCTTTCGCGTATTTTTTTTAAATGAAAAACCCATCCAAATGGCTTTGTTTGTAATCAAACCAAACATAAAAAAACCATAGTAATGGTGTTTTTTCATAAACAGACCAAACTTAAAAACCCATCCAAATGGCATTTATACCTATCCAAGTCTTAAAGAAGCAAACTAATAAAGCTCTTACAAAACATTCTTCATTTGAAACTGCAACAGCATGCTTCAAATATCAGAACGTAGCAGCTTGATGCTCACCTGGCAATATATCAGCTTAGAAACTCAAGAATGCTGTCTTTTTTTTTTTAATGAAATTCACTTAAAAAATTGGATTAGGTTGAGTCAGTTTCCAAAAATTGTATTCCTTTTTTTTTAATAGTATTCTTATCTTTTTAATCGTAGGAAAAAAAAGGAAGAAGATGATGATGTGGTTTAAAGTACATTATTAAAGGAAATAAGTTTAAAACTAAAAAAATAATAAAGATTTTAAAATATCCTTCTATGAACAAAATGTTGAATTATCTCAATATTGTGGACTAGTTAAATATAATTAATATCATATAAATTAATTTAGTAGTATAATTTATGTATAGTGTGACTATATATATATGTAATATATTTACATTATACATGTATCATATACTTAATGGGACGGATATAATACATATTCAAAATATGGGAGGTCCCTACTCTTAGCACCAATATAAAAATGGTGGCCTATTAACCATTTTTTTGCTATGGAAAACAGGGGTGCATAAGCGTAGCTTCTCCCTCTCCTTCTCTCCCGTCACTCTCCCTCTCACCAACTTCTCCTTCTATGGCAGAGCCACCAGCACCAGCGTACCTCCGGCGTGCATCTAGCAGCATCTCCTCCCTCCAGCAGTGGCAGCAATGGCGATGATTATGGTGGGTTACGGCTTACCCACCAAAGGTTAGTTTTATTGTTTTTGTTATTGTGTTAATGACTTTGTGAGTATTGATTAATTCTAACAATTGGCATCAGAGCCATTCACTCAAAGAGTCATTAACCATTCTTGTTTACGAGAGAGAAGCCATTAAAAGCCATTTTTTTGAAGCTTTAATTTTCGGATGGCTTAAACCCATTTCTTTTTTTTGGCGTTTTTGAAGCAAAATTTGTTTAGATTCTTTTTGTAGAGGGTTTTAGGATGAAAACCCCCTTTTTTCTGGACCGAAAATGGCTAAAAATGGGAGTTTTTGGAGTGGGTCGGATCGAAACAACCCACTTCCTGTGAAATCGCTCGATCGGGCGAGGAAGACATCGGGCGCGTGTGGTAGCTCCCTGCGAGGTGCGAGGGATGATGGTGCGGGCGCATGTGACTAACAACTAAAAAAAAAACAAAAAACAAATTCAGCCTTTTGCTGTTGAGCTACGAGTTTTGGGCACTCCCTTTTGGATTTTTTGGCTTGATTTTTGAGACCCGCTTTTGGGGCCAAACTTGTTGTAGAGGGTTTTAGGATGAAAAACCCTTTTTTTTCCAGACCGAAAATGGCTAAAAATGGGAGTTTTTGGAGTGGGTCGGGTCGAAACGACCCATTTCCTGCGAAATCGCTCGATCGAGCGAGGAAGACGTTGGATGCGTGTGGCAGCTCCCTACAAGGTGCGAGGGATGATGGTGCGAGTTCGTGTGTCACACGTGCCTGCATCTAAAAACTAAAAAAAACAATAAAAAAAATTCAACCTTTTACTGTTGGGCTGGGAGTTTTGGGCCCTCCTTTTTGGATTTTTTGGCCTGATTTTTGGGGCCCGCTTTTGGGGCCAAATTGTTGTTGGGCTGCTTTAAGTTTGGTCTAGTCAATTTTTTTTTGGGCTAGTTTTTTGGGGCAATTTTTGTTGGGCCATTTAGGCCATTAATTGTTTATTTACTCTGGGCCAATTAATTTTTCTTCTAATGAGGGCAATTATTATTCAATTATAAATATAATTTAAATATTAGGTCAAAATAATTTTATTATTTTATGGGCATTATTTAATTTTAATAATTGGCCATTTAGTATAAAATTAATTTTGGGCAATTAAAATTAATTAATGTTAGGGCCATTTTGCCTAATTAATTTAGGGACCATATTGAACAATTAATTTTATTTGGCTATTAAATTTGGATTAATTATTGGCTATTTTGCATAGTTAATTAAAAGGCCATTTTAGATTATGGTTTGAAGGGCCATTTTGATTAATTAATTATGGGCCATTTGGATAATTAATTTTGGACAATTTTGGTCATAACCAAAATTTATTTAATAGCCATAATTAGCTGTTAAGCCTAAAATTAATGTGATATAAGTGAATTTGGAGGAATTAATTTTGGAGTAATTTCTAGAAATTTAATTACTCATATATTCATAATTCACTTAATTTTGAAATATATACTTATGCCCATAAATTACTAATATTTGGCCTAATTAAATAAGTTTAAATAAATTATTTGGGTATTTTGTTGAGCCATTTTGGGTTATGGTCTACCCATTTAGTTAATAATTTATTTTAACAAATAAACTCTCTTAAAATAACATTGCCTTATTATTTGAATATTCATTTTTTGTGAAATTAATTAAATTCATTAATGATTGACCTACAATTACTACATATGCTTCAGAAATTACATATATTGGGTGTAGTTAATTCTGGTCAATAAATTTTGTGAATATTCTTAAAATTATAAATCAGTAATTGGATTGACTAGTACTTGCTTATCGTAGGAATAGTCATGAAGATTTTCTGACGATTTATTCTGATAATTTTAAAGATATAATAATAAGGCAATGCATAGTGATAGTTGTAGTTGCATAATTTACTAAGATCTCTAGAAGTGGCTAGTCTTTCCCTGTCGGATTGTTAGTTGCTTTTAGAGATGCTTGAGACTGAGAGGATTCTGGTTGGGATATGACACGATCTTCCTACCCTGTTGGTGGGCGATCATTCAGGTTATATTCACCTAGTTTTGTTTTATCCTCTGTAGTGTATTGTGGAATAAATTTTGATATTGTTTGAATTATTCCACTAGCCTCCATATTGTGCAACTATCACATATCGAATCTCTAGTAGGATCAAATTAGATAGATGGTATGAATCGATTTATACGATTAGGGACACATTAAAATAGGAAGTATTCCCGAGAGTCGATCAATCAACTATACCCAATAGTATGAGCTTGTTGAGGACAAAATATTTGGAATTTCGGGAACACTCAAGTGAGAATTCTTTGATTATAAGGGCATGCCGTTAATGAGCACATCAGAGAAAGTGTTCTAGTTAGTGATAACCAAGAAGTATATATAGATACCATTAGAAAATAGTTCGCATAAGATCGATAAAGGTTGCAATAGAAGTTTTGATTCCATATATGGCAGATTCAGTATTACTTCCTTCTGGGGTGGAAAGTAGGAGATCTTCTAAGTTTGCAGATCTCATTTAATGGACAGAAGGAAATGTGGCATTTTAATATCAAAATTGATATTGTTATTCAAGAGTGGGAGATCTTTTAGGTTAATAGATCTCATTCAGCCATAATGATGACATATGCTAGTATTACTGCCAAAAAAGGAAATATTATTAAGAGGTCTCAATAAAAGGTCACTTTTAGAAGAAGAAATTTGCCAAGTCTATTCCCATCCTGGTTTCACCAACACCTCTAGATATCAATGTGTGCCACTTCTGTGATAATCTTGGGCAAAAGAGGGTAGATTGCAAGAGTCCTTTAGATTGGAATGTGTAAAAGGGCATTTCGTTACCCTTTATTTTGGATCCAATTTAGGAGATATCTCTTCTAACTATTGGTGTTTGGATACCGGCGCTATTATTGATAAAGCCATAAGCAACCGAAGATCGAATAAGGGAAAAATAGTTATGAATTGAGGCTATAGAGTTAAAATCCATGACGAAAACATAAGAATAGCCAGATTGTTGTTACATTTTTTGTAGACAGTTTTGAAATTACTGTTGGTTTATACTTTTCATTTTGATAACGGAAAAGTATTTCTATTTAGTAACAACATATGTATTGATTCTGATTTTCTATGTAATGGATGTATGATAAATTTATACCTCAATATTAGGAGAATTTTCTTCAGTTGTGAATGATGTGACTGTTGATTTTTTTTTATTATGATAGAATAAATAAGAAATCATTCAAGTAGTGGCGTAAGAGTTGGGGAGATTTTGAGGCACATATAGAATTGTATTAAGGTAGATATTGCTGCTAATATTAAGGATGTGATTAGCAGATATTGAAAAGATTAGGAACTTATACATACTGACATTTGTAGATCATTTCCACATACTGTATTCAGTGGATATAAGTGTTTCATCACTTTCACTAAAGACCATTTCGATGTAGGTCATATGGAGTAATAGATCTGATCTTGTAGAGGCCTTAGGCATTCTGATTAGTTCCGCTACGCTGCTTAAGGCAATGATCAGATAGTAGTGATGAATGTTGTGCTCGGTATAATAAAGCTAGGCGAGATCATATATCGATTTTCGAATTAAGTGCACTATATGATTACGTATTGACGCCTAATATGTTGTGCTTGGAATACTAGAAGAGAATGAGATTGTAGTAATAATCATTCGTACATTTTGATATAGTGCGATTCATGTTAATCACTTCAAATATCCGAAATTTAGGTGGAGTGAAGTTATTAAAACTGCAACTCACATTCAAAGTTGATCTCCAAGCAAAACCAGTTCCTAAATGCATCCCAAGTTGTAGTTAGACAAGAAGTCAAGTTTGTGCCGCTTTCTGTGTTAAGAGTTATAATGTTAGGCCAAAAGGCATATAACTCATAGTCAAGAAAACTTGACGAGAAAAAACTATCAGTGGCAATTCTGTTGGTTATTATATTGGCTAGAAAGATTCTAGATTTTCATTTCTCATTATGTGATACTAGAATCATTAAGTCTGACAATGCAATCTATTTAAATGACTTAAAGAGTAGGAGTTGTGAACTCCACAAAGTCATTATTGAAGTACATTTTGTTGTGCCAGTCCCATATATACGTTATCTTTGATGATGAAAAGCCACAAATCAAAAGGGACTCTAAAAATTAGGTAGATGATTTAAAGCCAAATTTGGCCAAGGCTTTAAATAATAAGAAGGAATTAATTTTGAGAAAACCTTATTTCATGTTTCTACCTATGATTCTTTTAGAATCATGATGGTGATTAGTAGCTCATTTTGATTAGGAGCTGCATCTTGAACAGTAAAACATCTAAATGGAGCAACCTAGAAGATTATAGTTCCTAAGGTGGAACATATAGATTGTGAACTCAAGGAGTTCATTTGCGAACATTAAAAGGCATCCAGATTGCAATATATAAAGTAATGAGATTGTCACTTTGAGGAGAACATTGTCGTTTGATAATTGGATCTATAGCAAGGTCATTGGGAGCAGTTATGTGTTATTGTGTTCTAAATTGATGATATCAAATAGCAGCCAATGACACTGACCTATTGTATGAGACATTTCATATTGTCACGTCACTTCAGGATGAAGAATCTAAGTGAGGCTTTATTTTGTTTTAAGGATTGAGATTCTTCGTGACATATCTATAGGCATACATTATTGGTCTCAAGGAAACCTACATTATGTGTGTTGAGTAGGTTAATTATATGTTGTTCTCCTATTAAGACGCCATTTAGTGAAAAGTGACATTGTGAAAATCTCAAAGTCCTCAAAAGTGAAAAATGAAAGAGCTCATATCGAGTGTTATGTATGCCTTATTGTGGGTAATTAGTGTATGCTTAAGTTTGTACACATTTCTGACATTATGTATGTTATAGGTGTATTTCGGAGATACTTGAGCAATCCTGCAATAGAGAACTGGAAGCTATAAAGAGAGTATTCAGATATTGACAAGTCTGACATTCTGGGTTTGGTCAAATATTCTGATGTTAATTTTGCAAGCTATCCAGATGTTGAAAATTATTTTGGTTATATATAATTGTGGAAAAAAAGAGTTGTATTTTGGAAAGTGTAAAGCAAACACTTACAGCATCCTTGATTGTGGAGGCTAAATATGTAACATGTTGTAAAGTTACTTGATGGGCCATTTAGGCTGCAGAATTTCATCTCATGGCTGGTTTTCTGTGATTGCCATTTCGAAGTGTTGGAGATGTACTATGGTAATGCTGCAGCAAGTATTTTCTCTCTCAAAATGCTAGGAGTTCCTCACACTCCAAATATTTAGATATCATCATTCAGTTTGTTAGAAAGAAAATAATGGAATCCATTGTTTGATTGGATTGTAGAGCACATAGTGAAAGAGCTTATTTTGGCTAACTGAAAATTTGGCTTCTAAAGTGCTTTGACGACAGAGCACTTGTATGAAGCATATGGAGCCGTTTGTTGCATTAAGTTAGTGGGAGCTCTGTAATGGAATCAACTGCAGTTGTGTGGATGGATTCCTACTTGCCATATATGCATATCTCGTTTTGCGCTTATTCTGGTGAATATGGCATTCTGTTGGATGAGACATTTTGTATTAGTCTCATATGCTTCCGTTGAAGCTATGCATCATTCTGGTTAGATGCATGGACCTAATGGAAATGGAAATGGAAATGGATATTGATTTTGTTTTTCATATCATTTCCATTTCACACTCATACTACTATTTTGTTGCAGTCTTTATGAGTTTACGCATTTGTACCCTATCAGTATGATGCATTCTGAAGCTTGTAAAGGTTTATTGTTGTCAAAGTATTTGTAAGCTACACATTTGTACCCTTTCAGTACAATGTATCCAGAAGATCTTATGAATACATATTGATATTATATGATATTTTTGTTAATTAACTTAACTGTCCAAGTGGGAGAATGTTGAATTATCTCAATATTATGGACTAGTTAAGTATAATTAATATCATATAAATTAATTTAGTAGTATAATTTATGTATAATGTGACCATATATATATGTAATATATTTACATTATACATGTATTATATCCTTAATGGGACGGATATAATACATATTCAAAATATGGGAGGTCCCTACTCTTAGCATCAATATAAAAATTGTGGCCCATTAACCATTTTTTTGTTATGGAAAACAAGGGTGCATAAGGGTAGCTTTTCTCTCTCCTTTTCTCCCGTCACTCTCCCTCTCACCAACTTCTCCTTCTATGGCAGAGCCACCAGCACGGGCAGACCTCCGGCGTGCATCCGGCGGCACCTCCTCCTTCCAACAGTGGCAACAATGGTGATGATTATGGTGGGTTATGGCTTACCCACCAAAGGTTAGTTTTATTGTTTTTGTTATTGTGTTAATGACTTGGTGAGTATTGATTAATTCTAACACAAAAACTCAGCCATTACCACTACCTTCGCACTTTTTCGACATAAGCAAATTAATAAAATCGTATTGGATAAAAAAATAAGTTGTATTAAGATGATCCTAAAAAGTAATGTTTTAGACACCAGTAAATTTATGATATTTTATATATTTTTTTAAAAATATGTAATAATTATCTTATACTCTCTTTCACCAAATCAACTTTAATTAGATTAATTTATGCATAGTCAACTCTCATTAAATATTTTTACTTATTTATTTAACTCAATTAATGAAAAAAAATAAAAACTAACATAATTAACAAAAAGATTAATTTAAAAAGTAATAAAAAAATTAATTTGTAAAATGCCAAAGGGAATCGTATTTGATAAAATGCTTTTGAAAATAGTTTCAAATATAATTGTATAATAAGTTGGTTGGTTCTCCAAAATGTGAGCCCTCTTCTATTAATATGTGGGAAGATTGTATTTACGAAAGAAACTAAGTATCTCTATTTGAAAATATCATATACTAATTCTTGGCAATTTCTAAATCATAAAATTGTATTAATGTGTTTGGTTTCTAATTCCACTTCTAATTCATCAAATTAAATTTTTTATGCTTTTTATATTGATCTTTTTGTTAGATGTTAATTATGTGAGTTTTTAATTTTTTTGTCCCATTAATATGAGTTAAATAGGTGAGTAAATTGATTTAATAAGAGTTACTCTTGAGAAGATTAATTAAATTAGAGTTGATTTGGTGATGTTGAGTGTAAGATAATTATTACATATATTTAAAAATTATGAGGTGTCATTATTTTATTGGTGACTAAAACATCCACTTTTTAAGATCATCTTAATATAGGTTATTATCTTGGATAAAAGTTGAAAAATATGCGCTAGAACTAGAATTATTGATGGCATAATTATCCAATATATGTTTGTGGAGTTTTTTGATTCTACAAGTAGGATTAAAATGATGACAGATGTTTTATTTTATTTATTTTTTATTTTCTTAATATTTTTAAAAGATATGGATAATCATTTTAACTTCGTTTATGGAGTCAAAAAACTTCACTGATAGTGTATTGAAGATTAATTCTTGTTGATGATGCAGATATAATCTTATATAAATATACAAAAACTAATTTGTTTTACTAGGAAGATAAAAGCTGATTTAATTTTTTGATATTTGGACAATTTTATATTAAGTAAATATTCTAAAAATAATTATAAACTTATCCATTTAGATTAAAATTAAAATAAGCAAACTTTTCTCAATTTCTTTGTAAATAAAAAATAATTGTTTTATATATATTCTCTAAATTAAGATATGATATTAAGATTCCAAAATCCTTAAATTTAATTATTTATTTAGATTAATCCGATCAAAAAAATTATTTAGATTAAAATTAAAAAATCAAATATCCATTTTCATTCATTTTTTTTCAAATTTAACAATAAAATATCTTTCAATACTCATTATAAATAAACCACCTTTTAGGGTTCAAGAAAAACTTATAGATAATCTATCAAGACAATAAAATATCTTCAGTTTTCATTCCAATTTCCACTTTACATCATTTTTTAAAATCTGCTTTGTTCAAAGTTTCTTCTTCTTTATGCTTATTATATTATTAAATATTTTATTGTATGTCATGTGGATGTGTCACATATCGGAGGCTTTAGCCCAACAACCGTGCGGCCTAAGGTGGGAAACTCACGTCCCACGACCTTAAGTCAACCTACTCCTACCCAGGATGCTTCTGCACAGTGGAAATCTCAACATCCTGCAGTACTCAACCAAGCACACAAGCCAACAAGCTAGCAGACACGCAGCACACACACACGCAGCAAACAGATGTGGGGAACTGTACACTTGTATTACTCAACTCAACAATGTACAGGAGCCTTACAATAGGGAGGCACAGCTTATGGCCTTCAATTATCACAACCGGCACACTTGCCTTGGCTTCCTAGGAGGTTCCCACAAGAGGACTCAGCCTATCGCTCAGCTCACCCTTACCCACAAATGGAGACTCTCCCCTAAGCCTCACTCAACACTAAGTGTGTCTAAGTATCTGTACAAATGTGGGGAAGACACCTCTTTATATAGGCAAGCCCTCATATAAGTGTGTAGTAGTGGTTAGGCCAAGTGTGTGGCTGGCAGACTGCTTTGGGAACCTTTCCCGCATAGCTGGCACGCACTAGAGCTAGCTGGAAGCCACTGGAGCTGAATTGGATTGGGGCCTGCTGGTGCATGCACTTGGCCGAGTGAGATCCAAGCCTTTTCGCTCAAGGCCCGCTTCTGGATGCGCATTGGGGGCCTTATGGGTTTGACACGATTCTGCCCAAGAATTTGTCTCAGCTGCATCTTTGTACTCGCCTGCCTGCCTGATGCGCTCGCCCTAGCCTGCGTTTGGGGCCTCACCCATTTGACTGGCCTGCCTAGACCTGGCGACTGGGACCTTGCTCGCCAACCTAGCAAAAGCCTCGCCCAAATGTCTGGCTCGCCTGGTTAGCGTCTTGCCCAACTTTCCTGCTCGCTTGCCTAGCATTTGACTTGCGCACTTATGTGCCTATCTCCTCGCATACCTTCTGGCCAGCATCCACTTCACTCCCACTACCTTGGGCTACCTTGGTTTTGTCCTCCAGCCTCTCAACCCCTCGGCTGGGACCTGATTTAGCCTGCTTCCGTCCATTAGGCCTTGGACTTACGCACGGGACGTGATAGATGCAACAAATAACTTTCTGAAGTTGATAAAAAACTTTTAAAGTTGCTTATGCAATATTGATGTTTTCAATCCAACTTGAAGATAAATAATAATTAGTTATATCTTTTTATATTTGATACGTTACAAAAATATTATTGCATGGTGATAATAACATGTTATAATGTTCATATTTATATTGTACAATTTTTAATGCTTCATAGAAACAAGTTGATTATTGAAGTATTTGATAATTTTGTCGAAATAATATTCGTATGCTTTTCAATACTAAAATTAAGGAATTAGTTATAAAGATGTTAACAATCTTTATGAAATTTCTATTAAGGTATTGAGTTAAAAATTATTTAATATTGTTCAATCCTCAATTTAATTGAAGGATGTCTATAAATATGATCTAGAAAGAAATGAAGGGAGTTCACAAAATTCAATAGATATTTGAAAATCATTGAGGTAAAATTATGCGTTCAAGTTTATAAGGTGTATCACTTTGATTCTAAACTTAGTGTTAAAAAATTATTGAAACACTAAAGGAAAATAGAAATTTAGCAGCATTTGTTTAGCAGCGTTTGACTAAAAAACGTTACCAAGATGCATGTTTTCTATTTTGTAGCGATATTTACTAGGGAAATGTCACTAAATTTCAATATAGTGTTTTTACTAAAAATGCTTCTAAGATTTACAAAATGGCGACACTTACCGTATAAAACGTTGCTAAGATACAGAAAATAGTGATATTTTACATGATAGTCGTTATCTTGGAAAATAATTAAGTACCTCCCCATCTTTTTTTCCAACCCCAAAATCCCCAAACTTACTTCCCTTTTATGTTTCTCTCTACTTCTCCTTATATGCCCTTTCAATTCCTTTAGCTGTAATTTCTATCCCTCTTTCTTTCACTTTCTCCGCTCACTCTTTTGCTCGCTGGCTTGATAAAGGTGAGGGCTTTTTTTTTTTTAATTTAATCTTCTCTTTTAGGTTTTCTATGTAATAACTACAATGTTCATGAACATTGGATCTAGGAGCATTACTTAAAGTTGCAACTGCCAGACAACTTTGCAAATCAATATTTTAAAGCAGGTTTTAGTACCAGTTCTTTATTTCCTTCTTTTTTATAGATTTATTTTTTTGTTATATTTATTGATTACTTTGTGCTTTCATGTGTTCTTTTATCCTTGCATGAAAATCAAAATGTTTGCCGCAATCAAGACTGATAGGCTTTGTGTTGTCACTACTAGAAAAAAGTACATAGACTACGTTTAACAAACGTAGTCTATAACAAAAGACTACGTTTTTCAACCATAGCTTATTTTGGCATAATCTTTTGTCATGTACCATAAACTACAATTTCTTCAAACATAATCTAATATATGATATTAGACTACGATTATTATTATCGAAAATTATCATATTTTAAACCACAGTTAATTAAAAACCACAGTCCTTTCTTCTATAAATAAAACTATGTTTTTAATTTTAAAATCATGGTCTTTTTATAAGGATGGACTACGTTTTAAATTTATAGCCGTGGTCATTTTAATTAAATAATGTATTTTTTTTTGTAAAAAATCATTTATATTTATATTTTTCTAAATGAATTGATATATTATGTCAATAGACTGCACTACCATAGAATAATATCATTACACAAATCATAACAAATAACAAAGTAACTATTACAAAATATTCTTTTATCATATTTTCACAACAATGAACTATTTTGAAGACTTCGACATACACTTACATATTCTCCTTAAACTTTATCCCCAGTAATTAAATTTTTTTATTGTAAAAGAACTCTTATAATTGGTTTCTGGAGTCATTACTGAGACCATCAATTGTTTTGACGCCATGGGAGCTACCAAGCTTACAACCTTCGACCATAGGTTTTTTAACTTGGAACCAACTTTGGAATTGTTTGAGAGTTTGAGCATAAAATTCGATTTTTGTTTATGCTAGTTTGAGGGGTTAGTGAGCATATTTTAACATCTTAACAAGCAAGTTAGTTCAAACCTCTTTTTTTTTGGTGTACACAATAGGTATCTTCATCTATTTTAATGGTTTGAGATTAATCCTACTTAGAGCTTCATCACAGTTAAGGCTCTTTACCCTACCCCAAAGGTGTGTTTAGTGGGATCAAACTCAAGAGCTCTTCCCACAAACTAAGCTTGCGTTGCCAATTGAGCCACAACTCATGGGTAGCTAGTTTGAACCTCTAACGCTCAAGAAATCCTGCAAATAACTGAGGTTAGCATTTGTTAACATGCTAACTTGCATTACCTTCAATACTATATGTGTGTGTGTGTGTGTGCGCTCGTGCGCAAAGTTATAGATACAAAAGATAGTTCACCAACAGTTAAGAAATAAATCACATAAACATAGCAAACGAAAAGGAAATAAAGTTAAAGAAAAAACCTAACATTTGAAATAGTAGTCTGGTGGGTACCACCGTACCAGTCTATTAGATAACATTCAAATGAAAATCTTCTTGAAATAATCTACAAAAAATGACAAAGCGTTCAAAGTAATATTTTCTTTATCAAATCGTAAAACTAAAAAAATATTAGAAATTAAACCTAGGAATAAAATAAGGGGTTTTAATACAAATTCAGAGAGGAAATTATTTGGAAAGATTTTCTGAAGATAGAGAATCATATGAGTTTAGCAAGCAAAGAATAAGATGACTTGCAAATAATAATCTTCTTCAAATAATCTAGAAAAAGATGATAAAGTAAACAAAATTTTTTTTGAAGCCCTAAAAGTAAAAAATAGCAAAATAAAACCCAAAAATTAGAAAAGAGGGATTTGATACAAACATAGAGAAAAAATGGTTCTCGACAAGGAGAATTAGATGAGGTTGTCAAGCAAAGTACCAGATGATTTGTAAGTAAACATCTTCTTTAAATAATCTACAAAAAAGGGATAATGTAAACAAATAATATTTTTTAACAAACCTAAAACTGAAAAAAAGGGTAGAAATTATATCTAAAAAAAAAATCAAAAAAGGGATTTGATACAAACCCATTGATGAAACTATTTGAAAGGGTTATCTTGATGTCAAAAGATATTTGAAAGAGTTTTTAAGATCTTTCAAACTAGATAGGGTTTGAAAGATATTTTGAGATCTTTCATTTTTTTAAAGAAGTAAACAATACGGAAGGGAGAAACTTTAATTTGAGACTTCGATCTATTGAACGGCCAAAATGAAGGGTTTAGATTAATATCCAATTTGCAAAAGATCAGCGAGGTTGAAATCCAATTCATCTTGTTTATATCATTGTTATGCACCTAATCACATTTAAAGACTACAACATTAAACACATTATAATCTAAATCCTTGATCTCTTGAATGATTTCATAGAAGGAAGATCTCCAAATACAGGGTTCTTGTCTTTAAAAATTGAACTTTGCATTATATTAACAACCAAACTCACTCCGCTATTTTGCACACACTAATTACTATCACACTAAATAATGTAAAAGCTTACCTTATTGATCACCTATCCATGATATTTTATAACTTCTAAAAGAGGTCCATGGGATAGCCATCTTACTTGTATTATTGCACCATCTTTATTAGTCATTAGCTTATTTGCAATTTGCACATTGTGAAGGAGGTGTGTGATAATATGTAATAAACCAATTCTAAATGCATTTGATGCCTTAAACAAGCAATATAAATTATGTTTTACATACTTTTTGTAGGAATTAACTAATGACGGTGCGATAATGTTCATCTTGAGACCACTTTTTTCTTCTTACTTCTCTACGATTGTTTGCCTTTAACATCTCCAAATGCAATGTAGTACGTGTGAAATTAATTTGGCTGATTAGATATCAACATTCATAAATAGGAAATTAATTAATGATGTTCATAGGTTACTTTATATAAGGCTCTACTTCATTGGTATTCCTCCAAAGATAAAAATGTGCTTGGTCCAGAACATCATGGCAACCTTCATAATTTTACCACTTGATAATGGCCTACTAACCAAATTAGCTGGTCCAAGAGGGTTATTGCCTAATGCTTTGACATTTGACAAATATTCTGTGCAAAATGTAACAACTTCCTTTGTAATATAGCACTCTGTAATGCATCATTTTAACCTATTACGATTTCGAATATACCCCTTTAACACCTTCATGTATCTTTTAAATAGGTACATCCATAGAAGGAAAATTGTTCCATAAAGTTGGATCTCTTGAACGAGGTAGACCATAAGATGAATCATGATATCAAAGAATGAAAGGGGAAAGTGTTTTTTCAACAAACACAAGGTGGTCACAATGTTGCTCTGTGTCTTATCTAACTTGGACCCATCAACAACTTTGTTACATATGGCATTAAAGAACAAACAAAATCTTGTGATAGCATATCTAATATTCTTAGGTAAAACTTAATGTATTGCAATAGGAAGCACTTGTTGCATTAAAGTATGACAATAATGAGAATTCAAATTCTGGACTTTCGAATCTTGCATTGACATGAGGTGTTTGAAATTAGAAGAATATCTGTTGGGCATTGTAATATCAAAAAAAGATTTACAAACACTTTTCTTCTCATCTCGTGTCAATGTATAACTTGTAGCAAGATACTATGTCTTATTTCTAGAAAATTTTAATGCAAGATAATATGTCTCATTATTGTCATTCTTTAATGCAACAACTGTATGCATCATACTATGACAATAATGAGACATGTTAAAGTAAATGTCTCTCAATGATATGCATTATAAATTCCAATGCTGCCATCCCACAATAACATTAAATCATCTACTAATGGTGATAAGTAAACATTAATATCATTCCTAGGTTGCTTAAGGCCTAATATCAATAAAGTCAACATCATAAACTTCATTTTCATACATAACCATGGTGGGAGATTGTATATATCAGTATATGCCTTAGAGCCAACTCACTTCGCATGAGGCATGGTAACGTGACAACATATAACAACTCATGGTAAGTGACATAAAGGTTTTCTTTCATTATTTAAATCGACAACAATGATTATTTGTCACTAAATTTGGTGAAGCTTATTAGACATGATAGACCTTGCAAAGGAATTATAAAGGGTTATAATTATGAGATCCTTATGCATAAAAGCCTTGTTTCTAAAAAAACCTTCCTAGTTATTGTATTGTTAACAATAGGTATTCGTAGTGCACTAGAGAGTAGCATATATTTAGCTCTTTATTTGTAGAGTAAGCAATTGATCTCGTAATTTGAAGTATACAAGATACTTGATGATAATTGTGGGTGCTTGTTAGAGAGCAAGTTCATTGAACATGACTCCACATGAGAATTCTATTTAGTAGTTTCACTTAAGTGTCTATAAAAACATTTTCATGTGATAGTCGTATAAGTGACCCTTTGACATAAGAAACCGGGTCATCTTATAAGTGGAGACGTCATATTTTGATTTCACCCTTATGGATTTGGATGTCTAAATGCCTAATTAAGATGCTTTTGGGTGTGGCTTGAAGCATATGAAGATAGATGAGTAGTCAAAAGAGAATTCATCACCCCAAGTGAATTTAGGGGATATATCTTGCTTTTTTATGACTTGAGATTTACTTGTGCAAGTTCATGGCCATGGCATAATGAGTCTTTCATGAAATTGGTTTCATAGGATTCATTATATTCAATCTTAAGGTAAGAACTAATATGATGAATTAATAAGTAGACATTGTACCATGCTGTGACGTCCCCGTCACTACATCTTACCATTTAATTTATTTTTTTTTCACTTAACTTGATTAGATTTGCTTGTCAATGTCAATCATACCTTTTTTCTTAAGCTTAATATCTAACAGCTCAGTATGAATAATTCAATTTCAATAAAACAGACTAATGATACATGTATATATGTATCATCCGTTTCCACAGGATCTCATACATCATCTTAACTTAAGTCCCCGACATCTTATATACATTAATGTTAGTTGTACTGTACCATAGCTGAATTACAATTTACTTTGCATAATTACATAAGTATACCTTCTATACTACTTGGGAAGCGTCTTTCGAAGGTAAACTTTCAAGATCCACTCGTAGACTCTTCTATCGAGAGCGAGGGATTACCTCAGATAGTCTGTATGAAAAATGTTCGTAAAAGGGTGAGTTTACGCTCAGTAAGAAAAATATGTAAAAGAGCGTGCTATGCCTCTATATGCATTTTTCCTACTTGGCTCTATAATGTCATGTAAACCATTATAAAGCATGCATCATAAACATCTTTCATGCATTGTTTGCAACCATGCATATTTCTTTTAAATGGTTTAAGCAAACGTACTTTCTTTAAAACATATAAAACATGCATCATACTTCTTCTTCTTATACTTTCTTTAAAACATCATACTTCATATACTTCTTTAAAACATACTTTACATGCTGTTATAACGTAGCACGTTTCGTATACTTCTTCAAAACATACTTCATGTACTTCTTTCAAATATTATTTACATACATACATACTTCCTTTAAAACATCTTATACTTCTTGAAATCATAAATCATATACTTCTTTTTAAAACTTCTTATACAAGTACACCAAGTACTTTCGATTTCTTTATTCTTTGAAATCGTATATACATATAGTTTTTGATAACATAAAAACTATTTGTACTTTTATGGAGTTATGCACTGCATCATCATCATCATGTGGCGTACCCCGTAGGGCCAGGAATCCTCCCTTAGCCGAACATGAAATATAAACAGATTGGCCAACTGCGGGTGGCTACAGTTAACACTAGTCAGGTGTCCTTCTGTAGCAACTGAGGCCTGACTTATGGTTCCTCAGCCCATAACATACATTACATCATTTCAGGACTTGATCAGAGCCCCTACTATAAACATGAAAGTGCATAATCTCAAAACATATGCCATATAGCTTCTTGCCATGACATTTCATACTTTCTGAAAATAGGTGTAAAATTCTCTTTTCAAAACAGGGCAGTCGACTGGCCTCATAGGGCAGTCGGCTCCTGCTTCATAATTTCATTTATCGAAATTATTTTCATTTTAAAATTCCGATACTTTCATCTTTGAAAATACATGGGGGCAGTCGACTGGTCCATATAGCAGTCGACTGGTTTTCAAACAGAATGCTTCTTAGCAAATAGCAGTCGACTGGTACATATAGCAGTCGACTGGTTTTCAAACAGAATGTAATTTGGCAAATAGCAGTCGACTGTCTCATATAGCAGTCGACTGGTTTGAAACAGAATGCATTTTGGAAAATAGCAGTCGACTGTCCCATATAGCAGTCGACTGGATTGAAACAGAATGCTTACTGGGTAAATAGCAGTCGACTGGCTTACATAGCAGTCGACTGGTTTGCATCGGTTTTCGAAAAACGGCGTTTTGGTTGTCTCTAGGCAGTCGACTTCCCTTTATGGCAGTCGGCTGCCCCTAGCCTAATTGGTACTAGGAGACAAGTCCGAAAATGCATCTTTTCCTGCACAAATCAACTGGTGCTTCTCTCCAAAACATGTAAAAACATCATAAAACATGCGGACATAGCCGCCTTACGTCCGTTACATAAATTTCTTACCTTGATTCCTTCGAGAACGCAAGATCACTTGATGCGTTAACCCTAGCTTTCACTCCTTCAAAGCTGTAACATCAAATCAATTTAAACCTTAAATTAAACAACATACACATATCATATCAACTCCATATCATGAACATAATTGAACAAATCATCTTCTTCTCTTACCTTTTGCTAGTGACCAAAATTTCAAACTTTGAGATCTCCTCCAATACTTGGATTCAATCTACCAAACTTCGGATATCTCTTAGTCTAGTGACAAGGATCGATTTTTGTTCAACTAGCTAAAGGGATCGATGGAGGAATAAGGTAGCTTGTCAAGGTAGCTATGGATAGAACTTATGGAAACTTGGAGAACACGAGGGAGAGGGCTAGAAGAGTTGCTGCCGTAGGGTGATGGCTGGGGGATGACTCATACAGCCTCATTAATTGCTTCTTATCCCATCATTAATCTCAGCCATGCTTTACTCCTTGACCCCTTTTGACTCATTTGACCATTAATTCTCTTCTTCCCTTTTCATATCAGCCACATCTCATTACACCAATTAAAATCTGATATCTATTTTATCATCCAATTAAATCATTTCCTCTTAGCCCTTAACCTTTTGGCTCTTTAACTCTTTGACCATCATTATTTGACCATTCATTTAATTGGTCCCTTTTCTTCCATATAACACTTGGATTTAATTACACTTAATTTTCTGATATTAATTCTTTGCTCATACCTCCATTATTCTTATAACATCAATTTAATTTCCTTGACTATTAAATCTTTCATCTCATTACTTCTTCCATGTTCCATACATCCTTCATACTTCATAATTCTCATATCTACTTATTTTTCAATTTAAGCTAACATACTTTATAATTATGGAGGAATTTCCTGAAATTGGGGATTTCACACATGCTTATAAATTTATTAAGATATAATTTATGGAAGAATATTAATTACATTAAGAGACTTATCACTGAAAAGCTTTGACTTAAGAATTAGCCTTAATCTCTCTAACATCGGTTGGTTATGCTGTATAGATCGATACCTAACTGGATTTATGAATTTTAATTATAATTCAAGTTCATTGCCATAATGCTAGGAGTCTAATGGGCCAAACACAAAAAAGTAGTCAATGAATGAAAATGGATTGGCTTAGGAAAATTTGGCATTTTCAATTTAGACTTATTGGATAGAATTATAATTGAGCTTAATAAATATTGTTGGCTCTATAGGCTAAACTGAGAGGGGGGTGAATCGGTTTTGTGCTACTCTTGAGTACGTTTTTTGGTTCTTTTAAATTGACTAGCTTATATTTAAAATTTCTATGTTCTCTAGGCTACTCAAGCATCCAATTCAAGTTCAATGCAATAAACATAATATAATCTAGTAAATAAAGAGAGTAGGGAAAGAAAAATTTACACAAGCGATTTATAGAGATTCGACAACCTTGCCTACATCCTCTACCTTGAGACACTCCCAAGGATTTTCCCCAAATCCACTAACTTGAATTTGTATTACAATCCCTCTTTTTCTAGGTTGTCACAGCTCGTGACCCTATTTTTCACCTTATTCTATACATCTTATATGGTTGGGCTGTCTGCGATACTTTACTTTTCTTTTACATATTAACAATTTCATATTAAATTATAATATGAAATACATCTCCTATCTTACTTCATAAGAAAATAGTACTGTGAAAATGTCTAAATAAGGAAAATAAATGATCGTACCTCATGTTATAAGTCGAGCTGTCGCATCGTCCCCAAATGCACAGCCGAAGTCCTTTAGATGTCAGACTCTTAGTCCTCGAAAACCTGAAATATTAATATTAAGGGGTGAGCAAACCACGGCTCAGTAAGGGAATTATATGCATACTTGATATTCAGCTTCCTATATGCTGAAAATCTTTTTCATTTTTCCTATGGGCTCTAGGCTCGCATGTAGGAAGGATACTACAGTCGACTAGGATCCGGATGGAGTAAGGTAGGTATTTTGAAATACCTATTTTGTCCCGAAACCTAGAAGCAATTATAAAGAGTAATTTTCTTTTCGTTTGGAATTTAAATCCTTTTTTCCTTTTTATTCCATATCGTTTTTATATTCTTTTCAAAATAATGCTTTTATGAAATAAAGCATTTAAATAAAATAACTTGTATTCATATATTCTTTGAAAAAAATATAGTTAAATCATCATCATTTTCATTCAAAACTCATTTCATATTTTACTGTACAACCATAATTAGTACAGTACTTTAAATAGCAAAATCAGCTATTAAATTCTTTTCGTATAAAATATATATCATTTAAATCTAATATTCAATTTAAAAATTAAAATAAGAATATTGATTTATTTTCCTCCTCTTTCCTTTTTGGAAGACATATCACATATTCATGTCACATATAGTCTAATATTCAATTAAAATCATAGTAAGAATATTAGACTTGTAACTCTTTTTCCTTTTGAAAACATATTACATGTTCATATCACATGTCATATGAAAAATCATCTCGTAGTACTAAAATCAGTACCGAAATAAGCATTATGTAAAATGTTGTAAATCACTTTCATTTAACTTATCACATATCATGTAAAACGTTTACATTTAACATATAACATATCATATAAAACATTTCTCATATATGGAGACTTAGGCACGCACGCCCAGCCCGTCCACTAGGTCGTTACTCATATCATGCTATAGACCCCGAAGGGTATAAATAATCATGTTAGATCTATGGCCATAGTCTATAATTGTCCTCAGCGGATCACTGATCAGGTGTCGGCCGAGACTACATATCACATATCACATATCACATATCACATATTACATGTCATATATCACATATCAGCATGATAGGATGCCAACTAGTCTCAAAACCGTATTTTTCATCATCTGAAAACCTTTATGTTATTTATAAAAATAATAATTTCATAATTAAAACCATAAAGGTTATATAATAAATCAAGTGAATATTTAAGAAAATATTTATAAAATATTCACTTTATCCCTTTTTCATCTTTCATTTCATATTACGTATAATTCATATATCGAGAGAATATTTAGAAAACTTTCATAAAATATTCTCTTTATCCCTTTTTCATTTTCCATTTCATATCACATATAATTCATATCTCGAGAGAATTTTCGGTGATTTCATTATCACCAATTTCGAAAGCATGAATATTTTAAAATGAATTTCATTATATTCATGTTTTATGAAAAATACTCATTTTCTCTATTTTCGTGGTTGGAAATCGTTTCTTGTGAAATAAAATCATTTATTATGAATGATTTTATAAATTTTCTAGAAATTTTCGATAACTTTCGATAATTTTTCGGCAGTATAATGGCTGCCGATTGGCTAGCCTCCTGCACGGAAAATACAGTTTATAATTTCAACTGGCAATTCACCACAATTTTCCAACCAATCAATTTTCATAATAATTTTCATAAATTATTTCCATAAAATATTTCGAAATTAAAACATGCAGACTGAATATCCTTATAGTGCTGCACATGCATCCCTTACCTGTTTTGGGTCGGCGACTTCCTCTTATCGGTCGCGCCCGTACTCCATCTCTCCCGATTCCTCATTTCGATCGCCGAGAATAATTTCTGGAAATTAAAATTCTAAATTTTAGAATTTTCATAAATAATTTATTAAATTTTTACTCGAATTCATTTTTCGTAATTCTTACCGAATTTCCGTAATTTTCGAGTTGCCAATTTCTCGAGAATCTTCCGAATTCTCGAAATTCTCCTTTTTCTCTCTCTTTCTTTTTTTCCTCTTTTCTTTTCTTTTTCTCTTTCTTTTTCTTTTTCTTTTTCTTTTTCCTTTTCCTTTTCCTTTTCTTTTTCTTTTCCTTTTTCCTCTTCTTTTTCGGTCAGACCGGTTCAGACCGGTCTGCCTCCTTCCTCGCCGGCGGCCGATTCTCCGGCGGTTCGGTGGTTCCTCAACTGGCCGCACCACGGCGAAGCCGGATCTGGCCTCCATTCATCCCGAATCGACGGCACGACGGCGGATCTACTCGATTTTGCCTCGGTTTCTTCTCCTCCTCCGTCGGCCTTCCTTCGCCGTTCCCCGCCTGACCGGTGGCATCCCACGTCTTCCTCTTCTTCCAGCGAAGCTTCGGTGGTAGTGGCGGCGACTGATTTGGCCGGCACCGCCACTTTCTCTTCTCTTCTCCTTCTCGACTTCCGCCGGGTTTTTGCTTCTGTTTCCGTTTCTATTTCCTCCCGTTTCCATCGCCGGTCGCCTTCCTTCATGTCGCCGGCGGCTTCACCTCCTTTTCTTCTTCCTCTCTTGGCTGGCCGATGGTGGCCGGCTTCCACGCGGAAGGCAGAATCAGGAGTTCCCAATTCTGTTTCTTCCATTTTTTTTATTTTAATTATCCTATATTATATTTATATATACCATATATAAACATAATATTTTAACATATATATATTTTATACACAAAATACATAAATATAAATTTTTATTTGAATTAATATATATATGTATTTATATATATTGTATTACAATATATACGTATATACAAGTTTTGATAGTAAATAATATTTACTTTTCTTATATGTATATATTTATATATATACATAAAATATCATATTTATATACATATGTATTATTTAAATGTACTAAATAGTATATATAAATATATATACTAATGTATATTAATATATACTATATAGTATTTCAATACATATGTATTTGTATAAAAATATATTTATATAATATATAATTATATAAATATATTTTATATTCTTTTCTCCTTTTCTTATTTAATTTGGATTTGCATTTATCCAAATTAAATTTCCTCAATTTTATCCAAATTAATTTTCTCCATTTCTTCACTTCATCAATTCGGGAATTTCAACAATATTCCCATCCCGTAAATAAATTTTATTTATTTACTTTAATTTATTTATTTCCTCTTATCTATTTTCTTAAATATTAATTTCCAATAATAGAAAATTTACGGTTATCACATTCTTCCCACCTTAAGAAATTCGGTCCTCCGAATTTAACTTAATTCATAAGGTGGTAGCATCTGTATACTTATCATTCTTGACCGTTTGATCATCTTCCGTATTATACTTGTCATGACTCGAAGGCTGCGACTTTCCTTTAATACTTGTACTTTTCTTAGTCTACAAATTTATGGACTAAATTTTTCTTTTTCATTTTAAGGTTTGTATTCGGTGTCAGTGTAGTCACTATACTATTTAGGTGACCTATAGTCATCTCATTTAAATATTTAACAACCACGGAAACAATTCTTAGTTACATTCCGACTTGTTAAATAGAATATATATTGTGCATCAATTTAAGTCTTACATGTAAACAAGTATTTTATAAGGAACATATACCTCAGAAGACTAGTATCAAGTCCATACACCGTCTCCGATGCCCATTGAGCAGCTCACATGGCAGATGTTAATTTCAATAATCTGAAACAGATGAAATTTAGTGGGGTGAGCAAAACCACGGCTCAGTAAGATACTAATATAAATATAAGAGTAGGATTATACTGTCTTAAAGTACAATGCTTAAAACTTGCAAGATGCAATTACAGTTAATCCTTTCTCATCGATACATCTCATTATCACTTCTCATTTTCACTTTTCATTTCATAATCATGCTTTGGTAAGCTATCATCTCATATCAACTCTCATATTTACTTTTCATTTCATAATCATATTTCTGTATTCTATCATCTTTTATCAATTCTCATATCATCTCTTATCAATTCTCATATTGTGGATCATGATCACGGTGATACGAAGTCATAATTCTCTTCGTGTATTTCTATATTCATGTTTCATATCATATCATAATATCATATAGATGAGATATCGTTACCACCGAGTCATGATGCTCCTCATATATTCTTCATATTTAATTGAGATATCCTATCGAGTCACTTTACATTTAACAATCATATTCCCGTCTTAAATCAATTCATATCACTTATCGTATGAGAATTTATGATCACGATAGAGTAAGATCAGAATTCTCTTCATATCAATCTTATGTTCATATATCATATCATATCCTATCATATCATCATATAAATGAAACATCATTAACGTCGAGTCATGACATCCCTCATGGAATTCTCATATACTAAGCATATTATCATATCAGGGTTTAATATGCAATTCATGTAATTTTTCTGTATAAACCGCTATCATTTCAAATCATATCATATATACTTTAGAACATGCTCAACATATGAATTTTCAATTCATTTCAAATTTGCCTTTGAGGCATGATAGAAACATATTCAATTTCAGTTCATGTATTCGTTTCAGAGCATTGTCTAAAACATGTGCGGTTTTAAAACATTTTTCATATACTATAAGTCATATCAGGTCTAGAGTTCATTTCAAATCAATTTATACTCTAAACCGCATATCATTTTAAATTCAACACAAAATCGTATATAAATCATATCAGTGTCGAAATCATTTATCATGTACTTTTAAAACATATACTGTAAATCATATCAGGTCTAGAGTTCATATCAAATCAAACTATACTCTAGACCGCATATCATGCCATGTTCGACACAGAATTACATATAAATCATATAAGTGTCGAAATCATATCTCATGGACTTTTAAAACATGTTTAAAACATGTATTGTTTCAAAACATATTTCATTTCAAATATGTTTCATGTACAGTATAAATCATGTCAAGTCTAGAGTTCATATCAATAAAGTCATACTCTAGACTTCATATCATATCGGTTAGAGACAGGCTAAATCCCTATCATCTCTATCAATAAAGACTTAAAACACTGTAGCTAGCAGTGAAAATCATGTCATCGTCCCCTAGAAACCAACTAGGGCGCTATCTATGGCCATAGACCTCATCTCTCTCAGCCCCACTGATCAGGCGTGACTGAGACCTGTCCACGACTATTGTCGGACAAGCATATCTGCCTAATGAGCAAAGCTCCAATTAGGCGGTTTCCACTATGCTTTATTGAATTTAATTATTTTAGGGTGCCTATAGTCTCATAAAACATTTAAATCTTTAGCTTTTCTTTTTAAAATCATGTAAAGCATATGGTAAAGTTCTTTAAGAGGTTTCGTATATAAAAATACGTATATACCATATACTTTCTTTTTAAAACTAATCTATACTTTGTAGCATTTATATAAATGCTATTATGACATCTGAAACTATAGCAAATTATGCTTAAAAGCGATGCTATGAAATCATTTCCGTATGTAATTTTGGTAATAGTTTCAAATGTTCATATAAGTAATACCTTCATCTAATACGGTGAAACAATTCATTTAACTTTATCATCATCAATCATTCAATTTCTAACTATCCTTTTGACACATCAGTAAATCAGTATTCAAATCATTCAAGATTCATTTCATTCAATATTCAGATTGCTCATTACTCTAATTATTCAATAACCAGATCACTTGGCATTCAAACCATTCGGTATTCAATATCATTTTTTGATAATTATCGACTATAATAATCATTTGTACATTTTATTATCGATACTAGAACCACATCATCAGTGTGAATCCTCTTAGTATCTATGAGCATCTAAATATCATGTCTCCATATAGCCATCGTGTTTCCATATAGCCATCATGATACTGAAATTATGAAATACTAATATCCTCATTCGATATCTATTCCAGAGTCGACATCGAAGATCATAGAACCACAAGATCAATAATCGCTTATCAAATCCATTTATGGTTTGACCTATTGGTACATATTCAGAATTTTCAACTTGCGGTTCAATTTCATTCACTATCATAAAATCATATCACAATCCTCAATTCACTTTTCATATGGCCTGTAGAATGTAATGTCATGCTAAAATTATCTATAAAACGTCCTCAATTCAATTTTTTTGATTGGCAATTTACCATTTAAAAGAATTTGCCAATTTTCACTATCTAAAGTGTTTCAATCATTTAAGTCGCTTTGCGACTATCCATATTATTTCAAAAATCTCAGTTCATACCACTAAAACGGTCCATTTATGTGAATCTATCAATTCCATAATCATCACTCGATTGATAATTCCGCACTTCTATCATTCGACCGTCTAAATCATAACTTCAATTTTTTTTTTCTCTTTTAAGTTGTATCCTGTCATCATCGTCACTTTTATCAGTGATCCGTCTAATAATGATTTCAGCTCAATCTCAACTTCATACCATTTATGATATTAAAATTACTTGATTTATCAATTCTATAAGGTGTAAACCATGAAATTCCTCACATTATCGTGTTCAACGATCTATCTTCTCATCGATTTCAATATCAAACTTTTTCGGTCATACCATAAGGTCCTTTCAATGTTTATTTTCAATAGATATTTCCAAGATTCCATTTGTGAGAAACTTAATCTGTTTCCTCAAATATTTTCCTAAAATTTCAGCAGCATAACGGCTTAATTTCCTCTAAACCTCCTGCAAGGAAACACAATTTATAATTGCAGCCGTTGATTCTCACCAATTTCTACGTCTCTACTAAGACCCCCACCATCAGTTGTGGGTCCTCTTAGTATTTTTAACATCAATTAAATCAACATATCATATAAAAATTTTCACAATTCCATTTAAATTCATTCCATCAATGCATCATATAAAAATCATAAAATCCCACATACAATATGATACTATTATTGCTTTATAAAAGTATCTTACTTGTTCGCCAAAGCTTAACGCACTTTTCGATTTTCGAGCCTTGCCGAATTCCACCTTTCGTCTCATTTCCGTTTTGCCATTTCTTCTTCTTCTTCTTCCTTTTTCTTTTTCTTTTCTTTTCTTTTCTTTTTTTTCTTTTCTTTCTTTTTCTTTTCTTTTCTTCTTTTTCCTTTCTTTCTTTTTCTTTTCTCCTTTTTTTTTTCTGAACCGGGTCGGGTCGGGTCGGTTCAGGGCTTGGCTTGGCCGGTTCAACCTTTGCTGGCCGGTTCGGTCATCGGCGGCCACCCATTCCGGCGGTTCGGCTACCCAACAGCTTGCCGAGGTTGTGAGGATGCCGGATCTGGCCTCGGTTTCGCCCCATCACCGGCAACGGCGCCGGATCTGGTCCGTGGCTCTCGGCTCCTTTCCTTCCTCTTTTCTCCTTCCTCCGTCGGTTTCCCCTTCGCTGGTGGCTCCTCTCACCTTCCCCTGGTCCTCACCGGTCTCATGGGGGGAGTGGCAGTGCCCGGATCTGTCAGCACCGCTGTGTCCCTTCTTCTCTTTTTCCTCTCTTTTTCCTTCGTTTTCGCCTCTGATTTCCTTCTCTTTTCCCGCTTCAGGCCGCCGCTGGTCGCTTCTCCTTTTCCCCCTCGCCTCACCGGCGACGTCCCTCTCTCCTTCATCCTCTCCTCTCGGCCGGCAGGGGGCCGGTTCTTCTTTGGAAATCCCTCCTCTGTTGTAAACAGAGGAGGAAAATGGGTAGGAATCGGGTATCCCGATTCCCGCCCGTTTTCAGTTTCCTTTTTTTTTTAAGTATATATATATATTTTATATATAATAATAATAACTATAATATATATATATAATTATTATACACCATAATTATATATATATACACTATTCTTAATATGTATTTAAATACATATTTTGTATTAAAATATATATTTATATATATACTTTTACACTTTTAACACAAAATAATATTTATATAATATCATTATATAAATATACCAAAATATTTTTATTTCTTATTAAGTTTTGGATTTCTAAATATCCAAAATTATTTTCTACATTTTCTTATTTAATTTGGATTTCCATTTATCCAAATTAAATTTCCTCCTTCATTTCTTATTTCCAATTTAATTTCCCTTTTAGTTTCTTATTTAAATTTGGATTTCAACTTGTCCAAATTAAATTTTCCGAATACCTTATATTTATTTAGAAATTCTCGGTCTTCACATTCTCCCCACCTTAAGAAATTCGATCCTCCGAATTTAACTTATACTAAAAGGTGGTATCATCTTGTACTCTTATCTTTCTTATCCTTTCTATCATCCTTTAAATGATGCTACCAGCATACTTTCAAATTCAAATTCACTTTTTATACTGTTATATATTGTTTTTCTCCATATTTTTATACTTTAAAACTTCTTATAACTTTGGGAGTTAACAAATTTCATCTCTCTTTGCATTATAGCTGATTCATATTGTTCATCATCCATTTTTCTCATTTGGTGCCAAATCGATATAGCTTGATAGCTATCATTTAAGCAATTTAATCAGTAGTATGTAATTGTCCCAGTAGTTTTTAAATTCAGTGCACCCGCTCTCCATATATCTGTAAGCATTCACATATTACGCTCGAATATTCATATCAGTACAGAGCAGTGCTATCAATAAATTTGGAAATCCCAAAGCCTTTTGCTATTTCCCATAAGCATATGGCAACTCCGGGACTCCCATCACATGTATGCTCACTGGAACTTCACGTATGTTCTCATCATTCTATAATCATGTTTCGGCTATGGCACTAGAGGAATTTAGGAGTCTGATAATGGAAAGTGATTCCATTCAGACAATCAGTCCTTAATCACTTACATATCATCATATTTCTTTTGGGTTTCGTATTATCCCACAACACTCATTGTCACATTGATAAATCAAGGTTGCACCTCATTGCAGACTTTACTGTTAATTATCTCTTCCCATAAATGCAACATTTATCAATCATATTCTCTCTATATCTCTTTTCATGTAGTATTCTTATTACATCTCGATGTGATAACCAAAGTGAAATCACTTCCAGTCTTAAATTCGAAAATTGCTTCATATTCGTGTTCCCTTATAACTCGAAATCATATTTTCAATTTCCAAGAATCTTTGTAATTAAAGTGGGATAGTACTTTCAATCGAGCCATATGTTTGGGTTCGATCATTTTTCGTTGGCTATTTCTTTACTTCTTTCAATCCTTTTCAATTCACATATCGATCATATTCTATACAATCATTCTATTATCTTCCATATAACTGCCACAATCAATCATTCTCTATCATTCATATTCTATTCCTTTAAGGTGATACACAATTCTTCTATATCATATCGATACCATTCATTATCGGTTTCCAGTCCGTTTCAATAGGTTATCGATTAGCATCTTCATGTCAAAGCCCAGCCTGTTTTCAATAGGCCGTCGACTGGTATCACCCATACCGATAGTTGACCAATCTTGGTACAGATTGAAAATCAACAAGTTTACATGTAGACACTACACAGTACATGGGATGTAACACTATCACTATCTCAACTACACTGACACGTACTAGACAAACCGTGCTCTGATACCATTAAATCTATCACGACCCAAAGGCCGCGATTTTCCTTTAATACTTATACTTTTCTTAGTCTACAAATTTATGGACTAAATTTTTCTTTTTCATTTTAAGGTTTGTATTTGGTGTCAGTGTAGTCACTATACTATTTAGGTGACTTATAGTCATCTCATTTAAATATTTAACAACCACGGAAACGATTCTTAGTTACATCCCGACTTTTTAAACAGAATATGTACTGTGCATCAATTTAAGTCTTACATGTAAACAAGTATTTTATAAGGAACATATACCTCAGAAGACTAGTATCAAGTCCATACACCGTCTCCGATGCCCATTGAGCAGCTCACATGGCAGATGTTAATTTCAATAATCTGAAAGAGATGAAATTTAGTGGGGTGAGCAAAACCACGGCTCAGTAAGATACTAATATAAATACAAGAGTAGGATTATACTATCTTAAACTGCAATGCTTAAAACTTGCAAGGATGCAATTACAGTTAATCCTTTCTCATCGATACATCTCATTATCACTTCTCATTTTCACTTTTCATTTCATAATCATGCTTTGGTAAGCTATCATCTCATATCAACTCTTATATTTACTTTTCATTTCATAATCATATTTCTGTATTCTATCATCTTTTATCAATTCTCATATCATCTCTTATCAATTCTCATATTGTGGATCATGATCACGGTGATACGAAGTCATAATTCTCTTCGTGTATTTTTATATTCATGTTTCATATCATATCATAATATCATATAGATGAGATATCGTTACCACCGAGTCATGATGCTCCTCATATATTCTTCATATTTAATTGAGATATCCTATCGAGTCACTTTACATTTAACAATCATATTCCCGTCTTAAATCAATTCATATCACTTATCGTATGGGAATTTATGATCACGATAGAGTAAGATCAGAATTCTCTTCATATCAATCTTATGTTCATATATCATATCATATCCTATCATATCATCATATAGATGAAACATCATTAACGTCGAGTCATGACATCCCTCATGGAATTCTCATATACTAAGCATATTATCATATCAGGGTTTAATATGCAATTCATGTAATTTTTCTGTATAAACCGCTATCATTTCAAATCATATCATATATACTTTAGAACATGCTCAACATATGAATTTTCAATTCATTTCAAATTTGCCTTTGAGGCATGATAGAAACATATTCAATTTCAGTTCATGTATTCGTTTCAGAGCATTGTCTAAAACATGTGTGGTTTTAAAACATTTTTCATATACTATAAGTCATATCAGGTCTAGAGTTCATTTCAAATCAATTTATACTCTAAACCGCATATCATTTTAAATTCAACACAAAATCGTATATAAATCATATCAGTGTCGAAATCATTTATCATGTACTTTTAAAACATATACTGTAAATCATATCAGGTCTAGAGTTCATATCAAATCAAACTATACTCTAGACCGCATATCATGCCATGTTCGACACAAAATTACATATAAATCATATAAGTGTCGAAATCATATCTCATGGACTTTTAAAACATGTTTAAAACATGTACTGTTTCAAAACATATTTCATTTCAAATATGTTTCATGTACAGTATAAATCATGTCAAGTCTAGAGTTCATATCAATAAAGTCATACTCTAGACTTCATATCATATCGGTTAGAGACTAGGCTAAATCCCTATCATCTCTATCAATAAAGACTTAAAACACTGTAGCTAGCAGTGAAAATCATGTCATCGTCCCCTAGAAACCAACTAGGGCGCTATCTATGGCCATAGACCTCATCTCTCTCAGCCCCACTGATCAGGCGTGACTGAGACCTGTCCACGACTATTGTCAGACAAGCATATCTGCCTAATGAGCAAAGCTCCAATTAGGCGGTTTCCACTATGCTTTATTGAATTTAATTATTTTAGGGTGCCTACAGTCTCATAAAACATTTAAATCTTTAGCTTTTCTTTTTAAAATCATGTAAAGCATATGGTAAAGTTCTTTAAGAGTTTTCGTATATAAAAATACGTATATACCATATACTTTCTTTTTAAAGCTAATCTATACTTTATAGCATTTATATAAATGCTATTATGACATCTGAAACTATAGCAAATTATGCTTAAAAGCGATGCTATGAAATCATTTCCGTATGTAATTTTGGTAATAGTTTCAAATGTTCATATAAGTAATACCTTCATCTAATACGGTGAAACAATTCATTTAACTTTATCATCATCAATCATTCAATTTCAAACTATCCTTTTGACACATCAGTAAATCAGTATTCAAATCATTCAAGATTCATTTCATTCAATATTCAGATTGCTCATTACTCTAATTATTCAATAACCAGATCACTTAGCATTCAAACCATTCGGTATTCAATATCATTTTTCGATAATTATCGACTATAATAATCATTTGTACATTTTATTATCGATACTAGAACCACATCATCAGTGTGAATCCTCTTAGTATCTATGAGCATCTAAATATCATGTCTCCATATAGCCATCGTGTTTCCATATAGCCATCATGATACTGAAATTATGAAATACTAATATCCTCATTCGATATCTATTCCAGAGTCGACATCGAGGATCATAGAACCACAAGATCAATAATCGCTTATCAAATCCATTTATGGTTTGACCTATTGGTACATATTCAGAATTTTCAACTTGCGGTTCAATTTCATTCACTATCATAAAATCATATCACAATCGTCAATTCACTTTTCATATGGCCTGTAGAATGTAATATCATGCTAAAATTATCTATAAAACGTCCTCAATTCAATTTTTTTGATTGGCAATTTACCATTTAAAAGAATTTGCCAATTTTCACTATCTACAGTGTTTCAATCATTTAAGTCGCTTTGCGACTATCCATATTATTGCAAAAATCTCAGTTCATACCACTAAAACGGTCCATTTATGTGAATCTATCAATTCCATAATCATCACTCGATTGATAATTCCGCACTTCTATCATTCGACCGTCTAAATCACAACTTCAATTTTTTTTTCTCTTTTAAGTTGTATCCTGTCATCATCGTCACTTTTATCAGTGATCCGTCTAATAATGATTTCAGCTCAATCTCAACTTCATACCATTTATGATATTAAAATTACTTGATTTATCAATTCTATAAGGTGTAAACCATGAAATTCCTCACATTATCGTGTTCAACGATCTATCTTCTCATCGATTTCAATATCAAACTTTTTCGGTCATACCATAAAGTCCTTTCAATGTTTATTTTCAATAGATATTTCCAAGATTCCATTTATGTGAGAAACTTAATCTGTTTCCTCAAATATTTTCCTAAAACTTCAGCAGCATAACGGCTTAATTTCCTCTAAACCTCCTGCAAGGAAACACAATTTATAATTGCAGCTGTTGATTCTCACCAATTTCTACGTCTCTACTAAGACCCCCACCATCAGTTGTGGGTCCTCTTAGTATTTTTAACATAAATTAAATCAATATATCATATAAAAATTTTCACAATTCCATTTAAATTCATTCCATCAATGCATCATATAAAAATCATAAAATCCCACATACAATATGATACTACTATTGCTTTATAAAAGTATCTTACTTGTTCGCCAAAGCTTAGCGCACTTTTCGATTTTCGAGCCTTGCCGAATTCCACCTTTCGTCTCATTTCCGTTTTGCCATTTCTTCTTTTTCTTCTTTTTCCTCTTCCTTTTTCTTTTCCTTTTCTTTTCTTTTCTTCTTTTTCCTTTCTTTCTTTTTCTTTTCTCCCTTTTTTTTTGAACCGGGTCGGGTCGTGTCGGTTCGGTTCAGGGTTTGGCTTGGCCGGTTCAACCTTTGCTGGCCAGTTCGGTCACCGGCGGCCACCCATTTCGGTGGTTCGGCACCCAACAGCTTGCCGAGGTTGTGAGTATGCCGGATCTGGCCTCGGTTTCGCCCCATCACCGGTGACGGCGCCGGATCTGGTCCGTGGCTCTCGGCTCCTTTCCTTCCTCTTTTCTCCTTCCTTCGTCGGTTTCCCCTTCGCCGGTGGCTCCTCTCACCTTCCCTTGGTCCCCGTCGGTCTCATGGGGGGAGTGGCGGTGCCCGGATCTGCCGGCACCGCCATGTCCCTTCTTCTCTTTTTCCTCTCTTTTCCCTTCGTTTTTGCCTCTGATTTCCTTCTCTTTTCCCGCTTCAGGCCGTCGTCGGTCGCTTCTCCTTTTCCCCCTCGCCTCGCCGGGGACGTCCCTCTCTCCTTCCTCCTCTCCTCTCGGCCGGCAGGGGGCCAGTTCTTCTTTGGAAATCCCTCCTCTGTTGTAAACAGAGGAGGAAAATGGGTGGGAATCGGGTATCCCGATTCCCGCCCGTTTTCAGTTTCCTTTTTTTTTTTTAAGTATATGTATTTTTTTATATATAATAATAATAATAACTATAATATATATATATATATAATTATTATACACCATAATTATATATATATACACTATTCTTAATATGTATTTAAATGCATATTTTGTATTAAAATATATATTTATATACATACTTTTACACTTTTAACACAAAATAATATTTATATAATATCATTATATAAATATACCAAAATATTTTTAATTAAGTTTTGGATTTCTAAATATCCAAAATTATTTTCTACATTTTCTTATTTAATTTGGATTTCCATTTATCCAAATTAAATTTCCTCCTTCATTTCTTATTTCCAATTTAATTTCCCTTTTAGTTTCTTATTTAAATTTGGATTTCAACTTGTCCAAATTAAATTTTCCGGATACCTTATATTTATTTAGAAATTCTCGGTCTTCACAATACTGCCAGTATACCTTTAAGATCATAATTGCCTTTTTATACCTCTATATATCATTTCTCATCATATACTTATACTACCTTAAATTTCTTATCAATTGGGAGTTATCCATTTCCACTCCTTTTCATATCACATATGATTGATATTATTCATCATCCATCTTCCTTATTTGGTGCCAAGTCGATACATTTCGATAATTATCATTTACCGATTTAAATCAATAGTATGTAATGGTCCAGTAGCTTTCACATCTCGTGCATCCGCTCACTCAACATATCATTTAGCGTTTCCGTATTACGCTCAAACATTTTTACATCATGTACGGAGCGATATTGTCTATAAATTTGGAATCTCAGAGCCTTTTGCTATTTCCCATAACATATAGCTACTCAGAGATTCCCATCACATATAGAGCTCACTGGAACTTCACATACATTCTCATCATTTTATAATCATATTTTGACTATGGCACTATAGAATATAAGAGTTTGATATTGGAGAAGTGATTTGCATTTAGACAATCAGTCTTTAATCACTTCTATATTATCATATCTCTTTTAGATTCTTTATTATTATCTCCAATACTCTTTTCATATTTATTTCATCTAATTGCTGCAGTTCATTTGCAGACTTTACTATTACTCATCATTTTCTCTCTATATCTCTTT
The DNA here is from genome assembly GCA_031772115.1 of Heritiera littoralis. Lineage (NCBI taxonomy): Eukaryota > Viridiplantae > Streptophyta > Magnoliopsida > Malvales > Malvaceae > Heritiera > Heritiera littoralis. Next base: position 10,390,763 of record JAPDPK010000006.1, on the reverse strand, counting down.
TCATGTAACCTCATCATTACAGCTCTTATTCTTATGGTATACTTTATATCGCTTAGGTTTTTAAAATATACCTGAGAACATACTCTTTTGATAATTTAGATTCCATAATAACATAATCAAATTATCATTTAATCTTTTCATTATTTAACTTCATCCTTGAATCTATAATTATCAATTTAATCACCTCATTATCCATATAAATCCACTCTTTTCATCATTTCGAGGTGGTAGTATATATATATATATATTTATCATTTTTCCATTTACATGACTGGCAGTAAATCATATAATTCATTTACTCCTTTGAGTATCATTAAATTTCATTTATCAAAATTGGCTCGATCTTCCATCTAGCCATAATCATGTGATAACCACAAGGAAATCATTTTCAATCTTAAATTTGGGAACCGCTCCATATTCGTGGTCTTTCATCATCCTGTACTTATCCTCTTCTTACATTTACATCTTTTCATTCTCATCATTTCAGTCACTTTTCTTCAGTGGTAAAATATTCCACTATTAAACTCTTTTAACCTTTTGTATATCATCTTTACCTTTATTCGTCCACTGACTTTAACTTCTTTACTTATTAGTCACGTCAGTAGCGCAGCTAACCCATAAACTCTCCTATAGACTGACAATAGTATCTAGCTAGACTCAGTACATTTCGTATCTCAATCATTATCTCTTCATCATAGACAGATCCATGTCGCTCTGTCATTCGAGATCATATATCTTTGATAGAGATACTGTCTAGCCACATCTCTTATTTGCCATACTCAACATATAATTCATTGTCTTTGAGAGTTCGCAGGGTCATACCACCATGCTGCTTATTTTCCATTGATATCTTGACTATATCAATATCTCATCACTTATCCTTATATGGATGCCTCATTTATTAGGCTTATACACCTCGTAAGGAATTTCATTAACCTTATAAACCTCAATAGGAACTCATGATAATTTTATCGAGTTCAAATCATTATCATCTTATGACCATCAATTTTCAACTTTTCATCTAGTGATGCCTTGTATAGAGATTAGTCTTATAAACTCCTTATACATCTCTGATTAAATCAAATAAGACGTCACTTCTATAAGGATGATTATTTCTTTTTCATAAGAACTTTATTTCATAATTGGAATTTAATACTCCATTTATGTTTCATCCTCAATTCACCTCATCATCTGTATTTCCATCCTTTACATCAATACATGTGAATTTCATTATCCACAATATTTTTCAAAAATTATTTTCTTAAGCTTTCCAGATTCCTCTTTATATGTTTCTGATATAAGCTTAGAATTAGATTTCATATTTACGATCGAGTCAATGTTAACTCGATCTCTCCAATCTATACTACTTTGAAATCTTATCGGGAATCTCATCCGATGCTTTTTTTAACCACACCTCTCTTATCATTTTGGACATTCATCTTTGTGTCCTATCATTTCACTGTATGTCCTCAAGGTAAAGACATTTAATATTTAAATCATTTTAACATCTGCTCCGCCCTGATTCACTTATTTACTCATATTTCACAGTATATCAATCATCTTAATTAGCATCTGTATCCAGTATAATTATTTAATTAACACCTTTCACAGCTAATCGATTTATTATTAAAATTCATTTTAAATCATTTACGTTTAATAATCCAGGTTAGCTGTTATCTTCCTTGTCTCTTATCATCATTTACTGTCCTTATGCATATTCTCCATTTTTATATCACTCCATACAATACATTATTCTGTAAAACATATTCCAAAATCTTTCGGTTCTATAAATATCCATTAAATACTTCAGAAACTAGAATAACAGTATAGAACTGAAATTAACCATACTGCTATGGATTACATCCTCTGTACTAATCTCTTTCTTATTCATCATCTGTAATCATATTACTTTTCATCATATCCCATGATGCCGTAATCATATCCTGTTAATACACTTTTTAATTCAGACCCTCAAAAATCAATAATAGAGTCGCTCATCCTACGACTTCCCTATAACTATTCGGGTCACATTAGAACTCCAAGTGTAGTGAAATTTATAATCGGGATCGTTATACCCATATTATGTCCTTTATGCCATCAATAACTCCCTTTCTATCATAGAATTCAAGATCGACTTGGTTTTATCATTATTCAAACCATAATCCCACAAGGGGCATTTTCATCATTTCCACATTTATTTCTTTCTCTTCAATTACATTTAAACAATTGATCTTATTATCTATGTGCTGATAGTATCCTTTCTCATACTAATATCAGCTATTTAAGATCTTGTTTGATATTGACAAAGAAGTCCACTAGGATCCATAATTGGATTATTTTACTTGAAATGCAGCTTTACATCATCAATTACTCTGTCAAATCAATCAATTCCAACTTCTGCTAGTGTATTTTGACTCCAGGCAAAATTTTAGAGCTAGGGGTATTTTGGTCATTTTTGGTCAAAAATATTCTCTCTCCTCCAAATACCTTCAATCGGTGATCTTAAGGTCTATTTAATGATGATATTTCATTCCCCTCCTTTATATCATCACTTTCAGGTCTCAATTTGATCCGATAGAAAAGTACTGGTGGGGCCCTCACCGAGTCCATTTCTGTTCCTTACGAACCGACCTTCATTTAGATTATAAGATCACCATTTCAGTTAACATTCCTAAGCCGTTTTCCCTTTTTGACATCTTTAGTTCATAATTCTCACCCCCTTCTAAACACTTAACTCAATTTACAATCATTTATTTTCTCTATGTATTTAGACTACACAGTACTACAGGGATGTTAACCTTTTCAACACATTTTCTTTCCAAAAGTATCGACAGACATCAGGCCAACCTTGCTCTGATACCATTAAATCTATCATAGCCCGTGACCCTATTTTTCACCTTATTCTATACATCTTATATGGTTGGGTTGTCTGCGATACTTTACTTTTCTTTCATATATTAACAATTTCATATTAAATTATAATATGAAATACATCCCTTATCTTACTTCATGAGAAAATAGTACTGTGAAAATGTCTAAATATGGAAAATAAATGATCGTACCTCATGTTATAAGTCGAGCTATCGCATCGTCCCCAAATGCACAACCGAAGTCCTTTAGATGTTAGACTCTTAGTCCTCGAAAACCTGAAATATTAATATTAAGAGGTGAGCAAACCACGGCTCAGTAAGGGAATTATATGCATGCTTGATATTCAGCTTCCTATATGCTGAAAATCTTTTTCATTTTTCCTATGGGCTCTAGGCTCACATATAGGAAGGATAATACAGTCGGCTAAGGATCCGGATGGAGTAAGGTAGGTATTTTGAAATACCTATCTTGTCCCGGAACCTAGAAGCAACTGTAGAGAGTAATTTTCTTTTCGTTTGGAATTTAAATCCTTTTTTCCTTTTTATTCCATATCATTTTTATATTCTTTTCAAAATAATGCTTTTATGAAATAAAGCATTTAAATAAAATAACTTGTATTCATATATTCTTTGAAAAGAATATAGTTAAATCATCATCATTTTCATTCAAAACTCATTTCATATTTTACTGTACAACCATAATTAGTATAGTACTTTAAATAGCAAAATCAGCTATTAAATTCTTTTCGTATAACATATATATCATTTAAATCTAATATTCAATTTAAAAATTAAAATAAGAATATTAGATTTATTTTCCTCCTCTTTCCTTTTTGGAAAATATATCACATATTCATGTCACATATATTCTAATATTCAATTAAAATCATAGTAAGAATATTAGACTTATAAACTCTTTTTCCTTTTGAAAACATATTACATGTTCATATCACATGTCATATGAAAAATCATCTCGTAGTACTAAAATCAGTACCGAAATAAGCATTATGTAAAATGATGTAAATCATTTTCATTGAACTTATCACATATCATGTAAAACGTTTACATTTAACATATAACATATCATATAAAACATTTCTCATATATGGAGACTTAGGCACGCACGCCCAGCCCGTCCACTAGGTCGTTACTCATATCATGCTATAGACTCCGAAAGGTATAAATAATCATGTCAGATCTATGGCCATAATTTATAATTTTCCTCGACGGATCACTGATCAGGTGTCGGCCGGGACTACATATCACATATCACATATCACATATCACATATTACATGTCACATATCACATATCAGCATGATAGGATGCCAACTAGTCTCAAAATCGTATTTTTCATCATCTGAAAACCTTTATGGAATTTATAAAAATAATAATTGCATAATTAAAACCATAAAGGTTATATAATAAATCAAGTGAATATTTAAGAAAATATTTATAAAATATTCACTTTACCCTTTTTCATCTTTCATTTCATATTACATATAATTCATATATCGAGAGTATTTAGAAAACTTTCATAAAATATTCTCTTTATCCCTTTTTCATTTTCATTTCATATCACATATAATTCATATATCGAGAGAATTTTCAGTGATTTCATTATCACCAATTTCGAAAACATGAATATTTTAAAATGAATTTCGTTATATTCATGTTTTATGAAAAATAATCATTTTCTCTATTTTCGTGGTTGGAAATCGTTTCTTGTGAAATAAAATCATTTATTATGATTTTATAAATTTTCTAGAAATTTTCGATAACTTTCGATAATTTTTCGGCAGTATAACGGCTGCCGATTGGCTAGCCTCCTGCACGGAAAATACAGTTTATAATTTCAACCGGCACTTCACCACAATTTTCCAACCAATCAATTTTCATAATAATTTTCATAAATTATTTCCATAAAATATTTCGAAATTAAAACATGCAGACTGAATATACTTACAGTGCTGCACATGCATCCCTTACCTATTTCGGGTCGGCGACTTCCTCTTATCGGTCGCGCCCATACTCTATCTCTCCTGATTCCTCATCTCGATCGCCGAGAATAATTTCTAGAAATTAAAATTCTAAATTTTAGAATTTTCATAAATAATTTATTAAATTTTTACTCGAATTCATTTTTCGGAATTCTTACCGAATTTCCGTAATTTTCGAGTTGCCAATTTCCCGAGAATCTTCCGAATTCTCGAAATTTTCCTTTTTCTCTCTTTTTCTTCTTTTCCTCTTTTCTTTTCTTTTTCTCTTTCTCTTTCTTTTTCTTTTTCTTTTTCTTTTTCCTTTTCCTTTTCCTTTTCTTTTTCTTTTCCTTTTTCCTCTTCTTTTCCGATCAGACCGGTTCAGATTGGTCTGCCTCCTTCCTCGCCAGTTCCTCGCCAGCGGCCGATTCTTCGGCAGTTCGATGGTTCCTCAACTGGCCGGCACCACGGCGAAGCCAGATTTGGCCTCCGTTCATCCCGAATCAACGGCAGGTGGCGGATCTACTTGGTTTTGCCTCGGTTTCTTCTCCTCCTCCGTCGGCCTTCCTCCGCCGTTCCCCGCCTGACCGGTGGCATCCCACGTCTTCCTCTTCTTCCAGCGAAGCTTCGGTGGCAGTGGCAGCGACTGATTTGGTCGGCACCGCCACTTTCTCTTCTTTTCTCCTTTTCAGTTTCACCGGGTTTTTACTTCTATTTTCGTTTCTGTTTCCTCCCGTTTTCGTCGCCGGTCGCCTTCCTTCACGTCGCCGGCTGCTTCGCCTCCTTTTCTTCTTCCTCTCTTGGCCGACCGACGGTGGCCGGCTTCCACGCGGAAGGCAGAATCGAGAGTTCCCGATTCTGTTTCTTCCATTTTTTTATTTTAATTATCCTATATTATATTTATATATACCATATATAAACATAATATTTTAACATATATATATATTTTATACACAAAATACATATATATAAATTTTTATTTGAATTAATATATATATATATTTCATATATATATGTATTTATATATATTGTATTACAATGGATATACACGTATATATACAAGTTTTGATAGTAAATAATATTTACTTTTCTTATATATGAATATATTTATATATATACATAAAATATCATATTTATATACATATGTATCATTTAAATGTACTAAATAGTATATATACATATATATACTAATGTATATTAATATATACTATATAGTATTTCAATACATATGTATTTGTATAAAAATACATTTATATAATATATAATTATATAAATATATTTTATATTCTTTTCTCCTTTTCTTATTTAATTTGGATTTCCATTTATCCAAATTAAATTTCCTCAATTTAATCCAAATTAATTTTCTCCACTTCTTCACTTCATCAATTCGGGAATTTCAATAATATTCCCATCCCGTAAATAAATTTTATTTATTTACTTTAATTTATTTATTTCCTCTTATCTATTTTCTTAAATATTAATTTCCAATAATAGAAAATTTGTGGTTATCACATAGGCTTAAGAGAAACCTCCCTCTTTTTCTAGGCTCAAGAGAAACCTCCATATTTTTCTAAGGCTCAAGAGAAACCTCCCTCTTTTTCTAAGGCTCAAGAGAAATCTCCCCTTTACAAGGTATGATTGGGTTTACAATAGGTGTAATCAAAGAAGGCCTCTAAGTAGGCAAATGATTACAAAGATTAAGCACAAGGAAAAAGCCTATACAATATTTGTGCTAGATTACACAAGGAGGATGAGACTGATAAAAGATATTGAATTTTAGCTCTTGTAATCTTCATATGCTTGGAGAAGATAAAGAAATTGAAGAATGATATGTCTTGGCTGCTCTCTCTTCTTTCTTGAGCTTCAAAGCCTCTATTTATAGTCTCTTGGATGATTTATGAACGTTGGTAGGAGCCAAAATTGAATATGACCGTTGTATTTTACAAAACTAGCCGTTACAGTCCATTTTCGAAATAAGGGATCAATCCTTTGACCTAAGGGATCGATCCTTTACTTCATTCCACGCTTCCAAGACTTTCTGCCATGAAGGGATCGATCCCTTCCCTCAGGGGATCCATCCCTTCAGACAGGGAATCTATCCCTTACACTATTCATTTGCTTTTTCTAGGTTTTTAGGCATTAAAAACATTCTAAAACCAATTTTGAATATTTTTAAATATGACATGACTTTGACAACATGAATTTGAGTCCAAAAAATTTATCAAGTAATTTTCTTAAAATATATTCAATAATTCCATAAGAAAATTACTTAAACCAATAATTAAAAAATGTTTTCTAAATTGATTAAAGCCAATAAAGATAATCAATTAAATCATGGTTTTATATTTGATAAAAAAACTTAATATGGTTTGTGAAAATCATAATTGATAAAGCAAATTATAATATGAATCAAACATTTAAGATTACTTAAGTTTTTGTCATTTCAAAACATAAATGTCAATTTAAAGCTAACAATCTCCCCCTTTTTGATATGACAAAACTTAAGGTAAATTTGTTTTGAAAATTCTTTGAAGAAATACTCCCCCTCAAATAAAGCATGGTTTTAAATATAAAGCTCCCCTTAAATATTAGCATGGTTTTCAAAAGAATTTTCCAAATCCCATTATTTCTCCCCCTTTTGTCATAGCAAAAAGAAGGGAAAAATTATGCTCCCCCAAAAAAATGGCCTAATAAATGTGAGAACCAAGAAATATGCTCCATCCAACAAGAAACATATTAGTACATGGGACTCATAGCACAAATAAATAAGTTAATGTCCATAAAGAGTACGAAATATTTGTGCATGCAAAGAACATGACTTATGATCCTATACCAGTTGTTTATAATTTTGCAAGAAGTTCCCAATTGGTAAATAATGAAGCAAGTTGATTATAAAATATCTACTAAGTCCTATAACTTGCTCATTTCAATCTTATCAAGCACCTAAGTAGATTAATTGTTCTCTAAGGTCCAACTAAGGTGCATGGTAATACATCATGATTATGAGCTAAAAGTAGATGACATATCATATGCATGATAAATCATTTTCAAGAAAAAATGTTCATAGAATTAAAACATATATCAATTAATCACAAATTCTAGCACAAAAGTGTCTCATGCAAAAGTGTCTTATATTAATTATTCCCTATTTGTCATTTCAATCTAAAGAGCATGAGAAGAATTGTCAATTTAAAGCTTATACCAATTGTTATCAATGGTTGACTTAGACATTTTGCATGAATCCAATTTTTAGTGTGTTTATGTCAAGAAAATAATCATGCTAAATATGCAAGAACACAATCACACACACCATCAATAATGCATATGGATTAATTAGACATTAGCATACTATCATAAAGTATTAATCCATATTTATAAGCACAACTCTAATTATATGGAAGAATTAAGGTTCGTGTCATTCAATTACATACATTTTCTTCCATAAGACTAAAGAATCCTATGCTCAATTTTCCATTCAAAATCTTAACCAATTATGAGCAAGGAAGAGTTCAAGATTTTCATCTTAATCATTTTAATAGCCATATCCCTAATTGTTATCATCATTTTAAGGTTCTAGAGGGTATATGCTATTTTAACTAAAATGGCTTTACCTAAGTGAATTAATATTATCAAGGTAAAATGCATTTTATCATTAAGATTTTCGATCTATGAGTGAAGTCAAGTATAATTTCATGAAAAACTAATATTTTCATCTCATAAACATGATCATTGATTCAACTTAAGCAAACGTGCAACTTCAACATCAAGATTCAATGCATGGATATCAATCAAAGTGTATTTGTTCAAGTTTGCTTTTATTCTTGAATGTTGATGTTATCATTAAATCCTAAGTTCTTTAAAAATTTGGCCATAAGAAAAATTTAAGTCATGGAAGATAAATTTTCATATATTTGAACATTTAAGATGCATTTATCAACACAAATTGTAGGCCAAGGATAGTTATGACTTTAGGTAAAGCTTTTTGTATTTCACGTATTTTATTCACCTAAGTCATGTATGAATTTTATCATTAAAGTCAAGATATGATCATTTTATCATTCAAGCATATATATATTGACCATTAATAATTCATATTCCACCAAAAAATATTATGATACCTAATGGGAATATGTGAGTCAAGTTATGAGATAAAATCTTCTAATCATGCTTTACTAAGATGAACAAAAGAAGTGAATATCTATCATGCACATGTTCATCAAATTCTCAAATATAGCCACAAATTCTTGAAATAATTCTTAAAATAATGTTTAAGCATTTATTGAAAATATGATTCAAGAGTATTTCAAGATTTATATATTTCATAAATGTCTTCAACAAGAAATATGAATTTGCACTTTTAAGTTCAAGGAAGTGATATTAATTGTTGAAAATAATACAAATTGTTAAAGTTGAACCATGATACCAATGAAAAATGATTTTTCATATTAAAATATCATCAAAAAGAAGTTGTAAACAATGAATTTTAAGCTTAGACAAAAGAGAGTATCAAGAAAATCAAGAAAACTTCTCAATTTTTACTTAAAAGTGCATAAATAGGCACATCTTGCCTAGGGGGATCGATCCTTTAATTCCAAAATGCAGATTTTCTACATTTTGTTTAAGGGGATCGATCCTGCATGTAAAAGAATTGATCCCTCATCCAATTTTTGCATAATTTTGACAGAAAATTTAACTTTTGAGGTGCCAAAACTTCGTTTTTGAGTATTTTAAGTCCAAGTAAAAGTTTAAACATTTGTGTAACATGATTTTGGACTTGTATGAATGAAAAATATGGATGAAAAATCATTTAACAATAGATTTCACAATTTTGAAGGGATTTGCATCATAAAATGCGTTTTTGGTCTCAAAAGGGGTCATTTTAAGAGTTATGCATATTTTGTCAAAACTAAGGCATTGGAAAACACAAATATGCCAAAATAAACATGTCCATATAGATTTTAAGCACATATCATCAAATCACCACATTTGTGAACATTATGCCATAATTTTCACATGCATAATTCTCATTAATGCTCATGACATGGAACTTTGCATACATGACATATTAGACATTTTTTAGAGCAAGAAAATATATTATCAATACATTGCAAGCTTGCTCAAATTACAAAAATCCAAAAATCATTTCAAAATCATGTTACATGCTTTTCATCCAATAATCAAGAATTGTCCACAAAATAATCAAAAATCATTTATCATGCCTTTCATTCATTCATGCATCAAGGATCATCAACAAAATTTCTCATCAAATCATAAAATAATTTTTTCAAATATGAGTTTTGAAGAGAGAGAATTTAAGCTTACAAAACTCCTTTGCTTGAGAGTGCTTTGCCTTGATTTGTTGAGTCCACCTTGAGCTATCCCTTGAAAATTTTTTGTGACCTTGCCAAGGGTGGATTCTCAAGCTTTTCCTTTTACTCATTGGCACAAGCAAACTTTATGGAGGTGTGTAGAGCATTTGAACTCTATTGTTTCTTTATAACTCCATGCTCTAACACTCCTACACCAAACAATTTCAAGCATGCTTTGGTACCTAAATTTTCTTGGGTCCTTGAGGGTTAGTGCAAACAATTTTTGATCCTTTAGGGATCCATTTCAAATTCAATTCATCATTATTTATAGCTTGCTTTGGGATCCACATCTTCCTAACTACTTTTCCTCTAAAAGTAGTTTTTCTATATGTGCATGCTTGTGAGGTGTGGCCTATCCTATTGCATAATGAGCATATAAGAGATGTATCATGTATAGAATTTTTGCTTACAAGAAAATTCTTAAGATGAGTTTCCTTTTGTTTTACATTATAGCCTAACCCATCTTTGTCAAAAAAAACTCTTTGGGTTTCAAGCATGTGATCCAATTTTTGTTGACCCATATAAAACCTAAAAAATGAATTATGCAAATTTGTATTCTTTTCATTCAACTCATTTCTCTCTAAGTTTGCTTCTTCTAATTTCTTTTGAAAATTCTAACTTAGCATTCAATAACTCATCATTTTCCATTTTTAATTTTGTAATCATTTTCTTGTATTTTGAGTTCATGCATTCAAATTCACTAGCTAGCTCATCAAAAACATTTTGTAAATCATCATAAGAATGGTCATTACATTTACTAGAGCTAGGTTTTTCGTTTTCATCCTCAATAGTCAAGAAGCTAGGATTTGCTACTTTATCTACAATGTCTTCTAATTTCTTTTCTAGCTCTAATTTTACCTTGTTTAGTTCTTCATTCCTTGAACCAAGCTCTTTAACCTTTGCCTCCAACTCAAACTTAGTATTTACCAAAATTTCATTCTCTTGTCTAAGTATATTTAACTTTTTCTTATATCTTGCATGCATTGATTTGTATTCATCACTTAACTCATTAAATGCATCTTGAAGCTCATCAAATGAATATTCTTCTAAAGTTTGTGAGCTACTCTCAAAATCATCATCAAGCGCCATCAAACGAGAGTTTTCTGAGGTGAATTAAGCCATTCAAAGGATTGTTTAACTCTTAGGGGTTTAATCCTAACACAAGAGCCCAAGCTCTAATACCAATTGTTGGCTTTATAGGCTGAACCGAGAGGGGGGTGAATTGGTTTTGTTCTACTCTTGAGTATGTTTTTTGGTTCTTCTAAATTCACTAGCTTATATTGAAAATTTCTAAGTTCTCTAAGCTACTCAAGCATGCAATTCAAGTTCAATGCAATAAACACATTATAATCGCAAGTAAATAAAGAGAGTAGGAAAAGAAAAATTTACACAAGCGATTTATAGAGGTTCGGCAACCTTGCCTACATCCTCTACCTTGAGACACTCCCAAGGATTTTCTCCAAATCCACTAACTTGAATTTGTATTACAATCCCTCTTTTTTTAGGCTAAAGAGAAACCTCCCTCTTTTTCTAAGGCTCAAGAGAAACCTCCCCTTTACGAGGTATGATTGGGTTTACAATAGGTATAATCAAAGAAGGCCTCTAAGTAGGCAAATGATTACAAAGATTAAGCACAAGGAAAAAGCCTATACAATATTTGTGCTAGATTACACAAGGAGGATGAGAATGATAGAAGATATTGAATTTTAGCTCTTGTAATCTTGAGATGCTTGGAGAAGATAAAGAAATTGAGGAATGATATGTCTTGGCTGCTCTCTCTTCTTTCTTGAGCTTCAAAGCCTCTCTTTATAGTCCCTTGGATGGTTTATGAACATTGGTAGGAGCCAAAATTGAATATGACCATTGTATCTCACAAAACTAGCCGTTCAGTCCATTTTTGAAATAAGGGATCGATCCTTTGCTTCATTCCACGCTTCCAAGATCGATCCCTTCCTTCAGGGGATCGATCCCTTGGGGATCCATCCCTTACACTATTCATTTGCCTTTTCTAGGTTTTTAGGCATTAAAAACATTCTAAAACCAATTTTGAGTATTTTTAAATATGACATGACTTTGAAAACATGAATTTGAGTCTAAAAAATTTATCAAGTAATTTTCTTAAAATATATTCAATAATTCCATAAGAAAATTACTTAAACCAATAATTAAAAAATGTTTTCTAAATTAATTAAAGACAATAAAGATAATCAATTAAATCATGGTTTTATATTTGATAAAAGAACTTAATATGGTTTGTGAAAATCATAATTGATAAAGAAAATTTATGATATGAATCAAACATTTAAGATTACTTAAGTTTTTGTAATTTCAAAATATATATGTCAATTTAAAGCTAACAAATATGTTTGATTAAGTGTACTTAATTAAGTTATTGAGCCAAATTATAATAAAAAAGAGATTATTGGGCTCAACTAAAAGTGTTTGGTTAAGTGAACTTAATTAAAAGAGTTTAATTAAGTTGTGGTTCCTTACCTTTTATCATAGATTAGGCCTTACGTCTAATTAAGTAGTTTAATGAAGAGGTAGGTCCAATTGCAATTACAAATAAGTCTAAAAGTTGAAATGTAAATGTAAAAATTAATGAAACAAATTTATCCTAGCCTATAAATAGACTATTATGGCTGGCCAAACATCTAGGACAAGGGAATTATTATGGTTTTGCAAGAAAACCTTATAAAGTTTTTCTACCCACATTAGTTCTCCATCATCAGTCTTTTGCTTTCTTTAAGAAAAGTGTTTTCTTCATGTTTGTGAGCTTCGAGAGATTAACCAGAAGTTGTAGTGAGTTTATGAAAATCAAGCTGTTCTAACAACGTGAAGGTCATGATCCAATCCAACCTTCTTGAAGATTTCATTGCTACTTGTGTAAATCACCATTAGAGGTTGGACGCTTGGATAAGTTACTTTTATTATTTAAGATAAGAAGATCAAGTATCAAAAACAATAAGTAAGCCTTATATTATGATATCTAAAGCTTAGAAATATTTCTTAAAACCTCTTTTTGATTCTTGATATGCGTTTGTGTAAAAAAATGAATTTTTTAAAACTAAGAGATCCATTAGGATCAATTTCTTAAGGTAAAAATTTTTGTTTCCACTATATTTGACCTTTGTTTGTTCAAGTATGATTTGCTTATGCATGTTCCCAGAAACCTACAATTGGTATTAAAGCCCATTTTGACCAAGTTTCATACAAATATGATTGTTTGGTTGTTCCTTATTTCAAAACTGTTTTGGTTAGAATCTATCCATTGATTTGTAAAGGTTGAAAATTGTGCTTTACAAAATATTTTTGACTAGATTATTTTAGAATATCAGATAATCTCTTAGGATGGTTGGGTTAAATATTTATGATTTGAGGATGTTGTTTGAATATTTGTTGAATTTTTTTCTTTGAAATCTGTTGAAGCATGATAATTTTAAGTAAGTAGTATTAAGATATTTTTGTTTTATTTAGACAAATTCAATGGATCTAAATATTTAACACGACTTAAAAGACATCGAGGAGTGTTGTGTTAAATTTCAAGAGTTATTGGAGTTTATTTTTGTGTTGAAACATTGAGAACAAAATTGAGTAGAAAGTCTACCCAAATTTGGAAAACTACTTTAAATGTAATCAATTTTGAGTTTGTGATTCTTTATCATTCTTTTGCTTAGAATTTCTTGATGAATGTGGTTTTCTTAAATGTTAAGAAGATGAAGAACATGTCCACTTAAGTTTATAGAAAACATGCATTTGATCTTAATATTAAATCTTAGAGAAATTTGCTTCTCTTGTTGAAAGATTTGATTTATTAACCATGTAGATTGTTTTAGTTGCAATTCAAAGAATTTGTTCTTTTAGAGGAAAGAAATAAACCAAAGGCTTAAAAAAGGAGTTTTAAGAACCTTACAATACTAGAATTGGGGCTAATTAGGGGCTAGATTTGTAAGCCAATCTCATTTCTCCATTCCTAACCAATTCCAAGTTAGTCAGAGTTAATTAAAATTCTAGTTTGACTAAGATTCCTTGTTTTAAAGAGGACATGTTTATGCCTTGTTGGAATTTGGATATCCTAATGGGATTAGGACACTAGAAAAATCAATTTTCATGTTTTGTCCAAATTCAATTAAGACTCACAAAATGCTTAGGACTCTTAATTAAGACATAAGAAAAATTCCAAAGGAACTAAAAGGTACTAATCATAGTTGAAGTAGGATTTCTTAATCATTTAATTTGACATGGAATTTAATTATTAATAATTTTAAATGGTTTAGAATATGATAAATCAGAATAATTAAATGTCTTAATTGAGTTAAAATTCTTAATAGTTTAAAAGATCAATTTCGAACTGCTAAGACATCAAGTAAGACAAGCTTTAGTCATGATTTTCTAAGCTAGTGTAGATTTCAACTGAAGGATGATTTTAATGATTTTGATCATAGCCTCACACCTAATTGTTTGAATTAATGATTAATATGAGATATTGATATTAAGTTTGAAAGGGACTTGTAAGATCATGAATTTGAACCAAGCATGTTGTAATTGGTTTTCATATGTATATATATATATATATATATATATGATGAAAGCATGATGGATGGTTATGGACTTTAGGATTCATCATGCATGAATGGAAGGTTAAATATTTTGCTTTAGTATATTTCAATTTCTGAAATAAGGCATGCGTGCCTTGTCTCATCTCTTTAATTTTTAAGGTTGTACACACTTCTTTTCTCATCTTTTTCCCATTGAATGTAACTTAAGGTTTTTCTATGATATGTAATAGTTACATAGGCTAAATCTGAGATAAAAATTAAGTTGCAAATCTAAGAATTGAAGATATTAAGGCACCATGGAGACAACGAAGATGAATTGGAAATAAAGCATTGGTAGGCTTAAAGATAATATTAATTTAGTTTAATCATATAGTTCTTTATGGCTTAAAGGAAGCTAATCTTAGAAAAGTTCATAATCATTCTAAATAGACAGCATGTGATAGATTATATATTTGTCATATATGAATATGATAAATGTTATACATGTCTATATGAATCAATTAGATTATAAAAAAACCAAAAAACCATCGTTCAAAATATTGGAGGTGCAATTACAATGAGTAAATCGAGTCCATGAAGGCTAAAAAGCTTAAACTAACTTTTACCTCAAGTGCTAGAATTTGAGCCTTGTTACATTTGCATCATTGGCATCACACAAGTATCTACATCATTTTATTTGTTCTGCATTAATAGATTGCTATATTGCATTAGAGTCCATCAATATTAGTTCAACTTTGGTAGTATAAGTTTGTTTACATACTCATACTTAGACTTTGTACATAACTCTGACATATATCCCTCAAATTTACTTCCACCACAACCTTATCATAAGACTTTAAAATACTTATCTTTTTTAATATGACAAAAGGGGGAGAGGTAGAGAGAGAACTAATTACATAGTAAAAGGAGTAAGAAATAGATTTAACCTTTATGCAAAATCACATTCATGCTTACTTTTACAGAAAGATATGATTTTTCAAAGCTTTAAAAATTTATTTACTTATTTGATCGGAAGTAATTAAAATTAATTCATATTAAGTTTTTTCATATCAAAAAATGGGGGATTGTTAAATTTGAAATACTTAAGATTTTGATATTAACTTCATCAAGAACTTAAGAAGAATATATTTTAATAAACATAAAAGAATTTCCAGTTTAAATCTTGTATTATATTCATGCTTGTTCAATGATGAATCAAATATGCATGCTCTCAAAGTAATAACTTATCTTTGGATATTAGTTTGAAGATATTATCTTGTAATATGTGTCAATATCATGTTTTTAATTAGTGGCAGTATCAAAACCTTTGAATATGTATCGATATGATATGTTTAAATATTGGCGAGATTAATGGTGTATTGATACCCTATACTAACCATTAAATAGAAGCTACATTATCTATTCTACTACTGATACGATTAAGATTAGTATCAATACATATGTGTTTTATTGTGCAGAATTTAGTCATTAAGTCATAATACACAAAAGGAATGTATTAATACTTCTCAAGTCTGGAAAACCCTAACAGTTAGATTTTTGTGTTTGCCAGCAAGAAGAATCTTGGAAATACAACTTCAACAACCAAAAACCTACGAAAACTTATACAAGGAAGAAGCTTAGAGTTGAACAATAGGGAGTGAAAATTCCAAATCAAGAGTTATACTCATATCCAAGCTTTATTCAGAATGAAAAAAACAAGGAGACAAAGAGTTCCTTTCTATCATCACTTGTCTCAAAAAGATTCCTTTTAAGATCTAAAATTATACCATTTTGCCTTTATAGTGTCATTTGCATCTCATTTGTAAACCCACTTCTAATTTATAAAGGGGAGAGTACCCTTGAGTGCTACAATTGTAAATGAGTTTTAGGTAGATTTAAGGTTTCCTCCTTTAGCCAGAAAAGGGAGTAATTGTAAGGTTTCCTTCTTTATCCAGAGAAAAGAGTGTTTGTAAAGGTTGCTTCCCTAAGCCTTGAGAGCGAAAGATGTAGGTTTCCACTTCTAACGTGTAAAAAAGGAAAGGTTTAGGTTATCCTTAAGCCTAGGAAGAAAAAAAAGGAAGGTTATCTCATTGAGCCTAAAAAAGGTAAAAGCTTGTAATCCATATTCACTAGTGAATTTGGTGAAAATTGTTGTGAAGGTCTAAAGTTAGAAGATGTAAACTAGGTGTTGAACCTCTATAAAATCGATTGTGTGTTGTCTCTCTTCCTTACACTTAGTAACTGCATTACTGTTTTAATGATTGTTTACTTGCATATTGTGTACCAACTGTAGAAAGAAATTAAACTAGAAAGCCTTTAATTAGCAATGCTTAATTTTCACCAAATTAAATTTCAATGCTTAATTTTGACAAAAAAAAAAACACAATGACCCAATGAGTTATTGGTTTAACTAAAAAGTATAAAACTATTTATATAATTGTTTAGTATGATTTATTTATAATTTGTTAGTTTTTTTATTTGAAATAATTATTTTTTTCTTTTATGTATTGTAGCTAATACTTTTAGATTTTCCCTTTCCTTTAGTTTTACGATATATATATTTTTGGCTCACTTAAAAAATAAATTTTTATATAATTATTAATTTTATAACAAATATGAATATGGTAGGAAATTTAAAAAAAAAATCATTGTCAAGTAATAAAAACATTAAAATGTAAAAATTTATATTTAAATAAATATTTATTAAATTTTAACTTTAGTTTAGTATTTTTATTTAACTGTATAAAAAATAAATTTTTATTATATTCAAAATTATAAAAAAAACTATTTATATCTTGTAAAATTTCAAAATAATTTGAATTAAGCCCACTAAACTCGTCTAGTTAGAACTGGACAGAACTTGAAATCGGACCAAACCCAAAAATAACTAAATAAAAAAAACTAAAAATCAAAAAAACCCGAACCCAAAAACAATCCGATCCAAACCAATTTGAACCGGTTTATTTGCTGCCTCTAGTCGCAGAAGGGCGTCTAGTACATCTTGTGATAACCGTAAATTTTTCATTTATTTGAAATTATTAATATTGAAAATTTAATGAAATAAATAAATATAATTATGAGATCGGAATATTGTGAAAATTTCGAGAATTGAGGAAGTGATAAATTGGGAAAATTTGAATGAAGGGAAATTCAAATTAGAAATAAGAATAAGGGGGAATTTTAGAAATAATAAAGAAGAGAAGAAATTTAATTTGGATAAATGGAAATCCAAATTAAATAAGAAAATAAGAAATGAATATGATATATATTTATATAATTATATATTATATAAATATATTTTTATACAAATACATATGTACTTAAAGGATATATAGTATATATTATTATACACTGGTATATATATGAATAGATACTATTTCATAAATTTAAATAGTACATATGTATATTTTATGTATATATAAATATATACATATATAAGAAATGTAAATAGTATTTTACATTAAAGTTTGCATATATATTGTAAATACAATATATATTGTAGTATTACATTTATATAAATATATATATAAATGTTATTTTATTTTAAAAGTATATACGTATACATAATATATATATATATATATGTATTAGATATATATATATATATATATGTATATTTGTAATATACAATGTATATATACATATCTTTATGTATAATACATATATATAGTACTATATTATATATAAAAATAATATATAGTATAATATATAGTATAATATGTATATAATTAAAATAGAAAAATAAAGAAGGAAATAGGAAAGGAAATATCGAGATGACTCCCGATTTGCTCCCAGGCGAGCCGACCACCGTCGGTCGGCCAAGAAGGGAGATGAGGAGAAGAGAGGAGCCGTCGCTGGCAAGGGAAGAGGAGAAGGAATAGACCAACGGCGGAAGAAAAAGGGAAACAGAGGCGAAACCCGGCGAAGCAGAAAGAAAAAAAAAAGAAAATAGGAAGTGGCGGTGCCGGCCGATTCGGCCACCGCCATTGTGACCGAAGCACTGGTGGAGGATGAGGAAAGGGTAAGAGGCCACCAGTGAGGCGGAGAACAACGGAGGAGGAAGGGCGAAGAGGGAGAAGAGACCGAACCTAAATCGAGTCGATCGCCTCGTGTCACCGATTCGGGATGAACGGAGGCTAAATCCAGGTTCGCCGTGGCGCTGGCCAGCTGAGGGGCCACTGAACTGCCGGAGAACTGGCCGTAGGAGAAGAACCAGCGGTGAGGGGAGGTGACCGGTTCGGCTGGGAAAAGAAAAAGAAAAAGAAAAAGAAAAGAAAAAGGAAAAGAAAAAAAAAAGAAAAAGGAAAAAGAAAAAGAAAAAGAAAAGAAAAAGAAAGAGAAAGAAATGAGGAAAAGAAGAAAAGAGAGAGAAAAGGAATTTTCGAGAATTCGAGAAATCCCGGGAAATTAGAAAACTTGAAAATTAAGAAAATTCGATAAGAATTCCGGAAATTAATTTCGAGTGATTTATTTTAATAAATTATGAAAAAATTCTAAATTTTAGAATTTAATTTCCAGAAAATTTCCTCGATGGCCGAGATGATGGAATCGGGCGAGGTGAACATGGGCGTGACCTTTGAGAGGCAATCGCCGACCCGAGACAGGTAAGGGAGACATGTGCCACCTGTAAGGATATTCGGCCACATGTTTTAAATTGTGCATTTAAATTTTCTAAATCCAATTGATAATGATTGGTTGAAAACTATGGTGATTTATCGATTTGGAAATTGTGGTGAATTACCGATTGAAAATTATAAAACTATATTTTTTGTGCAGGAGGCTAGCCAATCGGCAGCCGATATACTGCCAAAAATTTACCGAAAATTACCAAAAAATATAATAAGTGATTTGATTTCACGAGAAACGATTTTCAGTCACGAAAATAGAAAAATCAAGTATTTTTCATAAAACATGAATATATGAATATTTAAATATAAAATATTCATGTTTTCAAGAATGGTGAAAATGAAATCACCGAAAATTCACTCGGTAAGTGATCTTTCACGTGAAACGAGATAGAAAATAAAAAGGATCGAAGTGAATATTTTATAAATATTTCTTAAATATTCACTTGATTTTATATAAAACCTTTATGGTTTTAATTATGAAAATAAGTAATTACATAAATTCCCTAAAGGTTAAGAAATGATGGAAAACTATGATTTCGAGACTAGAGGTCTCTACACGTGTTTTGGTAGAAAACATGGAGATAGAATTATGGAAATTGGAAAATAAATTTTTTTTTATTTTTCCATAAATTATGAAAATATTTGAATTGAATTACGATGATTTTGAAAACCATGTTTTCCATAGAAAGCACGGAAAAACGTGCGTATATATTTTTCGATGAAGAACACAGTTATGAACTTTTATATTTTACAGTGATGATTTATAAACTGTTTTCACCGTATGTAAAATATGATTTATACCTTTATGAAATATTTTGAGAAATGATATTTGATTTAATTATTTCATAAAGGTGATGATTTATACATGTGAGCCTTATGGATAATTGTAAAATATTTTACACTACTGTGTTTAAAATCCATAAAGGCTATGGTACGGTTTTACACTGTTTTGAGACTTAGGCCCCGAGCTTCATGCATCATACCATACTGTTACTGTCATGTGGTTGGTTGAACAGCTAGTCATCAGCGTCCCGAATTGTCACCTAGCAAGTGTACACCGAGGAAATATTATAGATCATGGCCATAGATCTCCTTACTATTACTGTGCCCCTACTGGAAGATGATAGCATGATTTACTTATAGGGTGTTGCCTAGTCTCACTTACTGCTTACTATTTACTGTTTACTGAAAGGATTTATAGAATCCTATTTACTGTACTGTACTGAATTATTGTGCTGTTTACTGTTTACTGATGAAAAATCGTACCAAAATGCTATTTATGGAACTGTACTGTTTACTGAAATGGTAGCCACTGATTATTGTTTACTAGATTGAAAGTTACCATTTACTGTTTACTGAACTGAAAGCTACCGTATACTATTTTCTAAATTGGTAGCTACTGTTTACTATTTTCTGACTAAACCGTATCGAAATACTGTTTTACTGAATATTGCTGTTTTACTGAGCTATAAGATACGATTTTACTGAGTTGTAAGGTACTGAATTAATAAATAGTACTGAAAGCTACTGTTTACTGATCCAACGGTTTTGGATATTTATAAACCACTGTACTGTCACGTGTTTTAACTGTACTAATGAGAACAGAAGAAAATCATTATTTTACTACTGAACTATCACGTGTTTTAAAATATACTGAAGTGAAGAGAAATAAATGGTTTACTTTACGGAAACGAATATTATATCGTTTTGAGAACAATTGATATAGTACTCTCTACAGTTGCTTCTAGGTTCTGGAACAAGTCAAGTATTTTAAAATACCTGCCTTACTCTATCTGGATCCCTAGCTGACTGTAGTATCCTTCCTATATATGAGCCTAGAGCCCATCTAGGGAAATTTAGAGAAAGTGAAAAAAAATATTTTCAGCATATAGGTAGCTGAATATCAAGTGACATATAACTCTCTTACTGAGCTGTGGTTTGCTCTCTCCCCAATTTTAACATTTCAGGTTTTTTTTATGATTGTGAGATCCGAAGATTGTGGATCACGGCTGTACACAAAGGACAATGTGACAGAACGACTGAGATATATGAGGTACGATCATTTATTTTCTGTATTTAGACATGTATACAGTACTACATTTTTATAAGTAAGAGAGGGGATGTGTATAATGTTAACATTGTTGTACAAAAATTGTTTAACATTAAGTGTAATGTAAAGTATCACAAACAGCCCAACCGGATAAGTTGTGTAGAATAACGTGAAAAATGTGGTAACGGATCGTTACAAATTTAATAGTATCAAAGCAAGGGTTGGCCTGATGTCTGTTGATACTTTTGGAAAGAAATGTGTTAAGAAATGTTAAACATCACCGGTAGTACTGTGTAGTCTAAATACATAGAGAAAATAAATGATTGTAGATTAAGTAAAATAAATTGATGGGAGTGAGAAAGTATAAATTGAAAATGTTAAAGAGAAAAATAGGCTCAGAGTTTACCAGAAAGTAGTGATCTTATAATCTAAATGAAGGTCAGTTCGGTAAGGATTAGTAAAAGACTCAGTGAGGGCCCCACCAGTACTTTCTGTCCGGATCGAACTGAGACCTGAAAGTGATGATATAAAGGAGGGGAATGAAATATCATCATTAAATAGACCTTAACGTCACCGATTGAAGGTAATTTGAAGAGAGAAAATTTTTGGCCAAAAATGATCAAAATACCCCTGCCCCAAAATTTTAGCAAGAGCCATAATAGACAAAAAAAAGTTGGAATTGATTAAATTGATAGAGAAATTGATGATGTAAAGCTGTATTATAAGCAAAATAATCCAATTTTGGATTCCAACGGACTTCTCTGTCAAAATCAAACAAGATCTTAAATTGCTGATATTAGAATGAGAAGGGATACTATCAGCACATAAATGATAAGATATTGAGTTAGATGTATACTGAGGAGAAAGGAATAAATGTTGAAATGATGAAAATGCCCTTATGTTGGGCGATGTTCTGAATAATGATGAAACCAAGTGATCTTGAATCCAGTGAGAGTAATGGAGTTATGAACAGCATAGAGGATGTCATATGAATATAGCGATCGCTATTACTGATTTCACTTATACTTAGATTATGGACGCAAACTGTGAGTGACCTAGTGAACGGGCTGGGCCTCACGATAGAACCTTGAGGGGTGACCCAGTGAAAGGGCTGGGCATTCTCAAAGAGGACGTACATATGTGTACAGGCGGATGGCGGATGGCGGATGGGCTGAGGCCTATATGATGCGATCCAAAGAGTGTAGTGGAATGTTACAAGATAATTGGCTCGGTTATTGATTGTAAGGCCCTGAATTACGAGTGTATTGAATCGGATGTTAATACGGGATCTTGTTGAATGTTATGAGAAGTAAAATGATTACAGAAAATGAATGAGAAGGTGAATAGTACAGATAATGAAAATCCATAGTAGTACGGTTAATTATGGTTCTATACAATTATACTGTTTCTGTGGTATTAAACGAATATGTAATTATAGAACTGGAGCATTTGAGATATGCCTTACAAATTGATGTACTGTATGGAGTACTATGAATTGGAAAATATGCATAAGAATAGTAAAGTGATAAACAGAAGGAGATGATAACTAACCTAAGTTATTCAGGACCCTTGAGACAAAACAGGGATGGGCAACCCAATGATGGGTGACCCGTAATGGACAATATACTGTGAGGTGTGGGCGAACTATGTGGTGACCGACTCACTTGTAAGGGTAAACCTGGGGTGAAAGGATTGCCTAGGGGATGCTCACCGATGGCCGATACGAACGGGCGGGGCTCTTACTGTGAGATCCCCAATTTTCATGTAATTCCTCCATGTTTGTAAAGTATTTTAATTCCATATGATTAAATGAATATGAAGTTGATGTGTAATTGATGCATAAATAATGTATGATTAATGTATGGAACATGTAAGGAATAAGTAGAATGGGAAGCAATTAGTCAAATAAATTATGTTGATATCAGGAAATATTAAGAGTAGGAAAAAAAAAGAAATAAAATCAGATTTTTATTTGGAAATCAAATGGATGAATGGCTGAGATGAGAAGGAAGAAAAGAGGAAATTAATGGGTAAAAAAGGGATAGTCAAAGGCTGAGAGGAATTAAGGGATGAGCATGCAATTAATGCAAGTGCATGACTCATCATCCTCATCATCCCATCATCTACGCCAGCCCTCTAGTTCCATCTCCAAGCTTCTAAGTTCCATTTCAAATTTCCTTGATAAGCTGCCTTAATTCTCCAGCAATCCATTAAGTTCGTAGAACGAAAAATAACCCTTGTCACTAGACTAAGTGATATCCAAAGTTTGATAGATTGAATCCAAGAATTGAAGGAGATCTTAACATCTGAAATTCTAGTCTCTAGTGAAGGTAAGAGAAGAAAATGATTTAGTCAATTTTGTTCATGGATTGGAGTTGTATTGAGTTGATATGATATGTGTATGTGGTTTAATTTAAGGTTTGATGTGGTATGATGATTTCAGATTTGAAGGAGTGAAAGCTAGGGTTGACGCACCAAGTGATTTCGCGTTCTCGAAGAAATCGAGGTAAGAAATTTATGTAACGGACGTAAGGCGGCTATGTCTGTATGTTTTATAATGTTTATATGTGGTTTGGAAAGAAACACCGGCTGATTTCATGCAGGAAAAATGACATTTTCGGACTTGTCTCCTAGTACCAATTAGGCTAGGGGCAGCCGACTGCCTTAAAGGGAAGTCGACTGCCTAGAGACAACCAAAACGCCGTTTTTCGAAAATTGGTTCAAACCAGTCGACTGCTATGTAAGCCAGTCGACTGCTAATTACCCAGAAGCATTTTGTTTCAAACCAGTCGACTGATATATGGGACAGTCGACTGCTATTTCTCAAAAATGCATTCTATTTGAAAACCAGTCGACTGCTATAAGGAACAATCGACTGCTATTTGCCAAAATGCATTCTGTTTCAAAACCAACCGACTGTCTATATGACCAGTCGACTGCTATTTGCTAAGAAGCATTCTGTTTGAAAACCAGTCGACTGCTATATGGACCAGTCGACTGCCCCCATGTATTTTTAAAGATGAAAATATCGAAAATTTAAATGAAATTAATTTCGATAAAAGAAGTTATGAAAGAGCAGTCGACTGCCCAATGAGACCAGTCGACTGCCATGTATGAAAAGAGCTTTCAAAGCTTTTTGATTTAAACACAAAAATGTTTTCTGAAAAAGTATATTATAAATGTTTTGAGACTATGGACTGCGTGATAATTATGCATTTCTGATGGCTGAGAGACTGATCAAGTCCTCAGTAATATGTAAGTTAAGCGAGGAACCCTAGTCCGGTCCTCAAGACCATAAGTGACACCTGACTAGTGCTCACTGTGGTATTATTAAGGCAGGAGAGAATCCCTGACCTATACATGGTATACCAATGTACTAATGCATGATTAGACTCATATAAATGGGTATAAAGGATTTATATGACGATACAATCGCTTAAATAATTGTACATAGTCTCCATCCTATTTCAAAGGATATATGATGTATGTTTTAAAGTATGATATGAAGTATGATGTTTCAAAGAAAGAAGTTTAAGTATGATGTTTTAAAGAAAGTATGTTTGCCATGTCAATTGAAATAAATATGCATGGTTGCAAACAATGCATGAAAGATGTTTATGATGCATGCTTTATAATGCTTTACGCGACATTATAGAGCCAAGTAGGAAAAATGCATATAGAGGCATAGCACGCTCTTTTACGTAATTTTCTTACTGAGCGTAAACTCATCCTTTTACGACCATTTTTCCTACAGATTATCTGAAGTGAGCCTTGCTCCGAATAGAGGAGCTTGTGTTGGAAAGATTGCAGTGTACCTTCTCAATACGCTTCCCAATTAGTATAGAAGGTATACTCATATGTTCATATGTACAGTAAATTTTAATTCAGCTACGGTATAGTACAATTAGTCTTTATGTATATAGGATGTCGGGGATGTAAAATAAGATGATGTATGAGATCCTATGGAAATGGAATGGTATTTATATATATCATTTTATGCTTATGGAAAAATAATAAAATTTTATGAGCTATTAGATAATTAGCTAATGTAAGAAAAGATGGATGACATTGATGAACTAAATCTAAATAAAGAAGGAAAAAAGATAAGTGATAAGATGAAGTGACGGGGACATCACAGAGTGGTATCAGAGCAGTTTAGATTGAGGTTTGTCAATGTCAAGAAGTTAGAAATAGAATATATCCCCAATTGTACTGTACTTGTCTGAATACAAATGCATAGTATAACTGTTTATGGTTATACTAAAGAGCTCAATGATGACTATATTTACAGCATGAGCTCACAAAGAAGAGGCACAAGTAGAGGAAGAGGACGGGGTCGCACTGAAGAGCCCCCAGTTCCGTCTCCTCATCCATCTCCACCACATAGCCCGAATACAAGGCTAGCTAAAATGGAAAAGCATATGGAGAACATGGCCACGATGTTCACCCAGTTTATGTCGAACTTCCCAAATGTGGCCACAAGTACCCAAGTAGCTACACCTGCTATTCCTCCTACAGAAGTAACCCCACCAGCCCCAACTATGGAAAGGCGGGATTCTAGAGCCTATTGTAGTGTGGCACTGATCAAAGAATTTAAGAAGTTGGATCCGCCCAAGTTTAAGGGGGAAAGAGATCTGCTGACCGCAGAGAACTGGATGAAAGCAGTCTTGAAATCCTTCGAGTATATGCCCTGCTCCGAAAGGGAGAAAGTAGGCTTGGCTGCCTATTTATTGATTGATGATGTGAAATATTGGTGGCAAGCCACTCGGACCGTGTTAGAGGCCCGATATGATGAAGTCACGTGGGATAGATATGTGGAGGCTTTTAATGAACAATACATCCCACGCACGGATCAGAATAGACTGAAGATTGAGTTTTTAAGCTTAACTCAAGGTACGATGATGGTGAATCAGTATGAATCTAAGTTCACCACCTTGAGTAGATTCGATCCAGAGTTCCGGAGAGATGAAGGGCATAAGATCTACAGGTTCATCGAGGGATTGAAGTCCCCGATTAGATCTAAACTGTATCCGATGGATATCACCACCTATGGAGAAGCTGTCCGTAAGGCTCAGTTGTGTGAGCAGGACTATGATCTACATCATGCTGACTTCCGAGCCAAGGGTAAAGGCAAAGAACCGATGAAGCGGAAGTCGGATGAGAAAGCTCAGAGTGATAGGTATCCACATCGGAGAAGTAGAAGTTCTGAAGGAGTTTCTATAGGTAAGTAAAATATAGAAAGATGATCCTTAAATTTGCCTAATGGTTATATGGAATTATATTAAATGAAAGTTATGATGATAATGATACTGGAACTCCTAGAGCTACCGGGATCAAGATAAGCGATGAGCGATCCCGATACCCAGCAGGAAGTACCGCTAGCTCACCGAAGAGTACGATACAAAGATGTGAGCAATGCGGGAAGTTTCACGGATCACAGCCATGCCGTCTGGCAAGTGGTGTATGCTTTAGATGTGGGGAGAAAGGCCACATGATTAGGGATTGCCCTCAGAGAGATCCAAGGATGCCTGATGAATCTGATAAGACCCCTAAACCGCAACCTAAAGCCACTGCAGTAGAGAAGGGAAAGAAAGCTGTGACTCAAGGACGAGTGTTTGCCATCGATGAAGAATCTGCCGATGCCTCATCCAAAGTGATTAAAGGTAAAATTTACCTTTTTGATACAAGTGTTACTGCATTATTTGATCCAGGCTCCACGCATTCATTTATGTCACCTAAGATTGCTATGAAAATGTCTGTTGAGCCTGAGACTTTAGAACACTTATTAAAGATAAGCACACCTTTTAAGGAATCACAAATGACAAGTTAGTGTATAGAAACTGTAAGCTACGGGTAGGAGAAAGAGAATCAATAGCTGACCTAATCCTACTAAATATGTATGGGTTTGATGTTATTTTAGGTATGGATTGGTTAGCTAAGAACCATGTTATATTAGACTGTTATGCTAAGAGTGTAACATTCTCTTCACCCGTTAACTATATTGTAAACTTTGCAAGTGATTAATATGAAAGCATGTTTGATTTTGATTTGGTTACAAATGAAAGTAATGGATAATGTATATGATGATGTGAAAGGTTTATTGCTTATGTGGAGGACGTAGATCAGAAACGTCCCGAACTCAATGATATTCCTGTAGTCCAAGATTTCCTCGAGGTATTTCCGGATGATCTTCCAGGACTTCCTCCAGGTAGGGAAGTGGAGTTTATTATTGATTTGGTGCCGGGGACTGAGCCCATTTCAAGAGCTCCCTACCGGATGGCTTTGGTAGAATTGGAAGAATTGAAGAAGCAGCTTCAGGAGTTGCTAGACAAGGGATTCATACGACCCAACGTATCCCCTTGGGGTGCTCTTGTGCTTTTTGTCAGGAAGAAGGACGGTAGTATGAGGTTGTGCATTGACTACCGGTGGTTGAACAAAGTGACGATCAAGAATAAGTATCCTCTTCCCAGGATAGACGACCTCTTTGATCAGCTAAAGGGTGCGCAAGTCTTTTCCAAGATAGACTTGAGGTCGGGATATCATCAGTTGAAGATCCGGGATGAAGATATCCCTAAGACTGCATTCAGGACACGGTATGGTCACTATGAGTTCTTAGTGATGCCGTTTGGTCTAACCAATGCACTCGCAGTATTCATGAATTTGATGAATGATGTGTTTAAGCAGTACTTGGACAAATTTGTCATTGTCTTCATCGATGATATCTTGGTGTACTCGAGGTCACGGGAAGAGCATGAGCAGCATTTGAGGATTGTTTTGGAGACCCTTAGAGATCGAGGACTGTATGCCAAGCTAAGTAAATGTGAGTTTTGGCTCAATTATATCTCCTTTTTAGGTCATGTGATCAGTAAAGATGGAGTTTCAGTTGATCCATCAAAGATTGAAGCAGTGCTCCAATGGGAGAGACCGAAGACGGTAACGGAGATTAGGAGTTTCTTGCGTCTAGCTGGCTACTATAGAAGATTTGTAGAGGGTTTCTCGAAGCTAGCTGCTCCATTGACGCGCTTGACGCGCAAAGAGGTGAAGTATGAGTGGAATGAAGCCTGTGAGTGTAACTTCCAAAAGTTGAAGCGCAGGCTAACGACTGCACCGATCCTTACCATCCCTAGTGGTTCAAGTGGATTTGCAATGTATAGTGATGCCTCAGGGCAAGGTTTGGGATGTGTGTTAATGCAGCATGGTAAGGTAGTGGCATATGGTTCTAGATAGCTAAAGGACCATGAAAAGAACTACCCGACTCATGATTTGGAGTTAGCTACAGTAGTATTTGCCCTGAAGATATGGAGGCATTACTTATTTGGTGAGAGATTTCAGATTTTTACGGATCACAAAAGTCTGAAATACTTGTTCTCTCAAAGAGAATTGAACATGAGGCAAAGAAGATGGCTCGAGCTTTTGAAGGATTATGATTGTGAGATCCTGTACCACCCGGGGAAAGCTAATGTGGTGCCGGATGCTCTGAGCCGGAAGCATGTAAGTATGGTGTCTTATATGATGATAAAAGAAAATGAGCTAATCGAACAGTTTGCAAGCCTCAACCTTAATGTTATGACTTATGAGCAATTTGGAATGATGGCTAGTTTAAGGATTGAGCCAGATTTGATGGATAGAATCCGAAGTGCTCAAAAAGAAGATGACAGATGCATTGAGGCTATGAATCAGATGCAGTCAGGTATGACATCAGAATTTGATATTAGTAGTGATGGAATTTTGAGGTTTAAGAGTCGTATATGTGTTCCTAATGATGATGAAATGAAGAAGTTGATTTTGACTGAAGCACATGCCACTAAGTACACATTGCATCCAGGAAGTACGAAGATGTATCATAATCTTCGCAAGGTGTATTGGTGGAAGGGCATGAAGAGAGACATAGCTGATTTTGTGGCGAAATGTCTCACATGTCAACAGGTTAAGGTGGAGCACCAAAAGCCCGCAGGATTATTGCATCCTCTGCCTATACCTATGTGGAAGTGGGAACACATTACGATGAACTTTATTATGGGATTGCCCAGAACCAAGAGGAATCATGACGGTATTTGGGTGATCGTCGATAGATTGACAAAGTCAGCTCACTTCCTGCCTATGAAGTCAACAGATACACTCAATACTTTGGCAGATATGTATGTAAGAGATGTTGTAAGACTACACGGTGTTCCAGTGAGCATCACTTCTGATAGAGACTCCAGGTTTACTTCCCATTTCTGGGAGCATTTTCAGGAAGCCATGGGATCTAAGGTGAATTTCAGCACAGCTTTTCATCCACAGACTGATGGACAGTCCGAGCGCACGATTCAGACGCTCGAGGATATGTTGAGGGCTTGTGCTATGGATTTTAAAGGCTCCTGGGATGACCATCTGCCATTGGCTGAGTTCGCATACAATAATAGCTATCATGCAAGCATCGGGATGGCACCGTATGAAGCTTTGTATGGAAGAAGGTGTCTATCTCCGACTGGGTGGGAAGAAGTGGGCAAACGTAAGTTATTGGCTCCAGATCTAGTCGAGCAAGCCTCCGAAGATGTTAAGTTGATTTGTCAGAGGCTGAAGACAGCTCAGAGTAGACAAAAGAGCTATGCAGATGCTCGACGGAGGCCACTTGAGTTCATGGTTAGAGATTATGTATTTCTGAAAGTTTCTCCATCCAAAGGGATTATGAGATTCGGCCAAAGAGGTAAATTAAGTCCTCGTTACATCGGTCCATTTGAGGTCTTAGATCGAGTAGGTGATGTTGCCTATAGATTGGCATTGCCTCCGGAGCAATCGGGAGTACATAATGTGTTTCATGTATCGATGCTTCGGAAATATAATCCGGATCTGTCTCATGTTATTGAATATGAACCCTTGGAGATAAGGGAAGATATGAGCTATGTAGAGAAGCCGGTTCGGATTTTGGACAGAAAAGAGAAAGTTTTGAGGTCTAAGACGATCCCACTAGTGAAAGTTCTCTGGCAATACCACACGATGGAAGAAGCTACATGGGAGCTAGAGAGCTTAACGAAGGAAAGGTATCCAGAGCTGTTTACATGACAAGCTAAGGCAAATTTGGAGGACCAAATTTTCTAAGGTGGGGAGGATGTCAGATCCCCAATTTTCATGTAATTCCTCCATGTTTGTAAAGTATTTTAATTCCATATGATTAAATGAATACGAAGTTGATGTGTAATTGATGCACAAATAATGTATGGTTAATGTATGGAACATGTAAGGAATAAGTAGAATGGGAAGCAATTAGCCAAATAAATTATGTTGATATCAGGAAATATTAAGAGTAGGAAAAAAAAAGAAATAAAATCAGATTTTTATCTGGAAATCAAATGGATGAATGGCTGAGATGAGAAGGAAGAAAAGAGGAAATTAATGGGTAAAAAAGGGATAGTCAAAGGCTGAGAGGAATTAAGGGATGAGCATGCAATTAATGCAAGTGCATGACTCATCATCCTCATCATCCCATCATCTACGCCAGCCCTCTTCCCCAGCCATCTCGTTCCATCTCCAAGCTTCTAAGTTCCATTTCAAATTTCCATGATAAGCTGCCTTAATTCTCCAGCAATCCATTAAGTTCGTAGAACGAAAAATAACCCTTGTCACTAGACTAAGTGATATCTAAAGTTTGATAGATTGAATCCAAGTATTGGAGGAGATCTTAACATCTGAAATTCTGGTCTTTAGTGAAGGTAAGAGAAGAAAATGATTTAGTCAATTTCATTCATGGATTGGAGTTGTATTGAGTTGATATGATATGTGTATGTGGTTTAATTTAAGGTTTGATGTGGTATGATGATTTCAAATTTGAAGGAGTGAAAGCTAGGGTTGACGCACCAAGTGATTTTGCATTCTCGAAGAAATCGAGGTAAGAAATTTATGTAGCAGACGTAAGGCGGCTATGTTCGCATGTTTTATGATGTTTATATGTGGTTTGGAAAGAAACACCAGCTGATTTCATGCAGGAAAAATGACATTTTCGGACTTGTCTCCTAGTACCAATTAGGCTAGGGGCAGCCGACTGCCTGAAAGGGAAGTCGACTGCCTAGAGACAACCAAAACGTCGTTTTCCGAAAATTGGTTCAAACCAGTCGACTGCTATGTAAGCCAGTCAACTGCTAATTACCCAGAAGCATTCTGTTTCAAACCAGTCGACTGCTATATGGGACAGTCGACTGCTATTTGTCAAAAATGCATTCTGTTTGAAAACCAGTCGACTGCTATTTGCCAAAATGCATTCTGTTTCAAAACCAGCCGACTGCCTATATGACCAGTCGACTGTTATTTGCTAAGAAGCATTCTGTTTGAAAACCAGTCGACTGCTATATGGACCAGTAGACTGCCCCCATGTATTTTCAAAGATGAAAATATCGAAAATTTAAATGAAATTAATTTCGATAAAAGAAGTTATGAAGGAGCAGTCGACTGCCCAATGAGACCAGTCGACTGCCATGTATGAAAAGAGCTTTCAAAGCTTATTTGATTTAAACACAAAAGTGTTTTCTGAAAAAGTATATTATAAATGTTTTGAGACTATGGACTGCGTGATAATTATGCATTTCTGATGGCTGAGAGACTCTGATCAAGTCCTCAGTAATATGTAAGTTAAGCGAGGAACCCTAGTCCAGTCCTCAAGACCATAAGTGACACCTGACTAGTGCTCACTGTGGTATTATTAAGGCAGGAGAAAATCCCTGACCTATACATGGTATACCAATGTACTAATGCATGATTAGACTCATATAAATGGGTATAAAGGATTTATATGACGATACAATCGCTTAAATAATTGTACATAGTCTCCATCCTATTTCAAAGGATATATGATGTATGTTTTAAAGTATGATATGAAGTATGATGTTTCAAAGAAAGAAGTTTAAGTATGATGTTTTAAAGAAAGTATGTTTGCCATGTCAATTGAAATAAATATGCATGGTTGCAAACAATGCATGAAAGATGTTTATGATGCATGCTTTATAATGCTTTACGCGACATTATAGAGCCAAGTAGGAAAAATGCATATAGAGGCATAGCACGCTCTTTTACCTAATTTTCTTATTGAGCGTAAACTCATCCTTTTACGACCATTTTTCCTACAGATTATCTGAAGTGAGCCTCGCTCCGAATAGAGGAGCTTGTGTTGGAAAGATTGCAGTGTACCTTCTCAATACGCTTCCCAGTTAGTATAGAAGGTATACTCATATGTTCATATGTACAGTAAATTTTAATTCAGCTACGGTACAGTACAATTAGTCTTTATGTATATAAGATGTCGGGGATGTAAAATAAGATGATGTATGAGATCCTGTGGAAATGGAATGGTATTTATATATATCATTTTATGCTTATGGAAAAATAATAAAATTTTATGAGCTATTAGATAATTAGCTAATGTAAGAAAAGATGGATGACATTGATGAACTAAATCTAAATAAAGAAGGAAAAAAGATAAGTGATAAGATGAAGTGACGGGGACGTCACACTTACAATTATCTCAGTGGTAAAACGAGTGTAAGGAACTAGGTACTTAAGGGTGCCAAGGTTCGAACCTCGTGGATAATATGCTCAAGGGAATTAATCCTGAATTCATTAAATGAAATTGATTTTAAGCAAATCACAGTGATAATAAATCAGGTAGCTGTAAAATGTGTTAATGACTATTGTACTTGATACCGCTTACTAGAATGAGATTCGTAATGCTGTAAAGTATGAGTAAACAATGAAATCAAGGTAGAATATGTATCGAAATGACTCTAATAGTAAATGTCTCTACCTTGAGAATATACAGTGAAAATGACAGGACATTAGGATGAAATATCTAAATGATAAAAGATGTGTGATTAAAGAAAGTATCAGATGTAATTCCCGATAATACTTTCAAAGTTATATAGATTTGAGAAATCGAGTTAACACTGACTCGGTTGGTTATATGAAATCTCATTATAAGCTTATATTAGAGAATATAAAAAGAGTCTGAAAGCTTAAGAAAATAACTCTGAAAAAAGTATGAATAATGAAATTCACGTGTAAAGGTGTGAATGATGAAAATACAGCTAATGTAATTTGAGGTTAATGAAGTTATCTGTATAAATGTGAATGAGAGAAGCATAGATGACTTTGATAAGTAGACGAACTAAAAGGATATAGTAAATTCCTACTATTTAAGGAAGTTCTTTTGAAGAACAAGTATTCATCTACATGAAAATGGACGCTTTATTGATCTAATCAAAGAGATATGAGGAGTTCATAAGACTAACCTCGGTATAAAGCGTCATTAGAGAAAAGTCGGAGACTGATGTCCATAAGATGATGATTAGAACTCGACATGAGTGACTATTGAGGTACAAGGTTGATGAATTACCTTGTGATGTGTATAAGCCTAATGAATGAGGCATCTATACAAGAATAAATTGATGAAATACTGTTAGAGTCTAAGACATTAATGGAACATCAGCAGCATGGTGGTGTATGACCCCTCAAACTCTTAAAGACTGGGGAAATGTGTTAAGATTGGCAACTAAGAGATTTGGCTACACAATATCTCCTTCTGAGATATATGATCTCGAAATGATAGAATGACAGTGGATCTGTCCATAATAAAGAGAATGATTGAGATATGAGATTAATGAGTCTAGCTAAATACTACTGCCAGTCTATAGAAGAGTGATGGGACTAGTTGCTCTAGTAATGAGACATAATTATAGAAGTTAAAATCGGTAAATGGATAAGTGTGAGGAAAAGATGGTATGCAAAAGGTTAAAAGATTTTAACAGTAAAGTACCATACCACTTGAGAAAACCGACTAGCTTGATGAAAGTAAAAAGATGAAAGTGAAATAAGAAGGTAAGTTGCATGATGAGAAGAGAACACCAATAGGAACTAGCTCTCAAAAGTAAGATTAAAAGTGATTTCATATTGGTTATCACATGGTTATGGCTAAATGCAAAACCAAGCCAAACTTGATAAGTGAAATTAATGGTACTCAAGGGAGGAAGATGAATGATATGTATTATTTTACTGCCAATATATAAATGGAAAATGGTTATACATATAATCACCTCGAAATGATAAAAATGGTGGAATTGTATAGATAAAGTGGTGATGAAAGTGATGATTAGTAAAGTCTGCAAGTGAGATGCAATGCAGCCTTAATGGAATAAATGAGAAAACGAATACTGTGGACAATAAAGAGTTCAAAAGAGAAATAATGATATGGAAGTGATTATAGAATCACTTTCCATTATCAGACTCCTAGATTCTCCAGTACCTTAGTCGAAGTGTGAGTGTGAAACAGTGGAAATGTATATGTATAGTTCCAGTGAGCATTACATGTGATGGGAGTCTCTGAGTTGCCATATGTTAATGAGAAACAGCAAAAGGCATTGAGATCCCAAGTGTACTGATAGCACCACTCTATACTAATGAAAATACTCGAGCGTAATATATGGACGCTTGAAGTATATTGAGAGAGCGTGTGCACGAGATATGAAAGCTACTGGGACAATTACATACAATTGATTGACATGAGTACATGATAGTACCAAACTATATCGACTTGGCACTAAGTGAGAAAAAAATAGATGATGAACAGCATAGATCAGCTGTAATATGAAAATAATGTGAATGGATTGTTATGTGAAAAGAATGGAAATGAATAACTCCCGAAATGAGAAATAAACTTACGGGAGTATAGATGTATGATGAAAGACCGCATGTAGTGGTCTAAAAGTAATCATGATGTTAAAAGTATGCTGGCAGTATTATGTAAAACTTGATCTAAAGGATAAAAACTGTAAGTATACGGAATGTACCACCTTCTGACTTAAGTTAAATTCGGAAGACCGAATTTCTTAAGGTGGGAAAAATGTGATAATCGTAAATTTTCCATTTATTGGAAATTATTAATATTGAAAATTTAATGAAATAAATAAATTTAATTATGAGATCGGAATATTGTGAAAATTTCGAGAATTGAGGAAGTGATAAATTGGAAAAATTCGAATGAAAGGAAATTCAAATTGGAAATAAGAATAAGGAGGGAATTTTAGAAACAATAAAGAAGAGAGGAAATTTAATTTGGATAAATGGAAATCCAAATTAAATAAGAAAATAAGAAATGAATATGATATATATTTATATAATTATATATTATATAAATATATTTTTATACAAATACATATGTACTTAAAGGATATATAGTATATATTATTAGACATTGGTATATATATATGAATATATACTATTTCATAAATTTAAATAGTACATATGTATATTTTATGTATATATAAATATATACATATATAAGAAATGTAAATAGTATTTTACATTAAAGTTTGCATATATATATATTGTAGTATTACATTTATATATAAATATATATAAATGTTATTTTATTTTAAAAATATATACGTATACATAATATATATGTATTAGATATATATATATTTGTAATATACAATGTATATATATACATATCTTTATATATAATACATATATATAGTACTATACTATATATAAAAATAATATATAGTATAATATATAGTATAATATGTATATAATTAAAATAGAAAAATAAAGAAGGAAATAGGAAAGGAAAAATCGGGAAGATTCCCGATTTGCTCCTAGGCGAGCTGACCACCGTCGGTCGGCCAAGAAGGGAGATGAGGAGAAGAGAGGAGCCATCGCCGACAAGGGAAGAGGAGAAGGAATCGACCAGCGGCGGAAGGAAAAGGGAAACAGAGGTGAAACCCGGCGAAGTCGAAAGAAAAAAAAAGAAAATAAGAAGTGGCGGTGCCGGTCGATTCGGCCATCGCCACTCTGACCGAAGCACCCGCGGAGGAAGAGGAAAGGGTAGGAGGCCATCGGTGAGGCGGAGAACGGCGGAGGAGAAAGGGCGAAGAGGGAGAAGAGATCGAACCTAAACTGAGTCGATCCGCCGCCATGCCACCGATTCGGGATGAACGGAGGCCAGATCCAGGTTCGCCGTGGCCCCAGCCAGCTGAGGGGCCACTGAACCGCAGGAGAACCCACCACCGGAGAAGAACCGATTGTGAAGGGAGGTGACCGGTTCGACTGGGAAAGGAAAAAGAAAAAAAAGAAAAAGGAAAAAAGAAAAAAGAAAAGAAAAGAAAAGAAAAAGGAAAAAAGAAAAAGAAAAAGAAAAGAAAAAGAAAGAGAAAGAAAAGAGGAAAAGAAGAAAAGAGAGAGAAAAGGAATTTTCGGGAATTCGAAAAATCTCGAAAAATTTTGAAACTTGAAAATTACGAAAATTCAGTAAGAATTTCGGAAATTAATTTCGAGTGATTTATTTTAATAAATTATGGAAAAATTCTAAATTTAAGAATTTAATTTCCAGAAAATTTCCTCGATGACCGAAACAATGGAATCGGGCGAGGTGAACATGGGCGCGACCTTTGAGAGGCAGTCGCCAACTCGAGACAGGTAAGGGAGCATATGCCGCCTGTAAGGATATTCGGCCACATGTTTTAAATTATGCATTTAAATTTTATAAATGCAATTGACAATGATTGGTTGAAAACTGTGATGATTTATCGGTTTGGAAATTGTGGTGAATTACCGGTTGAAAATTATAAAACTATATTTTCCATGCAGGAGGCTAGCCAATCGGCAGCCGATATACTGTCGAAAATTTACCGAAAATTATAATAAGTGATTTGATTTCACGAGAAACAATTTTCAGTCAAGAAAATCGAAAAATCAAGTATTTTTCATAAAACATGAATATATGGAAATTTAAATATAAAATATTCATGTTTTCAAGAATGGTGAAAATGAAATCACCGAAAATTCACCTGGTAGGTGATATTTCACGTGAAACGAGATACAAAATAAAAAGGATCGAAGTGAATATTTTATAAATATTTCTTAAATATTCACTTGATTTTATATAAAACCTTTATGGTTTTAATTATGAAAATAAGTAATTACATAAATTCCATAAGGTTTAAGAAATGATGGAAAACTATGATTTCGAGACTAGAGGTCTCTACACGTGTTTTAGTAGAAAACATGGAGACAGAATTATGGAAATTGGAAAATAAATATTTTTATTTTCCATAAATTATGAAAATATTTGAATTGAATTACGATGATTTTGGAAACCATGTTTTCGATAGAAAGCACGAAAAAACGTGCGTATATATTTTTTGATGAAGAACACAGTTATGACCTTTTATATTTTACAGTGATGATTTATAAACTGTTTTCACCATATGGAAAATATGATTTATACCTTTATGAAATATTTTGAGAAATGATATTTGATTTAATTATTTCATAAAGTTGATGATTTAT
Organism: Heritiera littoralis; assembly: GCA_031772115.1. Classification (NCBI taxonomy): domain Eukaryota; kingdom Viridiplantae; phylum Streptophyta; class Magnoliopsida; order Malvales; family Malvaceae; genus Heritiera; species Heritiera littoralis. The sequence continues at coordinate 10,353,016 of JAPDPK010000006.1, read as the reverse complement.
ACATGTGAGCCTTATGGATAATTGTGAAATATTTTACACTACTATGTTTAAAATCCATAAAGGCTATAATACGGTTTTATACTGTTTTGAGACTTAGGGCCCGAGCTTCATGCATCATACCATACTGTTACTGTCATGTGGCTTATTGACCAGCTAGCCATCAGCGTCATGAATTGTCACCTAGCAAGTGTACACCGAGGACATATTATAGATCATGGCCATAGATCTCATTACTGTTACTGTGTCCCTAGTGGACGATGATAGCATGATTTACTTGTAGGGTGTTGCCTAGTCTCACTTACTGTTTACTGTTTATTGAAAGAATTTACGGAATCCTATTTACTGTACTGTACTGAATTACTGTACTGTTTACTGATGAAAACTCGTACCAAAATACTGTTTATGGAACTGTACTGTTTACTGAAATGGTAGCCACTGATTATTGTTTACTGGATTGAAAGCTACCATTTACTGTTTACTGAACTGAAAGCTACCGTATACTATTTTCTGAATTGGTAGCTGCTGTTTACTGTATTCTGACTAAACCGTATCGAAATACTGTTTTATTGAATATTACTGTTTTACTGAATATTACTGTTTTACTGAGCTATAAGATACGGTTTTACTGAGTTGTAAGGTACTGAATTAATAAATAGTACCGAAAACTACTGTTTACTGATCCAACGATTTTGGATATTTATAAACCACTGTACTGTCACGTGTTTTAACTGTACTAACGAGAACAGAAGTAAACCATTATTTTACTACTGAACTGTCACGTGTTTTAAAATATACTGAAGTGAAGAGAAATAAATGGTTTACTTTACAGAAACGAATATTATATCGTTTTGAGAACAATTGACATAGTACTCTCTACAGTTGCTTCTAGGTTCTGGAAAAAATCAGGTATTTTAAAATACCTGCCTTACTCTATCTAGATCCCTAGCCGACTGTAGTATCCTTCCTACATATGAGCCTAGAGCCCATCTAGGAAAATTTAAAGAAAGTGAAAAAAAAATATTTTCAGCATATAGGTAGCTGAATATCAAGTGTGACATATAACTCTCTTACTAAGCTGTGGTTTGCTCACTCCCCAATTTTAACATTTCAGGTTTTTTTGATGATTGTGAGATCCGAGGATTGTGGATCACGGCTGTACACAAAGGACAATGTGACAGATCGACTGAGATATATGAGGTACGATCATTTATTTTTTGTATTTAGACATGTATACAGTACTACATTTTTATAAGTAAGAGAGGGGATGTGTATAATGTTAACATTGTTGTACAAAAATTGTTTAACATTAAGTGTAAAGTGAAGTATCACAGACAGCCCAACCGGATAAGTTGTGTAGAATAACGTGAAAAATGTGGTAACGGATCGTTACACATCTCATGTTTGTCAACGACTATTTGTTGTTTGCAAGAACAACTGCATAAGAAGTGGCTCTGTTGCATTCTATATTACAAAGGTATGATTGGCTTTAGGACAGAAAATAAATTATTCCAAATCTTCTTGTTCTTTAGTTCTAATATCACTGCTGCATCAAAAGAGAATGGCGTATAACTGTATATGATATGATTATATCAAATGTTATTATTTATTAATATAATGTCAATTGATGTATATAACTTTTTTAATTTAATGTTCCAAATTTTTAATAAGATATTTGATTAATTAATTTGTACGATTATGTTTAATATAATAATGTTGATACTATGATTTCTATACAAACCAAAAAAAAATAAATATAATATTGGGCTAATTAGTTGACTAATCATTCATAATATTAAGTATTTTTTAATGTATGCTATAGTACTATTCAACATTATAATTAAACAATTAGTTAATAAGCTATACGGTTAGATTTAATATAATTACTAATTATGTTGGTATTTAAAAAACAAAATAAATGTAAGAAAAATTCTTTAAAATTTAAAAATTTATTAAAAATAGAATATATTTACTAAAAAAGTTAATAAAACCAAGTAAAAAAATACAAATTTATTGGATTACGAGTTTCTAAATTTCAATAGACTAAATTTGACTTAAAAAAAAACACAATGACCGATGACTTATTGGTTTAACTTAAGAGTATAATTGTTTAATTGTTTAGTGTGATTTATTTATAATTTGATAGGTCTTTTATTTGAAACAATTCTTTTTTTTATGTATTGTAACTAATACTTTTGGATTTTCACTTAGCTTTAGTTTTACTATATATATATATATATATATATATATATATATATATATGTGTGTGTGTGTGTGTGTGTGTGTTTGTGTATATATGGCTCACTTAAAAAATAAATTTTTATATAATTATTAATATATAATTATATATTTTATAACAAATATGAATATGGTAGGAAATTAAAAAAAATCATTGTTAAGTAATAAAAAAGTTAAAATGTAAAAATTTATATTTAAATAAATATTTATTAAATTTTAACTTTGGTTTATTATTTCCATTATATTTTTATTTAACTATATAAAAATTAAATTCTTATTACATTCAAAATTATAAAAAATATCTATTACTTGTAAAATTTCATAATAATTTGAACTAAGCTCGCTGAACTCGTCTGGTTAGAACCGAATCATACCCGAAAATAACTGAATCCAAAAAAACTAAAAATTGAAAAAATTTGAACCCAAAAATATTTGAACCCTGAAAAAACTCAAACCCAAAAACAATCCAAACTGGCATGTTTACCACCTCAAGTTGTAGAAGGGCATCTATTACATCTCATGTTTGCAGACGATTGTTTGTTGTTTGCAAGAACAACTATAAAAGAAGTGGCTCTATTGCATTCTATATTACAAAGGTATGAATTGGCTTTAGGACAGAAAAATAAATTATTCCAAATCTTCCTTGTTCTTCAGTTCTAATGTCACTACCAGGGATTCAAATTGCGGTCACGGTCGCGTTGCATTTATCACGGTTGTTGACATAGTGGAGACCATCGCGATTGTGTTTAATGTCACATCCCGTGACCACATTTTTCACTTATTTCTATACAACTTATCCGGTTGGGCTATCTGTGATACTTCACTTTTCATATTCATTTAACTATTAAATATAAAATTAGTAATATCAATTACATCCCCTATCTTAATTCTCAAGAAAGTAGTACTGAAAGTAAGTCTAAATACAGAAAATAAATGATCATACCTCATATTATAAATCAAGCTGTCACAATGTCTCCAAATGCGAAGCCAAAATCCTCAGATGTCAGATCCCGCAATCATCCAAAATTTGAAATGTTAAAATTGGGGAGTGAGCAAACCACGGCTCAGCAAGAGAGTTATAAGCAACACTTGATATTCAGCTACCTATATGCTGAAAATAATTTTTTTTCACTTTCTTTAAATCTTCCTAGAGGCTGTAGGCTCACATGTAGGAAGGATACTACAGTCGGCTAAGGATCCGGATGGAGTAAGGCAAGTATTTTAGAATACCTATCTTGTCCCGAAATCTAGAAGCAACTATAGAGAGTAATCGTTTTCTTTTAATATTCAAATCCCAGTAAAACACTAAATATTCACATGATAAAACACTTAAGTAAATAAATAAGGAATTAATGTTCCTTTCACAAATACTCATTTCCATACTTGTAAAACACCGTATAATATTTAGTTCAACACGTAGTATATCAAAAGCTCAGTAGTTGTAGATAATTTAGTACCAGCAAAAGTTTAGTGAAAAGTACAATCATCAGTATAGTATCATGGAGACTAGGCAACACCCTAAATATATCATGCTATAATATCATCCCAAATAGGGGAAACACATGAGATCTATGGCCATAGTCTATGGGGTCCACAGTGTGCACTGATCAGGTGTCCACTGGGACGCTGATAATAGGATCAGTATCTATCCGCACTAAAACGTGACACGTGAGCATGATATGGTGCATAATAGTCTCAAAACAGTAAACACATGATATTAACCCCATTTATGAAATCAATTTCACTGAATATATGTTCAATCAATCCATAAATATTCATAAGGAAAATATTTTCATCTTATGAATAACAATTTATAAAATATTCATATTGGGGTAATCACTCCCAAAAATGTTCTGAATATTATAGAACAGTATAAATCACATTTTCCATACGGTGAAAACAGTTTATAAAATAATCACTGTAAAATATAAAAGGTCATAATTGTCCTTTTTCACCGTAAAACATATACGCACACTTTTCTGTGCTTTCTATCGAAAACATGATTTTCAAAGTTATCGGGATTCAAATCAATTATTTTTATGATTTATAGAAAATTAAAATATTTATTTTCCAAATCAACACTCCCGTCCTATGTTTTCTCTGTAAACACATGCGGAGACCTTCTAGTCTCAAAATATTGTTTTCCACCTTTAATTACATTTATGGAATTTTCTATAAACACTTATTTTCACAATTGAACCCATAAAGGTTATTTATAAAATCAACTGAATATTTGAAGAAATATTATTAAAATATTCACTTTGGTCCTTTTCGTTTTTAACCTCGTTTCACGTGAAATATCACCTATCGGGATAAATTTAGGCAATTTCCTTTTTCATCATTTTCAAAAACTTGAATATTTTAAAATTAACTATCAGTATATTCATGTTTTATGAAAACTAATCGATTTCTTGACTTTCGTGATTGGAAATCGTTTCTCGTAATGAAAAATCATTTATTATGATTTTCGATAATTTTTTCCAATAATTTTCGGCAGTATAACGGCTGCCGATTGGCTAGCCTCCTGCACGAAAAATACAGTTTAAATCTCAATCGGTAAATCACCACAATTTTCCAACCAATCATTATCAATAGCATTTATAAAATTAAATGCATAATTTAAAACATGTGTACCAAATATCCTTACAGGTTGCACATGTCTGCCTTACCTATCTCGGGTCGGTGACTGCCTCTCGAAGGTCACGCCGTGTTCACCTCGCTCGATTCCATCGGCTCGGTTATCAAGGGAATTTTCTGGAAATTAAAATTCTAAAATTTAGAATTTTTCCATAATTATTTAAATAAATAAATTATTTAAATAATTTAACACTTTCCGATTTCTTACCGATTCTCGTAATTCCCGGGATTTCTCGTAATTTTTGAATTTTCGAAAATTTTCCTTTTCTCTCTCTTTTCTTCTTTTCTTTCTCTTTCTTTTTCTTTTCCTTTTCTTTTTCTCTTTTTTTTCTCTTTCTTTTTCCTTTTTCTTTTCTTTCTTTTCTAGTTCAGACCGGTTCCAGACCGGTCAGCCTCCTCCATGGCTGGTTCTTCTCCGGCAGCCGGTTCTCCGGCGGTTCAGCCTTCCTTCAGCTGGCCAGCGTCAAGGCAAAGCTGCTGGTGACCTCCGTTCAGCCTAGATCGGCGGCATGGCGGCGGATCTGCTCGGTTTTGCCTTGGTTTCTCTCTTCCTCCGTTCGGCCTTCCTCCGCCGTTGTTGGCCTCACCGGTGGCTCCCTTCTCCTTCCCCTCACCTCCGTCGAGGTTGGGGTGGCTGTGGCGGTGCCAAGACTGGCCGGCACCGCCGTTTCCTCCTCTCTTCTCCTCTTCGATTTTTCATCGGTTTTCCTTCGTTTCCGTTTCTATTTCCGTCGTTTTCCGTCACCGGTCGCCTCCTCTTCCAACCTTTGGCTCACCGGTGACGTCGTTCCTCAGCCCCCTTCTTTTTCTCGCCGTTGACACCGTCGGCTGGCATTGTGGGACGAAAATCGGGAAGCTTCCCAATCTCCCCTCTCCTATTTCCCTTTTTTCTTTATTTTTATTTTCTAATTAAATTATATATATATACATATATTATATTTATATAATATATATAATCATAATATAATAATATATATTTTATACATATACTATAAATATTATACATATAATAATATTAATTTATATATATAGTATTGTAATATATGTATATATTATATATAAAGATATATATATTATATATATTTTTTTGTTACAATATATATTATATATTTCAAAATATCTATCTAGTATATAGATATATATGTATATTTATATACTTAAAAATTAAATAACCTTTATATATATATATATATAAATGTTATAATACAATATATATTGTATTTACAATATATATTTCCAAACTTTAATGTAAATTAATATTTACATTTTTCTCATATATGTATATATTTATATATACATAAAATACCATACTTGAATACATATGTATTATTTAAATTTATAAAATAGTATATATACTTATATATACCCATGTATATTTAATATATACTATATAGCATACGGTATTTAAATACATATGTATTTGCATCAAAATACATTTATATAATATATAATTATATAAATATATTTCACATTTCCTTTCTCATTTTTTATTTAATTTGGATTTCTATTTATCCAAATTAAATTTCCTCCTTTCATTATTTCTTAAATTCACATCTTATTCTTATTTCCAATTTAATTTTCTTCACTCGGATATTTCCAATATTAATAATTTCCAAATATTGGAAAATTTATGGTTATCACATTCTTCTCACCTTAAAAAATTCGGTCCTTCGAATTTAACTTAAGTCCAAAGGTGGTATATGCCGTATACTTACGACTTCTGACCTTTAGGTCATCCTCCAAGTAATACTGCCAGTACACTTTCAACATCAAGAGTACTTTAGACCACTACATGCTGTCTTTCATCATATATGTCTATACTCCCGTAAGTTCATTTCTCAAATCGGGAGTTATTCATTTTCACTCTTTTCACCTAAGAGTCCATGCACAGTATTTTTCATGTCACAGCTGATCTATGCTGTTCATCATCTATTTTTCTCACTTAGTGCCAAGTCGATATAGTTTTAAAACTATCAATTACACCTGTCAATCAATTATATGTAAGTGTCCTAGTAGCTTTCACATCTCCTGCATCTGCTCTGTCAATGTATCTTCAAGCGTTCCAATATTACGCTAAGATATTTACATCAATACGGAGCGATGCTATCAATACACTTGGAATCTCAAAGCCTTTTGCTATTTTTCATTAAGCATCTGGCATCTCAAAGACTCCCATCACATGTAATGCTCACTGGAACAGTACATATACATTTCCACTGTTTCTCACTCATACTTTGACTAAGGCACTAAAAATCTAAGAGTCTGATAATGGAAAGTGATTCTATTTAGATCTTCAATCTTTAATCACTTCCATATCATCATTTCTCTTTTGGACTCTTTATTATCCACAGTATTCATATTATTAAGGTTGCTTCTCATTTGCAGACTTTACTATTTATTATCTCTTACAGTCATAATTCATTAGGCAATCTTGTTCTCTTCATGAAGTATGTTGTTTACATCTCTTTTCATAATTTAGATTCTACAATTGAATTCTTAAATTGTTCATTTACTCACCAGATTATCTATACAATTCCACCGTTTTTATCATTTCGAGGTGGTTATATGTATAATCATTTTCCATTTATATACTGGCAGTAAACATGTAATTCATATTACTCCTTTGAGTATCATTACTTTCACTTGTCAAATTTGGCTTGGTTTTACATCTTGCCATTGTTATGTGATAACCATCACGAGATTACTTTTTTTGTCTTAATTTTGGAAACTATTTCATGTTCCCTACTCATCATGCAACTTATCTTCTTATTTCATTTTCATCAATTTAGTCAGTTTCCTCATGTGGTATGGTACTTTACTGTTAAAATCTTTTAACCTTTTTCATACCATCTTTTCTTTCCACTTATTCATTTACCTACTTGAACTTCTTTAATTATGTCTCATTAGTAGAGCAGCTAAGCCCATAACTCTTTTATATATTGGTATTAGTATCTAGCTAGACTCATTATTTCTGTATCTCGATCATTATCTCACTATTATTGACAGATTCACTGTCATTCTGTCAATCCGAGATTATACATCCCTCATAAGGAGACACTGTCTAGCCAAACATCTTATTTGCCAATCTTAATACAATTCCATAGTCTTTAAGAGTTTAAAGGATCATACTAAAATGCTGCTCATTTTTCATTTGTACTTTAGGCTCTATTAATATCTCCTCAATTTATTCATGTGCGGATGCCTCATTTCTTAGGCTTATATACCTCACAAGGCAATTCATTAACCTTGTAACCTCAATAGGAACTCGTAAAAATTCACTCCGAGTTCTAATCATCATCTTATGGACATCAATCTCTAATCTTTTATTTAATGACGCTTTATACTGAGGTTAGTCTTATAACTCCTCATGTATTTTTGATTAGATTAATAAAGCGTCCATTTTCATGTAGATGAATACTTGTTCTTCACAAGAACTTTATTAAAAATAGGAATTTACTATATCCTTTAATTCATCTGCATATCAAGGTCATCTGTGCTTCTTTCATTCACACTTATGCAGATAACTTCATTAACCTCAAATTACATTATCTGTATTTTCATCAATCACACATTTACACGTGAATTTCATTATTCATACATTTTTCAGAGTTATTTTCTTAAGCTTTTCGGAATCTTTCTATATTCTCCGATATAAGTTTAAAATTAGGTTTTCATATAACCAATCAAATCAATGTTAGTTCGATTTCTCCAATCCATACGACTTTGAAAATTTTATTGGTCATTACATCCGATACTTTCTTTAATCACTCACCTCTTATCATCTTGGACATTTCATCCTCATGTCCTGTCATTTCCACTATGTATCCTCAAGGCAGAGAAAGATAATATTCAAATCATTTTGAAATATTCTCCACCTTGATTTCATTATTTACTCATGTTTCACAGCATATTACTCAAAGTGATTAGTAATGCTGTAACAAGTGTAACCATTTAATTAAATGTACTGATATGGATTTCATTATTTGTACTATTCACTTTCTCAATCATTTTCTATAGTCGTCTCACTTTTCATAATATCCAACGATCCTGTAATAAACATCCAATTCAATACACTCTTAATTCAGGCCCTTACAATCAATAACCGGGCCAATCATTTTGCAACATTCCACTACACTCTTATTGGATCGCATCATACAAGGCCTGACCCGTCCGCCGTCTGCCGTCCGCCTTTACACATGTGTACTGTCCTCTTTGGCGAGCCCACTGGCCCCCTTGAGGTTTTGTCATGAGGCCTAGCCCGTTCACTAGGTCACTCGCAATTCGCGTCCATAATCTAAGTGTAAGTGGAATCAGTAATAGGGATCGTGATATTCATATGACATCTCTACGCCATTAATGACTCCATCACCATCAATGGATTCAAGATCAACTTGGTTTTATCACTATTCAGCACATCGCCCAACATAGGGGCATTTTCGTCATTTCGACATTTATTTCTTTCTTCTCAGTATACATTGAAATCAATGATCTCATTATCTATGTGCTGATATTATCCTTTCTCATACTTATATCAGCAATTTAGATCTTATTCGATTTCGACAGAGAAGTCCACTAAAATTTATAATTGGATTATTTTGCTTGTAATGCAGCTTTACATCATCAATTTCTCTATCAAATCAATCAATTCCAACTTCTGTTGGTCTATTATGACTCAAGGTAAAATTTTGGAGGTAGGGGTATTTTGGTTATTTTTTGCCAAAAAAATTTCTCTCCTTAAAATGCCTTCAATCGGTGATCTTAAGGTCTATTTAATGATCATATTTCATTCTCCTCCTTCATATCATCACTTTCAGGTCTCAGTTTGATCCGGACCGAAAAGTACTAGTGGGGCCTTCACCGAGTCCTTTCGGTTCCTTACCGAACAAACCTTCATTTAAATTATAAGAATCACAAATTTTTCGGTAATTTCTGAGCTTATTATTTTTCTTTAATATTTTAAATTTATAATTTCTCACTCCCTTCAAATCATTTTACTCAATTTGCAATCATTTATTTTCTTTATTTATTTAGACTACACAGTACTACAGGGGATGTTAACATCTTTCAACACATTTCCTCTCCAAAAGTATCGATAGACATCAAGCCAACCATGCTCTGATACCATTAAATCTGTCACATCCCGTGACCACATTTTTCACGTATTTTTATACAACTTATTCGGTTGGGCTGTCTGTGATACTTTACTTTTCATATTCATTTAACTATTAAATATAAAATTAGTAATATCAATTACATCCCCTATCTTAATTCTCAAGAAAGTAGTACTGAAAGTAAGTCTAAATACAGAAAATAAATGATCATACCTCATATTATAAATCAAGCTGTCGCAATGTCTCCAAATGCGAAGCCAAAATCCTCAGATGTCAGATCCCACAATCATCCAAAATTTGAAATGTTAAAATTGGGGAGTGAGCAAACCACGGCTCAGTAAGAGAGTTATATGCAACACTTGATATTCAGCTACCTATATGCTGAAAATAATTTTTTTCACTTTCTTTAAATCTTCCTAGAGCTCTAGGCTCACATGTAGGAAGGATACTACAGTCGGCTAGGGATCCGGATGGAGTAAGGCAAGTACTTTAGAATACTTGTCTTGTACCGAAATCTAGAAGCAACTGTAGAGAGTAATCGTTTTTTTTAATATTCAAATCCCAGTGAAACATTAAATATTTACATGATAAAACACTTAAGTAAATAAATAAGGAATTAATGTTCCTTTCACAAATACTCATTTCCACACTTATAAAACACCGTATAATATTTAGTACAACACGTAGTATATCAAAAACTCAGTAGCTGTAGATAATTTAGTACCAGCAAAAGTTCAGTGAAAAATACAATTATCAGTAAAGTATCATGGAGACTAGGCAACACCCTAAATATATCATGCTATAATATCATCCCAAATAGGGGAAACACATGAGATCTATGGCCATAGTCTATGGGATCCACAGTGTGCACTGATCAAGTGTCCACTGGGACGCTAATAATAGGCTCAGTATCTATCAGCACTAACACGTGACACGTGAGCATGTATGCGGCCTAATAGTCTCAAAACAGTAAACACGTGATATAAACCTCATTTATGAAATCAATTTCATTGAATATAAGTTCAATCAATCCATAAATATTCATAAGGAAAATATTTTCATCTTATGAATAACAATTTATAAAATATTCATACTGGGGTAATCACTCCCAAAAATGTTCTGAATATTATAGAACAGTATAAATCACATTTTCCATACGGTAAAAACAGTTTATAAAATAATCACTGTAAAATATAAAAGGTCATAACTGTCCTTTTTCACCGTAAAACATATACGCACACTTTTCTGTGCTTTCTATCGAAAGCATGATTTTCAAAGTTATCGGGATTCAAATCAATTATTTTTATGATTTATGAAAAATTAAAATATTTATTTTCCAAATCAACACTCCCGTCCTATGTTTTCTTTGTAAACACATGCGGAGACCTTCTAGTCTCAAAATACTGTTTTCCACCTTTAATTACCTTTATGAAATTTTCTATAAACACTTATTTTCACAATTGAACCCATAAAGGTTATTTATAAAATCAAGTGAATATTTGAAGAAATATTATTAAAATATTCACTTTGGTCCTTTTCATTTTTCACCTCGTTTCACATGAAATATCACCTATCGGGATAAATTTAGGTGATTTCCTTTTTCATCATTTTCAAAAACATGAATATTTTAAAATTAATTATCAGTATATTCATGTTTTATGAAAACTAATCGATTTCTCGATTTTCGTGATTAGAAATCGTTTCTCGTAATGAAAATCATTTATTATGATTTTCGATAATTTTTTCCCATAATTTTCGGCAGTATAACGGCTGCCGATTGGCTAGCCCCCTTCATGGAAAATACAGTTTAAATCTCAACCGGTAAATCACCACAATTTTCCAACCAATCATTATCAATAGCATTTATAAAATTAAATGCATAATTTAAAACATGTGTACCAAATATCCTTACAGGCTGCACATGTCTCCCTTACCTGTCTCGGGTCGGCGATTGCCTCTCGAAGGTCGCGCCCGTGTTCACCTCGCCCGATTCAATCGGCTTGGTTATCAAGGGAATTTTCTGGAAATTAAAATTCTAAAATTTAGAATTTTTTCATAATTATTTAAATAAATAAATTATTTAAATAATTTAACACTCTCCGAGATTTCTTATCGATTCCCGTAATTCCTGGGATTTCCCGTAATTTTCGAATTCTCGAAAATTTTCCTTTTCTCTCTCTTTTCTTCTTTTCCTCTTTTCTTTCTCTTTCTTTTTCTTTTCCTTTTCTTTTTCTTTTTTTTTTCTCTTTCTTTTTCCTTTTTCTTTTCTTTCTTTTCTGGTTCAAACCGGTTCCAGACCGGTCAGCCTCCTCCATGGCCGGTTCTTCTCCAGCAGCCGGTTCTCCGGCGGTTCAGCCTTCCCTTAGCTGGTCGACGTCAAGGCAAAGCTGCCGGTGACCTCCGTTCGGCCTGGATCGGCGGCATGGTGGCGGATCTACTCGGTTTTACCTCGGTTTCTCTCTTCCTCCGTTCGACCTTCCTCCGTCGTCATTGGCCTCATCGGTGGCTCCCTTCTTCTTCCCCTCACCTCCACCGAGGTCGGGGTGGCTGTGGCGATGCCAAGACCGGCTGGCACCGCCATTTCCTTCTCTCTTCTCCTCTTCGGTTTTTCATTGGTTTTCCTTCGTTTCCGTTTCTGTTTCCGTCGTTTTCTGTCGCCGGTCGCCTCCTCTTCCAACCTTTGGCTCGCCAGCGACGTCGTTCCTCAGCCCCCTTCTTTTTCGCCACCGACACTGTCGACTGGCATCGTGGGACGAAAATCGGGAAGCTTCCCGATCTCCCCTCTCCTATTTCCCTTTTTTCTTTATTTTTATTTTCTAATTAAATTATATACATATATATACATATATTATATTTATATAATATATATAATCATAATATAATAATATATATTTTATACTTATACTATATATATTATACATATAATAATATTAATTTATATATATAGTATTGGAATATATGTATATATTATATATAAAGATATATATATTATATTTCAAAATATCTATCTAGTATATAGATATATGTGTGTGTATATATATATATATATGTATATTTATATACTTAAAAATTAAATAACCTTTATATATATTTATATATATATATATATATAAATGTTATAATACAATATATATTGTATTTACAATATATATTTTCAAACTTTAATGTAAATTAATATTTACATTTTTCTCATATATGTATATATTTATATATACATAAAATATCATACTTGAATACATATGTATTATTTAAATTTATAAAATAGTATATATACTTATATATACCCATGTATATTTAATATATACTATATAGCATACGGTATTTAAATACATATGTATTTGCATCAAAATACATTTATATAATATATAATTATATAAATATATTTCACATTTCCTTTCTCATTTTCTTATTTAATTTGGATTTCCACTTATCCAAATTAAATTTCCTCCTTTCGTTATTTCTTAAATTCACATCTTATTCTTATTTCCAATTTAATTTTCTTCACTCGATATTTCCAATATTAATAATTTCTAAATATTGAAAAATTTACGGTTATCACATTTAAAGTCTTAATTTATAGTTTTTAAAGTAATTTATGATACTTTAATCTATTATTTAAGTGAAAAAAAGGTTATTCATAATTTTTTGAATTATAATAAAATAGAACTTGTTAAATTCCATCCACTACAAAAAATAGACTCCAAATTTTATCGGTTACCACACAGAAGAATGATGAGGAGCATTAAATTCTACCTCTCCACTTTCAAAGTTATGTCGACTCGACCTCCATGACCTTTGTCCAAAATTTGAACCATATCCTTGTTCTTGATACATTTGGGGTGGTAGTGGATATATTTGGGGATAATAAAGCATGGGATAATTAGGATATGGGTGGGGTAGATTATAATCTTGTGGGGGTGGATGGTAACCATAAGGAGGTTGAAAATGTAAAGATGGTGCTGATGAATAATAGCCTTCAATACCAAATAATTCATTACTAGAAGTAGTTCTTCTAAATGAAGAGCCTCTAGAAGTTTAATTGATTACACTTACATTATCAATTAACTTATTAAAAAATTAATCATGTTTGGTTATATTAAAATTTAATACTAATTTGCTACTATCAATTAACTTAAACCTAATCAAATATCAATATCAAATTATCAATATTATTTTTTCTTAAGTTATAACAATGTTTAATACCATATATTTAATTACATTACAAATTTTACTAAAAAAGTTACATTAATAATTTAAATTCAACATTACCTAATATTATTTAAAAAATGACTTAATATTAATTCCTAAAATATTAAAATTCTTTGGAAAAAAAATAAAACTATATAATATATTAAGACCCATCGACCCACCCAAAAATACACCCACTTGAACCCACCCAATCTGCCATTTTCATCCCTGGCCCTCATCTTTCTTGACTCAAATCTCAAGTTCTCAACCTCACCCTCCTCATTAGAGGTGGCAAAAGTTGACCTGACCCGAAAAATCCGCCCAATTAACCAGAATCCAAACCCGACCGATCTGATTTGACTAAAAAAGTCAACAACCCAAATCCAACCCGATCTGAATCCGAATTGATCCTAAACCAAATTTATCCGAATTTACATTGATCCAAACCTGACCGGATCCGAACCCGAATTGATCCGAACTCAAATTCATCCGAATTTAGATTAACCCGAACCGGAATTGATCCAAACCCGAATTGCCCCGAATCAAAATTGATCCAAATCCAAATTTACCCAAACCTAAAAAGATTCAAACTTAAATTTAATATTATCAATAAATATTTAAATGTTTAAATTAAATATCAAAGTATTTTAATACAGTAAAAATATAATTTTTTTCAATAATATGAGTGTTATATATTTTCTTAATTTAGTTAAATTTAAATATTCACTTTTATATTGCATTCATTTGAACCTAATGTATAATTATTTAATGGCTAATCTATAATAGAGTACAGAAACTATATTATCTACACTAATGTCTCCAATTATTCTATAAAAAATTAAAATAAATTAAAGAGATATATAGTACTGTTTTATGATATTTAGTAGGGATTATTAAATCACTTTGATTCAAAAGTTATTAATTATTGTAGATAATAAAATAAAATGAAAAAAATGTAATTAATTTATGAATATTGGTAAATATATTATAAAGAAAACTATCATATAGATTATTAAATATTTTGATTATTTCAATCCCAATTGTACTATAGGTCATGTAAGAAGAAAATTTTATTTTCATGAGTTTTGTAATTCTTAGAAATATGGTTTCAGTTGATTTTCATACCAAATAAATCACATCAAGATGACTAAAGCTTAATCCAATAAATCTGTCCAATCGACCTTAATCCAAATCCGACCAACTCGAATCCAAATTCGACCAACTCGAATTGACTAAAAAAGTCAATGACCCAAACCCGACCTTATCCGAACCGAAATGATCCAAACCCGAAATAGATCGATTTTTCCTTGACCCAAACCCGACCTTATCCGAACCTGAAATGATTCAAACCCGAAATAGATCGATTTTTCCTTAACCCAAACCCGACCTTATCCGAACCCGAAATGATCCGAATCTAAAATGATCCGATTTTTTCTTAACCCAAAATGATCCAATCCAAAATGATCCAACCCAAACCCGATCCGACCCACCCATTTGCCACCTCTACTCCTCACCCACTTAGCCTCATGCACGATTTCACGAGACGATTCTCCGAGGTAGTCCGCTAGTCGCCACTCGTTGCCAGTTCCTTACTTCCTTTCAGGCCAAAACCCATGAGATCTCCAATCCACAGCCAACAAGATCAACCTCTCAGCTCTCACAGCACCCTCACGACCTCACTCGCAACTCACCCTTAAATCAAGAAGCCGTAACCTGCAACCGTCAGCTAGAGCCCAGATCCAGATGCTCCACTTTCAAACGACAAAAGCCCTAATTGCTGCGAACTGGCAGCGTCTTAAGCAACCCATGCCGCCTAGTTTCCCACCATGCTGCCTTGTAGCCTCCACCCTGCTGCCAATGCCCACAACCACAACAATACAAAACAAAGCCTTCGGTTCGGTCCCTCGCCCTCACCCCCTCACAAATCCCCTTCCCTAATGCCCGATCCATCTACTTGAAAAGTTAAAATTTTTTAAGTATAATTTGCTTGCTTACCTGTTGAATTGGTGTTGCTGTTGTTTGTTGTGAACTTGTTTGTGTTGTGTGATTTTTGAATTGGTTGATTTTTTGTTATTTGAGCTTGGAAATTTGGAATCTTGATATGGTGAATCGGTGATGAAGGAATGAAGCTACTGGTTTTGAATTGAGTATGATTTTGATTTTGGGAAAGTAAGATTTTCAGTGTCTCTCTAAATTTTTTTTTAGACCCAATTTTCAATGGAACTGAGGATATCGGCAATAACGATCCATTACCGCTGCTATCGGTCGTAACGTCATTTTGTAACGGCCAATAACGGCCATTACAAATGTGAATTGCATTCACAGTCGCTTTTTTTTCAATAACAATAGCGGCGGATATAATAGCTGCTATTCCGTTAAGCAGCCGCTATTTGAAACCCTACTGCATTAAAGAGAATGGTGAAAGATTGCTTTAACATATGGGTTTAATCACTGATCAAAAAAACATATGGGTTTAATCATCTCTTGGGAAATACTTGGAGCTGCTTAGTATTATTGGACGTAATAAAACCTGTGCTTTCCGGTCTTTTCAAGATAAGATTGGGTTCAAACTTCATGGCTGAGCAACAAGACACTTATCAGCAGGTGGAAAGTCATTCTTCATAAAATCTGTTATACAAGCAAGCCCATCCTTTGCCATGAGTTGCTTCCCCTTACCGAAGAGTTTATGTTCCTCCATCAATTCCATGTTAGCTGCTTGTTGGCGGAAACATGCTCAGGACCGTAGGGGTATTCATTGGAAGCAATAGTCTGTTCTTTGCAGAGTAAATATGAAGGGGGTTTGGGGTTTCATGACATGTGGCATTTCAACCGTGCAACAGTTTCAAAGCAAGCGCGGATGCTGCTTACAAACACAGATTCTTTGATGTATGCATTCTTAAGAAGTAAGTATTTCCCAACTTTGTTCATGCTTGATGCTGCCTTGTGATATAGGCCTTCATATTGTTCTATATTTGGAGAAGAATATACAGCGCAAAAGATGTTTTGAGACATGGTCTACTCTGGAGAATAGGTAACTGCAAATCAGTGAATGTGTGGAATGATTCTTGGCTGCCTTATACATTGACAGGCAAACCCACATCAATGCTCCCAGATTCTAACCCACAGCTGACGATAGCTGACTTGATTGACTCTTGCAGTGAAGAGTGGAAAGTTTCCCTTGTTACAAATCTATTTGCGAGGGAGGAAGCTTCTAAAATACTATCCATTCCATTAAGTAGGCGAAAGGTGCCAGATACACTAATGTGGAGATTCTCAAAGGAAGGAATCTACCGGTGCCGGATCTTGATACTTAATATTGAAGGGACCAATTAAAAATTTAAAATTATATGTTTTTAGTTAGTTATATCAAATATTTTAGTTTAATATTCAAATAAATCCTCAAATTTACTAAAATTATGTAAATAATTTTTTGATCATTTATTGCATGGAATCAAGGTTATAAACTTTATTTGATTGTAATTAAGGATTTGTATATGATGCACTGACAATGTATAGTTTCTATACACTGTCAATGCATTAGAGGTAGACACATAATCAATTGGTAAATTAAAAAATATACTAAGCCCTTAAAAGTAAATATAAATAAATTTTTTTAATTTGCTCATAAGAGTTTATTGATGAGGTGTCAACCTCTGGTGCATTGACAGTATATAGAAATTATACACTGTCAGTGCATCATATATAAATCCTGTAATTAATCCATTAAATCTTAAAATTGGGTGAATAAATGTTCAATTGACAAAAATTTTATAATAATATTTTTTGTTCAAATATTTGTCATTCAGATCATCCAAATAAAATCAAAATAAACACTTTCTATAAATTAAATCATTCAATTAAAAAGTTTAACATATAATTGAATATTTTATATCATTAAAGTTCTAATTACTATAAATAAATTTTCATAACTTTAAATATTACATTGAATAAAATGTCATAGACTTATTTCTATTTTTAAGTAAAGTTTGATGGCTTACTTGAGTATTATCTTTTATGCTTAACTAACATAAGACATATATGCATATGATGTACTAATAAAAAATAAAATAAAATTATGAAATTATAAATTTTATCAAACAAAAGTATAAAAAAAACAAAATATATCAAATAAACGACGTTATTTTAAGGAAATAAAATCTTTATGTTTATGACAAATTAATTGATTTTAAGTGTGTGTATAAAGATTGATGGGTAAAATAAATAAAAAACAATTTTAATTGTTTTTATAATTTAGAAGACTCAATTTAAATTTATATATTGTATACACGTAAAGCAAGGGATTTTTTTAAAAAAAATTTTGGGGGGCCCTCTACTTATAATGAAGATCCGCCGTTAAAACTTACACTGTTCGTAGTGCTTAGGCTTTGCTTGGTATGATAGAAAAAAAGGGGTGAGAAAAGAAAATTAGTTAATCAAATGGTTATGTTTTATAAAACTTTCCTATTTTGTAGCTTAACCATTTGATTAACTAATTTTTTTTTCACCCTTTTTTTTCCATCCTACCAAGAAAAGCCTTAAAGATCCTTGCCTGCTATAGAAAATACAGGTACAGCAAACAGCGTACTGCCCTCTGATTGGAAACTGCTATGGCAGATAAAGGTTCCTTCGAAAATCCATATTCTATTATGAAGAATCTGTAGCAACATCTTACCAGTCGATGCCAAATTGCAGAGTAGAGGTGCAGCGGTTGCAGCCACATATGGAAGGTTCCAGGTTGTGGATGAGACTATTGTGCATGCGCTAAAGGATTGTCCAAAGGCATTGGAAGTTTGGCAATGTTTCCATATACAAATCTAGAGACCAACCTATTCACGGGATGACTGGTTTATTACTCTGCTGAAAAGCTTGGATTGGGAGCATAGACAGATGCTGGCAGTAATGGTGAGGTCTATATGGTCTTCTAGAAACAACATGGTGTTAGCACAAGACATTGTTTGTCCTATGATGATGAGTCAACTGATTACACAATGCATACAGGACTACAACAATACATAAGAACAGAGTGCTGTCATCTCATTGGTTTCTCATCGGGGCTGGTGGACTGCACCTAACCCAAGCTTTGTTAAGATCAACTTTGATGCAGCTTTTGATGTAACAACCAGAACAGGCGGGTTAGGGGTTATTATTCGTGACCATGATGGCTATTTTATGGGTAAAATAGCAAGGTCTGTTCCATGGCATGATGACCCTCTCACAGTGGAATTTATGTCTGCTTATGCACTAGTCCAATTTGCTTTGGACTTGGGATTTCATCATGTGATCCTAGAAGGTGAAGCTCTTATTGTGACTCAAAAATTGAAGATTTTTGAACCTGATTTCTCTATATCAGGTTTACTGGTGGAAGATATTCGATAGCTGTCGCAGAGACTGCAAGTCTGTAAGTTTAACCATGTTGGACGAACCGGAAATGGTGTAGCCAATACTCGTGCATATTACGCTCCACACTGTGATGATGTAGTGCACTGGGTTGATGAAAATTAAGGTTATCTACGTAAAAATTATTTTTGTGTCAAAAACTCTGATTTTTATATATATTTATATGAGACAATGATTTCCAAGGCAGCCTCAAAATGACAAAAACGAGAGCCATGCCCTTATCAATTCCTCATGCCAATCACCTGCTAGTCTACTGTTGCCACTAGCAAGCGCACAACACATCTCCCCACAACTGCTTGGAGCAAGACGGAACAAGCAAGCAATTAAGTGGCTGCAGATGGCCCCAAGAGCTGATCCCACTCCTGCTTGGCAATCTATCCATAATTGCCATCCAAGAGATGTAGCTTGTCTTTGGATATGGAATTGATTAGTGCGGATCGGCACTTCGAAAATTTTGAGTTTTAGAGAAATTAAACACAATAAAATGGTAGGAAAAACTCAAATGTCAAAACAACCTTCACTCTTGCTAACCAAAGTCCAACAGAAATAACGTGAGCGTTTATTATATTACATTCTTTCAGATCAGAAGGTTAAGCAACATCGGAGAAACCGATATACAAGGTTGAGGCACATGGAAAGCAGACAAGATCCTTTGAAGAAAGACGCAACAGAGGAAACCCAATTGATATCATATTACCAAACACAAATAAAATAGAACTTATATGCTGCTTAACATGTTGGGTCTAAGCATCCCAGATTGCATTCTCAATTCTCTCAGCCAGACGCTGGAGGCCCACCTCGTACATTTTCTTCATGTCATCCAATTGCCACCCTTCCACAGGATCAACGGTGCAGGACCACTCGATCACAAATCCATCTTGATGATCATCACCCCCAGGAACAATCTTGACCTTCGCAATATATGAATTGAACCCAATATTGCTGTCCACTATCTCATAGCTTAAGCTACGCCCGCTATGATCAATGGCTATTAATCTCTCCTTGGCCCACCTTTCAGAGCCTGTGTCATGCTCACGGCCACTGCCCTCGGCCTCGGATGACATCGAGAAATCTGAGCAGAATCTGATGCAACCTAACTCACCGTTGGTGCCATGGATATCATAGCATGAGGCTAAACCGTGATACCATTTGTGAAAGTTAGAGAAATCTGTATAAATGGCCCAAACTTGGTCTGGAGAAGCGTTTGTTAGCTTTGCAGAGACATTGACCTCCCACTTAGGATGGGAATTTTGCTTCATTCTTGGGAGAGTGTAAAAGAAAAGAGATGGGTGAAGGGTAAGGTTTCCTAGCCAGCTGAGAAACCGATGATACGTTGTTAACAGTTACGGTTAATTCAAATAACGTAGTCCCTTTATGTAGTTGAAAAAAAGATGCTCTTTTTTATAGGCAATTCCTCAGCCAAAAATAATCCTGCCATTATCCACATCCACCTCTAACTAATTACATTATAATATCAACATCTACCTCTAACTAATTATTCTAATTATATGTACCACCTCTAACTAATTATACTAATTATATGACAATGTCAACATCCGAGAAGTTGGAATAGGAAAATCAATCTTCGTCCCAAACCCCAATTCGCAAAGATAGAGGAATCACACTGGCCTGCAAGCTGGTATCTATGTTATAATTTAGAACTTGTAAGGCAAAAGTTCAGTTGGAAAAGCATCCATGTCACTCGGTCATTTTCATTTTAGCCGACCTTTTTCTCACCAACTGCTGGTTCTTCCACTTTACTATGATTAATTAGGACATCTATTATCATCACTATTAATCACTTCATTTAACATAAGGTTCTTGCTTCTGTAATCATTATGAGACCAAATACTTAATAAACTAAACCAAAGATAAAGAATTTCTTTTAAGTAAATCAATTTTAAATTGGGCACCATCGTATAATGCGGGGACAAAGTAGGGCATATGCCAATTAATGGTGTGTACAGTAAAGAGAAACAAAGTAGAAGAGATTGGCTCCAGACACGCCGCAAATGTCACTTTCGTTTTTAATTTATCTTGTTTTCGCTAATTACGATATGTAATTGAGATTAGATCGAAACAATAAAATCCTTTTTTGGTAATACTTTACATTTATGAAATCAAATAACTAAATAATTTTTTTTTGTGTATACCACAGGTATCTTCATCCGATTTAATGATTTGACACTAATCTTGTTCGGAACTTAGTCACAGTGAAGAATCTTCACTCCTCTCCAAAGATGTGTTTAGTGGGAATCGAACCTGAGAGTTCTTCTCACAAACTCAGCATGCGTTGCCAACTAAGCCACAACCTATAGGTAAATAACTAAACAATTTACATAAACGATAAAAATATTTTTCTTAATCACGGTTTTATGCAGCAACAATATTTAAAAGGCCTACTCTTAATTTAAGCACGACAGAAAAAGAATTCAATAGGTTCCAATATGTTCAATTCTTTAAAAAAGTTTCGAAATAATTTTTTATACTTTTATTTATAGATCTAGAGATCAAATTTAAGAGTTGTAACTCTTCAAAGATGTAGTGACTATTCTTTGATAAAAAAAATTATATAAATCACATAACATCTCATTTTATGCATAAATAATATTTCTACAATTATGTATACAATCAACATATCATAAACAAATAATGTTGTATACATATATTTATTAATTACGGATAAAATTTAAACATGCAAGCATATTATGAACAAGATAAACTCAATGAAGAAACACCATGAAATAAGTATGCGAAATTTCTTCATGATTAATGTAATCATCAAAATATATAATATAAATTAATGTTACATGGTTTTACGGTAATGATGTTCTTATAATGTGATGGTTTCGACTTGTTACTTTTTTTTTATTTTTTATTTTTTACTAAGTCAATATTAAATTATCATTATAGGAGTCATGAAGACTCAAGAGAAGCATCAAAGATGCTATACAAGACAAACAAACGTGTAACTAGAAGCCAACCTTCCTTGTCTCGTGACAAACAGACTGTATCTTCCCTTCAGGTGGCCATTAATTTAACTAAAGATGAGCCATATTTGTGCTTTACGTTTAAAAATAAATAAATAAGCTTTTTTGTTTCTTGCTTTTATAGATGTGATAGGGACAGGGACAAAATATGTCTTTGGCTCTAGTGTTGTTAACGATGCATGTTTATATTCTATAAAATATCGTTTCAATCCTAACCAAAAAAAAAATCGTTTCAAAAAAAAATTCTATAAAATATAATTGCAATTTTCTATGCAAAACAATAAATATTAGTCGAACAATATCAAAGCAAAGGTTAACAAGCTCTAATACCATTGATAAGAAAATTAATCTATCTAATGCGTTAACATCATAAATAACATATTATAGATCATAAACACGAACAGGATACTAATCTACATCCATTAATACTGATAATATTGAGTTGCGACAATGTTTTGTTCATTCGCATTTGATCTTCTAATTTTAAGCAAACTCATTGATAATATGTTTTTCAAAATGTTCTTCTGATTAAAGACCCAATACGTTCTATTTTCTTTATATACATCTTCTCGTTAAAGACATAATTCTATTGGTGGATAATTATCACTTGTAGATATAAATGGATAATATTTAAAAAAATTATTAGAATATAAAAATAATAAAATCTAGGACCACAAAATAGGAAGTTTTAAGAGGTTATGGAACACTTCAAGTTATTTAATATCATAAACACTATTAATTAAGCGGTAACTTACAAACAGGTGTTATTTTAAAAATAAAAGTGAGAGAGAATCAGTGGTTTTAGAGAGAGAATCCCCCATGGAATTGGCAGTGGCTCCAACTGGCGATCCAATTTGTACACTGTTTTTGTCGACAACCTTAGCAGGAGAGTATCTAGAAGGGCTCTTTGGGAGGTGTTCAATATGTATAGCACTTTGATAGATACTTTCATCAACTTTAACAACAGGAGACCTTTGCATGCTAAAACCACATTCGCTTTCGTATGATACAAAAGCGAAGGTGACATGAGGAAGGTGATTGTAGAAGGGAATCTGATGAGGATTGACAATTACAGCATCATTTGTTGAATAGCTTGTAATAAATACAAGGGAACAAGTTCCCACATTGCTTGTAAAAGTATAAAGTGATTTATTTATAAAGGGAAATCAACTCTTGAGAGTAATTTGGAGTCAAAGAGGAAATGGGCTTTGACCATTTGGCTTAGGCTTGAGCTTGCTTGGCTTGGGCTTGGGCTAGAGCTTGGGTTATTTTAAAAAGTCAAAGATGGGCACTTGGGCTCTTGGCTCTTTGATTTAATCCGAATTTTTTATTTTTGCCAGAAATATTTTAAATTCTTTTTGAATTTAAAATTGTTTTAAACTGTTAAACAGACATATTTTCAGTTATATGTCTGGAACAATTATGTCTGAAAAATGAATGGTTGTTGATTAACAGACAATCACAACCATTCATTTAAGCCTCTTCACATTCTATATAAGTGTTGATTTCCAGAAACTCTTTA
Organism: Heritiera littoralis; assembly: GCA_031772115.1. Taxonomy (NCBI): domain Eukaryota; kingdom Viridiplantae; phylum Streptophyta; class Magnoliopsida; order Malvales; family Malvaceae; genus Heritiera; species Heritiera littoralis. The sequence continues at coordinate 10,328,936 of JAPDPK010000006.1, read as the reverse complement.
CTTCACATTTTCCTGACTTTCACAATATTCTGAAGGCTTTGTTGTATCCTGGGGTAACTTGCTTCTGTATGAGGCAATATTACACTCAAGAAAGTGTAATTCTACACGCCTCAAAGCCATATTCTCTGTTTATTTTCTAACATCATTGTTAAGAAGGCTTCTCATGGGTGGAAGGAAAAACCATTTGTTGCTCGTAAAGACACCCCTGGGATCACTTATGAGAAGAAAAACAAGAGTTATAATCTAAAGGCTAGAAGAGATCATAGGTCATAAAAGGAGGTTCTGACAAACCCGACTGATACTCCACCACCAGAATTCAACTCTCCTAAAGTCTTCCCTTCTTCCGTTTGAAAGCTCCCTAGATGACCCTGAAGGAAGTTAACTACGACATGGATATTCCAGAAAGTGAGTTGGAGTGGCCTGATTGTAGTGCTATCGGCTGTTTGGTTCATGACTGCCATCCCTCATGTGTTCAACAGAGGTTACTCTGCTAATGGAGTTCACTGCCAATAAGCATTACTGACTTTCACTTCACCAATAAGCATTCCATGGAAGTTTTTGCTAAGAATCATGTGTTTATCTATAATGACCTGTTTGTTTCTGTGAATCCTTGGATTTACTCCTCCTCTCAAAGATTTGTATCGGTCTATGTTGTCCTCTAAGAGGTTCTACTGCAAGTTTGGAATGAAAAGTTTTTCAAGTCTTTAGGAGATAGCTAGGTACTTTTGTTAAGGTCGATGATTGCACTTCTAGAATGCAAAGATTTGATCGAGCTAGACTTTTAGTTAATGTTGAGTCTAGACTAAAGATCCTTTCTTAAATTTTTGTCAATATTAGGGGATTTTTATACTGAATTTTGATTTCCATTGACGAGTTTGAATCATCAGGTAAGCCTGGGTGGGCAACACTTCTGACGTCGATGAATTTTTTGGCGACTCTTCAAATTCTCAGTCTAACAAAGAAGTCAACATTGATGTCGATCAAGCTTCTTTTGGGGCTCCTAAGGTGGTCTCTTTTGATGAATTCGAAGTCCTTTTCCCACATAAAAAAGAATTCTACTTCTTGGAAACTGACATTACATTAACCGAGGAGGAGCATGCGGGTGGTGGTTGTTTTTTGAAGACTCTCGCTTTTAATCGTGTTACTTCTAATACAACTTGTGATAATATGGACACGCTTGGTTCTCCACTTCATAATTGGATTCAACCTGGGCTTGTTTTTAGGTTCAGTTCAGTGGGCCAAGTGATTCCTTCTCCAATTTCCAACAATACTGTTGCACTGGGGCCAATTCTCAATCTGTTATTTGATCCCAGAGTTCTAAGCATTTCCGAATCTGAGAATAATGTTGGACTTTTTGTTGAACATGGATCATTGAGGATGACAATAGCTCTCAAGTCCATGTTAATAAATAACAATAGTATTCATAAGAAAAAAAAGACTGCCTCTGCTGTTAGAAAAAGGAGATTAAGAAGAGAAATCAATGAGATCACGTTTGGTGATTGTTACAGAATTTTTGATGAGTGTACCGCAAGTATATGGACCATAGCAAGTAATAAAGTGATAAGTACAAGATCATTCTCTCGAGGATTAAAATTGTGAGTTGTTTACTAAGTACTAAAATTTCACACCCTAATTTTATTCAAATGATCGAAAGAATTTTTTAATCAAAATACTAGTATTTCTAAAATAGAAGTAGCAGGAAAGTGAAAATAAAAAAATCTTTATTTAAATCAAAACTTCTAAAATATTACAAAATAAAAATCGAAAGAAATTTAGATGAAAACTTGAAAACTAAAATAAAGAGAATAAAACTAAACTACTCTATATCCCCTAGTGGGATTGCATGCCCTTTAATGGTGCTGAAGCTGGCTATTTACAAGGCAGTGGGGATGATGATTAGCTCAAAATCTTGGCTGATAAGGCTTGATCTTTATCTTTAAAGAATATTTATCTTTTATCAGCTCTCTTGTTTATCCCTATCCTTAGCAAAAAGTCCATCTTGATAATTTATCTTCATAAAAGATAAATGCAACAATTTATCTTTCTTGGCAGCAAGTAGAGATATACATGCATGAAGCTTTATCAACAAAGTCCTGTGTTTGAATGGAATTTGGAAGTAAAGTCCTTCACATCTTTTACTTATTTATGAATTGGAGTTCCTATATCATTGAGGGAAATTTAATCGATAAATGAGGGATTTTAATCTAATAATAATAATTTAGAGATAAAATATATCATTAAATTCATGATAATTCTATAAATTATAGAATTATTACACCCTCAAACTTGAATTTTTGCTTGTCCTCGAGCAAAATAAAATTCAAAAAGAAATGTACCTAGAGGTCAAATACACTTGCAAGAATGATTTTCCTTTAATTTCCCCAAAGATTTTGAAAACATTACAACTCCATGAAAATCCATAAACATTAGCTAAATATATATAAACTCATTCAAAAGAGAGTATCAATTCAATTGAATTTTTCCGTGTGTGTGTAAATGTTTCTTCATTTCAGTTCATGCAATCCAGATGAATTTATACAAATATGAACATAACAAAAGATCTCAAAGAATAGTTATCTTCCATAAGTTTGCTTTTCTCATCTTCTCTCCACTAATGTAGACACACATAGCCAAAGATCAATAGGACTTTATAAGCTTGTAATGTATGGCTAGGGTAATAGGTAGGAGAAATAGGATTTTTTAGGCTCAACCCTTAATCATGCATTCTTTTTCTTGGACTTTTTAAGAGCTTTCAAATAATTCCCCCAACTTGATTTCTTTTTTCTTTTTTTTTTTAAATTTCTTTTTTTGTTTTTTTTTCAACTTTTTTTTTTTAATTTCACCCTTTCTTCCATATATGCATAGCTCTAAATACATCTTGACATAGTCCTCATGCATATAACGGGGTATGGGAATTTTTTTTCTTTTTTTTTATAGGCTAGGCTAATTATTAATGTAGGTAAAACAAGAAAGAAGGTCTACTTTAAGCTCAAATTGGGTGACTAAGGATAAAATATATCATGGTAGTCTTGAAAAGCTCAAACAATCCAAAGATGGCCTAAATCATCTCTTTAGCTAAGTGTGTTCTAGGATTTCGCCTTGAGAGATGATAAAACAAATTCTAGAAAAGTAACAAACTTTAAAGACGAGTGTTTATTCCTATTCACAGAAATCTTCTCTAAATATGCATGACTTCAATGAAAAAAAACATAGTGTATTCCATTTTTGGAAAAATCTCAATCAAACAGATAATTCACTAAAGAATTCATTCACATACTTTGCTCATACTCATGAATTTCAAATCACTATAACATTCTCAATCAATGGTTAAATATCAAAGAATTATCAAGCAGGCATATAATTACTTCAAGGTAAAAACCATTTTAAAGCACAGAATTTTTGCAAAGATTTCAAAAGAAAATTGAAAACAAAAAATTTTGCTCAATCTTTGAAAAAAAAAATTTGCTCTTCCCCCCAACTTGAAACATACATTGTCCTCAATGTATAAAAATGAAAAATAGGAATGAGAAAGAAATACTCTCTTGACTCGAGATTAAATTGCCACATGCTTACACCATGAAGAAGGCTTATGCACAACCACAACATCTCCTGCTTATGCCACAGTTCATGCATCGCACATCCATTGCACGTCCATCACATGTCTAGCAGAGATCATCACCTATAAATAGATAAACGAAAACAAATGAATAAATAATAAAAATAAATAAATAAATCTTAAAAGGAAAGAATTGAAAGTTGGGGTTGCCTCCCCATAAGCGCTTGAGTTATAGTCTTTGGCTTGATTACTGTTGTTGATTTCAAGTTGGATCATTAAGATGAGTGACCGATTTTCCACGATCGATCACTCCTCCCCAATACTATTTCAATCTCTGACCATGAAGAAGGCTTATGCACAACCACAACATCTCCTGCTTATGCCACAGTTCATGCATCGCACATCCATTGCACGTCCATCACATGTCTAGCAGAGATCATCACCTATAAATAGATAAACGAAAACAAATGAATAAATAATAAAAATAAATAAATAAATCTTAAAAGGAAAGAATTGAAAGTTGGGGTTGCCTCCCCATAAGCGCTTGAGTTATAGTCTTTGGCTTGATTACTGTTGTTGATTTCAAGTTGGATCATTAAGATGAGTGACCGATTTTCCACGATCGATCACTCCTCCCCAATACTATTTCAATCTCTTACCATTAACCTTAAATGGTTCCTTTGAAAATTTAGCTCTTATTCCCACAGTTCTATATGGAAATACTTGAGTAATAATGAGTGGTCCAAACCACCTTGATTTCAACTTACCTGGAAATAGCTTCAAACAAGAATTATAGAGTAAAACCTATTGCCTTGGCTCAAATTGTCTTTCCACTATCTCCTTGTCATGCCACTTCTTCGTTCTCTCCTTATAAAGTCTAGCACTCTCATATGCTTGCATTCTGAATTCATTCAACTCATTAAGCTCAGCACAATTGGACTTCTCTTCATCAAGACTTGCTTTTATGGTGTCTATTGGTTGTTGATTGATAAATATTCCTTGAACTATACTCTCTTCTTCATTCACTTTAAAACAATCATTAGTCTCACTTGGGAATTTAATTACAGAAAAAAAATTAAATGTTACCTCTTGATCATTGACCCGCATGGTGAGCTCTCCTTTTTGCACATCGATAAGAGCCTTACCCGTTGCCAGAAAAGGCCTCCCAAGGATAATTGGGACTTCACGATCTTCCTCCATATCCAACACTATAAAATCAGCTGGAAATATGAATTTGTCAACTTTCACTAGCACATCCTCAATAATGCCTCTTGGATACTTGAAAGACTGATCTGCTAACTGGAGTGTTATCTTGGTGGGTTTAGTCTCTCCTAGTCCAAGTTTCCTGAAAATAGAAAAAGGCATTAAATTAATACTTGCACCTAAATCACATAAAGCTTTATCAAAAAATAAGTTACCAATAGTGCAAGGAATAGTAAAACTCCTTGGATCTTCAAGCTTAGGTGGTAAGTTCCTTTACAAAATGGTGTTACACTCCTTAGTAAGAGCAACAGTTTCAAAATCCTCAATTTGCCTTTTCTTGGAGATGATGTCTTTCATGAACTTGGCATGAATTGGCATTTGCTCCAATGCATCAGAGAAAGGGATGTTGATGTGGAGCTTTTTTAATACCTCTAGGAACTTAGCAAATTGCCTATCTACCTTCTTTTGCTTGAATCTTTGAGGAAAAGGAATAGGTTGAGGAGGTGATTCAATGATCTTACCAGATTGAGATGAAGTCTGCTCAATGTTCTTTTGTTGCTTATCTTCTTCTTCTGCCTGGACTTCAACTCTAACATCTTCCTCTGATTCTTTAGGTATGTAACCCACTTCTCTATCCTTCCTTAAGGTGACTGATTTACAGTGCTCTTTAGCTTTCCTTCTTGGATTAGGTTCAGTATTGCTAGGCAGGGTACCTTGGAGACGGTTACTAATGGCATTGGCAATTTGACCTACCTGAATTTCTAGGTTCGTTATAGAAGCTGCTTGGTTTTGTAAGATGGTGATGAACATCTCTTTTAAGGAAGGCTTCTTTTCTTGTGGTGGGACTTGTGGTAAAGGATTATGTGGAAGTGGTGGTGGTGGTTGAGTATGGAAACTAGGAGGATAGGTAGGTCTTAGGTTAGATGATTGCCCTTGATTATTATTCCAAGACAAATTTGAGTGATTTCTCCAACCAGGGTTATAGGTGTTTGAGAATGGATTATGGTTCCTATTTGGATGGGAAACATATTGGACTTGTTCAGCTCGAATAGGAAACCTATCGCTAGAGTGATTACCCCCATAATTATTACAAGTTATGAAAGGGTTTTGAATGGAATGGACTGGATTGGTTGGTTGATTGATTCCAAGAGAATCAACTTTTTTGGTCAAGGCTGAGATTTGAGAGGTAAGGGTGGTGAGTGCATCTAACTCATACATACCTGTTGTTCTCTTTGGTGTAAACCTCTCAATTGACCATTGATAGCTACTTGCAGCCATGTCTTCTATCAAGCTGTAGGCATCATCTATAGACTTGCTCATTAATGCACCACCTACAGCTGTGTCTATAGTAGTTTTGGTCTGGTCTTTCAACCCATTATAGAATATCTGCACTTGCAACCAAGTTGGAATCCCATGATGAGGACACCTTCTCAAGAGCTCTTTGTACCTCTCCCATGCGTCATAAAGTGACTCTGAATCGTGTTGCATGAAAGTGGTGATGTCGTTCCTCATTTTAGTCGTTTTGGCTGGTGGGAAGAATTTTGCTAAGAACTTCTGGACTAAATCCTCCCATGTTGTGATTGATCCAGGTGCCAATGAGTTCAACCAGTCCATCGCCTTGTCCCTGAGAGAAAAAAGAAATAATCTTAGTCTTATTGCATCATCAGAAACACCATTATTCTTAAAAGTGGAGCAAATTTGTAAAAAATGTTTCAAATGAGCATTAAGATCATCATTGATTGAACCCCTGAACTGTACTGAAGTTTGGATCATTTGGACGATGGCTGGTTTGATCTCGAAGTTGTTTGCTTGAATGGCTGGATATCTTATGCTCATCTCGAATCCATTCACTGTAGGCATTGCATAATCTCGAAGAGCCTTGGTATCTGCTTCTTCCATGGTGTTTGTTTCAACAAGGTCTTCTTGGTTCTCCTTCTTGATTCTTCATAAAGTCCTTTCAATTTCGGGGTTAAAGGGAGCCAAATTACCACTCCTTGCACAGCTCATGCACTAAGCAAATATACCTCGAAAGAAAAACAAGAGAAGATATTAGTATCAAGGAAAGAGAGAAAAAAAAATATTTGAATTAAAACTAGGTATGCTTGGTATTAATATTAGCAAAACAAATCTTTCAATCCCCAGCAACGGTGCCAAAAATTTGTTACCAAATTTTTGATGAGTGTACCGCAAGTATACGGACAGTAGCAAGTAATAAAGTGATGAATACAACATCATTCCCTCGAGGATTGAAATTGTGATTTGTTTACTAAGTACTAAAATTCACACCCTAATTTTATTCAAATGATCGAAAGAATTTTTTAATCAAAATACTAGTATTTCTAAAATAGAAGTAGCAGGAAAGTGAAAATAAAAAAATCTTTATTTAAATCAAAACTTCTAAAATATTACAAAATAAAAACCGAAAGAAATTTAGATGAAAACTAAAATAAAGAGAATAAAACTAAACTACTCCATATCCCCTAGTGGGATTACATGCCCTTTAATGGTGCTGAAGCTAGCTATTTATAGAGGCAGTGGGGATGATGATTAGCTCAAAATCTTGGCTGATAAGGCTTGATCTTTATCTTCAAAGAATATTTATTTTTTCTCAGCTCTCTTGTTTATCCCTATCCTTAGCAAAAAGTCCATCTTGATAATTATATTCATAAAAGATAAATGCAATAATTTATCTTTCTTGGCAGCAAGTAGAGATATACATGCATGAAGCTTTATCAACAAAGTCTTGTGTTTGAATGGAATTTGGAAGTAAAATCCTTCACATCTTTGACTTCTTTATGAATTGGAGTTTCTACATCATTGAGGAAAATTTAATAGATAAATGAGAAATTTTAATCTAATAATAATAATTTAGAGATAAAATATATCATTAAATTCATGATAATTCTATAAATTATAGAATTATCAGTGATCAAGAAGTAGACCTCGATTCAGTTGAAATCTTTGTGTCAGACAAGGACATTATGGTTATGAATGCTGCTATTAGAAAGGAGGCAGAAGCTACATGGAAAGTCAGCTCGTTGGTGGGTGGTACCTTCGATAAGAGTAGGGATCAAATGTTAGGTGTTTTCAGTAATCTGGAAGAGGCGAATAGATTGGGGCAGCTAGATTTTGTCCGATGTTGTAAGTAGATCATGGGTTTTTTTTCACAAATGAATATTGTGACTTGGAACATTAGAGGATTTATAGGAGGGAGAAAAGGAGTATAGTCAGAAGAGTTGTCTCCAAATTTAAGCCAAATTTTCTTTTTATTCAAGAAATCAAATTGGACAAAGTGGATTTTCGAGTCCTTAGATCTTTATGGGGTTCTTCCTCTTTCAAGGAGGAAGTAGTTAGTGCTAATGGTTTTGCAAAGGGGTTGATTAGCTTGTGGAATGATGATTTTTTTTCAAGTTGAATAAAAAATTTCCTCACAAAGGTACATTTTGTTGTTGAGAGGTTACTTCTTTAAACATTAAATGTGGATTTGGCAACATTTATGCTCCAAACGATGATGGTGACAGACTTTCTATGTTCGAAGAACTAGAGTCTCACCTTAATGGTTACGAGTTTCCCTGGTGTTTAGGTGGTGATTTCAATGTGTTCAAGTTTGTTGAAGAGAAATTGGGAAAAGCTTTAACCAAACTGCAATGAATCATTTCTCAGTTCTCACTCAGATTTTATCGGTAGTGTTGGCTTGATTGAGCTTCCCTTGTCTGGTGACAAGTTCACGTAGTACAGTAACAAAACTGATATGACCTTCTGCAGACTTGACAGGTTCTTGCTTTCTCTAGTTTTAGTCTCAGGATAGCTTAATATGATTCAAAAACTTATTCCCAAATCACTCTCCGATCATATTCCCATAGCTTTTGCTCCCTTGGTCACAAATTGGGGCCTGAAGCCTTTTCGAGTATTTAACCTTTGGCTCGAGAACAAAAGTTTCCAAAAAGCTATCAAAGAAGCTTGGGGTGAGCTAAACAAAGAAAATCATGATGACTTTAACATTTGGTGCAAACTTAAGTCGATTAAGAATGCCATGAATAAGTGGTACAATCAAGAAGGGAAAATTGATTCATCGAAGATTGTTCTTCTTGAAGAGAGTTTCAATAAATTCGAAAAAGAGTTAATCGAGGGAGTCTCTATAGATATCAATAGACTAAATATTAACTTGAAGAAAGCTGAGTTGTGGTCTTTATACAGAGCTGAGGAAAGATCCCGGCTTTAGAAGTCCAGAGTCAAATGGCTTCAGAGGGAAACAGGAACACCAAATATTTTTCACATGATTGCATCGGCAAGGAGGAGAGGCAACTCGATTACTTCTCTTTCCATTAATGGGAGATCTATCGATAATCCTAGAGTCATCATGGAGTTTATAGCTTCTCACTTCGACTCTCGGTTCAATAAACAGCAGCAGGTTAAAGTGGTTGATTTTGATTACAATTTTAAAAATGTTAACTGAGCAGAGCTCTTGTTGGTTTGAAAGATCATTCTCTGAAGAAGAAGTTTGGGAGGCGATTTTGAGCTGTGACAGCAATAAAGTGCTTGGACCAGATGGTATTAATCTTAACTTCATCAAAGATCAATGAAGTTATTTGAAAAATGATCTTTTACTTTTCTTCATTGTGCTCTATGATTCTAGTCAGTTTGACAATAAGGTCAACTCTTCGTTTATAACATTAATTCCCAGGTCTTCATCACCAAGTGGTGTTAATGATTTTCGTCCAATTTCCTTAGTTGGATGTATTTACAAGATTCTTACTAAGGTGCTTGCTAATAAGCTATGACTGGTCATGGAAGAAGCGATTGGGGCTAATCAATTCACATTTGTGAAGGACTGATAGGTTTTCGATTGCTCTTTAATTGTCAATAAGGTGAATGACAGTTTCAAAAAATCTAGTTCTAGTGGCTTAATCTTCAAGGTTGATTTTGAAAAAGCTTTTGACAGCATTGATTGGAATTTCCTTAACTTTGATATGATGAAGACGAGATTTGGGTTGAAATGGAGCAGGTGGATTTTTCGCTGTATCTCGACTATCTCCTTATTAGTTTTAGTTAATGGTTTTTGTCAAGGGAATTTAAAACTTACAGGGGCATTCGTCAAGGGTGCCCACTTTCTCCCTTCCTTTTCAACTTAGTGGCGGAAGCTCTAAGTGCTCTTATGAACAAGTCCATGATCTTAAGGCTGGCTAATGGCGTTTCTGTGAGTTATTGCTTGTTGAGGTTGTCTTATTTACAATACGCAGAGGATACGATCATTTTTGTTGTGAATCTAAATTGGATTAGCTTATAAATGTCAAGAGAATCTTAGGTGTTTTCAAGTAATGTCTGGGCTCAAAATCAACTTTAAGAAAAGTAGACTTATTGGCTTGGGTGTTGAAAGTTAGATTTTGAATGATTGGGCTGGTAAATTATGTTGCACTATGGATCATCTTCCATCTACTTACCTTGATTTACCAGTTAGTGTTGATTCTAGATGTATGGTATATGGAATCCTATTATTGAGAAGTTTCAAAAATGATTGGCTCGGTGGAAAGCAAGTTTCCTATCCATGGGTGGAAAAGGGTTACCTTGTTAAATTAAATGTCAACTAGTCTTCCTGTGTATTATTTGTCTCTATTTCAAATTCCTTGTGCCATCAAGAATGATTTGGATAAGTTGCAAAGGAGATTTCTTTGGGGTAGCTCTTCTCTTGGTAGGAAAATGAGTCTGGTTGATTGGTCCTCCGTTTGTACTTATAAGGAGTATGGTGGGTTAGGGCTTATAGACTTAAAGCTTAAAAACAAGGCTCTTTTGAACAAGTGAATTTGGAGATTCGGGAAGGAGAATAATGTTTTATGGAAAGAAGTTGTCATTGGTAAATATAAGGGAAATCCTTGTGATCTCATTCCACCCTTTAAGTACAAAAGAGGCTGTTCAAGCATATAGAGAAATATCACTAGTTCCCTTTCCCCTAATAATTATTATTTTCCATTCATGGTTGTTGGTACGGGCTTTTCCTTAGGTGATGGCTGTTGTATGAATTTTTGGAGTGATGAGTGGATAGAAGGGAGTACACTTATGGATGAATCCCTTAGAATATATGCTCTTGCAATAAATAAAATTGGGAAAGTTAAGGAAAATGGTTGGAATTGCAAGGTTGATTTAAGGAGGAGAATTTTCGATTGGGAACTTTCTCATGGCACACTTTTTGTAACACCTTGAAAGATTATCACATTACCCATAATGTGAAGGATTCTTTAATTTGGAAATTATCTTCAAACGAGAAATATTCTATTAGGAATTTTTGTAAAACAGTTTTAAATAGCCACAACTCTGCCCACGAATGTTGGAAGTCAGTTTGGATTAGCTTAGCACCTCATAATGTGGAGGTGTTCCATTGGAAATCATCAAAAGGAAGAGTTGCGGTCAAGGACTTGCTTGTTCAAAGAGACCTGCTTCAATTAAGTTCTACTGATTGCCTTTTTTGTGGTAAGGAAGTTGAAACAGCGGAGCACTTGTTTTTTACTTGCTGGAGAATTTGGGTTGATTGTTGTGATTTGTGGGGTATTCTTTGGATTTGCCAGCATAAGCCAATTTCTTTTTTCTTAGATTGGCTCGATGTTCTCCCAATTAATTATTGTGACAATGCGTGGAAAATGTTATTTTTTGCCATTTTTTGGACCATATGGTTGACTAAGAACAAAGTTGTCTTTAATGGCAAGCAGTACTCTTTAAATAAGTCTCTAATTGATGTCAAGCTTAGGTTGGCCTTTTGGTTTAAAGCTAAAATGGCCTTAGTTACAAACTTCAATTTGATATTTCTTTAAACTGCCTAGTGCGATTTCTATTGCCCCCAAGAGGAAAAAGTGCAGATGTAGTTTAATTTGGAAGCCCTACAACTCGGCTTTCCTAAGTTCAAAGTGGATGGCTCTACCTTTGGCATGCCTGTGCTGGCTGGTACTGGTGGTCTGTTGAGGCATGAAAATGGCATTTGGAAAATTGTTTTCTCTAAACCTATTGGTACCGTTGACTCCAATGAAGCCAAACTCCTTGCTATGAGAGAGGCTTGTATTTGCAACTTCAAAATAGGTTAACTCACACTATAATTATTGAGAGAAATTCTGCCAATGTGGTGAAGTGGATCAACCATCCCCAATATGTACCTTGGAGGCTGTTAAAATTTATTTCACTGATTGAAAATCTAAAGTCTCGGTTCATTGGCTGGAGTATTTCTCAAATCCCTAGGGAAATCCATGAGGAGGTCAATGGTTTAGCTAAACAAGGTGCTCATAGTGTTCATGACTTCATCAAGGTTTTCTAAGGTTCCATTGCTTCTGTCCTAGACGTTTGTTTCTAATTTGTTGGAAGTATTGATGATTGATTCTCGTTGGTTTGGCACTCTGTTTTGTTTGGATATGCTTCTCGGATTATTGCTTTCTTGTTCTTGTGAATTTCCCTGATTAATGTTGTGTTTTGAGTAAGGTCCGTCCTTTAAGTTTGTTGTTTCATGTTTCTTGGTGCCTTTGCCTGTCTGGTGTTTTATCTTTTTGCCTAAGTGACTTGGGCTTGTCTCTGCCTTGTGGCTTGGGCAATTCGTGCCCCTGTTTTTCACCCTCTTTCTGTTTTGGTCTGTTGGACCCATGCATTTGTTTGGTTTGAGCCCAATTGTTCCTTTTTTCTTTGTATTATATCAGGCTTGATTTTTGCCCATTTTTTAATGAATCATTTGCCTTTCAAAAAAATAAATAGGCGCTATTTTTAACCTTTTACAAGTGAAAAAAAAAACACTTTCTAAAAGAGTTTGAAATGCTGTCATAAATTTGTACCACGGCATCCCAATACCCTCAAATAACATTCAAATGTCTCTTTATATTTTTGGTTCCAATGCTCATTGCTAAGCATGACATTTTGAATGCCATGGATCAACCATCCAAATGTATACTGATATAAGGGAAAGGTGAGTTATTATATCATTACAAAAAATGAGAACGTTATAAGTTTTCGTTGGTAATCTCCTATATTTCATCGGAATTTCACTTGTCGGTAAATTTGGTAAATTTGTTTTAGAGGTAGCACATTCTGTCGATAATATTTAAAAATAAAAGATTTCATAAGTAATTAGCGACAAATTTTTATGTCAGTAAAAGTCCTTTAAAAAGAGTCACCAATAAACAAAATTTATATGTCAAACATGTCCATTGGTAATTTCTTCGGTAATTTTGTAAAAAAAAATATTTTTTATATTATTAGATTAATATATTTGATAATATTTTTAAATATAAACTTAAAATTAACAAAATTCAAACTAAATATATAATTAATAATTAATATTAATTATTAAAAAATAAATTAAAAAAAGTACGATATTAATTTAATACTAAAACATTGTATAAAGATTACACATGAAAATAAAGTAAGAAATTAATTGATAGACAACAAGCAATGAATATAATACTTAAGGCTTTGCTTGGTATGGTGGAAAGAAAGGGGTGAGGAAAGAAAATTAGTTAATCAAATGGTTAAGCTACAAAATAGGAAAATTGTTATGAAACATAACTATTTGATTAACTAATTTTCCTTTCTCACCCCTTTCTTTCCATCCTACCAAGCAAAGCCTAAAGAAAATATAAAATTAGCCCTTATGAATAAATGGCTAAAAGAAATCAAGCAATCTCATCCTTTAAACTCCATGCTTGATGGACTATTAGCCCAATCCCCAAGATTAATTTTCACTTATAGTAACTTACACGAGGTTAAAACAAAAGTTCTTCACAAGAAGACATAAATCAGGAATATAATGTTTGCCCATACCCATATCCCTTTGCCTTATTCCCCATGATAAATCAAATATATGATAGAAAACAAGTTAATCAAAAAATAAAATCAATAAAATATTCTTTAAAGTTCCTTCAGCATGATATTTACAATTTTAGTTCTTTTCTTGATTATATATATATATATATATATATATATATATATATATATATATATCAACAAATTAATTATCCAAGAATATATCAACAATAATACACAAAATATATCAACAACAATAACATCCATAATATATCAACTAACAATAATATCAAAAATATATCAACAACAATAGTATCCAAAATATCAAGATTCAACTCAAAAATATCAATAAATATCAAGATTGAAAAGCAAGTGTAAGGCATTGCCTAAGAGAGAAAATCGAAAAAAATGCGAGAATAGGCTGTCAAGTCAATATTGGTGATGGGAGAGAAAACTAGTAGGACTGATAGGGGGCTATAGCACCAACAATAGGTGATGAGCATCAAGATCAAGAAGTTCAAGATAGCACGAGATTATTGGGCCATGATCACCTTTGGGCCAATTGGCATACTTGGATTAGGCTAATTTGTATCTTGGACTAGTTGCACACCCTGTGCAAGTGCATGCTTATATTTATACTATTTGGTTTGAACTTTGTATTAAACCTCATATCTTTATTGTTAGATTTTTAGGCTTATGTTTGCTAGGATTGCATACCTTGATAGTTTGTTGTTCTTAGGGATTATAGCTTATTCATATTTTTGGGATTCCTTTAGGTTTATTATTCTATTAAGTTTTGGGGTTTCTTTTATTTAGCTATAAATAGGCTGGTATCCCCTTTGGGAGAATGCATATAGATTTTAGGTTTTATTTAGAGAATTTTCTCTAACGTTCTTTTGAGAACTTTTCAAAACTTATCAAGAATTCATTTTTGTGGTGTTCAACAATCTCGACTTATCACTCTCATTATCAACTATTTCTTGAGTATGGCATCAAAACTATACTTTTGGTTCTTTGTTTCAAGTAAACTCTAGGTCAAAGTTTCTTCTTTTTGTTATTGTGAAATCTGTTTTAATCCATTTCGGGTTGAATTCATGTTATATGATTGTAGGTTTCATTGTCATTTTTGAGGTTCGGATCATTTGGGTATTAAAAGCAAGGTTCTTAAATCAGGTTTTTGAAATTTTCATTCACGATTTCTTCTAGTCTACTTTATTCTTCTTGTCACAATTCCTTGAAACATCTTCTTCTTTTCTTGTCTTCTTGTCACCATAGTGTCTTCTAATTCTTCTTTGTTTATTATTTCCACAATAAATCCTGCCACCCTAAAATTAAAAAAAATCAAACCCTAATTTTCAAATTTCTTAAGACTATTCTAATTGTATTATTAGGTTATGTACTAGTTTTGGTTAATTAGTGTTATTTTTTGAAAAAGTTCAAAAAAAAAAGAAAAGTTAAGAGAGAAAAAAAGGGAAGAAAATGTCTGAATAATTGTTCAAAGGAAAATAGAATTTTAATTCTTTTTAAATTCTTTCGAAAAGAAAGATAAGGATTTCTAAACTTAATTTGAGTCTAATTAAATCTCTTCTTTTAGTCTTTTGTTCCGGATTTGGTTATTCTTCCTAATAGCAATCTAGTTGTATTGTGTTTCTTGATTATTCCTTCTTTATTGCCTTCTTGATCATTCTTTGAGTTTCTTTTATGTCTTTCACTTTGATTTGTTGAGATTAGTTCATTACAAGGTTATTTTTTATTGTGATTGATTTGTTAAATAAAGAACTACAAGAGAAAAATTCTGTCAAGGAAAAAGGTAAGAGTGGTGAGTAACATTAGTAGAGAAAAGTCAATCTAATTGTGTGTAAAGATGAGTGTAAGTTTCATACAATGAGGAGTGGAGTGAAACATATCAAGGAGAATTGTGAGGCTCTTTTAATATTATTTCCAAAATTCAATCATGTCAACAAGCAAAGATAAACAA
This sequence comes from Heritiera littoralis, assembly GCA_031772115.1. Taxonomy (NCBI): domain Eukaryota; kingdom Viridiplantae; phylum Streptophyta; class Magnoliopsida; order Malvales; family Malvaceae; genus Heritiera; species Heritiera littoralis. The sequence goes on along the minus strand of JAPDPK010000006.1, from coordinate 10,313,430 downwards.
GTTGCCAAAAAGGAAAGTATAGGTATATCACTCTTGTTGAAAGCCATTTTGTAGGAATTTGAGAGGACGAACATTATTTTTAAAGAGGTTAGTGATAAAATGGAGAAGCAAGAGGTTGCTATTGACACCTAATTTTGTCCGGATTTTACAAATTATTTTGACAATTTTATTTGTTTTTGTTTTGTCCCATCAGCATTTAATGGGGTTTTCTTCTTCATAATCGCCGGCCACCAATTCCTTTTCCCCATTCTTGCCGCCTGACACAACCCTATTCCCCTCTCTGTCACCCCATCCCATATCCTCCAAACCCCCAAGCCAAGCTTATTCCCTCTAAAAACCCAAGCCTTCGGTTCCTATCCGAAGGGGGCTGAACCCCCTTCACCCAAAATACTACACCATCATCTTGGCATTCCTAAAACCACTTGCATTTAGCCCCACCAAGATCACCGCAGCCTACCATTTGGTCACCGGAACCACCCAAACCACCACCATTCACCACTGCCGACACACCCGAACATCCTCATCGAACCCCACCAATCCCTTGGCTCTACCCGAAAACCCAAACAGCCACAAACCATCATCATCCAAACCATCTTCACCACCACTGCCTCACCATAGACACCACCGCCTCACCATAGACACCACCGCCAATAACCAAAAGCCCATACTCGAGTCGCTAACCACTGCCATTACCATCAAAAAAACCCAGAAACCCCTAAAACCTGAGAATCCCAAGGCTTAGATTTGATATCTAAGCCTTCAAATCACTTCCCTTGATACTTGCAAAGAAAAAAAAAGAGAAGGGAACCACAACAACAAACCAGCAACATCCAAAAAAAAAATTCAAAAATCAAAAATAAAAAGGGAAGAGCTCGAGGGTTTCAACCTCATATCTATGAGTTTTGGGGCATTTTTAGGGAAACCTAAACCGAGGAATAGAAAAAGGGAATGGAGAGCCTCCGGAAAAGGGCCACTTTTTTGGTTTCCGACCACCGAAGACGGCAGCTTGCAGTGGCCGACGGTGGTTCCAGTGGCTGCTGAAATCGCCCCGGCTGAAAGCCTCCAAAGGCTCTGAAGAAATTTTTTTTTGGAAAGTCTGAAAGAAATGAATAAAAAAGAAGATAAGTTTTTTTAGTGTAAAAAAAAAAAGAAAGAAATTGCTGATGACCCGCGCACGGACCCGAATCCGACCCGGGATCCGCTTACCCGATGCGCGTCTAGCTAGCCCGTTCACGCACCTCACCCGTTGACCCGACCCAACGCCTCCGCGACCCGATCCGTGGCTGACTGGGCAGCTGGACCTTGCGGGCTTTCCTATTTTGGGCTGCCATGTACTAAGCCCAACAGCAAATCCACTTCTTTGCAACTTGGGCTTCAATTTGGGTATGATTTTTTTAACCTTTTGTTTGTTTTTTTTTAATTATTATTATTATTGTTATAATTGTGTTTTTATTATTGTTATTATTATTATTGTTGTTGTTGTTGTTGTTGTTGTTATTATTATTATTATTATTATTATTATTATTATTATTATTATTATTATCATTGTTCTGATTATTATTATTGTTGTTATTATTATATATTATTATTATTATTATTATTATTATTATTATTATTATTATTATTATTATTATTATATATTATTATTGTTATTATTATTATTATTATTATTATTATCATCATTATTATGATTATCATTATTATGATTATCATTATTGTGATTATTATTATTGTTATTATTATTATTGTGATTATTATTATTATTATTATCTTAGGAAAATATGTGGATTATAATATATGTTGAATAATAAATTTAGAAGGACATGTGGTTAGTAGATAGGTCACATAAATGTTTTTAAACAAAAAATAAATAAATGAAATATGAAGAATACATAATTTCTATTTATTATTAAGCAATGCTAACAACATATAATTAATACTTCCGGTGATGAGATGTCATGAAACTCACAAGTGGTGATTTCTTGACTGATCCCTAAGTGAGAAGAGTCTACTAAATATTACCAGAGTATTGGGATATTTAGTATGATTTTTCAATAATTTAAATTTTTATTAAAAATAAAAATAAATAATTTATTTTTTTAAATAAAAAAACAAAGAAAACTAAATAATGAAATTTAATAATTAAACAATGTTCTGATGATGGGATGTTACGGAAGTCACAAGTAGTGATTCCTAACTGATCTCTAGGTGAGAAGAGTTTACTAAATGTTGCCAAAAGTATTGAAATATTTAGTATGATTTTTCGATAATTTAAGTTTTTATTAAAAATGAAAATGAATAAGTTTTCTTAAAACAAAGAAAAATAAATAAATAATGAAATTGAAATTTAATTAAATGAATGTCTGACGATGGGATGTTACGGAAGTCACAAGTAGTGACTCCTAACTGATCCCTAGGTGAGAGAAATCCATCTAAATGTTACCAAAAGTATTGAAATATTTAGTGTGATTTTTCAATAATTTAAATTTTTGTTAAAAATAAAAATGAATAAGTTTTTCTTAAAAGAGAGAAAAATAAATGAATAATGAAATTTATGTTTAATTAAATGAATTTTCGATGATGGGATGTTACGAAAGTCACAAGTAGTGATTCCTAACTGATCCCTAGGTGAGAGGAGTCTGCAAAATGTTAACAGAGTATTGGAATGCTTAGTGTGATTCTTCAATAATATTGTTTTTACTTAAGATAAATAATTAAATAAAATTTTATAAAAAATCTATTATTATAAAAAATGCATGTGCATAATTCATTATCTGTTTGCATCATATGCATTCACGTAAATTTAAAAATGTGAATCTTTCGATGATGAGATTCTATAGAAGTTACAAGTAGTGATTCTTAAGAAATCTCTAGGTGAGGAAAATTATTTCAAATATTACCAAAAGTATTGGAGTATTTGATTTAATTTTTCAATAAAAGAGGTTCATGCTTATTTTTAAAATGAAAATTTCCAAAATATAATAATCTTCAATCAATTATACTAATAAAAATGTGAATCTACCGAGGATGAGATTCTGTAGAAGTCACAAGTAGTGATTCTTAAGAAATCTCTAGGTAAGGAAAATTATTTCAAATATTACCAAAAGTATTGAAATATTTGATTTAATTATTCAATATAAAAAGATTCACATTCACTTTTGAAAAATAAAATTTGATTTTTTTAAATAATAAAAAATGACTTTGAAAAATAAAATTGATTGCAATAAAATTGGAATTATTTTTAAATGTTAAATTAAGACCATTTTATTGAAACCAAAGGATAACACATGATTATTGTAGTACCGTTTTTTTAGACTGGCGTTGTGAGGGTGCTAATTCTTTTCCACGCGTAACCGTACTCCTGAACCCTATTTTTGTTTTCGCAGACCAAAAATTTGTCTTTTTAATAAAACTTAATTAATTTTGAGGTTTTGTTAAAGAGATAAACATTTTTAGGTGACCAATCATACCTTGTCAAAAAGGATTGGTGGTGACTCCCTTTGTTTCTAAATGTTTTCAAAATCGTCGAGCGGTCGAGTTCTCGGATGAAATCGTTACGACAGTTGCTATAACTACTTTACATCAAGGTTAGCAACGTGAGACTTTTAATGCACATGGTAATGTTGCTAATGATAAGTTAGAGAGCAACCATGGGGAGGAAAACTGATGATGATGATGAAGCTCAGAATCTTATAATAGGCAGAATGGTGAGGGTAGAAGAGATAGGAATGTTAGAGATAAGAGCTTTAGGAGGAGAAAGGATAGGTTAGACTGAGATCTAGGTAGCATTGTAAAGATTCCTTCATCCCAAGGTAAAATGATCTTGATGCATACTTTGAATGGAAGAAAAAAGTAGAATTAATATTTGATTTCCTTGATTGTTTCAATTGAAAAAGGTAAAGATGGCAGCCGTAGAATTTGCTGGCTACACCATAATTTAGTGGGAGCAACTTGTGCAAAGTAGGCGTAGGAACCAAAAGCGTCTTATTAACACTTGGGATGACATGAAAGCTGTGAAAAAGATTTATTCCAAGTCACTACTACTAGGATCTATACCAATGATTACAAGGCCTTATTCAAGCATGGATGATTACTATAAAGAGATAGAGATTGCCATGATTCGAACTATTGTAGAATAGGATATAGAGGCAACCATAACAATTCTCGAAAGGTTTGAACCAAGAGATAGCTAATATGGTACAGTTGCAGCACTACGTGGAGTTGGAGGATATGGTTCGCTTGGCCATAATGGTGGAAAGGCAACTCAAGAGGAAATGTATTGCCCTAAGGTATGGGCAGAATTCAAGTTTCCCATCCTCATGAAATCCAAATTGGAGCAAAAGAGATGATAAGGCTTTTCTTACGCCTAAGGTCTATGCACCCAAAGCAAAGGATGTGGGTAGCAACCGTGATAAGAGTAAAACCAAGGCTACCTAAGGTAGGAATACAAATATTAAGCGCTTTCGATTTTTGGGGAGAGGGCACATTGCATCTCAATGCCAAAATAAATGCACTGTGCTTTTAAAAGAGAATGGTAAATATGAGATTGATTGTGAGTCTGATGAGGATTCTATGCCACCATTAGCAGATGATGATAAGGATAGCAAGGAATTACCTATGGATGAAAATTTTTTATAGCATGCCGAGCTTTGAGTTTGCAAGTCAAAGATGAAGATGAAGTACAACGAGAGAAAATCTTTCATACAAGGTGCCAAATCTAAGATAGGGTATGCAGTATGATTATTGATGAAGGTAGTTGTACTAACGTAGCTAGCACTGCTCTGGTTGAAGATTGAATTTACCTACTACTAAGCATCCTAGACCATATAAATTTCAATGTTAAAATGATTGTGGAGAAGTAAACCTAAGCAAGTGCTTGTTTCGTTTGTTATTGGGAGATATAAAGATGAGGTCTTTTGTGATGTAGTTCCTATGCATGCTAGTCATATATTGTTGGGGAGACCATGGTACTACAATAGGAGATTAATACATGATGGCTACAAGAATTGGTATTCATTCACTATGGATGGAAGATTGATTAGCCTTGCTCCTTTGAGTCCTAACTAGGTATATGAGGATCAATTGAGATTAAAAGAGAGTGAGTGAGGCAAAGGCTAAGCAAAAAGAAAAAACAACCGAAAAAGAGTCTACAAAAAAGGAAAAAGCCAAAAGTTTTGAAAGAAAACAGATAAAATCTTTGAGTGTTTATGCAAAAGAAAGTGATTTCAATGTTGCATCTCTAGTAAAATATCCTATATTTATGCTTTTATGCTTTTATATAAAGATTCCTACTTTAACATTAACGAGCTTAACCTTCTCTTCCTAGTGTTGTTGATTTTTTTTTGCAAGGTTTTTCAAACGTTGCTTTTGAATCTGGTGATTGGGTTTGGAATCATTTGTGTGAAGAAAGGTCCCTCCACAAATGCATTCTCATTTGTATCCACAAGAAGATGGACCATTCCAAGTGGTTACAAGGATCAAAGATAATGCATACAAGTTGGACCTTTCTCCATTTGATGTAGGTGCTGATATGATGACAAATCTTTTCAAGGAGAGTGGGATGTTAAGCATCAAGATCAAGATAGAATGAGATTATTAGGCCGAGATCACCTTTAGGCCAATTGGCGTACTTGGATTGCTTTGGTTGCACACCCTGTGCAAGCACATGATTATATTTATACTTTATGGGTTGAACTTTGTATTTGCTGTTGCGCAAAACAACAATGAAGAATTGCTGACGTAAGTAATTCGATTCTTCTGCACACGTGGCACGGGATGATTCTACAAGAAAAAAGAATTCAAAGAGACACACGGGGTGGTTCCCTGTGTAGACACTCTGATGCTTAAGTTAGCACTATATTCTTGGAAGTATTATAAGTAAAAGCCAGAAGTAGTCAAAAACTAGGGAATAAAATAATACCTGTTGCCTATTTATAGACAAATAAATTATCGTTACTTGCAGAGTAATTACCAGAGGGCAATATTATCTTTTTGTGCTTTTAGAGAGTTTGTTCCCTGTACGTCTCAAAAACTCCAACGCCTGTTGTTCCTCGAAGGTAACAGGATGCCTGCCACAGGCCTTATCAAAAAGTTGACAGGTTACAATGATTATGCGGGAGGCTTCTTTGCCAGAGGTAGGAGATTGTCTACCGTGATGCGAGAGATTGTCTCCCGCTTGCGGGAGGTGGTCTCTCACCCGACGATAGGTAGTCTCCTGCTCGGCGGGAGGCGGTCTCCCGCTGTGTGCCATGTGGCCCAATAAGAGCGTGCCACACGGTTGATGGACTATCTTCATGATGGGCCTTTCTTAGATTGGGCTTTCCTATATCAATTGCTCTCAACTCTCTTATTGGATTTTTTCCAATAAAGAGAGTATATATACATAAATTTGGGATATTTTGGTATTTTTTGTGAATTTTTGTAGTTTTTTTGGCATTTTTTGCAGGTCACAAAGCATAATCCAACGGGAGGTGATTTTCGGTTCGCAACGCATGGTATTCTCTATCGCAGCTATATAAGAAGCAAAAGGTGAGCATAAACACGTGAGAAATCATCTATAGCAACACTTTGCCACACATCAAAATCTTGCCTCAAGTTTTAGCCTGTAGCACGCCTTAAGCCTTTCACGTGCCTAGCCTGCTGCATACTTAAAGTCTTTCACTTGCCTACCCTGTCACCGAGAGTAAGTCTCTCACAACCTTTGTAGTCTCTTGCGACCTTTGTAGTCTCTCGTAGGGTTTTGGGTCTCCCGTCGGGTTTTAAGTTCGTCGCATTTATCATCTGTTTCCTTTGTTTCTTCTGTCGTTAGTTATGGGTTCCCACGGTGTATGTAAAACATTAAGGAAGGGTGGTGTTGCTTGTAAGTTAACTAATGCAGACTTAGAAGAAATCAACACCCGCTTCCCCCTTCTTGCGGGTTATCAATATAGACTCCCGACCGATAGGGAATGTTCTCTCGATTTAGTCATCAGTGGCATAGCTGTACATAAGGCTTCTATTGTTTTTGGTTTCCATTTCCCACTTCTCGAATTAAGACTAAACTTTCTTAGGTATAAAGAGATCGTTCCATGTCAACTTCACCCCTATGGTTCAGATTAATTAGTGGGATTCTCTGTAGTGTGCCAGGACTTAGGCATCATTCTCTCTATCCCCCTACTTAATGCGTTCTTTAAGGTTCATGGATTACCTAGGTTTGTGACATACTCACTTCAAAGAGTGACGACAAAGTGCTCCCTAATAAGATTTTTTCAGATCTCCCCAACAAATTACATAAATTTGAGAGCGAGTGGATCGTTGTTGAGCTTACAAGGGATTTAAATATCCCTACTAGATGGAACCGTGATACCAGCGACCACACAAGGCGCTCAGAAAAATTTAGTTTATCTTTTTTAAGGGACCAATTGAAGAGTCCCTTCAACTTATTTGTTCTACCAGGGAGCGAAATTTGTTTTCTCTTTTAACCCCCGAGAACATTGCTGTGGCTGGTTGGGGAGTAGGCAAAGTTATTCCCGAAACTTCCACCATCCCTTCAAACCTATCCATAGCCTTAGGCGCACATAACTCCTCCTTAATAATCTGCCTGTGGTCCCCATAGCCGAACCAATGAACCTCGTAGGTCACTTAATAGATGATTTTTCTTCAGACTTGGGGGATGAAACATCTAGGACCACGGGTACTAGTAATTCATTCGAGTAGGACCTAGAGTGGAACCAAGGCGACTAGGAGTCCTTTCTATGACTTTCCATCAAATGAGAACTTAGTAAATATAATCGACTTTGATGACCTCTTAGGTTTTTAATGATGATTTTTACATTTACACTTGTTTAATATCTTTCAACCTGATATGCTATCTCTCCTCTTGTTCTGTGCAGATATGAGTTTCTAGGATGCTATCCGCAGGAGGAAGACAACTCTGTTGTCTTCTAAGGCCCTTCCTGATGCTCCTCCTCCACGAAAACAACCTCGTGTTGATGCATCCTCTTTAGAGCATCCTTGTGCTCCTACTCCTCCTCCTCCAGTTACTGGTGAAGCTAGTCATCCTACGCAAGAAACTGAGTGAGGGAGAAAGAGGAAGTTCCTTATTCGTGATCGCTCTGCACCTGATTCGGAGAGCTACGATAGTTCGGGTCCCAAAGAAGTGAGTTTGCTCCCTAGGAGGGTGACCTCGAGCCTTCAGGAGGTGCACGCATCCCTCGTAAGCCTTGCTGAAAGAACCGAAAGAGACTAAATATTGAAGACGCGATGGCTGTGAGGCCAATCTTACCAAAAGTGGCACCTCCTATGCTTAGGCTTTACTAGGTGAATGGAGGAAGAATTGTTGACGGGGATGACTTCTAGACCTACATTGGCATTAATGACAATGACAGTATTGAAGATGCCGAGGTAGCTTCTCGTCTACCTTGGAGCACCATCCTTCCTCAAGACGAGAAGGAAATTTTCAAGAGTCTCCCTTGGGCGAGGATAACTCAGACTATCTTGTGATGAAGGTAAGAGTTTTGTCCCTTTTCGAAATGTTTGTATTTTAGCTTCTTCCACCTAGATTTTAACTATTCTCTTTTGTTTTGCTAGACTGCGCAACAAGTGGTGGCTGTTAATGCGCAACATAGGACCTATGGAGAGCGGACCGAGAAGGAGCTGCATCAGCTTCGGGAGGCGCACATGGCATTTCAGAATAAAGTCAATCAACTCCATTCACTTCTCAACAGAGTGGACAAATTGAAGAGGGATAATGAAGTTTTGAGATCCCAAATAGCAGACCTTGAACTGAAGCTGAGGAATGAATAGGCGAAGACTCAATCCTTAGAGGGGTTCCGAGAGGCTTATGAGAAAGCAATGGATGATTTGCGGGCCATAAAGTCACAACGAGATGAGGCCATCGATAAAGTACAAAACTTATTAGAGCAACAAAAAGTGGTTCGAGCTGAAGCTGTCTGGGAATATCGCATTTCTTAGGATTGCTTCGAGAAGAAGCAAGTTTATTCTGCGGGTTTTGTCAAGTATGGCTTTTACCTTGCTCGTGCTTGGCTAGAGAAGGAAAAGCCTAACGACATGTTCCCAGAGCTTTGGTTTACTGAAGAAATGGAATTTTATGATCCTCCTCCTTGGACAGTATACGAGCCTGATTTAGAGAAACATGAGGACTACTTAGAGAAAGGGGCTGTGGATGACTTGGAAAACCTTGAAGGTCCCTAGCCCCCTTGTTAGTCGCAAGGCCAACCCGAGCCCATTGAGGCCTTGCATGGTTTAAACAGCGAGGATCTTCAATTCTCTAACTCTACAGCTGTCGAGCCCGCGTTGGATTCTACTGCTGTCGAGACCGCGGGGCCTCCAAGTGACGTTCCATCTTCTGAAGTTGCTCCTCTCGAAGATCCAAGCGCAGGTCTAGCTCCCGAGGATCCGATTGTTGGCACAGCACCTCCTACTTCAACCGACTCCATCTTTATGATTAAGTGACTTGGATATTTGTTCCTTTTTTCGTTGTTTTGTTTTTCATTTTGGTTGTAATTCATACAAGCATTGTACAGTTGTAAATAATTCATTTACTACTAATGAAAATCATAATTTCTTTTGCAATTTTTCTTTTCTTTGCATGCTTGTGATATTTTGATAAAGCATAAACTGTTAACATGCGTAATATGCCATTAAAATGCGGCTATAATATATAATATATATATATATATATACCATGTTGACACGTTATTGTATCATGAGATCATACCTATCAAGATTATAATATTTTTTAATAGCCACAATGCTGCATAGTATGCTGAAATGTTACAAAGTTAAGACATTTTACCGATAAAACTGCAACACTTACTTAATAATAAAGTTGCAACATACCTTTCGACATGCCATACTACATTGCTCCCTAGTTCTCCTTATGAGACAGTATTGCTTTCTTCTCAAAAAAGAATTTTTACTTAAGTATTGTGCCTGTCTCGCGCATTTTTCGCTTAGAGACCTTTTCGATTTGCCCGTCTCGTGCATTTTTCACTTAGGGACTTTTTCGATTTGCCCATCTCACGCATTTTTCGCTTAAGGACTTTTTAATTTGCCCGTCTCGCACCTTTTTGTGCTTAAGGACTTTTTGGTTTGGCTAGCTTTTGATATTGTTATTCTTATTCTTGCAACGAATTTATCAATCAAATTATCACTACAAAAAAAATATAAAATATGAATAACTGGCCTCTTATTCATAAATTAAGCAGTAATACCATGTGATATTTGTCATACACGCAAAACAATCCATAAAATAAAGACAACAAAATAATAAAGCAAAAATACAAGATTCTCGTTGCCAGTACAACTTTAAATGATTAATGTTCCAAGTCATTGACATTCTTTTCCCTTGTAGAGTTTCCAAGGTGCAGGTGTTTGGTCCAATTATCCTCTTGACTCTGTAGGGTCCTTCCCAATTAACCTGGAACTTGCCATCTTCCCTAGTGGCATTCGTAATAGTTGATTTCCTTAGCACGAAGTCTCATTCTCATAATTCCCTGCTCTTGACTCAAGCATTATAGTTTCCTGCTACTTGCTATTGGTAGGCGACCATCTCATTCTTGTCGTATCCTTTAGTTCGCCTATTAGATCAAAGTTCTCTCTGAGCCCTTGGGAGTTGACTTCTTGCACATAAGGGATCATTTTAGGCGACATTGCTCCAATCTCAACTGGAATGAGGGCTTCAGTCCCATATACCAAATTAAATGGCGTTTCTCCTGTCGATAATCGACTTGTTGTCTTGTAGGCCCATAGGACACTAGGGAGTTCATCGACCCATGCTCCCTTTGCCTTGTCCAACCTAGTTTTTAGCCCATGAAGTATAGTACAGTTACTAACTTCAGCCTGCCCGTTAGCTTGCGGGTAAGAGACAGAAAATATCCGAAGCTAGATGTTCAACCCTTTGCAAAACTCTCGAAAAGCATTACAGTCAAATTGTTTTCTGTGATCGGCATTTAGGACTCGAGGGATGCCAAATCGACAGATAATATCCTTCCACACCATTGCCTCCAATTTCTTGTTAGAGATCGTGGCTAAACGTTTTGCCTCTATCCATTTGGTGAAATAGTCAGTTGCTACTAGCAAAAAATTTCTTTGCCTTGTGGCTAAGGGAAAAGGCCCCAAAATGTATAACTCCCATTGCGCAAATGGTGTAGGTTGAAAAGTATTCTGAAGGGCCATGATAGGGGCCGATGTGATTGGAGCAAACTTTTGGCATTTCTCACACTTTCGCACTTTATCAGCAGCATCTTGTTACAACGTAGGCCAATAGAACCCAGCATGGAGTATTTTCGCGGTTAGTGCTCGAGCCCCCAAGTGTTCACCGCATATGCCTTCGTGGACTTCAGCCAACGTGTATTCAGCTTGTTCAGGTCCCAAACATTTCAACAAAGGCCCCATAATGTCTAACTCCCATTACGCAAATGGTGTAGGTTGAAAAGTGTTCTGAAGAGCCATGACAGGTGCCGATGTGATTGGAGCAAACTTCTGGCATTTCTCACACTTTCGCACTTTATCAACAGCATCTTGTTTCAACGTAGGCTAATAGAACCCACCATGGAGTATTTTCGCGGTTAATGCTCGAGCCTCCAAGTGTTCACCGCGTATGCCTTCGTGGACTTCAGCCAACGTGTATTCAGCTTGTTCAGGTCCCAAACATTTCAACAAAGGCATAGTGAATCCCCGCTTATAGAGCTCCGCATTTACCATCGTGAATATGGCACTTTGCGACTTTAACCTCTTAGCTTCGTCTCTATCATCAGGGAGCTTTCCCTCTAGGATGTAATCTACGATCTAGTTCCTCCAGTCATTTCCAATTTCAACATTACAGACTTCCTCCTCTTCAATGCTTGGCTTGGCTAGAGATTCTATCTTTACTATTCCACCTTCCTCTCTCCTAAAGGAAGCTAACTTGGAAAGGGCATCTGCGTGACTGTTTTCAGATTGGTTGATTTGGATTAGCCAAAAATTTTTGAATGATTGTGCTAGTAGCTGAACCTTTTGAAAATACGGTACTAAAGTGGGCTCCCATGCCTCCTACTCACCAAGAAATTGATTTACCACTAATTGGGAATCACTATGGACCATCAGATTGCTAACTTCAAGCTTTTCAGCCATTTTTGTTCTGGCTATCAAGGCTTCGTACTCAGCTATATTATTAGACCTCAGGAAGTTAAAGTGCAAAAAGTATTCAAAGACTTCTCCTTTAAGTGAAACTAGTACAATACCAGCCCCACTACCGTCGATATTACGAGCTCCATCTACAAACAATTTTCACCAGATTGGCTCCAATTCTCCTTAGGTCTCATGACTAGTGCATTCGACAATAAAATCTGCCAACGCCTATCCTTTTATTGCCTAACGAGGCTAAAAATGTATGTCGTACTCGCTAAGCTCGATAGTCCACTTGGTTAGATGCCCTAAGTGTTATGGTTTCTGCAATATCTGCCTTAAAAGCAGGTCGGTTAAAACAGTTACCGAGTGGGCTTGGAAGTACGGGCGTAGCTTACGAGTTGCTATCACCAACGATAAGGCCACCTTTTCAACTTGTGGATATCTTGTTTCTACATCTAACAAGACTTTGCTTACATAGTAGATCGGGCAGTCCCTATCCCCATCTTTTCTTAACAAAACTGTGCTAACTGCTTTCTTGCCTACTCCCAAGTACATATAAAGCCTATCTCCTTTCTGCGGTTGCGACAGCAATTGTGGTTCCTTCAAATATTCCTTTAACTTATCAAATGCAACTTGACATTCTTCAATCCATTCAAAGTTTTTGCCTCCCTTAATTGCTCAAAAGAATGGGAGGCTCTTTTCCGCCGACTTAGATAGAAAACGATTCAGGGCTATTGTCCTCTTGGTGAGCCTCTACACTTCCCTGATAGTGCTGAGTGGTTTCATATCTAAGATTGCCTAAATCTTTTCAGGGTTAGCTTCAATTCCTTAATTGGTAATCATGAACCTCAAGAATTTCCCCGATCTAACTCCAAACGAACATTCATTAGGGTTTAACTTCATATTATATCAGCGTAATACCTTGAACACATTCGCCATTTTTTCCACATGTGACTCCCTTTCACGGCTTTTTATTATCATGTCGTCCACGTAAGCCTCCATTGTGTTGCCTAATAAATCTTTGAACACCTTATTCTCCATTCGTTAGTACGTGGCACCCACATTTTTCAAACCAAAAGGTATTACTCGATAGCAATACGTTCTACTATCGGTAATAAAAGAGTTTTCTCCTTGTCGTCTGGGTGCATCATGATCTGGTGGTATCCCGAAAAGGCTTCCAAAAAACTTAGGAGTTCATACCCTAAAGTCTCATCCACTAACTTATCAATACGTGGTAGCGGGTAGGAATCCTTAGGGCAAGCTTTATTCAGATCTGTGAAGTCCATGCACATCCTCCACTTTCCATTAGCTTTTTTCACCATCACTACATTTGCCAGCCAATCAGGGTAATCAACTTCCTTGATAAATCACGCTTGCAGCAACTTTGAAATTTCTTCATTTATAACTTGTTGTCAGTCCGGAGCGAAGTTTCATTTTTTTTTATTGGTTTAGCTCTTGGGATAACATTTAACAGATGGCAGGCAACTTTTGGGTCAATCCCAGGTATGTCAACTGGAGACCATGCAAAAACATCTATATTCTCCCTCAAACATTAAACTATCTCCTTCTTAATCTCATCAGGCAACTGGCTTCCCACATAAGCTACCTTTTCTTTATCATTTTCGACCAATCGAACCGCCTCCATTTCTTCATTGGGCTTTGGTTTTGGTGGCTCCTCGATAGTGAAAGTTTGTTTTCTTCAGGGCCCTTTGCATGTGGTAGAAGTGATATAACACGTCCTTGCCCTCTATTGGTCCCCTCTCACTTGGCCTACACCATGAGGTGTCGGAAACTTCATTAATAGATAATAAGGTGAAACCATGACTCTCATATCATTTAGCAACGGTCGCCCGAGAATCTTATTATAAGCCACCGAAGTTGACTTTACCACTATAAACAATACCTGATGAGTAACACTCCTCGGGCTTTCTCCCAACGTGATTGGTATTTGAACTGCTCCTGCTACCTTCACTTTCTCACCAGAAAACTCATATAGTGGTGTGGGCATAGGCTTCAGTCTATCCTCCATAATGTTCGTAATGTTCATCTACTCGAAGCAGTTCCAGTAAATCAAATTTACCGAACTCCCATTATCAACTAGGATCAGGCTAATTGGGTGTTTTGCCATGACAACCGAGATCACCATTGGGTTGTCATGAGGGATCACCACTCTCCTCTATTAGTCGACATAAAGGTAATGGGCTCCTCATCCTGCCTTTCTTCCATCACCGAGTTCACCTGATAGGCCTGCCGAACATAAGATTTTCTAGATGAGGAAGAAGTGCCAGCCATTGATTCTCTGCTCGATATAACATTGATCGTTGGACCTGTAGGCTCATTATCTTACTCCTGATTCCTCCTATCTACCCTTCTGTTCACATTCCTCCTGGTATCCTCATTTCTTCCTCCATTTCTCCTATTCTCATCTCTCCTATCTCTGGGATTATTTCCCTTATTATGTGCGAGATAATTATTTCTTTCACACCTCCACATGAATCAGTCTATCTTGCCTTCCCGTGCTAGCTTCTTAAGTTGATTCATCAACTCTCTACACTTTTTTGTAGAATATCCATGTGCCGAGTGGAAACTACAATACGAATCTAGGTTACAACCTAAACTCCTTGAGGTATTTTTTGAAAACTATGTAAGACCAGACCTTTCAATAGCTACCAGTATCGATGCTTGAGATTCAGTAAGCGGGGTGTAAGTGGTGTATTTCAACTTGGGAGCCTTCTCAGGTTTGCTTGATTGGCTGGAAGATCCGCCTAAGGCTTCTCTCCCACGTTTCCTTCCTTCTTTCTGTTCCCCAGCCGATACCATTCTCATTAGTTCCTCTTAAGTAATGTACTTATTTGCTCGAGAAAATAAGTCCAAAATCGTAGTTGGTTAGTCTAACGATAAGGACTCCTGCAACTTCTCAGATTTAGTCCCCTGTAACATGGCTACCATTACCACGCCCACTTGCAAATCAAGTACCTCCAATGTGGCATCCCAAAACCGATCCACATAACTTTTTAGGGACTCCTTACTCCCTTGCTTAAGAGTGAGTAAATAAGTAGGCTCCTTCTTTCTTTGACTATTTACCACAAGCGCCTTGAGAAACTCACTCCGCAGCTGATCAAAAGAAGCAATGGATCCTTCTGGCAAATTGTTAAACCATTTTCATTGCATGGAGAAAGCCCTGCACATTATCTCATCCTCCCATCCATGGAGTAACATCAAAGCTTCATAATTCTGCATATGGTCATACGGGTCTGTCTTTCTTGCATACGCGATCATTTGTGGCATTTTGAACTTCGGGGGCAATGGTTTTTGCATGATAGCCGCGCTAAATGGTACCTGTCTCCTTTAGCTTTCCTCTATTGACACCAACTTCTTCTCTTCCAGCACCTATTCTATAATCTTCTTCATATGAACCATAGGAGCGGGTTGATATCTATCCCTTTCAACATGAGATAAGTCAGGCTAGTCCTCGACAATCACTTCCTTCCCTTTACCTCGAAAGGCATCTCCCCGCACCATTTGAATGTTTTAAGTGGGGTCAAACTCTGACCTAGTCCACCAAGTGCTTTCCTCTCCATGAGTAGGCTATCTTTGCCCGATTTCTATCTTTTCAACACCTCCTACACCTTGAGTCGGTCCAGATTCAACAAGATTCGACGAGTCTCGATATAGCGTAATGGACCCTATCGTAGTCTTAGCACCCTACTGCACGATCTCCAGACCCTGTCACCTACACTTTGCAGCAGGGCCTAAGCCTACAACAGCCTCACACCCCCGTGGGGACCTTGCGGCAGGCTGCTTACTCCAAAGCCCTACCGCATCCTGCTTGTTCTAGAACTCTTCCGCAAGCTGCACTTCCTGTCTCAACGGGAGGTTTGTCACCGCATGAGTATTCTGTCCACCTGGCGTCGATAGTGGCACCCCTTGGCTCATTTCTCCTACGAGATTCTGCACAGCTTGTGGTAGGCTTAATTGTGGGAGAATTCCCTTGAATAGATCCACCATCGCCTACAGCGACTGAGTTATTTCTTCACTCTATTTCTTCAACGCTTCAAACTTAGATGCGGACATCATCATCCTCTTTTCTCCCCTGTTCACCTGTGTCCTTTGACAGGGCTGTTGCTCAAGAGAACTCACAGAGTTTTCATCTCTTCCATCTCTAACAGTGGTTTACCTTGTCCTCACCATCTTTGAAATTTAGTTGGCTTTTATTTCGATTCCCACATACGGCACCAATTGTTGTTGCGCAAAACAACAATGAGGAATTGCTGACGTAAGTAATTCAATTCTTCTGCACACGTGGCACGGGATGATTCTACAAGAACAAAGAAGTCAGAGAGACGCAAGGGGTGGTTCCCTGCGTAGACACTCTGATGCTTAAGTCAGCACTGTATTCTTGAAAGTATTATACGTAAAAGTCAGAAATAGTCAAAAACTAGGGAATAAAATAATACATGTGGCCTATTTATAGGCAAATAAATTACTGTTACTTGCAAAGTAATTACTAGAGGGCAATATTGTCTTTTTGCGCTTCTAGAGAGTTTGCTCCCTGTACGTCCCAAAAACTCCAATGCCTGTTGTTCCTCTAAGGCTAAAAGATGCCAGCCGTAGGTCTTCTCAAAAAGTCGACAGGCTACAATGATTGTGCGGGAGGCTTCTTTGCTAGAGG
This sequence comes from Heritiera littoralis, assembly GCA_031772115.1. NCBI lineage: Eukaryota > Viridiplantae > Streptophyta > Magnoliopsida > Malvales > Malvaceae > Heritiera > Heritiera littoralis. The sequence goes on along the minus strand of JAPDPK010000006.1, from coordinate 10,296,647 downwards.
CGGGAGATTGTCTACCGTGCTGCGAGAGAAAACCTTTCGTAGGTGAGAGATTGTCTCTAGCTTATGGGAGGTGGTCTCCCGTCTGGCGGGAGGTAGTCTCTCGCTCAACGAGAGGCGGTCTCCCGCGGTGTGCCACGCGGCTGACGGACTGTCTTCATGATGGGCCTTTCTTAGATTGGGCTTTCTTATATCAGTATTAAACCCCACATCTTTATTGTTAGATTTTTAAGGTTATATCTATTGAGATTGCATACATTGACAGTTTGTTGTTATAAGGCATTATAGCTTATTCTTATTTTTGGGATTCATTTAGGTTTATTATTTTATTAGGTTTTGGGGTTTATTTTATTTAGCTATACATAGGCTTGTAACTCTTTAGAAAGAATACATATAGATTTTAGATTTTATTAAGAGACTTTTCTCTATCATTCTTTTGAGAACTTTTCAGAACTTATTAAGAATTCATTCTTATGGTGTTCAATAGTCTTAACTTATCACTCACCTTCTCAACTCTTTCTTGAGTGTAACGTCAAAACTATACTTAGTGTTGTAGTTCTCGTTTATGCATATTATGATCTTCTAACATGACCAAGATCAATTTCATATTGTAATGTTTTGTTAAAAAAATAATTTTCATATTAAAATACCTATAAATAAAGTGACCAAATAAATAAATATGTTAAATAATTAAATAAATTAACATCTTAAACAAATAAGCAAATGATTTAATTATAATTTCTATCAGGTGTTATTCACTTTTGATAAACTAATAATACAAAGGGCATTATAGTAACATATGTCATTCTGTAATCTTTCATTCTTCAAAGAAAACACAAAAACTTTTATGTATATCAAGATTCTTTAGAAAAGTAAAAAAAAAAAAAGGCTTGGGAGGGGGAGGTTTAATAAATTGCACATACTTTGCTCCTTTTTTCTTTTTTTGAATTTTGCTTTCTAGTTGCTACCTTGTTAAATTTAATTAGAATTACTTATTAGAATATGTTGTCCTGAGTGGAATTCCTAAGTTAATAAAAGACATGAAGTACTACTGATAGTTTCTATTTTTGTCATTGTTGGAAAGAAATGCTTTTGATAATGATACAATTAGACAATGGCTTGTTTTACAACATTGGAACCAAGCAACTTTTAAATAATAATGGGTTTCTGCTGTGAATATGGTAAAGCAGAAGAAAGATTATGGTACTATTAAACTACATATATACAAACTTTCTTTTTACGATATCCTTGACTATGTATGAGCTATGGTGTGAATTACAACATCCTTGTACCTTGGAGCAATGGCGGCAACGATTGTAGTCTTAGGAAAGGACATCGTTGAACCATGAAGTGATGGTGACAATTGTGAGATGAGACGGAATGAAGGGAAATGTGAAAAAAAAGGAAAGAATACTTAGATAATTAATCTGATAAAAAAAAGTTAGATAATTAAGATAATTAAAAAAGAGAAAGAAAAAAATTAAAAAAGAGTAAGAGAGAGTTTTAATATTAATCATAAGTCTATTTTTAACCTAATGATCGTAAAACTATCTAGTTTTATACCGGTGTAATTTGATCTCTCATATTCATATATATATATAATTTGATCTCTCATATTCATATATATATATATATATATATGTGTGTGTGTGTGTGTGTGTGTTAATTATTTCATACACTGCTGATAAAGTTTTTTTACTCCACAAGCGAGTTAAGATCATGACATAAGTATTATTTTTGATTTATTTATTAATATTTTTATATAACATGTGTCATAATCTTAGTATCATTTGCAAAGTAAAAAAACTATATCAACGGTATATGTGTGTGCGTATGTGTGTGTGTGTGTGTGTGTGTGTATATATATATATATTCTTTGTGCCAATCAGTTGTTAGTCTACTGATGCCACTAGCAAGCGAACAATATATTTCTGGACAACTGCTTGGATTAAACATAAGAAAAGAGAGCTTTGTTTGATATTTTGATATTTCTAAAAAGACTTTTACCATTTTTTATTTAATTATTTTTTCAGTATTTAACCTTATTTGAAAAACTTGTGTTTTAATTTATCTAAAACTTTGACAAGATTTGTTTCAGATTTAATTAAATATTCTTTCAGATTTAGTCAAAATCTTGTCTTGATTTTCTCCAGATTATGTGTTGATTTTATTATGATTTTATTACTATTTTATTTCCTCTAGATTTTCTACACCCATTTTTTCCTTCTATAAATAGAGAGCTACAAAATCTTTCAAAACATATCTCCTTCACTACTCATTCTCTTTGCTTCCTACTTTCCCGCTGGGTTAATCTTTTGCTGTTCATATTATCTGGGCAATTCTAGAAGAGCTTGTTGAATCTTGGGAGATTACACCTGTTGGTGAAATAATCCTTAAGGACAGTGCGATTACAGCACGCCTCATGTTGTTTTACTTGCTGTTTGTTCCTTCTGACTATAACAATCTTAAGGATTATTTTCCAAAAACATCGTCCAAATCCCAAATCTAAAACGCTTCAGAGTTGCTCACTTATTTTGGAATCTTTTCTAAAAAATGAGTTTCAATAGAAGCAGAAGCCTAACATGTGGCAAGAGATTTTGAAGCATTAAACATGTTTCTTACTGTAATGCATCGTACTCTAGGGACTGCCGCAATCATCGAGGTAAAAGGTACAAGTAAGTAATGTATATTTATGTTAGGTGGCATATTGTTAAATTAAATCATTGAGAGTTGTATGATTTAATTGTAGAGTTTAAATGTCTTTGAGGATTATATATACAATGATTTAAATTGATTTATGGTATGAAGAAAATAAAAAATAATATATATGATTATATTTTACGAAAATTGGAATATAATCCCATGATCTGATAATACTTAGTATGTAATAATATGCATAGATTTGAGATGCTGAGAATTGATTATGAAATGATGGAATTTAATAAGTAATTATGGTATTGTGATGAAATGAATATGGGTAAATCCATAGATTAAATAATTTAATAATTGCTTGATGTTTTGTATATAGTGGACTTACTGTGAATGTTTAGTGAACTAATTTTTAAATGTTCATGGGATACTAAGAGGACCATAGTAATGGTAGGGGTCTTAGTATCAGCACTTTGATGTAAATGTGATTGAAATTATATTAATATCCTGTAGAAAAATTATATACAACTAGAATTGGATGATGGTGCAGGTTAACAGGTCACGTGATTGTGGCACTGGGGAAAATTATAATTACACCATTGTAATGTCGAATTTTAGGTTAGAAATTATTCTAGGCAGACTCCATATGGCTAATTAAGCCTGCATTGTGTGTCAATATCATTTTGCATTTCATTAATGCAACTTTGCGTCGAAATCCACTTGTGTTTCTAATATTGCTTTGTGAAAGTATAAAATCCAATCTATATGTAATGTGAAAGCAAGTACTCTAGCAGCTTTGCTAAAGTGTTTTGGTATTATATGACAACTATTTAGAGAATGTTTTATGCACGCTAATGCTTTCAAACTACATGTGTTTGGACAATGTAAGCTTTGACTATATAAACTTTGTTTTAAAATTGTCTGTGCGTAGATTTTGATACTTGAGACATATGGCATTGTGTTATGCTTATGTGACATTGTGATGTGCCTGTATGGCACTATTATGTGCTTGTGTGGCATTGTGATGTGCCCGTGTGGCATTTAGACGCCTGTATATGTATATACGTCATGGAGTTTACCTGTGTAGCAATGGATACCAATATATACGTGTATAGAACTGTGAGTTGTCCAACAACTAGTCGAGGCATGTACCTCAGCTAATAGTTTATCACTAGTGCTGGGATGATTAATGATCATAAGATATTTGAGAGGTACCATGAATTATGGTATTTTATAGTGGATTTCTTGTTGTATTGGAAGGATACAATGATGCTAACTGGATTTCAAATTCAGATGAGACAAAATTCACTAGTAGTTATGATTTTACCCTCAGTGGGAGTGTTGTTGCGTAGAGATCAACCAAAAAGACTATTATAGCTAAATCCATTATAGAATCGAAATTTGTAGCAATGGAATTGACTGGTAATGAGGCTGAGTAGTTGAGAAACCTCTTAGCTAATATTTCGTTGGGTTTAAAACCAACTTCTTTTATGTATATATATTGTGATTACCAAGAGGCAATAGCCATTGCAAAGAACAAAACTTTCAATGGTAAAAATAGACACATTTATTTGAGACATTATGTGATTAAGCAGCTGCTAAATGATGAAATTATATCAATCGATTATGTGAAGTCAGAAGTGAATTTGGCCAATCTTCTGACTAAACCTTTGGGGAGAAAATTCTAAAACATCACGAGGAATGAGACTTAAGCCAATTTGAGAATAATGGTGATGGTAACCCAACCTTTGTGATTGGAGATCCCATGAATAAGGTTCAATGGGTAATAACAAGTCACTATTATTCCTACTAGCACTAATAAATTTGTCCATTCCTATGATGTGTGTAAGTGCTAGATTGCATGAATTTGAGAGGATAAGAAAAAAATCTTAATGTTTTTCATATCCCTTATGGGTGGTGTATATCAATGCAGTATACACTTGATGAAAACACCTATGTGAGAGTGGAGTGGGGCCGCTCCTATAAAATTATGGCATAATTTCTAGAGCACTCATGAAATAACCAGGCGCGTGCATGGCTTATTAACGAAAAACAATGTCGAACAGTAAAGAATTGTGAAAGTATAATGTGATTAATAATACCTCTATTTTACAATAATGAGTTATTGGTTCAAGAAGCTAAAACTTTCACCAATTACTTAGTAAAATAAGTTTTATTATTCTAGGTCTGGTTCAAGTCCAAAAGACACTATATACAAAACATTATACTTATAATTAACCCAGCAAAATATTTTTTTCTTTCAAAAGTCTTTTTGAAATAAATGGGGGATTGTTGGATATTTTGATATTTCTAAAAAGACTTTTACTATTTTTTATTTAATTATTTTTTAGTTTTAACCTTATTTGAAAAACTAGTGTTTTAGTTTATCTAAAACTTTGATAAGATTTGTTTCAAATTTAATTAAATATTCTCTCATATTTAGTCAAAATCCTGTCCTGATTTTCTCCAAATTATTTGTTGATTTTATTATAATTTTATTACGATTTTATTTCTTCTAGATTTTCTACGCCCATTTTTTCCTTCTGTAAATAGAGAGTTACAGAAGCTTTCAAAACACATCTCCTTCACTACTCATTCACTCTACTTCCTACTTTCCTGTTGGGTTAATCTCTCTTATTATTTTTTGCTGTTCCTGTTATCTGAGCAATCCCAAAGCCTGTTGAATCCTAAGGATTACACTTATTGGTCAAATAATCTTTAAAGACAGTGCAATTGAAGCACACCTCAAGTTGTTTTACTTACTGTTTGTTCCTTCTTACTACAACAAGTTTTGATGTCATGGTGACGAAACAAGCAACCAATCAAGTGACTGCAAATGCCCCCAAGAGCTGATCCCACTTCTGCTTGGCAATCTTCCCAGAATTGCCATACAATATAGGATAGCTTGTCTTTGGATATGGAATTGATTAGTGCAGATCGGCACTCCGAAAATTTTGATTTTTAGAGAAATTAAAACCCCTTCACTCTTGCTAACCAAAGTCGAACAGAAATGAACATTTTTTATATTATATTCTTTCAAATCAGAAGGTTAAACGCATCAGAGAAACCGATATACAAGGTTGAGGCACATGTAAAGCAGACAAGATCCTTCGAAGAAAGATGCAACAGAGGAAACACAATTGATATCATATTACCAAACACTAAAATAAAATAAAACTTATATGCTGCTTATCTTGGGTCTAAGCATCACAGATTGCATTCTCAATTCTCTCAGCCAAGCGCTGGAGGCCCACCTCGTATATTTTCTTCAAGTCATCCAATTGCCACCCTTCCACAGGATCAATGGTGAAGGACCACTCAATCACACATCCATATTGATGATCATCACCCCCAGGAACAATCTTGACCGTCGAAACATATGAATTGAACCCAGTATTGCTGTCCACTATCTCATAGCTTAAGCTACGCCCGCTATGATCAATGGCTATTAATCTCTCCTTGGCCCACTTTTCAGAGCCTGTGTCATGCTCTTGGCCGCTGCCCTTGGCCTTGGATGAGATCGAGAAACCTGAGCAGAATCTGATGCAACCTAACTCACCGTTGGTGCCATGGATGCCATAGCATGTGGCTAAACCGGGATACCATTTGTGAAAGTTAAAGAAATCTGTATAAATGGCCCACACTTGGTCTGGAGAAGCTCTTATCAGCTTTGCAGAAACAATGGCCTCCCACTTAGGATGGGAATTTTGCTCCATTCTTGAGAGAACGTAAAAGACAAACAAGCGTCAAATTTAAACAGTCCCCCAAAGAAAATGTTATATGGGGGCAATGCACCAGCATCCATCATGATCATGTCTAAGGTGACATACCACCTGTCGTATATGGACATAGTCCTAGCGTGAATGTCATGTATTGATGATTGATGTGAATATTTCCTAGATAATTATTCAATACATCATTAATGAAATTTTTTTATTTTATAAACCGAACTATGATGATAATACATGTTTTATTTTTTTATTTTTTATTTTTTAAATAATTTTAATAGACAGGCATCATCATCCTAATATTGCTTATGAAATTAAAAAACTTCATTGATAGTATATTAGATATTAATCCAAGGTTAAATGCATCATTATAATTTTTTTTTTTGTAACCATATGTATTTTCATCTATTTTACGATATGAGATTAATCATGTTCGGACCAAAAGTGATAAACGATAAAACACTTTCAATAATGATGACTCAGGATTCAAACCTTAACATTATAATTTATTTTCATTTGTTCAAATTACATAATTAATTAATTAAAACGTATTGGGACCCACAAAAAGTTAATTACAGGCCTAAAATCCACTTTGATCCGAGAATTTGGAAGAAACAATAAATCTGTTCTGTTAAATTTTTTTTAAGGAAACAAAATCATTTTTGAAAATAAAAATATTAATAAAATTTTTAGATTCTATAAATGAAATTAATAAGATTACACATATTTAATTTTATGATTTTAACATTATGTAAAAAATATATGTTATTATTTCATTCTTCTAAGTAAAACATAAATTTAATTACTTTGTAAACTTCCATCAAACCGTTAAAAGCAAAGTGTTCTGAATTTGGGATCTTTATACACTTTTTTTTTTGGTTATGCATGACAGATGGAATCAGGAACCTCTTCATTTCCTTTTGCTTGTCGTATTAAAGGCTGTGGACAAATATTAATCATTCCTTGCATTTTGCAGCAAAAGTAGAGGCTTTCCGACTGTTCTGCCATTCTTACCAACAGGGCCTTTTAGGATTCACTTTGCACGGTGAAAAAGTGGAAAGAAGAAAAAATATATATGTGAAAGAGGGGGAAAGAAAATTGTTTTTATTAATGCTTAATAGAAAGTAAAAGTGTTAAGAAAGAAAATAGCAAAGATTATCATTTTCTTTTGTTGTTAACAAAATTAAATTGCCGATGAGGCCTTGACTTGATGGCAATGAAGAGGTCTTGAGATCTTGAGGTCTCAAGTTCGAGTCTCACTAAATGTGAGATTTGTTTAGTTTGTTATTGTTTAGTTAGTTTGTTAAATATTGTTATTGTATTTACCAGTTCATCAAGTTACTTGTTCATCGAATGTAATATCTGATTATGATTGTAATTTTGAATGAGATGTACCATTTCAAAAAAAAAAACAAAATCAAATTATTTTAAATTAATAACATTAGTGGAAAGAAATTGAGAGAGATGTGAGTCAAGTAAGCATATTTACAAAATTATTTTTGATTTTTTTAACTTTATTTTATTATTTTAACTAAGTAATGGTATAATGATAAATTAATATAATTTCATTTTCTTTTTCTTTAATTTCATTTCATTTTTTAACTCGACCAGAAAATGAAAGAAAAAAATATTTTCTTTTATATTTTTCATCTTTCCTATCAAGCACACACTTTAGAAAAATTTTAATGTTTTTTATTTTTTATTTTTTCTCTCCCTAATTTTTCATCTTTTTTTTTTTTTTTCATCTTACCGAGTGAGACCTTACTAAAGAATCCAAAACGATAGAGAGGCCGAAATAGTGCTACCATAAATGAATCATTGGACTGAATTCCTGATAAGTAAAAAGCTGTATATATAAGAGAGAGAGAGAGATGCTCGGATAATCTTGCTATGCTTCATTGTAACTACTAGTACTACTCTCTTGGCGTATTATACATATAGGTATGTAACCTGATCGTGAAATTAACTAGGTATACAGGGCCTCTCAGGGCAATTTGGATCCAGCAAGATTTCTACGGGAGGTCGAGTCAGCAACTGATTATCAGTTGCACGGAAGGTATGATTTCCTAGCCAGGTGAGAAACCGATTTTATGTTGCAAACAGTTAGAGCTAATTCAATAGACATAGTCCCTTTATGTAGTTGAAGAAAAAAATGATTTGTTTAAAGGCAATTCCTCGGCCAAAAACAAACCTGCCATTGTCAATATCCACCTCTAACTAATTATATGATAATATTAACATTCACTTTTAACTAATTAGGTAATTTTACAGTAAATTTATAAAATTTGACCTTATCGTAAAGTCGTTGAATAATAGTCTTTAGATTAGTAATATTTAATCTATACCATTGATTAAATTTTAAAAATAAAAAATACTATAAACCCGATAACCTATTAAACTAATTTTTCAAATTGAAGTCCATCAACTTTAACATCTTCCATAGATCAAAAGTAATACAAAAAGCTTCTACAAGTGAAAAACAAATAGTTACTGAAAATCGGGGAAAGTAAAAAATAAAAGATTCCTATTGTAGTTTTTAGTAAAGCTTATCAGAGTCCCTTCACCTTCAATAGAAGCCATGGGAAGTTTGCTTCTTGTACTCGGCTTTTTCACATCGTGGCTTGAACAGGTAAATATTCTTCTTACCATCTTGTAAAATTCCTTTCCATGAATATTATTAGAGTCAATAAAATAAATTCTAGAACAGATTTTTTAAATGAAAAAAGTAAAGCTGAGGAAGGCATCATCTTGTTTCTTACAGCCATGGATTATCTGCCACAAGCATCATATCCCCTTCATCATCAGCATAGACAATTTTTCATTTATTCCTAGGGAGAAGCTCTTAATATCAAACATCTCCTTTAGTTCATTTATAACCTGATCGTTGCCCTTCGAACATGGCCAAGTCCATAGCACGATCTACAGCTACCCCTGCATCTGAACCTGTTCACATGCATAAATCCCAAAAAGAATTTGTAAGCAATTCTTTTAAGAAGCAAATCATTATAATAATAGTTCATTTTAAAATTAAAAAAATTAATCGTAAATTGGACGAGAATAAATATAAAATTTATGAAATTCATCCTAAAATTTAGAAGATTCATTGTAATTGTTATGACATCAATTGTAAAATTTATGATATTTATCGTAAAATTTATAAGATTTATAAAACAATAATTTTTTAGAATAATACAGTTGACTGCATATATATGGTAGTCCACTACTCTTACCTTTAACTACTTTATTTTTTTTTTTTAAATAGGGCTGCCGAATGCTCAAAATGAGCATTTAGCTGTCCGAGTTAAATTCTAAAATAGAAATGAGAAAAGATATCATATGCGTGAAAAATTGTTCGAAACTCTATTTTTTGGGCATTTTTTAACATATTATTGTTGAAGCAGTTCAATGATTGTGCTTTTCACTAAATGTGCTTTTATGCAATGATTAGTAGCAATACAATGTGCTTTATGCTTAGGATGACTGTTTTAATTGCATTAAGGCATTACTGTGCTTTGTGTTATTTTTTAAATAGGCTGACACAAATAAAAGCACATGATTATTTATCATTTATCAAGTAGAGGGACGAATTTGGATAAAGGATAGCAATTACGATATTATAAGCTATATTTTTATTGTTTTAAAATTAATTATAGCAAAATCTTTTCAATGTTGTTGTAGTAGCATTCTAAATTATGCTTTCCATGTGTCCATATTATTAGGAATAATAAAATTGAATTATTAAGTTAATGAAGAAACAATAGATGGAAGTTTTTTCAATGTCTTCTCAGGTTAAAGATTGTGAAGCTTTAAAGTGGGCTGCACTTGAGAAACTACTAGAATCTGCAAATTTGATAGGATGTGAAGGTAGTTGACTGCCTCAAATAGCAGTCGATTGCTTATATTGAACAGTCCAATTGTACAGTAAATCATATGCATTTTACACATGTTTGACGGTTAGACCGTCTGCAATGCCTTAATCACTTAAACAGTAATAGTGATAACAGTACCTTTAATTTATTTACAAAACCGGAATATGAACTTAGGTCACGTTTAGTGCATAAGATAAGGATATGATAAGATAATATAAGATTATAGATAGGATAAGATTAGATTATATCATCCTATCTTATGTTTGGTGTATACAAAAATTAAGAATAGGATAGGATTTTTTTTATGTCTTCTATCATATTTGCTATATGTAAAATTAAAAGTAGTATAAAATGATTTTTTTTAGTACTCTTTTTTAAAGTAACATAATTTAAATTTATAAATTTTTGGCTATAAATATAAATAAAAATATAAAATTTAAATATTATTTATAATATTATTATTAATAGTCAATTTATTAGATGATTTTTGAATAAAAAATTACTTTTAAAAATTTATATTACATTTTCAAAAACCTTGTTTTGTTAAAAATTGAATTTTTAACAAAAAACTTCTTTGTACTTTTTCACTTTTTTTCTATTCTTTTCTTTTTTTTATTTCTTTTATATGATTTAAATTTAAAATATTTTTTTGTTGTAAATTAAATATATTTGTTTTTAGAAAATTGAGTTTTTCTAGGAAATAAGTTTATTTTTTTAATTACATTAACTTTTTCAAAAGACAATTCTTAAATATTTTTCTTTATTTTATGGTTTCTTTATCTTCTTTCTTTTTTGTCAATTAGAAGGAAATATGAAAACAAAAGAAAACAAAAAACAAAAAATACGACTTAAATTTAATAATTTAAATTTATAAATTAAAAATATATAATTTCTAATAATTTTATGGTTAGTAGTTAATTTTCTTTCTTTTTTTTTTCAGTAAAATAGAAAAAAATTAAGAAAGAAAAAATAAAAATTTAAACGTAAGAAAAAACTAGTTGAAAAATATATTTTATAATAATTTTTATGTTTGAGAATTTATTTTCTAAAAAATGATTTAAAAATTTTATTTATTTTCAAAAAATAATTTTGAAAAAAATTGTTCAGGAAAATATTATTCTATCAAAATTATAGATTTTCTTGAATAAAAACAAGAAAAAACAAAGAAAGAAAAAGAAGGAAAAATTGAAAAGAAGGAAAAATTTTAGATTATTTAATTAATTAATTAAACAAATGTCCTTATTATTTTATTAAATGTTTAAGTTAATTTTTAAATACAAATTCTAAGAATGAAATGAATAAAATATAAATATTTTTAAATACAAATTCTAAGAATGAAATGAATAAAATATAAGTATTTATTTCTAATCCATGGGATTAGAAACAATCCTTACCTTTGAGAGAGGATTGAATCATCCTATCCTAGGAGGATGACTAATCCTCTTTACAATCCAATCCTCCCCTTAATGTGTGCACCAAATATAAGATAGGATGATTATCATCTTATCATATCTATCATCCTATGCACCAAACATGACTTTAAAGTATATTCCTTAGCAATTTACATCCCATGTATCTATTTTATAATTTAAGTAGTACTGTACAATTAATCTGAATATATAAAAGAAAATAAAATACCTCCAAGATCGACAATATGCAGACTCAGGGTAACCGAAATCGCAATCGATAATCTCGGGATTGTATATCTCTTATCCAAAAATAGTACCCTATGGAGTGGAAAGTAAAGAGGTGAGCGAAACGTGCTCAATAAAGGAGGCGTATGCAAGATTGATATAACGAAAACTATATGCTGGAAAATATTCATTTTCCTAACGGTTCACTAGGCACAGTAAACGGATGGATCTATAGTCGACCGGAAAATCCAAATGGAGTATAGAAGGTATTTTGAAATACCTGTCTTATCCTGAAACCCAAAGCAACTATAGGGAATGTTTCGTAATTTGTGGATATAAAACAATTTATTAATGATTTATTCCATATATAATAAATGGTAAATAAACCATTTGATTTAATCACTTCAGTAATACTTTCAAAATCACGTGTCAGTAACAGTAATAAAACAGTACAATAAATCAGTTGAGAAAGTAGTATACTAGTCGGTTCAGTAACAGTACGATATAACGCTTCAGTAAACAGTGAATAAACAGTTCAGTGTAGTAAACAGTATATTTCGGTACAGTTTAGTAAACAATAATCAGTATAGTTCAATAAACAGTAGGTTTCAGTACAGTTCAAAAATCATTTAACAGTAGGTTGAGACTAGGCAACACCCTAAATAATCATGCTATTATTATCCTCGTAGGGAAACAGTAACAGTATGTAGTAGGATGTATGGCCATAGTCTATAGGGTATCCACAGAGTACACTTGCCAGGTGACCCTAGGACTGCTGATGACTTGGCAGGTTAATCAGCCATAGTGACAATACAGTAACAGTAAGCATGAAGTTGGAGCCTAAAGTCTCAAAATCATTTTATTTCAATATAAATACCTTTAAGGAATTTAAATGGAAATTATCATTAAATTTAATAAGATTCAAAAAAGGTATTAAATTCATATTTGACAGTACAGTGAAAACAGTCGATAAAATATTCATATTTTGGTGAGAAAATTTATAAATGTTCATTTTCAATATAAAATGTTTTAAAGAACGTTTTTCTATTCTCACTTTAATAAAATTTTATAACATGAATATTCAATTACTATTTTTCAATAAAATTCCAACTTATGGAAAATTTATGGAAATAAACTCCAAAATCCACAATTCACTCAATCATGCGTCTAAAATATTTCATGCTATTTTATAATATTTTTGATAAATTTTTCGGCAGCATAACAGTTGCAATTTCCTAACCCCTTGCACTTAAAATATAGTATATAAAACCAGTCATATACCACAATTCGCATGATTTTCAAGGCAATATATCACCCAAATAATTCCATAAATCCATAATCATAAAATCATGCAATTCATTATATCCCTACGGCTTTCACACTTCTCACTTTCCTGTCTAGCAATACCGACTCGTTCGGTAGCACCAATCGAAATCCGATAATTCCGACTGCAAAACAATTTTACCAAAAATTATCATTAATTTTCCTCTTTTTTTTAAGCTATTAACTTTCACTAAATGCAACCATGTAAGACACTGTCAATGTCTAACCAGCATAAATTACACCAATAATTTTTTGTAAATTCTATTTCAGGCTTCACTTATTGTGTTGTGTTGCATCCTATGTAAGTCTCATGATCAATCCAAAAGCCAATGACGTCAAGTCTCCATAATCAAGCACTTTTTTTCTTCGATTTGCAAATATTTTCCTCTTTTTTCTGAAAAAAAACTACTAATTTGTTAAAGTTTTTCAGTTTTGTACTTGTGTATAGAAAAGTATTAAGGTATAATATTTTCCATTTGATTTAGTTTTTGGTTATGGAAATTAATGAATTGTTTAGGCTAAAATATTAAAAAAGCCCTTGAACTTTATCACCTAATTTAAATAAGCCTTTATATTTTTATTACATTTAGATAAGCCTCTAAACTTCAATTTGTATTCAAGTAAGCCCTTAAACTTTAATTTGAATATTCAAATAAGCTATTAACCTTTACTTTGTAGTTAAATAAACTTTTAACATAAATCAAATTTTTATAGGGGTGAGCAATCGATTGATTTTTCAAATAGGTTTTAGATCCCAACTTCTTGCATAAAAAAATTGATTATATATAATATGTTATATAATATTTAAATATTTATATTATATATAATATATAATATATTTAAAAAAGATCAATTAATTAAATTAGTTTAATTCGTAATTTTAGATACCGATTTAATCGAATAAACAACTAAAAAACTGACTTTAACTCAAAATTAATTTAATTGGATTGAATTAACTGTAGTTTAATCGGTTAAATCAATTTAAATCGATTTTTACTCATATGTAATCTTTTTATTTGAAATATTGGCTTATTTGAATATAAATTAAAGTTTAGGGGTTTATTTGAATACAATAAAAGTATAAGAGCTTATTTAAAGAAACAGATAAAGTTCAAGGGCTTTTTTAATATTTTAGCCCATTGTTTATAATATTCTCTTTTATAACATTTTTGGTTCTGAATAACTCTTTTAAGTTTGGCATTATAGAAGAAATTGTTCGTTAAGACTTCAATACTACTTCTCCCTTAGGAATTAGGTCAACTCTATTTGCAAAGGGAATATTTCATCTATACGCTAGCAGCTAAAATTGATAGGCTACTAAAATTGCAATAAAGCAAAATGGGATCTATGTCTTATTTAATTTGGTTTTGTTATCTTTTATTAAAAAATATATGTTATTATAGTTTGAATTACACAACCTTATTTTTAGCAGGATTTAGATAAGATTTTTTTTAGATCAAATTAGTAAGATTTTGAAATTTGAAATTTGAAATTGAAAACTCCAACAATAGATTAATTGAACCTGTTAGATCAAATGTTTATATATTTTAAACAAGTTTTAATGCTATCATTAAAACATGTGATTTTATTAAAAATCATGCATTTTTCATTTTTGTATAAAGGATGTAGTAGCTGGAAATAGAGGAAGGGAACGCAGAGATTGGGATTTTTTTTTATTTTTTAAAAAGAAGAAGAAAACTGGCTTCTTAATTTGAAATGGCATAGCGACACCAAAGAATCCCAAAAATAGTTAATCAAATTCCCACTACGGAGAATTAGTTCCTGGCTTCGACAAGAAATTGCAACAAAAATTTAAATCTACAAGGAAGAAAAGAAGATTGCCCCTCAGGTTGTATTTTTTGTGCCATATGCTAATCTGGATTCTCATACAAACCACCTATAAAACGTATCCAAGATTCAAATTTTAATCTTGCTGAAAGTCACAATTTTAATAAATTTGGATTAACTTTCGAATTGATCAAATTCTCACCAACTTAATTTCACTATCAATTCAAATTTGTAACCATATACTATTTTTTATTTAGCTTTTTTACATATTATAGTTCTATATACTGAATGTAACATATTGATTAATGTTAAATATTAGTTTCCTTTAATAATTTAATCAATAATTGATTGAAAGAAGTGGAAATAAATTTTTTTTCGAGACATTTGGTTGGTCCAAATTCTAGAGTTGTTATTGTTAAAAAATTTTTATCGTTTAACATTTTTTACTCAAATAAAATTAATCTCGAACTATAAAATGAATAAGTATCTTTATAATTACACAAAAAAAAATCCTGAGCTAAGATCATAAGACCCAAAGCTGTCGTTGCGTGGGTTTTCTCAGTTTTGTTAATTCTTGGCTGGGCTTATGGCAAAAAACCAAATGGGCTAGGCTCTGCTATAGGGAGTCGGGTGAAGTAATCATTTTCAACGACCCAGAAGAAAAAGGCATGACTTCCAATGTTTTGGCTGATATATGGCCTGTGGGAGACTCGGGAAAGGGGCTTTGCTGGCTTGGAATAAAGGTTGTAGAACATAAGCATAGCATACTACAGGGATGCGAATATACTATTTTATGTCTAACCTTAGCTGCTGAGATTCGATTCTGAGTTGATTCAGAATTTCTAAAGCCCTCGATCGCCGCTGGAATATTCAACTCTGTCTCTGAGTCAAGAATTTCTGCCTCTAGTTTCTAATTACTTTTCATACAAACCGAAGTAATTTTCTGATCTGCTTGTTTTGTGATCCAGTTGTAGTTGAGGGACAGAACTGGTCCATTGCAAAACTATTGACTAAGCGTACTTTCATGTGGACAGTAAGAGCTAGTTTTTGTTAGATATCCATTCTAAAATTAATTGCCAATAAGTGGAAGGATTCAACTTGAATATAAAACTACAAAAATTTTAACTTTTTACAGATAGATGATGCCACTTCAACAGTTTTGAAACTGTCATTAGAGGCAACGACTACGGTAATGTACACATATCTCTTCCGGTTCATGCTGGCGACAGGGAAAGACAAGCATCGTATCATTTTTAAGGACTATGACGGGAATCTAAGGACTAAGGCCCTCAGATCAGAGTATGTTTCCGATAAAGTTTGTTTTGGGATCCGGATATATGACCTCCCCTTCCACATGATGAGTTAAGAACTAGCAAAAAGAATGTGCTGAGTTTCCTTTGGATAGTTTAAAATTTTTATTATCAAAATAGGATACTTTTAATCTTATTTTTCAATCACCTAGATGCATGTCATTCAAAAAAGGAAAAAAAGAAAATAACATTAGATTTTTGAAAAAATAAAAATTCTTAATAATTGATTTCGCTCTTGAACTTTTTTTTTTTTGAATTGTATTAAAAGCTAAACAATTTGAAATGTCATTTTCTTTAAACATCATATTAGAATTTTGAAAAAATAAGAACTCTTAGTACTAGTTTTGTCCTTAATAAACATTAAAAACTAAACAACTTCGATCTTTTTTTCTTTTTCAATCTTAGGCTTCCTTTATTTTGCATAATATAATATTTTTTTTTTAAGTTTGTTTGAGATAAAATTAACTGATCAATGAAAATTGACTTCTTAATCAAAAGAAAATTAGAGTATCGACCATTTTTCTAAAATTTATCCTGCCCTTTTATGTGTACGATTATTTATTAAGCTCATGAGTATAATTCTATTTAAGTTGTACCTTGGATATTATTTTTTAAGCTCAGGATTAATTTACCCTGATTTAAAATATTATTATATTAATAAAAACTATTTTTACTTATTTTAAGTAAGAAATTTAAATTTAACATTAAAAGTTTTGATGTTTTAATTTTAAATATTTTATTTTATAATTATTAAATAATAAATAGTATAATATTATTTTAATAATAAAATATTAATATAGTTATTAATATTGTTATTATTTCATTAATTAATATTATATATATATGGTAAATTATTGTTTTTAATAATATGAATATTTTTTATAATTAGTTAATATTTTTAATTTTTTAATAAACTATTTTTATAATTATTGACAAATTTATTTATAATAATATTTTAATATTAAATATAAATAAATAATACTTTTGCTATGATTAATAATAAATACTTTCAATATAAAGTTTAATTATTTTAATGGTTTAAATATTTTTAATATTTTTAAGAATAAAGGTACATTAATATAAATATATTTTAGTAACAATAATACTATTTTAAATATTTTAAAAATATTAATATAAATAATAATAACTAGTTTTACTTTAAGCTTTTAATATTTATTATTAAAATATTACTATTTTAAAATATTATTAAATAAATTATTTAAATATTTTAATAATAAATCATTTTTAATATTTTAATAGTTATGTCTGTATATTTAAAAAATAGATTTTTTAGAAAACAACCAAATAACAAAAAATAATTTTTATTGGCACATCCAAAAATAAAAAAATTTTAGTTTTTCAAAAAAATGAAAACATTTTTCAAAAATCAATTTATGTGAAACAAACAAAACCTTAAATATTTATGAAAACTCTAATAAGAAGTTGGTGAGGATTGATTGAATTCTAAGAACAAAGAAAAAAAATAGTAGTTATCCAAACAAACTCTTGAAATGATGTAGGAAAAATGTTAAAATCCAACTCCAATACAAGTTTGTACTGAGTTTTGACGATATGAAATGAAAGTTCTTTTGAAGTTGTACTGATCTAAAATGAATTTTGTTTATGAAGGCTATGTTGTTTTTGTTGAGGATGGCGATAAGAGCCATCCGGAATTGTCTGATATCTCGATTTTCAAGGACTTTTTTAATGTATTTTTGGATGAGCTACTAGGGCTACCTCTAAAACGAAAGAATGAGTTTTCCATAAAACTACTCCTAGGCACTTAGTTCATCTTAAAGCCTCCATACCGAATGGCTCTAGTTGAACTGGAGGAGCTTAAGAAGCAATTGCAAGAGTTGCTAGCCAAGGGGTTTATAAGCCTAAGTGTGTCACCTAAGGGGGCTCTAGTATTGTTTATATATATAAAAAAAAAAAACAAAAAAGATGGCACTTTGAAGTTGTGTATAGACTATAGGCAGCTAAATCATATAACAATTAAGAACAAGTACCCGATACCTAGGATTGATGATTTATTGGATCAGTTGAAGTATGCCTAAGTGTTTTGGAAGATAGATTTGATATCAGGGTACCATCAGTTAAGGATTAAGCAGAAGACGTCTCCAAGACAACCTTCAAAATGAGATATGGCCATTATGAGTTCTTGGTCATGTCATTCAGTTTAAATAATGCCCCCACACCTTTTGTAAGCTTGATGAGTGAGGTGTTCAAGCCTTACTTAGATAAGTTCTTCATCATCTTCAATGATGAAAAATTGGTGTACTTTCGATCCCGGGAAGAGAGTCAGGACCATCTACGCACTGTACTCCAAACTTTCTGTGAGAAGGAACTATACGTGAAGCTCAAGAAGTGTGAATTTTGGTTAGAGTTAATCAGTTTTTTGGGGCATGTGGTATCTAGAGATGGTGTATCAATGGACTATGTTAAAATAGAGGCTGTAGTTAACTGGGAGAGGCCTAAGATAGTTATTGAAATTCTCAGCTTTCTACGGCTTGCAGGGTATTATAGAAGGTTTGTAGAGGGATTTTCCAAGCTTGTTGCTCCACTAACCTAACTTACACGCAAGGATGTCAAGTTTGAGTGGAATGATACGTGTGAGCATAGTTTCCTAAAGTTGAAGCAACGACTAACTATAGCTCTTATTGTTATAATTCCAAGGGGATTTGGGGATCTGTAGTGTAAAGCGACACCTCACTACAAGGTCTAAGGTATGTATTAATGCAGAATCAAAAGTAGTGGATTATGGTTCGAGATAATTGAAGGACCATGAGAGCAACTATCCTACACATGATTTAGAGCTAGGCAACGGTAATGTTGCACTAAAAATATGACACCATTACTTGTATGGTGAACAAATTCAAATTTACACAGATCATAAGGGTCTTAAATATTGTTCTTATAGAAAGAGTTGAATATGAGATAAACTGTGGATAGAGTTATTAAAAGATTATGACTGTGAGATTATTTACCATTCGGGTAAAGTAAAGAGAATGGCTGATACACTGAGTAGGAAGAATATGGGTATGGTCAGTTACATGATAGTTCAAAAGAGGGACTTGATGGTGAAGTTTTCATTGTTGAATTTAAACCTAGAGCCTGCAGGTGAGTGTTTGATAGACGGCTTGAGGATAGAGCCTAATATTACGAATCAGATCAAGCAAGCTCAAAGAAAGGAACCTAGGTTGATTGAGGTTGCTTGTAGGGTATAATTGGATCAAGACTCGTATTATGGGATCAACGATTATGGCTTGTTAAGGTATAAGGGCAAATATGTGTTCTAAACAATGAGGCCCTGAAGAGATATGGAAGAAACATAAAGCTCTAAGTACACATTGCGTTTGGGTAATACAAAGATGTATCAAAACTTACAGATTGTTTTGGTGGACTAGGATGAAAGAGAGATATAGCAACCTCTGTGTCCAAATGCCTAATGCATTAACAAGTTAAGGTTGAGCACCAAAGACTAGCTGGGTTGTTCAAGCCTTTAGTTATACCTACTTAGAAATGTGAGCATGTAACCATGGATTTCATCATGAGCTCCTGAAGACCAGCAGGAAGCACAATGCAAACTGGGTGATAGTTGACAGATTAATGACGTCTACCCACTTCCTAGCTATGAAGGCTACCGATTCACTCAATACCCTAATAGAGTAGTATGTTAGAGAAATAGTAAGATTGCACAGGATCTTAGTGAGCATTATTTCAAATAGAGATTCTAGGTTTGCTTCCTATTTTTTAGAGCACTTCCAAGATGCCTTAGGAATTAAATTAAGCTTTAGCACCGCCTTTCATCCTTAGATCGATAGGTAGTCAAACAGAATGATTCAGACTCTGAAAGATATGTTAAGGGCGTGTGTCATGAATTTTTAAGGCTCATGGAATGACCACTGGTACTGGCTGAGTTAGCTATAACAATAGCTTTCACACCAACAGTGGGATGCCACTGTGTAAGGCATTGCATGGACATTAGTGTAGGCCCCCTACTAATTAGGAAAAGGTAGGTGAGAGAAAGATATTTGCTCTAAACTTAATAGAGAAAGCTTCAAAGGATGTGAGGTTGATATGTGATAAGTTAAGAACAATTTAAGGCTGACAAAAAAGCTATGTCGATAATTAGATAAGGCCTTTAGAGTTTCAGGTGGGTGACTGTGTGTTTTTGAAGGTTTCTCCGTCTGAAGGCATTATGAGATTTGGGGAAAAGAGAAAGTTTAGTTACAATACATTGGTCATTTAGAGATACTAAAAGGAGTGAGTGTTATGGCACACTGAGTACCCTTACCCCCCACAACTTTTGAGTGTGCATAATGTCTCGTGTCTATGGTAAGGAAGTATCATCCAAATCCCTCCCACGTGATTGAGTATGAGCCTTTAGAGATTAGGAAGAACTTGAGTTACAGTAAAAGACCGATTCGGAATTTGGATAAGAAATACAAGGTATTAAAGACAAAGATGATTCCTTTGATTAAGGTTATCTAGCAACATGACTTGTCTAAAGAGGCTATACAAGAGTTGGAAAGTTTGATAAAAGCGAAGTACCCTCGCCCATTCTAGGACAACTTGGAGCAATTTGGAAGACCAAATTACTTAAGGTGAGAAGGATGTGATAACTGAAACTTTCTAATGTTGGTAAGTAAATATAAATCTTGTTTTGGAGCATTTGGTTTTTGATTTGAGCATGAGGATTTTATTAAAGCTAGAAAGTAAAGCATGAGGATTTAATTTATGGAGTAAAGGTTACAAAAATTTAAATTAAGATTGACAATGGAGACATTGTGGTTGAATGAATGATTTAATTGGTAGATTAAAGTATACATGGGTATAAATTTATTTAATTGTGAAACCCTGAATTTTCCTAACCTTAATTATGTGGTTTAATTTAAATCTGGAATTTAATTAAAAGCTTGTCATTGAGTGATGTTGAATGAGCACGAATTTTGACCTTTCGGTATTATTTTAATCATAACTTGAGATTTAGGAATCCAATTGACAAACAATAAAATTTATATAAAAGTTAACTCAACTATTGTTTCATCCATATGTAGCACACCTCTTAAATCATTGTGAGTTAATATCAGAAAATTTTCAAAGTTAGCCTATGTGCAGCGATATTTAGGTAACCTGACCAATCGACCTACTTATAATGAATGGCACATAACTCATAGTAGGAAGCTCCAATTAAGGTGATTAAAAATCCATATGAAAGCTAACTTAAATACCTTTCCAACCATATATTATTCACTATTTAATTCATTGTAGATTAATTTCTATTTTTCGAAGTGAACTTATGTGCAGGGCATCTACTAGTAAGCAGCCTGCAATGAATTGTAGATCCCTCATGCTAGGGAGCTCTAAATAAAGTAATTCCAATTTTTTTAGAAATCTAACTCAATTATCATTTCAACCACATATGGCTCATATTTTAATTCATTGTGCATTAGTCCCAGTGAAATTTTAAAATTTTCACCAGTGTAAAGTTACCAAAAGATTATATTAAACTTAGCATGTATATAGGATTTAAATTATCTAAAGGAAATAATGATACATGGTTATATGATTACTCTAAGCATGAATTAAATGTTAGTGGAATATTGTAGATTTATTTAGACCATGTTTGTTTTAATCCTAAATACTAATCAATTAAGCAATCAAATACTAAGGAAATAAGAAAACAAAACAAATTATTAAAGGAATGCATGCATGCTAAAATGTGGACTACATTCCACTTAATGGAACTACAAGTGTTAAGTAACATGACAAAGGCATTAACAAGTGTAATATGGAAATGCATGCATGCTTAGCCATGGACCTAAGTGAATATTATACTAAGACTGAAGTGTATGCCTAATGCCATGGATCCCTTTTTTGTTTTCTTCTTCCATTAAGTAAAAAACATGTATTAAAGGAAATGTAAAGCCTACATGGACCTTACCCTTTTATTAAGCAATAAGTAAATGCTAAGTGGAAATTACACAATTGATAACCCAACTTAAAGCTAAAACCGTATGCCATTAGTTCATCATCTTCTTCGTTTGTTTAACAAAGCAAAACCACCTTGAGCATATAAAGCATTTCGGCCATGGTGTCTTTTAGAGAGGGAAACCAAATGTGAGAGAGATAAAGAGAAAAGAAAAATGAAAATGGTGAAGGAAAGTTTGTAGGATTTGGTTTAAGCAAAGAATACACGAGAAAGTGAGTTTTGTGAAGAAATTTTATAGAGAGAGAACACATTTAGCCAAGGTGGAGGAATTTAACACGCAAAGGTGTTTTTAAATACTTGTGAGCTTGGTGAGTAAGAATTCATGGTTTGTTTCATGAATAGGTTTTGTATGTGGAAGAAATCTAAGAGTCTGAGAATGTAAGGTTCGGCTAATGTCATATTAAGGGTAACAAAATTGTGATTTTAACTTAATCATGTTATAATTGGTTGATTGATATATTAACATGTGCTTTCATGACATGTTGGAGAAATTGGAGTAAGACATCCGACCTTGGTGAAGACCATTTGGCTTTGGTGAGCTATTTAAGGGTAAGAAATGGTTCTTACCTTATGATTAATTGTACTGGAAATCATAAGGTAGATCCTTGGCAATTTCGGCTTACCTTTTATTTGATTGGAGTTGATGCAAAGAAATTGTTCACGTTGAATTCATAAAGTAAACAAAGAAATAATTACCTTAAAATACTTTTTGTATGTGAATTTTAATATTTTGGTACATTGGCTTTTTTTGTAACATAGTTTAATTTTAATGTAGATAGAAGTCGAGCTGAATTGTTGAGATTAGCATATTAAGGTGTTGATAGCATTTGGTTAAAGCAAGGAATTGCCTTGTTGTGCTAATTGTTTAGGTATGATTGAGATTACAGATAGACAGATTATGGATATTGGTGAACAAAAGTTATAATCTCACAACCGCATGAATCAAGATAGTATAGCCTGCAAGTACAGGAGTTAATTCCACAGAAATTTGCTGAATCTATTCAATTAAAATTCAACTACGTATGCCCTATAAATTATGAAAGTTAAATAAAAGAAATTACCTAAGTATCTAATTAACTATTAAAATTAACTAATTAAATTAATTAACCTAATAAAATAAACAAATTAACCAATAAATTTGATTTCACCAACACATTGTAATTTTATATCTTCAATCCTAAAAATCTCAATTCAATTCTAGTGTTCATTCTTCCTAATATATGATTATTCTATTTGATAGCAGTTATAATCAAATATTTTCAATCATTTAATTATCTATGATGTGTAGCATAATTAATGACTAAAAACCCATTAAGATTAGAAGAACAAATAAAAAAAACCAACTAAATATTCTAACTTGATGAATGCCTAAAATGTTTACTCATTCAAGAGAGCTATACATAGCTTAAAATATGATGTGTGCTTAAAATATGATCTGTACCCTTACCATGTCTCAAATAACCAAATTATTCATATTAAAGATGGCCAATCAATAACATAAATTAAAAGGTTGAAGTAATCACAATGAATGAAACTAGAATTTAAGAATTAACCAATTAATCATAAAGACATGAAAATATGCAGGTAGGCTTAACCAAATCCCTAGCAAAAAAATTAGTTCATTTTTAATCTAGCAAAACACAACAAATTCATATAAAAATTCATGCTTGAATTAGACAATAAACCAATTCAAAATATAAACTTAATAATGCAATTCAATTGAAATTAAAGTAATAAGTGCAACCCTTAAAACCATGGTTTCATGCAATCTTGGACAACTAAACAACAAGTGGACATCATAGCAGTTCAAGGCTTAAGCAGCAGGTTCTGCACAAAAGTTCTAAGCAAAATGGCTTCTCATGTGATTTGCCACTTTCAGCAGCCGCTACTTTTGCTTCTCCCTTCCTCGGCAACTCTAAGTTCATGATTCAACTTCATGGCTCTACTTTGCAGCGAGGTTCTACAACAGCTGCTTCGGTTCCTCCTGATTCTAGTAAATTTTAGCAACTCTTCTCCACAAGTTCAAGCAGCTTTCGGTTTTCATTCCCTTTGATCTTTCCTCTCTCTTCTTTTAAATTGTTGCTGCTCACTTTCAAGTTTTAATGTATCCTATAAGCATAAAGAAACCACAAACAAGAAGACCTAAAGAGTAAAACAAAATTCCTCTCCTTAATTCCTCTCTGCCTTCTCTCTCTTTCAATTTTTGTTCTTTGTAAAATAAAACAACATGGCCAAGGACAAGCCCCAAAACAGATAGCCCCTTTGCTGCCCTTCTCTCTCTTTTATAATTTTTTTTTCTTTCCTTAAAATTTTTAGGGTTTTTTTTAATCAAGAATAAATCTCAACCCTTCATTATATTTTAATCCTATGATCTCAAAAGTCCTTAAAAAATTAGGATTTAATTGTAACTTCAAACAATAAATCTTTCAAAATTTATTCAAATCACATAAATTATTATTTGATTTCATGTGTTAACTTCCAAAATTATTCACAGTGCCAATTTCTCCAAATTAATTCACAAAAAATACATTTAACAATTAATTTTACACAAATATGACATCAATGTGGTAATAATTAATAAAAATAACATAAAAATATATTATTATCGAATATACATATGATTGAGATTGTGAATATTTATATGACTGAGATTGTAGATATACTTGATTGAGATTGCGAATATTTATACGACTGAGATCGATATGATTGAGATTGTAGATATTTATAAGATTGAGAATTGATAAGCATTGATAATTGTGGTCTAATGGTTTAATGATAAACGCGTGATGAATATATATATATATATGATGCACTGACAATGTATAGCTTCTATTTTATGTGATGAATATATATATAATCATGCATGGAAATCATAAGTTTCATTTTCTTAGGCATACTTAGTTAACATAAAACATGAACTTTGGTTTTAAGGCGATAAGTTTTCTTTCAAAAATCAGTTGGTACGTTCAGCTAGTTTTTGAAAACTTTAGAAATTATCTTTGGAACATAATTCATGCTTCAAACATTTCTTGTAAATTAATATGAAAGTAAGGGACACCATCATAACTTTAAATTACATCCCTTACCTATCAAATCTCAGGGCAGCAATTATCCTCAGGTCTCAAGCGTACCTCAATTTGCATGCTTACACCACTCGCTGCCCAAAACAATTCTGAAACCATCGATACATACTCATACCTATCTTAACATACTTTAGTATATCTTAAGTAACCATAAACATAATTAGAATTGTCCTTATTCGCTAACTTTCCTGCTTGCTCGGTTTTACCGATAAATATGCTATTTCAATATATTTATATTCCTTACACTTAAACTTCAAAAACAATATTTTACATATTCTTTTAATACTTTACATAATATTTCAAGGCTTGTTAAATTGCCAAATTTCACCATTTCATCTTTTTCGGTTAAATTGAAACTTAAATTGAACTTTTCAATATTAAAATAACACCATACAACCATCAAACCAAGCAAACTTCACCATTTTCATATAGAACCAAGACTACCCAAAACTTAACCTAACCCTAGAAAATCCATTTCAAAATTCTATTTTAGCCAAAATCATGCAAATTCAACATACATTAACATATCTCAACTTCATCTTCTTCTAAAAATTTAACCTTAATGTTGACCAACTTTGACCAAAGATTCATACACTAAAAATCACCCTCAGCTGTAGATCAACATGTATACTTGTATACAACTTAGAAACACGATAAACAAGCTTAAAAATCCATCAAAAAAGTAAGAAAATTACTTTCTCTCACTTTGCAAAACAAGGCAGTTCTATCCAAATTTCTTCTCACTAACTTTTCACTAACCAAATGACCTTAGTTTTGGCTGAATCTTTTTCAATACTATAGGGGACTTATGGAAGAACAATCGGTCCTTCTTGGTCAAACTCTAAATCAGCTTGGAATGTGGTCGAAAAAATTCCACAATGTAAAGTAGAGGAAGACACATATGGCAGGTTAGGAGGGAAAGCTCTTTCTGGTTCCTTCGAGTTACAGAGGCTATAATACCTTTATGGAGACTAAATTGGGTCTACATTCTTGGGCTCAACTTTTAGCCCAAAATCCACTCCTAGCCCATTCAATTTGACTGAAAACCAAAGCCTAGCAGTGATGAGAAAATCTACCAGCTAGCTGGTTTGCACCAATAAATCCATAAAAATTATTTTCTAGCTCATTTTAGTGATTTAGCCACTTCTCAAGTGTTTTACTATGTGTCTAGTGTATTTCCATGAAATTTGGCACCCTCTTGTTTGGGAAAAATTTTTGGTTGGGCTCGTTTTACGCTATTTAGTCGTTTTCGATTTAAACCATTAAAGTCTTTGGTTTTCTTCTAAAATTTATTTAAATGTCTTAACCTCAAATTTTCCACTCAAATTTAATTCTCTAAGTTAATTATACCCTATATTAACTTAGTATGGGTCGGAATAATTTTTATTCTTTTTCTTTTTCTTTTTATGAATTTACCAGATTTATTTTAGAATTTATTCGGTTACTTGGTTAATTTTCTCGGTTTGATGCTAACTTAGAATTTCATAAACTTTTTCACTTCAAACATTTCAATTCATTCTTCCAAACATCAAATCAGACTTATTTTAATATAAATCTTCGAAAAAAACACTTTAATTCAAATCTTACCTTTAGTTTCATGCCCCTATTCTTAGCTCCTCGGTTCTTCCAACCCTACATAAACACCCAATCCATATATTAAAATTCCTCCTAGTTTTCAATTAAATAATAATATGGAAATTTGGGGTTTCACAATGGATGAGTTCTAAACAAATGAATATTAAATTAACATCAGTAACAATAGATAGATAAAATAAAAGAAATATATTATTTAAATGAAAACTTGGTGGCAAAGCTTCTTTCTGTCCTTTCTTTTACCACATTACTTTCTTTTCGAAAGTCCTTTTTAAATCATGACTTTCTTGCATGTTTTGACATCACGCTGTCCTTACATGAATTCGACTTCTTCTAGCCTGGCACTACAACAACTTAAGTGTTCCGCTTCATTCAATTACCGCCTGCTCCGATTTCAACAACTCTCACGAGTCCTACTTTGTTTCCTTCAACAACTCACATTTTGAAGCTTCTTTTAAACACCAAATCACATAACAGCAGAGAAGTAGTAGCAACACAACAAAGGGTGACCAACTAGGAACAGCATAGAGTTTAGCAACAGCACAAGCAAAGGAAAGGCAGGTAGCAGTGCTTGGTGATGGCCGCAACAACGCCTGGTTACGGCCAATGGCATGGCTTGGCAGCAGCATGCAGCAGGGAGGAGGCAAGGTTGGCATTAAAGGCGTAGTGAATCCCCTTGGTCAACTTAGTTGGCTTCGAAAAGGTTTGGTTTTGAAAAGCTTTGCATGGTGTTTGTGCAAAGAGTTTTTAAGGTTTAGGTTTTAGGTGGTTTGACTGAAGCATTGACTTGTGTTCTTAATTTTTATTTTTATTATTTTTATTATTTTTATATTTTTTATTTTTGTGTCTTTTTAATTAATTTTTTATTTGTTTTAATTTTTTTTAATTCGAACAAAATTTGATGTCTACAACATTAATACTACATGATTTTAAAATTTTTGTATTAAATTAGCAATGTAATATTTAAATATTCGTGGAATGCTAAGAGGACCCACGATTTTAGTAAGGGTTTTTGTAGTATTATTGTGATGCAAAAACTAATTGTTATTGTTTGGTAATATTATGAGATGACATTGATTTGTATATGGACACACATGAGACCCTAAGGAAATGCCAATAAGGAAATTGAGGATTTTTGAATTGTAAGTTGGGTGGACTAGGTTTAATATATATCGAATAGTGTATCTAACTCTAGTGTGTACCAAATGCGTAATGAGGGCAAAGTAGCCTATGTGATGTATGTGATTGATAAATTGAAAATGTGATATATTGTGATGAGCTTTGAAACTAGTGTGATAATGTTGGGTTATGAGATAATGTTTGATACCAACATTGATGAGATAGGAAACTGTTATGTAGTAGTTGCATCCACATCATGCTTGTTCGTATCATTGTGTTTGGATCGTGTTTTACGCATTGGCTTTAAGTATGCACGACGCAATACTTGAATTTTATCAATATGCATTGATTTTAATGCGTAAGTGGATATTGATGATTTTCTTAAAGTTTTACATTGAGTAAGAAAACATGTGGCATCCTTATATGTGTATATAATTGCTTTTAAACGAAGTCATAGTAGGTTTTCATGTTTTCTTAAAAGATTAAACTATTTTGATTGTTGTTGAACTTAGTTTAAGATAATGGCATTGACCTATTTAAAACAATAAAGCACAATGGATATGCCTATTCGAGCAATGCTACTATGCTTACATGTAGACAAGGTTATTGGACTTGCTAGATGGGACTTTGGCAAGGTTACATGCAGGCTTGTTAAACAAGATTTTGATAAGGTTATTGGACGTGTCGAACATGTTTTCGCATAAGTCTCGATCCTCACTTGATAAATGAAACCAGAGTTTTTACCATGATTATAAGTATTGTCCTTCCATTTGGGGCCTCTTTGATCCACTAATAGCTACGTGGGAGTAAGACTTTATTGATTTGTTGATTAGATGTATACGATATAATATGATTATTGGGACGTATATGGGATGATATTGTTAATGATAATGCCATATTTCTACTTTAATGACATGACATGATTTGTAACTTTTCTTGGTTTTGAAACCATGATTGAAAGATGATTCATGCATATTGGGCCTTGAGCTTAAGCATGGTCTTAGCCTTGGTGATTAAGTTGATGCATTATGCATCATGAACCTTGAGCTTGAGCGTAGTCTTAGGCTTGGTGTATGTTTTGAAAACCATTGACAGCATAATGGTATATGAGATCGTTTTAATATTGTTTGAGCATGTGGAATATAATATGATCAGATTTTAGCATGTTTTACTCATTTACTTTTTTCATACTCATTGCATAGAGTTTGAAATCATTATGTAATGGATACACTGAATTGATATTAGGAAGACTGATGGATACGGGGAATGGATTTTGGAATAGTGAGGGATATATTGAATTGATATTGGGGATAAGAAATGTTTATTGTGGATTGACATTCTAATTGGCAGGTGCCGAAAGCAAGGATAATGAGGTACTTCAAACTAGGGGTGTAAACTATACATTGATGCTCGCAAGTTATTCGGGCTCGACTCGAGCAAAACTAGAACTCAGCTCGATTTTTGTCGAGCCAAGTTCAAGTAGCAAGATACTCGGCTCAAGTAACTCGCGAGCCTAATCGAGCTTTTAATATTTTAACATATATTTTTAATTTTATTTATATTATTACAAAATTACCTATCTGGAAACCCTAATAGGCTCGAGCTCCATTTCATTGTCAAACTTGAACTCCTTTTTATTTCCAAACTCCAAAACGGTCACATGCCTCATCCCTTCCTCACAGCCTCACCTTTGACCTAACCCAGATTCAGCGACTCAGCCAAAATCCTACAAACGATGCGACCCATACCACCCTCTCTCTAACTCTCTAGCGACGTGACTCAGACCACATCTTATGGTCCGACCTAAACCAGGCCAAATCTATCTTTGCAAAAGCTCTAACAACCCTTTTCAAAGGTTCTCACTCCTCACGCTGCTGCAGTCATGACTCACAACTCATGAAGGTTGCATAGCTTCTCAACAGTCTCTAACTTCTGGTTAAGTCGTAACCACGAAGCACAAATGCTACCGTGATCATGATTCCTCATGACATGGCTCAAATCCAGCGACCCACTCTCTAACATCTGGCGACCTCTTACTCCTCATGCAGTCCTCCTCACTTGCTAGTAAAAACCCATTTCCTTTGGTGACATTATTTGATTGAGATTTGAATAACATCATTATAATTTCTACATTTTGCTTTACTTGAAAAAAAAAACGAGACTGCTTAGTAAAGAGAAGAATATTTAAAATGAAAACAAGAAACTCGTGAAGATTTAGCTATGTTCTTTATTATGTTAGTAGTGCTATCTTTGTTATTTGTTCTATATTCGATTTCATTTATTGATTGGAATTATGGTACTGTTTGATACATTTTTCATTATGGATTCTGAAGGTGTGTTATATGATTGTTGGGACTTGGTACTACTTGATGCATTTTTCATTATGGATTATGTACTCTATGAAGGTTGGCAGAAATATTTAAAATAATTGCTCTAATGACTCGTTCTTGTTGCTATTATGGGTGTGTTGCCTAGCGGGGTATTTTTTTTTCCTGAAAGATAGCGTGCTTTAATGATCTTCCTATTAAGCAATCTATTCTTAATGGCTTGTTTATGTTTAGAGTTGTTCAAGATTGAAGTTGGATGCTATCTGAACTAGATTTATGTTATGTGTTGCTGGATGCTTGTTTTTATAGGCCGTGACATCTGCTCTTTTAAGGATTTTTTAGGATTTGGTCTTTTGATAACTATTTTATATAAGGTGTTTGTTGTTGCTTAAGAGTTTGTTTCTCTAGTCTTTTGTAACCTTGTTTTGTAGGGTAATAAGTTAAAAAAAAAAAGATAAATAGTAAAACAGTTTTTTCTTTTCAATTTTTTTTCTTTTTGCATTTAAGGAATGTGTTAGATTCTTTTATATGTAGTTTTTTTAGTTTTAGTTCATAAGGTATTTATTTTACAAGTTTTGCTTTTGGGACATTGTGTTTACTGTGGCTTGTAGGTCTTGGACAATGTAATTAATCTAATAAGTCTTTTTGTTTTTGATTAAAGAGAGGTTTGATTATGAATACAAGTTGTTTTATAATTTATGTTATCTAAGTTTAATTTCATAGATAACTCAAAAGGATCCGTGAATTTTAGACAATGTAATTAATCTTGTAAGCCTTATTTAAGTTTTATAAAATGAACTGTGAATTTAATAAATGTTAATGTGCATGTATTATGTTCTATGCACTTGGAATTGGACGAGTTCTATCCTCTACTTTGTGTACTTGTAACTACTGCTTACTTCAAAGTAAGTTCTTAGATCTTTAATGTTCATTTTTTTTTTGTGTGATAGAAAACTAGACATTTCAAGTATGCTAGATGTCTTCTCTACACCATTTCAACTTACCTCAAATTCAGTTACAAGTCGAATTGTGTTAGATGATAATGTGGGTGAAACTATAGGCGCTAACATAAATAAAATGCCAACGATTGATGCTAGTAGTGATAAGGAAGGTGATGATGTTGATCCTCAAGTGGGTGACGAAGAGGAAGGTATGAGAAAAAGAGTCGAAAGACATCTACTGTTTGGTTGGAGTTCAAGGAAGTTAGTCTTCCTGATGGTTCAAAAAAAAGAGAATGTGTTCATTGTAAGAGGAGGTTAGCTATATGTATGAGTAAAAGTACAACTTAGTTTAATAGGTACTTGAAAACTCATTTGCAGCAAAAAATCTATTAGAGTCAACAACAAAGGATTAATTTTTAGTCAGTCAACATAAGTGGTAATGTATAAATGCTACTTGCTCTCACAAATGGCAAGTTTGATATGGCAAAAATGAGAGGGGCATCAACATCCTTTCTTGATTGTGGAAGAAGAAGGGTTTAACAATATGCAAAAAAGTGGGATGCCTAAATAGGAGAAGATATCACACAATACTATTAAGAAGATTGTGTGTAAGTTTATGAAGCAGGAAAAAAAAAATTCAAGGCATTGTTGAAAACCATCGACAAGATCAATTTGATGACAAATTTGTGGAAGTCAAGTAATCAAAAGACTGAGTACATGGTTCTTACAACACACTTTATAGATGCTAATTAGAAATTGCAAAAGCGTGTTATTAGCTTTGTTCACATACCTACTCCTCATTGTGGTGTTGAGATTTCTGATTGCATTTTTAAGTGTTTGAAGGAATAGGGGAGAGAAAGCAAGGTGTTCACGCCTTTTGTGGATAATGCTTCAAACAATGATGTGGCAATTAAAATTCTTAAGGACACCTTTTTTAGAAACAAGAGATTGATTTGTGGAGGAAAACTTTCATGCTCGGTGTTATGCACACATTTTAAATCTCACTGTTCAATATGGTTTTTCGGAGATTAAGCATGTGATTAAAGATGTTCATAGAAGTGTCAATTTTATTAATCATTATGAGGCAAGACTTAACTAATTTTCTAACATAGCACAACAGTTACAATTGCTTGATAGGAAATTTATTCTCGACTGTAAGACATGTTGGAATTCAACATTTGAGATGTTGTCAATTGCAATCAAATTCAAAGATGTGTTTCCAAGATGTAAAGAATGAAACCTCACTACCATTGTTGTCCAAGTCAAGAAGATTGGGAAAAAGGTAGAGAAAGTTTGTGAGATTTTAGAAGTTTTTAATTTAGCCACTAAAATCATCTCAGTGAGCTATTATCCAACTTCGAACTTTATTTTTGAATGAATTTTATCGTGTGAAAGTGTTGTTGGATAAAAAGGTACAAGATGAAGATGAGTTTGTTCAAGCAACAGTTCGTAAAATGAAGAATAAATTTGATAAGTATTGGAGAGAATGCAATATGTTAATGGCTATAGTAGCTATCTTAGATCCAATGTGCAAAATGAGGGTGGTTGAGTTTTGTTTTCCTTGAATGTACCTTGAGAGAGAAGTAAGAGAAAATATTGCTCGAGTTCAAGATGCTCTATATGAAATTTATGAGGAGTATGTTCGCGAATACCAATATGCCAATGAGTAAAGTGCTTAATAATGGTAGTGATAGGAGTGTAGAAACTTATTCTTCAGATTGGTCTGAATTTGCAAATTATGAAATGTCAGTTGAGACTGTTCAACCACAATATCTAATCTAGATATCTACTTAGTCGAGGATTACTTTATTTGTAAAGGAGATTCTAATGCATTTGATGCTTTAGACTAATGGAAAGTAAGTACTTTAAAGTACCGCATTCTATCCAAGATAACTCGTGGTATACTCGCTATTTCTATCACTACAGTGGCTTCACAAGCTACCTGTAACGTAGAAAGTAGAGTTATTGATACTTATTGTGCCTCATTAGCTCCTGACATAATGTAAGCATTACTTTGTGGAGGAGATTGGTGTCGGAATCTTCATGGAGTGAAGAAGAAGAGCAAAATAAGTTTATTCATTTTCTTTATTTTTGTTATTTTATGATTGTCGTACTTTAATTTGACTTTTAACTTTGTTTTTCTTTTACTTTGTCTATTTAGAAAAAAAAGAAACCAATTGAAATTGCACTCAAATTCCTGTAAATCGATTGAGATAGAGTACTTTTTATCTAAGTATTTGATTTTTTTTATTGTATTTTGTCAATATATGAGGTTGTTTTGTGATGTTTGCTATTGTATATAAACTATGTGGCTGCTATATAAGTGTATATACTTGCTACGTATTAGTGTGAATGGCTGATAATTTTCTTGACTATAGATACTATTAATTTTGAGTTGGTTCAACACAAGTAAGAAGTAGTTTTGCTATATTTTAGCTACTTCATTTGGTCTTTAAGGAGAACTGCTAGTGTTAAGAGAAAAAAGGAACTTAATATGATGCAAAACCACACTAACATTCTATTTGAAAGTAAAGCACGGTATTGTGTATTGACAAGTTTCATAATAAAATTGATAAAGAAGGAGCTTCTTACTTTTATATTGATAACAAATTTTCTTCCTTTAATCATTAATTTTGTTTGCTGCTACAGGTGTTGTAGGTATTATAGATGTTGCTACTAAATGATTCGCTTTTATGATGTTACTATTTTTGTTGTTTATTTTTATAATTCCAAAATTATGGAAGACTTATGTGATTTTTGTGGTCTTTAGTTACTTTCATTTATGTAAAGTTTTCATTATTGTTGTTGACTTATTGTATTGTTTTTATAATTTTATGTTTTATTATATTTAATTAGTAATATTATTATATATATAAAAATAAATTCGAACACGAGTTCGAGTATTAGACTCGAGCTCAAGTTCGCGTATGAGACTTAAGCTCAAGTTCGAGCAAAAAAATTGTGCTTAGATAACCGAGCGTAATCGAGCAAGCTCGAATAGCTTGATTTCTATCTTTAGTTGAGCTCAAGCTTAAAAATTAAGGCTCGACCGGTGTAACACCCTAATCCTACATTGGAAGATTTTGAGAATCTGCAATGTAATATATGTAGAGACTTGATCCGATACTTGTGAGGTGCCTTTTGTGAGACCGAATCATGAGACCTTGGGTCAAAGTGGACAATACCTCACAGGTTGAATATGGGTCTCCACAAATGGTATCAAAGCAGTTCACTAGTTGGAACAAGGGACTTAAGTGCTACATCGTGGAAGCCATCTCTAGATTTTTGTGGGACCTAAGTGCTATGCGATGAGAGCCACCTTTAGACTCCCAATGCTTGATGTGACTCTTGTTCTGTTCTAGTTAGGCTTGATGAGGTTGTCCAAAGGTCTCATGGTTTTGTCCCACAAAATGCGTCTTGCAAGTATAGGTTCAAGTCTCTACACATATAGCATTGCAGATCCTCACAATCTTTCAATGTCGAATTGGGTATCACAAACTCCTCCACTTTCAAGCTTGACGATCTCGTCAAACCCAGCCACAATAGAATCAGATCACACCAAGCGTTGCGAATCTAAAGGTGGCTCCTATTGTGAAGCACTTAACTATCGCAAAATTCTAGAGGTGGCTCTCACAATGTAGCACTTTTCTCTCGTGTTTCGACTGGTGAACTGCTTTGATACTATTTGTAGATACTAGCACCCAACTTACGAGGTATTATTTGCTTTGACCTGAAGGTTTCATAGTTTTGTCCCACAAAAGGTGTCACAAGTATAGGTTCAAGTCTCTACATGTATAGCATTACAGATTCTCATGATCTCTCAATATGGGATTAAGGCATTACAACCGAGCACTGAGCACCCCATTGTATCAGCTTAACTCGGCTTGATTACACCCCTACTTCAAACTATCCTTCCATTCTTACCCTAAAAACCCTAGCACACTTAGAGTCTCTTATGACATGGTATTGAGTTAGCGTATAAGAGACTATGATTAATATGATATGAGATTTTATACTTATAGATTGCATACATTGCATTTAGAATAGTAGAATCCTACTTCTACACTTATATAAGTGATTTACTGAGCCCTCGCTCACTAAACTTTACTTTAACCATTCTACAAATAGAGCACAAAGTTCGGGAGTATTTTTGGATCTATCCAAAATAGTAGAGACCCAAAATATCATTTTAACTCTTCGAGAAGATTCCTTTTAATTATTTTGGTACAATAATACTTTTTGGTATGTAATGTTAATTCAGGCTATTTTTGTTACAGTACTATAAGATAGGATGTAAATTAGGATAATGAATAACTATCTTATTATTATGATGTGTTAAGAAATCAATATGTCTATGTTCAAATGGAAATGAGTTCATGGTTATAATGTCATATAGAAAGTCTATGTTGATTATTTTATAAATATTAAAAGGATGAAATCATATGTGATCATAATGAATTGATGTTGTGCGAAAGTTAAAGAACTTATAGATGATGTAAGTTCTATATAGGTACAAATTGGGGCCTTAAGCAAAGAGCTCAAAATAAGGCAAGTAGTTAATTGCTACACGCTTA
The DNA here is from genome assembly GCA_031772115.1 of Heritiera littoralis. NCBI lineage: Eukaryota > Viridiplantae > Streptophyta > Magnoliopsida > Malvales > Malvaceae > Heritiera > Heritiera littoralis. The sequence goes on along the minus strand of JAPDPK010000006.1, from coordinate 10,260,717 downwards.
GCACTGCACGACACTGAGACAACTAAAAATGTAAAGTGAAAAATTAGTCCACATTTCTACGCATCTGCAATAAGTCAGGTGATGTTGCGAACTTTGGGTCGTGACATTGATTCCATTCCTATGTGTATTTTATATATCTCACTCCTAACACCATTGGAGATCAATTTACAATTTATTTACCTTTATAATTATCCATTGATTGGTAATGAAGAGAGACAAATTTGTAATTAAAAGACAATTATCTTTGTTATCATAATCCACTCATAAAATCTTCACTTGGTGTAAACATATGGATACTCAAAACACATTTGTATCTACATGTATATCAAGAACTGATATTAAAGAGATATTGTACTCTTGCCTTTGATCGTTTTCATTATTATTTAAAATGGAATCTTAATTCATGGGGGTGGCTACAAGAGACTCTAGCAACTTAATATTGCCAATGCTAGTTATATTTGCTTTTATTTTAAGTATAGTTGTAGTGAAACTGTGTGGGAGATCATAAGAAGAAAAAATGAAACTAGATTTGCAACTTAAAATCATAAATAAAATTATTGTCGTAACGATTTCGTTCGAAGATTCGACCGCTCAACAATTTTGAAAACATGAAAAACAAAGAGTCGCCACCAATCTTTTTTGTTAGGTGTGATTGGCCACCTAAACCTTTTAAAATAAGTTTTATTGAGAAGACAACTTTTTTGATCTGCGAAAACCCAAAAATAGGGTTCAAGGTTACGGTTACGTGTGAGGAAGGATTAGCACTCTCACGACGCCCGTTAGACAACGGTACCATCCTAATCACGTGTTATCCTTTTTGTTTTAATAAAGTAGTCTTAATTTAACATTTAAAAATAATTTCTATTTTCATTACAATCAATTTTATTCTTCAAAGTCATTTTTTATTTGTAAAAATCATTATTCTTACTTTAAAAAGTTAAATTTTATTTTTTTCAAAAATGAATGTGAACCTTTTTGTATTAAATAATTAAATCAAATATTCCAATACTTTTAGCAAATATTTGAAATAACATTCTCACCTAGAGATTGCTTACGAATCGCTATTTGCAATTTCTATAGAATATCATCGTTGGAAGATTCACACTTGTTTCAAAAATTATCATAAATGCATATGATGCAAACAGATAATGAATTATGCACATGTATTTTTTTATAAAATTTTATTTATTTATTTTAAATAAAAATCAATATTATTGAAAAATCACACTAAGCATTCCAATACTCTGGTAATATTTAGTGGCTCTTCTTACCTAGGGATCAATCAGGAAATCACTACTTGTGGATTTCATAGCATCCCATCATCGGAATTCATATCTACTTAAATTTAAATTTACAATTGTTTACTTAAATTTAAATTTTATCATTAATTCTAAAAAAACTTATTAATTTAATTTTTAACAAAAACTTAAATGAAAAATCATACTAAATACCCAGATATGCTGGTAATATTTAGTGGACTTCTCTCACCTAGGGATCAGTTAGGAATCACTACTTAAGACTTCCGTAACATCCCATCATCGGGAAAATATTTAATTAAATTTAAATTTCATTGTTATTTTTTCTTTGTTTTAATTTTAAAAAAAAAACATTTATTCATTTTCGTTTTAAAAAAAATTTAAATTATTGAAAAATCGCACTAAATACTTCAATACGTTGGTAATACTTAGTGGACTTCTCTCACCTAGGGATCAGTTAAGAATCACTACTTATGACTTCCGTAACATCCCACCATCGGGCTCATGTTTACTTAACTTTAAATTTACAATTGTTTACTTAAATTTAAATTTTATTATTAATTTTTAAAAAAGACCTTATTTTATTTTCATTTTTAATTAAAATTTAAATTGTTGAAAAATCGCACTAAATACTCCAATACGTTAGTAATATTTAGTGAACTCTTCTTACTTAGAGATCAGTTAAGAATCACTACTTGTGATTTCCGTAACATCCCATCGTCGATAATTCTTGTTTATCTTATGTGAATAACTTGATTATTTTACCATCGTCCATTTTTGTTTTATTTAGTTTTATTAACTTAATTAATCCCTTTAACTATTCTCTTTCATTAAAATTCTATTATCATCTATTCTTTATTTATTTTTATTTTAATTAATTTTATCACTATTCTCTACCTTTTTGAAACTTTACCATTGTCGATTCTTATTGGTTTATTATTTTATTATTATATATTTCTAAAACCCCCTTTTTAATTAATTTCTTCTAACTATTTTCATTACCTATTTTGTTTTTATTAATATTCATTTAATTAATATTTTTCTAAATATTCTCTATTTGTCATTAGAGAATGTATATTTATGTCATCATTATATATTTTCTTAAAATAAATATGGATTTAAATATTGAGGAATTATATCGAACATCCCAATACTTTAGTGACATTCGATAAATTCCTCTCATTTAAAGTGTTTCGAAGAATGCTACTTGCAACTTCTACGAACACTTATCATCGGGAATATATTTAATTGAACATAAACTCCATTATTAATTATTGTTCATTTTTATTTTACTATTTTATTTTTATTAAAAGCAAGATATCTTTTGCTATATTTTTAGGAATAAATATGAATTCGTATATTGACAAATTACACCAAATATCTCAATACTTTTGGTAACATTCGATGAATTCTTCTCACCTAGAGAGCTTCGAGGAATCGCTACTTGCGATTTCCAGGAGAGCTCATCGTCGAAAATCCACATTTATTTAAATTTAACATTTTAAATACATACTTTATCAACACGACAATAATTACAAAAGTATTATTATTAATTTTTTTTCTTTGATATATCTATATATATATATTTTTAAGGATTAAAATTAAATTATATTGATTAAACTTAAAACTAATATTTATTGTAAATCCTACAAATCCTTACATATTCCCTTTTTTTACAACATAAATATCAAATTATCAAATAACATAAATAACTCATAAATAACCTAAATATGCAAATAATTAGGTAAATAAATAAATCATAAAGTTTAGAATATACCCAAGAGATTTGGGTTTGGAAACCCAAGATTTCTTTAAAGTTGGCCCAAGCAAGATAGCCCAAGAGTATTCCTTATGGTGGGCTCAGCCGAATTGGGTCAAATCAACTGGAGCCAACCAAACTTGGCCCAATGAAGTTCGCGGGTCGAGCGCAATTGCTAGGTTCTCTTCTGCTGCAAGTCGAGCACGCGGATCTCAGATCTGATCCAAGTCCACGCGCGGGTTAGCCTCTTTTTTTTTTAAGCTATAAAAGCCAACTTTTTATTCATTCTTCATTTCTCAGTTTTGTTCTAAAAAAAATTCTAAAAGCTCTCTCCCTTTTCCAGCTAGTTCGTCCGCCGGAGCCACCGTGTGCCATCGCCTGCCGCCGCTTATCGGTGGCTAATGGCCAAAAGCATTCGACTTTCCAAAAGCTTTTCAGTTCCTCTTTCCCTTTCCAGGCCTAGATTTCCCTAAAAATTCCCAAAACTCCTAAATCTAAGCCTAAAGCTACAGCCTTCAACCCAGATCCACCGCTTTCCCACCGTTCGATAATCCTCCGAATTTTCACCAAGCCTTCTTCTCACCCTCCTCTAGGTTCCTACCGTTGGGATTTGCAAAATAACCTCTCTAACACCTTGAACTTGAAATCACAACTTTTTCAATTTGATTTTTTTTTTGCTTTTTTTGGGTTTTCTAATCTTGTGGCTTGTTTTTGTTTGCTTTGCTGCGTTTGATATTTGGTTGCCTTGGGCATTTTGAGGTTTTGGGGATCTGAGTAGTTTAGGGGTAGGGATTTCAGGTTTCGACAATGTGAAGGCATAGTGTAGCATCTGTTGGGTAGTGTAGGCACTCAGGTGTGTGAGGAATGCGGTTTTAAGGGTTGCAAATGGTGGCTGTAAGGACTGGCCAAGGGGTCTTTGTTCAGTGATGATGATGCTGTGGTGGTGAATTCTGGCCGAAATGGGAGGGGCTATTTTGGCTAAGTCGGGATCGAGAGGAGAGAAGCCCCCCTTGTTAGAACAATTTTTTTCTTTTTAAAGTCATTAGGATCAACCTTTTAATCCAGCAATTTCTTTAATCCTTTGGATTTTGCCTTTGTTTTTCGGTCACTTAAGGAGGTTGAATTTTCAGCTTGCCATGGTAATTGATGGAGAAAGAAAGGACTGAGGGCTTCAGGTGGCAGGAGTTGGTGTCGTGCATGGCACCAACTACTTCTATTTTTTTGTTTTAATTTTCCTTTTTTTTAAGAAGAAATTGTCATTAATTAAATTCATTAAAATAAAAAATTCAAATCAAATCAAATCAAAAACCAAATTACAAAATAAATTAAAATTAAAAATAGAAAAATTTGGGCTTTCAAGCCCACAAAACATAATTCAACTTAACTTGGACTTCTAAGTCCATAAGTCTAACAAATTTTGCATGATCCAAATTCAAGCAAATTTTATCAAATTTTAAACTAAGAAAATATGCTTTAATTAAATTTGGGTTAATTTTATTCTATAGGATTTGATTGTTAAATTTTCAAATTTATCAAATCCGAACAAAATTAGATGTCTACAATTATAGTAAGCAATTTCTAGGTAGGCTTAACAAACTAAGCACTGATTCACAAGGCATGTACATTTGCATGTTTTAATATGGTAGACATTTTTCAGTTATTGTTATCTTTATCTTAAGTTACTTCCAAGTAACATGTTCACTCACCACTAGCTAGGATGAAATCCTGTCTCTTCTTTTATCTAGTGTAATTTCCATCATTACAGAGGAATATTAATGAACTATTCCAATTCAGTATGGCATGCTTGTTTGATGAATTTGTTGACAGATCTTTTTAAAGCTTTTATAGTGAGCTTTTTGCCTTTGGAGGGTGAATCTTTTGATATTACTTCTTGTAATTTTTCCAAAAATAACATTTTTTTCCTTTTTCTTGTTTATACATATAGAATATAGTCATATATTTGATTGTATCAATATCTACAAACAACATGCTTTTAATCACTTTTTTCTAAAAAAATATAGTATTGTTGAAAGTTGGATTAGTATATTTTTGAATCTAACAAGTAAACAATCTTTCTCAGTTGCCCAGGAAGAAACTAAGTAAATTCTTAAAGTAATTCTATTCTTAGAAACAATAATTTCATTAGTAACCTAATCAAATCACAATGTAAACACTTTTTAATTGAAAATTAAAACCAATTAAGTAAAAAAGTTAGTAAATCACCATATTATTTAAAACCCAGGAGTTCGCATACAAAAAATCAATAACCCTTGAATTAACAAAGCATTCGCCCTTTCAGGAACTTCAAGGCAATCGAATGCCATATAAAGGGTATTGGAATGCAAAATCTACAAATTTAGAAAATAAATCCTTTTTTAAAAAGCTATCTATGAACATGATAGAAGAGCTCTTATAACTTTTGATTTCAAAAAAACCCTAGTCCCCAAAATTGTGAAACTACCAGAAGTAATATACCCTTATGCTCGAATCTTGCTAGTTGTAGTTGTGAGGTAATTTGCAAAGATGAGAAAAAACCTTGGTTGCAATTGATGAATGTGATAGGAAAGAGCTGAGAGAATAAATGCAGAATGAAGACTTCAAAAAATGTGCTGAAAGAAAGAGATGAGGAGAGATTGAAAACAAACAAGAAAGAGAAGGAATACATGAAGATCAAATCAACCTTACTTGTAGAAGAAGGAGTCGAGAACGAGAGGGATTTCTTAATTCCAATCTTCATTAGTTTTGTTATAATTGTTATTTGTTGATGTAACAGTCCACAGTACAGTAAATAACATATTATACACAATTTACGGTTGGGCTGTCTGTGATGCCATTAACACTTTAACAGTTACAGTAATCAATGGTAAACATTTCTTTATTTAATAATTGCGGAATGTGAAATTTTTTCAATATTCCTTACACTTTACATCCCCTGTTTCTATTTTATCATAAAGTAGTACTGTATACATGTGTCTGAATATATATAGGAGAAGTGACGGTACCTCTAAAATTCAATGCACTTTACCCCAGTGTGCTTACTCGCAGCTCTATTTATCCGAGGAAGGCCTCAAAATAACCTTGCAATTAATATAGGAAGTTGAAAGAGAAGGGGGTAAACGAACCACGTGCTCAGTAAAAGAGTCATATGCTACTTGATACAATGAAATCTATATGCTGAAAAATATTTATTTTTCCATAAATCTAAATGGAATAAATCATTTAATTTCCACCACCTCAGTAACAGTTCAAAACATGTGACAGTTTCAGTGATAAAACAGTACAATGAACTATAGATATAAAACTGTAGAAACAGTAATCAGTCACTTTCAGTACAGTAGTTTGTAAATATCCAAAATCGTTGGATAAACAGTTCAATAATTATTTCTATATTAGAAATAATTTTCATAATATCCTTTTTCAATAAACAGTGACTGTCAGTGCAGTTCAATAAACAGTAATCAGTAAAATCCAATTCAGTAAACAGTATTTCAGTAGGTTGAGACTAGGCATCACCCTAAATCATATCATGCTATCATTATCCCCTAAGGGACACAGTAATCATCCCCACAAGGACACATTAACAATATACAGTAAGATCTATGACCATAATCTATAGGTGGTCATCGCCGTACACTTGCCAGGTGACTCCGGGACCGTTGATGATTGGCGGGTCAATCAGCCACGTGATAGTAATAGTAATTAGTAAGCATGAAATCGGGGCCTAAGTCTTAAAACAATATAAAAATCGTATCATAACCTTTATGGATTTTATTTCAAATAATTTGAAATATTTCATGTTCATCCATAAGACTCACAATTTCATATATTTCCTCTTTTCATGAATTTCCATCATTTTCACATTTTTTCCAAAATCATCTCAAAACATTTTATTCATCATCTCATCACCTTTATGGAATTTATAAAATAAATATAATCATTAATTTATTCCATAAGGTATAAAATCATTTATTTTCCCATAAAAATACCTTTAAGGAATTGAAATGAATTAAATCATTTATTTCAATTTTTATTTCCAAAAAGGTATTTATTTCTCATTTCCAAATACAGGGAAAACAGTCGATAAATATTCATGTATTTAGTGACAATCTCATAAATATTCTTTTTTAATAATTAATAGTAAAAGAATATATTTCATTCTCACTTTAAATAAAAATCCATAACATGAATATTTAATTTAGCATTTTTCAACAATTTCCACTTTATGGAAAATTTATGGAAATGATTTCCAAAATTCATGATTTATTCCATTTTTGCATCTAAAATATTTCATGATATTTTAGAATGATTTTAATAATTTTTCGGCAGTATAACGACTGTGAATTTTTGGCCTCCTACACGAAAATTACAGTATATAAACAAGCTTTCAACCACAATTTGCATGATTTTTATAGCATATCAAGCTTTCAATAATTTCATAAAATTTAACTTGATAAATCATGCAATTCAATGTATCCATACAACTCACACACTTCCCTCTTACTTGTCTTACGAAGCCGAGTTTCCCGATTACACTAACTGAAATCTGTCAACTCAGGCTGCAAAATAATTTTATAAAAAATTATTAATATTTTTCCTCTTAATTTTAAGTCACTAACTTTCATAAAATGCAGCCAATAACGTCATAACATATGTACAACCAGTATAAATTATACTGGTGCTATAACCAAACTTTCTCATTTTAGCTTCTTTTTCGATTCTATTTCCACCAATCTTTTTCCTTCAATTTCTATAGTCATTTTCTACTATTAATCATAAAAATTCAGCATATTTTCATGCTTAAAAAGTCATAGCCGAAACCCTCTTTATGGCCATTTCATTGACTTTCAATCCTTTCTTTAATTTCTTGTTTTCAATTTGTTATTTCTTGTCCACGTGAGCATTTCATATATTTTTCCTGCATGGACATAAAAATTTCCCATCTTCTCATGCCAAACCAAAACCCCTCATTCAATAGCTAAATTTTGATTCTCAACCCTTTCATGATTCCAAGCTTTCTATTCATCTTATTCATGTTCCTTAAACTATTTCTCATCATTTTTATACAATTTCCAGCAAAGTTTCTTGCTTATTCTCACCTATATCAAAACCCCATTGTCGTAACGATTTCGCGTCCGACGATTTTTGAAAACATTTAAAAACAAATGGAGTCGCCACCAATCTTTTTTGTCTACGTGTGATTGGTCACCTAAAAATATTTATCTTTTTAACAAAATCTCAAAATTAATTAAGTTTTATTAAAAAGACAATTTGGGTCTGGAAAACAAAGTTGGGTTCGAGAGTATGGTTAAGCGTGGGAAAGGATTAGCACCCCCACGACGCCCGTTAAAAAACGGTACCATAATAATCATGTGTTATCCTTTAATTTTAATAAAATGGTCTTAAATTAATATTTAAAAATAATTCTTATTTTATTGCAATCTTTTTATTCAAAATCATTTTTCATTTGTAAATTTACTTTGTTTTATTTTAAAAGGTTAAACTTTATTTTTCGAAAGTAAATGTGAACCTTTTTGTATTGAATAATTAAATCAAATACTCCAATACTTTTGGCAGCATTTGAAATAATTTTCCTCACCTAGAGATTTCTAAAGAATCACTACTTGTGACTTCTATAGAATCTCATCCTCGGTAGATTCACGTTTATTTGAAAATTAAATGAATGCATATGATGCAAACAAATAATACATGATGCAAATGAATTTTTTATTTCAAATTTCATTACTTATTTGTTTATTTATTTATATTTCTTTATTTTTTTTAAAAAACTTATTCATTTTCTTTTTTGATAAAAATTTAAATTATTGAAAAATCATACTAAATATTCTAATACTTTTGGCAACATCTAGTACGACTCTTCTCACCTAGGGATCAGTTAGGAATCACTACTTGTGACTTTCGTAACATCCCATCATCGGACAATTATTTAATTAAATTTACTTTTTATTATTAATTTTCTTTTTCTATTTTCTTTTAAAAAAATTATTTATTTTTATTTTTAATTAAAAAATTAAATTATTGGAAAATCATACTAAATATTCCAATACTTTTGGCAACATCTAATATGACTCTTCTCACCTAGGGATCAGCTAGGAATCACTACTTGTGACTTCCGTAGCATTCCATCATCGGACAAACTCCATTTGTTTTAATTTTAACCTTTATGCATATGATGCAAACATACAATATATGACGCACATAGATTTTTACTTTCTTATATAGTTTGTTTATTGTTTATTATCATTTTGTTATTTTATATTATTTGTTTTCTTATTTTTTGTTGATTTTAATTTTATTATCATATATTTTTAAGATAAAAGCTTATGTATTGAAAAAACCACACTAAATATTCCAATACTTTTGGCAACATTTAGTGAAATTTTTCTTACCTAGGGATCAGTTAGGAATCACTACTTGTGACTTCCGTAACATCCCATCATCGGACAATTATTTAATTAAATTTACGTTTTATTATTAATTTTCTTTTTCTATTTTCTTTTTAAAAAATTATTTATTTTTATTTTTAATTAAAAAATTAAATTATTGAAAAATCATACTAAATATTCCAATACTTTTGGCAACATCTAGTACGACTCTTCTCACCTAGGGATCAGCTAGGAATCACTACTTGTGACTTTCATAGCATCCCATCATCGGACAAACTCCATTTGTTTTAATTTTAACCTTTATGCATATGATGCAAACATACAATATATGACGCACATAGATTTTTACTTTCTTATATAGTTTGTTTATTGTTTATTATCATTTTATTATTTTATATTATTTTTTTTGTCATTTTTTGTTGATTTTAATTTTATTATCATATATTTTTAAGATAAAAGCTTATGTATTGAAAAAACCACACTAAATATTCCAATACTTTTGGCAACATTTAGTGAAATTTTTCTTACCTAGGGATCAGTTAGGAATCACTACTTGTGACTTCCGTAACATCCCATCATCGAGCATTAGCTTTTACCTCTTACGAATTATTTTATCTCCATTAATTCTTGTCTTTATTTATTTAGATTTATTAACTTAATCCTTTTTGTTATCATTCTTTATTAAAATCCTATTACCATTTATTTGGTTAATTTAATCACTTTTGAAACTTTATTATTATTAATTTTTATTGGTTTAATTATTTTGTATTCATACATCTCTAAAATCCCCTTTTTTATTAATTTCTTCCACCTATCTCCATTACCTTTTGTGTTTATTAATTTTTATTTAATTAGTATATTTTTTTCTAAATATTCTTTATTACAAAATATATTATTATATATTTTTAAAAATAAGCACGAATTTGAACATTGAGAAATTAAATCGAATATCCCAATACTTTTGGCGACGTTCGATAAATCCTTCTTACCTAGAGATATTCGAAGAATCATTACTTGTGACTTCTACGGTATCTCATCATCGGAATAATTCTATGCTTACTTTATTTTATTTTATTCTTTACTTATTTATTTTTATTTATTAGCTTCCTAAAATATTCCTTTATAGTAAATTGTTTAATAAAAGAGAAAATTATATATATATAAAAAAAACTATATGGTTATATGTATTTTGTGTACTTATTTTATATACTTTTATTTACATATGTAATATATTTCTTATGTTCATTTTATGTACTATATATATATATATATATATATATATATATATATATATATATATATATATTCATATATACATTTTAAACTATATATGTTTCTCTGTAGTTATTTACATATTTTATTTATTTATTTATACCTTAAAACTATATATTTAGTATTAAGACTAATTTCATAATTAAACTTCAAGCCATTAAATCTTTAAGAATTTTATAAATAAATATTTATTTTTGTGTTATGCAAATATATTAAAATACACAAAATATTTAACAAGATAAATAATTAAATAAACATTAAATAAATAAATAAATAAAATATATACCAAATGGGTTGGACTTGAAAGCCCAAAAAACCTTCCAAACGGGCCCAAAATAGAACCCAAACAGCAGGGCCCAAGCCTGCCAACAAAGCAGGTCACGTGCGGGTCAGGAACCGGGTCGGCGTGGCACGCGAGTCACTAGGATAATGTGGAACCTGGTCGCACGGATCTCGGATCCGAGTTGGGTCGACGCACGGGTCAGCACGCGAGTTGTCTCCAAAACGCACTGTTTTGCTTCCTATAAAAGCCCTCTTTTTTTTAATCCCTCATTTTAGCCGGCTTTCCCCAAAAAAAAATTCCAAACCCCAAAAAATCCTCTCAGCCCCCTCCCCCACCGAACAGCTACCGCCGTGCCGGCCGCCGCGCTCCAATCGGCGGAAACCTTCCCGTAAAGCTAAAAATACTCCACTCCTCCCCCTCTACTCCGATCCGAGTTTCATTTCCCCCAAAAACAATCCTAACCCTATAGATCTGAGCTTCACCGAAAGCCTTTCCCTTTTTTTGTGATTTTCTATTTTTTCTCATTTTTTTTTTTAGATCTGGTGCTTGGAGTCTTCGGGCTTCATGTTGTTGTTGCTGGTTTTGTTGTTGTTGATTTTTTGTTGCAGGTACGGTTTAGATCTAGGAGGTTTGGGGTTTCGGTTTTAGGTTGGGGCTAGGTATGGTGGTGATGCGATGGTGTTGTGGTTTCAGTGGTGAGGGTGGTGTTTAGGGTTTCGGTGGTGAGGGTGGTGTTTAGGGTTTCGGTGGTGAGTGGGGAAGGAGATCTGGGATGGGTTTTGGGTGGTGGTGAGTGGCTTGGTGACCGTCTGGTTGGCACCGGTGGTGGTAGGTTGAGAGTTGGTGTTTCTGTGTGTTTTTTTTTTTTGGGTCCCCCGTCCTCCAAAAATCCTTCTCCTTAGGGTCCTCTTAAAACAAATTTTTAAAACCCTTCAACTGTTCAGAATCAATCCACAAGATCACCAGATCTCGTTACTGTCTCCTAACTACCCTTGACACTGATCTGGGATGGGATGGGGAGCATAGGGAAGAGGTGATTTTACTGGAGCCCGAGACATAGGGGGAAGAGTTGGAGGACCGGCGACTGGGCAGTGAGTCTGGCCGGTAGATTTGGTAGATCTGAAGCATTTAAGGAGGACTGATAATAATAATAATAATAATAATAATAATAATATAAAAGTAATTGAAATAATAATAATAGTGATAATAAAACAGATAATAATAAAAGTAATAATAGTAATACTGATAATAATAAAACATATAATAAGATGAATAAAATATAAAAACATAAAAGAAATAAAATACAATAACAATAATAATGATAACATCAAAGTAACAATAATAATAATGATACAAATAAAAACAAATGATGATAATAATAATATAATAATAATAATAATAATAATAATAATAATAATAATAATAATAATAATAATAATAATAATAATAATAATAATAATGATAATAATAATAATAATATAATAATAATAATAATAATAATAATAATAATAATAATAATAATAATAATAAAAACAGATAATGAAAATATGATAATAATAACTATATAATAATAATAATAAACAAAATAAAAATAACAAGAAATAAAACACATATAAAATAATAATAATAATGGTAAGAATAATAACAATAAAACAACAAGAAATAATAATAATAAGAAGAAAAAGAAAATTAAATAATAATAAAAACAAAACACAGATAATAATAATAATAATAATAATAATAATAATAATAATAATAATAATAATAATAATAATAATAATAATAATAATAATAATAATAAGGGGAAGAAAATCAAATAATAAAAAATAAAACACAAAAATAAAAATAAAAATAAAAACAACAACAAATAATAAACATAATGATAACAATAAAAATAATAAAAACAAATAATACAAATAATAATAATAATAATAATAATAATAATAATAATAATAATAATAATAATAATAATAAAGATAATAATAACAAAATAAAATAAAAAATAAAAAAGTCAGTCCATTTTAATGGGCTTGGAAGCCCAATGTTTCGATTTGGATTTTAAGAGCCCGATCGAACTTAGTCCAGTGGACTTGGACAAAATTTGGTGTCTACAGCTGCCCCTCTTTGCTCTACTGCTCATTACTGAGGATCAGGAATAGAGCAAAGACAATAGACAACAATTTTGTCCGACCCAAGGCCTAATCCTACCCCTTTTTTTTTCTTCTCTCTTCTTTTTCTTTTTTTTTGAATTCCTTTCTGAAAATGTGCTCCTCTTGCAGCACAGGCGATGAAACTTCAAATTCCTTTCTAAAAATGTGCTCCTCTTACAGCAGAAGCAATCAGACTTTAAAATTCTTTTTGAGAAATCTCCTCTTGCAGCAGAGGCGATGAAACTTTAAATTCTTTTTCTGAAATGTGCTCTTCTTGCAGCAGAGGCAATCAAACTTTAAAATTCTTTTTAAGGAAGCTCCTCTTGCATCAGAGGCGATGAAACTTTAAATTCTTTTCTGAAATGTGCTCCTCTTGCAGCAGAGGCAATCAGATTTTAAAATTTTTCCTTTTTTTTTTGGAATGTGCTCCTCTTGCAGCAGAGGCAATGAAACTTCCATTTTTTTAAAAATTTTGCCCGGAGGACTTAAAATTTGTGTCCGGAGGGCTTAGAATTGTGCCCGGAGGACTTAGAATTGTGCCCGGAGGACTTGAAATTTTGTGCCCGGAGGACTTGAAATTTATGCCCGGAGGACTTGAGATTTTGTGCCTGGAGGACTTGAAATTTATGCCTGGAGGACTTGAATTTTATGCCCGGATGTCTTAGAATTTTGTGCCCAGAGGTCTTTGAAATTTTGTGGCCGGAGGACTTGAAATTTATGCCCGGAGGTTTCAGAATTTTATGCCTGGAGGTCTTAGATTTTTGTGCCCGGAGGACTTGAAATTTATGCTCGGAGGACTTGAATTTTACGCCCGGAGGTCTTAGAATTTTATGCCCGGAGGTCTTTGAAATTTTGTGCCCGGAGGACTTGAAATTGTGCCCGGAGGACTTAGAATTGATGCCCGGAGGTCTTAAATTTGTGCCCGGAGGACTTGAGATTTATGCCCGGAGGTCTTGAGATTTATGCCCGGAGGTCTTAGATTTATGCCCGGAGGTCTTAAATTTGTGCCCGGAAGACTTGAGATTTATGCCCCGAGGACTTGAATTTGTGTTCGGAGGACTTGAATTTTTTGCCTGGAGGACTTGAAATTGGTGCTTGAAGTGTTTGAAATCTATGCCCGAAGGACTTGGAATTGGATTTGAAATTTTTGAAAATCATTCTTTAACCTTAATTAAACATAGCACTAATCAAACTGGATTTGAAAATTTCTTTCATGAATAAACTTGACTTTTTTGTTTTGAAAAAAGGTTGTATAACCTTCAAAATTTTGATTGGATGTTGTCGAGCCTTTAGCTTGAGAAACATGTTTTAATCTCAAAATTTTACACAAAACTTTCAATGTTGATGCTGTAAGATACTGTGTATGTATGCATGGCACTCAATCCTGTACATTCTCTAGCTTTGAAACTCTATCTTGTCCAAGAGGAACATCATTTGTCTTTTGTATTTTCTTTGCCCCAACATGATCATGAAGGCTCCTTTCTATTTCCCATTTTTGTAGAGTTTTTGCACTCATCATATCCTTCTTATGAAAAGCAATAAAATTTTCCTCATAACTATTTTCCAAGAGAATGAATCTAAATTTCACAAGTGATACTTGACCCTTTCGAAAAATTAGTGATTACTTTTCAAGATGAGTAACATAAATCCTATCCGAATTTTTTTTTAACTTGGCAATTGAAAGTTTTGTGCACCAGGATGCTTTGTTTGGGGAATACTTTGCCACTTATCCGAGACCAATGGCTCCTTACTTGGCTTAAAACAGTTTTCTTAAAATACTATCGCCTTTTTTCTTCTTCTCCCTCTTTTTTTTTTGGACAAAATTTTGAATGAGAAAAGAAACAAAATATTTACAACTTGGTTTGACAATCTCTCAAATTCTCGAATAATGGTGTTTCACAAATGCCAAGATGAGGCATGAATGACTGAGGTCTTTCCTATTTAGGAAGAGTATTTACAAGAAGAAAGGTTCAAACTTTTTTAGAAAGATGTCGGGCAATCACGTGACATCAAAATCTCTAGGCCTCTCGAGGGTTTCCGGGGATTATTGGTTCTTTTTCCATGTTTTCAATTCATGTCACTGCTTGATTTGTTGCTCTGAGAGTTCATTGTTTACTCTAGACAGCCCTTTTCGGGTTTTCACCCTAGAGCTCCACTCTTTCTTTTCTCTTTCTCTTTTTTTTTTTCGATTGTTCCACCATGCATTCAAGAATTCAGATTTCATTCAAACCAGATAATGGCAAGAATTTTCCAAAGAAAAGCTCTTCGATACAAACATCCATATTTGATCAAAATGGACTTTTAAGTACATAATGTAGGCCATGGTTCAGGGTTCTGAAAGAATAGATAAACAGGCCCAAAATGCGTTTGAAGGTGATCTATCCAAGGATCATTTCTTTTCATATAGACATCTATCATTTACATGCTTAGAAGCACCTTTTCTCTTTTTATTTTTCCATGTATTTCTTCTTCTTCTTCTTCTTTGCTTTCTTTCTTTTTTTTTTCTTCTTTTTTTTTTAAAATCCTATTTATCCTTTAAAGCATCTTTCTTTGTGTACTTTCACATGTATCCTTCCTCATTTCTCTTTCTTTTTTTCTTTTTTCATTGATTCATATCCAAGATTTCAAAAACAAAGTAAATCTTATTTGATCAAAAACAAAAGTTGAATCATTCATTTTCTTTGAAGAGATATTTTCTGCACATGCCCCTCAGTGTGGAGGGTGATCCTTGGAGGAGGTTTATTATGAAAGAAACTATCAGGCTCAAAAGGGGGTAGCAACAGGATAACGTTTTATATTTGTGAATGGAATATGAAAGACGGCCATTCATCATCTCAAATTAAGATGCTTCTATTGAAAAGCAATTCTTAGGACAATTTTTTTTTTGCTTTTGAAATCATCTGAATATCATGTTTGCATGGTGTCACAATCAATTTCATTTTCATTTTTTTTATTTTTTTTTATTTTTTTTTTGTTTTGTTTTTTTTATTTTCTTGCAATGTACCACTTTAATATGATAGAACTTGACCTCACACACCACATCTTCATTTAAGGAAACAGGTGATGCCCAGCTCGAGGTATTATGCAGATGGACATTGATGGAAAAATCCTCGACTTTGGTTCTCTTTTTTTCTTTTTCGTTTTTTTTTTGTTTCTTTGTTTTTATCTTGCCCCAAAACATGGGCAAAAGGCATCTAGGGAATACAGGATTGAAGAATTTGGGATTTGTACAAGAATTTAGGTGGAAAGCTGTTTCAAAATGATCTTGACAAATATTCGACCACCAATACCCAAAATCTTTGAGATTGTCATAAATTGACTTCCAAATTATTCTCAATAAGTTTTGCATGTCGATCATCATTTTTTTTAAACCATTAAAAAAAAGTCTCGTCATGTTCAAATGGGAACAAGTTGGACTTTCAAAATCTTATGCCCCAATTTAGCTTCAGGTTTTATTGAAACACGATCCTGGAACAATTTAAGACATTCATCTTTGATAGCAATCACCAATTTTCTTGGAATCATTTTTATCATTAATGTGAAGAAAAGGAACATTCTCGTCATATGCCATTGGAAAATAAATTATGCAAAAAGTTGTGCTCATACAATTGTCACCTATGCCAATGGAAACAACAAGCATTTTCCAACAAAATACAGACTTTAAAATCTCAAAATCTTCGTTTTCCTCCAGATTAATCTGCCAAAATGCCATGATTTTACACCAAAGTGGACTTCCACTGTTCCATAAGTTCTCGAGTCAAGATTCCAGCATGGATGAGCTCTTCAATCCTTTCCTTCAACTGCCTGCATTTTTCTGTTGAATGCCCAATTGCCCCCATGTGATAGTCACATTTGCTATTTGGATCATAGCTTTTGGCCAATGGGTTTGGGGTTGTTCTGAAAGGTAAAGGGGTCAAATATTGGTTTTTCACTAGGAAAGGTAAAAGATCGGAGATTGAAATTGGGATTTTTCCTTGGTTACTTCTCGATCTTTTTCTGTTGTTTATTGATTGTTGAGGAGGTTGAGCTGTTGGCCTAGGTATAAAGATAGGCGCATGAGCCACCGTTGGAGGGTAGGAGTTTGCTTGGCATTCTAGTTGTGGGATCGATGAATAAAGATAAGATCGTAGGGGACATCGTTCAAGGTTGGATGGTACGATGGGTATGGCAAATAGGGATGATGCGGAGTGCAGTTTTTGGGAAATTGCCCCTCGAATGCCGCAACTTGCACTTCTTCTTCCATTCTTTCTGACTTGTTATCAACAATGTCATCTATCTTGATCTTGCCCCTCTTAACTGCATTCTCAATCATCTCTCCGGAGGCTACCATGTCAGCAAAATTCTTAGTCACACTCTCAATCATCCTATCATAATATGGTGCCTAGAGGGTACTAAGAAACAGCGCTGCAGTCTCTTTTCCGGTGAGAGGAGGCCGGACTTGAGTGGCAACATTTTTCCATCTCTGGGCATATTCTCTAAAGCCTTCAGTAGCTTTCTTTTCCATGGTTTGCAAAGATAAACGATCTGGGGCCAAGTCCACAATATGCTTATATTGGACAACAAATACCCTTGCCAAATCTTCCCATGAGTGAACATCGCCCCTGCCCAATTGTGTATACCACCTAGCAGCAGATCCTTTAAGGCTATCTTGGAAAACATGGATCAACAACTTGTCATCATGCACATGCGCTGCCATTTTTCTGCAGTACATAGTGATATGGGCCTTTTGGACAAGTGGTCCCATCATACTTCTCAAATTCTGGAGCTTTAAACTTTAGAGGAATGACCATGCCGGGTACTAAGCATAATCTGGCTGCATCTAAAGAACCATGAAAATCCACTCCTTCAACAATTCGAAGCCTTTCTTCTATAAGCTCCATCTTTCATCGAGAACTTGAGCCTTCTTTCACTTGTGCCATCCTTTGCTCTTTGTGACTATCCAAATTGGCAATATGAGTTGGTTCAAGGGGGTTTATTGTGGGAATTGCATGCCCTTGAAACTGACTAGGGTCGATTGCAGACGGCATATTAGGGCACACATAATCTTTGGTGGGTATTGCTTGTGGCTCTTAAGATGATTGGGTTTCTTGTGAGCCAATGTTAACTGGAAAAAAAGAATCCCCAGTGTTTCGTGACCGATGCCCCTCTTGAGTAGCTAATTCTCCCATTTTTCCATTGTTCAACTTTTCCCACAAACCTGCCATCTATGACAATTGCTCTCTCATGTCTTGTTGAGCTTTTTCCATCCTTTCCATTCGACTCGTTTCTGTCCCATCCATGGTCCAAGACTATCTCTGAAGCTTTTCAATGATCAAGCTATATCTACACCAAATCCATCACAACCTAAAATTAGATGTCATGCTTGCCATGCTATGTGAAGCTTTTATTGTATTGAAATTGTATATCTACATGTAAAAGAAATTTCAATCTTGTTATTATTTTACAATATCACAAGTTACACACCAAAAGGAAACAATTATAAACAAAAATTTTTTGACCGTTTATTTACTTTCTTCATTTTCATTTTTTTGAGGAAACGATTATTGCTAGCCTTATTATTTTCTGTCAAAATCATGTTATGCACATATGAATGAAGTGAATGCAAACTTATATAAAATCTTGTAACATTCATATTCACATAGGAATTGTTTGCAAGATTCAAAAATTCCTTACTATTCCTTATTCTAATGCCCTCAACATTCCAAATCCTTCAAAAACAAATTTCACATCAACCGCCACCTTTTTCACTCTCTAAACTCTAATCAAGCACGACAGTTCCTTGATTAACCACCTCTCTTATATCGAGGACTTTGCATCAATCAGTCCTTTCTCCTTATATGAAAAGTCGATTGGTCTCCACTTGCAGATGATTCAACATGTAGTCGTTCTGAAAACAACAGCAATCCTTGAGAATGAACCAATTTAGCCTCTCCAAAACTTTCAAGCATCTGCATTATCTTAGCTAACTTCCCCTTCATCTCCTGTATATTATGTCTAAAACTCTTCTCGATTCTTCTCCAAAATAGTCTAGCTTTCCAATTGATCTCCCATATCTTTGACCTCTTTTATTCCAAAAAGACAAATACTCTCCTTATTATGTGATGTGAATGCATTAATGTAATGAAATATGCCATGCTAAAGTTTAAGAATAAAAGAATTAAAATTTTCTCTTATTTAAATTCAATGAATGAATTCTCTCCTTTTTCTTTATTTTAAATTTTTATGATTTCTCTCTTCTTCTTTCTTTAAAGAATAAAATTTTTCTTTTTCTCTTTTTTATTTAAAAAAAATCTTATTTTCACACCACAATTTATTTTCTTTAATTTCCTTTTTTATTTAATCTATTTTTAAAGGAATGTGACAATGCACTTACCTTTTATTTTCTCATC
Source organism: Heritiera littoralis (assembly GCA_031772115.1). NCBI lineage: Eukaryota > Viridiplantae > Streptophyta > Magnoliopsida > Malvales > Malvaceae > Heritiera > Heritiera littoralis. The sequence goes on along the minus strand of JAPDPK010000006.1, from coordinate 10,241,204 downwards.
AAAATTCTCTTTCTTTTTTAATATCTATGCATTAGTTTAAAAGAAATAAAAAACATTATTGTTATTTTTCAAATATTATTAAAGAATGAATGGATGTTTTCATGTTATTTTTGACAAAGGGTAGAAACCGAATAAGTCTTTGTTTTATTTTATAAAATTGTAAAAATGTGAAATTTTATTTGAAAACAAATATCTTTTGATTTTATGAGAGCATGAATTTGAAAATTCAATAGAGTTATGATATGAAAAAAGTAGTAAAATGTTCCCTCATATGTCCTAATTTCAGGATAATTTCTACAAAAATTGGACATGGCTCTACCTAAGGCTGGCCTTTTAGGTTGTTTTTATATGCTGGGCTGGGATATAAAGATCTAAAGGTTCCCAAATTATACCTCACTGTCGTCCACACTGAACTAGTAAGTTTTAATTTGAGTGGGAGTATTTCGATTGCCATTGCGGAGGTGATTACCTCACGAGAGCAAAGGTACTCTACTCCCTCCTAAGAAGGACGGAACCCGGGTATAGAGCTCATGTTATGCAAATGCATGTGCAAGTGTGTGTAAGAGGAAACACATCAAACATTCATCAAACCATAACCCCTATCCTAGATGCCCCACAATTTATTAGCGATAACATATATACAAATAAAGAATACTATTAAATAATCAACATAATTAAAACACAAATGCAACTAATTATTTTAAAATTAAAGAAATTAAATTTAAATATTAGTTAAGACCTTTAAATTAAAACTTAGGATAACACATGATTAATAAATGGCTTGACTCTCAAAAAGCGTCCCCAGTGGAGTCGTCAAGCTGTTGTAACGATTTCGCGCTCGACGATTTTTGAAGACATTTAAAAACAAATGGAGTCGCCACCAATCTTTTTTGTCTAGGTGTGATTGGTCACCTAAAAATATTTATCTTTTTAACAAAATCTCAAAATTAATTAAGTTTTATTAAAAAGACAATTTGGGTCTGCGAAAACAAAGTTGGGTTCGGGAGTACGGTTACGCGTGGGGAAGGATTAGCACCCCCACGACGTCCGTTAAAAAACGGTACCATAATAATCATGTGTTATCCTTTAATTTTAATAAAATGGTCTTAAATTAATATTTAAAAATAATTCTTATTTTATTGCAATCTTTTTATTCAAAATCATTTTTCATCTGTAAATTTATTTTGTTTTATTTTAAAAGGTTAAACTTTATTTTTCGAAAGTAAATGTGAACCTTTTTGTATTGAATAATTAAATCAAATACTCCAATACTTTTGGCAGCATTTGAAATAATTTTCCTCACCTAGAGATTTCTAAAGAATCACTACTTGTGACTTCTATAGAATCTCATCCTCGGTAGATTCACGTTTATTTGAAAATTAAATGAATGCATATGATGCAAACAAATAATACATGATGCAAATGAATTTTTTATTTCAAATTTCATTATTTATTTGTTTATTTATTTATATTTCTTTGTTTTTTTTTAAAAAAACTTATTCATTTTCTTTTTTGATAAAAATTTAAATTATTGAAAAATCATATTAAATATTCCAATACTTTTGGCAACATCTAGTACGACTCTTCTCACCTATGGATCAGTTAGGAATCACTACTTGTGACTTCTGTAACATCCCATCATCGGACAATTATTTAATTAAATTTACGTTTTATTATTAATTTTCTTTTTCTATTTTCTTTTAAAAAAATTATTTATTTTTATTTTTAATTAAAAAATTAAATTATTGAAAAATCATACTAAATATTCCAATACTTTTGGCAACATCTAGTACGACTCTTCTCACCTACGGATCAGCTAGGAATCACTACTTGTGACTTTCGTAGCATCCCATCATCGGACAAACTCCATTTGTTTGTATTTTAACCTTTATGCATACGATGCAAACATGCAATATATGACGCACATAGATTTTTACTTTCTTATATAGTTTGTTTATTGTTTATTATCATTTTGTTATTTTATATTATTTGTTTTGTCATTTTTTGTTGATTTTAATTTTATTATCATATATTTTTAAGATAAAAGCTTACGTATTGAAAAAACCACACTAAATATTCCAATACTTTTGGCAACATTTAGTGAAATTTTTCTTACCTAGGGATCAGTTAGGAATTACTACTTGTGACTTTCGTAACATCCCATCATCGAGCATTAGCTTTTACCTCTTATGAATTATTTTATCTCCATTAATTCTTGTCTTTATTTATTTAGATTTATTAACTTAATCCCTTTTGTTATCATTCTTTATTAAAATCCTATTACCATTTATTTGGTTAATTTAATCACTTTTGAAACTTTATTATTATTTATTTTTATTGGTTTAATTATTTTGTATTCATACATATCTAAAATCCCCTTTTTTATTAATTTCTTCCACCTATCTCCATTACCTTTTGTGTTTATTAATTTTTATTTAATTAATATATTTTTTTCTAAATATTCTTTATTACAAAATATATTATTATGTATTTTTAAAAATAAGCACGAATTTGAATATTGAGAAATTAAATCGAATATCCCAATACTTTTGGCGACGTTCGATAAATTCTTCTTACCTAGAGATATTCGAAGAATCACTACATGTGACTTTTACGGTATCTCATCATCGGAATAATTCTATGCTTACTTTATTTTATTTTATTCTTTACTTATTTATTTTTATTTATTAGCTTCCTAAAATATTCCTTTATAGTAAATTGTTTAATAAAAGAGAAAATTATATATATAAAAAAAACTATATGGTTATATGCATTTTGTATACTTATTTTATATACTTTTATTTACATATGTAATATATTTCTTATGTTCATTTTATGTACTTTATATATATATATATATATATATATATTATATATATATATATATATATATATTCATATATACATTTTAAACTATATATGTTTCTCTATAGTTATTTACATATTTTATTTATTTATTTATACCTTAAAACTATATATTTAGTATTAAGACTAATTTCATAATTAAACTTAAAGTCATTAAATCTTTAAGAATTTTATAAATAAATATTTATTTTTGTGTTATGTAAATATATTAAAATACACAAAATATTTAACAGGATAAATAATTAAATAAAAATTAAATAAATAAATAAATAAAATATATACCAAATGGGTTGGACTTGAAAGCCTAAAAAACCTTCCAAACGGGCCCAAAATCGAGCCCAAACAACATGGCCCAAGCCTGCCAACAGAGCGGATCGCATGCGGGTCAAGAACCGGGTCGGCGTGGCACACGAGTCACGAGGATAATGTGGAACCGGGTTGCGCGGATCTCGGATCCGGGTCGGGTCGACGCGCAGGTCAGCACGCAGGTCGTCTCCAAAATGCACCGTTTTGCTTCCTATAAAAGCCCTTTTTTTTTAATCCCTCATTTTAGCCGGCTTTCCCCAAAAAAAAATTCCAAACCCCAAAAAATCCTCTCAGCCCCCTCCCCCACCGAACAGCTACCGCTGTGCCAGCCGCCGCGCTCCGTCGTGCTCCGATCGGCGAAAACCTTCCCGTAAAGCTAAAAATACTCCACTCCTTCCCCTCTACTCCGATCCGAGTTTCATTTCCCCCAAAAACAATTCTAACCCTATAGATCTGAGCTTCACCGAAAGCCTTTCCTTTTTTTTTTGATTTTCTATTTTTTCTTTTTTTTTTTTTTTAGATCTAGTGCTTGGAGTCTTCGGGCTTCATGTTGTTGTTGCTGGTTTTGTTGTTGTTGATTTTTTGTTACAGGTACGGTTTAGATCTAGGAGGTTTGGGGTTTGGGTTTTAGGTTAGGGCTAGGTATGGTGGTGATGCGATGGTGTTGTGGTTTCGGTGGGGAGGGTGGTGTTTATGGTTTCGGTGGTGAGTGGGGAAGGGGATCTGGGATGGGTTTTGGGTGGTGGTGAGTGGCTTGGTGACCGTCTGGTTGGCACCGATGGTGGTAGGTTGAGAGTTGGTGTTTCTGTGTGTTTTTTTTTTTGGGTCCCCCGTCCTCCAAAAATCCTTCTCCTTAGAGTCCTTTTAAAACAAATTTTTGAAACCCTTCAACAGTTCAGAATCAATCCACAAGATCACCAAATCTCATTACTGTCTCCTAGCTACCCTTGACACTGATCTGGGATGGGATGGGATGGGGAGCATAGGGAAGAGGTGATTTTGCTGGAGCCCGAGACATAGGGGGAAGAGTTGGAGGACCGGCGGCTGGGCAGTGAGTCTGGCCAGTAGATTTGGTAGATCTGAAGCATTTAATGAGGACTGATAATAATAATAATAATATATAAGTAATTGAAATAATAATAATAATATTAATAATAAAACAGATAATAATAAAAGTAATAATAGTAATACTGATAATAATAAAACATATAATAAGATGAATAAAATATAAAAACATAAAAGAAATAAAATACAATAATAATAATAATAATAATGATAACATCAAAGTAAAAAAAATAATAATGATACAAATAAAAACAAATAATAATAATAATAATAATAATAATAATAATAATAATAATAATAATAATAATAATAATAATAATAATAATAATAATAATAATAAAAATAAAAAACAGATAATGAAAATATGATAATAATAATAATTATAATAATAATAATAAACAAAATAAAAATAACAAGAAATAAAACACATATAAAATAATAATAATAATGGTAAGAATAATAACAACAAAACAACAAGAAATAATAATAATAAGAAGAAAAAGAAAATTAAATAATATTAAAAACAAAACACAAATAATAATAATAATAATAATAAGGGGAAGAAAATCAAATAATAAAAAATAAAACACAAAAATAAAAATAATAATAAAAACAACAACAAATAATAAACATAATGATAACAATAAAAATAATAAAAACAAATAATAATAATAATAATAATAATAATAATAATAATAATAATAATAATAATAACAAAATAAAATAAAAAATAAAAAAGTCAGTCCATTTTAATGGGCTTGGAAGCCCAATGTTTCGATTTGGATTTTAAGAGCCCGATCGAACTTAGTCCAGTGGACTTGGACAAAATTTGATGTCTACACCCATCTTATTCTAATTTCATGTTCTAATGAGGCTTAACTAAAAATAATACTAGAACAATGCTTCTCATGTTAAGGAACGTAGAAATTCACCATTTAATATAAAAAAACTATAGAATTATAGAAATTCACCTTAATCGAATTGCACCACTCCAAAACAGAATGTTTTTTGCCTCAAGTCAGCCCCTTTTCGTGGTTCTTAGTTGGTTTTAAGGTAGATGTAAAGTTTATGGAGGAGATTAGGTGATTAACTAGCAAGGGGATGAAGGTTAGCTAAGAAACTCATGGAAGAATTGAGTAAAAACCGAACACAATATGCAACAAACAAAATGCTCGTGGAGTGGCAGGGGAGGTCGGTAGGAAGATAAAAATTTTGCTGAAGTTTACTCTCTTTAGTCTTCCATTTATTCAAGATGTCCAATAAAAGGTTGTCACTTAACTACTTATCCATTTTCCTTCATCATTTTTTGTCTTATTAAGCATTAAAAATGACTAGTGTTGGCTCTATCGAAAGAGGGGGTGAATCGATTTTTATACTAAATTTTGGCTTTTCTAAGGATTTAATTCACAAAATGCAATAAATAAAGCAATAATGAAATAAATGCAGTAAGTAAAGAAGGATAAGAGAAGCAAACACAGATTTTATAGAGGTTCGGCCAATCTCTTGCCTACGTCCTCTCTTCTTGATCCTCTTGTTAAGGGATTGATTCCACTCTTCCTTTTGGAATTCTTACAAACCACTTCAAGGTATGGTGATACCTCTTACACTTTCTCTTGATGGCTTAGAAACAACCTTCTAAATCTATCCCTTTACAATGCTACCCTCACTCTTACAATAATAACCTCACAAGGTTTGCTCACACCTTTGAGAGTCAGCAATTTGAGTGAGTAGGTGAAGAACAAAGTAATTTTCAACAAATGGAGTACAAAGAGTAAATATTTCTGCTAGGATTTCTTTCTTGAATGTATGAGAGTTTTTTCAGTGCTTGTTCTACCTCCAAACTTCATAAATGCCTCTATTTATAATCCACCAAATGATTGGAACGGTTGGTGAAGCATTTAATGCAATTCCTCCCGTTGAAACCCTCAAAAACTAGCCGTTGGGGTCAGGTTTCGTGCAAACGGATTGATCCCTTTACCAAACGGATCGATCCCTTTACCAAACGGATCGATCCCTTTTCTCCAGAATGCATTCCAACCTGTTCCAGGATGCTTCTCCAACTTTCTGCCAAAATGGGATCGATCCCTTTTAACCAGAATGCTTTCCTGCACGTCTTTAACTGCAATTTGAGACAATTTATGGTTTTTTTTGTGATTCTAAGTCAGTTCAGAAAACTTCTAACACTTTTCTAAGAGTATTTACTGACTTTTTCAATTGAAATCACAATCCTAAACTTGTTTAAAATATTTTCTATCATTGAGTTCATTCAAAGCAAATTTACTTTATAGAAAAATCATTTTCAAGCTTACTTGAGTTTTGTCATTTCAAAATACTTGTCAATTTAAAACTAACAATCTCCCCCTTTTTGATATGACAAAACTTAAGGTAAATTTGCTTAAGATAGATTTGCTTATCATTTTGACATCATGAAAATCATTTTGTTTGGCTCCCTCAATTTATACATGGAAGAATATTTTACCTGAAAATCATTTTGCTTTGCTCCCCCTCAATTTATACATGAAAAAATATTTTGCCTGAAAATCATTTTGCTTTGCTCCCCTTCAATTTATGCATGAAAAATTTACCCCATGAATTCTCCCCCTTTTTGTCATAGAAGTATTAAAGCAAATATGAGGACATAAAGAGAAATGGTCAGGTGTATAAGTCAATATAAAGCAACAATGGAGAAAAAGTCTACGCAAAGTGATAAACCAAGCCAATGGAAATATAGATCAAGCCAAAGTCATATATATATATATATATATAAATCATAAGACATGCCATAGAAACAAAGATGGCAAAGAGTCGAACATCAAAACACACCAGGCATATTGATAAACATAAGACTAAAACATCATAATCGTACGAAAAAATGTTATAAACATAAGGCTAAAAGCATCATAAACACCAGTCATAGTAGAAGATCATAATAAGCGAAATGCTCATCTCGCACAACAATCACAATCGACGCGGAGGAAACGTCTTATGATATTGGTCCATGAAGTCCTCTTGCTGCATACGGATATCTTGGACTTCATCGTACAAAGCAGCCTATGTCTCTTCCACAATGTCGAGACGAACATTGAGTTGACCAAACTAGTCATCGAGCTGATCAAAGCGCTGAGTGAAGGTCTGCTGGAGATGTTGAAGCGTGAGCATGATCTGGTCAATAGATGCAGACCCCGATGGTGCGGAGGAAGAAGCAGGGACTTCCTCTTCAGGAGTAAGAGCATCCTCTTCAGTAGCATGCTCGGGAGATCCAAGAGCACCATGAGCCTTTTCCCATACTACAGTATCACCTTGCTGACGAGAATACCATCCAAGATTATGTAGTGTAGCAAGGTTGATGGTGGTACCGGGTTCGGGAAGGACACCAGCCTCACATGAACAATCAATGCCGTAATCGAGCAGATAATATGCAAGTGGTTGTGAGAAGACAATCGTGTGGACCTTGCCAAGAACAAGCTTCACCCAATCTTGGAGAATGAAATGAACAAGGTCTGGCTGCTCACCGTCAGGGGAATGAATATGGTGGAGCCAGAAGCGATCAAGTCGCCGGAATTGAGAATATTTGGTCCCTAGTGGGCGAAGATTCCAAGAGATGATAATGTGAAGAAGTCTTGCGAAGATGGGAAGGTCACCCGCACGGTCATTGACTACATTAAATTCTAATGGGACGTTGACATTTTCGTGCACAAGACCATCCTCTGGAGTGCGAAATGCACGCGAGAGAGAATATTTGGTGATTTCAACATCTCTACCCATAACAAAAGATTGAATTCCCACCACTTTGCATGGGTCATTTAGAGAATAGATAACTTTGGCATTTGAAAAGAATGCTCGGATGATGTTCAAAGGAGCCAGAGTGTTGATTTTGAGAAAGTGTGTTCAATGGAAGGCTTCAAACTTGGCCAAGTAGGGAAAGTTAATCGATTCCAAGAAACCGAAGTCAATTGGACGACAATGTTTAATACGTATATTGGCAAATTGGGTATTGTAACGATTTTTCTCTTCCGCATTGCGAAAGCATCGATTGAAAGTTGTTGGAACGGAAGAGGAGGAAGAAGGATGAGTTCTTTTCCTTGTGGAGGCATGTTTGATTTTAGGAGCCATGTGAAGGGAAGGTTGAGTTCAAAAGATGAAGGAAATGTCGTTTTGGAATTTCACCGAACAGGTGATGGGCACAGGTTTGGTGAACTATGGATGAGTGTAGGGGGAAATGTAAACCTATCCAACAATATAATACCACAGATCAATATGCAAGCAATAAGTTTGATGAAGATATGATGCTGAAATAGTCAAAGGATGCTAAGTTATAAACATTAGAAGTTAGATAAAAAACATGGGTTGATGTGAAATGAAAAATATAGCATAGTGAAAATTGATGCAGAAACTTGAAATGGGTTAATAAGATATGATGAAATAATCAGGATATGCAAGAAAAATTGATGAAAATGAGTGAAGAACACTTACAATTGAAATGTTGGGTGAATAGTGATGAACACAAGGGAGATGAGAGGAAGTTGAAATTGATGAAGATTTGGTGTGAAAGGATGAGGAGAAGTGAAAGAGAAGGAGAAAAGAGGAAAAATGGTGAAGAAAGGAAGCGATTTAGTGTAGAAATGGTGTAGATCTTGAAGTTTTGGTGAAGGAGAAGGGAGGGGGGAACGTCTCTGTGGATGGGGAAGATGAATAGTGGGAGAAAAGAAAGGAAATTCCAACTTTTAACAAAGGTCACACGTGGATTCTGGCCGATGGGATCGATCCCTTTACCGGGGGGATCGATCCCTTTTTGGCAGAATACACTCCTACCCATTCTGATGCTAACGGATCGATCCGATAGTGAAACGGATCGATCCCTCATAGCAAAAACCTAGATTTCTAGGCCAAAATGACCCGGGAATCAATCCAATTTGCATAAGAATTGACCCCTTAGTCCATTACCTCAGTTTTGATGCAGAAAAATGATTTGAAACTTAAAGAACTTGTGCATTGTCATTGTTTAAAATCAAAATCTGGTTTGGCCACTTGGGATGCATGAGATATGACTTGAAAAATCCAAAAATAGTGCAGAAAAATGCAAAAAATTGCAGAAAAATGCTGAAAATATGCAAAACATCTTTGAACACTAAGTGAACATGAATGTGAAAATGTCTTAAACATCAGAAGTAGGTTTTGGCTAATGAAGAGCACACAAAGTTCAACAATTCAACCTCAAAAGCTAATATCATGAACAGTAGCATGGCAAGTTAAGGTCATGAATTGCAAGTATATTTTCCAAATTTCTTTCTTGCAGTCATCACAACCAACTTAAGCCATTCATTTAACATCAAATCAATTCAAGGAGCATTCATAATACCTAATTCACCTCCAAGAATGCAAAATCTCTCCTTGTCCAAGGGTTTTGTGAAGATATCCGCTAATTGGTGCAAGGTATCTACATACTCGAGAATTATGTCCCCTTTTTGCACATGATCTCGTATAAAATGATGTCTAATCTCAATGTGCTTGGTTCTAGAGTGTTGGATGAGATTTTTTGTAAGGTTGATACCACTAGTGTTGTCACACTTGATAGGAACTTGGTTCATTTCTATTCCATAGTCTCTCATTTGTTGTCTAATCCACAAGACTTGAGCACAGCAACTTCCAGAAGCTATATATTCAGCCTCGGTTATGGATTGAGCTACGTTATTTTGTTTCTTAGAGAACCATGAAATAAGCCTACTTCCTAAGAATTGACATGTTCCCGATGTGCTTTTCCTATCCACTTTGCATCCACCAAAATCAGCATCGGAATAAGCATGGAGAGCAAGTGTAAAATCTTTAGGATACGAAAGTCCTAAGGAAGAGGTGTCTTTAAGGTATCTAAGGATTCTTTTTACTGCTTGTAGGTGTGATTCTCTAGGAGATGACTGAAATCTAGCACACAAGCATACACTAAACATTATATCGGGTCTACTAGCAGTTAAATATAGCAATGAACCAATCATAGACCTATATAGTTTAGTGTCTATACACTTTCCTCCTTCATCCTTATTAAGCTTGATATTTGTGCTCATTGGTGTAGAGTAAGGTTTAGACTCATCCATTCCAAATCTTTTGAGCAAATCTTTAGTGTACTTAGCTTGATTTATGAAAATACCTTCTTTGCATTGTTTAACTTGAAGTCCTAGAAAGAAGGTTAACTCTCCCATCATACTTATTTCAAATTCACCTTGCATTAATTTTGAGAAATCTTTACACAATGACTCATTTGTAGATCCAAAAATGATATCATCCACATAAATTTGAACTACTAATAAGTCATCACCCTTAGATTGGATAAATAAGGTGGTGTTTACTTTGCCTCTTACAAAACCTTTTTCAATTAAAAACTTTGAAAGTCTTTCATACCAAGCTCTAGGAGCTTGTTTTAATCCATATAAAGCACTTGATAGTTTGAAAACATGGTTAGGAAACTTTGGATTTTCAAAACCGGGAGGTTGTTCAACATAAACCTCTTTATTTATGTAACCATTTAAAAAGGCACTTTTTACATCCATTTGATATAATTTAAAATCCTTGTAACATGCAAAGGCAAGTAGCATCCTAATGGCTTTTAATCTAGCTACCAGAGCATATGTTTCATTATAGTCTATTCCTTCTTCTTGCCTATATCCTTGAGCCACTAACCTAGCCTTGTTTCTAACAATAATGCTATTCTCATCCATCTTATTCTTGAATATCCATTTGGTTCCAATGATGGGATAATCATTAGGTCTTGCTACTAGTGTCCACACTTTGCTTCTCTCAAATTGATTTAATTCCTCTTGCATGGCCATAATCCAATTTTCATCTTTCAAGGCCTCATTCACATTCTTTGGTTCAAATTGTGACATAAAGGCTACATATTGACATATGTTTCTATCGGTAGACCTAGTTCTAACGCCAATGTTTGGATCTCCAAAATATCATTTTCCTTCACATAACCAAGTTCTCTTGGACACTTAGATTCTTTTTCAATTATTTCTTGTTCCATGGACTCCTCATTTTTGTTAATATTAAGATCTTCTAATTGTTCTCTAACATCTTTATCTTAAGATGGATCAACTACAGGTTCATCAAAGATCTCTACTTCATCATCAAAATTGGTTCTACTAGTGATATTTGATTCATCAAAGATTACATAAATTGACTCTTCTACTACAAGTGTTCTTTTATTGAAAACTCTATAAGCCTTAGAATTTAAAGAATAACCAAGAAAAATACCTTCATCACTTTTTGCATCAAATTTTCCTAGGTTATCTTTACCATTGTTCAAAACAAAACATTTACATCCAAATGGGTGAAAATAACTTATGTTAGGCCTTTTTCCTTTATAAAGCTCATAGGGAGTTTTCTTTAAAATAAGCCTTACCATAGCTCTATTTATAACATAGCAAGCAATATTTATTGCTTCAGCCCAAAAATATTTAGGTAAGTTATTTTCACAAAGCATGGTTCTAACCATTTCTTCTAAGGTTCTATTTCTCCTTTCAACTCCTCCATTTTGTTGAGAAGTTCTAGGTGAAAAATTATGGCTAATACCATTTTCATTGCAAAATGTATCAAAACCAAGATTTTCAAATTCTTTTCCATGATCACTCCTAATACTAGTAATAGAGTAACCTTTTTCATTTTGAACAAGTTTTGAGAAAACAATAAATTTGTCTAAGGCTTCATTTTTCACACTTAAGAAGAACACCCAAGTGAACCTAGTGTAATCATCAACAATGAAAAAACCATAGTGTTTTCCTTCTAAGCTAGTTGTCCTAAATGGTCCAAAGAGATCTAAGTGGAGAAGCTGAAGTGATCTAGAGGTTGTAACACACTTCTTAGATTTAAATGATATTCTCTTGTGTTTCCTTCTTACACATGCCTCACAAACTTTATCATTTTCAAATTTAAGCTTAGGCAAACCTACCACTAAGTCTCTTTTGACTAATTTAGATAAAACATGCATGCTAGCATGACCTAGTCTTCTATGCCATAACCAAGGTTCATCTTCTCTAGTGGCTATAAAGCATACATTCTTGCTATTTAGTTCATCTAAATTAACAATATAAATGTTTTCTTGTCTATGTCCAATAAAGAGAATTTGATTAGTTTTAGCATCAACAACATTGCAACATAAAGCATCAAACACAACTTTAAAACCCTTGTCACACAATTGACTAATACTAAGCAAATTATGTTTTAAACATCTAACATACAAAACATTCTCAATAGTTGAGGAAGAGTTACCAATGGAGCCAATACCTTCAATTTGTCCTTTGGAGTTGTATCCAAATGTGACTTCTCCACCACTTTTATGCTTTAGGAACTTGAATTGGCTCTTATCACTCGTCATGTGTCTTGAGCATCCACTATCAAGGTATCGATGCCCCTTGGACTTAGCCTTGTAGCAATACTCTTCCTCCTACATACAAACACATCAAGCTTTTATCTTAGGTACTCAAATTTTCTTGGGTCCTTGAGAGTTAGTACTACTAATTTTTTATCCTTTAGGGATCCATTTCATTTTTAAGGACTCATCACTTGAATTTAAAACATGTTTAGGCACCCAAATCTTGACAGCCATTTTTCCTTTAATCATGGTCTTCCTAGAGGTGCATGCTTGTGAAAAATGTCCTAGTTTATTACATAATGTGCACAAAACAAATTTTCAATCTTTAACTAGGAAATTTTTTAGATGAGTTTCTTTGTTTGATGCATTATAGCCTAACCGTTCTCTATCAAAGAATGCTCTTTAGGTCTCCAACATATGATCAAGTTTTTGTTGACCCATATAAAATTTAGAAAATGAGTTTTGCAAATTAGTGTTCTTTTTATTTAATTCTTCTATTTCTAAATTTGCATTTTCTAATTTCTTATCACATTCTAATTTAACATTCATAAGCATTTCATTTTCCTTTTTCAACTTAGAGATCATTTTCTTATTTTTCAAATTCATGCATTCAAATTCATTTGCTAACTCATCAAATGCATCTTGCAATTCATCAAAAGTGTATTCATTAGTATCTAATGAGTTAGATGTTACCTTTTCATCTTCAAAAGCCATAAAACAAAGGTTGGCTACTTCATCTTCCATATTCTCTTCATCGGAGCAATCATTATCACTCCATGTAGCCACCATTGCCTTCTTCTTTGGTTTCTTCTCATTTTGCTTTCTATAAAGAGGACAATCAAATTTAATATGACCAGGTTTTTTGCATTCATAACAAATAATTTGGTCCTTTTCTTTCCCACTAGTTTCTCCTCTATTGAACTCTCTCCTAGGAGGTCACCTAGATTTTCCACTAGCTCTCATCTTCATGAATTTGTTGAATCTCTTGGCGAACATAGCCATTTCTAAATCCTCATCATCACCACTTTCATCATGATCGTCCTTTGATTCCTCAATTGTGGTGGACTTTAGAGCTACTCCAGCTTTCTTTGGGGGATCTTGATTTCTCTTAATTTTCATCTCATAAGTAAGTAAAGATCCCATAAGTTCATCTAATGAGAGTGTATGAGGATCCTTGGATTCCTCAATAGCAGTGACTTTAGTTTCCTATGATTTAGGTAAGCTATTGAGTATCTTTTTCACCATTTCTACATTAGAGTATGTTTTTCCTAAGGCTTTAAGACCATTTATGATGTCAGTAAACCTAGTAAACATGTCACTAATTGACTCATCATTCTTCATTCTAAACATTTCATAGTCTTGAGTGAGCATGCCTACTTTTGTTTCCTTGACTTGTGTGGTTCCCTCATGTGTGATGGCTAGTTTATTCCAAATTTGTTTAGCATTCTCACATTGTGAAACTCGAGTATATTCATTTGGTCCTAATGCACAAAATAGTGTATGCATTGCCTTAGCATTTAGTTATGCCATTCTAATATCGGTAGTATCCCACTCATCCTCTTTCTTTGGCACATCCTCCTTATCTACTTTCTTAATAGGGACAAGAGGACCTTTAACTATAATCCTCCACACTTCATAATCATTAGCTTGAATGAATAACATCATCCTAGTCTTCCAATAAGCATAATTTTCACCATTGAAGAGTGGTGGTCTAACAGTAGAGTGTCCCTCTCCTACAAAAGGTGTAGATACACTAGTTTGAGCCATCTAGATCGTTTTTACTCGAAGGGAATTACTCCTAATCGATTCTAGAGTCCAAGCTCTGATACCAATTGTTGGCTCTACCGAGAGGGGGTGAATCGGTTTTTATACTAAAATTTGGCTTTTCTAAGGATTTAATTCACAAAATGCAATAAATAAAGCAATAATGAAATAAATGCAGTAAGTAAAGAAGGATAACAGAAGCAAACACAGATTTTATAGAGGTTCGACCAATCTTTTGCCTACGTCCTCTCTCCTTGATCCTCTTGTCAAGTGATTGATTCCACTCTTCCTTTAGAATTCTTACAAACCACTTCAAGGTGTGGTGATACCTCTTACACTTTCTCTTGATGGCTTAGAAACAACCTTCTAAATCTATCCTCTTACAATGCTACCCTCACTCTTACAATAATAACCTCACAAGGTTTGCTCACACCTTTGAGAGTCAGCAATTTGAGTGAGTAGGTGAAGAACAAAGTAATTTTCAACAAATAGAGTACAAAGAGTAAATATTTCTGCTAAGATTTCTTTCTTGAATGTATGAGAGTTTCTTCAGCGCTTGTTCTGCCTCCAAACTTCATAAATGCCTTTATTTATAACCCACCAAATGATTGGAATGGTTGGTGAAGCATTTAATGCAATTCCTCCCATTGACACCCTCAAAAACTAGCCTTTGGGGTCAGGTTTCGTGCAAACGGATCGATCCCTTTACCAAACGGATTGATCCCTTTTCTCCAGAATGCATTCTAACCTGTTCCAGGATGCTTCTCCAACTTTCTGCCAAAATGGGATCGATCCTTCTACAGTGGGGATCGATCCCTTTTAACCAGAATGCTTTCCTGCACATCTTTAATTGCAATTTGAGACAGTTTATGGTTTTTTTGTGATTCTAAGTCAGTTCAAAAAACTTCTAACACTTTTCTAAGAGTATTTACTGACTTTTTCAATTGAAATCACAATCCTAAACTTGTTTAAAATATTTTCTATCATTGAGTTCATTCAAAACAAATTTACTTTGTAGAAAAATCATTTTCAAGCTTACTTGAGTTTTGTCATTTCAAAATACTTGTCAATTTAAAGTTAACAACTAGCAACAGCAGTAAAAAGGAACAGTTGAGGAAGCTTGCTTGGCTGTTCGGTTTGACCAAGTTTTTCTCTCCTTTTTATAAGCTTCATCCAATAAGATTCATTCACATGTTAAATTTTTAGCTTCTCTTTCTTTATGTATCTCTTTTATTGAAATTTTATACTATAAGAATTATAGTTGATTTTCTTTAGATAATTTCTAGCTGAGCAGTTCACAGCAGTAATGAATGGCGTACTATCCAACTTTTGCTACACTTTCCTTGATTCATTTTACCTCTCTTGAGGTATACGTCAACCAATAAATTTCAGCCATATATCCAATTAATAACTTCCTTCCATCGTATTATCATTTATAAATTTTTATAGCACAAAAAGGATTGCATTTCAGCTTGTATCTAGCCGTATATTACACTTCAATAGGAAAATAACGTGCAGTCAAATTTGCTGAACGTTTTTGCCTTGTTTTCTTCCTCTTTTTATAGGTTCCATCCAATGACAAATTGTCATAGGTTCAAAAATAAAATTCCCCTCTCTTAAAGAAATAATTTATTTGTATTTTATCCCATGAAAATATCACTTCCATTCATAATTTTCAGATTTATTTTCTTCATTTATCCTATACTTTCAATTCATCCTTCAATATTTATTTCATCTCTTATACACCATACTATAATTCATAATCCAAAGTGGAAATCCTCATTTAATCTTTATTTAATTTCACTAATTAATTTATTTCCACTATCAAGGATTTACAAAATATTGTATACAGTATTATAAAATCGGGTCTCACAGTTGAATAGGAAAAGGGCACGCTTGTCCTAAAAGAATTATTTAACTCTTTCCCCTAACTCAAAATTTGCATTCTGATCTCACAAGATAGAATTAAGAATCGGTGGTGCGAAGAAAGCAGGATTTTGAAAGAATTCCAATTCAGAGCCCAAATTAAACCAGTTAGCAGAATTGGTGAGGCCTTTAGACAAGAACTAAAAGCAAATTCTCCCCAAACAACCAACTTCTTAGGCTATAAGATTTTATATAGAGTATAAATGATTTAGTTAAATTATAAAATCATTCTCAAATGAACATAATTAAGTAAATAAATAAATATTTTAATATGTTAAATAAATAATTAAGTAATTTAAATATAATTGTATTCACATATTGTTCATGTGACATCAACTAATGATAATATAATTAAAGACAACTAAAAGATGTTATTTCATAATTTTATATTACTTTTAACCAAACACAAAAAACTTATATTTTCTTAATTGAACCAAACGTAAATACCTAACATTTATTTTCAAAACGTACAATATTTTAATAATGTTTATTTTCTAGGGCAATGACAATAAATTTTTTATTTTGAGTAATTTTTTAATATATTTCATTAAAGATAATACAAAGTGCAAGTAGTTCTCACATAAAAAAAGGAAAAAAAAATTATCTTTTGAGGTTTAAAAGTTTATTTACCTGAATTTACAACAAAAAAGAAATTAATAGCTGGACAAATTAACTATTTAATTTAATAATTGTATATGATACATTAATAGTGTATAATCTCTATACACTGTCAATGCACAAAAAGTTGATACATCATCAATAAGTATTTATAAGCAAATTGAAAAAAAATTATTTGTATTTATTTTTAAGGATTTGACATATTTTTAGCTTGTTTATTAATAATGTGTCAATTTCTAGTACATTAATAATATATAGAGATTATACACTGTCAGTGTATCACATATAAATCATTTATTTCCTTAACCCATAATTTTACATTTAATTGTGTTTTATAAAAAAAAGATATTTAAAGTCAACAAAGTTACCCAAGAAGAATAAGAACGGACTTGATAAATTCTTAACATTTTATTCTTTAAACAAATATAATAAAAAATAATAAAAAAGAAATATATTTGTTTTTAAGTAAAATTTTATTAAATTAAACACAAAACTTTAAGTAAAACAAATAAACAAGAAAAAAATAATTTTGCTAATTAAAATAAAAAACATGGGAAATCTATATAAAAGTTGGACAGAATAAACTAATTAATATGAGATAATATAATTTTTTTAATTGTGTAAATTATTGTGTAAATTAATACTTTTCAAATAAGTTTTCATTTATAAATTTATGAAAAAAGAAATTTCGAATATACTTAATGCATAACCTAGAATTTTAAAAACTGGGCCAAAAGCCGAACATGGATTTAAGATGAGTTAAAATCAAAATTCAAAATTAACCGTAGGAAAAAAAAAAAAATCAATAGAGCATTCAGCATTTCTTCTCTCAATCACATCTCTCTGTCTCTCTCGTACAATAAGAGGAAGAGAATCCTTCCTTTCTCTCCGCAGATCTCCAAAATTCCTACTTTCCCAACCCTAATTTCATCACTCTCTGTAAAAATTAAAGATAAAACCCCCAATCTCTCTATAATATTTTTTTTTTGTGTTGGGTTTTGCCCTATCTCTCAAAGCCAGCGATCGAAATTTGAGCCGATGATTCTAGAACTCTCATGAATCTTCACCACGCTACCTCCCTACATGGACGAACGTAGTCCCTACGATGCCTGAGCTGCGCAGCCACGCTCGCAGAAATCGGGCTTCCATCAATCCTAACCCGAATCCAAACCCGATTGATATTCTCCAACCCGATACCAACAACAAAAAGAGCAATTTCACTGTTCGCACTCGCCAGAGGAGAACCGCGCAACCCAGGAAACAGAAAGAGGCGATCGTTGCTGCCGTTGATAACAAGCATAACAACAACGATAACAAACACAATAATATCGTGAGCGGTGTTGGTTTTGAAACGACGCCTGTCGGAGGAAAGGAAGTCGAAGATATTAAAGAGCTCAGGGTTTTGAGAGAAGAAGTTGCCGGGAAGAAGATGGACGAGTACGATAGTGGCGGCCGTAGCGGTGATAAAGGGCCCGGGGCCGATGATGAAGGAAGCACAGCTCCGCTTCCCGAGAAGGTTTTTTTTTTTACTTTCTGGGCTTTTTTTAAATTTTATTTAATTAATATTTCTGTTTTTGGATTTCTGATTTTAGTTTTATTTTTAATTTTGTTATCAAGGAATCCTGGTTTTGGGGTACTTTAGACTGTTAGTACTGGTTGTCCCTTCAAACTTTCTTGCATTAGCATTTTAAAGTAAGTTTTGGCTTTGTCGGATTGATCCTAGTATTAGGCTTCATTGAACACAAGCATCCATACAAAGAAAGACCAGATAATGTGGAGACTGACATTGTTCAATTTGTAATGTCGTTATATTATTCTGAAGAATGGATTCTTGACTTTCTCTTTGTTGCAACAGGTTCAGGTAGGCGGTTCCCCAATGTATAGAATAGAAAGAAAACTGGGGAAAGGAGGCTTTGGACAAGTTTATGTTGGTCGACGAATTGGCGCTGCTGGTCCAGGAGCTGTAGAGGTATAGAATTATTTTATAGTAGATCCGGTTGCATATTGTAATAGTTCATTTCCGCAGTATGCTAAACTTTTTATGTCTGAATTTTAGGTAGCCTTAAAATTTGAGCATAGAAGCAGCAAAGGATGTAATTATGGGCCGCCATATGAGTGGCAAGTTTACAAGTAAGATTCCCAACATTTCATTGATTAAGTGGTTGTTATATTTGTTCATAGCCTCATTAAATAGGGCTGTATTTAATTTGAGATTTTAACCATGGCTTTCAATGCTTTCTGTTCAGTGCACTTGGTGGTAGCCATGGCGTGCCTCGGGTTCATTACAAGGGCCGGCAAGGTGACTACTATGTTATGGTATGCACTGGCTTTAATGCAGTTCCTAAGTTTCTATGTGTGTGCGTGTCAGGTTTTAGAGTATGACTCTGAGATGTTGGTTGCAATGTTTTTTACAGGTTATGGATATGCTTGGACCTAGCCTATGGGATGTTTGGAATAATAACTCGCACACGTATGTTCTTTGTGAAGTTACATGGTGTATTTTGCTTAATTTATTCATTGATTGACCATTTAATGGTAGTTATATCTTTTCAATTTCAGGATGTCCATTGAAATGGTTGCATGTATTGCCATTGAGGCGATCTCAATCTTAGAGAAGATGCACTCCAGAGGGTGATACATTTTTCTATTTACCTATGATTTGTTTTTCTTTTGGTTTTAAGATATGGCAATAGGATTTGTGTTGTTAAGAATGTTGATGTGCTTGGATTGATAAAGGTTGATAATCTGTCTACTAAATTGAGGTCTCCATCATTGGTTTTTGGTGGAAAGGATTATGATTCTTCCTGCTACACGTGTTTTTTTTCTTTTTGTTCATTGGAACTCATTTGGTGCTATACTGTTGCTTCTGTACATTGCAGATATGTGCATGGGGATGTGAAGCCTGAGAATTTCTTGCTTGGTCCTCCGGGAACTCCAGATGAGAAAAAACTTTTTCTTGTTGACCTAGGTTTAGGTAAGCTGTAGATTTTTTTCTTTTAATATCTAATTTGTATGCAGATACGAATTATCTCACCGTTCTGTTTCTATTTTGATTTAACAGCAACAAGGTGGCGAGATAGTTCAAGCGGTCTACATGTTGAGTATGATCAACGTCCAGATGTGTTCAGGTAAAATAAAAAATTGTTATCCATTACTGTGTCATACTTATCTTTTCTTTTCCTTCTCTTTTTTATTTTGTGGTGGTGCAGAAATTAGATTTGCTTATCTATCTTGTAACCTTGCGGGTTCTTTTTCCTTTTCTATTTGAGGTTATGATTATCAGTTACTAATTATTCCTGCACTGCAGGGGAACTGTGCGGTATGCTAGTGTGCATGCTCATCTTGGTAGAACTGGTAGCAGGAGAGATGATCTGGAGTCTCTGGCTTACACACTCATATTTCTCCTCCGTGGTCGGTTACCTTGGCAAGGATATCAGGTTTGTATTTCCTTAATATAAATTTCAGTATATTCACATTTATTATCTGTTACCTTTCTGATGCAAGTGTTTATTTTAGGGTGAAAATAAAGGCTTTCTTGTTTGTAAGAAGAAGATGGCCACTTCCCCAGAAACTTTGTGTTGCTTTTGCCCTGCACCTTTCCGACAGTTTGTTGAGTACGTTGTGAATTTGAAGTTTGATGAGGAACCAAATTATGCAAAATGCATCTCTCTCTTTGATGGGATTGTTGGTCCAAATCCAGATATTAGACCAATAAATACTGATGGTGCTCAGAAGGTACTTTTGGTTTCTTATGTCTACATTATTTGGTTAACTTGCATTGAAAAAGAATTGTATCTTAGTCTTTGAAATTTATTTAACATATGTTTTTTGTCTTGAAGCTCATATATCAAGTAGGGCAAAAGAGAGGACGGTTAACAATGGAGGAGGAAGAGGATGAACAGCCAAAGAAGAAGGTTCGAATGGGAATGCCTGCAACGCAATGGATTAGTGTGTATAATGCTCGTAGGCCTATGAAGCAGAGGTATCTATCTTAAAATCACCATCACACTTTTCAAGTCATGAATAAGACCAGTTGTTGACAATTTCTATATCCTGTTGTAGATATCATTATAATGTGGCAGATGTGAGGCTTCCCCAACATATTGAGAAAGGTAATGAAGATGGGTTATTTATCAGCAGTGTGGCTTCTTGTTCAAACCTGTGGGCCCTTATTATGGATGCTGGTACTGGCTTCACTGCTCAAGTTTATGAACTCTCACCATACTTTCTTCATAAGGTTGATTCTGTTCCTTTTGTCTATTGAAGTCTGCTATATTACATATTTCGTGTTAGTTGTATGCCAATTTGATATTTATGCTTCGCTATTTATGTCCAACATAGTTGATCTAACAATTTTGTCATTTTCTGAAAGGAATGGATTATGGAGCAATGGGAAAAGAATTACTACATCAGTGCAATTGCAGGAGCTAGTAATGGGAGTTCATTAGTTGTAATGTCTAAGGGTTAGTTTAGCTATCCTTAAAGTATATAAAAGGAATTACAATTTTTATATTTATACAGTATCTTATTTCTGTTGCTTTATTAAATGTAGGGACCCAATATTTGCAGCAATCCTACAAAGTTAGTGATTCATTTCCCTTTAAGTGGATCAACAAAAAGTGGAGGGAGGGTTTTTATGTGACTGCCATGGCTACTGCTGGAAGCAGATGGGCAATTGTTATGTCACGTGGTGCTCCATTTTCTGACCAGGTTTTTATTGATTTCAAGGATATCTGATCAATGGAACTCCATTTTTGTGGTAAATG
The DNA here is from genome assembly GCA_031772115.1 of Heritiera littoralis. Taxonomy (NCBI): domain Eukaryota; kingdom Viridiplantae; phylum Streptophyta; class Magnoliopsida; order Malvales; family Malvaceae; genus Heritiera; species Heritiera littoralis. Next base: position 10,219,529 of record JAPDPK010000006.1, on the reverse strand, counting down.
GAAAGCTTATGGCCTGGCTATCCTTTTTTGGTGCACTTGCAGGTTGTAGAATTAGATTTTCTCTATCCTAGTGAAGGTATTCATCGGAGGTGGGATATTGGCTACCGCATCACTTCAACTGCTGCAACTTGGGATCAAGCTGCTTTTGTTCTTAGTGTTCCACGAAGAAAACCTGCAGATGAAACTCAGGAGACCCTTCGAACATCTGCTTTTCCTAGCACTCATGTGAAGGTATTTCATTCAACTTCAATCACTAGCTTATTTCATTCGTTTTCTTTAGCATAAATGTTTACATAGTGCTTCTTTCTTCAGGAGAAATGGGCGAAGAATCTCTATATTGCATCAGTTTGTTATGGTCGAACTGTTTCATGAACTGCCAAAGTTTTCTTCAGATGCCACTCATTTTATTTGACCGTGCATTTATACGACAAGAAATGGCTCTACTGCTTCATTTCTAGGGAACTAAACTCTTTAGCCAGATTGGTTGATCGCAGCATTTGGGAGTTGATGTATGCAAAATTCTACTTTATCATCACCATCATGTAGCATCTATTCAAACACCTGTGCACTGTCATTCAATCAAGTGAAAATCTTTATGAGCTAATTTCAGATCTTGTCTCATTAGATGCGGATGTCCTTACCTTGTATAGTTTTGAAATCATAATTTCTTGGTTGAAGGCAAGTGCACAGGTTTAGTTTAAATTGTTGGTGGTGAGGAACATGGATGATGATTTTATACTGGACTCTAGATGCTCAACTCATTCAATATGTACTATGTCTAGCCTTGTTTTTTGGACTAGAAGATCATTATGATCTTTCACCCTTTTACTTCTGGGATGTCTAATTTAACCCTAAAGAAGAGAGAATATTACTTATTTTGTATATTTTGAAACAACAGTATGTAATGGGATATCATTATTAACTTTTGTGCTAGAGTTGATGCTTGTATTCTCATTTTCTAAGAGCTCTTCCAGTGTATGCGGCCCATGATCCATTTGAATATCTTATGGATGGTTGGAGTAACACAAGCACACCAACAATTGCCTTGTCCTTTTGCCGAGCACCTCATTTTTCCATATATATATATATATTTTTGATAGATGTTCTCATCCCATTATTTCTCTGTTCCTAATGAAGAGTTCATGCTTTTGTTTTGTCTAGGTGCATTGTAGAGGTGATATATCTATTTCCTAAAAGTTTTACAGTGTCCTTGTGGATAAGCATTTGAATCGAAGTTTTGATATTTCAAAGTACCAATTTTTTGTATTCACTACCTTTTGAATCCCATAGTGGTAAATTGTAATTGTTTGCTGATGTCTGATAATTCCATTTGTAATTTAGCTCACAATTTGATCCTTTGATGCTACCTTATTGTTGTACTTTGGAGTTAACACTAGAGTGGTTTTGTGTTGATTATTTGTCAAAGCTCCAAATGTGAGCCTATGAGATGCTTTTGTATCATTAACAGAGTTCAAAATCTCAGCAGCTAGAATGCAGCACAGGCCCTTTTATATGCGCCTAAAAGTCTTTGCAGAGGAATTGTTACAAGACCAAGCAATTTTAATGCGGTAAGGAATTTTAACTGATTAACTTGATGCATAGTTTTAGGTTGTGAGATTAATTGCACTCCTTGCTGCTGCTGTTTTTGTGCACACTAACCTTTCTTTTTGGTTGCAATGTTTAGCCATACATGTTTTTTTCAGGTGCAGCTTCAGGTTGATTCATCTTTGAATGTTTCAACCATCCGTGTTTTCTGCCTCTGAAGTGGTAAGCTTATCATGCCTTATCCAGCAATTTATATAATTATCATTAATGGGAGTACCTGATGAATTCTTGGCCATATCTGATTTTGCCTACTCTGATTGTATTTGTGACTGATGTTATATGGAAATACAAGCATGCACCAGCTTTTTGTGATGCTTGGGGCACTATCACTTTTCTTTTACCTCTGCATTTCATTATTTCAAATAACTAAGAAACTTTTTCTGGTGTGCTGAAAGTTACTGATATTGTGGTTAAAGAATCTATAACATTGGCTTGACTGTTTCCATGTTGGGTGGAATTTAGGGGGTTTTGAGTTTTGCTTTTTTGCTCATGGGCTTGTAATGCGGTGTTTTGCTTTCTTGCAACAAGGCAATTTATTGTGCAAGTGTGTGTTAGCTAGCAATTCCATGCATTTGTACCCTCTAATATGTTGCATTGTTTTTCTGTTACGTTCTGCAGTAGATCTCTAACTCTTTCAGCTATGTTACGAAGTTGCCTGTTGTGCTGAAAAAGAAACCTATATCTGAACTTTTTGAATTAACTCGTTTAACTGCATATGTTTATAAAGTGATTATGCATTATAGTGGTTATAAGTTGACTAATTGCTTTCCTTTTCATGGTACCTATCTTCTATCTTCCCCTTTCCTAGCTAATTACTAGGAGGCTTGGAATTTGCAACTTTTCTTCTTGCAGAGCCACCTGGATGCTGATTTGAGAATTGTTGAACCATGACAATGATGCTTCTACTGTTTTGAGTACTATAGAATATTAGAATATTCAATAGAAGTTGCTTGAGAAGAGAATATTTCTCATCTAAGATTGATGGGTAGTGATTTTTTGGCAGTTTTTACAGAAAAATCTATTGGGAGTTGCATCTAAGCCAAACGATGCTTTTGTGACGTTATTTTCTTGCACTATCTATTATATGGTGTGGCTTGTAAGACCATAGTTTGTAGCACCTGAGTATTGGTTTAAAAGAATATGAGCTTGAGATATTCTTGCATGAGCTGGTCAGGCACTTGGGGGCATCTAAATCCTTTCAAGGATCGGTTATCCCGATTTTCACGGAGGGAGAATTTTATTAAGAGATTCGTGATGAGAGTTTTTCAATCTTTTAAAATAAAGGCTTTGAGGATGATGATTTATGACGAGAGTTCTTGTCCTTGCTATAAATTGGGAAAAGTGCTTAAACTGCACGAATTGTACAAACAATACAATCTTGGTGGTATATCCTTCGGATGGTTAGAGCATGAAGTCGGTTGCAAATTTGCATGTAATTCTCTTCTTGTTCATAAAACCTAAACCGCAATAAATCAAACCACCCAGATAAAAATGCAAAATTGTGATAGGAAGATGAGCAATGATTCAGAAGTTTCGTGCAAACCATCTGATTTGCCGGCCTAAAATATGACAATCTCCTCAAGCGAACTCTCTCCTGGCAAAAGGAACAGAAGAAAGATCAGTATTGGCAGAGCTTCGAAAAGAATGATGTTGATCAACGCGCAATGATGAATTTTTTAGGGTAATCACAGGCAGCTTGTTCATTTAACGGTCTAAAATTAATTCTATTTGAATCGAAAGTACTAAACGATAAAATTCTTTTAACAATGAAAAATTCAGTATTCGAATCATTTTCAAATACTTGAATAAAAAGTTTATTTTTACTTTTTTTTCCATCATTTCTTGGTCACAATGATATTAATTAAAAAGAGTAAAATGCTTGCCTCAGAACTGTCATGATCATATCGGATCAAAAAGAGACACCTGCATCCTCTAATGTCATGCGTTTTACTTTCTATCTCTACCATGTGAGCGTCATAGTAGATTGATTGGTCTCTTCTCTCCGAAAATCAAGCCAGAAAAGCAAATTAACGGAGTTGGAAGATTAATGGAGAAATGTCTGAATAATGAGTGCATCAACAGTCACCTGCAAGCATAGTACAAGATCTTCAACTATCACCTTGTTACATTCGAAGTGTTCAAATGGGATGGATCGTTCTCGTACTGCCTTCATTACATTAACCCATTCATCCTCCTCAGTCCCAAATCCAACAAATCTAGCACGAACTTCCTTTAACAAACAATATATTTTATCAAATGACTTGTAAATTAGGTACTTGGAATACAAGAAGCTCAATTAAGAACTTTCTGCTGTTTCAACCTAAACTCAGGCTATTAGTGCGTACTGTCTACATATCAATTTTGACTCCATCCTGCCACAAAATGATTGAGAATAACTATGACCAGTTATCAGTCCAGACAGTGGATGCGATGTATGATTTAGATACATACAGCTTCACCAGAACTGTGAAATCGGTGAGCAAGAAACGTATCAACATCATACCTGCATATCAAAATCAACTTAGTTCTACTTCACAGAACATAACAGAATAAAAGCATGTCATTTCAAATTTTTGTTTTTTATACATCGATTAACTATAACAAGAGAGAAAGCCTAGAATTATGCTATTGAATTAATTAAGATTCACGTGCTAACCATGCTCCATCTTTGGATGACTTTGCCTCAAATTCTAGTTATGATACATCGGGAGCCTTTTCTCCCATTTTTTGAACCAATCCTAGAGAGGGCAAAAAATTAGCAACAGAAAAACATGTTTTCTACAGAATATGAAAGGAATGGTTCAGCTGTGCAACAAAGTTCTCAATTTTATTTTTATGTCATGGTTTCTAGATGGCTTAATTGCCAAATATACCCTCAATCTTTTACATAAAATGGGTACAAGTCCTCAACGTTTTATTACATAGAATTCAATCTATAAATTTTTATTTTACTGTAAATAAACCCTCAGTCATTCAAAACTATGCAATTAAATCCAATCTATTAAATAATAATAACTTTCGTTAGTATTGCACACGTAGCATGCAACGTGACAACCAACTAAGCTATCCACATAGAATGTCCTAACAGCAGTCATTTAACAGATTTAGACTTTATTGCATGATTTTGAAAAATTAACGGTTTATTTATACTAAAATAACACTTTATGGACTGATTTCCACGCGATAAAATGTTGAGAATTTAATTTCATTTTATGCAAAAAGTTGATGGTACATTTGGCTATTAACTCTTTCTAGGTCACAAAGCAAAGGCAGACATGACCAAGACACTTGTTTAAGATTTTTACAGCAATTAAAAAGAGACAGAGTAATAAGAACTCTAGCGAACTTAAGTACTAAATTCCAAGACTTGTAGGCTTTGTTTGGTCCTATTTAAGATTTTTGCAGCAATAAAAAAGAGACAGAGTAATAAGAACTCTAGCGAACTCAAGTACTAAATTCCAAGACTTTTAGGCTTTGTTTGGTGGGGTGAAAAGAAAAATGGAATGATGGAAAATGATAGGAAGAGAAAAATAGAGAGATGGAAAACATTAATTTTTTTTTCTTAGGTGTTGTGGGTAGGAATGATGGAAAAATGGATGGAAAACAAATTTTTTTTCTTTCTATTGCTTGGCAGATTGGAAAAATGAGAGGTAAGAAAACTAAAAATAGAATAATTTTACCATCCTACCTCTTATATAAATATTTATCAAGTGTAATAATTTTTTTCATTCTTTTGGTATTTATTAAGTTTTTATTTTGGGTAAATTACATCTACCTCTTTAATGTTTGGCCATAATTCGACTTCAGTACACTAGTTTTAAAAATGAACACTTCGTCCTAAACTTTTTTATGTCACAAGACAACAAAATCTTTCCATTAGTCAATAGTTAGGCCAACTGTTAAAAGCTTAATTTTGTGACTATTTTATCTTTTGAGACTACTTGAAAAGCTTTAAATACTACCACAACCAAAAATAAAGTTAGACTAACTAAGAGGTACTACTAGAAAGGTATTTATTTTTTACTTTTAATTTATTTTTTGTTTATTTATTTGTTTATTGTTTATTATTTTTGTGTTTTATGTTATGTTCTAAGTTTGTGGATTTATTTGCTTATTAATTTATTAATTATTATTTTTGTGTTTTATGTTCTACACTAAGTTTGTGAATTTATTTGTTTATTATTTATTATTTTCTTATTATTTATTAATTTATTATTTAGTATAAACCCCATAACTAACCATTGGCACAATTTATTTTCCATGAGTTTAGGGTAAAATTCAAAGATTATTATCATGCCTTTTTCAAGCAATAGTTATGCACCAGAATATGATATTCAATTTCAAAACAAATATGTTTTTGCAAAGTTCTAACTTTTACTTTTTCCAATCGACCTAAAGCTCCTTTCAGTTGTTACCTTACTACTTGTTTTATGCTAATGGTTTTGCTTCATAAAAATCTAAATTTTAAAATAATTGTTCCATAACAAAAAAATGTATTATATTCTTAAAAAAATAGAAATTTATTCGTAACTATCAACAAATATTATTATTATTTGCTACAATTGGGAAAGTATGAAAATCAAATAACCAAAACAACAATCCGGAGCCTAAACTTCTTGCAATTTTTTGACAAAACTCCTTACTCTGCAGTAGCTCTCTTGATTCTATTAGCAATTTCTCCATCTTTTCAATATGTACATAAAGATGAAATGTATGTTTTAGAATCCCAAAGCACAATAACTTTGCAGAAACCACAAACAAGAGGCATCTCAACAATTAATACATAAATTCAATATAAGTATCGCATTGGCTCGCTTATAGCAAAAGGTTAGAATCAACAACATCCAAGCATAGTGACATTATTACTATGTCAAACCAAGAAAGATCCTAATTTTAATACATATGGTTGGAAAATAAAAATCAAAACTTTCACATGCGAACATGTGTCAAGATAGGAGTTCTATTAACTTCACATGTTAATAATTACAATTAACATTAACATGTATTCAAGCTAATCAAAAGCAGAAATGCAAGACAATACATTAAGGTATAGGAAGCTTTGAATATTGAGAACTATGAATATATGTAAAAATTTCACATCATCATTTTTTTTAGAATCTAGACATATAATTTGGTGCTAAATTTCTCAACTATTCATTCATAAAGAAAGCTGCTAACTGTTAATAGCACATAAATCTAGTAACCAGATAAAAATCTCTTAAAAAAACCATGAATATAATAAAAGAAAGTAGAAGCCAAAACTACACATTTGTTAACAAATGGAGAAACTGGTGACTGTTGGAATTTGTTAAAACCTCACCAAGTCACTAACATAAAATTAAACGCAGTAAAACTGACATGGATGTGGGCGAGAGCTTAATCTCTCTATATCATATTACCACGTTGTTGAAGCCTGAGCAGTATGCTTCTTGTTGACTGCCCTTGGACCTGAAACGAAGAGAAAACTAGAGAGTGAGAAGTAGAGTAGTGAGAGAGAGAGAGAGAGAGAGGAGAGAGAGGAGAGAGCTACTCCCATCCCTCTATCGAAAGTTATGAAACTCAATGGGCCAGCCTCATATATATGAGGTTGAGAGTAGGGACCTCTCTCTATGGGATTCATGTATAAACCCTTCCCATTATAGGTTTAATACACGTATATTATATATTTAATATAATTTAATATGGATTGCACTTTATACAAAATTATACTATTAATTAAATAATTATACGATGTTAATTACACTTAACTAGTCCACATTAATAGGGATATTTCAACACTCCCACTTAGACAATTAAGTTAATTAATGAAAACATCATATAAATATCAATATGTATTCATAAGCCCTCTAGATACATTGTATCGAAAGGGTACAAATATGTAGAATTGTAAATACCTTAACAACAATAAGCCTTTTACAAGCTTCAAAATGCATCATACCGACAGGGCACAAATGCGTAAACTCATAAAGACTTCAACAAAATAGTAGTATAAAGTGTGAAATGGAAATGATATGAAAACAAAATCAAATATTTATTTCCATTAGGTCCATGCATCTAAATCGAATGATGCATCGCTTCAACGGAAACACATGAGACTAATACAAATTGTCTCATCTAACAGAATGCCATATTCATCAGAATGCGCCAAAACAAAATATGAATATATGGCAAGTAGGAAACCATCCACTCTGTTGCAACTGATTTCATTACAGAGCTCCCACTAACTTAATACAATAAACGACTCCATATGCCTCAAACAAGTGTTGTCATCAGAACACTTTAGCATCCAAATTCATGGTTAATCAGAATAAGCTCTTTAACTATGTGCTCTACAATCAATTAAATAATGGATTCCATTATTTTTCTCTTTAACAAACCGAATGATGACATCTAAACATTTAGAGTGTTAGGAACTCCTAGCACTTTAATAGAGAAAATACTTGCTGCAGCATTACCAAAGTACATCTCCAGGACCTAAGATGAAATTCTGCAACCTAAATAGCCCATCATGTAGCTTTACAACATGCTACATATTTAGCCTCCATAATCAAGGACATTATAAGTGGTTGTTTCACACCTTTCAAGAAACAGCTCTTCTATCCACAAATATATAACTAGAAAATTTGTTTCCATCAACTGGATAGCTTGCAAAATCAATGCCAGAATATCCGACTAGACCCAAAATGTCAGATTTGTTGATATCTAAATACTCTTTTTGCAGCTTCCAACTCTCTATTACAGGATCGATCAAGTATCTCCGAAATATTCCTATAACATACACAACATCAAAATGTGTACAAACTTGAGCATACAGTAATTACCCACAGTAAGACATACATAACACTCGACATGAGCTCTTTCATCATCACTTTGAGGACTTCAAGATTTTCACAATATGTCACTTTTCAGTAAAAGACGCCTCAAATAGGAGAACAATATTCATTAAACCTACTTAACACAAAATATAGGTTTCTTGAGACCAACAAAGTATGCCTATAGGTATGTCGCAATGAATCTCAATCCCTAAAACAAATAAAGCCTCACTAAGATTCTTCATCCTAAAGTGACATAACGACATGAACTTTGTCTCATACATTAGGTCAATGCTATTGGCTGCCATTTGATATCATCAATTTAGAGCACAATAAACACATAACTTCTCCCACTGACCTTACAATGGATCCAATTATCGAATGTGTTCTCCATGAAGTTACTATCTCATTACTTTAGATACAGTCTGGATGCCTTTTAATGTTCGCAAATGAACTCCTTGAGTTCACAAACTATATGTTCCATCTTAGGAACTACAAAATTTTAGGTTGCTTCATTTAGATATTTTACTGTCCAAGATAGAGCTCCTAATCAAAATGAGGCCATCATGATTCTAAAAGAATCTTGGGAGAAACAGGAAAGAAGGTATTCATAAAACCAATTCCCTCTCTTTATTTAAAGTCTTGGCCACATTTGGCTTTAAATCTTCTACCTAGTCTCTAAAGTCTCTTTTTGGTCTACAATGATGTGACAACTCAAGTAGATCCCATTCAACTTTATACAATATAGATGCTTACTCATCCTATATGGCAAATATCCAACTCCAAGAATTCAGATCAGTATAACCTCTTGACAAATATCAGAATTAGAAGACACATGAATTTTATATTCATGTTCTTTTGTAAGTTCATATGCAGGTATAGAAATACGGTATTGAGATCAACTATTGATTTTTTCAACTGTGGCCTTTTACCATCAAAAGGTAATGCATAGATGGGAATGGCACAACAATATGTATTTCAGTAATGATTTTGTGGAGTTCATATCTCCCATTTTTTAAGTCATCCTCTAAATAGATTGCATTGTCAAACTCAATGATCCTAATACCATATGATGGAAAATCAGAATCTAGAATCTTTTTAGCCGATATAATAACCAACGGAATTGCCGCTGACAGTTTTCTTGTCAAATTTTATTGACTACAGGTTATAGGCTTTTGGCTTGCTTTATAACCCTAGATACAAAAGGTGACACAAACTCGACTTCTTGTCTGATTATAACTTGGGATGAATTTTGGGAATTGTTTTTGCTTGGAGATCAACTTTGAATGTGAGTTGTAGTTTTCATAACTTCACTCGAATTTTGAAAATTTGGAGTGACCAACATAAATTGTACCATATCAAAATGTACAAATGATTATTACCGCAATCTCATTCTGTTTCGATATTCCAAGCACAGTAAATTAGATGTCAATATATAATCTTGTAGTGCACTTATCCCAAAAAATCGGTATATGATTTCGCCTAGCTTTATTATACCGAGCACATTATTCATCACTTCTATCTAATCATTACCTTAAGTAGCTTACCATTCGTATGCTAGGTAGCAGAATTAATCAGAATGCTTAAGGCCTTTATAAGATCAGATCTTTCACTCATATGACCTAAATTAGAATGGTCTTTAGTGAAAGTGATGAAATGCTTATATCTACAAAAAACTGAATGTGGAAACGATCTATAAATGTCGGTATGTATCAGTTCCTGCTAATCTTAATATCTGTTATTCATATCCTTAATATTAGTAGCAAGATTTCCCTAAATGCAATCTTTACATGTGTCTCGAAATGTCCCTAACTCTTGTCACAACTTGATAAATTTCTTATCTATTCTACAATAATCAAAATCGACAGTCACATCATTCACAATTGAAGAAAATTTGCCCGATATTAAGATACAAGTCTATCATATATCCATCATATAAAATGCCAGAATCAATACACATGTTGTTGATAAGCAGAAATACTTTTTCGTTATCAAAAGGAAAAGTATAAACCGATAGTAATTCCAAAATTGTCTGTAGAATGTAACAATAAACTAGCCAATTCTTATATTTTCAGCATGGATTTTAACCCCATAGCCCCGATTCATAATTATTTTCCCTCATTTGATCTCTGGTTGCTTATGACTTTATCAATAATAGCACCAGTATCCAACCACCAATAGTTAGAAGGCATATCTCCTAGATTGGATCCAAAATAAAGGCTAGCAGAATGCCTTTTAACACACATCTAGTCTAGAAGGACTCTTACAATCTATCCCCTTGTGCCCAAGTTTATGACAGAAGTAGCACACATTAATATTTAAAGGTGTTGGTGGAATCAAAACGAGAAGTTGACTTGGCAAATTTCTTCTTCTAAAATGACCTTTTATTGAGACCTCTTAATACAATTAATTCTGGCAATAATATTGGAATATATCATCATTATGGCTGAATGAGATCTGTTAACCTAAAAGATCTCCCACTCTTGGGTGATAATATCAGTCTTGGTATTAATATGCCATACTTCCTTTTGTCTATTAAGATACACTGAATGAGATCTGCAAACCTGAAAGATCTCACACTTTCTACCTCAAAAGGAAGTCGTATCGAATCTACAACATATGAAACTAATCCCTTATTGCAACCTTTATCAATCTTATGCGAACTATTTCTTAATGGCATCCATAAATACTTCTTGGTTATCATTAATTGGAACACTTTCTCTAATGTGTTCATTAATGGTATACCCTATATAATCAGAGAATTCTAATTCGAGTGTTTCGAAATTCCATATTAATATCTTGTCCTCAAAGAGCTCACACTATTGGGTATAGAAGATTGATCGACTCTCAAGGCTACTTCCTAGTTTAATATTCCCCTAACCATAGAGAGCAATTCACATTATCTATCTAATTCGATCCTGCTAGAGACTTGATATGTAATAGTGGCACAGATAATCAAAATTAATGGAGGTTAGTGGAATAATTCAAACAATATCAAAATTTATTCTACAATATGTTACAGGGGATAAGACAAAACTGATTGAATATAAAGCTGAATGATCGCCCCATTGACAGGGTAGGAAAATCATGTATATCCAAACCAGTATCCTCTCAATCCCAAGCATCTTTCAAAGCAACAAGCAATCCGACGAGGAGAGACTTGCCACTTCTAGAGATCTTAGTAAATTATGCAACTATCACTATGTATTTCCTTAGTATTATATCCTTAAAATTATCAGAATAAATCGTCAAAAAATCTTTATGACCATTCTTGCGACAGGCAAGTACTATTCAATCCAATTAATGATTTATAATTTTAAGAATATTCACATAATTGATTGACCAAAATTAATTACATCCAAAATATGCAATTTCTAAAGCATATGTAGTAATTTTAGACCCAACATTAATTAATTAAATTATTTTCTCATAAATGTGAATATTCAAATAATAAGGCAATGCACTTTTTTAGAGAGTTTATTTGTTTAAATAAATTATTAATGGAATGGGTAGACTATAATCCAAAATAACTCAAACAAAAAACCCAAATAATTTATTTAAACTCAATTAATTAGGCCAATTATCAATATTTTATGGGCATGGGTATACATTACAAAATTAAGTGAATTATGAATAAAATGGGTAATTGAATTCCTAAAAATTAACCCAAAATTAATTCCTCCAAAATTCACTTATACCCCTTTAATTTTGGGCTTAATAATTAATTATGGCTATTTAAATAAATTTGGTTATAACCAAAATTGTCCAAAAAATTAATTAACTAAATAGCCCATAATTAATTAATCAAAATGGTCCTTAAAACCATAATCCAAAATGGCATATTAATTAATTATGAAAAATAACCAATAATTAATCCAAATTTAATAGCTAAATAAAATTAATTAATCAATATGGCCCTTAAAATTAATTAGGCAAAATAGCCCTAAAATTAATTAATTTTAATTGCCCAAAATTAATTTTATACTAAATAGTCAATTAATAAAATTAAATAATTAAATAAATAATTGCCCATAATATGGCAAAATTTATTTTGGCCTAAATTAAGTAAAGTCTTAATGCATAATTAAAATAAAACAAAATGACATTTTAATTTCTAAAATTAAAAAGCCCAAAATATATTAACAATAATGGCCCAAAACTAAACCATAAAAAAACTGCCCAAGATAAAATAGTGGCCCACTTTAAAACACTCAACATGGCCCAAAAATAAATCCCAAGAAACAACCCAAAAAATTGCCAAAACCGGCCCAAAATACCAAAAAGGAAGGGCCCAAAACGTGCAAAAAACACTAAATGGCCTCGAAAACGAGGCTCCTTTTTTTAAAAAAATTTTGTCTCGGGCAAGTGAGGAAACATCACACACACGCGCCTTACGGCCTTATCTGGCTCATGCATCTTCTTCACCTGATCGGGTTTCTATAGAAAAATTGGTCTTTGACCCAACCCACTCCAAAAGCTCTCGTTTTCAACCATTTTCAGCCCAGAATAAAGAGGTTTTTCATCCTAAAACCCTCTACAATAAGAATCTAACCAAATTTTGCTTCAAAAACGCCAAAAACCGAAATGGGTTTAAGCTATCCGAAAATTAAAGCTTCAAAAACGGCTTTTAATGACTTCTCTCTCTCAAACAGTGATGGTAATGACTTTCGGTGAATCTGGCTTTGATATCAATTGTTGAAATTTGTTAAAACCTCACCAAGTCACTAACACGAAATTAAACACTATAAAACTAACCTGGATGTGAGTGAGAGCTTAATTTGGCTATACCGTTGTACCACGTTGTTGAAGCTTGAGTCGTATGCTTCCCGTTGACTACCATCGGACCTGAAACGGATAGAAAATGAGAGAGTGAGAAAGAGAGTAGTGAGAGAGAGAGAGAGAGGAGAGACCTACTCTCGTTCCTATGCCGAAAGTTATGAAACTCAATGGGCCAGTCTCATATATATAGAGGTTGAGAGTAAGGATCTCCCTCTATGAGATTCATGTATAAACCCATCCTATTATAGGTTTAATACACATATACTATATATTTAATATAATTTAATATAAGCCACACTTTATACAAAATTATATTACTAAATAAATAATTATACGATGTTAATTACACTTAACTAGTCTATATTAATAAGGTATTTCAACAGTGACTACCCAGATCATGAAATGACACCGGAAAGAAAAAAGAAAGAGTTTTATTACCTCAGCCTTTGTAAATCTAGAGAAGACTGATCTCTTTGTCTTGGGCGCAGACGATCCATTAGAAACTTGTAACTTTTCCCTCTATAAATTGGTAGGGGGCCACTGGAAACGATTTTGGATTTGAGGAAGCTCTAAAATATTCCATCAAAAAAAATAAAGGAAGCTCTAAAATATAAAACTATATAATCTGGAAAGCCCTCAAATATCGGAGTTTCAGAGACTGTGTTGTACAGATAATGCCAGTTTAAGCACCTTTGAAGATTTAGATTCAATTTTTTATTATTACTTTATTTTATTTTAGTTGCCTTAGATTAGGAATTAGGAAGGCTGAAGAATTTGGAATGTAACAGACTAATAGTAGAACTGTAGAAGAGAAGCTTTGCTTTTCAGAGTACAATCAAATCAATCGTAGAATTCCGAAATGAGGAAAATTCCCAAATAAGAAAATTTAAGCTAGTTTGAATGCCAAAAATTGATTTTTGTTTTTTTTTTTTGTATTTGTTAGTTTCTGTATATTGATCCAGAGATACTTTAATTATAAGAAAAAAATTAATTAAAAAATTAATTGATTAACGAAAAATGATTTATTAATCAACAAGAAATTATATTATATGTCTGAAAATTATCTTCTAGTTTTGAAAATAAAAAGATATTTTTTAAAAATAACTGTTGATTTATAATATTATTTATTAAGTTCGTAAGTATATTTCTACTCAAGCTAATTCTACTTGGATCCCACATTGGCTATATGTGTGAGTTTCTAGTAGGTTATATGGGATTCCAAACCTCACAAAATCACTATGGTTTTGTTGAGGTGTTATGTTTCGTCTCTGGCTAAAAAAAGTAAGTGCGTGTTGGTGTGTGGTGCAAATACGTGTTCGTGGGTCACCCCGATAGTGTGTTGTCTTCGGATCCCATATTGGTTGTGTTTGTGAATTTCTAGTAAGTTATATGGGATTCCAAGCCTCACAAAATTACCATGGTTTTATTAAAGTATTGTGTTCTGTCTTTGGCCAGAAAAAAACCTTAGAAATGATTTTTTAAACTTTCATTTAATTTAGCTATACATAAAATATTTTTTATTTAATTATATTAATTATATACTACTTTAATAATTAATATTTTTAATCATTTATTAATATTTTAATTTAAGTTACAATGTTTTTATATTTTATTCACAAATATTTTTATATTAATATTTTAGTGATAAATATAAGTAAATAATACTTTTATTATGATTTTAATAATAAATACTTTTATTCTAAAATATAACTATTTTAATAGTATAAATATTTTTAATATTTCAAAAATAAATATTAATATATTATTTTATATATTTTTAAAAATATTAATATAAGTAATAATATGTAGTTTTCATTTAAATTGTTTGATAATAAAATATTTTTAATGTCAAATATTATTTTAAAAATATAAATACTTTTTAAATTAATAATTAATAAATAAATAATAAATAATTTTTAATAGTTTCTTAGTTATGTTAATATTATTTAAAAAAGAAGAGAAATTTTTTAAAAAACAACCAAACAATAAAATATTTTTTCATTAATTCATCCAAACAATAAAATATTTTTAGTTTTTAAGAAAATAAAAATATTTTTTAAAAATTATTTTCAAAAGTTATTTTCAACAAACCAAAGGAAAGCTTCAACCGATTAAGTCCTTTTCTGGGGGGTGGACTTGGCCACAACCATAAACTCTATTGGACTGCTCAAGAACAAACTAGAATCGGGCTCATATCTCACTTTGATGGCACGTAGCGTCCATCCATCCATTTGAAAAGCAACTAAACAAAAGAAGTGTTTTTACCTCAACCTTCTAATAGAAATTAGAATTATAGTGGTCCAATTATTATTGCACTAATAAAGGAAAAAAAGAGTGTTCTATGAATGGAGATATCAAATGGGCCGTGTTGGATAGTAAAGTTCATTTAAATATAGCACAAGTTTCTAAATTATTATTTTTAAATTTAGATTCAGTGTACAAATATATCTTTAATATTTAACGCAAACTATATATAAACTTGTGACGTTTTATCGCATGCAAATCAATTCTTAAACTTTTATTTTCTATAAATAAACCTCCAACTTTTTAGGATGGTTTTATGTGTTCCTCATGTGCAATAAAAGTGAAAGTTAGTATCTTTTAATAGATTTGAACTTAATTATATGAATTTGAAAAGTTAAAGATTTATTTACAAAAAATAAAAGTTTATACATTGATTTGCATGCAATAAAACAGTGAGGGTCACTTAAATTTAATAAAAAATTTTGATCCTAACTCAGGCCACTATAAAAAGTTAATGGCTAAAATATAAAGCCCTTGAACTTTATCACTTTATTTAAATAAGCTCTTATACTTTTATTGTATTCAGATAAGCATCTAAACTTTAATTTGTATTCAAGTAAGTTTTATTTCAAATAAAAGATTACATGTGAGTAAAAATCGATTCAAATCAATTTAATCGATTAAAATTCGATTTAATTAAGTCAATTTCGAGTTTAGGTCAATTTTTTAGGTTAATTTATTCTATTAAATCGATGTTTAAAATTACGAATCAAACTAAATGAATCAATCGATATTTTTAAAATATATTATATAATATAAATAATTAAATATTATATAATATACTATATATAATTAACCGATTTTTCTATGTAAGAAGTGGGGTTCTAAAACCCATTTGAAAAATCAATCGATTGCTTGTTCTTATAAAAAATTGATTTATGTTAAAGGTTTATTCAGAAACAAAGTAAAGGTTAAGGGCTTATTTGAATACTCAAATTAAAGTTTAATGGCTTACTTGATTACAAATTAAAGTTTAAGAGTTTATCTAAATATAATAAAAATATAAGGGCTTATTTAAATAAATTGGTAAAGTTCAATGGCTTTTTTAATATTTTAGCCAAAGTTAATAAATCCCTCTATCTTGATAATTAATAAATATATTTTAAAACTTAATGTAAAATTTAGGTTCCAACTTTCGCATAAATTAATAATTTGATAAAAATACAAAATATATTACAAAATATTTAAAAACTAGAAAAGCACTTGAAAAAGCAAATTTGAAGAAGGCCATAATGTTAACAACTAAGGTTTGACTTAACGGTTATTATTTTTCTTTAAGAGGGATTAAGTTCAAGGTTCGATTCTCCCTATTTTCCCCTTATACTTCCTATGAATCAAAATGAAGAAGGCCATAACGTTTGAGATTTTTTATTTCAAGAACTGAAAAGTACAAAATATATTGCTTAAAATATATTTATAAAATGATTTTTAAGACGTTTATAAATTAAAATGAAATTTTTAAAGAAAGGAAATGCTATAGAATTATTGGAGGAATTTAAAGAATGTGAAATTTAAACACACGTTTTCCAAGACAAAATAACAATTTATAAGATAAAACCTTTCAAATTAATAATTTTTCTAAATTAGTACTTAATAATTGGTTCCAAAATTATTATTTTAGAATAGTTTTATTGTATTAATCCATGTGTTAATGAATTTTGCTTGTCCAACACTATTTTTTAATAGCCTATGCTAGATTTAAGGGAATGCCTATCACGATACATGACATATAACTATATGGATCATGCTGGGCTAGACATGACACTGTTTTTCGTATGGTTCATGCCAAGCATAATCCACTAATAATTGGTTAAGATTTTTTAAAACTATTTTATTTATTATTTTAAATAACATGCAAGATAAATAAGTATAAACAAAATAAAAAACGCGCATGATTTACATGGTTCAATAAAATACCTACATCCATAAGAAAATATAATATAATCTAACAACTAAATAAAGTTATCGAAATTTATAATCCTAATACTTAAAAAAAAAAAACCACCTAAATCTACCGAGAAGCATAATCTTGAAATCTTAATTTATTTTGTCCAGTCACTTGTTTATTTTAAAATTCTTTATTCTACCAATGATATCTTAGATATTTTTACTACAACTAAATCAAGTGGCAATTTTTTTATCTTAGTAATTTATGTTTTATGAGTTTTTACTAATAGCATAGTTTCATAAAAAGTTATATATATATATATATATTTTATATATATATATATAAAGAGATATATCATACATGTTTTCTTCAAAATGAAAGAATTATAAATTTATCTATCAATAATTTAATTATTTCATAATTAGATTTATTTAATATAATATTATTTTTATAAATTACCAATAAAATATCAAAAGTAAATATAATTTCATTTTAAAATAAAAATAACATAAATGCATCTAAAGAACTAATGACTTGAACCTATTTATATTAATTATGAACCAATACAATATGACACATGGGCTTATATGCAATGCCGTGTTAGCTAGCATGCTAGCACTAGATGTGTCAAATACACATGTTTATTGGACTGGCTTGGCCCGAAACAGGATTGTATTTAGCTCGATTAATTTGAACTAATCAGAACTAGAGGTGGCAAAAATTGGCCCGAGCCCGAAAACCCGCCCGAATCCGCCCGAGACCGAACCGGGACCAGCCCGAATTGACCAAAAAAGTCAAAGGCCCGTAACCGAAAAAGCCTGTAACCGAAAAAGCTCGGAACCGAAAAAACTCGAAACTGAAAAAGCTCGAAACCGAAAAAACTCGAACCCGACACAACCCGAGCCCGATACAATCCGAAACCGAGACCGACCCGAACCGAAAACCGAAAAAACCGAATTTATAACCCGAGAAAACCCGAATTATAATTTTATAATTATTATTTAAAAATAAATAAATAATTGATACACTTTTTTAATTAAAAAGTTTAAAATTTTGAAAACAATTATTATTTATTATACAATTTTATCAATTATATATTACCAGCATAATAAATATTGAATCTTTTTAATTAAATTAAATTAATTTAAAACACCATAATATATGATATAATATATGATATCAAATAATCTTTAATATTATCCTTATTGCATTTATAATAATAAATATATTATTAATTTCACATTTGATTTTATTATAAAAATCATTTTAACATTTTATTATTTTTATTTATAATAAAATTTTAATTTTAATACAATAATAAATCAAATATATAAAAATTATATAATTTCAATATTTGTTTGAAACTTTGAATTTGATATTTTGTGCAACACATTAAAAATATTTTTAATAAAATTAAATTTAAACTATATTTTCTTAAAGTTTCAAGAATAGAAAAATATTAAATTTAGATTAAAAAAAACCTAATCTTAAAATTAAAATTCAATGTTTTTAAAATTAGAAAAAGTTAAGTAATTAAATTAAACAATACAAGTACAATTTTTTTATACTTGGGTATCATTAAAAGAGAAAATTATAGTGGTAATTTTATTTTTAGCCTTAAAACAAAAGATATTAAAAAATCAAGCTAGTGATAATTAATTATTTATTATATTATAATAATCTTATACATGAATAAACTAATTTGGTATCTTATAATAATGATTTGTATATTATATTATAATAATCTTTTAAGAATAAATTATGTAATTTCTTAGTGTGTAAGTATTATTTTGATAGAATTAAGTATTTATTAAAAATAATTTATTTATTATCTAATAAATGTAAAATTAAAGTGTGGATAAAAACAATAATTCTAATAGTAAATTAAAGTGTAATTTAATAATATATTAGAGTTGTATTACTATGTAAGTGGTAATTTTAATAAAATTTATTTTTTATACTTTGTTAATATTATTATTAATTATATTTAAATAACTAGCATTATATTAATTAATTTAGTAATATCTATTATTTAACATTTTAATTAGATATTCAATCAATTGGTGTATATCTAATATTATTATGTTAATCTAATATTATTATGTTAATGTGAATATGAAAAAAAAATTAGTACTCAATTTGGAATAGTTTTTTTGATAGCAAATAAAATACATAATATAGTTAATAAATAACCCTTTATCATAGTGATTTGTATGTTATTATAACTTTAAAAATAATATCTTATCATGTGAAATATAATCAACTATACAAGCTCTTAATTATATAAAATAGATTATTAATATGTTTATCTTATCATAATGATTTGTATGTTATATTATAATAATCTCTTACCATGTAATATAGAATAAATTAAACAATCTCTCATAGCATATTTTAGTTTTAATTTCAGACATTTTTCATTCCAAGTTCTTATCATGCTTTTAGAATATAATCTTGTTTTTAATTTCAAACATTTAATCTCTTATGATGTATTCATGTAATTTAGTTTAACTTGATCAATTAATAATCATAATATTGGATGATTAAATAGATATTGATCTTCTCAACTACTTTTTTAGTCAAAAGAGTGTTTTTTTTTAATTTATTATAATGAGTTACAAATAAAATAATAAACATAATAAACTATATATTATATATATATATATATATTAAGATTTACATTATAATAAAATGTCATATATGTTAAATTGTCACTATCTTAAGAATTGTATCTTAACATATTATGAAATTTCTATTAATTTAATTTTAGTACTTTATGTCTGAAATTTTAAAATCTTATTATCTTAAGAATAAATTATTATTATTATTATTATTATTATTCAGTAAACTATTTTTTTGGCCAATAATGTTTCATTAAATTTTAAATTGCAAGTTGTGTTAAAATAAAAATAAAATTTACAACAAATATAACAAATTCCCAATCTAGCTCACGTGGTTAAACATATAACAATAAATATAAGAGGCTATGGTTCAAATCTTTGTACAAAGCATATAATTTTGATTACTTTCATATAATTCATGAACAAGTTTAGGTACCAGATACTACTTGATCAAAAGTTAATCGAGTATAGCGTACCCTAAGGGTACTATCCGAATCTGATACGGGTAATAAGAACACTATTCGAACTCATAATTATTCGATTATAGAGTCGGGTTGTGTCAGGTATCTCATTACATATTACCCATTTACATCATTATATCAAATGTTTTTTTTGGTACATTATATTAAATGTTATTATTTATAATATAATGTCAATTGATGTATATAACTTGTTTAATTTAACGTTCTAAATTTTTAATGAGATATTTGATTAATTAATGTGTTTGAGTATGATTATATTTAATAAAAATAATGTTATATTATGATTTATGTATAAACTAAAAACAAAATAAATATAAAAATTGAGATAATTAATGGACCAATTATTCATAATATTAATTATTTTTTTTATGTATACTATAATTTTATTCAACATTATAATTGAAGAATTAGTTAACTAGTTATGCAGTTAAATTTAATTTAATAACTAATTATGTTGGTATTTAAAAGACAAAATAAATGTAAAAAAGATTCTTAAAAATTTAAAATTTTATTAAAAATATAATATAATTATTAAAAAAGCTAATTAAACAAAGTAAAAAAAAAAGAAATTTATTGAACTAAGAGTATCTAAATTCCAATGACCCAATATTGACCAAAAAAAAAACAATGACTCAATAAGTTATTGTTAAGAGTATAAAGCTATTTATATAAATGTTTAATTGTTTAATGTGATTTATTTATAATTTGTTAGTTATTTATTTGTATAGCTAATACTTTTGGATTTTCACTTTTTTTTAGTTTTACTATATATATTTGGCTCATTTAAAAAATAAAATTTTCTATAATTATTAATATATAATTATATATTTTATAACAAATGCAAATATCACGGGAAATTTAAAAAAATAAATAATAATTATCAAGTAATAAAAACATTAAAATGTAAAAATTATATTTATATAAATTTAGTCAAAACAACAAAAGAAATTAAAAATAATGAATAATAATATTTTATTTATGAGAGTTTCGTGTAAAAGGAGATCTGTTTGATTGTCATTTTTCAATTCCCTCCAAATAAGCTTTTCCCACATTATCAAAAAATTTCAAATTCTTTGGGAATATGCCTTTTCCCTTCTTTGAGAATCACATGAAAAAACTTCAAAAGCAAACTTTGAAATATCTTTATCTCAATATACTGTCATGCAATGTAGATATGATAATTAAAAAAAATGAACGTGACATTGGATCAAATTTTGATAAAAATTAGAAAAAAAATTGTGTTTGATATATCAATATAAATTTTAATACAATAATTTTTATATTTTATATGATACAAATATATTTTATGCAATACGAATACAAAATATATATATACGAATTATTAAGTCTAATATAATGTAATGTCTATTATAATCGTTTTAATTATAATCGAAATTCAAAGATGATTTTTTTATTACAAGGAAAATATTAAATAATTGAAGATGGGGGTAGAGGTGGTTATTGAGCCGGGTTGGCCCGACTCGACTCGCAACCGAATCGGATTAATCCGGCCCAAAAACCAAACCGATACAGTACCGGTTCCGAACCGGCCCATACCGGGCTGGACTGGTTCAACTAATTCTGAACCGGGCCTGGTTACGAACCGGACCGATTTAGGTTGAACCGGTTCGGTTCAACAAAAATAAAAAAAAAAGCATGCGCAGTGGCAGGCATGCAGGCAGTAGCCTGCACCTATGTTGATGGGCAACAGCCATTAACTTTGTAAGGGAGGGAGCGTTTCCCTCCCTTTTTTTTTTAAATTTATTTTTTAAAATTTTTAAAATTTTTAAAATTATTTTAAATTTTCATTTTTCTTCTATAAATATCAATTTATTTTCTTTCATTTTTTTTAAAATTTTTTTCGTATTTTCTCTCAAATCTAAACACTCATCCACTCTTATTCTTTTAATACTCACTTATACTCTCTCAATAATCACTCAAACTCTCTCAAATTCACTTAAATTCTCTTATTTCAAATTTATAATATTATCATTTTATTCTCTAAATTTCATTTTTTTATCATAATAATTTTATTATAATATCATATTCATAATATAATTTTATTTTATTATAACAATAGTTTTATTACATAATTTTATAGTAATTTATTTTTACAGTATTGTTACATTAATTAAATAAATTATAATAACTTTATAATAAATTGTTGTTAAATTAAACTATTAACATTATTTATTTAAAAATAAATTTGTTAGATTAAATTATAAAAATATATTAATATATATTATTTTTATTAAAATAAATTAATATAAATTTAAAAAAATAAAAAATTTAAATTAAAAAAAGACCGAACCGGTTTAATAGCGAACCGGTCCATGAATCGAGTCGGTTCGCAAGTAAAAATAATGCGAATCTGCCCGGCTTGGACCGGTCCACTACCATTTGGGACCGGTTTAAGTTGTTAGTCAGCCGGAATCGGTGAGAATCGGCCCGGTCCGACCCACTAACAGCTCTAGATGGGGGTGTTGGATTCAAACCCAAGACTTATAATATGCCACAACTCATTTTTAACCACTAGGCCAAGAGGTTGTTGGCAATTCAAAGATGATTTTTAGTAGTTGGAGTTTGTGGACAAAAAAATTAATTAGTACAGAAATCCAGATGCTTCCAAGGCAAAAGTTTACAATAGCAGAAGTGCTTTCATTTCTTGCAAATGCAATGCAAGATTTAAAACTTTTTCAATGTCTTTTACGTCTTCGAGTATTTTACTTGTAATTCTTTTTACGATAATTAATCAATTATAATTAAAAATTATGTACTGGTCCATCATTTACAAGTGCGAACTTTATATATTATTTTGATAGATCTCACGTGATTTTAAATTTTGATTAATTAATTATAATGTAATAATTATAGATGATATGTTCTCTTTTATTATTGTAGATAACTATATTCTTCATTGGTCCACTCCCAATGTTTTCAAAATCATTCCAACCAAATTTCTCAATATATATATATTATACAATTCCCATTTATTAAATTTTAACTTTAATTTAGCATTTCTATTATATTTTTATTTAACTATATAAAATTAAATTAATTATTACATTCAAAATTATAAAATATTTATAATTTATAAAATTTTAAAATAATTTGACTAAGCCCGCCCGATTAAAACCGGACTGAACCCGAAACCGAGAAAACCTGCAACCGAAAAAACCCGAGATCGAAAAAACCCGCAACCGAGAAAACCCGAGACCGAAAAAACCCGCAACTGAGAAAACCTGTAACCGAAAAAATCCGTAACCGAAAAAGCCTGTAACCGAAAAGCCCGGACCGAAACCCGCCCGAACCCGCCCGTTTGCCACCTCTAATCAGAACCCCTACTGACTTTGCTCCAATTCGATACATAAATGGTTTGGAGCGATTTTCAAAAAAGTGGTCCAGAATAGATATTAATCCAATCCAGTAAGGGTTTGACTGTTTGACGTCGATAGCTTAGTTGGTTGTCACAGGGTATGTCATGTGTGCAATATTAATAAAAGTTAGTGTCATTTAACAAATTTGAACTTAATTGCATGAGTTTGAAACGTTAGGGTTTATTTATAGTAAAATAAAAATTTATGAATTGATTCCATGTAACAAAATGTTGAGGGCTTATATCCATCTGATGCAAAAGGTTAATGATATATTTGGCTATTAAGACAATTTTTTTATTGGTTTTAATATTGAAGTATAATAAAGAGTAAAAAAAGATATAATATTATTTGCTTTTTCAAGGTGACATTTTAAATGAGATAATTTTAAAAATCAAAAGTGACAAATTTATTGAGACCAATGGAGTAATATTTCTATTGGATATACACGTCAGTTGTCAGCATGCCAATTGGTGCCACGTGTGCTAACTCATGGTGCCAGCGGACATTTAACGTGGGATTGATGGAAATCTAGATGGAATGACTTAAATGAGATATGCATGGATCTATACAGTATTTAAAATTTGAGGGCAAGTTTAAAATATCGTGCAAACTTTAGGGACCATAATTTAAAGAAGTAAAAATATGGAAATGAAGTTGCTAAAGAAGGAAAACCAAGCTGCCTCACCAATTGCCAAGATGATGATTCATGTATGCATGTGTTTCTGGTGGGAATTGTACTTAATTGCTAATTTGGCATTATTTATTGAAGAAAGAAGAGCAAAAAAATCATGACTCATAAAGGAATCAAAAGAGAGTAAAATAGTATCGAGTGAAGCATCTTGGCCTATATGGAAACTCCAACCGGTAGTTAAAGGGGGAAGTATTTTAAAATATGGCGTAAGAAAGTAATGATGTTTAAAGATTTTTTTAAGGATTTTAAAATTAAAATATAATAAAAGGTAAAAAAAAATATATAATATTAAAATTTGTTGATATTTTCAAAATGACATTTTGAATGAGATAATTTAAAAATTCAAAAGTAACAAATTTATTAGAAACGAAGGGAGTAACATTTTTTTGGTTACAAAAAAAATATTAAATAACTGAGAATAAGAGTGTTTGAATTCGAACTCAAGATTTATAATGTGCCACAACTCATCTTTAACTACTAGATCAAGAGATTGTTGGTTTTTATTGAATATACATGCCAGAATGCTAACTGGTCCCTTGTGTGCTGACTCATGGTGCTAGATGACATTTAACGTGAAATTGTTGGAAATCTTGATGGAAAGATTTAAATGAGTCAGGTTTGTCTTTTTGGATCAATATGTTACTTTTAAAAGTGTAGAGACAATTTTAAATATCATCCAAATTTTGGAGACCATTCAAGATGTTAATTTATTTTTTTCTTTTTAGAATTTAATAAAATAATAATGAAAATTAAGAATAAAAGAAAAAGAAAATGAAAATGTGTTCGCAATCCAAACATGGGCTCAAAGTCCTTTCACGGATTGAGATCCAAGAGCCGAAGAGCAAAATGCACGCATAAAATGAGATCCAAGAGCCAAGAACAAATGCATGGGTCAAATATCAAGTCCAATATAATGTGTAATAAATTTAAGTCCGAATTTCGAAAACTCAACAAGCCAAAGTCACAAATATTCAAAATGAATTAATCAAAATATTTCAAAAAAAATTCAAAAAAAAAATGGTGTCTGCACATGGGATCATTCTATGATTTATCCAATATTAATATATATTATAGAAGAAATTAATATTTCAGTAAAATCAAATGACTTCACTTTGAATGAGGCTATGCCACTGATTATCGCGATATTTTTTTTACAAATTCGCAATTATTCTGTTCATCAAGACTTAAAACTAGAAGTGAATATGAGTAGCAAAATTTCAAAATTTGAGATAGTGCCTATTATATATGCACTTAGTGAAGGAGCCAAAAAATTAGTTTAGTGAAAGCTTCGTTAAAATATATTAAATTATAAAAAATTTCAATTATCTTTACACGATTTTAGATTTTGAAAATAATGCACAATAATTTCAGTCTCAAAACACATTTTTCTCAAGGTACATTACTAATATATTATTCGATCTTTAATCTATCGTTCAACTATGCAAACAATCTTCAGTATATTCATCGTTGAAAATGTATCATCTATTGTGGTAGTGACAATCAATAAAATTAGTGTTAATGTCAACAATAAATAAACTAATGTATTCACTTTATCTTTTTAATCTCAACCATTTTAATGATAAAATTGCTAACTTTATTTCAACCTTTTAAAACACAATGTAAGAGTACATAAAGTTGAATTTCATCTGTCAATTGCTTCAGTTACAAAAATTCAAATAAAATTTGATAAAATATAAAAATTTATTTATATAATATAAATTTTAAAAAAATTTCTTTTTGGGTCAACGGGGGCTCAAGCCGCCGTTAGGTTCCATGGGCTCCGCCGCTGTTTGCACTTACTAAAAATTAAAATGTAGACTCATCAGCCGGTTAAAATGAAATATTTGTTTAAAAAAATGTGCGCTCATGGATCTTTAGGCTTTACTTAAGTAATATGGAAAAGAAAGGTGAGGAAAAAGAATTTATTGATACATGATTAAATTATAAAATAGAAAATTGGTTATAAAATATAAGATAATTATTTTATACACTGTTAGTGAAATATTTTTATTTCACAAGCGGTGTTAGGATCCTGACACGTATTTTATTTTATTTATTTTTTAATATTTTTATAGTACACGTGTGACGATCTTAACACCGCTTGTGGAATAAAAATATTTCACTGACGGTATATGGAATAATTATCTTAAAATATAACTATTGGATTATCAAATTTTTTATCTTTATTTTTTTTATTCTTCCTACGAAGCAAATTTTTTTTTTTTTTATAATAAGCAAAATCAAGCCTTGATTTAGTGGTAAGGAATAGGTCCTGAGACAAGCTCAAGTCTCATCATTTAGGAGATTTGATTAGTTTATTATTATTTGCATAATTTGTTATTGTATTTATCAGTTTATCAAATTATCGATTCATCGAATATAGTATCTTGTAATTTTGATCGATTCATCGAATATAATATCTTGTAACTTTGATTGATAATGTATCACACAAAAAAAGCAAAATTGATATTTGCTAAGAGATACCCAAAGTTCAGCACAAATTATTCAGAAAAACAACGAAAAATTTTAATAGAAACTAGAAAATTATTAGCTTTGAAACGTGTGAATGGAGGAGGAAATAGGCTTGTGAGGCAGCGGGGGCACCAATAGGTTGTTTAAGTCGAAACTCCTGCAATCCCAAAATTATTTTAGGTCCGATTAATCCAAAATCGAAGCACGGTCGAATCCAAATTGGACACCAATAGTTGGTCATGTCAAAGGTCTACAACTACCAGACCACAAGTGAATTTCTTTGCAATCGAAGAGACCAGGTCTTCCTTGCGTTACACCCAAAACAACAGACTACAAGGGGTGGGTAAAAAATAATTGCACATAATCAGATGAGTACTTCCATCCAGCTTCACCAGTCACCACCGGCCTCACCAGAAGCAATTTACACAATGACCAATGCAGATGAAAATTCAGAAAAACCTCCTAAATTTCAACCTATGAAAGGATGCGAAAGAAATGATATAAAATAATAAATAAAAAGATATGTTCTTGATGAGATCGCACGCAAGGTCCTAAACACAGTAACTTGCTAGCTATTATTCCACTTAACTTTACAATATAAAACTTGTTCGGAAAGTAACACGTAATAATGTCTTTTTAAGAGATGATGAGATCCTGTGAGAAAAAAAAATATATGATGAGATGCGCGATAGTTGAAGTTATCGACGTGCTTAAGAGTGTGTCCAAGGTGTATTTTGAGATGCATTCCATAATAAAGTAAAAATGTTTATAGAATGAATTAATTTCAAGAGAATAAAATAGATTTGATAATTTTATACACGACATAATCATAAATACAAAAATAACTTGAATGAAAATATGAAAATGATATGTTAAAAGATACTCATGGATTGTGATTTAGTTGACAATGAAGATTGAATTTGTAGGAAGAGTTCTTAGGTTCAACTCTCACTAAACACATCTTTAGAAAGGGATGAAAAGTCATAACTGTAACTAAACTCCGAACAAGATTAGTCTCAGACTCTTAAAGCAGATAAAGATACTTGTGGTTTACATAAAAAAAAAGAAAATGATATGTTAAAAGATAATTAAAATTGCATATAATTATGACGAAAGTTAAAAATTAAATTTTATACTTGATGTATCGACATAAAATTTTTATGTTTTACATCATATGAATACTATTTTTTATAATATGTTTACAGATTTTATATATTAGTTATCTAAAGTAAAGGAAACGTGGAAGGAAGGAGAAAAAAATGTAAAGTGTTTGCTTGGGGATAAATTAAGTTAAAAAAGTGTCAGAGACGATAGTGTACTTCTTTCTCGTATTTATTTTCTCTTATATTTTTGTTAGGTGAGTTGTACTGTATCATGCATGCGGCCCTTGCCTCCTGTATTGAGAATGATGGTGCACAGATTTGTTATCAACCATTTAATTTCCCGTAACAACTAATATACTTTATTACTTTCGGGGTTTTTATGGGCTTAACAATAATCAGATAAATAATTTAAAAGAAAGAAATGGTGCACTGGAGTGTCAAATTTATTACTCTACAGAAATATAAATGGACAATGTAGATGGATTAGTATAATAAATGCTTTTAAAAAATAATTAATAAATAATTTTGACAAAGCGCGCAAAAATCATGCAATTTCTTTTTCGTGGCATAATACTATGATAATTTCTCGTACAAAACAGGAAAAAATATTTTTTTTAATCTGAAAGCAAACAAATTCTTAATTTATGATTTTGCTTCTTTTTCATCGTCTTCATCATCGTCATCATGCAATTTTATATCTCACAAGGGCACTCTGTTACTTAGAATTTGCAAAAAAGAACTGTATTAAATGTAGAAAACATGTTAAATTATTTAAAAAAATCCTAAACTATTTTAAATTTTTTAAAGTTCTTATATTTTTACTGTATCCAAATAAATTTTGGATTATTATTTTATATACTAATAGTAGAGTTTTTTTTTAATTTTACAAGCAGTGTTAAAAATTGTCACATGTCTTATTTTTAATTAATTATTTAATATTTTAAATATTTTAAATATTTCTTTAAGGTATATTTTTACTTATTAATTCTTTTTGTGAAATTAAAAAAAACTCCACTATCAATGTATTTAATAATAATTCATAAATTTCTATCCCTTAATTTGCATTTAAATAAATTTTTATTTCAAATGAAATCAGATTAAAATTTAAAAAATTTATTTGAATATAGACTAAAAGTTAAAAATTTACTTAGAAGTAATAAAAATACAAAATTATAAAAATATTAATAATTATTTTTTCATTTTTTAGCTAAAAATATACTATTATTATTTTGGATTTTCATATTATATAATATATGATATAATTTTTATACATTATTAATATATAAGAGATTAATACTTTATTAAAAAACAAACTAAAAAAATATTAAATCTTTATTAATAAATTAAAAAAAATTATATTTACTTTTAAAAATTTAACATTTTTTAATTTTCACATTAATGATATGTAACTTTTTATGCATTGACCATCTGTAAAAATTATATACCATTAATATACCCTACACGTAAAACCCTTTTTTTCTAGATTTTAACTTACAAATAAAAAAAAAAATCAGGGAAGAACGAGAAAACAGAGAAGTATCAGAGCTCAGAAGCAGGAGGCGAAGGAATAGTCTTTCTCAAAGTCCCGAATTAGAATTACGATTTTTCTCTCTACAAACGCGGGAAACAAACGTAACTCTCTCCCTACAGAAACGCGGAAAAAATATTTCGTTTCCCAGCAGTCAGTTGTTTCCACGTTGCTCTCATTCCTTACAGGATGCTTTCATTGAAACGACTACTGGTACCCATTGCCATCATTTATTCTTTCTTACTTAACTAATTACTCCCACATTGCAAGTTTCTTTCTGACTTGGACATTTTCTTTAAGAAGAAAATTAAATTTTTTGTCCTAAAATAAGATTTTTTGAGCACCTATTGGCCATTTCTATGCAGTGGGCCGTTGCCTGTAACCTTGTTTATGTTCTCTGTGACATCGTAAAAGAAGGCACCAACAAAACCATTGATTTTCACCTTCCTTAAACAATCTCTTTGGGTTTTCCTTTGCCTATAAAAAGGGTTGGTTTTCGTTTTTTGAAACACAAAGGCAAAAAAGCTTGTTTGTCTCTGCCCTGCTTTCCTGTTCTGTTTTCATTCCCAACCTTTCTTTGATTTGCAGAGACCGGTGTTGGGTGGAGAAGAAAGAAAATCTTGGTCTTTATTATTGCAGAGAACAATGCTAAACGGTGGTGATTTAGTGGATAACAGGTACGCTGTTGCTGGTGGTGTTGAGGATATGTATGGTGAGGACAGTGCCACGAGGGGTCAGCCTGTCACTCCTTGGACTGTCTCTGTTGCTAGGTGATTTACTCGGATTTATTTACCAATGTCAATATCTCCCGTTAATTTTCTGTTTCTGATTTATAGTATAGCATATATTTAGATTTTTGGTGTGTTAACGTGATATTCGTTTCATCCAATCCTCTTTAAAGCTTGAACTACCAGTAATAATTGTTGATCACACATTTTAGATCTAAAAGAACCTTAACGATGATCTGAAAGATCATACCTTTGTTCATCTTTGTAAATTGAGTCTTTGTTGGTAATGTAATGCCAAAAGTTCAATTTTCTACCATATTTGTCTTTTCTGTCAATTTTCCTTTGGTACAATATTGCAAATAGCTTCAAATATGATTAATACAAAACTCATTTCTGTTGTTTACACAATAGAAAATTCTGTCGTGTTTGATTTTTCATTTGTCTAATAATTTCAATGATGATATAAATATTTTTGGGTTTTTAGTGATACAGAATCTGATACTAGCAAACAAAGTGATACATAGTAACATAAACAGAAAAGCGACCGTTATTTCTGCCTTCTTATACACTTGTCCCCTTCACTGGCTTTGGAATGTCTCAATTAATTTGAAGTTCCAAATTTAGAAAAAAAAATCATGGTTTGAAGATTTTAGTCATCTCTTAACTCAAGTTAGATCTTTGTTATCCTTGTTGTAGTGGGTATTCCTTAATGCGGGATCCACGTTACAACAAAGGCCTCGCCTTCACTGAGAGAGAGAGAGATGCCCACTACTTGCGCGGCCTTTTGCCCCCTGTTGTTCTAAGTCAGGAGCTTCAGGAGAAGAAGCTGATGCATAACCTTCATCTATATCAAGTTCCTTTGCAACGATACGTGGCCATGGTGGATCTTCAGGTACTTCTTCATGCCTTGCATTCCCCGCATTGGTAGTTGATTTAAGTGACTTTTAACAGATTTTCAGTTCCTGCACTGTCAATTGAATCCTTTTTGCGACTCATAGGCACCTAGTGACCACTTTAGTGATGGTGTATTGCATCTTACAGGAGAGGAATGAACGACTTTTCTACAAGCTTCTCATTGATAACGTGGAGGAACTGCTCCCAGTTGTGTACACTCCAACTGTTGGTGAGGCTTGCCAAAAATATGGCTGCATTTTCAGGCGTCCTCAGGGTCTTTACATAAGTTTGAAAGAGAAGTATGCATTTTATTGTGTCCCTTGTATTGTATGTATTCCTTTCATGTGTTACTGTTGCATAACGGTAATTAAGTAGCACAATCTATCAGGGGGAAGATTCTTGAAGTATTGAAAAACTGGCCTGAGAGAAGTGTTCAAGTTATTGTTGTCACTGATGGTGAGAGAATTTTGGGACTTGGGGATCTTGGTTGCCAGGTAATTTGATATTTATATTGAAGAAGTGGCTGCCAGCTGATCATCTCTCTCTTGTAGGCCAACTTAATGATTGCGATTGTTGTCAGGGAATGGGTATACCTGTAGGAAAACTTTCTCTGTACACAGCTTTGGGAGGAGTCCGTCCCTCAGCAGTAAGCATTACCAAAACCACTCTGTTTCATGATCCTTTTTTTTACTCACTTTTTTGCCAATGGATGCATCTGTAATGAAAATTTGGGTTACAATAGTGCCACAGTAGTCTCCTAAATGCATTTATGATATTGATTCAAGTTTTGTATTATTCAGGCTTTCTCCTTAACCAAACAGTATAAATTGTTTCCTAAATCTCTACTGATATTTAATTATTTTGGTCCTTCATTCAATATTTGGCAGTGCTTGCCCATAACTATTGATGTTGGCACAAACAATGAGAAGTTGTTAAATGATGAGTTTTATATTGGCCTCAGGCAAAAAAGGGCAACAGGAGAGGTATGGTGATTTTCCTTTGCTTCGATATATTTCCATCCAGTCATAATTTGTCATGCCATAAACGAATTTACTTATCTGAAATACTGAGGTACATTGATTTCCATGGTGTAGGAATATGCTGAACTTCTTCATGAGTTCATGTCTGCAGTTAAGCAGAATTATGGAGAGAAAGTCCTAATACAGGTAATCATCAGCTCATGTTCATTTTTTGGCCTTATTAGATTTTAAATACTCTGTTCTCTGATAAGCTAAGCCCGATTTTCAGTTTGAAGATTTTGCAAACCACAATGCATTTGAGTTGTTGGCAAGATACAGTTCTACTCATCTTGTTTTCAATGACGATATACAGGTAATACGTTCTAATTAAATTCCTTTCTTTTCTTCATCATAGTGTAACATTATTTTAGTTTTGAGAAATATTTTTTCTTAGATGGCAACTTTTATAAGACTCGTTCATAATGGCAGGGTACAGCTTCTGTGGTGCTGGCTGGGCTTCTTGCAGCTCTAAGATTACTTGGTGGAACTCTCTCTGACCACACATTCTTGTTCCTGGGTGCTGGAGAGGTAAGGCTCTATTAACACAATGCCAAAAAGAAAACTGAACTTTTGTAGACAATACCTACTATTAATTAGTCTGTTCAAATTCAATCTATTCTTAGCAATATTTTTCTTTGTATGTCTTTGTATTTTTTTCACTAATAAAGTGAGAAAATCTGTCATACATGTTTCACGTCTTAATTGTGTTTCCTTTTGGGGTTCATAGGCTGGAACTGGTATAGCTGAGCTCATAGCTCTTGAGATGTCAAAGCAGGTAAAAAGTTTACGCATTTTCTTATGCTTAACATTTGTTTCTCATAAAGGTTTATGGTATGGCTAAACATATACTGTTCTTGACAGACTGGAAATCCAGTTCAAGAGAACCGCAAGAAGATTTGGCTTGTAGACTCGAAGGTACTATAAATCTCATCTATCCATCTTGTTTGGTAGCTGTTCTTTCTAAAATTGGTATAATTTGTCCATCCTTTCTCACTGTGAAGAGTTTGAATTTTGCAACAGGGACTGATTGTTGAGTCTCGCAAGGAGTCACTTCAGCACTTCAAGAAACCTTGGGCTCATGAGCATGAACCTGTCAAGGAACTCGTAGATGCTGTCAAGGTGTGCAACTTGTCTTGAATTATTCATCAATTCAAAAAAGAATTTTTCGTATTTTTTCTTTCCTTCCCACCTTTGTCTTTATTAATCAGGCGATCAAGCCAACTGTCCTGATTGGAACATCTGGAGTGGGAAAACAATTCACAAAGGAGGTTGTTGAGGCCATGGCATCCATCAATGAGGTTCCTATTTATCTCTGTATGCATGTCAATATCATCTCAACTGAAGAGTTTCGTACTAATCCTGATGGTTGACTTGCAGAAACCGCTTATCATGGCTCTATCCAATCCTACCTCACAAGCTGAGTGCACAGCAGAAGAAGCATACACATGGAGTGAGGTATATGGCATGCAATTTTCTTTTATGCTCTTCAAGCTTGGATGCCTTGTCATAATAGCATGCAATTTTGTCAAGATTCAGGCAAAATTAGTCTTAAAACTCTTTCTATAATCTTTACTTTTTTCCCTTTTTCTTACCTGCAGGGTCGTGCAATCTTTGCCAGTGGAAGCCCATTTGACCCCTTCGAATATGATGGCAAAGTCTTCGTGCCTGGCCAGGTTCTGTCTACCTCAATTATTTTTGAAATTTGAAATATTCTTATAGTAAATGTTATCTCATTATTCAATGCCATTCAGGCAAACAATGCTTATATTTTCCCTGGATTTGGTTTGGGAGTGATAATATCTGGTGCAATTCGTGTACACGAGGACATGCTATTGGCAGCCTGTAAGTGCCTTAGCCCTCAAGCCACCACAAAACTGACCTCACTCAAACTGCCTCTATAAGCAACTGTTTTTTCATTCTTCTCCCCTTGTGACAGCTGAAGCTTTGGCTTCGCAAGTGGCAGAGGAACACTACGAAAAGGGACTGATTTACCCACCATTTTCTAGTATCAGAAAGATATCAGCCAATATTGCTGCTAAGGTTGCTGCCAAGGCATACGAACTCGGTGAGTTTCTGCCTGAAACTTTTACCTGATGCATGATCATTGGTGACTGAATTGATCATGCACTGTCCTTTTGGTATGTGTCAAGGCTTTTAAAATCACTGTCCTCCATATTCATCCATTTTCACCCTCTGATTGTTCGTAGGTTTGGCTTCTCACCTTCCTCAGCCTGATGATCTCGTAAAATACGCAGAGAGCTGCATGTACAGCCCGGTCTACAGAACCTACCGTTGATCAGCGGGCCTCAGCCTCGCTTCGTTTTGCAACTGTTTCCTATTCTCCCAATTTTCCACTTTCCTCATTGTTAGTTTTTTTTTTTCTGATGAACATTCCTTATTGTTAGTTGTATTTGAGGTTCATGGCATAATAGCTATTAGGACCTATTGATTATTTTTTCTATGATTTTTTTTTGTGAGTGCTCTTACATTTTAATTATTTGAGTCACAAATTCAATCCCTTAGGCTGTGCTTCTTACAATGAAAAAGTAGAAAAATGGATAGGGATCTGGAAAAGTAAGTAGAAAGTTATTTTTGTTAGTTTTTTTTATTAAAAAGACAAGTATGATAAAAAAAAATAAGAATGTTATTCTTTTAAGAGTTTATATATATATATATATATATATATATATATGATAGACTGACTGTGTATTGTTTTTATATACTGTCAGTCAATCATAGATGACACATCATAGGGAAGTTTTTAAAAATAAATATTAACAAAGTTTTTAAATTTTATTTTTAAGGCCTTATATACTTTTAAACTTTGTTTATTTATAAAGTATCATCTTATGATTAATTGACAGTATATAGAAGTTATACACTGTCAGTGCATTATATATAAACTTTTTTTTAATTAATCAAATTAAGTCATTTTAAATTAAAAAGATGAGTTTATATATGATGCACTGACAGTGTATAGTTTCTATACACTGTCAATACATCAGAGGTTGACACCTAATCAATAAGCCCTTATGGGCAAATAAAAAAAATTATCTATATTTGCATATAAAGGCCTAATGATGAGGTGTCAACCTCTGATGCATTGACAGTGTATAGAAACTATACACTGTCAGTGCATCATATATAAATCCTAAAAAGATTAGTAAAAAAATAGATGAGATGTAAGTGATATATGTATGATGATAATAAAATGATAAAATAATATAATTTGTCATTTTATTTTTTTAGTCAGTGCTCCTCTTCCTCTCACACAAATTATATTACACCAAGCCCTTAAATTTTATGTCAAGAAACCCACCATATTAGGCCCCGACAGAAAGATCTACCAAACCTTCTTCACAAATATGCAATCTCTTAACATTTAGTCTTTTCAACGAGCATGAGACGGGATGTTTATTACATTTATAAAGTTATAAAAAGCCTACCTCAAACGAAACCAATAAAAAAAAAAATTAAATACGTCCATTTTTTTACCCACTTTTATTTGTGTTTAAACAGTGAAACTGTGATACTTGACCCAATTTTAAAAGGCCCAAGGGCCGGATGTGTGGGAAAGAAATAAAAGGGACAAGCCCCTTTGCTTTTAACAGTTTCGGGTTGAAAGCGTAGCTGTGGCGTGAAGATTGGCGCCAAAAAGAAGAGAAAGAAATTGAAAGGGAAGCTTGCCTGTTGTGGTGCCAAGCCGAGGGAGAAAGAAAAAATTCAGCAAATTTAGAGTTATTTAAAATTTGCTACTGTGAGAGCAAGAGAAAGAGAAGGAGATGAAGGTGAGTTAAAATTTTTTTTCTTTTTTAACTTTTATGATTTTATTGTGTACTTTAGAAATTGAGATTGAAGAAAATAAGATATTGAAACTTAAAGAAAAATCTATCTTAGAAAGAGACTATAGACTTTTGTCAAATAGCGTAACTCATATTAAGTTGATAGCTTATTAAGTTATAGTTGTTTTAGCGAAAAGAATATAAACTTTTAGCTTTTGTCAAATAGCATAATTTATGTCAAATTAATAGCTTATCTTTTTAATATTGAATATTTTTAAATAATAGACTTTAAGAGATTTTAAAGACTTTGTTTTTATTACAATTTAGTGAGCTTAGGCAAGTGATTAATATGATGTTTTGACAACCTAAAAATTAATCTCAATATATTTAGATTATATATATTATGATATTTTGTTCTTAGATTAGTAAAATGGGTTAAGTATGTAAACGTATATATGGGATTTCTTTGTTATGAATTGAGAAAGTGATTTTGTTTCGACTTTTCGAATATGAATTTATTCCAAAATATGCATATATCTATCTTTGAGAATATAATTTTTTGTACAAAATATTCTAAAAAGGAATATGAAATATGTTTTGCACTAGATAAGTTTTGGATAATACATGATTTAATTGCTTTAACTTTTGAATTTCATTAAAATGTAATTATATGTTATGTGTTTTGGAAATAAGAAATTTGTTTTGGAATGATGGATGAAAGTCACTTTTATGACATATGTTACGAGTAATGTATTTTTTTTTGTGTATTTGGGGTAATCTGAAAATATTTTTTGTTTTGTCACCTAATATGGCTATGCTTTGGTACTGCCAATGGGGTTAAATGTTTGTCATGTCACATGTATTTTGTGATAATAAACCGCTTTCTAACCATACCACCTGTTGAGAATACTGGTTCTATGATATCTGTTGTGAAGGCTGCAAATTCTGTACCGATTCTGTAAAAAATGGAAGATATTAAATAAGCTAAGTATTAAAATGTGATATGTAATTTTTTTTTTTACAAGAGGAATATTAAATAACAAGGGATGGGGGTGCTTGGATTTGAATCCAAGACTTACAATATGCCACAACTCATTCTTAACCATTAGGCCAAGAGGTTATTGGCATAATCTGTAATTATTATTAATTAAAGTAATGAGAATAAAGTTTCAAATTTAGTAAATTTAGTAATAATTATTAATACATTTATATAATTTAGAAATTATATAAATAAGTTAGATATATATATTAATCCAATAGAGAAAACAAAGGGATATCTTATACACATGCATAAGCATTAGGCAAGGAAATATAATATATATATATAAAAGATAATAATTAAAAAAAAAAAGGAGGGTAAAACCAAATGGCTTCCTTAGGAAGCCATCGGTTCTACCTGCTCCCATTAACGTAGGAGTTAGAGGTGTTAAACAGGTTAGATGGCCCATGGCACAATATGGGTCGTGCTTGGCACGATTCGTAGCTAAATAAATAGGCTGGGCCAAGCACGACATATATACGTGTGCCGTGCCAGGCTACAAGTTTTAAGGCATGTGGATTGGCACAGCACGACCCGTTAAGGGCTAGTGCTAGCACGTGGCATGCAGGTTAGCACGGCACGGCACGACACACAAGCTCATATGCCATGCCATATTAGCCTGTAATTATTATAAATAACACTTTGGACTCAATTTATTAGTTCTTTAAATTTATTTATGTTATTAATAACAAAAAAGCTTATTCATGGAATTTTTTAGAACAAAATCTACCAAATCAAGGTGGTATTAGTAGTGGTATTTTTACTTTTACTTCTGATGTTAGTTCTTCTTATTCTAAATTTCAATTTTATTTACGAAATAAAGTCTTAAAACTTACTCTTGCAGAGGTGGAGACGTTTAATCTTTTGGTCTGGTGGAAAAATAATCAAAGCACATGGCCAATACTTTCTACCATGGCACATGATTTATTAATTCCACTCATGTCTATAGTTGCATTAGAATCATGTTTTAGTGCAGGTGGTAGAGTTATTGATGAAAGAAGAACCAAAATGAGAGTAGATACTATCGAAATGTGCATTTTACTTAAAGATTCGTTAAATGGAGAAGTTCGAGCACAAGATAAATCAAATTATTTAATTGAATCATCAAATGAAGAGAATGAAAAATAGAATAACAATGTTTGTGTCCTATGGTCTTTGTGTGTACGTTATGTGTGTGTGTGTCTGTGTGTGTGTGTGTTTTAATATTAGGATTGTAAATTTTGATATCTTTATTTAGTAGATTGTTTATGTTTTCTCGTGGATGTAGGCATTTAGCCGAACCACGTAAATTATGTGTCTATTTTATTTTATTTTGACTTATCTCATATATTATTTAGATTAATAAATAAAAATTTTTAAAATAATAAAAAATCTAAAAAATTATTGATGGGCTGAGCTTGGCATGACATGGCACGAAAAATAGTGCCATGCCTAACCCAGCACAACCCATTAGGGTTATGGGCCATGTGTCGTGCTAGGTCATGCCCTTAATTTTCATGGACCATGTCAGTACGGCCCATTAAAAAATAGTGCTGTGCCAACATGACCCATTAACACATGGGCTAATATTTAAATGGACCGTGCCAGCCTAGCACGGCCCATTTGACACCTTTAGTGGGAGTAGGATTCAAAAATAAAAAGAAAGAAAAGAGGAAATCACACCAAGAAAAGAGGCTTTAGTGGGAGTAGGATTCAAAAAAGAAAAGAAAGAAAAGAGGAAATCACAGCAAGAAAAGAAAAAGAAAAAAAAAAAAGAGGAGAAAGAGAGCACTATGAGAGAAAGAAAAAATATTGCAGCGGAAGGGGAAGAAGAAAAAGGCAAATTGTTGGATGTATTGGGATTGGCTCATGGTTTATTTAGGCATGTAAATAGGGGCTCGTTAATGGCCATAAACTGTAGTTGAACTAGGCTTCGGTGGCTGTTGGAAAACGGTGGCAATAGGAGTCAAAACAAGGCTAGAAGTGTGATTTTGTAGGACTGATTGGGAGTGGTTTTTTTTTTTTTTTCAGGCTATAAGTTGAGATCAATGGTATGCAAAACAGAGGAAGACTGAAAAAGGAAGAACAATGCCGCTGCGAAAAGAGAGTGAAACGAGAGGAAGAGAGTATAGGAGCAAGTTGCAGCAGAAGAGTAAAGACAAAAGAAGTTGAAGCTGACACGAGAGAGAGAGAGGACCTGAGGACAAGCTGGTAATGTGGTCGCTCAAGACAACTTAGGTTGCTGTTTTGGCTGGTCCTTAGGCACAGTTTGGGGCTGATTCTCAACTGGGTTTGAGTTATGTTTGAAGGGCATTTGGAGCTACATTTGGGTGATCTTGAAGGCTTCAAAATAGGGCTCCATAGTGGCTGAAATAAGCGTATTAAGGTGCTATTATGGAGGCATGAACAGGACATGTTTTGGCTAAAAATGGTGCAGACCAAGAGGGAGCTATTGGGTGGTTTCCATGGTAGCTTTAAGTACTGCTCTTGAGAGTCTTTGAGGATTGATTTAAGTGATTGAAGAACTGATTTTTGAGTGCCCAAAATAGATTTTAGGGAAGAACTAGACTAGAAAGTGACAGTAGAAAAGGGTTGTTATTGCCGCGGATTGGTAGGTTTAATGCAAGACATTTTGGTGGTTGTTAATGCTAAGATCAATGGTTGGAACAAGGGGTTTAGTACCTACAACAGGGGTTGTCAAGGTTTGAAATTGAGAGGAAGAAAAGAGAAAGGAAATTGGAATACGGAAAGGAAAGGCTTGAAGTACTTTTAAAAGGGTAAGGATTTCACTGTATTTAAGTTTAAAATATGTGTATTTATCTATATAAATACACTAAGAGGTGTAATGAGGACAGATAAATGGTGAATTTTATCTATGCATATATATATATATACATATATATATGTATACATATATTATCAATATGATGAGAATCCCTGGTGCCAAAAGAGTAAGTGTTATGTCAAATGGTTCGGTAATTTTTATAAAATTTTATAGAGTTCTTAATTTATAAAATTGAATAATTTTAGTGATGTTTTGAATGTGTAGCATGATATTAAGATGATGAACACAAAGTTCAATGGAGCCTAGTGTGTAAGCACCAAACATGGAGTAGGTAAGATATCTATATAAGTTTACAGTAGTAATATATCGTATAAGCTATATAGTATATTAATTGATTATACAATCGTGCATGAAATCGATTATCGAAGTGAAATTGTAGTTGAGTATCGATATGGTTGGGTCATTGAGGACTTTGGTATTTGATGAGGGATATTAATGTATAAGACATTTCGGTCCTTCAGCCTATGTGGATTTGACTTTACGAAGGTCGGTCTAGAGCTGACGCGTGGATGTGTCAGCTCTAGCATCATCATTACTCCGGAAGCCTAGTTCGGCTTCTGACACATGGTCTCCGCTCAGATGTCATCGGCCACCTTGGGACCGACCACTCACTTAGGGAATTAGCGTACGCGTGAATGCCTTGGGGGAACCTGACGCGACACCAATTGGCCGACCTGTATCATCGGACTGACAAGTCAGCGCATCACTATTCGGCCACATTTCATCCACTGTACTAAGGTCGGAGACTGAGCATGAAGCACCTCGCCTATAAGTAGTTCATTTGAATTCACATCGAAGACAACTGATCCTTCTCGAAACGTTGCCATTCTCGACAGCAACATTTGGCGCACCAGGTAGGGGCTTTCATATTTTAAGGTTGTTGTCTAGAATGGTACCCAGAAGGAGAGTTGCAGAAGATGAGGAACCGATTGCGCCGGTCAGCCCAAACACCACCCGACGATCAACCCAACCAACCCATTCAAAGGCCACCTCCCACAGCTGAATAATTCGACCAACTCTCCTTATAGTTGAAAAACGTTGCCGAGTAGTCCAAGCTCACGTCCTCACACCTTCACCGATCTAAAGGCCACCGTCGAGAAATGACACCGACCAACGTAACCTCTCTCAAGCACCCTCACCACCAAGGGAAAAAGTAAGCGCTAGCACTTCTTCCCAGCCGGAAGTAGTAGAGAAGGCCAAAACCAAAACCCAACAAAATTTCCCTAACACTAAGAAAAGTCACCGAAATGCCTCCTCTTTAGCCCCAATGTCCCAAAATTGTACCTATGACCAGTTAGAAGCGAGGATGGAAGCACTGGAAAAACATATACAAGAAAGAGGACAGATCCATATAGACGAACTGAAGTTGTTGGAAATGTCATCGTTCTTAGAAGAAATCGACCGTGCCCAGCCCCCCAATGGTTTCAGAATGCCTACAATAAAGGCATACGACGGTACATCCAATCCTTTTGACCACTTAGAACTTTTCCGTGCTAACATGTCCATACAGGGAGCGGAAGACCCGTTGATGTGCAAAGCGTTTTGGCTACTCTCAAAGGGGCCGCTCTAGCATGGTACTCTGGCCTGGCACCCGATCCATCAGCTCATTCAAAGAGCTCGGTCACTCGTTCTTAACTCACTTCATCAACAATAGACGAGCTAAGAAAACTACTTTGAGCCTAATGGCAGTTAAGCAACGACCTGGAGAATTACTGAAGGAATATGTGATGAGATTCAACGTTGAAGCACTGCAAGTCAAGGACCTAGAGTAGTCAGTGGCGGTAGCCGGCCTCATAGATGGCCTCATAGACGACAAGTTTCTTTTTAAATTCTCCCTCTCTCTGAACCCCTAAAAACCCTCCCAGAGCTTTTGCACAGAGTAGAAAAATACATCAATGCTAAGGAAACCATGTACCAGGTTAAGCTTAGAAGACCACAAAGATGATCAACGAAGCTACAAAAAGAGGGGAGAGAGGTCGAAAAAGATCATGGAGGCAAAAAATTCGACAGATACCCGGCCAGGAGAAGCTAGAAAGAAAGGGCTACCAAACTTACACTCCCTTGAACACTACGAGGGAAAGAATTTTGATGCAAATTAAGAAGGACCCTTAGCTCAAATGGCCAAAGCCAATAAAAACAAACCCACAAAGGGTGAAAACTAAGAGGTGTGCGTTCCATCGTGACCACAACCACACAATCGAAGAATGCACTAACCTCATGAATGAAATAGAAAACCTAATCAGAAGTGGTCACCTGAAAAGGTTCGTGCTAAATGAAACGAAGCAAGACTTTAGAAGAGGTGGATACCAGCAAAGGAATTTAAACAATCGACCTCGGATGAACTACAGAAGACCCCCATCAACAAGGAATGCAGGCGAAAGGGGACTAGGGCAGGACCAAAATGAAGAAAGGACCAGAAGTAATGCAAACAAGCCTACAGCTGGGATAATCAATGTCATAATAGGGAAATCCCCAGCTTTCACTAAAAAGAAAGTCGACCAAACAACCATCATGGCCATAGGCTCCTGGTCAAGAAGCCTAGATCATGGAAAGACAAGCCCATATCTTTTTTGCCAGAGATCTCGAAGGTATAGAATTTTCTCACGAAGATGCAATAGTTTTCATCGCGGTCATTTACAACCATGTGGTAAGAAGGATTTACTTCGATAATGGAAGCGCTGGAGACATCCTATATTACGAGACCTTGAAGAAAATGGGAATTAATGATGATTGGCTCAAGCCGCATCTGCACCACTGGTCGGGTTTGGCAATGAACAAGTCCCGGTGGTCGGCACCATAGTCCTTCCATTAACAGTGGGCACAGAGCCCAGAACGGTCACGGGGATAATAGAATTCATGGTGGTTAAAGTCCCCTCTGCTTACAATGCCATCATCTAGCCAAATGCAGATGAGGATGATTGGATCAACTCCGCATCTAAAGATCAAATTTCCCACCCCCCATGGAACGGGGAAGTTCGAGGAGACCAAGTGACTTCCCGACGATGTTATATGACGACGATGAAAACAAAAGGAAAAGCCGAAAAGGCCATGACCATAGAAGTACCCGACCAACGACTTGAACAAGGATGCGGTCGACCACAACTAGTAGAGGAGCTCATTAGCATCCCCTTTGATCCAGAGGACCATACCAAACTCGTACAGATCGGTTCAACGCTAGAAAAAAAGAAGAAGTAGTGCAGCTGATTAGGAAAAACGCTGATCTGTTTGCATGGAATCCTGAAGACATGCCAGGGGTAGATCCAAGGGAAATCGTCCACCGCCTTAATGTGGACCCAGAAGCCAGACCACTAAGACAGAAGAAGAGATGTTTTGCAGTCGAAAGACAAGAGGCGATCAATGAGGAAGTGACAAACCTCCTCAAAGTGGGATTTATTAGAGAGGCCTACTATCTGGAATGGCTAGCCAACGTAGTAATGGTGAAAAAGCATAATGGAATATGGATAATGTGCATTGATTTCACTGACCTAAATCAAGCATGTCCGAAAGACAGTTTCCCTCTACCAAATATCGACAGACTGGTCGATAATAGTGCCGAACAAGGGTTACTCAGCTTCCTGGACGCGTATTTTGGATACAATCAGATCAGAATGCTTGAGGAGGACGAAGAGAATACCTCATTCATTACAGAGAAAGGACTATACTATTACAAGGTCATGCCTTTCGGCCTCAAAAATGCTGGAGCCACCTATTAGAGGCTGGTCAACAAGATATTCAAGAGCAGATCGGAAAGACCATGGAAGTCTACGTAGATGACATGATTGTGAAAAGCAAGGAGGTCGAAACACATCTGCGAGACCTGGAGGAGGCATTTGAGGTCCTCAGGAAACATAATATGAGATTAAACCCCCTGAAGTGTGCCTTCGGAGTAACTTCGGGGAAATTCCTGGGCTTTATGGTCAACCAGTGAGGCATCAAAGCTAATCTAGAGAAAGTGTAGGCCATACTAGACATGAAACCGCCTACCTCAGTAAAAGAAGTGCAGAAGCTCATCGGTAGAATGGCTGCCCTAAATAGGTTCATGTCAAGATCATGCGACAAATGCCTCCCATTCTTCAAGACTTTGAAGAACGTACGAAAGTTCAGAT
This sequence comes from Heritiera littoralis, assembly GCA_031772115.1. Classification (NCBI taxonomy): domain Eukaryota; kingdom Viridiplantae; phylum Streptophyta; class Magnoliopsida; order Malvales; family Malvaceae; genus Heritiera; species Heritiera littoralis. Next base: position 10,175,475 of record JAPDPK010000006.1, on the reverse strand, counting down.
GGACTGAACAGTGTCAGAGAGCTTTCGAAGAACTCAAAGCCTTCCTTTCATCCCCACCAATCCTGTCCAAACCACAGGTCGGGAGATGCTATACCTATACCTAGCTACAACTGATCAAGCAGTCAGCTCGGTCCTAATAAGGGAAGAGTTTGAAATGCAGAGGCCGGTGTACTTCACTAGTAAGGTACTACAAGGGACTGAACTCAACTATCAGAAAGTAAAGAAGCTTGCTTACGCTCTTGTGACCTCAGCCAGGAAATTGAGACCCTACTTCCAATCACATCCAATCACCGTCCTGACAGATCAACCACTTAGGCAAATCCTTCATTTCGGGCTTCTAGTTAAGTGGGTAGTAGAGCTCAGCGAATACGATTTGCAAATAAGACCCTGGTCATCCCTTAAATCTCAGGTGCTCGCTGATTTTGTGGCGGAGTATGTTTCAACAGAACAAACTACCGAAAGAAGCCCACAAATGGAAGAACTGGAGGAAGGAAAGGCGTGGAAACTTTATGTGGATGGATTAGTCAACAGTGAAAGAAGTAAGCTGTGCTTATCCTAGTCAGCCTTGTAAAGGTAAAAATACAATATGCCCTCAAATTCAATTTTAGGGCAATAAACAATGAGGCTGAGTACGAAGCACTCATCACGGGGCTGAAAATAGCAAAGGAGTTGAAGTGGAAGAGCTAATCGTCTTCAGTGATTCTCAATTAGTGGTGAATGAGGTGAACACAGAATTTGAAGCCAAGGGAAAATCCATTATTAAATACCTAGAAAAGGTCGTGTTGCTGCTCTCAAACTTCAAAAAATACAAAGTAAAGCAAATTCCAAGAACGGACAATGCCCTGGCCGACTACTTATCCAAATTGGCCACAGGTTCTAACCTAGGCCTTGTGCCAGGGGTGATAGTGGAAGTAGTGGAACAAAAAGCTATAATTGACGAACGTGAGGTAGGCCAATCGTAGAGGAGGCAGAATCGTAGATGACCCCATACATAAGATTCTTGACCACAGGAGAAGAACCCGAAGACCGGACTCAAGCCAAAGCCATGAGAAGGAAAGTCCCAAGATACACCCTCATCGATGGGAAACTTTACAGGAGATCATTCAGTTTACCCTACCTTTGATGCCTAAACCTAGTCGAGGCGAACTACGTTTTGAGGGAAGTTCACGAAAGAATCTGTGGAAATCACATCGGCCCTAGAGCCCTCGCACACAAAGCACTGAAGCAAGGTTACTACTGGCCTACAATGTACAAAGACTCAACTGACTTGGTAAGAAAATGCAACAAATACCAAAGGTTTGCACCAATCCAGCATGTCCCCTCGAATGATCTCACCTCAGTTACAAGTCCCTGGCCATTCATGCAGTGGGAGATGGACGTGTTAGGGCCCTTCCTGCCAGCCATAGGACAGAGAAGGTTTGTTCTTGTCGCCATCGACTATTTCACGAAATGGGTCGAAGCCGAAGCCCTCGCAACTACCACAGAGAAACAAGTTCAAAATTCCTGTTGGAAAAACATCGTTGTAGATATAGGCTGCCAATGGCGATCATCACCGACAATGGAAAACAATTCGATAATCCGAAGTTCAGGAGTTGGTGTGAAAACTTAGGCATACAACTGCGGTTCACCTCAGTAGCACATCCTCAGGCCAATGGGCAAGCCGAGGCAGCCAACCGAACAATCTGGAGGCCTTGAAGAAAAAATTGGATGATAAGAAAGGAGAATGGGCCGGCCTATTGCCCGAGGTCCTTGGGCATTGAGAACCACAACAAAGGTCTCGACTGGGGAAACTCCTTTTAACCTCACCTTTGGAACTGAAGCGGTGATCCCAGTAGAAATAGGCATGCCAAGCTTATGTGTACAATTGACACCGAGCTCGAGAACGAAGAAGCACTAAGAAACAATCTGGATCTCTCCAAGGAGCAAAGAGACAGAGCATTGGTCACAATGGCAGCCTACCAGTAAAGAATATCCAGATACTACAATAAGAAGGTCAGAAAGAAGCCGATCAAAAGAGGATTTAGTTTTAAGGAAGGTGGAAGCCGCAGGAAAAGACACGACTGGAGGAAAACTGGCCCCGAACTGGGAAGGTCCTTACGTGGTTAAAGAGGTAGTCCGTACAGGAACTTACATATTACAAGACATGAATGGCAAGGAAATTCCAAGGACTTAGAATGCCGATAACTTAAAGGTCTTCTACTAGTAATCAGCCAATATGAAATCCTTACCATCGACTCAGTTGGTTTTTTGTTTAACATATTGGAGCTCAATTTAATTTTCTTCGTCTCACATCAGCTCGGCCAATTTTGGGCCCAAAGTATGTAAAGTGTCTATGAGATGAAGTTGTTGAAATGAAAAAGGTTGATTTTAAACAAAGCAAAAATCCATTCACGAAACAGCACCAAGTATTATAAAAAGTTCCAATATAAAGCAAATTCACAACAGAACATCGAAATAAAAGTAATTTGATACAACTTTAAAAAGAAAAATCAAACAACAGCATCATCCTAAACCTCTGCTCCCCCGTCCTCGGTTTCAACCAGAGTGGCGATAGTAGCCTCAACGTCAACACCATCATCCTCAGCAGCAGAAGGTTTATACTACACTGTCTTAAGATTTTCAGGGAGATCATAGACAGGTCCAAGTCGAGATACACATGACTGACCTCACTGATGGCCAAGGCAAAAACACCTCTCACCCTTTCGTATTCGCTCGCTTTGCTGCTGCATCAAATTCTAGTGTATTTTGAAAATTGGCCAAGGCCTCCTGAGCCCCAAGATGTCTAGCCTCTTCCTTAATCTCTTCAACTCGGTTCAACTCTTACTTCAGCTTTTCCACCTTGGCCTTGAGCTCGGCTACTAGTTGCTCAAACTCACGCTCCTGGCTCTCAGTTGCTCTACCTTCTTCGAAAGAGTGTGGCATTCGCGATAAGAACTGTAATCCTTGTGCAACTTCTTCACCTGGTCCTCAGCCTTGGTAGCGTGAGCCAGAGCAAGCCAAGAGTAATGGAGACTGGCATTAACATTCACCGAGCAAGGAGAATTCATCTTATCTTTATCTGTACAAAGAATCGAACTAAGTAAAAAAAAAAACAGAGAAGAAAAGAAGAGCTGACCTGCCGGTGGAAGCATGGATTTGGCTAATTTTCTTGCCATGGACGCACTCTCGAAAGCACTATCCGAAGGGGCAAGTTCCACAGTAAGCTGCACATTTTTTTAGATCTCGACCCCTGCCTCCGGTGTGTTGGAGACGTCCTCCACATTTTGAGTCCTCTTGGGAGAAGGCTCACTCACCTCGGCCTCCATTGCCTTCCTTTTTGACTTGTTCTGTGCTCAAGTTTGTCTAGTCCAAGGTGGGGGTGGTTGACTGGCATCCTCGGTTGGAGGCTGAGCTACAGGTCGAATATAGTCGAAAATATTGAAACCTCCAAACATATCTGCACCAAAAGAAAATAGAGTTTAGTGAACAGTTTGGTCAATAAAAACAAGAACCAAAACCAACTAATTACCAGGTCGGTCTCGAGAGCTGAGCTTTGTCGAAACTTCAGGGGAAGTTAAAAGTTTGGCATCTAAGAGAACCCTCCCATAATCTCTCAGCTTATTTATTTTGTGATAGGCTCTAAGCTCCTCACCAAAGATGTCACTCACATCGTTAGCCCCCTCTCTCATTTTACCACGATTGTTAGTCACTCGCCACTCATTGGGCTTATTAAACAAAAAAAATGAATTTTCCAGATTTTATTTGACGTAGGTATATTACTAAACAGTTTCTTACGAGAAAGCTGTGGTATAGTACCAGCTCTTATCTACAAGGCTGACCTTTATGGAAAAGAATGACTTGAATAACTTAATAGTCAACGAAAATCCCAAACCCTCGCATAAACTAAAAAATCGATAATATGACGTCAGCTGTTGGGAAGCAGTTGAGAAGGAGCTAGACCATAGAAGTTTAAGAGTTTAACCACGAAAGGGTGAAGCAAAACCTCAAGCCAGCAAGAATGACATCACGCTAAACCCACAATCTGAATTTACCTCGGTCTTGAGTGACCTTATCAGTACTACGAGGTGGATTTATCCTAAACTAGGGAGAGATATATTGACCTTGGCAAAGTTCGGCGAAGTCCCTCCTTTTAAACAAGTTAGGACACGCCTCGGGAAGTGAACCACCTTTCAGAGCCCTCCTAACCGTCAAAGAAACTTGACGAGAAGTGGAAGGTTTGCCCTGAAGTTGACCGAGGTCATGGATTTGAAACCCAGATGCACGAAGCTATCCTTAAAGCCTACTTCTCTTCGGCTTGCATAGGCTCGAGCCACCAAAGTGTTGTAGACTTATATTTTGACAAAGGCTCAGGTGGATCAGCCGAGGCCATGTCCTCAGATACCTCGGCCTGCTCGGCTTATTCATCCTGGCTATTTAGTCCTAACCTAACTTCGAGCTCGTGAAAACTGTCTGAGCTATCCCTACTAGGATGAGTAATAATCTCTACTGAAGAAGAAGACATAAGAAAGAAGACTTACCTAAAAAGCTCAGACTTATGGGGAAAAGCTAGGAGCAACTGGAAGAGAAACGAAAACCAAAAGGAAGAAAGAAACGAAAATTTGCTGAATGAGTGAAAATGAAGGAGACTCTCCCTTTATAGAGAATCTGCAGAAAGCAAAACGTCACCTAGAAAACCTAAAAAATCTACTCGGGGCTCAAGAGGAAAGGTTGCCCTTAGATGATCTTGGAACCGTCCAGAGCATATATATTCCTACGGTCAGGATAATGCCGTCTCCAATTTAGCAAATCGAGGAAATCAGACTTTAATGTTTCACATTTCCTCAACTACCTCGTCAGAACATAATGAGGGGAATCTCAAAAGACTAAAATTACACTCCAAAATAGTCCGACCATTTTCCTCTCGACCGCTCAATCTTCCACCAGTAGCTCGGCTCACTTGCACGTGGCATCTGAGCTCTTCGACAGAGCTTACAGACCGACTATGGGGGGGACAAAATGATGAGGGATATTAATGTATAAGGACATTTCGATCCTTCAGCCTCTGTGGATTTGACTCTACGAAGGTCAGTCCAAAGCTAACGTGTGGATGTGTTAGCTTTGATGTGTCAGCTCTAGCATCATCATTACTCCGGAAGCCTAGTTCGGTGTCTGACACGCTGGTCTCTGCTCAGATGTCATCGACCACCTCGGGACCGACCACTCACCTAGGGAATTAGCGTACGCGTGAATGCCTTGGCGGGAACTTGACTCGGCCCAATTGGTCGACCTGTATCATAGGACTGACAAGTCAGCACATCACTATTCGGCCACGTTTCATCCACCTGTACTAAGGTCAGAGACTAAGCATGAAGCACCTCTCCTATAAGTAGTTCATTTGAATTCACATTGAAGACAACTGATCCTTCTCGAAACGCTGCCATTCTTGACATCAACAGTATTGATTTTGAATGTTGACATTGATATTTGCTTAATTTCAGTACTTTGATGATTATATAGTGATGTACTATTTAAATATTTATGAGATACTAAGATTATCCACGCTTATGGTGGGAGTCTTAGCATCGATATTGTGGTCTAAAAGTGGTGGATTTGATATGGAGATATTGTGAATTGATATGAACTGTGATTAGGCTTATTAAGTTCGATTTAGGAAAAATGATAACGAAGAATTAATTCTTGACGTAGAAGTGAACTTGATTAATTGTGATTTTGAGTTATGTTTCTAGCATGTAATTAAGCATAATGAGAATGTGTTATTGAGACAGTAGTGAATTGGTTTGTAGAGACTTGGGATGGTGTAAAAGCATGACTTCTAACTTAGACATTCGAGGAAGAGAATTACTAAGCTTGAGGTAAGTGGGTTAAGTAAAGTTTGTTAGCACCATCTTGTAGGAAAAATTTAAATTTTATAAATAGGGTTTATGCTTAGGTTGGATTGAAACTTGTCTTTTACCTTACGTATTGTGGCCAGCCGAGCGTGCATGTTAAGTGAAGTGAATTGAATTGATGCATATGAGCATTCATGTGTAGCATGTTTTGAGTTTAATTACTTAATATATATATATATATGTTTTAAAGACTTGCATTATATTTTAAATCGCAAAGTTTTAGTTTGAAGTGACTTTTGAAATAAATCAAAACTTCTTTATATTTTAAGCTCAAAATTGATTTAATAAGTGCTTTGAAATCCGTGCACAGCCAAGTGCTACACGAGAATATTGTTTTCAAACCATTTTTGAGTGCATGCATATCCTACAATCTTCAGGTCATTTTTAGCCTATCAAGCTTATCTTTAAGCTTTATTACCTGTCTATTGAGCTTTGTGTTCTAGACTATTATACTATACTATACCTATCGAGCCTAGTCTCTAAGTAAACTGTTACTTGTGTGGAAAACCAGCATGCAAGTTTCGGTTCTTGACTGATCAACGAGACTGGAGTACTGTTCATGGCCATAGATTTCATGTTGCTTGCAACACCATTCCATCACTAGCTAGGATGGACACCGTTATCGTATCATTGAATAAGGATTCTTGCCGAAACTCTACATACTATCGTTTTACTATTAGGATTGATTTTAGTGAATTGAGGCTATATGCCTAACGGGTATTGATTTTTGTTTTATGAACTTATTGATTTATCAAAGTTCATACTGATTAATTTATCGAAGTGCCTTCTGATTGATTTATCGAAGTGCATAGTGACTGACTTATCAAAGTGCATAGTGTTTTGATTTAATCGAAATGTGGTTTGATTTAATCGTAGTGCATAGTGAAAATGATTTAAATAAAGTGCATAATGATAGTGTTTTAAATTTAAGTGCATAGTGAAAGTGTTTTATTTACGTCCATATTAGATTATTGATGTTATGACTGAATACCATGCATACATATCACTTCAATAGTGATTTTTGTATACTTGTATGTAAATCGACATGAGTCTAACATGCATTTACTTAAATTACTTACTAAGCCGTGATTTGCTCACCCCTTTCTTTCAACCTTGTAGATCATATGGACTAGACTCCACGCTTAGAGTTTTGGTGCGAGGCTCTGTGACAGTATCTATTAGCGATACTAGTCTAAGTCCTTTAAGTGTTGTTTTTGTTTCTTTTGAGGTATATAAAAGCTGTATATCATTTTAAATATCATGTATGACATTTAAAGTGCACAGTACATGCCTATTGAAAATTTTTATGGGATGTAACTTAGGATTACTCTAGATTATTATAGATTGATATGATTATCGAATGCGATCCGAGATATGTTTGTGGTATGATAATTATGAACTTTATAGAATGTGAATATATTAATTGAAGCTTCCGAAATGTGTATAATGTATAATGATATAAACTATAGATTATAGAGTTGAGATATGATGTTGAGAATATACATATATTTTGCAGTTAATTAACAGGGGAAAATTAATTATATATAAAGGGAGGTTTTTGATCTTTTTCTTTTGGCTAGATTAAATCTTGAATTAAAATATTAAGGAAGTAAGTTGATTTGCCTTAGAGTTAACCATTTAAATGACAACGTTAAGTTAAATCGAAATTGAGAAAGGTGAATATTGTTTAGTGATGACACTAACACTAAATACAAACCCTAAGTGAAAAGAAAAATTTAGTTCGTAAATTTAAGAAATGGTATAAGTGACAGTGTTAAGTGCACGTCGCAGCTTTCGGATCGTGATAGATTTAATGGTATTAGAATAAGGTTTGTCTAGTACGCGTCAGTGTCATAGAGATCATTATTAGTGTTACATCCCATGTTCTATGTAATTTCTGCATGTACCTTACCATTATCAACTTATACTAAGATTGATCTGCTCTTAGTATAAGTTCCTAGTTTGATTTAATTCAAAAATGAGGAGATTAGGCGTAAACGTAAGCTTGGGAGACTGGCTTGAAAACAGACGATTCCACTTCCGACTCCATCACTTTTATCAACTGCACCTGTTAATAGGTTGCATTAGAGTCAAAACCTTTATATTATCTATTTTTTATTAACACTCTTTTCAAGGAAATCTTAGATGAAAGAGTATGCTTATTGTCAGTGTAAAGTAAAGAAGGGAGATAAAAACCTAATAGTGGATCGATATTATTGCACATTTACGACATTGGTCTCATTTTCGATATGAATTGGATAGCTACCCATCGTGCTAGTGTACATTGTTATAGAAAACTATAATCTTCTCCCTACCTAATCTTTATATGTAACAAAGTGATAAGTGTTTATTTGTTTTGTTCTAAACTTATTGAAGTTATATCAGTAAGAGGCACAGTGGCCTATATGGTTTGGAGATTGATGTGGTGTACCTATCAAGATTCATGAATGAAGAATGAAGTTGTGTTTGGTAATGATGATAGTGGAATGTCCTAGTATAGTTGGCCTATGATAGGTCATGTGATGGTCTGGAACTTGAGCGGTACATGAACATAATTCAAGGGTTTTGTTTTAATAAGTCATCCAACTTGTAGCCTTATGCCAATAGAAACTGTTCAAATAGAAGTATATGATTTGATTGAGAGCATGATACCACCTTAATTTTCCAGACTGTTTGAATTTGAAATTATGTTTTGAATCATAGAATTTTGAATTTTGAGATATTAGGCATTCTTAGTGAGCCTCCATAAAGTATTATTCAACTAAGTTTATTGGATTTGACAAGTAAGAGTTTAGATTTGTCCACCACTTGAGACAGGAAGTGGAATTTTTTATATGTTTCCAAGAGGAATTAATACCTGATCTTCCTTCTAACTTGAAAGATGCACTGAATTATGTATTTTGGAAAAGTATTTTCAAAAGTCCATATACTTTGAAAACTATATGACCTTGAAAACCATGAGGATTAAGAAGTAATTGGTGTAGAAACTATATGGACCCTTGAAATTATATAGTTTGAACTACAAGGATTTTAAAAGCTCAACGATTTAAAATATATGGTATTGAACTATAGGAATAAGAAACATGTGAAATTTGAAAACTAAAGGACTCTTTTAACTTTTCCTTCCATATAGTTGAGATTAAACACGACTGGTTATAGAAAGCTAATCTTGAAAAGAATTTTGAAGACTGACAAAGGGATGTGAAAGTTAGGATTGGTGAGTTAAGACACACAACATCGTCTTATTTTGAAGGGTACGGTTACAATATGTGAACAAATGATATACATTCAGTTGAGGATCGATCGAATAATTGAATTTTGAGATTAATGTGTAAAACAAGTGGAGTGATGTGTGTGTGTGCAATTTCCTAGAATTAAAGCAGTGATTGACTATAGCTCCTAAACAATTTCGAGTGGATCCACGAAATTTGCAATGTATAGTGATGCCTCTCTACAAGGTCTAGGGTGTGTATTGATGCAAAATGGAAAAGTAATAGCCTATGGTTTGAGACAATTGAAGGACCAGGAGAGAAACTACCTTACACACAACCTGGAGTTAGCAGCAGTAGTGTTTGTGCTAAAGATATGGTGCCATTATTTGTATGGTGAGTGGTTTCAGATTTACTCGGATCATAAGAATTTTAAGTATCTATTCTCGTTCGAAAGAGTTGAAAATGAGATAGAGATGGTGGATGGAGCTATTGAAAGATTATGATTGTGAGATCCTTTACCATCTGGGTAAAGCAAATCAAGTAGCTGACGCATTGAGTAGGAAGAGTATGGGTTTGGTTAGCTACATAATGGTCAAAGAGTAGGATTTGATGGAGAAATTCTCGGAACTGAATCTGAACTTAGAGCCTAAAGGTGAGTGTTTAATGGCTAGCTTGAGGATAGAGCTTCGTATTATTGATCAAATCAAACAAGCTCAGAAAAAAGATCCTAGACTTGTGGAGATTGCTAGTACGATACAACTAGATCAGGACTCAAATTTTGGGATCAGAGATGATGGGTTCTTGAGATACAAGGGTAGGATTTGTATCTCAAATAGTGAGATCTTGAAAAGATAGATTATGGAAGAGGCACAGCTCCAAATACACGATGCATCGAGGTCATATAAAGATGTATCAAAACTTATGCAAGGTGTATTAGTGGGCTAGTACGAAGAAGGATATAGTGACCTTTGTGTCCAAATGCTTAGTATGCCAAAAGGTAAGATTGAACACCAATGATCAGCAGGCTTATTGAAGCCTTTGTCTATACTTACATAGAAATGGAAGTACATGTCTATGAACTTTATCATGGGGGTCCCGAGGACTTGTAGGAATCACAATGCTATCTGGATGATAGTTGATAGATTGATGAAGTTCGCCTACTTCATAGCTATGAAAGCTACCGATTCACTTAGTGTCTTAGCAAATATGTATGTTAGAGAAATAATGAGGCTACATGGGGTCCTAGTGAGCATAGTTTCAAATAGAGATTCTCAGTTTACTTCCCGTTTCTGGGAACACATCTAGGATGCCTTAGAAACTAAACTGAGCTTTAGCACAGTCTTTCATCCTCAAACCGATGGGCAATCAAAGATGACAATTCAGATTCTTGAGAATATGTTGAGGGCATGTGTCATGGATTTTCAAGGCTCATGGGATGATCATTTGGTAGTAGCTGAATTTGCATATAACAATAGATTTCACTCTAGCATTGGGATGGCACCCTATAAAGCGTTGTTTGGATGTAGGTATAGATCTCCTATTGGCTAGGAAGAGGTAGGTGAAAGAAAGATATTTGCTCCGGAGTTAGTAGAGAAAGCTTTCAAAGATGTGAGACTGATGTGTGATAGATTGAGGACAGTGTTGCGTTCTAAGACCTATATCGCAAGTGCACGGGTCGCGACAAGTAATAAAGAGTGAGTAGAGTATCGTTCCCACGAGGATTGTATAGGTTATTTAGCTAAATACTAAAATTGGTCACACCTAGATTTATTCAAGTAATATGTAAATTAAAAAAAAAAACTATCTGTTAAAATGCCTTGAATAAAACATAACTAAATATGCATGAAAATAAAATAAAATAAAATAATAAAGTAAAAAAATAATGAAAATAATAAAATAAAATAAAATCTTAATTAAATAAAGTAAAATAAAGTACTAAAAGCTTAATAAAAAAACTGAAATTTAATTAACTCCTAAAGTAATAATTGAAACTAATAAATTTAATCTAAACTTACTTAAAATGCAAAATTAAAAATGTTATAAATAAATATCCAAATTAATTAAAATAAAATAAACCATTAAACTAAAACTAATAAGCTAATAAACTAAATTTCTAACAATACAAATTAATATAATATAAACTAGCAATTTAATGTATCTAACTAAAGCTAATTAGACAACCAAAGACCATCAACAGCCCACGTTTCCACATGCCATGCGTCCCCTGCTAGCCACGCCAACCCAAAAATGCGGCAGACCCGTGAACCGGCCCTGCACCGCTTCAGTAAAAGTGCATCTCTGCCCATGCGCGACACGCACAACAGCTTCTTGCTCATCTTGTTGCAGCAATCAACAATCACATTCCAGGTAGCAAGCTTCAGCCGCTTTGCACCGTGCGTATCCAGCTCGTTTCTGCTTCCAGCTCAACACGCAGCTGCTTCAGCTAATGCTTCACGTCACCGGCAAGCCGCAACCTCTGTCCATGCACCTGCTGCTCTTAACTGAAGCAGTGCAGCAACGCCACATAGCAACTATATACTGCTTCAACAACCATAACAGTCCAGCATGCAAAAGCAGTAATAGAAAAATGTACAGCAAAAAAGTAATAAATCGGAACAAGAAGAATTTATAAAACAGAGTATAACACGATGGTGAAGTATGAAAAAACTGTGTGAGTAGAGAAGATGAATAACGGTCCAATGAAGGATAAGTAACTAAGGAAGTAAATCCTAAACAAGAATCCAAAGCAAACTAAGCAAGAAACAATAAAAAAATGATAAACAGTAAAATAATTGAAACAGAATATTAAACATAAACAGAGAATTTAAACTTTCATTGAATAAAAAAAAACTTGAGTATTTCGATGGAAACTTTGAATGTACTAAATAAAACTAATCTAGAAGAAAGGAAGTTAAATAAAAAGATCCTAACAACCGAAAACTAAAAATCATAGCTAAAGGTATATGAAAACAATGCGGCAACAATGGAGAGAAACTTTGGCTGCTGTCACCGGCCAATCTCCCCCCCTTTTCTTCATACGACTACTCTTCCTTTTGTATAGACTAGGGTTCCTTCAAATCTTGGGCTACAAGCTTCACTTAGGCTTCCTTTCCTTTTTGGGCTGACATTCAAGTAAAATATAGTTGAATTGGCTTTTGGGGTTTAATATGGGCTTAAGGTGTTCACATGAGATAGGGTTTTAAGAGGGTTATGGTAGGGAAGGGTTTATGTTTAAGGTTTGAATAAAATTTTGGGTTTTTTTTTTAAAGGTAATGAGAATAAGGTTTAGAGTTTAGAGAAGGCTAAGCCTATGGCTTTTTGGTGTTAAACACCAAATCCAACCATTTTTCTTTGATTTTCTTGCCATTTTCTCATTACTTTTGATATTCCTACACATGAAGACAATTTAATTAAAATGGGAAGAAATTATATTAAAATTCTAAAATTTAATCAAAATTGATGCAATAAAATACTTTAAAAAATGTATATTTTAGAGACTTATCAGACAGCCCAAAGTAAACAGAAAAGCTATGCTGATAGTAGGAGAAGACCTCTAGAATTTCAAGTTGGAGACAAAGTCTTTTTGAAGATCTCTCTATCCTAATGAGATTTGGTAGGAAAGGGAAACAAAGCCCACAGTATATCAATCCGTTCGAGATACTTGAGAGGATTGGTGACGTGGCATATTGATTAGTGCTACTTGCAGAGCTATGAGGTGTGCATAACGTCTTCCATGTGTCTATGTTAAGAAAGTAACATCCGGACCCCTCCCATGTCATTAAGTATGAAGCTTTGGAGATCAAGGAGGACTTGAGCTATATTGAGAGACCTATTCGGATCTTGGACAAAAAAGATAAGATATTGAGGTCTAAGACAATCTCTTTAGCTAAAGTACTGTGGTAGAATCACTCTTCAGAGGAAGCTATATGGGAACTGGAGAGCCTAATGAAAGAGAAGTACCCTCACTTTTTTCAGATGGACATGAAAAATTTCGAGGACCAAAATTCCTAAGGTGAAGAGAATGTGAAGGCTGCGAATTCCATACTGATTCTGTAAATAAATGGAAGATATTAAATAAACTAAGTATTGAAATGTATATCTGTAATTATTATTAATTCAAGTAATGAGAATAAAGTTTCAAGTTTAGTAAATTTAGCAATAAATTATTAATACATTTATATAATTTAGAAATTGTATAAATAAGTTAGATATATATATTAATCCAATAGAGAAAATAAAGAGATATCTTATACACATACATAAGCATTAGGCAAGGAAATATAATATAAATATATATGATAATAATTAAAAAAAGACAATGAGGGAAAAATCGAATGGCTTCCTTAGGAAGCCATCGGTTTTACCTGCTCCCATGTTAAAAACAAAAAAATAAAATAAAAGGGAAGAAAAGAGGAAATCACGACAAGAAAAGAAAGAGAAAAAGGAAAAGAAAAGAAAAGAGGAGAAAGAAAGCACCGAAAGGGAAAGAAAAAAAACTATAGTGGAAAGGGAAGAAGAAAAAGGCAAATTGTTGGATGTATTGGGACTAGTTCATTGTAATAGTCCAAATGTATAGTAAGTAACACTTTTTATACATAAATTACAGTTGGGCTGTCGTGATACCTTTAACACTTGAACAATAATAGTAATAAATGGTAAACATTTATTTAATTAATAAATTTGGAATATGAAATTTTTCAATATACCTTTACACTTTACATCCTCTGTTCCTACTGTACAATTTATGTAGTACTATACAGTTTATCTGAAAGTATAAAAGAAAGGACAAATACCTCCCAGTCCGACACAACTAGTCTCAGTAACCAGATTTCAGTCGATCCTTTAATGAATACCCCTTTTTATTCTCTTTTAATATCTTGTGGAGTTAGAAAATAAAGGGATGAGCGAAACGTGCTCAGTAAAGGAATCGTATGCAAGACTGATATAACAAAATCTATATGCTGGGAAAACAGCATCTTTCCTAACAGTTCACTAGACACAGTAAATGGAAGGATACTATAGTCGGCCAAGTAATCCAGATAGAGCATGGATAGTATTTTGAAATACCTATCTCATCCTAGAAACCCAAAGCGACTATAGGGAGTAATCCTTAAATTGTTTTTATAAAACAATTTAATGAAGTTTTTCCATAGATAAACAGTAAATAAACTATTTAAATTCATCACTTCAGTAACATTTTAAAACACGTGATAATGACAATAGTAAAATAGTACAGTAATTTGTTGATTTTGAATAGTGGTACAGTATATAAATCGATTTAGTATCAGTGCGATAAAGCTTTTTAGTAAACAGTGAAAAGAAAGTTTAGTTCAGTAAACAGTTCAATTCCACATCACTGTAATAATTCAGTAATTTTTTTCAAAAAACAGTAATAATGTCATAATTATTTTCACTTCAATAAACAGTATATCTCAGTACGGTTTAGTAACCAGTTGACAGTAAATCACGTTTCCGTAATCGTTTGAAAGTAAATCATAGTTCAATAACCGGTAATGATTTTAGTAAACTATATAGGTTTAAAGACAATAAAGTGTTCATTTGTAAACATTAATAGTTTTGTAAAACAATTCAGTAATAGTTCAGTACAGTACTCTTTGCAGTAACAGGAACCAGTAAACAGTAAACAATAGTTCAATAAAATGATTAACAGTAATTCTCAGTTCAGTAACAGTAAATGGTGATTCAGTAAAACAGTAAACTATAGTTCTTGGTTCGATAAAACACTTAATAGTGAATCACAGTTCAGTAGCAGTAAACAGTAGTTCACAGTTTTCAGTAAAACAGTAATCAGTGATTCACAGTTCAGTATCAGTAAACAGTAGGTGGAGACTAGGCATCACCGTCAATATATCATGCTACAATCCATGTAGGAAATAGTAACAGTAAACAGTAAGATCTATGGCCATAGTCTATAGGTGTCCTTAGAGTACACTTGCCAGGTGTCCTTAGGACTGCTGATGACTTAGCGGGTCATCAGCATAGTAACAGTACAGTACGGTAATACACGTGAGCATGATATGGGGCCTAACAGTCTCAAAACATTTTATTTATAGTGAAAATACCTTTAAGGAATTTAAAACAAATATCATTTAAATTTTAGTAAAATTTTAAAAAGGTATATTAATTTCACATTAAACAGTACAGTAAAAATAGTCGATAAAATATTCATATCTTAGTGAGAAAATTTATAAACGTTTTAAATAATTGTGAAATAATTCAAAGAATGTATTTGACATCTCACTTTAATAAAATTTAATTACATGAATATTTTAAATAATAATTTTCAATAAAATTCTAATTTTATGGAAAATATTGGAAATAAACTCCAAAATACACAATTTCACTCATTTTATGCTCATAAAATATTTCATGATATTTTAAAAATTTTGGAGGAATTTTCGATAGCATAACAGCTGTGATTACTCTAACCCCTTGCACTTAAACACAATATTTTTGCTAGCCGTAAACCACAAATTTGCATGATTTTCAAAGGCAATTCAATACCAAATAATTTCATAAAATTATATTCATCAAAATCATGCATTCGATGTATCCCTACAACCTACACACTCATCCCTTACTTGTCTCATATTACTAATCCTTTTTGCAACACCAATCGTAATCTATCAACCTCAGCTGCAAAACAATTTCACCAAAAATTACCATTAATTTTCCTCTTATTTTTAAGCTATCAACTTTCACTAAATGCAGCCATGTAGGATACAATCTATGCCTAACCAGTGTAAGTTACACAGGTAGTAAACCTTAACTTTCCCGTTTTAGCTCCAATTTCATATCAGTTTTCACCATTCTTCTTCTCTTAATTTCTACAGTCATTTAGAATATTCAAACCATAAATTGCAGCATCTTAAGCTATCCAAACCCTCTTGGCCGAATGCTCCCATGTGGGTATTCTTGTAGTTTCTCTTAAATCTAAGCTTGCCATGTTGTTTATCTTAATCTCTCATGCATTTTGGCATCAATATTATGCAAATTCCAGCATGGTTTACTCTTGTTCTTGTCCACACCGAAACCCCAAAGTGCCCTTTCTTCATGTTCTAATGCGATTCAAACAAAAATAACACTAGATCTAGACTTAGTATGTTAAAGAACCTAGAAATCCAACCTTAGTTTGTAAAGAAATGAAAAATCACCATAAAACTCACCTTTGCCGCCACCTTCTTCTTCACTTTTCTTCTTGTTTCTTCTTTGTTTGATGAGCTAATGGTGTCAATGGAGAGAGGAAATTGTATAGAACATTTTTCTAGTAATGGGTTTAGTGTGAAAGCTTAGGGTTTAGTTGTGCTTTTTGACTTTTCTTTCTTTTCTTTTCTTTTCTTTCTTTTCTTTTTCTTTCTTTCTTTTCTTTGTGCCGTGCAAGCCAAATGAAGAAGAAGTATATAGTGGCTGGCCATCCCCCTTTTTTGACTTATGGAACTTTCTAGAGAGGGCAAAATTACCATTTTGCCCTTGATTATGCAAATTTTGGATAATTTCACCCTTAATTTCTGTAATCATAAAAACTATGTAATTAGACTCCAAAATTTCGGATCCCACTGTCAAGTAATCATATTTAACGTATCTTGATGATTGGAAGTGGTTTCGTTGACGCGCAGTGAACAAATAGTGAGAAATTACTATTTTACCCTCGTAAACTGCTAGCAAAATTTCTCACTTTACCACTATTTCAATAAATCCCTTGACACTATCTTATTCTCCTTTTTATGTAGAATATCATGATATTTTTACTTCATCCCAACTCATTTTAGTTTGGGCGTAATTTACGAAAATGCCTTCAGGACGTATTTGTCATTTTCCAATTTGTTTTCCAAAATCACAAAAATTCAGAAGAATTCATAATAAATAATTCAATGATTTTAAACCTCAAGGTCATCATATTATATTTTATTACACTATTGTACCCAGCATTTTCAGTCTCGAGCCCATTAGACACATTAAAAATAAGT
This sequence comes from Heritiera littoralis, assembly GCA_031772115.1. Lineage (NCBI taxonomy): Eukaryota > Viridiplantae > Streptophyta > Magnoliopsida > Malvales > Malvaceae > Heritiera > Heritiera littoralis. The sequence continues at coordinate 10,158,387 of JAPDPK010000006.1, read as the reverse complement.
GGGGCCTACATCACACTTTCACTTATAATCACTTAACATGTAAATTTTCACTCCATAATTCATGACATATTACAAGTATAGTACAGTAGAATTGGGTCTCACATTCATGGCTGATTTAGGCATGTAAACAGGGGCTTGTTAATGGCCATAAACCGTGGTTGAACCTGGCAATGGTGGCTGTTGGAAAATAGTGGCAATAGGACTCAGAACAAGGCTAGAAGTGTGATTTTGCAAGACTAATTGGGAGTGGTTTTTTTTTTTGGGCTATAAGTTGGGATCGATGGTCTGCAAAATAGAAGAAAACTGAAAAAGGAAGAACAATGCTGCTGCCAGAAAAGAGTGAAACGAGAGGAAGAGAGTAGTAGGAGCAAGTTGCAGTAGAAGAGTATAGACAAAAGAAGTTAAAGCTGACCATGCAAGAGAGAGAGGACCCGAGGACAAGCTAGTAATGTGGTCGCTTAAGACAGTTTAGGTTGCTATTTTGGTTGGTCCTTAGGCACAGTTTGGGGCTAATTCTCGGCTGGGTTTGAGTAGTGTTTAAAGGGCATTTGGAGCTACATTTGGGTGATCTTGAAGGCTTCAAAACAGGGGCTCCAAAGTGGCTGAAATAGGGGCATTAAGGTGCTGTTATGGAAGCGTGAACAGGGTATGTTTTGGATGAAAATGGTGCAGACCGAGAGGGAGCTATAAAGTGGTTTTCATGGCAGCTTTAAGTGTTGCTCTTGAGAGTCTTTAAGGACTGATTTAAGTGACTGAAGAACTGATTTTTGAGCACCCAAAACAGATTTAAGGGAAGAACTGGATTGGAAAGTGACAGTAGAAAAGGGTTGTTATAGGCGCGAATTGGTAGGTTTAAAGCTGGACATTTTGGTGGTTGTTAAGGCTAAGATCAATGGCTAGAATAAGGGGTTTGGTACCTACTACAGGGGCTGTCAAGGTCTGAAATTGAGAGGAAGAAAAGAGAAAGGAAATCAGAATAGGGAAAGGAAAGGCTTGAACTAAGGGGGTAAGGATTTCACTGTATTTAAGTTTAAAATATGTGTATTTATCTATATAAATACACTAAGAGGTGCAATGAGGATAGATAGATGGTAAATTTTATATAAATATATATATACATATATATATACATAGATTATCAATATTATAAGAATCCCTAATGCCGAAAGAGTAAGTGTTATGTCAAATGGTTCGGTAATTTTTATAAAATTTTATAAAGTTCTTAATTTATAAAATTGAATAATTTTGGTGATGTTTCGAATGTGTAGCATGATATTAAGACTATGAACGCAGAGTTCGATGGAGCCTAGTGTGCAAAAACCCAACATGGAATAGGTAAGACATCTTAAGTCGTTGGTAGTAATACATCGTATAGGCCATATGGAAATAGTATATTAATTGATTATACAATCGTGTATGAAATCGATTATCTAAGTGAAATTGTAGTTGAGTATCGATATGGTTGGATCATTCATGACTTTGGTATAAATTTTGAATATTGACATTGATATTTGCCTAATTTCGGTAGTTTGATAATTATATAGTGATGTAATATTTAAATATTTGTGAGATACTAAGATGATCCACACTGACGGCGAGAGTCTTAGCATCGATATTGTGGTCTAAAAGTGGTGGATTTGATATGTAGATATTGTGAATTGATATGAATTGTGAATAGGCTTATTGAGTTGAATTTAGGAAAAATGATAACGAAGAAATAATTGTTGACGTAGAAGTGAACTTGATTAATTGTGATTTTGAGTTATGTTTTTAGTATGTAATTAAGCATAATGAGAATGTGTTAAGGAGATAGTAGTGAATTGGTTTGTAAAGACTTGGGACAATGTAGAAGCGTGACTTCTAACTTGGACATTCGAGGAAGATAATTGCTAAGCTTGAGGTAAGTAGGTTAAGTAAAGTCTGTTAGCACCATCTCGTAGGAAAAGTTTAAATTTTATAAATATGGTTTATGCTTTGGCTGGATTGAAACTTGTTTTTCGCCTTGCGTATTGTGGCCAGCCAAGCATGCATGTTAAGTGAAGTGAACTAATGCATATGTGCATTCACGTACAACATGTTTTGAATTTAATTACTTAATATATATATGTTTTAAAGACTTGCATTATATTTTAAATCGCAAAGTTTTGGTTTGAATTGACTTTTGAAATAAATCGAAACTTCCTTATATTTTAAACTCAAAACTGATTTAATAAGTGCTTTGAAATCCGTGCAAGCCAAATGCTACACAAGAACATTGTTTTCAAACAGTTTTTGAGTGCAAGCATATCCTACGACCTTCAGGTCATTTCTAGCCTATGGAGCTTAGCCCTAAGCCTTATTACCCATCTATCAAGCTTTGTGCTCTAGACTACTGTACTGTAAATTAACTGTTACTTGTCTAGAAAACCAGCGAGCAAGTTCTGATTTTCGACTGATCAGCGAGACTGGAGTATTGTTCATGGCCATAGATTTCATGTTACTTGCGACACCATTCCATCACTAGCTAGGATGGACATCGTTATTGTATCACTGACTGAGGATTCTTACCTAAACTTTACATACTATCGTTTTACTATCAGTATTGATTTTAGTGAGTCAAGGCTATATGCCTAACGGGTATTGATTTTCATTTTATGAACTTATTGATTTATTAAAGTTCATACTGATTGATTTATCGAAATATGTATTGATTGATTTATCGAAGTGCCTACTAATTGTTTTATTGAAGTATCTACTAATTGATTTATTGAAGTGTCTACTGATTAATTTATCGAAGTGTCTACTGATTAATTTATCGAAGTGCCTACTGATTAATTTATTGAAAAGTATACTAATTGATTTATCAAAATGCATAATGATTGACTTATCGAAGTGCATAGTATTTTGATTTAATCAAAATGCATAATGGTTTGATTTAATTGCAGTGCATAGTGAAAATGACTTAAATAAAGTGCATAGTATTTTGATTTAATCAAAATGCATAGTGGTTTGATTTAATTGCAGTGCATAGTGAAAATGACTTAAATAAAGTGCATAATGATAGTGTTTTAAATTTAAATGCATAGCGAAAAAGTTTTATTTACGTCCATATTAGGTTATTGATGTCATGACTGAATACCATGCATACACATCACTTCAATATTGATTTTTGTGTACTTGTATGTAAATGGACATGAGTCTAACATGCATTTACTTAAACTACTTACTGAGTCATGGTTTGCTTAACAACCTTGAAGATCATACAGGCTAGACTTTATGCTTGGAGTTTTCGTGCGAGGCCTTGGTGATGGTATCTATTAGCGATGCTGGTCTAAGTCCTATGAGTGCTGTTTTTGTTTCTTTTGAGGTATATAAAAGTTGTATATCATTTTAATTATCATGTAGGGGTGTAAACGAACAGAACGTTCGATGAACCGTTCATGAACCTGTTCGGTTTCTGTTCGTTTATGTTTGTTTATTAAACTTAACGAATGAACATGAACAACATTTTAGTGTTCGTGTGTTAAACAAGCCAAACATGAACAGAGGTATGGTTCGTTTGTTTTTATTCACGAATAGGCTCGTTTATGTTCATTTATTATTCATTCGTTTAAAGTATCATTTGTTGTTCGTTTATTATTCATTCATTGTTCATTCGTTTAAAGTTTCCTTTATTGTTCGTTTGTTTTTCGTTTATTGTTCGTTTGTTATTTATTAAAATGCTAAAATTACTTATATTATATAAGTTATATAATATATATATATATATATATATATATATCATATTTTTAATACATTAACCTAAAAAATTAGTACCCAATTTTTAAACATATTTATACAATATAACTTTGTTGGCTTAAAAAATTAATAAAATATAATAATAAAATAATTATAAAACTAAATTAGTTAATTATACTTAAAATAATTATTTTTTTTTAAATTTTAAACATAATGTATTGAAATAAAATTAATAAAAGTCTCATAATAAGTAAAGATCTCATTCTTATGATCTTATCCATTGCCCATTTACATACATACATACATATATATATATATATATATATTACACATATGTGTGTATACACACACATATATATGATACTTTAATATATGTATATCAGTATATGTATATGTATATGATACAAATTATACTTAAAATAATAATTATCAATTTTAATAAAACATTGTTGACTTAAATTGTGTTGCATTTAAGATTCTGTGTTAAATGATTTCAATTTGCATGTTGGATTTAATATTGATGTAGGATTTTTAGTATTTAGTTTGTTCTCATGAATACTTGTTCATAAACATGTGCTCGCGAACATGTTTATTTACATGTTCTCGAACACGTTCATTTACGTGTTCATGAACTATTCGCAAACATTAACGAACTATTCTTACCAAACGAACAAACGAACAAGAACGCACTCCTTAACGAACACAAATGGCACTAAAAAATAAACGAACGAACAGAGACATCAGTTCGTTCGTTCGTATTCGGTACATTTATAGCCTTATTATCATGTATGGCATTTAAAGTGCATAGTACATGTATATTGGAAATATTGTTGGGATGTAACTTAGGATCGCTCTAGATTATTATAGATTGATATGATTATTGAGCGCGATTCGGGATATGTTTGCGGTATGATAACTATGATTTTTATAGAATGTGAATATATTAATTGATGATTCTGGGAATGTGTATAATGTATGATGATATAAACTGTGGATTGTGGAGTTGAGATATGATGTTGAGAATATACATATATTTTGCAGGTTAATTAACTGGGGAAAACTGATTATATATAAAGGGAGGATTTTGATATTTTTCTTTTGGGCAAATTAAATCTTGAATTAAAATATTGAGGAAGTAAGTTGATTTGCCTTAAGAGTTAATCATTTAAATGACAACGTTAAGTTAAATCGAAATTGAGAAAGTGAAAATTTGTTTAACAGTGACACTGACACCGACATCGAATACAAACTTTAAGTGAAAAGAAAAATTTAATTCATAAATTTGAGAAATGGTAAAAGTGATAGTGTTAAGTGCACGTCGCGACCTTCGGATCGTGACATCTATTCTGTGCAACTAATAGTTACTTTGTTATGATTCTCACTTGTACCATCATGGTTAATTGTGGTCTTTGTATGCATCGCAACCCATGCCATCGAGGTTAATCGTGGTTTCTATTATGATTTTGAGTTGTACAAAGGTTAAGCGTGACTTGGCATGTTATAGGAGATCAGAAATTTGTGATTTGTAAAAATTTTGTTCAGTTTTAATATCTTTGAAATTTTGTTTGGTACTGAAATCTGAGTATATGGATTTGAAGAAATTATGTATAAACATGTGATTACCCAACTTTGATTTTAAATAATTATATTTGATATTTTAGTTTAAATGTTTTATGGCATGTTTAATCCAACTGTTGGGATATCGTTACTAAATAATTGTACTCATTATTTTATAATTTTCTTACTTTTCAAATTTTGATAATTCTATTTCAAAAAATTAGTTTCGATAAGGGTCTTGTAGTAAGCATAGCTTTTGTCTTTAGTTTTGTGTAATTGAATGTGACTATTTTGGATAGTAGCTTTTAGAATATTTGTTAAGCAGCAAAAATACTAGTATTATTAAAAATATTTGTAATCTATCATTTTGGAAACTCGAAGTTGTGTAAGACTATCATTTTGGAGACTTTAAATGGAGTTTTGATTTTAGCTTATGGGTCTGTTTGGCCTAGCTTGAGTTGTTGTAAAAAGTGCAGTTTGAGTAGAACTTTTTTAAAAGTGCTGTTAAGAGAAATTAAATTAGTGTTTGGAAAACTTAGTATAAAAGTACCATAGAATGTTGAAAATTATTTACTGGAATTTTTGTATATTTTTTATAAATGAAAAAATAAAATAATAAACTTCATTAAATTAAATCACAAGTTTTTAAGTGAAAAAAAAAACTAAATAAAAATTTTTGTTAATTAAAACTAAACAAATGAAATAAATATAAAAATGGCACAAAAAAAATAAATTATTGTAAAATAATATGAATTCTCTTTTATAATTTTGTAAATTATTGAAAAACAAAGTGAAAATGTAAAAATTTTACTAAATACATATTATTAATAGTAGCATTTTTTGGAAAAGTTTTAATTTATAACTTCATCAAAAAACTCAAATCTGCTTCCCACATAAGCTAAAATATTTCAAAATTTGAAAGCCAAACACCTGGCTTCTGCTTATAAAATAAATAAGCTCTTTTATAAACTAGGCTAAACATGCACTAATCAGATATATGTGCCTTACATGATTTAGCTTAGCTACATATATATGCCTTGCATGCTTGCAAAATTTGTTTCATGAGTATACAACATTTGTCACGTTCCAAATCCCTAGGTTTGAGACGTGACAAAAACATGAATAGATAAGGATGTAAAGACAAAAATTGAGATGATTTAAATAAAAAAAAAATACCTCTAAAAAGAAATTAGGATTTTGCGTTTGAGTTAGTTTAAGATCAATTGAGTCAGTTGGGTTACGATTAGAAGTTGTACTATTACTTAGGACTGTAATCGAGTAAAATCGAAATGATTTGTATCAAACTCGAGCTCAATTCAATTCGAAAACTTGAAGCTGGAAACTCAATTGAACTTAGCTTTTGAAACTCTGAGTTCGACTCGACAAAATACTCGAACTCAATTTGATAAACTCAAACTCGACTCGTTACGTTCGATTTGTCATTTTTAACTATTTATTATGATGATAAAGTAGTAAATTAATAATAACATATTAAATATATATTTAAAAAGCTCAATTAAATTCGTGAGCTGCTCTAGCTGAATATTATAAAACTCGAATTTGACTTGTTATTCCAATAGTTCAAGCTTGAACTAAACTCTAAAATAAACAAGTCAAATTTAAGTTTCGAGCTCGAGCCAAACTCAAGAATAGACGAGTCAAAATAATCATCGAATCGAACTTGTATAACTCACGAATAACTTGAATTGTTTATACTCCTACTACTAAACAACCAATCATACATTTTTCAATTTGGCCTTTTGAGGTTAACCCAACCATTTTTATATATTCAAAACTGTTTAAAAAAATAAATGAAATTAATAATTCAACACTCAACTATACCCACAAATCGGCTTGTTTGCAGCCTAACATGTCATTTTTTTTAATAAAGGAAAATATTCACTTCTGTGAAACGAAATGCAATTTATCAAACGTAAAAATCTAGTATCCTGGTTTGGATTGGATCCAAGTAGGTATTACATTCCACCTATCTTAAGATGAAAAATAAAGGAGAAAACGTCAGAAAGTGACTCCATAACCAGATTAACATATAAACCCAGACGAATTAAAATCATATTAAGCTCTTGCAATCATATGGGCTATGGCTTTACTTGGAACACCACAAACACCAGCATGAAAGCTGATCTTTTCATTTATCAAGGCTACATTTCATACAAGATAGTGCTTCCAAAGTTATATTTATATTTATACAACTAGAGAAAATTTTAGGACAAACTTGAGAAGGCATTGTTTCTATCGCATGCCGTCCGTAACTTGACAACTCCTTATCCCCCAAAAAGATTTAGGCTTCAACTTCTCATTTGTTGCAGTAAAAAGCCACCCCATTTGCTTTTCACAGGATGCACAGTTTATGATTGTCCATGCATAACTGCAGAAAACAGCAATTAAGTTATCATGGTTATATGGCTAACAAAAATTAAGAGAACAATCACAAGATTGTATTGCAATTCATGTAGGTGTAAACAAGTTTCGCAGATTGATTGATTAGACCTAATTTACTCATTTACAGCCTACGTCTATAATTTCCACGAATGCGACTACCATATACACCAACATAATTGTCGTAAAGGAGAAAATACTCCTTTGCTAACTGTTTCTAGTGTACTATCACAAATAAAAACTTTGTGATGATGCAATGAAAATTATGAAAACATTAACTAAATCACTTTGCTTTCGCAAATAATATCAACATGGCATCTTTCCAGCCCTATCATCTAAAACAATTTGGTACTAGTCATTACTAGTAACTAACCAAAAGCTATACCAAGGGACTGATTTCCCACCTAGAATTTAAATAAATTCAAATTATCCCATGAGGAAATATTATCACAGTCACCAAAAGACATTGAAAATCTTCCAATTAAACCCAAGGCAAAATGATATGACAATACAATATGTGATGAAAGGTGCCAACTATCCATGTTAGCTAAAGTACGTGATTAACTTCATACCAGCCATTGAGAAAGAGAGTTTAAGATCATACCCAGGAAACCAGCTGTATTCTTCATCTGGATGGCCTGCAAGTGCTAAGTTTTTTGCTTTACAAAAAGTCATTACCTCATGCACATAGCCATATGCATTAACATAAGCACCAAGAGGACCATCACTAGACATCACCAACATATCACTGCGCCTAGCAATTACAGTCTGAAGGAAAAAAAACATAGATAATTGAATGAAATTGGTAAATAAATAACCCACAGAACTGCATGTTTGTGAGGAAGCATGCAACCATATGACATATGGGTGTTCACACACACGAGAGAGAGAGAGAGAGACAGAGACAGAGTAATACCTGACAGATCTTACATCGAACACAATCAAGTTTTTCAAGTAACTCAATTTCCCGGCGCAGTCTATATGAAATGCCATGAATTTCCAGAAGCTCCTGCCTTGTAGGTTCAGAGATAGGAATTTTACTAGCAATATAAAAAGATAACAGATCAGGCTTCCTCACAAAGCCATCCATGCTCGGAAACCCAATTATTTGTTTCCACATATCTACAAAATAGCAATATCAGACATTTAATATTATTGAGATTTAGAAACAAGACCAGGCCAAAAGGAAACAACCATGTAAGCAGCCATTTAACAAGAAAGAAGAGAATTTTTGCTAAACAATGCCTATGTGTGTTTGTGTATATATATTCTTTTGTTCCTTTTTCAAATGTATCACAGAACCAAAAATTCTCCTTGCAATCACATAAAGTATGATTGAGAAAGGGAATGTCAATACTCCAACTAATGACCAAAATTAATTGTCTTGAATTAAATTCTGAGAATTCTGCCAACAACCAGGAACCACATGTAGTTTATTCCACAAAAGTGCTTCGTAAGAGCTAAACCTTACACTTAATACCAGACAAGAACAAGCAATATTCTTATGAATCACTAACATAGCAAAATCCTTACAGTAAACAAAGTGAATAAGATGGTTGCAAAGAAGCATAGGGAAAAAACTAAAATCAAAGTTGAGATACCTGCTGCCTTTTGAGCAAGACAATATGAGTCAAACATACGAAACACCCAACTGGGCCAGAATGCTCTTGAAACTGTACACGAAAGATGAGACCTTGGTCCTGCCACTTTGTGAGTCATGGATTTGGTCTCAACTGCCAAGCCAGCATTTCTGATTTGTTTCTCATGCTTAGAAGGTGATGAACCTATGAAACTAGAGTCATTCACGCATGGAATTCCTGATTGGTTGTTTGACTCAGACAATTTATTGTCTTCATCACTACTTGTTGACTCATCCATCCCATCAGACTCATAACAGGCACGAACTGCAGATTGATGAATTCCTCTTTCTATTTGAGAAAATTCACCCTCAAAGCTTTCCTCTGAATTTGCTTCTGAATCATTTTCCTCATTCCCACCTCCATGTGATGAAGCATTAAAAAAAGGCATCTGTTGGCTTCTCAGATTACTTAATGGTACCAATTTTGCATGTGCATCTCGAGGGGTTCTAAATGGCACATCTTCTTCAATAATTTGAATCTCTCCACAAGGCTTCAAAGAACGAGAATTTACAACAAATCAGAATTATGTCATACAGGTACTAACAATAAAGATATTTGAGAATACATTTAAATTTTAAAAGAAAATCAAGATTTTTCTTACTGCTCCTTCTGCATCAATCCAATGGCGTCTCAGATGAAACCGCTGTTGGCCACGAGTAACCACATTAATAGTACCATCCTCTAAGGGACGAAATTGCCGAATCTGCAAACAAGAATTAATAAATTCAAGTAAAAATATTGTAAAACAGCACTAGTCAAGCTTAAAATCACCATGAAATTAAAAGGTGCTCACAAGGGTACAGGTACACCAAAATACATACACAGACTTACTCTAGCCAGATATTTTTCTCTGGTCCAATAAAATAGGCTTATCAAGCCGAATTCAGTTCGACATCGTATACTCATTGGCAATAGCATTTTTCTTATCTACTCTACTTCTTTACACCTATACCTAAACATGTCCAATGCATTTCTTCAAATCTTGAATACCCAAATGCAAGTGTTTATCAGTAGGCAAAAATATACAAACAGCAGGTTTCAGCAAGTATACCTCTGCAGTTGTCCCTATTTTTGCTAGCCCTGATGGTCCATCATCGGAGTCTCTGCAAAAACGAACCTGGATAAAGGTTCAACTCTAGCTTAATTATCCATGAAAAAGATCAACAATAAAGATATTACATATGGAGAACAGATAAAAGAGAAGATATGATGGGGAGTTCACGTACCACACCCATGGTGTAGGGAGCATCAGCCTGGGTCATTGCTCTGTTAACTGCAGCAACAAAGTTGGGTCGAACAACTCTCAGTGGGAGTGTGGCCTCTGGGAACAGGACTACCCCTGGTAAATATTAAACAAAAGGGTTTAAATTCTTCAATCTGTTAATACAAAAGAGGAAGATTCTTAAGAGAAATAAGAAAACCTCCAGAATAATATGAAACCATGTGATTCAAACTCACAGTCAAAGACTGATTATAGAGCAGAAAAGCTATAATAAATTAATCAGACATGTATTTCTAAAGCTATATATCATTGACACACATCAATCAAAATCCGATAAAAAAAGTTGAATATCTAACGTTCCTAAAGTTTTCTGATTTTACTAATCAACAAAGACACAAGAATTTCAATAAATCAATACCCCCAAAACCCCAATTTATAAACAGAGACAATCACAAACTACACCAAGCAATGCAAAAATATATAAATAAATAAACAGCATACGACTAAATACCTTCTAGATAGAACAACGGGAGGTTCAGGATGGCACCTCCTTCCCAAAGAGCAGATCTGTGGCGCGTTTCATCTACCTCTGTTATATGCATTTGATAAAGTAAATCTCAAACTGTTTAGATAAGACACACCAAAACCTGTATTATGAAAAAAAAAAACCATAGATTACCGCCGAGATATGAATGCAGGGAAGCCAAATGAGTATTGAACGTAAAGTCATCAGTTGAAACAACGCCACTGCAATATGAACAACAAAGTTAGAAACCATTAATATACCGTAGCAATCGAACTGAAATAAATCATAAATTTTAAAAACGCTTAGCTTTTAATAATTAATAGCTTTTTTTTTTTTACTAAAAGATTAAATGTTTGAAAAATTAAATAAATAGCAAAAATAATCACGTGAATTTCAAAAGAATTTTTTTTTTTTAGAGTTTTAAAAGAGTTAAATCTACAACTTCTAATAAATTTAAATTTTCCTAAACAATCAGTCCAACCCAACTTAGGAATGCTGTGATAAAACTACAATAAGTTCTAAATGCGACGTTAAACAACCAATCAAATGGTGGAAATAAGAAAATTTTAAATGGGTTAGGTGGTTACGTAGCATCACGATCATCGTCAGATGATTCGGGAAGACCTTCAACTTCCTCGATCTGTAACTCCTCGTCCTCGAGCTCCAGAATCTGTTCGATTTGTCGCCTCTCTACTTCGTCTTCCATTTCTTCTTTTGAGTGCTTTAGGGTGTTTTTTTTTTTTTTAACTGTTTTTAGGGTTTTGTTTGGAAATGAAGGGAATTAGGAGCGTATATGTTGTCCCTGCCACTGTAACCCTCCCCTCCGCGCGACAACTTTCCCTCGGTGTAAGAAAAGAATGATATTAAACGCACCCCACATTTTTATCCTCACATTTCACAAATTAAATAAATTTTATTTGTCTTTTTTATATTTTATAGTTGTGATAATAAAAAAGTGAAGCGTATTTAGTAGTTGAAATTTATTTGAATTTTATATTTTCTGAAATCAATTAAAGTGAACATTTTACGAGTGTGAAAGTGAAGTGTATTTAGTAGTTGAAATTGATTTGAATTTTATATTTTCTAAAATCAATTAAAGTGAAAATATTTTATGAATGTGGAGATAAAAAAGTGAAATTGATTTGTCTTTCCTTCTTCAGGCTCTTTTCTACAAAATTCTATGGCTGAAATCAATTAAAATAACTTTTAGGGAGCGTTTGGTTGCTGAAATTTTTTATTCTGGTCAGTAATTTTTTTTAGTAAAATGATTACTATGTTTGGTTCACGAAATTTTTTCACATCAGGAATTTTTTTTTCCAACAGTACAAAGAGGGGGGAAATGAGGTGAAAAAATTCCTTCCAAAACTTGAGGTATTTTTTTTTCCGGGGGAATCCATTTTTATGCCTATTTTACCCTCTAATAATTATATTTTGCTTCCATTTTACCCCTAAACCTATCTAATATTGCAATCATTTTTTTTCTTATTTTGATGAAGAGAAAAATGAATTTAAAATCAAATGTACCAATAATAAGATGGACCCTATGATTTTTGATTAATCAAAATAAATTTAATATAGTAATAGTTTGTTAAATCAAAATAATTTACATAACAAAAACTTTATAAAAAAGGGACTAAATAAATAAATAAATAAATAAATGAGTATCTTAAATAAATAAATAAATAAATAAGTAATTAATTTAAATATAATTTATATCAAATGTTATTCACTAATCATTTTACCCTCAAATCATTTTACTTGATAAATTTCGGGGAATATTAAATTCCCATGTTTGGCTGCATTTGAGAGGAATATTTGATTTCTGTATTTGGTTCAAGGAATTTAAAATTACTAAATGCTAAATTTTACTATACTACCCTTTTGTATTAAAATAAATAAATAGTTGACTTAAAATGAATAACACATTGATAGAAGTTATTTTAACATATTTATTTATTTATTAAGTTTATTCATTTGGGGAATATTAATTAATTTCTTTAACACAAGTTAATTAATTAATCCATTTGTTTATAGGATATTGAAAAAGTAAATTATTTCATGATAATACCTATTTTAGGATATGCGAAATACCAAAGAAGATCCGTCACTTTTTATGCAAAGAGTATCTTGACTTGACTTTTTATGCAACTTTTTTTTTTGAACATTTCAGAATGGACTTTGGTGACATCTATAACAATCACTAACAGAAAGAAAAAGAAGGCTACTGTAGCTTCCCTTTGTCATTGTACAAAAAACATCCCTGTTGAGTGTCACCTATCCTGGAAAGGGAAAAAGATGTAAAACAAAGAATAACAAATTCTACTGCTACAACAACAATTTTATGCTTGTCCATATCAAAGTGAAGGACAGCATTACAACCAATCATCGAATTTTGCCATTAATGTTGTGATTGCAAAGATGTTAGAAAAGCTCACCATAGCTATTTAGTCATCTTTTCCTTTCCCTTTACCTTCTGAACCTCTAGTTCCATGAAAAACATTTTATAATGTTTTAAGTGTAAACCACACATCACTACGTAAGCACATTAGGTAACCCTGAAAATTTTCGTTCTTTAAGAAAAAAGAAATTAATATACCAAAGGCAGGAAGTTAGCACAAAGAAAAGGGCTACAACAAAATATCTTAAACACCAAACTGTAAGCCACAAGCTAAAACCAAGTATACTAAAACAAAAAAAGATCCATCACCATTCGTCATAATAATTTAACACAAGCTAAATGCAACGATAATAGCTATTTCAAGATATGTGAAATACAACAAAATGATTTCCATAATTCATAAGTCTTAACATTCATAATAGTTGCCAAAAATAAACATTCATCATCAACATCCATTATAACATCCATCACCATTCGTCATTCATAATACTAGAGAGAAAACCAAAAGCATCCTACTAACTAAAGTAGCATACTATCATCCTATCATGAAGTTAGAAACTACATATCTCCGCTTCGGGTGTAGTCAAAGGATGGGCGATAGGAAGTACATTCATGCAACTGCTTAATCACATAATCCCTCCTATATTCTCTAGGCATAGCAAAGAAGAAATCTACCTTGTGACTGTCTTTGCTTATGTATTTTCCAACACTTAGCACTTCATCCCTAGAGAACCCTTCAAGTTGCATGATCTCTGTACAAAGTGCCATCCTCATATCGCTTCCCTCAGCCTCTTTCTTGAAGAATGAGGCTATACCTTTGATCTCTTCAGTAGCCTCTTGAAATGCACTCTGAAAGTGGCTGATTTGCTCAACTAACTCACTTAGGCCATCAGAACTCCTTGATCTTTTTTTGCTACATCTGGCTCTTGTACTTGTCACAAAATTTATGTGACATGTTGAACCATCGACTTCATCTCTAACATCATCCCTTTCATCTTGAATCTCATCGTTACCTATTTCATGACTATCTTGAACTATATCTTCTTCCTCATCATTGTCTTCAACTACATCCGCTGCAGTTTCAGCTCCTACACCAGTAGCTCTGTCTTTTCCAAATATGATGACAAAGTCATCAAAATGAGGAAATGCTTTATTTCTCAACCCTTTGGCATGCGGATGAGTCTAACAACAAATGCAACAATTGTCAGAAAATGCAAAACATATAGAGAAATTATGAATTCAAAAGAATTTGTATAGTACTTACCTTAACCCATCCATCAAAGACATCTTTCAGTGCAGTTAAACATTTCTCAGTATCATTCCACCCAAAATCCACTACTGATGTTAATCATCTCACAAATGGCATTATATTGTCTCTTGAGTAACTTGACTCTTGATTCAATATGTGGATTGGCCCTTAGATTAGATGTCGGAAGTCTTTCCTCCAACATCTTCTCCAATTGGCTTAAGTAGCCTACTCTGAAAGTCCCATTATCTCCCTTCCACTTGGGATCCTCTGCCAATACATGTAGGCATTTAACTAGTTCATCATCTTCTTTCTTGGTCTAATGGTGATGACTGAGAGTAACTTTCTTAGCTGTTTGTTTCTTTTTTTGTTTTCATTTCTCACATTCACATTCATTGATGACATGTCCAAGTCCTAATAATATAAGCAATCAAAGATAAAAAAATGTGTAACAAATCAAAATTGATTTTGTACCATCCAAAACAATTCACTTACATCAAATATATGAAAAACATATAATATAAATTATTCAAATGCACCAAACTGTAGCAACAACATCAAATTAGGTCTGTCATATTCAATCATTGTCTCATGGAAAATATATGAAACCATACGTTACAGAAAACATAATATTTGTCCCTACACTCAACAACTGAAATCATACATGAAAAAGCATAACATAGCATAACATAACACTTGTACTTAGGTACGCGATGCCAGCCAACTGTTGAACATCTCTTTTGCCAACTTGTCTCTCCACTCAGTCCAAGCATTACTTGGCTCATAGTGCCTGATCAACCCTTCTTCATCATCCCCTTCAGGTTGGCTACTAATCTCATCGTCAACATCACTTTCAATAGGGTCAATAAACATCTCAGACCTAATAAAATTATGGAGAAGACAACAAGCAGAAATGATTCCACACTGTGTTTTTACCGGATAAAATGATTTTTCCCTTAAAATTGCCCACCTAGCTTTCAATATGCCAAAACATCTCTCTATGCAATTTCTTGCTCGAGTGTGTTTCACATTGAAGTATTCTTGAGGTGTGGTGGGTTGGTGTCCTTGCCTCCAATCATTCAAGTGGTTTCTTTGGCCTCTATATGGTGCTAGAAACCCTTCCCCATTTGTGTACCCAGCATCACATAAATAGTATAAACCTATTTCAATGCACAACTTATTTAATTAATATAATGGTTAAACCATTAACTAAATGAAGACATATCCAAGATCACTTATGTATGTAAGATTACCTTGTGGAATCTTTAAACCATTTCTCCTAGTGATGGCATCCCTCAATACTCTACCATCTGCTGCAGAATCTTCCCATCCTGGCAAAACATAAATGAATTGCATGGTCAGTGTGCAGATACCAAGAACATTTATACCAATTTCATTTTTCCTTGACCTGTACTTAGGTTTGTCAACTGAGGTCACATTCACTCTTATATATGTTCCATCTAAGGCACCCAAACAACCCTAAATCGAAGAGATTACAAAAGTAAGTAGGTAAATGCACTTTGGGAATGTTGATATGTTGTTTGAAAGGATTTTAAGGAAATACCTTAAACCATTTCCATCTTTCATCTGTTGAATTATCTGGTATTGGCTATGGTTTCTTAAACAACAGTGAATGCAGTCTTAAAATAGCTTTCTGCATGAAATTGTCTAATAATTGTCTCACCAGATCTTGCAACTTGACGCTTAAGAACCTTATTTTTTGTATGGTGAGCAATGATGTGAAGAAAGCTGATAACCATTTCGTCTACACTTATATTTCTATTTTCCACCAATCCTCCTGTTGTTTTTAGCAAGTGACACAATTTTGCAAAAGCGCTCCTATCCATTCTACAATTATCAACACTTCGCCTATCACTCTTAAAAACCATTTTATGCAAATTTATTGTCCTAATATTATGTCTCTCAAGTGTTTGGTTAGCATATGATATTCTACCCCTCTTTGCAAGTCTCCTAGCAACTAATGTTACAGCCACAAACATAAGCATTTCAAACATAGACTCCAACTGCCTCATTTGCAAAATAAGCACTGTAACTAGTTGCATCTTCTTTCTTATTGATAAACGAGCCATAACTGTATGAAACAAAAATTGAGCATGGTTAATAAAATATTGATCATAATAAATAGCTAATCTTGAATATAACAAATATTTTGTTGCATATATTTCCAAACTCATATGTTTTTCAAAATATTATAATGTGTTTGATTTTTAAACTAATGTCTATAAATAAATATATTATTTCTACTTTTACTTCTTTTGTTGTTCCATATTTACATTGAACCAAAATTTCAATCAAGTTTTTTAGCAAATAAACGAGCATGATTGTTCAAGTTTTGAGTATTTTAATTTTCAACTTTTCATTTGTGTTCACTGAGTTTGAACAAAAATTGTGAAGAGAAGTTTTTATTTCTGATTTAAGGGATAACAATAGTACTTTGTCAGATACATTGTTGTGGGATTAACTTTTGAGGTTCATCTAAAATTTTAAGAGATAAGAAATGGATATTAGTTAGGGGAATTTTTATTTCTAATTTTTTTAAAAAATTTTGTAGTAAAGCTTCGATTCTGTTCTGATTAGAGGTGGCAAATGGGTGGGTTGGATTGGGTTTGGGTTGGGTCATTTTGGATCAGATAATTTTAGGCTAAGGAAAAATCAGATCATTTCAGGTTCAGATAAAATCGGGTTTGGGTCAAGGAAAAATCGGTCTATTTTGGGTTTGGATAAGGTCGGGTTTGGATCAATTTCGGTTCAGATTAATTTGGGTTCGGATAAGATCGGGTTTGGGTCGTTGACTTTTTTAGTCAATTCGAGTTGGTCGAATTTGGATTTGGGTTGGTCGGATTTGGATTCGGGTCGATTGGACATGTTTATTAGGTTAAGCCTTGGTCATCTTGATGTGATTTATCTTGTATAAAAATCAATTGAAACCGTATTTCTAAGAATTACAAAACTCATGAAAATAAAATTTTCTTCTTACATGAGCTATAGTACAATTGGGATTGAAATAATCAAAATATTTAATAATCTGTATGATAGTTTTCTTTATAATTTATTTATCAATATTCATAAATTAATTACATTTTTTCATTTTATTTTTATTATCTATAATAATTACTAACTTTATGAATCAAAGTGATTTAATAATCCCTACTAAATATTATAAAACAATACTATATATCTCTTTAATTTATCTTGATTTTTATAGAATAATTGGAGACATTAAGTGTAGGTGATATAGCTTCTGTACTCTATTATAGATTAGCCATTAAATAATTATACATTAGGTTCAAATGAATGCAATATAAAAGTGAATAGTTAAGTTTAACTAGATTAAAAAATATATATAACACTCATATTATTGAAAAAAATTATATTTTTACTATATTAAAATACTTTGATAATTAATTTTAATATTTAAATATTTAATGATAATATTAAATTTAAGTTTGAATCTTTTCAGGTTTGGGTAAATTTAGATTTAGATCAATTTGGATTCGGGTCAATTCGGGTTCGGATCAATTCGGGTTTGGGTTAATCTAAAGTCGGATGAATTTGGGTTCGGATCCGATCAGATTTGGATCAATGTGAATTCTGATAAATTTGGTTTCAAATAAATTTGGTTTCGGATCAATTCGGATTCGGATCGGATTGGATTTGGGTTGTTGACTTTTTTAGTTAAATCGGATCAATCGGGTTTGGATTTGGGTTAATTGGGCAGATTTTTCGGGTCGGATCAACTTTTGCCACCTCTAGTTCTGATCTTTTAGAGCCTTAATAGCCTTAAATAATGGACTGATAAAGGCAATCTGGCTCATTCTTGAAGTTTTGATTGTGAGAAAAGTAAACATCCTTGCAGTTAAAAACTTTTTGTATTTCTATTAGATGTTAACCAACCTTTGATAGGATCCACTCATCCATCCTTCAATTTTTTTTTATCTTATCATGCTTATTGTACGAAACTTACATATGCTACAATTAATTATTTTAAAATTAAATCATGTTACGATTTATTTTGAATTGTGTAACTTTGAAAGCTTTGATTTAGCACATCAAACTTGCTGAAATTAGGATAAAATACAAGGTTTCCATTAATTTTTTTTCGTTGATTTCTCTTAATTTCTTTGAATGTATATCATACTTAATAGATTCAATTGATAAAGTGAAGCGAACTAGGGAACTTGGAAAAGCTTTTTATTCAAATTCAATCATGCAAGAAAAGCAAAGCATATGAACAAAAATAGTAAGGAAAAAACTTTTGCAGATGCTCCAATTTTGTTGCTTATTACTATCGATTCTCCACAATGTTGTATGTTTTCAACCAAATTATAATTTAATAATATTTATTAATAATTATAATTTAATATGAATTATTAAAAATATTTATTAATTTTTAATAATTAATTAATATTATTAAATTAATTAATAATTATCTATGGAAAAGTTTTTCCCTCAAAGCTCTATCGTTCTCTCTGCTCTCCTCCTGTTCATCTACTCCTCCTTATTCAGTCAGATCTAGTAATTCATCCAAATCCCATTCAAGCAAAGCAAATAACCAAACAAATTTATCCATATTGAAAACAAATCAAACCTAAAATCAGAAGTTCATCAAAAATCAAAAACCCAAATTTCTCATAGTAATTCCAAAAACCCCATTCAATTCATCAAAAGCCAAATCTTAACATAATGGGTATTTAAGCTACAACCTTAACTTGGATTTGTTCTTGTTCCTCTTGGCTAAGAGAAGGCTTTGGTGGCTCTGCAATCTTGTAATTTTTCCTATAGTTCTTAGTTTTGGTTAACTAGGACCTTGAGTTCAGAGAGAAGTGTGGCATTCTCCACTTGAAGAACATTTAGCTTAGTTGAAGTGGAGGAAAACATATCCCAATAGTGCTCTGAAGAGGCAATCTTAGCCTTTTTCATCTCAAAATCGTCTTTATGATGAAGCAACTCCAGCTACTCAAGTTATCTTATGGCTTGTTCAAAGAGAAGTGTGGCATACTCTACTTGAAGAACATTTAGCTTAGTTGAAGTAGAGGGAAACGCATCCCAATAGTGCTCTGAAGAGGCAATCTTAGCCTTTTTCATCTCAAAATCGTCTTTATGACGAAGCAACTTCAGCTGCTCAAGTTATCTTATGGCTTGCTTAAAGAAAAGTGTGGCATACTTCACTTGAAGAACATTTCGCTTAGTTGAAGTGGAGGAAAACATATCCTAATAGTGCTTTGAAGACGTAATCTTGGCCTTTTTCATCTCAAAATCGTCTTTATGATGAAGCAACTCTAGCTGCTCAAGTTATCTTATGGCTTGCACTTTAAACACTTGGTATTGAGCACTAATAGCAATTGTTTGTTGTGCAGCCTGCAAAAAAGTAAAACAAGTTAGGAAACTCGCAAAACATTCACGTGAACGTGAATTATGGGATTTGAAACATACACTCATCACTTCTAAAATAGCCATGTCTATTAAGAGGAGCAATCTAGAGAGCATAGACATGTCTGTCATTGATAGCTCCATGAATAGCTTTCTCCTATCTTTCATGAGGAGCTTGGATATATTGCACTCGATCGATTCTACCAGTGTGACTTCTAGTTCCCCCTATTCACCGGAACCGATCACTAGTGATTCACTAACAATAGACTTACTCCTCTCATGGTTAGGGGATCTAGAGGAACTGTATCCCTCATAATGAGCATGAGAAGAGTACAAGCTCGAGTGTTTTCTATAAACACTCCTTTGAAGCAAACTCGTTTTCTAAGAATAAGGAATTTCAGCTTAAGAAGCGAAGAAGTGCTCGATATCCTTCCTCTTGCAAAAAAGAATACCTAACACTTTGGATTAATGGACCCTCAGGCTCTAAAAGAGGACTTATGGATTTATGAGTGCGTCTACCATACCTCAACCAACAAGTAGGATGTTTTCTTGGGTAAAGAAAGTAAATAAACCAATCTCTCTTCTATAACATAACCAATCAATCTGTTGACTATAAAATTTCTTTAAAATCGAGAAAATCCTATCTTCAAATGATTTCCTCACACAAATACTCCATTGGGTAGCGATACGTAGACCTTTTGGGATTTCAATGAAGAACTAAACAGACTCATATCCGTGAAGGTTGCTTGGAAGCTTCCTAAAAAATCTATTTTGAAATCCTTTTTTAGAGGCCCTCTAGATAAAATAGGCACTGACTCAAAGAATCCATAGGCCTTGAAAAGGCACTTAACAAAAGAAATAACGGCACGACACCGTTCCTACTATAAATTATAAAGAAGCCTACAAGTGAAGATAAAAAGTCTCTTATAATAACCAAAAAAGGGATAGAGAGAGAATCTGAAAAGTCTATGGACCCATAATGATTTTAATTAGAAAAAAACCTATATACTCTTCCACAAGGTATACTTTGCAAAAGAGTGAGGAGCAATTGATGAAAGTCATACTAAGAATCATTGGGTCTTGTTATAAGTCAAACTGAAGATCGTTGAGCCTAAAGATAGACTAATCCGAAGCAGAAAAAGGACTTAGGAAGACCATGGAAGATTTGTTAAGTGAGTATTTAAGTTGTAGGTCTTAAAGGTAATTATGCACAAAATAACTCTTATAAATAAGTCACAGGTATTATCTTTCTTTGAAAATAAAAAATTTGTCATTCTTCTCTTTCCTTAATCTATATAACCTATATATTAAAGATAACTTTAATTAAATTTATGAAAAAATATGATTTTTTCTTTAGTTGTCACTTCATCAATTTTGTCATTGGTTTTATTGTAAATTTGAGACCAATCTCGATCAATTTTGAGAAGAATCGATACAATTTTTTTTTGTCTTCAAACTTCTTTCTTTTCTCCAATTTGTTGTTCTGAGAAAAGAGAACATTATACTTATAAGATATACATGATAAAAAAAAGATTGTCTTGCCAAATGTCTTCTCTAATTTTGTTTTGGATAGAGGAACCAAAGCTTTCAACAAATAAAGGAGAATCGTAAAAACCTAGTCCTCCATCTCCATTATTGCGCTGCCTTCTTTTTTTTGTTCGTTAAGGCAGCAATATCATCTGATCGGTGTTGTATCGCTGCAGGTAAGTGTAGTTCAATGGCCCAGACTGCTAACGCCTATCCCGATCTCACTGCCCGATATTCCGAAATGCGGCAAAAGGAACAATATCGGGCTGGGCATGGCATACTATCTCACTTCATTCTCTTTTGATGTGACCAGTGTTAAATCCGCCAAATGGATAAGGTCACCCAAGAGTGGGATTGGATTAGTCTTTTGGACTAGAACTTGGGAATAGAAGAACAAATAGAATTCTCCTTCGCTCCCTTTGCCACCGGGCATCGAGATCAAATCTGAGCTCAAACCCTCGTGGACCTGAAGAACAGGTAAAAATGGAAGTACCCAATGAGGAGTTTGAGATCTGTGAGTAAACTTTCTACCAAATCACTTTTGTTGGCAAATAGTCTAATGCTTTTTAAGACTACTTATTTAGAAGGCATCGCTAAAGATGTGCATTGAGCTCTATATAAAAGTAGGCATGTTTATTATGTGTATAATGTTGTAAGTTTGGAAGAGGAATATGTGTCACATACGATGTTTAATTTCATAAAGTGGGTGCACTAGACTTTACTGATTTTAGGGATCTGTAGATAGCTCAAAGGTAGAGAGCATAGGGTAAAAAATACCTGCAAATGAGTGGCGGCTGTCTATGTGATGTAGTAATCATGGTGGCTTTGATTCCTCATTTTGGATTTGCCCATGGTAGAAATTACAATATACTGTATGCAGGTACTAGAGTTAGCTCTGAACACTTTTTTCTCCAAGTAAAAATCCTCTTATAGTTTAAATTTGATGTGATAGAACATTGTTTTTGTTTTCAACATTTAACATCTCAAAGTCTTTTGTTGAAAGTGTAAATGTGTGACATCCTCATCACTCCCAAATACCAACTAACTTTTTCTTCACATAACGTTTGGTTAGACTTATTCGTCAATGTTATCCTTTCGTCTTCTTATACTATAAGCTTCATTTCTTATAATATGATGTTAAATTTCTCATGAAATATGATTTCCATATATACACATAAACCAAATACATCAGGATCTCATATACTTACATAACCTATATCCCCAACTGACTTAATATACATCAATATAATATTGTATTGTACAGTAGCCGAAGTACACGACCAACAGATTATACCTTCAAGGAATAATTGGGAAGCGTGTCTCAAAGGTATACTAAAAGATCCCAAAAAGGAAGCTCCTCTATTTGGAGCGGGAATCTATTTCAAATAATCTGTATGAAAAATAGTTGTAAAGGAGTGAGTTTGCGCTCAGTAAGAAACATATGTAAAAGAGCGTACTATGTCACTATATGTAGTTTTCCTGCTTGGCTTTATAATGTCATGTAAAACCATTATGAAGCATATATCATATATTTTTCCCACAATTATCAAATACAAGTAAATCAAATAATTCAAATACTTCAAATACTTTCACGGATCTCAAATCACGTGAAATCACATATACGATTACAAATAGCTTCAAATACTTTCGCATACTTTCAAATAAATGGGAGACAATTAACTTCCAACCGAATCATGTATCAAGTAATTCTTACAAGGATACAGCAAATATATCCCGTAAGGGATAATCCCGAGAGAAGTCAAATAAGGGGCGTACCCACGCATGGGTCAGGGATCCTCCCCAAAGCCGAATACAAATAAGAGACATATGACCATTGTCTATAAACCACATTGAACACTAGTCAGGTGACATCTGTGGCACTGAGGACCGGACTAAGGTTCCTCTGCCAAGTATAAATACAAGTAATATGCATGATCGTCAACGGAATCCATGGTCTCCAAAACCTTTGTCATATAACTTTTAGTAAATATAATTATTCTTTCTTAAATAGGCTTTAAAGCCTCCTTTCTCAAATAGGGCAGTCAGCTGGTCATATAGGGCAATCAGCTGCCATAGCAGATATCCCTTTTTTTGAATTTCTTTTCTTTTTAAAAATTCAAATATTTTATTTTTCGAAAACATATAGAGCTGTTGACTGGTCCCATATAGCAGTCAATTGGTTTTGAAACAAAATGCTTCCGAGAAAAAGGCAGTTGACTGGCTCCTTGGCAGTCAACTATTTTCGCAAACAGAATGCTTCTGAAAACAGGGCAGTCGGCTGGTTTTGAAACAGAATACTTTCTGGAAAATAGCAGTCAACTGCTATATTAGGGCAGTTGACTGGTTTGAGTCGATTTCAGGAAAGTTTACGTCTCGTCTGTCTCTAAGCAGTCGGCTGCTCCTAGCATTTTGGTAACTAGGAGTAAAAATCTGAATTTGACATTTTCTGCACTTAAACAGTTTATACTTCATCCCAAGACATTTAAAATATATCAAAACATGCGGACATAGCCACCCTACGTCCGTTACATAGATTCCTTACCTCAAATAGCTAAAATCCAATAGCTTGGTTGCACCAACACTTGTCCTTTTTCATTGCTTCAAAGCTGCATGATTCATAACAATTCCAAACCTTTAACTTCCTCCCATTCTAACACAATAAGCATACTATACCAACTCTTTACAACTCCAAACCATCAATAGAATTGAATGAATAAGTTTCTTCTCTTACCTTTGTCAATAACCAAGTTTGACAGAAATTTGGATCTCTCAAATTACTTGGATTCAATCCAACAAACTTCAGATATAGCTTAAACTAGTAATGAGGATCGATTTTCGTTAAGCAAGCCCAACGATTTGATAACAGGATCTTAGTGTTTGTCAAGGTGAGTGGAAATGGAAACTTAGGAAATTTGGAAGGGAACGAGAGGGGCTAGAGGTTGCTGTCGACTTGAAGAGGGAAGAGATGATGACTCATTGCTTCATTAATTGCTTGTTAACCCCTTTCTCTTATTAGCCATAATTCCCTTGACCCTTTGACCAATTTACTTCCTCTTCTTCATATGACACATGTCTATTAATTGCACAAAATCTGATATTAATTCTTTTCATACTCCAATATTCTTACAATATCAATTTAATTCCTTGACTATTTGACTTTCAATTTCAGTTATTCTTTCAATGCTCTACATATAACATTCATATATCAAATCCTCATAATTACTTAATCATTTCGGTTGGAATACTTTACAAACATGAGGAAATTACATGAAATTGGGGATTTCACATTCTCCCCACCTTTAGAAATTTGGTCCTCCAAATTTGAATTGGGTAAGGTCTCATATAACTCCGAGTATTTCTCTTTCATCAAGCTCTCTAGCTCCCATGTAGCTTCTTCCGTAGTATGGTATTGCCAGAGAACTTTGACTAAGGGAATCGTCTTAGACCTCAACACTTTCTCTTTTCTATCCAAGATTCGAATCGACTTTTCCACATAACTCATGTCTTCCTGAATCTCCAAGGGTTCATATGCTATGACATGAGATGGATCCGGATTGTACTTCCGAAGCATGGATACATGAAAAACACTATACACTCCTGATAGCTCCGAGGTAGTGCCAACCTATAGGCGACCTCTCCCACACGATCTAAGACTTCAAATGGCCCTATGTAGCGAGGACTACGCTTACCTCTTTGGCCAAATCTTATGATCCCTTTGGATGGAGAGACTTTCAAAAACACATAATCTCCAACCAAAAACTCAAGTGGCCTTCATCGAGCATCTGCATAACTCTTTTGTCGACTTTGAGCTGTCTTAAGTCTTTGACAAATCGTCTTAACATCCTCAGAGGCTTGCTCGACTAACTCTGGAGCCAACAATTTGCGTTCACCCACTTCTTCCCACCCAATCGGAGATCGACACCTTCTACCATATAAAGTTTCATATGGTGCCATCCCGATACTTGCATGATAGCTATTGTTGTATGCAAACTCAGCCAATGGCAGATGGTCATCCCAGGAGCCTTTAAAGTCCAAAGCACAAGCTCTCAACATATCCTTCAGCGTCTGCATGGTGCGATCGGATTGACCATCAGTCTGCAGATGAAAAGCTGTGCTAAAATTCAACTGAGATCCCATGGCTTCTTGAAAATGTTCCCAGAAATGAGAAGTAAACTTAGAATCTCTATCAGATGTAGTGCTCACTGGAACTCCGTGTAGTTTGACAACTCCTCTCACATACAAATATGCCAAAGCACTAAGTGTATCCCTAGACTTCATAGGTAGGAAGTGAGCTGACTTAGTTAGTCTATCCACGATTACCCAAACACCATCGTGATTCCTCTTGGTCCTGGGCAAGCAATCCCATAACAAAATCCATCATTATGTGCTCCATTTCCACATAGGTATCGATAGAGGCTGTAACAAACCTGCTGGTCTTTGGTGCTTTACATTAACCTGTTGACACGTGAGACATTTCGCCACAAATTCTGCTATGTCTCTTTTCATACTAGTCCACCAATACACCTTGTGAAGATTGTGATAATCTTCGTATTCCCCGGATGTAACATGTATTAGTGGCATGTGCTTCTGTCAAAATCAACTTCTTCAACTCCTTATCATTAGGAACACATATACGATTATTAAACCTCAAAATTCCATTGCTACCAATATCAAAATCCTATAACATACCGGCTTGAATCCGGTTTATAGCCTCAATGCACTGATCATCTTCCCTCTGAGTAAGCCGAATTCTATCCATCAATTTCGGCTCAATCATCAAACTAGCTATCATCCCAATTTGCTCAAGAGGTGTAACATTTAAACTGAGGCTCGCAAACTACTCAAGTAACTCATACTCTCGAACCATCATATAAGCCACTATCCCCACATGCTTTCGGCTCAAAGCGTCAGCCACCACATTGGCCTTCCCCAAGTGGTACAAGATCTCACAATCATAATCCTTTAGAAGCTCGAGCCATCTCTTCTGTCTCATATTCAATTTTCTCTGAGAGAACAAATACTTCAGACTTTTATGGTCCGTAAAAATCTGAAATTTCTCACCATACAAGTAATGCCTCTAAATCTTTAGAGCAAACACTGCTGCAGCTAACTCCAAGTCATGAGTTGGGTAGTTCTTCTCATGGTCCTTTAATTGACGAGAACCATATGCTACTACCTTACCATCCTGCATTAGCACACATCTTAAACCTTGTCCAAAGGCATCACTATACACCGAAAATCCCCCAAAACCACTAGGAATGGGGAGAATAGGTGCAGTCGTCAACCTACACTTCAACTCTTAAAAACTACACTCGCAGGCATCATTCCATTCAAACTTCACTGCTTTGCGCGTTAAGCGCATCAAGGGAGCAGCTAACCTTGAGAAACCCTCTACAAATCTTCGATAGTAGCCAGCTAGACCCAAGAAACTCCTAATCTCCGTCACCGTTTTTGGTCTCTCTTATTGAACCACCGCTTCAATCTTCGATGGATCGATCGAAACTCCATCTTTACTGATTATATGACCCAAAAAGGAGATTTGATCTAGCCAGAAATCACACTTAGCTTGGCATACAATCCTCGATCTCTGAGGGTTTGCAAGACTATCCATAAGTGCTGCTCACGCTCTTCTCGAGATCTTGAATACACCAATATGTCATCGATAAAGACAATGACCAACTGGTTACAAATATTGTTTGAACACATTGTTCATCAAGTTCATGAACGCTGCAGGTGCATTGGTTAGACCAAACGGCATCACAAAAAATACATAGTGGCCATACCGTGTCCTGAATGCAGTCTTAGGGATATCTTCACTTCGGATCTTTAATTGATGATATCTCAACCTTAAGTCTATCTTGGAAAAGACTTGTGCACCCTTGAGCTGATCAAAGAGATCGTCAATCTTGGGAAAAGGATACTTGTTCTTGAGCATGACCTTATTCAACCATTGGTAATCAATGCACAGCCTCATGCTGCCATCTTTCTTCCGGACAAATAGCACAAAAGTACCCCACGGGGATACGCTGGGTCGTATGAACCCCTTATCTAGTAACTTCTCTAGCTGCTTCTTAAGTTCTTCTAATTCCACTAGAGCCATCCAATAGGGTGATTTCGAAATGGGCTCAGTTCCTGGCACCAAATCGATCGTAAACTCTACTTCCCTATCCGGAGGAAGTCTTGGAAGATCATCCAAAAACACCTCAGGAAAATCTTCAACTACCGAAATTTCATGAAGTTTAGGACGTTTCTGTTCTACATCCTCCACATAAGCTATAAATCCTTTACATAACAAATATATTTTATCAATTTAATCTCAATCAAACCAAACAAGCAAATATGCCTTTGCATTAAACACTTCCAAAATTTAGAACATAGCTAACGGGAGAAGAGAAGGTCTCACTTTTAGCATAACAATCTAATATCACATAATTCTTAGCTAACTAATCCATACCCAAAATAACATCAAATCCATACATATTCAGTAGGATTAGGTCAGCTACTAATTCTCTTTCTCCTACCCATAGCTTACAACTACGATACACTATATCTCTCATTTGTGATTCCTTAAATGGAGTACTTAATTGCAGTAATTATTCTAAAGGCTCAGGCTCAATAGGTACTTTTATAGCAGTCATTGGTGACACAAAAGAGTGTGTAGAGCCTGGATCAAACAATGCAAGGACATATGTATCATAAAGATAAATCTTACCCTTAATCATCTTAGATGAAGCATCGACGGACTCTTTATCAATGGCAAATACGCGACCCTGAGTCACGGGTGTCTTTCCTTTCTCTGCAGTCGTGGCCTTACGCTGGGCCTGAGTGGCCTTCTCTGATTCCTCGGGCACCTTTTGCTTTATATTGGGACAATATTTTAATCTTATGTCCCTGTTCACCGCCCCAATAACAAGCCCCACTCACCAACCGGCAATGCTGTGACCCATGAAATTTCCCGCATTGCTCACATGCATCGTGCTCTTCAGTGAGCTAGCGGTACTACCTGCTGAATGTCGGGATCTCTCATCACTTATCTTGATCCTGGTAGATCTAGGAGTCCCTATATCATAAGCATCATATCTCCCAATTCAGTATAATTCCATATAACCATTTAATAAAATGAAAGTCATTTTCTTAAAATTTAATTGCTTACCTATCGAAACTCCTTCATAACATCTACTTCTCCTAGATGGATATCTATCACTAGAGGCTTTCTCATCTGACTTCTGCTTCATCGGTTCCTTGCCTTTACCCTTAGCTCGAAAATCAGTATGATGAAGCTCATAATCCTGCTCACACAACTGAGCCTTATGGACTACCTCTCCATACGTGGTGATATCCATAGGATACAACTTGGATATGATGGGGGACTTCAATCCCTCTATAAACTGGTAGATCTTATGCCCTTCACTTTGGAAGACCTCTGGATCAAATCTGCTCAAGGTAATGAACTTTGACTCGTATTGATTAATAGACATTTTCCCTTGAGTCAAGATCAAAAACTCAATCTTCAACCTAGTCTGATCAGTGCGTGGGATATACTGTTCATTAAAGGCCTCTAAGAATATATCCCACGTAACCTCAGCATATCGGGCCTCCAATATGGTCCGAGTGGACTGCCACCAATACTCTGCATTGTCCACAAACAGATAAGCAGCCAAGCCCACCATCTTCCTTTCGGAGCATGTCATATATTCAAAAGATTTAGTAACTACCTTCACCCAGTTCTCTACGGCCAATAGATCTTTATCCCCCTTAAACTTAAGCAGATTCGGCTTCTTAAATTCTTTGATCAAAGTCACACTACAATAAGCTTTGGGATCTCGCCTTTCAGTAGCTGGGACTAATGGGGGTAACTCGGTCTGTGTTGGTAGGGGCTGTACTGTAGGAGTAGCTGCTGTTGCACTAGTGGCCACATTCGAAAAGTTCACCATAAATTGTGTGAACATCGCGGCCATAGTCTCCATGTGCTTCTTTATTTTTGCTAGCCTAGTGTTTAGGCTATGCGGTGGAGATGGAGGAGGAGACTGTGTTGGGGGTGGTTCCGTACGACCCTTTCCTCGTCCTCTACTAAAACTCCTTCTACGGGAGCTCATTCTGTTAATAAAATCACAAAATTAAGCTATTTAGTATAACTATAAACAGTTATACTATTCATATGTATTCAGACAAGTACTATACATTGGGGATATCTACTAGTTCTAGCCTAATGACTCCAACAAATATCAATCTAATCAGCTCTGATACCAATCTGTGACATCCTTGTCACTCCCAAATACCAACCAACTTTTTTTTCACATAACGTTTGGTTAGACTTATTTGTCAATGTCATCCTTTCGTCTTCTTATACTATAAGCTTCATTTCTTATAATATGATGTTAAATTACTCATGAAATATGATTCCATATATACATATAAACCAAATACATCAGGATCTCATATACTTACATAACCTACATCCCCAATTGACTTAATATACATCAATATAATATTGTACTGTACAGTAGCCGAAGTACACGACCAACGGATTATACCTTCAAGGAATAATTGGGAAGCGTGTCTCGAAGGTATACTAAAAGATCCCAAAAAGGAAGCTCCTCTATCTGAAGCGGAATCTACTTCAAATAATCTGTATGAAAAATAGTTGTAAAGGAGTGAGTTTACGCTCAGTAAGAAACATATGTAAAAGAGCGTACTATGTCACTATATGTAGTTTTCCTGCTTG
This sequence comes from Heritiera littoralis, assembly GCA_031772115.1. Classification (NCBI taxonomy): domain Eukaryota; kingdom Viridiplantae; phylum Streptophyta; class Magnoliopsida; order Malvales; family Malvaceae; genus Heritiera; species Heritiera littoralis. The sequence goes on along the minus strand of JAPDPK010000006.1, from coordinate 10,128,038 downwards.
GCTCTATAATGTCATGTAAAACAATTATGAAGCATATATCATATATTTTTCCCACAATTATCAAATACAAGTAAAATCAAATAATTCAAATACTTCAAATACTTTCACGGATCTCAAATCACGTGAATAGCTTCAAATACTTTCGCATACTTTCAAATAAATGGGAGACAATTAACTTCCAACCGAATCATGCATCAAGTAATTCTCACAAGGATACAGCAAATATATCCCGTAAGGGATAATCCCGTGAGAGATCTCATAAGGGATACCACATATGACCATTGTCTATAAACTACAGTGAATACTAGTCAAGTGACATCTGTGGCATTGAGGATCGGACTAAGGTTCGTCAGTCAAGTACAAATACAAGTAATATGCATGGTAGTCAACGGAATCCATGGTCTCCAAAACCTTTGTCATATAACTTTTAGTAAATATAATTATTCTTTCTTGAAATAGGCTTTAAAGCCTCCTTTCTCAAATAGGGCAGTCGGCTGCCATAACAGATATCCTTTTTTTTTAATTTCTTTTCTTTTTAAAAATTCAAATATTTTATTTTTCGAAAACACATAGGGCTGTCGATTGGTCCCATATAGCAATCGACTGGTTTTGAAACAGAATGCTTCCAAGAAAAAGGCAGTTGACTAGCTCCTTGGCAGTCGACTGTTTTCGCAAACAGAATGCTTCTGAAAACAGGGCAGTCGACTGGCTCCATAGGCAGTTGGCTGGTTTTGAAACAGAATACTTTCTGGAAAACAGCAATCGACTGCTATATAGGGCAGTTGACTGGTTTGAGTCGATTTCGAGAAAGTTTACGTCTCGTCTGTCTCTAGGCAGTCGGCTGCTACTTAAGGTAGTCGGCTGCTCCTAGCATTTTGGTAACTAGGAGTAAAAATCCGAATTTGACATTTTCTGCACTTAAACAGCTTGTACTTCATCCCAAGACATTTAAAATATATCAAAACATGCGGACATAGCCACCCTACATTCGTTACATAGATTCCTTACCTCAAATAGCTAAAATCCAATAGCTTGGTTGCACTAACACTTGTCCTTTTTCACTTCTTCAAAGCTGCATGATTCATAACAATTCCAAACCTTTAACTTCCTTCCATTCTAACACAATAAGCATACTATACCAACTCTTTACAACTCCAAACCATCAATAGAATTGAATGAATAAGTTTCTTCTCTTAGCTTTGTCAATAACCAAGTTTGACAGAAATTTAGATCTCTCCAATTACCTGGATTCAATCCACCAAACTTCAGATATAGCTTAAGCTCGTAATGAGGATCGATTTTCGTTAAGCAAGCACAACGATTCGATAACAGGATCTTAGTGTTTGTCAAGGTGAGTGGAAATGGAAACTTAAGAAATTTGGAAGGGAACGAAAAGGGCTGGAGGTTGCTGCAAACTTGGAGAGGGAAGAGATGATGACTCATTGCTTCATTAATTGCTTGTTAATCCCTTTCTCTTATCAGCCATAATTCCCTTGACCCTTTGACCAATTTACTTCCTCTTTTTCATATGACACATGTCTATTAATTGCACAAAATCATATATTAATTCTTTTCATACTCCTATATTCTTTCAATATCAATTTAATTCCTTGACTATTTGACTTTCAATTTCAATTATTCTTTCAATGTTCTACATATAACATTCATATATCAAATCCTCATATTTACTTAATCATTTCAGTCAGAATACTTTACAAACATGAGGAAATTACATAAAATTGGGGATTTCACAATATGTGTGTGGATAACTAATAGCATAACCTTAAGTTCGGTTCATTGTGACAATTAACAACTGACAATGCCAATAATATGCTTAATTATCCATGTAAGCCCGGAAGTAATGTTTGATGATCTTGCTCACTTCTCTTATGATACAATCTAGGTAACTCTAATATTAATCCTCTCCTAAGTTTTAATTGATAGCAATATCTTTACCTATTCATGTTAGAAAAATTCTAAATACACCCACATTTTTTCTTCACACACCTTTTTTCATGTGTGATGTGAACAGTAACTTATGAAAATAATTAGGTGTGGCAAGAAAAAAAGGGGTTTGTGTATAAACTCTCTTCATGTTAGTTCAAAGTTGGCTCTAAATTGAAATTTAACCTTAGTCTTGCGGTAGACTGATTTTGCCCTTTTAGTTTATCCAAGACTTATTTTGGCATATATGGGCAACATCATCATATGAGTTGCTAGATAAGTTTTTATGTCTTAGTTCCAAGTATACCTCATCATTTGTTTCCAAAACCTAGAAAAATGGTAAGAAGCTGACTAATGAAATAGGACAAGTAAGTTTCAAGTCTGAGAATCTAAACCCTCAACCAGTCTATTTTCACCAAGAGGTAGGAATAAGTTTGAAAGATAAAATAGTGGTTGGATAGTATAACACTAATGATTGTGTCATTTTTACTAAGCTTAAAAGGAATGACAATGTCATTTTGTTGCTCACATATTTGAAATAATAATAATAATAATAATAATAATAATAATAATAATAATAATAATAATAATAATAATAATAATAATAATAATCTTGCAATTTAATATTGGACTTTTATAGTTATTTTATTATATATTATAATAATTAATTGCATGAATTGAGTAACTAACTTTGGACAATAGGCTTCCTCATGGAATTATTTGCTTGCAATGATGATCACCATCTTTAATTGATTGAATTCTCCAATTAACAATGTATTTGTGAGACCCGGTTTTATCACACTATACATCATAATTTTTGTAAAGCCTTGATAGTGGAAATAAATTATTGAGTGAAATTAAATAAATAATTAATTTGGATTTCCACTTTGGATTTTGAATTTATTGGAATTATGAATTATAATATGGTGTTTATGAGGTGAAATAAATATTAAAGGATAAAATTAAGGTATAGAAATAAACAATGAAGAAAATCTGAAAATTTGGGAATTTAAATAAAATTTCAATGGTATGAAATACAAAAGAAATGATTTCTAAGAGAAGGAAATAAATTAATGGGACAAGTGATGATTTGTCATTGGTTGGAACACACAAAATAAAGGGGAATTAAATAAAAAAGGAGCAAAAAATAAGTCTCCATACGCCACCCCTTGCTGCCGTTGGGCTGCCTAGCTGAATCCATCTAAAGGAAACTTAGCTGAAAATTTTATAGTATAAAATCCAATATAAATAATACTTAAAGGAAGAGAAGTTCAATAGTTAACATGGAAATTTGCTATTGGTCGAAGCATACAAAAAGAGGGAAAATGAGTCACAAACTGTGCAGCAGAAATTGTGGTTTACACGCCACTTTCTTTTGGTTGCTGTGTTGTGCTCGGCTGGAACCCTTTAAAAAAAAGAAAGGATAAAAGGTAAAAGAAGAGAAAAGACAAAAAAAATTAAATTAAGAGACACATGGCTGATTTTTGTATTTAAAATTGATATTAAATTGAGTTAAAAATCCGTACAATTTCAGCCAAGGAAGTCGGTTAACAGCAATAGTTTTATTTCTTCTTCAACCAATGTTTTCTCTGTTCTTCTCCTCCATCGTTTCTTACATTCCCAGCCTTGAATCACCCCCTTCTCATCACCAAATCACCTAAGTCTCTTCATATAAATTCATCCTCACCTCCATAGCTCCCTAACTATCTAAAATCCCAATAAAAAATCATCAAAATCAAGTTCCCATGCTGCTGGACAGTCACGGTTTTACATAGGTAAATTTCAGCTTTTGTTTCTTTTATTCTTACTTCTTGTTTACGGTTGAATGGGATGTGTAAATGATGTATAAGACCATGGTTTGAAGTGAAAACATGTAGGGATCAGATTAGGAGATTTGATCATGGTGTTGAAAAGCTGGAATCTTAGCTGTGCATGGGTATGTGTGGCGTGACTGACACAAACAAGAATAAGGGGTTGATTTTGTGAGTGAAACGTGGGGGAATAAAGGTTGATATAGGAGCTGAATGGTGGAAGAAAATTTTACTATAAATATAGCTATAATAATAATTTAATAAAAACATGTAGAAAATTTAGTATGGCTGAATGGCTTGATGATGAGTGGCGTTAATGGCTGAACAGAAAAAAAATTCTATTGTTGTGTGTGTGACGTGTATGGCATGAAATAAAGGTTAACCATGGAAAGAAAAATTATATATATATATATATATATATGAAGCCATGCTATACGGTTAGCCATGAGGGTTTCAAGAGGCATAAACGTAGTGTTTGATGATGTGAAAACACAATATGAAGGCTGGAATGAAAGTCAAATAAGAGGGCTGAAATAGCGTAGAAATAAGAAAGAAAAAGAGCATGTTGCTGCCGTGAATAAAAGAAAACACGGACTGAATTAATGAGAAAGGATGAAAAGAAAAATGGTCAAGTGCAAGTGGTCAAAAAAAGGAAGGCTGATAGTAAAGTAGATATGACTATAAACATAATAAAAAAATAATATAAGTATGATCAATGTATAGGGGCTGCCGATTATAGAGGAAAAAGGAAGAAAGAATGGCATGAAAAGTAGCCATTTTAGCTATGAGAAATTACTTACATTTACATTTTGATGTAAATCATAGCTTAAAATTAAAGGATAATTAAGCTAATGATTTGATGAAATTACATTGCAGTCGGAAGTTCGACATTCGTGTGGTACACGAGATAGTGCGATCTCGATAAACAGGTAAGGGGGAAGTGTGTGAGTTGTATGGATACATTGAATTGCATGATTTATCAAGTTTAATTTTATGAAATTATGGAAAGCTTGAACTGCTATGAAAATCATGCAAATTGTGGATTGAGAGCTGGTTTATATACTGTAATTTTAGTGCAGGAGGCTAGAAACTCACAGCCATTATGTTGCCGGAAAATTTTCAAAAGTATTCTAAAATATCATGAAATATTTTAGATGCATAAATGGAATAAATCATGAATTTTGGAAATCATTTCCATAAATTTTCCATAAAGCAGAAATTGTTGAAAAATACTGTTAGCTTTAAATTGACAAATATTTTGAAATGACAAAAACTTAAGCAAGCTCAAAATGATCTCAATGTAAATTTGCTCAAAATGAACTCATGATTGAAAATCTTTTAAACAAAAGATTGGACTGTGATTTCAATTTGAAAAGTCAGTAAATACTTTTATAAAAGTGATAGAATACTTTGAACTGACTTAAAATCACAAAAACCCATCAAACTATCCCAAAATTGTTCACAAGTATGCAGGTTGGACATGAGGGATCGATCCCTAATTGGCAGAATGGTTTTCAAAGCCTGAAAAGGGTCCTCGAGCAAGAACCAAGCATTCTGGAGAAAAGGAATCAATCCGTTTGTAAAGGGATCGATCCCTTTGAACGAAAACTGAGCCCAACAGCTAGTTTTTGAAGGTTTCAACAAGAGGATTAGCATTAAATGCTTCACCAACCGTTCCAATCAGTTGGTGGACTATAAATAGAGGTATTTATGAAGATTGGAGGTAGAACAAGCACTCAGAAATTCTCCAAGCTTCAAGAGACAAAATCAAATCTAAAAATTCATTCTTTGTAACTCCATTTGTGTGAATTCTCATTGTACATCACCCATTCACTCAAACTTCTGATATTCAAGGGGTGTGTTAGCCTTGTAAGAGTTGTTATTGTAAGAGTGTGGGTAGTATTATGAGGGGAGAGGCTTAGAAGATTATTTCTAAGTCTTCAAGAGAAATTGTAAGAGGTATCACCACACCTTGAAGTGGTTTGTAAGAATTCTAAAGGAAAAGTGGAATCGATACCTTGACAAGAGGATCAAGGAGAGAGGACGTAGGCAAGAGATTGGCCGAACCTCTATAAATCTGTGTTTACTTCTCTTTCCCTTACTTATTTACTGCATTTATTTTATTGTAGCCTTATTTGTTTTATTTGTGCATTAAGTGTTAGAAAAAGCAAAAATTAGTAAAAATTTATTCACCCCCTCTCGGTAGAGCCAACAAGTGGTATAAGAGCTTGGACTTGAGAATCGATTAGGAGTAATTTCCTTCGAGTAGAAACGATCTAGATGGCTCAAACTGGTGTATCTACACCTTTGGTGGGAGAGGGACACTCTACGATTAGGCCACCACTCTTCAATGGTGAAAATTATGCTTATTAGAAGACTAGGATGATGTTTTTCATTCAAGCTAATGATTATGAAGTATGAAGGATTATAGTTAAAGGTCCCCTTGTTCCTATTAAGAAAGTAGATGGGGATGATGTGCCAAAGAAAAAGGATGAGTGGGACACAAACGATGTTAGAATGGCACAACTAAATGCTAAGGCAATGCACACACTATTTTGTGCATTAGGACCAAATGAGTATAATAGAGTTTCACAATGTGAGAATGCTAAACAAGTTTGGGATAAACTAGCCATTACACATGAGGGAACCACACAAGTTAAAGAAGCTAAGGTAGGCATGGTCACTCAAGATTATGAATTATTTAAAATGAAGAGTGATGAATATATTAGTGACATGTTTGCTAGGTTTACTGACATTACAAATGGTCTTAAAGCCTTAGGAAAAACATATTCTAATGTAGAAATGGTAAAAAAAGATCCTTAATAGCTTACCTAAATCATGAGAAGCTAAAGTTACAGCTATTGAGGAATCTAAGAATCCCCATACTCTTTCACTAGATGAACTCATGGGATCTCTACTCACCTATGAGATGAAGATCAAGAGAAATCAAGATCCTCCTAAGAAAGTTGGAGTAGCTTTAAAATCCACCACGATTGAGGAATCAAAAGACGATCATGATGAGAGTGGTGATGATGAGGATTTAGAAATGGCCATGTTTGCAAAGTGATTCAATAAATTCATGAGGATGAGAGCTAGTGGAAACTCTAGGAGACCCCTTAGGAGAGATTTTAAAAAAGGTGAAACAAGTAGGAAAGAAAAGGACCAAATTATTTATTATGAATGTAAAAAACCTGGTCATATTAAATTTGATTGACCTTTTTATAGAAAACAAAATGAGAAGAAACCAAAGATAAAGGCAATGATGGCTACATGGAGTGATAGTGATTGCTATGATGAAGAGAATGTGGAAGATGAAGTAGCCAACATTTGCTTTATGGCCTTTGAAGATGAGAAGGTAAAATCTAACTCATTTGACACCAATGGATACACATTTGATGAATTGCAAGATGCATTTGATGAGTTAGCAAATGAGTTTGAGTGCATGAATATGAAATATAAGAAAATGATCTCAAAATTGAAAAAGGAAAATGAAATGCTTTGAATACTAAATTAGAATGTGAGAAGAAATTAGAAAATGCAAATCTAGAAATATAAGAGTTAAGTAAAAAGAACATTAATTTGCAAAATTCATTTTCTTGATTTTACATGGGTCAACAAAAACTTGATCATATGTTAGAGACCTAAAGAGCATTTTTTGATAGAGAAAGAGTAGGTTACAATGCAACAAACAAAGAAAGTCATCTTAAAAATTTCCTTGTCAAAGATAGAAAATTTGTATTGTGTACTTTATGTAATAAATTAGGACCTTTTCACAAGCATGCACATCTAGGAAGACCATAATTAGAGGAAAAATGGCTGTTAAGATTTGGGTGCCAAAACATGTTTTAAACTCAAATGATGAGTCATTGAAATTGAAATGGATCCCTAAAGGATCAAAAAGTGTTAGTACTAACACACAAGGACCCAAGAAAATTTGGGTACTTAAGATAAAAGTTTGATGTATTTGTGTGTAGGAGGAAGAGCATTACTACAAGGCTAAGTCCAAGGAGCATTGGTATCTTGATAGTGGATGCTCAAGACATATGACCGGTGACAAGAGCCAATTCAAGTTCTTAAAGCCCAAAAGTGGTGGAGAAGTCACATTTGGAGACAACTCCAAAGGACAAATTGAAGGAATTGGCTCCATTGGTAACTCTTCCTCAACTATTGAGAATGTTTTGTATGTTAGAGGTTTAAAACATAATTTGCTTAGTATTAGTCAATTGTGTGATAAAGGTTTTAAAGTTGTGTTTGATGCTTTATGTTGCAATGTTGTTAATGCTAAAACTAATCAAATTCTCTTTATTAGACATAGACAAGGAAACATTTATATTGTTAATTTAGATGAACTAAATAGCAAAAATGTATGCTTTATGGCCACTAGAGAAGATGAACCTTTGTTATGGCATAGAAGACTAGGTCATGCTAGTATGCATGTTTTATCTAAATTAGTCAAAGGAGACTTAGTGGTAGGTTTGCCTAAACTTCAATTTGAAAATGATAAAGTTTGTGAGGCATGTGTAAGAGGAAAACACAAGAGAATATCATTTAAATCTAAGAAGTGTGTTACAACCTCTAGGTCACTTCAACTTCTCCACTTACATCTCTTTGGACTAACTAGAACCACTAGTTTAGGAGGGAAACACTATGGATTTGTCATAGTTGATGATTGTGCTAGGTTTACTTGGGTGTTCTTTTTAAGTGTGAAAAATGAAGCCTTAGATAAATTCATTATTTTTTCAAAGCTTGTTCAAAATGAAAAAGGTTACTCTATTACAAGCATTAGGAGTGATCATGGAAAAGAATTTGAAAATCTTGGTTTTGATACATATTGTAATGAAAGTGGTATTAGTCCTAACTTTTCAGCTCCTAGTACTCCTCAACAAAATGGGGTAGTTGAAAGGAGAAATAGAACCTTAGAAGAAATGGCTAGAACCATGCTTTGTGAAAATAATTTACTAAAATATTTTTGGGCTGAAGCCATAAACACTGCTTGTTATGTTATAAATAGAGCTATGGTTAGGCCTATTTTAAAGAAAACTCCCTATGAGCTTTATAAAGGAAAAAGGCCTAACATAAGCTATTTTCATCCATTTGGATGTAAATGTTTTGTTTTGAATAATGGAAAAGATAACTTTGGAAAAGTTGATGCAAAAAGTGATGAAGGCATTTTTCTTGGTTATTCTTCAAATTCTAAGGCATATAGAATTTTCAATAAAAGAACACTTGTTGTAGAAGAGTCAATTCATGTGATATTTGATGAGTCAAATACCTCTAGTAGAAGCAATATTGATGATGAAGTAAAGATTTTTGATGAACCTATAGTTGATCCATCTCAAGATAAGGATGTTAGAGAACAATTAGAAGAAGATCTTGATATTAATAAGAATGAGGAGTCCATCGAACAAAATATAATTGAGAAAGAATCTAGGTGTCCTAGAGAACTTGGATATGTGAAGGATAATGATATTGTTGGAGATCCAAATATTGGTGTTAGAACTAGGTCAACCTATAGAAACATATGTCAACATGTGGCCTTTGTGTCATAATTTGAGCCAAAAATGTGCATGAGGCCTTGAAAGATGAAAATTGGATTATGGCCATGCAAGAGGAATTAAATCAATTTGAAAGAAGCAAAGTATGAACACTAGTGGAAAGACCTAAGGATTATCCAATTATTGGAACTAAATGGATATTCAAGAATAAGATGGATGAGAATAGCATAATTGTTAGAAACAAAGCTAGATTAGTGGCTCAAGGATATAGGCAAGAAAAGGGGATAAACTATGATGAAACATATGCTTCGGTAGCTAGATTAGAAGCCATTAGGATGCTACTTGCCTTTGCATGCTACAAGGATTTTAAACTATATCAAATGGATGTTAAAAGTGCTTTCTTAAATGGTTACATAAATGAAGAGGTTTATGTTAGCAACCTCCCGGTTTTGAAAATCTGAAGTTTCCTAACCACGTTTTCAAATTATCAAAAGCTTTATATGGACTAAAACAAGCTCCTAGAGCTTGGTATGAAAGACTTTCAAAGTTTTTGATTGAAAAAGGTTTTGCAAGAGTTAAAGTAGACACAACCTTGTTTATCCAATCTAAGGGTAGTGACCTATTAGTAGTTCACATTTATGTGGATGATATCATTTTTGGATCTACAAATGAGTCATTGTGTAAAAATTTCTCAAAATTAATGCAAGGTGAATTTGAGATGAGTACGATGGGAGAGCTAACTTTCTTTCTAGGACTTCAAGTTAAACAATGCAAAGATGGTATTTTTATAAATCAAGCTAAGTATACTAAAGACTTGCTCAAAAGATTTGGAATGGATGAGTCTAAACCTTACTCCACTCCAATGAGCACAAATATCAAGCTTGATAAGGATGAAGGAGGAAAGTGTGTAGATACTAAACTATATAGGTCTATGATTGGTTCATTGCTTTATCTCACTCCTAGTAGACCTGATATAATGTTTAATGTGCGCTTGTGTGCTAGATTTCAATCATCTCCTAGAGAATCACACTTACAAGCTGTAAAAAGAATCTTTAGATACCTTAAAGATACTTTTTCCTTAGGACTTTGTATCCTAAAGATTCTACTTTTGCTCTCCATGCTTATTTCGATGCGGATTTTGGTGGATGCAAAGTTGATAGGAAAAGTACATTGGGAACTTGTCAATTCTTAGGAAATAAGCTCATTTCATGGTTCTTTAAGAAACAAAATAGTGTAGCTCAATCCACAACCGAAGATGAATATATTGCTTCCGAAAGTTGTTGTGCTCAAGTATTGTGGATTAAACAACAAATGAGTGACTATGGAATAAAAATGAATCAAGTTCCCATTAAATATGACAACACTAGTGCTATCAATCTTACCAAAAATCCCATCCAACACTCTAGAACTAAGCACATTGAGATTAGACACCATTTTATAAGAGATCATGTGCAAAAAGGTGATATAGTTCTAGAGTATGTAGATACCTTGCACCAACTAGCTGATATCTTCACAAAACCCTTAGACAATGAGAGATTTTGCACACTTAGAGGTGAACTTGGTCTCATGAATGCTCCTTGAATTAAATTGTTTTTGAATAAATGGCTTAAGTTGGTTGGTATAATTGCAAGACAAAAATTTAGAGAATGTATTGACCACTTGCTGTTTATGACCTTAACTTGCCATATTGATGCTAGTTCTTAGGATGAATTGTTGAAATATGTGTGTTTGATCATGCAAATTCTTTATCATTCAGCTTCATTGGCTAAAACTCACTTCTCAGGCTTAAGACTTCCTCACAATCATGCCAAAATGTTTTTTTAATGATTTTCTGCATATTTTCAATACTTTTATGCATTTTTCAGCCTTTTTCAAGTCAATTATCATGCTTTTTCCAATTAGCTCAAACCTGGTTTTGATTTTAAAATAGTAAAAAATGCATAAGTTCTTTTGTTTTCAAATCATTTTTGTGCATCAAAACTAAGGCAATTGACTGAGGGGACAATTCTTCCAAAAATAGGATTGATTCTCAAGTCATTCAGGCCAAAAATCTGGGTTTCGACTATGAGGGATCGATCCTTTTTTCCATATGATCGCTCCTATAGCATCAGAATGGTTTGGAGGGTCTTTTGGCTTAAATGCATTGGGTTTTGAGGCATTCTGCCAGGAAGGGATCGATCCCATCTTGGAGGGGATCGATCCCTTCGGGCCAGAATGCACTCGTGGCCTCTTAAAAAGTGTCGGCTCCCCACCTTCTTCACTACTATTCATCATACCCATCTACAGAACATTCTTTCCTCCATTCTCCTTCACCAAAACTTCAAGATCTACTTCATTTCTTCACCAAATCACTTCATTCCTTCACCATTCTTCATCTTTTCTCCATCTCTTTCGCTTTTCATCATCACTTCACACCAAAACTTCATCAATCTCAACTTCCTCTCATCTCACTTGTGCTCATCACTATTCACACCCAACATTTCAATTGTAAGTTTTTCTTCATTATTTTCCTTAAACTTTCTTGCATTTCTCGTTTATTTCATCATCTTTTGTCGACCCATTTGCATCTCTTGCATATATCTTCATTCCATCTAGGTTTTCATATCAAATAAAACCCATGCATTTGTCTAATTTCTAGGGTCTATAACTCAGAATCTAGTTAGTATTTCAGCATCATTCCTTCATCAAAATTGTAGCTTGCATATTGCTTTGTGGTCTCTTGCTGTTGGTTAGGCACTCACTCTCCCATACACTCATCCATAATCAACCAAACTTATTCTCACCAACTGTTCAACTAAATTCCCCTTAGAGCTTTCCTTCATTTCTTAAACTCAAACTTCACTCAAAATGGCTCCTAGAACTAAACACATTGCCTAAAAACGCAAAGCACCTGCTTCCTCCTCCTCCTCCTCCTCCGTGCCAACCACCTTTAATCGGTGTTTTCGAAATGCCGAGGAGAAAAATAGATTTCAAAGGAACTTTGCAAATATGAACATTATGCATTTCCGTCCAATTGATTTCGATTTCCTAGAATCAATTAACTTCCCTTATTTGGCCAAATTCAACGAATTCCATTGGACTAATTTTCTAAAAATCAACACACTGGTTCCTTCTAACATCATTCGAGCCTTCTTTTCAAATGTCGAACTTATCATGGATCCCAATCGTCCATGCAAGGTAGTAGGCATTCGATAATTTGTCACGGGCAAAGATGTTGAAATCACCGAGCAATCCCTCTCACTTGCCTTTCGCATTCCCACCGATGGTCTTATGTTTGAAACTATCGAAGTTCCATTAGAGTTTAACGTAGTCAATGACTGTGCGGGTGACTTTCCCGTCTTCGCACAACTTCTTCACATCATAATTTCCTGGAATCTTCGACCCCTTGGCACCAAATACTCTCAACTCCGGTAACTTGATCGTTTTTGGCTCCACCAAATTCATTCACCCGATGGAGATCGACCAGACCTTCTTCATTTTATTCTCCAAGATTGGGTGAAGATTGTTCGTGGCAAGGTCAAAACAATTGTCTTTCCTTAGCCACATGCCTTTTATCTATTTGATCAAGGCCTCGATTGTTCCTGTGAAGTTGGTGTCCTTCCGGAACCAAGTACCACCATCAATCTTGCTACATTACATAACCTTGGGTGGTATGAACGTCAGCGGGGTGATACTACAGTATGGGAGAAGAGTCATGGTCCCCCTGCCTCTCCTGAGCATGATGACGAGGATGAAGCCCCTGTCGAACCTTCTTCCTTCGCACCATTAAGGTCCGCATCTAATGACCAGATCATGCTCATGCTTCAAAATTTCCAGCAGACCTTCACTCAGCGTTTTGATCAACTCGATGATCGTTTTGGTCAGCTCAATGTTCGTCTCGACAATGTGGAGGAGACACAGGCTGCCTTGTTCGATGAAGTCCAAGACATTCGCATGCAGCAAGAGGACTTCGTTGAGCAGTATCACAAGACGTTTCCTAGGTGTTCACTATGATTCTTGTGTGGGATGAGCCTTTAGCTTGTTATGATTTCGGACCTTATGCTTATTAGTTTGTTGTGGCACTTCCTAGTATGTTTATGGTGTTTTAGCCTTATGTTTGTGACTATGACTGGTGTGTTCTACTATTAGACTCTTTGCACTTTATGTTTCTATGGTATGACTTATGACTTTATATATATAGATGACATTGGCTTAATCTATCTTTATATTGGATTGGTTTATCACTTTGACTTAGTCTATTTATATCATTGAATTTCTATCCTTAGATTGTTGCTTTAAATTTCTTTTATCCCTGACCATTTCTCCATGTTGTTTATTTCTATTATTAAGGGGGAGAATCTATACATCTTAATTATCATTTTTTTTTTGCTATGACAAAAAGGGGGAGAATTAATGTGCTAAATTTCTATAGTCTTTCATGCTTAAATTAAGGGAGAGCAAAATACTTTTCATGATTAAATTGAGGGGGAGCATTATTTTTCAAAAATTTAAGCAACCTCATTTTTCAGACATATAAGCAAATTTACTTTAAGTTTTGTCATATCAAAAAGGGGGAGATTGTTAGCTTTAAATTGACAAGTATTTTGAAATGACAAAAACTTAAGCAAACTCAAAATGATCTCAATATAAATTTGCTCAAAATGAACTCATGATTAAAAATCTTTTAAACAAAAAATTGGACTGTGATTTCAATTTGAAAAGTCAGTAAATACTTTTATAAAAGTGATAGAATACTTTGAACTGACTTAAAATCACAAAAACCCATCAAACAATCCCAAAATTGTTCACAAGTATGCAGGTTGGACATGAGGGATCGATCCCCTCTGATAAGGGATCGATCCCTAATTGGCAGAATGGTTTTCAAAGCCTGAAAAGGGTCCTCGAGCAAGAACCAAGCATTCTGGAGAAAAGGAATCGATCCGTTTGTAAAGGGATCGATCCCTTTGAACGAAAGCTGAGCCCAACGGCTAGTTTTTGAGGTTTTCAACGGGAGGATTAGCATTAAATGCTTCACCAACCGTTCCAATCAGTTGGTGGACTATAAATAGAGGCATTTATGAAGATTGGAGGCAGAACAAGCACTCAGAAATTCTCCAAGCTTCAAGAGACAAAATCAAATCTAAAAATTCATTCTTTGTAACTCCATTTGTGTGAATTCTCATTGTACATCACCCATTCACTCAAACTTCTGATATTCAAGGGGTGTGTTAGCCTTGTAAGAATTGCTATTGTAAGAGTGTGGGTAGTATTACGAGGGGAGAGGCTTAGAAGATTATTTCTAAGTCTTCAAGAGAAATTGTAAGAGGATCACCACACCTTGAAGTGGTTTGTAAGAATTCCAAAGGAAGAGTGGAATCGATACCTTGATAAAAGGATCAAGGAGAGAGGACATAGGCAAGAGATTGGCCGAACCTCTATAAATCTGTGTTTGCTTCTCTTTCCCTTACTTATTTATTGCATTTATTTTATTGTAGCCTTATTTGTTTTATTTGTGCATTAAGTGTTAGAAAAATCAAAAATTAGTAGAAAGACCGATTCACTCCCCTCTCAGTAGAGCCAACAAATACTAAAGTAAATATTCATGTTATGAATTTTTATTTAAAGTGAGAATGAAATATATTCTTTTACTATTAATTATTCAAAAAAGAATATTTATGTGATTTCTCGCTAAATACATTAATATTTATCGACTGTTTTCCCTGTATTTGGAAATGGGAAATAAATACCTTTTTGGAAATAATTATTTAAATAAATGATTTAATTCATTTGATTTCCTTAAATGTATTTTTATGAGAAAATGAATGATTTTATTCCTTTATGGAATTAAGTGATGATTTTATTTATTTTATAAATTCCATAAAGGTGATGAAATGGTGAATAAAATGATGAGATGATTTTGGGAAAAATGTAAAAATGATGGAAATTCATGAAAAGAGGAAATATAGGAAATTGAGAGCCTTATGGATAAATATGAAATATTTCAAATTATTTTGAATATGATCCATAAAGGCTATGATATAGTTTTTATACTGCTTTGAGACTTAGACCTCGATTTCATGCTTACTGATTACTGTTACTGTCACGTGGTTGATTGACCCGCCAATCATCAACGGTCCTGGAATCACCTAGCAAGTGTACCCGAGGACCCCTTATAGATTATGGCCATAGATCTAACTGTATATTGTTATTGTGTCCTTTCGAGGATGATTACTGTGTCCCTTAGGGGATGATAATAGCATGATATGATTTAGGGTGGTGCCTAGTCTCAACCCACTGATACTGTTTATTGAAATGGATTTTACTGAATACTGTTTACTGAACTGTATTGTACTATACTGAGGAATATTGTTTTACTGAACTGTTTAGTGAAAAAGGATATTATGAAAATTATTAGTAATATAGAAATAATTACTGAACTGTTTATCCAACGATTTTAGATATTTACAAACTACTGTACTGAAAGTGATTGATTACTGTTTCTATAGTTTTATATCTACAGTTCACTGTACTGTTTTATCACTGAACTGTCACATGTTTTGAACTATTACTGAAGTGGTGGAAAATTAAATGATTTATTCCATTTAGATTTATGGAAAAATAAATATTTCCAGCATAGAGATTTCATTGTATCAAGTAGCATACGACTCCTTTACTGAGCACGTGGTTCGCTCACCCCTTATCTTTCAACTTCCCAGATTAATTTCAAGGTTATTTTGAGGCCTTCCTTGGATAAATTGACCTGCGAGTAAGCACACTAGGGCAAAGTGCGTTGAATTTTAAAGGTACCATCACTTTTCCTATATATTCAGACACATGTATACAGTACTACTTTATGATCAAATAGAAACAAGGGATGTAAAGTGTAAGGAATATTGTAAAATTTCATATTTCGCATTTATTCAATAAAGAAATGTTTACCATTTATTACTGTGACAGTTAAAGTGTTAACGGTATCACAGACAATTCAACCGTAAATTGTACATGAATATGTGTAATAACCAAGACTCTTCTCTACCCTAATCCATTAAAGTAATAATAAATTCTCAATATAAAATTTTTAATTCAATAATACTCTTGCAGATATTAATGCAAGGATAGAATAACTAGGTGCACAATGCAAGCAAGCCTCTCTGCACCAAATCCCAAGGTAAGATTCATAGAGTCAAACCCTAAGATGTGGTCAAATCCTAAAGTATAGTTAAACCCTATGGTTGTTTAATAAAGGCTAGTTAAATTTTCACTAGTGAGAGAATTTTCTAGTAGTGTGACTAGAACACATTAGCTAGATAAAATAAATTGATTTAGCTAAGTAAAATAAATTAACTTAACTAATTGAATTTAATTAAGATATAATATCAAGTAGATTTGGCTAGCTAAATAAATCCATATAGGTACATAAGGCATTATATCAATTGGTAAGTGAATGAGAAGGTTAAAATTTTAAAATATAACCCTTGTGGCTAATAATACAAAAATTTAAGCTCAAAGCTTATAATTTTCATTAGGCCTTAATTTCTCAAAAACATTATATATTTATATATATATATATATATATATGTATACACACATTAATATAATCACATGAGCATAAAACTAATAACCCAAGAATAATCAAATTAAATTAAAATATATAAATTCATCACCAATATAAATATATTATATATTAAATATAGGTACATGAATGAAATATAATAATATTAAAACAAAAGTGGCTTCTTGGAGAAGCCACTTCAGGCCACCAAACCCTACTAAATCTCACCATTTTCGGCTGAAGAAAATGTGGGGAGAGAGAGAGAGCGCATGAGGTAGATCTGAACCAAGAGTGGAAGTTTCATTCTGAGCAGAAAATGCAACTAACGACGGCAGTAGAGGATCTTTTCTGAAACAGCAACATTTATCGAGACAAGGGTAGGTTGCTTGAGATCTTGGAGGGCTGAAACGAGAGAGGTAGAAGCAGCAAATGGCAAGCTGCTGAATAATCATTGACCTTCTCGATGGCTGAAGCAAGACCACATTGTGGCTGATGTAGTTAAGGGCAGCATAAAAGCTGAATAAATCCTTTCTCTCCAGGTTAGAAACGAGGCTGGAATCAGCTAGAATTCCTCGGCTTGAACAGGCACATTGTGAGGCTTAATAGAGTCTCTCTTGGGTGGCAACTCACAAAAAGGAGATTTGGAGGAAAGAAATAGAGCAGTAAAAAGGGGGCATTTTTAGCTGAAGCAGAGGTGTGAGGCAGAGCAGCAACTAACATGCAAAAAAAAAAAAGGGAAATGATGGGGACAGCAGCTGGAACCGAAAGGCTGATGGTAGGGAAACTTGCAGTGGCTACTAATTGAATCGATGAAGCACACTTAGGTTTTAAAGGTCTTGGTCACTTGGGAATTTAAGGATCATTACATTTTGAACAAACAAAAGCTCCAAAACAGTGAGGAACAAGCAGTAGGGAAGGGTTCGATTGAAAGCTTTCAAAGGGCCTAAGAGAGAAATAAAATACAAGGAAGTGCTAAAGTGCAAGGTGAAAGGGTTGGATACTAAATCCTAGTGAGGTATTTTATAGGTAAGAAAAATATTCCAAGGTTGTTATGCTACCTATTAGTGCTATGTCATGTTTATGCATTTTAATATATTTAAATATATATATATATACCTCTAGTTAAAAAAATAAATATACTCATAAATATTAAGTTAAAATGTATATAAATATATTAACCCTAGTCAATACATATATATTTATATATATATATATATGTATCAATACATAACTATAATATATTTAGTTGAATTTAAATATAATTACTTCGTGTTGAATATATATATGTATTGAAATTTATATAGAAATATATATATGTATATGTATATCCCTAGTTTATGAGATAAATGTATTGTGGCTGTTGTAGATATTTATTCTTGCATAAGCTACAGATTGAAGTTATGCTATGGTTGAATGAGATTGGATTTGTATACATGTTGCATATTATGTATTGAGGTCTTTGGAAGATAATGCAGGTTGAATATGTTTGTGCGAATAGGATATTGGGGGTAGTTAGTATTACGCCGTTATAATGCCGGATTTTCGGTTGGAAGTTACCTAGGTGTACTTCATACGAGTTAGCCTATGTTGGTAGTATATGCCATTATTATCATGAAATTCATAGCTTAAACTCTGCATTGAGATCCGCATGCTTTACAAAAATATTATTTTACTAAAGTATTGAGTTTGATCTATATGAGTTGAAATGTTTCTTCGGACAGCTCTACTAAAGTGATTTCACATGTAGGGATTAAGTCTTAAATATTCCAAGCATGTTTAATCATTCTGAAGTTTCAAAAGACATTGTTTTAAATGATACACATACTTTGGTAATACAATGGTGTTTTGAAAAGTTGTCTTTCTACGGATTTTGATATGTAAGATGCCTTTACGGTATCATGAGATGTCTTTGTGACATCGTGGAGATGCCTTCGTGGTATCGTTGAGATGTCTTTGTGACATCGTGGAGATGCCTTTGTGACATCGTGGAGATGCCTTCGTGGTATCGAGGAGATGTCTTCGTGACATCGTGAGATACCTTCATGGTATCGTTTATGCCGGCATGGCCTATAAGAGAGAACCATTGATGACCACAGTGAACGTTCTCGTGTAAAAGTTTCATGGTTATATTACCATTTCCCGGTTACATTACCGAATTATATGAAAGGACATACCACGTTTTCAGGATATTGTATTTAAACTGGGGTATGGTTATGTTTTCAATAAGTAAAATATGATTTTAAATCGAGCCTACAGGATCTTGGCTTTATATCTATTTCATGTTTTGCTTTCGGTCTAACCGATCTTGTACCTTTGTGTATATTTTACACTGTACATATGTTTTGGACCTCGGTGTATCGATTTTTGTTAAATACATTAATTACCAATATTACATGGTTTTAACATGCATTTTCATGCACATAATCCAATAGGTGTTTAATATCACTTGGCATATATTTTCTTACTGGGCATTAGCTCACCCCCTCCTTCCACCTCACAGATTACTTCAGATAGACTCGGTGCAAGAGTGGTGTACCAGGAGTTATTTTGTACGAGCTGCAGAAAATTATAATTTGGATAAAGGTATAATCCTTTTGTTCTTTTGTTTATATCCCAGACTAAATTCTTTTGTGTACACAGTGTATAGGATTTGGGATGTAAGTACTAGGAGAATATCGAAATATGTAAACAACTGTGCCTCGTTATTTAGTTGTAATCTCAATATATATTAAACCATTAGATATGAAATGTTTCAGATGCTGTATTGAAATTGGAATTTCCACAGGTTGAAATGATGATGTAGTGTGTATGGGGATGGATAATAGCCCCAAAGTAGGGGCGAAGTTTTTAAATTTTGTTTTTGGCATGTATTAGGAGGAGATTTTAATGGGACCTTAGACAACTCGTCTTAAACAATCAAACAAGTAGAATTTTAATTGTTAGGTGTTAGCTACACTGAGCGAGTGACAAACATAGTAAAAAAAAAAAAAGGTTAGCCCGAAAATCCTAGCTTCCGAGGGCGTTACAGAATGGTATCAGAGCATAGTTTGTCTAGCCTCGTGTCAGTGTAGATAGGCTAGAATTAGTCTTACATCCCATATAACTGTGTGTGTCTGGATATAAACTGTGAATGGTGCTTTGACACGATACTGACGTGTGTTTTTTTTCTAATAGAGTACTATACATGTCTGTGTAAATAGTACTAAACATGTTTATCCTATTTAGGTATATCTGAAATGAAAGGACGGTATAGAAGCGTAAGGAAAGTTGGGAGGAGACGAGAGGAGTTGGCTCCCGAAACACCGATTCCAGAGCCACCGCCACCTCCTTCTCTTCAGCCAGAAATTGATGGAGACCGTATTGCTCAGGTTGAGAGGAATTTAGACACCATGTCCCGAAACATGGATGCCATGTCTACCATGTTCACTCAGTTCATGGCGAGGTTTAATCAAGATCAGGTGGTGCCACCCTCGGCCCCAACAGTACCACCACCTCCTTCATCAGCTGTACCTCCTCAAGCACCTCCGCCACCCCCACCGAGCACTCAAGTACCTCCGCCACCACAAGTGGATACCCCGCAACCACAATCTGAGCCTCAACAACCACTAGCAAACCCTCCATCATTGACTCCTCCACAGCCACAAGTAGCATCTTCTTCTACTGGGGACAAAGTTAAGAAGAATATGGAGCTCCTCAAACAATTTCAGAAAATGAGTCCCCCGGTGTTCAAAGGAGTAAGGGATCCAGTGCAAGCAGAGGAGTGGATCCTACAAATGGAGAAGTCATTTAAATTTATGGGTTGTAGTAGTACGGAGAGGGTGTCCTTAGCCACCTTTATGTTGCGATCAGATGCTGAACATTGGTGGATGTCCACTGAGAAAATATTGAGTGCACAATACTCTGAGATTACATGGGAAGTCTTCCTACAGTACTTCCAAAATCAATATATTCCCGAGACAGCCCAAAGGAAGAGGCAAACAGAATTTTTGAGCTTGACTCAAGGGAGTATGACGGTGGACCAATATGAGGCCAAGTTCACAGCCCTCTCTCGGTATGATGCTGATATCTCCCGTAATGAGACTAAAAAGACTCTAAAGTTTATTACAGGATTGAGACCGTCCATTCGGAGTCGGCTTGCAGTATTGGACATTACCACTTACCCTGAAGCCCTTAGAAAAGCCCAACTAGCGGAGCATGATATAGAGCTCGCACAAAATGAGTATGGCGCTAAGGAAAAGGGCCATGGAAAGAGACAAGAAAAAAGGCTTGAATTGGGAAAGTCTAAGCAAAGTAATACCCAGTTTAAGAGGCAAAGGTTTGCAGAGTATCAGCCAAATAGACCCACATTTACTCCCACTACACCGGCACCACAGGCTTGTAATGTGTGTGGTAGGTTTCATGGGAACAAGCCTTGCTTTATGGCTACTGGAGCATGTTTTAACTGTGGAAAGCAAGGACATAAGATTAAGGATTGTCCCACTCTTAAGAAACCACCACAAGCACCATTAAAACAGATTGAGGGGCAGAGTAGCCAACAAAAGAAAACAGCAGATAAAGGGAAGAAACCAATGGCTCAGGGGCGAGTCTTCGCCTTAGACCGGGAGGCAGCTGATGCTTCCACCGATGTAATAAAGGGTAAACTCTTAAATCCATGACCTTGAAGCATTTGTTTAATTGATTCAAGTTCCAAACACTCCTTTTATGTCACTTGCATTCATTAGTAAATTGCATATAGAGCCTGAACACTTAGAGCTCATGTTGTATGTTAACACCCATATGAAAGAGTCACAAGTAACTGACATAGTGAATAAGAATTGTAAAGTTAAGGTGGAAGATAGGGAATTAGTAGCAAATTTAATTATGCTGAACATGCATGACTTCAATGTTATTTTGGGCACAAATTAGTTGGTAGCCAATCGTGCTAGTGTAGAATGCTATAGGAAGATTGGGGCCTTCTCCTTACTTGAAAAGATTATAACACACTTTGCGAGTGAGAAATGAATTATAAGTGATGTTCTTCGTAAATCTCACTCGTGGAAATTTGTTTTATACGAAGACTATATAGTGTTCGTTTTGAATGCAAATAAGAAAATTTAGTAGTGTTTGATATTCCTATCATGAGTGACTTTTTAAGACTTTCCAGATGACCTATCGAGCTACCATAAGAGAGAGAAACTGAGTTCGCCATTGACTTACTTCCTAACACAGCCAATCTCCAAGCTCTCGTACAAAATGGCACTGGTGGAGTTAGAGGAATTGAAGGCACAGCTCCAAGAACTTCAAGACAAGGGATTCATATGTCCTAGTATGTCTCCTTGGAGCACTTCAGTTCTCTTTGAAAAGAAGAAAGATGGGAGTATGAGGCATTGTATGAATAGAGATGTAGGTCTCCCATCGGTTAGGAAGAAGTGGGTGATAGGAAGTTGTTTGTTCCTAAACTAGTTGAGCGAGGTCTGAGGATATTAAATTGATACGTGAAAGACTCCAAACAGTTCAGAGCCGGCAAAAACAAATAAAAATAAAAAAAATATAAAAAAAAAGATTACATGGATACACGGATAAGGCATTTGGAAATTGAAGTAGGTGATAGTGTATTTTTGAAAGTTTCTCTCTATCAAAAGGTATCATGAGATTTGGAACGAAAGAGAAATGAAGTACTCGATTTATCGACCCATTCAAAATTTTAAAGAGGGTTAGAGATGTTGCATATCGATTAGCCTTACCACCACATCTATCGAGTGTGCATATTGTCTCCAACACATCCATGGTAAGGAAATATCATTTGGATCCCTCTCATGTGATAGAATATGAACCATTAGAGTTTAAGGAGGACTTAAGTTATGTAGAGAAGTCAATTCAGATTGTGGATAAGGAGAAAGTGTTGAGATCAAAGTCTATGCCTCTAGTGAAGGTTCTCTAGTCGCATTGCTTATATGAAGAAGCTACTTAAGAACTTGAGAGCCTAATGAAGGAGAAGTACCCTCACTTTTTACAATAGGACATGAAAAAAATTTGGAGGACCAAATTTCTTAAGGTGGAGAGAATGTAATAACCAAGACTCTTCTCTACCCTAATCCATTAAAGTAATAATAAATTCTCAATATAAAATTTTTAATTCAATAATACTCTTGCAGATATTAATGCAAGGATAGAATAACTAGGTGCACAATGCAAGCAAGCCTCTCTGCACCAAATCCCAAGGTAAGATTCATAGAGTCAAACCCTAAGATGTGGTCAAATCCTAAAGTATAGTTAAACCCTATGGTTGTTTAATAAAGGCTAGTTAAATTTTCACTAGTGAGAGAATTTTCTAGTAGTGTGACTAGAACACATTAGCTAGATAAAATAAATTGATTTAGCTAAGTAAAATAAATTAACTTAACTAATTGAATTTAATTAAGATATAATATCAAGTAGATTTGGCTAGCTAAATAAATCCATATAGGTACATAAGGCATTATATCAATTGGTAAGTGAATGAGAAGGTTAAAATTTTAAAATATAACCCTTGCGGCTAATAATACAAAAATTTAAGCTCAAAGCTTATAATTTTCATTAGGCCTTAATTTCTCAAAAACATTATATATTTATATATATATATATATATGTATACACACATTAATATAATCACATGAGCATAAAACTAATAACCCAAGAATAATCAAATTAAAATATATAAATTCATCACCAATATAAATATATTATATATTAAATATAGGTACATGAATGAAATATAATAATATTAAAACAAAAGTGGCTTCTTGGAGAAGCCACTTCAGGCCACCAAACCCTACTAAATCTCACCATTTTCGGCTGAAGAAAATGTGGGGAGAGAGAGAGAGCGCATGAGGTAGATCTGAACCAAGAGTGGAAGTTTCATTCTGAGCAGAAAATGCAACTAACGACGGCAGTAGAGGATCTTTTCTGAAACAGCAACATTTATCGAGACAAGGGTAGGTTGCTTGAGATCTTGGAGGGCTGAAACGAGAGAGGTAGAAGCAGCAAATGGCAAGCTGCTGAATAATCATTGACCTTCTCGATGGCTGAAGCAAGACCACATTGTGGCTGATGTAGTTAAGGGCAGCATAAAAGCTGAATAAATCCTTTCTCTCCAGGTTAGAAACGAGGCTGGAATCAGCTGGAATTCCTCGGCTTGAACAGGCACATTGTGAGGCTTAACAGAGTCTCTCTTGGGTGGCAACTCACAAAAAGGAGATTTGGAGGAAAGAAATAGAGCAGTAAAAAGGGGGCATTTTTAGCTGAAGCAGAGGTGTGAGGCAGAGCAGCAACTAACATGCAAAAAAAAAAAAAGGGAAATGATGGGGACAGCAGCTGGAACCGAGAGGCTGATGGTAGGGAAACTTGCAGTGGCTACTAATTGAATCGATGAAGCACACTTAGGTTTTAAAGGTCTTGGTCACTTGGGAATTTAAGGATCATTACATTTTGAACAAACAAAAGCTCCAAAACAGTGAG
This sequence comes from Heritiera littoralis, assembly GCA_031772115.1. Lineage (NCBI taxonomy): Eukaryota > Viridiplantae > Streptophyta > Magnoliopsida > Malvales > Malvaceae > Heritiera > Heritiera littoralis. The sequence continues at coordinate 10,103,781 of JAPDPK010000006.1, read as the reverse complement.
GAACAAGCAGTAGGGAAGGGTTCGATTGAAAGCTTTCAAAGGGCCTAAGAGAGAAATAAAATACAAGGAAGTGCTAAAGTGCAAGGTGAAAGGGTTGGATACTAAATCCTAGTGAGGTATTTTATAGGTAAGAAAAATATTCCAAGGTTGTTATGCTACCTATTAGTGCTATGTCATGTTTATGCATTTTAATATATTTAAATATATATATATATACCTCTAGTTAAAAAAATAAATATACTCATAAATATTAAGTTAAAATGTATATAAATATATTAACCCTAGTCAATACATATATATTTATATATATATATATGTATCAATACATAACTATAATATATTTAGTTGAATTTAAATATAATTACTTCGTGTTGAATATATATATGTATTGAAATTTATATAGAAATATATATATGTATATGTATATCCCTAGTTTATGAGATAAATGTATTGTGGCTGTTGTAGATATTTATTCTTGCATAAGCTACAGATTGAAGTTATGCTATGGTTGAATGAGATTGGATTTGTATACATGTTGCATATTATGTATTGAGGTCTTTGGAAGATAATGCAGGTTGAATATGTTTGTGCGAATAGGATATTGGGGGTAGTTAGTATTACGCCGTTATAATGCCGGATTTTCGGTTGGAAGTTACCTAGGTGTACTTCATACGAGTTAGCCTATGTTGGTAGTATATGCCATTATTATCATGAAATTCATAGCTTAAACTCTGCATTGAGATCCGCATGCTTTACAAAAATATTATTTTACTAAAGTATTGAGTTTGATCTATATGAGTTGAAATGTTTCTTCGGACAGCTCTACTAAAGTGATTTCACATGTAGGGATTAAGTCTTAAATATTCCAAGCATGTTTAATCATTCTGAAGTTTCAAAAGACATTGTTTTAAATGATACACATACTTTGGTAATACAATGGTGTTTTGAAAAGTTGTCTTTCTACGGATTTTGATATGTAAGATGCCTTTACGGTATCATGAGATGTCTTTGTGACATCGTGGAGATGCCTTCGTGGTATCGTGGAGATGTCTTTGTGACATCGTGGAGATGTCTTTGTGACATCGTGGAGATGCCTTCGTGGTATCGAGGAGATGTCTTCGTGACATCGTGAGATACCTTCATGGTATCGTTTATGCCGGCATGGCCTATAAGAGAGAACCATTGATAGCCACAGTGAACGTTCTCGTGTAAAAGTTTCATGGTTATATTACCATTTCCCGGTTACATTACCGAATTATATGAAAGGACATACCACGTTTTCAGGATATTGTATTTAAACTGGGGTATGGTTATGTTTTCAATAAGTAAAATATGATTTTAAATCGAGCCTACAGGATCTTGGCTTTATATCTATTTCATGTTTTGCTTTCGGTCTAACCGATCTTGTACCATTGTGTATATTTTACACTGTACATATGTTTTGGACCTCGGTGTATCGATTTTTGTTAAATACATTAATTACCAATATTACATGGTTTTAACATGCATTTTCATGCACATAATCCAATAGGTGTTTAATATCACTTGGCATATATTTTCTTACTGGGCATTAGCTCACCCCCTCCTTCCACCTCACAGATTACTTCAGATAGACTCGGTGCAAGAGTGGTGTACCAGGAGTTATTTTGTACGAGCTGCAGAAAATTATAATTTGGATAAAGGTATAATCCTTTTGTTCTTTTGTTTATATCCCAGACTAAATTCTTTTGTGTACACAGTGTATAGGATTTGGGATGTAAGTACTAGGAGAATATCGAAATATGTAAACAACTGTGCCTCGTTATTTAGTTGTAATCTCAATATATATTAAACCATTAGATATGAAATGTTTCAGATGCTGTATTGAAATTGGAATTTCCACAGGTTGAAATGATGATGTAGTGTGTATGGGGATGGATAATAGCCCCAAAGTAGGGGCGAAGTTTTTAAATTTTGTTTTTGGCATGTATTAGGAGGAGATTTTAATGGGACCTTAGACAACTCGTCTTAAACAATCAAACAAGTAGAATTTTAATTGTTAGGTGTTAGCTACACTGAGCGAGTGACAAACATAGTAAAAAAAAAAAAGGTTAGCCCGAAAATCCTAGCTTCCGAGGGCGTTACAATATGTTATTTACTGTACTGTGAACTGTTACAGTATTTAAGTTTGAGATGGTTTGTGTTAATAGTAGCAATTCTCACTTCTATTATGGGAAGCCAAGCAATCATCAGTGGAACATTCTTAATCATCAATTAGAGCCAATCACTTTGTTGTTTTCTTAGAGTCAAGGTTATTCACATCTTTGACAAGACATATAGTTAGATTTACATCCATAAAATCAATGGGGTGCTAATGATTTTATGCATTGCTGTGACAATTGGATTTCGAGACACAAAACACATGGGAGATGCATCAAGCAACGTTAAACTTCATTCGTCCCAGATAATAATTTCCTAACATATAATTAAAACCATTTCCTTCATAAAATGAAGTCCATGTAGATTATTTAATTGGCTCGTACCACTTAATCAAACTTCTGCAAAAAATGGTTTGAGAAAGACCTTTTGTATTAGAAGAAATAGAGAAGTTTGATGCATTACAATGTTGTAAGTTTGAAGGAGAGAAAAGGATGTTATATAAAGAATGTCATAAACAGAGACAATGTAAATTATTTTAGGAATTTTTAACCTTAGGAAGAACATTCTTTGAAATTTTAAAATATCAAGATAGCATATAACAAATAAAAAATAATTTATTTCATAAAAATCAATTATATAAGAAATTTGGATATCGAAATAAAATCACTTAAATATTCTAATATGCTGGTAACATTGAAGGATTTTAATTTGATCCTAATAATTATCGAAGAATCACAGCTTGTGATTTCTAAGAAATCTCATCATCAAAAATTTATTATGTTTTATTTTTAATGATTCATATTTTATAAATTTTACAAAGTTATCTTTTTATATGAAATTTTAAAAATATATACATTTTATTTGAAATTTGAACAAGTATGTTAAAAATCACTAAATGATAAATAATAAGAATAAAATGAGACAAAAAAGAATGAGTTTTTTTTATTAAATAAACAAACATAATATATATATATATATATATATATATAATATATATATATATATTTATTAGTTCCTTTTCTTTATATTTTTGTGTAATGTGATGTGTTCCTTCACTGAGCAAAAAAAAATAATAATAACATAAAAATTAAAACAAGATTTTACCTGCTTTAATAAAACTACACCGTTTTGAATGGTCTATTTCTTCTTTCAACTTTCTCATTTCTCCTATCTCTTTAATCTTCCTTTCCCTGTCCTTCATGTTGATGATGATGCAACAAAACGAAGGCAACAGCAACTATGTAGTAAAGTTTCGATGGTAGTGCAGCAAGTTTGCAGCAACTATAGCAGCAGGGAAATGGTGGCGTAGAGGAGAGGATGCTGTGAGTATCAATAAAGCAAGGATGCCGTGTGGGACTCAGTGGTGAAAATTGCAGAAAGCAATAGCAAAATTTTTTTCTCAACCCCCCTCTTTCTCTTCGTATAAATCCTTGACTTTTATAGCCAATTTCTAGCCCCTATTCTTGAAGAAAGAAAACCACTTTTCTTTAATCTTGGTCCTATAATCATGGATGTGTTCATGGGATCCCATTACTGATTTTATTTTCTTTCCATTCATATTCTTTCCTTTTAGCTCCTTAGTCAATTGATTTTATTTTCTTTCAAAATTTTTAGTCAAATTCATCCTCTTTCCTTCTAGTTCCTTAGTCAACTGATATTATTTTCTTTCCATTTTTTATCAAATTCATCCTCTTTTCTTTTAGCTCCTTAGTCAACTGATTTTATTTTCTTTCCATTTTTTTATTAAATTCATTCTATTTCTTTTTAGCTTCTTAATCAACTAATTTTATTTTTTTTCCATTTTTTATTTTTTAATTTGTTTCCTTTTTTTACACAATTGCATTATTTGCAAGATTTATTCCCTCTTTTTTTAAATTTATTTCTTTCCTTTTAGCAACAAATCCTCAAGTCAACTCTTGGATGAAACTTTGTTGTAGTAGGGTTACATGGGGTCTTCATGAATTTACATGGAGTGGTTTAGGGTTTTGTATGAGGTTTGCATGGTGCATAAGGCTATTTAGGGTTTGCATGATGTATGCATGGGTGCATAAGAATGGTTTTAGGGTTTAAGTGGGTTTTAGGTTTGAAGTAGTTTAGGGTTAAGGTAGGGTTTGACTAAAGATTGACTTATTTTTGTTATTTTATTTTTGTTTTATATTTTAAAAAAATTGTTTGGACAAAATTAGATGTCTACACATGCCATTGTTTCCTCAAGTCAAGTTCTAACCAAAATTCCTTCGTATGTTTAATCTTTGTGTTTGCACATTGAGATATTTGTTTTTATTGGGTCTTTTTGCCTCTTAGAAATTCATTATATTTCCTTTGATGAATAAGGTTGATATTTTTATTTGAGTTATATTTTCACTCCTATTTGTCTTTGCTTTGTTTCCTTTGTGTCAAGCCAATCATTTATCACATTAATGAGATAGTTTTGTTTTGTGATAGATTGTTTCTTCTATTATTGTTGGGAAAACTAAAAGACCTTCTTATCTAATTTATCTTTTTTTACCTGTTGGCAACTCTGTTTGACTTGGTCCAACTGTGAGATCTTCTACTGCCCAAGTTTATCCCACACTTTTCTTTTCTAAATTGTTGTTCTTACTCATTGGTCTTTGCACTCCCTGTTTTCACTTTGAATTTAACCTTTTTTGGTTTTCTAGTTTATGTTATTCTCATCCTTTGCTGCTATATTATTTATATGTTTCTTGATTGCCATAGTCAAACATGCTAATATTTTTTGGATTCCCTTTTAACATATAAATTTTTTAAACTTACTTTTATCTTCTTGCATTCAACTACCACTCTTATCGTTTCTTGCACTTTCTTCCTAAATAAGAAATACTTCATGCTATCATCATTATCATCATTAGAGCCTTTATCTTAATACTAGAGTAAGTTATATGAACCAATATATAACCTAACGCTAAGTTGTCAGCATGAATTCTTCTTCTTTACTCATTCCTATCTAAAACAATGTATTTTTCCACCTCGCATTCTCATTATTAAATATCAAATGATTAATCATACATTATTCTTAGATTTCCTAATAATTACTGTTTATTTAATATTGCAGTCAACAAGGAAATTAGATTCAATGTGAAGCTTGCACTTTCATAAGCTAATCTTAATTTGGAGCTATGTTGCGTACCTCATAAATTACCCCTACAGCTTTATTGTTTTTTCAATATTAGTAGAGAGGTTTCTTTTTATCTCATCAAATTAGCCACTTTTGTTCACTTATTATCTCTATCAGTCTGGGATCCGAAATCCTAATACAACACCTCCCTATGATGGTTTGGACAATTTTGAAATGAGAATTTGAGAACCGTGTAAAAAAATTACTTCCAGATGTTAACCTAACAATTAACTTTGATTACAATCCTTCTTGCACCTTTACATAGCTTGCTAATTATTCGTTGTTTGGTTATTCCTTTTCCTTGCTATCTTACATCTAGTTCTTACTTTCTACTTCAGCAAGCACACTGATGAAGCATTGTAATCCCAACTACTTCTGTTAAGATTAATGTTGATGCCAACTCTGATGATATGCTTTTGAAGAATCTTTAACTCCATGTAATTCAATAATTTTGAAAGCTTCTCTTGTTTGTTTACTACAAGCAACACTGTTAACTTATTTGCCTGGAATTTTTTCTTGCAATACCTCATGCTATTTAAGAACCAATAAAAAACCTGTGTGTGTCTCATGAAGATACATTTATTTTCCCTTTTGCTTTAGGCTGCTATAAAATGTCAACCTTTTTCACTTATATGTTTTGCAGGGGAAATTAAAAAAGAATGACAAACCAAGTCTGTTAAACTAACATTTCCCGACCAATCTACTCCATCTAAAACATGACGTTAAATCTTCTTTTTTATTCAATACTTTTTGTTGCACGAATATGAGGAATGCGAAACATGTACACCATGTTCCTAATGTGTTTGCCATGTCATCAAGTCTCTTTTTGTTCATCTTTTACTATCCATTCATTATATCTCCTGTTGGAATGAGAAAAAGTGCAAGCAGATGTTAATTTTCAGCTGTCTTTTACTTGTCTATTGCCTTGCTTGCATTCTCATTTCCTTTGATAAATCCCATATAGGAAGTGTTCCCTTCATGTAAAACTAACAAACAACCTCTTTTGTGTTAAAGAAAAACAAATGTATTTGCAGATATATGTCCTTTGCCTTAATTCTTTGTTCTTTGCAGGAACCTCATAAAATGCTTATTTCTTCCTTGCTACTTTCACCATGAATATCATAAATTTGCTTCAAGTTAAATTGACTGAACTGCATTAACGTCTTAAATTTGATTCACATGACATTTAAGAACTCAAACTTTGAATAGCTTGAACCTTAATTAACTTATATAAAATAATAGAAAAAAGAAATTGAACAAGATAGAGATTATTTAATTCAAATGTAAAATCTCTTTGCTTTTGCTTGATTTCAGTCTTTATCAACTAGATTCAAATATCATTGGTGTTATTAGCATCTATAGTGGTAATTTATAAAATCATGATAGAATCTTCAACTATTTGTTCTTATTGAAAACCCAATATAGGATTTCAAAATTCATGAAGTTTATCAAAGCAGATTCAGAGGCGCCAATCGCCTGTTTGCTGGCATTTTTTTATCAAAATCAAAGAGAATCATTCAAGAAGTAAGCATTGTCCTCATAGATGTAGTAAATCTATAGTTGTATCTAGGTGAGTTCATACTATGTTTGAGTTATGTTTTTGCTGTCATTAGATGTTTACTTTCTTTGTCAACCATTTTGAAAGACCCTTAATTCTTAATATAATTTTATTCTAAGTGAATTTTCCAACATTTACCCTATCTTCTGGTCTCCCTTCCCTCATTTCTCTCTCTACAGCAACGCACAAGTAACCCACTAATACTATTAACTAGAACCAGACCTCCAGCACCTGTTACGTCGTGGTAAATTATTTTTTTCATTAATTTTTATTCTTATCTTTAGTATATTTATGATTATTTTAATACAAAGATAATGAAAAAACTTTTAATTCAATAAAATTTTTTTAAAAATAATATAATTAAAAAATAGGTTTAATATTTTATATATTATAATTACATTTTTGTTATTAGTGTTTTGTGCTATGATATGAGCATTTTATTTTTATTGATTATTTGATTAAATGTATTAATTTTTCAATTAGTGTACCTCTCCCAAAAAAAATTCATGCCTTTATTGAAAATCCTTTCTCTAGATAACAGAAACTCTTTAAACGATAAATATTATTTATTAAGAAACTGTAATATTATTGGCTTTATGTAACAAAAAAAAAATGTTATTGGCTTAAAATGATGGACTTGGGCCTTTCTAAAATTGTTTAAAACTTCAACCATCATTTAGGCACGAATTCATACCTAGTCATATAAAAAATCAAAGTTTACCCATGTCAACCTAATAAAGTACCGTGTAACTTAAGAATGAAGAATAGTTGCCCAAAAAGAAAAAGTTACTGTCAGATGTTATTTTCACCTTTTTTTTTGGATTCTTTTTATATAGAGCACAAGGTATTGGGAGATTGAAGATGAAAAGGGTTCAATTAATTATAATTAAAAAATTTAAAAGTATATAAAATTATATCATTATTTTTAAAAAATAAATAAGTAAAAAATTCATAATTTTTCCTCGCACAAATATATTTCTAATTAGTATAAATTAAAAAAAATTGAATAATAAATTTATTTTGTTATGCAACAATGCCCGACTGAAATTCTAATAATTTATAAAAAGCTTCAAATAAGAAGAAGCAATCAGAACCTACATAGATTTTTGACTCTTTTCTTTTTTATCAGTTCCACCCAAAGGAGATAAAAAGAGTAAAAGTTAAATAGAATTCCATTTTATTAAGAATTATTATCTACATTGATAATAAAACTCCGCCTGTGTGAGTTAACGCAGCCGGTCCCAAGCCCGGGTAAAAGAGGAGGGTGGCGGTAGGTTTGGACAACCAGCCTTAAAAACTAGTCCAATCTCATGAAATGAACCAATATCAAAACAACGTTGGGGCGTCCCCTACACAGCGACGCGCTGCATCGGAGCCCGGGTGTAGTGAAAAGTGGGCAAGGGTTGCTAGGTCGTCGCCCAGAAGTGACGCGCCACATTGACGCCTGGATGTGGTGTTAAATAGGCAAAGGTTCCCACACCACAATGGACGGGGGTGGGTAAAGAAGTTAGTCCATAACCATAAGCTTATGTTAGGATCTTGGAATATAGGTACGCTTAGTGGTAAGTTAGGTGAGATTTGTGAGGTTATGAGTAGGAGGAGGGTTAACATCTTGTGTCTCCAAGAGACCAAATGGGTTGGGGAAAAGCTAGAGAGATAGCACCTTGGCAATATAAGCTTTGGTACACATGGAAAGATAGAGACCGAAATGGAGTAGGTATCATTATAGATAAAGAGTACCATAAGGATGTTGTACAGATTAAGAGACAAGGGGATAGGATTATTTTGGTTAAAATAGTTTTAGGAGAAGAGGTGTTGAATGTCATTAGCGTGTATGCACTCCAGATAGGACTTGATGAGGTTAGTAAACGAGAGTTCTGGGAGGATTTAGATAAGGTAGTATAAGAAGTACCCATAGGAGAAAACCTTTTTATTGGCGGTGATCTTAATGGACATGTAGGTACAAGTAGAGAGGGTTTTGAGAGAGTACATGGGGGTTTTAGTTATGGTGTAAGAAACGAGGGAGGAGATGCTATCTTAAATTTTGCTTTATCTTATAACCTAATCCTAGCAAATACATTGTTTAAGAAGAGAGATTCTCATCTTATAACCTTTAGAAGTGGACCAAGAGCAAGTCAGATAGATTTCTTTTTAACTAGGAGTAGGGATAGACATAGATGTTTGGATTGTAAGGTTATCCCAGGTGAGAGTGTTACCGCGCAACATAGACTCTTAGTTCTAGATATGAAGATAGATAGACTACATCAAAGGAACCAACAAAAAGGAATTGAACGGATTTGATGGTGGAAGCTAAAAGAAGATTGTCATACAACATGTAGAGATAGTTGGATTCAAAAAGAGGCTTGGACAATAGAAGAGAACCCAAATGTAATGTGGAATAAGATGGCAAAATGCATTCGGGAGGTAGGCAAAGAGACATTAGGAGTATCAAACGGAAAATTGCCGACTGGAAAGGACGCAACATGGTGGACTGCAGTAGTAAAAGATGCTATAAAGACTAAGCGAGAGCGTTACAAGGCTTTAAAGAAGAACAATACAGAAGAGAGTTTTTCAGAATATAAGGTAGCAAGAAAGGAGGCAAAGAAGGCTGTGGCAGAAGCTAAGACGAGGGTTGCGAAAGAGATTTATGACAAGTTGAACACAAAGGAGGGAGAGAAAAGGATATACAGATTGGCGCGAGCAAGAGAAAGGAGGAGTCGCGACCTAGGAGTCGCGAAATGTATTAAGGATGAGCATCAAAGAACTCTCGTTAAAGATAATGACATTAAGGACAGGTGGCGAGATTATTTTAACAAATTATTTAATGATGGACAAAATAAAGTTTTGGATAATATTTCGGTGCCTCTTAAGGATTTAAATCGGTGTTTTATGCGTAGAATCCAAGAGACAGAGGTAAAAGATGCACTAAAGATGATGAAGAATGGAAAAGCTGTTGGACCTGATGACATCCCAATTGAAGTTTGGAAATGCCTTGGAGATGTAGGAGTTAGGTGGTTGACAAATCTATTTAATAAGATTTGGCACACTAACAAAATGCCAGAGGAATGGAGAAAGAGTGTCTTAGTACCTTTATATAAGAACAAGGGAGATATTCAAAGTTGCGCCAACTACCGAGGCATAAAATTGATGAGTCACACGATGAAACTATAGGAGAGAGTGATAGAACGGAGATTAAGAAAGAATGTAGAGATATCAGAGAATCAATTTGGTTTTATGTCGGGTCGATCAACTATGGAGGCAATATATTTGCTTAGACAACTTATGGAGCGCTTTCGAGTAATGGGTAAAGATCTTCATATGGTCTTTATAGATTTGGAGAAAGCATATGATAAAGTGCCTAGGGAGGTACTCTGGTGGTCCTTAATGAAGAAAAGAGTTCCTTTGAAATATATTAAACTAATTAAGGACATGTATAGAGGTGCAAGGACACATGTGAGGACAGGTGGGGGGCAAACAAGTGAGTTTCCTATCACGGTGGGATTACACTAAGGGTCAGCGTTGAGTCCATTCTTGTTTGCGGTAGTTATGGACGAACTGACAAAATCCATCCAGGATAAGGTGCCCTGGTGTATGATGTTTGCAGATGATATTGTCCTATGTGCGGAAACTAGAGCGGAGATCAATACAAAGTTGGAAGTATGGAGACAAACGTTGGAATCAAAAGGATTTAAACTAAGCAGAGTGAAGACTGAATACATGGAGTGTAAATTCAGTTCTAACCGACTGGAAGAGCATGATGTAGTGAAGTTAGATGGGGTGGCGATACCTAAGCGGGATCATTTTCGATACTTGGGATCAATAATACAGATGGATGGAGAGATTGATGGTGATGTGACCTATAGGATCCAGGCTGGATGGAGTAAGTGGAGAAGTGCTACAGGTGTGTTGTGCGATAAAGGAATTCCTACATGGTTGAAAGGCAAGTTTTATAGGACAATTGTTAGACCAACATTGTTATATGGTAGTGAATGTTGGGCGACTAAGAGGCTACATACACAAAAGATGAGTGTAACAGAAATGAGAATGTTACGGTGGATATGTGGATATACAAGAAAGGATAGAATGAGAAATGATGATATTCGTAAGATGATTGGAGTGGTACCTATTAAAGACAAAATGTGTGAAAATCGTTTACGTTGGTTTGGACATGTAAGACGTAGACCTGTAGATGCTCTAGTTAGGAGAATAGAGGCTATGAATGTTGAGAGAAGGGTTAAGACTAGAGGAAGATCGAAAAAGACTTGGAAGGAAGTAGTTTGGAAAGACATGGAGGTTTTAGAATTAGATGAGCAAATGGCCTTGAATAGGAATCTATGGAGGCAGAGAATACATATGGACGATCTAACGTGATTTTAGATATTGGTTCATATAGCCTACCCCAAAGTATTGGGATAAAAGCTCTGATGATGATGATGATGATGATCTACATTGATAATAAAAAATTTTAATTCAACAAACAAAATTAATAAAATGACATATATTCTTTAAAGGATATTAAAAAATATAAAAAATTAGTTAAAAAACAAAGTAAGAAATGCAACAATTTATTATCCCACTTATAAAATTAATAAATTTCACTGTCAATTTATAAGATTATAATCCATTTATACAAAGCAAAGAAATACAAATACTAAAGAGACACGTAAATGTAAAAAAGATAAGAGAAACATTAATTAAAGAGTTTGTATATGATGCACTGTCAGTGTATAGTTTCTATATACTGTCAATGCATCATATTTTGACACCTCATCAATAGGCCCTTATGAGCAAATTAAAAAAATTTATTTATATTTGCATATAAGGGCCTATTGATGAGGTGTCAACCTCTTATGCATTGACAGTGTATAGAAACTATACACTGTCAGTGCATCATATATAAATCCTTAATTAAAATATTTAAAAGTGACTTATTTTTTAAGAAGAAATGTTTTTATCCAACCTTTGCTTTCTATTCATGGTTGGGACCATACTTGAAACCCGTGTTATGTTGTTAATGTGTTTGATAATTTTCAATTTTTCTCAATAAAAGTCAAAGGACCGAATGGCTTTCGTTCTTCTCAGATCCTCTCCAACTTATTTTCCTTAGACCGAAGAAACTTTTTGTTAAAGTAAAAAATTTTAAAAACTGGACAAGTGTCAGCTTAATATTCAATAGAATTCCTTTTATTTATAATTATAGATAATTGATGAAATTTGAAGTATCAACGGTAAAAGAAATACAAAGAAGAAGAAGAAGAGATGAATATTGAATTCTTGGATTGTAAAAACTAAACTACACATGATTGGTTATAGGACAATTTATAGAACAAAAGCTACAACAACTAATTGCTATGAGTTAGTGATATGAACCTCATCGAAAGAAGATGAGGTTCAATGAAGAACACGAAGAACACTTGAAGAAAAACAAGAACAAGTTAAAAATGCAGTAAAAGAAAACAAAAATTAGAGAAAAAAAACCAAGACCCGTTGTGTAGAAGCACAAGAACCTATGGTATTGGACGAAGACCCGTTGCTTAGAAAAGCAAGAACCTATGATATGAATTGGTGGAAGATAGAAGAACGCGACAAGGAAGACCTTGATAAGTTCAAGAGTCCTTAAGAGAACCAAAGAGAAGAAGTCTTTCAATTTTATTACTCAAATCAATTGTGTTCTTCCCAAAGGGTTACATAACTATTTATAGGCAAATAGCAAACTTGCAGCACAAGTAATAGGAATCCTATTTTCCTAACTTGCAAAATAGGAAATAGCAAACTTGCAAAACAAGTAATAGGAATCCTACTTTCCTAACTTGCAGAACAAGAAATAAAAATCCTACAATACCTATTATATAAAAAGGAATTGGGGTTAAATTAAATTAAGACAATGTTCAGCCCAAAAATATATAACTAAATAAAACTAAGTATAGCATTTGGCCTAATTTATGCAACTGGCCTAATTGCATTTCGGCCCAATACTTGTGTGTCTTCAAGAAGGTTGAACTTGAGCTTGGATCATGTTGTAGAAGACTTTGTCATCCTTCATGCTCAAGCTTTGTTGACTTTCTCTCTAGCAAAATTAATGAAACCAGCCAAAGCTTGTTGCATTATCTTTGTTTTAACTCTTGTCATTGGATCTCCATGGATGCTCAAAGGATCACGATCACCACGAACATGACTTGAGCTTGGGGAGCTTGATCGGCCTCCATCATTCCCCCTCTTCTCGAAAGGATCTGTCCTTAAATCAAAATCACCTATATCAATATCAAAGGGAGAAAGATCAGAAACATTAAATGTAGCACTAACATTATACTCACCTGGAAGATCCAACTTATAAGTATTGTCATTGATCTTCTCAATCACTTGTAATGGTCCATCTCCTCGAGGTTGCAACTTGGAGCGATGTTGAGCAGGAAATCTCTCTTTACGCATATGTACCCAAACCTAATCACCAGGTTTAAAGACAACTTTCTTGCGATGTTTGTTGGCTTGAGTAGCATATTGCTCAATCTTCTTCTCAATCTTTTGACGTACCTTCTCATGCAGTTGCTTAATAAAATCAGCTTTCTTTTCCCCATCCAAACTAGCTTTCTCCTCAATAGGTAGTGGTAAAAGATCCAATGGAGTTAGTGGATTAAAACCATAGACAACTTCAAATGGAGAATAACTAGTAGTAGAATGCACACTTCTATTGTAAGCAAACTCCACATAAGGCAGACAATCTTCCCAATACTTCAAGTTCTTTTGAACCACAACAAAGTAGACAAAGTACGATTGACTACTTCAGTTTGACCATTGGTTTGTGGATGACAAGTACTTGAAAACAATAGCTTTGTTCCTAACTTTCCCCATAATGTTTTCGAAAAGTAGCTAAGGAACTTCACATCACAGTCAGAAACAATGGTCCTCAAAACACCATGTAGATGAACAATTTCCTTGAAGAATAAATCAACAATATTGCTTGCATCATCCATCTTATGACTAGCAATGAAGTGAGCCATCTTAGAGAACCTGTCAACAACAACAAAAACAGAATCTCTACCTCTCTTTGTTCTTGGTAAACCCAAAATAAAGTCCATAGAAATGTCAGTCCAAGGAGCAGTAGGAATCGGCAAAGTAGTATAAAGACCATGATTTATAACTCTAGACTTAGCTTGTTTACAAGTGACACATCTTTCACACAACTTTTCAACATCTCTTTTCATGTTAGGCCAAAAGAAGTGATCATGCAATATGTCTAAAGTTTTCTTTATTCCAAAATGTCCCATTAATCCACCACTATGGGCTTCTCTAACAAGTAATTCTCTTAAAGAACTCCTAGGCACACATAATCTGTTTTCCCTAAATAAGAATCCATCATGCCTATAAAATTTTCCAAAACCAATTTTCTCACATGCATTGAACACATTTTCAAAACCCTCATCAGTAGCATACAAGTCTTTAATATACTCAAATCTAAGTAGTTTTGCATTAAGAGTAGTGATTAGAGTATACCTTCAAGACAATGCATCAGCCACGACATTTTCTTTACCTTGTTTATATTTGATCACATATGGAAATGTCTCAATGAACTCCACCCACTTGGCATGACACTTGTTCAACTTGCTTTGTCCCTTCAAGTGCTTCAAGGACTTATGATCAGTGTGGATGGCGAATTCCTTGGGCTATAAATAGTGTTGCCATGTTTCCAATGCCCTCACTAATGCATACATCTCTTTATCATATGTGGGATAGTTAAGGGTAGCTCCACTTAACTTCTCACTGAAAACAGCAATGGGGTACTTCTCCTGCATTAAAACAACTTCGATGCCTATGCTTGAAGCATCACACTCAATCTTGATTGTTTTCTTTTTTTGCTTAACTTCAGCTTCACTCACTATTTTTTCCTCACTCTTAATCTTAATTGATCCTCATCTTTTACTAGCACACTTAAAGCTTGACATGCTACAAATACCTTTCCATCCTTAGGTAATGGCATACTACCCTCATCATCTTCTAATAGTAGCATAGAATAATCATTGGATTCTTCTCCATAGTTGCTATCCAACTTATTATTACCAACATTACCACATTCATGAGAAGTATTACCTTGGTTTACCTTAGCTACGGCAACGTGATGTTGCTCCACCTTATCGTATTTACCCAACTTCGACTCTATTCTCGAAAGTTGTTGTTGCATGGCTTGGAACATGTACTTGATCTTACTAAAATCAAGCTTTTCACTATTAGAAGACATGATTGTAACCTGCAAAAATTGTTAGTAAAAGAAAAGGACCTTGCAAGTATGACCTCACGTGTTTACACTCAATACACACAAGAATGTAACACTAACACTCGTGTTTCGCACAATTTTGATATGGCTTTTCTCTACTAATGTTACTCACACACTCTTGCCGTTTTCCCTCACACAACTTTTCTCTATAGGTTCTATATTGAACTTAAGACTAAATCAAAAATCAGCTTATGAAATTCAACTAACAACCAGCAATAAACAAGATGAGCGCAAGATTTTAATCAAGGAAAAACAAAACAATAAAGACTCAACAAGACTTAGCAAGACTCAATAAGACTCAAGAAGACTCCAATGAAACTAAACCTTGAAGGAAATATATGTGTTTTTGGGTGTTTAATTAGGGTAAGGTTTAGCCAAAGGTGGGGTAGTTTTGTCCTTTTATGTGGTAGGGTCAGAAAGTAATTTTAGGCAGTAGGGTAGAAAGGTAACAATGAATTTTCAGATTTAGGCAAACAAGAAATCTCAAAGCTAAAGAAAGAATGACTACCTCAAGATTTTGATGAAGCATACCTCCACGAATTGCCTTTGACATTGCACTTGCTACACACGATGTAATGAATCACCTACGGAATTGATTTTTCTTTTCTTTTTTATCTTTCTTTTTTTCCTTTCTTTCTTTTTTTTCTTTTTTTTATTTTACTAAAGTAAACGAACAATGAAGAAAAACAAAAAGTCTAAATAATAAGAAGAGGTTTACTTGGAAAACAAGACAACTTTTGAGAAAATAAGCTAGTTTTGGTAGTAGCTTGTGTGGCAAGAAATGAGAGGGAACGGTGGCTTGTGAAACAAGTAGTCTTTATGTGATGTAGAGCTTTTGAAGGTTTCTTGGTGACCAAGAAAACCTTTGGGATTTGGTTGCTTGGAGAACAAGATAAGGTTTACTTGGTGGCTAAGTAAATGTAGGTTATTTTTATGAAGACAATAGGTTTGAGGGACAAACAATATTAGTGGAGGCTTGGAAAAGGATTCAAGATAAAGGTTTGTCTAAGACAAGAAGACAAAGAAAAAAAACAAAAACGAGACTCCAACGAATTGAACCTAAACTTTGATACCAAATGATATGGACCTCATCGAAAGAAGATGAGGTTCAATGAAGAACATGAAGAACACTTGAAGAAAAACAAAAACAAGTTAAAAACACAGCAAAGGAAAACAAAAATTAGAGAAAAAAGCCAAGACTAGTTGTGTAGAAACATAAGAACTTATGGTATTAGACCAAGACCCGTTGCTTAGAAAAGCAAGAACCTATGGTATTAGACCAAGCCCCGTTGCTTAGAAAAGCAAGAACCTATGGTATGAATTGGTGGAAGATAGAAGAACGTCACAAGGAAGACCTTGATAAGTTCAAGAGTTCTCAAGAGAACCAAATAGAAGAAGTCTCTCAATTTTATTACTCAAATCAATTGTGTTCTCCAAAAAGGGTTACATAACTATTTATAGGCAAATAGCAAACTTGCAGCACAAGTAATAGGAATCTTACTTTCCTAACTTGCAAAATAGGAAATAACAAACTTGCAAAACAAGTAATAGGAATCCTATGTTCTTAACTTGCAGAACAAGAAATAAAAATCCTACAATACTTATTATATAAAAAGGAATTAGGCTTAAATTAAATTAAAACAATGTTTATCCTAATACTATATAACTAAATAAACTAAGTATAGCATTTGGCCAAATTTATGCAACCAGCCTAATTGCATTTCTGCCTAATACTTGTGTGTCTTGAAGAAGGTTGAACTTGGGCTTGGATCATGTTGTAGAAGACTTTGTCATCCTCCATGCTCAAGCTTTGTTGACTTTCTCTCTAGCAAAATTAATGAAACCAGCCAAAGCTTGTTGCATTATCTTTGTTTTAACTCTTGTCATTGGACCTCCATGGATGCTCAAAGGATTATGATCACCACGAACATGACTTGAGCTTTGTAAGCTTGATCGGCCTCCATCAATTGGTCTAACTAACTATGAGCTGACTAACTAACAATTAACTGTCATAACTGTAAGTTAGTTAGCTCAGTTAGCTATATTAATAGTCCCTAGTAAGCTAAACTCCCTTGGCTCCAAGCATCTGCTCCTAAGCTTCTAACAACTGTTAATCGTTCTCTGCAAGTTGAACTCCCTCAGTTCCAAGCTTCTGGTCCCATCTCCATTAATCGCCTTAAAACTTTGAACTATAAGCTTGGACCTCAACCGAGTAAAATTGATCAAGGACAATGGCTTTGTGAGGATATCAACCACTTAATCATATGCTGAGATATGGCTTACTATAAATAGCTTCTGTAAGACTTTCTCTTGAACAAAAAAGACATCTAACTCCATGTGTTTTGTTCTTGGATGTTAAATTGGATTTGCTAAGAGTGCAATAGTAGATAAATTGCACACAAAATATAGGTCTAATAGGAAGTGTCAAACCAATTACAGATAATAATGATTGAATATAGGTTATCTTAATTGTAAAATTAGCCAAACTCTTATATTTAGCTTCAGTACTAGATTTGGAAATAGTTCTTTGTTTCTTTAAGCTCCAACAGATAATATTTTCTCCTAAGAACACACAATACCTTGAGATTAACCTCCTATCATCAAGGTCTATTGCCTAGTCAGCATCTATAAAACTAGTTAGTTTGAGTATTCGTAAAGGCTTGATTATAATACCATGACTCAATGTACCACAAAGGTACCTAAAGATTCATTTTACAGCCCTCCAATGAGTATCAAGTTAATTGTGCATAAATTGAGATACCTTGCTGATAGCATATGCAATTTCAGGTCTTGTGACAATAACATGCTGCAAAGCACCTACTACACTCATGTACTGTTGAGCATCAGTAATGAGTGATCCATCCTTAATGGAAAGCTTCAAAGAACTAACCATAAGAGTAGGTAAAGGCTTTGCTTCCAACATGTTAAACTTGTTCATCAACTCTTTGATGTATTTGGAATGGGAGAGTAGGATACCTGCTGGTAATGATGTGACCTCAATGCCAAAAAAGAAATTCAAAGAGCCCAGATCTTTGAAAGAAAAGGCTTGGCCTAAACTTTGAACAAGTTCTTCAATCTCAGTAGAGGAACTACCAATTATAATAATGTCATCAATATACACTAAGATGTACGTGCTAATAGAGTAGTGTGCTTGATGAACAATGATTGGTCTGATCTAGAAGAAATAAACCCTTGCTGATGCAGAAACCATTGAAGTTTGTCATAACAGGATCTTGAAGCTCGCTTTAACCCATACAAAGCTTTGTGTAACTTGCAAAGTAGCGGTTGACCACTATCATTCACCTCAAAACCTAGTGGCTGGTGCATATAGACTTCTTCATTCAAGGTGCCATTCAAGAATGTGTTGGCTCTATAGGCTATACCGAGAGGGGGGGTGAATCGGTTTTTAACTAACTATAAGCTCGTTTTTCGGTTTCTCTAAATTCTCTAGCCTATATTAATAATTTCTAAGTTCTCTAGGCTAGACAAGCATGCAATCCAAGTTCAATGCAATAAACACAATATAATTGCAAGTAATTAAAGAGAGTAGGGAAAGAGAGATTTACACAAGAGGTTCGGCAACCTTGCCTACGTCCTCTACCTTGAGACGCTCCCAAGGATTTTCTCCAAATCCACTATCTTGAATTTGTGATTACAATCCCTCTTTTCAAGGCTCAAGAGTAACCTCCCTCTTTTCTAGGCTCAAGAGAAACCTCTCTCTTTTTCTTAGGCTAAAGAGTAACCTCCCTCTTTTTCAAGGCTTAAGAGAAACCTCCCCTTTTACAAGGAATGGTGGGTTACAAATAATGTAATCAAGAGAAGCCTCTAGGTAGGCAAATGATTACAGAAATTAAGCACAATGAAAAGCCTATACAAAGTTTGTGCTAAGCAATACAAGAAATAGATGAGTGATAGAAGATGAAGACTCTTTATCTCTTGAATTGATGTTGAGGCTTGAGGAAGATGAATAAAATGATGAAAGATGTTGCTTGGTTGTTCCTCTTACTTCCTTTAGCTTCTAAGCCTCTATTTATAGTCCCTTGGATGGTTTGTGGACGTTGGTTGGAGCCAAAACAGAAACTAGCCGTTATGTCTCACAGAAACTAGCCGTTGGGGGCTTTCTGGTGCAAAGGGATCGATCCTGCTATAGTGGGGATCGATCCCTTTTGTCCAAAATCTTGATTCTGGGCTTCAGGGACCTTGGGAAGACTTTCTGCCAAAAAGGGATCGATCCTGCTACAGTGGGGATCGATCCTTTTCTTCCATAGGGCATTTTTCCTGCACTTTTGGGTTAGAAATGATATGACCTTTGATTCTAATTCAACCCAAAACATTTATAAGCTTTAAGGGAGTTTTTCTTGACTTTCTCAGATAAAAACATGGTCTAAACATTCATTAAGTGATTTTCTAAAATATTCAAAACATTTATAAAGAATTAAGACCAATAGGGATGTATCATTAAATCATGGTCTTAATGTTTGATATGATCACTTGAAAATGGATTGAGAAAATCATGTGTGATAAGGCAAATTTACAATATGAATTAAACCATTAAAGCTTACTTAAGTTTTTGTCATTTCAAAATACATATAGCAATTTAAAGCTAACAATCTCCCCCTTTTTGATATGACAAAACTTAATGTAAATTTGCTTTGAAGATTCTTTGATAAAATACTCTCCCTCAAATAAAGTAGGATTTTATAGAGCTCCCCCTTAATATAAGCATGGGTTTTGAAAATGAATTTTCCCTCATTATCTCTCCCCTTAATATCTTTCCCTTTTAATATCTATCTCTCCCCTTTTTTGTCATAGCAAAAAGAAGGAAAACTAAAAAAAATATGCTCCCCTAAAATTATGGCTATGTGAGAACAAATAAAAATGCTCCATCCAACAAGAAACATGTTAGTACATGGGACTCATAGCACAAATGAATAAGTCAATATTCACAAAGAGTATGAAATATTCATGCAATGAATATGACTTATGATCCTATACCAATTGTTTATAAATAATTTTGATACCAATTGTTGATAAGTAATTTTGCAAGAAGGTTCTGAAGGAGACCGAAACAAACATGCAGTGGAATTTAAATCATTCGGCCTCCACCAGGATCGATTCGGAGGGTTGCCTAATTAGGGTTTCGAGATTTTACCTAACGTTTTCTCTGCTTTTTCTGTCTTTGGTCGAATCACAAGCAGCAACTTTTTGTTCCTGCCTCTATGGTATCCACACGAACGGATCTCACGACTCTTGAACGTCTCACGATCATATGCCTTAAGGAGCGTTTTGATTCTTTTAACCGAACTGCTAGCTTCGATTAAAAGAATACTTTTCTGTTTTCTAATTGTTGCGCGGCTATGTTTCAGAAAACATCCTTTTATAGGCAGTAAATTTTACCCTAAAATTTACTGCCAAACAGAACTCTAATCCTACTTAGAATAGGATTAACTATATCCTTAATCCAAGTCAGAATAGGATTAGACATATCCTTAATCCAATTCAGAATAGGATTAATTAAGCTCCTCATTGATCCGTTCTAAGTGTGCGACCCAATAGGTTCTCAAAACAATGGCAATGACAAAATTGTCACAGGCAATGAGCGGTATCTAGCAACACATCATTGCTACCCATGTAACGAGAATGTCAATGACTCGACATAACCTTACTCGCGATAGATGTTACCGTGTAGTCTAATCCCTTTATCCTTTGATGTCTTGATTAGACACAAGTCATGGAATGTGTCACACTTGTATAGTCTAATCAGCGTTTCTTGATTCCTGAGTAGACTAATTAAACAAATAAAATCAATATCTCATATTGACTTATTCGAGCACGGCCATGCATTTCTTAGTCTCACTCTATCAAAGGGCCCAAGACATCACTCTTGTTATATAAGAGGGATAAATTCTATCTTGATCACTCAACATCCCTCTACATAGATCAAGGCATACCCAATTACTACCTTTATAGTCCATCCTGTTACGAATGACATCTAGCAGCATTAAAGTATGCAATTCTCTACATTGGGATCTCTGATGATCTCAAGTCAAAGGATCACATACACCATCATCACTATGAGAATTGCTTATGACACTCATATAACAATCCATGTAGCGTTCTCATGGAGGGTCGATCCAGTACATAGTTCTCTAACATGTACCTATGTGATGACTTGATATCCTATATCCGTGACAATGGTCATCAGTCAACCACATACTAGTCTTATCGTATCATTGTTATCCTTGTTCACAATAATACTTGACTAGGGATATTTTAAGAATAGTGTGTTATTACTATTCTAAGGACATTATCATATAAGATTATATTACGCAGTTATAAAACAAATATAATAATGAACTATAATAAATAAAATGTCATGATACATAAATAATGCCAAAGTCAATCATCTAATGAATGGTTCTAAGGGCATAATCCAACAGGTTCCAATTGGTAAGAAGTTAAGTAAGCACCTAAGTATATCAATTGTTCTCTAAGGTCCAACTAAGGTGCATGGTAATACATCATGATTATATAACATATCATATGCATGTGCTCATAAATCATTTTCAAGAAATATTGTGCCTAGAATTAAGATATATAGCAATTAACTACAAATTCTAGCACACAAGAGTTTCATGCAAAAATATCCTAAGAGAATTCTTCTCTATTTGTCATTTCAATCTAAGGAGCATGAGAAGAGTTGTCAATTTAAAGCTCATACCAATTGGCAATTTAGATTTGGCTTACCAATTATTGAAAATATGGTTGCCAATGATACTAATTGTTATTTCAATCTAAATACCAATTGTTACTAATGGTTGATTGAGGCATTTTGCATGAATCCAATATCTATGTGTAGTGTGTTCATGTCAAGAAAATAATCATTCCAAATATGCAAGAACACAACACATATCATCAAATATGCATATGGATCAATTAATCATTAGCACACTATCATAAAGTATTAATCCATATTCATATTCACAAATTTATACCATATGGAAGATTCATAAAATCAAGGTATTCAAGCCAACACATTTTCTCCCATGGTTTCAAGCACACAAATCCTATGCTCATTTTCTAATTCAAGTCTTTAACCAATTATGAGCAAGGAAAGATTCAAATAATAAATGCATGGATATCAAGTTTGTTCAAGTTTGCATTTATCTTTGAGTGTTGGTGTTGTCATTAAGACCCTAGTTTTTTAAGTACAAGGATGATAAAGTTTTATGCATTTTAACATTTAGGATCCATTTACCATCACAAATTATAGGCCAATGACTATTACCAATTGTTGAATTTACATTTGGAATCAATCCACTAGATGTAAAATTATCATGAAACCTAGTGTGGAATAGATAAGTCAAGCTAAGAGACATAATCCTATAAGCATGCTTGACTAAGATGAACAAAAAGAATGAGAAATATTCATTATGCACAAGTTTACAAATTCTCAAATCATTGAAATAAATCTAAAATTATGTTTAAGCATTCATTGAAAATATATTTCAAGATTATTTCAAGATTCATGAATGTTTTCAACAAGAAAAATGATTTTGCACTTGTGAGCTCAAGAAAAATGATATTGATTGTTGAAAGTGATACCATTTGTTGGAAATGATACAAATTGATGGAGTTGAGGCATGATATCAATGAAAAATGATTTTTCATAGTTTAAAGATCATCAAAAAGAAGTTAAAACAACGAATTTTAAGTTGAGAAAAGAGAAAGTATCAAAACAATGAAAAGTTCTTCTCAATTTCGGTTGAAAACATGCAGGAAAGCCCTTTTCTGGCCTGGGGGGATCGATCCTGCTACAGTGGGAATCGATCCCTCATATGTTTCCTGCAGATTCTGCAGTTGTTTTGACAGAAAATTCAACCCTTGAGGTACCAAAACTTCGTTTTTGAGTGTTTTAAGTCCAAGTAAAGGTTTAAACATTTGTAAAACATGATTTTGGACTTGTATGAATGAAGAACACGATTGAAAAACCATTTTACAAAAGATTTTACAATTTTGGAAGGATTTTCACCAATAAATGCATTTTTGGCCTCAAAGGAGTTCATTTTGAGAGTTATGCATATTTTGTCAAAACTAAAGCATTAGAAACCATAAATATGCCAAAACAAACTTGTTCACATAGATTTTAAGCACATATAACATCAAATCATCATACTTGTGAACATTATGACATGATTTCCAACATACAAGTTCTACATTGATGCTCATGACATGACACTTTGCATATATGACATATTTGGCAATTTGAGGCAAGTAAATATATTATCAACACATAGAAAACATGCTCAAATTCCAGAGATCATTTCAAAATCAAAAATCATGCTTTTCATCCAATCATCCAATACCTTAAGAACTATCCATCAACCACTCAACAATCAATTATCATGCCTTTTTGCTCAATCACAATTCATCATGAATCATTAACCAAATTTCTCATCAAAGCACAACTAATCAAATAAAAAGTTTAAGGAGTAAGGAATTAAGCTTACAAAACTCCTTTGCTTGAGTATGCTTTGCCTTGAATAGTTAAGTCCACCTTGTGCCATCCTTTGAAGAATTGTTGTGATGAATCCTCAAGCTTTTTCTTTATCTCATTGGCACAAGCAAACTCGATAGAGGTGTGTAGAGCATTCAAACCCCATTGTTTCTTTGTAACTCCATGCTCTAACACTCCTACAACAAACACATTTTCAAGCAAGCTTTGGTACCCAAATTTTCTTGGGTCCTTGAGAGTTAGTGCTCACAATTTTTGATCCTTTTGGGATCCATTTCAAGCTCAAATCATCATTATTTATTGCATGCTTTGGCACCCACATTTTCTTAACTACTCTTCCTCTAAATGTAGTTTTTCTATAAGTGCATGCTTGTGAAGAGTGTCCTATCCTATTGCATAGTGAGTATGTAAGAGATGTATTATGCATAGAGTTTTTGCTCACTAGGAAATTCCTAAGATGAGTTTCTTTATGTATTTCATTATATCCTAGCCCATCTTTGTCAAAGAAAGCTCTTTGGGTCTCTAACATATGATCTAGCTTTTGTTGACCCATATAAAACCTAGTAAATGAGTTATGCAAATTTGTATTCTTTTCATTCAACTCATTTATTTCTAAGTTAGCCTCTTCTAATTTCTTTTCAAATTCTAGCTTAGTATTAGTCAAGGCTTCATTTTCTATCTTTAATTTAGCAATGATTTTCTTATATTTGGAGTTCATGCATTGAAATTCATTTGCTAAATCATCAAAGGCATTTTGGAGTTCACTAAAAGTATAATCATTATCATCACTAGAACTACAACTACCTTCATCATCACTAATGGCCATAAAGCATGAGTAGGCTACCTCTTCATCTACATTTTCCTCATCGGAGCTATCACTATCACTCCATGCAGCCACAAATGCTTTCTTCTTAGGTTTCCTATCCTTTTCTCTCCTACTTGACTCCCCTCTTTGATGTCTCCTATTATTTTCTTTTTCTTTCATTCTCATGAACCTATTAAATCTTTTGGCAAACATTGCCATTTCTTTTTCTTCCTTATTTCCACTCTCATCACTATCATCTTCAATGACCTCATGAGTGGAAGACTTAAGTGCTACCCCTACTTTCTTTGAAGGCACTTCATTTCTTTTCAATTTCATCTCATATGTAAGTAGGGAGCCCATAAGCTCATCTAGAGACAAGGTATTTGGATCCTTAGACTCTTCTATTGCGGTTACCTTTGCCTCCCAAGATTTAGGCAAGCTATTCAAAATTTTCTTTACTATTTCAACATTGGAATAAGTCTTGCCTAGAGCCTTAAGTACATTAATTATATTATTAAACCTAGTGAACATTTCGCTAATTGACTCATTTTCTTTCATCCTAAATAGCTCATAATCATGTGTGAGCATTCCTACTTTGGTTTCCCTAACTTGATTGGTCCCTTCATGTGTGATGGCCAGTTTGTCCCATATTTGTTTAGCATTCTCACATAGAGAGACTCTATTGTACTCATTGGGACCTAATGTACAAAAGAGAGTGTGCATAGCCTTGGCATTCAATTGTGCCAATCTCATATCATTTGTGTCCCACTCATCTTCACTTTTAGGGACATCTTTTCCATCAACTTTCTTCATTGGAATTTTGGGACCATTAACAATCACTCTCCACACTTGTGATAACCGTAAATTTTTCCATTTATTGGAAATTAGAAATATTGAAAATAAATATTAGAGAAATTAAATAAGAGGAAATAAATAAAATTTGCGAGAAACGAGATATTGGTGAAAATCCTGAGAAATGAGGAAGTGATAAAAAGGAAACCAAATAAAAAGGAAAACAAAAGACAGAATCGGGTTTCCCGATTCTGTCACCGGAAGAGCCGCCCCCGTTAGCGGCTGCCGGAGAGGGAAAGGAGGAGAAGGAAAAGAAGCGTCGACGCCGGCAAGGGAAGAGGAAGCCGACGCCAACACCGGTGTGAAGAAACGGAGGAAAATCGAACGGGAAACAGAAGCAAACGCCGGAAGAGAAAAGAAAATGGCCGACGGCGATGCCGGCCGAATCGGTGGCTGCCACCACCACTAAAGCTTCACCGGAGGAAGAGGAAGCTGATGGAGGCCACCGGAGGCGCAATGGACGGCAGAGGAACGCCGGTGAAGAGGAAGAAGAACCGAGGCAAAACCGCCTCGATCCGCCGCCGTGCCGCCGATCCAGGGCAAACGGAGGGCACCGGCAAGTTCGTCGTGCAGCCGGCCAGCTGAGGGACGCCTGAACCGCCGGAGAACCGACCGCCGGCGAGGAACCGGCGAGGAAAGGAGCTGGACCGGTATGAACCGGTCTGACCGGGAAAGGAAGAAGAAAAAAGAAAAGAAAAAGAAAAAGAAAAAGAAAAAGAAAAGAAAGAAAGAAAAGAAAAAGAGGAAAAAGGAAGAAAAAGGAAGAAAAAGAGGAAAAAGGAGAATTTCGGGAATTCGGAAAATTCCCGAAAATTCGACAACCCGGACATTTACGAAAATTCGGTAAGAAATTCCCCGGAAATTTAAATTCAGAAAAATTAAATAAATTATGAAAAAAAATTCTAAAAATTAGAATTTTAATTTTAGAAATTATTTTCAGCAATCGGGATAAGGAATCGGGAGAAATGGAGTGCGGGCGCGATCGATAAGCAGAAGTCGCCGACCCGGAAAAAGGTAAGGGATGCATGTGCAGCACTGTAAGGATACTCAGTCTGCATATTTTAAATTGAAATATTTATGCAAATATTTTATGAAAATTATTATGATGCATGATTTGCTGAAAATAATTTGGGAAGAAGTACTGGCTGAAAGATTTAAAACTATATTTTTCGTGCAGGAGGTTAGTAAATCGGCAGCCGTTATGCTGCCGAAAATTTTAGAAAAACTTTATAAAATCATATTAAATGATTTTATTTCCAAATTTCGATAGTAAATCACGAAACATGAGGAAATTTCTAAATTTCATAAAACATGAATATAATGAGATGGAACTTTAGAATATTCATGTATTCGAGAATGATGATAATGAAATCATCGAAAATCCTCGGAATAGATAAATTACACGAATTACTAGATGAAAGATTAGTGAAATATAGTGAATATTCTTATGAATATTTTTATAAATATTCACTAAAGGATTTTAACCCTTATGGTTTTAAATTATGGAATTTTATATTTATATAAATTCCATATAAGTTTATTTTATGATGAAAATACGGTTTTGAGACTGGTTGGCATTCCTATCATGCTGATGCATGATATGTGACCTGTTTAGTCCCGGTCGACGCCTAAATCAGTGATCCACTGAGGACAATATAGGTTATGGGTATAGATTTGACCGGCGTATTCTCTTACCCTCCGAGGTTTATAGTATGATAAGACTGATGTCTATCTTAGACTCCATAAATGATTGGTGATATGTTAAAAAGGAAAGTATTTTACATAAGATGGAATATGCCAACCGGAAAATGTGATACATGATGGGTGACATGTGAAAAGAACATGTTTTATATAATATGATAAAAGAATCAATTGAATTATAGCAATTTTTACAAAATGCTCATTTAGGTACTGATTATAGTACCGTGAGCTAATTCTCATAAGACATGAGATACAAACATGTAATTTGCTTTCAAAAAGGAAGAAATGATAATTCTAATATTCTTTCTATGGTCTTAAATGGAATATGAGATCATAAGTACTACATGAGATCTGATAAGACAGTGGAAAGTACATATGGCGTAAAGGCCAAACCGAGTAGAGACTCGATGACTTTACCGTGTGAGCCACCTCTAGAATCCTTTGGGAACTAAGTGCTGCACGTGTTCTGATGTATTAGTAAAGGCCCAACCGAGCAGAGACTCGATGACTTTACCGTGTGAGCCACCTCTAGAATCCTTTGGGAACTAAGTGTTGCACGTGTTCTGATGAATTAGTAAAGGCCAAACCGAGCAGAGACTCGATGACTTTACCGTGTGAGCCACCTCTAGAATCCTTTGGGAACTAAGTGCTGCACGTGTTCTGATGTATTAGTAAAGGTCAAACCGAGCAGAGACTCGATGACTTTACCGTGTGAGCCACCTCTAGAATCCTTTGGGAACTAAGTGCTGCACGTGTTCTAATGTGTTAGTAAAGGCCAAACCGAGCAGAGACTCGATGACTTTACCGTGTGAGCCACCTCTAGAATCCTTTGGGAACTAAGTGCTGCACGTGTTCTGATGTGTTAGTAAAGGTCTAAGTTCTGATGGGGATGCGACAAATGTCGAAGGATGAAATAGACCTTGTGCACATGACATATGATGTGTGTGATATAACGGATTTTGTTTATATATGCCACTCAAACATGTGCTACTTGAATGTTCGTCTCGTTCACACTTAATCATACTGATGGAATAGACTTTAATAGCTTATTTTGCTTTTTAAAGGACGGTATAAACTTTAATAGCTTATTTTGCTTTTTAAAGGACGGTACTAATTAAGAGAGTACATTAAAACATGAAATGAATTTTAAAGAAATAAAATGATGATTTAACTAACATTCTTTTCAAGGAATATATGAATATTAATTATTTTATAGAAATGCTTTATTTCATAGAAGCATTAATTTGAAAAGAATATGAAAAAGGTTATGAAAGATTGAAAAGGAAAAAGGATTTATTAATTCAAAACAAAATGAAAATTTCTCTCTACAGTTGCTTCTAGGTTCCGTAACAAGTATGGTATTCTAAAATACCTACCTTACTCCATTCGGATTCCTAGCCGACTGTAGTATCTTTCCTACATGCGAGCCTAGAGCTCATAGGAAAAATGAAAAAGATTTTCAGCATATAGGAAGCTGAGTATCAAGTGAGGCATATAATTCTCTTACTGAGCCGTGGTTTTGCTCACCCCTTAATTTTCAACATTTCAGGTTTTGATAAATGTGAGTTCAGTGGATTGTGGATCCTGGCTGTACACGAAGGACAATGTGTCAGACCGACTGTTTATTTGAGGTATGATCATGTATTCTCTGTATTTAGACATGTCAACAGTACTACTTATCTGATAAATTACGATAGGGGATGTGTATAATATAAACAATACATTGTAAAATTGTTTAACAGTCAGTACAAGTGAAGTATCACAGACAGCCCAACCGATTAAGATGTGTATAAGAAGATGAAAAATGTGGTCACGGGTCGTGACAACACTTCATAATCATTAGATTGTACAAAGAACACCATCCTAATTTTCCAATATGAATAATTCTCACCATTGAAGAGTGGAGGTCTAACTAATGATTATCCCTCTTCTCCTAGGGGTGTGCCTACATTCAAGTGAGCCATTTATGATCGTTTTTCTTGATAGAGGTTAGTCTAAATCAATCTCGAGCTCAAGCTCTGATACCAATTGTTGGCTCTATAGGCTATACCGAGAGGGGGGGTGAATCGGTTTTTAACTAACTATAAGCTCGTTTTTCGGTTTCTCTAAATTCTTTAGCCTATATTAATAATTTCTAAGTTCTCTAGGCTAGACAAGCATGCAATCCAAGTTCAATGCAATAAACACAATATAATTGCAAGTAATTAAAGAGAGTAGGGAAAGAGAGATTTACACAATCGATTTATAGAGGTTCGGCAACCTTGCCTATGTCCTCTACCTTGAGACGCTCCCAAGGATTTTCTCCAAATCCACTATCTTGAATTTGTGATTACAATCCCTCTTTTCAAGGCTCAAGAGTAACCTCCCTCTTTTCTAGGCTCAAGAGAAACCTCTCTCTTTTTCTTAGGCTAAAGAGTAACCTCCCTCTTTTTCAAGGCTTAAGAGAAACCTCCCCTTTTACAAGGAATGGTGGGTTACAAATAATGTAATCAAGAGAAGCCTCTAGGTAGGCAAATGATTACAGAAATTAAGCACAATGAAAAGCCTATACAAAGTTTGTGCTAAGCAATACAAGAAATAGATGAGTGATAGAAGATGAAGACTCTTTATCTCTTGAATTGATGTTGAGGCTTGAGGAAGATGAATAAAATGATGAAAGATGTTGCTTGGTTGTTCCTCTTACTTCCTTTAGCTTCTAAGCCTCTATTTATAGTCCCTTGGATGGTTTGTGGACGTTGGTTGGAGCCAAAACAGAAACTAGCCGTTATGTCTCACAGAAACTAGCCGTTGGGGGCTTTCTGGTGCAAAGGGATCGATCCTGCTACAGTGGGGATCGATCCCTTTTGTCCAAAATCTTGATTCTGGGCTTCAGGGACCTTGGGAAGACTTTCTGCCAAAAAGGGATCGATCCTGCTACAGTGGGGATCGATCCTTTTCTTCCATAGGGCATTTTTCCTGCACTTTTGGGTTAGAAATGATATGACCTTTGATTCTAATTCAACCCAAAACATTTATAAGCTTTAAGGGAGTTTTTCTTGACTTTCTCAGATAAAAACATGGTCTAAACATTCATAAAGTGATTTTCTAAAATATTCAAAACATTTATAAAGAATTAAGACCAATAGGGATGTATCATTAAATCATGGTCTTAATGTTTGATATGATCACTTGAAAATGGATTGAGAAAATCATGTGTGATAAGGCAAATTTACAATATGAATTAAACCATTAAAGCTTACTTAAGTTTTTGTCATTTCAAAATACATATAGCAATTTAAAGCTAACAGAATGCATTATTAACATATACTTGTCTCAATGTCTAACCTTCACACAACTAAAGTAAAGAGAATTCTAATTGTAATAGGCTTCACGACAAGTTGAAAGTATCACCAAAATCAATTGCATGCTGTTGAAGATATCCTTTAGCAACCAGCCTTGCTTTGTACCAAGCAACCATACCATCTGAGTTTCTTTTGAGTTTAAAAACCCATTTATAGCCTGCAACAAACCTATCTCAAGGAAGAAGAACTAAAGACCAGGTTCCATTTTGAGCAAAGCATTATATTCTGCATGTACAACTTCTTTCCATTTGGTATGTTGAAGAGCTTGTTAGATAGTAGTTGGTTCAATATTATTAAGATCAACCGAGTATGCTTTTGGCTTAAAAATACCACTCTTGAGCTTGGTTTGCATGGGATGAAGATTATTGACAGAGTCAAGTACTTGTCCTAATATAGAATGCTAGCTAGTATCTTGTGATTGAGAAGAATGAGGGGTAACAGTTTGAGAAACTTCATTTGAAGAAGACTGATCAGATTGAGAAATATCATTAGAAAAAGAATTAGGATAGGTATCTTGTGAAATTAAGGATTGTGTTGGACTTAGAATTGGTATAGAAGTGGAATTAGATGACATTGATTTAATAACCACAAGAGGTAAAGACAACGAAAAGGAATAAGAATTTGTAGCAACAGAATTTGATTTTAGAAATAGGTCAATATAAGGGAATTTAGTTTCATCAAATACAATATGCCTTGATATGAATAAGGTTTCATTTTTATCAGGATAGAAATAGCCTTTGTGATTTGGACTATAGCCTAAAAAGACACATGGTGATGATCTAAACTTCATTTTGTGAGAGTTGGAAGGCTTAAGACAAGGGAAGCATAAAGAACCAAATGTTTTAAGAAATGCATAATCTGGCTTTACCTTGTGCAAGATTTCAAAAGGTGGTTTTGATTGCAGAGTAATACTTGGTAATCTGTTGATAAGATACACTGCAACAGAGAATGCTTGAGACTAAAACTTAAAGGGTAAGGAGGCTTGAGAAAGTAAAGTGAGACTTGTCTAAACTATATGTCTACGCTTTCTTTCCACAATTCCATTTTGTTGATAAGCATGAGGACATATATGCTTAAAAACTATCCCTTCAGATTGAAGAAAAAATGTAAAAATCCTATATTGACCCCCAATCTGTTTACAGAATCTTAATAAAGGTTGAAAGCTGCTTTTCTGCTAATTTTTTAAAGTGTATAAAAAAGGTCAAGGCTTCACTTTTTTATTGTAAGAAATAAATCCAAGTGTATCTGGAATATGCATCAACAAAGGATATGTAATATTTGAATCCATTTTCAGATAAGTATGGTGCAGGACCCCATAAATTAGATTCTATAAAAGTAAGAGGAGACTTATATGAAGTTGAAGGTAAAGAGAAAGGAAGCTTATGGCTTTTTGCTTGGTGACAGTGAGAACATATGTAAGTTTTATTGACTTTGTTTGAAATATTACAATAAGAAAGAGCTTTTGAAACAATGATTGAGTTTGGATGACCTAAACGCTTATGCCAAAGAACAAAGGTATCTATAGTTGAAGTAAGAGCTTCTGACATGACTGATAAAGTTGAAAACTTGGAGACTAATACTTGTTTCTGATTTTGAAAAGGTACTGCAATGGACTTATCTAGACACAGATTAAACATGTATAGCCCCTGATCAAAAGTTCCTTTTAGTAGGATTTCCTTGGTGGTTGGATCCTTCACAAGATAAGAGTCAGAATGAAATTCAAAAAACACTTTATTGTCTTTGCAAAAATGAAAAAACTGAAAGTAGATTTTTAGTGATTTATGAAAGATGTAAGATATTGTTTAACTAAAAAGACTTAACTGGGATTTAACAAGAGAATATGGCTAGTACCTTGTATATTAACACCTATACCATTACCCATGTACATTGTACTAGCTCCTCAAAAATTAGATCCAACATTTAGATTCTCCAAAGCATTAGTAATGTGATTTGTTGCCCCTAAATTAAAGTCCTATGAAGAATCAACTATTGAACTAAGGCTTTGCTTGGTAGGAAGGAAGGATAGAAAAGAGTGAGGATGGAAAATTTGCTAAACTAATGGTTAAGCTACAAAATAAGAAAGTGGTTATGAAACCTAACCATTAGATTATCAAATTTTTCATTCTTTCCCCTTTCCATCCTTTCCCCTTTCCAAGTAATGCCTAAGAGTTGCTATCATAGCTTCAGCAATGTTAACTTGCAATGGAAAAGACTGATTGTTCTGACCAACAGACCTTGAACTAAAAGATGACTCTTCAGGATCAGATTAAAAGAGATGTCAAACCTATGATAGCATTTATGAACCGTATGACCAACCTTACCACAGAGCTAGCATTGTGGCTTAGAACTAGTGTAGCATCTACCTTTAAATCTACCTCTACCCCTAAAATTTCTTCCACCATTATAAGCTCGAGTGTTGTCAAATGAAAACCTCTTTTGTTGTTGAATAGCAACATGTGGACAAGGTACTTTTTTTCGGAAAGAAGAGTTTTGAATGTTACTTGATTCTGTGGTAAAGAGTAAAGCTGATATTGTCTTCCAACTTGGCAACTCCTTTTGAGTAGAGATGGCTGCAACAATGGCATTATACTCTTGGCCACAACCAAAAAGAGCAGTATGTACCAACTCACTATCATCCATCTTACATCCACAAGATTGAAGAGTATCCTATAGGGAATATTGACAAGAAAATCCTTCATACTAAGAGATCCATTCTTTACATTTTGTAACTACCTCTTATATTGCATAATCTTTGCATTTGCTTGAGATGCAAAGTATTCTTCTATTGATTCCCATAGCTCTTTAGTTGTGTCACATCACACCTAGTAAAGCTAGGTAAAATTTGATTACTGATAGAAGAAAGGAGCCAAGGAACAAGGAGCTAGTCATACCTATCATATACCTAAAACTCGGGAGTGTTATGTGATGGAATAGATTGCTTACCATCAATGAAAGTTTTCAACGCGTATCCTCTGAGAATTGCCACCACTTGCTACTTCGAAAGCAAGTAGTTGTTGTCTTCAAGTTTGACTATGATGCTCTACAACTCAGGGTTAAGAACGACAAGAGAGGATGAATTTACAGAGCTAGTGTCGATCACCTACTCTAATACCATGATGAAGTTTGGAGTACCAAGAATAAAAGAAATACAAAGAAGAAGGAAGAAAAGATGAGTCCTGAATTCTTGGATTGTATAAACTAAACTACACATGATTGTTTATAGGACAATTTCGAGTACAGAAGCTACAACAATTAAGTGATGAGCTGGAAGAACTAAGTAATAGTTAACTGTCGTAATTGTAAGTTAGTTAGCTGAGTTAGTTAAGATAATAATAATAATAATAATAATAATAATAATAATAAATAAATAAAATGAAAACAGATTGAAGCGCAACGGACACTTTCTCACTTTTTTTTTTATTATGGATAAATATTATTCCAAACACAAATTTGAAAATCGCCGAGAAAAGTGGAAAAAATGGGGCGCGCAGTTCCCGCTCAATTTCTCACCCTTTCTAATTCCTCTTCTCGCCTCTCATCTTCACTGTCTCTCTCCTTCTTGCTTCATCTATAAATCGATGAAAACAAAATTTCCATCTATTTACATTTTTGTTTGGTTTTACCGCTCTTGTGGCGGACCTCGAAGTAAATACTTGAAAAGACCTGAATTCATCCGTCATAAATCGTGCTTAAATGGAGGCAAAGGCGCTGGTTTCCGTTGTTGCTGCTGTGTCTCGCTGTCGCAGCCAGCTGCTCCGGAGACTTCTTCGAGTTCGGTCAGGTAATTTCTCCATTTCATTGTTTTATTTTTTATCTAATTTTTTTTAATGGAGTTATGAAAAGAAAATTTTAGTGTTGAATAGGATTTAGTACTTGACAAAGCAATGGTGAATATAAAGCTGTTCTTAATTGTTAAATCGAATTGTTGGTAAGCCAGGAGTGTTTGCTAATCCAGAATAACTTTGCACACGGCCTGTTTGGAACCAAATTAAAGTTGAATTCATTACATTCGGATTGAATTTTACAGGAAAATTTGTTAGTAATTCTCAAATGATTTTATATCAACTGTTTGTTGGTAACCAAAAACTAAGCAAATTATAGATTTCAAATGACCTTAATTATTTATTTAATTACTTTAATTTCCAAAATATTTTACTGGAAACACGGTTTAGTAAATGTACATCATATAACTTACTGGAAGAAGAGAGTGTCTGGAGTCCAGCCAACTGGAGCTATCCACCTTGGGAATTATCTTGGTGCCATAAAAAATTGGATTACTCTTCAGGTTCTCCTGACTTTCTCTTCTCTATGCTCAAGGTCGAACATGTTAGGTTATGCAAGTAATATGGTTTCATTCCATCAGCGATATAGCTACTTCTGTTGAAGCGTATGGAATAAAATTTGGTTTTCTTTTTGACCAACTTTAGTTGCTTTTGAAGTTAGTGTGAGAATTGATGTTTTGACATTGAGTAGTGCATGGTTTCTAGATCTTCATTGTGAAAGGGATATGTACCATGTTTTATTTTTCTGGCTTGCTTTCTTCTCTATGTACATTATTCTTGTTAGAAACTTTGAGAATATCCAAAGATTAGGTTTTGTAGCAGGTTAGAGATGCCAAACCATTGTTGGGTTCATCAACTAGACTATTGAATGCCTTCAATATTCTGTTTACATACAATGGGAACAGAATAAAATGAAATAGTTTAAGCTAGTGGCTGTCTTTGTTATTTTGACACTTAAAAGGGGCACTTTACTGTTATGTTTAACTTTTTGTTAAAGTAAGTGTTTCTTGGTGTGGTTCTATTTTTGAAGAACTTTTATGACACTGTTTTTCATAGTGGACCTCCATGCGGTATGTTCGAAATATTATCCATGTGCAGATTACTCATTGATACTGCAGTCTTATAAGCATCTTTTATTTTGGGATGCTTTTTGAAAGAAAGATTTCTCTTGATTCTGGATGACTATTTAGTTATTTTCAATTGATTTATTTTCTCTACGTGCAGATTACACTACCATATGATACACAACAATAAGGCAACAAGGAATACAGCAGCTATTTATTTAGCATGTGGTGCAGATGCCGCTAAGGTTTGCTGCACTTTTGGTCCTTTATGACATTTTTATGAGCCATTTTGCTGTACTTTGAAGCTCTGGTTGCTTTGAAATAATTTCATTTGGCCATGAAGGCTTCTGTCTTTTTGTGGTCACATGTTCGTGCTCATGTGGAATTGATGTGGCCACTGAGTTCTGCCACACCAATTGGTTGGCTAAACAGAATGGGTCAGTTTAAAGAGAAATCTCTTAAGGCGGTATGTTCTTAACTGTATGAAGCTCTGTATCTATTACTTGGTATTGATCTTATTATTACTATCATTATTGCTTCAAATTCTATTTTTGGAGTTCTGTACCATAACCTCTTGTCAATGAAGTTTTTGTCCCTGTGCATTTGGAGTTGTTTAAAGTGGGAGTGTTTTAGGTAAATTATTTAATACAAATATTGGATAAAGAATTCCGCTGGCATCTGATAAACTTCTTTAGTTTATAAATCATCATTGAGCATCACCCATATGCTTAGGTGTTATCAATGTGTAGGAATCAGTTCTCAATGATGCAGAAATAGTTTAGTAAAACAAAGATCATACTATTGGATATCACTTCATGTAAAAGTCCTTCTACCTTTGGTGGTATCACAATTTTATCCCAAAAAATTAAAGTCAGTAGGACTTTCAGCATTCATGTAAGAAGTTTTTTTTTTTAAATATCAGTGTAACAGAGCATTGTTATTCTTTCTAGTAGAGTAATTATTTTCATTTCATCTTGTTTCTCTTATTGAATTTATGCTTTATGTCTGTTTAAATCAATTGTCTTCCTCTATTAAGGTTTTGCAAGGAGATGAGAATGTTGGAGTTGCTCTATTGACTATCCTGTTTTGGTGGCTTCTGATATTCTTTTGTTTCAGGTGGTTTTGGACACACAAGTATTATCCATTCTTTGAGCATGCTTAATAACCTTGATGGTTTGAATATCTTATCTGAAAAATGTTGATGATATTTTGATAAAGTTCCCCGAAGATGCATGATTCTTACAGAATTGCACCATGCTTCTGCAGTCCGATTTTAACCCAGTTGGTGAAGATCAGAAACAGCATTAGAGTTGACTTGTGAGTTGGTTGATCGTGTTAACTATTTATATGGAGGAAGTTGAAAAAGCTGGGAGGGTGACAATAAATAATATTTTTAAGTATTTATTTAAAGAGTTGATTTATATTTATGTCTGTTCCCCTTTTTCGGTTTCTGTACATTATTATTACTAAAGCTTTGACTCTCCCAATATTTTTTTTGGTCACAGGCGTGGTGGTGCTATTTTTAAGGTAATGTTTCTATATTTAGACCTTGTGTAGTAGTTCATGAACCACCACAAATTATCAAAGGTTCTTATCTGAGTTGTTCCCTTATGTAGGTTCCTGAGCCCTTAATACCACCAGCTGGAGCACAAGTCATGTCCCTCGGTGATTGTCTTTCAAAGGTTTTCAGCAATCTATATTTTGATAAGTGTAAATTGCCTGTGTTAGATGAATATAAGAGTTTCTGACTTGCCCACCTCCTCTCTATTGCAATTTCCTATTTGATGAATTGCTTGACGATGATCACAATGGAAACTCTTAGGACTATAAGGTTCGAGCATATTCTTTTGCATTTTGATTTCTAAGCTGCTATTGTTCTTAGTGACTTAATACCATCACAAAGTAATGGTTAAGTCTTAAATTTTCATAATAATCTAGGACAGATAGACCAAACAATCTTAAGATGGCTTCAGTAATCTCCCTACATTTATTTTTGTGGTCATTTATTCAATTAATATGAGGCATGTATTTCCTACCTTCTTTTTCATTTCCATTGCTTAATGAAGGTCTTAAGATGCTTTCTTCAAACTTTAACCTAGTTACTTTTTCATAGAAATAATCATCTCGCTATATGAATTATCTTTGGCAAAGCTTTGCAGTTTGTAACTGGGGATATTTGATCCTTGCTCTAGAACATATCATTATTATCCAAAATTTAATAAAAATTCATTGTCCTTTTACAGAGTGGAAGATAATACAATATATGAAGTCACCTTTCGACATTTATTCATCTTTTAGGTCTCACACTATGACCTTCAAAGAGAAAATCAATAGTTGCTAATGAGACTGTTATAACCTATATTTTTGGTTTCTGAAATGATTTTTTCTTTTACTGACCAGCGACTGATATAGTTCTGCGTTCAATCTTATAGATGTCCAAGTCTGCACCTTCTGATCAGTCACGAATCAATTTTCTTGATCCCAAAGATGTGAATGGATTAATACATTTCTGCCTTAAGTGTGTGTTTGAAAATTATAAAAGGTTTTATAAAGTATATGCATACTACATTTGAATTTATTAATTATCCGTAGAAATCTGCATGGCAGTAATTGATGTCATGGGTGTTTAACCTGAATTGGACTTCAAAAGCTAAGAGTATTGTGGGGGAAAGGAAAGGGTACTTGTGGATTATATTACTAACTTTTTTCCTTGTAAGTTTATGTGGAAATCCAGTCCATATTCTATGGGATTGGATATGATTGATTTTTTATTTATTTCCTAAGATAAAGGGATTTGGTATTTTGACCAAATATTTCCCTGATTGGTTTCATTTAAAACTTTCCTTTATTTAGGATTTCTTTTCCTTTTCTGAAAATGGTATCTAGGATATATAGGGATTTACGTAGCTTTCCTAGTTTAGACTACAACTATTTATATTCTCTGTAAGCTGTAGTTTTTTGAGTAGAAAATCAGAAAAACATGTTCGTATCAATTTTTACATTCTCCACAATATCAGTTTCTACATGGTATCAGAGCATATGACCCATTAAAATTCTTAGTTTGATTCTTTTTCCACCATGCTGAGCAGTAGCACAACATCAGAGGTGACTTCAAACTCAGGGAGCATGATTAGCAACATCGCTTGGAAGGCTGTACACGCTAGGGAGAGTTATGAGAAGACACCTACTGATGAGATGCCACATCAGTCCCTTCAGCAAAACAGACCTGAAATTGTGAGTACTTCACTTTGGCACAAAAAGGTACTTTTCTAAGCACTTTAAGTGTCAAACGTGATAGCTCAAAGGCATGGATCGTTGACTCAGGCGCATCAGACCATATGACCGGTGATGCATCGTTATTCCATGAATACAGCCCATGTTTTGGAAATTTTACAGTTCGTATTGCAGATGGCTCACTATCTAAAGTGGCTGGTATCGGTTCAGTTGCTATCTCCAAGGACATAATGCTTAATTCTGTTCTTCATGTTCCTAATTTGGATTGTAATCTCTTATCTATTAGTAAGATTACGAGAGATCTTAATTGTGTTTCTAAATTTCTCCCACATATGTGTGAATTTCAAGACTTGGATTCGGGGAAGAAGATTAGCAATGCTAGGATATGTGCGGGATTCTATCTTCTTAGAGATGAAGAATCTGAGAGGAAAATTCAGAATAATGCTTGCATAGTCTCAACCTCTAGCAGTCATAAAGATAGTGCAGTCATGTTGTGGCACTACCGATTAGGTCATCCCAACTTCTTGTACCTCAAAAGGTTATTTCCCACATTATTCCAAAAAAATCCCTCATATTACCAATGTGAAATTTGTCAATTGTCCAAGCATCCTCGTAATACTTACCCATATCATTCATATAAACCATCCCATCCATTCTCCATGATACAAAGTGATGTTTGGGGACCATCTAGGATAGCAAATATTACTGGTTCTAGATGGTTCGTTAGCTTCATAGATGACCACACTCGAGTGACTTGGTTGTTCCTTATGAAAGACAAATCTGAGGCTGGGCAAATATTTCAGAATTTCAATAAAATGGTCTAGACTCAACTCCAAACCAAAATTCAGGTGCTTAGAACCGACAATGGAAGGGAATATTACCACTCTATCCTCGGAGCTTATCTACTTGATCAAGGAATTGTCCATCAAAGCTCATATGTGGACACTCCCCAACAAAACGGAATAGCAGAGAGGAAAAACCGACACCTAATGGAGGTTGCCCGATCACTCATGCTTGCCACTCATGTTCCAAAACATTTTTGGGGAGAAGCAGTTTTAACAGCTACTTATCTCATAAATAGAATGCCTTCTCATGTCCTTCAATTCCAAACACCGTGCCAAAAGCTCCTTACAACCTACCCTCATCTTCGAATTATCTCATTCATCCCTACTAAAGTTTTCGGATGCACCGCATTTGTCCATATACATCAGCAGCATCGAAGTAAATTGGATCCCAAATCAGTCAAGTGCATATTTCTTAGCTACTCTCCAAACCAAAAGGGGTAAAAAATGTTATTCACCGGTAACCAAAAGATTTTATAATTCTATGGATGTAACCTTTGTTGACAGCTAATTTTGTCATATTATTATTATTATATATTTGTTTTATTTTTTGTTTTGTTTTTATTATTATTATTATTATTATTATTATTATTATTATTATCTGTTATTATAATTATTATTATTTATTATTATTATTATTATTATTATTATTATTATTTTTTTGTCTAAGTTCCATCAGCATTGAATGGGGTTTCCTTCCCCATAACCACCGGCCTTCCTCCTGCCAAACCATCCCATCCGCCGGCCACAGCCCCTGCCAACTCCACCCCCTTCAAAAACCCTTCTTCAAGCCTCGGCTCAAGGGGAACCTCCGGACCATTCGATACACAGACTCCCCTCACTGTCGAGCCTCACCCGGAACCACTCAGATCTCCGGACACTAACACTCACCCGAGCATCATCCACGACCCACACCGAAAATCCAACCAACACCGAGACTCTAAATCATTACAACCACCACCGCACAACCGACGACCGCCACTTGTCTACCCAAAATCACCTCTGATTTCCACCATCACCACCATAACCCCAACAGACACCACCAACTTACCACAACAGAAACCCAAAAAAAAAAAAAACCAAACTCGAGACTCTTGGATCTCAGATCTGGAAACCCTAGATCTAAAACCTAGATCTCAAAACCTGCAAAAAAACAAAAAACCAAAAACAGAAATCACAACAACACACCAGCCGAACCATCAACCACAAAAAAAAAACAGAAAAGAAAAAGGGGGAGGAAATGGTTTCGGTGAAGGTTAGATCTAAGTAGTTACGAGGCTTTTTGAGTGAAAACGGTGGTCGGAATCGGGCTCAAGAGGTGGAGAGGCATCGGAAAGTGGGAAGCTTTTTGTGATCCGGCTACCGGGGACGGCGGCCGGCGGTGGAGTAGGCGGCGGCCGGAAATCGCCCCAGGCCAGGAGAGCTTTGAGAGCTCTGAGAGTTTTTTTTTTGTGTGAAAGGAGAAAAATGAAAGAGTAAAAAAAAAGAAGGTTTTTATAACTAAAAAATTTGGTTGACCCGCGCGGATCCGGATCCGACCCGGGATCCTCACGCCCGACCCGGCTCCGCCATCACTCGCGTACCGCTCCGCCAGATTTGACCCGACCCGAGTCTGCCACCCGTTCCTAGTTGGGCCCAGCATCCAGCAGGCTCTTTTTGGCTTTTGGGCCCTCATTTGGCAGCCCAACACTAATCCAAGTCCATTTATTTGGAGGCTTTCATTTGGGTATACTTCCTTTAATTTTAACTATTTTATCTTAATGTTTTGGTTCTTAAATAATAACAATAACAATAATAATAATAATAATAATAATAATAATAATAATAATAATAATAATAATAATAATAATTATTATTATTATTATTATTATTATTATTATTATTATTATTATTATTATTATTATTATTATTATTGTTATTGTTATTATTATTATTGTGTTTTATTGTTATTATTATTATTATTATTATCTTAGGAAAATATATGGATTATATATATGTTGAACAATAAATTTTGAAAGACACATGGTTAATAGATATGTTATATAAATATATATTTTTACAAATATAAATAAAGGAAATATGAAAACTATATATTTTTCATTTATTATATTATTTAACAATGTTAAAATTTAACAATTTGTCCTATGATGGGATGTCATGAGACTCACAAGTAGTGATTTCTTGACTGATCCCTAGGTGAGAGGAGTCATACTAAATGTTACCAGAGTATTGGGATACTTAGTATGATTTTTCAATAATTTATTTTTATAAAAAATAAAAATTTATAAGTTTTTTAAAAAGAAAATTGAAAAAGGAAATTAATAATAAAAATTAAATTTAATTAAATATTTGTCTGATGATGGGATGTCATGAAACTCACAAGTAGTGATTTCTTGACTAATCCCTAGGTGAGAAGAGTCTACTAAATGTTACCAGAGTATTGGGATATTTAGTATGATTTTTCACTAATTTAAATTTTTATTAAAAAATAAAAATGAATAAGTTTTTTAAAAGAAAATAGAAAAAAGGAAATTAATAATAATTTCCCGAGAATGGGATGTCATGAGACTCACAAGTAGTGATTTCTTGACTGATCCCTAGGTGAGAAGAGTCATACTAAATGTTACCAGAGTATTGGGATACTTAGTATGATTTTTCAATAATTTATTTTTATTAAAAATAAAAATTTATAAGTTTTTTAAAAAGAAAATTGAAAAAGGAAATTAAAAATAAAAATTAAATTTAATTAAATATTTGTCCGATGATGGGATGTCATGAGACTCACAAGTAGTGATTTCTTGACTGATCCCTAGGTGAGAGGAGTCATACTAAATGTTACCAGAGTATTTGGATACTTAGTATGATTTTTCAATAATTTATATTTATAAAAAATAAAAATTTATAAATTTTTTAAAAAGAAAATTGAAAAAGGAAATTAATAATAAAAATTAAATTTAATTAAATATTTGTCCGATGATGGGATGTCATGAAACTCACAAGTAGTGATTTCTTTACTAATCCCTATGTGAGAAGAGTCTACTAAATGTTACCAGAGTATTGGGATATTTAGTATGATTTTTCAATAATTTAAATTTTTATGAAAAAATAAAAATGAATAAGTTTTTTAAAAGAAAATAGAAAAAAGGAAATTAATAATAATTTCCCGAGAATGGGATGTCATGAGACTCACAAGTAGTGATTTCTTGACTGATCCCTAGGTGAGAAGAGTCATACTAAATGTTAACAGAGTATTGGGATACTTAGTATGATTTTTCAATAATTTATTTTTATTAAAAATAAAAATTTATAAGTTTTTTAAAAAGAAATTTGAAAAAGGAAATTAATAATAAAAATTAAATTTAATTAAATATTTGTCTGATGATGGGATATCATGAAACTCACAAGTAGTGATTTCTTGACTAATCCCTAGGTGAGAAGAGTCTACTAAATGTTACCAGAGTATTGGGATATTTAGTATGATTTTTCAATAATTTAAATTTTTATTAAAAAATAAAAATGAATAAGTTTTTTAAAAGAAAATAGAAAAAAGGAAATTAATAATAATTTCCCGAGAATGGGATGTCATGAGACTCACAAGTAGTGATTTCTTGACTGATCCCTAGGTGAGAAGAGTCATACTAAATGTTACCAGAGTATTGGGATACTTAGTATGATTTTTCAATAATTTATTTTTATTAAAAATAAAAATTTATAAGTTTTTTAAAAAGAAAATTGAAAAAGGAAATTAATAATAAAAATTAAATTTAATTAAATATTTGTCCGATGATGGGATGTCATGAGACTCACAAGTAGTGATTTCTTGACTGATCCCTAGGTGAGAGGAGTCATACTAAATGTTACCAGAGTATTGGGATACTTAGTATGATTTTTCAATAATTTATTTTTATAAAAAATAAAAATTTATAAGTTTTTTAAAAAGAAAATTGAAAAAGGAAATTAATAATAAAAATTAAATTTAATTAAATATTTGTCTGATGATTGGATGTCATAAAACTCACAAGTAGTGATTTCTTGACTAATCCCTAGGTGAGAAGAGTCTACTAAATGTTACCAGAGTATTGGGATATTTAGTATGATTTTTCAATAATTTAAATTTTTATGAAAAAATAAAAATGAATAAGTTTTTTAAAAGAAAATAGAAAAAAGGAAATTAATAATAATTTCCCGAGAATGGGATGTCATGAGACTCACAAGTAGTGATTTCTTGACTGATCCCTAGGTGAGAAGAGTCATACTAAATGTTACCAGAGTATTGGGATACTTAGTATGATTTTTCAATAATTTATTTTTATTAAAAATAAAAATTTATAAGTTTTTTAAAAAGAAAATTGAAAAAGGAAATTAAAAATAAAAATTAAATTTAATTAAATATTTGTCCGATGATGGGATGTCATGAGACTCACAAGTAGTGATTTCTTGACTGATCCCTAGGTGAGAGGAGTCATACTAAATGTTACCAGAGTATTGGGATACTTAGTATGATTTTTCAAAAATTTATATTTATAAAAAAAAAATTTATAAATTTTTTAAAAAGAAAATTGAAAAAGGAAATTAATAATAAAAATTAAATTTAATTAAATATTTATCCGATGATGGGATGTCATGAAACTCACAAGTAGTGATTTCTTTACTAATCCCTATGTGAGAAGAGTCTACTAAATGTTACCAGAGTATTGGGATATTTAGTATGATTTTTCAATAATTTAAATTTTTATTAAAAATAAAAATGAATAAGTTTTTTAAAAGAAAATAGAAAAAAGGAAATAGAAAAAAGGAAATTAATAATAATTTCCCGAGGATGGGATGTCATGAGACTCACAAGTAGTGATTTCTTGACTGATCCCTAGGTGAAAAGAGTCATACTAAATGTTAACAGAGTATTGGGATACTTAGTATGATTTTTCAATAATTTATTTTTCTTAAAAATAAAAATTTATAAGTTTTTTAAAAAGAAATTTGAAAAAGGAAATTAATAATAAAAATTAAATTTAATTAAATATTTGTCTGATGATGGGATGTCATGAAACTCACAAGTAGTGATTTCTTGACTAATCCCTAGGTGAGAAGAGTCTACTAAATGTTACCAGAGTATTGGGATATTTAGTATGATTTTTCAATAATTTAAATTTTTATTAAAAAATAAAAATGAATAAGTTTTTTAAAAGAAAATAG
The DNA here is from genome assembly GCA_031772115.1 of Heritiera littoralis. NCBI lineage: Eukaryota > Viridiplantae > Streptophyta > Magnoliopsida > Malvales > Malvaceae > Heritiera > Heritiera littoralis. Next base: position 10,059,350 of record JAPDPK010000006.1, on the reverse strand, counting down.
AAAAAAGGAAATTAATAATAATTTCCCGAGAATGGGATGTCATGAGACTCACAAGTAGTGATTTCTTGACTGATCCCTAGGTGAGAAGAGTCATACTAAATGTTACCAGAGTATTGGGATACTTAGTATGATTTTTCAATAATTTATTTTTATTAAAAATAAAAATTTATAAGTTTTTTAAAAAGAAAATTGAAAAAGGAAATTAATAATAAAAATTAAATTTAATTAAATATTTGTCCGATGATGGGATGTCATGAGACTCACAAGTAGTGATTTCTTGACTGATCCCTAGGTGAGAGGAGTCATACTAAATGTTACCAGAGTATTGGGATACTTAGTATGATTTTTCAATAATTTATTTTTATAAAAAATAAAAATTTATAAGTTTTTTAAAAAGAAAATTGAAAAAGGAAATTAATAATAAAAATTAAATTTAATTAAATATTTGTCTGATTATGGGATGTCATGAAACTCACAAGTAGTGATTTCTTGACTAATCCCTAGGTGAGAAGAGTCTACTAAATGTTACCAGAGTATTGGGATATTTAGTATGATTTTTCAATAATTTAAATTTTTATTAAAAAATAAAAATGAATAAGTTTTTTAAAAGAAAATAGAAAAAAGGAAATTAATAATAATTTCCCGAGAATGGGATGTCATGAGACTCACAAGTAGTGATTTCTTGACTGATCCCTAGGTGAGAAGAGTCATACTAAATGTTACCAGAGTATTGGGATACTTAGTATGATTTTTCAATAATTTATTTTTATTAAAAATAAAAATTTATAAGTTTTTTAAAAAGAAAATTGAAAAAGGAAATTAATAATAAAAATTAAATTTAATTAAATATTTGTCCGATGATGGGATGTCATGAGACTCACAAGTAGTGATTTCTTGACTGATCCCTAGGTGAGAGGAGTCATACTAAATGTTACCAGAGTATTGGGATACTTAGTATGATTTTTCAATAATTTATTTTTATAAAAAATAAAAATTTATAAGTTTTTTAAAAAGAAAATTGAAAAAGGAAATTAATAATAAAAATTAAATTTAATTAAATATTTGTCTGATGATTGGATGTCATAAAACTCACAAGTAGTGATTTCTTGACTAATCCCTAGGTGAGAAGAGTCTACTAAATGTTACCAGAGTATTGGGATATTTAGTATGATTTTTCAATAATTTAAATTTTTATGAAAAAATAAAAATGAATAAGTTTTTTAAAAGAAAATAGAAAAAAGGAAATTAATAATAATTTCCCGAGAATGGGATGTCATGAGACTCACAAGTAGTGATTTCTTGACTGATCCCTAGGTGAGAAGAGTCATACTAAATGTTACCAGAGTATTGGGATACTTAGTATGATTTTTCAATAATTTATTTTTATTAAAAATAAAAATTTATAAGTTTTTTAAAAAGAAAATTGAAAAAGGAAATTAATAATAAAAATTAAATTTAATTAAATATTTGTCCGATGATGGGATGTCATGAGACTCACAAGTAGTGATTTCTTGACTGATCCCTAGGTGAGAGGAGTCATACTAAATGTTACCAGAGTATTGGGATACTTAGTATGATTTTTCAATAATTTATTTTTATAAAAAATAAAAATTTATAAGTTTTTTAAAAAGAAAATTGAAAAAGGAAATTAATAATAAAAATTAAATTTAATTAAATATTTGTCTGATGATGGGATGTCATAAAACTCACAAGTAGTGATTTCTTGACTAATCCCTAGGTGAGAAGAGTCTACTAAATGTTACCAGAGTATTGGGATATTTAGTATGATTTTTCAATAATTTAAATTTTTATGAAAAAATAAAAATGAATAAGTTTTTTAAAAGAAAATAGAAAAAAGGAAATTAATAATAATTTCCCGAGAATGGGATGTCATGAGACTCACAAGTAGTGATTTCTTGACTGATCCCTAGGTGAGAAGAGTCATACTAAATGTTACCAGAGTATTGGGATACTTAGTATGATTTTTCAATAATTTATTTTTATTAAAAATAAAAATTTATAAGTTTTTTAAAAAGAAAATTGAAAAAGGAAATTAAAAATAAAAATTAAATTTAATTAAATATTTGTCCGATGATGGGATGTCATGAGACTCACAAGTAGTGATTTCTTGACTGATCCCTAGGTGAGAGGAGTCATACTAAATGTTACAAGAGTATTGGGATACTTAGTATGATTTTTCAATAATTTATATTTATAAAAAATAAAAATTTATAAATTTTTTAAAAAGAAAATTGAAAAAGGAAATTAATAATAAAAATTAAATTTAATTAAATATTTGTCCGATGATGGGATGTCATGAAACTCACAAGTAGTGATTTCTTGACTAATCCCTATGTGAGAAGAGTCTACTAAATGTTACCAGAGTATTGGGATATTTAGTATGATTTTTCAATAATTTAAATTTTTATTAAAAATAAAAATGAATAAGTTTTTTAAAAGAAAATAGAAAAAAGGAAATAGAAAAAAGGAAATTAATAATAATTTCCCGAGGATGGGATGTCATGAGACTCACAAGTAGTGATTTCTTGACTGATCCCTAGGTGAGAAGAGTCATACTAAATGTTAACAGAGTATTGGGATACTTAGTATGATTTTTCAATAATTTATTTTTATTAAAAATAAAAATTTATAAGTTTTTTAAAAAGAAATTTGAAAAAGGAAATTAATAATAAAAATTAAATTTAATTAAATATTTGTCTGATGATGGGATGTCATTAAACTCACAAGTAGTGATTTCTTGACTAATCCCTAGGTGAGAAGAGTCTACTAAATGTTACCAGAGTATTGGGATATTTAGTATGATTTTTCAATAATTTAAATTTTTATTAAAAAATAAAAATGAATAAGTTTTTTAAAAGAAAATAGAAAAAAGGAAATTAATAATAATTTCCCGAGAATGGGATGTCACGAGACTCACAAGTAGTGATTTCTTGACTGATCCCTAGGTGAGAAGAGTCATACTAAATGTTACCAGAGTATTGGGATACTTAGTATGATTTTTCAATAATTTATTTTTATTAAAAAGAAAAATTTATAAGTTTTTTAAAAAGAAAATTGAAAAAGGAAATTAAAAATAAAAATTAAATTTAATTAAATATTTGTCCGATGATGGGATGTCATGAGACTCACAAGTAGTGATTTCTTGACTGATCCCTAGGTGAGAGGAGTCATACTAAATGTTACCAGAGTATTGGGATACTTAGTATGATTTTTCAATAATTTATATTTATAAAAAATAAAAATTTATAAATTTTTTAAAAAGAAAATTGAAAAAGGAAATTAATAATAAAAATTAAATTTAATTAAATATTTATCCGATGATGGGATGTCATGAAACTCACAAGTAGTGATTTCTTTACTAATCCCTATGTGAGAAGAGTCTACTAAATGTTACCAGAGTATTGGGATATTTAGTATGATTTTTCAATAATTTAAATTTTTATTAAAAATAAAAATGAATAAGTTTTTTAAAAGAAAATAGAAAAAAGGAAATAGAAAAAAGGAAATTAATAATAATTTCCCGAGGATGGGATGTCATGAGACTCACAAGTAGTGATTTCTTGACTGATCCCTAGGTGAGAAGAGTCATACTAAATGTTAACAGAGTATTGGGATACTTAGTATGATTTTTCAATAATTTATTTTTATTAAAAATAAAAATTTATAAGTTTTTTAAAAAGAAATTTGAAAAAGGAAATTAATAATAAAAATTAAATTTAATTAAATATTTGTCTGATGATGGGATGTCATGAAACTCACAAGTAGTGATTTCTTGACTAATCCCTAGGTGAGAAGAGTCTACTAAATGTTACCAGAGTATTGGGATATTTAGTATGATTTTTCAATAATTTAAATTTTTATTAAAAAATAAAAATGAATAAGTTTTTTAAAAGAAAATAGAAAAAAGGAAATTAATAATAATTTCCCGAGAATGGGATGTCATGAGACTCACAAGTAGTGATTTCTTGACTGATCCCTAGGTGAGAAGAGTAATACTAAATGTTACCAGAGTATTGGGATACTTAGTATGATTTTTCAATAATTTATTTTTATTAAAAATAAAAATTTATAAGTTTTTTAAAAAGAAAATTGAAAAAGGAAATTAATAATAAAAATTAAATTTAATTAAATATTTGTCCGATGATGGGATGTCATGAGACTCACAAGTAGTGATTTCTTGACTGATCCCTAGGTGAGAGGAGTCATACTAAATGTTACCAGAGTATTGGGATACTTAGTATGATTTTTCAATAATTTATTTTTATAAAAAATAAAAATTTATAAGTTTTTTAAAAAGAAAATTGAAAAAGGAAATTAATAATAAAAATTAAATTTAATTAAATATTTGTCTGATTATAGGATGTCATGAAACTCACAAGTAGTGATTTCTTGACTAATCCCTAGGTGAGAAGAGTCTACTAAATGTTACCAGAGTATTGGGATATTTAGTATGATTTTTCAATAATTTAAATTTTTATGAAAAAATAAAAATGAATAAGTTTTTTAAAAGAAAATAGAAAAAAGGAAATTAATAATAATTTCCCGAGAATGGGATGTCATGAGACTCACAAGTAGTGATTTCTTGACTGATCCCTAGGTGAGAAGAGTCATACTAAATGTTACCAGAGTATTGGGATACTTAGTATGATTTTTCAATAATTTATTTTTATTAAAAATAAAAATTTATAAGTTTTTTAAAAAGAAAATTGAAAAAGGAAATTAATAATAAAAATTAAATTTAATTAAATATTTGTCCGATGATGGGATGTCATGAGACTCACAAGTAGTGATTTCTTGACTGATCCCTAGGTGAGAGGAGTCATACTAAATGTTACCAGAGTATTGGGATACTTAGTATGATTTTTCAATCATTTATATTTATAAAAAATAAAAATTTATAAATTTTTTAAAAAGAAAATTGAAAAAGGAAATTAATAATAAAAATTAAATTTAATTAAATATTTGTCCGATGATGGGATGTCATGAAACTCACAAGTAGTGATTTCTTGACTAATCCCTATGTGAGAAGAGTCTACTAAATGTTACCAGAGTATTGGGATATTTAGTATGATTTTTCAATAATTTAAATTTTTATTAAAAATAAAAATGAATAAGTTTTTTAAAAGAAAATAGAAAAAAGGAAATAGAAAAAAGGAAATTAATAATAATTTCCCGAGGATGGGATGTCATGAGACTCACAAGTAGTGATTTCTTGACTGATCCCTAGGTGAGAAGAGTCATACTAAATGTTAACAGAGTATTGGGATACTTAGTATGATTTTTCAATAATTTAAATTTTTATTAAAAATAAAAATAAATAAGTTTTTAAAAGAAAATAAAAAGATTAATATAAAATTTCAAATTTGATTAATGTAAACTTCCGATGATGGGATGTCATGAAACTCACGAGTAGTGATTTCTTGACTGATCCCTAGGTGAGAAGAGTCGTACTAAATGTTACCAGAGTATTGGAATATTTAATACGATTTTTCAATAATTTAAGTTTTTATTAAAAAATGAAAATGAATAAATTTTTTTTAAAAAAAAACAAAGATATATAAATATATAAACAAATAAATAATGAAATTTAAAATTAAAAATTCATTTGCATCATTTTTATTTGTTTGCATCATGTGCATTCATAATAATTTCCAAATAAGTGTGGACCTTCCGAGGATGAGATTCTGTAAAAGTCACAAGTAGTGATTCTTAAGAAATCTCTACGTGAGGAAAATTATTTCAAATGCTGCCAAAAGTATTGGAGTATTCGATTTAAATTATTCAATACAAAAGGGTTCACACTCACTTTCGATAAACAAAATCTAACATTTTTTTTAAAAATAAAAAATAATTTTGATAAATAATAAAATGCTTCAAAAATGGAATAAAAAGGAATTAATTTTAAATATTAAATTAAGACCATTTTATTAAAACCAAAGGATAACACATGATTATTATGGTACCGTTTTTAACGGGCGTCGTGGGGGTGCTAATCCTTCCCCACGCGTAACCGTACCCCCGAACCCAAATTTGTTTTCGCAGACCAAAATTGTCTTTTTAATAAAACTTAATTAATTTTGAGATTTTGTTAAAAAGATAAGTATTTTTATGTGGCCAATCACACCTAGTCAAAAAAGATTGGTGGCGACTCCTATTTTGTTTTTAAAATGTTTTTCAAAATCGTCGAGCGCGAAGCCGTTACGACAGCTTGGCGACTCCACTGGGGATCGCTTTTTGAGGGTCAAGCCATTCATTAATCATGTGTTATCCAAAGTTTTAATTTAATAGTCTTGAACGATATTTAAACTTAATTCACTTAGATTTTGAAAATGATTTTGTTTGCATTTGCATTTTTATGTTATTTATTTCATATTTTATATTTGTATATACTTGTTGTTAATAAATTGTTGAGGCATTTAGGATAGAGATAATAATTTAATTTGAGTCTGACATGTTCCCTCATGCACACACTTGCACTTGCATTTGCATCACATGAGCTCTATACCCGAGTTCCGTCTTTCTTAGGAGGGAGTAGAGTACCTTTGCTCTCGTGAGGTAATCACCTCCGCAATGGCAAGCGAAATACTCTCACTCAAATTAAGTCTTACTAGTCCAGTGTGGACGATAGTGAGATATAATTTGGGAACCTTTAGATCTTCATATCCCAACTCAGCATGTAAAGGAACCTAAGAGGCCAGCCTTAGATAGAGCCATGCCCAATTTTAGTAGAAATTATCCAAAATTAGGACACGAGGGAACATAATATTCGAGCCTTTTCTCATATCTATAATAAAGGTACTTTTGATTTTGGGTTGAATTGTATATAATTTAAGTCTTTCATTTTTCTTAAAAAAAAAGAATTTTTGAAAAATAAAGAATAAAAAATAAAAAATATATATTTTCTTTGGAAAAGATTTTGTCTGAAAAAGAAATTCATTTATTTTTGAAAAAATAAAGATGTGTGATAAAAATAATAGAACAAATAGGTAACTTTTATTTTAAAGATGTAAATAATTCTTTATTCCTTTTTTAAAGGGGAATTTTGTTTTGAAAATAGGTTCATAAAAATAGGAACTAATAAAAATACGTTCTCCAAAGCAAGAGGAAGAAAAAGAAGTCTTGTATATATTTGGTTACAACATGTTTTTATAAAAATAAAAAAGGTTTTAATTTCTTTCACTTTTCTTTCTTTAAAAGTGTTGGCTCTTATAGGTAATACCGAGAGGGGGGGTGAATCGGTTTTTAACTAACTATAAGCTCGTTTTGCGATTCTTCTAAATTCTCTAGCCTATATTAATAATTTCTAAGTTCTCTAGGCTAGACAAGCATGCAATCCAAGTTCAATACAATAAACACAATATAATTGCAAGTAATTAAAGAGAGTAGGGAAAGAGAGATTTACACAATCGATTTATAGAGGTTCGGCAACCTTGCCTACGTCCTCTACCTTGAGACGCTCCCAAGGATTTTCTCCAAATCCACTATCTTGAATTTGTGATTACAATCCCTCTTTTCAAGGCTCAAGAGTAACCTCCCTCTTTTCTAGGCTCAAGAGAAACCTCTCTCTTTTTCTTAGGCTAAAGAGTAACCTCCCTCTTTTTAAAGGCTTAAGAGAAACCTCCCCTTTTACAAGGAATGGTGGGTTACAAATAATGTAATCAAGAGAAGCCTCTAAGTAGGCAAATGATTACAGAAATTAAGCACAATAAAAAGCCTATATTAAGTTTGTGCTAAGCAATACAAGAAATAGATGAGTGATAGAAGATGAAGACTCTTTATCTCTTGAATTGATGTTGAGGCTTGAGGAAGATGAATAAAATGATGAAAGATGTTGCTTGGTTGTTCCTCTTTCTTCCTTTAGCTTCTAAGCCTCTATTTATAGTCCCTTGGATGGTTTGTGGACGTTGGTTGGAGCCAAAACAGAAAGTAGCCGTTGTGTCTCACAGAAAAGAGCCGTTGGGGGCTTTCTGGTGCAAAGGGATCGATCCTGCTACAGTGGGGATCGATCCCTTTTGTCCAGAATCTTGATTCTGGGCTTCAGGGACCTTGGGAAGACTTTCTGCCAAAAGGGGATCGATCCTGCTACAGTGGGGATCGATCCTTTTCTTCCAGAGGGCATTTTTCCTGCACTTTTGGGTTAGAAATGATATGACCTTTGATCCTAATTCAACCCAAACCATTTATAAGTTTTAAGGGAGTTTTTCTTGACTTTTTCAAATGAAAATATTGTCCAAACATTCATCAAGTGATTTTCTAAAATATTCAAGACATTACAAAGTATTAAGACCAATAAGAGTATGTAATTAAATCATGGTCTTAAGTTTGATATGATCACTTGAAAATGAATTGAGAAAATCATGTGTGATGAGCAAATTTACAATGTGAATTAAGACATTAAAGCTTACTTAAGTTTTTGTCATTTCAAAATATATATTGCAATTTAAAGCTAACAATCTCCCCCTTTTTGATATGACAAAACTTAATGTAAATTTGCTTTGAAAATTCTTTGAAAAGAATACTCCCCCTCAAATAAAGCAGGATTTTATAAAGCTCCCCCTTAATATAAGCATGGGTTTTGAAAATGAATTTTCCCTCATTATCTCTCCCCCTTAATATCTCTCCCTATATCTATCTCTCCCTTTATCTATCTCTCCCCCTTTTTGTCATAGCAAAAAGAAGGAAAAAATAATAAAAACATATGCTCCCCCTAAAATCATGGCTAGGTGAGAAGAGATAAAAGAATATGCTCCATCCAACAAGAAACATGTTAGTACATGGGACTCATAGCACAAACAAATAAGTCAATTGTTCATAAAGAGTATGAAATATTCATGCAAATGTTAACATGACTTATGATCCTATACCAATTGTTTATAAATGATTTTGATACCAATTGTTGATAAGTAATTTTGCAAGAAGGTTCCAATTGGTAAGAAGTTAAGCAAGTTGTATATAAATATCTACTAAGGTCTATGACTTGCTCATTTCAATCCTATTAAGCACCTAAGTATATCAATTGTTCTTTCTAAAGTCCAACTAAGATGCATGGTAATACATCATGATTATGAGCTAAAATTAGATGACATATCATATGCATGAGCTCATAAATCATGTTCAAGCAAGAATGTGCATAGAATCAAGATATATAGCAATTAACTACAAATTCTAGCACACAAGATTGTCATGCAAAAATAACCTAAGAGAATTCTTCTCTATTTGTCATTTCAATCTAAGGAGCATGAGAAGAGTTATCAATTTAAAGCTCATACCAATTGGCAATTTAGATTTGGCTTACCAATTGTGGAAAATATGGTTGCCAATGATACTAATTATTATTTCAATCTAAATACCAATTGTTACTAATGGTTTACTTAGTCATTTTGCATGAATCCAATATTTGTGTGTAGTGTGATCATGTCAAGAAAGTAATCATTCTAAATATGCAAGAACACAATCACACATCATCATATTCACAACATTATACCACATGGAAGATACAAAATGTCAAGATATTCAAGCAAACACATTTTCTTCCATAGTTTCAAGCACAAAAATCCTATGCTCATTTTCCAATTCAAGTCCTTAACCAATTATGAGCAAGGAAAGATTCAAAATTACCATTTTAATTAATTACGAGCCATATCCCTAGTTGTTATCATTATTTAACGTTCTAGAGGGTATATGCTATTTTAACTAAAATGGCTTCACCTAAGTGAATCAATATTATCAAGCTAAAATGTATTTTATCATCAAAATCCATAATCTATGAGTGAGATTAAGCACATAATATCATCAAGTAACTATTCTCATCTCATAGGCATGATTATTGATTCAACTTAAGTAAACATGCATGTTCAACATTAAAACAATCAAGATTCAATGGATGTATATCAATTATTGGTGTTGTCATTAAAGCTCAAGTTCCATAGTAATTTGGCTATGAAGAATTGATTTCATGGATGATAAATTTTCATGCATTTGAACATTTAGGATCCATTTATCATCACACATTGCAAGCCAAGGAAAATTATGACCTTATACCAATTGTTGAATTTACATTTGAAATCAATCCTTAAGGTCAAGTTTTAATTATTCTTCCACTAGATGTATAATTATCATGAAACCTAGTGTGGAGTAGTTGAGTCAAGCTAAGAAACATAATCCTAAAAGCATGCTTGACTAAGATGAACAAAAGATATGAAAAACACGCATTATGCACAAGTTCATCAAATTCTCAAATATATCCATAAATTCTTGAAATAATTCTCAAAATTATGGTTAAGCATTCATTGAAAGTATATTTCAAGGTTATTTCAAGAGTTATGCAAATCATGAATGTTTACAACAAGAAAAATGATTTTGCACTTGTGAGCTCAAGAAAAATGATAATGATTGTTGAGAGTGATACCATTTGTTGGAAATGATATTAATTGATGGAGTTGAGGCATGATATCAATGAAGAATGAGTTTTCATATATTACCGATCATCAAAAAGAAGTTAAAACAATGAATTTTAAGTTGAGAAGAGAGAAAATATCAAAACAATGAAAAGTTCTTCTCAATTTCGGTTGAAAACATGCAGGAGTGCCTTTTCTGGCCTGGGGGGATCGATCCTGCTACAGTGGGGATCGATCCCTCATATGTTCCTGCAGATTCTGCAGTTGTTTTGACAGAAAATTCATCTTGTGAGGTACCAAAACTCCGTTTTTGAGTAATTTAAGTCCAAGTAGAAGTTTAAACATTTGTAAAACATGATTTTGGACTTGTATGAATGAAAAATCTGAATGAAAAACCATTTAACAAAAGATTTTGCAATTTTGGAATAATTTTCACAATAAAATGCATTTTTGGCCTCAAATGAGGTCATTTTGAGAGTCAAGCACATTTTGACAAAACCAATGCATTAGAGACCACAAATATGCCAAATCAAACTTGTTCACATAGATTTTAAGCCCATATATCATCAAAGCATATATTATGTGAACAACATGCCATAATTTCCAACATGCAAACTCTTCATTAAAGCTCATGACATGGTATTTTGCATGTATGACACATTTATCAACTTTTGAGCAACTAAATATATTATCTAAGCATATCAAACTTGCTCAAACTACAGAAATTCAATAATCATTTCAAAATTGCTAGACATGCTTTTCATCCAATAATCCAATGCCTCAAGAGCTATCCATCAACCAATCAACAATCATTCAACATGCCTTTTCTTTATTCATTCAACTCACAATGCACCAATAATCATCAGCTAAGTGTCTCATTAAATCAAACAAATAATTTTAATATATATGAGTTTTGAAGAGATAGGATTTAAGCTTACAAAACTCCTTTGCTAGAGAATGCTTTGCCTTGAATAGTTGAATCCACCTTGTGCCATTCTTTGAAGAATTGTTGTGACCTAGCCAAGGATGGATCCTCAAGCTCTTCCTTTTTCTCATTAGCACAAGCAAACTCCATGGAGGTGTGTAGAGCATTCAAACCCCATTGTTTCTTTGTAACTCCATGCTCTAACACTCCTACAACAAACAAATTCAAGCATGCTTTGGTACCCAAATTTTCTTGGGTCCATGAGAGTTAGTGTTCACAATTTTAGATCCCTTAGGGATCCATTTTAAGCACAATTCATCATTATTTATTGCATGCTTTGGCATCCACATCTTTCTAACAACTCTTCCTCTAAATGTGGTTTTTCTATATGTGCATGCTTGTGAAGAGTGTCCTATTCTATTGCATAGTGAGCATGTGAGAGATGTATCATGCATATTATTTTTGCTCACAAGGAAATTCTTTAGATGAGTCTCTTTTTGTATTGCATTATATCCTAACCCATCTTTGTCAAAGAAAGCTCTTTGGGTCTCAAGCATGTGATCTAATTTTTGTTGACCCATATAAAACCTAGAAAATGAGTTATGCAAATTTAAGTTCTTTTTATTCAACTCATTTATTTCTAGATTTGCTTCTTCTAACTTCTTCTCAAATTCTAGCTTAGCATTTATCAAGGCTTCATTTTCTATTTTTAATTTAGCAATGATTTTCTTATATTTGGAATTCATGCATTGAAATTCATTTGCTAAATCATTAAAGGCATTTTGTAGTTCACTAAAGGTATAGTCATTATCTTCACTAGAACTACAACTAGCCTCATCATCACTAATGGCCATAAAGCATGAGTAAGCTACCTCTTCATCTACATTTTCCTCATCGGAGCTATCACTATCGCTCCATGCAGCCACAAATGCTTTCTTCCTAGGCTTCCTATCCTTTTCCTTCCTAAGTAAGGGGCAATCTAACTTAGTATGACCCGGTTCATTGCACTCATAACACACTAAGGGGTCTTTTTCTCTTCTACTTGACTCTCCCCTATGATGTCTCCTATTTTGCTCTCTCTCATTCATTCTCATGAACCTATTGAATCTTTTGGCAAACATTGCCATTTCCTTTTCTTCCTCATTTCCACTCTCATTTCCATCATCTTCAATGACCTCATGAGTGGAAGACTTAAGTGCTACCCCTACTTTCTTTGAAGGCTCTTCATTTCTTTTTAATTTCATTTCATATGTAAGTAGGGAGCCCATAAGTTCATCTAGAGACAAGGTGTTAGGATCCTTAGATTCTTCTATAGCAGTCACCTTTGCCTCCCAAGATTTTGGCAAGCTATTCAAGATTTTCTTAACCATTTCTACATTGGAATAGCTTTTGCCTAATGCCTTAAGTCCATTAATTATGTTATTGAACCTAGTGTACATTTCACTCATGGACTCATTTTCTTTCATTCTAAATAGCTCATAATCATGTGTGAGCATTCCTACTTTGGTTTCCCTAACTTGATTGGTCCCTTCATGTGTGATGGCCAATTTGTCCCATATTTGCTTAGCATTTTCACATAGGGACACTCTATTATATTCATTGGGACCTAATGCACAAAAGAGAGTGTGCATGGCCTTGGCATTCAATTGTGCCACTCTCATGTCATTTGTGTCCCACTCATCCTCACTCTTAGGGACATCCTGTGAAGACCGAGAATTTTCTAAATAAATATAAGGTATCCGGAAAAATTTAATTTGGACAAATTGAAATCCAAATTAAATAAGAAATAAAAAGGAAGATTAAATTGGAAATAAGAAATGAAGGAGGAAATTTAATTTGGATAAATGGAAATCCAAATTAAATAAGAAAATGGAGAAAATAATTTTGGATATTTGGAAATCCAAAACTTAATAAGAAATAAAAATAATTTTATATATTTATATAATGATATTATATAAATATATTTTGGATAAATATAAATATTATTTTGTGTTAAAAGTGTAAAAAGTATAAAAATATATATATATATATTTTGATACAAAACATGTATTTAAAATACATATTATAAATAGTGTATCTATATATATATATAATTATGGTTATAGGTATAATAATTATATATATTATAGTTGTTATTATTATATATAATAATAAATATATATGTTATAAAAAAAAAAAAAAAAGAAAAAAAAAAAAAGAAATGAAAATGTGGGAATCGGGAATACAACCCGATTCCCTCATCTCTTCTCTGTTTACAACAGAGAAGACAAATACCGGCAGCCGACCCCCTGTCGGCTTACCGGAGAAAGAGAGAGAGGAAGGGGGGGCGAGGTGAAGCCGCCGGCGACGTGAGGAAGGATGCCGGCAACAAAAAAAAAAAAAAAATGAAAAGAAAACGAAACAGAAAACGGAGGTAAAACCCGAGAAGGAAAAGCGGAAGTGGAACGGCGGTGCCGGCCAATCCGGGCACCGCCATCGACACCAACACTACCGGTGAAGACCCACGAAGGAGAAGGAGGCCACTGGCGGTGAAGGAAACGGCGGAGGAAGGAAGAAACAGAGGAGAAGAAGGTCGAAACTTTCGCTGCCAGATCCGGCGCCGTCGCCGTCGATCTGGAGAAATGGAGGGCAGATCCAGTCTCACGGCCATCTCCGCCAGCTGAGGAAAGGCTGAACCGGTGAAGGACCGGCCGCCGGAGGCTGAACCGGCCGGTGAGTACTGAACCGGTCTGAACCGGTCCGAACCGGTTCAGACCAGAAAAAAAAAAAAAAAAAAACAGAAACAGAACAGAAAAAAAAAAAAAAGAAGAAGAAAAAGAAGAAAAGAAAAGGAAAAGGAAAAAGGAAAAAGGAAAAGAAAGAAGAAGAAGAAAGAAAAGGTAAGGAAAAATTGAGGAAAAATAAATTACTGATGTTATTGAATAAATTTTATTGTCATATATTCACGTAAATGCATTGGTGTTGTGAAAATTGTAGCGGAAGTGACAGGCGCGATTTGGGGTTCGACGATGCTAGGAGCTCGTCAAGGCGCTAAGCTTCAACACCAAGTAAGATACTCTTATAAAGCCTTAGTAGCCTTATATTGTATGTGGGATTTATGATGTTATATGATGCATTGATGGAATGATTTTTAATGGAATTGTGAATTTTTATATGATGCATCGATTTAAATTGATTTGTTAAAAAATGCTAAGAGGACCCACAATTGATGGTGGGGGTCTCAGTAAGAGGTAAAAATTGGTGAGAATCAACGGCTGTCAGTATAAATTGTGTTTCCTTGCAGGAAGTTTAGAGGAAATTAAGCCGTTATGCTGCCGAAATTTCCACGAAAATGTTTAAGGAAAAATATTAAATTCTCATCTAAATGGAATCCTGAAAGAATTATCGAAGATAAGCTTGAAAGGATTTTATTGTATCATAGGAAAAATTGATTTTTAAATGGTTGAGAAGGTTAATGGATGAGTACGACAATATGAAGAAATTGGTTGTGAATCTTATAGAGTCGATAATTCGAGTTATGTAATATTTCAAGTTGACTATCGAGTAGAAATTGAGGTGCAATCTCGATAGTTGGAGTATTGATAGATGTAACGATGATTATATGATATTGCTTTGAAGAGAAGATCATAGTTGAAAAGTGATGATTATAGAATTGATAGATTCAAACAAATGGACTGTCTTAGTGGTATGATTGAGATAATGATCATAAGAAAGTAGATCGCGAAATCTTATGGACATTTTGATGTGTTATGACCTCAAAGTTAGAGGATTGTAAGGGTGGATAATGACCTATCTGGCAATATGACAATATAATCTTAATATACCATAAGGCTGAAATTGAGAAAAAAAAAATAGCAATAAAATGAGATTTAGAGAATTTGGTACTTGATATATACTACATTATGGAATATCTTTGTCAATAGAATGGATTCGAATCAATGTTTGATTGTGGCATGTTAACTTTGTATGTGTAAAGCTAATGTTGGGAATTGATTTAATTAATGTGCAAAATAATGAAAGGGAGAATGAAAGCTTGAGGTAGCTTGTGATCTTTGATGGAAAAATATACTAGAATGATCCTAGTAGTCTATGGATGTTATTGCAATGTATTTGAATAAACGTGCAAACATATGTACAGTGGATTTTAATGATGCCATTGGGGACTTGAAAGACGTGTGTAATTGTAGAATGAATGACGGATGACTTTCGTGTCATGATCATGTTTGAATAAGAAATTTAGGCTACTAAAGACACACCTTAGTCTGATGTCATAATATGCACAACAATAGATTGAATGAGTATTGAGATATATTTGGATATATTTAGAAAATCATTCATGCATGACATATGATCTCATGTTGTTTTAAAAAAAAAAGTGATATTTTAAAAACAAGAGATGCATCGAAATCTTTTAAGTGAAAGTAAATATTTGAAATGATTAGACAGCCACAGACCTTGATGTTTAATATCATTTTGACATTATTCATGACATGTACATATTGAACATGAGATTTAATTATGCATTGATTTGAGAAAGGACTCGGTTTTAAATGTTTTTTTTATGAGGGCTGTCTAAATGAATTCAAAATGATATATCAAAAGATTTCGATTTTTGAGACGACAGGTACCCTATTGAATGCCTGAGTGGCATATGCCTTTGTGGCACAGAGTATGTATTTATTGTGTGGTTCTGCCTGTGTGGCATGGAACCCCATTTATACATATATGATATGTACATGTAAATGTTGCCTGATGAGATCATTCCAGGCTGTCCGACAATAGTCGTGAACACATTCCTCAGTTTCCAGCTGATCAGTGGGACTGGGACGATCTATGATCATAGATAGTGAACCCTTCGAGGGAAACTATCCCATTGATAGCTACAATGGGTTAGAGATGATATGATAATAGAATAGGGATTCATGCCTAGTCTCTTACTAAATGTTAAAGAATGTCTAGAGTACAATTTATTATGTATTAAACTCTAGACATGATATGTTTTACAGTATACATGAAATGATTGAAATTGAATGATTGAAACATGGTTTATATTATGCATTATATGATTTGAGACTTTATATGTTTTAAACCATGTTTATTTGACATGACAGATGAAATGATGTACATGTGTTTTATACCACACATGATATGAATAGAGATTTCATATGTTTTAAAATGTGTTTTAAAACATATGTCAAATGATTCTAAATTACATGACTTTCGTACATGATTATGTACTACATGAAACATGATTTGAAATGAATGTTTTATACAGAACACAAATTTTATACGGTACATATTGAATCATGTGATGATAGCACACAGTGGTAACGATATTTCATCTAGACATGATATGATACATGAACATAAGATCGATATGAAGAGAATTGTGAACTTACACTATTGTGATCATGATTTCTCTATATGGAAAATGATATGAGGTGATAGATTACAAGAGTACGATTATGAAACATAAGGTGAATTGATATGATGCTTCAATTGGACAGGATGTACTCCGAGATAGAGGGAAATATAGACTAGTAGTATATGACATTCAATTTGGATACGACAGATGCGATGCACTATAGTGTAAGATCGAGAAGATTGAAAAAGTGATTATGATGATTTATTTAAAAGTATAAGTGATAGACAGATGACAAGAAATGAGATAATGATATGTTATCGATGAGAAAGGATTAACTGTAATTGCATCCTTGCAAGTTTTAAGCATTTGCGGTTAAGACAGTATAATCCTACTCTTGCATTTATATTAGTATCTTACTGAGCCGTGGTTTTGCTCACCCCACTAAATTCCATCTCTTTCAGATTATTGAAGCTAACATCTGCCATGTGAGCTGCTCAGTGGGCATCGGAGACGGTGTATGGACTTGGTACTAGTTTCCGGAGGTATATGGAACTTATAAAATACTTGTTTACATGTATGACTTTAATTGATGCACAGTACATATTTTGTTTAACAAGTCGGGATGTAACTAAGAACCGTTTCCGTGTTGTTTAATATTTAAATGGAATGACTATAAGCCACCTAGATAGTATAGTAACTACACTGACACCGAATACAAACCTTAAAATGAAAAAGAAAAATTTAGTCCATAAATTTGTAGACTAAGAAAAGTATAAGAATCAAGTGAAAGTCGCGGTCTTCGGGTCGTGACACATCCTTTCCATCTACTTTCTTCATAGGAATTCTAGGACCATTCACTATAATTCTCCACACTTCATAATCATTAGATTGTACAAATAGCATCATTCTAGTTTTCCAATATGAGTAATTCTCACCATTGAAGAGTGGAGGTCTAACTAATGATTGTCCCTCTTCTCCTAGGGGTGTGCCTATATTCAAGTGAGCCATTTGTGATCGTTTTGCTCGATAGATGTTAGTCTAATTCAATCTCGAGCCCAAGCTCTGATACCAATTGTTGGCTCTTATAGGTAATACCGAGAGGGGGGTGAATCGGTTTTTAACTAACTATAAGCTCGTTTTGCGATTCTTCTAAATTCTCTAGCCTATATTAATAATTTCTAAGTTCTCTAGGCTAGACAAGCATGCAATCCAAGTTCAATACAATAAACACAATATAATTGCAAGTAATTAAAGAGAGTAGGGAAAGAGAGATTTACACAATCGATTTATAGAGGTTCGGCAACCTTGCCTACGTCCTCTACCTTGAGACGCTCCCAAGGATTTTCTCCAAATCCACTATCTTGAATTTGTGATTACAATCCCTCTTTTCAAGGCTCAAGAGTAACCTCCCTCTTTTCTAGGCTCAAGAGAAACCTCTCTCTTTTTCTTAGGCTAAAGAGTAACCTCCCTCTTTTTAAAGGCTTAAGAGAAACCTCCCCTTTTACAAGGAATGGTGGGTTACAAATAATGTAATCAAGAGAAGCCTCTAAGTAGGCAAATGATTACAGAAATTAAGCACAATAAAAAGCCTATATTAAGTTTGTGCTAAGCAATACAAGAAATAGATGAGTGATAGAAGATGAAGACTCTTTATCTCTTGAATTGATGTTGAGGCTTGAGGAAGATGAATAAAATGATGAAAGATGTTGCTTGGTTGTTCCTCTTTCTTCCTTTAGCTTCTAAGCCTCTATTTATAGTCCCTTGGATGGTTTGTGGACGTTGGTTGGAGCCAAAACAGAAAGTAGCCGTTGTGTCTCACAGAAAAGAGCCGTTGGGGGCTTTCTGGTGCAAAGGGATCGATCCTGCTACAGTGGGGATCGATCCCTTTTGTCCAGAATCTTGATTCTGGGCTTCAGGGACCTTGGGAAGACTTTCTGCCAAAAGGGGATCGATCCTGCTACAGTGGGGATCGATCCTTTTCTTCCAGAGGGCATTTTTCCTGCACTTTTGGGTTAGAAATGATATGACCTTTGATCCTAATTCAACCCAAACCATTTATAAGTTTTAAGGGAGTTTTTCTTGACTTTTTCAAATGAAAATATTGTCCAAACATTCATCAAGTGATTTTCTAAAATATTCAAGACATTACAAAGTATTAAGACCAATAAGAGTATGTAATTAAATCATGGTCTTAAGTTTGATATGATCACTTGAAAATGAATTGAGAAAATCATGTGTGATGAGCAAATTTACAATGTGAATTAAGACATTAAAGCTTACTTAAGTTTTTGTCATTTCAAAATATATATTGCAATTTAAAGCTAACAAAAAGGAAAACATGAAATGATAAAAAATGCATAAACTTTTCTTTTTATAATAAAAAATGAAATAATTTGTTAGAAAAATGGTTGAGAAAAATAATTTATTTATTTATTTATTTTTTTGCCTCTTTCCTTAAAAATAATAAAAAGAAATTCAATTATGTTTTTTTTAATTAAAAAATTTCTTTATTCTTTATTATTCTTGGAAAAAACTCTTGGGATAAAGGCAAAAAAAAAGGGGGGTAAAATGAGAGGGATTAAAAAGGAGAATGTGTTTTTTTTTTGTTTTTTGAAAAAAAAAAGAGAGATTAAAGAAAAGAAGGGAGAATGTCATAAAAATGAAAGAATAAAAAAATCTTGATTTTAGGAAAAAATTCATTAGGTTAGAAGGAAGGAAAAAGAAAAGAGAAAAAAAAGAGTAGAAAAGATGTAGTATTTTACAGAATATAAATAAAAAAAAGAAAAAAAGAAGAAAAGAAAAAAGAAAAAAAAGGTTTAAGAGAGTTGCCTGGTGACAATAATAGTGCAAATTGCAATCAAAAGAGATGTGTCATTTTTTGATAGTCATTTGGGCAATGTGCATATGAAAATAAATTTAGTAAACCTGTTTTGCATTTTATGTCATCTCACATCATCCATCATTGCATCCATGCATCCATTGACATGTATGCATTATGTTTGATTAGGCCTATGTTCAAAAGAGTCCACCAACCTTAACATTTTGTTAAATTCCCTTGGAAGGTTGATTCTTGTCTTTATAAAGTGGTTCAACATGGAAGATGATCAAGTAACCCGAATGGACAAAGTGGAACAAGACCAAAATGAGATAAAGGAACAGCTTTCTCGAATGATGCAAGAAATTAAGGGTATCCTAGAAGTGAAGGAGACTGTGGAAGGGAGTCTCTTGCAAGGGAATAATCATCAAGTTCAAGTGCATGACAACCCAAAAGGGAACTTTCAAGGACAAACCTCTAGTAATGTGAATTTTCAGTCAATTCTTGGTCGAGAGGCAAATTTTTCCAATCCTATTGGTGTCCTTGAGTTAAGACCTTCAAATAAAAATCTATCAGAAAGGGCTTGGGGTCCAGTTGAAAAAAGAAGGTACAACTTCTTGGAAGAAAGAATTCAAGCAATTGAAGGAAGAAATGAACTTTGTGATCCAAAGGAGTATTGCTTGGTGCCTGATGTGGTTATTCCACCAAAATTCAAAGCCCCAAAATTTGAAAAGTATGATGGGACCAGATGCCCTAAAACACATTTAGCCACATGTTGCCACAAGATGATTGGGCATGCTCATGATGAAAAGCTGCTTATTCATATATTTCAAGATAGTTTGATTGGGGCAGCAGCTAATTGGTATTTTAAGTTGAAAAGAGGCCAAATTCATACATGGAGGGATCTGTCTCGAGCATTTTTAGAGCAATATAAACATTTGATGGAGATAGCTCCAGATCGTTTAACCCTCCAGAGCATGAGAAAGAACTTGAATGAAAGCTACAAAGAATATGCTCTTAGATGGAAAGAATTGGCATCACAAGTTCGACCACCACTTACAAATAGAGAAATGAACTCTCTGTTTGTAGATACTCTCCCTTCTCCATATTATGACAAGTTGATTGGCAATATTTTTTCAGATTTTGCAGATTTGTTGTTTTCTGTGTGCAGAATTGAAGATGGGATAAGAAAAGGGAAGATTGCAGATACTAGTACAAGGAATTATGGTGAGAAGGGATGGGACATCTTTAGTGAGCAAGTTCAAGAAGCAACTATTGAACGATCCGACAAGAGGAAATTCAATGTGATGCAAGGACCCTTCAACAGTCATTCTCACCCTTTGCTACAATCCTTTTATCCTTACATTCCGGAATCCTATTCCCACAAGTTGTCACAGACACGTTATCCTAACACCTCAGTCGCCTGTGCACAAGCCCTTCTGCCTAAGAAGCACATTTTACCAAATGACCATGATATTGATCTTGACCATCCTGAGACCAAGATGAGAAAAAGGGCTAAATTGTACCATTCAATCCCAATGTCCTATACAGACTTGTTCCCACTCCTTGTCCAAAGTTACAAGATTTCCACTGTTCATGCCAAACCTAGAAAGCCTCCTTACCCAAAATGGTATGACCCCAACACCAAATGTGACTACCATGATGGGATTGAAGGACATTCCATTGAAAATTGTACTGCGTTTAAGGATAAGGTGCAACCTTTGATCGACGCAGATCCAATAAAATTCAAAGAACTTGTCTGTGGCTATCATCATCAAGGGAGGAAGATTTAAGGATCAATGGTTCAAGGGATAACATGTGTTGCAATGGGAAACTTTTTGCTTTGTACATATTTTTCATTTCAACATCACTTTTAAGGATGTGAATTGGATTTGACCAAGTATTTCATGAATTTGTAAATATTTATATTTGAAATTTTTAGATTTCTTTTAAATTGTGCTTTTAAGGTTAAAAAAAACAAAAAAATGAAAAATGGTAATTGGGCATTTCTTTTGAAAAATAAGAGCCCTTATAATTGCCAACAAAAGAAAAAATAAAAGAAGAGGACATAATAAAGTCTCTAGAGAATTGGTGATCGTTTTTCCAGCAAATTCATTCTCTTCGAACAATTTTTTTCTTTCAAAATCACAAGTGGGAACTTCATGGACCTTCATTTTTCACTTAGTCATAGTGAGATTTTGAGGAAAGATGACCTTTATCTAGGCTAATAAAAGGATTTGTTTGATAAAACCTTCTTGTTAAGATTCCTTAATGATCAAATAAATGACACTCTTTTAGATTTGGACTTTGGTAGTTTAATAATTGTCAAGATTATGCTAAAATCATTCAAACTTTATTGAAAGACCATGGGTCCTAAATTCCTTGGCCAGTCTTTTCGACCTGTTGCTTAAAGCACACAAATAAGAGATATAGTAAACAAAGCACCTTAAGCCTTTAAAACATCCCAAACACCATAGTTGTGATAACCGTAAATTTTTCAATTATTGGAAATAATAAATATTGAAAATAAATATTAAAAAAATAGATAAGAGGAAATAAATAAATAAAAGTAAATAAATAAAATTTATTTACGAGATGAGAATATCGTTGAAATTCCCGAAATTAAGGAAAGTGAGGAATTTAAAATTTGATAAATTGGAAATAAGGGAAGGATAAAATTATGGGAAATAATGAAGAGAAAAATTTAATTTAGAGAATGAAAATCCAAAATTTAATAAGAGAATAAGAAAATAAATGAAATATATTTATATAATTATATATTATTATATAAATTTATTTTTATACCAATACATATGTATTCAAAATATTATATAGTATATTTTAAAATACGTTGTTATATATATAGAAATATATATATACTATTTCATAAATTCAAATAATACATATGTATATAAATATAATGTTTTATGTGTATATATAATTATGTAAATACATATAGAAGAAAAGTAAGTATGGTTTTATATTAAAGTTTATATGTATAAATATTTTATTATAGCATTTATATAATTTATATATATAAATGTTACTTAATTTTAAGTATATATATAAATATACACATATATACTAGACATGTATTTTGTAATGTACAATATGTATTTTGTATATAATATATATTGTATAATATTATGTATGAAATAATGTATGTATAACATATAATATATATTATGTATAAAATATAAAATATAGTGTATAATATATAGTGTATTTTATACCAAATATAGAAAGAGAACAAAAACATAAAAGGAAATAAAACAGAAAAGGAAAAGAGAAGGCGGGAAGGACCCGATCCTCCCTCCCAGCCAGACCGCCGGTGGCGGAGCTGCAACCGCCGGCGAGGGGAAAACGAAGGCGAGACGCCACCGGCCAGAGAAAAGGAAGACGCTGCCGGCGGCGTGAAGAGACAGAAACAGATTCGACGAAAAACAGAAGCAAACGCCGGAAGAGAAAAGGAAAATGGCCGACGGCGGTGCCGGCCAAATCGGTGGCTGCCACCACCACCAAAGCTTCACCGGAGGAAGAGGAAGCTGATGGAGGCCACCGGAGACGCAATGGACGGCGGAGGAACGCCGGCGAAGAGGAAGAAGAACCGAGGCAAAACCGCCTCGATCCGCCGCAGTGCCACCGATCCAGGGCAAACGGAGGGCACCGGCAAGTTCGTCATGCCGCCGACCAACTGAGGGACGCCTGAACCACCGGAGAACCGGCCGCCGGGGAGGAACCGGCGAGGAAAGGAGCTGGACCGGTCTGACCGGGAAAGGAAGAAGAAAAAAGAAAAGAAAAAGGAAAAAGAAAAAAGAAAAAAGAAAAAGAAAAGAAAGAAAGAAAAGAAAAAAAGGAAAAAAGGAGAATTTCGGGAATTCGATAAATTCCCGGAAATTCGACAACCCGGGATTTTACAAATTCGGTAAGAAATTTCCCGAGAATTTAATTTCAGAAAAAAATTAAATAAATTATGAAAAATTCTAAAAAAATTAGAATTTTAATTCCAGAAATTATTTTCAGCAATCGGGAGAAATGGAGTGCGAGCGCGATCGATAAGCGGAATTCGCCGACCCGGAAAAAGGTAAGGGATGCATGTGCAGCACTGTAAGGATACTCAGTCTGCATAATTTAATTGAAATATTTTATGCAATTATTTTATGAAAATTATTATGATGCATGATTTGCTGAAAATAATTTGGGAAGAAGTACTGGCTGAAAGATTTTAAACTGTATTTTCCGTGCAGGAGGTTAGTAAATCGGCAGCCGTTATGCTGCCGAAAATTTTAGAAAAACTTTAAAAAAATCATATTAAATGATTTTATTTCCGAATTTCGATAGTAAATCACGAAACATGAGGAAATTACTAAATTTCATAAAACATGAATATAATGAGATGAAATTTTAAAATATTCATGTATTCGAGAATGGTGACAATGAAACCACCGAAAATTCTCGGAATAGATAAATTACACGAATTACGAGACGAAAGATGAAGTGAAATATAGTGCGTATTCTTATGAATATTTTTATAAATATTCACTAAAGGATTTTAACCCTTATGGTTTTAAATCATGGAATTATATATTTATATAAATTCCATAAAGGTGTATTTTATGATGAGAATTACGGTTTTGAGACTGGTTGGTATTCTTATCATGCTGATGCATGATATGTGATATGTTTAGTCCCGGTGGACATCTAATCAGTGATCCACATAGGACAATATAGGTTATGGCCATAGATTTGACCGGTGTACTTCCTTACCCTCCGAGGTATACAGTATGATAAGATTGATGTCTATCTTAGACTCCATAAATGATAGGTAATATGTTTTCAAAAGGAAGAAATGATAATTCTAATATTCTTTCTATGGTCTCAAATGAAATATTAGATCATAAGTACTACATGAGATCTGATAAGACAGTGGAAAATACATATGGCATAAAGGCCAATCCGAGCAGAGACTCGATGATTGAACCGTGGGAGCCACCTCTAGAGTCCTTCGGGAACTAAGTGCTACACGTGTTCTGATGTTTCAGTACAGGCCATACCGAGCAGAGACTCGATGATTGAACCGTGGGAGCCACCTCTAGAGTTTCGGGAACTAAGTGCTACACGTGTTCTGATGTTTCAGTACAGGCCATACCGAGCAGAGACTCGATGATTGAACCGTGGGAGCCACCTCTAGAGTCCTTCGGGAACTAAGTGCTACACGTGTTCTGATGTTTTAGTAAAGGCCAGACCGAGCAGAGACTCGATGATTGAACCGTGGGAGCCACCTCTAGAGTCCTTCGGGAACTAAGTGCTACACGTGTTCTGATGTTTTAGTAAAGGCCAAACCGAGCAGAGACTGATGATTGTACCGTGGGAGCCACCTCTAGAGTCCTTCGGGAACTAAGTGCTACACGAGTTCCGAAGTGTTAGTATGAGAAATCGTAGGATATTGTGACGATAAGTAAGTGATTGTGATTCGTGAATTCGACAAATGTCAAAGGATGAAATAGATCTTGTGCATATGACATGTGATGTGTGTGATATATCGGATGAGTAAGGCACTGGGGTGGTAAATCCCTGGTTAACAGAGATCCAGGCACTCCCGGTCCTTACAATAAGTTCGTTTCTTTCACACTTAATCATACTAATAAAAAGAATGATGCTTGGTGAACTTAAGGATGGAATGAAAGCAAGAATAAGTTTAAGACGTCTGGGTACATACGAAATGAGTTTTAAAGAAAAGAAAATGATGATGATTTAACTAATATTCTTTTCAAAGAATATATAAATATTAGTTATTTTATTTAAATCCTTTATTTCGTGAAAGCATCATTTTGAAAAGAATACGAAAAGATTTTGGGATAAAAAAAAAGGAAAAAGAAAAAAAAAGGATTTATTAATTCAAAATGAAATGAAAAATCTCTCTCTACAGTTGCTTCTAGGTTCCGGAACAAGTATGGTATTCTAAAATACCTACCTTACTCTAATCGGATCCCTAGCCGACTGTAGTATCCTTCCTACATGCGAGCCTAGAGCCCATAGGAAAAATGAAAAAGATTTTCAGCATATAGGAAGCTGAGTATCAAGTGAGGCATATAATTCTCTTACTGAGCCGTGGTTTTGCTCACCCCTTAATTTTCAACATTTCAGGTTTTGATGAATGTGAGTTCAGTGGATTGTGGATCCTGGCTGTACACGAAGGACAATGTGTCAGACCGACTGTTTATTTGAGGTATGATCATTTATTCTCTGTATTTAGACATGTCAACAGTACTACTTATCTGATAAATTACGATAGGGGATGTGTATAATATAAACAATACATTGTAAAATTGTTTAACAGTCAGTACAAGTGAAGTATCACAGACAGCCCAACCGGTTAAGATGTGTATAAGAAGATGAAAAATGTGGTCACGGGTCGTGACAGATTTAATGGTATCAGAGCAATGGTTGGCCTGATGTCTGTGGATACTTTTGGAAGGAAAAGAGTTAAACATCCCCGGTAGTACTGTGTCGTCTGAATACATAGAGAAAATAAATGATTGTAATGGAGTAAAATGATTTAAAGGGAGTGAGAAAAGTATAAATTGAGAATGTTAAAGAAGAAAATAGGCTCAGAAATTACCGAAAAATTGGTGATTCTTCTAATCTATATGAAGGCCTGTTCGGTAAGGAACAGAAATGGACTCGGTGAGGGCCCACCAGTACTTTTCTGTCCGAACCGAACTGAGACCTGAAAGTGATGGTATAAAATAGGAGAATAAAATATCATCATTAAATAGACTTTAAGATCACCGATTGAGGGTAATTTGAAGAGAGAGAAAATTTTTAGCCAAAAATTACCAAAATACCCCTACCCCCAAAATTTTACTGGGAGTCAAAATAGATCACCAGAAGTTGGAATTGATCGATTTGACAGAGAAATTAAGGATATAAAGTTGAAGTACAAGCAAAATAATCCAATTATGGATTTTAGTGAATTTCCCTATCGAAATCGAATGAGATCTAAATTGCTAGTATAAGTATCAAAAAGGATAATATCAACTTATAGATGATGAGTTCATTGATTTGAATGTATATTGAGGGGAAAAAAATATAAAATAAAATAATAAATGTCGAAATGACGAAAATGCCCCTATGCTGGGCGATGTTCGGAATAGTGATAAAAACGAGTTGATTTGGAATCCATTGATAGTAATGGAATTACTAATGGCATAGAGGATGTCAGATGAATATAACGATCCCTATTACTGATTCCACTAACACTTAGATTACGGACGCGAATTGGGATTTTGTTTCCCGATAAAACCGTGCGTGAGGTGGATCCTGTATGGATCCCAGTGGGTAGCCATCGCCTCACAGAGCGGACAGTACGGATGAGTGGCGTTGTCACAGCAATCGTTGTCGATGGGCCTAAAAAGGGGTTGCCATGGCCGGTTGGGCTGGTCCGTCACAATTGTGTACGGGAGGACGGCGAACGGGCCGGGGCCTTATATGATGCGATCCAAAGAGTGTAGTGGAATGTCATCAGATGATTGACCCGGTTATTGGCTGTAAGGGTCGAAAAATTAAGAGTGTGCTGAACGGGATCGTTGAATACTATGAAGAGTGAGATGATTACAGGAATTGACTGATGAGGTGAACAGTATCGATAATGAAATACATACTGGTGTGGTTACTTATGGTTCTATACGTTTTACTATTTTGAGGTATCAAACTGATAATCATATATAGAACCGACATATCTTGAAATATGTGCTACAGAATGAAGTACTGTGTGGAGTACTGTAAGTTAGAGAATAATTATAAGAATAGTGAAGTGATAAAAAGAAGATGACAGGTAACCTAAATTCTTCAGGACCCTTGAGACAGAACTGTGATGGGCGACTCAATGATGGGCGACCCGTAGTGGATCATGTGTTATGAGATATAGGCGAACTATGTCATCGCCGACTCACTAGTAAGGGTAAACCTGGGCGAAAGGAATCGTATAGGGAATGTTCGCCAACAGTCGATTCGAACAGGCGGGACTCTTACAAGAAGCTTAGTGATAACACGAGTGTAAGGAACTAGGTACGTAAGGGTGCCAAGGTTCAAACCTCGTGGAGAATATACTCAAGGGAACTAAGCCTGAATTCAGTAAATGGAAATGGTTTTAAAGTGAATAACGGAATTGAAACGGGTAGCTGTGAAGTGTGTCGAGAATCATTGTAATTGATACAGCTTACCAGAATGAGATTCGTAACGCTGTAAAGTATGACTAGGTAATGAAATCAAGGTAGAGTATGTATCAAAATGATTTGAATATGGAATGTCTCTGCCTTGAAACTACACTGTGAAATGATGGGAAACAATGATGAAGGTCCAAAATGATAAAAGAAGTGTGGTTAAAGAAACTGTCGGTTGAGAATCCCAATAAATTCCAAAGTAACATAGATTGAGAAATCAGGTTAATGTTGATTGGATCGTGGATATGAAATTTATTCTTAAGCTTGTATCGAAGAATATGGAAGAAATCCAACAAGCTTAAGAAAAGAATTTTTGAAAAATATTGTGGATGATGAAATTCACATTTATCGATGTAGAGGATGGAAATACAAATGACACGATTTAAGGATGAATTAAATGATATATTAACATTTTTATTATACACTAAAGTTCGTATGAAGAACAAATAAATATCTATATGGAAGTGATGCCTTAAATATGATTTAATCGGAGATGTACAAGGAGCTTATAAGAGCAATCTTTGTAAAAGGCATCATCAGATGAAAAGTTAAAGAACGATGGTCACAAGATGATAAGAAAGGTACGATTAAAGAAAGTATCAGATTTGATTTCCGATAAAACTTCCAAAGTGATATAAATTAGAGGAATCGAGATAACACTGATTTGATTTTAAATATGAAGTTAAATTCTAAGCTTATATCGGAAGATGTAGAAAGAATCTGAAAAGCTTAAGAAAATAACTCTAGAAAATGTGTGAATAATGAAATTCACGTGTAGAAGTCTGGATGACGAAAATACTGATAATGAAAAAATTGAGAATAAAGGAGTTATCTGTATAGGTGTAAATGAGAGAAATGCAAATGATGTTGAGTTGTAGACGAATCAAAAAGGATATATTAAATTTCTATCATTGATGAAGTTCTGGTGAAGAACAAGTATTAATCTACGTGAAAATAGACGCTTTATTGATCTGATTAGAGATACGTGAGGAGTAAATAAGACTAGCTGCTGTATAAAGCGTCCTTAGATAAAAGATTGAAGGTTGGTGTCCATAAGATGATGATTTGAACTCGAAGTGAATTTTACGAGTTCCTATTGAAGTTACAAGGGTAATGAGTTGCCTTGTAAAGTATATAAGCCTGAAGAATGAGGCATTCTTACATGAGTAAATGGATGAAATACTGATAGAGTCCAAAGTATAAATGGAACATGAGCAGCATTGTGATATGATCCTTAATCTCTTAAAGGCTATGGGATTGTGCTAAGATTTGCAACGAAGAAATTTAGCTAGACAGTATCTCCTCTTGAAATATATGATCTTGAGACGACAGGATGACAGTGAACCTATCTATGACATAAAGATAATGATTGAGATACGAAAGTAATGAGTCTAGCTAAATACTACTGCCATCCTATAAAAGAGTAATGAGACTGGCTGCTCTATAGACGAGATCTAATTAAAGAAATTAAAGTCGGCAGATGGATAAGTGTAAAGAAAAGATGGTATGCAAGATTTTAAAAGATCTTAGCAATATAGTACCATACCGATCGAGAAAACCGACAAAAAGGAATGAGAGTAAAAATATGAAAACGAAAATGAAAGTGAGATAAGGAAATAAATTGCATGACGAGAAGGGAACATTAATATGAAACAGTTCCCGAAGTTAAGATTGAGGGTGAATTGTGTTGGTTATCACATAACGGTGGCAAGATGTAAAAAAAAAAATCAAAGCCAGAATTAATAAGTGAAAGTAATGATACTCCAAGGGATAAGATAATTGATATGTTTACTGCCAGTAAAATGTTTGTACATATAACCACCTCGAAATGATAGAGATGGTGGAATTGTATAAATAATGTGGTGCTTAAATGGATAATTCGAGGATTCAATCACAGAATCTAAATTATGAAAAGAGTATATTCTCATGTATATTCTAAAATTTAAATGATATTGAATATACCATAAGAGTAAGAGATGTAATGACCATACTACATGAAAAAAGACATGGAGAGAAAATGATTGTCTCATGATTTATTTCTGTAAGAGATGATTAACAGTAAAATTTGCAATGATATGTAGCCTTGATGGAATAAGTGTGAAAATGAATATTGTGGACAATAAAGAGTCCAAAAGAGAAATGATGATATGGAAGTGATTAAAGACTGAGGATCTAAATAGAATCACTTTCCATTATCAGACTTCTAGATTCTCTAGTGCCTTAGTCGAAGTATAAGTGTTAAACGGTGTGAATGTGTATGTACAGTTCCAGTAAGCCTTACATGTGATGGGAGTCTCTGTGTTGCCATATGCTAATGAGAGATAGCAAAAGGCTTTGAGATCCCAAGTGTATTGATAGCACCGCTCCATACTGATATATATTTACATATATGAGCGTGAGATGTAAACGCTCCATGATATTGAGAGAGCGTATGCATGAGATGTGAAAACTACTGGAACACTTACATATAATTGATTGACATGAGTACATGATAATACCAAATTATGTCGACTCGGCACTAAGTGAGAAGAATGGATGATGAACAGCATAGATCAGCTGTAATATGAAAAATATTGTGTATGGACTCTTATATGAAAAGAATAAAAGGGAATAACTCCCGATTTGAGAAATGAACTTACGGGAGTGTAGACATATACGATGAAAGACAGCATGTAGTGGTCTAAAGCACTCTTGATGTTGAAAGTGTGCTGGCAGTATTACTTGGAGGGTGAACTAGAGGTCAGAAGTCGTAAGTATACGACATATACCCCCTTTTGGACTTAAGTTAAAATCGGATGACCGAATTTCTTAAGGTGGGGAGGATGTGATAACCGTAAATTTTTCAATTATTGGAAATAATAAATATTGAAAATAAATATTAAAGAAAATAGATAAGAGGAAATAAATAAATAAAAGTAAATAAATAAAATTTATTTACGAGATGGGAATATCGTTGAAATTCCCGAAATTAAGGAAAGTGAGAAATTTAAAATTTGATAAATTGGAAATAAGGGAAGGATAAAATTATGGGAAATAATGAAGAGAAAAATTTAATTTAGAGAATGAAAATCCAAAATTTAATAAGAGAATAAGAAAATAAATGAAATATATTTATATAATTATATATTATTATATAAATGTATTTTTATACCAATACATATGTATTCAAAATATTATATAGTATATTTTAAAATACGTTGTTATATATATAGAAATATATATATACTATTTCATAAATTCAAATAATACATATGTATATAAATATAATGTTTTATGTGTATATATAATTATGTAAATACATATAGAAGAAAAGTAAGTATGGTTTTATATTAAAGTTTATATGTATAAATATTTTATTATAGCATTTATATAATTTATATATATAAATGTTACTTAATTTTAAGTATATATATAAATATACACATATATACTAGACATGTATTTTGTAATGTACAATATGTATTTTGTATATAATATATATTGTATAATATTATGTATGAAATAATGTAAGTATAACATATAATATATATTATATGTATAAAATATAAAATATAGTGTATAATATATAGTGTATTTTATACCAAATATAGAAAGAGAACAAAAACATAAAAGTAAAAGGAAATAAAACAGAAAAGGAAAAGAGAAGGCGGGAAGGACCCGATCCTCCCTCCCAGCCAGACCGCCGGTGGCGGAGCCGCCACCGCCGGCGAGGGGAAAATGAAGGCGAGACGCCACCGGCCAGAGAAAAGGAAGACGCTGCCGGCGGCGTGAAGAGACAGAAACAGATTCGACGGAAAACAGAAGCAAACGCCGGAAGAGAAAAGGAAAATGGCCGACGGCGGTGCCGGCCGAATCGGTGGCTGCCACCACCACCAAAGCTTCACCGGAGGAAGAGGAAGCTGATGGAGGCCACCGGAGACGCAATGGACGGCGGAGGAACGCTGACGAAGAGGAAGAAGAACCGAGGCAAAACCGCCTCGATCCGTCGCCGTGCCGCCGATCCAGGGCAAACGGAGGGCACCGGCAAGTTCGTCATGCAGCTGGCCAACTGAGGGACGCCTGAACCACCGGAGAACCGGCCGCCGGGGAGGAACCGGCGAGGAAAGGAGCTGGACCGGTCTGACCGGGAAAGGAAGAAGAAAAAAGAAAAGAAAAAGGAAAAAGAAAAAAGAAAAAGAAAAAGAAAAGAAAGAAAGAAAAGAAAAAGAGGAAAAAGGAAGAAAAAGAGGAAAAAAGGAGAATTTCGAGAATTCGGAAAATTCCCGGAAATTTGACAACCCGAGATTTTACAAATTCGGTAAGAAATTTCCCGAGAATTTAATTTCAGAAAAAAATTAAGTAAATTATGAAAAATTCTAAAAAAATTAGAATTTTAATTCCAGAAATTATTTTCAGCAATCGGGATAAGGAATCGGGAGAAATGGAGTGCAGGCGCGATCGATAAGCGGAATTCGCCGACCCGAAAAAAGGTAAGGGATGCATGTGCAGCACTGTAAGGATACTTAGTCTGCATAATTTAATTGAAATATTTTATGCAATTATTTTATGAAAATTATTATGATGCATGATTTGCTGAAAATAATTTGGGAAGAAGTACTGGCTGAAAGATTTTAAACTGTATTTTCCGTGCAGGAGGTTAGTAAATCGGCAGCCGTTATGCTGCCGAAAATTTTAGAAAAACTTTAAAAAATCATATTAAATGATTTTATTTCCGAATTTCGATAGTAAATCACGAAACATGAGGAAATTACTAAATTTCATAAAACATGAATATAATGAGATGAAATTTTAAAATATTCTTGTATTCGAGAATGGTGACAATGAAACCACCGAAAATTCTCGGAATAGATAAATTACACGAATTACGAGACGAAAGATGAAGTGAAATATAGTGCGTTTTCTTATGAATATTTTTATAAATATTCACTAAAGGATTTTAACCCTTATGGTTTTAAATCATGGAATTATATATTTATATAAATTCCATAAAGGTGTATTTTATGATGAGAATTACGGTTTTGAGACTGGTTGGTATTCTTATCATGCTGATGCATGATATGTGATATGTTTAGTCCCGGTGGACATCTAATTAGTGATCCACCGAGGACAATATAGGTTATGGTCATAGATTTGACCGGTGTACTTCCTTACCCTCCGAGGTATACAGTATGATAAGATTGATGTCTATCTTAGACTCCATAAATGATAGGTAATATGTTTTCAAAAGGAAGAAATGATAATTCTAATATTCTTTCTATGGTCTCAAATGAAATATTAGATTATAAGTACTACATGAGATCTGATAAGACAGTGGAAAATACATATGGCATAAAGGCCAATCCGAGCAGAGACTCGATGATTGAACCGTGGGAGCCACCTCTAGAGTCCTTCGGGAACTAAGTGCTACACGTGTTCTGATGTTTCAGTACAGGCCATACCGAGCAGAGACTCGATGATTAAACCGTGGGAGCCACCTCTAGAGTACTTCGGGAACTAAGTGCTACACGTGTTCTGATGTTTCAGTACAGGCCATACCGAGCAGAGACTCGATGATTAAACCGTGGGAGCCACCTCTAAAGTCCTTCGGGAACTAAGTGCTACACGTGTTCTGATGTTTCAGTACAGGCCATACCGAGCAGAGACTCGATGATTGAACCGTGGGAGCCACCTCTAGAGTCCTTCGGGAACTAAGTGCTACACGTGTTCTGATGTTTTAGTAAACGCCAGACCGAGCAGAGACTCGATGATTGAACCGTGGGAGCCACCTCTAGAGTCCTTCGGGAACTAAGTGCTACACGTGTTCTGATGTTTTAGTAAAGGCCAAACCGAGCAGAGACTCGATGATTTTACCGTGGGAGCCACCTCTAGAGTCCTTCGGGAACTAAGTGCTACACGAGTTCCGAAGTGTTAGTATGAGAAATCGTAGGATATTGTGACGATAAGTAAGTGATTGTGATTCGTGAATTCGACAAATGTCAAAGGATGAAATAGATCTTGTGCATATGACATGTGATGTGTGTGATATATCGGATGAGTAAGGCACTGGGGTGGTAAATCCCTGGTTAACAGAGATCCAGGCACTCCCGGTCCTTACAATAAGTTCGTTTCTTTCACACTTAATCATACTAATAAAAAGAATGATGCTTGGTGAATTTAAGGATGGAATGAAAGCAAGAATAAGTTTAAGACGTCTGGGTACATACGAAATGAGTTTTAAAGAAAAGAAAATGATGATGATTTAACTAATATTCTTTTCAAAGAATATATAAATATTAGTTATTTTATTTAAATCCTTTATTTCGTGAAAGCATCATTTTGAAAAGAATACGAAAAGATTTTGGGATAAAAAAAAAGGAAAAAGAAAAAAAAAGGATTTATTAATTCAAAATGAAATGAAAAATCTCTCTCTACAGTTGCTTCTAGGTTCCGGAACAAGTATGGTATTCTAAAATACCTACCTTACTCTAATCGGATCCCTAGCCGACTGTAGTATCCTTCCTACATGCGAGCCTAGAGCCCATAGGAAAAATGAAAAATATTTTCAGCATATAGGAAGCTGAGTATCAAGTGAGGCATATAATTCTCTTACTGAGCCGTGGTTTTGCTCACCCCTTAATTTTCAACATTTCAGGTTTTGATGAATGTGAGTTCAGTGGATTGTGGATCCTGGCTGTACACGAAGGACAATGTGTCAGACCGACTGTTTATTTGAGGTATGATCATTTATTCTCTGTATTTAGACATGTCAACAGTACTACTTATCTGATAAATTACGATAGGGGATGTGTATAATATAAACAATACATTGTAAAATTGTTTAACAGTTAGTACAAGTGAAGTATCACAGACAGCCCAACCGGTTAAGATGTGTATAAGAAGATGAAAAATGTGGTCACGGGTCGTGACAATAGTATTTCTTCCCTTTTCTCTCAGTGGAGATACTACGAGCAACATATGGTCAAAATGAAATCTTCCAACATGATATTCATTGTTCAATGAGGCATCATCTATGGATTTGCATCATTGCCATGGAAAGATTGATGCATGGGGTGCAAGACATTCTTAAAAAAAGAAAAAAAGAAAAAAAAAGAAAAAGCAAAAAAATAAAATAAAAAGAAAATTGATTGTGACATCATGCACTTAAGATATTCGGATGATTCCAAACAATAAAGAAAAATCCTTTCAAAAAAAAAAGAGAAAAAAAAAAGAAAGCAAAAAAATTCCAACAAGCCCAATCCAAAAAAAATGAAAAAAGAAAACATAAAAATAAAGCTTTCTTTACCCTTTTGATTCAAGGAATAACTCTTCAAGTTAAGTGGCCATGTTTGAAATGACAAATGGCCATCTTTCGTCATCCATTCAAAAATTTGAAAATTTATCCATTTGCTACCCCTTTTGAGCTTGATGAATTTTTTTAATTAACCCTAACCAAGGATCACCCTCTACATTGAGGGGCAAGTGCAAAAAAAAAAAGAGAAAAGAAAGAAAGAAAGAAAGAAAGATCTTTTCGAAGAACATGAATGATCCAGCCCTGGTTTCTAGATGAAAAAAGAAGATTATTATGATGAGGGACGAGTTTGAATTAAATTGATCTTCAATAATTTTGGACAAACAAAAAAAGAAAAAAAGAAAAACGGAGAAATAAAATGATGAAAGGTGAGACTTGTAGTGAAAAAAGTCTTAAAGTGAATCCTTTAATCATATTAAATGATCCTTGGTTTGATCACCTTCAAACACATTTTTGAGCCTTTTTATCCATTCTTTCAAAACCTCAAACCTTGGCCTACATTACATACCTTAGAAAGTCCATTTCGATCAAGCTTGGATACTTAAACTGAAGAGATTGTTCCTTGAAGAGTCATAAAACCTATGAAACACTTATCTCATTTTTTTTGCCAATATTATCCTTTGATAACCCTTGCACTCCTTTCAAATGAATTTTGAATTTTTAAGTGCATGATGAAACAATCGTAAAAAAAAAAAAAACAAAATGAAAGAATGAGGCTTTAGGGTAAAAACTCCAAAAGGGGCAGTCTAGAGCAAAAGTGAGAACTCTTTGAATTCATTCATGGTGTTGTTAATGCCACAACAGAAACGGCATCAAGAAAGTCGTTTTGAAGCGACCAATGGGCATCCCAGACCATCAAGATATCCGAGAATGCCTTTTTGAGAACCATTAAAAGGATTGGTACCAAGATTGAAGCTTCTGTCTCCTCCCAATGCCAAAATTTTGAACCCATCGTAGCTAGTCCTGACAAATATCAAAATACCTCATTTGAAAATTAAAAGAGTGTCAGTTTTGATTGCACTTTAAAATGAATCTTTTCACAAAAAAAATCATTTCAAGGAATCTAGTGTTTTTTAAAATAATTTAAACTTTCTTTTGTGAGCCTAGATGAAGGGACACCCATCCCTTTTCTCATCAAATGACAACTATCCTTCCCAAACCAAAACCTTGGTGTGTGAACTCACTCAATTGAGTTGATGAGAATAACTTACCATTTTTCTCCATATACATTCAAACAGTGATCACCAATTTTTAAGAGAGGAATGTTAAATATACTGCATAATTGTGGGTCTTAGGTTCAACTTCCTTTGACTAGAGTATGGGGTAATCTGTAAAATTGAAGAGTTTTGACTGGATAAACATTTTTGGATAATGAAATCATTTATATCCCTCAAATGAAAAATGGAAAGGATGTTTTACAGGAAATAATAAGCTCCTTGAGATTTCTTTGGGGCAATCTTGTTCGATTTTTTTTAGTATTTCTAGGGAAAAATGAGAGGGAAATTTGATAATTATGGTAGGGCAATGAACTTTTTGTGCCTTCTTGGAGCAATTCTCATTAAGGAAAATTTTGATAGTGTTTCAAAATAATAGTAAAAAGGAATGTGATGATTGGGGCAACTCTTGAAAAAATATGGACTTCATGGAATAAAGAATTTTGTTGAGAAAGGGATCAAATAGAAAATTCTTAGATCATTGTGTTTGCATCTTTATAGTGCAAATTGGCATTTTCATAAGACGTTTGAATTTGCATTTGGACAAAAGTTGTTTGCATTGGCATCACAATAGCTGATCATTCACTGAAATAAAATTGCATTTGCATCATCAATCATTGCATTTGTCAATGTTGAAAAAAAGAGAAAGGGAAGATAGGAGTTTTGTGTATGAGGAAAGAAAATGAAAATTGAAAAAAGGAAAAGAAAAGTTTTTGTGAAAGAGAGGAGTTTCTTTTTGAAAATGACAAGAATATCAAAATGTAGCTTGAAAAAAAAAAGAAAAAGAGAAAAAAAAATGATACTTCTTTTTTAAAGAACAAAGGAAAGAAAAAGCAAGAAGAACAAAAGTCAAACAAAGGGAGAAAATGAGATGAGTTAATGGAATTCAGAGAATACGAGAGATAAAATGGAAAGTTCCAAAATTTTGAGAATTTGAGATGAGATAGTAAAGAATTGTTAAAGGAATTTGCAGAATCCAGAATCTTCGAAAAATAATTGCAATTTTGATGTTGGATGAAAATTTAAGCCCAATAAAGTTGGCACCTAGATGAGGTATCAAGCCCAACGTAGTTGACAAAGTTGAAAATTTAAGCCCAACGTAGTTGGCACATAGATGATGTCTAAGCCCGATGTAGTTGGCACCCAAGATGTTTAAGCCCAACGTAGTTGGCACCCAAGATGTTTAAGCCCAACGTAGTTGGCACTGTTGTGTGGTATTAAGCCCAATGAAATCGGCACATAATTAAGAGATGAGATTTAAGCCCAGTAAACCTGGCACCTAGATGATGTTTAAGCCCAATGTAGTTGGCACCGTTGTGTGGTATTAAGCCCAATGAAATCGGCATATAATTAGATGGGATTTAAGCCCAGTAAAGTTGGCACCCAAGATATTTAAGCCCAACGTAGCTGGCACCTAGATGAAGTTTAAGCCCGATGTAGTTGGCACCGTTGTGTGCTATTAAGCCTAATGAAATTGGCACATAATTAGAGGAGACTGTTAAGCCCAGTAAAGTTGGCACCCAAGATGTTTAAGCCCAACGTAGCTGGCACCAAGATAAATTTAAGCCCAATGTAGTTGGCACCGTCGTATGGTATTAAGCCCAATGAAATCGGCATATAATTAGATGGGATTTAAGCCCAGTAAAGTTGGCACCCAAGATGAATTTAAGCCCAATGTAGCTGGCACCTAGATGAAGTTTAAGCCCGATGTAGTTGGCACCGTTGTGTGGTATTAAGCCCAATGAAATCGGCACATAATTAGAAGAGATTGTTAAGCCCAGTAAAGTTGGCACCCAAGATGTTTAAGCCCAACGCAACCGGCACCTAGATGAAGTTTAAGCCCGATGTAGTTGGCACCGTTGTGTGGTATTAAGCCCAATGAAATCGGCATATAATTAGAGATGAAAGATTTAAGCCCAGTAAAGTTGGCACCCAAGATGAATTTAAGCCCAACGTAGCTGGCACCTAGATGAAGTTTAAGCCCGATGTAGTTGGCACCGCTGTGTGGTATTAAGCCCAATGAAATCGGCACATAATTAGAGGAGATTGTTAAGCCCAGTAAAGTTGGCACCCAAGATGTTTAAGCCCAACGCAACTGGCACCTAGATGAAGTTTAAGCCCGATGTAGTTGGCACCGTTGTGTGGTATTAAGCCCAATGAAATCGGCATATAATTAGAGATGAAAGATTTAAGCCCAGTAAAGTTGGCACCCAAGATGAATTTAAGCCCAACGTAGCTGGCACCTAGATGAAGTTTAAGCACGATGTAGTTGGCACCGTTGTATGGTATTAAGCCCAATGAAATCGGCACATAATTAGAGGAGATTGTTAAGCCCAGTAAAGTTGGCACCCAAGATGTTTAAGCCCAACGTAGCTGGCACCAAGATAAATTTAAGCCCGATGTAGTTGGCACCGTCGTGTGGTATTAAGCCCAATGAAATCGGCATATAATTGAATGGGATTTTAGCCCAATAAAGTTGGCACCCAAGATGAATTTAAGCCCAACGTAGCTGGCACCTAGATGAAGTTTAAGCCCGATGTAGTTGGCACCGTTGTGTGGTATTAAGCCCAATGAAATCGGCATATAATTAGAGATGAAAGATTTCAGCCCAATCAAGTTGGCACCCAAGATGAATTTAAGCCCAACGTAGCTGGCACCTAGATGAAGTTTAAGCCCGATGTAGTTGGCACCGTTGTGTGGTATTAAGCCCAATGAAATTGGCATATAATTAGAGATGAAAGATTTAAGCCCAGTAAACTTGGCACCCAAGATGTTTAAGCCCAATAAAGCTAGCACCTAGATGATGTTAAGCCCAGTAAAGTTGGCACCTAGATCATGTCTAAGCCCGATGTAGTTGGCACCGTTATGTGGTATTAAGCCCAATGAAATCGGAACACTATGAGATGAGATTTTAAGCCCAATTCAATTGGCACCAAAATTTTGAACCTAATTAAGTGGATGCATGATTTTCAAGGTAGGAAATGATTTCCAAGTCCTCCGGGCACAATCAGAATTTTTAAGTTTCATTGCCTCTGCTGCAAGAGGAGCACATTTCCAGCAAAAATTCAAAGTTTCACCGCCTCTGCTGCAAGAGGAGCACATTTCAAAAAAAGAATTTAAAGTTTCATCGCCTCTGCTGCAAGAGGAGCACATTCTTAGAAAAATTTAAAGTTTCATCGCCTCTGCTGCAAGAGGAGCACATTTTTAGAAAAAGAATTTAAAGTTTCATCGCCTCTGCTGCAAGAGGAGCACATTTCAAAAAAAAAGAATTTAAAGTTTCATCGCCTCTGCTGCAAGAGGAGCACATTTCAAAAAAAAGAATTTAAAGTTTCATCGCCTCTGCTACAAGAGGAGCACATTTCAAAAAAAAAAAGAATTTAAAGTTTCATCGCCTCTGCTGCAAGAGGAGCACATTTCAGAAAAAAAAAAAATTTAAAGTTTCATCGCCTCTGGTGCAAGAGGAGCACATTCCAAAAATAAAAAATAAAAAAAAAAGAAGAAGAAAAGGAAGAAAGAAAAAAAAAACAAGAGATTAGGTCATAAGCCGGACAAAATTAGTGTGTCTATTGTCTTTGCTCTATTCCTGATTCTCAGCAATGAACAAAGAGGGGCAGCTGTTGACACCTAATTTTGTCATATTATTATTATTATATATTTGTTTTATTATTTGTTTTGTTTTTATTATTATTATTATTATTTGTTATTATTATTATTATTATTATTATTATTATTATTATTATTATTATTATTATTATTATTATTTTTTGTCTAAGTTCCATAAGCATTGAATAGGGTTTCCTTCCCCATAACCGCCGGCCTTCCTCCTGCCAAACCATCCCATCCGCCGGCCACAGCCCCTGCCTACTCCACCCCCTTCAAAAACCCTTCTTCAAGCCTCGGCTCAAGGGGAACCTTCGGACCATTCGATACACAGACTCCCCTCACTGTCAAGCCTCACCCGGAACCACTCAGATCTCCGGACACTAACACTCACCCGAGCATCATCCACGACCCACACAGAAAATCCAACCAACACCGAGACTCTAAATCACTATAACCACCACCGCACAACCGACGACCGCCACTTGCCTACCCAAAATCACCTCGGATTTCCACCATCACCACCATAACCCCAACAGACACCACCAACTTACCACAACAGAAACCCAAAAAAAAAAAACTAAACCTGAGACTCTTGGATCTCAGATCTGGAAACCCTAGATCTAAAACCTAGATCTCAAAACCTGCAAAAAAAAAAAACCAAAAACAGAAATCACAACAACACACCAGCCGAACCATCAACCACAAAAAAAAACAGAAAAGAAAAAAGGGGAGGAAATGGTTTCGGTGAAGCTTAGATCTAAGTAGTTAGGAGGCTTTTTGAGTGAAAACGGTGGTCGGAATCGGGCTCAGGAGGTGGAGAGGCATCGGAAAGTGGGAAGCTTTTTGTGATCCGGCTACCTGTGACGGCGGCCGGCGGTGGTGTAGGCGGCGGCCGAAAATCGCCCCAGGCCGGGAGAGCTTTGAGAGTTTTTTTTGTGTGAAAGGAGAAAAATGAAAGAGTAAAAAAAAAGAAGGTTTTTATAGCTAAAAAATTTGGCTGACCCGCGCGGATCCGAATCCGACCCGGGATCCGCTCGCCCGACCCGGCTCAGCCATCGCTCGAGTACCGCTCCGCCAGATTCGACCCGACCCGTGTCTGCCACCCGTTCCTAGTTGGGCCCAGCATCCAACAGGCTCCTTTTGGCTTTTGGGCCCTCATTTGGCAGCCCAACACTAATCCAAGTCCATTTATTTGGAGGCTTTCATTTGGGTATACTTCCTCTAATTTTAACTATTTTATCTTAATGTTTTGGTTCTTAAATAATAACAATAATAATAATAATAATAATAATAATAATAATAATAATAATAATAATAATAATAATAATAATAATAATAATAATAATAATAATAATAATAATTATTATTATTATTATTATTATTATTATTATTATTATTATTATTATTATTATTATTATTATTATTATTATTATTATTATTATTATTATTATTATTATTATTATTATTGTTATTGTTATTATTATTATTATTGTGTTTTATTGTTATTATTATTATTATTATTATCTTAGGAAAATATATGGATTATATATATGTTGAACAATAAATTTTGAAAGACACATGGTTAATAGATATGTTATATAAATATATATTTTTACAAATATAAATAAAGGAAATATGAAAACTATATATTTTTCATTTATTATATTATTTAACAATGTTAAAATTTAACAATTTGTCTGATGATGGGATGTCATGAGACTCATACTAAATGTTACCAGAGTATTGAGATATGATAGTTATTAAATTTCAATATTTACTTAGTATGATTTTTCAATAATTTATTTTATAAAAATAAAAATTTATAAGTTTTTTAAAAAGAAAATTGAAAAAGGAAATTAATAATAAAAATTAAATTTAATTAAATATTTGTCTGATGATGGGATGTCATGAAACTCACGAGTAGTGATTTCTTGACTGATCCCTAGGTGAAAAGAGTCGTACTAAATGTTACCAGAGTATTGGGATATTTAGTATGATTTTTCAATAATTTAAATTTTTATAAAAAATAAAAATAAATAAGTTTTTAAAAGAAAATAAAAAGATTAATATAAAATTTCAAATTTGATTAATGTAAACTTCCGATGATGGGATGTTATGAAACTCACGAGTAGTGATTTTTTGACTGATCCCTAGGTGAGAAGAGTATACTAAATGTTACCAGAGTATTGGGATATTTAGTATGATTTTTCAATAATTTAAATTTTTATTAAAAAATAAAAATGAATAAGTTTTTTAAAAGAAAATAGAAAAAAGGAAATTAATAATAATTTCCCGAGGATGGGATGTCATGAGACTCACAAGTAGTGATTTCTTAATGTTTTGGTTCTTAAATTATTATTATTATTATTATTATTATTATTATTATTATTATTATTATTATTATTATTATTATTATTATCATTATTATTATCATTATTATTATTATTATTATTATTATTATTATTATTATTATTATTATTGTTATTATTATTATTATTGTGTTTTATTGTTATTATTATTATTATCTTAGGAAAATATATGGATTATATATATGTTGAACAATAAATTTTGAAAGACACATGGTTAATAGATATGTTATATAAATATATATTTTTACAAATATAAATAAAGGAAATATGAAAACTATATATTTTTCATTTACTATATTATTTAAGAATGTTAAAATTTAACAATTTGTCCGATGATGGGATGTCATGAGACTCACAAGTAGTGATTTCTTGACTGATCCCTAGGTGAGAGGAGTCATACTAAATGTTACCAGAGTATTGGGATACTTAGTATGATTTTTCAATAATTTATTTTTATAAAAAATAAAAATTTATAAGTTTTTTAAAAAGAAAATTGAAAAAGGAAATTAATAATAAAAATTAAATTTAATTAAATATTTGTCCGATGATGGGATGTCATGAAACTCACAAGTAGTGATTTCTTGACTGATCTCTAGGTGAGAAGAGTCTACTAAATGTTACCAGAGTATTGGGATATTTAGTATGATTTTTCAATAATTTAAATTTTTATTAAAAATAAAAATGAATAAGTTTTTTAAAAGAAAGTAGAAAAAAGGAAATTAATAATAATTTCCCGAGGATGGGATGTCATGAGACTCACAAGTAGTGATTTCTTGATTGATCCCTAGGTGAGAGGAGTTATACTAAATGTTACCAGAGTATTAGGATACTTAGTATGATTTTTCAATAATTTATTTTTATAAAAAATAAAAATTTATAAGTTTTTTAAAAAGAAAATTGAAAAAGGAAATTAATAATAAAAATTAAATTTAATTAAATATTTGTCCGATGATGGGATGTCATGAAACTCACGAGTAGTGATTTCTTGACTGATCCCTAGGTGAAAAGAGTCGTACTAAATGTTACCAGAGTATTGGGATATTTAGTATGATTTTTCAATAATTTAAATTTTTATTAAAAATAAAAATAAATAAGTTTTTAAAAGAAAATAAAGAGATTAATATAAAATTTCAAATTTGATTAATGTAAACTTCCGATGATGGGATGTTATAAAACTCACGAGTAGTGATTTCTTGACTGATCCCTAGGTGAGAAGAGTATACTAAATGTTACCAGAGTATTGGGATATTTAGTATGATTTTTCAATAATTTAAATTTTTATTAAAAAATAAAAATGAATAAGTTTTTTAAAAGAAAATAGAAAAAAGGAAATTAATAAT
Organism: Heritiera littoralis; assembly: GCA_031772115.1. Taxonomy (NCBI): domain Eukaryota; kingdom Viridiplantae; phylum Streptophyta; class Magnoliopsida; order Malvales; family Malvaceae; genus Heritiera; species Heritiera littoralis. Next base: position 10,015,788 of record JAPDPK010000006.1, on the reverse strand, counting down.
AATTTCCCGAGGATGGGATGTCATGAGACTCACAAGTAGTGATTTCTTGACTGATCTCTAGGTGAGAAGAGTCATACTAAATGTTACCTGAGTATTGGGATACTTAGTATGATTTTTCAATAATTTATTTTTATTAAAAATAAAAATTTATAAGTTTTTTTAAAAGAAAATTGAAAAAGGAAATTAATAATAAAAATTAAATTTAATTAAATATTTGTCCGATGATGGGATGCATAAAACTCACGAGTAGTGATTTCTTGACTGATCCCTAGGTGAGAAGAGTCGTACTAAATGTTACCAGAGTATTGAGATATTTAGTATGATTTTTCAATAATTTAAATTTTTATTAAAAATAAATAAGTTTTTAAAAGAAAATAAAAAGATTAATATAAAATTTCAAATTTAATTAATGTAAACTTCCGATGATGGGATGTCATGAAACTCACGAGTAGTGATTTCTTGACTGATCCCTAGGTGAGAAGAGTCGTACTAAATGTTACCAGAGTATTGGAATATTTAATACGATTTTTCAATAATTTAAGTTTTTATTAAAAAATGAAAATGAATAAATTTTTTTTAAAAAAAAACAAAGATATATAAATAAATAAACAAATAAATAATGAAATTTAAAATTAAAAATTCATTTGCATTATTTTTATTTGTTTGCATCATATGCATTCATAATAATTTTCAAATAAGTGTGGACCTTCCAAGGATGAGATTCTGTAGAAGTCACAAGTAGTGATTCTTAAGAAATCTCTAGGTGAGGAAAATTATTTCAAATGCTGCCAAAAGTATTGGAGTATTCGATTTAATTATTCAATACAAAAGGGTTCACACTCACTTTCGATAAACAAAATCTAACATTTTTTTTAAAAATAAAAAATAATTTTGATAAATAATAAAATGCTTCAAAAATGGAATAAAAAGGAATTAATTTTAAATATTAAATTAAGATCATTTTATTAAAACCAAAGGATAACACATGATTATTATGGTACCGTTTTTAACGGGCGTCGTGGGGGTGCTAATCCTTCCCCACGCGTAACCGTACCCCCGAACCCAAATTTGTTTTCGCAGACCAAAATTGTCTTTTTAATAAAACTTAATTAATTTTGAGATTTTGTTAAAAAGATAAGTATTTTTAGGTGGCCAATCACACCTAGTCAAAAAAGATTGGTGGCGACTCCTATTTTGTTTTTAAAATGTTTTTCAAAATCATCGAGTGCGAAGCCGTTACGACAGCCTTTTTTGAGAATCAGCCATATTACACCAAAGCTGACATTCAGGGGGAGAGTGCGAGAGAATATCAACTTTGGGAAACCGTACCTGCTGCTAAACCAGTACCTGCTGCTAAACCAGTACCTTTACCACCAGCCCAAATATCTAGTCCACCTATAATCCTCACAGAAATCCACCACCAACCTCTTGATCCTGAGATAACTAACACTCAACTTAGTCCTCAAAACCCTGAGTCTGTGAAAGAAACAACAACAAAAGACATGATTGTTTACTCAAGGAGACCGAAATCTCAAGAGGTAGAGAGTTGCACATCTCCAAAGCAAAACCAAGATTCAGAACCAAATCCAGAAGTTTTTGAGATGCATACAGGTAACATAATTACTGAACCTATCTCTAGTGATTTTCCTAGTGATCTTGACCAACCTATTGCAATAAGAAAAGGAGTAAGGACATGCACTCAGCATCCTATCAACAACTTTGTATCCTATGAGAGCCTATCTCCAGCTTTTCGTGTGTTTGTGTCCACTTTAACAGATGTTCAAGTTCCAAGCAATATTCAAGAAGCTCTCCAACAACCAAAATGGAAGGCTACTGTTTTGGAAGAAATGAAAGCACTAGAAAAGAATGGCACGTGGGTGATTACAGAACTTCCAAAACAGCAGCCTTCCATTTTGGTTGTTGGAGAGCTTCTTGAATATTGCTTGGAACTTGAACATCTGTTAAAGTGGACACAAACACACGAAAAGCTGGAGATAGGCTCTCATAGGATACAAAGTTGTTGATAGGATGCTGAATGCATGTCCTTACTCTTTTTCTTATTGCAATAGGTTGGTCAAGATCACTAGGAAAATCACTAGAGATAGGTTCAGTAATTATGATACCTGTATGCATCTCAGAAACTTCTGGATTTGGTTCTAAATCTTGGTTTTGCTTTGGAGATGTGTGACTCTCTACCTTTTGAGATTTCGGTCTCCTTCAGTAAACAATCATGTTTTTTGTTGCTGTTTCTTTCATAGACTCAGGGTTTTGAGGACTAAGTTGAGTGTTAGTTATCTCAGGATCAAGAGGTTGGTGGTGGATTTCTGTGGGGATTATAGGTGGACTAGATATTTGGGCTGGTGGTAAAGGTACTGGTTTAGCAGCAGGTAGGGTTTCCCAAAGTTGATATTCTCTCGCACTCTCCCCCTGAATGTCAGCTTTGGTGTGATTACAGAACTTCCCGAAGGAAAGAGTCCAGTTGGTTGCAAGTGGATATTTTCAGTTAAACACAATGCGGACGGAAGCGTGAACCGATTCAAAGCTCGTCTTGTTGCCAAGGGCTTCATGCAATCTTATGGTGTTGACTATGAGGAGACATTTGCTCTCGTGGCCAAGCTAAACTCAGTCCGTGTGCTGCTATCTTTGGCAGCTAACATAGATTGGCCTCTTCATCAACTAGACGTTAAAAATGCATTGTTGAACGGTGACTCAGAGGAAGAAGTCTTCATGGAGATTCCATCAGGATTTTATTCTCAGGAGAACAATGGTAAAGTGTGCAAGCTTCGTAAGTCACTAAATGGCCTCAAACAATCACCACGGGCTTGGTTTGATCGCTTAACAAAGGTTGTTAAGAAGTATGGGTTTTCACAGTGCCAAACCGATCACACTATGTTTGTTAAGCACTCATCTGATCACAAGATTGCTATCCTTATCGTTTATGTGGATGACATCATTCTTGCAGGGGATTACATGGAGGAGATTGTTGGGGTAAAGACCCTTTTGGCAAGAGAATTTGAGATAAAAGACTTAGGAAAGCTCAAGTATTTTCTTGGCATGGAAGTAGCTAGATCAAGAAATGGGATTTCTATTTCACAACGAAAATATGTTCTAGATCTTCTTAAGGAAACATGGATGCTTGGATGCAAACCTGCAGATACTCCTATGGATTCAAATGGCAAGTTAGGAGTTGAAGAAGAAAGTCCTCTAGTTGACAAAGGTAGATACCAAAGGCTTGTGGGGGAAACTAATTTATTTGACACATACTAGACCAGACATTTGTTTTGCTGTTAACCTAGTAAGCAGATTTATGAATAACCCTACCGAAGCACACATGGAAGCAATTTACTGGATTCTTCGATACTTAAAGAAAAGCCCAGGCAGAGGACTACATTTCAAGAAAACCTCAAATAGAGATGTTGAAGTTTTCTCAGATGCAGATTGGGCAGGATCTGTAATGGATCGGAGGTCAACCACCGGATATTGCACATTCGTATGGGGTAATTTGGTAACGTGGCGAAGCAAGAAGCAGACAGTAGTAGCTCGGAGTAGTGCTGAAGCAGAATTCAGAGCTATGTCTCATGGGATTTGTGAAGGAATTTGGCTTGAAAGGGTGTTGAAGGAATTGAGGATTTCAAAAGGAAGTTCTATGAAGGTGTTTTGTGACAACCAAGCAACCATAAGTATTGCCAAGAACACAGTTCACCATGATCGGACCAAGCATATCGAGATTGATCGCCATTTTATCAAAGAGAAAATCGAAGAAGACCAAGTCAGACTTGTCTACACGCCAACTAATCTTCAAACCGCAGATATTCTCACCAAGGCCCTTCCTAGAAACAATTTTGAAAGCTTGAAGTCCAAGTTGGGTATGATTGACATCTATAGAGGTGGCAAACGGGCAGTTCGGGCGGGTTTCGGTTCGGATTTTTTCGGTTACGGGTTTTCTCGGTTGCGGGTTTTTTCGGTCTCGGGTTTTTTCGGTTGCGGGTTTTATCGGTTTTGGGTTTTTTTGATTGCGGGTTTTTTCGGTTTCGGTCCAGTTTCGAGTTCGGTCCGGTTTTAATCGGGCGGGCTTAGCGGGCTTAGTCAAATTATTTTAAAATTTTATAAATTATAAATATTTTATAATTTTTAATGTAATAATTAATTTAATTTTATATAGTTAAATAAAAATATAATAAAAATGCTAAATTAAAGTTAAAATTTAATAAATGGGAATTGTATAATATATATATATATATATATATATATAGAAATTTGGTTGGGATGATTTTGAAAACATTGGGAGTGGACCAATGAAGAATATAGTTATCTACAATAATAAAAGAGAACATATCATCTATAATTATTACATTATAATTAATTAATCAAAATTTAAAGTCACGTGAGATCTATCAGAATAATACATAAAGTTCGCACTTGTAAATGATGGACCAGTACATAATTTTTAATTATAATTGATTAATTATCGTAAAAAGAATTACAAGTAAAATACTCGAAGACGTAAAAGACATTGAAAAAGTTTTAAATCTTGCATTGCATTTGCAAAAAATGAAAGCACTCTGCTATTGTAAACTTTTGCCTTGGAAGCATTTGGATTTCTATACTAATTAATTTTTTTGTCCACAAACTCCAACTACTAAAAATCATCTTTGAATTGCCAACAACCTTTTAGCCTAGTGGTTAAAGATGAGTTGTGGCATATTGTAAGTCTTGGGTTTGAATGCAACATCTCCATCCTTAGTTATTTAATATTTCCCTTGTAATAAAAAAAATCATCTTTGAATTTCAATTATAATTAAAACGATTATAATAGACATTACATTATATTAGACTTCATAATTTGTGTATATATATATATTGTATTCGTATTGCATCAAATATATTTGTATCATATAAAATATAAAAATTATTGTATTAAAATTTATATTGATATACCAAACACAATTTCTTTTCTAATTTTTATCAAAATTTGATCCACTATTACGTTCATTTTTTTTAATTATCATATCTACATTGCATGACAGTATATTGAGATAAAGATATTTCAAAGTTTGCTTTTGAAGTTGTTGGCTCTACCGAGAGGGGGGGTGAATCGGTTTTTCTAGTTATTTCTAATTTTCTTAACTCTTAATGCACAATCAAAGTCAAATAAACAACAATGAAATAAATGCAGTAAATAAGAGTAAGGGAAAGAGAAGCAAACACAAGTTTTATAGAGGTTCGGCCAATCTCTTGCCTACGTCCTCTCTCCTTGAACTCCTTGTCAAGGTTTTGATTCACCTCTTCCTTGAGAATGCTTACAAACCACTTGAAGGTGTGGCAAGACCTTTTACAATTTCTCTTGAGACTTTAGAAATCTCCCTCTAATCCTCTACCCTTGTAGTATTCCCACACTCTACAATATCAGACCTTACAAGGATAGCTCACCCCTTTGAATAACAGAATTTTCAGTGAATGGGTGAAGAACACAAAGAACTCTCACAAATGGAGTTTCACAATGAATAATTTCAGACTTGATTTTCTTTCTTGAAGCTTGAGGATTTTTGAGTGCTTGTTCTACCTCCAAACTTCATAAATACCTCTATTTATAACCCACCAAACGGATAGAACAGTTGGTGAAGCATTTAATGCAAATCCTCCCGTTGAAACCCTCAAAAACTAGCCGTTACTGTCAGGTCTCGTGCAAAGGGATCGATCCCTTTACCAGAGGGATCGATCCTTTTTATTGCGAGAGCATTTCAACTTGTTCCAGGGTGCTTGTCCAACTTACTGCCAAAATGGGATCGATCCCTCTACAGTAGGGATCGATCCCTTTTAACCAGAATGCCTTCCTGCACGTCTTTAACTGCAATTTGAGATAGTTTATGGTTTTTTTGTGATTCTAAGTCAGTTCAAAAACTTCTAGCACTTTTCTTAAGAGTATTTACTGACTTTTTCAGTTGAAATCACACTCCAAGACTTTGTTAAAATAGTTTCAATCATTGAGTTCATTCAAAGCAAATTTACTTGTATAAAAATCATTTTTAAGTTTACTTGAGTTTTGTCATTTTCAAAATACTTGTCAATTTAAAGCTAACAATCTCCCCCTTTTTGATATGACAAAACTTAAGGTAAATTTGCTTATGTGTTTGAAAATTGAGGTTACTTGATTATTTGAAAAACATTACTCCCCCTCAATATTTGCTCCCCCTCAATTTAATATAAGTTTACCACATTAATTCTCCCCCTTTTTGTCATAGCAAAGGAATAAATAGCACGGAGAAATGGTTAGTGGTAGAAGTCAATTTAAAGCAATAAGGGTAAACCAATAATAAGCAAAATAAGCAATAGTATTGGCAAGGAGATAGAGAGAAATAAAAAGCAACCCAATGTCATGAATGCACAATTAATGTCAGAACAAGACATAGTCATTAACATAAAACTACTAGAAAGCATAACTAGCACTATCATTAGCATAGTCATAGACATAGTCATAAAAGGTTCAAAACATATCACATCAGTGCAGAGATCTAAGAAAGTGCAGACAATGAAACACTAAAGCGGACAGAACACAGCAAAGGATAAAACACCAAGGCCATAAGCATAGCAAGGTAAAAGCGCATCCCACACGACAATCACAATCAGCGCCGAGGAAACGTCTTGTAGTATTGGTCCATGAAATCCTCGTGCTGCATACGAACATCTTGGATTTCATCATACATGGTTGCTTGAGTGTCCTCGATCTGATCAAGTCGCTGAGTGACGTCCTGCTGGAAATTTTGCTGAGAGGTGTGCATTTGTTGAAGCATGAGCATGATCTGGTCAAGAGAGGGTGACGTAGAGCCGGAGGGTGCAGAAGATGTGGGCGCTGCAGGTACGTCGTCTCCGTCTCCTCCTTCTTCTCCGACGTCTTCCGGAGCATGTTCGGGAGGTTCAGCCTGTCCATGACCCTTGACCCATTCGATTGTATCGCCCCGTTGACGTTGATACCACCCAAGATTATGGAGAGTGGCTAGATTGATCGTGGTGCTAGGATCCGGAAGTACACCAACCTCACATGAGCAGTCAACGCCTTGTTGAAGTAAGTAGAAGGCGAGAGGCTGAGGGAAGACAATGGTGTGGACCTTGCCAAGAACAATCTTCACCCAGTCATGAAGGATAAAGTGTAGGAGGTCTGGTTGTTCGCCGTCGGGTTCATGAATATGATGGAGCCAAAAACGATCAAGTTTGCGAAGGTGATCATGAGAATACCGGGTGCCAAGAGGGCGGAGATTCCATGAGATGATAATATGGAGGAGGCGTGCGAAGAGAGGAAGGTCACTTGCACGATTATTGGTAACGGGAAACACTAAGGGGACATCGATATTCTCATAGATATTACCGCCGTCGGGAACTCTAAAGATAAGAAAGAGGGATTGTGAGGTGATTTCAATGTGTTTGCCCATGACATAGGATCGAATTCTGACAACGCGACATTCATCATTTGGATCCGTGATGGTTTCGGCATTGGAAAAGAAAGCCCGAATGATGTTTGGAGGAACCGGAGTGTTGATTTTGAGAAAGTTAATCTAATTAAATTCAACGAATTTGGCCAAGTAAGGGAAATTAATTGATTCGAGGAAATCGAAATCAATTGGACGCCAATGCTTAATAGGCATATTGGCAAAGTTCGCTAGAAATCGTGTTTTCTCATTGGCATGGCGAAAGCATCGGTTAAAGGTGGCCGGTATGGAGGAGGAAGAGGAGGAAGCACTGGTTTTGCATTTTTGAGCACTGTGCTTAACTTTAGGAGCCATATGGAGTAAGAAAAAGATATAAAATTTCGTTGAGAACTTTTATCGAACAGGTGGTGTGCACAAGTTTGGGAAACTATGGATGAGTGTGTGGGAGAGATATGAGCTAACCAACAGCGGAGAGCCACAACCCAAGATGCATTTAACAATTATGACAAGGGAATTCGGATGAAAAACTACAAATAGTCTAAGTATAATCCCTAGAAAAAGACTAGTGCCAAATGAAGTGAAAACTGAGATGGAAAGTAAATTGATGCAAGATATGTAAATGGGCAGTCAAGACATGATGAGAGAAACTAGAAATGCAAGAAAAATTGAATGAAAAATGTGAGAAAAACTTACAATTAAAATGTTGGGTGAATAGTAACCATGGTGTGGAAGAAGAAGGAAGAGAAGAAAAGAGGAGATTTTGTCAGGAAATGAGGAGGGGAAATGAAAAAGAGGAAGAAATGAGGAAGATTGGTGAAAGAATGAAGTGATTTGGTGAAGAAACGAGTGAGATCTAGAGGATTTGGGATGAGAGAAAATAGGGAACGGCGTGAGAAGGTGAAGAAGAAGGTGAATAGTTTGAAAGGAAGGAGGGCCCGACGTTTTAAAAGAAGCGCGAAGTAAGTTCTATCACGAGGGGATCGATCCCCTACTGTAGAGGGATCGATCCCTTTTTGGCAGATTGCTTCCTTTCACCCAGATTTTTGGCTTGACAGACTGGAAATCAATCCTATTTGAGAAGAATTGTCTCCTTAGTCACTTGCCTCATTCGTGATGCATAAAAATGATTTGAAAACAATGGAACTTATGCATTTTTACCATCTTAAAATCAAAATCTGATGGTTTCCACTTGTGATGCATGAAATGAGTTTGAAAAACTGCAGAAAAAGTGCAGAATACTGCAGAAAAATGCAGAAACTTGCATAAGGGTGCAGAAATAGTAGATGAACATGGCTGTGATAGTGTCTTAACATTACAAATTGTGTTTTGGCTAATGAGAGAAGTTTATCATGATCAAAACACACAAAACTCAACAGTTCAACCTCAAAGAGCTATGAACATGAACAGTAACTCAGTAAGTTAAGGTCATGAATTGCAAGTGTAATTATATTCTTCAAATTGCTGTCTTGCAATCATCACAAACCAACCATGAGACATTCATGCAACATCAAATTACTTCAAGGAGCATTCATTATGCCTAATTCACCTCTAAGAGTGCAAAATCTCTCCTTGTCCAAGGGTTTTGTGAAGATATCAGCTAATTGGTGCAAGGTGTCTACATACTCCAGAATTATGTCCCCTTTTTGCACATGATCTCGTATAAAATGATGTCTAATCTCAATGTGCTTGGTTCTAGAGTGTTGGATGGGATTTTTTGTAAGATTGATAGCACTAGTGTTGTCACACTTAATAGGAACTTGGTTCATTTCTATTCCATAGTCTCTCATTTGTTGCTTAATCCATAACACTTGAGCACAGCAACTTCCGAAAGCTATATATTCAGCCTCGGTTGTGGATTGAGCTACGCTATTTTGTTTCTTAGAGAACCATGAAATAAGCCTACTTCCTAAGAATTGGCATGTTCCCGATGTGCTTTTCCTATCCACTTTGCATCCACCAAAATCCGCATCGGAATAGGCATGGAGATCAAGTGTAGAATCTTTAGGATACCAAAGTCCTAAGGAGGAAGTGTCTTTGAGGTATCTAAGGATTCTTTTTACTGCTTGTAGGTGTGACTCTCTAGGTGATGACTGAAATCTAGCACACAAGCATACACTAAACATTATATCGGGTCTACTAGCAGTTAAATATAGCAATGAGCCAATCATAGACCTATATAGTTTAGTGTCTACACATTTTCCTCCTTCATCCTTATCAAGCTTAATATTTGTGCTCATGGGTGTAGAGAAAGGTTTAGACTCATCCATTCCAAATCTTTTGAGCAAATCTTTAGTGTACTTAGCTTGATTTATGAAAATACCTTCTTTACATTGTTTAACTTGAAGTCCTAGAAAGAAGGTTAATTCTCCCATCATACTCATTTCAAATTCACCTTGCATTAGTTTAGAGAAATTTTTGCACAATGACTCATTTGTAGACCCAAAAATGATATCATCTACATAAATTTGAACTACTAATAAGTCATGACCCTTAGATTGAATAAACAAGGTTGTGTCTACCTTTCCTCTTGTAAAACCTTTTTCGATTAAAAACTTTGAAAGTCTTTCATACCAAGCTCTAGGAGCTTGTTTTAATCCATATAAGGCTTTTGAAAGTTTGAAAACATGATTAGGAAATTTTGGATTTTCAAAACCGGGAGGTTGCTCAACATAAACTTCTTCATTTATATAACCATTTAAGAAAGCACTTTTCACATCCATTTGATATAACTTAAAATCCTTGTAGCATGCAAAAGCAAGTAGCATCCTAATGGCTTCTAATCTAGCTACCGGAGCATAGGTTTCATCATAGTCTATTCCTTCTTCTTGTCTATAACCTTGAGCCACTAACCTAGCCTTGTTTCTAACAATAATGCTATTTTCATCCATCTTATTCTTGAATATCCATTTGGTTCCAATGATGGGATAATCTTTAGGTCTTTCTACTAGGTTCCACACTTTGCTTCTCTCAAATTGATTTAATTCTTCTTGCATGGCCATAATCCAATTTTCATCATTCAAGGCCTCATCCACTTTCTTTGGCTCAAATTGTGACACAAAAGCTACATGTTGACATATGTTTCTATATGTTGACCTAGTCCTAACTCCAATGGTTGGATCTCCAACAATATCATTATCTTTCACATATCCTAGTTCTCTAGGACATCTAGATTCCTTCTCAATTATTTCTTGTTCCATGGACTCCTCATTTTTGTTAATAGTAAGATCTTCTAATTGATTTCTAACATCCTTATCTTGAGATGGATCAACTATAGGTTCATCAAAAATCTCTACTTCATCATCAAGATTGGTTCTACTAACGATATTTGATTCATCAAAAATTACATGTATTGACTCTTCTACTACAAGTGTTCTTTTATTGAAAACTCTATAGGCCTTAGAGTTTAGAGAATAGCCAAGAAAAATTCCTTCATCACTTTTAGCATCAAATTTTCCTAGATTATCTTTACCATTGTTCAAAACAAAACATTTACATCCAAATGGGTGAAAATAACTTATGTTAGGCCTTTTTCCTTTATAAAGCTCATAGGGAGTTTTCTTTAAAATAGGCCTTACCATAGCTCTATTTATAACATAGCAAGAAGTGTTTACTGCTTCAGCCCAAAAATATTTAGGTAAGTTATTTTCACAAAGCATGGTTCTAGCCATTTCTTCTAATGTTCTATTTCTCCTTTCAACTACCCCATTTTGTTGAGGAGTTCTAGGAGCTGAAAAATTATGGCTAATACCATTTTTACTGCAAAATATATCAAAACCAAGATTTTCAAATTCTTTTCCATGATCACTTCTAATACTTGAAATAGAGTAACCTTTTTCATTTTGAACAAGTTTTGAGAAAACAGTGAATTTATCTAAGGCCTCATTTTTAACACTTAAAAAGAACACCCAAGTAAACCTAGTGTAATCATCAACTATCACAAATCCATAGTGTTTACCTCCTAAACTAGTTGTCCTAGTTGGTCCAAAAAGATCTAAGTGAAGAAGTTGAAGTGATCTAGAGGTAGTGACACACTTCTTAGGTTTAAATGAAATTCTTTTGTGTTTTCCTCTTACACATGCCTCACAAACTTTGTCATTTTCAAATTGAAGCTTAGGCAATCCTACTACTAAGTCTCTTTTGGCTAACTTAGTCAAAACATGCATGCTAGCATGGCCTAGTCTTCTATGCCATAACCAAGGTTCATCTTCTCTAGTAGCCATAAAGCATACATTTTTGCTATTAAGTTCATTTAAATCCACAATATAAATATTTCCTTGTCTATGTCCAATAAACACAATTTGATTAGATTTGGCATTAACAACATTGCAACACAAATCATCAAACATAACTTTAAATCCCTTATCACACAATTGACTAATACTAAGCAAGTTATGTTTCAAGCCTTTAACATACAAAACATTTTCAATGGTTGAGGAAGAGTTACCAATGGAGCCAATTCCTTCAATTTGTCCTTTGGAGTTGTCTCCAAACGTGACCTCTCCACCACTTTTATGCTTTAAGTACTTGAATTGGCTCTTGTCTCCCGTCATGTGTCTAGAGCATCCACTATCAAGGTACCAATGCTCCTTGGACTTAGCCTTGTAGCAATACTCTTCCTCCTACAAACACATCAAGCTTTCATCTTAGGTACCCAAATTTTCTTGGGTCCTTGAGAGTTAGTATTAATAATTTTTGATCCTTTAGGGATCCATTTCAACTTTAAAGACTCATCATTTGAATTCAAAACATGTTTAGGCACCCAAATCTTGATAGCCATTTTTCCTCTAATTATGGTCTTCCTAGAGGTGCATGCTTGTGAAGAATGTCCTAGTTTGTTACATAATGGGCACAAAGTAAATTTTCTATCTTTAACTAGGAAGTTTTTAAGATGAGTCTCTTTGTTAGATGCATTATAGCCTAACCCTTCTCTATCAAAGAATGCTCTTTGAGTTTCTAGCATTTGATCAAGTTTTTGTTGACCCATGTAAAATCTAGAAAAGGAGTTATGCAAATTAGTGTTCTTCTTATTTAATTCTTCAATTTCTAGATTAGCATTTTCTAATTTCTTCTCACATTCTAACTTAACATTCACAAGCATTTCATTTTCCTTTTAACTTCAACTTAGAGATCATTTTCTTATATTTCAAGTTCATGCATTCAAATTCATTGGCCAATTCATCAAATGCATCTTGTAATTCATCAAAAGTGTATTCATGAGTATCTAGCAAGTTAGAAGTTACCTTCTCATCTTCAAAAGCCATGAAGCAAAGGTTAGCTACTTCATCTTCCACATTCTCTTCATCGGAGGAGTCACTATCACTCCAAGTAGCCACCATTGCTTTCTTCTTTTGTTTCTTTTCATTTTGCTTCCTATACAAGGGACAATCAAATTTAATATGGCCAGGTTTTTTGCATTCATAACATATAATTTGGTCCTTATCTTTCCTACTAGTTTCACCTCTATTTAACTCTCTCCTAGGGGGTCTCCTAGAGTTTCCACTAGCTCTCATCCTCATGAATTTATTGAACCTCTTGGCGAACATGGCCATTTCTAAATCTTCTTCATCACCACTTACATCATGATCATCTTTTGATTCCTCACTTGTGGTGGATTTTAGTGCTACTCCAACTTTCTTTGGGGATCTTGATTTCTCTTAATTTTCATCTCATAAGTGAGCAAGGATCCCATAAGTTCATCTAATGATAGTGTATGAGGGTCCTTGGATTCCTCAATAGCAGTGACTTTAGCTTCCCATGATTTGGGTAAGCTATTGAGAATCTTTTTCACCATCTCTACATTAGAGTACGTCTTCCCTAAAGCTTTAAGACCATTTATTATGTCCGTAAACCTAGTAAACATGTCACTAATTGACTCATCATTCTTCATTCTAAATAGTTCATAGTCTTGTGTGAGCATGCCTACTTTGGTTTCTTTGACTTGTGTGGTTCCCTCATGTGTGATAGCTAGTTTATCCCAAACTTGTTTAGCATTCTCACATTGTGACACTCGATTATACTCATTTGGTCCTAATGCACAAAAGAGTGTGTGCATTGCTTTAGCATTAAGTTGTGCCATCCTAATATCATTAGTATCCCATTCGTCTTCTTTCTTAGGCACATCCGTCCCATCTACTTTCTTAATAGGGATAAGGGGACCTTTAACAATAACTCTCCATACCTCATAATCATTAGCTTGAATAAATAGCATCATTCTAGTCTTCCAATAAGCATAGTTTTCACCATTAAAGAGTGGAGGTCTAACCGTAGAGTGTCCCTCTCCTACCAAGGGTGTAGACAAACTAGTTTGAGCCATTAGTGATCGTTTATACTCGATAGATGTTAATCTAAGTCAATCTCGAGCCCAAGCTCTGATACCAATTGTTGGCTCTACCGAGAGGGGGTGAATCGGTTTTTCTAGTTATTTCTAATTTTCTTAACTCTTAATGCACAATCAAAGTCAAATAAACAACAATGAAATAAATGCAGTAAATAAGAGTAAGGGAAAGAGAAGCAAACACAAGTTTTATAGAGGTTCGGCCAATCTCTTGCCTACGTCCTCTCTCCTTGAACTCCTTGTCAAGGTTTTGATTCACCTCTTCCTTGAGAATGCTTACAAACCACTTGAAGGTGTGGCAAGACCTTTTACACTTTCTCTTGAGACTTTAGAAATCTCCCTCTAATCCTCTACCCTTGTAGTATTCCCACACTCTACAATATCAGACCTTACAAGGATAGCTCACCCCTTTGAATAACAGAATTTTCAGTGAATGGGTGAAGAACACAAAGAACTCTCACAAATGGAGTTTCACAATGAATAATTTCAGACTTGATTTTCTTTCTTGAAGCTTGAGGATTTTTGAGTGCTTGTTCTACCTCCAAACTTCATAAATACCTCTATTTATAACCCACCAAACGGATAGAACAGTTGGTGAAGCATTTAATGCAAATCCTCCCGTTGAAACCCTCAAAAACTAGCCGTTACTGTCAGGTCTCGTGCAAAGGGATCGATCCTTTTTATTGCGAGAACATTTCAACTTGTTCCAGGGTGCTTGTCCAACTTACTGCCAAAATGGGATCGATCCCTCTACAGTAGGGATCGATCCCTTTTAACCAGAATGCCTTCCTGCACGTCTTTAACTGCAATTTGAGATAGTTTATGGTTTTTTTTTTTGTGATTCTAAGTCAGTTCAAAAACTTCTAGCACTTTTCTTAAGAGTATTTACTGACTTTTTCAGTTGAAATCACACTCCAAGACTTTGTTAAAATAATTTCAATCATTGAGTTCATTCAAAGCAAATTTACTTGTATAAAAATCATTTTTAAGTTTACTTGAGTTTTGTCATTTTCAAAATACTTGTCAATTTAAAGCTAACAGAAGTTTTTTCATGTAATTCTCAAGGGAGGGAAAAGGCATATTCCCAAAGAATTTGAAATTTTTTTGTAATGTGGGAAAAGCTTGTTTGGAGGGAATTGAAAAATAAAAATCAAACAGATCTCCTTTCACACGAAACTCTCATAAATAAAATATTATTATTCATTATTTTTAATTTCTTTTGTTGTTTTGACTAAATTTATATAAATATAAATTTTTACATTTTAATGTTTTTATTACTTGATAATTATTATTTATTTTTTTAATTTCTTGTGATATTTACATTTGTTATAAAATATATAATTATATAAAAATTTATTTTTTAAATGAGCCAAATATATATAGTAAAACTAAAAGAAAGTGAAAATCCAAAAGTATTAGCTTTACAAATAAATAACTAACAAATTATAAATAAATCACACTAAACAATTAAACATTTATATAAATAGCTTTATATTCTTAACAATAACTTATTGAGTCATTATGTTTTTGTCAATATTGGGTCATTGGAATTTAGATACTCTTAATTCAATCAATTTCTTTTTTTTTACTTTGTTTAATTAGCTTCTTTAATAATTATATTATATTTTTAATAAAATTTTAAATTTTTAAGTATCTTTTTTACATTTATTTTGTCTTTTAAATACCAACATAATTAATAATTAAATTAAATTTAAGTATCTTCAATTATAATGTTGAATAAAATTATATTATACATTAAAAAATAATTAATATTATGAATAATTGGCCAATAAATTATCTCAATTTTATATTTATTTTGTTTTTAGTTTGTACATAAATCATAATATAACATTATTTTTATTAAATATAATCATACTCAAACACATTAATTAATCAAATATCTCATTAAAAATTTAGAACATTAAATTAAACAATTTATATACACCAATTGACATTATATTATAAATAATAACATTTGATATAATGTACCAAAAAAACATTTGATATAATGATGTAAATGGGTAATATATAATCAGGTACTCGACACTACCCGACTCTATAATCGAAAAATTATAGGGTTCGGATAGTGTTCTTATTACGTGTATAGGATTCGAGTAGTACTCTTAGGGTACGCTATACCCGATTAACTTTTGATCAAGTAGTATATGGTACCTGAACTTGTTCATCAATTATATGAAAGTAATCAAAATTATATGCTTGTACAAAGATTTGAACCATGGCCTCTTATATTTATTGTTATATGTTTAACCACGTGAGCTAGATTGGGAATTTGTTATATTTGTTGTAAATTTTATTTTTATTTTAACACAACTTGCAATTTAAAATTTAATGAAACATTGTTGGCCAAAAAAATAGTTTACTGAATAATAATAATAATAATAATAATAATAATAATAATAATAATTTATTCTTAAGATAATAAGATTTTAAAATTTTAGACATAAAGTACTAAAATTAAATTAATAGAAATTTCATAATATGTTAAGATACAATTCTTAAGATATTGATAATTTAACATATATGACATTTTATTATAATGTAAATCTTAATATATATATATATATATAGTATATTATGTTTATTATTTTATTTGTAACTCATTATAATAAATTAAAAAAAACACTTTTTTGACTAAAAAAGTAGTTGAGAATGTCAATATCTATTTAATCATCTAATATTATGATTATTAATTGATCAAGTTAAACTAAATTACATGAATACATCATAAGAGATTAAATGTTTGAAATTAAAAACAAGAATATATTCTAAAAGCATGATAAGAAATTGGAATGAAAAATATCTGAAATTAAAACTATAATATGCTATGAGAGATTGTTTAATTTATTCTATATTACATGGTAAGAGATTATTATAATGTAACATACAAATTATCATGATAAGATAAACATATTAATAATCTTTTTTATATAATTAAGAGCTTGTATAGTTGATTATATATCACATGATAAGATATTATTTTTAAAGTTATAATAATATATAAATCATTATGATAAGGCGTTATTTATTAACTATATTATGTATTTTATTCGCTATCAAAAAAACTATTCCAAATTGAGTACTATTTTTTTTTTCATATTCACATTAACATAATAATATTAGATATACACCAATTGATTGAATATCTAATTAAAATGTTAAATAATAGATATCACTAAATTAACATTATCCACACATATAATCACAAGAATTAAAAAATATAAAATGGTATACAAACATTATATATAAAAAAATTTTCAAAAATTTAGAAGGACCAAAACTATTTATTATAAATAAATTTATTTATTAATTTACAAATATATATATATATATATATATATATATATATATATATATATATATATATTGTGTGTGTGTGTGTGTGTATATAAAGTTTAGGAGGGCCAAGACGGCAAGACCCCTCAAAGAGGCTAACTATTCGTCTTTACTATTGATCTTCAAATTTGCAACTTTTAACACTCATGACAATATTGGGTGTTAATTTTGATTTCATTGCACTTCATTAGATATTAATTTTATCGTCAATTCAAATGAATTTTAAATTATTAATACCATTAATTAATAAATAAGAAGTGTAAAGATAAGTTAAAAATTTTTTAAAAAAAGGACATTGCTCCATTTATTATTTAAAAAGTTGAACTTAAGCAGTTAACCGAGACAAGGGGAAAAATATTTACCGTAATTAAGCATTAACCGTACTAATTTTTTACTGAACCCGCCGACAAAATGTGAAAAAGGAAATTTGAGTTTTCCCGCCAGCTCAAAAACATAGCCGAGCACCTCTCGCGCCCATCCAAATGAAATAGATAAAGTTTTCCCTCTCCAATTTATTATTATAAGATACCAAATTAGTTTATTTATGTATAAGATTATTATAATTTAATAAATAATTAATTATCACTAGCTTGATTTTTTAATGTCTTTTGTTTTAAGGCTAAAAATAAAATTACCACTATAATTTTCTCTTTTAATGATACCCAAGTATAAAAAAAATTGTATTTGTATTGTTTAATTTAATTACTTAACTTTTTTAATCTTAAAAACTTAAATTTTAATTTTAAGATTAGGTTTTTTTAATCTAAATTTAATATCTTTCTATACTCGAAACTTTAAGAAAATATAGTTTAAATTTAATTTTATTAAAAATATTTTTAATGTGTTGTACAAATATCAAATTCAAAGTTTCGAACAAATATTGAAATTATATAATTTTTATATATTTGATTTATATATTAAAATTGAAATTTTATTATAAATAAAAATAATAAAATGTTAAAATGATTTTTATAATCAAATCAAATGTCAAATTAATAATATATTTATTATTATAAATGCAATAAGGATAATATTAAAGATTATTTGATATCATATATTATAGTGTTTTAAATTAACTTAATTTAATTAAAAAGATTCAATATTTATTATGCTGGTAATATATAATTGATAAAATTGTATAATAAATAATAATTGTTTTCAAAATTTTAAACTTTTTAATTAAAAAAGTGTATCAATTATTTATTTATTTTTAAATAATAATTATATAATTATAATTCGGGTTTTCTCGGGTTATAAATTCAGTTTTTTCGGTTTTCGGTTCGGGTCGGTCTCGGTTTCTGATCGTATCGGGCTCGGGTTATGTCGGGTTCGGGTTGTGTCGGGTTTGAGTTTTTTCGGTTTCGAGCTTTTTCGATTTCGAGTTTTTTTGGTTCCGGGCTTTTTCGGTTACAGGCTTTTTCGGTTACGGGCCTTTGACTTTTTTGGTCAATTCGGGCTGGTCTCGGTTCGGTCTCGGGCGGATTCGGGCGGGTTTTCGGGCTCGGGCCAATTTTTGCTACCTCTAGACATCTACTACCCAACTTGAGGGAGAGTGTGGAAATCCAGTCTATATTCTATGGGATTGGATATGATTGATTTTTTATTTATTTCCTAAGATAAAGGGATTTGGTATCTTGATCAAATATTTCCCTGATTGGTTTCATTTAAAACTTTCCTTTATTTAGGATTCCTTTTCCTTTTCTGAAAATGGTATCTAGGATATATATAGATTTATGTAGCTTTCCTAGTTTAACCTACAACTAT
The DNA here is from genome assembly GCA_031772115.1 of Heritiera littoralis. Taxonomy (NCBI): domain Eukaryota; kingdom Viridiplantae; phylum Streptophyta; class Magnoliopsida; order Malvales; family Malvaceae; genus Heritiera; species Heritiera littoralis. Next base: position 9,996,912 of record JAPDPK010000006.1, on the reverse strand, counting down.
TTATATTCTCTGTAAGCTATAGTTTTTTGAGTAGAAAATCAAAAAAACATGTTCGTATCAATTTTTACATTCTCTACAATATCAGTTTCTACCGTTTATCTAATAAACTTAAATATGTACTTGTATGACTACATGCACTCACTTATTGATGCTATGAAAATGTTATGGAGCTTAACTGGTTTCAAGGTTCTGTTTTTGCCCATATCCTTGCTTTTGTCAAAAAATTAATCTCTTTTTTCTGGTGGTAGGTGATAGCAAACAAGATAAAGCGGTGCAAGACTGACTCATTTCCAGGGTTAATTCCTAGTCTATCCAGATAACTTGAAGTTTTCCTTCTATTTCATTTTTCATTTTCTTGTTCACATATTTCTTTATATGACAATAGAATCTAATGTGAAGTCTTCCAACTTATTGTCTTGTTTGTGTTTCCTTTGGCAATTTTTATAGCCTGGAATTTGACAATCCTGAACGTCCTGAATGCAACAATCTTCTCTCCATATATCAGCTAATTTCAAGCAAGACGAAATAGGTTTGAAGATTAGGTGTTTCCTGCTTGAGTTTGAGTTCTCTGTGTGTATGACATTTTAAAATATGCCTTTCTGTTCTTGTCCATCCAAGATAAGTCAGTACTATACTAATTTTACATCCATTGAAAGTACTTTGAACTTAGATAACACTAAGCCAGTGAGTGGTTGATCTAGTCTTTCTGGTTATAAATTTTACTTCAAGAAAATGTCTCAGAGGATGGTCTTTTCTTACAGTATTCTGAATTTAATATACACACACAGGATAGACGTGAAATGCTTTAAGAAACAGACAATCTTTCTCTCCTTTCAAATACCAGTATATTTTTGTACAATATCTAGCTTTGCATTTGAAATTCTAAAGTTGCTGCTGTGATATAAGAAATTGTGGTATCATCAATCATTCTAGAATGCTTTGGAGAGATTCAACACCTAAAAATTGTCTTATTTTTTGGTTCTTGTTTCAGGAAGTTGCACAGGAATGCCAAGATATGAACTGGGGCACATTTAAAACCCTCCTAACAGATTTGTTGATTGATCATTGGCATCCTATCCAGATTCTTTGCACTATACAGTGTTTCCTTTTTCTGTGAACGATAGGAATATTAAATATATACATGCTATGCTGTTTTACCTATAAAAGGCTCTTATGATTGGGCGTGTTATTGCCCCACAGGACTCTTGATGTTTATTTTTGTACTAATACCTAATCCTAGAAATGTATTCCAACTTAAGTTTAATCATATTTGCAAATAATTCTAACCATAACAGTTACATGTTTGTGGGGAAGAAATATGTATATATGGATGTTTTCTTTGACTGGTTAGTTTCTCTTTCAAATTATTGATAATTTAGTAGTAAAAACGTTTTCTGATGTACTTGAAATCTAGTGAGTCCTCGCTATATCATTACTGCTATTTGGTCAACCTTAGAATTCAAAAAATCTGCTCAAATAATTCCTTGCAAATTGTTATGAAGTTGCCTACTGAAGCCAAGGCAGTCTAACAAACATAAAATCTAGTCAGGTCCATGTTCCTGCTTTAGTGCTGAACCCGTATTGTTGGCCAGATGGTACCAATGTTTGTTTAGATTCCATCTTTGACAGTATGTTTCTTTCTTTCTTGAAATTTGTATGTACATGGAGATTTTTTTTTCTTGTTGTGCATGAAGTAGTTTTCAGGCAAAGTTGTGACCATATTTGGTCCAATCATTTTGTTGGTTTCCCTTATTTTCCTAATGGTATTGGTTTTTGCATGTCTGAAAGATATCACTTTTTCTTCCACTAATGATGTTCGATTATTATTGATTGGGATGTCCCATCTGTTGGGAAAAATATCCCTCAAACCAAACACCCACAAAACAAAGGAAAGCAAAAACAAACACAATAATTTTAATGCGGTTTGGCCCAACCAATTTGGCCTACAACCACCAAACCAATTTGATAAACAATCAAACAACTACAACTGTACAATTTTTAGAAGAGAAAAATTGCAAACTCCTTACAAACCCAACCCAACTACCCAAAAAGCCCAACTACACCCTTTTATAATAGCCCAACTTTATAACTCTCTGGGATATTTTACAAACCAAGCCTAACACTTTATTTATAAGGGAATAACCCTTATAACTTCTCCTATACTTTCGATGTGGGATTCAAGGCAAACCCCAACAAATCCTCCCTTGACTTGAATCCCCAAACTCCCCAAACTGCTCAACAACATCTGAAAAACTAACATGCCTCTGAATCTTCTTACTCTTGGAAACAACTCTATCCTTTGCATCATCAAGCAAATATAGTTGTTTCTCATTCCTCTTTCCTTGCAAAACTAAACCACTATTCTTGTATACTTTGCACCAATCATTATTACCAACATATGTGTACCCACGTGAAGCTAACTCACCCAAAGAAATCAAATTGTAGCTAAAACTGGGTACATACCTCACATTACGAAGAGTCTTGACACCACCATCATGAAGCTTGAGTTGAACACTCCCAATACCTTCAATCTTCACTCGATTACCATTCCCAACCGCAATATTGCCTAAACTTTCAACCTCTTTCAATTCATCAAACCGATCTTTATCATTGCAAATATGCATCGATGCAGCTGAATCCAAAACCCAACTTTTCTCATAAGTATGAGGCCCATCTAAACAAGTTGCCAATACATCATCATCCGAATCAGTCAAAACAACACATGTCTCATTCTTCTTTCCATCATCACTCTTTTGTTGAGCCTTCTTGAATGCAGTCATATCCTCTCTTAATGTCTTGCAACGTGCTTGAATATGACCCTTCTCTCCACAATAATAACATTCCACCTCACTATAATCTCTGAATCTTGATCTTGATCTCCCTCTTGATCCACCATGTCTCTCATTAGTCCTCCCTCGAGTAGAATCTTCCACAGCAGCTAGTACACCTCTCGCAGATGAAGAATCTTCTTTGCCCATAAATCTTTCATTCTCACGCAGCACAGCAATCACATCATTCAACGTCAAAGTAGTTTTACCTACCAATAAAGTCTGAACTAACGGTATATAGGATTTGGGCAAAGATGACAACAACAGCAATGCCTTCTCTTCTTCTTTCAACTCTTTAGAATCAATAGCTAATAATTGTGAAACTAATCTATTAAATTCATTTAAGTGATCATGGAGACTCGTACCTTCATCCATCTTCAGAGAATACAAATCCATCTTCAAACACAATCTATTCGTCAGCGATTTTGACGCATAGATGTCTCCCAACTTCTTCCACAATCCGGTTGGTGTCGTCTCAGTCAATACAGTATACTTAATCTCTGGAGCAAGTGCCAATCTAATTGTGCTCACAGCCCTCTTCTGAATTCTAACCCAATCTTTATCAGACATTCCATCTGGCTTATTTTCTTCTAATGCCAAATCTAGACCTTGTTGCACTAGAAGATCCTGAATCGTACTTTGCCATAACATAAAATTACTTTTACCATCAAATAAAGGAATCTCAAACTTAGGCATACCTCCAGACATACCTTCAGCCATAGCTTTCCTCCTCTCGCAGGATCACGAACCTTCAGCTCTTGATACCACTTGTTGGGAAAAATATCCCTCAAACCAAACACCCACAAAAACAAAGGAAAGCAAAAACAAACACAATAATTTTAATGTGGTTTGGCCCAACCAATTTGGCCTACAACCACCCAACCAATTTGATAAACAATCAAACAACTACAACTGTGCAATTTTTAGAAGAGAAAAATTGCAAACTCCTTACAAACCCAACCTAACTACCCAAAGAGCCCAACTACACCTTTTTATAATAGCCCAACTTTATAACTCTCTGGGATATTTTACAAACCAAGCCTAACACTTTATTTATAAGGGAATAACCCTTATAACTTCTCCTATACTTTCGATATGGGATTCAAGGCAAACCCCAACACCATCATTAGTCAGGTTTTCTGCTTTTGCAGGTTTGATATGAAGAAATTATTTCTGATCCAGCTTAGTTGGATGGAGTCTTGGCAGAAGGGGCTATGAAAGCTGCAGCTATAGCTGATGCTACTCTCAATAATGTCTACCACGCAATGGGTTTCTTGCGTAGATTTGTGAAATGATTTTTATACAAACCTTAACATTGACTTTTAGATGATTCATCATCGCCCACAGTTTTTTGGAGTATATTCTCATTAACGTGTTCTGAATGAGTGAAAAGGTTAGCTTTTTGAAGGCCCACAAATTGTTTGGAGTTGCCTCTAGTTCTTCCAGACAGGTGCCATTTATATCCCTTAATGTTGTTTAAAGTATGTGTTTTATTGCTTTTTTTCCCTAGAATATTTTAGTTGTATAAAATACACTGGGCCTAACAAAAACTTGTTTCTCTTTCATGTTTTTGAGTGGAGCTAAATTTACTTTACCTCAGCAATCTTCTATAAACTGTCATTTTTTCTCTGAAGGCTTGTGTGCAGTGGTTTACTGACAAATCCTTTTAGCTCATGAAACAGTTTAGACAACTTTTAAAGTGCCCTCTAAAGTTTCCCATGTCTTTCTAAGGAAATTTCCTTCAATGTTTTGAAAGGAGAAAATCGATAAAGGTTCAGAATTTGGGAATAAGGTTAGTCGAGTTTGGAAACTTTAGAACTTGGGTTTTTTCTTTTAGAATTGTTTCTTTGAAGCTTCATCGTTATTAGAAGGAAACCTGTCATTGCATATAGTGTTTATCATGTCCATGGTGGGATTCTTATCAGCATAGGAGACAGTGATATAAAAGCGAATATTGATCCTTCCAGTGAAAGTTGAAATCAACAATTCGTATTCTCATCCAATTCCACTTGTCTACAGCCTTTCCTTTAACAAAGGAGAAGATGTGATGAAGCATCTATAAAAGACCATTTGAGGGAGACTGAGAGGTCAATGCCCCTTTATAATCCTCTTCTACCCTCTCTCTCCCACTTTCTATTCTATGGGTGGCAAAGGAATAAAGGCAGCATCCTTCTCAACTCATCCTTTAACTTTTTGCTGACAATTTCACAGGAGAAATGGAAAGAGAAAAGTAAATGACAAGGACCACTGTCTGCTTATATAAAGGTAATATTCTCATTTCAATCATTTAACACAATTTTGGTGTCTTCTGTTTCCCATTTTTGGTTGCTGCGTGATGCTTTCAGGCTCCTTTTTGCGATTTAATATTCTCTTGTTACAAGGCTTTGCCGCTTACAAGAATATTTTTTTTGTTAACTTAAACTAAAGACAGACTATAAGAAATTTTGGTTTTGTTAATACAATTTTGTTGGCATAGGTCCTTGTAGGAAAATGTACTTCTTTCAGTTGTCGGCTAATTCCAATCTGATGGCAGCCATGTTTCTGTAACGTGTTGTTGACTAAAACAGGTGCTTATTTGAAGGCATGCCAGTTTTTGATACGCTAATGACCATGTGTCTGTTCTAAGCATTTGTTTTCAGTTACCATGTTTTGAGTTTTCAGCGTATAGGAATTATTAGATTATCCAAGCATTCTAGACTAATTCCAAAGAGTTCAAGTAGTCTGCTAAGTGAAGTGAGCATGCAGATGCTGAGTTTCTTGATTTCTTGTGAATGATTGAATGGTTTGAATAATCGAATATGTTATCAAATAATTTGGCCGTTTTTGCAGTTATATGAAGGAGCAATAAGCGATTGGTTATCAATAAGTAGTTGAAAGAAGTAAAAGTAGATTTTTTTTTCAAGTATTTAGACATGGTTAGAATTTTGAAGTTATCACCGTTAGGAGAGTTTTACTGTTTATCACTCCTGGTCCAAACAAGATTAGTTACAAACCGTAAATGGATGAGGATACTGATGATTTCATAAAAAATAAATAAGCAATTGGTTCATGCAGCTTGGAGGATGCTTGATATTTCTAACCAAGGACTCATAACAAATGTACTGGCTTACAACGTCTGGTGTTGGTTTATCAGTTGGATTGAATAAAACTAATTTCATTCCATATTTTTACATTTCAGGTTTGGAATCCATATTGTTAGCTTTAGCCGATTTCTCTCTAATCAGGATAAACAGAGCAGCTATGCGTTCTTCGAGTAGAAATTTTTTGTCTGACTTGGTTCGTTCGAAGTGGACTTGTAATGCAACTTTTGGGGAAACTACTTTCCAACGTTGGTCGACCGCTAGGATTGAACATGGCACTCTGGCCAACGTTTGGAAGCCACGTCCCCAAAACCAAAAGGTAATCTTTAGCTTTAGGAGCAGTCAAATTCATAGAGAAATAAAGCAAAAAAGGAGAAAAATCCGAGAAGTATATTCCTGTTCGTGTTTGTTTCGCAAGTGGTCACATAGCTTGCGGCAATGTAGAATATATCTTATATAAATACATACATGCCAAAGTTTCTTGTGGTGAGTATAATAATTTATGTAAATAATCCGACTTTTTGACTATTTAAAATTTCTTATATAGATTAAAACTAAAAAGGCATTTTTTTTATTTGTAAAAAAATCAGTCTTTCAATTTTTTATTTATATAAATTAAAATTAGAAAATTCAATTATCTTTTTTATAAATTAAAATTAAAGACTTCAAGGTATTGATTCAGAAATCTCAAAACGAACATACACAAAAAATTTAGTACATAAAATTTTGGATATTTATTTTATATATTATCAGTGGAGTTTTTTTACTTTATAAGCAGGATTAGAATCATGACACATGTTTTATTTTATGTATTTTTTATTTTTTAATATTTTTATAAAACATATATTATAATTTTAATACCGTTTGTGGAGTAAAAAAAATTTTATCGGGAGTGTGAAAAAATTATTATCCTAAAATTTTTAACAAATTATAAAAAGTTAAAAATAATATTAAGTTTCAAAATTTTAAAAAGTTTATTTTAAATAACATTATTACATGGGCATATGTGATGTATTGACAGTGTATAGTTTCTATAAATTATTAATACATTAAAGGTTGACACATCATTAATCAACAAATTAAAAAAATATCAAGCTTTTAAAAACAAGAATTTATATATAATACACTGATAATGTATGATTTTTATACATTGTGAATGTATAAAAAATTGATACATCATTAATAAGTTTTTATGAGCAAATTGAAAAAAATTTATTTGTATTTGTTTTTAACGATTTGGTATCTTTTTTATTTGCATATTGATGATGTGTCAATTTTTTATGCATTAAAAGTGTATAGAGACTATAAATTATTAGTGCATTATATATATATACTTATTATATTTGTTGTATCTTCTATTTTTTTATATGTTTTAAATTTTTTACATATATTTATGATATATTATTATATTAAATAAGTTACAAATTTTATATATCAAATTTTATCTTAAATTTTATTAGTCAAAATTTTAAAAAATCAACTACATGAATTATCTAAAATTTACCTATATAAATTTAAATTTAAAAAATTAATTATCCTTCTTCAATTTCTTTACCCATATATATATATATATATATATATATATATATATATATATATATATATATATATATATATATATTAAAATTTAAAAAAAAGTTATCTCTTTTCAATTTCTTTACTCATTTATATTAAAATTAAAAAATAAATAATTTTGAGAAATTAAAATTAAATGCTTGAAGATATTAATCCAAAAATTTGAAAATGAATATCAAGCATACACAAAAAAATGTAGTATATCATGAAATTTTAAACAAATTATAAAGAGCTAAAAATAACATTAATTTCAAAACATTAAAATATTTATTTTAAATGGATTAATATTCTATATACTGTCAGTAGAATTTTTTGATTACACAAGGAGATTAGGATCATGAAACATATTTTTTAAAATATTAAAAAAATAATAAATAAATAAATAAAATAAGACATGTATCATGATCTTATTTATACTTATTAAGTCAAAAGTTTTTACTGACAGTGTATAAAATAATTATCCATTTTAAATAACCTTATATATAATTGTTCTATTGTTTTCTATTTTTCTATATGATTTAATTTTTTAATTTTACATATACTTATGATATTATTATATTAAATAACTTACAAAATTAAACATCTCATTTTATATGTAAAATCGTATCCTAAAATTAATGAGGTAGGGTCACCGTTATTTAAAATATAGATTAGAATTAAAAAAATCAGTTATTTTTTTTTAGAATTTCTTTATCTATATAGATTAAAATTAAAAAAATCAATTATCTTTTTCTATAAATTTAATTTTTTTTAAAAAGAAATCAATTATGTGTATCATCTAAAACTATTCTATATAGATTAAAATTAAAAAAAAAAGCAATTATCCCTTTTTGATTTCTATACCCATATATATTAAAATTAAAAAATATCAATTTAAAATTTATTTACCTTTGTGATTTAAATTAAAAATCAATTATCTTTTTCTATATATATTAAAAATATTAGAAACAAATATTTTCAAGAAGAGATCAGAATGTTAAAGGTACAAATTATAAGAATATGAAAAGCTATTAACTTTAAGAATTAATTATTAAAATCAAAGACATAATTGAATTTTATTTATAAATTGAAAAAAATTGTACACAAAATTGATTTTAAGACAAGTAAAGTTTAAATTTCTTCATATAAAAAATATAATTGAATTTTGTGTATACATTACTTGAATTCAATAAATTATTATATGAGTTTTATTTAAGGACTAATATTCAATACACCATCAGTAGAGTTTTTTGATTCCATAAACGGTGTTAAGATGATAGCACATGTTCTTTAAAAATATTTAAAAAATAAATAATAAATAAAATAGGATATGTATTGTTATCTTAACCTTACTTATTGAAATTTTTTTACTCACGAGTAAGATTAAAATGATAACACATATCTTTTATAATTTATATAAGTTTAAATATTTGATAAGATCAAAAATCATGATTAGATTGTTGAAATAGAAAGCAGATTTGTTTGGAGAGCAAGAGTATATCATTTTTTTTATTTTATAAATTATAATTTAGGAGGGCTTCAAAATGTGCTATATGTTGCTTTTTTTTTCCTTCAAGAACTTATAATTTGTGATAAAATAAATTTTTTTTTCCTATAACTATATGGATTAATTTTTAATATACCGTCAATGAAATTTTTTAACCTTACAAATAAGGTTACAATGATAACACGTCTTTTATTTTATTTATTTTTTAATATTTTTAGAGGATATGTGTCATTATCTTATTTTTTCTTGTGAAATAAAAAATATCACCAATGATATATTAAATAATTATCTTAAATATATTACAAAATAGGATATGAATTCTTTGGTGGAATCCTGAATTCATAATTTCTTTTTTTTAGCCGAAACATCAAAATCTAAATGGGACACACCAATTTGATTAGCTTTAGACACGTAAGCCTCTTTTTGCTTGGGCCTTTGATTATCCCTTTGTCATTTGTGGGCCATGATTCTTTCTCCCTACCTATCGCAGGTACAGCCGTATACTTACTATAAATACAAAGGCGTGCCCTTGGCCGTGACCTACGGCAAAACTCCACCAGGTATCAAATTGACATTTCAGATTTACAAAGCAAAGCAAAGCAAAGCAAGGATGGACAAGAATCGTTTGCAACACCAAGTTGCCTGCATGAGAAGGTCCCTCTTTGATCAAGTATCCTATCTCTCTCATTTTACTATTCCACCAAAACCTCGTCGCTTTTTCTTTACTTTTGCCTTTACTGTCTTAACATTAAAAAGAATGAAAAAAAAAAAAAAAGAAGCATCTCCACTCAAAAGCAAAAGCTTGGCATCATTTCCAATTCCAAACCTCAGTATATTTCATAATGCTTTCTTTTGGAAAATTTTTCGGTTTTTACTTTTTAAACGTGGTTAAATTGCAGTAATGCTTTAACTGAGTCTTCTTTCATATGCTTATACTACACAAGCTATAGTAATCCCTTGTAAACAGAAGATAAAAACACTTTGCTTTTCACTAATTTCTTCTCTTCCAAGTAAAATGTGCTTATTGAAGCATTGTTGTAGGGGTATCTTGACGATCAATTCATCCAGCTGGAGGAGTTACAGGATGATGCCAACCCTAATTTTGTACAAGAAATTGTTACACTATTTTACACTGACTCAGCTAGATTCATTCAGAACATCGAACAGGCACTGTAAGGAGAACAGTATAATTAGCAAAATATGATTATGATTACTGAGACAATTATATAATATGCGGTTGCAAAGTGCAAACTAAAGTTCCCTTCTTATTGGAAATATATACATCCATATTGCAGGAACAGTAACCCTATTGACTTTACTAAACTGGATGATTACATGCACCAATTCAAGGGTAGCAGCTCCAGGTACTCTCTTAAAATGCCGAAATTAAAAAGAAAAAAAAAAGAAAAAGTTATTTGATGTTAAGAGCATAATAGAAGCAACATAAGCAACATATATAATTGTTTCTCTGAGTTGCTTGGTTATGCTGTCTGTAATTTTCTTAAAGCATTGGAGCTAAAAAGGTGACGAATGAATGCACAGTGTTGAGAGAATATTGCAGTGCACAAAATGCTAGAGGGTATTTTTCTTGTCTACTTCCTTTTCCTTCTTTAATTAATAAATGCTTCTTCTCTGGGTAGCCGATATTAAATTGGCAAATCCTTTCTGAAGCGAATTCAATATCTTGATTTTACAGATGCGTCGGGACTTTTCAACAAGTGAAGCAAGATTATGCCACCTTGAGGAGGAAGCTCGAAGCTTACTTTGAGGTCTCACATTTTGACCCCTTCTATTATTTTTACCGACACTTTGCATGTTTCAAACTTCAAATTAAAGCGAGTACGTAATAATTAATTTTTTCAGTAATTGCTTTGTCTGGTTTTTGTCCAGATGGTGAGACAGGCTTCGGTTGCTCGCACAGCTTGAGGTGCCCTGTTAGCTGCTGAAATGGAGATATAATAATAAAGCCTTCACCAAAATTAGTTCATTACTAGGGAAGCAATGATGTATGTTTTAAAAGATGCATAAGTACTTAATTATGTCTGAATATCTATGTAATACTATCATCAATAATGGTAGCAATGATATGCCACTTTATATCTCCTACTGCTTTTGATCAAGGTATCCTTCCATCTATACTTTAAAATTTTTTATTATTTTATTAAAAAACATATACCTTTAATAATTTTTTTCAAGTTCACCGGAATCAATTATATCATACATCCAAACTAACCCAAATTGTTTCCCTTGCACCTGCACCTGCACCCGCACGAACTCTTTCCATTCTTTGGTGGGTTGGCACTTGGCAGGGATACATACAGTGAGTGCATCACAAACTTTATAGGAAGTGGTGTGATCTCAACTTCCAAATTTACGGTCTTGCCCACACTTTGAATTCGAAGGAAATGAAGGGTTCAGGTCAGGGGCGGCTCAACATTGCTCCTTGAGGGGGCCATGGTCCCCCCAAAATTTGCACAACTCTTATGTGTAAACATAAGAAGTTTATTGTGCTTATGCTCTAATAGAGGTTTGGTCCCCTCAAAGTTTGGACAAGTTTAATGACAAGCTTAATTTTGCTTATTTATGTTTTGATCCAAAATTAAATTTTATATATTGCAATTTATGAGAGGTTAAAATCATATAATTATTTGCCTATATATTATGCCTACCAATAACTATTTATAAATTTTTAAAAATTAAAAATGTCACAATATTTAAATCACAGTAATTTTGACAAAATCACACTAACTTTTTAGCATTCTTAAAAGATTCTAAATTTCTTATCAAGTTCTAAATGTTTTTTTTTTGTTCTTTTCTTTTATTTTTAGTAAAAAGGAGCTCAAACCCCATGAGAAATAGGAGAGACTAATTTTTTTTATTTTCTTTATAACTTATTATAATTTCTCCCCTCTATATTGTTTTTCATCTTATTCTATATCTTTATTTCATGTTATCTTGCAATCTTCTTTCAATAAAAAATTAGATTGAAAGCACTTTATAAAAAGTTTAAAAAAATCGTAAATTTTAATTTCAAAGTTTCAACTTCAATCTTTTAAAAAAATATATATCTATTTTTCTTGTTTAAATAAAAAATATAATTTAAAAATTGATTTATTTATTAAATTGTTCAAAAAATTGAGAAAGTTTTCATAATTCATTGAAAGATTGTATAATTGGTAAATTTACTATTATTTTAAAAGTTTTGACATTCTTAAAAGTTTAATGTTGTCATTATAATACTTTTATTTTCTAATTTTATGAGTTTATTTTTTTATTATTAGTATATATTTTCATATAAATAAATATTGGGGGAGTGTGCGCATTTGAATATCGTTGTGTTCATCTATATAATGTGTTGATAGAATATATCTTATAAAAAAATAAGATAAAATAAAATATTAATTGACCCTCTGTAGACACCAATTTTTGTCCGGGGTCTTTAATATTATTGGGCATATTAGACTATGTTTATTTTAGGTTTAATTAGACTTTTGGACATGAAAATATGATTTTGGGCTTAAGATTATGCCTGATGATTAAAAGATCAATTGTTGTATTTAATTCTATTTTTTTTATATATAAAAATAAAAATACGTAAAAATGAAATTTTAAAAAAACTCATGAAAAAAAAAAGAGAAAGGAAAAAGATGAATTTGGGAAAATCAAAATCTGTTGAATATGCCAAGAATATTGAAGGTAAATAGGAAGACAATCAAACTTAGATACTTGGAAAGAAAATCAAACATTGAATTTTGAGTTTTAATATGGGAAGCAAAATCAAAGTTTAATTGAAAATCATAAATCAAAGGAAAGAAAATAAAATTAGGGACATTCCTAGACAATAAAAGGAGGGAGCCGGCTAGGCTTTAAGAAAAAAAAAAGGAGGAGGAGGACACGCAGAAAAGAGAGGAAACAGACAGAGAAAAAGCGAGAGAAGAAAACCCTAGGGAAAAAACCCTAGAAAACCTTGGAAGGGGGAGGAAGCCTCTTTGGTTTTAGTGGCCTGACCCTTGCTACCTTGGTGCCGTCGTTAGCCACCACCATCTTACTGCCATCCACGCCAAGTCCCACTGCACCTGAGTACAACGCCACATTCTTGTCACCTTGCGCCCAGTATCCCTGCTGCGTCTTCATCATCGAGCCACTGCTGCAGCTTTTCTCGTTGAGGCCAACCCTTACATCATCTCTACTACATTTTTGCTGTTATTTGTCCATTATATTGCTGCACCATCATCGCTAACGTTGAAGCCACACGCCACTTGTCTCCAGTGTTAGTGAACAGAATATACAGCACGAGAACAAGACAAATAAAGAAAGGCTATTCAGTTGGCTACTGTGTGAAACTTTCAAGCCATCATCTCGTGTCCATTGCTGCAGTATTTGTTACCATCCCTTGCTCTATTTACCCGCCACCTCCACTGGTCATCCAATACTTTGCCCAACCACTGCATCCCGTCTTTTGCTGCTATCCTGCACCACCATCACTGCAGTGGTTTCTGTCTGCGCCATTGCTGTCAAAGACACCTTGCTGCCATACATCTTTGATTCTCTTCCCCACTGCTACTGCCATCACTGAACAGCCCTGCATTGCTAGTCGTTACTGCTGTGGAGAGCCACACCATCGCTGCTATTTATTCTGAGTCATCATCGACGTTGTTGTCCTGTATATCACCATCATCTTCGCACAACTTGCTGCTTGTAACGTGGGTAAGGCTCGAGGAAGGTAAACAAGAAGCAAAAAAAAAAACTAGAAGGTAAGGTTTTTGCCATTAAATGACATGCACTTGTGTAGGAGGTTGTAAAGCCACTAGGATTTTAACTTTAATTACTATTGTTTTATTCATTTAGTATGTTCAAGTATCTTAAAAGTTTAGTTTATATAATTTATTTAATTACATATTTGTGAAAGATAATAAAGTAGATAATCTAATAGGAATTAGGATATAATATTAAGATAATTGATTTGAAAACTTGACTTGGATAATTAGCATAGATAATTAATGTGAATGAAATAATTTTGATTTAGTATTTTGACATTTATGCATTTTGTTTTATTATTTGTTTGCTTGTTTATTTTAGAATTAGGATTGAAATAAATTAAGAATAGATTATTGAAAATTGTAAAAATATATAAAAATTTAATTATGAAATTAAAATAAACTAATAAAATTATTCCGACGATGGAATTTTAAAGGTACTACGCTTGAGTAGTGCTTTTAAATATCTCGAGGTGAGGAGAGTTCTTTTAAGTCTTGCCAGCTTGATGGAAGATTTAAAGGACATTTCCAAGATTTAATAAAGTAAATTATAAAAATAAAAATTAAATTAGATTAAGAAATAGTAAATTAAAATTAGGTTCAATATGATAAAGAATAAAAATCAAATTAATAAATTAGAATTAAAATTAGGAAAGAATTAAAATAAATAGAAATTAAATTAAATTAAATATTTTAATAAATGTGAATTATTCCGAGGATGGAATTTAAAGGAAATTGCGATTGAGTAGTTTCTTTAAGGTCTTACCAGCTTGATGGAAGGTCTTTAAGAAAATCTTCAATATCAAATAATACATGTTTATTTAAAGATATAAAAATATATGAAAATAATAATTTATATAAGAATGATAATAATCATAATAGAATAAAATAAGATAAAAATAATAAATAGAAATTGGATAGGAGTCAAAATAGGGTTTGCAAAATATTTAAACAATCCGACGACGGAGCCTCTTCAAGAAAGGCGATTGGTCCTACTTGAATACTCTTGAGGTGAGAATAACTTTTAAGTTGTCCCACCAGCTTGATGGAGGAGACTTAAAAGATTTTTCAATATTTAATTGTATCGAAATTAAAGTAAAAGGCAAAATTAAGATAACCTTAGATCACTTGGTACCATTTTAGGATGGGCGTTGTGAGGGTGCTAATCCTTCCTCACACGTAACCGTACTCCCGAACTTAGAACTTGTAACGTAGACCAGGCCTTATCCTTAGTTTGAATAGGTGACCAATAAGTTGCATGAATTGATCATTCTATTAAAAAGAAAACACCTGTTCGCTGAAACACCATTACCACTCGTTTTTTCCGAGCTCTCACAAACATCATTGAAATCTCCGAAAAGCAACCATGGTAAGTTAATTGATGAAGAGAACTCCTCAAAGCTGCCCATAGGGTTCTCCTAACCTCCAAAGTTGGGCTGGCATAAACAGCAGAAAATAGCCAAGTGGGATGACCTTGTGAGCTGACAGACAAGTGTATCACCTGATTGGAAGTATGTAGAATTTGGATATGCAACTCAGTAGAGTTCTAGCACACCCAAATACCCCCAGAAAATCCTATAGGATCCACAATACAATGATTGGTGAAGCCTAACCTCCTGATCACTTTTTCAGCTGTTCTACGACCAACTCTGGTCTCAACCAAAACCAGAATACTCGGATTATAACTCCTAATCAACTCTCTAGCATTAAACAAAAAGGTGCTATTGCCTGCACCCCTAGTATTCCAGAGAAGGAAAGTCATCATCAACAATAGATGTTCCACCTAGATTAACCAACTCTCTAGGCTGAGTATCCATATCTATGTCTTCAGGCACCAAATCATATTGCTGCACCATTGCCTCATCACTGTCTAAATGAGAAACGAACTGAGTTTCAGGAACCTTAGGATCCGGAGGATCCCTATCTCTGTGGTCTGTGTCCATGCTATTTAATAGCAATAATTGATGAGGCGAACTATGTTCAAGCTCCTTCCCTTGTCGTTGTTGGAACCCGACGTCAATTTCCTCCGAGTGGCTAATATTTTTGTTCACTAAACCAGAAGAAGAAGATGAACTTCGTTGAGATACTTTATTATTAGATAAATTTGACCCAGCTGAGCCCAGGTTTGCCGAAGGCCTAGGCTCTGGTGATCCAATAAGCGACATAGGCTGCTGTTGTTCTTTCAGTGGATTCTTTAGCAGGCCCATAGTAGCCCTATCTCTTTTGGAGTTAGACTGAAACCTACTTTGCAATGCAGACGTGGCCTTACTTTGCATGGGAATAGCAGTTGGAAAATCAAACTGCTTTACACCTTGTTCCTCCATCACTTTCGTATTTCCCTCTTCCAATACCTGAAATTTAGAGCCACGATTTAGTAACTGCCCAGGATTAGTAGGATTTTCAGTAGGGACTCTCCTCCTTCGTCTTGGCAGGGCAATCATCCACGGTCCAAAATCACCTGAATTCTTCTCCTCCGTCGCCTCCTCCGTTGCCTCATGCATTTCACGTTCAGATCCTGATCCTCCAATATTCGGGTCCTCCCTATTCTCAGAATGAGCATCTCCTTTTCGAACCTTAAACGGGCATTCATTTTTGTGACCCAAACGACCACATTCAAAGCAAATCGAGTTCAAACCCTCGTATTCAACATTTTGCCAATGACCATCTACTTGAACCTTCAGAACTAGAGGCTTATTCAAGTTCACCTCAATGCACACTCGAGCAAACTTGCCTCTGGAAGCATGTCGAGTTCTAGGATCAACTTTGATTGCAGTTCCAATCGTATTACCCATCGCAAGTAATACTCTATCATCATAGTACAACCCGAAAACCTTACCCAAACTGACGTAGAATCAATGGAAGCATCACTGGGACGGAAATCTGGTTGCCATCTACGTATGGTAAGGTAATGTCCAAAAATCAACCATGGGCCATCCTCAACAGCAACTTTTAAATCTGAAAAGAAAGCAAATTTGACCAGGAAAAAACCCTCTCCTAGATCGATTAACTCATATTCCCCTTTTGGATTCCACAATTTCTTCAATCTGTCATCAAGGGTTTTGAAGCCTATCGCACGCCCTAATAGTTTGATAATTAAGCAATCCCTCCAAGGCTTGCAAACATGATTCCTGTACTGCTCAGAAATGGACAAGCAAGGCCACGAGTCCTTTTCTGAAATAGAAATGGGATTACTGTCGAAAAGGGAATCTTCCACAATAACATTCCCCTACCAAACTTGTTGTTCTTGAGATCCCGTAAGCATATCTTTAAAAGAAGGCCCTTGCAACCCTCTCTCTTCCATAACACCATCTACCTGAGGACCTTTAGCCACCGTTGCTTTAATCTTCTTAGTAGAGCGAGCCAGTAAGTCATCCTCTTCCATTGACCTGACATGTTGAGAACCTTCGCCTTCCACTCTCCCACTCATGTTGAGAACTAGATATATTTATGCCAATGATAATGTCTGATTTCCAAAGCAATACACAAATCAAATTGTTTTCACAAGTAGGGTCATGAGGCTTCATGCAAGTTTTCCAATAATCCGTACATGATTGCACTAGGAATTGTTGCAATTTTCGTGTCTCAAATCCCAAACTTCCACAATTTGTCTTGGCTTTCCATCATTGCAGCAATTATGTCTTTTGGGTATGCATTTTTTGGAATGGGACTAGCTTTTGCGAAGGTTATTTCAGGTAATACAATACAATAATGTCAAAAATTTAAGTCCCATGCTTTATGCCTTTTTTTGGTAGGGAAAAACGAAAAAAAAAATCAAATCTTGTACTTAATTTCTACTAAAAAAAAGTAACAATCATTTAATCTCTATTAAAAAAAATAACACGTATTAGATCAATCATTAATTATTATTTAATGCAATTTTTTTATCATGTATCCAAAAACACAATCACGATCTTATTAATCCTAGTACACATATCAATGAATTTAATGCCACTTTCATAAATATTAAAGTGTAATTAAGTAATAGATGCAATGATCGATATATAGCATTTTCAATTGCTGAAAAAAGGCTGCAATGAGGACAGGCAACGGAGAAAGAACCACTCTAACTGGAGCAGAAGTTGAGGTAGACTTAACCGTAGCAGGTAAGGTTTGGAGAATATTTACAGCAGCCAGTAGTATGGCATTCGCTTGTGGATATTCTGGCATTTTGATTGAAATCCAAGTAAGAAATAGGTCAAAATCTCTGACGATGGTTATATATGTTAGTACATCATACAGATTATACATGCTTCTACACAATATGAAACATGTTAAAACAATTAAATGCGGAAGCGACATGATTTAACCTTCAGCCATTGCACTCTGTAACTTTGCTGTTGAAGCGATTCTTGAATCTGACAATCTTCTCTATGTTGATCACAAGCCTTCCAAACACTCGAATGCTCACTAGATGGTATATAACAGAGCAAGTGAAGCTTGGGGACCGTATTCTTGCTCTCTGTTTGTGAACTTTGAGCCTCTCAAATTCTGACCAACTCAAAAACCAATAGTTCAAACCATCACAGAACATCCTTTTATGGTTAGAGAATCAGTGAAATAATGGACCATTTATTTGGCATTGATTATCACAGGTTATATATGGAAATAGCCAGATTTTGTCAACCTGTGATCAAGGAATATGCCAACATTCTCCCACTTGGTCTATATATTTCACTCATAGAAGAAACAAATCACATGAATCATGGCGATAGTTCCTCTATTGATGAGTATAATCTTCCATGTATTACTATGTAAAATGTCTCTAATCAACCCATTCTTACTTAATGAATAAACCCTATGTTTATTCTCAGTCCAAACAATAAGTATATTTCTTAAGTAAAACTTTAGTGTATACAAATCAAAATGAGAAACATCATATTATGAATAAGAGTTTCAATTACAATCATAATGTGGAACCAAGTCCCATCCTCTCTACATGATCCTTAAATTTAAACGGTGGCATGCCCTTAGTCAAAGAATCAGCTAACATCAATTCAGTGCTAACGTGTTCAATGACGACTCTTTTATCTCTAACATGTTCTCTAATGGCTAAGTACTTAATGTCGATGTGCTTACTTCGACTTCCACTCTTATTATTCTTAGCCATGAATACTGCAACTGAATTGTCACAATATATCCTTAATGACTTAGATATGGAGTCAACAATTCTAAGCCCACCAATGAAACTCTTAAGCCATACACCATGTGAGGTAACCTCAAAACAGGAAACGAACTCGGCCTCCATAGTAGAAGTGGCAGTCAGTGTCTGCTTAGTACTCTTCCATGAAACAGCTCCACCGGCAAGCATGAAGATGTAACCGGATGTTGATTTTCGGGCATCAACACAGCCAACAAAGTCTGAGTCTGAGTAGCCAATCACCTCCAACTCATCAGTCCGTCTATACATAAGCATGTAATCCTTAGTGCCTTGAAGATATCTAAGCACCTTCTTTGCAGCTCTACAGTGGTCCATCCTCGGGTCACTTTGGTATCTACCCAACATTCCTATAGCAAAAGCAATATCATGCCTGGTACAGACCTGTGCATATATAATGCTTCCAACAGCTGAGGCATATGGAATGTTCTTCATCTATTCCCGCTCAAGATCATTTTTTGGGCACTGGTTCAAATTGAACTTGTTACCCTTCACAATGGGAGCTGGGCTTGGTGAACAATCTTTCATTCTGAATCTTTCCAAGACTTTATTGATATAGGCTTCTTCTGACAGACCTAATATACCTCTATGTCTATCTCTATGGATCTTAATGCCCATGACATAAGATGCATCGCCCATATCCTTCATATCAAAGTTCTCAGAAAGAAATTGTTTCACTTCACGTAACATCCCCTTATCATTGGTTGTAAGCAGAATATCATCCACATACAGCACAAGGAAACAAATCTTGCTTCCACTGACCTTCTGGTATATACACTGATCCATGATGTTTTAACAAAACCAAATGAAGAGATGACTTCATGGAATTTTAGATACCATTGGCGAGAAGCTTGTGTCAACCCATATATGGATTGCTTCAGCTTACAGACCAAATGCTCACCATTACTAGAGGAAAAACCTTTAGGTTGTTTCATGTAAACCTCTTCCTCTAGATCACCATTGAGAAATGCCGTTTTCACATCCATTTGTTGCAACTCTAAGTCAAAATGTGCAACAAGCGCCATTATGATGTAGAGAGAATCTTTCTTAGATACAGGAGAGAAGGTCTCCTTGTAATTGATTCCCTCCTTTTGAGTGAATCCTTTGGCTACGAGTCTTGCCTTATAACGCTCAAAGTTGCCTAATGAGTCAGTCTTGGTCTTAAAGACCCATTTACAGCCTATAGCCCTGGCCCCATTAGGCAACTCGACAAGATCCGATACTCCATTAGATGCCATTGAATCCATCTCATCCTTCATAGCATCGAACCAAAGTTTTGATTCTTTGCTGTTCATGGCTTGTGAAAACGTCTCTGGATCATTAACGGACCCAATATTGAAATCATACTCTTGTAGATACACAATGTAATCACTAGGAATAGCTGATTTCCTTTCTCTAATAGACCTTCTTAATGTTGGTTCAACATTCTTCGAAGGATCATGTTGTTCAACTTGTTGCTCACTCAATTCTAGTGTATCTCGAAGAGCCTCATCTATTGGTAAGTTATCAACTACTTGTGGACCTTCAATGATTGGTTGTTCAATGTCCAGCTGTACTAAAGGGACATTGTTCATGATAACCAATCCTTGACTCGAGTTAGAGGGTTGATCTCTCACAGAAACTAGTTCTTGAGATTGATCGCTCCCACTAACTAAGTCATTTTCAAGAAACTGGACGTTCCTTGATTCCACAATTCTAGTGCTTTGAGATGGACAATAGAATCTGTAGCCTTTGGACCGTTCAGCATATCTAATGAAATACCCACTTATAGTCCTAGGATCTAGTTTCTTTTCCTGTAGGTTGTAAACTCTTATCTCAAAAGGGCATCCCCAAACGCGCATATGACGCAAACTCGGTTTCCAACCTTTGAATAATTCGAAAGGCGTCTTTGGAATAGCCTTGGTTGGAACCCGGTTCAATATATATGCTGCCATTTTAAGAGCTTCAATCCACAAAGACTTAGGCAACTTCGAGTTGCTAAGCATACTACGCACCATTTCCATCAAAGTTCGGTTCCTTCTTTCTGCAACACCATTCTGATCCGGTGAACCAGGCATGGTATATTGGGCAACAATCCCATTTTCTTGAAGGAACTTCGCAAATGGTCCAGGTGCTTGTCCATTTTCAGTGTATCTACCGTAATAATCCCTACCTCTATCAGTTCTTACTATCTTTATGGGTTTTCCACATTGTTTCTCTACTTCAGCCTTAAAAATTTTAAAGGCGTCTAATGCTTCGTGCTTGTTATGAAGCATGTAGAGATACATAAACCTCGAGTAATCATCAATAACGGTGATGAAGTATTTCTGACCATATGCATCAATGTCTGGACAGCATATGTCAGAATGTATGATTTCTAATATGGTTGAACTCCTATTGGCACCTTTCTTAAACTTGTTGGTTTGCTTACCCTTAATGCAATCCACATAAGTGTCGAAATCAGTAAAATTGGGAGTACTAAGTATTCTGTCATTTACCAATCTCTTAATTCTATTTATGGAGATATGACCTAATCTCCAGTGCCATAATGTGGAGGAGTCCTCATTCATAACACATCTTTTAGTGCCAGTTTGGACATGCAAGGCGTTATGAGGAGTGTCATTTTGCAAATCAATAGAGAAAAGACCATCACATAAGGTATCATTCCCAACAATATTAGACTTAAAATATATCAATACTGATTTATTTGAAAATTGAAAGCAATATCCATAAGGTACCAGCCTAGAAACAGAGATTAAATTTCTTGAGAAACTAGGAATATAAAAGGTCGTTTCCAATTGCAAAACAAAACCACTCCTAAGAACTAAAGTGCACGTTCCAACACCTTCAACACGCGAGCGCATCTTGTTTCCTGGATAGATGCTCTCCTCATTTCCCACTGGCTTCCTTAAGTTTGTCATACCCTGTAAGGAAGTTGAAATGTGAATTGTAGATCCAGAATCAATCCACCATGTGTTATGATTAACCTCAACCATATTTGATTCAAAACAAACATATGAGAGTGGATTACCTTTCTTAATGAGCCATTACTGAAGCTTGGCACAATCATTCTTCATGTGTCACTTCTTTTTACAGAAGAAACACTTGGACTCTTTCTTAATGTCAGCTTGGGCAGGGATTTTCCCTTTTCCCTTGTTCTTGGCTCGATCCTTGGTCTTTCCTTGGCTTGCAAAAAATGCACTTTCACCCAATTCCATAAGCAGTCTTCCCTCCTCTTGAACACACATGGTCATCAATTCATTGATGGTCCACTTATCCTTATGTGTGTTATAGGATATCTTGAATGGTTGTACTGCTTTGGTAAAGTGTTCAGTATATAGTGCACAAGGAAAGATTCAACATCTCCACCTCTAGGTTCTTGAGTTGGGCCACTATATCTCTCATGGCCATTATGTGCTCGTGCACTCCTTTAACATTGGTGAGCCTCATTGATGAGAATTTCATTATTAGGGTACTAGCCAACGCTTTGTCTAGAGTGACAAACTGATCACTTATGGCCTTCAGTAAGGTCCTAACGTTGGTATGTTGTTTGACTGAACCACGTATCCCAGAGGATATCTTTGTCTTAATATACATGACACTAAGGCGATTGGATCACTCCCAGCGTTCATGTAAAGCTACTCGAGCAGGAGTGCTGGTCTCAGTCAATACGGGCTTGTCTTTCCTTATAGCATAGTCTATATCCATGCACCCTAATTGGAGGAGAACTCTCTCCTTCCAAACCTTGTAGTTCTCTCCATCTAGTTCGGGAACTTCTAGGTTGATACTAGCCTGAGGAAACACTGCGTATAGAAAAAGACACACTTATGTATCAAGAATTTTTTTTTGAGGCAAACTTAATTATGTCTACCAATGTAAACATATTTTATTAATCAATTATGAATCTTAGACATAAAACTTGCCTGTGGGCTAAAGTTCTAATTCTAATAGATCATATCATCATGATAAAACTATCAAATTATATCATTTCCTAATCCCTGTGGGTAAATTAAGAAACTAATTTGATATTTTATCCTAATTAGTTATAAAATTATGATAAAAATTCCTGTGGGACAAAATTTACCATAACCCTATAACTAATCACAATTTTTGTTTAATACCATTATGTGATGCTAACAAATATAATTTTATTTAATTAAGATTGCTGTGGCTAAGCCCTAATCAAACAAATTATGGATCACTTAAACATATTATCAAATTTTAAGTTTATTCATATTTTAAAATTGCAATCAACACAAGGCAATTTAATTCCTAATAATATAAATAAATTCTATTACATGTGCTTAAATTAATCACAGTATGCAAATAACAAATTATACATAATCATAATAAGCACACAATTAAAGAAATTTTTAAATATTAAAATTATGCCAAAATGCCCTTCCAATTTTTTTTTTGAAAATTCCAGGCAATCTGTATGGCGAACGGCGATCTAGTCTTAAGGCAAACGAACGTGTTCGCCATTTCGCCTTAATCCGAACGGCGAATGGCGTGTCGACCATTTCACCTTAACGAATGGTGAGCTGAGTGCTCGTCATTCCGCTTTTAGTTGAAGTGGCGAACTGTGTGCCCGCTATTGCCTTAACTTTAATGGTGAGCTGAGTGCCCATCATGATCGCCCATTTCTTTACGATGAACAGTGCTCGCCGCTCTTATGGCGAACTGTACCTGCCCTTTTTAATCGCAACGCGATCGAGGAAGTAGGTCCGCCTTAACTTAATGGCAAACAGAGTGCCTGTCATTTCGACTCTTGACAAATGGCGAACGGCGAGCCCATTTCACCCTATCTGAATGGTGAACTGAGTGCTTGTCGTTTCGCCCTAGCCGAATGACGAGCGCATCCCATTCGCCATTAGTTGAATGGCGAACGGACACAGGCCTTCCCCTTATGGCGAACAGTGTTCGCGTTTCCTTTAAGGCGAACAGTAATTCATAAGGAGCAAAACTTAATGGCGAACTACCCCACCTTTCCTTTATGGCGAACGGCGATCAAAGGAAGCAAACTTAATGGCGAATGCGCCCCTCTTTTCCCTTATGGCGAACGGCGATCGACATCGTTTGCTGCTCTCTTCTTCACAAAAACACCATCTTCTTCGTCCGAATGCTTGGTTTTCGACTCGATTTGCCACCCGTTTGAAAAACCACCTTCCTTACTTTAATTTGAGTGGTTCTTGATCCCAAATCAATCAGGAGGAAACGAAAACAGTTTTCTTGAAAATGGTTTTGGTTGAAAATGTCTTAAAACATAATTCCAAATTTTCAAGGAATCCATTATAACCAAAACTTACAAAACAGAGGCAGACAATTTTGGCAGATTAACAAGATACAGAGTACATATCTTAATGCAAGACAGAGGTTAATAGGGCTCTGATGCCAAATGTTAGTTCATCATACAGATTATACATGCTTCTACACAATATGAAACATGTTAAAACAATCAAATGCGGAAGCGACATGATCTAACCTTTAGACATTGCACTCAGTAACTTTGCTGTTGAAGCGATTCCTGAATCTGACAATCTTCTCTGTGTCGATCACAGGCCTTCCAAGCACTCGAATGCTCACTAGATAGTGTATAACAGAGCAAGTGATGCTTGGGGACCAGATTCTTGCTCTCTGTTTGTGAACTTTAAGCCTCTCAAATTCTGACCAACTCAAAAACTGATAGTTCAAACCATCACAGAACATCCTTTTATGGTCAGAGAATTAGTGAAATAATGGACCATTTATTTGGCATTGATTATCACAGGTTATATATGGCAATAGCCAATTTTGTCAACCTGTGATCAAGGAATCTGCCAACAATATATATATATATATGTATAACATGTTACTGTATGTTACCAGCATATTGTTTATCTTTCTGTGAACTTCCAGGATACTTTGAAGTCATCACCGCCTGAGGAGGAAATGAAGAAAGCTAACATGATAGGGATTTTTACATCAACCACGTTGTACTTGTTATGTTGTTGCCTTGGATATGCTGCATTTGGGAACCATGCACCAGGTAACATGTTGATAGGCTTTGGATTTTACGAGCCCTTTTGGGTGGTTGATTTGGCCAATGTCTTCATCATGGTGCACCTTGTGGGAGCATGCCAGGTTTAGTTTCAATCTTTGTAAAAATCCCAATTGGAGATTTTTTATTTGCAAGGATAGTTGGATACTAATTATTTGTACTTCTTGGCATGTATTTGGACAGGTAATAGCTCAACCAGTATTTAGTGTGGTTGAATCATGGATTAGCTCGGGTTGGCCGAAATCAATTTTGGTAATAGAAGAGTATCCAATTAGCATTTTGAGCAAAAAGTTGAGTGTTAACTTATTAAGGCTAACTCATAAACATTATTTGTGGTGGTGGCAACTCTAGTTGCCATGCATTGCCTTTCTTTAATGACATAATTGCACTCATTGGGCCATTGGTTACTGGCCAATGACAGTCTATTTCCCTATAGAGATGCACATTGCCCAAAAAAAGATCAAACAAGGAACAAGTAGGTGGCTCAGCCTCCAGCTTTTGAACTTTGTATGCTTGCTTGTCTCACTGGCTGCAGCAACTGGCGCCATTAAAGGGTTGAGTCATGCCCTCCAAACATCTAAGCCCTTCAAATTTAAATATTAGTCCAAAATTCAAAAAAAAGAGATTATAGCCAAATGCCTCTTAAATCTTTTTCTTTTTTCTTTCAATTAATCACTTAGCTGTTAGGTCATTTGGTAATATTTATTAAAAACTTGTTTGTTTAAAGAATTGATTAGTTTTGTTGTTCGTTAATATATGAAGTATTAAAATTACATATATACCCTTAAGTCCTAATTTATTAGCCTAAACTCTAACTTTTCACACCATTTGTAGCATTCATTAGTCCTTTTTAAACATGTTTGTTTAACGTTTATGAACACAAGTTCGTGAACACGTTCATTTACATGTTTCACAAACACGTTTGTTCATATATTCACTTACTTGTTTGTTTAATGTTCACAAACTTGATCGTTTAATGTTCACAAACTTGTTCATTTAAAGTTTAAGAACAACCTTATAACTTTAATGAACCGAGCTCAAATAAGAAAGCCAAATTTTTAACTAAACATGAATGCATCTGTAAAATAAATGAACGAATAAAGACATTGTTCAATTCATTCATGTTTGATTCGTTTACACCCTTATTCAAGCCAGTATACTGTTCCGGTATCATTGCAACAAATAATTGGTGTATTCATATCTTGTTTTTTTTATTAAACGCGACATGAAACTGTCACAGCCCGTGACCATATTTTTTCACATTTTTCTATATATCTTATATGGTTGGGCTGTCTACGATACTTTACTTTTCTGTTTCATTTAAACTATTACATATTAAATACAAATATCATTTACATCCCCTATCTTAATTTACAATAAAGTAGTACTATAGATAAGTCTAAATACATAAAATAAATTATTGTACCTTATATTTCACTCGAGCTGTCACATTGTCCCCAATGCGCAGCCGAGATGCTCGGATGTCAGATCTCTCAGTCATAAAAATCTGAAATGTTTAAAAGTAGGGGAGTGAGTAAACCACGGCTCAGTAAGAGAATTATATGCAAATTTTGATATCACGAAGACTATATGCAGTAAAACCTTTTAGTTTATTATCGATACGCTGGGCACACTATAAGGAAATGATACTATAGTCGGTCGAAAATCCAGATTTAGTAAGAAAGGTATTTTGAAATACCTGTCGCGTCTCGGAAACCCAGAGCGACTATAGGGAGTAGAAATTTATACTTTTTTTAATATAAAACTTAATTCAATTTACTGCATATAAATATATCATCCATTTACTGCATATAAATATCATCCACTTGTGTAAAACACTTTATCAAACCACTAATTTAATACTTGAAAATCTCAAGGTTTCCACCACTGAAATCGTCACTTATACATGTGTAACAGTAAAATAACTGTTTAATTATAATAACAGTTTAGAAATGAAACACTTCAGAAAATCATCATAGTTTTCTGAAAATATCACTAAAATCGATAATAACACGTGAAATAATAATGGAGACCAGACAACACCCGAATGATATCACGTTATAAGTCCCGTAAAGAATAATAGGGTACATGTGAGATCCCTGTAGGAACAGTATAATAAACACATGAGATCTATGACCATAGTCTATAAGTGTCCTCGGTCGTACACTGAGCAAGTGACGCCGGGACCGCTGAAGACGACTCAATGTCAACAGCTTCACACATGAGTAACACATGAAACACGTGACACGTGAGCATGATACGGGGCCTATCAGTCTCAAAATAGTATATAAGAAATCTCATTACCTTTATGGAATTTAATAAGATCAATGATGTTTTTCAGAAAATCCATAAAGGTATAAATCATAATATTTCGTACGGTGAAAAACAGTTTATAAGATAATCACACAGTAGTAATAAAATTTCATAACTGTTCTTTTTCACCATAGAATACATACACACATGTTTCCCTACTTTCTTTCCAAAACTTGAAATTCAAAGTTATTGGAAATCAATTCCAATATTTTCATATTTAATGGAAAAATAAAAATATTTATTTTCAAAATTAACAATAATTCCACCGATACATTTTTCACTATAAAACACGTGCAGAGACATTTTAGTCTCAAAACAATAATTATACACTGATAAAGCCTTTATAGGAATCATTACACGTGATAAAATTTATTTAATCCATAAAGGAAAATCATAATAAATTAGTGAATATTATAGTAAAAATTATTTATAAAATATTCACTATTCACCATTTCACTTCACTAATCACACATTTCCCTATAAAACACGTTGAATGAATTTTCGGTAGTTTAATCTTTACCGAAATCAGTATCATGAATATTTAATAAATACTTTTCGGTAAATTCACCGTTTATGAAAAATAATTAATTTATCACTTTTGAGGCTAGGAAAAATACCAATAATACACTAAAATATTTAATAATATTTTTGAAAATATCTTTAGTAAATTTTGACAGCATAACAACTGCCAAAGTCCTAACCTCCCTGCATTTTCAAACACAGTCTCAACAGCCAGACAACCACGATTTCATAACATTTCGAGGTAGTTTAATATTCCATAATTCTCATAAAATTCATAGCATGAAAAACATGCATACGGATATCCCTACAAATTCACACACGCATCCCTTACCTGTTCCGGGTCGGCGACTTCCTCACTTCGTCGCGCCCCTAGTCCACCTCTCCCGATTCCATCGTCTCATTCACCGAGAATGATTTCTGGAAATCAAATTCTAAAATTTAAAATTTTTCCATAATTTTTAAATAAATTAATAATTATAAATTTCTCGTAAATTCCTACCTAGAATTTTCAAAAATTTTCTCTTTCCTTCTTCTTCTTCCTTTTCTTCTTCTTTTCTCTTTTTCTTTTCTTTTTTTTCTTCCTTTTTTTTTCCTTTTCTTTTCTTTTTTTTCCTGGTCTAAACCGGTTCAAACCAGTCCAGCCTCCCTCACCGCGGTTCTCCTTTGGTGGTCGGTTCTCCGACGGTTTGGCGTCTCCACAGCTGGCGGACATCACGGCGAAGCTGTGGCTGGTCTCCGTTCAACCCAGATCGACGGCACGACGGCGGATCTGGCGGCTTGGTCTCGGTCCTTTCCTCCCCTTTTTCTTCCTTCCTCCGCCGTTTTCCTTCACCACCGGCGACTCCTTCTTCTTGGTCTCCCTTCGGCGATGGTGCTGATGGCAGTGGCTGTGCCTGAATCGGTCGGCACCGCCGTTTCCTTTCTCCTCTCTTCTCTTCCGGTTTCCTTCCTTTCCCGTTTCTGTTTCGACCCTTTCTCTTTCCTTTTCCATCGCCAGTTGCCTTCTCTTCCTCCCCTCGACTCGCCGCGACAGCCTCCCCCTTCTCTCTTCTCTCTTTCCTTCTGGTGGCACCGATAGGGTCGGCCCCTTCTCCATTTTGGACAGAAACGGTGTCGGGGGATTCTCCCGATTCCGTTTCTATTTTCTACTTTATTTTTTTCTTTTATTATATATATTATCTTTTATATTTATATATATATATATAACTATATATATATATAAATATACCATATTAATATATATAGATATATATAATTTGTATTAATAATTTTTATATATATATATATCTATACACTTTAAATTTAAATTAATATATATTATATATATTAATTTATATACATAAATGTATACTAATATACATATGTATTCATTTAATATAAAATAGTATATATCATTTTATAATATATACTATAATTCATATATATACATATGTATTTATATAAAAACATATGAAAATATATTTATATAATCTAATTATATAAATATATATTATACACATTTTTTCTTAGATTTGGATTTCTTAATATCCAATAAATTTCTCCTTTTCATTTCTTATTTAATTTGGATTTCAATTTATTCAAATTAATTTCCTTAACTTCCTCACTTACGGAATTTCCAACAATATTTCATCTTATAAATAATTTATTTATTTACTTAACTTCTCTATTTGCTTTAATATTAAATTTACAAATATTTAATATTAATTTTAGAAAATTCACGGTTATCACATTCTCCCCACCTTAAGAAATTCGGTCCTCCGAATTTAACTTAAATTAAAAGGTGGTAGCATCCTGTATACTTATCATTCTTGTCCTCTTAATTATCTTTTAAGTAATACTGCCAACACACTTTCCACATCAGAATTACCTTTTTAAATCATTATATATCATTTTTCATCATGTTTTTATACTCCCTAAAATTTCTTATCAAATTGGAGTTATCAATTTCCACTCCTTTTCGTACCATATATGATTCATACTATTCATCATTTGTTTTTCTCAATTTGTGCCAAGTCGATATAGTTTGATAACTATCATTTACTTGATTTAAATCAATAGTATGTAAGTGTTCCAGTAGCTTTCAAATCTCATGCATCCGCTCTCTCAACACATCCTCGAGCGTTTCATACTACGCTCAAATATTTACATCAGTACGGAGCGATGCTATCAATAAATTTGGAATCTCAAGGCCTTTGCTATTTCCCATAAACATATAGCAAATCCGAGATTCCCATCACATGTATTTCATTGGAACTTCACATACTTCTCATCATTTCATAAACATATTTCGACTATGGCACTAAAGAATCTAAGAATCTGATAATGGAGAAGTGATTTCATTAGACAATCAGTCCTTAATCACTTCCATATTACCTTATCTCTTTTGGGTTCCTCATTATCCACAATACTCATTTTTCACATTTACTTTAACAAATGCTGCAGCTCATTTGCAAACTTTATATTTTCCATCTTTTACCATAATTGAATCAGGAAACAATCATTTTCTCTCCATATCGTCTTTTCATGTAATCTCATCATTACATCTCTTATTTATATGGTATACTCTATATCACTTAGGTTTTAGAATATACCTGAGTATGAAATCTTTTCTTAATTTATATTCCATAGGTGACTAATAAAATCATCAATTTTCGTCACCACATTATCCATACAATTTCACCATTCCGAGGTGTTTGTATATATATGTATCATTTTTCCATTTGCATTACTGGCAGTAAATCGTATAATTCATTTATCTACTCCTTTGAGTATCATTAAATTTCATTTATCGAAATTGGCTCAATCTTCCATCTAGCCATAATCATGTGATAACCAAAGTGATATCACTTTCAGTCTTAAATTCGGGAACTGCTTCATATTCATGTTCCCTCATCATCATATACTTATCCTCTTATGACATTTTCATCTTTTCAGTCGACTTTTTCCTCAGTGGTATAGTACCCCGCTGTTAAAATCCTTTAACCTTTTGCATACCATCCTTATACTTATTCATTCATCGACTTAAACTTATTTAATTATCAGTCACATCTATAGAGCAGCTAACCCAATAACTCTTCCATAGGCTGGCAATAGTATCTAGCTAGACCCAGTACATTTCGTATCTCAATCATTATCTCTTCATCATGGACAAATCTACATCGCTCTGTCATTCGAGATCATATATCTTAGAAAGAGATACTGTCTAGCCAAATCTCCTATTTGCCATACTTAACATATAGTTTACAGTCTTTGAGAGTTTGCAGGGTCATATAACTATGCTGCTCATTTTCCATTGGTTCCTTATACTGTATCGGTATATCATTACTTTATCCTTATATGGATGCCTCATTCATTAGGTTTATATACCTTACAAGGTATTTCATTAACCTTGTAAACTTCAATAGAAACTCGTAAAAATTTTATCGAGTTCTAATCATTATCATCTTATGACCATCAATCTTCAACTTTTCATCTGATGACGCCTTATACAGAGATTGGTCTTATGAACTCCTTACACATCTTTGATTAAATCAAATAAAGTGTCAATTTCATACAGATGAATATTCGTTCTTAATAAGAACTTTATTGTATAATAGGAATTTAATTCACCATTTAATTCATCCTCAAATCACATCATCTGTATTTCTATCAATTTTCATATATAAGTGAATTTCAATATTCATAAATTTTTTTCAGAGTTATTTCTTAAGCCTTTCGGATTCTTTCTATGTTCTCCGATATAAGCTTAGAGTAGATTCTGTATTCATAATTGAGTCAATATTAACTCGATCTCTCCCATCTATATTACTTTGAAAAATTTATCGGGAATCACATCCGATACTTTCTTTAATCACACATCTCTTATCATTTTAGACATTTCATCTTTGTGTCCTTCCATTCCACTGTATAACCTCAAGGCAGAGACATTTAATATTCAAATCATTTTAACACATACTCTACCTTGATTCATTTATTTACTCATACTTCACAGCATATCGATCATCTTAATTAGTATGTTGTATCCACTGTAATAATTTCATTAACACCTTTCACAGCTAACCGATTTATTATTACTGTAATTTACTTTTACAATCATTTTTCATTTAATAACCTCAAGTTAGCTGTCATCTTCCTCGTCTCTTATCGTCACGTTACTGTTCTTATACATGTTTTCAAATTTTATAACATTCCATACAGTACACTATTCTGTAAAACATATTTCAAAATATTCCGGTTCTATAAATATTTGTTTGATACTTCAAAAACAGTATGAATGTATACAACCAGAATTAACCGTACTGCTATGGATTTCATCATCTACACTGATCTCCTTCTTAGTCATCTTTGGTAATCATTTCACTTTTCATCATATCCAACGATTCCGTAATAATATCCCATCAATACATTTTTTAATTTAGACCCTTAAAATCAATAACAGGGCTAATCATCCTGCAACTTCCCACTATAAATATTCAGGTCACATCAGCAATATAAATGTAGGTGGGATTAAATAATCGGGATCGTTATACACCTATTATGTCCTTTATGCCATCAGTGGCTCCATTACTATTATAGAATTCAAGATCGACTTGGTTTTATCAATGTTCAAAACATAGTCAACATAGAGGTGTTTTCGTCATTTCAACATTTATTTCTTTATCCTCATATACATTTAAACCATTGATCTCCTTATCCATAGAATGATGATATCCCTTCTCACACTATATCATCATTTAAAAATCTTGTTTGATTTAGACAGAAAAATTCTGATAGGACTGATACAGATCATTTTGCATTAAATGCATCCTTACACCCTCAATTACTCTGTCAAATCAGTCAATTCTAATTTCTGTTGGCCTACCATGGCTCAGAAGAAAATTTTTCCACCTAGGGGTATTTTGGTTATTTTGTCAAAATTTTCTCTCTCTTCAAAATTACATTCAATCGGTGATCTTAAGGTCTATTTAATGATGATATTTCATTCCCCTATTTTATATCATCACTTTAAGGTCTTAATTCGATCCGGACAAAAAAGTACTGGTGGGGCCCTTACCGAGTCCATTTCTGTTCCTTACAGAACCGACCTTCATTTAGATTATAAGATCACCAATTTCAGGTAACATTCCCAGGCTGTTTTCCTCTTTAACATCTTTATTTCAAAATTCTCACTTCCTTTTTAAAACATTTAATTTAATTTACAATCATTTATTTCCTTTATGTATTCAAACTACACAGTACTACAGGGGACGTTAACCTTTTTTGACACATTTTCTTTCCAAAAATATCGACAGACATCAGGCCAACCTTGCTCTGATACCATTAAATCTGTCACAACCCGTGACCACATTTTTAACATTTTTGTATACATCTTATATGGTTGGGCTGTCTGCGATACTTTACTTTTCTGTTTCATTTAAACTATTACATATTAAATAGAAATATCATTTACATCCCCTATCTTAATTTACAATAAAGTAGTACTGTAGATAAGTCTAAATACATAAAATAAATTATTGTACTTTATATTTCAATCGAGCAGTCACATTGTCCCCGATGCACAGCCGAGATGCTCGGATGTCAGATCTCTCAGTCATAAAAATATGAAATGTTTAAAAGTAGGGGAGTGAGCAAACCACGGCTCAGTAAGAGATTTATATGTAAATTTTGATATCACGAAGACTATATGCAGTAAAACCTTTTAGTTTACTATCGGTACGCTGGGCACACTATAAGGAAATGATACTATAGTCGACCGGGAAATCCAGATTTAGTAAGAAAGGTATTTTCAAATACCTGTCGTGTCTCGGAAACCCAAAGCGACTATAGGGAGTAAAAATTTATATTTTTTTAAAGATAAAACTTAATTCAATTTACTGCATATAAATATATCATCCACTTGAGTAAAACACTTTATCAAACCACTAATTTAATACTTGAAAATCTCAAGGTTTCCACCACTGAAATCATCACTTATACACATGTAACAATAAAATAACTGTTTAATTATAATAACAGTTTAGAAATGAAACACTTCAGAAAATCATCATAGTTTTCTGAAAATATCACTAAAATCGATAATAACACGTGAAATCATAATGGAGACCAGACAACACCCAAATGATATCATGCTATAAGTCCCATAAAGAATAATAGGGTACACGTGAGATCCCTGTAGGAACAGTATAATAAACACATGAGATCTATGGCCATAGTCTATAAGTGTCCTCAGTCGTACACTGAGCGGGTGATGCCGGGACCGCTGAAGACGGCTCAATGTTAACAGCTTCACACATGAGTAACAGATGAAACACGTGACATGTGAGCATGATACGGGGCCTATCAGTCTCAAAATAGTATATAAGAAATCTCATTACCTTTATGGAATTTAGTAAGATCAATGATGTTTTCCAGAAAATCCATAAAGGTATAAATCATAATATTTCGTACGGTAAAAAACAGTTTATAAGATAATCACATAGTAGTAATAAAATTTCATAACTGTTCTTTTTCACCGTAGAATACATACACACATGTTTCCATACTTTCTTTCCAAAACTTGAAATCAAAGTTATTGGAAATCAATTCCAATATTTTCATACTTAATGGAATAATAAAAATATTTATTTTCCAAAATTAACAATAATTCCACCAACACATTTTTCACTATAAAACACGTGCAGAGACATTTTAGTCTCAAAACACTAATTATACAGTGATAAAGCTTTTATGGGAACCATTACACGTGATAAAATTTATTTATTCCATAAAGGAAAATCATAATGAATTAGTGAATATTATACTAAAAATTATTTATAAAATATTCACTATTTACCATTTCACTTCACCAATCACACATTTCCCTATAAAACGCGTGGAATGAATTTTCGGTAGTTTAATCTTTACCGAAATCGGTATCATGAATATTTAATAAATACTTTTCGATTAATTTATCGTTTATGAAAAATAATTAATTTATCACTTTTGAGGCTAGGAAAAATACCAATAATGTACTAAAATATTTAATAAAATTTTTGAAAATATCTTTAGTAAATTTTGGCAGCATAACGACTGCCAAAGTCCTAACCTCCCTGCACTTTCAAACACAGTCTCAACAGCCAGAAAACCATGATTTCATAACATTTTGAGGCAGTTTAATATTCCATAATTCTCATAAAATTCATAGCATGAAAAACATGCATTCAGATATCCCTACAAATTCACACACGCATCCCTTACCTGTTCCGGATTGGCGACTTCCTCACTACGTCGCGCACGTAGTCCACCTCTCCTGAATCCATCGTCTCATTCACCGAGAATGATTTCTGGAAATCAAATTCTAAAATTTAGAATTTTTTCATAATTTTTAAATAAATTAATAATTATAAATTTCTCGTAAATTCCTACCTAGAATTTTCGAAATTTTCTCTTTCCTTCTTCTTCTTCCTTTTCTTGTTTTTTTTCTCTTTTTCTTTTCTTTTTTTTCTTCCTTTTTTTCCTTTTCTTTTCTTTTTTTTTCTTGGTCTGAACCGGTTCAGACTAGTCCAGCCTCCCTTACCTCCGATTCTCCTCTGGTGGCCGGTTCTCCGACGGTTTGGCATCTCCACAACTAGCGGACATTATGGCGAAGCTGTGGCTGGTCTCCGTTCAGCGTAGATCGTTGGCACGGCGACGAATCTGGCAGCGTGCTCTCAGTCCTTTCCTCCCCTTTTTCTTCCTTCCTCCGCCGTTTTCCTTCACCACCAGTGACTCCTTCTTCTTGGTCTTCCTTTGGCGGTGGTGCTGATGGCGGTGGCAGTGCCTAAACCGACCGGCACCGCCGTTTCTTTTCTCTTCTCTTCTCTTCTCTTCTCTTCTGGTTTCCTTCCTTTCCCGTTTCTGTTTCGGCCCTTTCTCTTTCCTTTTCCGTTACCAGTCACCTTCTCTTCCTCCCCTCGTCTCGCTGGCGACAACCTCCCCCTTCTCTCTTCTCTCTTCTCTCTTTCCTTCTGGTGGCGCCGATAAGGTCGACCCCTTCTCCATTTTGGACAGAAACGGGGCCGGGGGGGTTCTCCCAATTCCGTTTCTGTTTTCTACTTTATTTTTTTCTTTTATTATATATATTATCTTTTATATATATATATATATATATAAAACTATATATATAAATATACCATATTAATATTTATATATATATATAATTTACATTAATAATTTATATATATATATATCTATGCACTTCAAATTTAAATTAATATATATTTTATATATATTAATTTATATACATAAATGTATTCTAATATACATATGTATTCATTTAATATAAAATAGTATATATCATTTTATAATATATACTATAATTCATATATATACATATGTATTTATATAAAAACATATGAAAATATATTTATATAATCTAATTATATAAATATATATTATACACATTTTTTTCTTAGATTTGGATTTCTTAATATCCAATAAATTTCTCCTTTTCATTTCTTATTTAACTTGGATTTCAATTTATCCAAATTAATTTCCTTAACTTCCTCACTTACAGAATTTCCAACAATATTCCATCTTGTAAATAATTTATTTTTTTACTTAACTTCTCTATTTTCTTTAATATTAAATTTACAAATATTTAATATTAATTTTAAAAAATTCACGGTTATCACAGAAACAAGACATAAATAATTAAAAAATAAAGATAACATAAATTAATAAAAGTGTCAAAATTTTAATACGAACACGACATATTTATTATACGTGTTATACATGATACGACACTTCTGACATGTTTATAATTAATCATATCATAACGTCTAGATTCTAGTTAGGAACCTAATTGCTGGACACAAATTTAGAAGTCGTCACCAATAATATTTTTTCCTAAGTGCGATTATCCACCTATTCAAATACTATGAACACCTTAAGATTGACTAATGGTTCCTAAAAAACAATCACTGGTCTATGTTCAGAGCTTGAGTACGAGAGTAAAGTTTACGTGAAGAAGTAGATTAGCACCCCACAACGTTCATTCTAGATAGCACTAACTAGTCTTAAGTATTCTAAATTTGCCTTTGTTTCATTTAGTTCCTTCATAATCAATGGAGGAATAAAGATTGTTGAAATGACTACTTTTATTTTCATTGAGACGTGTGGATTTTATACAAAAATAACAACTGATAAAATTTTTAAAAAAAATTTTGTTACCTAATTACAGGACTAATGGCTTATGAATTGACTGAGAATCATCCTTAATATGTCCTTTCAAGATGGTGGTCAGCAAAAGAATGCCTATCATGACTCATAATAAATGCAGCTAATGTTGGGACAGTGGCTTGGTGAGTACATTAGCAAGCTAGCTAGTCGGTAGATGCGACATGCGATACATGAAGTTCACCATTTTGGACTTTGTCATGGTCAAATGAAATTTGATGGTAACGTGCTTCATGCGTGAGTGAAAAACTTGATTTGCGTAGAGATAGGTGGTCCCAACGTTATCACAATAAGCAATAGGGACATCAAAGAGTGCGACTCCTAGTTCACGAAGTAAAGATTGAAGCCAAGTATTTTCAATTGTCACAAAGCCAACGTATTGGCTCAATAATCTAAATAAAGAGGAAGTGATCCGTTTTTGGATAAATCTTAAAGTTTATTTTCACTGAACTATATTCTTTATAAGCTTTATCATACTATATTGACAATTTAAGCAATTTAACAAAAAAATAACAAGTAAAGTAAATAAAGAAGGGATAGAGAGATCGTATACGAGATATTTATAGAGGTTTAGCACCATTGCCTATGTCCTTTCCCTTGAGCATTCCTTAAGAAATTGCCAAATTCACGATGAAAATAGACTTTACAACCACACCATCTTTTTCAGGCCCAATAGTAACCTTTTTTTTTTACCAAATGTCATGGATAATCTTAACAACCTATCCCATTTCTAAGTTAACGGAGAAAACTTATAACCCCTTCTTTTTTGCAAGCTTAATGAAAAAACCTTTAACAATCTCCCTTTTCAAAGCCTAAGAAGAAAACTTTTATCACTACCTAGTTCTCACCTTTGTAATTGAACACTCAAGGATTTCACTCCCTTTTTTCAAATGGTGTGATTGTGGGTACAAAGTGTGTAATCTTAATACCTCTAGAAAGGTAAGGCGATTACAATTTTGGCTCTTGAAGGAATTACAATTGAAAGAATAATGAATATACAATGAGTTTTGTCTCAAAACTAACTAGAAGCTTGATATGAGAATGACGGAAGATTTGAAATTGTAGCTCTTAAGTCTTCATCACTTAAAAGCTTCATTTTATACTCCATCTACTGATTCTAATAGTTGGATTGAGAGATTTGAATTTTTTCTAATTGGTGGACACAAAAATATAACTTTTGAAACTTGTTAGACTCAAGAGGTATTGATACCTTTCTTCAAGATATCAATACTTTATAAAATATTCCTGCAAAAGAAATAGAGAGTATTGATACCTTATGTGACGTCCCCGCCACTTCATCTTTTCACTTAATTCTTTCTTATTATCTTATCCGACATTATTTGATTTAGTTTATCCAGTGTCATTCTTTCCTTATTCTTAAGCTAATTATCTAATAGCTCATAAAATTTTATTCACTTTCCATAAGCATAAAAATGATATATATAAATACCATTCCATTTCCACATGATCTCATACATCATCTTATCTTACATCCAGACATCCTATATACATATTGGCTACTTGTCCTGTACTATAGCTGAATTACTATTTAGCTTTACATAAATATATATATATGAACATATAAGTATACCTTCTATGCTAACTGGGAAGCGTATCGAGAAGGTACACTGCAATCTTTCCAAAACAAGCTCCTCTAATCGGAGCGAGGTTCACTTCAGGTAATCTGTAGGAAAAATGGTCGTAAAAGGGTGAGTTTACGCTCAGTAAGAAAGTTATGTAAAAGAGCGTGCTATGTCTCTAGATGCATTTTTCCTACTTGGCTCTATAATGTCATGTAAAATCATTATAAAGCATATTCATGTACTTTCATCAAATATAGAAAGTTCATAATAGCATATGCTTATAAATCAAGTAAATCATGTGCTTCTTTAAAGTAGCATATGCAAACACCCATCGTATACTTCTTTTAAATCATCATGGAAAACATACGTCATATACTTCATTCAAAACATACTTCAAGTACTTCTTTCAAATATCATTTACATACATACATACTTCTCTTAAAACATCTTATACTTTCTTGAAATCATACATCATATACTTCTTTTAAAACTTCTTATACAAGTACACCAAGTACTTTCGATTTTTTTATTCTTTGAAATTGCATATACATATAGTTTTTGATAACATAAAAACTATTTGTACTTTTATGGAGTTATGCACTGCATCATCATCATCATCATTATCATCATGTGGCGTACCCCGTAGGGCCAGGAATCCTCCCTTAGCCGAACATGAAACATAGACAAATTTGGCCAACTGTCGGGGGCTACAGTAACACTAGTCAGGTGTCCTTCTGTAGCGACTGAGGCCTGACTTATGGTTCCTCAGCCAAACATACATCATTTCGGGACTTGATCAAAGCCCCTACAATAAACATAAAAGTGCATAATCTTAAAACATATGCCATATAGCTTTTTGCCATGACATTTTATACTTTCTTGAAATAGATTTGAAAACCTCTTTTCAAAACAAGGCAGTCGACTGGCCTCATAGGCAGTCGGCTACTGCTTCATACTTTCATTTATCAAAATTCTCTTTCTTTAAAATTCAGATATTTTCATTTTGAAAACGCATGAGGGCAGTCGACTGGTCCATATAGCAGTCGACTGGTTTTCAAACAGAATGCTTATTAAGAAATAGCAGTCGACTGGTACATATAGCAGTCGATTGTTTTTGAAACAGAATGCATTTTAGCAAATAGCAGTCGACTGTCCCATATAGCAGTCGACTGGTTTGAAACAGAATGCTTCTGGGTAAATAGCAGTCGACTGGCTTACATAGCAATCGACTGGTTTGAACCAATTTTCGAAAAACGACGTTTTGGTTGTCTCTAGGCAGTCGACTTCCCTTTAAGGCAGTCGGCTGCCCTTAGCCTAATTGGTACTAGGAGACAAGTCCAAAAATGTCATTTTTCCTACATGAAATCAGCTGATGTTTCTTTCCAAACCACATATAAACATCATAAAACATGCGGACATAGCCGCCTTACGTCCGTTACATAAATTTCTTACCTCGATTCCTTCGAGAACGTGAAATCACTTGGCGCGTCAACCCTAGCTTTTCACTCCTTCAAAGCTATAACATCAAATCAAATTAACCTTTAAATTATCACTGTACAAATATCGTATTAACTTAGTACAACTCCAAACCATGAACATAATTGAACAAATCATCTTCTTCTCTTACCTTTTGCTAGTGACCAAAATCTCAAACTTTGAGATCTCCTCCAATACTTGGATTCAATCTACCAAACTTCGGATATCACTTAGTCTAGTGACAAGGATCGATTTTAGTTCAACTAGCTAAAGGGATCGATGGAGGAATAAGGTAGCTTGTCAAGGTAGCTATGGAAGGAGAATTGGAAGCTTGGAGAAATGGAGAGAACGAAAGGGAGAGGGTTGGAAAGGATTGCTGCCGTAGGGGTGATGATGGCTGAAGGGTGACTCATGCAATATGCATTAAATTCATGCAAATCCATAATTCATCTCAGCCATTGACCATGCTTTTGACCTTTTGACCCTTAATTCTCTTCCGTTTCTTCTCTTTCCTCCTATTAGCCACATATATCATCAAATTATGAAATCTGATATTTGTTTCATCTTCATCCAATTAAATTACTTCATCTTAGCCCTTAACCTTTGACCATCCTTATTTGACCATTCACTTAATTGGTCTCCTTTCTTCCATATAACACTTGTCTTTAATTACGCTTAATTTCTGATATTTAATTGTACAAATCTTACATTTATTTTGCCATACTATAAGCATTCTCATAATATCATAATTTACTTCTTTGACTATTTGACCTTCCATTTCATTACTTCTTCCATGTTCCATACATCCTTCATACTTCATAATTCTCATATCTACTTATTTTCATTTAAGCTAACATACTTTATAATTATAGAGGAATTTCCTGAAATTGGGGATTTCACATTCTCCCCACCTTTAGAAATTTGGTCCTCCAAATTTAAATTAGATTATGTCTTAAACAGTTCCGGATACTTCTCTTTCATCAAGCTTTTTAGTCCCCCATAGCTTCTTCCATAGTATGGTTTGGCCATAGGACTTTAATTAATTAAATCATCTTAGACCTCAATACCTTATCTTTTCTGTCCAAATTCCTAAATGGCTTTGCCGTATAACTTATGTCTTTCTGAATCTCTAAGGTTTCATCTTTTATGACATAAGATGAATTCTGAATTATACTTCCGAAGCATCGACATATGAATACATTATACACTCCCGATGGCTTCGGAGGCAAGGTCAAACTATAGGCAACATCTTTAATTTGGTCTGAGACCTCAAATGGACCGATGTAGCTAGGACTCAACTTACCTCGTCGGCCAAATCTCATGATCCCTTTTGATGGAGGAACTTTCAAGAACACATAGTCTCCAACCAAAAACTCAAATGGTCTCCTTCATGCATCTTTATGATTCTTTTGTCTACTCCGTATTGTTTTAAGCTTAAGACAAATCAAATTAACATCTTCATTCCCTTATGGTGTTTGAGGAACCAAACAGGAAGGATACTATAGTCGGCTAGGGATCCGGATAGAGTAAGGAAGGTACTTTGAAATACCTGTCTTGTTCCAAAACCTAGAAGCGACTATAGGGAATAATTACCGTTGTTGAGACAACTAATTCTTCATATTAATTCATATTCTTTTCAGAGAAATGCTTTCATAGGATAAAGCATTTAAGTAAAATAAGTCGATATAAATATTAGTTTAAGTCCATCATCAGTTTCACTTAAGCTTATTTCACATATCACTATATATATCATAAAACTTCATACCAATGAGTACTTTAGAAACTTAACTATCGTTTCTTGTCAATTATTGTATTTCACACTTTACTTCTCAACAAAAGTGCAATAAATAAGAAATCGAATTTATTAAATATTCATTAAAACTCCAACTTATATTAAATCACACCATAGTAACTTCAGTCACAAACATTATCTCATGACAACTCTTGAAATTGCTTTTCAAGTTTTTTAAAAAAAAAATTTTTTCTAATGCCATCTGATATAGTAATCTCAAAATGGGCTCAGTCTTGGCACCAAATCGATAGTAACATCTATTTTTCTTATCCATAAAGAGTCCTGGAAGATCATTCGGAATCATATCAAAATTTTCCATGATTACCATAATTTCATTAAGTGTAGGACTTTTCTTTACTCCTTCCACAACGTAAGCTAAAAATCCTTCACATAACCATACATACCCTCTATTAACTTCATTTACAATTTAGTCAGATAATACAACATACTTTTGCATTATAAATCTTCAACATTTACATCATAGTCAACAGGTGTCTTTCCCTTCTCTTCAGCAGTGGCCTTACACTGTGGTTGAGGGATCTCCTCAGATTCCTCGGGTGTCCTCAAGTCCCTCTTGGGACAATCCCTGATCATATGTCCTTGTTCACCACATCTGAAACATGCGCCACTTGCTAACCGGCATGGTTGTGATCCGTGGAACTTTTCGCAATGTTCACACCTTTGTCTTATACTCTTAGGTGAACTAGCGGTATTACTAGTTGAATATCGGAATCTATCATCATTTATCTTGATCCCAGTAGCTCTAGGATTCCCTGTACCATAATCATCATAATACTCCCAACTCAATATATATTCCACATAACCATTTAATTTAATTAATAATCATTTTCTTATAATTTACTTGCTTACCTATCGAAGCTCTTTCATAGGGCCTACATCTCCCAGATGAGCATCCATCTCTCGAGGTTTTCCTTTCTGACTTCCGCTTTATCGGTTTCTTACCTTTACCTTGGGCTCGGAAATCAGTTTGATGAAGCTCATAGTCCTACTCACACAACTGAGCCTTACGGACTGTCTCATTATAAGTAGTGTTACCCAAGGTATACAACTTGGATCTGATAGGAGGTTTCAATCCTTCTATAAATCTGTATATCTTATATCCTTCACTTTTGAGGGTCTCTAAATCGAATCCGCTTAGAGAAATGAACTTCGATTCATATTGATTAACTGACATTGTCCCTTGAGTCAAGTTCAAAAACTCGACCCTTAACCTAGTCTGATCATGGCGTGAGATGTATTGCTCATTAAAGGCCTCTAAAAATCTATCCCACGTAACCTCAACATGTTGGGCTTCCAAAAAGGCCCGAGTGGACTGCCACCAATACTCTGCCTCGTCCATTAACAGATAAGCAGCCAAACCCACCTTTTCCTTCTCGGAACATAGCATGTACTCAAAGGATCCAGCGACCACCTTCACCCAGTTTACTGCGGCCAACGTGCCCCTATCCCCTTTAAACTTAGGCGGATCTAGCTTCTTGAATTCCTTAATCAAGGTCATACTGCAATAAGCTGTGAGATCCAGCCTTTCAGTGGTTGGGACTTGTGGGGTCAACTCTATCGGTACCGATGGGGGCTGTACTGTAGGAATAGCGGACGGTACACTTGTGACCATGTTTGGAAAGTTTGCCATAAACTGCGTAAACATCATGGTCATATTCTCCATGTGCTTCTCCATCTTCGCTAACCTAGTATTCGGGCTATGCGGTGGAGATAGATGAGGAGACGGAACTGGGGGCTGTTCTTCACGACCCCGTCCTCTTCCTCTTCTTGTACCTCTTCTTTGTGAGCTCATGCTGTAAATATAGTCATCATTGAGCTCTTTAGTATAACCATAAACAGTTATACTATGCATTTGTATTCAGACAAGTACAGTACAATTGGGGATATACTCTATTTCTAGCTTCTTGACACTGACAAACTACCGATCAACTCGCTCTGATACCACTCTATGACGTCCCCGCCACTTCATC
This sequence comes from Heritiera littoralis, assembly GCA_031772115.1. Classification (NCBI taxonomy): domain Eukaryota; kingdom Viridiplantae; phylum Streptophyta; class Magnoliopsida; order Malvales; family Malvaceae; genus Heritiera; species Heritiera littoralis. Next base: position 9,953,140 of record JAPDPK010000006.1, on the reverse strand, counting down.
TTTTCACTTAATTCTTTCTTATTATCTTATCCGACATTATTTGATTTAGTTTGTCCAGTGTCATTCTTTCCTTATTCTTAAGCTAATTATCTAATAGCTCATAAAATTTTATTCACTTTCCATAAGCGTAAAAATGATATATATAAATACCATTCCATTTCCACAGGATCTCATACATCATCTTATCTTACATCCCCAGACATCCTATATACATATTGGCTACTTGTACTGTACTGTAGCTGAATTACAATTTAGCTTTACATAAATATATATATATGAACATATAAGTATACCTTCTATGCTAACTGGGAAGCGTATCGAGAAGGTACACTGCAATCTTTCCAAAACAAGCTCCTCTAATCGGAGCGAGGTTCACTTCAGGTAATCTGTAGGAAAAATGGTCGTAAAAGGGTGAGTTTACGCTCAGTAAGAAAGTTATGTAAAAGAGCGTGCTATGTCTCTAGATGCATTTTTCCTACTTGGCTCTATAATGTCATGTAAAATCATTATAAAGCATATTCATGTACTTTCATCAAATATAGAAAGTTCATAATAGCATATGCTTATAAATCAAGTAAATCATGTGCTTCTTTAAAGTAGCATATGCAAACACCCATCGTATACTTCTTTTAAATCATCATGGAAAACATACGTCATATACTTCATTCAAAACATACTTCAAGTACTTCTTTCAAATATCATTTACATACATACATACTTCTCTTAAAACATCTTATACTTTCTTGAAATCATACATCATATACTTCTTTTAAAACTTCTTATACAAGTACACCAAGTACTTTCGATTTCTTTATTCTTCGAAATTGCATATACATATAGTTTTTGATAACATAAAAATTATTTGTACTTTTATGGAGTTATGCACTGCATCATCATCATCATCATTATCATTATGTGGCGTACCCCGTAGGGCCAGGAATCCTCCCTTAGCCGAACATGAAACATAGACAAATTTGGCCAACTGTCGGGGGCTACAGTAACACTAGTCAGGTGTCCTTCTGTAGCGACTGAGGCCTGACTTATGGTTCCTCAGCCAAACATACATCATTTCGGGACTTGATCAGAGCCCCTACAATAAACATAAAAGTGCATAATCTCAAAACATATGCCATATAGCTTTTTGCCATGACATTTTATACTTTCTTGAAATAGGTTTGAAAACCTCTTTTCAAAACAAGGCAGTCGACTGGCCTCATAGGGCAGTCGGCTGCTGCTTCATACTTTCATTTATCGAAATTCTCTTTATTTAAAATTCAGATATTTTCATTTTGAAAACGCATGAGGGCAGTCGATTGGTCCATATAGCAGTCGACTAGTTTTCAAACAGAATGCTTATTAAGAAATAGCAGTCGACTGGTACATATAGCAGTCGATTGTTTTTGAAACAGAATGCATTTTAGCAAATAGCAGTCGACTGTCCCATATAGCAGTCGACTGGTTTGAAACAGAATGCTTCTGGGTAAATAGCAGTCACTGGCTTACATAGCAGTCGACTGGTTTGAACCAATTTTCGAAAAACGGTGTTTTGGTTGTCTCTAGGCAGTCGACTTCCCTTTAAGGCAGTCGGCTGCCCCTAGCCTAATTGGTACTAGGAGACAAGTCCGAAAATGTCATTTTTCCTACATGAAATCAGCTGATGTTTCTTTCCAAACCACATATAAACATCATAAAACATGCGGACATAGCCGCCTTACGTCCGTTACATAAATTTCTTACCTCGATTCCTTCGAGAACGCGAAATCACTTGGCGCGTCAACCCTAGCTTTTCACTCCTTCAAAGTTATAACATCAAATCAAATTAACCTTTAAATTATCACTATACACATATCGTATTAACTTAGTATAACTCCAAACCATGAACATAATTGAACAAATCATCTTCTTCTCTTACCTTTTGCTAGTGACCAAAATCTCAAACTTTGAGATCTCCTCCAATATTTGGATTCAATCTACCAAACTTCGGATATCACTTAGTCTAGTGACAAGGATCGATTTAGTTCAACTAGCTAAAGGGATCGATGGAGGAATAAGGTAGCTTGTCAAGGTAGCTATGGAAGGAGACTTAGAAGCTTGGAGAAATGGAGAGAACGAAAGGGAGAGGGCTGGAAAGGATTGCTGTCGTAGGGGTGATGATGGCTGAAGGGTGACTCATGCAATATGCATTAAATGCATGCAAATCCATAATTCATCTCAGCCATTGACCATGCTTTTGACCTTTTGACCCTTAATTCTCTTCCTTTTCTTCTCTTTCCTCCTATTAGCCACATATATCATCAAATTATGAAATCTGATATTTGTTTCATCTTCATCCAATTAAATTACTTCATCTTAGCCCTTAACCTTTGACCATCCTTATTTGACCATTCACTTAATTGGTCTCCTTTATTCTATATAACACTTGTCTTTAATTACGCTTAATTTCTGATATTTAATTGTACAAAATCTTACATTTATTTTTCCATATTATAAGCATTCTCATAATATCATAATTTACTTCTTTGACTATTTGACCTTCCATTTCATTACTTCTTCCATGTTCCATACATCCTTCATACTTCATAATTCTCATATCTACTTATTTTCATTTAAGCTGACGTACTTTATAATTATGGAGGAATTTCCTGAAATTGGGGATTTCACACCTTAATCCTAGCATATCAATATCTGAAGAAGTATACTAAAGGAAGGATACGAGTACTTGAACAAGCAAATGTAGGGAAGCTACGGAGGATCACCATTGTCGCAAAGTCGATAAGGATGAGCAAGGAGCATTTGGTTGTTGATATCCCCAAAAGACTACGTTTGAACTACAAGCTTTAGTCTATTTGTATACTTTTAACATACTTTAATCTTGGACGATGAAACATTTAGCCTTGAACTGGAAAAAGCTATTTTAGAGCAAAATAGTAGTTTTTTTTTATAATAAAGTTTAAGTATAACGTGATTTTTTAGTATCTTATATTACGCTTTTACAATAAGTGTTGGTGCTTGAAATCTGAAAAGTTTTAAAATTTAAAAAATTGTAATAAAAGAAATTAGATTGTACACTTTTTTAGCAACCGTAGTTAATATATTTATGTAACCGTAGTCTCTAGCTTTTTTCTAATAATGTTCCATAACCACAATAAATTGTAACAATATGTATGTATGTATGTACGTACATATGTACGTATATATGTATGTAAAACAAAAGTCAGTTAATTATTACACAAAATCATGCAATGAGCCATAATTTTGAAACTTACCAAAAATTTCATTGAAGAATACTCTTTTTAATATTGAAGATCCTGCAATAATACACAAAAAAAATTAAACACTTCATTTAAAATAAAATAACAAAATTAAAAAATAAATTTAAAAAACAAAAAATAAAACATAATAAAAACATACGAAATGTTAAACTATTAAAAATAAATATAATAAGCATTTGTATTAAATACAGAAAACAGATTTGATGATTATTTTTAAAAAAAAAACCAAAACAGAAAATAATAAAAATAACACAAACAAAAGAATAAAAAATAAAATCGATGGCTTAGAAGGGGAGGGTAGACAATGTGGGGTGCTGATCAAAAATGTGATAAGGCTTGACCAACGGCTTGGGAGAGGTGGGTAAGAGAAAGAAAGAGAAAACGTCACAACCCAAATATAACAAATCACACAGAATATTGTAAATGGTTGGACTATTTGTAGTGTCTACACTAGAATTTTAACTCTTAATTTACATATATGTGTAACTGAATAATTACAAAACGGATTCACAACATAATATTTACATCCCTCATACAATCTATATTACACAGTACTGTAGTTATAAAGTCTGAACATACATAAAAGCAAAATTATGTATACCTCTACGATGTCTGAACAACCGCCTAAGGGATACAGTAAAAGTGACCTCCGTACACAGAAAATTCACTGCAAATAATTTGGAAAGAAAAGAAGGAGTGAGCTTGGGGAAAGCCTAGTAAGAAATACATATAAGTACTAATATGCATGACTACATGCACTTATAAAACATTTTCATAAATAAAGTTTTGGTACACTAAAGGAATGGATACTATAATTGGTTAGGTAACCAAGCTGAGTATGAAAAGATGCTTTAAAGCACCTCACTTGTCCCGGTCCCTAATTTTGACTATAGAGTATAAGAAGTTGTTAGACAAACATGTAGTCCAAAAGTATAGTTTCCGATTCCATATTTCAAAAAAAAACAACTCAGAAACAAACTAAACAGTCACTCGGTAATTAGTTAAAAATTCAATTCATAAAATAATCAGAATAACGATTAGATTTTTTAATAAGTCAGATCAGTTGACTGGATTCAGAAATCAGTCACTCAGTAACCAAAACAATCGATTAGATTTCATAAGTACGATCAAATTTGGTAAACAGATATAAGAAAACTCAGTAGCATGTTAGTGGAGACTAGGCTACACCTGATAGTATTATGCATAATAAAGATCCCAAAGGGATTAATAATGACGTATGGCCAAAGTCATGGGATCCATAGTCTACACTTGCCAGTGACAACTGTGGAAGCTAAAGACTTGGTAGGTTTAACAGCATAAGATCACTCACTCCGATAAGCATGATTAAGCCCGAAAGTTACTATGGGGCCAACAGTCTCAAAATAGTTTACTATTCAGTATAAACACATTTGCAAGTTTAGAACAATAAATCAAATCTTCAATCAGTTCGTAAAATTATCAAAATCAGAATAATAAAAGTTTAGAATAAAATTTGGCAAATATTCTCATATTACAGTTCAATGTTCAAAATTTTTTATTTACGTGTAAAAATGATGCCATTACACATATAAATCATGAAATCAGACTCGAAAACTATCAAAATCAGACTCGAAAACTGAGTTACAAATTTAATGCTCCTAATTACTATATAAGATTTAAATCCATTTTGTTCCCCAAAATCTACTCAAAATACTTCAAATTCCACTCTTTTAAAATCTAGGGATCAAAACATGTTTAATGACATTTCGGTAGCATAACGGCTAAGTTTGTCCTAAACTCCTTGCACAAAAATACAGTTTATAACCCAATGGTAGTTCCACAATTTTCAACCCAATTCATTACAAAATAATTCCATCAAATCATTTTTAACTCAATTATGCAATCATAGTATCCCCACGACTATCATACATATCCCTTACCACTTGGTTTCTACCAAAAAGCTTGATAGCACCCGGATTGCATCACTCACTTTCAAGCTGCAAAATACCATACAAATACAATCAAATCATAAACTTTAATCATAAAGAATGTCTATCATCCTAAAAGCTATCATATTGCCTACTACAGCTGCAAAACCGATCTATTTCATACTGGTGCTAACACTGCAACTAGCGTCAAAACTACTCCATTTTCGATTCCGATTTCACCGGAAGTCTTCTATTAATTTATACATTCTCTTAGTACCCAAAAACATTGAATTAAGCATAATTCATGGCTGCCCTTCACTTGGCCGAATGGTACTCATAAGCTTACACAATTTATTTCAACAATTTAAGCTTGAATTCATGCTCTACACATTTTCTACATCTATTCTACATCCATTATTCATCAAACAACCACACAACCATTAATGGGACATGGAGGCCGAAACCCTAGGTATACATTTGGCATGGTTTTAATTCAATTTAAGCTTAAACACCTAGCTAAACATGAAGACTACATGGTATAAAGCCTTAAAACCATGAAAAACTAAACTTTCTCTCTCATACCTATGGTGGCCGAAACTTGTAGGTCTGATTACACCTTGCCTCTATTGGATGAGAATTGGGTACCAAATTAAAGAGCACTGAATTCTACATAGGTTTAGTGAAGGTATTTTTTGGTTCTAGAGTGATTTGGTATGTGTTTCAAGGGTTTTCTCTCACTTGGAAGCTTTGGTTATGGTGGAATTGAGAAAAGATGAAGGGAGGTCACTTTAAGAAGAAAGAAAACCAGAAAATTCTATACAAAATAATATTTTAATGACAAATTATCAAAATGCCCTTATACTTAAAGATTTTGGACCATTTTGTCCTTCGCGCTTCCATAACGTTATTAACTAGTTTAACTTCTAAGTATTTTAGTTTGTCATAAAATATGAGCATTGTACATATTCTAATCATTGGATAAGGTTTCATTAAGGTTTGACTAATCGAAAGTGCAAAATTACCAAAATATCCCTATCAGGTCAATTACGTAGATTTTATTCTTCGCATGTAATTTAGTCTATCTAAAGGCATGACATAAAACTTTATCACACAGCGATTATCATACTTTTGTTGGTTGGTCAAAAGTCCACTTGATTTGACGCTATTCACAAAAATTTTTCCAACCTATGTCCTTAATCGTCATTTTTAAATTTCTTGCATATTTTCCAAAATTGACCAAAACATATGATTTTGAGTTACAGAAACTTACCATCATTTTATTTTGCTCCAAATATCAATATTGTGGAGTTTCACCTCCATCCAGATTGTACCAATCTTAGTGGGACCTACAGCTCCAATCTCAATTATACCTATAGAAACTAAGATACAAAAATCGTTATGAGATACCTTATTTTCAATGGTTTATAGTATAGTAATAGAATGTGTGAATCTCACGAAAAAGGTAGGAGAAAAGAGAAAGAAGAGAGAAAGAAGAAAAGAAAAGAAAAGAGGAAGAAAAGGGGAAAAAAGACAAAAAAGAAGTTGGTTAGACAAGCTAACTAGCAATGTGAAAGAGGCTAATCGACGGGTGAGGGAGAGAAAAAGGATAAGAGAGAAGAAAGAAGAGAAGGAAAGATAAAGAGGGAGGGAGAGATAAAAGAGAAAAGAAAAAAAAGGAATGGGTGGAGTTTGGCTTTTTAGTATTTTTAGATTTGTAACGAAATTCTATGCAAAATTGAACTTTTTATAAAAATTTTTCTCAATAACCTTAACAATGGTTAAGGATGATTTTTTTTCTTTAGAATCAACGACAAAAATTTTGCCACTGATTCATTTCTCCCAAGTAAAATTATTTGCATTTTTTCTTTTTTTCCCTGTGGAATTAACAAAGCAATTTTTTGTCATCAAATTTTGTTTCTTATCTTGGCTCCAGAATCACCAATGAAAATTTCGTTGTTGATTCCTTTCTTCTAAATAATAATATTTATGTTTTTTTATTTTTTATTCCAATGGAACCTACAATGAAATTTTCATAGTTGATTTTCATCATCTTTTTGGCAACAAAATCAGTGACGAAAATTACATCACTAATTCTTTTCTCACCACTTCCAGTTGCAACCTAAGAACGCTGAGATAAGCAATAAAATAACTATAAAGAACACTGATCACTTTATAATCGTCATTTGTTAAGGGCATTATGTTAGTAGCCCAATGATGTGGGTCCCAAGCATGAAACATAACGGCCCACTTAGCACACGAACATTCAAAAGCCTCTCTCTATCTCCACAATCGTCCATTTAGCACACAAACTTCAAGCAAAGGCATAGAGATTATGCCAAGGAGACCTAACCACTATAAAAATGGGTTCCATGGTAAGCTAAATGTAGACACCTCATTTTGTCCGGGTTGTATTTTTGTAAAAAAATAGTAATTTGTAAATTTTGAATTGACATTTTGAATTAACATCTAGAAAAATTAGGATTAACATTATTAGGATTATTTAAATTAGAAATATTTAATAGATTAGGATAATTTTATTAATATAAGATAAATAGTAATATAGGTTAGGATTTATTATATAATTATAAATTAAAATATTTTTAGGATAAGATAATTAGATTTTTTAGGATAATTAATATTAAAATTGATAGAATTAGATTAGGATTAACATAAAAATTAAATAGATAAAATATTAAAAAATAAGAGATAACTAATAGGATAGGTTTAGTTGTATTAGGACTCTAATAAGTTTATGACTATAAAAAGGGGGCAAACCCCATAACTTGGGACAACAAATTCTCGGAGAAAAAAAACAGCCAGCATCAAGAAAAAAGCAGGAAGCGGCATCCACGACGGAATCAAATCAGTGGCAGAGTCTTGGATCGGACCAGCAGCAGTGGCCTTCAACACGATTCACGGAAGAGGTGGCAACAGGAGCTTGCGCCGGCGATCAGTGCTTGTTAAAAGGAGATTAAACCAGTCAAAAAAAACCTTTATCGTTTCTGAAAGCAGCCTCTTTGCCTTGCTGCCATTGAAAAAGCTGATATTGAGCTTAAATCAAGACTTCCACCATCCTATCTTTATACGACAAGCATAATTGAAGCCCATATTCAAGGACCCACGTGAAGCAAACTTTGAAGCTTAGAGGTTTTGTTTTGCTGTTGGTGAATTTGGGATTACGTGAAGCATTTTCTAAAGGAAAAAGGTATGTTCTCCTGTATTGTTTTACTTTTCCATGCTTCCTTTGCTAGACTTGTGCTTTAGTCTCTTAATGAATAATAAAAGCAGTATATAATAATAATAAAACATGATAATAAATAGCAATACAATATTTAAAGTAAAAAATAATAATAGTGTTAATTAGTAGATAAAAAATGAAAATAAACTTTAAGTAAATAAATTTCAGAATTTACAATTATTATAGGTGTCAAGAATAAAATTAAAAAAATTCCGATGATGGAATCTTTGAGGTGATTACGAATGAGTAACACTCGAAGAATTCTTAGGTGAGAAGATCCTTCTAAATTTATCCAGAACGATGAAAAATTTAGAAGGCATTTTCAAAATAAACAAATAATAAATAAAGATAAAAACATAATAAATAATAAAATTTATATTCTAATAAAGATAAAAAAATAAATAATAAATAAAGTTAATAAATAATAAAATAATAATTCCGATGATAGAATCTTCAAGGCGATTGCGAATGAGTAACACTTGAGGAATTCCTAGGTGAGAGGGTTCTTCTAAGTTTATCCAGAATGATGAAAAATTTAGAAGATATTCTCAATATTAAATACCAATAATCCTAAAAATATTAATAAATGATATATAAAAAATATTTAAAATAAATAGATAAAAATAATAAAAATAATTAAATAAAAAATAAATTAGGGAATAATAAAATTCTAAAATACTTCCGACGACGGAGCCTCTTCAGGGGAGTCGAATGGTACCCCTTGATTACTCTTGAGGTGAGAAGATTTTTTTAGAGTTCATCCAGAATGATAGAGGATTCTTAAAAGAATTTTCAATATTTAAACAATAAAATATAAAGGCCACATAACTAAGACTAAGTTAAAATAATACAAAATTAAAATGGTACCAATTTTGGGCATTGTAGGAGTGCTATAACCTTCCCTACACGTAAATGAACTCCTGGACCCAAAACTTAAAATGTAGACCAGTCCTTAGAGTCATTTAGGTGACCGATCACACCTAGGTTAAAAAATAATTGGTGGCGACTCCATTTGTTTAATGTCTAGCGTCCTAACCTTAGGAAACGTTATGACACTAAAGGTAGGCACAATCTTCCAAATACTTTAACTCTCTCGTTCTCTAGAGCTTAAAATGCTCTCAAACTCATAATGACTTGAATTTCGGAGTAAGCCACACTGGCAAAAACCCCAATAGACCTTTATGTTTTGCAAGTTGATCTAAGAAGACAAGAATAGAAATTCATTCGAAAGCTTATCAACCTTTTTGGCATTAACATAGGGGGTACATCAAAATTTCCCCATTATTCTCATTTAATATATAAACATAAAACGACCTTTATCCCAAATTCGTTATAAATACACAAATTAAGTCTTACATTCTACATAAACATTCCTGAGAGACAAGCATAAGTCCAAATTAAAGAAACTCTAATCTGAACATACAAATCTCTAACTGTCCAAAATCCAAATGCATGAGATGTAATTTTGAACCTAAAGTTTTCAAAACTCACTTAATTAACACCAAGCCAATGATCAAATGATTTTGACTTGATTCTTGCACAAAGGTTTGGCATGTTCTTGATTATAAATAAGTTTATAATCCCTCAATAAACACAGAACGTTTTTCATTGATCCTCTCTACTTTTTTCTTTCAATTGTTTTTGGCGACATGATAGAGTGGAAAGAAAAATGAAATGACGAAAAATTAGAGGGGAGAAAATAGAGAAGTTAAAAATAATATATATTATTTCTTTCCATAAGTATATTTAGTGAGACAAATGAAAAAATGAATGGAAAACATATTTTCTTTCATTATGTTGCTTGGTAGAGTTAAAAAGTGAGGAAAAAAATAAAAACAAAGTGATATTAGGAGTTTAGTTTTTTCACTTGATTTACTAACATAAATCACATTTTCTCTTCACTTTAAACTGATTGTACTTTATGGGTAGGGAAAGAAAACACACGTCCCTGGCATTTTGTCTCCTTTCTATTTTCTATTGTATCAAGCATCTTAAAATCCATTTCCCTTCAACTTTTCCATCAAACACTTTTCATCCTTTCATTTTTTAGCTATACCAAGTACAGCATAACTCTTATTTCCTCTGATTTGTTACGTTAACCCAAGACCGGTACCCTTGCTTTATGGACTTAATAACCAATCACCACTGATCCCATGTTTTCCAGAAACTCTTTACTTGTTTTTGGTTCATAAAGAGTAAAAGGCAATGAAGATTCGAACTTTGAATCTAATCATTCTTAAAGGAAGATAACAACCATAGATCAAGTCTTGATTGTTAAAGACCCTTCACTTTTCAAATGAAGCAAAACGTGAAAATGTTTAGATTTAAATAATCCTAAGATGAAGGCATCCACTTGAACAAGACATAGATTAAAGTTCGTAAATAATAACAACCATTTTCTTTTGGAAAAGTGAATATATATGGTAGGGTTGATTTTGCTTTGATGCAAATTCCAAGTTTTCTTTCATATTTTCTACAGACATATTATATATTTATAAAATTGATTCTCGTTATGAGAAATTAAAGAAAGTCGCACTACTTTTTGAAATGAATGCTTTTAGTCTATAAAATTAATTCCCAAACTACGCCGGAAAAATCAAACCCCCTTTGGGAGTTGATAGTTAAAACCAGTAGACGACATATTATTATTATTATTATTATTATTATTATTATTATTATTATTTACAAGCTGCTGAATATGGTTGAATTTTCCTCTGGCTTTTGACAAAGATAAAACATAGCACTAATTAATTTTTTCGCTTTTTCTAAACCATACAATGTTAATTAAATGGAGGATTGGTTGATGGAGTTGTTAAGAAGTTGCATACTTCCAAGTTATTCTAAAACTACGTAAACGTGAAGTTAATCAAAACATTAGACTGTATTTTTCTTCCAACTTTATTATTTACAAGAATAAAAAAAGCAACTCAATTATTATTATCTAGTTTGTGTTCTGTGCATGTGATGCACAAATTTTTAAAATTTTTTAATGAGTTTTAAAATCTTTTAATAAAATTTAAAATTAAAAGAAAATTTGAAACATAAAATTAAAATTGAAAAACGGTAAACTTAAAAAATAAAGTGAGGAAGGCTTTTTTATAATGATAAAGTGAATAAGTTCTTAAAGAGATATTTAGATTCAAATTATTAAAAATTGATTTTAAAATGAATTACTATATAATACACTGTTAATGTAGTTTGTAAACTCCACTATGAAGTTAAGATTGTAGTCCATACCCTTTCAAGAATATTAAAATAAATAAATAAAATAGAATATGTATTATCATTTTAATCATGTTTGTAAATTTAAAAACTCCATAAAGAGTGGATTGGATAATAATCCACAAAAAATATCTGGTTAAAATGTGAGAGAGTGGGTGATTAGTTTTAAAGAAATGAAAACAAAAGTAATTAATTTTAAATATCTTACATGGTATCAAGGGAGAATTTACACATAGCTTTCCTTAACAGGTAAGATAATATAATATGATATAATATAATATAATAGATATCATTTGCATTAAAATATCAACAATGAAATGAATAATTATCACATTAATGTAGGTATACTTGTTTCTAGTTACAAGGTAGGTATACCTTTGATTAGAAGTGTTCATGGGTCTAACTGAGTCAGGTTCAGGCTGGGCTTATGTAAGATTTTAATAGTATGTGAGTAGGCTTAAGCTCGGCCCAACCCGATTATGCGGGCCTCATTTTGATCCCAAGCCCGATTACTCAACTTTTTTATAGGCCCGGCACTATTGAGTGAACAAATAGTTCTATTTTTGACAAAAGAATTACAAAAACTCTAAATTCTACCATCTCTCAACACTAAATGCATACTCGTTGCTATCAACAAAGATTGCACAAACAACATTACTTCTAACTCTGAGAAACTTGAAATAAACGGCTAATAATAATAATAATAATAATAATAATAATAATAATAATAATAATAATAATAATAATAAAACAGTGCTTTGTTCTTCATATTTATTCAGTACTAAACTATTAATAGTCTAAAAAGTGTAATAATCAAACAATAAAATTTAAAAAAAAAACATAATACTACATTTTATACTCAATACTCATAAAGTCAGAAGTCAGTATAAAAAAAATACAATACCTTACAAAAAAAAACATAAATAATATATTACTACATTTATACTTAATAAAAAAATACATAATACTAAAAACAATGAACACTGAATGTGAGAGCTGTGTATACTGGTACATTATATACCTAGGAATACTCACCACTGTCATCTCTTGTGTATTTCATAAGTATGACCTAATACAAACTGGTGGGCCTCACAGGCTCTACATTGCCTGGACGGACGTGAAACCGAACAGATGTTATTCGAGAGGTCCAATAACCCTATAGTAAGAATTTGGAACTTAATTTCACTTATGTAGATCATTTTTGAGAAGCATGCCAACAAATTGAAAAATGACGATTAAGGACATAGCTCGGTAGCATTTTTGTAAATTATGGTCAAACTAAATGGAATTTTGATTGGGTGATTTAAGTATGATATTCTAGATAAAAATAAGTCCTAGGCTATGTCCACAGATAGATCGAATTGGTGGCAGAATTAGAAATTTACGCGATTTACCCGATAGAGGTATTTTCGTCATTTCAGCTTCTCGGTAGGTCAAACCTGAACCCAACCGCCTTTATTCATTAAAATTTGTTTAGTAATAATATTTGATGATAAAATATGAATTTTTGGAGTTAAATTACATAGTTAGGAAAATTGTGGAAGTTTAAGGGCATTTTTATCTCAAATCTCATAACCAATGGCAAAATGGTCATTTTACTGTTTGGGACAGATTCTAAATAATTCTAGACACTCCTTGGCTGGCCATATCATCATCTTCAACCTCTCTTCCCACAAACTCCATAGCCAAAGCTTGATAACCTTAAAAATCCAATAAAAACACTATTAAAATTAACTTAAATCATAAAACCTCCTTCTACAAAATTGTTCTACACATTATTCTCTACAATTCTACACTCATAGCTCATTCTAAATTTGAAAAAAATCAAGAGGAAAGGTTGCCCATGGTATTCGCCGAAGGTATGAATTTTCATGGAATTAAATTCTTTGAATTCTAATGGTATGGCATATAGATTTAAGTCTCCTAAACATGTATTTAACATTAGTTTTGATTAAATCTCATTCAATCTCACCTTGGGGTTTTTGGCCATGATGAAGAACAATGGGAGTTTTATGTTTTGATGCTTAGAAATGATGCCAAATTAGCGAGAGAACATGATTAAGCATGATAGAGATGGAAAATTGTTGAAATTTCATGAATTTGGTTACTTGTCATTTTCGGCCATGGCTAAGGGGAGGTATTGTTGTGCTTCAATTGATGAATTTGAGGTGCTAAAATACTGTAGAAATTATAAGGAAAATGGTGGTGAAGTCGGAATTAAAATCGAAGTTGTGTAGAAAAACTTATGTTTTACTATCGGTATAATTTAGACTGGTTGAATAATTATAATAGACATTGTGGCTGCATTTAGTGAAGAAAAATATTTTATAAATTAATAGAAGGTGAATTAATAATATTGCTGTAATGTTTTGCAGCCCAGGAGGATTAGATTTCGTGTGGTGCTATCGAATAAGGAGGAGGAATTAGACAGGTAAGGGATCAGTGTGTGATGCGTAGAGATACTATGAATGCATGGTTTTCCTTAAATAAATTTTATGATGTGTTTTGGAAATTAATTGCATTTAAATTAGTGAATTTGTGGTTACTGGCTGGTTTATAGACTGTCTTTTCCGTGCAGGAAGGTTAGGTTAGAGACAGCTGCTAATCTGCTGAAATTTATAAAAAAATTTAAATAAATAAAATTTTAATATTTTTAGTGAATGAATTGAATAGAATCTCAAATGATTTCCATAGAATTTAATTAAATTGCATTATTTTATTTTTATCGAAAAACATTATTTAAATATTCATGTTAATAAGTTTTAATTACGTGAAAGTACCAGCATATGTTATTTATTGTTCTACAGATAAATAGAGCATTTTCAGTAAATAATACTAAAGCATGAATATTTTATGAATTTTATTCATAAACTAAATATATTTTAAATACAGTTAGTTATGGATTGACTGAAGATAATTCCGGTGAAAGTGATTTGATAAATGTTGTTTCTACTGTTTACCTACTGTTTTGATACTGTTAGGCCTCATTTCATGCTCACATGTCATGTGTACTGTTACTATTATTACTGTTATTGTGCTGTAGACCCACCAAGTCTTCAGCCTCCACTAGTGGCACTTGGCAAGTATACACTGTGGATTTTATAGACTATGGCCATATATCTCACGTGTTTACTGTTGTTCCCTCCTCGGGATTCCATTATAGCATGATATATTAGGTGTTGCCTGATCTCCATATACTGTTAATATTTATTATATTGTTTTATTGAATTACTTGCTAGTACTGAATTGCCACTTATATTGAACTATTTATTGATCACTTGCTTAACTGTTACCGTACTGTGTTTACTATTACTGGCTTGAATATTATTGTTTGAAAGAAATGTTCAATTATTTATTAAATTGTTTTACTGTAATGATTTGAATAGCATATCATATTGTTTTCATATCAAATTCAACTTATTACTCTCTATAGTCGCTTCTAGGTGTCGAGATATGAAAGGTATTTCAAAATACCTCCCATACTCCATCCGGTTTCTTAGCCGACTATAGTATCCATCCTGATTTTGGTGCCTTAGTGAACTAATAGGAAATTAAACGTTTTTAGCATATAGATGTCGTAGTATCAATCTTTACATATGATTTTCTTATTGAGCAAGTTAGCTCACTTCTTATTTTTTCACTCCCCAGATTACTTGCAGTGATCATTTCTATACCATTCCACGGATTCGACTGCGTTATAGTTCCCCGAGGCAACTTTGAGCAGATCCTAAAGGTGTTTTTTATTTTCCTTTATATGTTCAGACTTTATATTGTACAATACTACAGATGTATATTATTGTACAGGGGATGTAAATGAAGAGTACAGTTATGTAAATATTGAAGTTAATTAATTAAATATGAATGTTATATTTACAGTGTTTACCGATGTAGAGAAAATGTAAATAGTGGTAAAGACATCACAAACAGCCCAACCAATTACTGTTAAGTGTGTAAAATATGGTATTTACTATATATAACAGGACATGACACTGAAAAAGAAAATAACACCTTACTAAAGGACTCAAAGGAGTATGAGATGAGAAAAGCCGGAAGAGGATATGTGGTTGTTGAGATTTGAAAGGGTTTCGGCTAAAGAGGCATGCGGCAATGAAGAGGGAGATATGAAATTAGGTTTAGGAAATTTGGGGGGCGAAAGTGAATTGTGAAAAGGTAAAATGAAAGGCTGAAGGCTTTTGTTTAGTTTATATGTAGTAATTAAACATGAGCAAGCTCACTATAGAATCAGTGAGCTTGACTGATATATCTTTTATAAATTAAAATAAATTTATATTTTTATAATTACAAAAATAACTAAATTTATAATATATAATATGTTGTAACTATAATTTTAATAATAAAATAAATATAATAATTAATGTTGAAATTAAACGTTTCCGTTACTAATAGTCAATACTATTTTAATAACCAATTATATTTTTATTTTTTTTTGAAGTCAAATAAAAAGATGCATTAATCAAGGGAAAATTACATCATTAAGCAACAGTGCACTAACAAATGGAGGTGCACCTTGCCACAGAGAGGGACTAGCATGAGAATGAGATGCTTTGGCTAAGGCATTAGCAACCTCCTTAGCTTGTCTCCTAACAAAAGAAATAGAATCAACATTTGCTTCTCTAAAAATAGCTTTACAACTAGAAATAATAGACTCTAACTCTGAGAGATCAACATCATGACAATTAAAATTATCCACCACTGCCTTAGTGTCGGTATCAATGAGCACATTAGCCAAGCCTACATTTTTTAACCAGCTAAGGGCCTCCTTTAAACACAAAGCTTCGGCAAGAATTGGAGAGAAAGTGCCCATCATGGTCTTGGAAACACACATCATGCAAGTACCATTTGAGTCACGTAAAACCATACCAAAGCCAACAGTTCCATGCACATGACTAATGGATGCAACTATATTGCATTTTAGCTTTCCAGGTAAAGGCTTAGTCCAACGTGACACATTAGCATTATGGGCATTAGAAGATGAGATTACTATGTACCTTTCTTGAGCAGCTTTCCAACTATCTAGGAAAGCCAAACCTGACCGAACCATACCATAGGCCGAGACATGAGATCCATTCCACAAGAGATTATTCCTTTGCCTCCAAATAGCCCAAAGGATCAAGCAAAATTTCACTTGCTCCTGCTCGTTATAAACCGAAAAGCAAAGGTCCATCCATGAAGCAAAGGACATGTCAGAAGATTGTAGAGGAGGAAAACCTGCTTCATTCCAGCATTCCATAGCCATAGGACAATCCACAAAAAAATGAAACAAATGCTCCCCAAAACAATCACAAAACACACAATTATTAATGATATCTACACCTCTAGTAATGAGAGGGTCTCTAGTAGGGAGATAGTTACTACACAACCTCCAAATGAAACATTTAATTTTAAGAGGAATAGACAATTTCCAAGAAGTAGCCCAACTGTGACATTGAAAGCTAGACCCCTCAAAAATACAGTTGAAAGCCACTCTATATCCCGAACGAACAGTATATTTCCCTTTCTTATCATAGTGCCACAAAAGCGAATCATCAACATCGATGTTACTATGAGGAATAAATAAAATAGCACTAACATCCTCAAGAACAAACATCTCTGATAAGAGGTCCACATCCTACTCATTAGAATTCGGTACCCATAAGTCTCTAACCACCCAATCTTCAAGACCATCAATTACAGGCGACACCAACTTAAAATTAAGATTATTACTAACCCAAGAGTCCCTCCAAATATTAATAGTAAGGCCATTCCCAATCCTCTACCTACAACCCTTAGCAAGAATAGACTTAGAACTCCAAATACCTTTCCAAACAAAACTTGGATTATAACCTAAGTTAGCATTCATAAACACCCCTCTAGGGAAATATTTGGCTTTGAGAATCCTGCTAACTAAAGTATTTGGGTTCGAAACCAAGTTCCAAGCCTGCTTACCCAGCATTGCTAGATTAAAAGAATGAATATGCCTAAATCCCAAACCACTGTTCTCCTTTCGATTACATAGCTTATCCCAACTGGCCCAATGAATCCTTCGCTTACCATTCTTACCTGAGCCCTACCAAAATGAGTTCAACATTCTCTGCAGCTCCTCACACAAAGAGATAGGAAGAAGGAAAGTGCTCATACAATAAGACAGGATAGCCTGAGCTACCGACTTAATAAGAACCTCTTTTCCAGCCTGAGATAAAAGCTTACCATGCCACCCAAAAAGCCTATTCCAAATCCTGTCCTTCAAGAACGAGAACACAGATTTTTTATTTCTACCAATTAAAGAGGGTAAACCAAGATATCTTCCTGTATTAAAAGGGTTAAAAACATTAAGAGCCCTCTTAATATCCAACTGCACCCCATGAGCAACATTAGCACTAAAAAAGATGCCAGACTTATTATAATTAATAGCCTGACCAGAAGCACACTCATATTGCTCGAGAATATCAAGAATAACCCTACACTCTTCCATGTTAGCCCGGAAGAAAAAGAAACTGTCATCAGCAAATAAAAGATGGGACACACTTGGAGCACCACGACAAATGATTATGGTTTATAAGTTACAAATGATTTTAAAATCATCATCATTATTATTATTATTATTTGAGTTACTAATGTGTGAGGCTATCCTAAAGCTTAAACAATTTATGCTCAAATTCTATTAATGATATATCACACACTCTTAGACAAGAGAGGTGTTTGATCTTACAGTTTTTTACTCTACATGTTAGTGCAGAACTGTAGAATGTACAACAAAGATAGGTTGGGCTGTTGTATCCAGTAGGTAACACACTTTGAGTTCCTGCTTCACCGGTGATATAATTCCCACAAAGCCGTGAATCATCTTAAAGAGAGCGAGATATCCGTGTCTCAATCTAACTTTTTGTGATCAGTAAAATAATTCTAATTTATATTTTCTTATATTATTTTGATTAGTAATAATTTCTTATTTTTGTTTTAACTTCTAACACCAACAATTTTAAGACGAGATCCAACATAATAATAATAATTATACTAGGCCGAGTCATGCCTAGGCTTGAACAAGTAAAGCCCAAGCCTAAAACTCATGCCCAAACCCTATTATTGCCTTTGATATTTTTGCTCAAACCCCCCTAAAATTCGGGTTGGCTTTCGGGCTTTGACGAGCAATCCAAGTTTTGAACAAGTCTACCTTTGATAATTGAGATTAAATAAGAAGGAAATTTGTTTTCGATCGCAGTATGCATGCACACATGCTATTAGATAAGTAGCAAAAAAGATTACAACTTTATTTACCCAAACAGAAGAACGATGTCTTTATCAAACTAGCTTTAGAAAGTCTGAAGCCATTTGTAGTGGAAATCGGAAAAAGAAAGAGAAAATTCCGTGCGAAGAAAATGTTGCTAATCTGAAATTTGAAGATAATATTAGCTCCAAAATCAACAATCTCTCCATCATTTTTTTATTATTTTTTAGATGTTCCAAAATTATGTTACTTATAATTATTTTTTATTTTCTTTTTCTACATTTTAAAATTATTATTCATGATTTTTTTAACTTATTGACATTAAAAATTATGAATAATCACATTTAAATTTCATATTATATACACTAAAATCAAAAAAAATTCTTAAACTCTCTAAAAATAAAATAGGAAAACTAATTTTGTGCAAAAGAAGTTATAGCAAAATCAAATAAGTTAATATAGTTCCATTATTAATATGGATTTATATTTGATGTAATATCAGTGCAAAAATCTTATATATTTTGTTAGTGTATTTTAATATGTTATCTCATTATTTCATAGATTTCAAAATAAAAATTTTAAAAATAAATAAAAATTTACTAATTAAATGAGATGATATGTTATGATTCACTGATAATATATGAAAATTATATATTGATAATGTATTAAATATAAACTCTATTAATCATCATCATCATCATCATCATTTCAATACTAGATTAGGTGATGCGAATCAAAACATAAACTCTATTAATATGAATAAAAATAAAATACATTACCAAACTTTATTTTCATCCCAAACTTTACTCAATATATAAAATCATGTTTCACTAAAATATTTGTCATCGAAAAGGTATTGCTCAGTTGGCAACGTAGGGTGAGTTTATAAGAAGAGCTCTCGGGTTTGACTTTCACTAAACACGCCTTTGAGAAGGGATGAAGAGTCTTAATTGTGACGAAGCTCCAAGCAGAATTAGTTTTAAATCATTAAAATGGATGAGAAAACCTGAAATTTACATTAAAAAAAAATGTTGCTCATGGAATGAGTGAATGAAAATATTAATCCCAATGATGTACCAAAAAAAAGAAAATATTAATCCCAATGAAGAGGCCAAATTAAGACCATCGAGGAGTGTGGAATGCGCAAATCCTTTTCCTCGTGTTTCTTTCTTCTAGATAAAATGTGAAACCACATTAGAAAAGTAGAATCAAAATAGAAACTAGACTAGATGTATGCCTGTTCAACAATTTGACCCAAGCATAGCCAATAGAATAGTCAAGCATTCAATATTCAACCTAATGATTAAACTATAAAATAAAAAAAATAATTATAAAATCTAATTATTATATTAATAAGTTTTTGAACTTTTCTTTTCTTTTTCTTTTTTTATTTCTACCGAGCAAAGCCGTGCCAGATTTTTTTTTTTGGGTTACAAGCCGTGCCAGATTTGTCTTGTCTTGCATCAAACTTCACGTCTTTGTTAAATTCTTGAAACTCTGGTAACTGCTAAGCATTGACTGACCGTTCAGAAAACTATTTTGATTGATTTAACGCTTTAAGTTTGCCCGAAGTTTTTGACCGACTCTTTTGTTGGTTTCAGACTTGAATTAGAGTTAGAGTTCAAATAATTATAGGCTATGGCAACTCAGTTTTCCTCTTTGGTAATGAATTATTTATAATAAAAACGACACCCAAATTTAGAGTCAATGTTTGATAAGTAATAATAAATTATAAATCTATGAATTATGACTCAGTTGATAAAATAGATTGAGTTTGTAAGAAGAATTTTTAGGTTTGATCTCACTAAACATATTTTTTAGAAGAATAAAGAGTTTTTATTGTGATTAAGTTTCGAGTAATATTAGTTTAAGATCGTTAAAATAGATAAAGATACATATGATTTATACAAAAATAATAATAAATTATAAAATTTAGTAGGCAATAACTTGCAAGTTAAGCACAATTACACTAAGAATATGCATTGAGAGCAATAATATAAATGAAATTTTAAATTTTTATGAGTTTCCGATGAATTTCGTAAATGATAAAACGATATCTTCTTCTACCTAGAAGTTTTCTAGTCTACTAACTATTAGGGATGTAAACGGGTCGGGTACCCGCTAGATTGGGGATACCCGAACCCGAACCCGAACCCGATTAACTTTAATAATACCCTAACCCGATTAACTACCCGATTATTTTTATTTATGCTACCCGAACCCTAACCCTATAAAATATAAATACCCGTTTAACTACCCGAACCCGTTTAACTACCCGTTTATTAAGTCAAAGTTTGATTTTTAAATTTAAAATTAAAATTAATTTTAGAATAACTTAATTAAAACATTATATTAATAAATTTAATTTAACTCATACAAATAAATTAAAGTTAAAAATCATAATTATAATATATAATGATTTAATTTAATTAAATAAAACATTAATAATAAATAATTGATATATAAAAAATATAAGTATTGTATTAATTAATTATTATTTATAATCGGGTCGGGTAGTGGGTACCCTAAGGTAACTACCCGAACCCTACCCTAACCTGTGAAGGGTAGTAATTTCACTATCCGAATCCTACCCGAACCCGATTATACACTACCCTAATCCTACTTAAACGGGTCGGGTAGCACCGGGTACCCGTTTATAGGGTACCCATTGCCATCCCTACTAACTATAAAGCACGGTAAGCGGGCAACGGCTCAAGTCAAGCAGGCCGTGTTGGTTGAATTGACTATTCCATTCCACCAAGAATTTTCACAAAAAGGCTCATATATTTGCAACTAATTGTGGAACTGCCTCTATTCTCAAGCAGCAATACCACTTGCAACTTGCAAGCTTCATTTGGTAGTATAGTATAGTATATGCAACGTAGTTCAAATTTATAATCATTGTCAAAT
The DNA here is from genome assembly GCA_031772115.1 of Heritiera littoralis. NCBI lineage: Eukaryota > Viridiplantae > Streptophyta > Magnoliopsida > Malvales > Malvaceae > Heritiera > Heritiera littoralis. The sequence continues at coordinate 9,931,366 of JAPDPK010000006.1, read as the reverse complement.
AATTCAAAGAAGTGAAAATAAAATTTTTTTTAAATATTTAGAAATGATTTAAATTTTAAAATCGTTATTATTAAAAAAATTTTATCATTTATTATTTTCGATCTAAATAAAATTAATCTAAAATCATAAAATAAATAAAAATATCCGTGAAAAAAAAATCATGATAACCACGCAATTGAAGAGAGCGTTGAATCTATGGAAAGAAGGTTGATTCTCGAGAAAATTAAAACTAGAAAAAACTAAGTGGTGGGATACATTTTGCTGTAAAAGCCCAAATGACGTGGAATACACTGATTCGTGTCTTCGTCGTCAACGGCCCTATGCCTGAAATATGTTAGGTAATACGTCTTGGAAAACTCAAATGTCTCATTTTTCTTTATTGATTCTAGAAAATGGAATTATCAAATAAAAATAAGGTTTTTTTCCTTTTAATCTAAATATTAATCTTCAATATTTGACTATAAAACCAAAAATCCTCAGTGATGTCAATTTTTTTAATAAACAAGTTAGGATTTAAATTTTGAATATAATAGATGTTATTTTTTTTGAAATGATTACATTAACCTTTTGAACTAAACATCATAATGATATTGAATGAAATTAATTGATGATTTTAGAATAAATTAGGATTGTTAAGGAAAATTATTACAATTGATTAGTTTAGAAAAAGAACTCTTGCTATGCCACTCGACTCATAAGTAAATTTAATAAATCATGTATATATTATGTATTTATGTCATGTAAAAAATAAAAATTTTGTATTGACACGTTAGATGCAAATATTTTTTATTTTTTGGTATATTCGTAAGTAATTTTTATTATATTTTAGTTTATATCATTTTCGTATATTTTATATAAATCATATTATCATTTCGTATCTAAAATTATTAAATCTATTTACAGGACAAGCAAGGGCATAAATGTAAATCAAAAAAGTTTGCAGACAGAAGTCACAAAACCAAAAGGCGTACTTTTAATCGCTCGAATCAGTGTCCGCCCTGCAATGCCACAGTCAACTATGAAATTTTGAAAACCGGTCGTTTATGAGCCAACCCTTTTCCCGGCAAAACAGAAGTAAGAAACCACCAGAACTAACCATCTGAACTACCAATCCAGAAAATGTCAGGACTACGCTTATCATTTCTCTTCCTTCTCTTCATCTCCATACTCCTCCAAGTAATTTACTCACAAGACATCAACACAGAGCGAACCGTTCTTCTCAACCTTAGACAACAACTGGGCAATCCACCGTCCATTGCATCCTGGAACTCATCATCCTCACCGTGCGATTGGCCGGAGATCAGCTGCACCGCCAATTCGGTAACTGAACTTCATCTCCGTGACAAAAACATCTCGGTAAGGATTCCTCCAACAATATGTGACCTTAAAAACCTCACTTTCCTTGACCTTTCCTTCAATATTATCCCTGGAGAGTTCCCAACACTTTACAATTGTTCAAAGCTCCAAAGCTTAGACCTTTCTCAGAACTATTTTGTTGGTCCAATTCCTGGCGAGATTGACCGATTATCAACTCTGCTTTACTTGGATATTAGTGCCAATAACTTTTCCGGTAACATTCCACCAACTATTGGAAGATTATCAGAGTTGCAAAACTTGTATGTCCACTCAAACATGTTCAATGGGACGTTTCCCAAGGAAATTGGTAACTTGTCCAATCTTGGGGCTTTGGGCATGGCTTATAATCAGTTTGTCCCCATGAACATACCTCAAGAGTTTGGTCAGCTAAGGAAGTTATGGTACTTATGGATGAAAGAAACCAATTTGATCGGTGAAATCCCGGAAAGTTTCAACAACCTTTCCAGTCTAGAGCAGTTGGACTTGTCTAAAAACAATTTGGAAGGTCCTATTCCTACTAGGCTGTTTTCGTTCAAGAATCTGACCATAGTGTTTCTCTTCCACAATCACTTGTCCGGTGAGATACCCAAAACCATCGACGCATTGGGTCTGGTTAGAGTTGATCTCTCGATGAATAATTTGACAGGCTCCATTCCAGAGGGCTTCGGGAAGTTGGAATATTTGGAACTTTTTAACCTGTTCTCAAATCAGTTAACCGGAGAGTTGCCAACAAGCATTGGCCTGCTTCCTGCCCTGAATGATTTTCGTGTTTTTCAGAACAAGTTGACTGGAGTCTTGCCACCAGAATTCGGCCTTCATTCAAAGCTGGAAGGATTTGAGGTGTCAGAGAATCAATTCAGGGGCCAACTGCCTGAAAATTTATGTGCTGGAGGTGTCCTGCAAGGATTGGTTGCACACACAAACAATCTCAGTGGGCAAATACCAAAGTCGCTTGGAAACTGCCCAACTTTGCAGACTTTTCAACTCCACAACAACAACTTCTCAGGCGAGATTCCTCAAGGTATATGGACAGGTTTCAATTTGTCGACCTTGATGTTAAGCAATAATTTTTTGTCAGGCAAACTTCCAAGTGAACTTGCATGGAATTTGTCAAGGGTGGAAATTAGCAACAACAAGTTCTCTGGCGAAATTCCTACCAGTATTGCATCCTGGTCAAATTTGGTTGTCTTTAAGGCCAGCAACAATTCCTTTTCAGGCAAAATTCCAAAGGAGATAACAAATCTTTCTCGCCTCATTAATCTGTTTCTCGACGGTAATGATTTTTCTGGGGAACTACCATCTGAAATAATCTCATGGAGATCGTTAGATACATTAGATGTCTCCAATAACAAGCTCTCCGGTGAAATCCCCGCCGCAATTGGGTCTTTACCTGACCTGCTTAACTTAGATCTATCAGAAAACCAATTCTCTGGTGAAATTCCTCCTGAAATTGCCAACCTGAGGCTGACTTCACTCAACTTGTCATCCAATCAACTTGTTGGGAGGATCCCGAATCAGTTAGATAACCTTGCTTATGAGAGCAGTTTTCTGAACAATGCTGATCTATGCGCAGATGATCCAATTCTAAAGCTTCCAGACTGCTATCCCAAACTGCATCAGCCCAAAAAGTCGTCCTCTAAATATCTTGCCGTGATTCTCGCACTTGCCATCTTTGCTTCCCTAGTTATCCTTCTACTGACCTTGTTCCTGGTTAGAGACTATAGGCGAAAAAGGCGCGGACAGTACCTAGCAACATGGAAGCTGACCTCGTTTCAGAGACTGGATTTCACAGAAGGAAACATATTGTCCAATTTAACAGATAACAATATAATTGGAAGGGGTGGCTCAGGGGAGGTTTATCGAATCGTCCTTGACCGTTCGGGCAAATCTGTTGCCGTGAAAAAGATTTGGAATACCAAGATACTGGATGTCAAGCTTGAGAAAGAGTTCTTAGCAGAAGTTGAAATACTGGGCAACATTCGCCATTCCAACATAGTGAAGTTATTGTGTTGCATTTCCAGTGAAGATTCAAAGCTTCTGGTATACGAGTACATGGAGAACCAGAGCCTTGATAGATGGCTTCATGGAAACAAAAGGTCAGGGATGTGTGCCCTGGATTGGCCAACGAGGTTGCAAATTGCCGTTGGAGTTGCTCAGGGGCTATGCTACATGCACCATGAGTGCCCTACACCAATCATCCATCGTGATGTGAAGTCCAGCAATATTTTGTTGGACTCAGAATTCAAGGCAAGAATTGCTGATTTCGGTCTTGCTAAGATGCTATCCAGACATGCAAGTTCTCACACAATGTCTGCAGTTGCAGGGTCATTTGGTTACCTCGCCCCAGGTAAAATTCGTGAACTTGACTGTTGTGTCCTTTTATATCTTAATTATCTTTCAACTGGAACACCCCATTAACACAAAGTTGTCATTTAACAACCCTTTACAGAGTGCGCATATACAACAAGAGTCAATGCAAAGGTTGATGTTTACAGCTTCGGAGTGGTATTACTGGAATTGGTGACAGGAAGAGAAGCCAATAGCGCGGATGGGAACACAAGCCTAGTAGAATGGGCGTGGCAGCACATATCAGAGGATAAGTCCATAGTTGAAATACTTGATCCAGAGGTAAAAGAACCATCCTACTTGACGGAAATGATAACGGTATACAAGGTAGGAATCGCCTGTACACGTGCATCGCCCTCTACCAGGCCTTCCATGAATGAAGTTTTGCACGTTCTTCGCAACTGTTGCCCTCGGGATGGCCATGGAGCCAAAAAAGTGGGAAGCCAATTTGACGTAGCTCCGCTTCTTGGCAGTGCCACTGCCACTTATCTATCCAGTTACAAGGGCAGTCAGAAGAGATCAGAGGAAGACGACAGAATAATTTGCAACGTATGATTTGCCAGCCATAGCTGTGGCGACACCAAGGAGCAAAAGATCGGTCCCGTATGCACAACCATGTGCTTCCCGACGGAATTCCGAGAAGTGAGTCAGCTTGGCTCGCTATTTCCACCCTTCTGAAATTAACTAACATGGGATCAGAGTCTGACAAATGTACGAACTGACAGAAAGCTAGTCATGTAGTGTAACTGCACATAATTTGGCACCATAGATTCTCTTTTCCAATCAATCTCTTCTTCCAAACTTGACCATCTAGTATCCAACTCCAAATACCAGTAATAGCAATAAAGATTACCTACATGGCTGCATTCTAAGGATAAGACAAGTCAAATTATTCTGCTAAAATCTTAATTCAAACTCAAAAAGTCAGAACACAAAACATTAGGCTATCATATGAAACGAGAAGAACAAGAAAGAAAGGTATCTTGAGAGTGAAGTCTGCAAACATCTGTGGGCATTTGTAAAAAGGATCGATGAACTGTATTAAAATGCGTAGAAAGGATTATACAAGGTTAAAATCTAAATAATACAACAGCACCAAAACTATTTATTCATAATTTGAGGCAAGAAGCATGCCGCAATACTAAGGCTTTGCTTGGCAGAAAGGATAGAAAGGGGTAAAGATGAAAATTTTCATAATCTAATAGTTAAATTTCACAACAATTTTTTCATCCTTATCCCTTTCCATCCTTTCTGCCAAGCAAAGCCTAAGTGACATAAATGAGATAGCAGTCCTAAAATCAGCAGCACTCTTATAGCTTCTTGGCTCCTCCAAGCTAAAACCACACAGCACAACACAAAAATACATGGTGAACAAGCCAGCTTCCCCTCCGTGGCCAAATATGCTGCCACTCCAATCACACTGGGTATACCTGTAAAACTATAATGTAAGCCAGCAATTAATGGGACACTTACCTTGGTGACGGCCTCACTCCTTTGGTAACAAAGATACTCCAAATTCATCATGTAAAACACATTATGCTGTTGACTTCAAACTCAACCTGCTACAAATAATCTAAAAGCGGAAAAAGACATAAAAGGATCATAATTTGCCTAAACAAAACAGAAGTTCCAAAAACACATGCCTCATCACTGACTTCTGCAAAGTTTCTGACCTACCTCCGTCTTGAGAATTTACAACCTTTCCAACTGTGATATTTGGCTATACAAAAAAAAAAAAGGAAAAAAGGCACGTTAGGTCCCCAAAAATTGTCAAAAACTAAGATATCAGAGGGAGGGTCATGTATCTAAGCCTTAGACACAAAACACAGTCAGGGTCTTAAGCAAAGTTACTGGAAACATAGCTTAAATGATGGTAGTGCAGGACCTGCTACCACATAAGCACCGGTTGGCGGCTAGGAGATTGGCTGGGCAAAGAATTAACGTGATAAAAAGATTAGGGAAGACACCACTAGACAATACTGCATGATTACATGAAAAATGCTGAAAGATATCCCAAAAAGAACACAAGATCCTCAAAGTCATCTGATACAAAGATTTTGTTCCAGCACTATAAAACATTAGGACATGACCATTTTTGCACTCCAAACCTCATTTCCCAAGAATAAAATGCAAAAACCACAATTGACAGCCTCAACGACCCAACTCAATGTCATCATCAAAGCCTTTATCACACAATGACCCAACTATATAGAAAAATAAAAAGAACAAAAAGAAGTCCCTAAATAGAGAACAAAATAGTAAGAGAACCAGCTACTTAAAGTAGAGGATAAAAATAAGTAATTTATGTCCAAAAGTCTGATTCAAAACTGATATAACAAAGTCTACTTACATTGAGCCAGGCCCAAAACGTCGGAGACCACCACATGGCAATGGATCACTGGGCCACGTGGCTTTCGGCGACAGAAGGCAAAGCTGTGGCATTACACCTGTCGCTTGGCGACAGACATTCAGTCTATCGCATTAAGTCATAATGCGACACGTGGCACACTTACGGCTCCCGCTAGCGACAGACTCCTGACGCCACAACAAGCCACGCGGCATGGTCTCTCGTCGCGCGACAGGCTCCAATTAAGTCATAATGCGACACGTGGCGCACTTACAGCTCCCACTAGCGACAGACACCTGATGCCACAACGTGCCACGGCATGATCTCTCGCTGGCGACAGGCTCCAATTTCTCCCTGATTTCGAGGAATTTGTGTTATATCCGGACGCAAACTCTTAGCAAAATGACGTACTTATCCTCAAGTAATTAACCTAAAATATTCGCCTATAAATAGGCCCCAGGTACAATCTTACTCTCTAATTTTTGACTACTGGCTTTTACGCTTCCCAATACTGAAGAACTTTCTGCTGACTTAAGCATCGGAGTGTCTACGCAGGGAACCACCCCTGCGTCTCTCTAACTTTTCTTGTTTTACAGAAGCTTCTTGGAGACACGTGGAGACTAAGTACGAACATCGACGTCAGCATACCTTTATTGTTGATTTGTGCAATAACAATTGGCACTGTCTGTGGGAAACGTATAAAAAGCCAATCAAGATTTTCTAAGATGGTGAGAACAAGATCGACGAACATGAGGACTGGCTGTGAGGAAAACTCTGTGAGCTCCCCTGAACAACAGATTCACCAGAGGAACCAGATGAACAAGAAGGAAGAAAGAATTACTGTGTCGGCGGTAGAATTCGAAGCTCTGAGGCAACAGAGTGAAGAAACTTCCCAGGCGCTGAGAGCCATGGTGGATCTGTTCCAAGGAGTTCTCCCGACATTGGATCTGCCGCCTGTCGTGCAGAACTTGGTAGGAGGAACAAATCGAGGGGTCCAACCGCAAGTGTTTAGGCAACAGGAGGACGCGACAGCGACAGACCCCTCTCAGCGGCAAGAGGCTCCCCCTGTGGAAGAGAATGACATTCAACAGGGTGTAACAGGACAGGGGAACAGGAGGCCTATCGCAGGTACCCAGCAAGAGACTGAGGAAGCAGTAGACTTAGACCCTACGACAAGGGTCAGGCGATAGGCTCCACATGTAGGGCGGCAAATGTCTGGGCGACAGGACGTTGACCGGGCGACAGGGTCTACCGCCCACCACCATGACTTGTCAAATTTTGCTGATACTAACTTAGACCATGGTGTTGGAGGTGCTGGAAAGAACGGTGTTGAAGATCAAAGCACTTGGGGAGTCGGGTTGGAGTTTGACCCCACTTGGTGCATGCAAATGGTACGAACAAACGCACCTCAAGCAAAGGGCAAGGAAATAGTTGAAGACCTACCTGACTTGTCTCATGCTAGAAATCATCTCGCTCCCCCATGGACATGAAGAAGATGATAGAACAGGTACTGGAAAAGAATAAGTTAGTGTCTGCAGAAGAGAGCCAGAGAAGAAGAGTACCGTTCTGCACGACCATCATGCAAAAACCTCTGCCCCCAAAGTTCAAAATGCCGCAGATGGCCGCATACACCGGAAAGATGGACCCTTACGACCATATGCAAAACTATGAGGCCCTAGTGTTGCTACATGGATGGGAAGACTAGATAATGTGCAGGGCCTTTTCCTTAACTCTGTCCGAACATGCGATGAAATGGTTTAATAACCTGCCTGAAGGGTCCATTGTCTCTTTTGACCAACTGCGAAGCGAGTTTCTCAAGGCGTTTGCGGTGAATAATCATAGAATAAAGGAACCGACCTATTTGCTCACAATTAAGCAAGGAGCTAAGGAGTCATTGAAGAGTTATGTGGATCGGTTCAGAGATGCTACTTTAGAGGTGCGAGATCTACAAGTCGGTATAGCCGTGGCAGCCATGTTACAAGGGACAAGGTCTGAGAAATTACAAGAATCCCTGTCACTAGACCAGCCAACTACCATCTCAGACCTGCTTTCCCGCGCACATAAGTATGTAACCCAAGAGGAAGTAATGAAAATGGTGGCGATAGGAGAATCCAAGGATGGAAGGAAGCGAGGAAGAGAGGTCACTGAAGCATCTTCTAGCCAACCGAGAAAGTTTGAGAAAGCTCCCGCACTAAAATACACTTCCTATACCCCACTCACTGAATCTCGAGATTCAGTGTTGGCAGCTATTGAAGGATCAGGGCTTATACAGACTCCAAAGAAGGCGTCAGGGAATTTGGGCCGTGATTTAAGGTCGTATTGCGATTACCACTCAGCGCATGGGCACACGATCGAAAAAGTGTAGGGAGTTGATGAATCAGCTAGAAAAGCTATCGCGAGAGGGAAAAATAAATCGTTTCATGTGGAGAAGTGATAGAAACAACTATCCTACGCGGAGCAGAGGAAACCATTTTAAAGACAGAAGAGGTGAAAACAAGGGACCTGTGAGACGAAATGAAGGTGACAGAAGAGATAATGATAGAAGGACAGAAGGAAGGAATCGAGAGGAAGATAATGAACCCACAGGGCCAGCTATTAACGTAATATCCGGAGGTGAGTCATTAGCTGGTACCTCTTCCTCCTACCGAAAATCTTACGCCCGCCAGGCCCACCAAATCAACTCGGTGATGGGGGAAAAGTAGGATGAGGAACCCATTACTTTTACACCAGCCGATAGAGGGGATGTAGTGGTTCCTCATGATGACCCGATGGTAATTACAGCGGTGGTAGCAAAGCACCCAGTGAGTCGGATCTTGGTCGACAGTGGGAGTTCGGTGAACTTAATCTATTGGAACTGCTTCGAGAGGATGAATATCATGGAGGACAGGCTGAAACCAGTACCTACACCCTTATACGGTTTCTCTGGAGAGAAGGTAAAGGTAGCAGGCGCCATTTAGCTACCCGTTACATTAGGGGAGAGCCCAAAAGATGTCATCCGACAAGCGTTGTTTATGGTGGTGAAATCAACTTCCGTGGCTTACAATATGATTTTTGGGCGGCCATTGTTAAATGACATGAGAGCGGTGGTGCATCCCTGCTATTTGTCAATGAAGTTTCCGACTCCCCACGGTGTTGGACAAGTGAGGGGAGATCAAATGAAAGCCAAGACGTGTAATGTCGCATCCACCACATGTAAGGGGATTCAGAGGAAGGAAACCCTTACAATTGAAGAACCGCCTAAGCTAAAACCTGATGAGGAGATGGAAGCAATCCAGTTGGATGAAGAAGATGAAGAAAGAATAGTGTATGTGGGGAGCCAGTTGCCTGAAGAAGTGAAAGGAGAAATAATCCGATGCTTAAAAGAGAATCGTGATGTGTTTGCATGGACCCCAGCAGATATGCCTGGAATTGACCCTGGAGTTGTTTGTCATCGGTTGAACGTAGTCTCGAGGGCAAGGCCGATAAAACAAAAGAAGAGGAATTTTGCTCCAGAAAGGCTACAGGCAATAAACGAAGAAATTTCAAAGTTGTTACAAGCGAAATTCATTAGAGAAGTTAACTATCCAGAGTGGTTGGCTAACGTTGTGATGGAGAAGAAAGCCAACGAGAAATGGAGAATGCGTGTGGACTTCACGGATCTGAACAAAGCTTGCCCTAAGGATTCGTATCCACTACCTCGAATTGACAAGTTGGTGGATGAAACTTGTGGGTACGAATTGCTTAGTTTCTTGGATGCCTTTTCGGGGTACCACCAAATCATGATGCATCCGGATGATGAGGAGAAAACCTCGTTCATTACCGATAGCGGGACATATTGCTATCGAGTAATGCCATTTGGTTTGAAGAACGCAGGGGCAACCTACCAGCGCATGGTAAACAGGGTGTTCCAAGACTTGTTGGGCAACACCATGGAAGCTTATGTCGATGGCATGATCATCAAAAGCTGACAGGGAGAATCACATTCTGAGAAAATGACAAAGGTATTAAATATATTGCGACAGTATAAGATAAAGTTGAATCCCAATAAATGCTCATTCGGGGTGAGGTCTGGAAAGTTTCTGGGATTCATGATTACTAATCGAGGGATAGAGGCTAATCCCGAGAAAGTTCAAGCTATTTTGGACATGAGGCCACCCAATACTGTAAGAGAAGTTCAAAGGCTGACAGGGAGGATAGCAGCCTTGAGTCGTTTCTTGTCCAAATCAGTTGAAAGAAGTCTACCATTTTTTAAGGCGATAAAGGCACGAAAGAACTTCAAGTGGACAGAAGAGTGCAACGACGCCTTTGAAAGATTGAAAGACTACCTGAAAGAGTTGCCTCTATTATCTCGGCCACAGCCCGGAGACCACCTCCTCATGTACCTCGGTGTAGGAGAGAAAGCTGTAAGTGCAGTCCTACTAAGGAAAAAAGGGGACAAGGATTGCCCAATCTATTATGTAAGCAAAGTCCTACTAGATGCCGAGACAAGGAACCCCTTAGTTGAAAGGATAGCTTTATCTCTGGTGATGGCAACTCGGAAGTTGCGACCTTACTTCCAAGCTCACCCGGTGACTATATTAACGGATCAGCCTTTGAGGCAAGTACTACAGAAACCAGAACACTCCAGACGTCTAATTAAATGGGCTATCGAATTGAGTGAATATGACATACACTTCCAGCCTCGCCAAGCAATAAAAGGGCAGGCGTTGGCAGATTTCATTGTTGAATGCACTGGCCGAGAAGTCCGAGAAGAAACAGAGTTAGTCTGGTGGAAATTATTTGTGGATAGAGCTCGTAACATGGATGGCAGTAGAGCTGGAATAGTGTTAACTTTGCCTGAAGGGGAAACCTATGAGTATTCCCTACGTTTCGATTTTCCAAATTCGAATAATACAACCGAGTATGAGGCCTTGATAGCTGGGATGAAACTTGCTGAGAAACTAGGAGTCAGCAACTTAATGGCCCATAGCGATTCGTAATTGGTGGTAAACCAATTCTCGGGTGAGTATGAAGCACGAGAACCCGCTTTAGTCCCTTATCTGCAGAAGGTGCAATTATTGGCACAATCGTTTAAGCACTTCCAATTGACTCAGATAAATCGATCAGAGAACAACCATGCAGATGCTCTTTCAAAGCTGGCTTCTTCGAGAGCAGTCAAAGGGGGTATGGTCAAAGTGGAATCCCTCGCTAAGCTAAGTATCGAAGAAGAAGATGTCTGCCATATCGAGATTGGAGATTATTGGAGAGTCCCGATCAAAAACTATATATTGGAGAACACATTCCCAACTAACAGAGACGAAGCTCGAAGGCTGAGATTGAAAGTGCCAGGTTTACCGTGGTAAATGGAGAACTCTATAAGCGGGGATTCACAACGCCCTTGCTGAAGTGTCTAGGGCCCTAAAAGGCCGAGTACACCTTAGCTGAAGTTCATGAGGGAATATGCGGTGAACACTTGGGGGCTCGTGCCTTGGCCTTGAAAATATTGCATGAGGGGTTTATTTGCCTACACTGAAGAAAGATGCCATGGACAAAGTGAGAAGATGCGAAAAGTCTTAGAAATTCGCTCCTATAACTACCGCGCCTGTTTCGGCCCTTTAGAACACTCTCCAACCAACTCCATTCGCACAGTGTGGACTAGATATCCTGGGACCTTTTCCCCTAGCGTAAGACCTGATTCTACACTACTGTAGAGTCTAATTTCATAAATTAATAATGGAAATTAAATAAATAATGAATATTGATTTCCACTTGGGTGGAAAAGCTCTTTTATTTGAGATATGAACGGAGTAATTTATGTGAAATACTTGACGGGCGAGTACTAAATGGAAGAGCTCACCATTGGGCGAACAAGGGTGATCGCTAATGGAGGATGACTAGTGTCTGATGGCCATACTGGCGAATAGGTGAGTTCGCCAGTGAATTAGAGCACGGTTGGCGAGTTGAGCTATACTAGGTGATCGCCCAATGTGACGAGGGATCTGATCGCCCAAGTAATGAGTAGGGCGATTTGATGATGGCGAGTTGATTGGTTGCCTCTTTGGTTTGGCGAATAGGTGAGTTCGCCAAGGCTGTGGATAGATGATGGCCCGCGTGTGGCGAGGACTGAGATCGCCAATGCATTTGACGAGTAAGGTGGTCGCCCATATAGAGGGGCAAGTGAAAGGCCAAGTTGGCGAGAAAGGCAATTGCTACTCGCCAAACCTCTACGTGATCGCCAAAAAGAGGAAAATTCTCGTAATTTCCAAATTTTAAGTTGGCATCAAGATAAAGTTGGCGAGATGAAAGGTTGGCCAACTGAAATTGAGATAGGCGAACTGGAACTGGAATCAGCATGTGACCATTGCAGCCAAAATTGACTTTGTAAGTCATACAGTTGAAGACAATAAATTAAGAAAGAATAAAGTCAATAAAAGAAGTAACCTCATTGGTTGAGGAATAAGACAAAAGGTGTAATAAGTCAAGAAAAGTGGCTGTGGACTTCACGCCATTAGCTTCTCGGTTTAGACAATTAATGGCAAGTGAAGTAAGTCAAAATGTGCAGAGAACAGCTTCTCATAGCCGTTCCTTTTGCTGCAGTTTTTCTTCTGTTTTAAATGAATGAAAGACGTGAAATGAATGAAAGAAGGTGAGATAAGGCCAAGTGAGGGGCTCTGATTGGCTAGCATGGCTATATAAGAGGAAATGCTTGAGGGAAACCCATTTAGCCAACTTCACCTTCTTCACGAGAGCTATGCAACTGCAAGTTTATGTTCTGATTTCCTCCCATCTCCACCATGCTTGATTTACAAAAACTTCACCTTTAAGTTGGCTAAACACATAAACCTACTTGTAAACCTTTCCTATTGAGTTTGAAAAGTTAAAGGAATAAGCAAAGAAAGGCCAACGTGAGACAGAAAGCAAGCTATTTTGGAAGTGCCGTTGGTTAAGGTGAGTTTCATATTTCTGAGGTGTTCTTGATGCTCAATGATAGATTTCTATGTTTTATGAAGTAATAAACATAGATACGGTCTTGTTTTTAGTTAGATCTTTAGAGAATATGAAAAACAAGGAAAATATTGGAATAAGTGACAAGAATGGCGACTATGGTGATCGCCCATGTTGAAAGTTAGTAATCGCCAATGAGGCGAGTAGGAAATAAGAACTCTCCCAGTATAAAGTTTTGATCATATGGGCGAGGTCGCCCAATGATAGTGAATTGATGGGCGAGCTCAAATGCATAGGCTTTTGGGCGAGTTGAATTGTGGGCGAACTCCTACATTTAAGCAAAAAAAGGCTTGGCGAGTTGAATGTTGGGTGAGCTCCCAAAAAGTAATAATGGCGAGTAATGGCGGGCGAGCTCCCACTTGTAAGCCATTTTGATGAATGGCGAGTTCGATAGGTCGAACTAGTGAGAACTCGTGTGGGCGAGCTATGTGATTATTAAGTCTAGCCAAAATGTTGGAAATTTGGTAAAGGAAAATATTAATAAATTTAACAAATCATTTTGCAGCCGAGAATGGGAAATAGCTGTTGGCGAGCAGGAAGCAAGGCGAAGCAAGGCTTCGTAACATCAGGTAAGGGAAATGTGTGTGAAGTGAATGCATGTCCTGTGGAGTAAAAATGTTAAGGAAAATATTAGAAATTGTTTTGTTTTCTGACATGCATTGGTTTAATAAAGTGTTTTGATCTTGGCAAGCTACAAGCCGCCATATGTTGATTGTTAGGCGAACTGGTTAGGACGGACGAGTAGATTTGTTCTAAGTAGAAACTCGGGCAAGCCAAGTGGCGAGCTTTTTTTTATGAGAACCTGGGTGAGTGCCTTAGTTTTAAAGAGAAAATCAGGGCAAGCCAAAGTTGGGCGAACCCTTTTTAATGTAGTTTGGGCGGGCGAGCTGTCATTGATGAGCAAAACCTTGATTTGAAAAGATAGGTGGCGGGCAAAGACTAATTCGCCGCCTTGTTGAGTTAGTCATGGGCGAGCCGTGATGGGCGAGCTGACCATGGCGAGAAGGTTTAAAGCTTATTTTCTTATACGAAAAATAAGATAGTTTAATATTTGGAAAATAGAAAATATAAACTTTTTGAGGCGAGTTGACCATTGGGCGAGTTGACCAATAAGCGAGTTGACCAATGGGCGAGTTGACTATTGGCGAGCTGACTATGGGCGAACTAGCCATGGGCGAACCAATTTAACCCGTGCCTTTCTCACACGGAAAAAGTTGAGATTGCGGGCTGTTTTACTATTTAATAAAACCTTTTGGAAATCAAATCATTTTATGGAAATGATAACGTAAGCAAAATAATTCCATAAACTTGATTTTGAGACTTTAGGCCCTGAGTTCATGCATTATTATTCATATAATTGCGTGACCTACCTGGAGCGGTGGCTCAGGTCAATAGACCAATGAGTGCACTTCAGGGCGTCACAGGACTGATGGACCCGCCAAGTCATCAGCGGTCTCGAGGTCACCTGGCAAGTGGACCCGAGGACCACCTATAGATTATGGCCATAGATCTAGCAGAGATAGCCGTGAAGGGCGATGGCCTACGGGTGCACCCCAATAGCGGTAGATTCCGTTCTCGTAAGGGGGAGGGGGAACGATGATAGCATGATTTACTCATAGGGTGATGCCTAGTCTCAACTTGTTGATTTATGTTTACTAAAAGGATTTGCTAAATCCTATTTACTGTTTAATTCATTTTATGGTAAACGGTTGATTATGAGTATTTGAATGGTTTATTGAGAGTGTTGTTTACTATATCCACTGTTTCCTATCGATATGATTTTAGGAAAAATAAAGAGTTTGTGGTATATAGTTTTGGTTTTATAAAGCGGCATATGTTTCCTTTACTGAGCGTATGAATCGCTCACCCCTTTGTTTTAACTCCACAAATAAAAGACACGAAGTTTGAGAGAATTAGCTCCCATATGGATAGCTACATATAAAGCGCGGGCGCAACTTATGTCCAATATGACAGGTACAGTCACTTCTCTTTTACATTTCAGACATCTGTGTACAGTACTACTTTAGTGAAATAAAGACAGTAAAGGGATGTTAGATATAAGGAATAAAAAAATTTCATATTCCGTAATTGATAAATAAATGTTATCACTATCATTGTAGAATGTTATTGGCATCGCAAACAGCCCAACCGGTAAAGACGTATGGAAATATATGGAAAATGTGGTAACGGGCTGTTACACCTAGGCTCAAGACAAAGGAAGTACTTACTTGTGGCCACGGATTACTTCACGAAATGGATAGAGGCCGAGCCTTTGACTACAATTTCTGAGAAGAAGGTGGAAGCGATGGTGTGGAAGGACATAATTTGTCGATTTGGGATCCCCCGTGTGATAAATGCAGACCATGGGAAGCAATTCGACTGTGATGCTTTCCGGGATTTCTGTAAAGGCCTGAATATTCTCCTAAGAATATCTTCTGTGTCTTACCCACAGGCCAATGGGCAGGCAGAGGTGAGTAATCGAACTATACTACATGGGTTAAAGACCAAACTGGATAAGGCAAAGGGAGCGTGGGTAGATGAGCTCCCGAACGTCCTATAGGCCTACAGAATGACAAGCAAGGTGTCGACAGGTGAAACAACGTTCAATTTGGTGTATGGGACTGAAGCCCTCATCCTAGTAGAAGTTGGAACTGAGTCACCCAGATTGGTCCCTTACATTGAGGAACTTAATTCTCAGGGACTAAGGGAGAATCTAGACCTGATAGATGAGCTGAGAGATAAGGCAAAAATGAGACTGACTGCTTACCAACAGAGGGTAGCCACTTATTACAATGCACGGGTGAAGAACAGAGAATTGCAAGAAGGAGACCTGGTATTGAGAAAGTCGGCAATTACAAACACCCAAAAGGAGGATGGAAAGCTCTGCGCTAATTGGGAAGGACCATACAGAATCAGAAAGATGGTCGGACCGAGCATATGCACCTTGGAAACCTTGCAAGGAAAGAAGATTTGAAAGACTTGGAATGCCAACCATCTTAAGCTGTACTGGCAATAAACATTGTACTTTTTTTGTTATTATTCTTGTCTTTACTTTTCTATCTATTGCTCCATTACTTTACAAATATTATTGTTTTGCAATTATCTGATTCATGAATAAAGGCCAGTCCATCATTTTCTATATTCTCTAACGCAATGCGTGAGACAGATTATGTGCTACAGGAATTGAAATGAGGCAATAGCTGGCAAACAAAAGTCCCTAAGCGAAAAATGCGCGAGACGGGCAAACAAAAAAGTCCCTAAGCAAAAAATGCGTGAGACGGGCAAACAAAAAAGTCCCTAAGCGAAAAATGCGCGAGACGGGCAAACAAAAAAGTCTCTAAGCGAAAAATGCGCAAGACGGGCACATATAAAAGTCCCTAAGCACAAAAAGGTGCAAGACGGGCAAAAACCAGTCCTTAACCGCGAAAAGTGCGCAAAAAAAAGTCCTTAAGAGAAAAAAGCGCGAGATAGGCACAATGCTTGAGAAAAGTTCATCTTTGCACAGGAATAAAAACGCTGTTTCAAAGTAGAACAACATGGTGTAAAGGTAAAGGTACGCTTTCGCCGCAAAAAATAAAATTACTTGATCTTTCTAATATCGCTTCAAAACTTTGTGATGTAACAGTTATACAAGGTATTCTACTGAATTCGCTTTCGCCACAAAAAATAGAATTACTTGATCTTTCTAATATCGCTTCAGAACTTTGTGATGTAACAGTTATACAAGGTATTCTATTGAATTCACATAAGCAAAAGAAAGAGCTACAGAATGAAACGGTACTTTTCATTAAAAATGAATCAGTACATTAGAGTTAACAAACAAAACAAAAAATATTAAATTCTAATCTACGGCAATGACCGAGTTAGCTGGCTGAGAAGGCGCTACATCAGCACTAGCGTCTTGAGAAGCTTGAGGCTCAGGAACTAGAGGAGTCGAAGAATCAAGATCCTAGGAAGCCGAAGAAGCTATCCCGGAAGAAGGAACATCACCTGAAGGCCAAACCACAGCCGCAGAGTCTAGCACGGGATCAACGACTGTGGTATCAGAAATTTGGAACTCATCGCCGTCTAACCCCAGTAGTGCCTCGATAGACTCAAGCTGATCGCCTGCCTCGATAGACTCAGAAACGTCACGCACTGCTAGAGGCTCAGACCGATCAAGTACCTCAGAAGACTCGGGCTAACGTTGTGGCTGTCGAGGAGGCCACGGACCCTCAAGATTGTCTAGTTCATCCGCGGCTCCCTCCGCTAAATAGGCCTCCGAACTTTATGAGTCGGGCTCATACTTGGTCCAAGAAGGAGCCTCGTAGTACCTGGCCTCCTCAGTAAAGAGCAATTCAGGGAAAGCCTCACTAGGTCGATGCTTCTCCAGCCAAGCACGAGCCAAGTAGAAACCGTACTTAATGAATCCCGTCGCGAACTCTGTTTTCTTGTCAAAACAATGCTCGGACAAGCGATATTCACGAACGGCCTCAATCCGAGCTTCTTTTTGACGATCCAGTACGTTGTGCAGCTCCTCAATGGCCTCATCCCGTTGCCTCTCAATAGCTGCCCGATCATTGACGGCCTTATTGTAAGCTTCTTGATACCCCTGAAGGGAAGCCACCTTCGCTTGCTCTTCTTGGAGCCTCCGCTCGAGATCGGCATTCCTTTTTGTCAACTCCTCCACCCTTTTGGCGTAAGGGTGAAGCTGGCCAACCTCGTTTAAAAGTTCCATTCTTTGCTCTCGAAGCTCGCGAATGTCTTTGTCAGCTTGCTCCCTAAGAGCCCTGTGTCGAGCATTGACAGCCACAATTTGTTGAGCCGACTGACAAGACAAAAAACAGAAGTAACTCAAAAAACTTGACAGAAGAGGTTAAAAAGGAGGAATTTAATTACCGAACAAAATTCTCACCTTCATAGTGAGTAATCAGAAGTATCCTCCGGGTCTGGGACATTTGTGAAAAGTCCCGCCTCGTCACGAGGAAGGATGGTGCTCCAAGCCAGTTGAGACGCTATCCCGGCATCCTCGATGCTGTCATTGTCGTTCACTCCGGGATAGGTCTGGAAATCTTCTCCACTAACGACGACCCCGCTATCGACTGTATAGCGCCTCAAAGTAGGATCGGCCACCTTAGGCAAGATTGTTCTTGTAGGCATTGAAGCTTCAATAATCAACCTTTTCCTGTATTTACGCCTAGGCTGGCGAGGAGCTGACCTACCCTCAACGACACAAGAGCCACCTTCTTGAAGGGTTGAATCACTCCTTTGAGACTCGGAGCTCTCGCGATCACCCGAACCATGATCATGGACAAGAGGCCTCTTCCGTTTATTTCTCCCGGCCTCTTATGTAAGACGGCTGGATTCACCAATGGCCAGAGGAGGAGTAGGAGCACGAGCCGGTCCAGATAAGGGGGCTCTAGCTTGCCATTGAGAAGGAGGAGCTGCTCGAGCAGCAACACTGGCATCCCTCCTACGTAGTAAATCTCGAAAATTCATGCCTACACAATATAAAAAAAAAAAAGTAAAGGATTAGCCGACCAAGTAAAACGCCACGCACATGCATACAAGAAGTAAAAAAGAATTGTAAACCTAGAAAACCACCAAAGTCCTCTAGACTATCCAAGTTTGAATCAAACAGAAAATCGACGAAAGGACTCCCAAAAGCGTCAGCCTAAGCCCACTCAGGGTTCTCCTCTATTTGACCACTAGTACCCGCAACCTCAAGGGTCTCGTCCTCCGAATCTGAAGAGGATTCATCTATAAGGCGGCCTACGGGGGTGGATGCTTTGGCTACTAGTACCGAGTATAGCTGACTAGGACCAGCATCAGATACACGTGGAGTTGTAGGGAGGTCAGATGGAGTAGCAGAAGCCCCAAGAACGGTCATGCTTACCCCCCAACCGGCTGCGGCAATATTCTCCGGGGTTAAAAGGGAAAATAAATTATGCTCCCCAGTAGAACAGATTCGCCGAATAGGCTCACCAAATTGGTCTCTTAAAATTTTTGTTTTGAACCTTTCCGAGCGCTGTGAGTGGCCAAAGATATCACGATTCCATCTAGAGCGAATTTGCAGGTCACTTGGAATCTCAACAACGACCCACTCGCTCTCAAAGCCACGCAGCTTATTGGGAAGATCCGAGAAGATTTTATTGTTAGGAAACTCATCGACCTTTAACCGTTGAAGGGAGAACGTTATTAACCCTTTTAACCCACGAACTCTGAAAAAGGCGCTTAAGAGGGGAACTGTTGGAACAATACCCAAGTTATGACACACTATGAAAAACGCTACCAGCTGAGCCCACGCATGGGGGTGGAGTTGACACGGGACGATATCCTTATATCTAAGAAATGCTTCGCCAAACTACGAAAGAGGGAAGCAAAAACCGAAACATAAAGAAGCCTTATGAACTGATACACCATTTCTAACCAAGTCGGGTGTAACCTCCCCTTGAACTGGAAGTCTATAGCGATAACCCGAGGGAAGAGGGAAACGAGTCCTAATATCCTCTAAGTCAGCATTTGTCAAAGAACATACGAGACCACCCGTTCTAAGTGTTTGACCCGGGCGTTGCGAAGACATGGCAAAGAAGTAAGGAGAAACCTACCAGGCAACAGACCCTATAGGCGACAGACCTGTTGGGGTGACAGACATGTTGGGCGACAGACCAAATAGGCGATAGATCTACTAGGGTAAGACACTAGCGGGAGACCTAAAAACTCTACGAGGAAGACTAAACACCTGCGAGAGACTTAAAACAAGTTGCGAGAGGTGATAAATAAGGTGACGAGTGGATACTTACTGTCACTGAGGAAAGCGAGAGACTCCTGGTGTGAGAGCAAAAGATTCTTTTGGCGACAGACTCTTTGGGCGAGAGAGCTGAAAATTGGGCGACAGGCGGCTATTCAAAGGTATTTCATGCACTCTCTCGTCGGGTCCCAGCAGTTTATATAGCCGCGACAAAGAATCCCAAACGTCGCACCTGATCACATCTCTCACAGAATAGAGCTTTTTCACCTGCAAAAATACAAGAAGAAATCACAAAAAAACAAAGAGGATTATTCACGATGGGCTAAAGCCCAAAAACACATATTTATACTCTCTTGGTTGGAGAAATCCAACAAGAGAGTGGGGAGCAATTGATATAACAAAGTCTACCTACATTGGGCCAGGCCCAAAACGTCGGAGATCACCACGTGGCAAGGGATCACTGGGCCACGTGGCCTTCGGCGATAGAAGGCAAAGCTGCCGCATTACACCTGTCGCTTGGCGACAGACATTCAGTCTATGGCATTAAGTCATAATGCGACACGTGGTGCACTTACGGCTCCCACTAGCGACAGACTCCTGACGCCACAACGTGCCTCGCGGCATGGTCTCTCGCCGCGCGACAGTCTCCAATTAAGTCATAATGCGATACGTGGCACACTTACGGCTCCCGCTAGCGACAGACACCTGACGCCACAACGTGCCACGCGGCATGGTCTCTCGCTGGAGACAGGCTCCAATTTCTCCCTAATTTCGAGGAATTTGTGTTATATCCGGACACAAACTCTTAGCAAAATGACGTACTTATCCTCAAGTAGTTAACCTAGAATATTCGCCTATAAATAGGCCCCAGGTACAATCTTACTCTCTAATTTTTGACTACTGGCTTTTACGCTTCCCAATACTGAAGAACTTTCTGCTGAGTTAAGCATCGGAGTGTCTACGCAGGGAACCACCCCTGCGTCTCTCTTACTTTTCTTGTTTTACAGAAGCTTCTTAGAGACACGTGGAGACTAAGTACGAACATCGACGTCAGCATACCTTTATTGTTGATTTGTGCAACAACAAAAACCTTTATTTCTTCAGAGAAGCTGTTTTGGAAAACACCACTTGCATTCAGATGCCCATTTTCCAGAAGGGATTCCAAAAAGATCCCTGGCTCTCACTATCTCCAGAACTTCCAGTATTCTCACTGTCATCCGCTACAATCTTTAACCCAAATACCTCAAACAAAGAAACTCACCTCGCAATTGAGGTTCTGCGCATTGGAACTTGACCCAAATACACTTTCAGCAATTTCTACTACTGCTGTTTGATTACATGGTTTGACCACCTCTTGATCGACCCCAACACCACCTCCTTTCCAGTTTAAAATTCTCCTACAAGATCTAGTTTCTGCCTCGTCACTGTAAGATGATGCCAAATCCCCAGCTTTCTCTTGATTCAAGCCAGTCTTAGATTTTTCCCTCATTTCAGAATCAAGAGCTTCACATGGAGAAAGTAACTGCTGCCTAGGAACAGGTTCGCCCATCTGTTCAGCTAACTCTACATTTCTAACTACTGACAGATTATCTACATCTAAAGAAGTCTTGCCACAAATTGAGAGGGACCCTCGATCAACAATTCCACCTTGCCGAATGGTAATCTCCGCATTTCTTTTTTCACTGCCTAACAGCCCACTAGACAGCCTATTAATAGAATTGTTATCAACATCCCCAGTTCTTGGGCTTTCTATTTTAACTGCTTGCCCATTGCTAATATGAGATGTTCCACCAGACCTACTTGCACTACTTTCGGGAGAAACAGCCTTTGGGGGCTAATAGAGGATCGCTTCTCAGGTTTGCCTCGTTTTTCATCCACTGCCTCATCATCATGCTTTCTCTTAATTTGTCTTTCAGCAGACCCTGAGCAGGACTTGGTGACATCTTCACAGGAAATAAATCTAAGTATAACGAGTATGGTCATCAACAAGTGTGAGAAAATATTTGTATCCTTCAACAGAAACAAGAGTAAAGGGCCCCCAAACATCCAAATGTATTAAATCAAAGGAAGATGGTAAAAGATTATTGGGATAGGGAAAGGTAGTCGATGTTGCTTAGCTAGGGGACAAACTGGACAATGTGATTTAGAAATTCTGTTAATATTCAAATGATCCTTTAAAACATCAAGTCTTTCAAAAGATGGATGGCCCAAACGATAATGCCAAAGTTCAACAGAATTTAAATCATCTGTATTACAAATTGACTGAGTACTTAAAGAAATAGGTAAAAGGTTTTGGGAATCCAAAATATAGAGATTGCCAATTCTTCTACCCATCCCAATCTTCTTGGCCAGAGTAAGGTCCTAAATATCACAATAAGTGGAGAAAAAGTTAACAAAAAAGTTGAGTTGTTGTGTAAGAGCACTGATGGAGAGAAGGTTAAAATGAAAACTAGGGACAAAAAGAACATTACTAAGAGTATAACCAGGATGAAGAGTAATAGATCCAATACTAATAACTGGAGTAGTATGACTATTAGGAAGAGTGAATTGGTTGCAGAATTAAAATTGGCAACCAAATTGGAGGAACAGCAAACATGATGAGTGGCACCAGTATCAAGCACCCAAGAAGTGGAAAGCTGCTATCAAAATGTTGAAGTTCTATCTTCACCGAGCTCAGAATCGAATGAAGCAACAGGCAGATAAGAGGCGATCTGATCGTAGCTTTAACATTGGTGATTTTGTTTATGTTAAGCTATAGCCATATCGACAAACTATAGTGGCTCACAGATCTTGCTTAAAGCTGGCTGCCAAATTTTTTGGTCCTTACCAAGTCCTTGAAAAATTGGGGCTGTAGCCTATAAGCTCAAGTTACTTGATGGGGCTAAGGTACACCCTGTTTTTCACGTTTCTCAGCTGAAGTTACATGTGGGTGCAGTGATTTCTCAGTCTTCTCTCCCTCCTCTCGATCATGATGGTCTTCTTCCTAAGGAACCCATTAGCATTTTGGATAGACACATGGTTAAGAAGAAGGGCAAGGCTGTAACTGAGGTGTTGGTTCAGTGGTCCAATACTTTTCCTGAAGATTCCACTTGGGAAGTTTTTGCGGATTTCCAGCAACGTTATCCAAGCTTTCATCCTTGAGGCCAAGGATGTACTGCAGGAGGGGGTATTGTTGCAGGTCTATTGGGTTTTGGGCAAATGATGTTATTCTATTAACTAAATAATTGAAATGCAGCGTATTAAGCTGTTATATCAGTAGTATGTTGAGTATAAAAGGCAAAGAGGTAAAGACAAAAGGGATGATATCCAGCAATTTCAAATACAATCTCTCATTGGTCCATTAACATTCTTCTCACTTTCAAATATTCTTTCTCTTCTGTTATTCTATTATGTTATTACAGGTTCCTTATTCTATTCGGAGCAGCCATCATCAGAGCTCAACCCAGAATCGATACAAATTAAAGCAACCCTAATGGGGATCAAACCAATTTAGCAAATCATAACGTAATGAAAAGTTTAAGAATATTAGAACATAAATCGCAAGCAAAATCAAGGAAAATTGAAGAATGAAAAGTTTAAGAAGATTTTTCCTTTCCTCTTTTTTTTTTTGCATATAAAAATTTGAAAACCAAAGAGACGGACAAATAGGAGAACAAATCGAACCCTAATTCGTTGAAGGGTAAGGAAACTGATTAGGAAATTCAACGAAAAAAGTCAAACAGGGAATTTCAAGCAACAGAGAAACTGATCTAAACTCAAATTTGAAGAACGGATCACAAAGACGCGAGAGAGAGGGGGGATGGAGGAAAGTCTGAGAATGCGAAGGAAAATCAGGAGTAGAGAGAAAAGGAGGTGCTTCGCCGTTTAGGTGCGCTAAGGAGCGTTCGGTAGGTTTTATTAGATTTTTCTTTATATTAAGGGGTAGATGCAACGTGGACGGGAACAGAATAAATTCACAGTAGAAAGTACAGTGTGGCACACGCTTTTGTTTATATGCAATTTCAAAGGCTAAACTTCAATGAACCGACCAAAATAAGAAAATTTTGGGATTTGAATTAATTTTTTGCTTTTTTGAATTCAGCTGATCGGGACAAAAGCGAAAAAGTAAAAGAGCAAATAAAAAAAATTAGATATTCAAAGACAGGAAAATGATGGATGTGGTTGTCGGTCTTAAAAAATTCTAGGATAAAATTTTTTTTGGCTAAAATACTAATTATCTATATTTTTTTATTGGGATAATAGCCAAATAGACCTTTAACCTTTAGCATAAAATGGAATTAAGCACTCAATATTTTATCACATGAAAATCAGTCCATAGACTTTTATTTCATTGTAAATAAACCCTCAACCTTTTTAAAATTATGTAATTAAGTCCAAATCTATTAAATGACACTAACTGCCGTTAGTATTGCACATGTGGCATGCCACGTGACAACCAACTAAGCTATCCACGTTAGCTTTCGCGTTAGATGTCCAAATGGCAGTTAATGTCATTTAACAGATTTAGACTTAATTGCATAATTTTAAAAGGTTGAGGGTTTATTTACAATGAAATAAAAGTTTATAGACTGATTTTCACGTAATAAAACGTTGAGGGCTTAATTTCATTTTATGCTAAAGGTTGAGGGTCTATTTGGCTATTATCCCTTTTTTATTTAAATAAGCTTTTATACATTGATTGTACTTAAATAAGCGCTTATACTTTAATTTATACTCATTCAAGCTCTTATGTCTAACAGAAAGTTAACACCTTTAACTTATTTCCTATGTGACATTGGATGGTCACTTGGATGATTATATGACATGATAATATGACTAAATGAGGTCGAGTTAGACTTAAACAGTTGAGTAAAAGAAACTTCAACATTTAATTACAAAATTAATCCAAAATTAACCACATCTTATTCTCGAAAAAAGAAAAAGCAGCAGTGATTTTATTTAGAAGAGCTACTGCCAGTGCCATCGGACGACAACCACTGTAACAAGAGATAAAAGAAGCACTAACAATTAACCACATCTTTGAATTGCCTTAAAATATTCAGATCACCAAGGTCAATTGTGCTAAAAACCATTGTAACAATAGTTAAAAGAAGCACTAAAGCAAACTTCCATCTCGTTGTAGATATTTGGAGCTACACTGGACAAAAACATCCTAACTTCTATCAAAGAAGCTTCATTTGAGCACCAGTGGTCGTTTTTTCAAATACCCCTTTCAAATCTTGCATCAAAGAATTTAAAATAGGCTTTAGATTCCAATAACATGGACAACCATTGAGGAAACACGAGAATTCATGAAAACAAGCAGGAGAACATAGAACAAAAACTAAGGTTTAAAAGCAATAGAGAAACAAGGCCAAATCTTTGATATGAAAAACAGTACAAACCATTGGAGCAAAGCTGAAGAATTTAAGCCAAACTGAAAAAAAAAAAAGAAGAGAAAAAAATATGTATATACATATTGATATCAAATAATTAACATTTCCTACCCTTTGAACGCCTCTTGGTTTGCACCCTTCAAAGGCCTTATTTTAGCCTTTGAAACTAGCGACCTCTAACCTCAAACAGCCATTGTGAGTAGCCACCGTTCTCCCCTATTCTAACCTCCCTTTGGCCTTTGTTTTAGGCCTTAATCCAACCTTGAACCGATCTCGATTCAGCTCTATTTCTCCTTTTTGTTCTGCTGCTCATTCCTTCCCTTCCTTCACTTTTGCTTTCTAGGCCATTAACCATTGATCAACGCAGTTTAAAACAGTGGCTGAAAGCCTTCAAAACTCCAATCGAAACAACTGATCGACTGCACTAAGAAAGCCCTGTTTCACACCTTCAAACCACTCCCGCTACAGCCCTGTTCAAGTGCCACTGTCATTGTTTTTCCAGTAGCCACCATCTCTTCTTTTCACCTACGTTTGGACCCTTTTAACAGCCCCTCAACTCATCTTGGTACACCTAAAAAAAACAACTCAAAGGCCTTTAATCAGCCACTATTTTCAACTCTCTGCCACAGCCCCAAAGGCTTATGTTTCAGCCTTTAAATCCAACTTGAACAACCCCCTTTTCAGGCACACAAACAGCAGTGCCAGCATCCCCTGTTCAGACCTGAACACCTCTGCCTCGGCTCCTGCTCACACCAGCCACTGTTCAACACCTATAGCCAAAACAGATCCCGTTTCTCTGGTTAGTTGTTCACGTTGTTGTTTATTTTCTTCAACCCTCAACAGTTTCTACGCAGCCAAAATGCAGATGATGGATGTGGTCGAGTCCCCCTCTTCCTTCCTTCTTTCCTCCTTATCTCTACTTCTTTCCCCTTGCTGATTCTCCCACGATTCAGCTAGCTATACTCCGTCCACTCCTCTGATTAGTGCATCCGAGAATGAAGCTTCATTTTCTTCCACCTTCTTCAACCGATGGTAGGGGTGAGAAAAAAAATCGTAAAAACCGAAAAACCGACACAAACCGGGGGTCGGATCGGATTCAGTTCAGTTTTTCAAAAATTCGGATCAGATTTGGATAGATGATGTCATCATATCCACACTAATTCAGATCGGATCGGGTTTTTCCGAATGGGTACCGAAAATCGAATCGATCCGAATGAAAAAAAGCCTAATTTTTTTAAGAACTACAACCCAAAGCCAATAGTACATAGAAGCCAATAGTATTGGCCTAATACTACTGCTTTGGCCTCTGGGCTGTCTCCGAAAACTAAATGTCTAAATCTAAAAGTCTAAAGAGCATTTTGGACGAAAAAAAAGTCTAAAGAGCATCAGCCTAAAAATTAAAAAAAAATTATACCAAAGCAATGAAAAAGCAAAAAGCCTCACGACCTGACTGTGAAGACTGACCTCACCACCGACACCCACCCACCCAACACCCAAGCAGTCAAGCACCCACCTCTCTGCTCTGGCTCTCTCTGTGACTGTCACAGTGTCACTCTTGTCCACTCCTCACCCTCAGACTCAGTCTTCAGTCCTCACATCTCACCACTCGGGAGTGCACTCTCTCTCAAGTCTCATCGCATCAATTGGTTGGCTGTTACATTTCTTGTTATGTTGTTTGTTAATAACTGGTGATCAATTTTTCTTTCTCTTTCTCTTAACTGGGTTGTTCACCTTGTCTGCAATTTGTTTTGGCCTCTTAATAAGTTTCTACTTTGATGATTTTCATTCTGCAATATTGCATTGTGGCTCCACCTTGTCTACAAAATGAGCTTTGTTCCGTGAAATGATCAAGAGAGAAAGAACAATCACACATGAAATAAAATTTACGTACTTATGTTTGCAACCAAACTACGACCACCGGTAGAGAGCTAGATCTTTGTCCTAGCTTTCCCTTGCTTACCATTTGTTTCCCTGTTCTTTTCTTATAGTTTTTGCATGTTCTTTGAAGCTATGTTTCATTTGGGACCAGATAACCAGATTTTTCATGAAACCAAAAAAGAAAGTGTTAACAGTTGAAGGTTTTATTTGTGAAAATGCAAGAGGAGCAAGTGGAATTGGTTTGGAGACATTAAGAGTGTTGGATCTTCAAAGTTCATGTCATCATCGCTGCAAGGAACTTGAAAGCTGCCAATGATGCGAAAGAAGATATTCTTGTGGAAGATGAAACCGCCTGTGTAGATGTTTTGGAGCTCGATCTTTGCTCTATAAAGTCCATTGCAGTATTTGTTGACAATTTCATTGCTCTTAATCTTCCTCTCAATATCCTAATGTAATCTCTAACTCTCTCATGGTCATGCAAGCAGGCCAATCCTTTTAGGTTTCATTTTATTTGTTGATTTTAAGGAATCAGTAACAAGATATTCCTTTGTCTCATAAACAATGCTGGAATCATGTTCTAAAATTTAAAAAAAAAAATCGCGGGATCCGATCCGATCCGATCCGATTTTACGCGGATCGGATATATCGGATAATTAAGGTGATCGGATCGATACGGATCAAAATTTTAATATCCGAATAGGTTCGGATCGGATAAAAAAACTCTGAAAATCCGATCCGATCCGTTCTCACCCCTAACCGAGGGTATGATTCTTAGTGGAGGTAGGTGAGTTGAGTTTGGTTTCTTTTAGAAGCCATTAATAGTTTAAATAATAATATATAAATATAATATATGTGCATTAGGTATAAGTTACAGGTTATATATTTATTATGCACTTTTTTGGTTGTATTAGTTCTTTATTTTATTTTATATGTATATATATTTTTATATACAATTACATTATTTCTCTTATATCTAATATATATATTTTTATCCCCCTATATAATAATATATTTATATATTATATACTTAAATACACATATTTATCTTATTTGTCTTTATCTATGTTTACACATGTATATCTTATTTATTTTATTATATCTTCTATAAGAAATTTGTTAATATATTTTCATTACATCTCCATTTATACCTATTTGCTTTTTTTAACCTTAATTTCTTTAGTTTTAATTAATCACATTTGCAAATATATATATATATATATATTATGTAAATTGTAATTACTTTGGAATTATATTTCCTACTAATTCCTTAATCTCCTTTAATTTAATTATACTAATAATAGCTACTTATCTTATAAGGCTAAGTTACATTTCATAACTTACATGATTTACCATTTAATTTCTTATTGATTATAAAATACTTTGATTAGTCACAAATTTTGATTTAGCTAACTTAGTTCAAAATTATATATAGCTAAATTCCCTTCCTCATCAAGTGTCATGTAGTTAACATTACTTAGGCAAAATTTAGAGTTTAGGGCAATACTTATACACTTTAGATTTGACACATTTCAGGGTTTGACTCAGTAAGTCTGACCTTGTGGTTCATGCCAAGAGGCTTCCTCTTTTGCTTATCCGTTTGTTTAAGTCCCTATACCATTATTTAAATGTATTAATATTGGATTATCGAATCCATCTTTAGCATTAAGTATTTTAAATTAAGATCAAGAAAATTGCGGTTTTCATACCTCCATAGGTAGCATCTTCATCTCGACCTGCACGTCCACCTCCATCCTTATCAACTCCACTAGCCTCACCATTAGCAGCACTCCATGCACCTTTAGCTCCACCAACACCACTAGCTTCACCACTAGCACCACCACCTTCACCACTAGCAACACCTCCTTCACCACCAACTGTACTAGTAGCTTCACCCCTAGCAACTGCACCACCAGAACCAGCAGTTTCACCCCAACAGTTGCACCACTGTAGTTGCACCATTAGCTTCACCACTAGCAGCTTCACTATCAGAAGCTGCACCACTAGCACCAACAACTTCACCACTAGCACCAACAGCTTCACCACTAGCAACACCACCATATGGGATTTTTGAAGAGCAATGGCCTCGACTACCACGTCGATGTTCACATCCACCAGCATTTCCCCCACTACCTCCGACATCTCTATTAGTATATGTCAAACATAAGAGGAGGAGAGAGAGTAGATATTGTATTTTATAGTTTGACTTATACTTTTGTAAGAAATGATATTTATATATTTTTGTATATATTTAGGTTAATTTTGTCTCATTACTCCATCCATCATA
Source organism: Heritiera littoralis (assembly GCA_031772115.1). NCBI lineage: Eukaryota > Viridiplantae > Streptophyta > Magnoliopsida > Malvales > Malvaceae > Heritiera > Heritiera littoralis. The sequence goes on along the minus strand of JAPDPK010000006.1, from coordinate 9,902,087 downwards.
TTATATTATTAAATATTTGAAACAACTATTTCTTGTTAGTTAAAATAATAATTATAATATTAATAAATTATTATAATATATTATTAATAAATTATTAAAATAATAAATATATTATTAATTATATTTTTTATAAATTATTAAAATAAATATTATATTAATAAATTATCAAATTGTTTATTAATTAAATTAGTATTTATTTATAACTAAAATAATTAGATAATTAGTATTTTGATAATAAAATTCTAAATTAGTATTTATTTATAACTAATATAGAATCATAAATAAATTGTAGATTTGGTAAATTAATTAAATTTTCATAAATAAAATAGGCTTAATATAATAAAACATGATAATGTTTAAGTTACATAATATAACAAACAACACCTGCAACAATGCATTATATTTAGTTACATAATACATTATGGTTCATCTAGATTAATTGTTTCTTGAGTCGCAACATCTGTGTTTAATGAGAACAATTATTTGAGATCCTCGATCCGAGATACATATGAAAGCTCCCACTCTCAGGACATTCATATCGAAAATTGTGCCAATTGCATGCGATCGAAGGTATCGGTGCTTTCGGATCCAACAAGACCTGCAATAATGCATTATATTTAGTTAAATTCGAGTGAAAACAAAAAATAATAATAAATTTTGACTGTGATCCATACCAGAACAAGATAACCATTGCTCACAAATCCCATAGCAATTAACCTATGTTGTAGTGGGGGAAGTGGAATAGATCTGAGCGGAGGATATGTTAGGCACTATCTCGAAGATAAATGAATAAGTATGACATCATATTTTGAGGATTTCAAATGACCATCTCTGGTAAAGTCATCCAATTATCCTTATAAGCTATCGTGTTGAAACATACTAAGGATTGCATCAATTCACTAACACGCTCCTGACATTCAAAGAGACACACATAATCATCTCGGTGTCTACTAAACTCATCCCCACCAAATTTCGTCATACTTGTGGCCATGCATTTTCACTCATACCCAACAACCCTGCGACTGCTCTAAATCCACAATGTCCATCAGACTCGATATCAACAACATCATGAATGAACGGACATATCTTGATTGGAAAAGAATCCATATATCAAGTCTTGGCACCTTTACTATACACGAGTAATTTCTTCTTTTTCTTCGACAGTTTCATTAAACTTGTCATTATAGGTAAAATGGTACTGTCATGATTAGACTCGACAATCTCAAAATAAGAAGGTTCTCATTGAGTTGATGTGTCCATCTTCAATGCTCAAGTACGACCATTTGTCTTAGCCTTTTCAATTGGAGGAACTAGACATGCTATTGCCAACTCACTTAGTTCTCTTAACTTTTTTTAAGCTAGTTTCCCCAAAATATAACATGCATCAAATTGTCTCATAATTATCTCCCACTCAGCATTCAGTGTCAACTACTACATGTTTTCATTTTTTGACTTCATCAAGTCCAATTTCTAGTAATGTGAATGCATAGCAGATAAGGGGATTGGTCATCCAAACCATGCATATTCAACAATTTCATAAGTGCATGGCAACCCATCTCATTACACTACCACAAGTAGGGCTGTAAACGAACCGAACACAAACGAACGAACTGATATCTCTGTTTGTTCGTTTGTTTTTTAGTGCTGTTCATGTTTGTTAAGGAATTTTATTTTTACGTTGTGTTCATTCGTTTATTTGATAGGGATTGTTTGTTAAATGTTCGCAAACAAACTCGTTCATCCTAAACGAACGCATTTGCGAACATTTAAATGAATGTGTTCGTAAACAAGTGTTCATAAATCATTAAACAAACGCGTTCACGCGCACATGCTCATGAACAAGTGTTCATGAGAACAAACTAAATATAAAATATTAAAAATACTACATAAAGATTAAATCCCAATGCAAATTGAAATTATCCAACATGAAATCTTAAATAAAACATAACTTAAGTCAACAATGTTTTATTAAAATTGATAGTTACAACTTTAAGTACAACTTGTATCATATACATATAAATATATGGTATACATATATTAAAGTATCATATATGTGTGTGTGTGTGTGTGTGTGTGTGTGTGTGTGTGTGTGTGTGTGTGTGTACTCATATGTGTAATTTATATATAAATGGTTAATGGATAAGAATGATATATTAACTTATTATAAAACTCTTATTAATTTAACTTCAGTACATTATATTTAAAATTTTAAAAAAATAATTATTTTAAGTATAATTAACTAATTTAATTTTATAATTATTTTATTATTATATTTTATTAATTTTTTAAGCCAAAAAAGTTGTATTGTATAATTTTGTTTAAGAATTAGGTATTAAATTTTTAGGTCAATATTTTAAAAATAGGTATATATTATATAACTTATATAATATAAGAAATTTTTGGTATTTTAGTAAATAACAAATGAACAACAAATAATATTTTAAATAAACGACTTGTAAACGAACAAGTTATATAAATAATAAACGAACAACAAATGAGACTTTAAATGAACGAACAATAAACGAGCCTGTTTGCGAATAAAAATGAACGAACCACACTTCTGTTCATAATAGGTTTGTTTAATAAACAAACACTAAGATATTGTTTGTGTTCGTTTGTTAAGCTTAATAAACGAACATAAATGAACAGAAATGAACGGATTTAAGAACAATTTGTCAAAGGTTCTGTTCGTTTACACTCGTAGCTATAAGAGTGAATATCAATATTTGCATCCTTTACTCGCTCTGCCTCCCTCAATATCATATGCAAAGCTGTCCTTGACACCAACCCCTATAACTCCTTGAATAATGATGGCCTGAAGTTGTGTTCAACAACCGTAAGGCTTGCCTCAAATGAAGCCTTTATATCCGTATGTTGCAACTCAATCAAGGAGTTGATAACCTTCCAAGATGTTTCATGTCGTAACGATTTTCGTCCGGAGACTCGATCGCTAGACGATTTTGAAAAAAAAACACAAAGAGGAGTCGCCACCAATCTTTTTTGACTAGGTGTGATTGGCCACATAAAATCTTTTATTTTTTTAAAAAATCTTAAAATTAATTAAGTTTTATCAAAAAAAATAATTCTTGGTCTGCGAAAACAAAGTTTGGGTTCAGGAGTTCGGTTACGCGTGGGGAAGGATTAGCACCCCCACAACGCCCGTTAAAAAACGGTACCACTTAATCATATATTATCTTTTGATCTTAATAAAATGGTCTTAATTAAACATTTAAAAAGAAATTCATTTATTTTGAAATCATTTTTTTATTTGCTTATTATTTGAAATATAAATTTCATTTTTATTTATGTTAAATTTGTTTTTTATTTGAAATAAATGAGAATCTTTTGTATTGAAAATTATTCCGAAATACCCCAATACTTTTGGTAGCATTTCGGATAATTTCCTCACCTAGAGATTTCTTAAGAATCGCTACTTGCGATTTCTATAGAATCCCATCCTCGGGAGATTCACACTTATTTTAGAAATTTCATGAATGCAAATGATGCAAACAAAATAAATATGATGCACATGAGAAATATATTATTTTGTTTTATTTTTATTATCTTTTATATTTATATTATTGCTTTTGAAATTCACTGATTTTATAAAATTTTATTTTTATTGAAAAATCATACTAAATATTCCAATACGCTGGTAACATTTAGCAGATCTCTCTCACCTAGAGATCAGTTAGGAATCACTACTCGTGAGTTCCGTAACATCTCATCATCGGACATTATTTATATCTTATTTACTTTTAATTATTATTACTCTTTGTTTCCAAACAAAATTGCAATCTTGTTTATTTATTTGTTTAAAATTTTTAATTATTTATCATTAATTTATTTCATACAAGTTAATTATATAAGAAATCTTAATATTGAAGTAAAATTGCTTGAATACCCCAATACGCTGGTAATATCCAAATAATTTATTTCGATCCTAAGGATTATAAAAGAATCACTAGTGATTTCTAAAAAATCCTATCATCGGAGATCCTTTTATATTTAAGATGTATATTCTTATATTTTATTTTAATACTTATATTTGCATTTATCGATGTATTTAGATTTATTTATTTATTTTTATTCCTAAATTTTTATCTGTTTAAAAGTTTTTTATTTCTATTCACTTACTATTTTCTCATATTTACCTATTCTTTATATTATTATTTTTATTACCATTTTTATATTTATTTTTTATACTAAGAAATCTTATTAATATTTTCTTTATATCAAAACAAAATCATTTAAATGTCCCAATACGCTGGTGACATTAAAGATTTTATGTCGATCCTAAGGATTGTCAAAGAATCGCTACTTGCGATTTCTAAGAAATCCTATCATCGGAAATTTAAAATTTGTTATTAAAATTTATATCTAAATTTATATTTATTTATTTATTTTACTTTTTTATTTTATTTTTTATATTTATAAGAAACTTTGATATCGAGATAAAACAAATTAGATATTCCAATACGCTGGTAACATCTAATGAGTTTTCTCGATCCTAAAGATTATCGAAGAATCACTACTTGTGATTTCTTCGAAATCTTATCATCGGAAATCCAAATTTATTATTTGTATTTATCTTTTTATTTATTTGTTTTATTATTTTTTTATTACTTTATTTGTTACTGTTTTTTTTTAAAAGCTCTCTTAATAACAAAAAATTACGTATGTGAAATTTTTAACATACTTAAAATACAAGACAACTCTTTTTGCAATCTCTTTTCTAAAGAAATATATTTTTATATAAATTCTTTTATCCAACCTAAAACTAAGTGCATGGATACGTACAAACAATGATGCATATAAATAAAATATATATAAACTTGTCAACTTTTGTTGTTTCCGTTTCTTTTTTATTCATCACTATTATTGCATGAAACAGAATTTACAAAGCATGAGGCAAAGAATATACCTTGGCAAGATGACCTACTTTCAATCTCTTTGTCTTTCTTCTCCACGCAGATTGCACTCTCCCTGGCTTAGCAGAAGTGGCGTTGGGCAGCAGGTTGAGGATGATAGATGGAGAACTTCTTAAAGCAGCAGTAGCGTGAAGATAATGGTGATGTACGGGACAGCAAAGTGAATGACAACTCAGAACAGAGTAGCAACGATGGTAATCAGTTCAGAGAAGGATCATGGCTGCAGATCAGCAATGGTGCAAAGCAAGATATGGGTAACTGTTAACGATGAAAACAATGTAGCAGCTTGCGCGAGGAAGATGGTGACTCGGCACGGTGCAGATAGGCAAGCGGTGGCAAGAAGTGACTTACGGCATGTGAGACAGCAGGCTAAGTGGTGACATCGGGTAGTGAAATTGGTAGTGATGATATGAGGAAGATGATGGATGGTGAGCAGTGAAGGGATGGTGATGGTGAGGAGTGGAAGACACAGACAATAAGGATGATGTTGGTGGATGGCAGCTTTGGTCACCCAGAGCAGTAGAAAATTTTTTAGGGTTTTTTTTCGTCTCTTTTTTTTTGTGTAAAAATCGTCCCTTTCTCTATCTATCTCTTATTCTTTTATAGTCATAGGGGAAAGAGACAAAGTTCCACCATTTATGCTCTTAAAATATAGCTGTCATTATGAAAATTTTATTATTTGATTTTTTTCAGTCTTGATTTTCTTTTCCTGTTTCACACTTTTAATTTATTTCTTTCCTTCTCTTTTATTTGATTTTGATCTTTTAAGGAAAGGACAAAAAATATTAATTCTTTTCCCCTCAATTCCGATCCATGATCATGGCTGTGGGATTTTTTTTTATTCAATCATTTTTTGTTTGACCCTTTTTATTTATTATTACAAGCATTTGTATCTCCTATTTATTTGTTTCTTTTTAATATTTATTTCTTTCCAAATCTTTCAAGTCAACTCTTTTAATAGGCTTGGTATAAGGTTTGGCTGAAAGGTTGATTTACTTTAAAAAAATGTTTTTATTTTTTATTTTATATTTGCTCGGACAAAATTAAGTGTCTACATTTCAAAATCACATTGAGACCATTCAAGGTGTCGTTTCAACTTTGCATTTGCACCTCTGCTCTACAATACAAATTAGAACATGTATTAATTATAAATTCAAAAAATTATTGAAAACAAATGTAAACTTAAATGATGACAATGAACGTACCTATTAGTTGTCACATTACTGAAATACATTACTTTATCAGTCCAAGCTACAACAAATCGCATCTTATACTAATCCAACCAAGTGTCCTTCACATATTGCAGCGTTTTTGGTAACTATGGTTATCCAAGTGCATTGAGCTTAAATGCCTCTCATACTCCTCCTCTGTCAATGAGAACATAAGAACACTCCATGATGCCCTGAATGCATACCACCTCTCCTTGCACTCAAATAACCTTATGCAGTTAGCAAGCACATTCTTTGATATGTGCCATCAACATAACAGACTAGTTGTGGAGGGAAATACTACTTGAACTGCATTCATTAATGCCAAATCTCGATCCGTGATAATGACAGATGGTAATACAACACCTGTCATTAAACTTTTTAACTTCTGCAATGCCCATGTGTAGTTCTCTTAACGCTCGGCCTCCATGTACATAAATGCAACCGAAAAAGTCAAATTCGTTTATGTGACACCAACGATATCGAAGAGTGGCAATTGATATCTATTCGTTTTATATGTGCAATCCATAATCAACACATATGGGAAAGTATGCAACAAATCTATCAAGGTAGGATGTGTCCAAAACAAGCCTTTCACAACATCGATTGACTCATCATTCTGATGCCACTCCACGTATTTACACTCATTCAACCATTTCATCAGTTGTTGCATTTGTGACCTACTAGCTTTCTCAATCAATCTATAAGATCACCTTGCATTGTAAATGGTTTTCACAATGCTTACATTCTTCTCATTCTTGTTTTTTAACGTCATGAGTATATTGTGTGGTTTGACCATGTTCTTGGTCATATCAGCCACAACTTCCTTCTCCTTAACTAACAAGCAGATGGATGACCTTCAAAATGCCTAGCAGGCGTATGATTGTGCATCCTACTTACTATTCTAACTCACCACTCATCATCCTTTTCTAATTTCACACCCACTAGCTTGAATAGACAGCCACATTTCTTCGTTTGAACACTCTTACGAGCTGCTTTATTTGTTTTTGCCTTCTTCTTTTTCGACTCTCTAAATCTTCCACTTCATTCACAAGTTAGTCATAATATAAGTTTTCTGGAAAAAATTGCATGTTCAGATCCTTTAATCACAACTATGAATCCTACATTTCTGCCTATCTCCCTTGCCCATGTGATTACACTGTTCTCGAGTAGAAAAAACTTGCACAAATACACTAATAATAATCAATGATTGACTTTACTTGTACTAAAGATCATATTAAAGTTCAAATGAACATATCTTGTTCGTCGTAAATAACTCGGTGCAATCAAATTGAGAAGACTCTACTTCTTACTGATAAACCACTAATCTTCTGTAATCCTACAAATATCCTACAAATTGTTAGTTTACTACATAACAATTAACTAAATAACTAAATAAAATAGCAAAAGTATAGGTTTTTTTTTATTTAAAGGGTTTAAGTAGTTTACAGCTAAGACTTTCTAAAGGCTCCTGGCAGTCCATCGCTGGGAGCCATTCATACCTCTTAGTAGTGCCTTGTCGAGCCTTCATAAGGTTGCTCGACAGAAAATTGCCGAGCCATTTCATAAGGTCTCGACAAACAGCTGTCGAGATCCTTTTAAGGGTCTTTGCAGTAGGCTGTAGAGGCCCTTTAGAGTGTCTCGGTGGTCGCCTGCCGAGACCATTTTATTCCTTCCACCATTTCATTATTGAGAGTATCAAAAATTAGATTTTTTCCTAAACCTTAAACTGAAAAAAAATATAAAAATTATAAAAATTTAATAATAATAACATACTTCTGTAGAATCTAGTAAATTTTATCTACATCTTATCTATAAAATGAATTCTTACTTGAATCATCATCAAAATGCTTCATGGATTAGATTTTTGGATGAAATTTGATTGTTTAATTTAGGGTGTGTGAAGGGAAGAAGAGGATAAGGAGTTAGATGGAATTTGATTGTTTAGTTTAGAGTGTGTGAATGAATGTGGGTATAATAATAATGTTGTCTGATGTTATTTTTGTAAAACAAAAATGATCATTTATTTAGAGTGCACCTAGCACTCCTTAGAGTGTGACTAGTTGCTCTCCTTCATAAATTGATCTGCTTGGCTTGTTTAAAATAGTACTGGGTTGGCACAACCTAAATAGACTATGCGGACCTAATGCAACTTCTTTGACACTTCCAAAATATTGGTGAGCAAAAAAAAAAATCCAAAATCTCATTTTAAACACCTTTTTTTAATTACATTTTTTAATTATCAAGAAAAATTTAGAATTAGAAGTTGAGACTCTATATTTTTCATATGTAGTAAGAGAAGATAATCGTCATTAAAAAAAATTGTTTTGACCACAAATACTGGTGGACATAGTTATTAAATCAAGATACGTATCGTATATCGCAATTTTATTTTTGATAATCGAGTATCGTATCGTATCGTATCGTAAGATACGGATAAAAATTTTAAATACAAATAATATATACATGTAATATATATATACACACACATATATTTGAGTATTTGATATTTTCAATTTTTCATATATACTAATATACAAGAACAAATAAAAAATATAGGTCAATGAATGCAAAATTATTTAAATAAATGGTTTTTTATTTTTTTTATATAATCTTTCATGTTTTTATACAATAATAAAATATTAAAATAAATTGATAAGCTACTCAAAAAAGTTTATATGCTTATATTTTAATTTTTAATAAATTTAAATGGGACAAAACTATTATTTTCATTAAAATTTTTAATTTTTTGGAAGTAAAATTAATATTTTTATTAAAAATTTTAATTTATCTATATATTTTTATAAATTTTTAAAAATTCAATTGGGCAATTTTTTTTGCAAGATTTCAAGATTTTTTTTTTTGAATCCAAATAAAATAAAATAAAATAAAACAAAATTGGGCTATTAATAATTTTGTAAGAAAAAGACTTAATTGGATTTGAATTAAATAAAATAAATTATATCGTACTGTATTGAAAGTATCGAGTATCATACGATATGTATCGTATATCGTACAATTCATTTTCGATTCTAATAAAAATGATATAACATATAGATTCATATCGTTTTATATATGTATCGAAACGCATCATACGATACATATCGCGTATCGTATGATATTGATAACTATGCTTGTAGATCAATTTGAGGGAAAAAAGCGGTTACGACTCCATAGTTTTGTTTCCAGTAATTCGGGACGGCTAATGTTCCAAAGTTTAAATTTCATCAGCTTTAAAAAAAATTCAAAACAAAACAAAAATCGAATAGCGTAGTGCCCACCCTTAAACGAACCTAACAAGAGCTTTGAATAAAGCGTTTCGGGTTTTAACTACTTCGGTTAATGTCTCGACAACCTGGCAGTATTAGCTTAACGCAACAAACAAGTCTATTCTATATGCTCCCTCGCCTCTCTTTTCTCCTCCGTTCTCTTCGTCCTCCTCCCTCCGCAATGGCGTCTGCTATTTCACGCGCCGCTGCCACTTTCTCTCTCGGAAGCTCTCCAATCACCTTCTCCATCTCCCGCTCTTCTTCCAATCTATCTCCCATTCGCTACACGGCTCGTTTCGATGTCCCTTCCTTCTCGAAATCTTCCCTCTTTAGTCGGAGATTTCACGCTTTGTGCCGAGAAGATGGGACGAGGCAATCGAGGCCAACGCGAATCGTTTCGGCCTTGAATAGAGAGTATCGGAAGGTGAGAAGACAGCCGGCGAAGAGAAAAGAGAAGCAGTTGGAGCTCAGTGTTAGTATTTGCATTGAAGAAGAGTTACCTGATGATCCTGAAATTTTGGTAAAAATATTTAAACCTTACACTACCTTTCAAACTGTGCTAGTATTAACTAAACTTTTCTTTATTTTATTTTTAGGTCTTCTGAGAATGCTAGTATTAATGAATTTTCTGTTAGTTTCTCGACAAAATGAAAGAACAGAAAATGCATGGGCAATTCCAATTTTCCTCTTGGTTTTACAACCGCGTACATTTTGCAGAGCATTGCAGAGTTACTTCGCCTCAATGTGCCAATGGCGATGAAGTTAGCTTTTGACCGTTTAAAAGATTCAAATTATAAAACAAGAGATACCGTTATTCAAGATGTTGGTGGTTCCGAAAGCGTAGAGTTGTCTGTCCTCCTTTGTAATGACGAGTTCATTCGAAAACTAAATAAGGAATGGAGGGACGAAGACCATGCTACCGATGTCCTGTCCATGTCAGATCATGTTCCTGAACTTAAGCTTCCTATTGTGAGTAGTATATCTGTTGACTGTAATCTTTACCTTAACTCATAAGTGAAACCAATTAATGTCTTTCTCTCTTTGCAGCTTATGTTGGGTGATATTGTCATATCTGTTGAGACTGCTGCAAGGCAAGCAGAAGAAAGAGGGCACACACTTATTGATGAAATACGCATCCTTATGGTTGGTTCAATAATTTGAACTTCATTTATTTGCTTGAGCCTTCAGAGTCATGATATTTAATCTATAGCATCATAAGTTTGATAAAAAAATGAGGAGATTAGTTGTATTAGGTTTGTTGATAATTTCGTTACAAAAGACCTTATCTAATAATGTACAAACAAAATTTCAAGAAATGAAAGCTTTTAGTTGGATGATAACACACAACACACTCAAGAAGCAATTCTGTAGATTGAACTGTTTATGTGAAACATGAAAATGGCAAATTTGTGGGTTGAAGAACAAAGTGTTCGAGTTACAACTGACATATTTAAAACTGTCTTTCTACTATATTCAGTCTAAAGAAATTAGTACATACCAAAAAACATAATGTTATAGTGACTCCAACTTATTTTTTTGTTCTCTTTGAAGGTTCATGGGTTGCTGCATCTGTTGGGGTTTGACCATGAGATCAGTGAAGATGCTGAAGAAGAAATGGAGAAGGAGGAGGAATTTCTTTTGAAGAGTCTTGGATGGAAGGGAAAAGGACTAATACAGAGTGCATATGATGCTGAAACTAATGCAAATCTTTGTATGGAAAATTCAAATGGTACTATCCTATTTTATCTGTTTATAGTAGTTGGACCTTTCTAAGTCTTATTTCTTACCCTGCAAGGCTTACATTCTTTTTATGTCTGCATGTTCTTTTGTGATTTTGAAGCTAAACAATAAATTATAATATATAATTTTAAGCGAGATAATCTTACAGATAATATGTCAAAAGATAGGAGGAAAGAAGGTAGTCTTCGATTCTACAAACCAAAGTTCAAGTACATATTCTGTGATATGGATGGTGAGATTATTCCCACTGCAATTCTAGTGCCTATTCATTTTAGTACCTTGTTTAATTCTTTTGTAAATTTAATGCTAGGTACACTGCTGAACAGCAAAAGTCAAGTTTCTTTGCATAATGCAAGAGCTTTGAAAGAGGCATCATCAAGAGGTGTAAAAATTGTGATAGCCACAGGAAAAGTAAGAACAGAGGGAAATTTTTGTTCTCATTGAAGTTCTTTGAACATTGGGTTGTTGTTCAAGAAGTTTACCATCGTATCATGTATTTATTTGGCAAGCTGAAACCTTTTTTTGTATGTACGTATGTATATATGTATGTTTGTATGTATGCATAAATGCCAGAATACTTTTTAACTTGATTTTATAGTTTGCATTCTTTTGATTTATAAGTTGCCACATGACTTCTTAATCTTTTCTTTCTTTTCCATCCGGCATTTTGCTTGCTAGTGAAGATTTTGATTACTAGTTCCTGGTTTGGTACTTGTCAGGCACGTCCTGCTGCTGTAAGTGTTCTGCGGATGGTTGATTTAGCTGGCAAAGAAGGCATCATTTCAGACCACTCTCCTGGGGTTTTCTTACAGGTTCTTTTTCCATTGTACCTGTTGGCAGAGAGATCTTGCATCTGTTTAAACTGATTAGTGACTTGAACACTCTTTTTGGATCTATTTCTGAGAGTGCAGATGCCCAGCTGAATAGTTGAAGGAAAACAACTTCTGAAAGGACATTGTTGGAGGCACACTGTCCTCTAGCTCTTTCTGATGTTTTTCTTGGTTTTCTTTTTTCCTTTTACTTCTCTCATTGAATATATTTTCCTTTCATAGAAGAACATTGCTGTTACATACATTCTCAGACAAACTATTGAATGCCTTTGAAGAATTTACAACAAAGCTTGTGTGGTGAACTTCTACTAGTTCACATATTTAACCCATGACTAGAATCTATCTACCACATTCTCAATGAACCCACTTATAACACAATGCAAATTTTATTCTGCACACTACTTATGCTTGAAAACCTATGGTAGTTTGTTTAATTACCATATGTTGACTCAATTGCTTTTTTCTTTTTGTTCACAGGGATTACTTGTTTATGGTATAAATGGTCGAGAAATTTTTAAAGGGAATTTAGATCCAAATGTTTGCAGAGAGGTAATATCTCTTTTGCTTAAACATCAAATGATTCTTATTATAAAGACTTTGGAGTTTCAACTTTCTTTATTCTATTGATTTATGGACTATCACGGTTTCTTTTCCTGGTAAAAGGTTACTTCCAAGCATTGGGCAATTTTCTGCAATAAGCATGTTAAGTCTGCACTGTCTTTTGAGAGTAGTAGGATGGTGCTGGGTCTTTGTCTCCAAACATTTATTGGGGGAAATTCTCTCATATTGTAATGTTATATGAACTGTATTTTGTTTGATCATATAGTAGTTTATTTAAGCTAAGTGTGCTAGTTACTAGTAACTGCACTGATGCTAGCCACCCAGAACTTCTTTGGAGGATCACTGGTACACAGTTTTAGCTGTAAATTGATTACTGAAACTGCTGATTCTGTCAAGTTCTTTATCAGGGAAAGGTCATATTCTTATGTTCTCATCTGAAGTCTGACCTCATTTCATTTTAATTTAATCAATTTTTTTTGCCAGGGGCTACAATTTATTCACATTACTGTTATATAGGACTTCATTTAATATTATTCATTGCCAAATTCTATTATAAGGATATTCTCACTCTCTCCTATCCCAAGATCCTCCAGAGGGAGAAAAGAGAGGATCTAGTGATCTCCAAGTGCTAGTCTTCCTAGGAATGATCAGAGACAATTTGGGTGGTCTGTTTTGTGTCAGACATCAAGTGGACTGGGTGAATAATTTTTAGCAACACCATGCCCAAAAGGAAAGAAATAAAAAATACTAAACGCTCGATGCCCTGATTAGAAATAGCCATGTAAGATCTTTTAAATAAATCTATTGTTTTATAATCATAATTTAACTGTTCTAAAAATTTTCAGGCAGGCCATTACTCTTTGGAGAAAAAGGTTCCTCTTATTGCATTTTGTGGAGATCGCTGCTTAACCCTATTTGATCACCCTCTTGTTGACACACTGCATACTGTATATCATGAGCCAAAGGTGCTGTGTCCTTTTCCTTTGTATTAATACATTTTGTTTGTTGACCAATGAAATACTTATGAGGTGTATGATACACAACAATTTTTACAGGCGGAGATCATGCCTTCAGTTGAGCATCTGGTAGCTGCTGCTGACACACAGGTACAGGCAGAGATTTAGTCTTCTTGTTCATTGCTTAAAGCATAGATGGAAAGTAATAGGAGTATATTTTTGACTGCAAGGACTCAACTTTTTGTCTCTGAAATAGATAAAAGGGAGTTATGGTGATTGTTTCATTTATTATTGAGTTTGAGTAAATCTGGCTATTTATTCAATGACTGCAATCTTCAATATGCTTTGAGAAGTCCTGGCATGAGTAACGAATAGTTGCATTCTTCCTACCTAGATGGATTTCTGGTCTTTCGCTTTTAATTCTACATTAAATCCCAAATACTATCAGAAACAATGGCAGTCATTACCCACAGCTTCTGTGATTCTAACATATGGATGCATGTATATGATATTGCTGTTGACATAAAACTACTTTTTGAGAAAGAAAAACATAAGGTGCTTAAAGATTTTTTGTCTAAATCCCATTAGTGATTTGTGATCAATTTCACTCAATTTCCATCACAGAATCCAATCCAATGGGGATTGTGGATTTTGTTAAATATAGTCATTATCATTTAATGCTCATCTTTTGGATTTGCAGAAGCTGATTTTTCTTGACAGTGCTGAGGGAATAGCAATTAATTTGCGTCCATACTGGTCAGAAGCAACCAGAGATCGTGCTAATGTTATCCAAGCTGTACCAGACATGCTTGAAATTGTTCCCTTTGGGACTTCAAAGGGGAGTGGAGTAAACATGCTACTTGATCATTTGGGTGTCAATGCAAAGGAGGTACAGAAAACATGTTTTCCTATCTTCCATCTTCTTTTCTCCATTGTTTCTGTTTCCTCTCCACATAATTTGCTTGGATATAGTGAAACTAGCCTACCTATTCAGAAGTTGAATTATCACGATGCTAACTACTGAAATACGCTTTTATCAGCTTAAAATGTAGAGACATGCCTATATTGATCTTTATAATTCTAATCATGTTTCTCCTTTTCCATTTGGCCCTAGATAATGGCCATTGGTGATGGGGAAAATGACATCGAAATGCTTGAGTTAGCATCACTAGGAATTGCTCTCAGTAACGGATCGGAGAAAACAAAAGTAGTGGCTGATGTAATTGGTGCTAGCAATGATGAAGATGGTGTAGCTGATGCTATCTACCGGTATGCATTTTGAAGACCAACTTCACACGCTTAAGACATAGCACGGTAGCCCGGATGGTCTTGCAGCCTGCAATTTTGGCACTCATTTCTTTTCTGCATATGCTGGGGATGAAATTGTCCTCTCTGCCCATTTATTTATTTATTTTTAAAAAATTTGGATAAGGAACCCCGATCATCTGAACTTTGTGGTTCTTTTATTCAAGGAAATTGCTATTTTTCTTTAGTGATAACGAGATATATATTTTGCCCGAGTATTGTTGTAAGTTGAAACAATTATACATGGTAACTAATCCATCTTAATGTTTTCACCTTGTATAACTCCATTTTTTCACCTCATTCCCCTTTCTCTCTCGTACTTTTATCTAATTTTAAGTAAAATTTTTTCATCTGTAATTTGTTCGGCGAATTTAGCATTATCTTTTGGCAAAAATAAACAGCCATTTGAAACCATCAACTGTGGTGGTTCAAGTAGTACATCTTGCCCATGGTTGCTTTGTTAATGCTATTCCAGCATCTCTGATCTACTCAAAAATGTATTTAAATAACGTAAATCGAACCAAAACAGAATGATGGAAGTCACACCGAGTTCCATGTTAAAGGACACATGAGTAGGACATACCTCATGCCTATAATTGGAAGGTGAAATATCATCTAAAGACATTTTAACCGCTAAATTCTAGAAGAGAAATCAGCCAATTGAAGATAATACTCAGAAAAAGTTGCATTATGTGCCATACAACAGCACTAAATTGTATAGCATATATAGTTGCCCTCAGAACCTTTCGAACTGCCTTCAAGTCTGGCAATCAAGCAGTTTTGTCAAACTGGGCTCGAGAATTTCTCCTAGCACTTTCCAACACAGTTTTATCAACGGTAATAAAGTAAGTGGCAATTGATGCTGTTAATCAATAAGAGAACCATATTAGAACGTGATCAAAGTAGTATGATCAATTATATAATAGTCATTCTCATTATCCTCCTAAATCTATGCCATCCCTAGATGCTCCCACTAACATGATATCGTACAGAAATCATGAATTCACAAGTTAGGACATGCGAGAATCTGATGATTAAGACTAACAAATCATACAACATAGATTTGAGAATACCTCCACTGATGATGAGAGCTTGAGCAGTATGGTTGAGATTTGCCTTTGCCCAAGGAATCTTTCGAACTGCAATCAACTGAAAGAGGGTGGGGGTTAATGAAGAATACAATTATCAAGCTATCCATGTTCGGAAAAGAAGTGAGCACAGACCTCTATTAATGGAGATAATGAAACTGCAATAATAGTTTTCGTAAAGCCAATACATTCTCTACCAATTTGCAGGTAATCAGTTAATTGTGTTTTAACCTTTTAAACCCAAATACACTGAAACTGGATACCAAAAACAAATAGTAGTACACTATAATCCATGTGACTGAGAACTTATACCATAACTATTTGTAACACCAAATAACCTGCAATCTGTATAATTCAAACAATAGCGTCAAAGAATTCAAAGTTCTAAACAACAGCTGGATTGCTTATTCTGTAAAGAGAAAACGATGAACTTGCATTAACCATATGGTCCAAAACTCTGCAATTTGTAACTATTATATCAGCGTGCAATAAACTTTGTTTAAGCACCCCATAATTCAGTGGTTGGAATTACAGGAAAAAAGAAGCATCAACCAAATAGACACTTGATTTCAGGATAATCTCCAATTTTTTTTTCTACTTTTCGGTGGATTCAAGATGACTTATAAATTTGGATTCAAAAAATAAAATCGATGAGAGCAAGGATAATGCTAACGTACTGTAGGCACAGCCGTTACTACACCGGCTATGGCAGCAGCCTTGACACCGGCACGAACTCCTTCTGTGGATCAAACAAAAGCTAAGGCTTTGTATTAGATATTAATAATTGCATTTTACGGAAAAAATAAATCATAGAGTAATTCGGAAAACTCAGTCTGGTAGGCGGAAATTTTGTCAACCAGAAAACAGAAAACTGCAACAGAATTCTATGGGATGCCAACTTGATCACTGGTAGAAAATCAGCTTAAAATCATGAAAAATTTTCAAATTTGATTTATCAAAATCTTGCCCCGTTCCGTTTCGAGCAGCAAAATTAAGGAAATGAAAGATAAAAACCTTGAGAGAATCGCTCGGCCCTCAATTTCTTTTCGTCTTCAGCAGGAGAAGGGATAAGGAAGGAATTTCTTCTTCTCTGTACCCAAACATCCCTCATTTCTGATGGAATTCCCATTTTCAGATGAACAAAAGAGGGGTTTTTTTTTTTTTCCTTTATTCAAAGCTTCGACGAAGGAGGATAGAAGAGGCTTAGAGAAGTAGAAAACAAGACAGAGGCGTGATTTGACTGCCAGGCTGCCAACTCCTGACTTATTTTCATCGGATGTCTCTTCGCCGCCACGTGCATCTGCTCCAAGCCTGTGACGTAACGATAGCTTACCATTTTCGACTTGTCATCAGAGTCGTTCATCAAGCGTATACTATCGTCTCAGTCGTTCATCAATTGGTGAACAGTTGTGATATATTGGATGAAATTATTCAGTAAATCGATAAATGCGCATGTTACCGTTAGAGATATTTTATATTTTAGTAGTAACTGTAATATTGCTGTTGTAATTGTTTTAGCTTTCCTTATTATCCAAAAAAAAATATAAAAATTAGATTTAAACTCGAATGATGCATGATGAGAATTTTAATTTATAATATATTTTTGTAATTAATCATCACTTTTATTTACTCATTCATGAATAGTGATGAGATTGTATATGAACCAACAAAAACGATAAGATTAATAAAAATGGAAGAAGACAGAAGAGAGAAAAGATTAAAGAATGGATTTCAATGTTGCAATTTTTTATTGCAAAACTAAATTACAACTTAGGTTTTTATACTAATAAAAGTAACTACTCTAGTTAACAAACTTAATAGAATTAACTATTATAGCTAACTAACTGAGTTAATTAATTATGTTGATATACCCTCGCAAACTGAGCTCCTCTATCTCCAAGCTTCTTTATATTACTCCCTTGCAAATGAAGCTCCTCTGCCTCCTAACTTCTATCTCGAATAGTAAGCTTTGACCTTAGTCTAGCAAAATTGGTTAAGGACAATGGTTTGGTTAGGATGTTAGAAAGCTGGTCATAAGCTGGAATATGGTTGACAATGATCTGTTTTTGCAAAACTTTCTCTCACAAAGAACATATCTAGCTCAAAATGTTTAGTTCTGGTATGTTGAATAGGATTAGTAGATAAGGCCATTGTAGATAGGTTATCACACCATATATGAAGTCCAATAGGAAGAGCTACCCCAATTTCAGTCAACAAGGATTGGGTATAAGTGTTCTTAGTAGTAAGGTTGGCTACTCTTCTGAATTCTGCTTCAGTATTGGACCTAGGAACAATGGTTTGCTTCTTTGAATTCCAAGATATAAGGTTGGGTTTCAAAAAGACATAGTAACCTGAAGTAGACCTTCTATCATCAGGGTCAGTAGCCCAATCTGCATCAGTGAAATCAGTTTGTTGAAGAATAGGTGAAGTTTGAAGAAAAAGACCATGGTGCAAGGTGCCATAGAGATATCTAAGTATCCTCTTCATAGCTTTCTAATGTGTATCAAGAGGTTGATGCATAAACTGAGAAACCTTATTGATAGCAAAGGCAATTTTTGGTCTAGTGATGGTGACATACTATAGTGCTCCAATAGCACTTCTGTACAATTGAACATCTTCAATATGTGAACCATCTGTGACAGAGAGTCTTAATGTCAAAGCCCAGCCCGTTCATAGGCCGTTGGCTAGCATCTCCTTGGCACTTTGCCCTAAGTTTGCCTCGAGTCATACGTGTTATCCGCTTTGGGTACCCACAAGCCCCTTACGTTTTTCTTTCGAGTTCAAAGGCTCGAACCCTCATCTACTGTGAGATGTCAAGCCTATTAGGACAATTGGTTAGTACGCTTGACATCTCACTGTATATGAGGGTTCGAGCCTTTGGATGCGAAAGAAAATTGTGAAGGGCCTGTGGGTACCCAAAGCGGATAGCACGTGTGAGTTATTAAGGCAAACTAGGGAAAAGTGCCAAGGAGATGCTAGGACAATTGGTTAGTAGGCTTGACATCTTTTGGTAGATCAGGGTTCAAGCCTCTAGACGAGAAAGAAAACCGTGAGGAGCCTGTGGGTACCCAAAGCGGATAGCATGTGTGAGTCTAGGCAAACTTGGGGCAAAGTGCTAAGGGGATGCCAGCCGACGGCCTAGGAACAGGCTGGGCCTTGATAATAAAATGCACGTTTTATTGTGAAGCACTAGTGTGCACTTGCAGGTCACTGACCTAGGTCACCGTACCAAGCGGTTCACTCATTATCCGCTCTGGAGGGTACCCTGTAGGGCTATTGTTCCGCACAGGTTTGTTGGAGTGTGCCAATTGGCCACAACTCCAATTCGTGTTCGGATAGGTTTGAACTCTTGACACCTTGAAAGTATCAATCTCTCCTAACCAATTATCCTGGCGCAACGGAAGCATGATGGGCCCATAACACATAGGTCCCATGATCGAAACCTAGCTTTGATACCAGATGTAAAGACTATAAATTTTCTATATTGAATTTGTTAATGAACGTATCTATCAAATAAATTAAGTGTTGAGGTGCAGCTTTCGAAACTTTGATCATTGTGAAGTGATGAAATTAAGTAATTGAGTTGGTGCACTTGATTAGAAATAGTAGAAAATGATTAATTTTAATATATATCAGGGATATATATGTATTAATTAAATAAATAAAATATAAATCTATAATGATACATTAATATATATATATATATATATATATATGCTTGTCAAGCCTAATGTGTGTATATATATGTGACTAGATAAATAAAGTAAATTCATGTAGAAATATAAATATGTACAAATGAAAAATGTGAATTCAATTTAATTAAATGGAAGATATACTTTTAAGAATATATATATATGGAAAATTATCCTATACACTGTCAGTGGAGTTTTTTAACTCCACAAGCAGGGTTAGGATAATGACATGTGTCTCATTTTATTTATTTTCTATTTTCTTAATATTTTTAAAGGACACATGTCATCATCTTAAACGCAGTTATGGAGTTAAAGATAATAATCCTATATATATATATATATATATATATATATATATATATATATATATATAAATTAAGACAAATAAAAAGATAAACATTTGTATTTAAGCATGTAGAAATATATATTAAAATATATATGGAGATACATAGGTTTTAAAATATATATAATAATACAAATAACTATATATATAAAAAATAAAAAATTAATTTAAAAAAAAAGAAGAAAAGAGTAAACTACGAATAGTGAGTGGGTGACACCTACCCACTTACCCATTGTGCTTCAGTAGGCTGTTCTGCTGAAGCAAAGGCTACAACAGATCATGTCTATTGCGCGTCTGCTGTAGCAATTCACTCCAGCAGACTGCAATTCACTCTAGCAGACATAGTCTACTGGAGTAAAAAAGAATAAAATAAATAAATGATAAAAAAGAGAAAAAACCCGAAGAGAATAGTAATGGGAGAAGGGGAGAAGAATCGATCACTAGCCAAGAAATTGATTAGGGGAAGAGATGGAGGAAACAAGGATGAATCCTGCTACTGGCCGACTGCTAGAGGTGGCCGATTGCATCGAGGAGAAAGGAAATAGGGATAGTAGAAAGAAGGGAAGAAAAAGGAAAGGATTGAAGCAGACTTGGCGACTAGTGAAGGATTTGGTCGGTAGTTAGAGAAGGCTAGTGATCAGTACTAAGGAGTGGCCATTTGTTTGCTCAATTACCTAATCGAGAGAGGAGTGAATTGGTTTTTAACTATCCTTAGGTTCATTTTTCATGCTTCTAAAATTCTTTAGCCTATCTTATAGCTTTCAAAGTTCTCTTAGCCTAGCGAAGCATACAATTCAAACTCTAAATAAAGTGAACAATTCAAATGCAAGTAAGTAAAGAGAATTGAAAGCAAGTGATTTATAGAAGTTTGGCAACCTTGTCAACATCCTCTACCTTGAGACGCTCTTAAAGACTTTTTTTCCCAAATTTACTAACTTGAATTTGTTACATTTTTTTTTCACAGGCTCAAGAGTAACCTTCAACACTCCTTTTCTAGGCTCAAGGAAGAAACCTTACACCTTTTTTTCTAGGCTCAATAAGGAAACCTTACAACCTCTCCTTTTTATGGCTCAATGAGGAAACCTTTTTTACCCAAACCTCTCTTATAATGAAGCTCTCAAGGGTTCACTCCCTTTTACAATTTGTGAATGAGTTTACAAGTTTTGTAATTAAGGATAGCCTTTAAGTAGGTGGATGATTACAGAAATTTGAGCTCTAGAGAAATTTATACAACGATTTGTACTATGTTATACAAAAGAGATGAGAATGATAGAAGATTTTGAATTTCTAGCACTTAGAATGTTTTTGAAGCTTAAAGAAGATGAATAATGAAATCTCTTGAGTGTCTTGAACTTCAAAGCTTCTATTTATACTCCTTTGGATGGTTGTTGAAGCCTGGTGAAGCCTAAAACTAATTTTTCCATTGGCCTTCACAAAGAAACTAGTCGTTTGAGGCTTCCAGCGTGGAGGGGATTGATCCTTTTAAGTAGGGGATCGATCTTATGGCTTTAGATATGCTTCCCAAGGTTTCTGCAAACAAGGAATCGATCCCATAAAGGCAAGGGATCGATCCTATGATGCCTTTCTGAGTGTTTTGGTACAGGGGATCGATCCCTTGAACTATCATGCCAATAGGAGATCCATCCCTTCAGGGATGGGATCTATCCCCTGACCTAAATTTTCATTTCTTGGACTATTTTCATTGAAAAATAAATTTAAATTGATTTTAAAATTATACCAAATTCATTTTTCAATCTAATTTGAATATTCCTAGATTAAGTACGTGAAAACTTAGCCCTAAATATTTATCAAGTAATTTTCTAAACATATATTCTATATTTCAGTGAGAAAATTACTTGATGAAATATTCAAAATAATTTTATAAAAGATTAAAACCAATAAGAATAAGCAATTAAATTATGGTCTTTTTTTTTATAAAAGTATTTGAAATGGTTTGTGAAAATCATAATTGATAAAGCAAATTTACAATATAGAAATTTCATTTAATTTTGCTTAAGTGTTTGTCATTTTAAAATATATATGATTTAATTTAAAACTTAAAATCTCCCGCTTTTTTATAAGACAAAACTGAAGGTAAATTTGCTTTGAAAATACTTTGAAAAAGCTCCCCCTTAATATAAGCATGATTTGAAAAATAAAACTTCCCCTTAATATGATCATGATTTTCAAAATAATTTACAAACCACATTATCTCTCCCCCTTTTTGTCATAGCAAAAAGAAGGCTAACCCAAAATTGCTCTCCCCCTAAAAATATGGCTTAAAATTTTTAAGGACATAAGGAAAATTGCTCCAACCAACAAACAAAAGATTAGTACATTGGGAGTTATAGTACAAACAAATAAATCAATGTCCATATAAAGATCTTGAGATGTTTGTGCATGCAATGGACATTGTTTATGATCTTATACCAATTGTTCATAAATAATTTTCAATACATTGCCAATTGGTCATAATGATGCAAGTTGTTCATACATTGTCTATTAATTGTATAACTTGCTCATTTAAATTCTATCAAGTACCTAGATACATTTATTGTTCTTTAAAGTCCAACTAAGATGCATGATAATACATAATGATTATGAGCTAAACTTAGATGAAATATTATGTATTGAGTTCATAAATCATTTTCTAGAAAGAATGTGCCTAGAATTAAATCATATATCAAATTATCCACATATTCTAGCACAAAAAAAAAGTCTCATGCAAATGTGTCTTAAAAGAGTTCTTCCTTATTTGTCATTTCAATCATAAGAAAGAGAGAAGAATTATCAATTTAAAACTCATATCAATTGTTACCAATGGTTGACCTTTACGTTTTGCATGAATTCAATTGTTATGTGTGGTATGTTCATGCTAAGAGAATTGACAAGTTAAGCAAGCGAGAACATACTCAAAAACATTTTTCCATATTCAAAATTCAAACATGTATATCTCAAAATATGTGAAGCACAAAATCAATAAAGAACATGTATAAAAATGTCATTTATATAAAGCATTCATATCATCAATTTAAGGCATCCATATTCATGAACCATAAAGCAATCAAAATCACATATTCAGTAAACATGTATATCGATTAATTTAAACATAAGCATACTATCACAAAATATTAATCCATATTCATATGCACAAATTTAATCATATTGAAGATTCAAGAATTTATGTTATTCAGGCACATATATTTTCTTCCATAGTCATAAGCACAGAGAATCCTATGCTCATTTTTCATTTAAAGATCTTTAACAATTATAAGCAGTGAAGGGTTCAAGCTTATCATCTTAATCACATCATAGTCATATCCCTAATTGTTTTATCATTTAAGGTTCTAAAAGGGATATATGCTATTTCATCAAAAAGGTTTACCTAAGTGAATCAATATCATCAAGTTGAAGAATATTTTAATATTAAAGTTCACAATCTATAAGTGAGGTCAAGCATATAATTTCATGAAAACAAATTTTCTCAAAATCATGTATTCAACCTAAGTAATCATGTAAGCTTATCATCAAAGCATTCAAAATCTAATAAAAGTGCTTTTGTTCATGTTTGAATTTATTCTTGAATATTGATGTCATTAGGGGTTAAGTTCTTTAAAGATTTGGCCATGAGAGAAATCTAAGTTTATAAAAATTTTCATACATTTGATCATTTAAGATCCATTTATCATCACAAATTGTAGGTTAAAGCAAATTATGACTTCAGGTAATATGTTAGGCATTTCAAATATTATATTTATCTAAGTCATATTTGAATTCAAACACTAAGGTCAAGTTTGATCATATTATCATTCAAGCATACATATTGACCTTAATTACTCATATTCACTATATATATATATATATATATATATATATATATATATATATATATATCATGAAGCCTAATGTGAAATATTCGAGTCAAGCTATGAGATATAATCCTATAAGTATTCTTAACTAAGATAAACCAAAGAAATGAATATATCTATCAAGCACAAGGTTCATCGAATTCTCAAGTGCATACACAAGTTATTGAAATAATTCTCAAAATTATGTTCAAACATTCGTTGAAAAGATATTTCAAGGTTATTTCAAGATTCATGCGTTATTTGAATATCTTTAATAAGAAAAATGATTTTGCACTTGTAAGTTCAATGAAAATGGTACTTATTGTTGAGAATGAAGCATGACACCAATGAAAAATAATTTTACTAGTTAAAACATCAAGAAGAATAAGTTAAAACAATGTGTTTTAAGTTGAGAAGAAAGAAAATATTAAGGAAATGAAAGATCTTTCTCAAATTTAGGTTTAAAATCTAGAAATAGGCATTTTCCCTAAGTGAGGATCGATCCTTGGAAGTGGGGGATCGATCCCTTAACTCTAGAATGCAAAATTGCTGCATTTTAGTGAAGAGGGATCAATCCTTAAGGATGAGGATTGATCATTTGATCAAATTCTACAGAATTTTGACCCAAAAATCAACTTTTTAAGCTACCAAAAATCCAATTTTAATTGTTTTAAGTCCAAGTAAAAGTTTGAACACATGTATAACATGATTTTGGACTTAAATAAATGGAAAACATGGATTAAAAATCGTTTGACATTATTTTTACAAATTTTGAGAGACTTTTCACCATAAAATGTAATTTTGGTCTCAAAAGAGGTCATTTTGAGAATTATATGCATTTTGTTAACACAAATAAGTATGAAATCACAACCACGGAATAACAAACATGTTCACATAGACTTTAAACACATATATCATCAAATCATAATATTTGTAAACATAATGCCATAATTTCTAAAATGCATATATCTCATTAATGTTCATAAAATGGCATTTTGCATGTTATAATCATTTTTTGCAAAACCAATGGATGTGAGTGCTCATGTAAAACAGACATTGTCACATGGAATTTATGCAAATAAATATATTATAAACACATCTCATACTTTCTCAAATCACATTAATCCAATAAAATGCAAAATCATTTCAAAATCATTTAACATGCTTTTCATCAAAATGCATCAATGGTCATCACCAAAATTTTTCATTAAAGTATACTAAGAACTTAAGCATAGTGAGAGTTTTAAGATTAAAGAAATTAAGCTTACAAAACTCCTTTACTTAAGAGTGTTTTACCATGATTCTTTTAGTTTAACTTGAGCAATCCTTTGAAGAATTTATGTAACCTTGCCAAAGGTAGATCCTCAAGCTCTTCTTCCTTCTCATTGGCACAAGCAAATTCCATGGGAGTGTGTAGAGCATTTGAACTTCATTGTTTCTTTGTAACTCCATTCTCTAACACTTTTACACAAACAATTTCATGCATGCTTTGGTACCCAAACTTTCTTGAGTCCATAAGAGTTAGTGCAAATAATTTTTGATCCGTTAGGGATCCATTTCAAATTCAATTCATCACAATTTACAGCATGCTTTGGGATCCACATCTTCCTAACTACTTTTCCTCTAAATGCGGTCTTTCTATATATGCATGCTTGTGAAGAGTAGCCAATCCTATTGCAAAGTGAGCATGTAAGAGATAAATCATGCATAGTATTCTTGCTCACTATAAAATTCTTAAGATGAGTTTTTTTGTGTTTTGCATTATTGCCTAACCCATCTTTGTCAAGCTTTTTGGGCCTCTAACATGTGATCTAACTTTTATTGACCCATATAGAACCTAGAAAATGAGTTATGCAAATTTGTATTCTTTTCATTCAAGTCATTAATCCCTAAGTTTGCTTTTTCTAATTTCTTTTCTAATTCTAGCTTAGCATTTGTCAAAGCTTTCTTTTCTATTTTCAAATTAGTAATGATTTTTCTATATTTAGAGTTCTTGCATTCAAATTCATTTGCTAATTCATTAAAGGCATTTTGCAATTCTTTAAAAGTATAATCCTTGCCTTCACTAGAACTAGAACTAGAACTAGCCTCATCATCATTAAAGCCCATAAAACAAGAATAAGCTACTTCATCATCTGCATTTTCCTCATCGGAGCTATTATTATCGCTTCATGTAGCCACAAATGCCTTTTTCTTAAACTTTCTATCATTTTTCTTCCTAAAGGGCATTCTAACTTGGTTTGACCTTGTTCATTACACTCATAATACACTGTGGGGTCTATATCCCTTTTACTTAATTGACCTTTAATGACTTCTCTCTTTTGAGGTCTTTTATCATCTTCTCTAGCTTTCATCCTTATGAACCTATTAAATCTTTTGGCAAACATTTCCATTTCCTTTTCTTCCTCATCTCCACTCTCATCAGTATCATCTCCAATTTCCTTATGAGTATAAGACTTTAAGGTTACCCCTACTTTCTAATTGGCTCCTCATTTCTTTTTAATTTCATCTCATAAGTAAGTAGGAAACTCATGAGCTCATTTAGGGATAAGGTGTTCGGATCCTTTAATTCTTCTATAGCGATTACTTTTGCCTCTCAGGATTTAGGCAAACTATTTAAGATTTTCTTTACCATTTCAACATTGGAATATGTCTTGCCTAAGGCCTTAAGTCTATTGATTATATCATTAAACCCAATGGACATATCATTAATGGACTCATCTTGTTTCATCATAAATAACTCATAATCATGTGTGAGCATTCCTACTTTAGTTTCCCTATCTTGATTGGTCCCTTCATGAGTAATGGCTAATTTGTCCTATATTTGCTTGGCATTCTCCCATAAGAAGACTCTATTGTATTCATTAGGACCCAATGCATAAAATAAAGTATGCATAGCCTTGGCATTCAATTGTGTCATTCTCATATCATTAGTGTCCCACTCATCTTCACTCTTAGGGATATCTTTTCTATCAAGTTTCTTAATTGGAACTAAGGGTCTTTTGACAATTAATCTCCAAACTTCATAATCATTAGCTTGAATGAACAATATCATCATAATCTTCCAATAAGCATAATTTTCACCATTAAAGAGTGTGGCCTAATCGTTGAGTGTCCCTCTCCTACTAAAAGTGTAGCTACATTAGCTTGAGCCATCTAATTTGTTTATACTCGATGGATGCTAATCCAAATCAATCTTGAGCCTAAGCTCTGACACCAATTGTTGGCTCAATTACCTAACTGAGAGAGGGTGAATCAATTTTTAACTACCCTTAGGTTCGTTTTTCGTTCTTATAAAATTCTCTAGCCTATCTTATAGTTTTCAAAGTTTTGTTAGCATAGTGAAGCATACAATTCAAACTCTAAATAAAGTGAACAATTCAAATGCAAGTACGTAAAGAGTTAAAGGAAAAAGAATTGTATGCAAGCAATTTATAGATGTTCGACAATCTTGCCTAGGTCCTCTACCTTGAGACATTCCCAAAGATTTTCCCCACATTCACTAACTTGAATTTTTTATACTCTTTTTCGTAGGCTCATGAGCAAACTTCAACACTCCTTTTTCCGGGCTTAAGGAGGAAACCTTACACCTTCTTTTTGCAGGCTCAAGAAAGAAACCTTACAACCTTTCCCTTTTATGGCTCAATGAGGAAACCTTTTCTACCCAAATCTCACTTACAATGAAGCTCTCAAGGATTCACTCTCTTTTACCATTTTTGAATGAGTTTACAAGTTTTGTAATTAAGGATAGCTTTTAAGTAGGTGGATGATTACAGAAATTTGAGCTCTAAAAAAATCTATACAATGATTTGTATTATGTTATACAAAAAAGATGAGAATGATAGAAGATTTTGAATTTCAAGCACTTAGAATGTTTTTGAAGCTTAGAGAAGATAAAGAATGAAGTCTCTTGAGTGTCTTGAACTTCTAAGCTTCTATTTATACACTCTTGGATGGTTGTTAAAGCTTAATGGAGCCTAAACTGATTTTTCTATTGGCCTTCATAAAAAAACTAGCTATTGGAGGCTTCCAGCATGAGGGGGATCGATCCTTTTAAGTAAAAGATCAATCATGTGGCTTTAGATATGCTTCCCAGGGTTTCTACCAACAAGGGATTGATCCTATAGAGGCAGGGGATCAATTCTATGAACTAGTTATGCCTTTCAAAGTATTATGGGTGTAAGGGATCCATCCCTTTAGCAAAGGGATCTATCCTCTGACTTGAATTTTCACTTTTAGGCTATTTTCATTGCATAATAAATATAAATTGATTTTAAAATTATACCAAATTCATTTTTCAATCTAATTTGAATATTCCTTGATTAAGCACTTAAAACTTAGCCTAAATATTTATCAAGTAATTTTCTAAAAATATATTCTATATTTCCTTGAGAAAATTACTTGATGAAATATTCAAAATCATTTTATAAAAGATTAAAACCAATAAGGATAAGCAATTAAATTATGGTCTTATATTTGATAAAAGTATTTGAAATGGTTTGTGAAAATCATAATTGATAAAGCAAATTTACAATATAAAAATTTCATTTAATTTTGCTTAAGTGTTTGTCATTTCAAAATATATATGTATCAGTTTAAAGCTAACACCATTAAAGGCCAACACTAAGTGAAATCATGGCTAAGAGCAAAGACTTTGGGCATTGCTGTAAGCGATCCTTCAAGCTTAGAAGTAAGGTGAGATTGATGATTGATTTAGGGCTAAAATAGATGCATGAATAGAGATAAGGATAGCATTGGTTTAAGGAGGTATCGGGTTGATTTGGGGTGTCGTTTGGTGCTTGGACAATGGCTGAAAAAGTGGCTAAGTTGGGGTTCTTGTAGGCACCGAAATGAGGATTTATTTTGCTGGGACAGAGGTGATTTTTGGCTGTAGGATAGAGTCCAACAAGGGTTTTAAAAGGGCGATAATGTGCAGGATCTCGAAAAGGTTAAGGCTCAGCTCTTTCTCTCTCTCACAGAGCAAAATAATGGTAGTTGTTGAGATGTAGGAGCCAAATGAAAGTTGAATTGGGTGGCTTTTACAGGTGAAACAAAGGTGGTTAAGAGCCTGAAACAGGTTGCTTGGTCGTGAGAAAGAAAAGAAGAAAAAAGAAAGAGGAAAAAGAGAAAAGTTTGGAGTATTTTGCTAGAGTTTTTAATGCGAAAATAGATAAGGAAATTTATAGGCTTATCTATATTCCTATGAAATTTTACAAAAATTATTTAATAATTTTCTAAGTAAATATGCATGTGAATTTGATTTGTATAGAATGACAAAGTAGTGACTTGAGATTTATCAAGCTTGTGGGAGGCTAAACTTATAGCCTGAAGCATCGATGTAAGTTATTTATATAATGTTAGATTAAAACTATACTATAATTAGTTGAAATTGATCTTGAGCATCAAAAAATAATTTGAGTACGTATGCTAAATTAATAATTAGTATCAAGATGTGATTATATGCATAAGTTGTGATTGGATGAATAAGTATTGTGGAATTGAATGCTTGAAAATTTTTAATAGAATACGGAGTGATGACAATGAAGTGAGATGATGAATTTGTGATTATGTGATAATATGTATGCTTAAGAGTACAAATATGATATTTTATACTCGTGGAATATTGAGAGAACTCACATTGATGGTGGGGGTCCCAATATCATTGATGCGATGTAAAACTAATGGCGTGGATATGGTTTGAAATTTTGTGGTTGTGTTAGCTTGATAAATTGATATTGAAAATGAGTGAGATGACGGACTTGTGATTACACGATAATATTTATGTCTTAAAAGTATTAATACACTATTTATATACTCGTGGGATACTGAAAGGACCCACACTGATGGTGGAGGTCTCAGTATTGATGATGTGAAGTAAATGAGCTTGTTATGGTTCGAAAATATGGTAGTTGATTGATATATATTGATGATGGTTCCTTGGTGGATTTATATTAGTGTAACGATATTATGTTAATAAACTGTTGAAGAGTAAGAATGGAGTATCAAAATAACGATTGATATTGTGTATAATGTTGAGATACATGTACATATAACGAGGACACAATGAGTGGTCTATCCTGGTGGTGTGATCAAGATCATGAGTATAGGAAAGTAGGTTTATGATGTTTTCCTATATATTGATTGAATATATACTTATATAACATTCTGGATTTCTAAAAGTATGATTAAATGAACTTAAGAGTTATGTGATGATACGTATATGATTGATCGAGTAATGATGAGATTATGATTATATGATCTTAGAAAGGTCCTTGTAGTAAGTTTTGAATGATGTATTGGATATTTGAATGAATTAGGTATGGGTGTGAAATATTGCTAAAAATAATATTAAAATATTTGTGTGACACTAATGGGACCCATAACGATGTTAGTGGTTTTAGTGCCGATATTTTGATCCAAAAGTAATTGAAATGGTGTTATGAATATTGAAAATGATATTGATTTATGAAAGTATACTTTAAGACCTTGAGATCCCATGAACAATGAAATTTGAGAACTTAAGGTTGTAAATTTTATGAATTAAGCATAATCGTAAAGCTAATAGCATGTACAACTTCTGGGTGATTTTATTGCACTGTGAATACATAATAACCAGGTGGTTCATGTGAAGTGAAGGAAGGAATGATATGATTGTGACTGAATATTGATATGTCCATAAGATAACTTTATATTGTGATGAGATATGGTATCCTCGACATTTCATTATGGAATCATGTCTTTATATTTGTTAAAAGCTTGTATCTCATAAATTGAGTGTTTGAAAACTATGCCTTGTTTTGAACATGCATGAGCTAAAGTCTTGAAATTCGTTCGATTAATTTTGAATAAAAGGGCATATGACATAACGTATATGCATTAGTGGGTTTTGACATAAAGCATTTTATAGCTTTCATGGTTTTAAAAATGAATAAGTTTAAACCAAATGGATTTCTAGAAAAACAGTCAACATTTAATTCTAGAGAATTTGGTAGAAATGATATGATATGAAATGCTAATAAAGCACCAAAGGATTGCCTAAATGGTGACTAGTAGCTTGTCCAACAAACGTTGTGGACAGGTTTCAGTTCACACCTAATCAATAGAGCTGGAAACTAATGGATCCATGGCCATAGGTAGTGCCCTTTTTAGGGACAAGTGACTTAGTGAATAGTTACAATGAAATGCGTTTGTACAAATGAGTGGACTCTGAGTCGAGCAATAAGCCCTAGACGTGAAACAGAAGAGTGGACACTAAGCCAAATCTCTATATTGTTATTGTTTTTATTTTGAACACTGTTTTATTGAAAAGTGAACTATGAGTCTAGCAATAAGCCTTAGACATTTATCAAAGAGTACTTTATCGGAAAAGTGTTTTATTAAACAGCAAAATGGTTTATCGAATATTGATTTCAAAGATTTCACATGATTTGATAATGCACTTTGCATATTTTGTCACCATATAATAGATCGGACAAGTGAACTTTGCTATAACATTGTTTTGGATCTTTGATTAATGGTATGGCATGATTGGTAATTATGTAATGATTTTTTGAAATTATGACTCACATATGCTTTATGCACAATGAACCTTAAGCTTGAGTAAAGTCTCAACCATTGCAATTGATTTTGATTAGTTTGACAACATTGATAATTTATGAACTGTTTTCATACTATTTTGAGTACCTGAATCTTAATATGATGAATTCTTGAATAATTATCATATTTTTTCTCATTCAGTTGGTCTTATACTTATTGCATAAGAGTTTGAAAATATTATTTATATTGCATTGAATTGATATTAGTTATGTAATTGATGGTGTGGATTGATATGGGAATACGTGGTTCATAATGTTGATTGATATTGAGGATATGTAATAGATATTGTGGATCTATGTTGGAATATGTGATGGACATGATCCTGGTTTAAATTATGATATGATTTGGTTTAAATGGTTATGTATAATGGTATACTAGCAAGTACATGCTTTGCATTAAGAATAGTATATACTTAATTCTACACTTATATAAATTGACTTACTAAGCCGTGGATTGCTCACCCCTTAATTCCACTCCCTACAGATTATCTGAGCTAGACTCCAGCTTTTAAGTATTTGTGTAAGATATAGTTTGAGGTATCTATAATTGTGAAATGTGGAAATGTTGTTGCGATGAAACTTGAAAACATGTATAATGGATAATGGGATGAATTATGGATTGTAAAACTGTTTGTATTGTGGATGTTAAATGTAATTTCATTGCAGGTAACTTATAAGAGAAAGCGATAAAATGTAAAGGAGAGGTTTTCGATCCATTTTTTTTGTTAAGTTAATATAGAACAAAAAGACTATAAATTATCTTAAGAGTTAATGATTTTTTTGGTTAAAATAGGTAAGACTAGTTTATTGACTATACTAACACTGAACACAAATCGTAAAATGAAAATGAAAAATTTAGTTTGTATATTTGTTAACTGAATAAGTGTAAATGTCAAGTGCACGTCACAGCCTTCGGGTCGTGACACTTAAGAAATTGACCATTGGAGTGGGTAAGGGTTTGGCTTCCAACATGTGAAACTTGTGAAGTAGTTCCTTAATATACTTGGTATGAGTCAGTAACAATTCATTTGATAGCTTGGTAACCTCCATACTAAGGAAGAGATTTAATGAGCCAAGGTCTTTAAGAAAGGAAGCAGCATCCAGATCTGACACAAGCTTATCAACATGTCTAGAGGATCTATTAATGATGATAATATCATCAACATATACCAGAACATAAAAGAATTTGTTTACTAAATGAACAAGGACTGGTCTGCTCGAGAAGAAAGAAAACCTTATTGATGTAGGAATTGTTGAAATTTTTCAAACCAAGCCCTTGGAGAATGTTTGAGACCATGGAGGGCTTTATGCAATTTGCAACCAGCTTCTGACCATTGTTGGGAGTTTCAAAATTAAGAGGCTGATGCAAATATACCTCTTCATTAAAAGTGCCATTGAGAAATGCATTGTTCACATTAACTTGCCTCAAATACCAGCCTCTAGTTAGTGCTAGGGTAAGAAGAATTCTTACTATAACAAGCTTAACAACAGGGTTAAAGGTCTCACCAAAATCAATACCATGTTGCTAAAGATACCCCTTTGTAACCAGCATGGCCTTATACCTTACAATAGTACCATCGCATTTCTTTTCATTTGAATACCCACTTAAAACTTACAATCGATCTATTAGTAGGCAAAGGAACTAAAAACTAGGTGCCATTCTTCAATAAGGCAGTACATTCTTCATTAACAGTAACTTTCCATTTGCTGTGTTGAAAAGCTTGAGTGATGGTTGTTGGTTTAGTGTTGTCAAGATTAGCAAGGAACACTTTTGGCTCGAAGATACCACTCTTAGACCTAGTTCTCATTGGATGCTAGTTAGTAACATGGTTAAGTGGTGGTCCTAATATAGAAGATTAGCCATTTTTTTTGTAGAAAAGTAGATGGTGGGGTACTAGAATGAGGAAACTCATTTGAATTAGGAAGAGAATAAAAATCTGATATTTGAAACTGTTGTGAATGATCTGAAGAAGAAGCTGGAACAGTTTAGGAAGATAATCAACGATTCATTTGAGTAACAATAGGAGGTGAAGGTAAAGTTAAGCTAGGTTCTAAAGTTGTAGAGCATGATTTTGAGGAGAGTTCAATATAAGGAAATCTATTTGCATAAAAAACAACATGTCTAGAGATGAATAGATGGTCATTTTGATCAAGACATTTAAAGCCTTTATGACTTGGACTATAGCCTAAGAAGATACATGAAGAAGATCTATAATCTATTTTGTGAGAATGAAAAGGACTAAGATAGGGATAACATAAACAACCAAAAGTTTTAAGGAAGGTATAATCTAGTTTTACCTTGCAAAGTGCTTCAAAAGGAGATTTTAAATTAAGGGCAATACTTGGCAACCTGTTGATGAGATAACCTACAGCTAAGAAAGCATCTAACCAAAACTTGAAGGGTAAATATGCTTGAAACAATAAGGTAAGTCCTGTTTCTACTATATGTCTATGCTTTCTCTCAACAATTCCATTTTGTTGGGACGTATGGGGACAAGAATGCCTAAAGAAAATGCGTTTTAAGTTAAGGAAAGAGGTAAAGCTCTTAAACTCACCTCCTCAATCTGTTAAAGGATCTTTATTGAAGCAGAAAATTGTTTCTCAACTAAGTTTTTGAAATAGAGAAAAAAAGACAAAGCTTCACTCTTAGACTGTAGGAAATAGATCCATGTGTGTTTAGAACATGCATTAACAAAAGAAATATGATATTTGAAGCGATTGCCAGATAAATAGGGAGTAGGACCACATATATCAAATTTAACGAGAGTAAATGGAGAAGAGTAAGTGGTTTTGGATGGTGAGAAAGGAAGTCTATGACTTTTTGCATATTGACAGTGAGAACAAATGTAATTTTTATTGATTTTGTTTGGAATATTACAAATGGACAGAACTTTAAACGCAAAAATAGAGTTTGTATGGCCTAATTGCCTATGCCAAAGAACATAAGGATATACATTTAAAACTGAGACTTATGACAGATTTGATGGTGTTGACATTAAGACTTCTTTCTGGATTACTAAAATAGCTACAGTAGACTCATCTAAACTAAGATTGAACTTGTACAGTCCCTTATCAAGGATCCCCTTTAGAAGAACTTCCTTGGTAGTTGAATCCTTCACAAAGCAAGAATTAGAATGAAATTAAAAAAAAAAACTGTACTATCTTTACAAAATTGAGAAACAGAAAGCAAGTTTTTGGTTATTTGAGGTACATGCAAAATATTATTAAGATGAAGAGGCTTGGATTGAGACTTAACAAAAGAATGACCTAGACCTGATATATTGAGACTAACACCATTTCCCATGTAAACCTTACTAGTACAATGACAATCAACTCCAAGATTCAAGTTCTCTAAAGTGTTCGTGATATGGTTAGTAGCTCTAGAATTTAAGTAACAAGATGAATTTGTGGTAAAAGTAGGAGTTGCTATCATAGCCTCTATTGCATTTGCTTGATGTGGAAAGGAATTACTGTTCTAGCCAAAGAATCTTGAATAATTGGAAGATTCTCCAGAACTAAAGGATCTTGAAATCTGAGTAGATTCTCCAAGGCCAAGATTGAATGAAAGATCAAATATATGGTAGCACTTGTGTACTATGTGCCCAATATTGCCACAAAGTTGGCATTATGGCTTAGAACCAACAAAACCTTTACCTTTGAATCTGCCCCTACCCCTGACCCTGAAATTCCTTCCACCAGTATAACCTCGAGTGTTCTCAAAAGAAAACCTTTTCTGTTGGGTAGCCATATGTGCAGAGGGTATAACAGCATCTGTAAATAAGTAATTCTGCATATTCCTTGATTCTATGGCAAACAAAAAGGGTTACAATAGCTTTCCAATTTGGCAACTCCTTTTGGGTGGAAATAGCAACAACTATGGTATCATATTCTAATCCAAGGCCAGACAAGGTTGTATGCACTAACTCAGCATCATTCATAACATATCCACAAGAAAGCAAGGTATCCCACAATGAGTTAATCTTGACAAGATATCATGCTAAGTGATCCTTTCTAGACATTTGGCAACTACCTCCTATATTGCATCACTTTACTTTGGTTTGGGATACAAAATACTATTTAATGGCTTTCCACAAGTCTTATAATGTTTCATAGCCAACAAAATTGGGCAAGATCTGACTATCAATGGAAGGTAGGGTCCAAGAGATAAGAATTTGATCTTTTCTATCATAAAGTTCAAACTTAGCACTTCCAACAGAAGGAATGGCTTGCTTACCATCAATGAACCCTCTCAGGCTATATCCTTCTAGAGTTACCACGATTTGTGGCTTCCATAGTAGATAGTTATTTTCTCCAAGCTTCACGGTGATGACTTGAGATCCAAGATTTTGAATCGAGAGAGAAGATGAGGCTATTGATTTGCTCTTTGTTGTAGGCTCTAATAACATAATGAGATTGTATATTAACTAACAAGAATGATAAGATGAATGAAGATGGAACAAGATGGAAGAATATAAAATAGAGAAAAGATTAAAGAATGGATTTCAATGTTGCAATTCTTGATAGCAAAACTGAATTACAGCTAAGGTTTTTATACTGGTAAAAGTAACTACTCAAGTTAACTAACTTAACAGAATTAACTATTATAGTTAACTAACTGAGTTAGTTAATTCTATTGATATTCCCTCACAAACTAAGCTCTTCTATCTCCAAACTTCTCTTTACTACTCTAAAATAGTACATCACGCTATCAACGGAGGTTGATTGAGCTGGTAAAGGTTGTCTACTTCACTTTTAAGGGCTAGATTCGGCTTCTGTCATTTATAATCCTCTATGGTAGACGATCTGTAAGTCTTTGTTAAGGCTTGCGACATGCTCTAGCCTTGGACTAGGGAAGCCTCTCGTCACCTAAACTAAAAAGAATAGTACATTGTGCTTTAATACCTTATTCAGTATATTAGGTTGATCTTTAACTCATACTGTTGGTTTAGAACACGTTAAGGCATTGTCATAATGTCTAGGTCCGTGAACCTAACTGCTAGACTTTAAAATTCTAGGAGTCGCCACTAACCATTCTACCTAAGTGTGATTGGTCACCTATTCATAATTATGGATAAGGTTAGGTCTACATTCAAAAATCCTAGGTTCGGGAGTACGATTACATGTGGGGAAGGATTAGCACCCCCACAATATCCATCTAAGATGGTACCATTTTAGCCTTAAATTATTCTAAGTTTGTCTTAAAATTTTATTTCTACCCTTTCTAACCTTTTTAATTTTATTTTATTTATTTTGTTCTTTTTATTTTATTTTTATTTTCATTTAGAAAATGAATATTGATTTTTTTTAAATCACCTTTAGATTCCCCATTATTTTGGCAATAATCTAAAGGAAATTCTCACCTAGAAAATTCTTAGGTGTTGCTTACTTGCAGTCACCCTAAGATTTCCATTATCGGAACAGCCTTTATCCATTTTCATTATTTAGTCTTATTTTTTATTTATTATCTCTTAAATTTTTTTTATTTTTTTTATTTTATTATTTAAAATGAATGTTGGTTACTTCAAAATTTTCAATTAAATCATCCATTACTCTGGAAAAATTTAAAAGGAAATCTTTACCTAGAAATTCCTTAAGTGCTGCTTACTTGCAGTCACCTTAAGGATTTCATCTTCGGAACAACCTTTACCCATCTTTATTATTTTTATTTTTTATTTATTATCTTTTAAATTATTGTTTATTTTATTTACATTTTTATTATTTAAAATAAATGTTGATTACTTTTCAGAATTTCCAATTAAACCATCCATTACTCTAGAAAAATTTAAAAGGAAATCTTTACCTAGAAATTCCTTAAGTGCTGCTTATTCGTAGTCACCTTAAGGTTTTCATCATCGAATAATCACCACTTATTTTTATTTTAATTATTTTATTTTAATTATATATTATTTATTAATTTTTTATTAATCTAAAGAATTGTACTATAATTTCTTAAAGTATTAATCATATTTTTATCCAAACTAATCAACATGCAATATAATATTAAAGCAAATATCAATTCATTCGTCAAGACGTACATTTTTATGCAAATTGAATTATTAAGTCATTAAACTATCAAATCATTAAAAACTTAGTGTCATGCCATTTATTAATTAATTAATAAAATAAAGAAAACAAAAAAAAAACAAAACCTGGAAGAATCGGTTTCCTTTGCTACTTTTTTTTTCTTTTGTTTTATATTCCCTTTCTTCACGTGGAGGCAGCAGTGTAATGGAACAAAACTCCTATTGGTTTAAACAGCAAGTGACGAGTGATGGTGGTGTAGCAAAGCGAGCTGCATAGACACGTAACAAGAAGGTGACGCAATGATGATGACGAAATGCAGAATGGCGATGCGGCTTGGGCAACAAACGATGAAAAGTGGAAGACAGTGGGGTGCGAGGGAGATGGTGATTCGAACAAGGTATAGCAGGGAGCTTCAAAGAGACTGGGAGCAGCGATGAGTAGTTTTTAACGATTGGTGATGATGGTACGAGGCGGTATTGAAGATAGATTAAATGTTATCAAGTGACTTCGTCCCCTCCCCCCCCCCCCTCCGGGTCTCTCTCTATTCCTCTCTGTATAAGCATGGAGTTACTGGTTTAATAGAACTAAAATTCTGTTAGATTTGTTTTCCCTTCTTTTTCTTAAATCCTAATTATCTCAAAATTAATCTAATGTTAATCTTAATTAAATAATCCTATCCTAATTTCAATCAAATATTAATCTTAATTAATTTTTTTTAAATAATCTAAAATAATATCCTATCCTAAAAATATTTTAATTTATAATATCTAATAAATCTAACCTATATTACTATTTATCTTATATTAATAAAATTATCCTAATCTATTAAATAATTCCAATTTAAATAATCCTAATAATGTTAATCCTAATTTTTTAGATGTTAATTCAAAATGTCAATTCAAATTTTACAAATTATTATTTTTTACAAAAATACAACTCGGACAAAATGAGGTATCTACAAGCATAACTGGTCAATAAGTTAGCTATTTCATTCCTAGCTTGAGAAGTGTGCATGTAAATATAGTAACCAAGTTGGGTGGCTATGACTTTGGCATCCTTGGTAATCATTCCTAGTATTGATATGTCTTCCTTATCTTGGCACAACGATTGGGTGATTAATAGAGTCGCCTTCCACCTGAACATTATAAAGCTCCATATCAATAGCAAATTGTACAGCCTTAGTAGTATCCAAAGCTTCCATAACCTTTGTGTTAGCTTTCCATGGAACTATGTGAATTGAAGCCCCTATAAGTAGTCCATTATGGTCAAAAGCCAGTATGCTAATTCCTCCTCGACAGCCTTCTTCATTTGTGGCAGCATCAAAGTTTATTTTGTAAACACCAGAACCAAGTCTTTTCCTGCTTGCCTTCAGCTCATTCAAGTGGGTTGGTCGATTTATTCTATTAGCATCGTTAAACTCCTGTATATATTGCTATATGAACAACTTTGTTCTTTGAATAGGGCTTTTCTCTACTATGAAGACTTCTTTATTCTTGTCATTCTAAATAGCTCAAAGTAGAACTGAAAACAACTGCATTGTAACGACCCATTACCACATTTTTCACCTTAATTTTACACCATTTATCCGGTTGGGCTGTCTGCGATACCTCACTTGCACTAAATGTTAAACATATTTAATATAACATTGTTAATATAATACACATCCCCTATCTTATTTACAAAAATGTAGTACTGTATACATGTCTAAATACAGAAAATAAATGATCGTACCTCATATATCTTAGTCGGTCTGTCACATTGTCTACTATGTGTAGCCGTAATCCACAAATATTAGATCTCACCATCATCAAAACCTGAAATGTTAAAATTGGGGAGTGAGCAAACCACGGCTCAGTAAGAGAGTTATATGCTATACTTGATATTCAGCTATCTATATGCTGAAAATAATTTTTTTCATTTTCTTTAAAATCTTCCTAGCTGGCTCTAGGCACACATGTAGGAAGGATACTACAGTCGGCTAGGGATCCAGATAGAGTAAGGCAGGTATTTTGAAATACCTGACTTGTTCCGGAACCTAGAAGCAACTGTAGAGAGTACTATTTTCGTTGTTTTCAAACAATATAATTTTCGTTTTTCCACAAAGTAAACCACTTATCTCTTTTCACTTTCAGCATACCTTAAAACACGTGACAGTTCAGTAGTAAAACAGTGGTTTACTTCTCTTCTCTTCAGTAGAGTAAAACACGTGACAGTACAGTGATTTGTAAATATCCAATCATTGGATAGTTACTTCTTCGATTATTTCTTTCTTAGAAATAATTCTTATGTTATTCTTTTAGAATAAACATCTATTTCTCTTTTCAAATCAGTAACCGTATCGTACAGTTCAGTAAAATAATATATTCAGTATTCAGTAAAACAGTATCTCGATACAGTTCAGTCAGTAACAGTAAACAGTAGCTACCAATTCAGTAAATAGTATACGGTAGCTTTCCGTTCAGTAAATAGTAAATGGTAGCTTTCAGTTTAGTAAAACAGTAATCAATGGCTACCATTTCAGTGCACAATACAGTTCTGTAAACACAGTATTTTGGTACGATTTTTCATCAGTAAACAGTAACCAGTGATCAGTACAGTAAACAGTACAGTAAATAGGATTCTGCAAATCCTTTCAGTAAACAGTAATCATTGTGTGAGACTAGGCATCAAATAAATCATGCTCTCATTGTTCCCTTAGGAACACAAGTCGTCCGCTTTTGGGGTGCACCCGTAGGCCATCGCCCCTCACGGCTATCTCGGCTAGATCTATGGCCATAATCTATAGGTGGTCCTCGGGTCCACTTGCCAGGTGACCTCGAGACTTCTGATGACTTGGCGGGTCCATTAGCCTTGTGACGCCCTGAGGTGCACCCGTAGGTCCATCGACCCGAGCCACCACCCCAGGTGGGTCACGCAATTACATGAATAATAATACATGAACTCAGGGCCTATAGTCTCAAAACAGTATAAACCGTACCATAACCTTTATAGATTTTAAACACCGTAAATCAAATATCCATAAGGCTCACATGTAAACATAATCACCTTTATGAAATTTATAAAATAAATAGCATTTTTCAAATTATTTCATAAAAGTATATATCATGTTTTCATACGATGAAGACAGTTTGCAAAATCATCACTGAACGTATAGAAGGGCAAAACGGTCTTTTTTCCACAGTAAAACACATATGCACGCTTTTCCGTGCATTCAATAGAAAACATGGTTTTATAATTATCGAAATTTCAAACAAATCATTTTTCTAATTTATGAAAATAAATTATTTATTTTCTAACTTTAAATTCCCATTACCATGTTTTCTTCTAAAAACATGTGTAGAGACCTCTAGTCTCGAAATCGTTGTTTTTCTTCATTTCTTAACCTTTATGGAATTTATATAATTATTTATCTCACAATTAAAACCATAAAGGTTTTATATTAAATCAAGTGAATATTTAAGAATATTTATAAAAATATTCACTTTGGTCTCTTTTTCATTTTCATCTCGTTTCACGTGAAAATCACCTACCGGTGAATTTTCGGTGATTTCCTTTTCACCTTACTCGAAAACATGAATATTTTAAAATTAAATATCATTATATTCATGTTTTATGAAATTTACTTGATTTCTCGATTTTCGTACCCGAAAATCGATTCACGTGAAATCAAATAATTTATTATGATTTTCGGTGATTTTCGGTAAATTTCAGTAATTTTTTTCGATAATTTTTCGGCAGTATAACGGCTGCTGATTTGGCTAGCCTTCTGCACGAAAAATACAGTTTATATTTTTCAACCGGTATTTCACCACAATTTAAAACCGATAAATCACCACAAATTTCAAAACTAATCATTATAAATTACATTTATAAATTAAATGCATAATTTAAAACATGTGGCCGAATATTCTCACAGACGGCACATGTCTCCCTTATCTGTTTCAGGTCAGTGACTGCCTCTCGAAGGTCGCGCCCGTGTTCACCTCGCCCGATTCCATCGGCTCGGTCATCGAGGGAATTTTCTGGAATTTAAATTCTAAAATTTAGAATTTTTTCCATAATTATTTAAATAAATAAATTATTTAAATAATTCAACACTTTTCGGGATTTCTTACCGATTCCCCTAATTCTCTGGATTTCCCGGAATTCCTCTTTTTCTCTTTCTCTTTCTTCTTTTTCTTTCTTTTTCCTTTTTCTTTTCTTTTCTTTTTCTTTTTCCTTTTTCTTTTCTTTTCTTTTCTTTTCTTTTCTTTTCTGGCTCAGACCGGTCCCCTCCCCTCGTCGCCGGTTCACCTCCGGTGGCCAGTTCTACGGCGGCTCGGTGGCTCAGCAGCTGGCCGGCGTCGAGGCGAACTCGTCGGTGGTCTCAGCTTGGCCTGAATCGGCGGCACGGCGGCGGATCGAGTCGGTTTTCCCTCGGTTTCTTCTCCTCTTCCGTCGGCCTTCCTCCGCCTTCGGTGGCCTCCTACTGTTTCCTCTTCCTCTGGCGGTGGTGTGGCTGCAGTGGCGACGGCCAGTTCGGTCGGTACCGCCGGTTCCCATTTCTCTTTTTCTTTCCGACTTTCCCCCGTTTCGCTTCGCCCCTCTGTTTCCTTTCTCCTTTCCACCGCCGGTCGATTTCCCCTCTTCCTTTCCTTGCCGGCGACAACCTTGTCTACCCCTTCTCTCCCTTTCCGGCGACCGTTGACAGGGTCAGCCTCCTCGGGAGACAGAATCGGGAGTCTTCCCCGATTCTGGTCTATTGTTTTTCTTTTTTTTTTGTTTTATTTAATTCCTTTAATTATATATACATATATATACATATATCATATATACATAATACATATAATATTATTATTATATATATTATATAGTACTATGTATATTTTAAGTATATAAAGTTCTATATTTTGTGTATAAAAAAATATATCTCTAGTATAAATATATATGTATATATTTACATACTTTAAAATAAATAACATTTATATATATATATATCTATATAAATGTAATAATAAAATATATATTTTATTTACAATATATATTTTCTTTCTCAATTTCTTATTTAATTTGGATTTCCATTTATCCAAATTAAATTTTCTCTTTCATTATTTTCCGAATTTCTCATCTTATTTTCCTTCACTAGGATTTTTCATTATCCGTTCCTTCTTCTCAATTCTCAGGATTTTTCATCAATATCTCGTTCTCAAAATTTTATTTATTTCCAATATTTATAATTTCCAATAATTGAAAAATTTACGGTTATCACATGCATTTTGCTATTGTCCAGGCTGAGAATTATATTAGGGAGCCAATCATCTGTTTGGAGACCATGTTGTGGAAAACATCCCAAAATGTATCCTAAACTATGCACTGGGTCCATCCTTTAGTACGTGGCTAGTCCATTGTGTTGACCACATCTATCGCATATTAGGTTCATGTGAATTCTTCTAAAATCCATATTGCATTTTACATGTAGGATACTTTTTACACATTTCCACAAGAAAATATAATTTTTTCTTGGGACTTTTGTACTCCACACTTTATTCCAAGAAAAAGAGCTTCTTCACCAGTGGTATCATTTGTATTGTCTACATCACATAGCAATTGATATCCACTTTTGATGAAATAGTAGCTATTTGGAGTATATTTCCATACTAGTTCATCTTGTCTCTCTAAAGTACACAAGTGTATAGAAAGGATCTTCTCAGCAGTCAAGCATATCTACCATGAAGAGGTAGTTTCGATCTTTGGCCTTAGCATCAATGAGGACATTAACTAAGGCAAATACGTCCTAATCGCCTCTTAAGGATGATGGTCGACTAATGGATGTAAAAGGTAACCACGGGTCAGACTATATTTTCATAGAAAGTCCACTTGCAATTCCTCAATATAGCCTTTACTTTAAGATTGGTCTTCCTACACAAAGACTTTGCCATAGATATGAAGGTTGCCACCTAATTTCAGCCTCCATGAAAGTCTTTGTTGGAAAATACTTAACTTTCAACATTATGTGGACCAAGGACTTAGTATTCCTCAAGAGACGCAGCCATGTTGCTAACATGGCTTGGTTAAATTTATACATCCCCCGACCAAGACCCCCCCTCTTTCTTCCTTTTACAAAGTGCATCCTAGCAGAACCAGTGTACTGAAAGCTGAGTGTGATTCCTACTTTAGAAGTATCTTGCTATGTGTTTGTTCATATCATTGCAAAACCTTTTAGGCAAAAGAAAACAATTCATGGCATATGTAGGTGTAGATCGTTGGATAACTTTAATAAATACCTCCTTACCTTGTATTTTTAACACTCCAACCTTGTATTTTTGAAGTTATCTTTAACCCTCCCCTAAAAGCATGCTTATTATCCCAGCCTATCACACTAGGTAATCCTAACTAATGTTCTACAGAAGAGGATACCTGTATAGAGAATAGATTTTGTAGCAAACACTTGCGGTTGGGACAGACATTGGTATTAAAGAAAAAAGTGGACTTATTGAAATTGATTTGTTGTCCAGAAACTAATTCATAATACTTCAATGCTTATTTTAGCACTTCAACCTCTTCTCTAGTTGCCTTTGCAAACAAAAGGCTATCATCTACGAAAAATAGATAAGTGATGCTTGGTCCATGCCTGCTAGAGCAAGCCCCAAGTAACATTTCATCCCTTTGATGTTTAGCCAAAAGACATAATAGACCTTCATAGTATAGTAGAAACTAATAGGAGGACAAAAGATCTCATTGGCATAATCCACATTGAGAAATAAAAAGAATAGTTGGATGTCCATTCACTAAGATAGAATATGAAACAGAAGACACACAATGCATTATTAGATTTATCCATCTAGGGTG
Organism: Heritiera littoralis; assembly: GCA_031772115.1. Lineage (NCBI taxonomy): Eukaryota > Viridiplantae > Streptophyta > Magnoliopsida > Malvales > Malvaceae > Heritiera > Heritiera littoralis. The sequence goes on along the minus strand of JAPDPK010000006.1, from coordinate 9,857,869 downwards.
GAATCTAAGTTGATCTATCATATTTTGTAGAAAATTCCATTTGACTTGGTCGTATGCTTTGCTCATATCAAGTTTGAGAGCAAAAAAACCTTCTTTCCCTTTCAGCTTTGTTGTCAAAGAAAGTAAAATTTTGTAGGCAAAATTAACATTATCCATAACGAATCTCCGAGGCACAAAAGTAGTCTACATCTCACTTACACAAAATGGAAGAACTTGTTTTAGTCAATTAGCTAACACCTTAGCTATAAGATTATAAAGCACATTACATAAGCTAATAGGCCAAAATTAGGAGATGTCAAATGGATTTTCAACTTTAGGGAAAAAGCAGATATATGTGTGATTGATATCTTGAATATTAGCACTGCCATTCAAGCAATCCAAGCAGCATTGCACCACTTCACCAATTATACTCTAGAACTTTTGGTAAAATAAGGTGGGCAAGCCATTAGGTCTAAGGGCTTTTAGCAGTTTCATTTGAGAAATTGATAATTTGATTTCATTTGTTGTGAAGTTAGCAATTAAAAAAGCCTTATCTAAGTTTGGCATATTGTTTTACACCTCTTGTAAGCCATGCATGAAGGGAACAATTGGAATGGTAGATGGACCAGGAATAGCAATTAAATTAGGGGTAGTTATTCTTGGATTCTTGGAACTGTCACCTTTTAGGTAACTGCTTGAAATTTCAGCATTGCCACGTGAAAGTAATTGACTTTGTAATGGGTTGTTTGCATCAATCACAACAGTATTCCAACTAGTACATGTTGGAGTAGTCATTTGTTGAAGACTAAGACCATTAAGAGGAGAAGCACTTCTAGGCATTGGAAGAGAACAGTCAAAGAACTGTAACTCCCTTCTAAATAATGAGACGCACAAAGCCACTCCCCATATTGATGGATGTCCTTAGTGGCACCATTTTGAATAGCAACATTTTCACAATAAAAAATAGTGCGATCTAAGAGACCAAAGTGTACTATCAAAATGGGGCGAGCCCAGCTCGAGTGGTTTTAACGAGCTGGGCCGAACATGGATGGGCCAAAAAGCCCTTTTATTAAAATGGGCGTGAAAATGTAAGTCCAAATTCGGCTTTAAAGGCTAACAAACCTAAATAGGCCGGCCCATATTTAGAAATAAAAAAAATTAAAAATCAAATTAACAACTCATTTTTTAAAAAATAAATAAAATAAAATTTTAAAACAAACATTACATAAATTCATATCAAATCCATAACTTTAAGTATTCAACATGACTTGAACATATTAATGGTCTAACAACCATAAAATAAATTGTTTTAACAAACTTAGAGATTAAAAAATATATCAAGTCTTTTAACATTTAATTTCACCATTCATTTTATTTTTAATTTTATTAAAAGATATAGTGCATCAAGCCATCAATGCATAGAGACAATATTGGCTTGATTAATTGGCTTATGGCTTTTTTTAATTTTATTTTTAAAATCTATTAAATTCAATGAGATTAATTATATGTAAATAAATAAAAGTATAAATAAATTTTAAATATAATTATAAATTAAAAAATATTACAAAAAGTAAAGTGGGCTAGCCCATTTAGGTTTAGACCAAAATGAGCAGGGCTAAAAAGCCTTTTTACTTAAATAGACTACAAAAGCGGAGCCCAAATCCTAAAAATATGAGCTAGGTCGGGACGACCCAATGGACCTTGGCCTATTTTGACAATGCTACCAAAGCAGTAGCAAAAAGCCTTCCTCTCACTGTAGACACCTAATTTTGTCCGAACAATTCGTTAAAAAAAATCAAAAAAAATCAAAAAATAAAAAAATAAATAAAAGAAACAAATTATTAAAATAAAAGAGAGTTGACTTCAATGATTTGTTGCCATAAGGAAGATAATAATAATAAAAGAAATAATCAAAGTGAAATAAAATCTGAAAATTAATTACCAAAAATAAAAAAAATGAAATGGAAATAAATTTAAAAAAAAAAAGAGGGAAAGTCAAACAAGTAAATGAAAAATTCCATGATCATGGGATCAATTATAAATATTTGATTTGTTTCCATAAAAGTTTGAAGCTAGAAATGGCTATAAAAGCACAAGGAGAAAACCCTAAAAGAGGGGGGGACGACAAAAAAAAACCTTGGAGGAGAAACCCTAAAAAAAAAACCTAGAAGGGAACACGGCTAGAAAAAAAAAACCTACAGGAACCCTAGGAAAACCGTAAAGAAAAAAAACCTAAAAGATTGGCTGCTGTTTTTTTCTTCACCCGAGCTTCCTGCACAGCCACTGGCCATCGCCACCTTCCACTGCAACCGAGCCACCCTGCCCTGATCAACCTTCATCCTCAAAACCTTGGCCACTGCCCCAACTTCATCACCACAGCCAGGTTCCTCGCTGCAGTATCCTCCGCTCATCATCCCATCGTTCATCCTTGCTGCCTCGTCCTCTTCAACCCAAGTCACCCTTCTCCTACACTGCCGCACAGTCCTACTTGCACTGTTCCCCATTGCCTCCTTCCCATCCTTCACTTGTTGCTGCATCATTGTTGCCGTCACAGCCACCGTTATAGGTTCACACCATCATTGTCACACTTGGCTGCATCGTGGCTCACCATCTTTTGCTCTGTACGGGTGCCATTACCTCTGCTAATCCAACACCATTTCCCCTTGTATCCATCGTTCACGTCTTTGCTGTGCGTCCTTGTTGCTGTCACTTGCTACCTGTATTTGCTTACCCTTGTTGCCCAGATCACCACACCTCCTTGCACACTCCAGTGTTTCAGTCACACCCCGTTCCACCCTGCTCTGCGCCTTGCTTATCCATCCGGCCGGTCTGCTAACAACTACGTCAGTTGTTGTTCGGCGTGCATCATCTACTATTTGCTTTTGTTTGAGGAAGTGGCTTCTCACCTGACCGCGCCATCTTCCCTGCTACCTGGCCTGTGTATCACCATTATCTTCACGTTACTGCTGCTTTAAGGAGTCCTCCATCTACCACCCTCAAGCTGCTGCCCACGCCTCACTGCTGCTGCTGCGTTCCTGTTCGGCTTCATCTCTAGTGCCGCATGCTGCTAACGCCACCTTCACAAGCCACGTGAAACCAGAGAAACAAAAGGAAAGAACGTGTAACAGAAAGAAAGATCAAAAAGAGAGAATAGAAAACAAAGGAAAGTACAGAGAAAGGAAAGGAAGGTGACGTGAGGTAAAAGAAGTTTTTTTTATACTTATTAATTTGCACTGCTACTGAGTTTCGTCCCTTGCTTGCTCCTTGCCCGAGCCTCCCTACCGTGCATCATCATCATTGTTTGCTGTCGAGCTCTGCTAGAAAAAGGGAAGGTGTAAACATTTTGGTCTTCTTAAGGTACATTCTCCACTTGCAGACTTTGTTTTCGTTTATCTATGCCATAAAAAATATAATGGGAATGATATATAAAAGGTAAAGTAAAACAACAAAGGTCTTTATGTGTTTGCACGTATAAAATGTTAATAAAAGACTTTATGTTTTTTTTTTATTAAAAGAATTCGTTTGTATATTGAAAGGAGTTTCATACATAAACTTTAATGTTATTAGAAGAATTTTTTTTAATAATAACTAAATGAATAATAAACAATGAAAATAGACATATAAATAAATAAATACAAATTAATAAATTTAAATTTCCGATGATAAGATTTCGAAGAAATCACAAGTAGTGATTCTTCAACAATCTTTAGGGTCGAGAGAAATCTTTAGATGTTACCAGCGTATTGGAACATTTAATTGGTTTTATCTCGATTTCAAAATTCTTTAAATAAATTAATATAAAAAAATAAAAATAAAAATAAATTAATCAAATAAAAAATTTAAAATAAACAAATAAATAAATATAAATATGAATTATAAATCCCCGATGATAGGATTCCTTAGAAATCACAAGTAGTGATTCTTTGATTATCCTTAGGGTCGAAATAAAATATTTGAACATTACCAGCGTATTGGGGTATTCAAATAATTTTAGTTCGATATTAAGATTTCTAATATAATCAACTTATATGAAATAAACTAACACTAAAAATAATAAATAAATAAATATTTTAAATAAACTTCAAAATAAAGAGTAAAACAAATTAAGAATAAATAAATAATTTCCGATGATGAGATGTTATGGAATTCACAAGTAGTGATTCCTAACTGATCTCTAGGTGAGAGAAATATACTAAATATTACCAGCGTATTGGAATATTTAGTATGATTTTTCAATAAAAACAAGATTTTATAAATATAAATAAATTACAAAATAATAAATAAGTATAAATTAAAAAATAATAAAATGAAATAATGGATTTCTCATGTGCATCATCTATATTTTGATTGCATCATTTGCATCCATGAAATTTCAAAATAAGTGTGAATCTCCCAAGGATGGGATTCTATAGAAATCGCAAGTAGCGATTCTTACGAAATCTCTAGATGAGGAAATTATTCGAAATGCTACCAAAAGTATTGGAGTACTTCGGAATAATTTTCAATACAAAAGATTTTCACTTATTTTAAATAAAAAAGTAAAGCTTAAATATTTCAAAATAAAACAAATAATAAAAATGATTTCAAATAAATGGAGTTCTTTCTAAATGTTTAATTAAGATCATTTTATTAAGATCAAAAGATAAGACATGATTAAGTGGTACCGTTTTTTAACGGGCGTTGTGGGGGTGCTAATCCTTCCCCACGCGTAACCGAACTCCTGAACCCAAACTTTGTTTTCGTAGACCAAAAAATTATTTTTTTGATAAAACTTAATTAATTTTAAGATTTTATTAAAAAGATAAATAATTTTAGGTGACCAATCACACCTAGTCAAAAAGGATTGGTGGCGACTCCATTTTGTGTTTTTTTTCAAAATCGTCTAGCGATCGAGTCCCCGGACGAAAATCGTTACGACACTCACATTTGAACTTGGAGTAAATCCATCAATATATACAAAATGACGTAGTGGTTTAGTTACATTAAACTAGACTTGCATCCTTAACACCGGATATTATATAAGGACTCCTGTCAACATTAGGAATAAAACTTCCTAACTTTTTACCAATCCTCTCAGCGATATATACATTCATCATCCATAATGGTAGATCACACACTCCAATCTAAAAGGTAGCAAATTGAAAACTATATTGTTTCGGTTTTAGAGTACCATCACAATCTTGAAAGAGAATTAAGTTTTTGACGAAAGACCATAGAGATCCATTAAGAACCATGATTTTGTGGCAAACTTAAACATGAATAGGTTGTCATCTAGAACCAATACTGTTGCTACCTTAGATGACTTCCACACCACCACTTATATCATCCTTAAAAAAGCTTTTGGATTGAATAACCATTTGGTTAACACTTTGGCAACCAACCAACTTATTGTCATAGAAGATTGAACTAATCCTTCTAATCCATTAATCAACACATTTTCCTATTCATCTTCAATTAGTTTGAAATTACCCCATACATCTTTCAAGAGATCAACCATTGTGCTAGGTGAAGAGAAAAGGGGAAGGGAATGACAAGGGTTATGAGTTGGGAATTAAGACACAAGGAAAACGATGCATTAAAGGGAGACTAAAACTTAATTTGAAGAACAAACTAACTTTCCTTCTACAATGAATTTTCTGAGAGAAAGTGTTCAGAGAGAAAACTTCTTTCTTTTTCTAATTTATAATAATTTTTTAAAAAATAGATTAGAATTATAAAAAATTACTTTGAAATACATGTTGAATAATGTATTAAAAAAAACTTAATGCATATATAGAATACACAAATTAAAAAATAATTTGAAATTAAATACTTGTTAGAAAAAATTATAGAAAAAAAATATATAATAAATCTTAAATATTAAATAAATTAAATAGCTATAATCTTAAAGAAAATAATTCTTATTACATTAATCATTTATAGATTATTAGCTAATTTTTCATATTTAAAACTGATTTATTTTTACAATTTGAATTTAAATGACACTGAATTATTCTTATAAAATTAATTAGAATTGAAAACTCTATTTTTTTAGTTTTTTTATCTTTATTTGAGTTTTTTAAATTTAAATCAATGTAAAATAATTAAATATAAATATTTATTATAATACACATTTCAAAAGAATAAATAACCCATTTGGATTTTTTTTTACCAAAGAAAATGATTGAACAATAAATAAACAAAATAATTGAACAAATAAATCTAAAAAAGGAATGAAATGAAAATTAAAAAAAGGGCATGAAAGTTAGGTGCTGTTTGATAAACTGAAAAATTAAGTGCTAAAATTAAGTACTGAATTTTTAGTATTGAATTTGAATTATGAAAACTATTTGATATTTCACTAAAAATTAAGTGTTGAATATAAATAAATTGTTTGATAAAAATAAATGTTTGAAATTTGAAATTTTATTATTTTACATTTTTACCCTAATTTTCATACTATTTCAAATAAATTCAAGTTTTTATTGATATATTCTATTTTATGATACAAGTACGAAATATGAGAAAAAACTATAACTATTAAATCCAAAAACATCATAAATTTAAAAAAAAACTAAAATAATATTTAAATATAATAAACTATTTTTTTTTTGAAATCAAAAACCCGAATCACATTTAGATTAAAAAAGCATTACAAATAAAAGTCCCTAATTATTCATAGGATCATTACTTCTTCAAGTAATGATCTACCAAAATGAAATAGAACAAAAAACTTTTTGGATATCAATGATAATTGAAACATTAAAATAACAAAAAGTTGAAAAAAAAAAAAGTAATATGCGCAATTATATGGTCTTCAGAGCCTGTAGCATATTAGTCTTCAAATCTTCAAAGTCTTCAACTCTGAACAAGTCATATTAGGGGAGGTCATTGACTCTTTTTCAATATCAATACTCTAATAGTAAAAAAATGGTGATAGAGAAACGTTGAGTCTGTAAACCTGATGAGATAATAATATAACGTTGAGTCTAGTTGGAGCATGTACGTAATGAATGAATAGATAATTATGTAAATTTTTTAGGATAAAATAGTCCAATTTATGTTATTTTTATTGATAAAGTGATTGAAAAATTTTCTACATTAAGTGATAAGTAGGTATTTATCTACTTATCTTATTTAAAGCTTCTTTATTGAAAATTTTCTTTTAAGTTGATTTTAAAATACATTATCAAACATATTGAAAATATTAAATCATTGAAAATTTTTAATGGTTTAACAAACCGCACCTTAGTTTTTTGCTAGAAAACAAAAATTAAAACTTAGATATTCAAATATCATGATTAAGATGAATTTTCTTCTTAAAATCTCTCATCCAAATACACCCTAAATGAGCATTTGGTTCGCTAAAAGTTAGGTTATCTTCTGGAATATGATTACTGGTAAAATACTGTACATTGAGAATTTTCAAAATGTTAGGTTCTGCGTTTGGTTTAATTGAGAGGAAAGTAGGATTTTTATATTTGGTTTAGGAAATGTAGGGTACCAAATGACATATTTTATTATAATACCTTTAATTATATTATTAGTTAATGTAAAGTGAATAATACATGAAAATAGTTATATTTAAATTATTTATTTAATATGTTAATTAATTAATTAAACCTATTTATTTATTTTCTCCCTTTATTTATAGTGTTTTTAATATATAAATTATTTTTATTTAACAAAATATTACTATATTAAATTGATTTTGATTAATGAAAATGAAACTTGTTTATAAAAGCCCCTCTTTTTATTGGTACATTCGATATCAAATATATTTTTCCTCTTATATGTTAATTCATCAAAATAAAATAAAAAAATGAAACTTTAAATTTAACTAACCATAACATTTATTTATTACCAATTTAATTAAGAAAGGTTACTTCGACACTTGCAAACTTGAAAATCATATTTAGATAATGAAATCTATAATCATTATGTTGTAATTAAAAAAATGGTTTTTAATCATTTAAAAAAAAATTTTAATAACTGTTTTGTTCAAGATTGTAATTTTTGACAAATCTAGTAGTACAATTATATTTAAATTACTTATATAATTATATAAAATATTAATTAATTTAACATAATTATTTATTTTAATATATAAATAATTATTTAGGACTTACTCTCTTTAATGGCAAAGAGTAAGATTAACTCAAATGAAAAGAGATTAATGACAAACTTAAAAAGAAAAAAAAGTCCTAAGCGAAAAACAAAAAGACTGAGGAAGAAAGTTTCCTCTTTATTTTCCTCCATTTTGGCATTGTTAGAAATATCGAATTCCGGATGTGAGAAGAAATTGACAGCCAAATGAAAGAACTTGTTATTAAAAATAAAATTTCATACAAAAATCTTATAATTCGTAAACCAAATGTGTCTAAGAGAAATATTAAGCAATTATTGATAGAAATGATGAAGATAATATTTAAAAAATCTTTACTAAATTGTTTGCTCTTTAATTTAGTAAAAATAATATATTAAATGTAAAATTTTCAAATAATATTTGCAACTGATATTCAAATATCCGTTAACCACCGAAGTAATAAATAAAACGCAAATCGTATTAGCCAATTATATACATTAATTTTTTTAGCATGTGCACGAAATAAAATAAATGGATAAATATTGTTTAAGCATAGGAATATTTAAAATATTATTTAATAATAAAATTTTGCATTTAATACATTATTGTCATTAAATTAATATATATTGAATTATATTTTTCTTTATTGAGATATCATATTAATTAATATTATTTCATTTGACAAATGTCAATTAAAATTTATTTTTAATGCACTAGTAATGTATGGTATTATATATTATCGGTTAATTACAAAGTACTATCTCATTAATGAGAAGACTTAAAAAATATGTATATATTTAAAAATAAATATCAACAAATTTTTTAAATTTATTGTTAAGAGTCTGCAAAATTATTAATGTTGTTAATTAATAAATTAATATTTTGTTATTAACTGTAGGTACATACTGTTAATGCATAAATATAAACTCTTATATTTAAATGATTTTTAATCTGACGTGTCAAGATTATTAGTAATGTTTTTTTTTTTGGGACAAATATTAGTAATGTTTTTTGCACTAGCAGAAATGAGTAAGGATGTAAACGGATCGGGTAACCGTTAAATTTGAGATGTCCGAACTCAAACCCGATTAACTTTAATAATATCCTAACCCGATTAACTTTAATAATATCCTAACCCGATTAACTATCCGATTATTTTTATTTATGCTACCCGAACACTAACCCTATAAAATATAAATACCCATTTAACTACCCGAACCCGTTTAACTACCCGTTTATTAAGTCAAAGTTTGATTTTTAAATTTAAAATTAAAATTAATTTTAGAATAACTTAATTAAAACATTATATTAATAAATTTAATTTAACTCATATAAATAAATTAAAGTTAAAAATCATAATTATAATATATAATAATTTAATTTAATTAAATAAAACATTAATAATAAATCATTTATATATAAAAAATATAAGTATTGTATTAATTGATTATTATTTATATATTCAGGTTCGGGTAGCGCGTACCCTAAGGTAACTACCCGAACCCTACCCTAACCCGTGACAGATAGTAATTTTATTACCCGAACCCTACCCGAATCCGATTATACACTACCCTAATCTTATTTAAACGGGTTAGATAGCATCGGATATCCGTTTATAGGGTAACCATTACCATATCTAGAAATGAGTAATAAGTATAAGATCCGGAGATATCAGATAATCATCGGGAGCTTGAATTTGAATAATGTGTAAGCAGTAAACACAATACAGCGTCTGCAGCGCCACCTGTTTTCGCGCATGAGAACCCCGGATCCAAGTTAAAACGACGCCGTCGATCTCAATTCTCAAGTGCACTGAGGTGTCAATATTCCAATATTCTATCCAGACAACCCCCGTATATTGGCACTGTAAGCCGCGCCTAGCTCTTTCCAGTTCGTTCTTGTAAATAACAGTAACGGCAGTACTTTCCGTATATATTTTCTGTTCTCCGGCTATTCTGCGAATATAGATAGTCGAACATTCGCTTTTCTTAGAGAGAGCTAGCGATGGCAAATGATACGCCGATGAAGTTAGTTCCCGGCAGCGCCGGATACGTGCTCGAAGATGTTCCTCACGTCACTGATTACCTTCCTGATCTCCCTGTACTCTCTCTTCTCTTTTTATTTAGTTATTTATTTATTTTTGTGTGTTGGAGCTGATCCAAGTACGTTGGATCAAGAAAGATGAGTTGCGCATTATTTAGATTTTAGTTTAGTGATAGTTCAGCTTTGGGTTTCATTGCTCTTTTCAGTTTTCAGTGTTAAGAATTAGATTCTGATTTCCTTCATTATATACCTTTCCATTCACTCTTTATCTTTTTCTTTCTGTGATCTTTTTCTTTCCCTTTTTTTGCATTTTGTATTGTGGGTGTTTATTTATGTGGTAGAGCTATCCCAACCCGTTACAAGATAATGCGGCGTATTCAGTTGTCAAGTGAGTAAACTAAACTGGAATTTTCATAAGCTAATTCATCGGTTTTAGATTGTGGTTTCTCTATCTTGGTCTTGTTTCAGTATGGTGATTATTTGCGTGACTTTTTGATTCGCAGGCAATATTTTGTAAATGTGGATGATACCGTCATTCAGAAGGTGAATACTTGTCTTAGTGCTTGGAATTTGTATATTCATTTGAAGTTCAATGTGGTGATCTTTCCTTTAATAATATAAACAGAATCTTGGTTTCAATTCCATACTCTGTTTTTTTAAGGCATACTCTTCCTTGAAGCTGCAGTATGAATTTGGTCAATGAAGAATGCCTTAAAACCGACAGAATGAAAAATCTCTTCTTTCATGTGTTGCAAAAGTTATTACTTTTTACCTATATACCTAGTTTGTTTAAATGATATGTTAGTTTTACTGCAGATTGTCGTTCACAAGGACAGTCCAAGAGGGGTGCATTTTCGACGTGCCGGTCCTCGCCAAAAGGTACAAGTCTCATCTTGCATCCGTCCTATTGGGTTGAAGTTACAAAATGATAAGCAATGGACAGTTTACTGACTGGCACGTGTTATGCTTCTCAGGTGTATTTTGAATCAGATGAAGTGCATGCATGCATTGTAACGTGTGGTGGTCTATGCCCCGGGCTAAACACAGTGATCAGGGAAATTGTGTGTGGTCTATATCACATGTATGGTGTCACAAAAATTCTTGGAATAGATGTAAGTATTTTGTTACAATATTTAGGCATTTTAATGCATAATAACTTAGTTTATAATCAGTGTGGGGAACATCATCATTTGGTAATCTCACCTACAACTTATTCTTGATACATCTTCAGGGAGGATACAGGGGTTTTTATGCCAAGAACACTATCACCTTAACGCCTAAGGTTGTCAATGATATCCATAAACGCGGTGGTACAATCCTTGGGACGTCAAGAGGGGGTCATGATACCTCAAAGATTGTTGACAGCATTCAGGATCGTGGAATCAATCAGGTGTGTTAAGGTGCAAGGGTAGAGGTTTTTGTCTAAATATGTGCATCTAATATTTCACATAACTACTTTTTATTGGTTCTAATTGTCTCCTTTATTGGTTCAGGTTTATATAATTGGAGGTGATGGGACACAAAAAGGAGCAGCAGTGATTTTTGAGGTATTAGCATTTGGTAATCTCCATAAATGTCAAATAAGAAAAATGTTTCATAGAGGTCGATCAATTTAAGCAAGGCTTTAGTGAAGGATGCATCTGTAATGTATTGTTAGAAATCTTTTGATACTGTTCTTAGCATTCATTTGAATACTTATCAATGCAACTAATCATTGTTCATATGTTTTAGCTTAACTGATTTTGCTCTGGGCAGGAAATTAGAAGACGTGGCCTCAAAGTAGCAGTTGCTGGCATTCCTAAAACCATTGACAATGATATTCCGGTACTTCTCATCTTCATATTTGTATAATCTACAGAAGTTTTCCTTGTCCCCACTTGAAAGACATGTTAATCTGTGATATGCATTGTGCGGGGTTGCTGATTTTGGTTTAGGTTATTGACAAATCATTTGGTTTTGATACTGCGGTTGAGGAGCTCAACGTGCCATTAATTCAGCTCATGTTGAAGCTGAAAGTATTGAGAATGGCATTGGACTTGTAAAGCTAATGGGACGCAACAGTGGTATGTTTAGTTGGTTTAATCATAGTACATGGGAATCCTGACGATTATATAGTTAATACTGCCAGGTGTCCCTAGTTTCATTTTGTTTGTTGAATTAATGTTTTTGATCCTTTCCTTGTGTATCATATTGAACTGCTGATGCAGGTTTCATTGCAATGTATGCTACTCTTGCCAGCCGTGATGTTGATTGTTGCTTGATTCCAGAGTCACCATTCTATCTTGAAGGAAGTGGTGGGCTTTATGAATTTATTGACAAACGACTCAAAGAAAATGGACATATGGTTATTGTGATAGCAGAAGGTGCTGGACAGGATCTTCTTTCTGAGAGCTTGCAGTCCATGGACCAGCAAGATGCTTCAGGAAACAAGCTTCTGCAAGATGTTGGGCTGTGGATTTCTCACAGGATAAAGGCACTACCTTGAATTGACTAATCTTTGCTTTTGTTTGATATGTGGCTACTGATGAGATGTTTGTGTGATAACTAGACTAATATCTTAACTGTGTTGTCACTTTGTATAGGAACATTTTGCAAAGAAGAAGATGCCTCTTAATATTAAATATATAGGTTAATGTCTCAATCACTTTTATTTTTCACTTTCTTCCTGCTAAATTCAGCCTTTTAATAATGTGCAAAATATTTGACTTTCAGATCCTACGTACATGATCCGGGCTATTCCTAGCATTGCTTCTGATAATGTCTACTGCACCCTACTTGCTCATAGTGCAGTTCATGGAGCAATGGCAGGTTACACGGGCTTCACTGTTGGTCCCGTCAATGGCAGGCATGCTTATATTCCATTTAATGTATGTTGCTCCACACCTTTACTAACTTCTCTGTTAGTGAACATTGTTTGATGTTATAAATTATTGTCCAAGTGTCCATTAGAAACCATTGACCATGAACCACTAGTCACTGCACTTTATGCTTTGTTATTCTGGCATTATTTGAGACAAAAATCAGCAAAACAAAAGTTAGGTAAAGAAAGGGAAAGAAAGAACTGCAGTAGGTTGTCCTGAAATAGCACGTTTATGGGTTTAGTCATTGAGTTTTTGTTGTTTGAATTTGCTCCAAAAATTATGTTCATTAGAGAACTGTATTTTGTATTCCACTTTGTTTTTAGTCCCTGCATTACTTTTCCTGACTGAATTTGTCTCAGAAAAAGATATTTTTCTCATGGTTTTGTAGAAAGGCTTACAGTTGATGTTTTTCTGTTGGAATTTTAATTTGCAGTGTATCAATGAGAAACAGAACAAGGTTGTCATAACTGACAGGATGTGGGCGAGGCTGCTCTCTTCAACCAACCAGCCAAGCTTCTTGAACCCCAGAGATATTGCTGAAGCCAAGAAAGAGAAATAACCTGCAACTGGCTTGTTGGATGGCGAAAACTGTAAAGACAGGAAGTCAATGACCAACGATAATCCTTGTATGACTTGAAAGTTGCATCAGATAGTGTCATGTTCACTACCATCTTCCAGTCAGTCAAATTGCCACCACTCATAGTTAACAATCTACTATGCCTAAATATTCGGTTAACATGAATTCAACTTTTGAAATCGAGAATTTATTATGCTGTTGTATGAATTACTAGAGTTCGAAATTTTGAAGGTGCTTGAACATTGAGAAAATAATAGATCCTCACAGCATATGGGTTATAGTTGGAAATGTATGATCAGCTATGTTGCCATGGAATATGGGAGTACTGATCGGCTTACACGGTCTTTCGTGCTCCTTAATGCTATGTTTTCTTTTTTTTTTTTTTGGTACAACTTAATCCTATGTTTTCTATGCGTGAGAGAAAATAACAAATAGGTATCATTGTTCCAAGTGAGAAGCTGTTTTATGAAAATTTATTCAGCCTATATCTGGTTTTTCTAAATCCGATAGTTGGGGCCAAAAGAAACAGGAAAACTGCTGATATCCTTGTCAGCGCTTGTTTTCCGAACGCAAACAGGCCACCGAAGGCCTAGGAGACGGTTTCTACTACCAAAACGCACCTATAGCAATCGCCGTATCTTTATTGAATAATTCAACCAAGTCGAAATGATAAGTTCGAGTTCGATTAAATTTAATTCTTGAAATTTGAGTTTGAGTCAACAGAATACTTGAGTTGTTAGAATTCGACTTGATTTGTTTGACTAGATTTATTATTTTTCAACTATATATTATAAGATAAAATAATAAATTAATAATAAAATATTAAAAAATTTAATTAAACTCGTAAATCGCTTAAGTTAAGCATTTAAAAACTCAAATTTAGCTCAATTTGTTATTCAAATAACTTGAACTCAAGTTCCTCGAGTTCAAGCTAAGTTCGAAAATAAACGAATTGAATTCGACAAATTGAATTCGAATATCTCACAAGTAGCTTAACTCGTTTACATCACTAATTGTGACCATTTGAATCCACAGTCACATGCCATCTTGGAGACTAGTCAAACCAAAAACACAAAATTACGAAACCAAAGACGTAAGCCAAAAACCTGAAAAGATGGGATCTTTTGCATCATTTTTTCAAATAAATGCAATTGTGGCTCCCGGTGTTCACAAATTGTTGAATGAGTTCCTTTAGGGCTATATTGATTTGTCATTTTCTGGATTAAGGGAGCCTATTCGAATTCTTGGTGATTGTGGTGATACCAACCAAACAACCAGAAGCACCAAAAAAAAAAAGGGATGTAGTTACATATGCCAAGACAACAAATAATAGTAATTACAAAGGTTGAACAAATTGTTGTTATTCCTACAAGGGGTTGGAGACATAGCAAAGTAAGGATTCATAGAGCAAGAACCAGATCTTTTAATTTGAAACCATCTTTGCACAATCATCCAAAAGAATACCGACGAACAGGTGTACGTTAAGCTCTATAGATGCCAGATGGGTCAGCATTCTGAGCAATCCATGGGTGCTCAAGAAGCTTATGTAGTGGCAGGCGCTGGGAAGAATCTTTGACAAGCATCTGTAAGTAGAGTTAAATGTTCAAGATATGCCATGGAACGGATTGTTGTTATTTGCATATTGAAAGTTATAAAAGCAACAGCAGAAACCTGACTAATGAGGTCCTTAGCAGCAGATGAAACTACTGGTTTAGGAGGGAACTTCAGATCCACTTGCACTATCCTGTGATCAAGTAAAGTGGAAAAGTTATGACACCAGCAGTAAAAAGACCAACAAACAGCAGCATGGCGCATAATTTGAAATCAGAACTTGAACCTTGCTAATTAAATGCAGTTTTGATCATGTTCTTGGTTTGCAGCTCATGCTTACCTTCTATAAGTGTCAGAGTGTTCCTTGGCCTCAAAAGGAGGGACTCCGTAAAGAAACTCATAGCATAACACACCAAGGCTCCAGATATCTACACTAGCATCATGCTCTATGCTTTCAACTGTGGAGAACATAAAAAATAAGGCGAAACTTAGTTGTCTTATACTTACTGCTTCTGATGCCTATGAAGTTTCATCTTTTGACACCACTGGATAGAGTTTGAACCTAGAACAAGCTAAACCAGCAATAATATAACTGATAAGCATTACAGTTAATTCCTTTGTTCTAACAGTTTACTACATACCCATTTCAGGAGGGAGATAATCAAGTGTACCGCACATAGTCTGCCTGCGATTAAATGTGTGCACTGACCATCCAAAATCTGCAATCTTAAGTTCACCCTGACAAGGAATCCCCATTGACAAATTAAGCGCTAAAAAACTTTCCTTGAATAAACCAAATAACAAGCACAGCCATAGATTAAGAATTACCTGTGCACCAATTAACAGGTTTTCAGGTTTGATGTCTCTATGTATTATGTGCTTTCCATGACAATAAATGAGTGCCCGAGCTAAAGATGCAACATACTGCAAGAAACAACATAAGCATCCAAAACAAACATCCAATTAGTTCTTTTTTTTTTTAGTATTCCTACATGCCCATAGGAATTCATTACTATTACAAACTATCACAAGAATCAACAGGAAAAAAACTCACAGTAGCTGCGCGTCTTTCACTGAAGTATTTACATTTTTGCAGTTCCTTGTAAAGTTCACCCTTGGCTGCATACTCCAGGATCAGATAAACACGTTTCTGTAAAAGTTGTATTCACAAAAACACATGTTTCACTCATGCAGCACATTTTCAATAAGCTACAAAGAAGCATCAATATAGGCCTATACCTGATCATAGAAATAACCATAAAGCCTCAATATATTGGGATGGCGCAGGTGACTTTGTATTTCCACTTCACGGCGTAGCTGATGTTCAACTTGAGACTGCTGTAATTGGCTTTTAAAAAGCACTTTGAGTGCCACGATATGATTGCTCTGTTTCAAAAGTACATAAGGATTAGCCGATCAGCCTAGTACAATAATTACAGATAATGATGTAATAAGAATATGGCAAAGTTTGTGATTGCCTATTTTAGCTTTTCCAGATAGTAAGCCAACTCCTATTATCTTCAAATTTCCTAGTTTTCTTAGCAAACAAAAGGATCAATAAAAAAAAAGAAAGAAAAGAAAAAAATGTGAAAGAAACGGACCCTCTTTTCTCTAGCTAAATAAACGTGGCCAAACTTTCCTCGTCCAAGAGGCTTCCCAATGTCAAAATCGCTAAGCGTCCATCTTTTCTGTTCAGCTGCTGAAGCTTCTAAAGAAACCTGTCAAAATGTATATCAAGGAATTAAAACATATAACAAAATCCCCAAATCATTAATGTTCCCAAATGAGCAAAATCCGCAATCTTAGATAACAAGGAGTACGCAACTAGAAATAAAATTGCCAAATTTCCCAAATCTGCCATTAGAACCCTAGAAAACCCTCCTCAAAACTTTCCGCCCTTTGCTTGGTTCTTGAAGGATGAAAAAGAAAAAGAAATGCTACAAATTTCCCAAGAAAAACAGCGAACACAAAATGGAAAAAAAAAAATCTTTACCTTCTCTTGTTGTTGGGGGTGGGTCTCAGCGATCGCCATTATTGAGGGAGGAAAAAGAAATAAGACCAAGGGTTTTTTGGGAGGGAGAGAAAAAGACCGATGAGTGTTATAATTTGACGGAGAAGACGAGAGAAGACAAAAAGAAAGGAGGGGTAATGGAGGGATCGGAGGAACTCATTTCACAACGGTCGAATTAGTAGGATGTGCCACGTGGAACACTTATCAAATTTTTCCTTTCGAGATCTGAAGAGAGGAGCGTCTCTCTTGCGAGCGAAGTGGCAAGAATAACATGCCATTGCCATGGAAGGAATTTTAAATGCAACTCATTTTGTTTTTACAATTAATTATTAAATACAATCAAACAAAAAATTAAAAATTTTCTTTTCAATTATTTAATCCAAATTAATTTTTTATTTAACTTTTTTTTTATCTGAACTTCTTTTTAAACCTTTCTTACTTATAAACTACCACTACCATTCCCACCACCACACTCAAAATCAGACGGCGTACTCAAAATCCAATGGCTTGCCATCGTTGAATTCAAACTATACACAGAATTGTCAACGCAAACAAAAAATGACATGTGTGCATGAATTTAGATATATTATACAAATATATATATATATATAGATAATTTGCAATAAGATTTATCTTCCTTGGGGTTAGAGGAAGTCGTGATGATCACAAATGATATTTTACAATCATTGCTAAGTGTTTGCAAGTTCATGCCTACTTTTTAGTAAATAATAATACAGTAAAACCCCTTTTGGGATCAATAATTGAGTGTTAATTTAGAGATTATTAATTTAAATAGTTTTACATTGTTAATTGTTATCGTCTTAAAAACTGTTTTTGTATAGTCTTCATATTCTTTAAATCACTCCATAAACTTTATAAAATTTAATTTCATAAAAATTTCCTTGTAAATATATTTTTAATATATTTTATATTTTTTAATTCTTAAAATAAAAAATTTTAAATATGATAGTCTTTTTCAAAATTACATCTTGAAGTGCTTACTATTTTAAATATTAGGTAATATATTTTGTATTTTTATCAAATTATTAATTTATACGATAGTTAAGACTAAAATTTTACACTGTTTTAAAATAAATTAATTATTATGATAAAAAAGCTTTTGTTAAATTTTTCCACTGACCTGAATCAAGATCATAAATGGATTAATTTATCGAAGTTTTAATGTAGTCCTCTCTTCGGTTAGAGAGCTTTTCCTTCTCAAAAGCAAATCCCTAGTTCGGAACTATCAACCCTAGCGACCTTCTAAATTCCTTCTCATCAATTGTTTACAATCATTCACCTTTTTTAGTTCCAATAGACGATTACCCAAAAGACATTCTGTTTTCCGCCATCAATTACCCCTTTTTTGCTTTGCCCTACGTCTTGCTTTACTTTCTGTAACACCTTTTTTTATTTCATTCTTAGCATCCACAAAACCCTTCGATTCCCATTCCAATCGCTAGGAGTGATATTCATCCACCAATCTATCTTCGTTTCTTCATCTGTACAACATGCAGAAGAAAAACCATCACCATCTGGAGAATCGAAAGGGACAATTTCACCTATATATAAGGGAACCACAACACCATGAACTCTCTGCAGGAAAGAAATAGAAAATTACCATTCCAACCATAGCAATCAACATTAAGGCAACAAAAAGAGATCAATAAACCATAAATCTCCAGAGAGACTGTCGCTGGACTGAAAATAGTAAAAGTGACAACATGAGTGACTAACCATAGCTTATAGAAATTAAAACTGAGATTTTCCCCCTCCACAAGTTAGAACCAGAGCCAATAAAGGACCAATCGTGGAGATCTCAACCAATGAACTTTAAGAGAGCAGGAATTTCTGGCAGAATTGCCTCGTTGGCTACATGCATGACCTCAAAAGGTTCTCCAGCAAGTACATGCAATGGTTGGTGAATAGAGCATGGAGATTAAGGGAAAGGGTTATGATCATTGGTAGGAATGAAAACTTTTACATATTTCATTTTGATAATTTTTTGGATCTTCAGTTCATTTGGCAAGAAGGCCCATGGTCAGTGGATGGGGCATTATTGATAATGGATATTTGGCGACCAAATACGATTCTAAGCACCATGAATTTGGTCTAGATGCCAATACGGATGCAGGTTTGGGGATTGCCACTTGAGTATCAAAGACTAACCATAACACAAAGGCTAGGACAAATTGTAGGCACTATTACATCAGTGGATTGGAACAAGATAGCTTCGAGAAATATAAGGTTCATGAAAGTCGGAGTTTGGATTAGTGTTTGGCATCCACTCATTGCAGGATGTTTGATGCACAAGGATAATGGGGTGATGACTTGGGTTGAATTCCGATACGAAAGGATTTGCAAGCTCTGTACCAAATGCGAAATAATTGGACACACATCACTAAACTGTCCTCACCAAAATGCGAAAATTGAAAGAATGATTTATGAGTAGATGGATAATATTTCACTCAGGTTTGGATATGCAACAGGGTATGACTTACAAAACATTTTGTTTAGTAACAATCTTCGAGCTTTCCACAACAAAGGAACAAGGTGCACCATGACGGTTGAGTATGCTACCTGAGCATCAGTTCAAAGAGCAATGGCACATTGAATTCAAGACAACCATGCTCTAACAAATATCATTACTAGACCAAGTACACCAGAAGTGGACCCACTGTTGAAGACTGAGGCACCGGTGCAACCCCAAGATGAGTGGAGGAGACAATAGGCACAACTTGATGCAAACCTAGAGTATTATACACAAGTAGAAAGACCTCCAGGTGAGGTGGGTGAACCTAGCAATCCATCGACCCAACCTCAAGATAACACCCCTAAATGGGTGGTTCTAGCATCTGGTGATCTTCTCTTTACTAATGGGACAATTATGGAGTAGCAAGTGACTAATGATTTACCAAAAAGTAGTACCACGGGAGAAAGGATGAATTTGACTCTACATGGTCAACCAGGATTTAGCATGAAATAGGAGAAACAATTCAAGAAGGAAATTAGGAGAGAGAGATCCAATTCAAGGTGTGGAATAGGCCAAACCAAAGTAATAATATAGGAATAAAGGCAATTATGTGAATGGACAGGGGAGTGGCTCACTCAAACGGCGGAACCATTCATGTCACCACAAACAGCCAAAAGGATCTACCTGAAAAAGGACACAATGATGAGACTAACAATGTGATTATTGGTGATAATGTGCAGGTTCAATCAATAGAGAATGAGTAGCATACCAATAGCAATGAGGAACAAAAACCTGAAGAGGAAAGAAATAGTGATGATGATAGTCCAAAGATAGACACATCAAAAAACTTTGATAATGACTACTATCGATTCTTGGAACAATATATAGGGGAACAGGAGAAAGAAGAAGAGTAGGAAAATAACTGGCAACCAACCGATTCGGAGAACAAAAGAGGAAAAGAGATAGTGAAGAAAGTGACAATGAGACGGAGAATGGGAGGCAAGTTAGAAGGTTAATGGAAATGCTAGAAGTGAAGGATCAAGCCCTAAGTCAGGACAATGCAGCTGCAGGGGAAACCTCATCCATAAGGTTAAGGCAGGCTATCCCTCATCAGCCTTCCCAACATCCATAAAGCTCTTCAGCTGAAATGTTAGGGCCTAAGTCAAACCCTAACATCAAATTATATTTTGAAGATGACTCGAAAGGTGAAGCCTAACATTTGCTTATTAATGGAAACTAAAATTTCATAGATAAGGGATCGATTTTTGCTAACAAATGGGGTTTTGATATGTGAGATGGGGTTTCATGTACAAGGGAAAGTGGTGGTTTGTTGATGTTATGGAACAACAATGTTACTGTTTCAATCAAACATATAAACAAGAACATTATCCTTGCTTATGCAGCTCAATATGGATATAGTTTCTGGTTAACTTGCCTTTATGGGCATCCAGATGTTCAATGTAGGAAAGGTGTTTGGAGTCAATTGTTGGGTTTACTGAGTTTTATATAGCAAGGGGAACCATGGATTGTGCTTGGTGATTTCAACCAAGTGCTTAAGAGTAAAGACAAACTCTCCTTTAAAATTCAAGGATCAAAGGGTTCGAGAGTCTTTGGAATGTGTTAAACACTTGTGGCTTAGCAGAAGTTCCACTTAAAGGACAGCACCTAACGTGGACTAATAATCGGGAAGGGGATGAAGTGATCTGGGAAAGACTTGATAGTGCTTTTGCCAACCCAAAAATGGTTTCAAAGGTTTGACAAGGCATCACTCATCAATTATCTGGTCTTATTCTCGGACCACAGAGCCATGGTCTTAGATACTAAGGTCATTAGAGAATATAAAAGAAGACCTTATAGCTTTGAGGCAATGTGGACTCTCTATCCATAATGTTGAGAGATCATTAAACAAGCATGGTGCAATGTGGTCAAGGGATCACCTCCGTATATTCTGGTGTAGAAGCTTAAGATTACACAGCATTGTCTAAAGAAATGGAATAAGGAGGTGTTTGGTAACATCCATGAAAGGAAAAAACGACTTGAAGCAAACATCAGTTCACTACAAAATGAACTAAAGTCTCGAGAAGAATATATCATGGAACAAAGATTGCGCAAAGAAATGGAAATTCTTGCATAGTAGGAACAAGTTTACTAATGGCAAAAGTCTAGAATAAACTGGATTGTGCAAGGAGAAAGAAACATTAAGTTCTACCACACAACAATGGCAAGAAGAAGGTTCAGGAACAAAATTAATAGAATTTAAGTTCAGGACAGATGGGAAAAAACACAAAAAAAACATTGAATTAGCGTTCCATAGCCACCTTTACTCCCTTTACAACTCGACAAAGGAGGTTAGTGAAGGCGAGATTACTGCGTATCTTAAGGAGCTTAGGCTTCCACACCTTACAAAAGAACAAAACAACATCCTCAATAAACCATTCACAACAGAGGATATTAAAGAAGTTGTCTTTCAAATTGACTCCCTGAGGCCCAAGCATTGATGGCAAACCAGGCCTGTTCTATCAAAAATACTGGGATATAGTGGGACCATTGACTACGGCTTTAGCACTCTTTTTTCTGCACTCGGGCCACATACTGAAAGAACTCAATAAACCTATCATTACCTTTGTCCCCAAACATGTAAGCCTAAAGTCTATGAACAATTTTAGGCTAATCAGCCTATGTAATGTGGCTTATAATATTATTGCCAAAGCTATGGTGAATAGACTACGACTTATCATGAATGATATAATATCCTTCCTCCAAAATGCTTTTGTAAAAGGTAGATCAATCACAGACAATATCACTCTGGGAGGTGAGATTCTTCATACTATCAAAAGAAAAAAAAGAAGGCAGAGGTTGTCTGGTGCTTTGAAAATTGATATGAACAAATCGTATGATAGAGTGAGTTGGACGTTCATGAAAGCAATATTGCGCATCATGGGTTTTACTGACAGGTGGGTAAAATTTATTAAGGAGTGTACAACACAGTCAGATACCAAGTTCTGGTTAATGGGGCGCTAACCACACCCTTTAGTCCTAGGAGAGGGCTCAGGCAAGGGATCCACTATCACCCTACCTTTTCATCCAATGCTAAAATGTCTTATCTTGGGTTCTCAAGAAAGAGGAAGCAGAGAAAGAATCTAAGGTATTAGAATTGGGTGAGAGGGACAACCGATTAGCCATCTTCTGTTTGCCGATGATAGCTACTTGTTTTTTAATGCCATAGTGAAATCAGTTCGAACCATCAAAGACATTCTTAGAAACTATTGCTACTACTCAAGCTAAATGATCAATTAGAACAAATCGGAGTTCTATGTGAGCCTAAGCTACAAGCCAAGTTGGAAAAGATGGTTTAAAAGCATCCTTGGGATTAAAATCATAAATGAACCAGGCAAGTACTTAGGCATAGATTTTGGCAAACTGGGTACCAAGAGAACATTCTTCCAACCAATGCTTGATAAAATACAAGATAGGTTCGCTGGTTGGAAGGCACGATGCTTAGGACAAAGAGGCCGACTTACTCTGATTAAATCAACGCTGACCACTATTCCCATTTACATACTAGCTTGTTTCCAAGCTCCAAGGTATATTTGCAAGAAGATTGATAGAACAGTTCGTAATTTTTGGTGGAGGCATGATGAAAATAAAAGTAAATTGCACATGATGAATCTATGTCAACAAAAAGGTAATGGGGGCCTTGGACTGAGGAAAACGGAGATTATGAATAAGACATTACTTGGATAACAAGCATGGAATATCATCTCGCAACCACAGTATGGTTAGTCAAATTCTCACCAAGAAGTATTGTAACTGGTAGAGGTTCGAAGAGGTGAAAGCTAAAGCGGGATGCTCCTAGATTTGGAAGAACATCATAGCAGGAAGAGATGTTTGTTTGAAGGGACTTGATGTTCAAGTGGGAGAAGGTAACCAAACATTCATCAAAGATGGGAAACTTTACATTGAAAAGCCAAGATCACAAATAATCCAGCTTTAACAACCAATTAGGAGGTTAACGGATAAATTACTAGGATGGTGGCAACACATGCGAAGAAGTAAAAACTTAAAACAGGAAGTAGTGGAGGACTTGAATAATAAAATGTTTTCTATTTTGAGTAGAGAGGACAGATTCATTTGGAAATTCACATTCAAGGGAAACTACTCAGTCAACTCCGTGTATTGGGTCCTTATTGGGGAGGAAGAAAGCCAAACCACAACGATGAAATTTAATGAGAGATTCTACAAACAATTATGGGCAATGAAGCTCCCTTTCAAGCTTATCATTTTCTTGTAGAAAATTTGCAATAATTGTCTTCCTGTTCGTATAGAGCTTAGGAGCAGAACCATAGGAAACACAACGTTGTGCCCAATTTGTGAAGAAGATGAGGAAACCATGGATCATCTTTTCCTCAAATGCCAAGTGGCAAGAGTTGTGTGGTTTGCCTCTGACCTTATAATCTGGGTGGATAAGGTTAGACCACAAAGAATTACATAATGGATTAAGCAACTGGTTAACATCACTAGCAAAAATTTGCCCTTTGGAGTCTGCATTCAATTCTTTAGTACCCTTCGGGGCCTTTAAATCCATAGGAACGAATGCATCTTTAAAGAGGGGAACCACCTCAAAGTTCTCGGGCACCAAAGGAACCTTAAAAGCTCAATCTCTAAGGTTTTTAAGGAGCATAATTGAAAAACAAGTATAGGCACGGTACCCCATGTCCTTACTGACAAACCCTTACACAGATTACATCCCAACTGGAAACTAAGTGTGACCACTGGACAATTTTTATGGGAATTTACAGGTCCAAAAGCGACAAGTGCATTGGAGCTTGTGCGTTGATGAGGCATTCGCATGAGGGCGCAGTTGCGCTATGCAAAAGAATGGAAGGGCATTCGATCAAATTAGCAAGAATTGTGGTCTTGAAACTCCATAACTTGAAGGCCAAAATAGTGATATGCAAAGAGGATAAGAACGGATGGAAAAAGATATTCATGGGCCCATCTCAAGTTCACTGAAAAATCCAACCAACAATGGATGACATTCGAAATTTGGTCAATAAGGGTATGACATTCAATTTCTCTAACGTCCACCACCACCCACTTGAGAAGGGGATAATTACAATGGCCAAAAGAGTAGCAAAGAACAAGACTCTCACACATTAAGCACACACCTCCATTTGGCTTATCTTTACGTGTCTATACTAATCAGAGTTTTAAATTTTGCATAGGAAAACGTTTCATTTTTTCTTTTTATAATGAAATATATCTATATTGATTGTTTTGTTATATTATTTCGAATTTTTCAATTTAATTTTATCATATTTATAAATTTTTCATACATATAGTAATATTGTTAATAATAAGCAAAATAAATATATAAACCATTTAAAATTGATAATGATAAGTATAAGATTAATAAAATTACTTATACAACAAATAATAATTATTGTTAAAATTATTACATTTGTTAATGCTTTTACTTAATTCATTATTTGTGTATTTATTAATTTTAATTCAATATTAAAATATCTTAAAAAACAAACAAATTCAATTTTCTTTTATTTTTTACATAACAATTGAAACAATATATTTCGCTAAAACTCACAAAACCACATAAAACTAACGAAACCAGCTACAAATCCACCTGAAACTAACGAAACCAGCTAATATTACCTAATACTAAAACTAATACGAAAAATTAACTTAAATATATCAAATTTTATCAAAACTAACACATATCAATCGGTACGATCAAAACCAAAATAGTATTAACAACATTGGTACTAATCCAATTGAACCGTTCCTCTAATAATAAGATTTCTTGCTCTATAATAATAATAATAATAATTTGAGAACAGGAGGGACTTCAACCTCGATAACTAAAAGTTTAATATTTGAAACACATTAGCCAGTCAACTCCAAATGGATGCTTCTCAATTATGTTAGAATGCCCGGACCCATAGGATGCCTCAAAAGATCGATCCTTAGAATAAGCTTACAGCAAGAAATAAATATACAAATGAATTCTCTAAAACATTAGTATACCCCAATTCTTTATTTACATTGGAACTCCCAAAATTAAAGCACAAACTTGACAAATTACAAGACTGAATGCCCTTCTCACTCTAATATTTTTCTTTGATTTTTTTTCTCCTTTGTTTCTATTTCTTTCTACTTGTGTGTTACACACTTGTTACTCTCCAATTACATACAAAAATAACAGTAAGAAACTGAACAAAAGAACCTTGTTAACCTGTAAGTATCTCTTTGACATGATGGTCATGACTGCCAAAATAGCTCAAAATCATTACTATACAATGAGCGGTCTTGAATCTCTAGATTCGCGACATGCCTATTTATGAGCTGTGATTGGAAAAGTTTACACAATACCAGTCCAGCTGGAAAAATCCACCATTCACTTTCATCCCTGCATCCAAAATCACACCAAGGAGATACACACCCACGTTAAGCAAATATGGTGTCACAGTAAAATTTACTGTCCTAAAACATCAACTTACATGTTAATATTCCATGGTTGAAGGTTCGGGATCCTTTTACTTGATGATGACCGACTGTTATAGTGGATACACCCACAAAGAAATGCAACACCCTGGAGAAACGAGACATGCTGATTACCATACTTAAAGCAAAACAGCTCACAATCTCCTACTTGAAGCAACCAAGAATACAAAGGATATTACAGTAAAAATATAAGAAATTTTAAGGGAAAAGAAATTATTCATATTGCCATCAAATATTCTTTGAGAGGAGGGAGATTAACATGCATTGGACGAAAATTTTCCTAGTACCTAAAGGGCAGAGGGGGTGGAATAATGCTATTTCGATTCACCATTATGAACCCTTTTGTAAGCCACTTCCCAATTTAACGATTACTAGTCAAGGTTCTCAAAATTGAAGAGGAACATAATTTATATCTTCATCTATACTTCCTTATATCTCTCGTTTGACCAGAAAACTTTTCCTTCTGGCCTTGTATCTCTAGTTTGACCAGAAAACTTTTCCTTCTGGCCTACCAACACCAGTTTTTTTCCTAGGAAAATTCCATTTGACCAATTTGCTTTTCACAAGCTCCTTCCTGACCCTACCTCTCTAGTCTACCAAAGACAATTTAAATGAAAAAGTTAAGTCCTAACTGTTGAGATCTGAAATTAATCAAAATCAGAGAACACAGAAATCCAGTATCTGCTATTCCTTGTCATAGGAATTGTACAAAAAGAAAACCAAAACAAAAAAACCATGCTTATCGAGTGAAATACAGATTAAAAATTACAGGAACTTACGACATTAATCAAGGATGTTATATTCCACAAAGCATAGAAACGTGCAAGACCTGCAGAACGCCTTGGTCCATGACTGAACAAAGCATTTATGCCAGCAGGAAAAGGAAGAAGAATGCCAAGAGGTAAAATAAACAAAACCAGAAAGACATCCAGCAATGATATTGAATACAACTGAAGGAACATAAGCAACACTAAGCTAAAATCTCCTAAAAGTAGTATTGATATGACTAAGCCAACAAGATCCTGCAATCATAAACAATGCATTCAGTAAGATACAAATTTGTAGATAATTTACGAGTAAAAAATAATATAACTCATTATATTCCTGCAAGCTACCTGGTGACCAACAGGTTTGGTATTGTGGACTATGAAAGAGAGAAGGTAAAACACATCTCTCTTCTCTTCAAGCCTTTGTAAGCTGTTAGTATCTATAAGCCCTCTGTAACTCCTCTTCCGCCTTGCAAAACCTTCGCTGGTTTGGTGACCTTGGGTTAAAAGCACATCATCTCTTGTATTACCAGATTGATTTTGCATGTTTGTGGTCTTCACACTGTATCAAACAAGAAAGTAACAGAATTAAATTCCAAATAATTAGGCATCAAATGATTCAATCATATGCTTGTCTTCACAGCATATATATGATTTTTTTTAAACACAACAGTTTGATTTTCTTTCCATCAGACAATACAAGCATTACTCTTTAACTTCAGTTCCTTGAGCTTCTGTCTAATACTCCCCACAGGTCATCCTATACCCGTGGGATATATATTCTATTTATTCACCCTATACCTGCTCAAGATATGCCAACATGCCTTTGGTACCAACCACATTAAACTAAATGTCCAAGTTCAGACAAGTGATGGTATACCAACACTGAAAGCATATTACCGTGAAGGTAGCTCAGTTTTGACTCCTCCATCGGTATTTCTCAAGGATATAGGTTCACTTTCCTCTTCAACACAATACACAAAAAGTCCATACTGGCGATAACCCCCAACTGCAGCCTGAAACCAGGCAAGATCAATGCATACACCATGGATACTCAAAGCAGGATTAGCATTCGTTTCAAGCCATCGTAAGACGGGTCGAAATGTTACCCTCAGCCGTCCACAACGAACCAAGCGTAATTGTGCATTCAAACCAGCCACCAGTCGATACCAAGTAGTAGGGGGCACTAACTGTAAGAGTTATAACAATTAACAGAACTTACATTATAACAAAATTTCAAAGCTGAACCCAAGCTTTCACCAATTACATGGCTAAAATATGAGAACTTACCTGACTCATAACACAGGTAAGAATGTTATCATTTTGAAGGGAAAATGGAGCCATATAACTTCCGTCACCTCCAAAAATAACAGCCATAGGAAACCTTTGAGGGAGGCGAGGAAGGTCTGTTCTCTTTTCATCTCCACCAAGGAAGAAGTCCACATAAGCAAGCATTAAATCAGAAGTTGCAGATACCTACAGCAACCGAATACCAGAATTTCGAGTTTGAAGCTAAATCAGGGAATAATGCTTTAACAGCGATTCTATCAAGCTTAAAAAAAGTTTAAACAAGTATACCATTAATGTGCAACCCAAAACGCTTAAACAATAAGACCTATTTTCAAGCGTTTGGTTTGTTTTGTTACCCTTTTAGACTCAAAAGATACTATACTGCCAGATATGGCACTAGCTCAACTAATGATGTAGCCGTTTATCAGGGTAAACATTTTCACCTCCAAAGATGTAGCAATCTAAGTGATATGCATCACAAGAAGAGCATAAAAATTTTTAACAATCAAACTATAAAGAGATCAGTGCATAAAAGGCATCTATTTCAGTCCTCAGACATTTCTCCATGGTTTACAAAGGATGATAATGAGAAAATCAGAAGCAAAGATGAAGCTAAAACAAGAAGATTGATCCAAAAAGATAACTACAAGATTTAAATCAAGTGAAGCCATAATAGTGAAAAAATCAAACTAAGAGTAGAAGTAAATAGATACCTTAAGCCCCTCATAGAGAGCCCGTGAACGGCAAGAACGTAAGCAAGCATGGTCATATTCTGATCGCACAAACTCACGTAATCGTTGCAATCTCATTCTACGGCGCCATTGCTGCCATGACCAAGCAAGGGGATATGTAAGAATAGAAAGAATGGTGTAAATTGCACCTTCCCACCACTGGTAAGCAGCTATTGCATTAATTTCATCCACAAATGTGTTGTATTCACCCTCATATCTGCCAGATCAAGGACATCAAATCATCGAGTAATAATTAATTATTAATAAAATTCAGTATGCATCACAATCAGAGATTACATAGTGCTCTATGAGAAGCACTTCAACAGAAAAGATAGCAATGTACTCACACAATCTCTTTTATTTCTTCTGGAGGAGTGTGGGGCAGATGCCAAGGTTCACTGAAAGTATTAGGACCCATGAAATACATTCTATGCACATGACTCTGTGACTCCTCAACTCTGTTTGTCTCCAATACCTGAAAGGGACAAAAAGGTACAATTGAAGTCTACCAGGGGGGTAATGGGTAAAGCAAGAAGGAAATTGATAGCCTAGCATGGGGAAAATTACATAAAGAATACAAATATCAGAGCACAGAAGGCAATGAATTCTATGAAAAAAATAAAAAGAATCAACACATAAAAATTGTACACAACCTCGTTTAGTGACTCCAGGAATGGGAAAGAACGATCTATATGAGAGCCATGCTGAGTGGGTGCCGGGCCCGGTAATTCATCAACCCCAACAAATTTCATTCGTGCAACACTAAGCACCAGAGCTAAGAGGATGAGAAGACCCATAAGTAGAAGACAAAATAACCATGGTCCCCCAAATGTGTAAATTAACTCTTCAAGGGCTGTGTAACAGTGTGGCATGTGATATCTGTCTGAAATGCATTCATAAGGACAAGGGGTTTCAGCAATACCACCTGTGAAGAAAGGAGATTTTGTTATTAGTTGACCATAAAGAAGAAATATTTTAAAATTAATTTACGTTAAACAGGATACGAAATCAGAATAAAAATAAGCTTAAGGACAAAATATCCATTCACTGCAGTATAATAGTATGCCATTTGAATCTAAAATATAATCCACTCAACAATGACAACATTCAAATATACCTCGGACAGCAATATAAATGGCACGATGAGGAAGCTCTGAAGCAGGGCAAGGACGACAGAGAGAACTATCAGACCCACTAACATTCTTGTAAGTACCAACAGGACATTCCTGGAGAAACAAAAATAGTTAACAAACTCGAACATCTGAAAGCATTAATCAATTTGTATCAGTTCAAAAGAAGAAACAAAAAGGAATTTTACAAACTAGTAGAAAGAGGTGAAAGATAGATTTGCTCCAACCAATTTGGAGGATAACATTATGTTAATGACACAACTATCAGAAAAAAATAATTTTCCTTCACAAATTCATTCATATTAAATTGCCCCAGATATTCAGCCACATAATTGGATTGGTTAGAATTTTTTCCCCTTTTAACATAAATAAGTTAAGCATTTCAATGAAGACTTCATGTTAATTGGTTATTGAATAATTTTAATGTTCCATGTGCTTCATATAAAAGTATAGCCTCAACTACCAAATTCCACATTAAACGAAAAGAATATGCATATTTTTAGAATGCAATAAAATTGCCGACTTACAACACAAAATGTCCCGTAAAGCCCCTTTGGACATGCTTTACCACTCACAGTTCCATTTTCTCCATCACCACTCTCATCTCTACCTGATCCTCCCCTGTAAAAATGATTAAAACATCACAATGAAATCAAGAGGATAAACTCCATAAACAAGCATCTATTACAATAATTAAGTTACAAGAATAAACTAGAAGGCAATGATACAATTCCTAGTTAAACAAAAGAGAAAAGTAAGAAGCCCCTTTGGCAAGCAGTGACTGCACTGGTTGTAACAGATGATCTGTCATATAAATTTTTTACCAAACCATTTCCGCCAAGATATAGTAGAAGGCAGGTGCTTCAAAGCAATGACATAAGGATCAACTAATCATTAATGCAACCAAAGTGCCCAGGCAAATCCAAAAAGTTAAAAAGCTTCACCATTTGATTTGTAGCACCAAGATGGGATCTAAGCATTATAGCACAACAATTTAAGTCTACCACCCAAATATAATCCCCAAAGCAAATTTTATAAATTCATATTTGCTGTTTAAGGCTTCAATCTAGAACATTCTCAAATAACAAAAAGCAAAGAATACCAATCACTTCGTGAAATAATACAACTTACTGCATGTATTACAATATAATAGTTACTCCATATAAACCCATTGCATTTCTAATGTATCCATGAAACATGCCACATGAAATAATATTTGGGACTTAACACTCCATAGTTAACAAATGAGCATGCTTCTGATTAATTTCTATATTATTTTTCCTTTTATGGATTAATTTCTAAATTTGTTGATGCCTTAAAACAAACAAAAAGGAAGAAGCTACATAATAGTCAGAGAACGCGACAAATTCTGGGTTGAAAAGCTTGTTAGCAGTTATCATACTATCATTTTGCAGGCATACACCACCTGGAGTATTGATAGCCAGTATATCATGGACCTAAAAATGTCCAAATGTGTAGGATCATCAGTAACCAAGCATTCAGAAAAGATATAACAATGGAAACAAACCTTGCATAGATGCTTCCCTTCACACTAGCAATTGGCTGGTACACATCTCCAGTGGGAATGTATGACCAATGAAAATGAATCCTTCCACCTCCTCCACCAGCACCCCCTTTGGGACTACCATATCCTCCAACACTTGAAAGAATAGCAGATTCGCCAAAAGTCAATGTGTGCAGAAACAGAAGTACAGTACCACCAGAGCCACCTCCAGGAGCAATGCTTGAATCATTAGAAACAGAATACTCTTGTTGCCAGACAGTTTCTTCAAGACTTTCTCCATCAGCCCTCACAGCACCCTCAACAGACAAACTTGACAATGGATGCTCCAAAGAACCCATCACTGTTCAGACATAACATCTCATGAAAATTTAAGGAAGAAACTTTAAATACAAGCAGTAGCTATTCACTAAGGCTATGATCGGTAGAGAGGATAGAAAGGGAGAATAATGAAAAAATTTTTAATCCAGTGGCTGAGATTCATAAAAACATACTATTTTGTATCTCAACCATTAAATTAAAATTTTCTGTCCTTTCTCCTGTCTATCTTTCCTACCAAAAGAAGTGTAAGATTTTAAAACAATACAAGAAGTCAAACATGACCCTATTGCCCCCTTTTTTAACATATAACTTAAACTGTTTAAAGTTTCCAACATAAATTATAAGGTAAAACAATCACAATACTTCAATCCTAGGACAAGATGAAAGAGGTCATATTTCAGTAACTGCAAATTAAGCAACCAATCGCACTAAAGTTCTAGTTGCCCATAGCACTGTCATAACAGGGTCAAGGTCCATTAGGCCGAACCAGCCCATTTAATAAGGGCATTAGGCTTCACTTCTTTAGTCCATTTAGAGGAGAAAGCTTTTAGCCCAACCATTTAACCCTTTTAGTATTTTTAATTATATTTATATTTTATATTTTATAATCATCATCATCGTCAAAGCCTTTATCCCAATACTAGGGTAGACTATATAAACCAATATATGACCTCACGATAAGTCGTCAACAGATTATATTTTATAATCTATTTTCTAAAATTATATTTAAAATCTACAATGTGTAAACTTTGTGCATTAGGTTTACCCTTTTATATTTTTATAATTTATTTATAAGTTTAATTCTTGTAGATTCTTATATTGTTCTTTATTTATGTTTACAGATGATGAAATCGGGAATAAGTTGAATGTCATTGAGGAATGATGACTTGATGACATTGGAGGGCATGAGATCTACCATCTTGTTATTATGTCTTTAGTTTCTATTATTGTTGAGACTTGCTATGTTTTTTTGTTTCCAAGTTTGTTAAGCCAATTTATATTATGATTTTAAGACAATGAATATGACGTTGAAGTTATAGATTTAATCTAAATTTATTTGTCGTTATTGTTTGACGTCTATTTCTAAATTTTATTTTATTTATTATTTATTTACTAAAAAATTGAGATGATTAATATAAATTTATAATTTTTTTAATTTTTTTTAATATATGGGCCGGTTCAGCCCATTTAGCCTATTAGCCCTTAGACTCATTTAAGAAGAGAGCTTTTTGGCCCGAACCTAAATGGACCTAGCTCATTAGGTTGGAAGGGTTGGACCACGCCAGCCATTTTGACAGTGTTAGCTGCCCAACATCATTAAAAAAATCTCACTAGTCATATAACCATTTCAAAGAAACAAAGAGTATAAAATGGCACTCAAACTAGCTCATAAAGACTTGCCTATCACAATCTTCAGAAATTAAAATGCGAAAAAGAATCATAAATACATGCCCATGTGAAAAAATGACCCAAAAGCCTTACCTATAACACCACCACCTGCAGTCGAATCAGCCAAGCTCTCGTTTCCACTTCCACTACCAAGTTCACAGGGCAACTCTGAATTCCCATATGAAATACCACCCTCAACGCAACTACCATTATAACATCCAAGCCCCCCTTTACCACCATGGCCACCACCACTGCCGATACCATTTTCTAAAAAATTTCCTCTACCCACGCCACCTATACATCCTGTAGAAGAACAAAAACAAGTACATCCAGATATGACTTTTAATGTATTTACAAATTCAATGGTTCAAGACAAATAAAAAAGGAGTACAATACCAATTTTATGGTGGAAATGATTTGTGTGAATGGATACGTTTGTATGAGTACATATGCAGTTGCATTCACATATGTATATATGTATATACACATATGTATATGTGTGTGTGTGTGCGCACACACACACACACACATGCGCACACACACACACACACACACACACACAGAGATTGAAAAAAATAGAACCTAAACCACAATGCAGAAACATACCCATCCCAGATGCACTGATTATTCCAGAAGACTCTACAGATATTGTCCTTGCCCGATGGAAATGAACAACAGATCCCTTAATAAGACCTTCGACAGTGATGTCCTCAACTCGGCATATCTACAAGCCAAACTAATGAAACAGTTAAAAAAGCAGAATCAAACATATTTCTAAGTTCATTACTGCACAGCTAGATTGAATAATCACCTGGAGAGTAAAAGACAGAGACGAATTCACATTGCAATCTTCAGGTGGATGAAGCAGTTCAATAGGGCAATCTTGGTGCTCACAATAAAGCTTTGGTGTACTGCCAAACAAAAAAAAGAGGAATAGTGAGATATATTATAAAGTTTAAACCTTCAATACAAGGGTGATACAACCAAAATCAAAACTTACACAGCATCAGATGATGCATTCTCTAAAGGACCACGTAAAACAGATCCAGGTCCAACCTTCATGCAAAACAGATATAATTAATGCATTTATCATATGGGGCAACCAATATAAATCTCTAGCATACAATATATACATCCTGCTGCAAGAATTCATCACAACTGGTGAATGGCATACATAAGTATTTATACCATACATGCGGCCATGTTCATGAGCCAACCCTTTCAGTTTAACTTTTATGATGATTAAATCATTTGATAAGTCTAATCCCCCAGCATGAACATGAATATGACAGCAAGGAAAATCAAGAAAAGAACAACAATTTACATAAAATTTACATTGCTTTATTCTCCAACGAAATGAAAAAAGTGCACCAGAAATACTCACACTTCCATTCAAAAAAAGGCTTCCCTAAGAAAATTTTATACTGTGCTTAACATTATAAATCATGGTGAAACTATAAAGAAATCACTGTCCTTGCTACAGATGAAGACAAGCGGAAGGATCACAAATGAAAATGCAAGTTTAGAAAGAGCAGTAAAACTTAATGAGTTACCACTAGAGAACTAGAGAGGCAACTTTATTATCCAAAACTGTCATTCAACCATTAAAGTTTAAACGGTCAAAAACCTTAATTAGCCTCCTAATTGAAACGTTCCCAGCAAATTTAATTTACTTTTGTTTTAACCATATAAAAACAGATTTTAACAAGCCAACAAAATTTATAACCATTGAACCAAGTACAACCAATAATTTATCACAATAAAATAATCACTTACATGAATACTATAAAATAGTGATAGGACCAGACGTTGCGCTTGAATCTTATCTCCTGGTCCTGATAAATTCAATAAACCTTGTCCATGTACTCCCAGATTTGCGTTCGAATGTATGACTGATGATTCCTGGTTATGGAAAAGAGAGGGATGGGGGAGTTGTCAAGACCAATTACATTCTGAGAAAAAATGCAACAGAAATGCCAAAACTGCAGTGAGTTAAACACCTTGAGAACAACTAAATTACTAGTCTCAAGCCATGAAGTTGCAACAGTTGCGTCTTCACCACCATCTATTAGCATTTTTGAATTCCACATCAAGAATATTTTCACAGCCATGCGCAAAGCCCCATAGACCTGATGTGTATCAAATAAGGGGATCATGAAGTATTATAAGCATATTATAAATAGGGAAGAAGAAAAACGGGATAAAAATGGTCAACTGAAGCAGAAATAAATAGAAAGCAGCTGAACAGCTGATATATAATACCCTCATTTTGCAGTCATTTGGCTCCTTTTCTAAAAGGATACTTCACAACTTATAAAAACATGTTAAAACATGAAAATGTGTTAAATGAAGTGGAAATACATGGCTACAATGATACAACAGATAGATCAAACTCCAAATAAAATAAAAATCAACTACTTCAAGAAGGGTATTCTGTTGTGTAAACTACTTAAAAACTTAGCAATATGACAATGATAAGACTTTAGAAGAAAACTGATATGCAAATATGGAGAACATTGCCTCACATAATGATACAAAGAAGAATATGAGACTTCATTCAAGTTCATAAGAAAATGCATCAGTCACCTGGACTATAGAATCACTCATCAACAATTCTTCTGCCAATAGTTCAAACTCCGAAGATGCATAATGTGCTAGCCCAAAGCTCAATACCCCACCACTTAGAAGACTTATCTGTCCTTGCACCTATATAAGGAACAAATATGAGAATAAGATACCTCATGCCAGACCTAAATTTATCTACTGAAATTTTGCAAGCATAACCATAAAACAAGCAATGCAGAAAGAGGCGCTAGAAGAGGTTAACAACTTTTAACAAGGAAAAAAAACAATAAAGAGAGAACTTCATATTACTATTAGCTCAGATAGCTAAAAAGGAAAATAAAAGCCGAATAAACCACTGAAGCATCCAAACCAATCAGAACTAACACCCAGTAATAATCATGTGTTGGAGATATCAACAATTTCGAGCATCTCATCACAAAAATAAAGACTGAAAATTCTCAAACCTGGACACGACTCCAAAGCAATGGAACAGTGGCCCTGGCACAATTTTGAATATAGACATTAGTCCAAAGCGGTTGATAAGGAAACTCCAGAAGAAGAGTTTCCGTGTCTGTTGACAAATTGTGATTGTTGACAGTAAGACTTCGAGGCACAGCATCATAAAGGGTTCCAGCAGCACCAGCATTCTCTGGGCAGCCACGACTATTACCTCCTGCAAGATAATTATCATTCATTACCAAGCAGTCACCATAAATGTACTAAGTGGAGAAGAAAATAAACAACAAATACACGATATTAAATGATGAAATCAGAAAACTCTCAAAGATAGGTCATTTTCCAGGCTTGTCATCCAACAGTAGTTCTATCATCATGAAAGTTATTCATTTATTTCACCATCAAAAGGCATCACTATATTTCAAAGTACTCTAATCTTATAAAAACCGCTTAAACCACACTTAAAAAATCTAGCCAATCTTTTGCTCATTTGTCATGTGAAAAGTGTCCGTTCTTTTAGCAACTTGAAAGTAATCAAGTATTAATAAAATGTTTTATATATATATATATATATATATATATATATATATATATAAAAGCTTTAATTTCTTAATCTTAATAAATACTGAGCTTCTTCCTATGATACATCATAATAAAAAATGGCAAAAACTGGGAAACGTCTTACCATGCACATAAATTTTTGGCTCATCATGCCTGCTGAAAATATCAACAGCCACTCTTCCACCACCCCCACCAGCAAAACCATTACCTCCACAAGCACTTATCCTGCCACTTCCAGTCCTGCACTTCACAGAAAACAGATACTATGACATTAAATCAGTTAATTATACACAGTTAATATAATGACATTTAACCATAGTTATAAATCTAAGAGTCAGGTAATTCAAATTAAAGACAAAGAATTTTATTTCCAGAGCTGCAGACGCTTAAAGCATATGAACAGACCAGTGCTAAGCACATAAGATAGGATTCATCAGCAACCATCTTAATGAAACTAAGATAAAAATACATCAGGCATGGCCTAAATGGAGCATAAATAATAAGACAACCTAAATCCCATTCCTACAACTAACAAATGGGGTTTAAAACTATGTAACCAGATATTCAAAATCAGGTAGTATATCAACTTATATGGCCTAATGATTACATAAGAAAAATGCTAACCACTAACGGAGAAAGTTTCAAGCTCTCCACATTAACTTAATTGAAGTTGCATTACACAAATCCACAAACATTCATATCCACAGCTATTGGATGTTTGCAATGAATAGCATATAGTATGTCCACTGACACAAAACTTTGTTCAAAAACAAATAAATGGACTTGAGGATGTGTTTCATCAATATCCTGAACTCCAGTTAATACATATGTAGGCGAAATAATAGAGCTTTAAGAGGTTTTAGCACATGAGTCCAATTCATCAAAATTCAGCAGCGAATGCCAATGACAATGCCAATGCCAATGCCACCTAATTAAACTTTCATCACTACTATTCCATAGTTTTATGCTTAGAACATCTTTTATTTACAAACTATGCTACATTTTTCTAGTCTTATACAACTACGAGTCTAACACAGAGAAAATTCAATGCTTTCAAGGAAATAATTAACTTGTTAGAATCAACAATAATTTACACTAAAATTATCCTTAGCAGGGTCACATAAACAGCAACTTAAGTATCTAATTTTCTGCAACTTGATAAAAACTAATTTTCTTTATTCCGTACATTTATGTTTTCCACTTACCAAAGAAACAACAACAAATAACCATCCAACTCTGGAAACTAAATAAACCAAAGCACACTAAGAGAACTCTAAGAAACAAAGTTAACAAGAGAGAAACATTACATTTTATGAGCTTTAATATAGATGCTACCACCTGATCCACCACCTCCTTTACTCCCTCCGTCACCCCCATCAGCCAACAAGCTCCCATTCACCTCCAACAACCCTTTAATCTCCATTTTTACCCGACCACCGCCTCCCCCTCCATAATCCACCTCCTTGCTCGTTGTCCCTCCCTTACTCCCATAACTCCACGGGTCCTGCAATGATGACCAGGAATAAGCATCTCCGCCCCAGATATCCTCCGGCAGCTTTCCATTCTCCACCAAGCAACACGCGCCACGGCCCCCGTGACCTCCGCCCGCTCCGTCTACTCCCTGAGGTGTCCCACTCGTCTCTGGCGGTGGGTCCCCTGCCCATCCCGTAGTGTTCACGGCCGAGCCATTGAAAAAACTAGCGTTATTAGCCGCGAGCTCGAAAGTACCAGTAACTATAGTCGAATTTTCGCCTAATGAAAAGTATCCGCTGATGTTTAGGGTTACGGAACAGCCCAAAGAGGGGCAATGGAATCTAACTCCTGAGAGGATGTAGAAATTACCCTTTCCCTCTATGTACACGTCACGAGTGAGGTTCAAATCATGAACAATCTTACACGTGGAATCCAGAGAACCTACCCCGCCGAGATCGTCAGTGCAAGATACTGACGGGGCGTGAGGAGGCGGCGGAGGAGGTGCCGGTGGAGAGTAGTCTTGATGGAACAAAAGAGCTTCCGGATCCGAATCCATTATCAAAAAATCCGGTTCGAAGGTCGAAGACGATCGAGAGATGAGGGTGGTGAGGAAAAGGTAGGTGACGAAATGGAGAAAGCGAGAGCGAAATCGAGCCATTCACTGCTGGTGAAAGTCATTAGAAAGGAGCGTTACGATTCGGTTTTGGAGTAAACTTGTTTATTCGGAAACAAACGGGAACAACTACTGTTGAAACCACCATGAAAAACAAACAATAGTAGAAGCAAACTTTAAAATAATTTGGAATAAAATTTTGTAAAATTTATAAAAAGAAATGAAAACCCTAGAAATTGGCTTCTCTCCGACTCTCTGCAACGAAAAGAAAAAGTTTGCATTGGAAGAGCAAGTACTCTTTTCACAGAGAGGGAGAAGAAGAGAGAGGAATTAAAAGACGAGAGACAGAGCGCGCGCTTTATTGGGGTGAAGAAGATGAGGAAAATATAAAATATAGTAAGGCTTATCTGAGCTTGGTTGTTTTACGAATCTTGATTGGATAGGGTAGCTTTTCTTCAGTTTTGAAGCCAGTCTACATGGACACGTAATCTGGTTTAGGTAAGATTGAATGTTGTAGATTTTCATGGAAGTTAATGCCCTCGAGCATCCTCCAGGAAAAGGCCAAAGGGTTACTTAAAACGACGGCGTAACCTGTGTAGTCCTGAGATTGAAAAAAGAAAATCGTTTATCCACGAAAAAAGAGAAGTTTCCCTTTCAAGCCTAATCTTAACCTTTCCCTGAGACAGTGAATCGAGTGAAAGGCGCGTTAACTTCGAGCGCAAAAACCCTATCAGAGTAAAAGCGCAGCATCAGGATTTGATTGAATTTCTCGCATGGCATGCAAGCTTCAATTGTGATTGGACCAGCAAGAGGGACTTTTCTATTTCCCGTACGTTTTCGATTTTGACAGGCTCGTCACTTGTGTTGCGGAAGGTTTTAGTTTTGTGTATGCAAAGCGGGCCACGAAGCAGTTTTCTTAGCGAGAGGGGTAAGACACGTGTAGTATATGAGGCAAAGTGAAAGCTTTACTTGAAGCTGCTTGCTTGAGAAGATGGATTTCGTTCGTTTTGAATATTTGCTTTTGCCAGCATTATGAAACTAAAAAGGTATAATATTTTATCGTTGGTCATTTGTTAAAAGTGGTACGGTATAAGTAGAGATGATAATGGGTCTCTTATAAATGAGTATTCGGTGTTACTCAATTTGTTTAAGTAAGATTAGGGTAGTGTATAATTGGGTTTGGACAAGATTTGGATAGTGAAATTACTATCCGTCATGGGTTAGGATAGGATTCGGGTAGTTACCTTAGGTACCCGCTACCCGAACCCGATTATAAATAATAATTAATTAATACAATACTTATATTTTTTATATATCGATTATTTATTATTAATGTTTTATTTAATTAAATTAAATCATTATATATTATAATTATGATTTTTAATTTTAATTTATTTTTATAAGTTAAATTAAATTTATTAATATAATGTTTTAATTAAGTTATTCTAAAATTAATTTTAATTTTAAATTTAAAAATCAAACTTTGACTTAATAAACGGGTAGTTAAACGGGTTCGAGTAGTTAAACGGGTATTTATATTTTATAGGGTTAGGGTTTGAGTAGCATAAATAAAAAATAATCGGGTAGTTAATCGGGTTCGAGTTCGGGTATCCCAAATCTAGAGAGTACCCGACTCGTTTACATCCTAAGTATAAGTGGGATATTTTGATTTTATGACTTCTTTTTTAGAATAAAATTTAAATTCGTTATGATTTATGAATTAAATTTTAGTTTGAGTAGTTTAAATTATGGGACAATTAAATTCAAATATTTTATTGTTTAATTTAAGTATTTTGCAAATTTAATCAAGTTTATTTATTTTAATATATATTTTTATTATTTTAATTATTAATTTACAATTTTTATCTTTAATGTTTTGTAAAATAATCCATTTGAGTTTCAGTACAAATAATCAAATTTAATATCAAATATGAGAATTAACTTATTTTTTACTTAATAAATAAATCTAATCTAACAAATTCGATTTCTATCTTGAATGAAATTGAAATTTGAAAAATGTAATCCAATCAAGTTCAAATCATATTTTGAACTCCAATTTAAATTTGAACTAAAATGTTTTATTATATCAGCTGATTCGTTTGTAGGCTAAAGCGATAATCTTGTTTAAAGAAAACCTTTTTCTATCTATGATTAAAAAAGAAAAAAGGATTAGTTGTTTAAGAACATATTAACATAATCTCCCATTATTGGCTGATGTAATTATCTAGTGCATATATTTAATTAAATATACGTTAAATCAAAATCAACAAAAAAAAATGTTAATTATTGTCTTATAACATACGAAACACGTGATAAGAAGATTTAAAGAATTTCAACAACAGCATAAAATTAAAATAACAATTATTTAATATCCATTTGCACCAGTTTTTTGTAACTGTCCAGTCAGAAGTATCCCTAATTCCTAGTTACTTATTTCGTGAGATTAGACATTGGAGGTACTTTAAAAATCATGAACTCTTAAATAATACATAGTATCTGCTTCAAAAAAAAGTTAATACATAGTATCAAAGCTTTTGAACGGATGGACCTGACTTTCTTACATAAAATAAAAA
The DNA here is from genome assembly GCA_031772115.1 of Heritiera littoralis. Lineage (NCBI taxonomy): Eukaryota > Viridiplantae > Streptophyta > Magnoliopsida > Malvales > Malvaceae > Heritiera > Heritiera littoralis. Next base: position 9,816,399 of record JAPDPK010000006.1, on the reverse strand, counting down.
AATTATAAAAAAAAAAGATAATAGTATGTGGCAGAAAAATACTATGATGTATAAAAAAAACTCATATTCTCAGAAAAAAAAAACTCTCTGAATGACGATAAGCGCTAACCCCCGGTTGCTCGGAAGAAGAAGATCAAAAAATACGAAGCGTCAAACGAACCAAAAATGAGGATTTCAAGACGAGCGATCAAGAAATGATAGACAATCAAAATCTCCTGCGGGTTTCATATAAAGATTCCCTCACAAGTAGAAGTGAATTTTCAGACTTCACCATTGACAACCACCCGTCTTTTTTGGATGAGGACTCTGATCAAGAGACCGAATGCTCTGATGAAATTCCGACGATCCTTTTAACAAGAGAAGAAAAGAACAGAATCCGCAAGCCGTGGAAAAATGCTTTAATAGTCAAAACCTTTGGTAAGATAGTGGGGTACAATTTTCTTTATCCCAGAGAATTAGCTCAATGGAAACCCACAGATTATTGCAATGCATAGACTTAGGACAAGACTTCTTTCTCTTTAGGTTCCAAAACCAGGAAGATTTCCGAAAGGTGCTTTACGGAGGTCCTTGGTTTGTGGGATCCTTCTATTTAACAATGCGTCTATGGGAACCTGGGTTTGTAGCAAAATCATCTAAAGCATTTACCACAACTGCTGTATGGGCAAGATTACCAGGCTTACCTATGGAATTTTTTGATAAAGGAATCCTCCAACGGATTGGAAACCAATTGGGTACACTCCTCAAAATCGATACCTTCACTGAATCCAACTCTAGAGGACGCTACGCAAGGATTTGTATCCAAGTCGACTTGGACAGACCGCTCACTCCAAGAATTCGGATAGGAAAACTTATTCAACCCATTCTCTATGAAGGAGTCAACCTTTGTTTCAATTGCGGTCTAATTGGTTACCGGAAGGAAAACTGCAAGCCTCATGAAGCTCCTATGAAAGAGAACAGTACAGCCAAACAGCAAAATGATGATAGCAGCTCTAGCGAAAAAGGGGCGAAGGAGGACGACGGGTTTGGACCATGGATGTTGGTATCCAGATGGAGGCCTAAACAGAACAAAGGCACACGTAGCAGAACGTCTGAACCAGATCCCAACCCGACCCAAAACGAAGATACCAAAGGAAAAGGAAAATTAACCAGCCACACGCCAGGAGAGGCCCAACGGTCACACAAATTTATGGCCACGGCTGCTACACCGCTGGTTAACAAGACTAATGAGAGACAATTGAAAGCAGGAATAGACAACTCTGCGACAGACTTGGGAAAAGGAAAAGAACCAGTAAGTAAAGACTTGGGGAGCCTCGGAACTATGGTCCATCCTGAACCAAATAAGAACAATATTGAAAACCCTTTTGGATTCTTAAGCCTACCGCTGGGATCCTTGTCCACCAAAAAGCAATTGAAATCAAAAGCACCAAAGAAGATTTTTCAAGCAACAAATAACGGCGAACCTTCAGGAAAATTTCCAAGATTTGGAATTGTTATGTCTGATAAAAGGGGACAGAGCAATCAGTTTAAAGCGAGTAATGGAGATCCTCTTCGGATTGAACCCACAAGAAACAGACTGGAAGGTGGAAGAGACAGTCCAAGCTTGGACCCTCTTAGTATTCAACGCAGGTGTGCCGAACTTACAGAATCACGTCAGTCTACTGAATCGGGACTACCAACATCACCCACTCAGGCAAATAGAGGCTCTACAGACGATAAACCAGGGCAATCTTCATCAGATTTTCGTCGTTACAGTGAGGATATTGAGATACAAAGAGAAAGACAACAAGGCATTTCATTGCATATAGAGGCCCATCGTCCACCCAATGACACTGGTGGCCAAGTACCAACAGCAATTCAACAGCATCGAGAAGGAGATTACAGTGATGCAAATACCAAAATATCACCATACTCTGAAATTGTCATGCAAGAATGGATCGGAAAGGTCCAGATGATGCCAGAACAGGCGGATTGGCTAATTAGTCTGTCATCTCGCGAGAATTTTCCAATGTGGTTACTTTGTTAGAACGCTAGAGGGCCGGGAAGCCCAAACTTCAGAAGTGCAGTTATGGATCTCATCCGAATAAATAATCCAAGTGTTCTGATTATAACGGAGACATGAATTTCAGGAGTACGGGCAGAAACAGTATGCAACTCACTGGGTTTCTCAGATTCCTATAGGGTTGATGCGAAGGGATACGCAGGCGGCATTTGGCTTCTTTGGCATAAAGGAGAAGTCACAGTCGAAATACTACAGGCCTCTCCATAAGTCATTTAGGCCTCCGTGCAGGTAAATTCTAACTCTGTCCATTCTTTTGATCCTAATAGAATTTTATCATGGATTATCTCAACAGTGTATGCTAGACCTAGGTTGGAATTTAGGCAAATACTTTAGGATAATCTTGTTGATTTTGCAAGCTCTCATAATCTACCTTGGGTCATAATGGGAGATTTTAATGAACTAATTGATAATTCAGAAAAACTGGGAGGGAACCAAATTAGTCAATACCGGGAGAGACTTTACAAGGAATGCATGAGAAACTGCGGAATGATAGATCTAGCATATGTAGGGAGTCAATTTACTTGGATAAGCAAGAATCATCATGGACAAGTGATTAGGGAAAGATTAGATAGGGCATGGGCAAACGGAGATTGGAGAAGAGAGTTCCCCAATGCGGTCCTCCGGCACCTTACGAGGATCCACTCGGACCATTACCCGATCCTTTTAGATACTAGCCCTAATAACCCCTCTTTTGGAAAACGCCCATTTAGAATGGGAACTATTTGGTTCTCACACCTACAATTTAAGGATGTAGTTACATCAACCTGGAATCAAGCTAATGACCAAATTCTAACTGCTATCCCTCTTTTCAAGGAAAACGTTAGCTTATGGAATAAAAATGTTTTTGGAAATATATTCCTTAAAAAGAAAAAACTTAGAGCTAAACTTAATGGAATCCAAAAGGTAGCATCGACTTCCCACAATGGTCAGCTTTTGAAACTTGAAGAAGAGCTTGAAAAGGAATATATTCACATCTTTAAACTCGAGGAAGAGCTTTGGGCTCTAAAGTCCAGGGTAGAATGGATATCGAATGGGGAAAGAAATACTTGGTTTTACCATCTTAGCACCATCCAACATAGGAGAAAGAACAAGATTATCCAAATCAAAGACAGCATGGGGAATTGGATTTCTGATATACAAGGGCTAAGATAACTAATCCTAAACTATTTCTCAGGAGTTTTTACAACCACCATGGAAACTAGCCTATTTGCTCCTCAACCCACATGTAGAAGCTTAGTTCCATTATCCGAGGAAGATAAGGAAATACTTAATAGAGAGATCTCCTTTGACGAAGTTTTAAAAACAGTCAAACCCATGAAACCATTAAAAGCCCCGGGTCCGGATGGACTTCACCCAATATTCTACCAGAAATGTTGGGACATAGTGGGAAAATCTGTCCACTCTCTTGTGAATCAGATCTACTATTCGAAGAGAGTTCCGGAGAAGATCAATGAATACTTCCTATGTCTTATACCGAAGGTGCCAAACCCTGAATCAATCAATCAATATCGACCAATAAGTCTCTGTAATACTATTTATAAAATCTTCACCAAAGTGTTAGTCAATAGATTTAGACCTATGCTCTCCCGAATTATCCATCCTCTTCAAACAAGCTTTGTAGCGGGCAGACGAGCACAAGATAACGCTATTATTGCCCAAGAGGTCATTCATTCTCTAAAGAGGAAACAAGGAAAACAAGGAGCTTTCCTAGTTAAAATTGACTTGAAAAAGACCTATGATAGGCTGGAATGGTGTTTTATCCGTGAAATGCTAAATTATTTCCAGTTCCCAGAAAACTGGATAGAGGTCATCATGTCATGTATTTCAACATCGACTATGACCATCCTTGTAAATGGAGAACAAAGTGACAAAGTGATTCCTACGAGGGGAATCAGACAAGGTGACCCGTTGTCACCTTACCTATTTATCCTATGCATGGAATACCTTTCAGCAAAAATTTTAGAGGCTCACGAAGACAAACAATGGGACCTCATCCAAATTGGTCGTCGTGGACCAAAGATCACCCACTTCTTCTATGCGGTTGACTTGATTCTCTTGGGGAAGGCTAACCCCAAGACTTGTCAGTCAATCGTGAAAGCGCTTGATGACTTCTGCTCCAAATCAGGGTAAAAAGTTAATCTAGCAAAATCTGTTATTTTCTTCTCTAACAATGTGAGTGCAGGGGAGAAAGAAGAGATCATCAATCTATTGGGAATCCAATTTGCTGACGATATCAGTAACTATCTTGGTTTTCCCTTAACCAAGAAAAGGAGCAGCTCTAGCTTCAGATTCCTGATAGATAAGCTAAATAGCAAATTGGCAGGATGGAAGGCAAAATCTCTTTCATTGGCAGGAAGAGTAGTCCTTGCAAAATCTGTCCTTAATGCTATCCCAAATTACTATATGCAAGGAACTTACCTACCAAAAAAGACCTGTGAGGAAATCAACAAAGTTACTCGAAATTTCATCTTGGGTTCAACCGAAAATCACAGAAAAATTCATATGATCAAATGGGACACAGTGACACGAACCAAAGAGGAAGGCAGCCTTGGAATCAAAGATATGCACAGTCTCAATAAAGCTAACATGGCAAAATTCAGCTGGAGATTCCTAACTGAACCAGAAAGCATATGGGCCAAAGTACAGAAAGCAAAATATTCTAGAGAAGAAATTTTTATGAAAAAAGTTTGTTCCTCAATTTGGAGTGGAATGAGGAAATCTTCAGAAATACTTGAAAAAGGAATACGTTGGGTGGTAAAATCTGGAGCTCAAACATATTTTTGGAAGGACGACTGGTCAAGCCTTGGAGCATTCAACTCATTCATTTTTGGCCCTTGGCTGCCAAACGATAATAATGTCTTAGTCAGGGACATTTACCATGAACATTCTGGCTGGGATTTTGAGTCCTTAAGTGCCCCACTACCTGATAACCTCATTCAGAGAATCAAAGCTATCCCTCTTCAGAACTCAAGCCAAGAGGCAGATTTAATTTCTTGGAAATTTTCTCCAACAGGAGAATTCACTACTAAGTCTGCATACAATCTTGACAAGAACAATCTGGAAATTAAGGATGAATGCTGGAAATCCATTTGGAAAGCCACTACCCCACCAAAGATCCAGATATTCACATGGCAATGTCTTCATGGGAAAATAGCAACAAGGCTTGAATTGGCTTTAAGAGGATTAAATATCTCGCCCACTTGTCCATTATGCCTTGAAGAAGATGAGTCCATTGTTCATTACCTCAGAAACTGCCCTACTGCTAGAGAAGTGTGGAATCATATTATAGTCTTAAATGAAGTTTAGGATTCTTTTGAAGCTGACTTTAAGATCTGGTTGCTCACCAATATTAAAATCAAAGAGTTAGACCCAAGGACAGGAGTCCCTTGGAACCTACTGTTCTCTTTAATGATTTGGTTTATATGGATTCGCAAGAATAAAGTTGTATTTGATCATCTACAGGAGAATGGCAGAATTACTGCAAACAGGGCCATATAGAAGGCAAAGGAATATTGGGCAATAATGAGCCCTCTAACTCTAAAGAAGAGCATATATGAAGTCAATGTGGTTTGGACAACTCCTCCCAACAGTTTCTACAAAATAAACACTGATGGGTCTGCCATAGGGAACCCAGGAAAAGCTAGCGCAGGTGGAGTTATTCATGACTCCAATGGGAGATGGATATGTGGTTTTGCTCGAAATATTGGTATCACCTCAAGCACTTGTGCTGAACTATGAGGGCTTAGAGATGGTTTAAAACTTGCTGTCACAAAGGGACTAACAAAGATTGTGGTGGAATGTGACTCCTTGAATGTGGTAAGATATATTAAGGAAGGAGTATCAAGTTCTCATACTTACAGCTCCTTGATCTTTGATTGCAGGTTTCTAATGGAACAGATGGAACAAGCCTCAATTCACCACATATTCAGAGAAGCAAATGAAATAGCTGATGGACTGGCAAAATTAGGAGGAGATGCTGAAGTGGATTTTGTTGTATTTAACTCACCTCCTGAAAGCATAAAGCTTTCTCTGTTACATGATGCGATGGGATATAGTAATCCCAGAACTTTAAAATGTACTCCCACATAGGGTGTAATCTAATTCTATAGAAGTTCTTTATTTCATAAAAAAAAGAAAAATACTATGATAAAAAATGAAAAAATTTGTATGGTACTGGTACCTAGGAAATTGAAGTAGGGCCCACTCATTTTGGATTCAATTAAGTCAGCTTCAGCCCATTAATATTGGACAGTGAGGCATGTGTGAGTCCGAATTAGGTTAATTAAATCAAGGTATAGTCCAAAATTGTCAGTCAAGACAAATTTACTTTAGCCTAATTTTGATAATTTATGTATATAATTGATGTTGTCTTATGTTAAATTATGTTCATATCATATAAAATATATAAGTTTTTATACCAACACATTAAATACGATATCTTTTTAACTTTGTTAAATTCATATATAATTTTTATCAAATTTTAATTAATGTTTTCATGCTTTTTTTAATTTATTTTCATATCGTGTTTAGAATTGTTTAATTTACCATTCTGGATGGACAATGCAAGATTTAGGGAGTTGAGAGATTCCAGCTAGATTTAAAGAAGCGGAAAACAATAGAAACCACAATTGCAAGAGACAGGAAAAATAACAAGTTTTGTCAGAATATTACAAAGTTTGATGGTTCATTTGGAAGAATATGGCCCAAAATGGAGACAAAAAGAATATGACAATACATTCTTTATTTCCTTATCAAGATCATAAGAACTTGAAATTTTATAGTTTGTTTTTTTTCTTTTTAAATTTGCCTGAGTTTGATAGTTATCACGACTTTTAATGCGTGGTTCAAGCAGAGTAGCAAGGCAATATAACAAAAGAAGATGTAAGAATGACAATAAAAATTAAGATTAATCAAAAGAGATGAAATAAAAATTTGCAAGTGAAAATTATTTGTTCCAAAATGTGTAAAATGCCTAAGTGAAGGCTTTAGGACAACCTCCAAGTTGCCTAAAAAAACACCATGTTTGTACAGGTGAATCTACTATTTGCTTTTGCCAACTTCAAGATGGTGATTCCTTTGCCCAACAACATAAAATAACAATTATTTAATATCCATTTGCACCAGTTATTTGTAACTGTCCAGTCAGAAGTATTCCTAATTTCTAGTTACTTATTTCGTCAGATTAGACATTTGAGATACTTTAAAAATCATGAACTCTTAAATAATACGTAGTATCAAAGCTTATGAACGAATGGACCCGACTTTCTTACATTAAAAAAAAACCGAAAAAGATAATGGTTTGTGGCAGAAAAATACTAGATAAAAAATGAAAATACTTGTGTGGTACTAGTACGATGGTACCTAGGAAATTGAAGTGGTGCCCCACTCATTTTGGATTCAGCTAAGTCAGCCTCACCCCATTAATATTGGACGGTGGGGCATGTGTAAGTCCAAATGAGGTTCATCAAATCAAGGTATGGTCCAAGATTGTCTGTCAAGACAAATTTACTTTAGCCTAAATTCGATAATTTACGTATAAAATTTGTGTTACATTACATTAAATTATATTCATAGCATATAAAATATACAAGTTTTATACCGACACATTAAATAAGATTTTTTTAATTTTGTTAAATTCATATATAATTTTTTATCAAATTTTAACTTGTGTCTTTATGATTTTTTTTTAATTTGTTTTCATATCGTGTTTAGTATTGTTTAGATTACCTTCTTCATTCTGGATGGACGATACAGGATTTAGGGAGTTGAGAGATTCCAACTAGATTTAAAGAAGCAGAAAACAGTAGAAACCATAATTGCAAGGGACAGGAAAAATGACAAGTCTTGTCAGAATATTACAAAGTTTGATGGTTCATTTGGAAGAATATGGCCCAAAATGGAGACAAAAAGAATATGACAATACATACTTTATTTCCTCATCAAGATCATAAAAAACTTGAAATTTTATAGTTTATAATTTTTCTTTTTAAATTTGCTTGAGTTTGATAGTTACCACGACTTTTTATGCGTGGTTCAAGCAGAGTAGCAAGGCAATATAACAAAAGAAGATGTAAGAATGACAATAAAAATTAAGATTAATCAAAAGAGATGAAATAAAAATTTGGAAGTGAAAATTATTTGTTTCAAAATGTGTAAAATGCCCAAGTGATGATTTAGGACAACCACCAAGTTGCCTAAAAAAAACACCATGTTTGTTCCCCAGCAACTCATCTATCATAATTTTGGAGAATGAAAGTTGCATTCTCAGGCTCCAACAACAAAAGCAGCCAGAATAAGAGCTATTTCAGACTGAGAGTTTCTAAATGCACTACAATTATTAATATTTAAAGTTCAAAATATTTGAAATCAAAAATAAAGATAATTTTAACCTTAATAAAAGAGGTAAATATCTTTTATATAATCATTAAATTAAACCCTTCCACCTTTACCAACCAAAACCCTTTAGTTCATATTATATTATTTCAGACTTGTAGTTAGACCTGTTCATGGGTCGGGTCGGGCCGAGTTCGGGCTGAGCTCATGATAAATAATAATAGATTTAGTAAATGCCCAAGCCCACCCGGCTCGTAATTTGAGCTTGATTTTTTTATCCAAGCTCGTTTTTTTTTTGTATTATAACTTATAAGCTCGGGCTCGGCCCGCCCAAATATAATTTTATTTATTTTTTAAATTTTAAATTATTTATTTATTTTTATTATTTATTTCCTTTAAATTTTAATTTAATTTATCAAAATCTATATGTTAATTTCATATTAAATATTTTATAATTATGTTTTTTTAATCAATAATGTTTTTTATACATATAAAATTATATTATGCTAAATAAATATATAAAAAATAATATAAAATAATATAATACATTAATATCAGACCAGGCCCAGGCTTTGAAAGACTAAGCTAAGGCCCAAGCCCATTTTTAAAACGGGCTTAAAATTTTGTCCAAGCCTGATTATTCGATCAAATATTTTTGTTCAAGCCCGACCAAATATCGAGCAGGCCTTCGAGCTTGGGTGGGTAGCCCAGCCCTTGAGCAGGTCTACTTGTAGTTCTATCTTGCTTTCATGAAAATGAGACTTGTCAAGGCTGCATTATTGTCACAAAATAAGAGTAATTGCTTTGTCACTATCATAATGTTTCCTAAAGGCTAGATCGTTAGACACTAAAAAAATGGAGTAACTACCAATCTTTTCCTAACTAAGTGTGATTGGGCACTTCTTTGAGTGTATCATCCTAAAGAAATCCTCAATTAGGTTTTCCTATGAAAAATAGGTTTTGGTCTGCGTTTTGAGAATTTAGGTTCAGAAGTTCATTTACATGTAAAGAAGGTTATAACACTCTTACAACGCCCAAAATCTGTACTATTTTAATATTATGTTATTTTAAGTTAGTCTTAATTTAATGGTCTTTTAATATTTATTTTTATTGTTTAAATATTGCAAATTCTTTTAAGATTTTTTCATCATTCAAGATGAATTCTTAAAAGACTCTTCGCACCTCAAAAGTATTCAAGGGGTACTTTTCGACTCCCTTGAATAGGTTGCATTGTTGAAAGTATTATTATTATTTATTTAAATTTTATTATTTCTTAATTTATTATTTCTTTGATTATTATTATCATTTTATTATTTCTATTTTTATTTTTTATTATTTATAATTATTTCTTATATTATTGTTATTATTTTTATTTAGAATTTAAATATTTAATATTGAAAATATCTCCTAAAATTTTTATCGTTCTAGATAAACTTAGAAGAATTCTCTCACCTAAAAATTCTTCATGTATTACTCATTCACAATCACCTCAAAGATTCCATCATCAAAATATTTATTTTATTATTTATTAATTTTATTCTTTTTTTTACTTTATCTTTATTATGTTATTATTTTGATTATTATTTTGATTTATTATTTTTTATTATTTTAAAATGTTAACTTTTATTTCTTTCTTTTTTTTGAAAATGCTTTCTAAATTTTCCATCATGTTAACTTTATTTTTTTTAAATAAAGAGCTAAATGTAACATGAAATTTTAATTTATGAAAGATCAAAAAACTTGAAATCAGAATGAAAAGTCGTATGTATATGTTTTGATTGTGCTTTTTTGAGAGGTAAGAACACTGCTTTGTTGGTTGGTTGATATGATTAATTTTTTCAGAATTAGTCAAGTAACATGGTGTCACGACCCGAAGGTCGTGACGTACACTTATCAATCACACTTATACCGTTTTCTCAAATTTACAAATTAAATTTTTCTTTTCACGTTAAGGTTTGTATTCGATATTAGTGTCACCACTAAACAATTTTTACCTTTCTCAATTTCAATTTAACTTAACACTGTCATTTAAAAGGTTAACTCCTAAGACAAATCAACTTACTTCCTCAATATTTTAATTCAACCAGGCCAAAAGAAAAAGATCGTAAACCTCCTTTTATATATAATCCATTTTTCCCAGTTCATTAACATGCAAAATATATACATATATCCAACATCACATCTCACTCCACAATTCACTATTTATAGCATCATACACAACACACATTCTCAGAATCTTTACAATAAGCACATCCATAATCCACAAGTTTCATATTTGATATATAACATTAATATTTCGAATCGCACTTGATAATCATACTATTCATATACTAATCTAGTGCAATTCCTTAGTTACATCCCAAACAATTTCCAATGCCATGTACTGTGCATTACATAATGTTTATACATGATAACCAACATGATGTGCAAAATTTCATACACCTCAAAAGTAACAAAAGCAGCACTCGGAGGACTTAAACAAGTACCACTACTAGGTACAATCCCCGAGGGCCCACACAGAACTCTAAGCATAGACTTTAGCTCGTATGACTGCAATGATGTTAGAAAGGGGTGAGCAAACCACGGCTTAGTAAGTAGTTTAAGTAAATGCATATTAGACTCATGTCGATCTACAAGCAAGTGTAGAAAAAGTAATGCTAAAGTGACATGTATGCATGGTATTCAATCACAATTTTAAATCAAAACACTTTCGCTATGCACTTCAGTTCAAAACACTTTCGCCTTGCACTTTAACTCAAAACACTTTCATTATGCACTTTTATTTAAATCAAATTCACTATGCATTTCGATTAAATCAATTCACTATGCTTTTTGATAAATCAGTTACTATGCATTTCGATTAAATCAAAACACTATGCCTTTGATAAATCAATCACTATGCATTTCGATAAATCAATCAATATACTTTTCAATAAATTAATCAGTAGGCACTTCAATAAATCAATCAGTAAGTACTTCAATAATTCAATCAGTAGACAGTTCTATAAATCAATCAGTGGGTATTTCAATAAATCAATCAGTGGGTATTTCAATAAATCAATCAGTAGGTAGTTCAATAAATCAATCAGTGGGTACTTCAATAAATCAATCAGTGGGTACTTCAATAAATCAATAAGTTCATAAAATGAAAATCAATATCCGTTAGGCATATAGCCTCGATTCGTTGAAATCAATTCTGATAGTAAAACGACAGTATGTAGAGTTTAGGCAAGAATCCTCAGTCAGTGATGCGATAACAGTGTCCATCCTAGCTAGTGATGGAAAGATGTCGCAAGCAACACAAAATCTATGGCCATAGAACAGTACTCCAGTCTCGCTGATTAGTCAAGAGTTAGAACTTGTCTGCTGATTTTCCAGACAAGCCTAACAATTTACCTAGAGCACTAGGCTCGATAGGTTCAGTACAATAGTTTAGAGCACAAAACTCAATAGACAAGTAATAAGGACTTATTAAATCAATTTTGAGTTTGAAATATAAGGAAGTTTCGATTTATTTCAAAAGTCCGTTTAAACCAAGATTTTGCGATTTAAAATATAATGCAAGTTTTTAAAACATAGATATTAAATAATTAAACTCAAAACATACTATACATGAATGCACATATGCATCAATTTACTTTACTTAACATGCATGCTTGGCTGGCCATAACACACAAGACAAAAAACAAGTTTCAATCCAGCCAAAGCATAAACGAATTTATAAAATTTAAACCATTCCTACGAGATGGTGCTAATAGACTTTACTTAACCCACTTACCTTATGCATTTAGCAAATATCTTCTTCAAGCTTCCAAATTACAATTCAAGCTCCTAACCGCTTCAAGTCACTATAGATCAAATCATTATTGTTTCAATAACCTATTATTATTATGCTAAAAACACATATCTTAGAGCCAAAACCAATCGAGTTTGCTTCAACGTCAAGAATTAATTCTTCACTATAATAAATTGATATATATATATAAATATATATTTATACATGCTAATTTATCCTCCCATAAATATATGTGTGTGTATTGATCACATATAGAAATATATATTTTTTACATATCTATTAACCTTAAACAATTACACATTAATTTACTAAAACAAACCATAATCCTTTACTCTTTTTTTTGTCCTTCTATTTTAGCACCTTGGCCAATACCTTTTCTCCCCTATTTTGGCACCAAAGTAGCAACCCATGTCAAGTGCAAGGTTGAAAACCAAAGCGCATGGCTTGGAGAAGAGGGTGGAAGCAACTATTTCCATTTGTTTCTCAATGCAGTAGCAACATGTGGCCTAAACCCGTCGTTCACTAAGAAACTACTAATAGCAGCTTGAACCTTGCTGTCGTTCCACCATTCAAGTAGCTATTGTCTTACCGAGAGTTGGCCTTCACAGTCACCAAAACACCAAGCTTCAGCAGTGCCAAAATGCATTTGCTTTCTTCTCAGGTTCACTCCCCTTTTACTACTATACTCTTTCTTTCTACTTCAATCTTTCCTCTCAGCTTCACCTCAACAAAGGCTAAATCCACACTTAATTTAACATCTCATCATTAGCTTATGAGCCCCAAAAATCTTGCTTAATCTCCAAAACAAAACTTATTAAACATTGTCTAGAAGCTAACCCTGATAGCTCACGATTCTAGCCTTCAAAACCTCTAAGTTTCAATGCCTCAAGCCACTGCTTCAACCTAGTTTCCTTCTCCTCCCTCGGCTTTGTTTCAGTTCCTCTTTTCACTTTTTCATTTCCTCTCTCATGTGTCTACTTTTTCACTCTTCTTCGCATCACCTTCTCTCTCTCTCTCTCTCTCTCTCTCTCTCTCTCTCTCTCTCTCTCGCGCTTATAGTTCGCTGCAGTTTTCTCCTTTTCTTTCCTTAGCCAGGAATAGTGCCCCTATTTAGCTGGGTTGGCTCTCGTTTCAGCCACTTAAAGCTCCTCATTCATGCCTCAAACAACTTGCTTTTGCCCCTGACTAACCCTATTACAGCCTCAATAGTAGCACCAAGACCAATGAGAACTGCCTAGCTATTTCCATAGTTCCTTCCACCACACCCAGCTTGTTTCAAGCCAACATGAGCCCTCTACCTCAGCTTCTTCACTCTTTCTCTCTTGCTCGTGGCAGCTTTACTGAACGTTTTATTAAACTATTTCTGACTATTTTCTTTTCGTTTTATGATCATTTATAAATCATTTTCTAATTGTTTTCGGAACATTTTCTAACTATTTCTTGATCATTTACTAACTGGTTTTTGATCTATTACTGATTATTTTCTAATTGTTTACTAACTATCCTCTGATCATTTATTGACTATTTTCTGATCGTTTTCAAATTTATTTCTGATCATTTTCTAATTGTCATTAATCATCTTCTTATTTGTGTTACTGATTGTTTTCCAATGGTTTACTAATTGATTTCTAATAGTTTACTGGCTGTTTTTGATGGTCTACTAACGATTTTTCCGTTTGTTTACTGATCACTTTCCAAATGTTTATTGATTGTATTTTGTTGTCTATCGATTGTTTTTTGATCATTTACTAATGGTTTTCTAACATTTCATTAATCGTTTACCCAACTATTTTTTGATTATTTTCTATCTATTCACTGATCATTTATTGACCATCCATCGAGTGTATTTGAAAAGGTTTTATTAAAATATACACAAAGGATTTATTGAATATTTTATTAAACTATCTACAAAGGGGTTTATCGAAGGAACCGTTGACCATTTTACTGAGTGCTTCACTAAGTATTTACTTAATTGTTTACTAAAAGATCGAAAGGTTTTTATATGAATTTAATACGCTTGAATTCCTTTTCTACGAAGTTTTGACATTCTCTATAGTCGGATTTAGGAACCAAGACAAATGAGGTGCTCTAAAGCATCTTTCTGTACTCAGTTTGGTTATCTAGCTGATTATAGTATCTTTTTGATAGAGTACCCAAACACTGTTTTAATAACGACTATGAGTTATGAACACGTTTTCGACACATGCATATAGGTGTGCATAATATCGGTTCTTACATATATTTCTTACTAGGCTTTTCCCAAAGTTCACCCCCTCTACCTTTCAGATCCATCTGCAGAAATAGTTGCTTGTTGAGAGAAGATTCTGATAAGATGCCTACAAGGATTTTCAATATTGTATCTTACAGGTATGGTATTCAGACATTTGTTGTATAGTACCTTAGTGTGTAAAGGGATGTAAACAGCAAATTAAAGAATTCTGAGTGTCTACTATAGTCCTTATTATGGGTTATTACATGGAAAAATAAATATGTATTGTGAGTAACTGTACTGGGATTGATGTGAATAGTTAAATGTTATATAGCTCAATAAATTTTAATATGATGTTTGAGTGGGGACACTTAGCACAGTCCAACTGACTAAATGAAATACTGAGTGAGAAAGGAAAAAGTTAGTGCCAATTTTTGGTAATTGGAGCGTGACATCAGGTGAGTGGTGATCCACAGAACTTAGCTTCTTATTTTTATTTTTTTGAAAGAGAACTTGGCTTTTTAAAGCAAGTGTTTGTATTGTTCTTTCATGGTTTGACTATGAGCAAATAATTTAATCCTTATGTGCTCTATGGTTTTGTAGAGGTAACGAGAAAGTGATATCTTTGTCTTTATATGGGTTTGTGTTAGGTTTTCTATATGCTTTTGTTGCATGAAGTGGTCTACCAAGTTGTGAAGCATTTTTTAAACTTATTATTGAATTTATTAATTAGTTAATAAATATGGTGGCGAAGTTGGAAAAAAATATGTTAGAGTCTATGAATTGTAGGTTGGCATTGAATAGGGATAGAGGTTTTGAGATTGTGCACAAAGAAAATCAGCATACATTTTCTTTGCACATTTCATTGTGTATTGGTTATGTATTTGTTTCTTTATTCAGCCTGGTAGATCAAATCAAACTGCAATGTCCAATAAAAGAAAATTTGGAGTTGTTGATGCATCTACATTTAATTATGTATGGAAAGGTCTTGGTTTGAGGTGGAAATGAAAACAAGCAACCACATCAAGGAAATTGCCAGAAGAAAAAGAGATAATGGTGTCTAAAAAAGGGAAGAGAAGTGCAATTGCTCCAAATGTGGGAACAGAAGGAAGTTAGAATTGACTTTCAAATGTTGGAGCTGGATTCAAGTTTATCTACATTGAAACTTTGTTAAGATTCTGATGATTTTAATATAAGGCATTTTCTTTTTGCAAAAAAAAAAACTGTTATGATTAAACTGTGTTTTATTTGAACATTGAGCTTATAAATTAGTATTTTGGTTATAAACTTGAAATGGCAAATTATTTTGTCTTTATTCTGCCTTATTCAATGGCTTAATCAAGAATTTTGGCTTTCTTAATTTGTGCCATTCACATGATAGCATTTTGATTTTCTCTTCTTTTTGCATTTTATAGATTGATGTATTGATAAAAAAATTTCTACAGATTAGATTGTTGGTGCACTTAATACTATATCAACAATTATACTTCATGGAGATCAGGAGCTATGAAAACGATTTATGAGATCGATAAATAATATAAATATTATTTCATATAAATTTTACAACCAAGTAGCTTCACATTCCAATAAATCCAACTTCCAATATTGTAGCAAGACACCCTATAAACAATCATGCTAAAGACAGCACAAATTTCTTGCCCAAGACAATACTAATTTATAGATTGTTTATTCAGCTACAGGTCTTAGGTAGAAACTGATTTCATATAAGCATGAACACAAAAGGACAGTGATTGGAACAACCAACAGAGCCACCATTAATAATTGAAGTAGTTTTTGTTCCTTTATGTTGAGGAAATTCCTCATCCAAGCCTGCTGAACGTGGAATACTTCTCTTAGTTCTAGTACTGCTCCTAGCCAAAGTAGCTTCAACTTTTGGAGTTGGTTTATCTCGAGGTACTCTAACTGTCTTTGCAACATTAGTGGGGGGAAACTTCTGCAACAGAGATGTTTCATGGATACCAAAAGCCCTCTTAAATGAATGAGGCTAAGTAGCAGTGTAGTTGTTGCTGTTTGTGGGGCTTTATTACTTGTGGTTGGAGCTTAGCTTACCTCTAGTGATCCAATTCTAGTGAAAGAATAAAGTCTTGTCTTGTGGGAGTAACATGCATTAGTGGCAATTTTTGCACCTGAACATATCAACACAGGGTATCATTTTTTAAAATATAGTTTTTAATTATATCTCTAAAACATCAAAAGAGGAAAGTGGGAAAAAAAAAGACCCATTACCTTGAATTATGACCATATAGCAAATTTAGAAATCATGTGTGCCTAAATCAATTTGTTCCATGTAAAATACAACATCTGCACATTTAGTTACTGCAAGAGATGCATTGTCGACACAGAATCAATTTCTCAAATATTTTCAATTACAAGGAAATTTAAAACTAAAAATGAGACTAAATATGTAACATACATGAACTTAATTTATTTCCTCTCCATCTCAAAATACAGTTTAGTTTCTTGACAAAGGGAATTCATATGCTACTTATTTTTATCTAATTTTATTAGTACCAAACAAAAACCGATACATTCATTAAGTACATCAATTCGTTAGTTAGTTTGTGAAAGGAGAACAAACAAAAAGAATGATTGAACTCTGGCATTTTCACGTTTTCACTGCTCACATTTTGTCATGGTTTTTACAAGAACCAAATACAGGTATCGTAAATTTGAAAATATAAATAAAAAGATTACTGATCAAGTTGCATATATCCAAAATGCATATATCTGTTTATTTTTGCCACATCAAATTTACGCATATTTTATAAAAGTCAGATTGTCAAAAAATTAACAGAGTTTTATGTCAATTATTAGATTCCATCCAAAAAAAAGACTTGTATGATGAAAAATATTAGTTTAAAAGCTTATTTAGATGTAATAAAAGAATAAAGGCTTTTTAGATTTTTAAACATAGATTAGAGGCTTTTTTTTAATCCTTTTAGCCTAATCTAAATTAGACTAAAATATGATATCAAAATCAAACCAATGATTAATATGATAAACAAAAACCCAAGCTAACCTAACCGCCACTTCTGCCAGTAAATAAGTTGAAGCCACCGAAACCAAAGCATTTATCTCACGGTTCATCAGTCCACACTAGGACGATTCCTCGGCTTCGCATGAAACTTTTCTTTTTTTTTTTAAAAAAAAAATATATTTATATTATATTTAATAATAAATGAAGATAATTATTTTAAAAAATATTGATCTATTAAATAAAAATAAAAATATTTAATTTATCAATTAATCACAGTATTTATTTTTATTTTTATTTTATTTTTTAAAAAATAAAAAAATTCTAATACAAAAGTAGAAAATTAAATAGACCGAAATAAAAAAGCTTATAAAATATTTAAATTTTTATTTAGTTTAACCTAATTTATTTGTCTCAAAATAAATTTAGATTAAATTAATCTCCCACCATCATTATTTCTTTTTATTTGGGGTAGTTTCTAAATGTTTAATATTGAATTTATTTATTTATTACTTTATTTTCTCTTTTATAACCATCGACTTTTATATTTAAAAAATTTTCTTTAAAGGTTTTTATTCATACATTTATTTATATATTTGTTTATTTGTATTTAAGTTTTAAAAAATTAGTTTTGGAATTTTTGCTTTATACTATAATTTTATCATTTTTTAAAATTTTTATATTATTTGTAATATTTTTAGTATTTTATATAAATTTTTGCAAACCAAATTTTTTAGGTATTTGATTTGAATTTGTTAAAAAAAAAATTTAATACGTGTTTTTATGAATATTTGGTTTAGTTCCTTAAAAAAATTCTTTGAATTTTAATTTTTTTTCTCTCTCTCACTTGTCATATCTTTCACTTTTTTTAATTTTAGAAAATTAATAATAGTATTTATAAAAGAAAAAATTGTGAGTATTTGATTTAATTTTTTTCAAAAATTTTTTGTTTCAACTTTCATTGTCTCTCTCTTCTTTTATAGTAAGTTCATTTTAGTATTTTAACATTAAAAAATTTTAAAATAAATATTTTATAAAAATTACCTCTAGAAAGGTAATGATGTGTCATGTGGACAAATATTTTAACCTATGCGGTGTCATAATTTTTATCAAACCAAAAAATATAAAATTATAAATATATATAAATAATATTTATGAAACCAACTCAAAATAGAAAAGAAAAAGAGATAGGAAACATGTCATATTGTTGTTAATGAGATTCTTTTTATTATGGATTATAAATGCACTTGGCTGGAAAAAAAAAGAAAAATTTAAGATTATATTACTGGAAAGCAAGAAAAAAAAGAAAGGAAGAACGAAAAGAAAGTAAATACCGGAAAGAAAGAACAAAAAGGAAAGGAAAAATTTAAGATTATATTACTTTAAAAAAAAGAACAAAAAGGAAAGAAAGTAAAGGAAACAAAAAATGAAATAAAAATGGAAAGAGAAAAATTAAGATTATATTATTGGAAATAATAAAAACAAAAAGGAAAGAACAAAAATGAAAGAGAAAAGGAGAAAACAAAAAGGAAAGAGATAACGAGAGATTTGTTTAAAAGAAATTAATTTATAGGGATTCTTCTATAATAATTTCTTTTAAAACAACTTTAAAGTTTTATTTGGTAAAAATGATAGAAAAAGATAAAAATGAAAAATTTGATAATTTAATGTTTAAATTTCATAATCACTTTTTTATTTTGTAACTTAACTATTAAATTAGTAAATTTTTTATATTTATCTTTTTGCATTCTTATTATCGAGCAAAATCTAAAATTCTCTTGAATTACTGTCAATGTTCACTTTGTATTTTAAGCTTTTGGTTCAACAGTAAAACAACTTTAAAAGCGATTTTTTTATATTAACGTATATTTTTATTAAAATTATACCGTATTTGTATTATTAAAATAATTTAATTATGTATCATAAAAATTATTAATAAATTTATTTAAATGATTATTTACCATTTAAATATGTTATATAATAAATTATTAATTTTTTAATAATATATTACTTAAAATAAGTTAAATAAAAAAAAACATAAACCAAAATAAATTATCCGTACAAATAGTTTTTTTTTTTTCGTCAAAGTATCTCAAGCATTCAGTTTTTCATTCACGCAAAGACAAACGGTAGCATTACCCGACGGTGATGCATTTTACCACAGCCAATCAGAAAGAGATAAGAACAAAAAAATCCAATTTCGTCGGGTCCCACTAATACCAACGGAAAAGACTAAAACTAATGACTTAAAATCAACGGCCACGATAAGCCCGTGACATAGAATTGTCACACCGTCACATGTACCATCTTTTTTCAATTTTAACCATAGGTAAGGAAGTGGAGGCGGTGATTTTTTAACTCAACCATGGTTATCTGGAAACAATACGGGTTAGAAATGCAGTTTATATTGAAGAGAACCGCTCCTCTGATTCAGAGGACGATGTCCAAAAATGATGATCGGACAATCAACCCGACCAAATACTACCGTCGAAATCCCCGCGTGGGACTCATTCAACGATTCGACGATCAACATGACCTCAGTTAACTATGACTGTAATATGCCCAACAGTCCTTGTCCCGTCGACTACCTCGCGTCACTCCGCCGTTACCTCCAGTCAAACGACTTCGAGTCTGACTCGCTGAGTGAGGAATCCGACTTACCTGTCGATGCATTCTCCTGTGACCATTTCCGGATGTACGAGTTCAAGGTGAGGAGGTGCGCTCGTGGCAGGTCACATGACTGGACTGAGTGTCCGTACGCCCACCCGGGGGAGAAGGCTAGAAGAAGAGACCCGAGAAAACTCTATTACTCTGGAAATGCTTGCCCAGATTTTCGCAAGGGAAACTGTCAAAGGGGTGATTCCTGTGAGTTTGCTCATGGCGTTTTTGAGTGTTGGCTCCACCCTGCTCGTTACCGTACCCAGCCATGCAAAGACGGTACCAGTTGTCAAAGAAGGGTTTGTTTTTTCGCTCACACGCCGGAGCAGCTTCGGGTCTTGCCCAAGCAGAGTCCGAGAGGTAATGGGTCCGGTTCCGGTGATCTGGATTACGTTGGCTCACCCATACGCCACCGTCTTGACTTTGTTTCTTCACCTTCTTCCATCCATGCTTCACCTTCAGACTCACCTCCTATGTCGCCAAGTGGCTCATTTAACTTGGTGAGTGAACTTGCTGCTTCTATGCGCACTTGCAAGCTTGGTAAGGCTAAAATGAGCGGTGCTTGTTCTTGGGGCCTGCAAATGGGATCGGGTTTCGGTTCTCCTCGGGGCTCCACCCTTCGACCTGGGTTTTGCAGCTCTCCTTCAACTCCAATTCGTACACCTACTCTGTCTGGCCGTGGTCAGTTCGACCTCTGGGAATGTAACGCATTTGAAGAGGAACCAATGGAGAGAGTGGAGTCTGGGAGAGACTTAAGGGCAAGGATGTATGCAAAGCTGAGAAAGGAAAATTCTTCTGATCGACTTGATCCGACTGGGTCGGGTCCCGATATTGGGTGGGTATCCGAGCTGGTGAAGTGAAACTGATCCTTTGAAATGGACTATGGCGGGTACTAATAACTCAACTTCTGCTTTTGATTTATTTTGGGAATTTCGAAGAAGAAAATCGGTGGCCTTCGATTCTTCTGACTTTGTGAAAATTGATGTTGTTTCTGATTTGGATAAATTGCACTGTAAATAGAAGACGGGGAAAGAGAGATCGTAGAAGTCTCTATTTTGTGGTGCTACTCCTTTTAGTTTATTTTGTTTTTTTTTAAAGGAAGATAGTAGCAAGTTTTGTACAGACAAGAAGGATTTGTTAGGGCTGCCGAAGAACGGGTAGAGTTTTGTTTCTCATGTTGTCTATTATGAATCGTAATTTCCTTATCATATTCTTCCTGATTATCTCTGTATATTCGTTTATCATGGCTAATCAATGTAAAATACTTCTTCATTTTGTCTTCGACTTGATTTGCTTGATAGGACAATAACACTGTTAGTAGATTAGAGCTAAAACGAACTCTGCATTCCCAAAGAAGAAACGATATTTGATATTCAACATTTCCTTTCTGGTAATATTTTTTCTGGACCTTTGGGGAAGACATAAAGGGAGACAAAAAATCGGCAGCTTTTGCCCAGAAAATGCAAAGAGTAAACGTGCCAACATTGGCTTTCAAGCTTTCAGATCCAAAGGCTTTGGAACTAAAATAAGCGAAGAGCGAATGTTACCAATTTTTCCGGTTCTAGTGTTCCCCGGATTTTAGATAATAATACCTTCACAAAAACTTTACGTCAAAAATTGACTGACATGAAAAATATAAATTTTATTTTTATTTTTTTATCATATTTATATATAATTTTATTTTACGTTACATTTATATTTTTTATTTATATTATTTTTTATCATGTAATTATATATCAAATTATAAAATTTAAATCATATTTATATATAATTTTATTTTACGTTACATTTATATTTTTTATTTATATTATTTTTTATCATGTAATTATATATCAAATTATAAAATTTAAATCCATATATATATTGGTCCACAACGTCTTTAGTCTTGATTATGAACCATCAAAGAATGGGTCTTTTTTTTTCCTAAAGAATTGGTCTCGGTTTAATATGTCTTTTCATATTATCATTTAAAAATGGGGAATTAGGCAAAGCTTATCTTAGTGCGGTTGAATTCTGAATTCTTCAGTTTCAAGTTTATTTATCATGTCTTTTCCATCATAACGAAGACAATAACGACAAGTGCAACGAGTCTAAAATATTGATTTGACTTGCCACCCTATGTAGAGAATTTTTTCCGGTATTTTATCCAGTGATTAGATTTGTGACGTGGACCCATTGGAACTGATAAAACCGGTCCTTATCTGCTCATAAACATAATCCTTTATTCTTTTAGTCTATCTCCTCACAGCCACTTGTAATTGCGATTTAATTAAAAAATTAATAAAGCTTGATGTGAAAGTTTTAGTGAAAAGACAACGAACAAAAAAAAGGTACGCAGCTGTGGCTGCTTTAGTTTAATTAGAGATTTTGGGTTCAAATTTTAGATATGTAATTGTATTACAATTTTTGAACATAAATTTTATCATTTTTTAGATTTTATCTGATTCGAATTTAAATTAATTTTATATTAAAAGGATGCGAAGAAATCGGATGATTTACATAAAAAAAGACAACGAACCAAAAAGGGAAAGTTTTAGTGAAAAGACAGGATACGGACGTTGCCTCAATGGTCAAAACTGAAGAAGAAGCATTGTCCCCTTCGACTTGGAGGCCGGGCCAGGGTCCCATTAAAAAGTCTAGTTCCTAACCACTGGACAGTGGGCCCGGAGTGAAGGATTTGTTTAGGGGACAATACGGGTATTGGATTTTTTTTATTTTTTATTTTAAATTAAGGAGGCCGACAAAGGTGGACGAGAGTTCCAATATTTATTTTTTCAATGTAAGCGAGCCTTTAAAAAGTAACTGGTGCATGTGTGTGTGGTGTTTGTAGATATTAATACTATGCTGGCTTGCTCTTCAAAACTACTGCGTTGCGATTGTTTTGCCCCTTAGGATAATCATCAGGTCCATCGCCAAGGAAGTTTTCCACCGGTCAAACTGAGAGGGGACAAACGGGTCAATTTGGACGGGTTCGATATATTCGAGTTTTAATTTTTTTGATTTTGATTTTTTTTATTTCGAAATTTTTCGATTTTGAATTTTTTCGATTTTAGGTATTTTTGATTTCAAATTTTTGTTCAGTTTCGGATATTTTTGGGTTTGGTTATTTGTGGTTTCGATTCAATTTCGAGTTCGATTTAGTTTTATTCAGGCGGGCTAAGCAGGTTTAGTTAAATTATTTTAAAAGTTTATATAGTTAAATAAAAATATAATAGAAATACTAAATTAAAGTTAAAATTTAATAAATATTTATATAAATATAAATATAAATTTTTACATTTTAATATTTTTATTACTTGACAATTATTATTTATTTTTTAATTTCTTGTGATATTCACATTTGTTATAAAATATATAATTATATATTAATAATTATATAAAATTTTATTTTTTAAGTGAGCCAAATATATATATATATATAGAGTAAAACTAAAAAAAGTGAAAATCCAAAAATATTAGCTATACAAATAAATAACTAACAAATTATAAATAAATCACACTAAACAATTAAACATTTATATAAATGACTTTATGTTTTTAACAATAATTTATTGGATTATTGTATTTTTTGGGTTAACATTGGGCCATTGGAATTTAGACATTCTTAGTTCAATAAATTTCTTTTTTTTACTTTGTTTTATTAGCTTTTTTAATAATTATATTATATTTTTAATAAAATTTTAAATTTTTAAGAATTTTTTTTTACATCTATTTTGTCTTTTAAATATCAACATAATTAGTAATTAAATTAAATCTAACCGCATAACTAGTTAACTAATTGTTCAATTATAATATTAAATAAAATTATTGTATACTTTAAAAAAAACTTAATATTATGAATAATTGGTCAATTAATTACCTCAATTTTATATTTATTTTGTTTTTAGTTTGTACATAAATCATAATATAACAAACATTATTATATTAAATATAATCGTACTCGTATGCATTAATTAATCAAATATCTCATTAAAAATTTAGAATGTTAGATTAAACAAGTTATATACACCAATTGACATTATATTATAAATAATAACATTTGATATAATCATATAATAGACAGTTATACACCAATTGAGTATTAATTTTTTTATGTTCATATTAACATAATAATATTAGATATACACCAATTGATCGAATATCTAATTAAAATATTAAATAATAGATATTACTAAATTAATTAATATAATGCTAGTTATTTAAATGTAATTAATAATATTAATAAAATATAAAAACAAATTTTATTAAAATTACCACTTACACATTAATACTACTTTAATATATTATTAAATTACACTTTAATTTACTATTAGAATTATTATTTTTATCCACACTTTAATTTTACATTTAATAGATAATAAATAAATTATTTTTAATAAATACTTAATTCTATCAAAATAATACTTCCACACTCACATATTACATAATTTATTCTTAAAAGATTATTATAATATAATATACAAATCATTATTATAAGATACCAAATTGGTTTATTCATGTATAAGATTATTATAATATAATAAATAATTAATTACCACTAGCTTGATTTATAATTTTCTCTTTCAATAATGTCTAAGCTTATAAAAAAAATTGTACTTTTAGTGTTTAATTTAATTTCTTAACTTTTTTAATCTTAGAAACTTGAATTTTAATTTTAAGACTAGGTTTTTTTAATCTAATTCAATATCTTTCTATATTTAAAACTTTAAGAAAATATAGTTTAAATTTAATTTTATTAAAAATATTTTTAATGTGTTGCACAAAATATTCAAAGTTTCAAACAAATATTGAAATTATATAATTTTTGTATACATTTGATTTATTAATGTATTAAAATTAAAATTTTATTATAAAATAAAAATAATAAAATGTTAAAATGATTTTTATAATAAAATCAAATGTTAAATTAATAATATATTTATTATTATTAATGCAATAAGTATAATGTTAAAAATTATTTTATATCGTATATTATGGTGTTTAAAATTAATTTAATTTAATTTAATTAAAAAGATTCAATATTTATTTTGCTAGTAATACATAATTGATAAAAATTGTATAAAAATAATAATTGTTTTCAAAATTTTAAAATTTTTTAATTAAAAAAGTGTCAATTATTTATTTATTTTTAAATAATAATTATATAATTATAATTTGGATTTTCTCAGGTTATAAATTTGGGTTTTTACGGGTTTTGGATCAGATTGGTCTCAGTTTCGGATCGTATCGGGCACGGGTTATGTCAGGTTTGGGTTTTTTCGGTTTCGAGTTTTTTTTTGTTTCGGGCTTTTTCGATTATGGATCTTGGACTTTTTTGATCAATTTAGGCTGATTCCAGTTCGATCTCGAACGAATTTTCAGGCTCGAACCAGTTTTTGCCACCTCTGATCAAACTAATATGATGATCCTCCATTTGCTTTGCACCGATTTTGTATTTTTATCATTCCATACAATACCGTACAAGAAAAATGATGGCCTTTGAAATGATCCAATAAAGCGGTTTTTCTAAAGACAATCATTTTTAATAATTATTTATATTATATTATATTATATTTTTAATATTATGTGAAAATCGATTATTATAATTACATATTATTTAAAATGTATTTTTTTAGCATTCACATACTTTAATTTTTACTATTCATATGAGTAACTTATCTTCACTTAAAATTAAAAAGTGACATATCCAATAAAATTGAAATGTTAAAATGTAATTATAAAAGTGATTATTGCTAACATCCCCTTTTTATGCCTAACAACAATATTTGAAAATACCAAGAATTTTGATCAATGTGATATTTCACATTTAAATGTGTTTATGAGATTGATTTATCATAATTTGAAAATAGAATTATTTTTATACTTAATTTTTTTAATTATTATTTTATAATTCTCCTATGAAATTTATTAATTAATCTCCTAATTTCGTTAATTTCCTCAAATTATGCATATAAATAAATTATAAAGAATTAAAGTCATTTTGGTGGTAAAAAAGGAGCTCAAAATGAGACAAAGCTACTAAAAGACAAAAAAGGTGAAAATTGGTCTTGAAATGCACATAATTTCTCTCATCCACTTAGCACTTCACATGTCAAAGTACTATTAAATTTTGGTGGATAAGAAAACTATTAGAAAATGAGCCTTTAGCAACCAAAATTTGTAACGACTAAAATAGTTGTTGCAAAATCTCATGACATTTGCAACGACTCTTAATAGTCGTTACTTAATTGATTTTTTTATATTTTATGCAACGATATTTATTATTATTGCAAATTCTTATTAAATTGATAACGATAAAAAAAATTATTGTGATATCTTATTATGTTTGTAATGACTTTTAATTGTCGTTACTTATTTGATTTTTCTTTATATTTTATGCAACAACACTTATTGTTATTGTGAATTCTTATCAAATTGACAACGATAAAAAAAATCGTTGCGATATCTTATTATGTTTGCAATGATTTTTAATTGTCATTGCTTATTTGATTTTTCTTTATATTTTATGCAAGGACACTTATTGTTGTTGCGAATTCTTATCAAATTAATTACGATAAAAAAATCGTTGTGATATCTTTTTTATGTTTGTAGCGACTTTTAATTGTCGTTGCTTATTTGATTTTTCTTTATATTTTATGCAATAATATTTTTTATCGTTATGAATTCATATCAAATTGATAATGATTAAAAAAAATTGTTATAATATCTCATTGTTTTTGCAACAACCTTTTATTGTCTTGCCTAATTAGTTTTTTTTTTAATATTTTATACAATGGCATAAAAGTTGTTACGATATTTATATCACATTTGTAACGATAAAAAAAATCTGTTTTGAAATCTTATTAAATTAGCAACAATTTTTCATAGTTGTTTATATACGTAGTTGATTAAATTTACTAATTTTATATCATAATTTGGATGAAAATAGTCATTTTTAAATTAAATTGAAAAATATTTAATTTACCATAAAAAATTAAAATGGGATTTAAAGCAATTGACACATGTAGAATATGATTAATTTTATAAAGACCACCATTAATATGATATACACACACACATACAAGTATTTTATAAAATTTACTAATTTTACTTTATAAACAAATAAAAATTGTCATTTATTTTTTTTAATTAACTTGAAAATTTTTAATTTACCATAATAACTTGAAATGGGATTAAAAGCTATTGACAATTTGTCTAATATAGTATACTTATTAATCTTATAAACATTAATATGATATATATGTTTATATACTTGATTGTTAAAATTTACTAATTTTATATCATAAATGGTAGAAAAAAGTCAATTATTCTCTTTTTCTTTTCTAAATTAACTTGCAAAATATTTAATTTACCATAATAAATTGAAATGAGATTGAAAGCAATTGGCAATTATCATATATAATATAATTATTAACCTTATAAAGACCACCATCAATATGATATATATGTTTAAATACACAACTGATAATTTACTAATTCTTCTATCATAAACTTGGAAGAAGAGATCAAGTATTATTATTTTTCTCTAAATTAGCTTGTACAATATTTAATTTACAACAATAAGATAAATTAATAGTACTTATATTTTCAATAAAGTAATTAAAGTTTGTGAATGAAACACATTTGAAGATTGAAAAATTTTTTAACTAAAAAACCTAATCTTTATAACAAAAATGCAAATATCTAAACTAATTAACTAAAAAACCTAATATTGATGACACGATACGGTTTAGTGCCCCAAGCTAAAAAGTTTGTTTCATTTATTCAAATTTTAAGTGCCAATAATCTTTTATTGTAATATTTAATATATGATTGAAAATTCACATTTTTTTAAAACTGAAGATATTTTGTGTGTTATAAGTAATAATTCCATCATTCCACTCAAGCTTAAAAGCACCAATTATTTTGTTTATGAATAATGCTTAAAATGCCCCAATTTGAATCAATGATGAACACTCTTAATTTAAATCTTGCTTTCAACCTTATATAAATATAAATTATAATTAATAAATCATAATTATGAACTATGTATGATATGTTAAAATATACTTGAGGTTAATATTTATAAATGATAAATGATTAGTAGCTATAGTGTATAATGATGTTTAATAGTCTCAAATATATAAAAATTTACTTTTAGCTAATTCTAAATAAACTTTAATTGTCTCTAGCATGACAAAGTTGGATATATAGTTTATAATAACCAATTTGATTACAAAAAATGGTGGACACATGCCATTGTCACATGGACGCACAAGTGGATAAGAAAACAAATGGATGGTACAAGAATGTATGAGGTGTCCATGAACTGAAGTAGAGGACTAACTAACATGGAAATATCTTCTGAAGAGAGCCAATCAATTGAAAACAAGTGGCAATAGGTGCCAACTCATCTATCAAGCTCAATTATTTTTATACCCTTAGTTTAAGTGACTATTTAAGTAACATTATGTGCATAGGGCTAGGGATCAGTTGCTAAGGTTCTTAGACTTTATTTTTATGCTTCATTTACATGGTTTTATTAGTTTAATGTAGGCACCAATTTACTTGATTAATTTACTTTTCAATTTCTTTGTTATTTCACTTGTTTTCTTTATATTTTCATTTAAATTCCACTACTTTCTTTTGAGTGTTCTTTAAAAACTGTGTTACCATTTTGGAATTCCAACAATGAAGTCATCTTTCGTCTATTTTTCCTTTGCTACTTTTGGTTGTGACAAAGCTTAAAAAGCAGGGGAGGCTAAAGAGGTTGAAAAACTACCTCAATAGCTCTTGTGTGTAAGCTTAGTCTACATCTTTTCTTTGATATTTATTTTGCTGCAATGAAAATCTTAAGCTACTATTCTGGTGTTTTTATTACTGTTTTATTGTTCAATTTTAAGTTTAAAAAGTATTGATTTCTTGTTGCATTTTCATTTTTTGTTCAGCTTGTTTAGGCATCACATTGTAATTAGGGTTGGTTTAGTCCCATTTTAAGGTATGTTCCTGCATCATTTAACTCACTTAGGTTCATATATTACTTAGGTAGTTTTGACTAGTTTTGAGTTAAGGTTTAGTTTGGCAATCATAGCATTTTCATGGCATTTACATCATTTCCTGATCAGGTTAGGCGTCACTTTCATCAGGTTTCCAGCTTCTGTTTTGCTTCACTTTTAGCATCATTTAATTAGTTTCAAGTTATATTTAAGTAATGCATACAAGGGGTTAGTGATTAGGAGGTGTTTGATTAAAGTTCCACATCATTTTCACTTAGCATTTCATGCATGTAAGCTTGCTGTCCAGCCCTATTTGGCGTCAGTTTCGGGTCAATAGTTGCGGTTGTTTTGTTTCCCTTTTAAGGCCCATTTGGTTAGCCTTAAGTCATATTAGGATCATACATTTGTTAGGTAATTTTTAGGATTTAATTAGATGAGCCTTTATAGCATTTTTTTTTCTATTTTGCATGAAAATCCCCTGTTTAGGCGTTACTGCCAACTGTGAATTAGGCTATCGTTTTGAGTAGTTTTAGGTGCATTTCATGATTTAATTCATATTAGGTTAATATAATTAGTGGTTTAAGAGTATGTAATGTTTGATCACGTATTATTAGCATTTTAGTTGCATTCTTACCTTCATTTTGCATTTGAATACAGTTCTGTCCAGGTTTCATTTCAACACTACTATCATGCATTTAACTACTGTTTTAGTGTGTTTTAAGGTGTCGTAAAGTAGTTTTTAAGTATAGGGTTTAAGTTACGAAAAATTTGAGTAAGTTTCCATGCCATTTTGTTTTATCATTTCCATGCATTAGATTAGGTGTAATTTGCATTAGGGGCTTCGGTTTTTAGGGGCAGATTAGGAGCTATTTTAGGTCATTGTTAGTTCTATTTTTTAGGCATTAGTTAGGGTTAATTTAGAGTTAGAGGTTCATTTATAGTTAGGTTACATTAATTCAATATTTGAAAATCCAAAAGTACAAAATGTTTTCATGCATTCTTTTTATTAAAAATTAGTAAATCATGCACTTCATTAGTTTAGAATTCATTTAGGTGAAGTATTTATTTTAGGGTTACCATTTAATGTTAATTAGGGTTAGCGCAATTAGGGTTAGTATTAGGGTTTTAGTTATTTCATGCATTATTTTTTTATCTATTTTCATTTTTACTAGTCTTAGTTGATTTTAAATTAGTTTCATGCATTTTTATTTTCATTTTAGGATTTTTACTCATATTTTCGTCAATTGCATCATTGACCTATCTTATTAGTTAATTATAGTTTTAGCCCAAATTTTTTCTAATGTGCATTTTTGTTTGTTTTATTTTACAGTCTTTTTAATTTCATCTTTAGCACTGTAAGTATTTCTAATTTTCATTTTATTTTTATTTTATTAATTACTAGCCTTGTAAATCACACTTTTAATTAACTTTTATAATTTGCTAGAATGCATTTAGTGTGATAATATCCAGTAATTAATTAAGGTCTTACATAATCAATATCTGTGAAAGTATAATCCTGAACTAATACTCCTATATTACTTGTATAATTATATGCACTTATATTTCTCGATACCCTTAAGGTACGATAAATAAGTCATCAGGATAATCAAGCCCATCGCCAAAGAAGTTAGTGAGTCAGACTAATATCGCGATCCTCTGTTTTTTTTTTTTTGTTCAATGCGATCCTCTGTTTGCTTCGCACCGATTTTGTATTTTTATCATTCCATACAATAACGTACAAGTGAAATGATGGCCTTTGAAATGACCCAATAAAGTGGTTTTTATGCTTAACAGCATTGTATAAGTTAAAAAAGGAATATTTGAAAACACTAGGAATCTTGATCAATGTGATATGTCACATTTAATTGTGTTTATGAGATACATGAAAGAAACCATATAATTTAACTTACTATGAGTATTATTGATGATGTGATCTTATATAGTGCAAGAAATATATAAAATGTTACAATAGAAATTGTCAATTGTCATTAAATTTGACACATTTGCATGTATTTTTTTCGTATAAAGAGGTAACAAGTTCAGCATAATTAACTCTGAACAAGTTTAATCAGTATTTCAAGCGTGCATCATTATTGTTAATGACTATGAGCTTTCAGCTTAGTCGACTTTACTTTTTGTGTTGCACAGTTTCTATTTCCCCAAGCTCCGTATCTCCAAGCTTACTTTTATCCATAACTGGAACCGCTCCCTCGTGTTCAAAATTGGGTTACCTCAATAAAGGGGCAATGAACGTAGTAGGGGACCTCGAGTCCTTTCCAAGGGACTAAACCTTCTTGTTATTGCTTACAGGTTGATAATTATATCAATTTTTGGCTCCACACTTGTTTGGGTAAAATTGCTAGTGGTTGCATTGCTGATGTCGATAGCTTTGGCTTCCTTTCTTTTTTCTCGTTTTGGAAGAATTTCAAGATTTAATATTCGAGTTTTGTACACAATGAGGTCGTTAGAAGCACAGTAAATTAAGCAAAATTTTGTTACTTTTAATTTAAATGGAATGAAAATCGAATTAGGGTACTACTGAGAATTGAGGATGGGAGTACATTAAACTTAAAGCTCTACAACTTTATCTAAACTAGAAGGGCCCACACATTTCTCGGAGTGCTGGCGGGAGAGGTGCTATACCAAATCAAAGGGACAATCCAGCAGTCCTGATGGGGGAGGGGGACCCAAGTCTTCCTTTTCATGGACTAGAAACAACGGCCCATTGACACCGTCCCAAGCTTCTCTTATATGTTCCCGCCCTCACTCGCATCATAATTTTTTTTTTTGAAAGGCGCAGAAAATGTATTGTTGAAAATCAGAGAAGGACAAGACATTGAAGCCAGCGTGGGCCAGTAACAGACAGAACAACGATCAATCAACAAAAAGATTGACCCGGCTGCCAAAACAAAGCACAAAAGAGAACCAACCGCCCAAAGAGGCAAAAACACAAACAACTAAGGGGCAATACCAAAACAACAAAGAACCAAGAACACCATCGGCAAAAGACCCAGCTAGAAAGAACAACCATAAAACAACCAAAGAAAGGACCACAACAAACCAAGATATCCGCAGCAACCAAACCATACAAAAACAATTGTCAGACGCTCTGCACGAACCACCCACACTCCCACACAAACAAAATCAAACCGCCATGCTAGATCGGAGCACCCGAGCCCCATCACAGAAGAGCTACACGTCAACCAGAACCAGGCAAGGAATCACACTAAAGCACTACTCATTAATCACCAATAAATCTGAAGCTCTATTCACACTCTGTTTGGCAAGGGAATCAGCAAGCTCATAACACTCCCTGGGGATGTGATGAATATGAAAACCAACTAATAGAAGTTTCAAATTTTTGACTTGGGAAAAGATATTCCTAAGTTTCCAAGGAGCTGTATCAGGCAAGGAGAACCATTTAACGGAATTAACCGAGTCACTCTTAATATCCAGGGAATGAGACATGGCTCACTTAGACTTGGAAAATAACACAACTGCCTCAAACACAGCGCAGGCTTCAGCAACGTTAGAGTCAGCCACTCCGATAGACTTGGAAAATAAAATTTTAGCTTCCCCCTTATCATCTCTCAAAACCCCACCAATACCGGCTGGTTTTGGTTTACCTATGGTAGAACTGTCCATGTTAAATTTAAGAGATCCAACAGAAGGAGGCATCCACTCAGCAACTAGTCTAGGCTTTTTGATTTTAGGGGGCTCTAACACCACTAAAGGAAACTGATAGAAATCATAGAAAGATGAAGAGCTCGATGGCCATTTAGTCTTAAACCAAAAAGCAACTCTGAGTTTAACCACTTCCATAAGACAGTTGAAATTAGCAACCTTATCATTGAAGACAACGTCGTTCCTAAGTAACCAAATTGACGAGACAATGGTGAAGAATGCCATCTTCCACGCCTTATCACATCTGATCTTAAGAAGTGTGCTTTGCTATGCTAAGGAGAAGGACATTGGATTTTGATGACAAATCCAACTAATACCCTAATAATTGCAACATAGAGCCCAAGTTTTCCACACTTCCATACAAGAGAAGAAGAGATGTTCTATAGTTTCGCGCTCAACTTGGCAAAAAACACAGTTAGCGTTATCGTTGTTCAACAAACCCTTTTTGACAAGAAGATCTTTAACAGCAACCTTCCTTTTCAAAAGTTGCCACACGAAAATTGCAACTTTTGGGGGTGCAATACCAGTCCAGACATACTTCCAAAAATTGGATTTCTGACTGGAGAAGCTAGGCACTAAGCTGCAGAATTCCTTGGCCGAGTACCTTCCATCTGGAGACCCTTTCCAAATTAGAGAATCATTCAGCTTCCTACACACACTGCTCGTTAATCAATTGAATAAAGTCTTGCCACTGGTTAAGTTCCCAATCGAAGGGATTCTTTCTTAGTTTAAAATCCCAAATCCACCTATGGTCATCCTAAAACCCAAACTTCTTCACTTTACTTGTCTTCCTCAATGCTAATGCATAGACACGAGGAAACAATAGTTTAAGAACCGCCCCTCAATCCACTTGTCATCCCAGAAGTTAATTCTGTCACCGTTGCTAAGCAAAAAACTTATCCCACCTAACAAGGACAGAGTCTGAGTGAAATTAACAGAGAGAGGAGAAGTAATATTCCTCCACATGTTGGAAAACCTCCTACTACAACCTTGAAAAGGAATAAGGTCATCATGATCACCACCATACTTGCCAATGATCATAGATTTCCACAACGTGTTCTATTTCGATCCATATCTAAATATTCACTTATTCAATAGCGCTGTGTTTTTGGTTCCCAAGTCGACGATACCCAGTCCACCATCGTCTTTGGAGTTGCAAATAGTAGACCAATTAACCATGTGAAGTTTCCTGACTGAGGAATACCCTCGCCACAAGAACCTTTTCTGAATGTTATCCAACTTAGCCTTAACACCAGCTGGGAGCTGCAACAATGACATGTAATAAATTGGCAACTAGGATAAAATCGATTTGACTAAAGAGACACGACCTCCAATAGACAGAAATTTGGTTTTCCAGCTAGCTAGTCTCCTTTCAAACTTCTCGATGACAGGATTCTAGAGGCTTGCACTCTTAGAATGGAACCCGAGAGGTAAACCAAGATACTTTGAAGGTAATGACTCGGCCTTGCAGTGAATCACATTCGCCCAGCTTTCAAGAAGGTGCTGGTCGACACTCACCCCAATAAGACCGCTCTTCTTAAAATTGATCTTGAGACTTGAAAGAACTTGGAAACATCGAAGCACCCTTTTGATGTTCACCAGCAGCTTCAAATCGAGCTCACTGAAAATAATAATATCATCAGCAAATTAGAGATGAGTCAACTTAATAGAGCTATGCCCCACAGTAAAACCATTAAACAATCCAAAATTAGAGGCCTTTGTAAGTAGAATGCTGAGAGCTTCGACCACAATATTAAATAAGAAAGGGGATAGCGGGCACACTTATCATAACCCTTTGCTCATGCAGAACTCCCTTGAAGGAACCCCATTCACCAAAACAGACACAGAGGCTAAGGTTATACACGCTTGAATCCACATTCTCCACTTAATCCCAAAACCCATCATTTCCATAACAAAATCCAAAAAGCTCCAATCCACGCTGTCGTATGCTTTCTCGAAGTCCAGTTTGAGTACTAAGCCACCGATAGCTTTCTTCTTGATATCGTCAATAACTTCATTAGCAATAAAAGAACAATCAAGAATTTGCCTTCCTTTAACAAAGGCGAACTGGTTATCTCCAATGACTTCTCCCAGAACTGAACGCAAACGATTAGCTAAAACTTTCACCAAAATTTTGTAAACACTACTAACTAAGGAGATGGGTCTGAAGTCAGAGATACCAGATTGATTAGAACCTTTGCGGATGAGAGTGACAAAGGAAGAATTTAGTCTTCTATCTAGCGAATTTGACTCGTGAAAATCATCAAGGAAGGCCATAATATCATCTTTCAACAAGTCCTAATGGGCTTTAAAAAAATTTAGGTTCAGTTCGTCAGGTCCCAGGGCCTTGTTACCATCGCTGCTGCTTATAACATCCCAGACTTCCTCAATTGAAAAAGGCTTCACTAGCAAACCATTACTCTCTTCCCTAACTGAACGAAACACACAATCCATATTACTAACTTCAGCGGCTAGACCAAAATTGTAATGAGATTCTAAGTGTGCAGCAATAAAATCTTTAATAGTGATCGAATCCGTGACTTCTCTTCCTTGAATACTGATTTTATCAATGAGGTTTGCTCTCCTTCTTGATGTGGCCGCCAGATGGAAGAATTTAGTGTTCCTATCGCCCTCCTGCAGCCATTTAATCCTAGACTTCTGGTTCCATGACCTCTCCTCAGAATGATATAAAGACCAAAGCTCAGCTTTCAACTTTTTAATCTCTTCCCAAGAGCCGCCACCATCGTTGGTATTGTACAACACCTTCTCCATCTTATTAATCCTTTCTTCCAAAGTGCTAATCAAACCACTATCTTTCTTTCCTTCCTTGTTATACCAGTTCTTTATGGCCAGTCTAACAACTTGAAGCTTACTCCAAATGTCCGATGTTCGAAAAGCTTTATCCCTAACACTACCCCATGCTGAAGCCACCGTCTTCTGATAGCCCTCCTCCTCAACCCAATGGTTGAAGAATTTAAAGGTCCTGGGGCCCCAATTAACATAAGAAGAACCTAGAAAAACTGGATTGTGATCAGAGAGGGATCTTAGGAGCAAACTTTGGAGTTTCTCTTGGGACCAAACTCGCATCATAAATTATCCATTCAACACTTTATTTTATTCAAAAAGAAAAAAAAAGTACTGTAAGAAATGTTTCATTTACTTTTATTTATTTTGGGCCACATTGAAGCACAAATTTCTTGATATGAACTCTGAGTTTCTCTTACCTGTTGGAACTTGGAATAAACATTAGTGTTTTTTTTTCCAAATACCTAACAATTGTTTGTCTAAAAAAGTTTGTTGAATGTGTTACAAATCTAATCTCATTAAAAACCTATTATAACTTGAACATAATATTATAAATATAATCCAAACCGAAAAAGATATAGATTTAAATTAATTTTTGTTACCACTAAATTTTAAAAAAGTCAACCAAATTACCAGGAGTCTCTTTCCGTCCATAACCCAAAAAAGCTTTAAAAGTAAAGCCCTAGAATTTGATTTGACTAGAGGTCAACCTAATAGGTCCCTTATTCCTCTAGATGAGGAAGATGAGATAGTACATTAATAGGACGTGGCCATGCCCTTGTTAATAACGCCCCGTAACTGCCAACTCATGCATGTTTTGTGTGTGAGAGACATGGGTTGCATATACTAAAAATAATCTCTTATAAAAGATGTAACATAGAGATAAAGATATAAATTTTCTGAAAATACTCTTATAACCTCTCATTTTCGACCTAAACTCTTACACTACAAGAAAACAATGTAATAGTAAAGGAATTTTTCTGTCGCTAAAAAATAATAATAATGACAAATTTGTAACGAAATTATGTTGCAATTAAGTAAAATAAAATTTCTTCACTTTAGCCATAGAATTAGTGACGAAATTTCGTCTCTAATTTGTGTCGGATAATATTTTGTTGCTAAATCCATCACCAAAAGTCTCGTGCTAAAAAAAGAAATTTGTGCGAAAAATTTTGCAGTAAAATTAACGGTGGAATTTTGTCGCTAATTCTTAATTATTTAATTTTAGTATTGTTTTATTTTAATTTTTATTAAAAACTAAAGGTATTTGTGACAAAATTTGGACGAACTTTAGTTATAAATTTCAATTAAAACATTTTTTTCTAATTTTTCCATTTTAATAATTTTTATTTTTAGTTTTTTTAAAGAAAGGAATTTGTGAAGGAAATCTGTTTCAAACTCCATTTCAAATATTTTCCTCCTATTTTTTCTTTTAATTTGTATTATTAATTTTATTTAAAAAATTAATTTTTTTCATTTGCATCTAAATTTTATCTCAAGTTCCGTCTTTAATATTTTACACGGAATTTGTGACTAAATTCCATTGCAAATTCTTTTATGTAATTTTATTTATTTTTTTTTAAAATTTTCAATGGATTTTGCGATAGAATTTCGGCACTTTTATCTTTAATTTTTGAGACGAAATTCTATCACAAACTCTCTTATGTAAATTTAATTATTTTTTTATTTTCAAAGGAATTTAGGATGGAATTCTATTGCAAATTCCGTCTTTACTATTTGAGATGAATTTAGTCCCAAATAATTTTATTTAATTTTAATTATTTTTTAAATTATTTTTGTAGCATTAGCGACGGTATTCCTTCACTAAAGTGAAAATCAAGAGGATTCTTTTTCTTTTGACAAAGTTTTACTTTTTTTGATAAATCAGTATTAGCGACGGAATTCCGTTACTAATGATCATTCCAAGAAATGGTGCCAGACTTTGATTTTACACATTTAGCAATAGAATTAGCGATAAAATTCTGTCATTGAATGTGAAAAAATTTTTAAAACCCCCTCATTCCTGCGCCTTTCTCTTTACCTTTTACTTTCTTCTTTTCTTCTCTCTGATCTTTTCCTTATTTTCTTTCTCTCTTCCCTCTTCCCTTTTTAGCCGTTTCTCCCCCCCACCTACCTTGCCGGTCGAATGTTCATCCCCACGTACTTCACCATTGCCATTTGCCTCTCTTTTTCTTTTCTCTCTTTCTCTTTTTCCTCTCTCTTCTTTTTGGCGCCATCTATCCAGCTCGTTGGTCATTCGTTTATTGCCTATCGCTACCTTTCTTCATTCAGTGGTTGACTGTCGTCCCGAGACCTCTTCTCATTTGGGTATTTTCTTATTTTTTACTATTTAATTTTTATGAAAAAATTCACCTAATATTATTGCATATTGTGATTTCGCATATTCTTCAAAAATTCTGTATTATTTAAATATTGTTGTTGGTATATTGTTTAAATATTTAAATGTTGTTTAAATATTCAATATTGTTTAAATATTGTTGTTAGTATATTGTGTTTAGTGACTTGTTAGTCTTTGGTAAATTCATATCAATTTGAGTTATTTACGATTTATAAATTGCGTTAACATATAAGGGATAATTTATTGATTTTTGTTTGATTATGGTGATATATGACAATATTAGAATCATTATATATTGTGTTATATATGAGTGTTAATGGTATGATCTTTTTGTTAATGGCATGAAGTTAAGGGTAGTGGGACAAAGGTTAAAATACTTCAGAATCTGAAAAAGTACCTAATAGGATGATATTTTGTTGATTATATATATGCTAATATATTTGATTAATTGATATTTTATGTATAAAAGAACTTGCTAATGTTTATTTTATATTTTAGGTATTAAATATCAAAGTTGGAATAAATGGTGATAAAAAGAACAAAGTACAGGTTTTTCTGTTTAGTTTTAAAAAATTGACGTTTTTGACCATGTTAATGACTTGGAATCGAGATGAAGCTCCCGTGAAAGTTGTAGATAACTTCTCAAGGTTTTCAAAATGTACAAGATCGTGAAACTCGAAGTTCGTTTGAGAGGTCAAACATTTGGAGAAAGTCAGCATATAAATTTTGTCAATAATTACGATTTTCAAGAAGAAATTCCAACAAAGCAAAACCAAGATAATATTTTGTTAAGACAAGATTTGATCGAGACAAGATATGTCTAAAAATTTTATTATGTCTTAAGGTTGTAATTATTTTTAAGACAATATAATAATATAGGAATTAGAGACTGGGCAGAAAAAGAGATGTAAATAGATAAGAGTTGTGGGAAGAGATGACTTATCAAAAACCAAAATTATAACTTTTTACAACTTTCACAATCTCTTGCTCTTAGGCCTATATAAAGAGTACATGGCTCTTCATAATTTTCATCCCTTTTCTCCCCATTCTCTTTAGTTTAACGTTTTCTTCAAGATTTTTAATAAAATTATTTTTTCTTTCTTTTTTAATATCTTTTTGTCGAATTCTTTTTTTTGTTTTATAATTCTTAGTTGTTTTATTTTCTTCTTTCTTTTACCGATTTTTATTTTCTTTCTTTCTTATTCATTTTATTTTCTTTCTTTCGTAGTTAATTCATGTGTTCCTTAGAGATTTCTTCTTATTTTATTTTCTTCTTGTCGATTTCTCTTAGATTTCTAGGAAAATTTGTAGAGATTTCTTCTTATTTTATTTTCTTCTTGTCGATTTCTCTTAGATTTCTAGGAAAATTTGTTTTCTTTTTCTTTCTTTTTCTTCTCAAACCGATTTTATAATTTCTTTAGAGGGTTTTTTGTTTTCTTTTTATTGTTTAATATTAGATATCGATTTCTTGTTTAATTTAATAATTGATTCTATTTTCTTTATTAGTTTTATTAATTGTTTGTGTGTTTTCTGCCTAGATTCTATTCTTGATTGATAATTTTTGTTTTTGTATTATTCAAGATTATTTATTTGATTGATCCTTGCATGATTATAGCCTTTTTGATAATATTTAGCATAAATTTATAATCTTTAATATGTCTAGTGAGTAATTGTTTAATTCAATTATGAGGTAATTTAATAATTATTGGCAAAACCAGTTGTAAGATTATGAACTTATTATATAATTGTTATTAAATATTTGAAATTCTTTGAGCATGATTCCATGATTATTTGATTGATTAGATAGGGTGTGTGAGTATTTAGTTTAACTAAATAATACCACTAGATTAAAGATTTAACTCCGTAATTGCTTTCGGATTTAATCATAAGAGGCTTAGGAGAATAAAAGTTTAAGTTGAACAAATTTGTATCGTACGTGTTTTTTGCTTAAGTTAACCTTTATCTTACTAGATTTTAATGTTGCTAATAATATTATTTAGAAATCGTATCCTAAGTGAATTAATTAGTTAGAGATTAATTGAGAATCTTATTCTTGATTAACAACTTAGTAAGAATTGATGGTCTGACTCATCGTACTTGTATTATGGTTGACTATTTAATTAATGATCATATTTTGTTATCAATGATCGACAGGGAATTTCGAGATTATTAGATGCCTTGTAACTGAATGCTTGTGTTAATTGCATATTTATTTAGTTTTATTTACTTTATTATTTTCTTCTGTCTTATTTCTCACAATTAGCTTCCCCAAAACCCTAAAATTAGTAGAAGCCCTAATTTTATCTGTAACCCTAAAACTCTCCAAATTCTCTATTCTTTTCCCAACATTAGATTTTAATTAAATAAGTAATATTAATAAATAAGTCTATGTGAGTTCGACTCTTACTTCACTAACAATATATTAGTAGGGGTAGGAATTTATTTTTAGTGACCTCGACACTTACCGGTTTTAGTTTGCATGTGTAAGTGTTGTTGTTTTAAATGTAAGTCCTTATTTCTTTTTAATTTACATGAAAGTCATATCATGAAGGCATTGACTATGAATAATTGAATATAAACAATTAATGAACAAAAACCTCATTTTTAAAAAAAGATAGAACAATGTATAATTTGTGACTGTATGCATCATATGGTCTGATATTATTAACCATATTCTACATTAAACCAAGCTTAATCTTTTGGAGTTTTTAGCACTTCATGTATTATTATTATTATTATTATTATTATTATTATTATTATTATTATTATTATTATTACTACTACTACCTTTTCTTCTTACAATTTTACAGGAAGGTTTGCTTCTCATCTAGCCCCTTGACTTGCTCTTACACGCAGCCAACTAGTTCAACCAGACGATAGTCATAACTTTATATTTTTTGTTTGATTACATAGCACATGGGACAAGAGTTTCACCAATTTGATTATGTATGTGTGTGTGTGTTAATTGAAAATTGATTATATCTGACTACTTTTGGTTTAAACTTTATTTTTTTGTTTGCTTTCGGTAAAAAAAAAAAGAAAGTTGCTCACCTCTATTGGAGAGAAACTATATTGTAGATGTTGTGAATGAATATTTCATGTTTTTTTTTTCTCAGCCAAAGAAGATGTTTTATTATTAAGTGCAGTGAAGAACTGCCAAGGGCAAAAGCCATTATAAAAACCATTACAAAAGTGATCCTTCAATGAAGGAAATGACATAAGCAGAGCAAGATCAGACAGACACGAGACTAGGACTGCAAACGAGGCTAAAACCATGCAGCAAAGATTTCGTTTCTATTAACACCAAGTTTTGCAAGTGACTCTGCAGAAGAGTTCGCCTCCCTCAAAATATTGGAAAATTCAACCCTCCCAATCGAATTCACTAGATTATTAATATCATTAAGAATCAACCATTCCTTCCAAGGTTGATCAATCAAATTGAGGATCCAAGCAATAGCAACTTTTGAGTTAGATTCAATAATGAGTTGTTTGGATCCCAACAAAGGAGATGATTAAAACAAGATCAAAGCATGTTTAATTGCAAGAAGCTTAGCATAGATGGGTCTTTGCTTACTAGGGGGCCAAAGAAGAAACCAAGAATCAAGCCTGACTCATCACGCAAGACACCGTCGCAACCAGCCAAACCAGAGGATGTAAAGATTGACCCGTTGACATTAAATTTGAGTTTGTTGGAGTCAGGATGAATCCAAGAAATGTTTGTTCTTACTTTGCTGATTGAAGTAGCACTGATGGAATCATAGGGGTTTGAACACCACCGAGCATCTTGAAATGAGTTATCATCTTCCATCGCCTTTA
This sequence comes from Heritiera littoralis, assembly GCA_031772115.1. Taxonomy (NCBI): domain Eukaryota; kingdom Viridiplantae; phylum Streptophyta; class Magnoliopsida; order Malvales; family Malvaceae; genus Heritiera; species Heritiera littoralis. The sequence goes on along the minus strand of JAPDPK010000006.1, from coordinate 9,774,710 downwards.
TCCAATACATAGACCTCATTTTAATGAGGAAAATAATTTCATCACCATCCCATTTCTTTTGATTGAAGATAGAATCATTTCTGTAAAGCCAAAGCGACCAGCATGTAGCACCCACAACAGTTAGCCATCTTCTTTTCAGAGGATTAGAGAATAAAACACCTTCACATTGCCTTAGAAAGCCCTCAAGAGAATTGGGACAAACCCAACTGAGATTCCACCAACAGAAAATCTTGCACCAGATAGAAAAGGAAAACTCACACCAGATGAGAATATGGTGGCAATCTTCAATGCTAAGTTCACACCATTGACAGAGAGATTGCTTCTCATCGAACTGAACACCTCTTGACATCAGGAAGCTTTTGGATGGAATACAATTAAGAATTGCCAACCACAAGAAACTCTAAATTTTCGGTGGAATATTGTAACTCTAGATGGAAGGAACCAAACTTTCTCTTCAGGAATAGAGAATTGAAAATCAATAAGTTCAGAGAATTTTTTAACAGTGAAGGCACCGTTGTTGTCGAACTTCCAAACCAACCTATCCTTTCTTCTTTTATTTAGACAAACTTGATTCAACTCCTCAAGAAGAAGATTGTAAGAATTTTCCTCCCAAACCATTAAAGGACGCCGGAAGATAAGATTCCAGGAACCAGATGTATCGAAGGCCTCATTAACTTTTAACTCTTTGTTGACAGACAGAGAAAAAAGTCGTGGAAATTTATCTTTCAAGGGATCATCATTCAGCCATTTATCCAGCCAAAAATAGATAGATTCACCATCGCCAAGGGTCCAACGACAACCAGCAAAGCCAATTAAGTGATCAACACCTTCTAAGCTAGAGATGGTAATGGTATTTTTCCACATAGAGGACATTTTGTCAATGTTTAGTTTAGAAGGAAGCCACTCAAGAAATCCATTGCCATATTTCTCCTGAATTAAATTTCTCCAAAGGGCATCTCTGCACGTACCATATCTCCACCATCATTTGCTTAATAAGGCAAGATTCTTGGTACTGATATTTGAGATTCCCAAACCTCCCAGCACTTTAGGCTTACAAACAATCGACCATTTGACTTTGGCCATTTTCTTTTTACTACCCGAGCTGCCCCACAAGAAAGACCTTCTTAATTGCTCCAGCTTTTTAACAACTCCTTTAGGTGCCTTAAACACAGAGAGGTAGTAAACTAGGAGTGAGTTTAACACTGATTTTAACACAACAATTCTGCCTGCAAATGAGAGAAGCTTTCCTTGCCATCCAGCAAGCCTGTCATTAAATTTTCTTATTACTGGTTCCCATGAAGATAAACTTCTTGGATTAGCACCAAGGAGAACACCAAGGTAAGAGAATGGAATACTGTGTCTTTCACAACTGAAAGCATTCACAGTGTGTTGATCAAGTTCATCGTCAATGCTGACAGGGCAAACAAAGGTCTTCCTGAAATTGATCTTAAGTCCATAGATGAGTTCAAAACATTTCAACACTCTTTGGATATTGATTGCATCATCAACGACAGCTTCCATGAAAATTATGGTATCATCAGTGAACTGAAGGTGAGAGATACAAAGACTGTTAGATGATACTTGAATGCCTTTAAACAAGTTTAGAAGCTAAGCTTTGTCTAATAAAAGATGGAGAGCTTCCGCAGCAATAATAAAAAGGAATGGGGAGAGGGGGTCCCCCTGTTTGATTCCACGATTCATTGGAAATTCATTTGTTGCTAAACCATTGACAAGAACTGAGACTTTCACCGTTGATATGCATTCGAAAATCCAGCTCCTCCACTTACTACCGAAGCCCATTCTTTCCATGACAAAGATTAGAAATTCCCAATTAAGGCAATCAAATGCATTTTCGAAATCCAATTTAAGAACAAGTCCACCTTGGTTCCAAAGATTTTTCTTCATGCTATGGATAACCTCATTGGCCAAAAGGATTCCATCAAGAACCTATCTTCCACTGATGAAGGTAGATTAGGTGTCGCTAATTACCGAGGAGATGACAATCTTCAATCTGTTTGTCAAGACCTTGGCCAAGATCTTATACAAGGAGCTGATAAGGCTTATGGGACGAAAATCTTTTAAGTGAGTGGGAGATGGGATCTTTGGGATTAAAGCAATGAATGAGGAATTGATTCCTTTGTCAATTTTGCTCGAGGAGTAAAATTCGTCAATAAATTCCGTGATCTCGTTGCTAAGCAGGGGCCAAGAGTTTTTGAAGAAATTGAAGTTGTATCAATCAGGTCCTGGGGCTTTGGAACCCTCATATTCCCAAATGGCCTTCTTTACTTCATACCAGTCGAATGGAGCTTCTAGTAACTCACCTTCTTTTTCAATTAATTGCTTGAATGAGATGTTCTCCAGTAGGGGCCTAGCCCGTTTATCTTCACTAAAAAGTTTTTTGAAGAAGCAAACCACCTCTGTTTTAACATTCTTGGGATCATAATACCAAGAACTATTGATGTTTAACCCAGCGATGTAATTACTTTTGGCGTTAACTTTGGCTTTACAGTGGAAGAAGCGGGTGTTTCTATCTCCTTCTTTTTACCATGTGATGTGGGCCTTTTGTTTCCAAATAGATTCCCTGTTTTTATTAGCTTTCCACAGTTCATGAGTCATTTCTTTTCTCCTGTTCAGCTCCTCTTCAGTAAGATCCCTTAAGTCTCCAATTCTGTCCAAATCTGCTAGAGAAGATTCAAGTTTTGTGATCTGTTCATCAACATTACCGAAGTCCTCTTTATTCCATTGCTTCAGAAAAATTTTAAGCTTGGTCAGTTTGACTTTCAATCGAAATCCAGGTTTTCCTTGAATGTGAAATGAGTTCCATTTGCTGCTGACATCCTTAATAAATTCCTTGTTATTTAGCCAACAATTCATGAATCTGAATGGCTTGGGACCCCAATCCACCGAATCTGAGGATAAAGAAATTGGACAGTGATCAGAGAGGCTACGCCTTAAAGCCCGTTGACAAAGATCTTGAAAGGAAGATAGCCATTCTTCAGAGAGGAGAAATCTATCAAGCTTGCATCGTTTAGATCCACTACCATACCAGGAAAACTTACTACCAACTAGAGGAAGGTCAATCAATTCGAATCCATTGATAAAGTCGTTGAATTCATTCATCCCGAGGCTATCAGTGCTGCATCCTCTTCTTTCGTCAGGCTCCCGTATAGAATTGAAGTCACCAACAATACACCAAATAGCATTTTCCTTATCTTTAAATTCCAAAAGATCATCCCACAATTTCTTTTTGTCAACCACGTTACATGGAGCATAAACATTCACAATGTTGCAAGCAAAATTATGCATTTTCCACTTTCCTTTGATGCAAATAAATCTACTCGTTATTGTCGAAGCCAATTTCAAAAAATAAAGGGTGTCCCATACAATGAGTAAACCACTAGAGTTGCCACAAGCAGGGCTAGAGATCCAGTCAAAATTATCTGTAGGCCAAAAGCTGCCAATCACCCTTTCATCAATACTCTCCGTTTTTGTTTCTTGTAGTAAAATCATTTCAAACCGCATTGACTTAATCACCTTTTTCAGCAACCTCTTGTTCACATCAGAAGAAAGTCCTCTAATATTCCAAGTAACAATTCTCATTCTTCAAACTAATCAAACTATAACACCAAGAAAAGATAAAAGAGAATCCCTACCAGTTCACACAAGAGAGAACTCACATGCCGCCTATGAGTTCCATTTCCTTTAGCTTGTCAAAGAATTATGCTTTCATCACATCGTGGAGATAAGCCAAGCATTTTGCCAATGTTCTAGACAGCCTCGGCTTCCTTCAGAAGGACAGTGTTTTTGTTATGGATGTCACCGTTAGAGAGGGAAGCATTGCCGATTTTACTGCTCCTACTAGCCAAAAGCTTATTTTCTTCTTGTTGATCTTCCCCTGTTTTCTGTTTTTCTTCTTCAGATTATCGCTCAATTTTTCTTCAAGGTCTACATAGTACTTCCACTTTGTTTCCTTGGGACTTAAAGGACGTTTAGCAATGTTCCTATCATCTGTTTCAGAAACATAGGTGGTCGAGTGAGCACCATTGGGCCCAGCTTCTTCAATAGACACATTGTCATTTGAATCTAGCCCATTCTCATCCTCTGCAACCGTTTTATTTGTTTCCTCTGGGTTCAGCCCGTTCCCTTCCTCTTCTAATTGGATATTATTTCTAGATTGAACTTCAGTCAACTGTGTGTCTTTATTGCAATTTATATCAACCACCATGTCAGAGAGGCGTGGCAGAAGGCTTTGATCATCATTATTGCTTGTCCCCTCGCGTGTGCCATTGTTCTTGGACCAATCAAATTTTCATTACTACTTACAGGTTGTTGAGCAAATTCCAATGGCATCATCCTGGTTCTTGTGGAGCTTGCCTCTTCGTCTTCAAGATCACCATTGTTGCTGTCAGAGCTTGTAGTAGCCTTATCGACTTTCTTGCTGGGAGTCTTAATCAAATTATCTTTGTGGCTGCAAGGAAATAGTGAAACAAGCTCAAGTTCTACTTCTGAGACCCTAACAATGAAGGATTTATTTCCCACTTTTAGCTCGACCGTTGTGTCAATTTTGTTCGAAGAGTTGCAAATAATCTGCATTGCACCTCTGCCAAAGGATCTCAACTTGAGGGTTTCTCCATCCATGCATATAAATTCCCCGAATGAATTGGCAATGTTATAAAAGGTTGATAGATTCCATGCGTGAATTGGGACACCGTAGCAAGCCACCCAGGTTCTTCTAGTGCAAACCTGAAACTCCTCCGACCAAACTTGTATATCATGGAACCATCTGCTTAGCCATGCCCAATTTTCTTCTTTCATTCCTTCAAAGAGATCTTGGTCTTCAAAAGTAATGAGGAAAACTTTCCCAGAAATTCTTCTAATTGTTAGACCACAAATGCCTTCTCTTTTAATCTGTTCACAGATCATACCAGCTTCCGTAAAACCATGACATGTTCCAACAATGCTTCTTTCCAACTAATGAAGATTTTCTGGTTCAATAACACAAGGACAAGCTTTAACATCCATCTCAATGGAGTACTCAGTGCTTTCCACATTCTTATCATTGATGAGAGCTTGTAAATATGATTTTTGTCCCCTTCGCCCTGTTTGGTGTGAATCATTTTCAGCAACATCCATATTCGTTTTTGTTCTCGTCGCTCTCTCCTCAGTCTTTTGATCACCCCCAGATTGAGTTTTTACAATTGTTCTTTTCTTCCTCCAGAATTCATTTCTCAGGGAAAATCTTGCAGAGTTGACACTTATTCTGTTATCTAGAAACCAAGCTCCATTTAAGTTCGATATTGCTCTTCATGCTTTTGCCATAGAGTTGAATCTAACAAACCCGAATCTTCTTGCCTTTCTACTCTTCCGCATAGGGATGAAAACATCGAGAACTCTTCCGAACTTCTGGAAAATAGTTTGCAGCCACTTCCTGTAGATCTCTTGGCGCAGATTGTCCATGAATACAGAAATCGCCATCTTGTATCAATATACTCAAATAATTTATGCCATGTATAAATGCATAATAAAACATGTAAAATCAGATTATTTTAGGGTAGTGTTTGTCAGTGTTGTTCATTTACTGCATGCTTTCTCTGATTGGATGCTTTAAACAATGGATTCGAGTTGAAGAACCATGCTTTTGAATAGTAATGCTAGACATAAGTGAAATCCTAAGAATGCCAGAAATTGCGATTTTAAATCTATGATGCCCTGTCTTTCTTGTATACTTCTTCCAATAAAACAAAAAATAGTATATTCGTGCTTCATATCATTATGCTTTGTAATCAGTATCACCTGAATCCTTTATTGTTCACTAATACACTTATTACTTGATTTCCCTGTACATGCTTTATATGAGATCATTTAATAAAAGAAACCAAGATGTTAGATTTCAAACTATTGACTTGAGATTTTCTTTAAATACATGAGTTTGTATATCTTAAACAAAAGACTTGATTCGTCTATCATTTCCCTATCATTGGCCGATACAATTTGGGTGTAATTCCAACTAGGAAAAGCTTGGCTCCATGTGATTGGCTATCATCCTTTTGTAGGTAAGTGAATGTTTCAACAATTGAATAATTATTAACTTGGAATGATGCTCATAATGGATGCCAACAATATTTAAGCTCGCAAAATGGGTCGAAGCTAAGGTAGTAGCCACCATCACATAGAGAGCTATAGTGGCAGAATGTGGTTTGTAGGTTTGGACTCCTGCAGACTATTGTCTTTGATAATTAGCCGCAGTTGGTAGGTAAACATGTCTCTGTTGTCTATGAAAACTTACACATTAAGCTTGCATTTGGATCAGTTGTTCATCCGCAAATTAATGGCCAAGTGGAGTCCACAAATAAAAAGATCTTAACAACTCTGAAGAAAATTTAGATGACACAACAGGAGCTTGGGTAGAGGAACAATCAGGAATACTTTGAGCGATCAGAACTATAGCCCATTCTTCAACAGGAGAGACCGCTTTCAGCTTAACATTCAAAACCAAAGTTGTGATCCCAATGGAAATAAGAGTTCATACATTTAGAACAACAAAGCCGATGGATCATGGAAACGAATTCACTCTTAAAACAAACTTAGACTTGATTGAGGAGGTCAGAGAAGAAGCTAAGGACACAACTATAGCTAGACAACAATAAGTAGCTAAGTTTTACAACAGGCGAGTGAAGGAAAAATAATTTAAAAAGGGTGACCTTGTACTCAAAAGTTGTAAGGCGAGTAGACCAGTAAGAAAGCTAAAGAAACTATCACAGTATCACCCAACTGGGAAGGTCATTACCAAATCGGAAGCTAATAGACTTGGAGAGAAAGGAAATTCCAAGAACTTGGAATGTACTACACTTGAAGAAATATTACTGTTAAGACTCTCTACTAAGGAAAAACCTAATATGGGAAGTCTCTTACGCAAAAACCCCTGATATGGGAATTATCTTTGTAATATACATTACAAAAAACATTACTTTTAAGGGCACATTATTTGTAGCGCTTTTGCAAACCGCCGGCACTTTCCTTATTTTCTCGGCTGAAACGAATCTTCCGCCGGTGTTGGTCAAGTGGTAGCTCCAACTTAAATAAGCAACTATCCGATTATTATATTCACGTTTCAAATCGAAAAACACTTTCTTCCTCTCTCTCTCTCTCTCTCTCTCTCCTTTCTTCATTTTCTTCATTTCCTTAAAACATGCTAAGTCTTTCTCAAATTAGAACGAAGCCCTCACTTTTTCTAATTTTGAAAATCAAAATCACAATCTCTTACTATCCCCATCTACGCCACTATCATCAGCGTCACTGTCACCGTCGCATCACTTCTCCTTGTTGCTATTTTCTCTGCCGCTACACTTCTATTTCCAAAAGAAACCTAGCTTAGCCTTTGTTGTTTTTGCCTAAAATAGATTTGGTCACGTTTGGTCAAATCCAGCTTCAGTAAGGGGTTTTGTTTTCTTCTTCGCAAATGAGCAAGAAGATATCGATGATGAAGAGGATTTGTTTGAAGTCATCGACAAATGTAAGCTATTCTCATTTTTCAGATTCTCACTTTTGTTCTGCTTATGAGTTGTGATTCTAAGTTTCTAAGCTATTTTTCTCTGTTGTGTAATAATATTCACAATGAAATCATCTTAAAGATTTTTGAATCATTTATGTTGTTTGCAATTTCTCTATGTCCTATCCAAGTTTGTTTGCCTATTCCATTTTCATTTTAGTCCTATTTTATTTCTGATAGTTTCTTAATGTTTGCGATTTGAATTGAGTAGTTGTTGGATTTGGAGATTTATGAGTTTTCACCATTGTAAGTGAATTAGTTTGATTTGTTAGAGTATTACTACAGAAGTTTTATTTTCTTTCTTTTGAGCTTCAGATCTGCACTGTTATTCTCTGTTTCAACTCAATTGTAATATATGAATCAATGAATCTTCTATATAATGCACAATATATAATAATGTGTTAAGCATAGGGCATCTGCCCTGAAAGATGCATTGAGCAAATTATATAGTTGCTCTGCTGGAGTTGCATCTGTGGCAGCAGACATTGTCATTGCCTGGAGAAAAGGAAGGCAGAGGTAATGCTTAATTGCTTCGTTTAAGTCCGGAAACGATAAGGTGCCTAATAATGGACCAGAGATGAGACATTCTTATCATGGATTCTTGAGAATGATGGTTCATTATTGATAATGTATCAGGCATTCATTAGTTAGAAATATAATGAAATCTTTCTGAAGAGAATTGCAACATTGAGATATAGTGTTATACCGAGATACAATGGCAAAGCAACATGCCTTGTTGCAGCTGATTATATCGTAAATTGCTAAGATTATGAGCTCTTCAGGTTTGTCAGAGTGCAATGAGATATGCTACAAGGATCCTATAGTAAAGGACCAGCAATGGAGTGCTTACATTGATCGTTCTCCCGGAGCTGCCAATTTCTCTGAGGTATTTAATTTTTTAGCCATTTGTTACCCCATTTTATACTCGTAACAATACTAGATTTTTTCATTTGCTTTCACTTTTTCATGTCTAATATGGTTGACTGTTGTTTGCAAACTAAATCTTTATGTGCATTAAGGGTAATATTCTCCCTTGGATATGGCAGTTCCACTTTTTATCTTGCTTCTAGACTTAATAAAAAATGGTATGCATTTGCTGTTTGCAAGGGTTCTTTAAGAAGATGAATACCATAGTAAAATGGAAGCTTCTAATGAGAGGTGACTTGTTCCATTTATCCTAATTATGCTTTCCCTAATAAGCCATTTCCTAAGAATTAAATTTCTAACATGAATGGTTTGCATAATGGTGAGGCACCAAAGTAAAGGTAGAAAGTTCTTTGATTTAAATAACAGCAATACTTCTTATTTAGCGGAGGTACATGTGATACAGAATAGTGAAAGAAAAGACTATTTTTGGTTAATTTCATTGTTCTTCCTTTTCTGTATACAGGAATGCTTCCATGCTTGTGTGACTGGCTGTGGTTATAAGGTTGGTTTGTTCTCATGAATTTGAAAGATCAGTCATTTGCATACTTCACCTTTATTTTATCAGCAATTTGATGTTTCTTTATGTACTTCACCCAACGATAACTACGCTATCAACAACATAGCCCGGCCGTCTGAAGAAGGCACTGCCAAGCCCCACAGCTAAAGCCACTGACTTACCAGAAAGCAATGCCAGAATCGAAATTCCTACCCAATGGTACCAAGCTTTTTTTCTTGTTTAAGAACACTTAGGGTTTACCAGCATTGCTCAATATATATTGAGCACTGAATTTATTAAGCTTTTAGGCCATCAAAATCAGAGCTACCAATTGGCTTTTTCCTGTCTTGGCTTTCCACTAAACTTTCTGTTTTGTCTTTGATTTGTTATAAATGAAAAGATTTGCCATCCGTGTGTACTCCATGATGATTCTTTAGCCTTAGTTGGAGCTTTTACTCTCTTCCATTGATTCCCTTTTACAGGACTTGGGCTCATACGTCAAGTTCTAGCTGTAAAAGATTTTTTCTTGTTTCTTACGCCAATGTTTCCCGTGAGAACTAAATGTGTTTTTTCTGTTCTTATTCATGATGAATATAATAGTTAATGATTTAATTTTCTGCAATTCTGCTCAAAGATGCAAGGATTCTTCCGTTAACAAGAAGAATTTGCTTCGATTATCTTCAAATTTTTGCATCTTACCATTTATTTCTCCTATTACAGAAACGTCTTCCTTGGATAATAATTTTAAAGAAAGTTTATCTTGACACAGCAAGAGAAGGACAAAAGAGGACCAAAAGCTCATTGCTTACATTCAAAAACATGGCTATGGAAGTTGGCATTCCTTACCAGAGAAATCTGGTCAGATTTCTCATCTTGAAAGTTTTAAGTTAACAATTTTATTCCCATTTATTAAACTAATGTCAAATGTTCTGTAATTACTAGTATAGTTTATTTTTGTTTGAATAGGTACTTAAAAGATGCTGGAAGAGCTGTAGACTGAGATGGACTAATTATCTTTTAGATGGATATTAAGAGAGGAAAGTACAACGTACAAGAGCAAAAGACTATCATTCAAGTCCATGCTCTTCTAGGAAACAAGAATTTGAGGTGTATTTATATATATTACTCGTGCAAATTTACTCATGATTTTCAAGTTTATTGTTGGAATGTAAGTTATCTTTTATTAATAAGAACAATTTGAGGTCTTTATTCTTTAATTTTGTTCTTTAATTATTAATTCAATAATTAAGTTATGTTGGCAAAAGTTTTTAAATTTAAATAACTTAATAAATATAAAAATTTAAAATTTAAAATAATATTTTTAAAGCTTTTAAATTTAAAATAAAACTCAATAAATAAAAAATTTTAAAATTTAAAATAAGGTTTTTACCGGCACTTTAAAGTGCCGGTAAAAGCTTTTAAATTTAAATAAAAATTTAATAAATATAAAAATTTCAAATTTAAAATAAGACTTTTACCGGCACTTTAAAGTGCCGGTAAAAACTTTTTACTTTTAATGGCAATTAAAAGCGCCGGGAAAAATCATGCCGGAAAATACAGATCCTATCCCGTCACCTATGTACTGACCGCCGGCCACTTTTTACCGACACTCACCTGGCCGGCGGTCCTCCGGCGGTTTTCAAACCGCCGGTAAGATCTTTACCGGCGGTTTTTATGTCTTTTACCGGCACTTATAAGTGTCGGTAAAAGTGATGATTTTTGTGGTGATAGAAGGCACTTAACGAAAATCATTGGTAAGTGTAACTGATGTTTAACACCCTTGACTTTGGTACTCATACATTAATGAATTTGATGTTTGTTCAAACTCCCTTGATCTGCATACTGAATTAAGTTTCAGCAATATTCCCTGGTTTGGGTACTTAAAACTATTTTTTTAAATGATATCCCCTAATCTGGGTACTTAACCATTTTTCAGTAATATCCTTTAATCTGGGTACTTAACCATTTTCAGTAATATCCCCTGATCTAGGTATTTAGCCATTTTCGGTGATTTAAATACCTAGATTTTTTTCAGCGATCTGTGTACTTAGTTACTTTAGGCGACCTGAACACTTGGTCAAATCTTAAGTAAAATTCCTTGGCAAAGAATATTTAGGTTTTTTTGAGTCAAACATTTAGCAAAATTTAACAAAATAATCTTTTAATTTCTTGCCAAATGTCTTTTACAGAGCTCTCTCTATTTTTTTTTTCAGTTGGGAAATATTTACATAAACCAAAAGAGATTACAAAAAAAAAAATCTAAAAGTCTATCTCAGAACCAAACCTAACATCACTTTTCGTCCTTGGTCCATTAGAAGCACCAAATTAATCCTCTATTGGAAATTTAGAACGATAAAAAGAGCAGGTGAAGTTTCTGCTAGATCAATCAGAGTACGAAAAATTAGCTTGAGTAGGAGCAAGAGGACGGTCAACCATGGCAGAATCTTCAACTTGGGCAGTAGGAGCAATATCTACTGAGTTAGGGGCAATTGGAGTCTCAGTGGAAGGAGGATTAGAGGAGGTGGGTGCACCAACGTTTTTAGACTCAAATAGTAGGAACCTAGTCCTCAGCATCATTTTCCTCATCTTCCATCGTTTTCAAGCTATCGAAATCTAAACCCTTCAAGTCTAGCTTAAGATAATTCTCTTTAATTACAAATATGACAAATCTCTAGTAGATCATGCCTTAATGGCGAGTATCTTGAAGAAGATATTGACAAGCTTTTCTCTAGAGTCTTAGCAGCATTTGTTCGATCCTATGGCTTTGGCCCACCAATTGGACCTTATCTTTAGCTAGCTTTCGAGCTACCTTGAATTGTTTGGATTACTCAGGGTGAGTTGAGTTTGAAGTTCCATCCTCAAAAGTAGTCGCTAATCTATCATGCTCACTCTTCAGGGACTTAAGACGAGCTAAAGCCTCATCCGTTGCCTTTACGGTAGCGACATTCTCCTCTTCCACCTTTTTCAAGGCAACCTCCATGCTCATCCTGGTATCGATGGCATTTTTCATCTTCTGTTGAGCTGTCTCGATCAAATGTTTACAGTTTCTACTTTGGTAAACAAATCGATCACCCAGGGCAGTTATATGCCCCACTATTTGCCAAACAAAAGACAACATTAGTTTACATTACATAGTTAAAATAAAGGGAAGTCCTTCGCAGAATTCTGAGTACCTGAGCAGTTGTAATTTGAATGTTCTCGATGTTTTGTTCTAGTGGGTTATTCAAGAGGAACTGGTTTCCACGCACTTGCATTATTGTGCTTGTCAAATGAAGAGCGTACTGCACCTTGATAAGTAAGCTTCAGAGTTTGATGGTGGTGGAAAATTCCATATTCGATGGGGATGTGTGATAATCGTAAATTTTTCATTTATTGAAAATAAATATTGAAGGAAATAAATAAGTGGAAATAAATTAATAAAATTGTGAGAACGAGAATTGAGGAAGTGAAGGATCGAGAAATTCGAGTGAAGGAAAAATAAGATGAGGAATTATGGAAATTAATGAAAGGATGAAATTTAATTTGGATAAATAGAAATCCAAATTAAATAAGAAAATAAGAAATAAAATATAAATACATTTATATAATTATAAATTATATAAACGTATTTTTATATAAATACATATGTATTTAAAATACTATATGGTATATATATATATATATATATATAATTATACATTGGTATACATGTGATATATATATATATACTATTTGAGGGAATTAAATAATACATATGTATTTCAGTATAATCTCTTATGTATATATAAATAATATACATATAATTGAGAAATGTAAATATTAATTTACATTAAAGTTTGAAAATATAAATGAAATAATATATGTATAATATATGATATATATTATATGTATAAAATATAATTTATAGTATATAATATATAGTATATTATATACTAAAAAAGGAAAGGAAATGAAACAAAAGAGGAAAGAAAAGGAATCGGGGGGAGCAAACCCGATCCTCCCCAGACCAGCTGACCGACCACCGTCGGCGGCGAGAAAGAAAGAGAGGAGGTCTGAGGGAGGTAGAGAACGACACCGGTCAGAAGAGGAAAGCGGTTGCCGGCGTCGAAAGGAAGGAAATCAGAAAGAAAACAGAGAAAAATCCGGCGAAAAACCGAGAAAAGAAAAATAGGAATCGGCGGTGCCGGCCAAATTGGCCACCGCCACTGCAGCCACACCATCGCTGGAGGAAGAGGAAGACGTGGGAGGCCACCGGTGAGGCGGAGAACGGCGGAGGAAGGCCGACGGAGGAGGAGAAGAAACTGAAAGTAAACCGAGTAGATCCGCCGCCGTGCCGCCGATCCAGATCGAACGGAGGCCAGATCCGACTTCGCCGTGGTGCCGGCCAGCTGTGGAGCCGTCGAACCGGCTGCCGGAGGAGAACCGGCCGCCGGAGGAGAACCGGCCGTGGAGGAAGGTTGACTGGTCTAACCGGTCCGGCTGGAAGAAAAAGAAAAAGAAAAAGAAAAAGAAAAGAAAAAGGAAAAAGAAAAAAAAAGAAAAGAAAAAAAGGAGAGAGAAAAAGGAAATTTTCGGACTTCGAAAATTTCGAGAATTACGGGAAATCCCGAGAATTCGAAAACTTGGGAATTATGGGAATCGGTAAGAAATCCCGGAAAGTATTAAATTATTTAAATAATTTATTTATTTAAATAATTATGGAAAAAATTCTAAATTTTAGAATTTAAATTTCAAAAAATTTCCTCGATAACCGAGCCGATGGAATTGGGTGAGGTGAATACGGGCGCGACCTTCGAGAGGCAGTCGCCGACCCGGGACAGGTAAAGGAGACATGTGCCGCCTGTAAGGATATTAGGCCACATGTTTTAAATTATGCATTTAATTTATAAATGCAATTTATAATAATTGATTTTGAAATTTGTGGTGATTTATCGGTTTTAAATTGTGGTGAAATACCGGTTGAAAAATATAAACTGTATTTTCGTGCAGGAGGCTAGCCAAATCGGCAGCCGTTATACTGTCGAAAAATTATCAAAAAAATTATTGAAATTTACTGAAAATCACCGAAAATCAGAATAAATGATTTGATTTCACGTGAATCGATTTTCGAGTACGAAAATCGAGAAATCAAGTAAATTTCATAAAACATGAATATAGTGATATATAATTTTAAAATATTCATGTTTTCGAGTATGGTGAAAAGGAAATCACCGAAAATTCACCAGTAGGTGATATTTCACATGAAACGAGATGAAAATGAAAAAAGAGACCGAAGTGAATATTTTTATAAATATTCTTAAATATTCACTTGATTTAATATAAAACCTTTATGGTTTTAATTGTGAGATAAATAATTATATAAATTCCATAAAGGTTAAGAAATGAAGAAAAACTACGATTTCGAGACTAGAGGTCTCTACACGTGTTTTTAGAAGAAAACATAGTAATGGGAGTTTAAAGTTAGAAAATAAATAATTTATTTTCATAAATTATAAAAATGATTTGTTTGAAATTTCGATAATTATAAAACCATGTTTTCTATTGAATGCACGGAAAAGCGTGCATATGTGTTTTACTGTGGAAAAAGACAGTTTTGCCCTGCTATACATTCAGTGATGATTTTGCAAACTGTCTTCATCGTATGAAAACATGATATATACCTTTATGAAATAATTTGAAAAATGTTATTTATTTTATAAATTTCATAAAGGTGATTATGTTTACATGTGAGCCTTATGGATTTTTGATTTATGATGTTTAAAATCTATAAAGGTTATGGTACGGTTTATACTGTTTTGAGACTATAGGCCCTGAGTTCATGCATTATTATTCGTGTAATTGCGTGACCCACCTGGGACGGTGGCTCGGGTCGATGGACCTACGGGCGCACCTCAGGGCGTCACAAGGCTGATGGACCCGCCAAGTCATCAGAAGTCTCGCGGTCACCTGGCAAGTGGACCCGAGGACCACCTATAGATTATGGCCATAGATCTAGCCGAGATAGCCGTGAGGGGCGATGGCCTACGAGTGCACCCCAAAAGCGGACGACTTGTGTTCCTGAGGGAACAATGAGAGCATGATTTATTTGATGCCTAGTCTCACACAATGATTACTGTTTATTGAAAGGATTTACGGAATCCTATTTACTGTACTGTTTATTGTACTGAGCACTGGTCACTGTTTACTGATGAAAAACCGTACCAAAATACTGTGTTTACATAACTGTATTGTGCACTGAAGTGGTAGCCACTGATTACTGTTTTACTAAACGGAAAGCTACCATTTACTGTTTATTGAACGGAAAGCTACCGTATACTATTTACTGAATTGGTAGCTACGGTTTACTGTTACTGACTAAACCGTATCGAGATATTGTTTTACTGAATACTGAATATACTATTTTATTGAACTGTACGATATGATTACTGATTTGAAAAAAGAAATAGATGTTTATTCTAAAAGAATAATATAAGAATTATTTCTAAGATAGAAATAATCAAAGAAGTGATTATCCAATGATTGGATATTTACAAATCACTGTACTGTCACGTGTTTTAAAGGGTACTGAAGTGAAAAGAAATAAGTGGTTTACTCTGTGGAAAAAAAAACGAAGATCATATCGTTTTGAGAAAAATGGATTTAATACTCTCTACAGTTGCTTCTAGGTTCCGGAACAAGTCAGGTATTTTAAAATACCTGCCTTACTCTATCCGGATCCCTAGCCGACTGTAGTATCTTTCCTACATGTGAGCCTAGAGCCAGCTAGGAAGATTTTAAAGAGAATGAAAAATATTTTCAGCATATAGATAGCTGAATATCAAGTGTGACATATAACTCTCTTACTGAGCCGTGGTTTGCTCACCCCTTAATTTTAGATATTTCAGGTTTTAATGATTGTGAGATCAGTTGATTTTAGATCACGGCTGTACACAAAGAACAATGTGACAGACCGACTGATTTATATGAGGTACGATCATTTATTTTCTGTATTTAGACATGTCTACAGTACTACTTGTCTAATTAATTAAGATAGGGGATGTGTATAATATAAACAATGTTATGTAAAATTGTTTAACATTAAGTACAAGTGAAGTATCACAGACAGCCCAACGGATAAGTTGTGTAAAATAAAGGGAAAAATGTGGTAACGGGTCGTTACAGGATGTCAATTTCCCATAATGTTGGAGGAAGTGGATGGTCGCTGTCAAAGGCTGGAATATATATATATATATAAATATATATATATATATATAAATATATATATATATATATATATATATATATATATATATATATAAAATAGAAATACTTTCACCAAAAAAAAATAGAAATACTAAGAATGACTTAAGGCGAAATGGTAATTTTCCTAAACATTTATTGAATATAACCTAATTGCTAAATGTTGCTGCCGATAACTTCAAGGAAAAAAATGTTTCCTACTCTTCAATTATTGCCAACTTGGGTTTTACTTTTTCATTTTTTTAGATTCAAGATTGAATAAGCTTAATTTTCTAATCCTCTTACTCTTTTTTCTTTTTTACATGAATTCTTCGTTCCATTTTTGATGATAAAAGGACTTATTTTGAAATGAGATGCTTTGCAGAAGCTGCACAGTTCTGTTTGTTCAAATGAATGTCTTCACTCGTTAAAATTGTCAACATCTTTTACATCAGCCACCTTCTCAATCTTCGGTCTTTTGCCTCTAGTCACTTTGGCATGTTTAACTTCAGAATTGCCGTTTGAAGTAGCATCACTTTGACATATTGACCCATTACTTCTTAGATGACGGATCCTACTTTTTGCTATTAACTTCTCGGTTTGATATCTAAAGACCAACAAAAACCCACAACAGATTGGTTAATACTCAACAAATTAAAGCTAACCACCATCAAGCCACGATACAAAAAAACATAGCATTAAACGGAATTTGTGACAGAATTTTTGTCACTAATAACAATTAGTGATAGATTTGAGACGAAATATTCCGTCTCAAATTTCGTTTGCAAAATTGAAGTGGCTACAAATCTTTTCGTCATAAAGTTATTTTTTCTGTAGCAAATTTGTTGCAAATTTGAGATGGATATTTGCGGCCAAAATCCATCACAGAAACCATTTTTTTTTTCATAAAAAAATAATAAAACGAAAAACAAATTGATTTTTCTACCAAAATATTTTGCTTTTTGCATCGGATTTTGCAACTGATTTTTTGTCGCAAATTTTTGCGACAAAAATTCCGATACAATGTCTGTCACAAATTGTGATGAAAATTCCATCTTTAAAACTATTTTCCGTCACAAAAAATAATTTGTTCAAATAAAAAATTTCAAATTTTTAATGTTTGTTACGAAATTTTGGAAAGAAATTCTGTCTCAAATAAGTTAAAATGAAATTTGTGATTAAAAATTTTGCCTATAAATCCATTTTTCCATCACAACAAATATATTGTTAAAACAATATAAGAAATTAAAATTATATTTTGTGTCGGAAAATTTGTTACAAATGGCTACTTTCTGTTAAAAATTTTGTCACAATTTGCAACAAAAATTTCATAACAAATTTCGTCATAAAGCTGTGACAAAAAAAATCAACATTTACATTGTTATTTCGTAACTATTTAAATTGTTGAATTTCATTAAAAAAACGATTAATTTTGTAAGCTAAAATCTATTTTAAGTACACCTAAAATTGAATCCAATTAATTTACAATATAGTTTAACAAAAATCTATACATTTAATATATACATAATCAAACAAAAACCTTAAATATACCTCTAATATCCACAGAATATGTACCAACATCCATAAACATTATGTTTAGTTCGGAAATATATACTATGTTCAAATACAAAAGTATGAAGATAAAGTTGTACAACATCATAGTACTTCATGAAGACAGTCTTTGCTTCAAAAAGTGAACACCTAAAACAAAATAAATTTTTTTTTGTTAAATACAATTTAACAAAAATCCATACAATTAATATATCCTAGACAATACCCGCTCGTTGATGAGGGAAGATCAATCAAAAGATTAAACATGATAAGGTTAACATAGTTTTAACATTTAAAAAGTACAAAATAAGAAGTTCACCAACAATTTATATGCCTGAGCACATAAAAAAACCTTTATATGCATAAGCACATAAAAAAGAACACAAATGAGAAAAAAAGAGATAGCATATGCATATTCATGTCAAACAAATTTAAAAGGTTCTCTATAAACCCCACAAAGACCCTTTAGTAGAATTTCAGTGCCTCAATATAGCATAAATTTCAAAATACAACAATCGAATCTTTCTTAGGTAATCTTGATAGATGGTAAATTTCTAAAATAGGAAAAAAAAAAAGATTTTATATGTGACCTTTTTACTTGTGCCTCTATATATCCACATACCTAAACATGAGTACACAAACTTAAAACCATCAAAACTTTTTCAAAATTGACACAGGTTGGACAAAGATATTCAAAAAGTAACGTCCGTTTAAGCTATTAACATTTGAAAAAGAACTTTTAGTTGCACTAAACAATATCCAATATCAATCTGGTAATGAAATGGTACTATACGTAAATTTTATCATATAAAATTGGCAAAATTCATTTAGCTTTGTGTTGCATCTAAAATTTGCAAATTCAAAATAAAAATTGATATTTATGATTACATGTACTTGTTGATGCTGAAGAAGAGAAGATATGGTATCAACTATAGGTGATTTGATGTTTATGACAATGCAAGTCATTTGATCAATCCTCACCTGAAATATATCATGATGTGTAAGCAACTGTAAAGGCTGTAATAGGAAGCTAGGTAACAGTACACGTAATAGTAATTCAAGCTTGGAAGAGAACATTAAGACATAAGCTAATGTTGAACACTACAATATTTTTTCTTGTGATCCAAAGATTTCAATAGCAGTTGTTCTTGGCTAATAAACTCCTCCCTTACTGATTACACCAGACACAAGTTGCTTGCAAATTCACTTAATTTTGCTTCTAGAATTTAAAGTTACAACTCTAGCAAAGCAAGGAACTCATTAGGAAACAAAGTATCTGCAATGTTAATTTTAGTAGATGATAAAAAAAAATGAATGTATTAGGAATTTGAAGACTGTATATCTAAGCAAACATTGGACAACAAAAATTTTTCAGTACTCTTTTAACATGGCAAACATTAGACGACAAACATTTTTTATTATTATTTTAATATGGTTCAATATAATGAAAATAAAATTCCTTTTAAAACAATAGAAATTAAAAGTGATCATATAAAGTTTGAGTTAGTAGACTTTAAAATATCTCGTTTTGGCGTGGACTTTGTAATGTGTAGGATCTAATATTTTATTTTATTTTTATGATGTGCCAAAATAAAATAAGATATACTACAAGTATAAGTAGATTATGTCCCTCAGTTTAAACGTAATGTTATTCTCATTCTCATATTCCATCACTGAGTGAGCTATGATTCTTTCAAAAGGCTTAGACGTGAAAGACTGATAACCCCAATCAACTTATTCTAATGGATTTAAGTATGCTTCTATATTAATCTTTTTTGATAATTGAACATGAGATTCTGTATGTTTTATTTGTATGAATTTTCCTGCAGGTTTGTCCTATTGAATTTGATCCTGCTATTTGCAAAGATACTACCAGAAGGTGTGTATCTTGGCCCCTTATTGAGATTGGAATTTTAAAGTTCAATGTTGATGGTTGTGTTTGGCAAACCTGTGACGGCCGAATGTGGCGGAGTTCTTTGAGATTCTAGCAATCATGTCATTGCTGTCTTCTCTGGTCCTTTGTGGCTGCAAGATTCAAACATGGCTAAGCTCCTTGCAATTAAACATTTGATCATCGAGTCTGACTAAGAGATTGCATTTAGCTGGTGTACAAACCAATCAGTAAGACCGTGGAGGCTATGAACTGTGTTCTGCGAAGACGATAGCCTTCACGGGTTCGGACTGTCCACTTTTCAAAAATTTTTTTAGAGGCCTGTAGTTTGGGTAATGCTCTTGCAAAAGTTAGACTTCTAGAGAGCAGTTCTTCGTGGCATTTTTCTGCCTTTTCCATTTTGATGGCTGTGTTATGAACCTCTTTTATTCTGGTTCCTTGAGGATCCTTCTCTTCTTGGACCATAATCATTTTATACTAAATCCATAGCTTATCAAGTAAAAAAAACCACATATTTCCCTTGAAGAATCTAGAAGACATTGACTTTGCTGCTCACAGTCATGAATCATAAATTCATCCCATAAGAAAAGCCGCCCCTTCTTTTTCTTTGGAGAAATTAAAATCACCGGCAATGTCTTTGTAGTCAAAAGTAAAGTAACACCGCTAAAGCTTTATGTAACATCTTAACAGCTTATCAAACTCTGTTACGGCAACAGAAATCCAGAAATATTAACTAGGTATTGCCTAACTACAGGTAGAAAACCACTTCAAGTCTGCCATTGCCACTCCTACATATTTCTATAATAATGAAGTTAACCATGAAATACTCACCTCGAGTTGGGAATATACCTTTTCTAATAGAAGCCTAAAACCAATTGAGGTAATTAGTTAGGGGAAGTGTTAAATCCAGTGATCTTGATTATTAGATTTTTATTTACTAAACAAGCTTATTGGGTCGATTTCTTTTTTAGTAAAATTAAGGTATACCGAGATGATTATGATAAAATAAAATTCTTTGTTTTGAATAAATGGAAATTTTAATTTATCCAGGCGGTATATGGTGTGCAATTTACAAATTAAGTTTTCATTTTTCTTTATTCAATTACAATGTTTGTATCTGCACTTTGTGAATCTCAAACAACACCTATTTTTGGTTTATATTTTTTAGTGAATTTTCAGAGTGGAAGCCTGAATTGCAGTAAGGAATTAGTGAAAAATGATTAGCTAATTAATGAGATAAACTGATTGTGCATCGTAATTGTGATGAAACAAAGTCAGCAGGACATGTGGTGTGATTGTTGACTGGGTCCTACTATCTTCAAAGACAGAAAAGATGCCGGGAAGAAAAGGCGCAAACAATGTTAAAAATAAAGAACTGGACAGTGGGCAAAAAATAGATATAGAGAGTCATAGAAAGTCAAGTTATTTGCAGACGATAAGAGCCACCAACTTTATAAATCGCTTCCCTCACCAGAAGAGAGCCCACTGTTTCTTGTTTGCTTAAATTTGAAACCTTTATTTGCATCTCTCAATTCTCCTCTCTCTTTCTGTATGTCTTAATCTTGTACTGTTTTTGTGGGATTGTGTCTTTTCTTTTTTTTTTCTTTTTTTGAGGTCAGAGTGATAGTGAAGGAGCTGAGCTAGCAGGCATGGGGAGAGCTCCATGCTGTGACAAAGCAAACGTGAGGAGAGGCCCTTGGTCTCCTGAAGAAGACGCCACCCTCAAAAACTATGTTCAGACTCATGGCACTGGTGGTAACTGGATCGCTTTGCCCCAAAAAGCTGGTAAAAAAAAAAACTTCTTTTTTCTCTCCCTTTCTACTTTCTGCCAGCTACGCTGTTCTCTCCCTCATTTCACCTTTCAATCATAGAAGGGTTTTCTTTATCTTGTTTCTGGGCAAATTTTCCACTACCCATTTCACGAAATGAGAGTTTTTCAATTTGAAAGTAAACCAACTTATGGGTGTTTCGAATTAATAAGCACGAAAGGAATATGATCATGAACTATGAAGGTTTCTTTTAAGCTTAACTTCAGTTTTCTAAATGGTGCATTTCATTTTTACTGTTCCATCGTTTTAGAAAATTCTGGCAGATTGTTTAGCTTTTTCAGCTTTTTGATACATTTTGACTGTTTGTGTCCTCTTTTTGCCTTCAAAGTAAAATTTAGAAATACCATTTACGTTAATAATTATGGTACTTACTCTGCAAGAAAAAAAGTAGACTGGCAGCTGTCTTGTCTCCTTGATCATGATCTTTCATCAAAGTACCGTTTCAAGTCTGGACATTATTCTCCAGTCCGATCTATCCTGGTTAAACTGTTATGATCATTCTCTCACCTTTTTAAATAATCTGTTTTCTTAATTTTGTTATCCCTTATCATTTAACCAACTTCACACGAGATTTTTTTTTCCCCTGGGGAAGACCTATTTTTATGTTTTTTTTGGTCGGTCTCTTGTTTGAATTCATTTCCCGGCTTGGAAGTTTACACCTCAATTTGATCTCTCGTTGCCTGTAGGCCTTAAGCGATGTGGCAAGAGTTGCCGATTACGATGGCTTAATTATCTGAGGCCAGACATCAAACATGGAGGTTTTACAGAAGAGGAGGACAACATTATATGCAGTCTCTATAGTCAAATGGGAAGCAGGCAAGTTGTTTGTCTTTGTTCTTTCGGCTAAAGAATGATCTGTCTAGTGTGGGTTTAGATAGTTTCTGTCTCCTGTTCCAGATCATTCTGGACGCTCTTTTGACCGTAAGTTGAGATATTATCAATAAACTTTGGCTTAGCTAATTATTATCTTCGCAAAGCTTCCTGGTAACTTATTCAAATATGGGTTGTTTTATATATATTTCATTTAAGACATTAAAACTCCACTTGTGATTCTTGTTAGATGGTCTCTCATAGCTTCTCAACTTTCGGGAAGAACAGACAACGATGTGAAAAACTATTGGAATACCAAGTTAAAGAAGAAGCTACTGGCAGCAAAATCAAGCTTTACTATTAGCAATGGTTTTGTCCCTGCTAACACTACTATTCCTACTCAACCAGCAGCTTCACAGCCTTGTTTACCAAAAGCTGAAACTTACAATCTGGATTTCTCAACTTCACAGTCTTATATGTCTACACCATTGCCAATTTTATCCAAAGCTGATTATGGATTCTTCATCAGTGGTACTCAGAACTTGCCCATAGACCCAGTCATGCACTTTCCTCGCCCAGAAGCAATCACCCATCTGTCACAGCCAGGTCACATTGTTACCTCCTCTCAGGAAGGATCTGGCGTTTCGGATTCTACTTCTCTGGCAACTGAGAGCATGCCTGGCAATGGATTTGCTGAAGATGCATGCAATATTTTGATGGATCAGTTCAGTTATGCCTATGAGTTTCCTTATGAATTTGTCAATGGCATTTGGAGTCAAGAGAAAGCCGGCGAGGTTCTTCCAAGTTGCTATGATACTTCAGCTGACATAAAGCCTCATGGACTGAATCAAAGCGTTGACAACCAATATTGAGAAAGAAATTGCTGGAAGAAAAATTAAAAGACATGTGAAAGACGAGGGAGATACAAGATTTTATGATTTTTTTTTCGCATGCTACATTATTATGATTTGGAGTTGGGTCCGGTGTATAGAAAAACAGATATATTAACCAATGTCAAATTCAAGTAAATGTCGTTTAATGAATCTGATGTCGATCTTGTAGTACTAGTAATAGCCTTTGTTCTCTGAATGCAGCCTTTAGCCTTTCAATTGATAGAAACATTTCAAATGAAATCAAGATACTATGCCTCCACTGTTTGTTAAGGTTCAATATTATGGACAATAGTCAGAGAAAAGCAGGCCCGGAAAATTTTCGCTTTTAATTTATCCACGGGAAAGATGGACATGGCTGTGAGGGTGATTCCATCATCATGTCTGCCTGTCTTTTGCTGTTTCAGTGACCGCGAAAGTTGCATGGGGCTTTTGGCCTGTTCAATCCTCATCATGCTGTTAACCTATTCTTCAAACATCAACAGTAAAAGATTCTTCAAACATTGGAAAAGTCATAAATTAACACATCCCTTCCCATTGAATATTCAGCACAGTTTTACCATTTTAAAACTTTTACCCACAGCATTTTTCTTGAAGCGGCATTAAAGAATTGAATGAATGTGTATGAGACATGAATTCGGCCTTACAGACATATCAATTCAAGACCCAGGAATTTATAAAGTGCTAACGTTTTCTTTTACCATGAATGTGACTCTTCTATGCCAATTGCCTTTTGTCTACAATCTTTCTATTTCACATTCGGCATTTTTATTTAAACACTAACCGAGAACTAAATTAATACTACTACTAAACATTGAAAGCTTTTTTACTTAAAAAAATCATATTTTTCTCCCCTTTTTCCTTTTAAATAAAATTTCTAAAATTAAACTGCCACTTTCTCTTAAAACGACATGTATAATGAGACATGAGACCCTTGCCAACCATGCAACCTCATTATAACTGGTAAAGGCTCCCCCTCTGGGGCCTCTGTCAATATTTTTTCAATAGAGAGCCAGAAACCTTTTGCAATTAAGGTATTTTTTTATAATCACATATATCTTTGTCCATTTTACGGTTTAAAATTAATTTTTTTTGGGTCGAAAGTGATAAACAGTTAAATCCTCCCAATAGTAGTGACTCCAAGATTCAAATCATATCTAAATACTTAAGAAAGATGTCTATTATCACTTCTTTTTACTACTTGTTAGTTCAGTCAAGGTATAATTAATTAACAGAAAAATCGAATAGGGTTTTAATTTGGAAACCCTAGCTGGATATACCCAATCTCTGGTGAATGCAATTAATCTTGCCTCAATTTGTCACCATCTCTGCTGAGCAGCCCAAAGCAGGCCAAAGACGCTTGCTAATTTTGACTAACTGCTTATTCAATATATATTCTTCCCCTCACCTCAATAATTAAGGAACTGCTCAAAAGGGATTCAATATAATATATTAGGTTCGAGAAAAAAACTTTGTTTATAGAGTTTTATTCTTTTGTGAGGAATTAAGTAAACAGAAAGGCCACAAAGCTGGGCAGACATTTTGTTCCCTCTAATGTTTGCACGTTGCACTTTCAGACATTTCATCATAATGTCCTTTAACTATATCTTGGTGGCGCTACATGCTGATGAATATTCCTTCTTAACTAAAAGTATTTACCTTCTTAATTAAAAGTATTTAACAAGACTATCATATCGGCACCATTGGATAGGCCTGCATTAATCACTTTCTGGGACACAAATAATAATTTTATTAACCCTTGGTTTGTACTTTTTTCTTTTTACATAATCACAAGTATTATTATTCATTTTATGGTCTAAACTAATTCTATTCGCATTGAAAGTGGTAAATGGTAAACTCTCGTAACAATGATGATTTCACAATTCAAATTATGTCCAAATCCTGAAAAAAAAATTTACTTTTACTTCTTTCAATCACTTGTTGGTAATTTTTTATTATTTAATAAACCCTATCTATTAATAATGTTTAAAAGTTCGTTAATTAAGTCCATCTCCTCAAAGCATTGAAGGGACTAGCCAGCCTACCTAGAAGGCCGCATCTTTTAATAGTAAATGAGAGAATGTGATCAGAATTTAAAAGGTTGAATTTCTGATGAAATCTTCTAACATTTAGACATCAAACAAGATTTTCAATCCCAATGACATGAGCGTAAGAGCAGCACATAGACTGAATCTAATATGTATTTTAGTTCTCATATGCAATCTTATCCTTAAAAGATTTTAGTTTAATATTATATGGATTATTATTCTATATCTGGATCATAGAGTTTTTGAATTGTACACATAAAATTAAAATGATATCACATGTCTATTTAATTAATCACTATAAAAAATTTTATTAACGAGTGTTTTAAAATAGTATTTTTAATTAAAAAATTATATTAAGTGATTTATATTTTCAATGCATTATTTATTGATTTCATAAATACATCTAATAAAACATATCCCGTTCATTTTTATAATATTTATGACTTCAAAGTTTCAAGTTTCAATCTTTGTTAGAAAAAAAAAATCGTTTCTCTGTTATGGTTTTCTTTTTTCAAGTTCTAATTACCTTGCTTAATTATCATAAACTGGGGTTTTGAATTCGAAATTTTTAAAAACATCCCTCATTCTCCTTTAATTTAAACAAGTTTTATTATTCATGCATTGTCGCAGTATCACACGAAGAAAAAAACTTTTTTTTAATATTATCAACCTTTAAAATTAAATTGAAAAATAAATCTAGATATTTAAAATTTTATTGCATTAAAAAGTTATGTTTTATTAAAGTTTTAGACAAATATTAATGAATATGTAGTTATGTACATGATTTTTTAAAAAAAAAAACAGATTTAAAAGAGAGAAACAAAAAGATGGTTATTTTTGTTAGCTTAAGCATTCAAACAAATTAAGAACAAAAGCACTTTTATCCTAGTATATGATAGAGAGCATATAATGGGTCTATTTTTGCCACAATACTTTATATTGCTGGAGGAAGAGCGCCTTAGTTTACTTCTTGGGCTAGAAATGCTAGTTGGGTACAATGGTGGTCGATACTGTCAAGTGATGATGAATCCTTCTGATTTGTTTGATTGTTACTTTGTTTGTTGAGATGCTTTTTTGCGTGAGGAATGTTAGAACTAGTTAAAAGCTCACCAAGTTAATAACACTAAACTGAAACGCAATAAAACACTGAACTAGATGTGGGCGAGAGCTCAATCCCGTTATACCAGATTACCACGTTATTGAAATACTCTCTGAATGCTTTCCATTAACTATCCTCAGGCCTACATCAGAGAGAAAACGAGGGAGTGTGATAAGGAGAGCATGAGAGAGAGGGAGAGTGCTACTCTAATCCTTTTCCAAAACTTATGAAATTTAATGGACTAGTCTCATATATATAAGTTGAGAGTAGGGACCTCCCTCTATGGGATTCATAAATAAACCCATCCCATCATAGGTTTAATACACATATACTATATATTTAATATATTTATAAAATGAGTAACACTTTATACAAAATATACTACCAAATTATAATTATATGATGTTAATTACACTTAACTAGTGCACATTATTCGAGAAATTTCAACATGGAAGTCAATGGTGTTATTTTCCCATTTTCGGTAAATGCAGGTTCCACTCTAAGTGAATCTGGCAGGACTAGTCATGGCATTAAAAAAGTTCGATGTAATCTCTAAACCATTAGTATGTAACATCTTTTTCGGAGATATTTTTCTCTATCAATAAATCTTGTGGCTTATAAAAAAAATTCCAGTTTTTAAGCGCACATGTGGTAAAATAGACTGGGAATATGAACTTCTCGGATCATAAAGGTCATTTCGATCACTAAAGTAGAGTAGTTGGCAAAGCACCAAATTGGCACTCTTTTCTTCACTTAGTTTTCATTGATAATCTAAGTCACAAAGTTTCAAGGAAGGTTTTGTGGGAAGCTTTCAATGTCTATAGTAAGGTGGTCAAAATTTTCATCTCATTGCATAATAAGAGACCAAACGAGGAATTTACTACCTTTGTGTTTGTAAGGTGTAAGCTTGAATCTAAACTATAGAAGGTGATGGAGAAGAGAAATAACAGGAGGATGATGGGCATGTCATTAAAGCTAAGAAGCCATCTTTTGGGTGAAAGGACAATGCAACTAAAATAGGATCACAACAAAAACTTAAAGAAGTGGAGGGGAGAATAGGTGATAAAAGGAAGTTCGTGGTAAGCAGATCACAAAACATACAATGATGTGCTCGTGGCAAGAAATTTTCAGAAGAATGAAGGGCTTTTGGGGTATAGGTGAAGGAAACCGAAACAAACATGCAGCGGAATTTAAATCATTCGGCCTCCACCAGGATCGATTCGGAGGGTTGCCTGATTAGGGTTTCGAGATTTTACCTAACGTTTTCTCTGATTTTTCTGTCTTTGGTCGAATCACAAGCAGCAACTTTTCGTTCCTGCCTCTATGGTATCCACACGAACGGATCTCACAACTCTTGAACGTCTCACGATCAGATGCCTTAAGGAGTGTTTTTGATTCTTTTAACTGAACTGCTAGCTTCGATTAAAAGAATACTTTTCTGTTTTCTAAAATTGTTGTGTGGCTATGTTTTAGAAAACATCCTTTTATAGGCAGTAAATTTTACCCTAAAATTTACTGCCAAACAGAACTCTAATCCTACTTAGAATAGGATTAGTTATATCCCTAATCCAATTCAAAATAGGATTAGTTATATCCTTAATCTAATTCAGTATAGGATTAATTAAGCTCCTCATTGATCCGTTCTAAGTGTGCGACCCAATAGGTTCTCAAAACAATGGCAATGACAAAATTGTCACAGGCAATGAGCGGTATCTAGCAACACATCATTGCTACCCATGTAACGAGAATGTCAATGACTCGACATAACCTTACTCGTGATAGATGTTACCGTGTAGTCTAATCCCTTTATCCTTTGATGTCTTGATTAGACACAAGTCATGGAATGTGTCACACTTGTATAGTCTAATCAGCGTTTCTTGATTCCTGAGTAGACTAATTAAACAAATAAAATCAATATCTCATATTGACTTATTCGAGCACGGCCATGCATTTCTTAGTCTCACTCTATCAAAGGGCCTAAGACATCACTCTTGTTATATAAGAGAGATAAATTCTATCTTGATCACTCAACATCCCTCTACATAAATCAAGGCATACCCAATTACTACCTTTATAGTCCATCCTGTTACGAATGACATCTAGCAGCATTAAAGTATGCAATTCTCTATGTTGGGATCTCTGATGATCTCAAGTCAAAGGATCACATACACCATCATCACTATGAGAATCGCTTATGACACTCATATAACAATCCATGTAGCGTTCTCATGGAGGGTCGATCCAGTACATAGTTCTCTAACATGTACCTATGTGATGACTTGATATCCTATATCGATGACAATGGTCATCAGTCAACCACATACTAGTCTTATCGTATCATTTTTATCCTTGTTCACAATAATACTTGACTAGGGATATTTTAAGAATAGTGTGTTATTACTATTCTAAGGACATTATCATATAAGATTACATTACGCAGTTATAAAACAAATATAATAATGAACTATAATAAATAAAATGTCATGATACATAAATAATGCCAAAGTCAATCATCTAATGAATGGTTCTAAGGGCATAATCTAACAATAGGGAGGTATTAGAGTGTAATATATGAATCTCAATTGGCAAAGTTGGTTTAGTCAAGCCCGAAGTGATGGCGAAAGAAGTCAATTTTGAGCTCAAATTCCAAAGAAAGAAATTTAATATCTTGATAGAAGTGCAATATGGAGGATTAAAGAAGTTTATGTTAATGTAAGCCTCGCAAGTCAATCGAGGCTTGCTATGGACGTAAACATATTAAGGTTAGTCTTTATGTCATTTATACATAGATTATGTGATAACCGTAAAATTTTCTTTTTATTGGAAATTAATATTAAAGAAAAGAGATGAGTTGAAATAAATGAATAAAATTATAAGATCGAAATATCAATGAAAATCTTGAGAATTGAGGAAGTGAAGGATCGGGAAATTCGAGTGAAGAAAATTAAATTGGAAATAAGTATAAGATGAGAAATTATGGAAAATAATGAAAGGAGGAAATTTAATTTGGATAAATTGAAATCCAAATTAAATAAGAAAAAGAGAAAAGAATAAGAAATATATTTATATAATTATATATTATATAAATGTATTATTATACAGATACATATGTATTTAAATGCTATATAGTATATATTATTATACAGTGGTATATATATGTATATATACTATTTTATACATTAAATAATACATATGTATACAATTAATGTATTTTACATTAAAGTTGTATATATCTATATTGTGAATACAATATGTATTGTATTATTATATTTATATAGATATATATAAATGTTATTTAAATTATTTTAAAATATATTAAATATATATTGTGTTAATACATAATATATATCTATATATAAAATATATATCTATATAATATATAAAATAACATATTATATTTAATATATAGTTTATAGATATAATTATATGTAATTAGACAAAATAAAAAGGAAAATGGAGAAGGAAAATCAGGAAGGATCCCGATTCTAACCGACCACTGTTGTCGGAGAAAGAAAGAGAGACGAGGGAGGTAGTCGCCGACGAGGGAAGAGGAGAAGGAAGCTTGATCGGCGACGGAAGGAAAAAAGGCGAAAGAAAGGAAAGAAACAGAGGCGAAACCGGCGGAAGAAAGTCGAAGAGAAAGGAGGAAGAAAACGGCAGTGCCGGCCGGTCTAGCACTGCCACCACCACCCGAACCTCGACGGAGGTGAGGGGAAGAAGGAGGGAGCCACCGGTGAGGCCAACAGCGACCGAGGGAGGAGGAACGAGGAGGAGAAGAAACCGAACCAAAATCGAGTAGATTCGCCGCTGTGCCGCCGATCCAGGCCAAACGGAGGCCACCGGCAAGTTCGCCTTGACGCCGACCAGCTATGGAGTTGCCGAACCGTCGGAGAACTGATCGCTGAAGGAGAACCGACGACAAGAGGAAGTTGACTGGTCTGAATCGGTCTGAGCGAAAAAGAAAGGAAAAAAAAGAAAAGAAAAGAAAAAGGAAAAGAAAAGAAAAGAAAAAGGAAAAAGAAAAAGAAAAAGAAAAGAAAAAGAAAGAGAAAGAAAAGAGGAAAAGAAGAAAAGAGAAAGAAAAGGAATTTCCGGGAATTCGGGAAATCCCGGGAAATTCGAAAAACTCGAAAATTAAGGAAATTCGGTAAGAATTTTAGAAATTAATTTCGAGTGATTTATTTTAATAAATTATGGAAAAATTCTAAATTTTAGAATTTAATTTCTAGAAAATTCTCTCGATGATCGAACCGAGAAAATTGGGCGAGGTGAACACGGGCGCGACGAACGAGGCGGTCGCCGACCCGAGACAGGTAAGGAACATGTGCCGCCTGTAAGAATATTCGACCACATGTTTTAAATTATGCATTTAAATTTTATAAATGTAACTGACAATGATTAGTTGAAAGTTGTGGTGATTTATCGATTTGGAAATTGTGATGAAATACTGGTTGAAAATATAAATTGTATTTTCTGTGCAGGAGGCTAGCCAATCGCAGCCGATATACTGCTGAAAATTTACGAAAATTACCGAAAATTATAATAAGTGATTTGATTTCACGAGAAACGATTTTCAAACACGAAAATCGAGAAGTCAAGTATTTTTCATAAAACATGAATATACGGAAGTTTAATTTTAAAATATTCATGTTTTCGAGAATGGTGAAAAGGAAATCACCGAAAATTCACTCGATAGGTGATAATTCACATGAAACGAGATGGAAACTAAAAAAGACTGAAGTGAATATTTTATAAATGTTTCTTAAATATTCACTTGATTTCATATCAAACCTTTATGGTTTTCATTATGAAAATAATTAATTACAAAAATTCCATAAAGGTTAAGAAATGATGGAAAACTATGATTTCGAGACTAGAGGTCTCTATACGTGTTTTTAGAAGAAAACATGGTGATGGGAGTGTTGATTTGGAAAATAAATATTTTAATTTTTCATAAATCATAAAAATAATTGATTTGAATCCCGATAACTTTGAAAACATGTTTTGGAAAGAAAGCACGGAAAAGCGTGCGTATATGTTTTTTTTGGTGAAAAAGACACAGTCACGAGATGTGTTTTTAGTGTGACGATTTTATAACTGTTTTCACCGTATGGAAAACATGATTTATACCTTTATGAAATATTTTGAGAAATGATATTTAAATTTTAAATTTCATAAAGGTGATGATTTATACATGTGAGCCTTATGGATAATTGTGAAATAATTCGATTTACTGTGTTTTAAATCCATAAAGGCTATGGTACGGTTTTTATACTGTTTTGAGACTTAGGCCCCGAGCTTCATGCATCATATCATACTATTACTGTCACGTGGCTGATTGACCAGCTAGTCATCAGCGTCCCGGATTGTCACCTAGCAAATACACTGAGGACATATTATAGATCATGGCCATAGATCTCATTACTATTACTGTGTCCCTTAGTGGACGATGATAGCATGATTTACTTGTAGGTGTTGCCTAGTCTCACTTACTACTTACTGTTTACTGTTTACTGAAAGGATTTACGGAATTCTATTTACTGTACTGTACTAGTTACTGTACTGACTAGTTACTGTACTGTTTACCGTTTACTGATGAAAAATCGTACCAAAACACTGTTTACGAACTGTACTGTATTCTAAATGGTAGCCACTGATTACTGTTTTACTGACTGAAAGCTACATTTACTGTCTACTGAACTGAAAGCTACCGCATACTGTTTTCTGAATTGGTAGCTACTGTTTACTGTTTTATGACTGAACCGTATCGAAATACTGTTTTACTGAATATTACTGTTTTATTGAGCTATAAGATACGGTTTTACTGAGTAGTAAGGTACTGAATTAATAAATAGTACTGAATTAATAAATAGTACCGAAAACTACGGTTTACTGATCCAACGATTTTGGATATTTATAAACCACTGTACTGTCACATGTTTTAACTGTACTGAAGAGAACAAAGTAAACCATTATTTTACTACTGAACTGTCACGTGTTTTAAAATATACTGAAGTGAAAAGAAATAAATGGTTTACTTTACGGAAACGAATATTATATCGTTTTGAGAATAATTGATATAGTACTCTTTACAGTTGCTTCTAGGTTCTGGTACAAGTCAGGTATTTTAAAATACCTGCCTTACTCTATCTGGATCCCTAACTGACTGTACTATCCTTCCTACATGTGAGCCTAGAGCCAACTAGGAAGATTTAAAAGAAAGTGAAAAAGTTTTTCAGCATATAGGTAGCCGAATATCAAGTGTGACATATAACTCTCTTACTGAGCCGTGGTTTGCTCACTCCCCAATTTTAACATTTCAGGTTTGATGATTGTGAGATCCGATATTTATGGATTACGACTGTACACAAAGGACAATGTGACAGACCGACTGAGATATATGAGGTACGATCATTTAATTTCTGTATTTAGACATGTCTACAGTACTACATTTTTGTAAATAAGATAGGGGATGTGTATAATGTTAACAATATGGTATAAAATTGTTTTACATTTAATGAAAAGTGAAGTATTGCAGATAGCCCAACCGGATAAGTAGTGTAGAATAACGTGAAAAATGTGGTAACAGGATCGTTACATATTATCACTTCAAGTTTTGATAATAATGAAGTATTTCCTTATTAATAATTCTTGAGAATAATTGTGATTATTATACTTATGCAAAAAAGGTTGGGACATAATAATAGCCTTACAAGTTAATTGTAATGTGTTACAATTACAGGATCACTATGTATCAAAACATTATTCCTAAACTTGTTCTTGGTCATTATACTATTAAGAATAGGCATTGGTAGTGCTTTAAAGATCAATACATGCTAAGCCTCATTCTTGTGAAATATGAATCAATCCAATAGGTTGAAATATGGGGATATTTGAGGATAACATGTGGATGCCTATTAAAGAAAAAGTTCACTAAACATGACCCACTATGAGAGTTGCACTTGGTTGCTTCCCTTGAATGTCCATGAAATATTCTCTTATGTGACAGCAGTGTAAGTAATCCTTAGATTTGGGATGCAAAGTCATCTTATATGTGTATCGGCACACTTTGATTTCATCTTTATTGGTTTGGAGGAGCTAAATGCCTAAAATGGATATTTTTGGGTATGTCTCTAAGCATATAAGGCGGATAAGTAGTCAAGAAAAGGATTCATCTTCTTGAGTGACTTAAAAGGATTATATCTCATGTATCTTATCACACATTAACTCTGAAGTCATTGGCTAAGGCAAAATGAGAGTTAGAGTTAATATTTGTAGTTCAATGGTCAATATGAAAATTTCACAGAGTAGACATCAAGCCGAACTCTGTCCATTTCTGAGATATTGAGATGAAATGATCGAATTACATTAAAATGTTTGCTGAATAGGCTGGTCAAACCATATTGATCTTTTTAACATTTGTGTGGTCATGATGTATTGTTAGATACCACTTTTGATTTATGAATTAAATAGAAATTTAATTTACGGCCAACGTGTTGAAACTTAATGGGTCACACATAATAAGATAATAAATGAATTAAACTAAATGAAAAGCTTGGAATATTTAGAATTTCCTAATTAGACTTATTAAAGAGAATTCTGATTAGACCTAATTAAATTGTTTAATTAAATGGGATTAATTAAAAGGATTTAATTAAGTTGTGGTCCAAATTAAAATTATGTTAAAGTAAAAGGCTAAAGGTTAATTATACCAATTAAATGGAAGACAAAAAATGGCTTATATATGCCTTAATTATTATGGCCAACCTCCCAAGAGAGAAAAAAAACCTAGAATTGGTAGCATCTCATTCTGAATTGTTCCTTATTGTCGCTGCCTCCTTTGTGTTTTATGATCTTAATTACTAATTTAGTTCTAACTTTCTTGAGATTGAGAAATTGTTTCTTAATAGCAAGAAAGCATAATCAAGATTGCATGGTGAGATTTTGGATCTCAATCTACTAGTATAGGACTATCGTAATACAATTTAGCCTCTTGACGATTCTTATTATTATCTGTGTAGATTACCGTTAAAGGTAGGGCAATTTAACGACTGTTGATTTTTAACAACTTGTGCGATGTACGTGATCAAGTGGAGCTTCATAATCTAGAGTTACAAGCCATCAAGATAAAGGTATTAAAATTGTTTTGAAATTCATTGTTTTTCAAGTATGTCGATTTCTATGTATTAAGTTTGATCAAGTGGGTGATTTCGGTTTTGACATGTTTATTATATTTCGAAGCATACTCTGATGTATGTGTGATTGAGCATAATCAAAACCTTCAATTAGTATCAGAGCCTTGTTTAATACGATAGATAATTGTAATTACGTTTTCTAGATGTTGCCATTGATGCATATGATGCATGTTAGTCATTTGATGAAATTTTTTGATGAATTGAGATGTTTAAAAATTTATTTTTAAAAGGTTTTTAGTTATAGAAATTGATATTAATCATTGACTTTTTTGTTTGAATAATGACTTAAACACAGTAAAGATGTTATTAGTTTTGGCACAAATTAAGAATTTGTAATTTGCATGTAGCCTTGTTCATGTTGATTTTAGTTTGAGCATGATCATTATAATTCCTACTATAATTTGATGAATCTTAAGCATAAATATGTGTAAAATTGTTTTACATACATGTTAGAAAGATTTGGGGATTATAAGATAATGAATTGTTAATGAAAAGCTATGAAAACAAAACCTAAAGATTTTTGTGACATGGGAATTTTGATGGCCTCTAGATTTTAGTGGAAGTGTTCAATTTTGGGTCTTTTGGTATATTTGACCTTGTACTACTATCCTTTACCTGTGGTGAATGTAGTGACTTGAAATAACCATGGAAAAACCTAAAACTAAAAACCCAATAAAGCATTAAAACTATAAACTTTGACAACTTTATAATTATATCTAGGGGTATGCTATTTTGGTACTTTTGGTGTCTATGACCTTGTATCACTCCCTATTTTATATGGTTGAAGTGATGGTTTGAGATAATCAAATATGGGCCCTGTTTTAAGAAGTTTTAAAACTAGAAATTGAATTTCTAAGAATGGAAAGTTTTGTCTTAAAGCTCAAAGTTGTCCTAGATATCTAAATTGAACTTATAGATTTAATTTAGGATATTAATGGCAAGGTAATCATCATGATAATCACGTTCATTTCTTACTAAATGGTTCAGGAAGATGGAAAATTGATTCATATATTGAATAAAGGATATCAAGACACCTATATTGGCAACATAGAACCTAATTTTCAATTGAGTAAATTCCACTGAGATCCTCAAGGTTTTACCACAATTCAATTCTAGTCCATTGGTTTTAAAAATGGACACTTTGGTCCAAAATTGCAAATGATTTCAACATATATCAATCAATTACTAAACTTGAATTAATAATATCACATTTTCAAGTATCAAAAATGAATTTTATTACTATTTATTATTTTTAAGAAATTTCTTAAAAATTATTTTATGTAAGATTTTTATATTTTAATACCAAAAAAAAGGTATTATGGATATTTCATGGGTTTAATAGCCAAATATATCTTCAACTTTTGTACAAGATGTAAATAAGCCCTTAACATTTAATTTTACTGTATAAACTCTTAACCTTTCAAAACAATACAATTAAGTCTAAATCAGTTATAAATTTTTACAGTAAAATAAAAGGTTGAGGGCTTATAAGACCTTAGCCTCTTATCTATTTTGCTTAATTCTATTATTATGAAAGGTTAAAGGCTTATTTATAGTAAAATAAGTTTATTAACTTTTAAAATAAAATTAAAGGTTCAAAGTTTATATCCATTTTGCGCATAAGGCTGAGAGTATATTTAGCTATTAAGCTTATTTTATGAATAACAAATATTTATGTTAATAGATTTTTTTAATAGTAACTTAATAGAATTATTTTTTTGTATTGTCAAATTTATAATTTTGGACCAAAATGTTCATTTCTCAAACTAAGGGACTACAGTTGAATTATGGTAAAACCTTAAAGACCTTAATGGAATTTACCTTTTCATTTCCCTTGTAGTATGGATGTATATGGATGATTATGGACTTGACCAATCTGATTGGATAGTTGTATTTTCAGGGAATTTTATTTTTGAAATAGGGATTGCATGCCCTGATTTATTTCTATTTATTATCGGAGGTTGTAAAATTCTTCTCTCACCTAAATCCCCTCGAATGTAACTTAAATCTTTTTTACGAATCATGTAATTAGATTACAAATGTAAATAGGATTAGATATAAGATTGAATTTTATGTAACTTGAAGATAAAGATGGAGATCCAATGGCATTATGAAGATTATAAGTAAGCTTGGAGAAGATTGTGCATGTAATCCTAAGATATGAATGACTAATTTCCTTCGGTGGCTCGATAAAATTAGAGTAGATAAAGTCCATAATCATCCTACTAGTGAACGCATTTAATAGATTTATTATATATGATATTAAGAAAGCTACACATGCATCCATGATGATGAGACCTTAATTAATGAATAATTAAATCCCTCATTTAAATATTGAGTCGCATGCTACATATGATTAAGATGGCTCCACTGTCTCAGCAATATAACTAGAATTCTTTTAATCAATGGCCTATTGATGAAAGTCAATATCAAACGTTTACACAAATATGTTTTAGCTTATTGATAGTGGGTTTTACTCAACCAAAGTTATATATTTTGTATACAAAAAACTTGACTATATGGCTTTAGAGGCAACGATTAGGCAAAACATATGTGGCATATTTAGGCAAATAGTTGTCACCCAACTAATCTAGGAGTTAATTTGTTTTGTAATTGATAAGTTAGGCTATCTACCAAATTATGTCTTATTGTAATTGCTTGTGACAACAAGAATTGCAATAAGATTGAAAGGGATCCTAACCCATTAGGAGTATCTCGAAAAGATTTTTGTTCGATAGTGAAGGTTATTATTTCGAAAAATTAATGGGAAAAAAAAGTTTAATACTTCGTCTTAATTTGGTTACAACATAAATAACTAATTATACATTATCTATATTTAGGTTGTTAGAATGGGTAATATAATATTGTTTTGCAATGCATACTTGATGCAACTTGCGTAAGTCGTTTGGAATGGTATATGAATTTGGAAATGCTCTCAAAAAAAGAAAGGTAGATAATCAATTGATGATCAATATGATTGGGTTAAACCTTTTTATTGTCACTACCAATTTTTGGACATTAGATTCAGACACACTTATGTAATGAAATAAAGAAACTATGGGATAGTAGAAAACTTAACAAGAATGAGGTAATTTTATGTATGGCAATAGAGAAAGAGTTGTTGCCACTATTGTAGGAACTTGCACTCTTCTTTATCAATAGGTTTAATGCTTAAACTCAAAGACTGTTATTGTGTTCCTACATTAATAATAAACATCGTATTAATTTCATAACTTGCGATACACGATGATTTCAAATTTAGAATCAAGGGAAATAATTGCTCAATAATTCTAAATGAAATTTGTTATGGAATAACTATATATTGCAATGGGCTTTATGTATAGATTCCACAAGGTCCATACTCAATTGATACAAAGAAATTAAGAAAAGATTATCCATCTCCTACCTATTTGTGGCATCGTTGACTAGGTCATGTCAATAAGAGGGTTATCTCGAATCATTTGATTATGAATCATATGATACATGTGAAAGTTATCTCCTTGGAAAGATGACCAAGACCTCTTTCACCAAGAAAGGTGAAAGAACAAGTGATTTATTTGGTAATACATTTTGATGTATGTGGACTAATGAACACTGATGCCAGGGGTGGTTATTCTTATTTTATTATGTTTATTGTTGACCACTCTAAATATGGGTATGTATATTTTATGCAATATAAATTTAAAGCCTTTGAAAAGTTCAAAGAAATCAAAGCTGAGGTAGAGAAGCAAACTGGTAAGAATATTCTAGCACTTAAATCTGATTGAGAAGGAGAATATTTGGGCCAATATTTCTTAGATTATCTAAAAGAACATGGAATTCTATCACAGTGGATACCTCTTGGAACTCCATAACACAATAAAGAGTCTAAACAGAGAAATAAAATTTTGTTGGACATGGTTTGGTTCATGGTGTCTAAGGCAGACTAATATCTTTTTGGAGATATGCCTTAGAAACTGCTACTTACTTTCTCAATAGGGTTCCAACTAAATCTATAGATAAGACTTCATATGAGATATGGACAGGAAGAAAACCATACCTGTCTCACTTAAGGATTTGAGGTCGTCATGCTTATGTGAAGCCTCCAACGTTTGATAAATTAGGCTTAAGATCAAACAAGTATAAGTTTGTTGTGTGTCCATGTCTCGAAGCATGTTGTTTTCTTGTAGTAAGAATTACTTGCATAGAAAACTAATGAGAGCAAGATTGTAATTGAAGAAGTACAGGATCAACAAACCAACATAGAAATGGAACTTGAGCCTATGGTTGATACATTAGATACACAGACTAATGCTCAAAAACACAAGTCATGCGAAGATTTAATATACCTACGAACTTCTTAAGAGATATCACTTTCTCTTGAAAAAGGATGAATTGATTATTGACAATAAGCTAACTAATTTCGAAAAAGCACTTTTTGACACTGATTTTGCGAAATGGTTTGAAGCTATGAGATCTAAAATAAAGACCATAGAGGTTAATAAAGTATAGACTTTAGGTGATCCACCTGAAGGTGTAAAACCTATAGGGTGCAAATGGGTCTTTAAGAGAAAGACCAACATGGATGACAATGTGCAAATGTACAAAGCCAAACTGGTAGCTAAGGGTTATATACAAAGAGAGGATATTGACTATAAGGAGACCTTCTCACTAGTTTCCATGATTAAGTCCATTTGTATCCTACTTGCTATAGCCGCATATCATGATTAGAAAATTCAGCAAATGTATTTTAAAACTGCATTTTTGAACAGGAATCTCCAAGAGAAAGTGTATATGACAGAACTTGAGATGTTTGTGTTCAAGCATAATGTCAATAAGGTATACAAGCTACAAAAGTTGATCTTATGGTCTCAAGTAAGCTTCGAGAAGCTAGAACATTAGGTTTGATGAGACAATTAAAGAGTTTGATTTTGTCAAGAATCCTAATAATCCTCAAGTTTACAAAAGGGTAAAAGGGTAGGTAATTGTTTTCTTGCTGTTTTATGTGGATAACATATTGCTTATAGGAAAGATATACCTGTGTTACAAACTACAAAAGTTTGGCTGTTCAAACAATTCTCCATGAAAGATATAAGATTGACACTTCCTATTGCTGTTATATAAAGCTAGTGAAATAAGATATCTCATAACTATTCATATACCTTGTGTTTCATAGGAATAACGAACATTTGGATTGTGGCCCCACTAAGACTTATACTGCTTTGATGGAGATGAAACTCTGCAGTACTGATATTTAGAGCAAAATATTGGGATCATAAGAATCCTTATCTTAAAATTCGTGCATGTTTTGAAAAACATACAACAATTTCAAAAATGACAGTTAAGTCTATAAGTTGCGAGAATTTTCATAAATAACAGTTAATCTAAATGGACTTAAAATCAACTGATAGACATAGATAAATCCTTGTGTGAAGTAGTCTTATACCGTGTTCACAGGTAGTGTGATAATCGTAAATTTTCCATTTATTGGAAATAAATGTTGGAGAAAATAAACAGTGGAAATAAATAAATAAAATTGTGAGAATCGGAATATTGTGGAAATTCCGAGAATTGA
Organism: Heritiera littoralis; assembly: GCA_031772115.1. Classification (NCBI taxonomy): domain Eukaryota; kingdom Viridiplantae; phylum Streptophyta; class Magnoliopsida; order Malvales; family Malvaceae; genus Heritiera; species Heritiera littoralis. Next base: position 9,734,674 of record JAPDPK010000006.1, on the reverse strand, counting down.
GGAAGTGATGAAATTGGAAATTTAAGTGAAGGAAAATAATGGAAAGAGGAAATTTAATTTGGATAAATGGAAATCCAAATTAAATGAGAAAATGAGGAAAAGAAAATGAAATATATTTATATAATTTTATATTATATAAATGTATTTTCTACAAATACATATGTACTGAAAAACTATATAGTATATATTAATATACAGTGGTATATTTACATATATATATATATACTATTTTATCAATTTAAATAGTACATATGTATACAAGTATAATATTTTATGTATATATATAAATATATATATACATACATACATATATAGAAAATGTAAATGTTATTTTATACTAAAGTTTATAGGTATATATATTGTATTATAACATTTATATAATTATATATATAAATGTTATTTATTTTAAAAGTATATAAATATACATATATATACTAGATATATATTTTGTAATGTACAATATATAATTTATATATAATATATATTGTATTACATTATATATGAAATAATATTATATGTATAATATAGTATATAATGTATTATATACTAAAAATAGAAAATAAAACAAAAAAGGGAAACAAAACAGAAAAGGAAAGGCAGGATCGGGGAAGGAATCCCGACCCTCCCAACCAGAGCCGTCGGTGGCGGAGATGCCACCGCCGGTGAGGGAAAAGGAAGGGATGTCGTCGCTGGCCAAAGAAGAAGGCAAGGAAACCATCGGCGGCGGAAGAAAGAAAGAAACAGAAACGGAAAAGCGACGGAAGCCGAGAAGGAGAGAAAACCAGATCTGGCGGTGCCGGCCAAATCGGCCGCCGCCACTACAGCTGAAGCACCGCCGGAGGAAGAGGAAGACGTGGGAAGCCACCGGAGGCGCGGGGAACGGCGGAGGAAGGCCGACAGAGGAGAAGAAGAAACCGAGGCAAAACCGAATAAATCCGCCGTCGTGCCGCCGATCCAGGCCGAGCTGAGGCCACCGGTAAGTTTGTCTCAACGCCAGCCAGCTGCTGAGCCACCGAACCGCCGGAGAACAGGCCACCGGAGGAGAACCGGCGGTGAGGAAGGTGGAGCCGGTCTGACTGGTCTGAACGGTCAGACCAAGGAAAAAAAAAAGAAAAAGAAAAAGAAAAGAAAAAGGAAAGAAAAAAAGAAAAAGAAAAAGAAAAGAAAAGAAAAGAAAAGAGAAAAAGAAAAAGGAAGAAAAAGAAGAAAAAGAAAAAAAAAGAATTCGGGAATTTGGAAAATTCTCGAGAATTCGAAAATTACGGGAAATACGGAATCGGTAAGAAATCCCAAAAAATATTAAATTATTAAATAATTTATTTAAATAATTATGAAAAAATTCTAAATTTTAGAATTTAATTTCCAGAAAATTCCCTCGATAACCGAGCCGATGGAATTGGGAGAGGTGAACGGACGGGACCTTCGAGAGGCAGTCGCTGACCCGAAAACAGGTAAGGGAGACATGTGCCGCCTGTAAGGATATTCGGCCACATGTTTTAAATTATGCATTTAATTTATAAATGCAATTTATAATGATTAGTTTTGAAAATTGTGGTGATTTATCGACTCAAATTGTGGTGAAATACCAGTTGAAAAATATAAATTGTATTTTCCGTGCATGAGGCTAGCCAAATCTGCAGCCGTTATACTGCCGAAAAATTATCGAAAAATTACTAAAATTTACCAAAAATCACTGAAAACCAAAATAAAAGATTTGATTTCATGTGAATCGATTTTCGGGTACGAAAATCGAGAAATTAAGTAAATTTCATAAAACATGAATATACTGATATTTAATTTTAAAATATTCATGTTTTCGAGAATGGTGAAAAGGAAATCACCGAAAATTCACTCGGTAGGTGATATTCCACGTGAAACGAGATGAAAATGAAAAAGAGACTGAAGTGAATATTTTTATAAATATTCTTAAATATTCACTTGATTTTACATAACACCTTTATGGTTTTAATTATGGAAATAATTAATTATGGAAATTCCATAAAGGTTAAGAAATGAAGAAAAATTATGATTTCGGGACTAGAGGTCTCTACACATGTATTTAAAAGAAAACATGGTGATGGGAATTTAAAGTTAGAAAATAAATAATTTATTTTCATAATTATAAAAATGATTTGTTTGAAATTCCGATAAGTATAAAAACCATGTTTTCGATTTAATGCACAGAAAAGCGTGCATATGTGTTTTACTGTGGAAAAAGACAGTTTTGCTCTTTTATACTTTCAGTGATGATTTTGCAAACTGTCTTCATCAAATGAAAAACAAGATATATACCTTTATGAAATAATTTGAAAAATGTTATCTATTTTATAAATTTCATAAAGGTGATTATATTTACATGTGAGCCTTATGGATATGTGATTTACGGTATTTAAAATCCATAAAGGCTGTGGTACGGTTTATACTGTTTTGAGACTCAGGCCCCGAGTTTCATGCATCACATATACTGTTACAGTCACGTGGCTGATTGACCAGCTAGTCATCAGCGTCCCGGATTGTCGCCTAGCAAGCGTACACGGAGGACATATTATAGATCATGGCCATAGATCTCATTACTGTTACTGTGTCCCTAGTGGACGAGATAGCATGATTTAATTGTAGGGTGATGCCTAGTCTCACTTACTGTTTACTGTTTACTGAAAGGATTTACAGAATCCTGTTTACTGTACTGAACCACTGTTCACTATTTACTGTTTATTGATGAAAGACCGTACCAAAATATTGTGTTACTGAACTGTACTGTTTACTGAAATGGTAGCCATTGATTACTGTTTTACCGAACTGAAAGCTACCATTTACTGTTTACTGAACTGAAAGCTACCTTACACTATTTACTGAATTGGTAGCTACTGTTTACTATTACTGATTGAACCGTATCGAGTTACTGTTTTACTGAATATACCGTTTTACTGAACTGTATGATACGGTTACTGATTTGAAAGAAGAAATAAATGTTTATTCTAAAAGAATAACATAAGAATTATTTCTAAGATAGAAATAATCGAAGAAGTAATTATCTAATGATTGGATATTTACAAATCACTGTATTATACTGTTTTTACTATACTGAAGAGAAGAGAAGAGAAGTAAACCACTGTTTTTATTACTGAACTGCCACGTGTTTTAAAGTATACTGAAGTGAAAAGGAATAAGTGGTTTACTTTGTGGAAAAACGAAAATTATATCGTTTTGAGAACAACGGAATTGGTATTCTCTACAGTTGCTTCTAGGTTCCGGAACAAGTATGGTATTCTAAAATACCTACCTTATTCTATCTGGATCCCTAGCCGACTGTAGTATCCTTCCTACATGTGAGCCTAGAGCCAGCTAGGAAGATTTTAAAGAGAATGAAAAAAATTATTTTCAGCATATAGATAGCTGAATATCAAGTGTAACATATAAATCTCTTACTGAGCCGTGATTTGCTCACCCCTTAATTTCAAACATTTCAGGTTTTAAAGATTGTGAGAGCAGTTGATTGTGGATCACGGCTGTACACAAAGGACAATGTGACAGACCGACTGATTTATATGAGGTACGATTATTTATTTTCTGTATTTAGACATGTCTGCAGTACTACTTATCTGATTAATTAAGATAGGGATGTGTATAATATAAACAATGTTATGTAAATTTGTTTAACAGTTAGTAAAAGTGAAGTATCACAGACAGCCCAACCGGATGAATTGTGTAAAATAAGGTGAAAAATATGGTAACGGGTCGTTACAGGATTTAATGGTATTAGAGCATGGTTGGCCTGATGTCTGTGGATACTTTTGGAAAGAAAAGTATTAAACATCCCTGATAGTACTGTGTCGTCTGAATACATAGAGAAAATAAATGATTGTAAATTGAGTAAAATGATTTAAAGGGAGTGAGAAAGTATAAATTGAGAATGTTAAAGAAATAATAGGCTCAGAAATTACCAGAAAAGTGGTGATTCTTATAATCTAAATGAAGGCCTGTTCGGCAAGGAACCGAAAGGACTCGGTGAGGGCCCCACTAGTACTTTACGGTCCGAATCGAACTGAGACTTGAAAGTGATGATATAAGGAGGGGAATGACATATCACCATTAAATAGACTTTAAGATCACCGATTGAGGGTAATTTGAAGAGAGAGAAAATTTTTAGCCAAAAATGACCAAAATACCCCTAACACCAAAATTTTACAGGGAGTTAAAATAGACCAAAAAAGGTTGGAATTGATTGATTTGACAGAGAAATTGATGATGTAAAGCTGCATTTCATGCAAAATAATCTAATTATGGATTCTAGTGGACTTCTCTGTCGAAATCGAATAAGACCTCAAAGTGCTGATATTAGTATACGGAATAATACTATCAGCATATGGATAATAAGACCTTTGGTTTAAAGGTATACTGAGGAGAAAGAAAGAAATGTCAAAATGACGAAAATGCCCTTATGTTGGGTGAAGTTCGGAACAGATAGAAAACCGAGCTGAATTGGAATCCATTGAGAGAAATGGAGTTATTAATGGCATAGAGGATGTCATATGAGTAAAACGATCCCTATTACTGATTCCACTGACACTTAGATTACGGACGCGAATTACGAGTGACCTAGTGAACGGGCTAAGCCTCATGATAGATCCTTGAGAGGTGACCCAGTGAAAGGGCTGGGCATTCTCAAAGAGGATAGTACAGATGTGTACAGGCGGAAAGTGGACGGACCGATGCCTTACACGATGCGATCCAAAGAGTGTATAGTGGAAGGAATGTTATAAGATGATTGGCCCGGTTATCAATTGTAAAGGTCAGAATTAAGAGTGTATTGAACGGGATCGTTGAATACTATGAAAAGTGAAATGATTACAGGAATTGACTGATGAGGTGAATAGTATAGATAATGAAATACATATTGGTGTGGTTAATTACGGTTCTATATATTTTACTACTTTGAAGTATCAAACAGATAATTTTATATAGAACCAAAATATCTTGAAATATGTGCTACATAATGAGGTACTGTGTGGAGTACTGGGAATTGGTGAATATATAAGAACAGTAAAGTGATAAAAAGAAGATGACAGCTAACCTAAGTTCTTCAGGACCCTTGAGACAGAACTGTGATGAGCGACCCGTAGTGGATCATGTGTTGTGAGATGCAGGCGAACAATGTTATCGCCGACTCACTAGTAAGGGTAAACCTGGGGCGAAAGGATCGCTTAGGAGATGCTCGCCGACGGCCGATTCGAACGGGCGGGACTCTTACAAGAACCTTAGTGATAACACGAGTGTAAAGAACTAGGTACGTAAGGGTGCCAAGGTTCGAACCTCGTGGATAATATACTCAAGGGAATTAAGCCTGAATCCATTAAATGGAAATGATTTTAAAGTGAATAACATTAATAAATTGGTTAGCTGTAACATGTGTTGATAACTGTTGTACTTACTACAGCTTATGGAATGAGATTCGTAAGGCTGTAAAGTATGAGTAAACAATGAAATCAAGGTAGAGTATGAGTTGAAATGAATCGAATAGTAAATGTCTCTGCCTTGAGAATACACAGTGTAAATGATAGGACATGAGGATGAAATGTCCGAATTAATAAGAATTATGTGATTAAAGAAAGTATCGGATTTGATTTCCATAGAACTTCCAGAGTTATATAAATTGGAGGAATCGAGATAACATTGACTCGATTTTGAATATGAAATCTGATTCTAAGCTTATATCGGAGAACTTAAGAAAATCCGAAAGCTTAAGAAATCTACTCTGGAAAATGAAAGAATAATGAAGTGCACGTGTATAAGGTGTGATTGATGGAAATGCAGATAACGTAATTTGAGAATAATAAAGTTATCTGTATAAGTGTAAGTGAGAGAAGCACAGATGACACGGAGAAGTAGATGAATGAAAGTGATATAGTAAATGGTTACTATGTAATAAAGTTCTTATAAAGAACAAGTATTCATCTACATGATGAAATGGACGCTTTATGGATCTGATTCGATAACCAGGAGGAGTTAATAAGACTAGCTCGGTATAAAGCGTCCTTAGATAAAAGATTAGAGACTGATGTCCATAAGATGATGATTAGAACTCGGAGTGAATTTTACGAGTTCCTATTGAGGTTACGAGGTTAACGATTTGCCTTGTGAGGTATATAAGCCTAAGGAAAAGGCATCCATACATGAGTAAATTGATGAAATGCTGATAGAGCCTAAAGTACAAATGAAACATGAGCAGCATTGTGGTATAACCCTTAAACTCTTAAAGACTGTGGAATTATGTTAAGATTGGCAAATAAGATGTTGGCTAGATAGTATCTCCTTTTGAGATATATGATCTCGAGACGACAGAATAACAGTGAACCTGTCTATGATATAGAGATAACGATTGAGATACGAGATTAATGAGTCTAGCTAGATACTACTGCCAGTCTATAAAAGGGTGATGAGACTAGCTGCTCTATTAATGTGATGCAATTAAAGAAAGAAGTTAAAGTCGGTAAATGGATAAGTGTAAAGAAAAGATTGTATGCAAGATTTTAAAAGATCTTAGCAGTATAGTACCATACCAATTGAGAAAAGCCGACTAAAAAGGATGAGAGTAAAAATATGAAAAGATAAAAGTGGGAATATGAAAACGAAAATGAAAGTGGAATAAGGAAATAATTTGCATGATGAGAAGGGAACATTAATATGAAACAGTTCCTGAAAGTAAGACTGAAAGTGAATTGTGTTGGTTATCAAATAACTGTGGCAAGATGTAAAAATCAAACCAAATTTGATAAGTGAAAGTAATGATACTCCAAGGAGTAAGATAATTGATAGGTTTACTGCCAGTATATAAATGAAAAATGATTATACATATCACCATCGTAACATGATAGAAACGGTGGAAGTATATAGATGATGTGGTGATTAAATATATAAATTGAGGATTCAATTATAGAATCTAAATTATGAAAAGAGATGTAAAGACCATACAACATGAAGAGAATGATTGTCTCATGATTTATAATTGTAAGAGATGATCAATAATAAAGTTTGAATGTAAGATGCAGCCTTAATGAAATAAAAATGAAAATGAATATTGTGAACAATAAAGAGTCCAAAAGAGAAATGAGGATATGGAAGTGATTAAAGGCTGATGATCTGAATAGAATCACTTTCCATTATCAGACTCTTAGATTCTCTAGTGCCTCAGTCGAAGTATAAGTGTTAAACGGTGTGAATGTGTATGTACAGTTCCAGTGAGCCTTACACGTGATGGGAGTCTCTGTGTTACCATATGCTTAATGAGAAATAGCAAAAGGCTTGAGATCCCAAGTGTACTGATAGCACGCTCCATACTGATATATATATATATATATGTGAGCGTGAGATGTAAACGCTCCATGATATTGAGAGAGCGTGTGCATGAGATGTATAAGCTACTGGGACAATTACATACAACTGACTGACATGTGTAATTGATAGTTTTAAACTATATCGACTTGGCACTAAGTGAGAAAAATGGATGATGAACAGCATAGAGCAGCTGTGACATGAAAAATATTGTGCATGGACTCTTATGTGAAAAGAGTATAAATGAATAACTCCCGATTTGAGAAATGAACTAACGGGAGTATAGAAATATATGTGATGAAAGACAGCATGTAGTGGTCTAAAGTATTGTTGATGTTGAAAGTGTACTGGCAGTATTACTTGGAGGATGAACTAGAGGTCAGAAGTCGTAAGTATACGACATGTACCACCTTTGGACTTAAGTTAAATTCGGAGGACCGAATTTCTTAAGGTGGGGAGAATGTGATAATCGTAAATTTTCCATTTATTGGAAATAAATGTTGGAGAAAATAAACAGTGGAAATAAATAAATAAAATTGTGAGAATCGGAATATTGTGGAAATTCCGAGAATTGAGGAAGTGATGAAGTTGGAAATTTAAGTGAAGGAAAATAATGGAAAGAGGAAATTTAATTTGGATAAATGGAAATCCAAATTAAATGAGAAAATGAGGAAAAGAAAATGAAATATATTTATATAATTTTATATTATATAAATGTATTTTATACAAATACATATGTACTGAAAAACTATATAGTATACATTAATATACAGTGGTATATATATATATATATATATACTATTTTATCAATTTAAATAGTACATATGTATACAAGTATAATATTTTATGTATATATATAAATATATATATATATATATACATACATATATAGAAAATGTAAATGTTATTTTATATTAAAGTTTATAGGTATATATATTGTATTATAACATTTATATAATTATATATATAAATATTATTTATTTTAAAAGTATATAAATATACATATATATACTAAATATATATTTTGTAATGTACAATATATATAATTTATATATAATATATATTGTATTACATTAAATATGAAATAATATTATATGTGTAATATATGGTAGATATTATATGTATAATATAGTATATAATGTATAATATACTAAAAATAGAAAATAAAACAAAAAGGGAAACAAAACAGAAAAGGAAAGGCAGGATCGGGGAAGGAATCCCGACCCTCCCAACCAGAGCCGTCGGTGGCGGAGATGCCACCGCCGGTGAGGGAAAAGGAAGGGATGTCGTCGCCAGCCAAAGAAGAAGGCAAGGAAACCATTGGCGGCGGAAGAAAGAAAGAAACGGAAACGAAAACGAAAAAGCGGCGGAAGCCGAGAAAGGAGAGAAAACCAGATCTGGCGGTGCCGGCCAAATTGGCCGCTGCCACTATAGCTGAAGCACCGCCGGAGGAAGAGGAAGACGTGGGAAGCCACCGGAGGCGCGGGGAACGGCGGAGGAAGGCCGACAGAGGAGGAGAAGAAACCGAGGCAAAACCGAGTAGATCGTTCGTCGTCTTGCCGTCGATCCAGGCCGAGCTGAGGCCACCGGCAAGTTTGTCTCAACGCCAGCCAGCTGCTGAGCCACCGAACCGCCGGAGAACAGGCCACCGGAGGAGAACCGACGGTGAGGAAGGTGGAGCCGGTCTGACTGGTCTGAACCGGTCAGACCAAGGAAAAAAAAAAAAAAGAAAAGAAAAAGAAAAGAAAAAAGAAAAAGAAAAAAAAAAAAAAAAAAAAGAAAAAGAAAGAAAAGAAAAGAAAAGAAAAAGAAAAAGGAAGAAAAAGAAGAAAAAGAAAAAAAAAGAATTCCGGGAATTTGAAAAATTTCCGAGAATTCGAAAATTACGGGAAATAGGAGAATCGGTAAGAAATCCCGAAAAATATTAAATTATTTAAATAATTTATTTATTTAAATAATTATGAAAAAATTCTAAAGTTTAGAATTTAATTTCCAGAAAATTCCCTCGATAACCGAGCCGATGGAATTGGGAGAGGTGAACACGGACGGGACCTTCGAGAGGCAGTCGCCGACCCGAAAACAGGTAAGGGAGACATGTGCTGCCTGTAAGGATATTCGCCACATGTTTTAAATTATTCATTTAATTTATAAATGCAATTTATAATGATTAGTTTTGAAAATTGTGGTGATTTATCAAATTCAAATTGTGGTGAAATACCAGTTGAAAAATATAAATTGTATTTTCTGTGCAGGAGGCTAGCCAAATCGACAGCCGTTATACTGCCGAAAAATTACCGAAAAATTACTAAAATTTACCAAAAATCACTGAAAACCAAAATAAAAGATTTGATTTCACGTGAATCGATTTTCGGGTACGAAAATCGAGAAATTAAGTAAATTTCATAAAACATGAATATACTGATATTTAATTTTAAAATATTCATGTTTTCGAGAATGGTGAAAAGGAAATCACCGAAAATTCACTCGGTAAGTGATATTCCACGTGAAACGAGATGAAAATGAAAAAGAGACTGAAGTGAATATTTTTATAAATATTCTTAAATATTCACTTGATTTTACATAACACCTTTATGGTTTTAATTATGGAAATAATTAATTATGGAAATTCCATAAAGGTTAAGAAATGAAGAAAAATTATGATTTCGGGACTAGAGGTCTCTACACATGTATTTAGAAGAAAACATGGTGATGGGAATTTAAAGTTAGAAAATAAATAATTTATTTTGATAATTATAAAAATGATTTGTTTGAAATTTCGATAAGTATAAAAACCATGTTTTCGATTTAATGCACGGAAAAGCGTGCATATGTGTTTTACTGTGGAAAAAGACAGTTTTGCTCTTTTATACTTTCAGTGATGATTTTCAAACTGTCTTCATCATATGAAAAACAAGATATATACCTTTATGAAATAATTTGAAAAATGTTATTTATTTTATAAATTTCATAAAGGTGATTATATTTACATGTGAGCCTTATGGATATGTGATTTACGGTATTTAAAATCCATAAAGGCTGTGGTACGGTTTATACTATTTTGAGACTTAGGCCCCGAGTTTCATGCATCACATATACTGTTACTGTCACGTGGCTGATTGACCAGCTAGTCATCAGCGTCCCGGATTGTCGCCTAGCAAGCGTACACCGGGGACATATTATAGATCATGGCCATAGATCTCATTACTGTTACTGTGTCCTTAGTGGGCGAGATAGCATGATTTAATTGTAGGGTGATGCCTAGTCTCACTTACTGTTTACTGTTTACTGAAAGGATTTACAGAATCCTATTTACTGTACTGAACCACTGTTCACTATATACTGTTTATTGATGAAAGACCGTACCAAAATGTTGTGTTACTGAACTGTACTGTTTACTGAAATGGTAGCCATTGATTACTGTATTACCGAACTGAAAGCTACCATTTACTGTTTACTGAACTGAAAGCTACCTTACACTATTTACTGAATTGGTAGCTACTGTTTACTATTACTGATTGAACCGTATCGAGTTACCGTTTGACTGAATATACCGTTTTACTGAACTGTATGATACGGTTACTGATTTGAAAGAAGAAATAAATGTTTATTCTAAAAGAATAACATAAGAATTATTTCTAAGATAGAAATAATCGAAGAAGTAATTATCTAATGATTGGATATTTATAAATCACTGTATTATACTGTTTTTACTATACTGAAGAGAAGAGAAGAGAAGTAAACCACTGTTTTTATTACTGAACTGCCACGTGTTTTAAAGTATACTGAAGTGAAAAGGAATAAGTGGTTTACTTTGTGGAAAAACGAAAATTATATCGTTTTGAGAACAACAGAATTGGTATTCTCTACAGTTGCTTCTAGGTTCCGGAACAAGTATGGTATTCTAAAATACCTACCTTATTCTATCTGGATCCCTAGCCGACTGTAGTATCCTTCCTACATGTGAGCCTAGAGCCAGCTAGGAAGATTTTAAAGAGAATGAAAAAAAATTATTTTCAGCATATAGATAGCTGAATATCAAGTGTAACATATAAATCTCTTACTGAGCCGTGATTTGCTCACCCCTTAATTTCAAACATTTCAGGTTTTAAAGATTGTGAGAGCAGTTGATTTGGATCACGGCTGTACACAAAGGACAATGTGACAGACCGACTGATTTATATAAGGTACGATTATTTATTTTCTGTATTTAGACATGTCTGCAGTACTACTTATCTGATTAATTAAGATAGGGGATGTGTATAATATAAACAATGTTATGTAAATTTGTTTAACAGTTAGTAAAAGTAAAGTATCACAAACAGCCCAACCGGATGAATTGTGTAAAATAAGGTGAAAAATATGGTGACGGGTCGTTACAGGTAGACTAAATCACACGTAAGAACCAATATTTACACGACTGAACTGTTATGGATGTTTTGGTAATTTCACCCTTTGAGTCAGTTAAACCTTATCAAAGGCCTATCCATTGATTAGAACATGTTAAATACATATATTCTATGAGTGAATAAAATATTGGAAGTTAGACTGAATGTTTGAATAAGAATTAGAAAGAAAAGGATGTAGTTGGAATTTTTAAAATTATCTGAGGGCATTTTTGTCATTTCACACAAATATACTTGATTTTATTGAAATTTCTAGTCTTCTCCTTTATTAAAGTTGGCCACCACCTTTCCACGATATTTCTCACACTAAAAGCTTGTGAAGAGAGAGTAAACTACTGAAAACGAAAACTGCCTTTACCGAACTTGTCTAGCTCTTTGAGCTCTTCAACATAGTACCAAATCCAACATAAAAGAGGCCATTTTCTTGGTGTTTGGGCTCCCTCTAGTTTTGACCAACTAAGAAAGGTGAGAGAAAGTTTGGTTTTCATGTTTTAATGGTTGTATATTCTGTGTTTAAGATGTTTAGCCATATATTCAAGCTTGAATTGGATTAAAACCATTAGAAATCACTTTCTGGGGCTTTAGCCAAGCTTACTCATATGAGAATATGCTTGTGTCCAATGCAAAAGGGATGTAGAAACAGTGTAGAGAGTGTCCTGAGGTCGCCGACCCGAGACAGGTAAGGGAGACATGTGTCGCCTGTAAGGATATTCGGCCACATGTTTTAAATTATGCATTTAATTTTTATAAATGTATCGATAATGATTGGTTGAAAATTGTGGTGATTTACCGGTTGAGATTTTAAACTGTATTTTTCATGCAGGAGGTTAGCCAATTGGCAGCCGTTATACTACCGAAAAATTATCGAAAAATTACTGAAATTTACCAAAAATCACCGAAAATCATAATAAATGAGTTGATTTCATGAGAAACGATTTTCAGTCACGAAAATCGAGAAATCAAGTATTTTTCATAAAACATGAATATATGGAAGTTTAAATTTAAAACATTCATGTTTTCGAGAATGGTGAAAATGAAATCATCGAAAATTCACCCGGTAGGTGATATTTCACGTAAAACGAGATGAAAAATGAAAAAGACAGAAGTGAATATTTTATAAATATTCTTAAATATTCACTTGATTTTATATAAAACCTTTATGGTTTTAATTATGAAAATAACTAATTATATATATTCCATAAAGGTTAAGAAATGATGGAAAACTATGATTTCGAGACTAGAGGTCTCTACACGTGTTTTTAGAAGAAAACATGGAGCCAGAATTATTAAAATTGGAAAATAAATATTTTATTTTTCCATAAATTATGAAATTATTTGAATTGAATTCCGATGATTTTGAAAACCACGTTTTCGATAGAAAGCACGAAAAAACGTGCATATATATTTTACGATGAAAAAGACAGTTATGACCTTTTATATTTTACAGTGATGATTTTATAAACTGTTTTCACCGTATGCAAAATGTGAATTATGCCTTTATGAATTAATTTTAAAGATGTGATTTTGTTTATAAATTTCATAAAGGCGATGATTTTATTACATGTGAGCCTTATGGATACTTGTGAAATATTTCGATTTACTGTGTTTAAAATCCATAAAGGCTATGGTACGGTTTACACTGTTTTGAGACTTAGGCCCTGAGTTTCATGCATCATACAATTACTGTTACTGTCACGTGGCTGATTGACCAGCTAGTCATCAGCGTCCCAGATTGTCACTTAGCAAGTGTACACCGAGGACATATTATAGATCATGGCCATAGATCTCAGTTACTGATACTGTGTCCCTAGTGGACGATGATAGCATGATTTAATTGTAGGGTGATGCCTAGTCTCACTTACTGTTTACTGAAAGGATTTACTGAATCTTTTTTGCTGTAATGTATTGTTTACTGAACTACTGTACTGTTTACTATTTACTGAGCAAAACCGTACCAAAACACTGTTTACGGAATTGTACTGTATACTGAAATGGTAGCCACTAATTACTGTTTTACTGGACTGAAAGCTACCATTTATTGTTTACTGAACTGAAAGCTACCGCATACTGTTTTTTGAATTGGTAGCTACTATTTACTATTTTTGACTAAACCGTATCAAGATACTGTTTTACTGAATATTACTGTTTTATTGAATTGTAAGATACGATTTTACTGAATTGTGAGGTACCGAATTATTAAATGGTACCAAAGATCACGGTTTACTGGAAAGAGTTTCATTAAAATTATTTCTAAAATAGAAATAAATAAATGAGCTAATTATCCAACGGTTTTGGATACTTACAAACTACTGTACTGTCATGTGTGTTAACTGTACTAAAGGAAACAGAAGTAAACCACTATTTTACTACAGAACTGTCACGTGTTTTAAAATATACTGAAGTGAAGAGAAATACGCGGTTTACTCTGTGAAAAATCGAAAATGTAATCGTTTTGAGAACAATGGATATATTACTCTCTACAGTTGCTTCTAGGTTCCGAAACAAGTCAGGTATTTTGAATTACCTACCTTACTCTATCTGGATCCCCAGCCGACTATAGTATCCTTCCTATATGTGAGCCTAGAGCCTGCTAGGAAGATTTAAAGAAAATGAAAAATTTTTTCAGCATATAGGTAGCTGAATATCAAGTGTGACATATAACTCTCTTACTTAGCCGTGGTTTGCTCACTCCCTCATTTTCAACATTTCAGATTTTGCTGATTGTGAGACCCGATGGTTGTGGATCACGGCTGCACATAATGGACAATGTGATGGGCTGACTGGAAATATAAGGTACGATCATTTATTTTCTATATTTAGACATGTATACAGTTCTACTTGCTTATTAATTAAGATAGGGGATGTATGAATATAAACAATATTTTATAAAATTGTTTAACAGTAAATGCGAAGTGAAGTATCACAGACAGCCCAACCGGATAAGTTGTGTAGAAAAACATTTACGAAATTGTTTAATAGTAAATGAAAAAGTGAAGTATCACAGACAGCTCAACCGGATAAGTTGTATAGAAATACGTGAAAAATGTGGTCACGGACTGTTACACTTGAATGCCAATACAGCCTTAAATCGCAAAAACGAAGGAGTAGACATGGAAGGCCATATTGGCCAAGAGAAGAGCATGAAGAATTCATGCTCAAATTGATGTAAATTAGGTCCTAGGAAATTGTATAAATTAATAGAAGACTATTGGCGAAGTCAAGACCGAAAACGGAGGTGTTTTGACAGTAGTTGCAGTGTTAGCACTGGTATAAAAGAGACTGGATTGGCAGCTGCAGTGGGCATTGTAGTAGCCTCAAGAAGTTATAAACTTGTTATAACTGAAGTGTGATCAATTGACTGTATTTGCATGATGTTTTATAGCTCAGAAGTGAGGTACGATATACTAGTCCTAGCAAGCAATTCAGTAGAATCCGAGTGGTAAGGGATATATGTAAAAAACGTAAAGATATTATGTTGCATTAACACTAATTGAATAGTGGTAATATGTGATTGAATATCGTGGAACGATTGAGATTGGGAAATTGTGTTAGTGATTATTAAACTGTGCCTAAGTGCAGGAGTGGATAGGATTAACCATACCGTTATGCTGCTGAAATTTCGTAAATCGAACCCTAAATGCTAGAATTACAAGGGGTAGATTATAATGTGATAGGAATAAAGTTAAAAGAGTGTATGAATGAGAGTTGCATCTAGGTTGCTAAGACAACATAATTTGTAACTCAGTTTCCAAGACTATTTTTATTGATTTTCCTCATTTTCAAGATTTCTACGAGTATTGTTGTCATTCCTATACGTAAATAAAATATTTTGAACATCGGATTTTGAACTGAAAATATTTGTCGAATATTTTTATTTTGACTGCTATTATTGCTGATTTAACTGATTTATGGACTGACTGAAGATCTGTTTTATAGAGTGAATTTCTAAAGAATGTTTCTATTATTTTATAATCTTTTCTAAGACATTGGCCCCATAGTAACCTTCGGGTTTATCATGCACATCTGATTGAGTGATCGAGTGTACTGTTGCTGTAGGCTTAGTTATGTTTTCAACACCCACAGCTAGCACCTGACTAGTGTTTATTGTGGTCTATTACTGACTACGACCATATATCTTATTATTACTCCCTTTTTGGGATTCTTATACTGCTTGATTCTATTGGGTATTGCCTAGTCTCCACTATACTGCTACTGAACTGTTTTACTATGTGTTTAATGAATCTGATCGAATGATTTAATTTACTAATTATTTACTGAATCTGATCGACTATTACTGATTATCTCATTAAAATAGTTTTCTGAACTAAATTTCATATTGTTTACTGTGTGATCATTAATTGTTTTCTGAGTTGCTTATGAAATGATTGATCAGAAACAAAACCTATGAACTGTTTATTAAATAAGTTATATCAAATTTCCTATAGTCAGATTTAGGGATTAGGACAAGTGAAGTACTTCAAAGTATCCTTCTGTACTCAACTTGGTTACTTAATCGATTATAGTATCCTTCCAATAGCGTGCCTAAACTTTATTCTAATAATAAATGAAAGTATAGGAGCATGTTTTGCATAGGCATATGTTTTATGATACACGCATATAGTTATGCATAGTGTTTGCTCTTTTATATATATTTCTCTTATATATATATATATATATATATATATTTCTTACTAGGCGTAAGCTCACCCCTTACTTTCCTTTCAGATTATCTGTAGTAGTTTCCTTTTCGTTCAGAGGTCGCTTCTACCGGTATTCCTCAAGTAGATATCTAGAGACCATAGAGGTATACGATTTTACTTTTTATATGTTCAGACTATGTATATAGACTACTACTATGCATACAATTTGTACAAGATTTGTAAACTAGATTAATGAAAGTTAGATGTAAAAATTTAAAGTTTCGATCATCTATGTATATCAAAATGAATGTTTTGTATTCTGGGTTTTTGATTGTTAATGAAATCTGAGTGTGAACACTACAAACAACCCAACCAATTATAAAAGTTTATACTGAGTGTAATAATCGGATCGTGACAAGAAAGATTGGTATCAGAGTAAGGTTGGTCCGATGTCTATCAGTGTCTTTAAGAGTAGTTGGTTTACATTCCTTGTAGTACTATACTTGTCTAAATGTATATGAACGTTTGAAGTGACTGAAAATATTTTTTATGTCTGTTTTTTGACAGAATGAATGATAGGCGAAGGGGTACAAGATGAGGACGAGGACGGAGACAAGCTCAGCCATCTCTAGAGCCATCTCTGGAACTAATTTCGAAACCTACTCTTCCTCCCCTACTAAGATTCTTAACACTCGCATCTCCAGGCTGGAATAGATGTTTGTAGACTTTATTGCTAACTTCAATAATAATGTTAGAGCACCAGCACCAGAAGTGCCACAACCACCCCTACCTCCTTTAGCTGATGTGCCTCCAGCACCATAGCCACCAAGCTGATACCACCACCACCACCACAGCCTCAACCTGCTGACTTAGTGATTTCCTACGATATTAATTTATTGGGATAGTTCTAGAAGTTGGGCCGATTAAAGTTTAAGGGCGAGAATGATCCTATGACTGCAGAAAACTAGGTGAACGCTGCAGAGAAATTGTTTACATATATACTGTGTACTGAGATAGAAAAAGTGGGTCTGGCTACTTTATTATTGGTGGACGAAGTAGAGCATTAGTGAAGTCTACCAAAACAGTATTAGCTACCAGACATCTAGTAGTGACTTAGGCAAAGCACTCTCAAGCAAAGGAGTTTTGTAAGCTTAATTCCTTACTCCTTAAAACTATTATTTGATTATTTGTGCTTTGATGAGAAATTTGGTTAATGATTCTTGATGCATTGTGAGTTGAATAATTGAACAAAAAGGCATGACAATGATCTTTGAATGTTTGATGAATAGTACTTGATGCATTGAATGAAAAGCATGATTTATGATTTTGAAATGATTATTGGATTTCTGCATTTTGATCAAGTGTCTATGTGTTGATAATGTATTTACTTGCCTCAAATGATCAAATATGTCATTTATACAAAATGCAATGTCATGAGCAGGAATGAAGAACTTGTATGTTGGAAATTATGGCATGTTGTTCACAAGATGTATGCTTTAATGATATATGTGCTTAAAACCTATGTGAACAAGTTTGT
Organism: Heritiera littoralis; assembly: GCA_031772115.1. Lineage (NCBI taxonomy): Eukaryota > Viridiplantae > Streptophyta > Magnoliopsida > Malvales > Malvaceae > Heritiera > Heritiera littoralis. Next base: position 9,716,762 of record JAPDPK010000006.1, on the reverse strand, counting down.
TTTGACATATTTGTGGTATCCAACGCTTTGGTTTTGTCAAAATATGCTTAACTCTCAAAGTGACCTCTTTTGAGGCCAAAAATTGCATTTATTGGTGAAAATCCTTCCAAAATTGCAAAATCTATTGTTAAATGGTTTTTCATTCATGTTTTTCATTCATACAAGTCCAAAATCATGTTACACAAGTGTTTAAACCTTTACTTGGACTTAAAATACTCAAAAACAAAGTTTTGGCGCCTCAAAGATTGGATTTTCTGTCAAAATCTGCAGAATCAGGATGAGGGATCGATCCCTCTACATGCAGGATCGATCCCTTTGGAAAAACATGCAGAAAATTAGATTCTGGAGTGTAGGGATCGATCCCCTTGCTCATGGGTCGATCCCTCTAGGCAATTTATGCCTTTTTCTGCATTTTTAAGCCTTAGTTGAGAAGTTTTCTTAATTCTCTTGATATCTTCCTTCTTCTCAACTTAAAATTCATTGTTTTAACTTCTTTTTGATGATCTTTAAACAATGAAAATTCATTTTTCATTGATATCATGCCTCAACTCCATCAATTTGTATCATTTTCAACAAATGGTATCACTTTCAACAATCAATATCATTTTTATTGAACTCACAAGTGCAAAATCATTTTTCTTGCTGAAAACATTCATGAATTGCATAAATCTTGAAATAATCTTGAAATATATTTTCAATGAATGTTTAAACATAATTTTTGAGATTTATTTCAATGATTTGTGTATATATTTGAGAATTTGATGAACTTGTGCATCATGAATATTGATCATTCCTTTTGTTCATCTTAGTTAAGCATGCTTATAGGATTATGTCTCTTAGCTTGACTTTTCTATTCCACACTAGGTTTCATGATAATTATACATCTAGTGGAAGAATAATTAAAACTTGACCTTAAGGATTGATTTCAAATGTAAATTCAACAATTGGTATAAGGTCATAATTTTCGTTGGCCTATAATTTGTGATGGTAAATGGATCCTAATGTTTAAATGCATGAAACTTTATCATCCTTGTACTTAAAGAACTAGGGTCTTAATGACAACACCAACATTCAAAGATAAATGCAAACTTGAGCAAACTTGAACAAACTTGATATCCATGCATTTATTATTTGAATCTTTCCTAGCTAATAATGGGTTAAGGACTTGAATTGGAAAATGAGCATAGGATTTTTGTGCTTGAAAACATGGACGAAAATGTGTTTGCTTGAATACTTTGATTTTATGAATCTTCCATATGGTATAAATTTGTGAATATGAATATGGATTAATACTTTATGATAGTGTGCTAATGTTTATTTGATCCATATGCATATTTGATGATGTGAGTTGTGTTCTTGCATATTTAGAATGATTATTTTCTTGACATGAACACACTACACATAAATATTGGATTTATGCAAAATATCAAAGTCAACCATTAGTAACAATTGGTATTTAGATTGAAATAATAATTCGTATCATTGGCAACCATATTTTCAAAATTGGTAAGCCAAAACTAAATTGACAATTGGTATAAGCTTTAAATTGACAATTCTTCTCATGCTCCTTAGATTGAAATGACAAATAAGGAAGAATTCATATAAGACAATTTTGCATGAAACACTTTTGTGCTAGAATTTGTGATTAATTGATGTATGATTTAATTCTAGACACAATATTTCTTGAGAATGATTTATGAGCACATGCATATAATATGTTATATAATTTCAGCTCATAATCATGATGTATTACAATGCACCTTAGTTGGACTATAGAAAGAACAATTGATATACTTAGGTGCTTAATAGGATTGAAATGAGCAAGTCATAGACCTTAGTAGATATTTATAAACAACTTGCTTCATTATTTACCAATTGGAAACTTCTTGCGAAATTATTTATAAACAATTAGTATAGAATCATAAGTCGTATTCTTTGCATGAATATTTCATACTCTTTATGGATATTGACTTATTTATTTGTGCTATGAGTCCCATGTATTAACATGTTTCTTGTTGGATGGAGCATATTTATCTCTTCTCACATAGCCATGATTTTAGGGGAGCATATTGTTTATTATTTTTCCTTCTTTTTGCTATGACAAAAAGGGGGAGAGATAGATATTAAACGAGAGATGTTGGCTCTATAGGCTATACTGAGAGGGGGGGTGAATCGGTTTTTAACTACCCTTAAGCTCGTTTTGCGATTCTTCTAAATTCTCTAGCCTATTTGAATATTTTCTAAGTTTTCTAAGCTAGGCAAGCATGCAATCTAAGTTCAATGCAATAAACATAATATAATCGCAAGTAAATAAAGAGTAGGGAGAGAGAGATTTACACAATCGATTTATAGAGGTTCGACTACCTTGCCTACGTCCTCTACCTTGAGACGCTCCCAAGGATTTTCCCAAATTCACTATCCTTGAATTTGTTACACTCCTTCTTTTTCTAGGCTAAAGAGAAACCTCTCTTTTTTCTAGGCTCAAGAGAAACCTCTCTCTTTTTCTAGGCTCAAGAGAAACCTCTCTCTTTTTCTTAGGCTAAAGAGTAACCTCCTTCTTTTTCTTAGGTTAAAGAGAAACCTCCCCTTTTACAAGGAATGAGTGTGTTTACAAGAGATGTAATCAAGGAAAACCTCTAAGTAGGTAAATGATTACAGAAATTAGGCACAAAGAAAAAGCCTATACAATATTTGTGCTAAGCAAAACAAGAGATATGTGAATGATGGAAGATGAAGACTTTGTAGCTCTTGATTTGTTGTTGAGGCTTGAGGATTTGAGAAATATGAGTTTTGGAGTTGCTGAGTAGTTCCTCTTGCTTTCTTTAGCTTCTAAGCCTCTATTTATAGTCCCTTGGATGTATTCTAGCCATTGGGTGGAGCCAAAACTCGAATATGACCGTTGTCTCACAGAAACTAGCTGTTACAGGCTATTTTCGGGCAAAGGGATCGATCCCTTTCTGTTAGCTTTAAATTGATATATATATTTTGAAATGACAAAAACTTAAGTAAGCTTCAATGTTTTAATTAATATTGTAAATTTGCCTTATCACACATGATTTTCTCAATCCATTTTAAGTGTTCATATCAAACATTAAGACCATGATTTAATGATATATTCTTATTGGTCTTAATACTTTATAAAATGGTTTTCAATATTAAGTAATTTTCTCAAGAATTATTGAACATAAGTTTAGAAAATTACTTATAAGTTTTTGGACAATATTCTCATTTGAGAAAGTCAAGAAAAACTCCCTTAAAGCTTATAAATGTTTTGGGTTGAATTAAAATCAAAAGCCATATCATTTCTAACCCAAAAGTGCAGGAAAAATGCCCTCTGGAAGAAAAGCATCGATCCCATAGGGAAAGGGATTGAGCCCTTTTTGGCAGAATGCCCCGGAAGCCCAGAATGAAGAAAAGGATCGATCCCTTTGGTAAAAGGATCGATCCCTTTATGCCAGAAAGCCCCCAACGGCTAGTTTCTGTGAGATACAACGGCTAGTTTCTGTTTTGGCTCCAACCAACGTCCACAAACCATCCAAGGGACTATAAATAGAGGCTTAGAAGCTAAAGGAAGGAAGAGGAACTACTCAATCAACTCCAATTCTCATTTTCCTCAAATCCTCAAGCCTTAACATCAATTCAAGAGATAAAAAGTCTTCATCTTCTATCATTCATCTTATTTCTTGTATTGCTTAGCACAAACATTGTATAGGTTTTTCTTTGTGCCTAATTTCTGTAATCATTTGCCTACTTAGAGGCCTTCTTTGATTACACCCATTGTAAACCAATTCAATCCTTGTAAAAAGGGGAGGTTCCTCTTTAGCCTATGAAAAAGAGGGAGGTTACTCTTTAGCCCTAGAAAAAGAGAGAGGTTTCTCTTGAGCCTAGAAAAAGAGAGAGGTTTCTCTTTAGCCTAGAAAAAGAGGGAGTGTAACAAATTCAAGGATAGTGAATTTGGGGAAATCCTTGAGAGCGTCTCAAGGTAGAGGACGTAGGCAAGGTTGCCGAACCTCTATAAATCACTTGCGTACATTTCTCTATCCTTACTCTCTTTACTTATTTGCAATTATATTTGTGTTTATTGTATTGAATTTATATTGTATAATTGCCTAGCTTAGAGAACTTAGAAATCACTCAAATAGGCTAGAGAATTTAGAGGAATCGAAAAACGAACCTAAGTTTATCAAAAAACCGATTCACCCCCCTCTCGGTATAGCCTAGAGAGCCAACAATTGGTATCAGAGCTTGGGCTCGAGATTGATTTAGACTAACCTCTATCGAGCAAAACGATCATAAATGGCTCACTTGAATGTAGGCACACCCCTAAGAGAAGAGGGTCACTCATTAGTTAGACCTCCACTCTTCAATGGTGAGAATTACTCTTATTGGAAAATTAGGATGATGTTATTTGTGCAATCTAATGACTATGAAGTGTGGAGAGTAATAGTTAATGGTCCTAGAATCCTAATGAAAAAAGTAGATGGAAAAGATGTCCCTAAGGGTGAAGATGAATGGGACACAAATGACATGAGATTGGCACAATTGAATGCCAAGGCTATGCACACCCTCTTTTGTGCATTAGGTCCCAATGAGTATAATAGAGTGTCTCTATGTGAAAATGCTAAGCAAATATGGGACAAACTAGCCATCACACATGAAGGGACAAATCAAGTTAGAGAGACCAAAGTAGGAATGCTCACACATGATTATGAGCTATTTAAGATGAAAGAAAATGAGTCCATTAGGAAATGTTCACTAGGTTTAATGATATAATTAATGAACTTAAGGCTTTAGGCAAGGCTTATTCCAATGTTGAAATGGTAAAGAAAATTTTGAATAGCTTGCCTAAGTCATGGGAGGCAAAGGTAATCGCAATAGAAGAGTCTAAGGATCCAAATATCTTGTCTCTAGATGAGCTTATGGGTTCCCTACTTACATATGAAATGAAAATGAAAAGAAATGAAGTGCCTTCAAAGAAAGTAGGGGTAGCACTTAAGTCTTCCACTCATGAGGTCTTTGAAGATGATAGTGATGAGAGTGGAAATGAGGAAGAAAAAGAAATGGCAATGTTTGCCAAAAGATTCAACAGATTTATGAGAATGAAAGAGAGAGAGAGTAATAGGAGACACCAAAGGGGAGAGTCAAGTAGAAGAGAAAAGGACCCCTTAGTGTGTTATGAATGCAATGAACCGGGTCATACTAAGTTAGATTGCCCCTTACTTAGGAAAGAAAAGGATAGGAAACCTAGGAAGAAAGCATTTGTGGCTGCATGGAGCGATAGTGATAGCTCCGATGAGGAAAATGTAAATAATGAGGTAGCCTACACATGCTTTATGGCCATTAGTGATGATGAGGCTAGTTGTAGTTCTAGTGAAAATAACGATTATACTTTTAGTGAACTACAAAATGCCTTTAATGATTTAGCAAATGAATTTCAATGCATGAACTCCAAATATAAGAAAATCATTGCTAAATTAAAAATAGAAAATGAAGCCTTGATAAATGCTAAGCTAGAATTTGAAAAGAAATTATAAGAGACTAACTTAGAAATAAATAAGTTGAATGAAAAGAATACAAATTTGCACAACTCATTTACTAGGTTCTACATGGGTCAACAAAAGCTAAAGCATATGTTAGAGACCCAAAGAGCTTTCTTTGATAAAGATGGGTTAGGTTATAATGATAAACAAAAAGAAACTCATCTTAAGAATTTCCTACTGAGCAAAAATACTATGCATGATTTATCTCTCACATGCTCACTTTGTAATAGAATAGGCCACACCTTACAAGCATGCACATATAGAAAAACTACATTTAGAGGAAAAGTAGTTAGGAAGATGTGGATCCCAAAGCATGCAATAAATAATGATGATTTGTGCTTGAAATGGATCCTAAAAGGATCTAAAATTGTGAGCACTAACTCTTATGGACCCAAGAAAATTTGGGTACCAAAGCATGCTTGAATTTGTTTGTTGTAGGAGTGTTAGAGCATGGGAATACAATGGAACAATGGAGTTTAAATTCTCAACACATCCTCATGGAGTTTGCTTGTGCCAATGAGAGAGAGGAAGAGCTTGAGGATCCACCCTTGGCAAGGTCACAAAAATTCTTCAAAGGATAGCTCAAGGTGGACTCAACAATTCAAGGTAAAGCATACTCAAGCAAAGGAGTTTTGTAAGCTTAAATCCTATCTTTTCAAAACTCATTTTTGCTAAAATTATTTATATGTTTTATTGAGGCACTTGGTTGATGATTCGTGATGCTTTGTGAGTTGAATGATTGAACAAAAGGCATGATAAATGATTTTTGAGTGCTCAATGAATAGTACTTGATGCATTGAATGAAAAGCATGATTTGTGATTTTGAATGATTATTGGATTTTTGCAGTTTGAGCAAGTTTCCTATGTGTTGATAATGTATTTACTTGTCTCAAAATACCAAATATGTCATATATGCAAAATGCCATGTCATGAGCAAAAATGAAGAACTTGTATGTTGGAAATTATGGCATGTTGTTCACAAGATGTATGACTTGATGATATATGTGCTTAAAATCTAATTGAACAAGTTTGTTTTGACATATGTATGTAATTCAATGCATTGGTTTTGCCAAAACAAGCATAACTCTCAAAATGACCTCCTTTGAGGCCAAAAATGCATTTTATGGTGAAAATCCTTCCAAAATTGCAAAATCTTTTGTAAAATGGTTTTTCATTCTTGTTTTTCATTCATAAAAGTCCAAAATCATGTTTTACAAGTGTTTAAACCTTTACTTGGACTTAAATTACTCAAAAACGGAGTCTTGGTACCTCACAAGTTGGATTTTCTGTCAAAACAACTGCAGAATATGCAGGAAACATATGAGGGATCGATCCCCCTACTAAATGGATCGATCCCCCCAGGCCAGAAAAGGCTCTCCTGCATGTTTTCAACCAAAATTGAGAAGAACTTTTAATTGTTTTGATATTTTCTCTCTTCTCAACTTAAAATTCATTGTTTTAACTTCTTTTTGATGATCTTTAATATATGAAAACTCATTTTTCATTGATATCATACCTCAACTTCATCAATTTGTATCATTTCCAACAAATGGTATCACTTTCAACAATTAATATCATTTTTCTTGAGCTCACAAGTGCAAAATCAGTTTTCTCATTGAAAATGGTCATGAATGGCATAAATCTTGAAATAATCTTGAAATATATTTTCAATGAATGCTTAAACATAATTTTGAGATTTATTTCAATGATTTATGGATATATTTGAGAATTTGATGAACTTGTGCATAATGAATATTTTTCATTCCTTTTGTTCATCCTAGTCAAGCATGCTTATAGGATTATGTTTCTTAGCTTGACTCAATTACTCCACACTAGGTTTCATGATAATTGTACATCTAGTGAAAGAATAATTAAAACTTGACCTTAAGGATTGATTTCAAATGTAAATTCAACAATTGGTATAAGGTCATAATTTTCCTTGGCCTACAATGTGTGATGATAAATGGATCCTAAATGTTCAAATGCATGAAACTTTATCATACATGAACTTAAAATTCTTTTATGGCCAAATTATTAAAGAGCTTGGGCTTTAATGACAACACCCACATTCAAAGATAAATGCAAACTTGAACAAATGTACCTTGATTGATATCCATGCATTTATTCTTGATTGTTTTGATGTTGAACTTACATGCTTGCTTGAGTTGAATCAATAATCATGCCTATGAGATGAGAATAGTTGTTTTCATGATATTATGTGCTTAACCTCACTCATAGTTTATGGATTTTAATGATAAAATATATTTTAGCTTGATAATATTGATTCATTTAGGTGAAGCCATTTTAGTTAAAATAGCATATACCCTCTAGAACGTTAAATGATGATAACAACTAGGGATATGGCTCTTAATTGATTAAAATGGTAATTTTGAATCTTTCCTTGCTCATAATTGGTTAAGGACTAGAATTGGAAAATGAGCATAGGATTTTTGTGCTTAAAACCATGGAAGAAAATATGTTTGCATGAATAACTTGAGTTTTTGAATCTTCCATGTGGTATAAATTTGTGAATATGAATATGGATTAAGACTTTATGATAGTGTGCTAATGATTATTTGATCCATATGCATATTTGATGATGTGAGTTGTGTTCTTGCATATTTAGAATGATTATTTTGACATGAACACACTACACATAAATATTGGATTCATGCAAAATGTCTAAGTCAATCATTAGTAACAATTGGTATTTAGATTGAAATAACAATTAGTATCATTGGCAACCATATTTTCAATAATTGGTAAGCCAAAACTAAATTGCCAATTGGTATGAGCTTTAAATTGCAAATTCTTCTCATGCTCTTTAGATTGAAATGACAAATAGAGAAGAATTCATATAAGACACTTTTGCATGAAACACTTTTGTGCTAGAATTTGTGATTAATTGATGTATGATTTAATTCTAGACACAATATTTCTTGAGAATGATTTATGAGCACATGCATATGATATGTTATATAATTTCAGCTCATAATCATGATGTATTACCATGCACCTTAGTTGGACCTTAGAGAACAATTGATATACTTAGGTGCTTGCTTAATTTCTTACCAATTGAAACCTTTTTGCAAAATTACTTATCAACAATTGGTATCAAAATTATTTATAAACAATTGGTATAGGATCATAAGTCATGTTCTTTGCATGAATATTTCATACTCTTTATGAACAATTGGCTTATTTATTTGTGCTATGAGTCCCATGTACTAACATGTTTCTTGTTGGATGGAGCATATTCTTTTATCTCTTCTCACATAGCCATAATTTTAGGGGGAGCATAGCTTTTATTATTTTTCCTTCTTTTTGCTATGACAAAAAGGGGGAGAGATAGATATTAAAAGGGAGAGATATTAAGGGGGAGAGATAATAGGGGAGAAATAGTTTGAAAATTCATTTTCAAAACCCATGCTTATATTAAGGGGGAGCTTTGTAAAATCCTGCTTTATTTGAGGGGGTGTATTTTATAAAAGAATTTTCAAAGCAAATTTACATTAAGTTTTGTCATATCAAAAAGGGGGAGATTGTTAGCTTTAAATTGATATATATATTTTGAAATGACAAAAACTTAAGTAAGCTTTAATGTTTTAATTAATATTGTAAATTTGCCTTATCACACATGATTTTCTCAATCCATTTTAAGTGTTCATATCAAACATTAAGACCATGATTTAATGATATATTCTTATTGGTCTTAATACTTTATAAAATGGTTTTCAATATTAAGTAATTTTCTCAAGAATTATTGAACATAAGTTTAGAAAATTACTTATAAGTTTTTGGACAATATTCTCATTTGAGAAAGTCAAGAAAAACTCCCTTAAAGCTTATAAATGTTTTGGGTTGAATTAAAATCAAAAGCCATATCATTTCTAACCCAAAAGTGCAGGAAAAATGCCCTTTGGAAGAAAAGGATCGATCCCATAGGGAAAGGGATCGATCCCTTTTTGGCAGAATGCCCCGGAAGCCCAGAATGAAGAAAAGGATCGATCCCTTTGGTAAAAGGATCAATCCCTTTATGCCAGAAAGCACCCAACGGCTAGTTTCTGTGAGATACAACGGCTAGTTTCTGTTTTGGCTCCAACCAACGTCCACAAACCATCCAAGGGACTATAAATAGAGGCTTAGAAGCTAAAGGAAGGAAGAGGAACTACTCAATCAACTCCAATTCTCATTTTCCTCAAATCCTCAAGCCTCAACATCAATTCAAGAGATAAAAAGTCTTCATCTTCTATCATTCATCTTATTTCTTGTATTGCTTAGCACAAACATTGTATAGGTTTTTCTTTGTGCCTAATTTCTGTAATCATTTGCCTACTTAGAGGCCTTCTTTGATTACACCCATTGTAAACCAATTCAATCCTTGTAAAAAGGGGAGGTTTCTCTTTAGCCTATGAAAAAGAGGGAGGTTACTCTTTAGCTTAAGAAAAAGATGGAGGTTTCTCTTGAGCCTAGAAAAAGAGAGAGGTTTCTCTTTAGCCTAGAAAAAGAGGGAGTGTAACAAATTCAAGGATAGTGAATTTGGGGAAATCCTTGGGAGCGTCTCAAGGTAGAGGATGTAGGCAAGGTTGCCGAACCTCTATAAATCACTTGCGTACATTTCTCTATCCTTACTCTCTTTACTTATTTGCAATTATATTTGTGTTTATTGTATTGAATTTATATTGTATAATTGCCTAGCTTAGAGAACTTAGAAATCACTCAAATAGGCTAGAGAATTTAGAGGAATCGAAAAACGAACCTAAGTTTATCGAAAAACCGATTCACCCCCCTCTCGGTATAGCCTATAGAGCCAACACTTTCCATAGGGGATCGATCCCAAGCTTCCAGGTTGTTAAATTTGGGCTTGAGGATCATTCTGCCTTGAAGGGATCGATCCCTTCCCTTAGGGGATCGATCCCATGCCTCCATAAAGCTTTTCCTGCACCATTTTGGGTTAGAAATGATATGGCCTTTGATCCTAATTCAACCCACAACATTTTGCCATTTTTGTGGGAGTTTTTCTTGACTTTCTCTAATTAAAACATGGTCCAAAAATTAATCAAGTGATTTTCTAAAATATTCAAAACATTTATAAAGTATTAGGACCAATAAGGATGCATTATTAAATCATGGTCTTAATATTTGATATGATTACTTGAAAATGGATTGAGAAAATCATGTGTGATAAGGCAAATTTACAATATGAATTAAAACATTAAAGCTTACTTAAGTTTTTGTCATTTCAAAATATATATGTCAATTTAAAGCTAACAGGAGAGATATTAAGGGGGAGAGATAATGGGGGAGAAATAGTTTGAAAATTCATTTTCAAAACCCATGCTTATATTAAGGGGGAGCTTTATAAAATCTTGCTTTATTTGAGGGGGAGTATTTTATGAAAGAATTTTCAAAGCAAATTTACATTAAGTTTTGTCATATCAAAAAGAGGGATATTGTTAGCTTTCAATTGCCATATATATTTTGAAATGACAAAATAAGTAAGCTTTAATGTTGTAATTCATATTGTAAATTTGCCTTATCACACATGATTTTCTCAATCCATTTTAAGTGTTCATATCAAACATTAAGACCATGATCTAATGATATATTCTTATCGGTCTTAATACTTTATAAAATGGTTTTCAATATTAAGTAATTTTCTCAAGAATTATTGAACATAAGTTTAGAAAATTACTTATAAGTTTTTGGACAATATTTTCATTTGAGAAAGTCAAGAAAAACTCCCTTAAAGCTTATAAATGTTTTGGGTTGATTTAGAATCAAAGGCTATATCATTTCTAACCCAAAAGTGCAGGAAAAATGCCCACTGGAAGAAAAGGATCGATCCCATAGGGAAAAGGATCGATCCTTTTTTGGCAGAATGCCCCGAAGGCCTAGAATGAAGCATGGGATCGATCCTTTTTGCAAAAAGATCAATCCCTTTATGTTAGAAAGCCTCCAACGGCTAGTTTCTGTGAAAAACAACGACTACTTTCTGTTTTGGCTCCAACCAACGTCCACAAACCATCCAAGGGACTAGAAATAGAGGCTTAGAAGCTAAAGGAAGGAATGGGAACTACTCAGCAACTCCAATACTCATTTCCTCAAATCCTCAAGCCTCAAACAACAAATCAAGAGCTACAAAGTCTTCATCTTCCATCATTCACATATTTCTTGTATAGCTTAGCACAAATCTTGTATAGGCTTTTTCTTGTGCTTAATCTCTGTAATCATTTGCCTATCTAGAGGCCCTTCTTTGATTACACAATTTGTAAACCGATTCATTCCTTGTAAAAGGAGAGGTTTCTCTTTAGCCTAAGAAAAAGAGGGAGGTTACTCTTTAGCCTAAGAAAAAGAGGGAGGTTACTCTTTAGCCTAGAAAAAAAGGAAGTGTAACAAATTCAAGGATAATGAATTTGGGAAAATCCTTGGGAGCGTCTCAAGGTAGAGGACGTAGGCAAGGTAGCCAAACCTCTATTGTCACATCCTGAAAACGCGGAAGTTTTGGGCTAAATTTTTTATTTACACATAATATTAATTCCTTACTTGGGTTGCATTCCTGCCAGTGTCTCATCACACTTCTTCAACCACAGAAACATCATAATTTTCATGAAATATTTTATTGACATTATATTGACTTACTCCTCAAAGTAACGTTACATTCCTACAATATTGATTACATCCCAAAAGTATTATCATATACAAATATCTGTGCCATACAAGATGTCTGGTATCAAAATATGAGTATACCTTACGTAAGTACAAAAATGGCCGGAGGAGAGACGTATCCCTCAGCCTACGTCGTATGCGCAACAGGTAAGGAGATGATCACTGCAAATAATCTGGTAGAGTAGGGGGTGAGCTTTTTGGAAAGCCCCGTAAGAAAAGCATTTAAAATAGTCATAGCATCTATATATGCAGAAAACAAATACCATAATAAAGTGTTTCATACTTCAAAACATCGCATAATTTCTTTAATGCATATATCAAAATTCCATACTTGTTCAAATACGCATCATACTTTAGGAATTTAATCTCAAAATTAATAAAACATATCATACAGTTCATGGAGACTAGGCAGAATCATATAGCCAGTATGCGGTCATGACACTTACTTCTTCCTCCGAAGAGGGAACAGAATACCTATGGCCATGGTATGGGCTGTAGACCTGATAAGAGTCATACAGCAAACATACACCACGAAGGACCAACATACCCACAAAGGATGTAATCATACACAATGTGGACGAGGACATGCACGACGTGGCTAAACTTATGCCACAATGTGGCAGACATGACAGGCAATAACATAAACTATAGGAAGGCCTTAGTCTCAAAACTTTCTTATATACCATTGATATAAAATAGTAAGAATCGGGCGTGCCAGGGTCTAAGTTAGCCTGGGGTGTGCCACTCCGATACCTTTTTCGGAAAACATATACTTAAATCATACAACTGATATAAAATAGTAAGGACCGGGCGTGCCAGGGTCTAAGTGAGCCTGGGGTTTGCCACTCCGATACCTTTTCGGAAAACATATCATTTCATATCATACTTAAAACATTATGGAAAAATATACATAAAAGTTATAAAGTTCATTTAACAAATTAAAAGATCATGAAAATTAACTTCGGAATAAAATTCATGCTTCAGGCATTTCTTTAAAATTTGCGATGAAAGTAAGGGACACCATCACCACTTTAAATTACATCCCTTACTTCAATACACTGTAGATTAATGCCTTATATTGCACCCATGTGCTTCCTATCTCTCCGAATTATAAACTGCAAGGTAACAGTTTTACTGTAATTAATTTTCAGTATAACTTATAAAATTTCTTTTGCTTATCTGGCTACTATTTATCTCATCATTATTCATAATATTAACATTTCCTATGATTTTCTCATAGGTAAATATTTTATTTGCTTTTCCTTTCTTGTTTTGGCATTATTAGCCCTTTATTTTTTTAAGTCAACATTTCCTCAAAGATTGCATGGCGGAATGTCTTTCTTAGATGACTAAGCTTATTTAGCTTATGTCTTATATTTTCTTCCATGCTATTTATGTACTTTATCCATGTATATTTCCAGCCATCATTTCCAACCAACTTCTCCCATTTTCGGCCCTAAAACATGTCATTCCTCTTAGTCCATTATTGTGACCGAATGGCCTTGGTTAAATGTAGGTGTTTTCTCCACTCAATATATATATATATATATATATATATATATATATATATATATATCACTTATTTTTTTTCATGTAAGTCAACTTAACCTCTATTGGTTCTTTTCGTTTCCTTTATTTTTCTGCCACTTATATCCAAACCGAGAGCTCCCTTTTCTTTTTATTTTCCTACCCAAATTGGCTTTATTTTGGCTAGGTAGTTTACTCCTTTAAAATGTCTATATATATTAACTTTATTGGTACAATACCTAGCTATTTAGTCAATCCAAACTAACCTTTTCTTTCATTTCTTTTGCTGTCTAAACCGACAGCCTCTTTCCCTCTTATTTTGTAATTCACGTTGGCTTCAATTTTGTCTTAACAATAAGGATATATCTAGTATATCATAGGTTGCTAATATTCTACCATTCACACACATAAAGTCATCTAAAAGTCAATCAAACCATTTATCTATTCTTTCCATTTTCGGTTGCTTCTCCCAGCCATATAAATTTCTTCATTTTCGGCTATACAACAGCCCAGATTTTCTTCATTCATCAGCCACAATTGTTGACTATAAGTAAACATGACTTCTCCTTTCCCTTGTTTCACGTAGAACCCCACTTAATTTTAATACTCAGCCCCTCTTAACTGATCATCTTACTCACGTTTCTAGCTCATTTATTTTTCATAGCTGTAATAGTTTCATGCTCAGCTTGGTTTCATGTTATCATATCAGTAAAATAAAATCTTTCTTCTTTCTAAACCCTTACAACCGAACCCTAGGTTTAGCTTATCAATATTTTTCAGTTCAAACCAAAGCTATAAACAATATATTCTTGATCAGTACAGCCATAATTAAAGAACAAGAAGCTTAAAACTGAAGTTGGACGTTACCTGTTCAAGGAGCAGATCTGTCCACCTAAATCAGTTTCTGTTTTGAGGTTTCGGTTAAACTCTTTAGTGGTTCTTTGAAGCTCATAAATCCAAGTTTATTTTGCCTTAAGAACTTAGGTTAATTGCTGAAGAAGAGGAAGGTTCTGCTAGGGATAAGGAAGGCTACTCGACATACCATTCAGAAGGAAGAGTTTCGGTGATGAAGGTTGAAGATGAAGATGACTACGGGAAGAAAAATATAGCAAAAGAGTTATTTTAAGTAGACTTCAACAGCCTTCATTTAAAAGCCTTCTTAATTGCCTACTTCTTTTTATTTCTTTTCTTGTCTTGTCCGGTGGAGCAAAAGAAATGAACAAGAAAGTCAATACTATAATTTCTGCCAACCTAAGGAAACAAGGAGAAGACTTTCTCTTGTCTTCTTTTATTTATTTTGTCTTTTCTTTTCTCTTGTTTATCTACTACTCAATTCTCCAACCGAGATTCCATCTAAATAGCCAACCAATTTTTTTTTCTATCTTTTCTTTGTCGTCTGTTGACCAAGCTGTGAGCCCTCTTTCTTTTTTTGTTTTCTACGTTGGCTTCCATCTGGTCTTTACATTATGATCATATCTATTATATCTTAGGTTGTCAAAAGTCTAGTGTTCACATGTATAAAGTCAAGAAAATTAACCTTTACTTCTCTCATTTGTTTCTCCAAGTCAAGCTATTTAATCTTCTTTGTTTCTTCATGCCGCACCATTTTTTTTTCTAATTTATCCAAATCAGAATTTTCCAACATTCATTTAATTATTTATTTCATCCTTTATGTAATAATTTCCATACTTTATATATTTTATCTAGGATTAAAATTTTTCTATGTGAGAAACACTATTCTTATATATTTAATTCCTCAAAATATTATCAATAATTTCTTTATTGATAATTTTTCATATACATGTACAACTATAGTATAAGAAAATGAGATCTCACATTCTCCTCACCTTATAAGAATTTGGTCCTCCAAATTCAAGCTGGTCCGTTAAACAAATGCGGGTACTTTTCTCTCATGAGACTCTCTAGCTCCCACGTAGCTTCCTCTGTTGTGTGGTGCTGCCAGAGAATCTTAACCAATGGAATAGTTTTAGATCGAAGTACCCTTTCCTTTCTGTCAAGGATCCGGATTGGCTGCTCAACATAGCTCATATCTCCCTGAATATCTAATGGTTGGTATTCAATAACATGGGAGGGATCCGGATGATATTTCCTTAACATAGAGACATGGAAGACGTTATGTATACCAGAAAGCTGTGGTGGTAAAGCTAACCGGTAAGCAACATCCCCAACTCTCTCCAATATCTCAAATGGACCAATGAAACGAGGACTTAATTTTCCTTTCTTTCCGAAGCGCATGACACCCTTGCTCGGAGATACTTTTACAAATACAGAGTCCCCAACCTGAAATTCAAGTGGCCGTCTACGTACATCAGCATAACTTTTCTGTCTACTTTGGGCAACCTTGAGTCTATCACAAATAGTCCGAACACCCTTAGCTGCCTCTTCAACAAGATCAGGGGCTAAAATCTTACGATCACCCACTTCTTCCCAAGCTACTGGGGATCTACATTTCCTGCCATATAGAGCTTCGTATGGTGCCATTCCGATGCTGGCATGATAACTATTATTATAGGCAAACTCTGCGAGAGGCAAGTGGTCATCCCATGAACCCTTAAAATCTAGTGCACAAGCCCTCAACATGTCCTCTAAGGTCTGAATAGTCCGCTAGGACTGACCGTCTGTTTGAGGATGGTAGGCGGTGCTCAAATGTAATTGAGATCCCATGGCTTCCTGAAAATGAGTCCAAAATCGAGAGGTGAACCTGGAATCTCTATCAGAAGTGATGCTCACGGGAGCCCCATGTAATCGAGCAATCTCGCTAACATACAAGTCTGCCAATGTACTCAGTGAATCTATGCTCTTAATGGCAAGAAAATGGGCACTCTTAGTCAATCTATCAACAATAACCCAGATCGCATCATGACCTCTCCGGGTTCTTGGTAAGCCTATAATAAAATCCATCGTAATGTGCTCCCATTTCCATATAGGCACCGATAAAGACTTAAGTAGTCCTGCTGGCTTCTGGTGCTCAGCCTTTATCTGCTGACAGTCAAACATTTGGCCACAAACTCTGCTACGTCTCGTTTCATTCCAATCCACCAATACACCTTACGCAAATCATGGTACATTTAGTACTGCCTGGGTGCATAGTGTAACGAGAACAATGGGACTCTTTCAAAATCCTTTGTCTTAGGGTATCATCGTTCGGAACACATATACGGCCCTTAAATCTCAATAACCCATCATCACTGACCGTAAAATCTGACTGCAAATCTTGCTCTGCTTGGCTAACCATGTCCAATAGCCTCTGATCATTTCTTTGCCCTGACCGGATCAGATCTAAGATACTTGGCTCAATTTGAAGGCTAGCCATAAACCGACATCTACTGTTTCAACACTAACATTGAGCTCGGCGAACTGCTCCAGCAATTCCCATTCTCTAACCATCATAACAGAAACCATACTTTTCTGCTTAGAGCATCTGCAACTACGTTCGCCTTGCCCGGATGGTACAAAATCTCGCAGTCATAATCCTTAAGAAGCTCTATCCAACGTCTCTGCCTCATATTAAGTTCCTTTTGATCGAATAGATACTTCAAACTCTTATGGTCAGTGAAGATTTGGAACTTCTCACCATACAGATAATGCCGCCATATCTTTAGAGCAAAAACGACTGCGGCCAACTCTAAATCATGCGTAGGGTAGTTGCGCTCATGGTCTTTAAGCTGGCGTGAACCATACGCGACTACTCTACCATGTTGCATTAGCACACAACCTAGACCCTGACTGGAAGCATCACTAATACAACGAAGCCTCCAGATCCACTCGGAATGGTTAGGATTGGTGCTGTAGTTAATCTTTGCTTAAGCTCTTGAAAACACTGCTCACACTGACTTGACCATTCAAACGGAACTCCTTTGCGTGTAAGCTTAGTCAAAGGAGCTGCAATCCGAGAAAAACTTTCCACAAACCTCCGATAGTACCCTGCCAATCCCAAGAAACTCCGAATCTCAGTCACTGTCTTCGGTCTCTCCCATTGGAGTACTGCCTCAACCTTGGACGGATCAACTGACACCCCGTCCTTAGATACTATGTGGCCAAGAAAAGCTATCCGATCCAACCAAAATTCACACTTACTAAGCTTTCCATAAAGCTGCTTATCTCTGAGAGTCTGGAGCACAATCCTCAGATGCTGCTCGTGCTCCTCCCGGGACTTAGAATATATTAGAATATCATCTATAAAAACAATCACAAATTTATCCAGATACTCCCGAAACACATCATTCATCAAATTCATAAATGCGGCAGGGGCATTAGTCAAACCGAAAGGCATCACCAGAAATTCGAAATGGCCATATCTGGTTCTAAAGGCCGTCTTCGGTACATCTTCCTTCCTAATTCTCAACTGATGATAGCCTGATCTCAAATCAATCTTAGAAAACACCGAAGCCCCTTTCAGTTGATCAAACAAATCATCTATTCTTGGCAGGGGGTACTTATTCTTAATTGTAGCCTTGTTTAGTAACCTATAGTCGATGCATAACCGGAGACTACCATCTTTCTTTCTCACAAACAATACCGGAGCACCCCAGGGAGACACACTTGGTCTAATAAAACCCTTGTCAAGCAATTCTTGCAACTGCTTCTTTAATTCTTCTAATTCAACTAGTGCCATCCGGTAAGGAGATTTAGAGATAGGCTGGGTATCCGGCACTAAATCAATAGTGAACTCCAGCTCTCTCTCTAATGGTAATCCTGGTAACTCATCCGGAAACACATCTGAAAACTCACATACCACTGGTATATCTGATATATGTGGAGATTCCCGACTCGTATCGGAGATAAAGGCAATATAACCTTCACACGAATAAATTTATTTGAAATTTCAAACATATAAACATTATACAACTTCATTGAACATAACATCATATACTTTATTTCTTAACAGTAAAACATACATCAAATTTATCAGGTAAAGAGAAGGTTATGGTCTTAGTGTAGCAATCTAGACTTGCACGATTGATTTCTAACCAATCCATGCCTAAGATTACATCGAAACTATGCATGTTTAACAAAACTAGATCTGCTAACATTACTCTATCTCCCACCTTTATTTCACAATTCCTACACACCAAATCTGTCATTTGAGAATCATTCATAGGTGTGCAAATATGTAATATATGACTTAAAGGCTCAGTTTCTAAATGAAGATTGTGTGTAAACTGTGGTGATATAAATGAGTGCGTGGACCCTGGGTCAAATAAAACATGTGCCTCATGCTTACAGACAAGAAGATTACCTCTAATAGTCGCGGAGGAATTATCGGCAGTCTCCTTGTCTAAAGCAAATACACGCCCCTGAGTAACAGGCTTCTTACCCTTCTCAGCTACTGTAACTCGTTTCTGTGGGGCCTGTTCTGTGGAGCCCGTGTCTCTGGTTGCTGTCGTAATGGCTCCTGAGACTGTGGGGTCTTATCTTGCATTTGTGGACAATCCCTGATCAAATGACCTTTTTCCCCACACTTAAAACAATTTCCTGTGACCCAATGGCATGGCCCACCATGTGGCTTACCACAATCTTTGCACCGTTTTGAAACCTTCTGGGAGTCTCTAATGATCTCTACTGTATTAGTAGGAGTCTTGGCTTGCCAGTCTTTGCTCGAGACTCATCTGTCCTCGACCTCTTAAATAAACTCCACCTTTGCTCTGATCGGGAACTATCTGTCCTCTTATCTTTACCCTTACTCTTACTTCTGAACCCATACTGTGCTTGCGTAACATCGAGACCCCTCTCTATATCCTGAGCCCGTCCGAGAGCATCCTCAAACTCAGTAATACGAAACCCTAATAATCGGTCTCGGATGGCTGGCCTCAATCCAGACAAAAATCTCTCGGTACGACGCTCCTGATCTCTGACTGTCTCGAGGTCATATCTCATCAGCATCGTAAATTGATTCTCATACTCATCAACCGACATACTGCCTTGTACTAAATTCAGAAAATCTGTCTGCATTTTCTTCTGGGCAGTACGGGGGACATATTGGGTCCTGAAGACTGACTGAAAAGTATCCCAACTAATCACTGTATGTTGGGTAGTCAATTGTCTCTTAGTGGCTCTCCACCAATGTCCTGCCTGACCTTTTAACATATAAGAACCCATACTGACTTTCTCAACATCTGTGCACCCCAAGTAATCAAAAGCTAGTTCCAATTCTAATAACCACTCCTCGGCCTTAACTGGATCCTTAATCCCCTTAAATTCTGGGGGATTCATCTTAAGAAAGTCCCGTAATCTGCCTGTATCTCTGTCATCTCTAGGCGGTGGGACTGAAGGTTGAGGAGCAGAGGGTGCCGGAGGAACCTGTGGAGGAGGAGGTGGTGAAGTAGGTGTGGGCACTGTGGCACCTATAGCTGAGGTGTTTGCCCCAAGATGTTGAGCAAACATAGCAGCAATGCTGTCAAACCCCTCTTTCATAGTGTGTTCGAGCCTGTTTATTCTAGCATTTGGGCTCTCTGGTTGGGGAGTAGGTGGTAGAGGTGGCTGAGCCTGCCTCCGGGAGCGACCTCGTCTCCCACTCATAGTGCGTGATCAAATACCTGCGCATAACCCTATGTTTTAATCAAAACTTTAGCAGATATACTCAATTTTATAACCAAACAAGCACAGATACTTGGGATGTAATCTCATCCTAACTATCGACACTGACAGTACTAGACAACCCTTGCTCTGATACCAAGAAAGACTGTCACATCCCGAAACGGAAGTTTTGGGCTAAATTTTTTTTTAACATAATATTAATTCTTACTTGGGTTGCATTCCTGCCAGTATCTCATCACACTTTTCAACCACAGAAACATCATATTTTATAAAATATTTTATTCACATTATATTGACTTACTCCTCAGTAACGTTACATTCTACAATATCGATTACATCCCAAAAGTATTATATATACAAATATCTGTGCCATACAGGATGTCTGGTATCAAAATATGAGTATACCTTACGTAAGTACAAAAATGGCCGGAGGAGAGACGTATCCCTCAGCCTACGTCGTATGCGCAACAGGTAAGGAGATGATCACTGCAAATAATCTGGTAGAGTAGGGGGTGAGCTTTTTGGAAAGCCCCGTAAGAAATGCATTTAAAATAGTCATAGCATCTATATATGCAAAAACAAATGCCATAATAATGCATTTCATACTTTCAAAACATTGTATGAATTCTTTAAT
Organism: Heritiera littoralis; assembly: GCA_031772115.1. Taxonomy (NCBI): domain Eukaryota; kingdom Viridiplantae; phylum Streptophyta; class Magnoliopsida; order Malvales; family Malvaceae; genus Heritiera; species Heritiera littoralis. The sequence goes on along the minus strand of JAPDPK010000006.1, from coordinate 9,695,834 downwards.
GCATATATCAAAATTCATACTTGTTCAAATACATCATACTTTAAATTTAATTCAAAATTAATAAAACATATCATACAGTTCATGGAGACTAGGCAGAATCATATAGCCAGTATGCGGTCATGACACTTACTTCTTCCTCCGAAGAGGGAACGGAATACCTATGGCCATGGTATGGGCTGTAGACCTGATCAGAGTCAGTACAGCGAACATACACCACGAAGGACCAACATACCCACAAAGGATGTAATCATACACAATGTGGGCGAGGACATGCACGACGTGGCTAAACTTATGCCACAATGTGGCAAGCATGACAGGCATAACATAAACTATAGGAAGGCCTTAGTCTCAAAACTTACTTATATACATTGATATAAAATAGTAAGAATCGGGCGTGCCAGGGTCTAAGTTAGCCTGGGGTGTGCCACTCCGATACCTTTTTCGGAAAACATATACTTAAATCATACAACTGATATAAAATAGTAAGGACCGGGCGTGCCAGGGTCTAAGTTAGCCTGGGGTTTGCCACTCCGATACCTTTTCGGAAAACATATCATTTCATATCATACTTAAAACATTATGGAAAAATATACATAAAAGTTATAAAGTTCATTTAACAAATTAAAAGATCATGAAAATTAACTTCGGAATAAAATTCATGCTTCAGGCATTTCTTTAAAATTTGCAATGAAAGTAAGGGACACCATCACCACTTTAAATTACATCCCTTACTTCAATACACTGTAGATCAATGCCTTATATTGCACCCATGTGCTTCCTATCTCTCCGAATTATAAACTGCAAGGTAACAGTTTTACTTTAATTAATTTTCAGTATAACTTATAAAAATTTCTTTTGCTTATCTGGCTACTATTTATCTCATCATTATTCATAATATTAACATTTCCTATGATTTTCTCATAGGTAAATATTTTATTTGCTTTGCCTTTCTTGTTTTGGCATTATTAGCCCTTTATTTTTTTAAGTCAACATTTCCTCAAAGATTGCATGGCCGAATGTCTTTCTTAGATGACTAAGCTTATTTAGCTTATGTCTTATATTTTCTTCCATGCTATTTATGTACTTTATCCATGTTTATTTCCAGCCATCATTTCCAACCAACTTCTCCCATTTTCGGCCCTAAAACATGTCATTCCTCTTAGTCCATTATTGTGGCCGAATGGCCTTGGTTAAATGTAGGTGTTTTCTCCACTCAATATATATATATATATCACTTATTTTTTTTCATGTAAGTCAACTTAACCTCTATTGGTTCTTTTCGTTTCCTTTATTTTTCTGCCACTTATATCCAAACCGAGAGCTCCCTTTCTTTTTATTTTCCTACCCAAATTGGCTTTATTTTGGCTAGGTAGTTTACTCCTTTAAAATGTCTATATATATTAACTTTATTGGTACAATACCTAGCTATTTAGTCAATCCAAACTAACCTTTTCTTTCATTTCTTTTGCTGTCTAAACCGACAGCCTCTTTCCCTCTTATTTTGTAATTCACATTGGCTTCAATTTTGTCTTAACAATAAGGATATATCTAGTATATCATAGGTTGCTAATATTCTACCATTCACACACATAAAGTCATCTAAAAGTCAATCAAACCATTTATCTATTCTTTCCATTTTGGGTTGCTTCTCCCAGCCATATAAATTTCTTCATTTTCGGCTATACAACAGCCCAGATTTTCTTCATTCATCAGCCACAATTGTTGACTATAAGTAAACATGACTTCTCCTTTCCCTTGTTTCACGTAGAACCCCACTTAATTTTAATACTCAGCCCCTCTTAACTGATCATCTTACTCACGTTTCTAGCTCATTTATTTTTCATAACTGTAATAGTTTCATGCTCAGCTTGGTTTCATGTTATCATATCAGTAAAATAAAATCTTTCTTCTTTCTAAACCCTTACAACCGAACCCTAGGTTTAGCTTATCAATATTTTTCAGTTCAAACCAAAGCTATAAACAATATATTCTTGATCAGTACAGCCATAATTAAAGAACAAGAAGCTTAAAACTGAAGTTGGACGTTACCTGTTCAAGGAGCATATCTGTCCACCTAAATCAGTTTCTGTTTTGAGGTTTCGGTTAAACTCTTTAGTGGTTCTTTGAAGCTCATAAATCCAAGTTTATTTTGCCTTAAGAACTTAGGTTAATTGCTGAAGAAGAGGAAGGTTCTGCTAGGGATAAGGAAGGCTACTCGACATACCATTCAGAGGGAAGAGTTTCGGTGATGAAGGTTGAAGATGAAGATGACTACGGGAAGAAAAATATAGCAAAAGAGTTATTTTAAGTAGACTTCAACAGCCTTCATTTAAAAGCCTTCTTAATTGCCTACTTCTTTTTATTTCTTTTCTTGTCTTGTCCGGTGGAGCAAAAGAAATGAACAAGAAAGTCAATACTATAATTTCTGCCAACCTAAGGAAACAAGGAGAAGACTTTCTCTTGTCTTCTTTTATTTATTTTGTCTTTTCTTTTCTCTTGTTTATCTACTACTCAATTCTCCAATCGAGATTCCATCTAAATAGCCAACCAATTTTTTTTTTCTATCTTTTCTTTGTCGTCTGTTGACCAAGCCGTGAGCCCTCTTTCTTTTTTTGTTTTCTACGTTGGCTTCCATCTGGTCTTTACATTATGATCATATCTATTATATCTTAGGTTGTCAAAAGTCTAGTGTTCACATGTATAAAGTCAAGAAAATTAACCTTTACTTCTCTCATTTGTTTCTCCAAGTCAAGCTATTTAATCTTCTTTGTTTCTTCATGCCGCACCATTTTTTTTTTCTGATTTATCCAAATCAGAATTTTCCAACATTCATTTAATTATTTATTTCATCCTTTATGTAATAATTTCCATACTTATATATATTTTATCTAGGATTAAATTTTTCTATGTGAGAAACACTATTCTTATATATTTAATTTCTCAAAATATTATCCATAATTTCTTTATTGATAATTTTTTCATATACATGTACAACTATAGTATAAGAAAATGAGATCTCACATTTATAAATCAATTGTGTAAATCTCTCTCTCCCTACTCTTTATTTACTTGCGATTATATTATGTTTATTGCATTGAACTTGGATTGCATGCTTGCCTAGCTTAGAGAACTTAGAAAATAATCAAATAGGCTAGAGAATTTAGAAGAATCGCAAAACGAGCTTAAGGGTAGTTAAAAACCGATTCACCCCCCTCTCGGTATAGCCTATAGAGCCAACATACTGATTTGAGATTAATAGGCCCCGTATCATGCTCACGTGTCACGTGTTTCATTTGTTACTCATGTGTGAGGCTGTTGACACTGATCTTGTCTTTAGTGTCCTGGTTGACACCTGATCAGTGTACGACCTAGGACGCCTATAGACTATAGTCATAGATCTCATGTGTTTATTATATTGTCCCTACAGGGATCTCATGTGTACCTTATTATTCCCTACGAGACTTATAGCATGATATCATTTGGGTGTTGCTTGGTCTCCATTATGATTTCACGTGTTATTATTGATTTTAGTGATATTTTCAGAAAACTATGATGATTTTCTAAAATGTTTCATTTTTAAACTGTTATTATAATTGAACAGTTATTTTACTGTTACACATGTATAAGTGATGATTTCAGTGGTGGAAACCTTGAGATTTTCAAGTATTAAATTAGTGGTTTGATAAAGTGTTTTACTCAAGTGGGTGATATATTTATATGCAGTAAATTGAATCAAAGTTTTATATTAAAAAAATAAATTTCTACTCCCTATTGTCGCTTTGGGTTTTCGGAACACGACAGGTATTTCAAAATACCTTTCTTACTCTATCTGGATTTCCGGCGAACTATAGTATCATATCCTTATAGTGTGCCTAGCATACCGATAGTAAACTAAAAGGTTTTACTGCATATAGTCTTCGTGATATCAAAATTTGCATAAAATTCTGTTACTGAGCCGTGGTTTGCTCACTCCCTTACTTTTAAACATTTTAGATTTTCAGGAACTTTGAGATCTGACATCTGAGGATTTTGGGCTGCGCATTTGAAGACAATGTGACAGCTTGACTGAAATATGAGGTACAATCATTTATTTTATGTGTTTAGACTTGTCTACAGTACTACTTTATTGTGAATTAAAATAGGGGATGTAAACGACATTATAATTTTAATATAAAATAGTTTAAATGAAAATGACAAGTAAAGTATCACAGACAGCCCAACCGTATAAAATGTATAGAAAAACGTGAAAAATGTGGTCACGGGCTGTGACATTAAGTCTCGAGAAGAGCACGAGCAACATCTTTATATTGTTCTACAAATCCTCAAAGATCGAAAGTTGTATGCTAAATTGAGTAAGTGTGAATTCTAGCTAGATCAGATTACATTTCTAGGACACGTGGTGTCTAAAGATGAGGTGTTAGTTGATCCGTCTAAGATAAAAGCTATAGTGCAATGGGAAAAACCAAAGTCAGTGACGAAGATTTAGAGCTTTCTCGATCTAACTAGGTATTACGTAGGTTTGTTGAGGGTTTTTCTAGATTGGCTGCTTCACTAATACGCCTCATGCGCAAGGATGTAAAGTTTGAATAGATTGATGCATGTGAGCGCAACTTCTTGGAACTAAAGCGCAGATTGACCATAGCACCAATTCTCACCATTCCAAGTGGTTTGAGAGGTTTTTCAGTGTACAGTGTTGCCTCCTCAATGGGTTTGGGATGTGTACTTATGTAAAACAGTAAAATGGTCGCTTATGGTTCTCATCAATTAAAGGACCATTACAAAAACTATCCTACTCATAATCTAAAACTAGCTACCACGGTGTTTGCTCTAAAGATATGGTAGAATTATCTATATGGTGAGAAGTTTCAAGTATATACTGACCACAAAAGTCTCAAGTATCTGTTCTTGCAATGTGAATTGAATATAAGACAGCGTAGATGGATGGAGCTACTAAAAGTTATGACTGCGAGATACTATACCACCCGAGAAAAGCAAATGTGGTGGTAGATGCTTTGAGCAAGAGACATATAGGTATAGTCTCTTACATGATGGTTCGGGAATACGATCTGTTGGAGCAGTTTGTGAGTCTCAGTCTAAATGTTTCTCTTTTTAAGAGATACGATATGATAGCTAGTATTCGGATTGAGCCAAACCTGATAGATCAGATCATATATGCTCAGAAGGAGGATATGAATTGTATTGAGATTGCTAATCAAGTGCAATTGGGTACTCAGTCAGATTTTGGTATTCATACTGATGGTTTTTTTAGATTTAAGGGCTGGATTTGTATTCCTAAGGATAAGTAACTGAGGGAATTGATTTTGACATATCTTGAAGTACACTTTAAATTTGGTCAGTAATAAGACGTATCACAATCTTCGTAAAGTGTACTACTAGCCTAAGATGAAATGAGACATCACTGAGTTTGTTGCAAGATGTCTCTCTTGCCAGCAGGTAAAGGTAGAACACCATAAACCAGCAAGATTGCTTCAACCTCTACCGATACTGATACAGCAATGGGAGCATATCACCATAGATTTCATCATGGGTTTGCCAAAGACCAGGAGGAACCATGATGCTATCTGGGTTGTTGTAAATAGATTGATGAAGTTAGCCCACTTCCTCGCCATCAAGTCTACTGATTCCCTAAATGCCTTAGCTGATCTAAATGTTAGAAAGATTGTCAAATTGCATCGAGTTCTAATAAGCATTACGTCTGATAAAGATTCCTAGTTCACCTTTCATTTCTAGGAGCTATTTCAGGATGCAATGGGATCTCGACTGAACTTCAACATAACTTTCCATCCATAGACTGATGGTTAATACGAGCTTACAATTCAGATGCTCAAGGATATATTGAGAGCTTGTGCACTGGACTTTAAAGGCTCTTGGGATTATCATTTACCATTGGCAGAGTTTGCCTATAACAACGTTACCACTCCAGTATTGGCATGGCACCTTATAAGGCTCTTTATGATAGGAGATGCCGTTCTCCTGTTGGCTAAGAAGAAGTTGGTGACCGAAAGATCCTAGCTCTCGATCTTGTTGAGCAAGCTTTAGAAGATGTTCGGATTATATGTGATCAACTGAAGACTACTCATAGTCAGCAGAAAAGTTACGCAGATGTTAGACGCCAACATTTGGAATTTTTATTGGGTGATTCAATGTTTTTGAAAATCTCACCGTCCAAGGGCATCATGAGATTTGAAAAGAACAGGAAGTTCAATCCTCGATATATTGGGCTTTTTGAGATTTTAGACCGAGTAGGAGACGTGGCATACCGGTAGCATTACCACCAAAGTTATCTAGGATACATAATGTCTTCCATGTGTTGATGCTATGAAAGTATCATTCAGATCCATCTCATGTGATTCAGTACAAACCTCTAGAGATCAAAAAAAGATATGAGTTATGTTGAGAAGCCAATTCGAATCTTGGATTAAAAGGAGAAAGTACTTCAATCTAAGAGGACTCCTCTTGTTAAGGTTCTCTAGCAGAACCATCTAGCAGTACCATTCAGCAGAAAAAGCTACTTGGGAATTAGAAAGCCTAATGAAGGAAAAGTATTCAGAGTTATTCATCTAATAGGCCTGATCAAATTTAGAGGACCAAATTTCCTAAGGTGGAGAGAATGTGAGATTCACACTTCCTATTACAGTAATATAAAGCAAGTGAAATAAGATATCTCATAACTGTCCATATACCTTGTGTTTCATAGCTATGACTGAGATTTGACCTAAGGGCCCCATTGAGACTTATGCTGCTTCGATGGAGATGAAACCCTACAATACTGATATTTGGAGCAAAATATTAGGATGGTAAGGATCCTTATCTTAAAATTCCTCCGTTTGTGCATGTTTTAGAAAACGTGCAACAATTTCAAAAATGACAATTAAGTCCATAGGTTGCGAGAATTTTCGTAAATAACGATTAATCTAAATGGACTTAAAATCAACTGACAGACATAGATAAATCCTTTTGTGAAGTAGTCTTATACCATGTTCACAAGTAGACTAAATCACACTCAAGAACCAAAATTTGCGCGATTGAACCATTAAGGGTATGTTTGTAATTTCACCTATTCAGTTAATCAAACCTTATCAGAGGCCTATAAATAATTAGAACATGTTAAATACATATATTCTATGAGTGAATAAAATATTGAGAAGTTAGACCAAATGTTTAAATAGAAATTAGAAAGATAGGGACATAGTTGAAATTTTTTAAATTGTGTAAAGGCATTTTTGTCATTTCACACCAAGATATTTATTTTTATTGAAATTGCTAGTCTTCTCCTTCAATAAGGCTGGCCACCACCTTTCCACCATTGTTTCTCACGCTAAAAGCTTGTGAAGAGAGAGAAAACTCTTGAAAACCCTAGTGAAACTCACCAAAAACGAAAACCGCTTTCACCGAACTTGTCCAGCTCTTTGAGCTTTTCAACATAGTACCAAAATCCAACATAGAAGAGGCCATTTACTTGGTGTTTGGGCTCCCTCTAGTTTCAGCCAACTAAGAAAGGTGAGAGAAAGTACGATTTTTCATATATTTTAATGGTTTTATACTATGTGTTTAAGATGTTTAGTCATGTATTCAAGATTCAATTAGATTGAAACCATTCTAAATCACTCTCTAGGGTTTTGGCCAAGCTTACCTATGTGAGATGGTGAGAAACAATGTAGAAAGTGTCTAGAACGCAAATACAGCCTTAAATCAATGAAACAAAAAGAATAGACATGAAAGGCCATTTCGGCCAAGAGAAGACCATGAGGAATTCATGCTCAAATTGATGTAAATTGGATCCTAGGAAATTGTGTAAATTAAGAGAAGAATATTGGCAAAGTTAAGATCGAAAATGGAGGTGTTTTGAAGGTAGTTGCAATGTTAGCACCGGCATGAAAGAGATCGGATTTGCAGCTGCAGCGGGCAATGTAGTAGATCTCAAGAAGTTATAAACTTGTTATATCTAAAGTGTGATGTATTGATTATATTTGCATGATATTTTACAGCTCAGAAAGAAGTGCGGAATACAAATCCTAGCGAGCAATTCAGCAGAATCCGAATGGTAAGAGATATATGTAAAGAGCATAGGGATACTATGTAGCATTAATACTAATTGAATTGTGGTAATATGTGATTGAATACTGTGGAATGATTGAGATTGGAAAATTATGTTGGTGATTATTAAACTGTGTTTTAGTGCAGGAGGGGATAGGATTAACCATATCATTATGCTATCGAAATTTCATAAATTGAACCCTAAATCCTAGAATTACAAGGGGTAGATTATAAAGTGATAGGAATAAAGTTAAAAGAGTGTATAAATAAGAGTTGCATAGAGGTCGCTAAGACAACCTAATTTGTAACTCAGTTTCCAAGTCTGTTTTTATTGATTTTCCTCATTTTCAAGATTTCTATAAGTGTTGATATCATTCCTATACATAAATAAAATATTTTGAAGATTGGATTCTGAATTGAGAATATTTGCCGAATATTTTTATTTTGACTGGTATTATTGCTAATTTGACTGATTTATGGACTGATTGAAGATCTGTTTTATCGAGTCAATTTCTAAAGAATGTTTCTACTATTTCATAATCTGTTTTGAGACTGCTAGCCCCATAGTAACGTTTAGGCTTATCATACTCATCTGAATGAGTGATCGAATGTATTGTTGCTGTAGACCTTAGTCACATCTTTAGCACCCACAACTAACACTTGACTAGTGTTCACTGTGGACCATTATTGACTATGGCCATACGTCTTATTATTACTCTTTTTGGGGATTCTTATATTACATGATACTATTGGGTGTTGCTTAGTCTCCACTATACTACTACTGAATTGTTTTACTATGTGTTTATTGAATCTAATCGATTGATTTGATTTACTGATTGTTTACTAAATCTAATCAACTGTTTATTGATTGTCTCATTAAAATAATTTTTTAATTGAATTTTGTATTGTTTACCGCATGATAGTTAATTGTTTTTTGAGCTGCCTACAAAATAATTGATAGGAAACAAAACTTTGGACTATTTATTAAATAAGTTATATCAAATTCCCTATAGTTAGATTTAGGGACTGGCACAAGTGAGGTTGCAAACACCATATTTTGTCCGGGTTATCCTGAAGTTATTTAATAATTTGGGCTTGAGGGCTAGTCAAATTGAAATGTAATTGGACCTCTGTAAATGAACTTGAATTGAAATCGAGTCATAATTGAAATTGAATTTTGAATGATGAGCTTAAAACTCCTTGGACTCAAAGGTTTAATGATTGGCCCATTATTTTCTTTTTATTCATCTTCGATTTATTTATTATTATTTTATCTATTTATATTTGTTATAATTATCTTGCTATTTCTTTTCAAATGAATAGATAAATAATGATGATAAATTAGGAAGAGATATGAGAGATAAAGAGCAAATCAACTCAAGCGTAATCTAATCAATCAAGATTCAAAATTCAAAACAAAATCAAATTAACACAATTTAAAAATTATAAATGGGGAGAACGATTACACATTGGAGGGACAGCATCCGTTCTATAAAGCTAGAGCAAGAACACAACAATTTGAGAGAAAAGAGAGAATACACAAAGAGAGCAATTTTGAGAGAAAAAATATAGCAGCTAATCGAGAGCAACAAGGGAGAGTAATCAAAGAGCAAATAAAAAAAGGCAAGAGGGATTTCTAGTTGGTGAAGGAAAGTTGGTCATCGTAGTAGCAACTGATCATCACAGGAGCAAAGCAGTATCGGTGAGCATGATGGCATCATTGGCTGGAGACGCATTAGTGGTTGAACACGTGTTAGCAACTATCATTTTCTTCCCAGCAATCTCATGCTTCCTAAAGAGTTGCAAGAGAAATTAGAATGTTTTGAGTTCAATTATAAACTTGTGTTTTAGGCATACATATAATATTGATTCACTAACTCCGATCTTTGTAATCTCGATCTACAAGCTTCAGCTTATTGTTGTCCTAATCCGTTGCACATTCAGCCTATATACAATTGAAGTCATTCCAATTCCAGCCTAAGATCCAACCTTAAGGTAGCATTTTCAAAATGGGCTAAGGCCGTTAGGTCGACCCAGCTTGGTCCATTTATTCAGGGCTTGGATCTTATTTTTGTAGGCCATTTAAGAAAGAGGGCTTTTTAGCCCAGCCTATTTAGGCCTGGTTCTAAATGGATTTAGCTCAAGCTTAAATGGTTCAACCCGTTTAATTTTTTAATATTTTCAATTATATTAAAATTTTATTTTTATTTTAATTATTTATATGTTTAACATTTTAATCAAAGTAAAATATATAAAATTAATTCTATTTAGTATTACTAAATTACTTCAAGCCAACTTAATGACTCACAACCTTTTACACATGTTAGTTGGAAAGGAAAGAGTACATTTGCTTTGAGTGTTATAAGTTCATTTTTGTTTTTTAAGTATATACTTTATTTTAAATTCTCTTTTGTAACGACAATTAATTTATTTTGAAATGTCCAATGATACATGCTTTTAAAAGATTTGAAACTATTCAAGTTAAAGAACTAAAATTTCAATTAGATCTTTATTTAGAAGAGCTAAAGATTATGGGTCGCATCACGTGGTTGAAGATTTAAATATGTTGCAATGGTAGAGAGATCATAAGCCATGATTTCCAGAGCTTGCAAGTATAGTTTGTGATATCTTGAGCATTCCAATAACAATGGTGGCATCGGAGAGTTCTTTTAGTTTGGTTCTCATGTTTTAGATAAGTATCGAAGTTCTCTAGATCATGAGAATGTGGAAACTCTCATTTACACCTGAAATCAGATTCTTGGTTTTGAAGGTAATGTTATTAATTAGTTGACAATTTTTAATCAATTCATAAGTTTAATTCTTGTGAGTTCTTATATTGTTCTTTATATATGTTTGTAGATGGCGAAGTTGAAAAAGAATTAATTGAATGTGATTGACACTATGGAGGAGATGGATAGACATGGATATATTTATTATGTTTTTTATTTTTAATATTGTTGAAACATGTTTTTCAGTATCTAGGTTTGTTAAAACAATTTATATTATGCTTGTTAGACTATTAATATGTAATGTTCAAATGATGTTAAAGACTTCATGGATTTGATATGAATTTATTTGATTTTTTTAATATTTATTTCAAATTTTGTTTTGTTTATTTACTAAAAAAATGAGATTTTGATATAAATTTTAACTTTTTTAATTTCTTATACAGGCCGGTCCATTTAAGTCGGTTAGCTCTTAGAACCTGATATGGACTTGCATTTTCAGGCCCATTTAACAAAAAAAGCTTTTTGACCCAACCCATTTATGGCATGGCCCATCAGGGCATACCTCTTTTGACAACTCTACCTCATGGCTTCAATCCATTGGAACTTCGAATAGCTTCAGTTCTCCTGAGTAGTTGATTAGTTTTGATGAAAATTTGGTACTTCTTACTATGTCTCTTTATTCTTTCATTTTCTATCTGGTTTTATTACTTAATTCAATAAATTCATTTGCACGATACACTACAATGGTAGAATAGGTGGGAGATAACAATATATTTATATATATAAAGCAAATGAAATGTAATGATGATAGGAATATGCCAATAGAAAATAAAAGAATAAATTAACTTGAAAATGAAGGTGATAACAAAAGAGTAAGAATAGAAATAATAACATTAAAAATAATAAAATAGAATATAACATTCTAGATAGTGATAAAAATAAAGAAGTTATAATAAGATCTAATCAATTCTAAAAATGTTTGAGTATAAATTAAATATTCCGATAATGGAACTCTGAAGTATCACGAATGGTTGATATTTCAAATTTCTAGGTGAGTATGTTTTCCATGAGTTTCGCCAGAATGATGAAAAATTTATGGAAGATATTCACTATTAAAAAATATTAAAAAATATATATCTAAAAATTTAATTATTATAAAATTATAATTATTCCGATGACGAAATTCTGAAGTGTCACGAATAGTTGACATTTTAGATATCTTAGGTGAGAATGATTTCCATGAGTTTCACCAGAATGATAAAAATTCATAGAGAATGTTCAATATTAAAAAAATATTAAAATATATATTTCTAAAAATTTAATTATTATAAAATTATTATTTGATAAATTTAAATTATTCAGATGATGGAATTCAAAGTGTCACGAATGATTGACATTTTTGAAATTCCTAGGTGAGAATGATTTTTTTAGGTTTCGTTAGAATGATGGAAAATCTAAAGGTGGTTGTTTAATACATTTATTAAAAATATAATAATAAATAATAATAATAATAATAAATAATAATAATAATAATAATAAATTAAATTAAAGAATTTAACTATAATAATAAAGTTTAGGATAATCTAAATAATTAAAGGGATAATATTAGAAATAGAGAAAAAAATATTTAATAAATCCGATGATAGAGCCTCTTTGAAACGATGAATGAGATTTTTGGATATTACTGAGGTGAAGGAAAAGTTCTTAAGGGTTCCACCAAAATGATGGAGAGTACTTAAGAATTTGCCCAATATTTAAATAAAAAATTTTAATAAAGACCATTAAAATAAAAAAATTTTCAATCAAAGACCATTAAATTAAAATTCTAAAAATAGAAAAACTAATTGGTACCATTTAAGACAGGTGTCATGGGGGTGCTAATCCTTTCCCATGTGTAACCGAACTCTCGAACCTTATACTTTAAAATATACACTAGTTCTAAGAGTCATTTAGGTGGCCAATCACACCTAGGTTAAAAAGATTGGTGACGACTTCATCTATTTAATGTCTAGCAACCTAACCCTAGGAAACGTTTTGACAGAGGTACTTTAAAATATCATTCTGTACTTAGCCCGGTTACCTAACAAATTATAGTATCCTACCAATAGAGTGCCTAAACTTTATTCTAATAATAAATCTAAGTATAGAAGCATGTTTTGTATACGTGCATTTTTATGATACACATATATAGTTATGCATAGTATCAGCTCTTTTATATATATTTCTTATTAGGCGTAAGCTCACCCCTCTTGCTTTCATTCTAGATTATCTGCATAGTTTCCTTTTCGTTCGAAGGTTGCTTCTACCGGTATCCCTTAGGCAGTTATCCAGAGACCGTAGAGGTATACGATTTTACTTTTATATGTTCAGACTATGTATGTACGTACTACTATGTATGTAATTTGTACAGGAGATGTAAACTAGATTGATGAAAGTTAGATGTAAAAATTTAAAGTTTCGATCATCTATGTATGTCGAAATGAATGTTTTGTATTATGGGTTTTTTATTGTTAATGAAATATGAGTGTGGACAATATAGACAGCCCAACCAATTATAAAAGTTTATAAATAATCAAATCATGACAAATGATTTTAGAGAAGTAGCATTATTCTAGAAATAATAATCTATAGAGATAGATGTAAAAGGCTCATTGGTGTCTCCCAATTTACACATAGATAAGATGCTAGTGAGATTTAGCATGGAAGAATCTAAGAGGGGCAATCTTCCTATGAGATGTGGTATTACTCTCTTTAAAGATTAGTCTCCCAAAACTTAATATGAAAATAATGTATGGACATAATACCTGATACTTTCGAGATAAGATCCATTTTGTATGTCGTGTTATGTATAAGAATCGATATATCTTATTCTCTAAGTGTCACGAGCAGATACTAAAGTAATCCAGGAGAAGGCCACTGGATTGCAGCAAAAAAATATCCTTAAGTATTTAAAAAGAACTATGGATATGTTTTCAGTTTATAAAGAGGTTGAGCATAATGTAAAGGGTTACATTGATGCTAGTTTTTAGTCAGACAAGGGTGACTTTAAATCACAACACAGATTTATATTTACTTTGAACGGCGATATAATTAATTGGACTAAAGTTTCAAGCAATCAACTACTACAGATTCTACAACCAAAGATGAGTACATCTATGTCTAATGCTATGGAGGAGGGAGTTTCAATCAAGAATTTCACAATTAACTAGGTGTGGTTCCAAGCATTATTAGTCTAGTTACACTGTACTATGACAACAATGAAGCTATTGCACAAGCAAATGAACCAAGGTTTCATCAGCGATCCAAACATGTACTTAAATGTTATCACATGATTAGAGAAATCATTGTGAGAGATGATATTAGTATAGACAGGGTTTCCACAGAACAGAATCTTTCTTATCCTCTCACTAAAATCTTGGCCTAGAAAAAACCTGATCACCACTTGAAGGGATGTGGTCTTAGACACATTGGTGATGGACTATAGCGCTAGTGAGTGATTGTTACTGTAAGCCTTGCTAGCTAATCGAGAATTGTTATGGATATAAAGATATTATGGTTAATCTTTATGTCATTTATATATAGATTATCACTTTGAGTTTCGATAAAAATTAAGAGGTTGTTTGGTATCGTTATCAATTTTGTGTTTTATGTTTTCTGTTTTTGAAATTTTTGCTTTTGTTTTTTTTTTTGAAAAATTTGAAAACTATTAACATGTTTGGTAAGCTAAAGCTGTTGTATAATTTTAAAAACTAAAAACAAGAAACATGTTTGACATCAAATAAGTTTTGAAACATAAGTTCTTTAATTTTATAATTTATTAATGTTGAACAATAAAATTTTTTTTATTAAAATTATATAATTTAATATACGATTAATAATATGCTATTTTATTCTTAATTTTGATATATTAAAAAAATCATTTCATTTATTATTATATAAAATTTCTCTTAAAATTATAATTTTAAAAATTATGAGATTTATTTCATATTGTATGTATCTACAACTAAGTTTTAATACTTTATCTGTAATATTATATAAATGTAATTAAAAATAAAAAAGTAAAATTTATTATACAAAATACAAAAAAGGAGAGTCTAAGTCATGATATTAATACAACAATCAATTATTTTGATATGCATTCCACAATTCAGTAGCAATATGATCATGAACTCTATGCATATATCATAATTAATTTAGTGTTACATTAAACTCCACATTTTCTTGTGAACTACTAACTCCTTAAGTTTCTTCATTGTTATCAACTATAAGATTATCTGTCTCATTTTTTTCAAACATATATCTTGCATCCTATGTGTTCTAATAAAATTATGCATCGCACAATAAGCAATAACAATAAAATGTTACATGCTTAAACTATATGATGGTATTCCTTTTAAAATTGGAAATCGAGCCTTTAGTATTCCAAAACATCGCTTGATACAATTACGCAAAGATGAGTGTCTGTAATTGAAAATCTCTTCTGGACCATTTGGTTGTTGTCCTCTTCCTCTATAATCTCTTTCACCAAGATAAGGAAATAAGAAACCTGGCATATTTGTTTATCAAGAGTCCACAAGATAATATTTTCCTAGGCCAACAAAAATTACTTTTAATTCTCCAAACAAAAATTGATTACCTTGTGAAGGCACTGAAAACTATTTTCAAGATCAGATACACATTTAGCAAAAACTCTAGCATCATTTGCAGTTCCTTCCCATGCTGCCACTATGTATGGAAAAAGCATATCAAATGAACAAGCACACATAATATTCTGTGTCAGTTCTATTTTCTTCACACAATAAGATATTTGTTGTTTAGTGGAACACATGCAGTTATGTGTGTTCCATCTATTATACCAATGCAATTTTATTAAAATATATATATCACTAAATATTATAAATTTTGCCATTAAGAAAAAAAGGTAATAAATTATATTACTTTAAAAAATGGACAATATCTTTGATCATGTTGAATTTGAGGAGGAACTACATCAAATGATGGTTGAATTATGATTTCTTTTCTAAGACGACGCTCAGCCTTTACCACATTTTTAAAATGTTGACAATAGTTTCTCCAAAATGTTGAAATTGTTATGCAATAACTCGATTCTGTTCATTTTGCACCAAAGTAAATAAAAGTATAGCAACTTGTTTTTCTACTGTCAAGTGCTTGGAGTTTTGTAATAATCCCCGCTCTTTTAACGTATCACAAAATCAATAAACATTGATGGTTTCATTTGTAACTCATCAAAACATCTACTTTCATTCCTGTAAAGAATTTCTTGAATATATGCATGACCTGATAAATGAGTGTTCTACAAGGCTTTTTTTGAAGTAAGTACCTATTATAATATTCTTCAACAACCATAATTAGTAAAATAACCTTTCCCGCTCTTATTCTATCTCTCTCATTTCTCATCGCTCTCTCAACAATCGCTCACCTCATCTTTCCGCCACATTACAATTCTCACCCAAGCTCTCTCTCTCTCATCCATTCTCACTTACAACAAAGGCAAAAAAAATAGAGATTTAAAAAGGGAGAAAGATGTGAAGTGGCATGGGAGAAAAATGGTGGCTCAACAAGCTGTTTGGGTAATTGTGCAAGGCATATTTATAGGGGAATTTGGTGGCATTTTGAAGGAGGAACAGATCATAAAAAGGTAGTTGTTTGGTGTTGGATCTTAGGAGCTAAAAACATGACAGTCTTTGACAATGAACTAGGGCTATAAATGCAACGAATAGGGGTTTCAAAGGCTGATTATGGCTGATTTTAAGGATCAAATTTTTTTATCTTTAGTGTAAAAACGGGTAGGGAAATTTTAGAGAAAATGTTTATATCTTCTAGGAAATTTTTATAAGATCATATTTAATTATTTTCTAAGAAAATGTGTATTGGTTTAATTGGAGAAACAACATAAGTGGGCTTGGTGGAGACTTAGCTAGGCTTGGAAATTGCCAGAGAGCTAGTGTTGGGATTCAGTTTGAGACGTGTGAAATGCTTTCCATTTTTATTAAAATAAATTAGATATATATTGAATTGATACTAAGTTGTGGACAATGTTTGAACATGTAGTGTGACAACAAGGTGACGAACGCGAATTTAGCCAAACTCGATGCACACGCTCTAGGCTTAAAGGTCGGTAAGATAATACCATAACGTGATAAATTGTATAAAGTAAATTAGAAAATTTATTTACTTGGTACTAATTCGATGTAATCGTGCTTAAACATGTAGCATGACACTAAGGCGACAACCTGTGTCCAGGCCAGGCTCGACGAATGAGCCCTAAGCATAGGAGTCAGTGTAACTATCTGTTACCACATTTTTCACCTTGATTTACACAATTTATCCGGTTGGGCTGTCTGTGATACTTCACTTGATTTCTTATGTTAAACAATTTCATAAAATATTGTTTATATTACATACATCCCCTATCTTACTTAATAAGCAAGTAGTACTGCATACATGTCTAAATACAGAAAATAAATGATCGCACCTCATAAATCTCAGTCGGTCTGTCACATTGTCCATTATATGCATCTGTAATCCACAAATATTGGATCTCACCATCATCAAAACCTGAAAAATTAAAATTGGGGAGTGAGCAAACCATGGCTCAGTAAGAGAGTTATATGTCACACTTGATATTCGGTTAACTATATGCTGAAAAACTTTTTCACTTTCTTTTAAATCTTCCTAGCTGGCTCTAGGCTCACATGTAGGAAGGATACTACAGTCGGCTAGGGATCCGGATAGAGTAAGGCAGGTATTTTAAAATACCTGACTTGTTCCGGAACCTAGAAGCAACTGTAGAGAGTACTATATTCATTGTTCTCAAAACTATATAATTTTCATTTTTCCACAGAGTAAATCACTTATTTCTTTTCACATTCAGTATACTTTAAAACACGTGACAGTTCAGCAGTAAAACAGCGGTTTACTTCTCTTCTCTTTAGTACAGTAAAAACATGTGACAGTACAGTGGTTCGCAAATATCCAATCGTTGGATAAACACTTTTGCGATTATTTCTATCTTAGAAATAATTCTTATGTTATTCTTTTGGAATAAATATTTATTTCTCTTTTCAAATCAGTAACCGTATCGTACAGTTCAGTAAAACAGTATATTCAGAAAACAGTAATTTGATATGGTTCAATCAGTAGACAGTAAACAGTAGCTACCAGTTCAGAAAACAATATAGGTAGCTTTCAGTTCAATAAACAGTAAATGGTAGCTTTCAGTTCAGTAAAACAGTAATCAATGGCTACCATTTCAGTAAACAGTATAGTTCAGTAACACAGTGTTTTGCTACAGTTTTTCATCAGTAAACAGTAAACAGTATAGTAAATAGGATTCCGTAAATCCTTTCAGTAAACAATAAACAATAAGTGAGACTAGGCATCACCCTACAATTAAATCATGCTATCTCGTCCACTAGGGACACAGTAACTGTAATGAGATCTATGGCCATGATCTATAATATGTCCTCGGTGTACACTTGCTAGGTCACAATCCGGGACGCTGATGACTAGCTGGTCAATCAGCCACGTGACAATAACAATATGTGTGATGCATGAAGCTCGGGGCCTAAGTTTCAAAACAGTATAAAACCGTACCATAGCCTTTATGGATTTTAAACACAGTAAATTGAAATATTTCTCAAATATCTATAAGGCTCACATGTAATAAAATCATCACCTTTATGAAATTTATAATTTAAATCACATTTCTCAAAATATTTCATAGAGGTATAAATCATATTTTTCATACAGTGAAAATAGTTATAAAATAATCACATTGTAAAATAAATCTCATGACAGTTTCTTTTTCACCGTAACACATGTATGCATGCCTTTCCGTGCTATCAATCAAAAACATGGTTTTTAAAATCATCGGAATTCAATTCAAATATTTTTGTAATTTATGGAAAAATAAATTATTTATTTTCCAATTTTTAATAATTTCGTCACCATGTTTTCTTCTAAAAACACGTGTAGAGACCTCTAGTCTTGAAATCATAGTTTTTCATCATTTCTTAACCTTTATGGAATTTATATAATTAATTATTTCATAATTAAAACCACAAAGGTTTTATATTAAATTAAGTGAATATTTAAGAATATTTATAAAAATATTCACTTCAGTATCTTTTTCATTTTCATCTTGTTTCACGAGAAATATCACCTACCGGTGAATTTTCGGTGATTCCATTTTCACCATTCTTGAAAACATGAATATTTTTAAATCAAATCTCCATATATTCATGTTTTATGAAAATTACTTGATTTCTCGATTTTCGTGCCTGAAAATCGTTTCTCGTGAAATCAAATCATTTATTATGATTTTCGATGATTTTCGGTAAATTTCAGTAATGTTTCGATAATTTTTCGACAGTATATTGACTGCTGATTGGCTAGCCTCCTGCACAGAAAATACAGTTTTATAATTTTCAACCGGTAATTCACCACAATTTCTAAACCGATAAATCACCACAGTTTTCAACCAATCATTGTAAATTGCATTTATAAAATTTAAATGCATAATTTAAAACATGTGGTCGAATATCCTTACAGGCAGCACATGTCTCCCTTATCTGTTTCGGGTCGGCGACTGCCTCTCGAAGGTCGCGCCAGTGTTCACCTCGCCCGATTCCATCGGCTCGGTCATCGAGGGAATTTTCTGGAAATTAAATTCTAAAATTTAGAATTTTTTCATAATTTATTAAAATAAATCACTCGAAATTAATTTTCGAAATTCTTCCCGAATTTTCATAATTTTCGAGTTTTTCGAATTTCCCGAGATTTTTCGAATTCCCAGAAATTCCTTTTCTCTCTTTTCTTCTTTTCCTCTTTTCTTTCTCTTTCATTTTTCTTTTCTTTTCTTTTCCTTTTTCTTTTCTTCCTTTTTTTCCTTTCTTTCTCGATCAAATCGGTTCAGACCAGTCAACCTTCCTCCACGGCCGGTTCTCCAACAGTTCGACGACTCCACAACTGGCCAGCGATAAGGCGAACTTGCCGGTGGCCTCCGTTGGGCCTGGATCGGCGGTATGGCGACGGCGTCGTTTTTCGCCTCATCGGTGGCCTACTACCTTTTCCTCTTCCTCCGGCGAAGCTTCGGTGGCAGTGGCGGTGGCCAATTTGGCTGGCACCGCCAGATCCATTTTCCTCTTTTCTTCTCGGCTTCCATCGGAATTTCCTTCTCGATTTTTCCTTCCGTTCGTTTCTTTTCCTCTTCTTGTCACCGGCGTCTTCTCCTCTCCTCGCCAGCGCCATCTCTTCCTCTCTCTCTCCCTCGCCGACGGTGGTCGGCCTCACCGGGGGAGACAGAATCAGGTCTCTCCCGATTTCTTCCTTTTCCATTTTTGTTTTATTTCTTTATTTAGTATATAATATACTATATACTATATACTATAAAATATATTTTATACATATAATATATACTATATATTATACATATATTATTTCATATATAATATAGTACAATATATATTATATATAAAATATATATTGTATATTACAAAATATATATCTAGAAGTATATATACGTATATTTATATATTTTTAATTTAAATAACTGTTATATAAATATTTTCAAACTTTAATGTAAATTAATATTTACATTTCTTATATATGTATATATTTATATATACATAAAATATACATATGTACTATTTAAATTTATGAAATAGTATATATTCATATATATACCAATGTATAATAATATATACTATATATCATTTAAGTACATATGTATTTGTATAAAAATATATTTATATAATATATAATTATATAAATATATATCGTTTTCATTTCTTATTTTCTTATTTAATTTGGATTTCCATTTGTCCAAATTAAATTCTCCTTTCCTTATTTTCCATAATTTCAACCTTATTCTTATTTCCAAATATAATCTTCCTTTATTCAAATTTTCACAATCCGTCAGTTCCTCAATTCACGGAATATTCACTAGTATTCTGATCTCATATTATATTTATTTATTTCACCAAATTTCCAATATTAATAATGTTAGCTTTAAATTGACATATGTATTTTGAAATGACAAAAACTTAAGTAAGCTTTAATGCTTTAATTCATATTGTAAATTTGCCTTATCACACATGATTTTCTCAATACATTTCAAGTGATCATATCAAACATTAAGACCATGATTTAATGATGCATACTCTTATTGGTCTTAATACTTTGTAAATGTTTTGAATATTTTAGAAAATCACTTGATGAATTTTTAGACCATGCTTCCATTTGAGAAAGTCAAGAAAAACTCCCACAAAAATGCCAAAATGTTTTGGGTTGGATTAGGATCAAAGACCACATCATTTCTAACTTAAAAAGTGCAGGAAATCACCTTCTGGAGAGAAGGGATCGATCCCCTAAGGGAAGGGATCGATCCCCTTTTGGCAGTAAGCTCCCAACAGCTAGAAAAGGTCCCTGAAGCCCAGAATCAACATTCTGGACAAAAGGGATCGATCCCCTATGGAAAGGGATCGATCCCTTTGCACCAGAAAGCCCCCAACGGCTAGTTTCTGTGAGACATAACGGCTAGTTTTTGTTTTGGCTCCAACCAACGTCCACAAACCATCCAAGGGACTATAAATAGAGGCTTAGAAGCTAAAGGAATAAGAGGAACCACTCAGCAACTTCAAATCTCATATTCCTCAAATCTACAAGCCTCAAACAACAAATCAAGAGCTACAAAGTTTCCATCATCTATCATTCTCTTATTCCTTGTAGTGCTTAGCACAAATCTTGTATAGGCTTTTTCCTTGTGCTTAATTTCTGTAATCACTTGCCTATCTGGAGGCTCTCTTTGATTACTCATTTGTAAAACCAATTCAATCCTTGTAAAAAGGGGAGGTTTCTCTTAAGCCTTGAAAAAGAGGGAGGTTACTCTTTAGCCTAAGAAAAAGAGAGAGGTTTCTCTTGAGCCTAGAAAAAGAGGGAGGTTACTCTTGAGCCTTGAAAAGAGGGATTGTAATCACAAATTCAAGATAGTGGATTTGGAGAAAAACCTTGGGAGCGTCTCAAGGTAGAGGACGTAGGCAAGGTTGCCGAACCTCTATAAATCGATTGTGTAAATCTCTTTTTCCCTACTCTCTTTAATTAATTTCAATTATATTGTGTTTATTGCATTAAACTTGGATTGCATGCTTGCCTAGCCTAGAGAACTTAGAAATTATTAATATAGGCTAGAGAATTTAGAGAAACCGAAAAACGAGCTTATAGTTAGTTAAAAAACCGATTCACCCCCCTCTCGGTATCGCCTATAAGAGCCAACAATTGGTATCAGAGCTTGGGCTCGAGATTGAATTAGATTAACCTCTATCGAGCGAAACGATCTTAAATGGCTCACTTGAATGTAGGCACACCCCTAGGAGAAGAGGGACACTCATTAGTTAGACCTCCACTATTCAATGGTGAGAATTACTCTTATTGGAAAACTAGGATGATGTTATTTGTGCAATCTAATGACTATGAAGTGTGGAGAGTAATAGTTAATGGTCCTAGAATCCCAATAAAGAAAGTAGATGGAAAAGATGTCCCTAAGAGTGAGGATGAGTGGGACACCAATAATATGAGATTGGCACAATTGAATGCCAAGGCTATGCACACCCTCTTTTGTGCATTAGGTCCAAATGAATATAATAGAGTGTCCCTATGTGAAAATGCTAAGCAAATATGGGACAAACTAGCCATCACACATGAAGGGACAAATCAAGTTAGAGAGACCAAAGTAGGAATGCTCACACATGATTATGAGCTTTTTAGAATGAAAGAAAATGAGTCCATGAGTGATATGTATACTAGATTTAATGACATAATCAATGGACTTAAGGCATTAGGCAAGACCTATTCCAATGTAGAAATGGTGAAGAAAATCTTGAATAGCTTGCCACAATCATGGGAGGCAAAGGTAACCGCAATAGAAGAGTCTAAAGATCCAAATACCTTGTCTTTAGATGAACTTATGGGCTCCCTACTTACATATGAGATGAAATTGAAAAGAAATGAAGAGCCTTCAAAGAAAGTAGGGGTAGCACTTAAGTCTTCCACTCATGAGGATGATAGTGATGAAAGTGGAAATGAGGAAGAAATGGCAATGTTTGCCAAAAGATTCAATAGATTCATGAGAATGAAAGAGAGAGAGAGTAATAGGAGACATCATAGGGGAGAGTCAAGTAGAAGAGAAAAAGACCCCTTAGTGTGCTATGAATGTAATGAACTAGGTCACACTAAGCTAGATTGCCCCTTACTTAGGAAAGAAAAGGAGAGGAAGCCTAGGAAGAAAGCATTTGTGGCTGCATGGAGCGATAGTGATAGCTCCGATGAGGAAAATGTAGATAATGAGGAAACCTACTCATGCTTTATGGCCATTAGTGATGCTGAGGCTAGTAGTAGTTCTAGTGAAGATAATGATTATACCTTTAGTGAACTACAAAATGTCTTTGATGATTTAGCAAATGAATTTCAATGCATGAATTCTAAATATAAGAAAATCATTGCTAAATTAAAAATAGAAAATGAAGCCTTGACTAGTGCTAAGATAGAATTTGAAAAGAAACTAGAAGATGCCAACTTAGAAATAAATGAGTTAAATAAAAAAAACACAAAATTTCATAACTCATTCTATTTTATTGTCAACAAAAGCTAGATCACATGATAGACCCAAAGACTTGCTTTGACTTAAAGATGGGTTAGCTATAATGCTAAACAAAAGAAACTCATCTTAAGAATTTCCTAGTGAGCAAAAATACCATGCATGATTTATCTCTCACATGCTCACTTTGCAATAGAATAGGCCACACCTCACAAGCATGCACAAATAGAAAAACCACATTTAGAGGAAGAGTGGTTAGAAAAATGTGGGTGCCTAAGCATGCTGTAAATAATGATGAATTGTGCTTGAAATGGATCCCAAAAGGATCAAAAATTATTTGTACTAACTCTCATGGACCCAAGAAAATTTGGGTACCAAAGCATGCTTGAATTTGTTTGTTGTAGGAGTGTTAGAGCATGGAGTTACAAAGAAACAATGGGTTTGAGTGCTCTACACACCTCTATGGAGTTTGCTTGTGCCAATGAGAAAAAGGAAAAGCTTGAGGATCCATCACAACAATTCTTCAAAGAATAGCTCAAGGTGGACTCAACAATTCAAGGCAAAGCATACTCAAGCAAAGGAGTTTTGTAAGATTAATTCTTTACTCTTTAAAACTTTTATTTGATTATTTGTGCTTTGATGAGAAAATGTGTTAATAATTCTTGATGCATTGTGAGTTGAATGATAGAACAAAAGGCATGATGAATGATTGTTGAATGTTTGATGAATAGTACTTGATACATTGAATGAAAAGCATGATTTGTGATTTTGAAATGATTTTTGGTTTTCTGCATCTTGAGCAAGTTTGATATGTCTAGATAATATATTTAGTTGCTCAAAAGATGTCAAATATGTCATATATGCAAAATGCCTTGTCATGAGCCTTAATGAAGAATATGCATGTTGACAATCATGACATGTTGTTCACAAGTATGATGATTTGATGTTATATATGCTTAAAATCTATGTGAACAAGTTTGTTTTGGCATATTTGTGGTTTCCAAAGCTTTGGTTTTGACAAAATATGCATAATGCTTAAAATGACCCCCTTTGAGGCCAAAAATGCTTTTATTGGTGAAAATTCTACCAAAATGCAAAATCTTTTGTAAAATGGTTTTTCATTCAGATTTTTCATTCATACAAGTCCAAAATCATGTTTTACAAATGTCTAAACCTTTACTTGGACTTAAATTACTCAAAAGCGAAGTTTGGGCACCTCAAAGGTTGGATTTTCTGTTAAAAACTGCAGAAACAGGATGAGGGATCGATCCCTTTGCAAGAAGGATCGATCCCCTTGAGCAGAATGCAGGAAATTTGCATTCTGGACTTAAGGGATCGATCCCCCTCCCAAAGGGATCGATCCCCCCCAGGCCAAAATGGCTTTTCTGCACTTTTTCAACTGAATTTAAGAAGGATTTTTCACTTTCTTGATATCATCTTTCTTCTCAAGTTAAAATCCAGTATTTTAACTTCTTTTTGATGATCTTTAAACTATGAAAACTCATTTTTCATTGATATCATGCCTCAACTTCATCAATTAATATCATTTCCAACAAATGGTATCACTTTCAACAATCAATACCATTTTTCTTGAGCTCACAAGTGCAAATTCATTTTTCTTGTTGAAAACATTCATGAATCGTGAAATAATCTTGAAATATATTTTCAATGAATGCTTAAACATAATTTTGAGATTTATTTCAAGAATTTATGGATATATTTGAGAATTTGATGAACTTGTGCATAATGAGTGTTCTTCATATCTTTTGTTCATCTTAGTCAAGCATGCTTTTAGGATTATGTTTCTTAGCTTGACTCAACTACTCCACACTAGGTTTCATGATAATTATACATCTAGTGGAAGAATAATTAAAACTTGACCTTAAGGATTGATTTCAAATGTAAATTCAACAATTGGTATAAGGTCATAATTTTCCTTGGCTTGCAATGTGTGATGATAAATGGATCCTAAATGTTCAAATGCATGAAATTTTATCATCCATGAAATCAATTCTTCATAGCCAAATTACTATGGAACTTGAGCTTTAATGACAACACCAATAATTGATATACATCCATTGAATCTTGATTGTTTTAATGTTGAACATGCATGTTTACTTAAGTTGAATCAATAATCATGCCTATGAGATGAGAATAGTTATTTGATGATATTATGTGCTTAATCTCACTCATAGATTATGGATTTTGATGATAAAATACATTTTAGCTTGATAATATTGATTCACTTAGGTGAAGCCATTTTAGTTAAAATAGCATATACCCTCTAGAACGTTAAATAATGATAACAACTAGGGATATGGCTCGTAATTAATTAAAATGGTAATTTTGAATCTTTCCTTGCTCATAATTGGTTAAGGACTTGAATTGGAAAATGAGCATAGGATTTTTGTGCTTGAAACTATGGAAGAAAATGTGTTTGCTTGAATATCTTGACATTTTGTATCTTCCATGTGGTATAATGTTGTGAATATGAATATGGATTAATACTTTATGATAGTGTGCTAATGCTTAATTAATCCATATGCATAATTGATGATGTGTGATTGTGTTCTTGCATATTTAGAATGATTATTTTCTTGACATGATCACACTACACACAAATATTGGATTCATGCAAAATGACTAAGTAAACCATTAGTAACAATTGGTATTTAGATTGAAATAATAATTAGTATCATTAGAAACCATATTTTAAATAATTGGTAAGCCAAAACTAAATTGTCAATTGGTTTGAGCTTTAAATTGATAACTCTTCTCATGCTCCTTAGATTGAAATGACAAATAGAGAAGAATTCTCTTAGGTTATTTTTGCATGACACTCTTGTGTGCTAGAATTTGTAGTTAATTGCTATATATCTTGATTCTATGCACATTCTTGCTTGAACATGATTTATGAGCTCATGCATATGATATGTCATCTAATTTTAGCTCATAATCATGATGTATTACCATGCACCTTAGTTGGATCTTAGAGAACAATTGATATACTTAGGTGCGTGCTTAACTTCTTACCAATTGGAATCTTCTTGCAAAATTACTTATCAACAATTGGTATCAAAATTATTTATAAACAATTGGTATAGGATCATAAGTCATATTCATTGCATGAATATCTCATACTCTTTGTGAATATTGACTTATTTATTTGTGCTATAAGTCTCATGTACTAACATGTTTCTTGTTGGATGGAGCATTTTTATTTGTTCTCACATAGCCATGATTTTAGGGGGAGCATATTTTTTATTATTTTTCCTTCTTTTTGCTATGACAAAAAGGGGGAGAGATAGATAAAGGGAGAGATAGATTTAAGGAGAGATATTAAGGGGGAGAGATAATGGGAAAATAGTTTGAAAATTCTTTTTCAAAACCCATGCATATATTAAGGGGGAGCTTTATAAAATCCTGCTTTATTTGAGGGGGAGTATTTTATCAAAGAATTTTCAAAGCAAATTTACATTAAGTTTTGTCATATCAAAAAAGGGGAGATTGTTAGCTTTAAATTGACATATGTATTTTGAAATGACAAAAACTTAAGTAAGCTTTAATGCTTTAATTCATATTGTAAATTTGCCTTATCACACATGATTTTCTCAATACATTTCAAGTGATCATATCAAACATTAAGACCATGATTTAATGATGCATACTCTTATTGGTCTTAATACTTTGTAAATGTTTTGAATATTTTAGAAAATCACTTGATGAACCATGCTTCCATTTGAGAAAGTCAAGAAAAACTCCCACAAAAATGCCAAAATGTTTTGGGTTGGATTAGGATCAAAGACCACATCATTTCTAACTTAAAAAGTGCAGGAAATCACCTTCTGGAGAGAAGGGATCGATCCCCTAAGGGAAGGGATCGATCCCCTTTTGGCAGTAAGCTCCCAACAGCTAGAAAAGGTCCCTGAAGCCCAGAATCAACATTCTGGACAAAAGGGATCGATCCCCTATGGAAAGGGATCGATCCCTTTGCACCAGAAAGCCCCCAACGGCTAGTTTCTGTGAGACATAACGGCTAGTTTTTGTTTTGGCTCCAACCAACGTCCACAAACCATCCAAGGGATTTTAAATAGAGGCTTAGAAGCTAAAGGAATAAGAGGAACCACTCAGCAACTTCAAATCTCATATTCCTCAAATCTACAAGCCTCAAACAACAAATCAAGAGCTACAAAGTTTCCATCATCTATCATTCTCTTATTCCTTGTAGTGCTTAGCACAAATCTTGTATAGGCTTTTTCCTTGTGCTTAATTTCTGTAATCACTTGCCTATCTGGAGGCTCTCTTTGATTACTCATTTGTAAAACCAATTCAATCCTTGTAAAAAGGGGAGGTTTCTCTTAAGCCTTGAAAAAGAGGGAGGTTACTCTTTAGCCTAAGAAAAAGAGAGGTTTCTCTTGAGCCTAGAAAAAGAGGGAGGTTACTCTTGAGCCTTGAAAAGAGGGATTGTAATCACAAATTCAAGATAGTGGATTTGGAGAAAAACCTTGGGAGCGTCTCAAGGTAGAGGACGTAGGCAAGGTTGCCGAACCTCTATAAATCGATTGTGTAAATCTCTTTTTCCCTACTCTCTTTAATTAATTTCAATTATATTGTGTTTATTGCATTAAACTTGGATTGCATGCTTGCCTAGCCTAGAGAACTTAGAAATTATTAATATAGGCTAGAGAATTTAGAGAAACCGAAAAACGAGCTTATAGTTAGTTAAAAAACCGATTCACCCCCCTCTCGGTATCGCCTATAAGAGCCAACAAATAATTTCCTATAAATGAAAAATTTACGGTTATCACATTCTCCTCACCTCATGAAATTCGGTCCTCTGAATTTAACTTAAGTCCAAAGGTGGTACATGCCGTATACTTACGACTTCTGACCTTTAGGTCATCCTCCAAGTAATACTGCCAGTACACTTTCAGCATCGAGTACTTTAGACCACTACATGCTGTCTTTCATCATATATGTCTATACTCCCATAAGTTCATTTCTCAAATCGAGAGTTGTTCATTTCCACATAAGAGTCTATACACAATATTTTTCATATCACAGTTTATCTATGCTATTCATCATCCATTTTTCTCACTTAGTGCCAAGTCGATATGGTTTGGTACTATCATGTACACATGTCAACCAGTTGTATGTAATTGTCCCAGTAGCTTTCATATCTCATGCATCTGCTCTCTCAATATATCTTCAAGCGTTTCAATATTACGTTAAGATATTTACATCAGTACAGAGCGATGCTATTAATACATTTGGGATCTCAAAGCCTTTTGTTATTTCTCATTAAGCATATGGCAACTCAGAGACTCCCATCACATGTAATGCTCACTGGAACTGTATACATACTTTCACACCGTTTCACACTCATACTTTGACTAAGGCACTAGAGAATCTAAGAGTCTGATAATGGAAAGTGATTCTATTTAGATCTTCAATCTTTAATCACTTCCATATCATCATTTCTCTTTTGGACTCTTTATTATCCACAGTATTCATATTATTAAGGCTGCATCTCACTTGCAGACTTTACTATTTATCATCTCTTACAGTCATAATTCATGAGGCAATCTTGTTCTTTTCATGTAGTATGGTCTTTACATCTCTTTTCATAATTTAGATTCTACAATTGAATTCTTAAGTTATTCATTTACTCACCACATTATCTATACAATTCCACCGTTTTTGTCATTTCGAGGTGGTTATATGTATAATCATTTTCCATTTATATACTGGCAGTAAAATAACACATGTCATTCATTTTACTCCCTTGAGTACCATTAATTCCACTTGTCAAGTTTTAGCTTGATTTTACATCTGGCCACAGTCATGTGATAACCATCATGAAATCACTTTCAATCTTACCTTCGGGAATTGTTTCATATTGGTGTTCCCTTCTCATCATGCAACTTATTTCCTCATTCCACTTTCATCTTTTCATATTTTTACTCTCATCCTTTTAGTCGGTTTTCTTAATTGGTATGGTACTATACTGCTAAGATCCTTTAACATCTTGCATACCATCTTTTCTTTACACTTATCCATTTACCGACTTGAGTTTCTTTAATTATGTCTCATTAGTAGAGTAGCTATTCCCATAACTCTTTTATATATTGGCATTAGTATCTAGCTAGACTCATTATTTTCGTATCTCGATCATTATCTTTATTATAGACAGATTAACTGTCATTCTGTCATTTCGAGATTATTTATCTCAGAAAGAGACTATCTAGCCAAGCCTCTTATTTGCCAATCTTAGCATAAATTTACAGTCTTTGAGAGTTTGGGAGCATACCACAACGCTGCTCATGTTCCATTTATACTTTAGACTCTATCAGTATTTCATCCATTTACTCATGTATGGATGCCTCATTCCTTAGGTTTATATACTTCACAAGGCAACTCATTAACCTTGTAACCTCAATAGGAACTCGTAAAATTCACTCCGAGTTCTAATCATCATCTTATGGACATCAATCTCCAATCTTTTATCTAAGGACGCTTTATACCGAGGCTGGTCTAATAACTCCTCATGTATCTCTGATTAGATCAATAAAGCGTCTATTTTCATGTAGATGAATACTTGTTCTTCACAAGAACTTTATTAATGATAGGAAATTAATACATCCTTTTTAATTCATCTACGTCTCAATATCATATGTGTTTCTCACATTTACCCTTATACAGACAACTTCATTATCATCAATTTATGTTATCTGTATTTTCATCAATCACTTCTTTACAAGTGAATTTCATTATTCACACATTTTCCAGAGCTATTTTCTTAAGCTTTTCGGATTCTTTCTATATTCTCCGAAATAAGCTTATAAGTAGATTTCTTATAACCAATTGAGTCATTGTTAGCTCGATTTCTCCAATCTATATAACTCTGAAAATTTATCGGAAATCACATCCGATATTTACTTTAATCACACATCTCTTTGTCATTGCGGACATTTCATCTTCATGTCCTGTCATTCTCACTGTGTATTCTCAAAGCAGAGGCATTTACTATTCAATTCATTTCGACTTATACTCTACCTTGATTTCATTATCTACTTGTACTTCATAGCATATTATTCAAAGTAATTAGAAATGCTGTATCGAGTATAACAATTATCAACATAGTCTACAGCCAATCAATTCATTACAGTTATTCACTTTAAAATCATTTCCATTTAATGAACTCAGGTTTAATTCCCTTGAGCATGTTATCTACGAGGTTCGAACCTTGGCACCCTTACGTACCTAGTTCCTTTCACTCGTGCTACCGTTAAAATAATTGTAAGAGTCTCGCCCGTTCGTATCGGCCGTCGGCGAGAATCCCCTAGGCAGTTCTTTCGCCCTAGGTTTACCTTTACAAGTGAGTCGGCGATCACATAGTTCGCCCGTATCTCACAACACATGATCCACTACGGGTTGCCCATCATTGGGTCGCCCATCACAGTTCTGTCTCAAGGGTCCTAAAGAACTTAGGTTAGCTGTCATCTTCTTCTGTTTATCACTCACCATTCTTATATATATTCTCCAATTTACAATACTCCATACAGTACATCAATTTGCAATGCATATCTCAAATGCTCCGGTTCTATAATTAATTATTCATTTAATACCTCAAAATTAGTATAAATGTATAGAACCTCAATCAAACGTACTGCTATGGATTTCATCATCTATACTATTCACCTTCTCAATCATTTTCTATATTCATTTCACTTTCATAATATCTACGATCCCGGAATAATTATCCGAGTTGATACACTCGTAATACAGGCCCTTACAATCAATAACCGAGCCAATCATCTTGCAACATTCCATTACACTCTTATCGGATTGCATCATATAAGGCCTCGGCCTGTCCATTGTCCGCCTTTACACATGTGTACTGTCCCTTTTGAGAATGCCCAACTCGTTCACTGGGTCACCCCTTAAGGTATTATCATGAGGCCTAGCCCGTTCACTAGGTCACCGCTTAAGGTATTATCATGAGGCCTAGCCCGTTCACTAGGTCACTCACAGTTCGCGTCCGTAATCTAAGTGTCAGTGGAATCAATAATAGGGATCGCTATATTCATATGACATCCTTTATGCCATTAATAACTCCATTACTCTCAATGGATTCAAAATTACTTAATTTCATCATTATTCAGAGTTTTGCCCAACATAGGGGCATTTTTGTCATTTCGACCTTTATTTCTTTCTCCTCAGTATACATTGGAATCAATGATCTCATTATCCATGTGCTAATATTATACTTTCTCATACTTATATCAGCAATTTCAGATCTTGTTCGGTTTCGACAAAGAAGTCCACTAAAATCCATAATTGGATTATTCTTCTTGTAATTCAACTTTACATCATCAATTTCTCTGTCAAATCAGTCAATTCCAACCTCTGTTGGTTTATTTTAACTCCATGTAAAATTTTAGAGGCAGGGGTATTTTGGTTATTTTTGGCTAAAATTTTTTCTCTCTCTAAATTACCCTCAATTGGTGATCTTAAAGTCTGTTTAATGATGATATTTCATTCCCCTCTATTTATATCATCATTTTCATGTCTCAGTTTGATCCGGACCAAAAAGTACTGGTGGGGTCCTCACCGATTCCTTTCGGTTCCTTACCGAACAGGCCTTCATTTAGATTATAAGAATCACCAATTTTTCAGTAATTTCTGAGCCTATTATTGCTCTTTAACATTCTCAATTTATAATTTCTCACTCCCTTCAAATCATTTTACTCAATTTGCAATCATTTATTTTCTTTATGTATTTAGACTACACAGTACTACAGGAGATGTTAACATCTTTCAACACATTTTCACTCCAAAAGTATCGACAGACATCAGGCCAACCATGCTCTGATACCATTAAATTTGTAACGACCTGTTACTACATTTTTCACCTTAATTTACACAATTTATTCGGTTGGGCTGTCTATGATACTTCACTTGATTTCTTATGTTAAACAATTTCATAAAATATTGTTTATATTGCATACATCCCCTATCTTACTTAATAAGCAAGAAGTACTGCATACATGTCTAAATACAGAACATAAATGATCGTACCTCATAAATCTTAGTCGGTCTGTCACATTGTCCATTATGTGCATACATAATCCACAAATATTGGATCTCACCATCATCAAAACCTGAAATGTTAAAATTGGGGAGTGAGCAAACCACGGCTCAGTAAGAGAGTTATATGTCACACTTGATATTCGGTTAACTCTATGCTGAAAAACTTTTTCACTTTATTTTAAATCTTCCTAGCTGGCTCTAGGCTCACATGTAGGAAGGATACTACAGTCTGCTAGGGATCCGGAAAGAGTAAGGCAGGTATTTTAAAATACCTTACTTGTTCCGGAACCTAGAAGCAACTTTAGAGAGTACTATATTCATTGTTCTCAAAATGATATAATTTTCGTTTTTCCACGGAGTAAACCACTTATTTCTTTTCACATTCAGTATACTTTAAAACATGTGACAGTTCAGTAGTAAAACAGTGGTTTACTTGTCTTCTCTTCAGTACAGTAAAAACACGTGACAGTACAGTGGTTCGCAAATATCCAATCGTTGGATAAACACTTTTGCGATTATTTCTATCTTAAAAATAATTCTTATGTTATTCTTTTGGAATAAACATTTATTTCTCTTTTCAAATTAGTAACCGTATTGTACAGTTCAGTAAAACAGTATATTCAGTAAAATAGTAATTTGATACGGTTCAATCAGTAGACAGTAAACAGTAGCTACCAGTTCAGAAAACAGTATAAGGTAGCTTTCAGTTCAATAAACAGTAAATGGTAGCTTTCAGTTCAATAAAACAGTAATCAATGGCTACCATTTCAGTAAACAGTACAGTTCAGTAACACAGTGTTTTGCTACGGTTTTTCATCAGTAAACAGTACAGTATAGTAAATAGGATTTCGTAAATCCTTTCAGTAAACAGTAAATAATAAGTGAGACTAGGCATCACCCTACAATTAAATCATGCTATCTCGTCCACTAGGGACACAGTAACTGTAATGAGATCTATGGCCATGATCTATAATATGTCCTCGGTGTACACTTGCTAGGTGACAATCCGGGACGCTGATGACTAGCTGGTCAATCAGCCACGTGACAGTAACAGTATGTGTGATGCATGAAGCTCGGGGCCAAAGTCTCAAAATAGTATAAAACCGTACCATAGCCTTTATGGATTTTAAACACAGTAAATTGGAATATTTCTCAAATATCCATAAGGCTCACATGTAATAAAATCATCACCTTTATGAAATTTATAATTTAAATCACATTTCTCAAAATATTTCATAGAGGTATAAATCATATTTTTCATACGGTGAAAACAGTTATAAAATAATCACACTGTAAAATAAATCTCATGACAGTGTCTTTTTCACCGTAACACATGTATGCACGCCTTTCCGTGCTATCAATCAAAAACATGGTTTTTAAAATCATCGGAATTCAATTCAAATATTTTTGTAATTTATGGAAAAATAAATTATTTATTTTCCAATTTTCAATAATTTCATCACCATGTTTTCTTCTAAAAACACATGTAGAGACCTCTAGTCTCGAAATCATAGTGTTTCATCATTTCTTAACCTTTATGGAATTTATATAATTAATTATTTCATAATTAAAACCATAAAGGTTTTATATTAAATCAAGTGAATATTTAAGAATATTTATAAAAATATTCATTCAGTATCTTTTCATTTTCATCTCGTTTCACGTGAAATATCACCTACCGGGTGAATTTTCAGTGATTCCATTTTCATCATTCTCGAAAACATGAATATTTTTAAATCAAATCTCATATATTCATGTTTTATGAAAATTACTTGATTTCTCGATTTTCGTGCCTGAAAATCGTTTCTCGTGAAATCAAATCATTTATTATGATTTTCGGTAAATTTCAGCAATGTTTCGATAATTTTTCGACAGTATATCGACTGCCGATTGGCTAGCCTCCTACACATAAAATACAATTTTATAATTTTCAACCGATAATTCACCACAATTTCCAAACCGATAAATCACCACAGTTTTCAACCAATCATTGTAAATTGCATTTATAAAATTTAAATACATAATTTAAAACATGTGACCGAATATCCTTACAGGCGGCACATGTCTCCCTTATCTGTTTCGAGTCGGCGACTGCCTCTCGAAGGTCGCGCCAGTGTTCACCTCGCCCTATTCTATCGGCTAGGTCATCGAGGGAATTTTCTGGAAATTAAATTCTAAAATTTAGAATTTTTTCATAATTTATTAAAATAAATCACTCGAAATTAATTTCTGAAATTTTTACCGAATTTTCGTAATTTTCGAGTTTTTCGAATTTCTCGGGATTTTTCGAATTTCCGAAAATTCCTTTTCTCTCTCTTTTCTTCTTTTCCTCTTTTCTTTCTCTTTCCTTTTTCTTTTCTTTTGCTTTTTCTTTTCTTCCTTTTTTTCCTTTCTTTCCCGGTCAAACCAGTTCAGACTAGTCAACCTTCCTCCATGGCCGGTTCTCCGACGGCCGGTTCTCCGGTGGTTCGAAGGCTCCACAGCTAGCCGGCGTCAAGGCGAACTTGCCGGTGGCCTCCATTCGGCCTGGATCGGCGGCACGGCGGCAGATTTGGCTGTGAAAGGTTCAGTTTTTTCTCCTCTTCGCCGTTCCTCCTCCGCCGTTCTCCGCCTCATCGGTGGCCTCCTACCTTTTCCTCTTCCTCCGGCGAAGCTTCGGTGGCAGTAGCGGTGGCCAATTTGGCCGCACCGCCAAATCCATTTTCCTCTTTTCTTCTCGGCTTCCGCCGGAATTTCCTTCTCAATTTTTCCTTCCGTTAGTTTCTTTTCCTTTTCCGGTCACTGGCGTCTTCTCCTCTCCTCGCCGGTGCCATCTCTTCCTCTCTCTCCCTCGCCGACAGTGGTCAGCCTCACCGGGGGAGACAGAATCGGGTCTCTCCCGATTTCTTCCTTTTCCATTTTTGTTTTATTTCTTTATTTAGTATATAATATACTATATACTATAAAATATATTTTATACATATAATATATACTATATGTTATACATATATTATTTCATATATAATACAGTACAATATATATTATATATAAAATATATATTGTATATTACAAAATATATATCTAGTAGTATATATATATATATATATATTTATATATTTTTAATTTAAATAACCTTTATATAAATATTTTCAAACTTTAATGTAAATTAATATTTACATTTCTTATATATGTATATATTTATATATACATAACATATACCTATGTACTATTTAAATTTATGAAATAGTATATATTCACATATATATCAATGTATAATAATATATACTATATATCATTTAAGTACATATGTATTTGTATAAAAATATATTTATATAATATATAATTATATAAATATATATCGTATTCATTTCTTATTTTCTTATTTAATTTGGATTTCCATTTGTCCAAATTAAATTTTCTCCTTTCCTTATTTTCCATAATTTCAACCTTATTATTATTTCCAAATATAATCTTCCTTTATTCAAATTTTCACAATCCGTCACTTCCTCAATTCACGGAATATTCACTAGTATTTTGATCTCATATTATATTTATTTATTTCACCAAATTTCCAATATTAATAATTTCCAATAATTGAAAAATTTACGGTTATCACAGTCAGTAAGACTATTATATAAGTATGTGGTAGATTTATATTGTCTAGGTCATATAGGATAGTTTAATCAAAAGAACTTAAGGTATAAATGATCTTAATATGGGCTTAGTGACCTTATAGTCGAATATTGAGTTTTGGAGAATTCTTGAGGAATTTGGATATGTAATTATGTTCAAATGGATAAATGATCTTGGTTTTGGCTGTGGGTAAGCTTTGGATTTGATAATTATTGTTATTGCATTATTTTAATTTGTCGATGTATTTTTCAGTTTTAAAGTTCTTAAATATTTGTGAGATACTAAGAGGACTCGCATTGGTGGGAGGGGCTTTAGTATCGGTATTGTGATGTGTAATGGATGATAGTGATGTTGAATTGTGATAAATTAATTCGATTTGTACATGGTTTGATAATATTGATACTGAGGTTATTATATCGAGATGCAAAATCGAATGAAATTATGGTATAAACAAATTTGGAATTGGTTTAGTAATTTTACAGCTGCACATCGAGATTTGGAAAAACTATTGAGGAACTAGATATGTGATGATGTTCTAGTGGTCAAATGATCTTGGTTTTGATTATGGAATTGTTTCAAAATTGGTAATATTGATATTTGCATGAATTTAGTATATAGATGATTTTATTATGGTATATTGTTTAAATATTGGTGAGATACTAAGAGGACCCATACTGTTTGTAGGGGTCTTAGTATTGTATTGCAACATAAACTGAATGGTTGTGATATTGAACTACAATGAATGGACATGACTTGTGCATGCTTGATCTTATGGATATTGAGGTTACTAGGTCAAAGTTTGATTACATGAGGTGGTATCTGTTGTGACTAATATTAAATTAGATTGTAGGACTGCATCTACATTATGCATATACATTCCACGGGATTTGGACTTGTTTTTAATCATGGCTTTGAGCATGCACGAGTTACATAACATGAGAATGGATTGATTTGGGATGCATAAATGAATTTGTTCGATTTTGTGAAGTTCAGCAAGATTGAAAGAAACTCAATGCATACTTATAAGTGTTCAAGCGGTTTATGAACCACATCGCAAAGGTTTTCACGTTTTATTAAATGATTTAATTAAAGGAATTTGCTATTTTTGAGATTATGGCATGTATTGACATTAATAAGCATAAAAAAACATGCTTGAATGAGTGGTGCTCTTAGGTATAGATGTAAACTTATCAAATGGGATTCTGATAAGGTTATTTGGATGTGTCAAACAAGTTCTTGCATAAGTTTGGACCCTCACCTGATCAATAAGACCAGAGAATATCATAGTCATAGGTACAGCCCTTCTCCATTGGGGCCCTTTCGACCCATTGATAATGGAACCAAGCATTTATTGATTAATTGTTGATACGAATTGATATCTTTATTGATAATGCCATATCTCCACTGCATTGTTTTGTCAAGATTGGTAATCATGTTTTAATGTGACGTCCCCGTCACTACATCTTATCACTTATCCTTTTTCTTTCTTTATTTAGATTTAGTTCATCAATGTCATCCATCTTTTCATATATTAGCTAATTATCTAATAGCTCATAAAATTTTATTATTTTCCCATAAGCATAAAAATGATATATATAAATATCATTCCATTTCCACAGGATCTCATACATCATCTTATCTTACATCCCCGATATCCTATATACACAAATTTCTACTTGTACTGTACCGTAGCTGAATTAAACTCTGCTATACATAAACATATGAGTATACCTTCTATACAAATTGGGAAGCGTATCGAGAAGGTACACTTCGATTCTTCAAAAACAAGCTCCTCTAGTCGGAGCGGGGTTCACTTCAGGTAATCTGTAGGAAAAATGGTCGTAGAAGGGTGAGTTTACGCTCAGTAAGAAAAGTATGTAAAAGAGCGTACTATGCCTCTATATGCACTTTTCCTACTTGGCTCTATAATGTCATGTAAAGCATTATAAAGCATGCATTATAAACATCTTTCGTGCATTGATTGCAACCATGCATATTTATTTCAAACGACATGGCAATCATACTTTGTATGCTTCTTTTAAAACATAGCATACATATAAAACATGCATCATACTTCTTTCTTTAAAACATCATACTTCATAACATACTTTAAAACATACATCATATGCTTCTTCATACATACATCTTGTACTTTGAAATAGATGGAGACTATGTACAATATTTAAGCGATTGCATCGTCATATAAACCGTTCATTCCCATTTATATGACTCTAATCATGCATTAGTACATTGGTATACCATGTAGAGGTCAAGGATTCTCTCCTGCCTTAATAATACCACAGTGAGCACTAGTCAGGTGTCACTTATGGTCTTGAGGACCGGACTAGGGTTCCTCGCTTAACATACATATTTACTGAGGACTTGATCAGACTCTCTCAGCCATCAGAAATGCATAATCATTACGCAGTCCATAGTCTCAAAACATTTATAATATACTTTTTCAGAAAACATTTTTGTGTTTAAATCAAATAAGCTTTGAAAGCTCTTTTCATACATGGCAGTCGACTGGTCTTATAGGGCAGTCGACTGCTCCTTCATAACTTCTTTTATCAAAATAATTTCATTTAAATTTTTCGATATTTTCATATTTGAAAATACATGGGGGAAGTCGACTGGTCCATATAGCAGTCGACTGGTTTTCAAACAGAATGCTTCTGGAAAATTAGCAGTCGACTGTTTTGAAACAGAATGCATTTTGGCAAATAGCAGTCGACTGTCCAATATAGCAGTCGACTGGTTTGAAACAGAATGCTTCTGGGTAAATAGCAGTCGACTGGTTTGAGTCGGTTTTTGAAAAACGGCGTTTTGGTTGTCTCTAGGCAGTCGACTTCCCTTTATGGCAGTCGGCTACCCCTAGCCTAATTGGTCCTAGGAGACAAGTCTGAAAATGTCACTTTTCCTGAAAAAAAAACAGCTAGTACATCTCTCCAAACCCCATTGAAACATCATAAAACATGCGGACATAGCCGCCTTACGTCCGTTACATAAATTTCTTACCTCGATTTCCTCGGGAACGCAAGATCACTTGATGCGTCACCTTAGCTTTTCACTTCTTCAACCTAAAATCATCATACCACATCAAACTTTAAATTAAACCACATACACATATCATATCAACTTCGTACAACTCAAATCCATTAACGAAATTGACTAAATCATTTTCTTCTCTTACCTTCACTAGAGACCAGAATTTCAGATGTTAAGATCTCCTCCAATACTTGGACTCACTCTATCAAACTTTGGATATCACCTAGTCTAACGACAAGGATTCTTTTTCATTAAATGAACTTAGTGAATTGGTGGAAGGATGAGGTGGTTTAGCAAGGAACTTAGAATGGAAACTTGGAAGATTGGAGATAGCACGAGAGGGAGAGCTGGGAAGATAGGGGCTGACGTTGGTGATAGCTGATGGGGATGATGAGTCATGCAGTTGCATTAATTGCATGCTCATCCCTTTAATCATCTCAGCCAATCCATTTGACCCTCTTTGACCCATTTGACCATTTAATTCCTCTTCCATATGACTCATCCATTTAATCTCCAATTAAATTTCTGATTTAATTTCTTGTCTCATACTCTTAATATTTTTCTGATATCAACCTAATAAATCATTTAACTTATTGACATCCACTTTATTAGTTCTTCCATATTACATACATCATTCATAAATTAAACTTCATATTTATTTAATCATCTTGATTGAAATACTTTACAAACATGGAGGAATTACATGGAAATTGGGGATCTCACATTCTCCCCACCTTAGAAAATTTGGTCCTCCAAATTTGCCTTAGCTTGTCATGTGAATAATTCTGGATACCTTTCCTTCATTAAGCTCTCTAACTCCCATGTAGCTTCTTCCTGTTGGATTATGCCCTTAGAACCATTCATTAGATGATTGACTTTGGCATTATTTATGTATCATGACATTTTATTTATTATTGTTCATTATTATATTTGTTTTATAACTGCGTAATGTAATCTTATATGATAATGTCCTTAGAATAGTAATAACACACTATTCTTAAAATATCCCTAGTCAAGTATTATTGTGAACAAGGATAACAATGATACGATAAGACTAGTATGTGGTTGACTGATGACCATTGTCATGGATATAGGATATCAAGTCATCACATAGGTACATGTTAGAGAACTATGTACTAGATCGACCCTCCATGAGAACGCTACATGGATTGTTATATGAGTGTCATAAGCGATTCTCATAGTGATGATGGTGTATGTGATCCTTTGACTTGAGATCATCAGAGATCCCAACATAGAGAATTGCATACTTTAATGCTGCTAGATGTCATTCGTAATAGGATGGACTATAAAGGTAGTAATTGGGTATGCCTTGATCTATGTAGAAGGATGTTGAGTGATCAAGATAGAATTTATCCCTCTTATATAACAAGAGTGATGTCTTGGGCCCTTTGATAGAGTGAGACTAAGAAATGCATGGTCGTGCTCGAATAAGTCAATATGAGATATTGATTTTATTTGTTTAATTAGTCTACTCAGGAATCAAGAAACGCTGATTAGACTATACAAGTGTGACACATTCCATGACTTGTGTCTAATCAAGACATCAAAGGATAAAGGGATTAGACTACACGGTAACATCTATCACGAGTAAGGTTATGTCGAGTCATTGACATTCTCGTTACATGGGTAGCAATGATGTGTTGCTAGATACCGCTCATTGCCTGTGACAATTTTGTCATTGCCATTGTTTTGAGAACCTATTGGGTCGCACACTTAGAACGGATCAATGAGGAGCTTAATTAATCCTATTCTGAATTGGATTAAGGTTATGTCTAATCCTATTCTGACTTGGATTAAGGATATAGTTAATCCTATTCTAAGTAGGATTAGAGTTCTGTTTGGCAGTAAATTTTAGGGTAAAATTTACTGCCTATAAAAGGATGTTTTCTGAAACATAGCCGCACAACAATTAGAAAACAGAAAAGTATTCTTTTAATCGAAGCTAGCAGTTCGGTTAAAAGAATCAAAACGCTCCTTAAGGCATCTGATCGTGAGACGTTCAAGAGTCGTGAGATCCGTTCGTGTGGATACCATAGAGGCAGGAACGAAAAGTTGCTGCTTGGGATTCGACCAAAGACAGAAAAGCAGAGAAAACGTTAGGTAAAATCTCGAAACCCTAATCAGGCAACCCTCCGAATCGATCCTGGTGGAGGCCGAATGATTTAAATTCCGCTGCATGTTTGTTTCGGTCTCCTTCACTTCCATCGTATGGTATTGCCAGAGAACTTTCACCAGTGGAATCGTCTTAGACCTCAATACTTTATCTTTTCTGTCCAAAATCCGAATCGGCTTCTCTACATAACTCATATCTTGCCTTATCTCTAAGGGTTCATATTCAATGACATGCGACGGATCCGGATTATATTTCCGAAGCATCGATACATGAAACACATTATGTACTCCCGATAGCTCCGGAGGCAATGCCAATCTATAGGCAACATCGCCTACTCTATCTAAGACCTCAAATGGACCGATGTAACGAGGACTTAACTTACCTCGTCGGCCAAATCTCATAATCCCTTTGGATGGAGAAACTTTCAAGAACACAAAATCTCCAACCATGAACTCAAGTGGCCTCCGTCGAGCATCTGCATAGTTCTTTTGTCTACTCTGAGCTGTCTTAAGCCTCTGACAAATCAACTTAACATCTTCTGAGGCTTGCTCGACTAAATCTGGAGCTAATAACTTACGTTCGCCCACTTCTTCCCACCCAATCGGAGATCGATACTTTCTTCCATACAGAACTTCATAAGGTGCCATCTTGATACTTGCATGATAGCTATTGTTGTATGCAAACTCAGCCAGTGGCAGATGGTCATCCTAGGAGCCTTTAAAGTCCATAGCACAAGCCCTCAACATATCCTCGAGCGTCTGAATCGTGCGCTCGGACTGTCCATCAGTCTAGGATGAAAAGCTGTGCTAAAACTCAACTTAGATCCCATGGCTTCTTGAAAATGCTCCCAGAAATGGGAAGTAAACCTGGAATCTCTATCAGAAGTGATGTTCACTGGAACACCGTGTAGTCTTACGACATCTTTTACATACATATCTGCCAAAGCATTGAGTGTATCTGTTGACTTCATAGGCAGGAAGTGAGCTGACTTCGTCAATCTATCCACTATCACCCAAATACCATCATGATTCCTCTTGGTTCTGGGCAATCCTATAATAAAATCCATCGTAATGTGGTCCCACTTCCACATAGGTATAGGCAGAAGGTGCAGTAATCCTGCTGGCTTTTGATGCTCCACCTTAACCTGTTGACATGTAAGACATTTCGCCACAAACTCAGCTATGTCTTTCTTCATGCCATTCCACCAATACACCTTGCGAAGATTATGATACATCTTCGTATTTCCTGGGTGCAACGTGTACTTAGTGGCATGTGCTTCAGTCAGAATTAGCTTCTTCTACTCGTCATCATCAGGAACACATATACGACTCTTAAATCTCAAAATTCCATCATTACTTATATCAAATTCTGAGGTCATACCTGACTGCATCTGATTTATCGCCTCAATGCATCTATCATCTTCCTTTTGGGCACTTCGGATTCTGTCCATCAACTCTGGTTCAATCCTTAAACTAGCTATCATCCCGAATTGCCCATAAGTCATAACATCAAGGTTGAGGCTTGCAAATTGCTCGATTAGCTCATACTCTTTTATCATCATATAAGACACCATACTTACATGTTTCCGGCTCAGAGCATCTGCCACCACATTAGCTTTCCCCGGGTGGTGCAAAATCTCACAATCATAGTCCTTCAGAAGCTCGAGCCATCTTCTTTGCCTCATGTTCAATTCTTTCTGGGAGAACAAGTATTTCAGACTTTTGTGATCCGTAAAAATCTGAAATTTCTCACCATATAAGTAATGCCTCCATATCTTCAGGGAAAATACTACTGCAGCTAACTCTAAATCGTGAGTCGGGTAGTTCTTCTCATGGTCCTTCAACTGTCTAGAACCATATGCCACTACCTTACCATGCTGCATTAACACACATCCCAAACCTTGCCCTGAGGCGTCACCATACACTACAAATCCACCTGAACCACTAGGGATGGTGAGAATCGGTGCAGTCATTAGCCTGCGCATCAATTCTTGGAAGCTAC
The DNA here is from genome assembly GCA_031772115.1 of Heritiera littoralis. Classification (NCBI taxonomy): domain Eukaryota; kingdom Viridiplantae; phylum Streptophyta; class Magnoliopsida; order Malvales; family Malvaceae; genus Heritiera; species Heritiera littoralis. The sequence continues at coordinate 9,652,543 of JAPDPK010000006.1, read as the reverse complement.
CCTCACAGGCTTCATTCCACTCATACTTCACCTCCTTGCGCGTCAAGCGCGTCAATGGAGCAGCTAGCTTCGAGAAACCCTCTACAAACCTTCTGTAGTAGCCAGCTAAACCCAAGAAACTCCTAATCTTCGTCACTGTCTTCGGTCTCTCCCATTGAACCACCGCTTCAATCTTCGATGGATCAACCGAGACTCCATCTTTACTGATAATGTGACCTAGGAAGGAGATTTGGTTCAACCAGAAATCACACTTACTAAGCTTGGCATACAATCCTCTATCCTTGAGGGTTTGCAGAACTATCTTCAAATGCTGCTCATGCTCTTCCCGAGACCTCGAGTAGACCAAGATGTCATCGATGAAGACAATGACAAACTGGTCCAAGTACTGCTTAAATACATCATTCATCAAATTCATGAATGCTGCGGGCGCATTAGTTAATCCAAACGGCATCACCAAGAATTCATAATGGCCATACCGCGTCCTGAATGCAGTCTTAGGGATATCTTCATCTCGGATCTTCAACTGATGATATCCCGATCTCAAGTCTATCTTGGAGAAGACTTGTGCACCCTTTAGCTGATCAAAGAGGTCATCTATCCTGGGAAGAGGATACTTATTTTTGATTGTCACTTTATTCAACCACCGGTAGTCGATGCACAACCTCATACTACTGTCCTTCTTCTTGACAAAAAGCACAAGAGCACCCCAAGGGGATACGCTGGGTCGTATAAATCCCTTGTCTAGCAACTCCTGAAGCTGCTTCTTCAATTCTTCCAATTCTACCAAAGCCATCCGGTAGAGAGCTCTTGAAATGGGCTCAGTCCCCGGCACCAAATCAATCGTAAACTCCACTTCCCTATCCGGAGGAAGTCCTGGAAGATCATCCGGAAACACCTCGGGAAAATCTCGGACTACAGGAATATCATTAAGTCCGGGACGTTTTTGATCTACGTCTTCCACATAAGCAATGAATCCTTCATACAACCATACATGCTTCTCATTATTTTCATATGAATTCAAATCAAGAACCAAACAGGCTTCATATTAATTACTTGCAAAATTTACAACATAGCTAACGGGTGAAGAGAAGGTTACACTTTTAGCATAACAGTCTAATATAACATGATTATTAGCTAACCAATCCATACCTAAAATAACATCAAACCCATGCATATTCAGTAGGATTAGGTCAGCCTTAGATTCTCTTTCTCCTACCCGTAGCTTACAATTTCTATACACTAACTCTGTCATTTGTGATTCCTTAAAAGGTGTGCTTATTTGCAATAAGTGTCCTAAAGGCTCAGGCTCAACAGGTACTTTCATAGCAATCATAGGAGACATAAATGAATGCGTGGAGCCTGGATCAAACAATGCCATGACACTTACATTGAAAAGGTAAATCTTACCTTTAATCACTTTGGACGAGGCATCGGCAGACTCTTCGTCGATGGCAAACACTCGTCCTTGGGTCACAGCTTTCTTTCCCTTCTCGGCAGCAGTGGCCTTAGGTTGCTATTTAGGGGTCTTATCAGATTCATCAGGCATCCTCGGGTCTCTCTAAGGGCAATCTCTAATCATGTGCCCTTTCTCCCCACATCTAAAACAAGCGCCACTCGCCAAGCGACATGGCTGTGATCCATGAAATTTCCCGCATTGCTCACATCTTTGCATTGTACTCTTCGGTGAGCTAGCGGTACTTCCAGCTGGATATCGGGACCGCTCATCACTTATCTTGATCCCAGTAGCTTTAGGAATACCTATATCATTATCATTATTATCATAACTCCAATTTCGATATAATTCCATATAACCATTAAATTAATTTAAAGATCATCTTTCTAGACTTTACTTACCTATAGAAACTCTTTCGAATCGTCTACTTCTCCGAAATGGATACCTATCACTCGAAGCTTTCTCATCCGACTTCCGCTTCATCGGTTCCTTGCCCTTTCCCTTGGCTTGGAAGTCAGCATGATGCAGATCATAGTCTTGCTCACACAACTGAGCCTTACGGACAGCTTCTCCATAGGTGGTGATATCCATCGGATACAGTTTAGATCTAATCGGAGACTTCAATCCCTCGATGAATCTATAGATCTTATGCCCTTCATCTCTTCGGACCTCTGGATTGAATCTACTCAAGGTGGTGAACTTAGATTCATACTGATTCACCGTCATTGTTCCTTAGGTCAAACTTAAGAACTCGATCTTCAGTCTATTCTGATCTGTGCGTGGGATATATTGTTCATTAAAAGCCTCCACAAATCTATCCCACGTGACTTCATCATATCGGGCCTCTAACATGGTCCGAGTGGCTTGCCACCAATATTCCGCATCATCAATCAACAAATAAGCTGCCAAGCCTACTTTCTCCCTTTCGGAGCAGGGCATATACTCAAAGGATTTCAGAACCGCTTTCATCCAGTTTTCTGCGGTCAGCAGATCTCTTTCCCCCTTAAACTTTGGCGGATCCAACTTCTTGAATTCTTTTATTAAGGCCACACTGCAATAGGTTCTAGGATCCCGCCTTTCCGTAGTTGAGGCTGGAGGGGTTACTTCAGTAGGAGGAACTACAGGTGTAGCTGCTTGGGTACTTGTGGCCACATTTGGGAAGTTCGACATAAACTGGGTGAACATCGTGGCCATGTTCTCCATGTGCTTTTCCATTTTAGCTAGCCTTGTATTCGGGCTATGCGGTGGAGATGGATGAGGAGACGGAACTGGGGGCTGTTCTTCACGACCCCGTCCTCTTCCTCTTCTTGTACCTCTTCTTCGTGAGCTCATACTGTAAATATAGTCATCATTGAGCTCTTTAGTATAACCATAAAACAGCTATATTATACATTTATATTCTGACGAGTACAGTACAATTAGGGATATACTCTATTTCTAACTTCTTGACACTGACAAACTTCAATCTAAACTGCTCTGATACCACTCTGTGACGTCCCCGTCACTACATCTTATCACTTATCCTTTTTCTTTCTTTATTTAGATTTAGTTCATCAATGTCATCCATCTTTTCATATATTAGCTAATTATCTAATAGCTCATAAAATTTTATTATTTTCCCATAAGCATAAAAATGATATATATAAATATCATTCCATTTCCACAGGATCTCATACATCATCTTATCTTACATCCCTGATATCCTATATACACAAATTTCTACTTGTACTGTACCGTAGCTGAATTAAACTCTGCTATACATAAACATATGAGTATACCTTCTATACTAATTGGGAAGCGTATCGAGAAGGTACACTTCGATTCTTCAAAAACAAGCTCCTCTAGTCGGAGCGGGGTTCACTTCAGGTAATCTGTAGGAAAATGGACGTAAAAGGGTGAGTTTATGCTCAGTAAGAAAAGTATGTAAAAGAGCGTGCTATGCCTCTATATGCACTTTTCCTACTTGGCTCTATAATGTCATGTAAAGCATTATAAAGCATGCATTATAAACATCTTTCGTGCATTGATTGCAACCATGCATATTTATTTCAAACGACATGGCAATCATACTTTGTATGCTTCCTTTAAAACATAGCATACATATAAAACATGCATCATACTTCTTTCTTTAAAACATCATACTTCATAACATACTTTAAAACATACATCGTATGCTTCTTCATACATACATCTTGTACTTTGAAATAGATGGAGACTATGTACAATATTTAAGTGATTGCATCATCATATAAACCGTTCATTCCCATTTATATGACTCTAATCATGCATTAGTACATTGGTATACCATGTAGAGGTCAGGGATTCTCTCCTGCCTTAATAATACCACAGTGAGCACTAGTCAGGTGTCACTTATGGTCTTGAGGACCGGACTAGGGTTCCTCGCTTAACATACATATTTACTGAGGACTTGATCAGAGTCTCTCAGCCATCAGAAATGCATAATCATTACGCAGGCCATAGTCTCAAAACATTTATAATATACTTTTTCAGAAAACATTTTTGTGTTTAAATCAAATAAGCTTTGAAAGCTCTTTTCATACATGGCAGTCGACTGGTCTTATAGGGCAGTCGACTGCTCCTTCATAACTTCTTTTATCGAAATAATTTCATTTAAATTTTTCGATATTTTCATATTTGAAAATACATGGGGGCAGTCGACTGGTTTTCAAACAGAATGCTTCTGGAAAATTAGCAGTCGACTGGTTCTATAGGCAGTCGACTGGTTTTGAAACAGAATGCATTTTGGCAAATAGCAGTCGACTATCCAATATAGCAGTCGACTGGTTTGAAACAGAATGCTTCTGGGTAAATAGCAGTCGATTGGCTTACATAGCAGTCGACTGGTTTGAGTCGGTTTTTGTAAAACGGCGTTTTGGTTGTCTCTAGGCAGTTGTCTTCCCTTTATGGCAGTCGGCTGCCCCTAGCCTAATTGGTACTAGGAGACAAGTCCGAAAATGTCACTTTTCCTGAAAAAAAACAGCTAGTACATCTCTCCAAACCCCATTGAAACATCATAAAACATGCGGACATAGCCGCCTTACGTCCGTTACATAAATTTCTTACCTCGATTTCCTCGAGAACGCAAGATCACTTGATGCGTCACCTTAGCTTTTCACTTCTTCAACCTAAAATCATCATACCACATCAAACTTTAAATTAAACCACATACACATATCATATCAACTCCGTACAACTCAAATCCATTAACGAAATTGACTAAATCATTTTCTTCTCTTACCTTCACTAGAGACAAGAATTTCAGATGTTAAGATCTCCTCCAATACTTGGACTCACTCTATCAAACTTTGGATATCACCTAGTCTAACGACAAGGATTCTTTTTCATTAAATGAACTTAGTGAATTGGTGGAAGGATGAGGTGGTTTAGCAAGGAACTTAGAATGGAAAATTGGAAGATTGGGATAGCACGAGAGGGAGAGCTGGGAAGATAGGGGCTGACGTTAGTGATAGCTGATGGGGATGATGAGTCATGCACTTGCATTAATTGCATGCTCATCCCTTTAATCATCTCAGCCAATCCATTTGACCCTCTTTGACCCATTTGACCATTTAATTCCTCTTCCATATGACTCATCCATTTAATCTCCAATTAAATTTCTGATTTAATTTCTTGTCTCATACTCTTAATATTTTTCTGATATCAACCTAATAAATCATTTAACTTATTGACATCCACTTTATTAGTTCTTCCATATTACATACATCATTCATAAATTAAACTTCATATTTATTTAATCATCTTGATTGAAATACGTTACAAACATGGAAGAATTACATGGAAATTGGGGTTCTCACATTTAACTACAAAACCATGTTTGATTTGGTTTATGTTTATCGGACCTTGAGCCTGAGCACCGTCTCAACCTTAGTGATTGATTTTGATGATTTTGCACTATTCACACAAGCTTAAGCATGAATTTTCAATATATGTTTTTTCGAAACCTATGATAGCATAGATATTTTTATAAGATGGTTTTCATACAACTAAGCATTCGATTTTGTATACCGAGTTATACTATTTTTGTCCTTTTCTTGCAATATGTTTTATAACCAATGCATGTGAGTTCTGAATTCATGTCATGTATGGTGCATGGGTTAAGATATTAGAATAGATAAAGTTAGTGTAGATTGATTTTGGATGGAATGAACGATATGTAGATTGATTTTGATTTGAATGAATACAAATGTTGATTAGTATTGGATAAATGATGCATATTGAGGATTTATATTGGGCTATGCCAAAGTGTATGGTTGCATTTGTTTACAAGTGCTAGTGACTGGGATAATGAAGTACTTTAAAGTACCCTTCTATCAACACTCGAAAACCCTAGCCCACCTAGAGCCATTTAGGACATAATATTGGTATCAATATACGATGCTTACGATCGAATTGGTATGTAATGACTGCCTTTTAGAGGATTCATGCATTGCATGTCGAACAGTATAAAGCTACTTCTATACTTATATAATTAACTTGCTGAGCTCTCACTCACTAAAATTTATCTGATCCATTTCAAATTAAGCACAGAGTTGGAAAAATATTTCAAATTCGTTCGGAATACTTTTGTAACTTGAAATATCATCCCAACTCCTGAGGCGACTCCTATTGTTTGTTTTGGTATACATATATTCTTTTTGTATGTATTTACTATTTCAGCCTATTTTTGGTACAGTATTATAAGTTTGGATATAAAGTAGGATAATTAATTGTTAATATAATATTTAGATACTTTATGGTATGGTTGATCGATATTCAATGAGCTTGAGTGGATTAAATGCCTTTATGATCATAAGACACAATCATATTGAATGACATGGAATGATTTCTATATATGCACTATGATTATAGTGGTGGATATTTAGGTCTGTATAGAGAATATTATATCTGTACAGGTACTAGGCTAGGACCTTGAGTAAACTGCTCTATATAAGGCAGGTAGTTAACCATTACATTTTTGCACTACACACACACATAGATAAACCTGTTAAGTTAGAAAAGCGAAAAAAATTAGTTCAAAAATTTTTGCGCATTTGCAATTTAAAGTATCTAGTCGCAGCGTCCAAGTTGTGACAAAAATAAAGTAATATGTTTTAAGATTGGATTAAAAAGAAAAACATAACACCAAAAACACATTCACTTTCAATTGAGAACCCAACCTTTCTTCCTTCCATCAGTCGTTCGAAGAAATATTTCTCTCCACAATTCATCATCATGAAATTCCTCTATGGCCTTGGCATAAGCTACCCCATCAATACCATTAAGTTTGTCTAATACTTCTAAACTCTCCTTTAAGAATTTCCTTCTAGGTGATCTAGATTTAGAAATTGCTTCAAAATAAATGTCCTAATAGATCCCCAAGATTAAACGGAATGAGCCGAACCAACTAATAGTTTCTCCCATATATCAGCTTTTCTTTAGAGCTTTTGCTAATAAAGTTCAAGGCATATTGCATTGCTATGGAAACATTAGATTTTTTTCCCTTGGCGAATGATAGAGGTAGTAGAATGGGTACATTTTCTAGTATTACTACCTTTAGATTTAGTATCACCATCACTTTCTGCATCTTCCTCAAATTCTTTGTCTATTTCATAGGTTGGATTCACTTCATCCTCATCACTATCCGACGGACTATGTGTCAAAGGTCTTGAATTTAATCCAGTGGGTACATTTTCTAGTATTACTACCTTTAGATTTAGTATCACCATCACTTTCTGCATCTTCCTCAAATTCTTTGTCTATTTCATAGGTTGGATTCACTTCATCCTCATCACTATCCGACGGACTATGTGTCAAAGGTCTTGAATTTAATCCAGTGGCAGAAGTATCTCCATAAATTACACACAACTTGTCATACATTGGATAACCCTTTTTTTTTAATCTTTTAACCATCTTATGAACCTATACAAATAAAAATATATATCATTAAAATGAAAGTTAAAATATATAAATATTGCAATATTGAAATTAAAGGAATTACAACATATAGACGGTGTCATGTTTCCTCCGTAGCAATTACTTTTCCACTGGTAGCTCCATATCCACTCCAATCTCCTTTAACAACTTCTTGAAACTACTATAATGAATTCTCAATTGCGAATCAAGATAGTTGTACTTTGCTCTTTTACTAAAGCTTTCTCAAATAAACTTCTATGATTCTTTACTAAATGTTGTTGTAACTCTATTTCCCTTAACAACATCTTCCTCCATAATGCAAATAAATAAATTCTCTTTCTCATATGTCCATATGCTTTTATCATCATTTTCAAGTTCAACAAGATCATATTGCTCACCCTCGCTATAAATAAGTTGCAAATTTGGATCACCACTTGCCATCTAAAAATGCAAAGTTCTCATAACAAAGTAGTTGTAGTTTATTTAGGTATTAGTTGTATTTCAATTTATTTGATTAAAATTTCCATGTGTACGTGTCTTACCAATAAAATAACTACTACAAATGCCCTAAAAAAAGGCATTCAATCAACCATCAAATATATCCAAACAACTTCATATTCTATTATTAAACATGATGTTGATGCTTAAATATTTAGGAAATTAAGGGAAAAAAATATAATGTATTCATGGTCCACATTATAGAAGATAGAATAGTTTCATGAAAGATACTTGCCCCTATCTTCATGTTCTAATACATTAAACACTAATTAAACTTTATATATTTAATAATTTTTTAAAATAAAATTAAAAACATATGATACATTAATTATAAACTTATTTTTAGAATTATTGTTTTAATCAATAAATAGACCTAATAATATTTTGGACAATTAGGAAACAGCTGGTTAATTAAGGCTTAGCTTAGTTAGATAGTGAAAAACTATGGAAAAGAAGTATGGTAGATATTATAAGTGAAAACAAAGTCAAACTACTTAAGCTTATGGCTATCTATTCAACAAAAAATAATTAAGGCATAAAATTAGAGATGAGATTGATTTAGTAAAATAATTGATTCAAAGACTTGAGTATTGATTCAAGTGATAATGTTTGATATACATGTGAAATTTGATTTTGTTTACGTTCAATTTTCTCATGCATATAGTATAAAGGAAAAATAAATATAATTAATAACCAATTAAATTTCAATTAATTGTTATTACTTTCTTATTGTCTTATTAATTTTTAGATACAAGTCATTAAAATCTTCAAGAAAATTATATGAATAATAATAAATATAGCCAGTTATAGTGCATCACACATGAAAAACAACAAGATCCACTTCAACAAGAAACTGAAGTAACTAAGCTATGTTGGAATCCATTATTTTGCTTTTCTAAGAAAGAATGTGCTGTTTTGTAGTATGATATATGCGTTATAGCAAATGTTAACATGATTGTCTTTTGTGTCATGTTTTTCCTATTGCAAATGCATCACACATGGAAAACCACAAGTTCCACTTCAATAAGAAACTGAAGTAATTAAGCTATGTTGGAATCCATTATTTTGCTTCCTTGAGAAAGAATGTGCTGTTTTGTAGTATGATATATGCATTACAGCAAATGTTAACATGATTGTCTTTTGTGTCATGTTTTTCCTGTTGTAAACAATGATATTAATGAGCTATTTTCAACTTAAAAAAAAAAAGAAACAACAACAACAACAAGAAGATCCATGTCTCTTCATCAACATTAATTATAAAATTCACTTTCAACGAATTGAACAAGTTTTCTTTTGCTTATACAATCATGGTTAATTCTCCTATAGGAGTTTTCTTTAGCCATGGTACTAAGCAACAACAACAAGATTTTTACATTAATCTTTGCTTTTTCTTTACCATTCTTAGAACTCAGAACTTAGAAGCTTGGCGATTACAACAAGCAAAAACAAAAGCAAAGAAACAAGAACAGCTAGTTGCTAGAACAAGATTCTGATGTAATTAATCAATAAAAAACAAGAAGATGGGGCTCTTCAAGAATCAAAAAGAAATCAAATTAATCTAAATAATAAAAATACCCAATGCTTAAAATTATCAAATTAATCTAGAAATTTTTTAAAATTCTTTGTACTTTGATCTAATCTTAAAACTATTTAAAAAATAATACAAAGCTCAATGCTTAAATTATCAAAATAATTACTGTACTAACCTTTTTTTGTTAGTTGCTTGAGAGAATGATGGATCTAATAATGATTTGATGAAAGATGACACCCTTTGAAGGAAATTTGAAGAAATCAAGACTTGAAAGAGGAGTTTTCAATCACAAAGAAGTGAGGAAGAAAGAACAGCTGGGTAAAAAAGAACCTAGAAAGGAAAGGATGGTTGTAGGGCTAGGGTTTTTAGTGTTTTAGACAAAAATAAAAAAAATTTGCTAGTGGTGGGAATTAAAATGAAGAGCTCATTAAAAAGTCACTGTTCACCCGTGTTTTCAACAAAAACACGTTTCTAAAATGTTTTGGAAACTAAAGGAGACACAAAATTTGTGTTTCCTATAATTTTGGAAATTTTGTTGTCAAATTTTAAAATTGTAAAACAAAATAAGTTTGCTAAACAAAATTTGTGTTTTATGTTGCAAGATTTTGAAAACAAAAACACAAAACAAGATCATTCACAAACAAAACCTAAGTACTTCTTTATCCATAAGTCTTGAGAATAATTGTGATTATTATACTTATTTACATAATAGCCTTGCAAGTGAATGGCAATGTGTTACAATTATTGGATCACTATGCATCAAAGCTTTGTTCTTAAACGTTTTCTAGTCATTGTACTATCAAGAATAGGCATTGATAGTTTGAAAGATCAGTATATGCTAAGCCTCATAATTATAAAGTAAGTAACAGATCTAAAAGATTGGAACATGGAGATATTTGAGGATAGCATAAGGGTGCTATTAGAGAATAAGTTCACTAAACATAACCTAATATTAGAGTTCCATTTGGTAGCATCACTTCAATGTTTATGGAATGTACTCTTATGTGACAGCAATGTAAATAATTCTTGGACTTCAAATGTTAGGTCATCTTATATGTGGACCAGTATACTTTGACTTCATCTTTAGGGGTTTGGAAGAGCCAAATGCCTAAAAGAGAGGTTTTTGGATTTGTTCTGAAGCAAATTGTGACGACCCAATTACTAAAAATTCAAACTAATTTTTTCCTTTTCAATCAGTTGGTTGGGTTGTGCTTAGTGTCACAGATTTATTATAAAGCTAAATTTACATTAGCTAAATCAATATCCATTTATTTCATTGGTTCTAGTTTCAGATAGTTCTAAAAATAAGCACAGTCTCATATAAACTAAATTAATTAGCAAGATTTATACATATAGAATTAACTTATACTTCCTTGCATGCATCCATACAAGGTGTCAATATATTTTCAACTTCTTTTAGTTACATTCCCTTTTTTCTACTTAAGTAACGTACTAATGAGTCTAAATACAAAAAGAAGTAATTGTACGTAGTATACCTTCAAGGTGGTACCAAAATGCCTCGAAGGAAACAGATCAAAGCCCCTCTCACTATGGTAGCTACTGCAGATAATCTAGAAGGGAGAGTAGGGGGTGAGCTTATGCCCAGTAAAGAATACATATAAAAATACAAATACCATAAACTATATGCAAGTTTCTAAAATCAAATATTAAGTACTAAAATTTAAAGAATAATTCTAAAACAAAAATTCGGAAGGAGATTTCTATATAACTCGTTAAGGTTTTAGCGCTAAGTCATAAAGGATGCTTTAAAGCACCTCACTTATCCTTTTTCTTAGCACCTAAGCTATAGAGGAGTCAAGAAATCTAATTAAAAAAGGAATTCATGCATTCAAAAGTCAGATTCAAATCCATTTAATGCATCAAAAATTCACTTTGCAAGAATAAACCATGCGATTCTCATAAATCATTCAAAACCAGAACATATATTGTAGTTCAATTAGAATCATAGATATTCATATCGAACCATTTCAGAATTTAAAGTTCAAATATCAAAAATTTAGAAATCACAAAAAATACAGATAAATAATAGTAAGTGGAGACATGGTAACAACTCAGTGAAAATCATGTAGTTCAGATATCACATAAGGGAAATAATAAATAGATAGACATATAGCCATAGTCCAATGTGGTCCATAGAGATCACGGATCAAGTATCAATTGGGACGCTGTGGATTAGATCAAGGTCACACAGTAGTTCAAATTTCAAATTTAGATGTCAGATATAGATACTGTAGGATCATAGTTAGCCAGTGTCTCGAAACATAAAGTTTCATAATCTGAAATTCAAAACAGTATTTTCAAATCTCACAGATGTTCATAGACAATTAAAATGCAAAATCTTCAAAATTATGTAATTTTTATAATTGTTCATAAACATTTCTAAAATACTATATTTTGGTATTTTCCATGAAACAAAACTTAAAATAGAAATTCATAAATCTTCCAAAATCATATAATTTAATATTTTTCCAAAACCGGATTCTTAGAAAATCTCTATTTTTAAAACGTTTCTTAAATCCCTAGCCAAGTTGTAGCAACTAATGCTTTTATGAAAATTCGACAGCATAACGATATAAATTTTTTAAAACCTCCTTGTGAGATCCCAAATTTCTCTATTTTTCCCATACCTATGGAAGGTGTTGAATCAGAATATTAAGTCAAGTTAGGAAAACTAATTTTCATACGTTGTGAAATTATCGGGAAAACTGTCAAGTGGACCCTATAAGGAAATTCGTAATCCAGATGGTCTTCAAAGTGGCAAAATGTGAAATTTAGGCTTAGAATACCTAAGGGGCAAGAAGACTACTTTTCAAATATCTTTAAGATGAGCATACCTAGGTTTACGTTGAACAAATTCAAAAATGACAATTTTGTCCATAGGCCGGAAGAATTTTTCTAAATAACAGTCAAACTAAATTGACTTTGGACTCACAGACTGTCATAGGAAAATCCTCGCGTAAAGAAGTTTCACGTGGATCCAACCCACCTGTGAAACTTCTTTATGCAAAAATGCTAAAAACAACGCGAACGAAGCCAAAAGTCTTCGTTTAAGGGTAGTTTGGTAATTCACTACCCATGACAAGTCAAACCACTTTGGGAGTCAACCATTGATCATGTTTGACCTGAATATATAAAAAATAATAAAAATAAAATCTAAAATCTAAAATTATAAATATTAAAATAATGCTAGGACATATTTGGAAATAATGAAATTGTACAAGAGTATTATTGTCTTTTAGCAAGGGCGGGTCAAATTGGTCAATGTTTGACCATAGTTGACCTAAATAAATAAAATATAATAAAAATAAAGTTAAATCTGAAATAAAAAATAATAAAATAATACAAATGGCAAAATTATAAATAATGGAATTATGGAAGGGTATTTAGGTCATTTCTCATCAGCTGCTGGCCAGACTTCATCCTTATTCAATATTTGACTTAGTTTGACCTTAATAAATATAATTTAATAAAATTTAAAATTAAAATCTAGAATTAAAATAATAAAGTACTGGTCAATGGTAGATTTGATAAATATGAGAATTTTAAAAAGGCAAACTTGTCTTTTCTCACATGGGCTGAATATTTAATATTAAAATAACTTAAAAATCTAAATTATCTAGAGATCTTCTTCAAGCTCCTGCCGGCCACACTATTACTACAAAATTTCTCCAAGTTTCCTCCTTTTCCACCTTGAGAAACACCATTAACCCTTCACTAAATCAACACTTCCTTCACAAAAGTTTTTCCTTATCTCAAGAGCGATCTAGACGTACCATTTGCTGAACCAAAATTGAACAATTGAAGGCTATTTTGAACTAGGTAGATTCGATCATAAGTAAGGATCAAGGGTGTTGATGTTTTCCTTTAATTCCAGCCATGCTTTTTTATTGTATCGTGCATGGAAAATATATTCATGACCTTAGTTTGAATCAAAATCATGTGTATGAATGGATGAGGGTTTCAACCATGATGATGGGCTGATGAAGATGATAAAATCTTGATGAATGTGGTGCATATAATGGATGTAGGAAGTGAATGAAGACTAAACATGAAGTTAGAATTGAAAAATGGCAAGTGTGAAGCAAGAGAAAGCATTCAGCCAAGCCTTGAGAAATGATTTCAGGTTGATTTCCCTTAGTCTATAGGTTAAAAATTGATGTATAATAGTTAGGAAGATGAATGGTAAATTCGGTTTGAAGGAAAAGATACTGAATGGTGATGATTGCTATGGTAATTGGTAGTAATAATTTTACAGTATTAAGTTAAATGAGGAATATAAGGAGTAGAATAATTTCAATAAGTTAAAATGCTGAATTTTAATCATTTTCAATATTATTTTGCCGCATTAAATTCGAAGGATTAAGGCTACAAAAGTGGTGTAATTGGACTGCTATACTGCACTATAGCTTGATGTAAGAAAAAGTATATAAAAACAGTATAGGAAATACTATACTTTCATGTGGGAAAATTTGGTGATTCGAAGAATTATAAATTAGGGTTTTATGCAAGAGGTTAGAATAGTTACCAACCTATATGCCGTTGAAATTTTAAGAAAAACCACTTTTAACTGTTCACCGCCCAATTTCTTGAACAAGAAATAGAAAAGTCATTTTTATGAATTTTAAAATATAGCTTGAAGTATATGAGTTCCATAAGAATTATTTTTAATTATTTTATAATATTAGCATGTGAAATAATTGGGGTTTTATGCATTAAAATAGTTGGATTTTTAATGTTGCATTGATAAGCTTTATAAGATTTATCTACTGCCACATATATAATGTTTATTTGTTTATATGATTATGGATTGATTGAAGATAAATTATATGAAAATGATTTCCCTCATGATTTTATTAACATATGAAAATGTTTTGAGATTGTTAACTCTTCGATGATCATGCATACCATATTGATATGATTAGGTTGGGAGACCTTGATCGAGTCCCCAGTACCTTCCTTTATGCCACAGTTGTCATCTGATCAATGTACATTGTGAACTTTTCGACGATAGTCATTATTACTAGGTAGAAACGGCTAAGGATGGATACCCGGCCCCATGTGGGTATACCTAATTCCTATACCAAGTCCCTAAAAAGATACTAGAATCGTGCATGAATCTCTTGGAGATTTACCTTCTCTATTGATATGTGACATTTATCCGATGATTGACTTGAATGATTTGATTTACGAAAGAAGTATATAATTAGATTGAAAAGTTACGGTAGAAATGAACAAGTTTTAAAGATATGTTTAGATGATTATAAGTACTTTGATTTCATATAAATTATTTTTAAATTCATGATTTTAAAAACTACATATAGTGGCATGGTACCACTCTTTTATATATTTTTTTTACTGAGCATAAACTCACCCCCTTCTTTTCTTCCCGGACTATTTGTAGTGATTTCCACTCGATAAAGAGGAGCGTGGACTTTTGGTTGCACGGTATTCCTTCAGGACATCCTTCTAGTCCAATAAAGGTATATTGTACTTTACTATCTGTTTCAGACATATTATTGTACAGTACTTAATGTGTTGTAAACAACTAAGGGGATGTAAATCAATAGAAAAAGCACTATAGTAAAGAACGAAACTTGGGACTTGTATATGCACTGATATGTGAATGAAAATGTATGTATCATTTTTAGTAGTTACTAATTATTTTATAAATATTTATTCTATGGTTTCATAAAAAAGAAATTAAAACTTTAATATGCACATGATAAGTAGGAAAGAAGGTGACATCGACAAACAGACTATTATAAGAAAATGAAAAAAAAATCAATTAGGTATTTTATGGAAAACCAGTTGTTACACTCTTGCAAAGCAAACACAGTTTATTCCCAAGGCAGTTGATTTAAAATCATTCCAGTATCTCCTACCTTCCTTATATATATTCCTTATCTCAATTAATCACAACACAACTTATCCAAAACAGTCTAGTAGTCAAAACACAGTAAATAAACATATTTCCTCCTTGGCACCAATTTATTCTCAGACTGCAAAAAATCATTAAAACCATTTAAATTCCAAAACTACCTTCACAAAATATTTATAAGTCTTAAAGATCTCTAAAAATTCCTAATACAGTAGCAATTTGGTCTATTTCTTATCGCACGCCAAAACTGCGTCGACTATCAAAACACCTCCATTTTCGAATCTAACTTTACCAACAGTCTTATATTAATTTATACATTATTCTAGGACCAATTTTACATCAAATTGAGCATGATTTCTCTTTGTCCTTCTCTTGGCTGAAAATACCTAAGCATACAACACTTGTCGTTTTGCAATTCTAACACCATATTCGTGTTTCTCATATTCCTTACACTAATATATATATATATATATATATATATATATATATATATATATATATATCAAGATCTAATCAAGTTAAGCATGATACTTGCAGACACCCTATTTTGTCCGGGGTCTTAATTTGTATAAATAATTAATTGGGGTGGGTGACATTTGTATTTTAATATTTTTTTAATAATTGGGAATTTGGCTAGAATTAAATTAGAGTTTTTAGATTTAGAATTAATATTAATTAGGAAATTAATATTAAAATAGGATTTAGGAATTAAAAAAAAAAGGAAAAGAAAAGAGAGAGAAAAGATAAAAAGAAATAAA
This sequence comes from Heritiera littoralis, assembly GCA_031772115.1. NCBI lineage: Eukaryota > Viridiplantae > Streptophyta > Magnoliopsida > Malvales > Malvaceae > Heritiera > Heritiera littoralis. Next base: position 9,636,470 of record JAPDPK010000006.1, on the reverse strand, counting down.
AATAAAATTAATTTTAGGATTAGATAATTAGGATAATTAGATTTTTTAGGATAATTATTTAGATTAATAGAGTTAGATTAGGATTAACATAAGAATGAAATAGATAAAATATAAGATAATTATGAGAATAAGTATAGTTGTATTAGGATTCTAATAAGTTTTTGGACTATAAAAAGGGGATTAAGTCTCATAAATAAGGGGAGGAAGAAGCAGTTACAATTCGGGGATCCTTGCATTGCAATACCCAACCAACATCATCATCTTCGCTTGCTGCATCGACGACCACCATTATCATCTGCTCCATCGCCTCATATTGCCGCGTCATCATCACCCTAACCTCCATCGTGACTCGTTGCTGACACTACCTCTGTCGCATCCGCATAGCTCTGCAGCGCCCCTGTTCAATATCTCGCGTTATCGTCGCATCATTCCTGCCCGGCCCTGCACTGCTCATCGTTACCAACCCCTTCTACTATCGCGTCTGCCTTGCTCTGTTGCTATTGCTGGCTTCTTGCTGTGTTTGGATCTGCTCCTCACTTGTTCATCACCATTGCTCGTATCTGATGCATGCCATTTAGCCCATCATCTGCAGCCATAATTAATTGTTGCGGCTACAACAGGAGAAGTCCAGCTTCCTCAGGTTCTTTTAATGTTTAACTAATTGATATTTTGTAAAATTAATTTAACAGGTCTGTAACATGGTTAGATGATTAATTCATAAATGTTTGCATGATAATTTAATTTGATTAACTGTATATTGCATGACATAATAATTTAAGTCGTATGAAATAATTTAATTTGATATTATATGAAGCAATTGCATGATAATATTTAACTTGATAATTTGCATGATAATATTTAATTTGATAATTTAATTTGTATGATCAAACTGTATGATGTGTTTTGCATGGATAATTTGATATGATTTAATGACTTGCATGATTTATACAACTGCTATAATACAATTAGGATTAGTGTTTAGGTTCTGAGAATAAAAATTAGTAATTTAATTTATAAACATAATTCAAATTAGGATGGAATAAATGAAAGGATAAATAAAATTGAGTTAGATAAGATATGTATAAAGATAAGATAGAATAAAATTAAATAAAATACTAAAGATAAATATGGATTACGCCGAGGATGAAACTCCAAGAAAGTCAATTGGTACTCCTTGGAATTTCTAGGTGAGAGGGTTCTTCTTGAGTTGAGCCAGATTGATGGAATACTTGAGAAGAATTTTCAAGAAAACATAGTCCATGTTCATTTTAAAATATAATGATGATAAAAAAATAATAATAATAATAATAATAATAATAAAGAATATAAAATAACATGATGATAGGGTAATAGAATAATAATATGCTTTAAATAAAGGAATTAAGCATGACATATGCTGATGATGAAATTCCAAGAAAGTCAATTGGTACTCCTTGGAATTTCTAGGTGAGAGGATTCTTCTTGGGTTGAGCCAGATTGATGGGATACTTAAGAAGAATTGTCAATAACCCATATGTCATGTTTAAAAATATAAAATAATAGAATTAAAACAATACAATAAGAAGAATAAGATTAGAAAATATTTAAAGATAAGAATTCCATAATATACTCAATCAATCCGACGATGGAGTTCAAGAAAGTCGATTGGTACTCCTTGAACATCTTGAGGTGAGGGGAGTTTCTAAGATTTGAGCCAGATTGATGGAATAGTCTTAGAAACTTTCTCAATATTTAATTATCAAAACTAATACAAACATAAAGGCAAATTTAGACTAAACTTAGAACTAAGTGGTACCATTTTAGAATGGGCGTCGTGGGGGTGCTAATCCTTCCCCACACGTAACCGTACTCCCGAGTCTAAGAATCTTTGAACGTAGACCATGCCTTATCTTTAGACATGAATTGGTGACCAATCACACCTTAGGTTTGAATGGTTGGTGGCGACTCCTAGAATTTTAAAGTCTAGCGGGTTAGGTTCACGGACCTAGACGTTATGACAGATTGGCGACTCCACTGGGGACTTTAGAGAGTCAGGCCAAAGATTAGTTTGAAGATTAGTCTAAGTTTGCCTAGAAGTATTTGGAAAATGTATAATAAAATGTTAATTCATTCCTTCAACACACACATCACTTGCATTTGCATAAGCCCTCAACCCGGGCCTTTTCCTTTTTTAGGAGGGAGTAAAGTAACTACGCTTTCGTGAGGTGATAACCTCCACATAGGCTAGCGAAATACTCCCACTCAGATTGAACCTTTCCGTTTGTAACCTATAATGGGTGAGGATTGGGTGCCTTACTAGTCCTGTGTGGATGATAGTGAGGAACAATTTGGGAACCTTTAGAACCTTGAATTATCCAAACCCAGCATGTAATGAAACATAAGGCTTAGCCTTAAGGTAGAACCATACTAGATTGAAGTGTAGACTCAAACCTAAGATAGGACACATAAAGGAATAAGTTTTACTTCCTCCTTTTTACATTATTTTGACAAAAAAAAGAAAATTCAAAAAAATATAGTTTTTCTTTCATCCATTTAAAAAAAAAAAGAGTTTGTTTGTATCATTGAGTCATGCATAGTTGTGTTTGATTTTGCATCACATACCATATCATTCATGTAAATTTGCACCTGTCTTATCATGAGAATGAACACACTTTTGAGAGATTGTTAAACCTAAGTGCATTCCATGTGCATTCATTTTTGTGCATAAACATACCATCACATTGAAAATAATTTCAACTAAATTGTGGCACAAGGTATCAAAATTGCATCCTCTAGACGATCTGCCCTCCACAGATATCATACAAGGTATCAAGCACGCATAATGGAAGAGGATCAAAATAGTAGGATAGAGAAGCTGGAAAAGGAAAGTACAGAGATAAGGGGGCAATTGAATGAAATTACCCAGTTGTTAAAAGCCATGATTAAAGGAAAGGAGAAGATGGGTAATCAAGAGGAGTCTATCCAAGAGGCTCAACAAAGCATGCGAGACAACCCCATCTTTGAAGGAAGTACTGTCAAAGCTACAACACCTCTACAGATACAAGTCCAAAACCCAGTGGAGGTGCCAAATTTAGATGATCCCATAGAGTTAGAAAAGTTGAAGCATAAAGAAGAATATAGTGGTACCAAAGCTCAGCTGAGCTTGATAGAGGAAAGACTAAGTGCCATGGAAGGAGTTGACTATTTTGGACCCATTGATGCTGAAAAGTTGTGTTTAGTACCGGGTGTTGTCCTTCCATCAAAATTCAAGGTGCCCGAATTTGAAAAATTCAATGGAACATCGTGCCCAAAAGATCATCTCACCATGTACTGTAGGAAGATGGCGGCATATGCATGGGATGACAAGCTATTAATTCATGTTTTTCAAGATAGTTTGACTGGGTCAGCCACTAAGTGGTACAACCAATTGGAAAGGAGCAAAGTTTCTTCTTGGTCTGAGTTGGCGAGAGCTTTTATAGCTCAATACAAACATGTGTCTGATATAGCTCCTGACCGCTTATCTCTCCAAGGTATGGAAAAGAAAAAAGATGAGAGCTTCAAAGAATATGCCCAACGATGGAGAGACGTGGCATCACTAGTTCAACCTCCTTTGACTGAGAAGGAAATTACCATGTTCTTTTTGAATACTCTCAAGGCTCCTTACTATGAGCGTATGCTTAGCAGGGTGACCAAGAATTTTGCAGACATGGTGTTGACAGGCGAAGCTATTGAAAATGCCTTTAAGAGTGGTAAGATTGAAGCATCTATGAATGATAGCAAGAGGAATGGGTTTTCAAAGAAGAAGGAAGAAGATGCACAAGCTGTCTCCAATAACTCACGTCGCTCCTATACCTCTTATTCACCTTCAGTGAATTACACTTATTCTCAACCCCACCCACAAACTTATCATCAGAATGCTTACCAACCCATTTCCCATTCACAAGACCCCACTTTTTCACCTAATGACCAAAAGAATACTCGAGCTAGCCGAAATGTCACCATAGACCCTATACCAATGACATACACAGAGTTGTTCCCACAGTTGGTAAGGGGTCACCTTATTGCCCCTGTTTATGTAGAGCCCTTGAAGCCTCCCTACCAAAAGTGGTATGATCCTAACGCAAAGTGTGCTTATCATAATGACAATGTTGGTCACTCTATTGAGAATTGTATGGGCTTGAAGAGGAAAGTCCAAGCACTTGTCAATGCTGGAATTTTGAGTTTTGGGGCAAAGAATGACCCAAATGTGAATGATAATCCTCTGCCAGATCACACAAAGGGTAGCGGTTAATGCTATGGAAGAAAGTGGATGATATTGATTGATTCACCAAGTTTGAAAAGAATGGTTGTTTCTTTGTTTCTAATTTCATTCATCTTAGGATGTTTCACTTTCTTAGGTAATATAGGAGTGCTTGAGCCCAAAAGGCATTAAGAATTCTTTTATGTATTGGGCCAGCTTTCATTTGTTTTCATTTCAATAAAAGATCAGTAAAATTCATTTTTCTCAATTCCTCGTTCTGATCTTGTTCTTTTATGTAAAACACCAATACCTATATTCTTTACATGTTACCAAGCTTGAAAGTATCCAAATAATGAACATGATAATGATAATGGCAATGAGTGTAAAATTCAATTCTGAAAGAACCACTTTGTTTAGTTGGATAGATTTCTAGTTTGCCAAGATTGTTCAAGCAAGAAGAGAGTAGAAGATATTTGTCTAAAATCTTCAACTATAAAATGTTACAAGTAAAGGTGAATCTCTACATGAAATTCTAATGAGTTTGTCTTTATTTAATAGATGACCTTTAATGTGAGTACTTGTATTGAGATGAGAAATGGCCTTCTTTCACTACCTTTCAGCGTGAGAAAAATTATCCATTGATTACCCTTTTTGAGCCTATTATATTCTTTTTGATATAACCCACCAAGAATCACCCTTCACATTGGGGGGCAAAGAGAATAGAAGATGAAAGATCAGTGGGTTAAAGTAAAAATCTAAAAAAAAAAAAACCCCTTTTGTGAAAAAAAAGAACAAAAAAGAAAAAGAGAATGAAGAAGGAAAGAGGGTTTGAATCAAGAAAGTGAAAACCCTAGTCACATTTGAATAAAAAGGAGAGAGAAAGCAAATTAGAATGGGGCAAAAGTCAAAATGCTTAAATGATTCATGAAAAATGATTCTTGGTTTGATGAACCCTGAAACACTTATTTTGGGCCTATATTATCCTTTCTTTCATGAACCCTCACCTGAGCCTACATTACGTGCCTTAAAAGTCCATTTTGATCAAATATAAGTACTCGCATTGAAGAATCATGTGTTGAATAAAGACATACTTACACTATGAGATGATGATCCTTTGAATGGAATTAGAAGAAGCATATCAAGATAAGCAAAAAGATTTCTCTAGATGGAAGAAGTGGGATTTCGAAGACTCTCTTGGATCTATGTGAGCATTAAATTGGGTGAAGAAATATATGATGTTAGGGCATGAATCAAAATGGAGAACAAATAAAAGAAGTTTCATCAAGGATAATGAAGTTGAAAATGAAGAGAAATAAATTAAAAAAAAAAAGAAAGAAAAGAAAATGAAAAAAAGAAGAAAAAATAAGAGAAGTAAAAAAATGAAAAAAAATGAAAAAAAATGAAAGGAGGATTCATATTGAAAACCCAAAAAGGGCGGTTTGGATCAATGAAGTACATTTAAGTTGAAAACCTAAAAAGGCGGCTTTAGATATGAGACAATCTGGGTGTCAATGATACTAAGGCAAGAGGATATTCTGATGAACTCAACATGATTAGACAAGATGGACCTTTGAAGGGAATTTTGTATTCATTGATCAGAATTGTTTGAATTGTTGTTATTTGGATACTATTACCCGAAACTTAATCCTGAAAATTCTTGCTTACTTTCCTTTTAAGCCTCGCAAACTCTTGTTAAATCTTTCAGATAATGAATAATACCATTCCTTTCATTTTCACCTATTATTTCTTTACCTTGAGGGATTGAGAAATTGTATTGCATTGATTTTGAAATTGGAATGATAATGAATGTTTGCTTGGCAAAATATGTGAAAGACTCCTATATTATTTAGGAGAATGAAAGGAAACTTGTGAATGAATGGAAATTGGAAATCAAGAAAAACCAATGAATAAGAAAGAATGGATGATGAGGTCTCAGTAAAGATTTTAATGAGCAAATGAGTGACCAGATAGAGAGGAAAGTAAAAAGAAGAATCAAGAGAGAAGATAAGATAAAGAGGGCATGAAGGCAAGAGTTTCATTGGGCAAGAAAAACGGAACGGAAGAAGGAAAATGAGGAAAGAAATAAGAAATAGAAGGACAAGAGGACAGATGAAAGAGAAGAATGCATGAGATGGATTGATAAAGAATAACCTTGTTATTGCCACAATTGAGCTTGAAATGTTTTTCGAAAAAACATTGCATGGATAGAGTAGATTGCATCATAGAGATAAACAGATTGCTTGAATGACATTGCATGGATAAAATAGACTGCATTATGTGGATAGAATTGATTGCATCAATAACATTGCATGGATAGACTAGATTGCATGAATGATGTTGCTTGAATAAGATAGCTTACATGAATGACATTGCATGGATAGAACAGGTTGCAATTGCATGGATAAGATAAATTTCCCAAGATTTCAAATTTTGGACAAGAAAAAGAATTTTAGAGGGGTTTCCTAAAATTCAAAATTTGACAAGAAAATAAGTTTTGGAGGGGTTTCCCAAAATTTCAAAAAAAAAAGGACAAGAAAAAGAATTTTGGAGGGGTTTCCTAAAATTCAAAATTTGACAAGAAAATAAGTTTTGGAGGGGTTTCCCAAAATTTCAAAAAAGAGTAGAAAAAGAATTTTAGAGGGGTTTCCTAAAATTCAAAATTTGACAAGAAAATAAGTTTTGGAGGGGTTTCCCAAAATTTCAAAAAAAAAAGGACAAGAAAAAGAATTTTGGAGGGGTTTCCTAAAATTCAAAATTTGACAAGAAAAGAAGTTTTGGAGGGGTTTCCCAAAATTTCAAAAAAGAGAAGAAAAAGAATTTTAGAGGGGTTTCCTAAGATTCAAAATTTGACAAGAAAAGAGATTTTAGAGGGATTTCCTAAAATTTCAAAAATTGGACAAGAATAGAAGTTTTGGAGGGGTTTCCCAAAATTTCAAAATTGGATAAGAAAAGGAATTTTAGAGGGGTTTCCTAAGATTCCAAATTTTTTTTTGACAAGAAAAATTTTAGAGGGGTTTCCTAAAATTTTTTTTTTTAAAAAATCAGCTTTTTTTTTACAAGATTTTAAAGTTTGACTGCCTACCTGTTTAGGAGGAGCTTTTGGACAAGATTTAAAGTTTGACTGCCTGCCTGTTTAGGAGGAGCTTTTGGACAAGATTTTAAAGTTTGACTGCCTGCCTGTTTAGGGGGAGCTTTTTAGACAAGATTTTAAAGTTTGACTGCCTTTCTGTTTAGAGGGAGCTTTTTTGAAAAAAAAAATTAAAAAAAAAGAAAAAAAAAAGGAAAAGTCAGACAAAATAGGTGTCTATGTCTTTGTGCAATTACTGTTTCACAGCAAATGCACAAAGAGGGGCAGCTGCAGACACCCTATTTTGTCCGGGGTCTTAATTTGTATAAATAATTAATTGGGGTGGGTGACATTTGTATTTTAATATTTTTTTAATAATTGGGAATTTGGCTAGAATTAAATTAGAGTTTTTAGATTTAGAATTAATATTAATTAGGAAATTAATATTAAAATAGGATTTAGGAATTAAAAAAAAAGGAAAAGAAAAGAGAGAGAAAAGATAAAAAGAAATAAAAATAAAATTAATTTTAGGATTAGATAATTAGGATAATTAGATTTTTTAGGATAATTATTTAGATTAATAGAGTTAGATTAGGATTAACATAAGAATGAAATAGATAAAATATAAGATAATTATGAGAATAAGTATAGTTGTATTAGGATTCTAATAAGTTTTTGGACTATAAAAAGGGGATTAAGTCTCATAAATAAGGGGAGGAAGAAGCAGTTACAATTCGGGGATCCTTGCATTGCAATACCCAACCAACATCATCATCTTCGCTTGCTGCATCGACGACCACCATTATCATCTGCTCCATCGCCTCATATTGCCGCGTCATCATCACCCTAACCTCCATCGTGACTCGTTGCTGACACTACCTCTGTCGCATCCGCATAGCTCTGCAGCGCCCCTGTTCAATATCTCGCGTTATCGTCGCATCATTCCTGCCCGGCCCTGCACTGCTCATCGTTACCAACCCCTTCTACTATCGCGTCTGCCTTGCTCTGTTGCTATTGCTGGCTTCTTGCTGTGTTTGGATCTGCTCCTCACTTGTTCATCACCATTGCTCGTATCTGATGCATGCCATTTAGCCCATCATCTGCAGCCATAATTAATTGTTGCGGCTACAACAGGAGAAGTCCAGCTTCCTCAGGTTCTTTTAATGTTTAACTAATTGATATTTTGTAAAATTAATTTAACAGGTCTGTAACATGGTTAGATGATTAATTCATAAATGTTTGCATGATAATTTAATTTGATTAACTGTATATTGCATGACATAATAATTTAAGTCGTATGAAATAATTTAATTTGATATTATATGAAGCAATTGCATGATAATATTTAACTTGATAATTTGCATGATAATATTTAATTTGATAATTTAATTTGTATGATCAAACTGTATGATGTGTTTTGCATGGATAATTTGATATGATTTAATGACTTGCATGATTTATACAACTGCTATAATACAATTAGGATTAGTGTTTAGGTTCTGAGAATAAAAATTAGTAATTTAATTTATAAACATAATTCAAATTAGGATGGAATAAATGAAAGGATAAATAAAATTGAGTTAGATAAGATATGAATAAAGATAAGATAGAATAAAATTAAATAAAATACTAAAGATAAATATGGATTACGCCGAGGATGAAACTCCAAGAAAGTCAATTGGTACTCCTTGGAATTTCTAGGTGAGAGGGTTCTTCTTGAGTTGAGCCAGATTGATGGAATACTTGAGAAGAATTTTCAAGAAAACATAGTCCATGTTCATTTTAAAATATAATGATGATAAAAAATAATAATAATAATAATAATAATAATAATAAAGAATATAAAATAACATGATGATAGGGTAATAGAATAATAATATGCTTTAAATAAAGGAATTAAGCATGACATATGCTGATGATGAAATTCCAAGAAAGTCAATTGGTACTCCTTGGAATTTCTAGGTGAGAGGATTCTTCTTGGGTTGAGCCAGATTGATGGGATACTTAAGAAGAATTGTCAATAACCCATATGTCATGTTTAAAAATATAAAATAATAGAATTAAAACAATACAATAAGAAGAATAAGATTAGAAAATATTTAAAGATAAGAATTCCATAATATACTCAATCAATCCGACGATGGAGTTCAAGAAAGTCGATTGGTACTCCTTGAACATCTTGAGGTGAGGGGAGTTTCTAAGATTTGAGCCAGATTGATGGAATAGTCTTAGAAACTTTCTCAATATTTAATTATCAAAACTAATACAAACATAAAGGCAAATTTAGACTAAACTTAGAACTAAGTGGTACCATTTTAGAATGGGCGTCGTGGGGGTGCTAATCCTTCCCCACACGTAACCGTACTCCCGAGTCTAAGAATCTTTGAACGTAGACCATGCCTTATCTTTAGACATAAATTGGTGACCAATCACACCTTAGGTTTGAATGGTTGGTGGCGACTCCTAGAATTTTAAAGTCTAGCGGGTTAGGTTCACGGACCTAGACGTTATGACAATACTATTGAAACTCCAAGTGGCCGGAACCCTAATGCTTCCAAAAAGATTATTTCGTTTCAATCTAAAGCCATAAACATGCTTAACTATCATTAAACAACAACATATCTCAACTTGAATTAAAGGAAAACATTCTTTCTCTTACCTATACAAGTGGCTGAAACTAAAAGAGAATTTTTCACCCACCAAATGGCCTCTCCAAAGGTTAATTCTAAGATATATTGTTAAGTTCTTGAAGATAAGCAACTTTGCTTAAGGAAGATTTTGGATTTAATGGTGTTTTCCTAAGGTTTCTTTTGGTTTCTCTCTCTTGAATTTAAGCTTTAAAAGGATGAAAATGATGGAAATGGTGAGATTTGTAAGAGTGGAAGAGTGTGGCCAGCCAAATGAAAAGGAGATGAGAAATATCTTCATAATTTAATAATTTAAATGTTAATATAATGGGTAACTATTCTTGTATAGTTACTTCCACTTATTAATATATATTTATAATTCATGATTTTCTTTTATTATTTCATTATTTTACTTTTTCCATTATTATTTCCATTATTTAATATATATATATATATATATATATATATATATATATATTAGTCAAATTTTGACTTTAAAATCCGGTGGTCGGCCATGCTTGTGAATTTATCAAAATACTCCTAATAACTTCATTAATACCTCTTATGTCCTAACCTTTACAATATCATTTAAATTATTTAATTAAATTACCATATATTTTTATTTTTCCTACAAAATATACTTATTTAATGTAATATAGCTTAAACTTTGACTTTTAAAGGGGTTTGACTATCAAAGAGTGAATTACTAAAATACCCCTTAAATAGTACTTTTAAGTATTTTCGTCTGATTCAATCTACATGTCACGATCTGAATAACACAGTTATTGTATAATTTATAGTTGGTTAGGCTGTCTATCGAGTACACACTCAGAATTTATTTACAATCAAAACTCCATCATCCAGACTTTATTCATATATACATATATGAAAATTTACAACCGGACTGCAAATATGACGTACATCCCCTGTACAATATTTACATATCGTAGTACTGTAGATATAAGGTCTGAACATATAAAAAGTAAAATGTATAACTCTACGGTGATTGAAAAATCACTTAAGGGATACGTCAAAAGTGACCTTCGTAAAATCGAAAGCTCTATTGCAGATAATCTGGAGGAGGAAAGAGGGGGTGAGCTCAGGGAAAGCTCAATAAGAAATACGTATAAAAGTACTGAAATTATGCATGACTACATGCATAATAAAATCATATTTAAAACAACATGTAATGCTAAAACCAGAGTTTAGCAAGATAAAAGGATGGATACTATAATCAGTTAGGTAACCAAGCTAAGTATGAAAGAATGCTTTAGAGCACCTCACATATCCCAGTTCCTAACTCCAACTATAGGGAATAAATTTATTGCTATTAATATAAGTTGTTCAAAGTACAGTTTCCGATCTAACATTTCATATACCATTCAAAAAATATCATAAATCACTTAGAAAATTATACAATATTTAAATTAGAAAATAATCAGATTTAAATGATCAAAATTATCAGTAAGTCAAATCAATCGATCAGATTCAGAAAAATCAATCACTCAATAAATCAAATTCAGTTATACATATTCAGAATTCAAACACTTAGTATATCAAAACACTCGATCAAATTTCATAAGTACAATCAGATTCAAAAATCAAATATAAAACAATTCAATAGCAGTAAAGTGGAGACCAAGCTACACCCAACAGTATCATGCATGAAACAGAAATCCCTGAGGAATTAGTAACGACATATGGCCATGGTTAAAAGGGTCCACAATGTACACTTGCCAGGTGACATCTGCGGGGCTAAAGACTTGGCAGGTCTAACAGCATATGATCAATCACTCAGAATGCATGAAGTGGGGCCAACAGTCTCAAAACATTCATAATTCAAAATAAGCACATATTGATATTCAGAGCAGTAAAAAAATATTTAAAATAAATCATAAATTTATCAAAACCAGAATAATAGTAGTTAAAGGATAAAAATTTATAAAATATTCTAGATTTAGATTTCAGAGTTCAAAATATTTTATTTATGTAAAAAAAATATCATTACTATCACTCGTATAAAACTCAAAATCAGAGAAAACTATCGACATTAGGCTCGGAAACTGAGTTATGAATTTAATGCTCCTAATTGGTATAGGAGATTTAAATCCATTTATTCCCCCAAAATCCATTCAAAATATTTCAAATGTCCCTCTTATAAAATTTAGGGATCAAAATACGTTTAACAATATTTTGGTAGCATAACAGCTAAGTTTTCCCTAACCTCCCTACACGAGAAATATAGTTTATAACCCAATAGTAGTTTCACAAATCCAATCTAAATCATCCCAAAATCATTCCATAATTTCATCTTCAAGACCATTATACAATCATAGTATCCCTACATCTTTTACACATATTCCTTACCTCTTGGTTTCTACCAAAAAACTCGATAGCACTCAGATTGCACCACTCACTTCCAAGCTGTAAAATTCCATACAAATACAATCAAATCACCACACTTCCTTAAAAAGAACGTTTATCATCTTATGAACTATTACATTGTCTACTGCAACTGCTAAACTGGTCTATTTCATACCGGTGTTAACACTACAACTAGCGTCAAAACTACCCCGTTTTCGAATCCGATTTCACCAGTAGTCTTCTATTAATTTATACATTCTCTTAGTACCCAAAACACTTTGAATTAAGAACAATTCATGGCTATCCTTCACTTGGCTGAATGGTACCCATATGCTTACACAATTTATTACAACAAACTAAGCTTAAACCCATGCTCTACACATGTTATATATCATTTCCATACCCATTATTCATCAAACAACCACTCATTCTGATAGGGAGCATGATGCCTGAAACCCTTGGTGTGTGTTTGACATGGTTTCAATTCAAATTAAGCTCAAATACCTAGCTAAACATGAAGAACACATGGTATAAAACCTTAAAACCATGAAAAACTTCACTTTCTCTCACCTCTTAGTGATGACCGAATTTGGTAGGCTGCCTCACACCCTAATTTTGGCCTCTTTTGGATGAGAATTTGGTACCAAATTGAAAAGCACTGAGTTCTGCACAAGTTGTAGAAGGAATTTTTCGGTTTCGATGTGATTTGGTTGGGGTTTAGTATGCTTTTCTCTCCCTCAAAGCCTTAGCAATGGAGGAATAATGGAGGAAGAAGATGATGGCCAGCTCACATGTAGAAATAACCAGAAATTTCTTTAAAAATTCATATTTTAATGGGTAAATTACCAAAATGCCCATATAACAAAATGCCCATATACTAAAATATTTCAAATAATTTTGCCTTTAAACTTCCATAACGTTATTAATCTATCAATTTAACCCAAAATATTTTATTTTATCATAAAATATGAGTATTTAACATATTCTAATCACGGGATATGGTTTTATTAAGGTTTGAGTGACCGTAAGAGTGAAATAACGAAAATGCCCCTATCGGGCCAATCACATGGATTTTATTCTTCGCGTGTGATTTAGTCTATCTAATGGCATGGCATAGAACTCTATCACATGTAGATTATCATACTTCTATTGGTTGGTCAAAAGTCCACTCGGTTTGACCGTTATTTGCAAAAATTCTTCAGACCTATATCTTTAATCGTCATTTTTAAATTTGTTGTACATTTCCCAAAATGATTAAAATAGATGATTTTGAGTTACAAAAACTTACCATCATATTTTTTTCTCCAAGTATCAGTACTATGGAGTTTCACGTCCATTCGAACTATGTAAATCTCAATGGGCCCACCGCATAATATCACCATTATATCTATAAAAATCAAAATATCAAAATAGCTATAAGATACCTCACTGCATGAACTTTTAGTACAATAGTAGAAAATGTGATTCTCACACTACAAATTGAAGTTGAGTGAGACATTTTCACACTGGGATTCGACTATCATTTTTTGTGGGTCTAAAGTCAAATTATGTTAAACTATATTCAAAATTTACATTTTCCGACCTAGGAACATAATTGTCATTTCAAAATTTATCTGCACCTTTCCCAAGACATGTGCAAATGAAGAAATTTTGATATCTTAGTATTTCCTACCAATTATTGATATTCTGAAGTCCGGTTCCCATTCAAATGTTAGAATTCATGGTAGGGCCCACAACATTCTTTCTTCTTATAAGACAAAACATAAGGAATTCATTCACTATCTTTAAATTTAATTATTTTGACTTCATAATCATCTTATATAAAAGGAAAGAAATTGGGAATCTCACACCTATTAAGATGGATGAGTAGTCAAGATGATGATTTATCACGCTGGGTGAATTAAGAGGATAATATCTCACATATCCTAGCAAGTATTAATTCCGAAGTTGTTGGCCAAGGCAAAATGAGAGTTAAAGTTAATATTGGTATCTCAAGTCTAAATATAGAAATGTGCATAAACTAGACATCAAGTCAAACTCTATTCATTTATAAGATATTGAGATGAAAGGATCGAATAACTCTAAGTTGTATACTGGATAGATTGGTCAAACCATTTGACCTTTCTACCGTTTGTGCAGTCATGATGCATTGCTAGATGCCACTCTTTGTGAGACCCGAATTTTATAGTACTATACACCATATTTTGTAAATCCTTGATAGTGGAAATAAATTAATTAGTGAAATTAAATAAAGATTAAATGAGGATTTCCACTTTGGGATTTTGGATTTATTGGATTTATGATTTAAAGTATGGTGTATAAGAGGTGAAATAAAAATTAAAGGATGAAATTAAGGTATAGAAATAAACAAAGAAGTAAATCTGAAAATTGGGAAATTTAATACAATTTCAATGGCATGAAAAATAAAAGAAATGATTTTTTAAGAGAAGGAAATTAATTTATTGGACAAGTGATGAATTGTGATTGGTTGAGTATATAAAAGAGAGGGAAGATAAGCTAAAAATGAGCAGAAAAATGGGTCTCCATACGCCACTTCCTTGCTGTCGTGAGCTGTTCAGCTGGAACCATGTAAAGAAAAATTAACTATAAATTTTTATAGTATAAAATTTCAATATAAGTGATATTTAAAGGAAGAGAACTTAAAATTTAACATGTGAATAATTTTTATTGGTGGAAGCCTACAAAAAGAAGAAGAAATTAGTCAAAAAAATGTGCAGCAAATGGTCTTCACCGCCACACTTTTTCTGCTACTGTTTGCTGCCCATTTTAATGCAATATAAGACATGAAATGATGAGGAAACGGGATAAGTGGCTAAGTGGCAACCTCTTATAGGATGACATGAATAAATAGAAAATTAAATGGAACTAAACTTCAGCAATTTTCTTTCTTCTTATCAACTTCCCCTGCTGCTCCACGATTTTCTGTTTTGGTCGCTCATCCTTGCTCTGTTTTGCTTCCGTTCTTCCAAGGAAATTCAGCAAAAATCTCATCCTCTTTATACCTAACTACTTAACCCTTCCCCATCAACCTTTCCTCCATCTTTAGACTAGCTAAGAAACAAGAAAAGGGATGTTGACGTGAAGCAGAAACTGTTCTGTTTTGGAGTTGTTGGTTCGGTCAAGGTGAGGAGATATCATGTGTTATTGTTTTAATTAAATCTAAAGTTATGTTCTAGCTTAGTGTAAGGTGTAGAGAAAGTTTATGAAGTTGGTTTTACATGATATTGGCTAGATCAAAATTTTCCATGGAAGTGGATGTTCGGTTAGCATGAGAATGAGTAATATCTTGTGCTTTCATGCAAGAAAATAATAGGAAATGATTAAGTGAATAAAGAATTAAAGTTTGAAACATTAAATTATGGGAGAAGTTTGAAAATCAAAATATACCATTTGATGGGTTCGGTTAGGTTGAGAATATAAGGAAGATGTGCACTTTCTTGCATGAGAATAATAAGAAATGATCATTTAAGATGAAATAAAAATGATAGAAAGGTTTGAGTGAAAAATGGAAGCAAAGTCAAGAAAATGGCCAAATGGTAGTTTCAGCCAAGAGGGTTTAGGCATAAATTAATGCTGTAATATATGATTTGATGATAGAAAATGAATATAGAAATTGAAAGAAGAACACCAGTGAAATCGAAATCGAAAAAGGAGATAAAACGAAAAAGTTCAGTTTTAGCACCAGTGTAAATTATACTGGTTGTGCACATGATGTGTCATTAATGGCTGCATTTTATGAAAGTTAGTGGCTTAAAATTAAGAGGAAAAATATTGATAATTTTTTATAAAATTATTTTGCAGCCGGGAATTACGAAATTTGGTAGGCACAACCAGGAAGCTCAGTTTCGTTAGACAGGTAAGGGGGAAGTGTATGAGTTGTATGGATACATAGAATTGCATGATTTATCAAGTTTAATTTTATGAAAATATGGAAAGCTTGATTTGCTATGAAAATCATGTAAAATTGTGGTTGAAAGCTGGGTTATATACTGTAATTTTCGTGCATGAGGCTAGAAATTCACAGCTGTTATGCTGTCAAAAAATTATCAAAATTATTCTAAAATATTATGAAATATTTTTTATGCATAAATGGAATAAATCAAGAATTTTGGAACTCATTTCCATAAATTTTTCATAAAGTGGAAATTGTTGAAAAATGCTAAATTAAATATTCATGTATGGATTTTTATTTAAAGTGAGAATAAAAATATATTCTTAATACTATTAAATATTCAAAAAGAATATTTATGAGATTCTCACTTGACACATGAATATCTATTGATTCTTTTACTGTATTTGGAAATGAGAAATAAATACCTTTTTGGAAATAATAATTGAAATAAATGATTTAATTCATTTAAATTCCTTAAAGGTATTTTTATGGGAAGAGAAATGATTTTTATACCTTTATGGAACTAATTAATGATCTTATTTATTTTATAAATTCCATAAAGGTGATGAGATGGTGAATAAAATGTTTTGAGATGATTTTGGGAAAAATGTGAAAATGATGGAAATTCATGAAAAGAGGAAATATATGAAATTGTGAGCCTTATGGATAAACATGAAATATTTCAAATTATTTTGAATAAAATCCATAAAGGCTATGATACGATTTTTATATTGTTTTGAGACTTAGGCCCCGATTTCATGCTTACTAATTACTATTATTGTCACGTGGCTGATTGACCCGTCAGTCATCAGCGATCCCGGAATCACCTGGCAAGTGTACGCCGAAGACCCCCTATAGATTATGGCCATAGATTTTACTGTACACTGTTACTGTGTCCCTTCGGGGATGATTACTGTGTCCCTTAGGGGACGATGATAGCATGATATGATTTAGAGTGATGCCTAGTTTCAACCAAATGAAACACTGTTTACTGAACTGTACGGTACCGAAAAATACTGTTTACTGAACTGTACGGTACTGAGAAATACTGTTTACTGAACTGTACTGAAAGTCACTGTTTATTGGAAAATGATATTATGAACATTATTTCTAATATAAAAATAATTATTGAACAGTTTATCCAACGATTTTGGATATTTACAAACTACTGTACTGAAAGTGACTGATTACTGTTTCCACAGTTTTATATCTACAGTTCACTGTATTGTTTTATCACTGAACTGTCACATGTTTTGAAACTGTTATTGAAATGATAGAAATTAAATGATTTATTCCATTTATATTTATGGAAAAATAAATTTTCCAGCATATAGATTTCATTGTATCAAGCAGCATACGACTCCTTTACTGAGTATGTGGTTTGCTCACCCTTTAATTTCCAACTTCCTAGATTTATTGCAAGGATTATTTGAGATCTTCCTCGAATAAATAGAGTTGCAAGTAAGCACATTAAGGCAAAGTGCGTTAAATTTTAAAGGTGTTGTCACTTCTCTTATATATTCAGACACATGTATAAGTACTACTTTATTGTAAAATAGGAACTGGGGATGTAAAGTGTACGGAATATTGAAAAAATTTTATATTCCGAATTTATTAAATAAATAAATGTTTATCATTTCTTACTGTTAATGATCAAATGTTAAAGACATCACAGACAGCCCAACCGTAAATTATGTAGAAAATACGGTATTTACTGTACTGTGGACTGTTATACTCTTGATCTATGAATTAAATTGTCACGGTCCGAAATACTATATATTTTATCAATTTCACATAAATAAATCACATACATAGGTTGGGCTTGTCTGCAGTGTCAATTTAACTCCAAATAAAATTTTATTTATTTATATGCAATCACAAGATTCGAAAATTTAATTACATCAACAAAAGATTTATGTTTACATCCCAAGTTTAAGATACATAAAAGTAGTACTGTACAAAAATCTGAACATATAAAATAATCCAAGTATACCTCGACGAACTGGAGACGTCGCCTAAGAAATACCGGACTCAAGTCCTCCTGAAATCGCATACACGAAATTACTACAAATAATCTAGGAGTGGAAAAATAAAGAGGTAAGTGAAATGTGCTCAGTAAGAGACATCTATACGAAAGCTGATATAACGTATCTTATATGCAAATTTTCATAAAACGAATATTTTACGAAAACATGAATTTAAAACACGAATAAAAATTGGCATGATCTATTAGGAAGGATACTATAGTGGGTTAGGTAACCGGGTAGAGTATAGGAGGTACTTTAGAGTACCTGTCGTGTTTCGGTATCCAAAGCCACTGTAGGGAATTTATTTGATTGAATTAAATCGAAAATTCAATATAAATTATATATCTTGCAAAACATAATATAAAACATCATAAATTTAAATACTTTCTCCTTAAACATTTTAAACCATATTTATATCAATTCACCAACAATTAATCAAGTAAATGATTTCACAAAGCATATCATTCATATATGGAAAACATATCATACAGATAAATCAAATTCAAAATATATATCAAACTAGGAGTGCATGGATCTAAGTTAACCAGGGATTTACCACCACAGTATAATTTTAGTGGAGACTAGGCTGCACCTAATAGACACATGCACTATAATAGACATATGGCCATAGTCAGGGGGCCACAGTGTGAGCACTAGCTAGGTGTCACCTATGGGAGCTAGAAAACAGAGCTAAAGTCAATAGCAATCAGAATAGAATGGAAATGCATGTACCCGAAAATAGCTAAGGGGCCAACGGTCTCTAAAATCATGTAAAACAATTTAGAGTCGTTTACGGAGATAAATTCAGGAATTTAAATTTCAGTCAGTTCATAAATACTTAACATTGAAAATATAAGCAGTTCAAAACAAAAATTCATAAAATATTTACAAAGCAATATTTAGTTCTAAAAATATTCTATTTACTGTAAATAAGTTATAAAAGTATATAAATATTTTCATTTATATCAAATTCAATAGCATGAATTTTTAAATATAGAATTTGTGATTTAATGCATTTAAATCATACTTAAGGACTTAAATTCTTCAACATTCTAAAATTCATTTCCTTTATTTTAAACATCATGCTAAATAATATTTTAGAGGAATTTAGCCTATTTTTGAGAATTTCGACAGCATAACGGTATATTTTTGCCTAATCCTCCTGCACAAAAACCAACTTCAAAACCACAATTTTCAGTATCCAAATTCAATCCAAAACATCAAATCCAACTTCATCAAATCACAATTTAATCAAATCATGCAACGAAATATCCTTATGCTCCGTACAAATATCTCTTACCTCTTAGCTTATCGGTATTCGAATCTCCAGCACCGGTAGTACCCTCGGACTTAGAGGCTGCAAATAATTATTGAAATTTGATAAATTCACTATTCTTTAATTAAAAGAATATTTGATAATTTAAATGCTAATGAATTGTCAATATAATCTACTAAATGCAATCTAATTTCTACTGGTGCAAAATTCTAACTTTTTCTACATAATTCAAATTTCGATTCCGATTGAGCCTAAATTCTCAGAATAATTTGTACATTATTTTAAGACCTAGTTTACATTGAAATAGGCACAAATTCAGTCTCCCCTTCCTTAGGCCGAATTGCTTTTTCTTTCCTACATGTTGAATTTTCCAAATTTAAGCTTCCATATTAATTCCAATTTAATTCTATTATTTTTCTACACTATTTCTACATAAGTTACACATCAAATGACATCAAAATCGTATTCAACAAGCCTTGGCCGAACCCCTCTTGGTGCCCAACAAATTGAATTTCTTCAATTTAAACATACCTAAGCTTAATTAAGTTAAATTCCACGCTTTCATATTTTCTACAATTTTTCTACATCTACTACTCATCAAATTGCACCATTTTCATACTCCCATGGTGTTGACCGAAATCCTCATGTATCACTCTTCATGATTCATGCACAATTTAAGTTAAAGGAAGCATGAAACATGATTAACATCAAGCACTTAATCAAAATTCATGGAAGAAAATCAAATTTCCACAAAATCTCCCCTTGGCTGACTGGTATAGGAGATCCCACAATCATATTTTAGTTGATTTAGCACTAAATTTGGGCACCAAATTGAAGAGCAAGTTGAATAGAATGATTTTGGTGAAGAAAGTGTTTGATTTTAAGGTGATTTTCTTGGGTTTTTTCTCACTTCTTTCTCTCTTCAAGGTGGCGTTAACGGAGGTCTGTTTTGCAGCAAAAAATGACGAGAAGGCTGCTGGAAGGGAAGATAAAATTCTGATTTTTGGGGCAAAGTTACAATTTTGCCGTTATTCTTAAACATTTCTTCCAAAATTGCCCTTAAACTTTGACTCAGTTAAAAACAATCTGTCTAAACTCCAAAATATTTTATTTAATCATACTTCAACTATATTTAGCTTGCTTTAATGTTTGGTAAAGCTTTTGTTGAAGTTCGGTTACCGGTTTAGGTGAAATTACTAAAATACCTCTAACCGTAAAATTACCTAAATTTCTGTATTCACATCTAGTTTCTTCCATCTGTCTAGATATTCCAAAAATATATTTCATAAGGAATTATTTGGTATAGTTCATAGGTCCAAAGTTCTCTTAATTTGACTGTTATTTTTGAAAATTCTATCGGCCTATAAACTAAACGATCATTTTCTAAACTGTTGCACATTTTTCAAAATATGCAAAAATAATTGAGATTGAGACTAAGATTCTTACGATAATATTTTCTAGCTCCAAATATCGAGTCCCTTAAGTTTCACCTTCATTTGGACCTCTAGGAATTGGTGGGGCCCACTTACCGTTTAATCGTAAAACCTAAGATAAAATCAAATATTTATTAATTATAATTATTCCATAATTTCCAATTATATAAATATAATTAAATAGTACTTGGAAATTCAACGTGTCACATAAATATAAATTTAATTCGTTGCCAATAAAGGTGGCAAACGGGCGGGTTCGGTCAGGGTTGACTTCGGGTTCGGGTTTTTTTGGATTCAATATTTTCGGGTTTGGATAATTTCGGTTACATGTTTTTTCGGTTTTGGGTATTTTTGGGTTTGGTTATTTTCGGGTTCAATTCGGTTTCGAGTTTAGTCTAGTTCTAATCGAGCGGGTTTAGTGGGCTTCTTCAAATTATTTTGAAAATTCATTAAGTTATAAATATTTTTTATAATTTTGAATGTAATAATTAAATTAGTTTTTTATATAGTTAAATAAAAATATAATAGAATTTCTAAACTAAAGTTAAAATTTAATAAATATTTATATAAATATAAATATAAATTTTTACATTTTAATGTTTTTATTTCTTGTCAATGATTATTTATTTTTTTTAATTTCCTGCGATGTTGACATTTGTTATAAAATATATAATTATATATTAATAATTAAAATGAAAATCCAAAAGTATTATGTGAAACCCAAAATTTTCATATTATTATTTAATTGAAAACTATAAGGAATTTCAGTATATGGATTTGGTGTTTATGTAGGGCTGGAAGAACCGAAGAGCTCGGATTAGGGGCATAAAGCTCAAGGCACGAAACCTGAGGTAAGATTTGGAATTAAAGTTTTTTTTCAAGGATTTATATTAAAAGAAGTGTGATTTGATGTTTAGAAGAATGAATTGAAAGGTCTGAAATGAAAAAGTTCATGAAATTCTAAGTTAGCACTAAACCGAGAAAATTAACCGAGTAATCGAATAAATTCCGAAATAAATCCCGTAAATTCCTAGAAAAAGAAAAAGAATAAAAATTATTCTGACCCCATAGTACATCAATATAGGGTATAATTAACTTAGAGAATTAAATTTGAGTGGGAAATTTGAGATTAAGACATTTAAATAAATTTTAGAAGAAAACCGAAAACTTTAACGGTTTAGTACTGGAAAACAACTAAATCGTGTAAAATGAGCCCAACCGAAAATTTTTCCCAAACAAGAGGGTGCTAAATTTCATGGAAATGCACTAGATGCATAGTAGAACACTTGACAAGTGACAAGTGGCAAGTGGCTAAATCACTAACATAGGCTGGAAAATAATATTTATGGATTTATTGGTGCAAGCCAACTAGCAGCCAAATTTTCTGCTCACTGCTAGGCTTTGGTTTTGGGTCAAATTGAATGCGCTAGGAGTGGATTTTGGGCCTCAAATTTTAGCCCAAAAAATTAGACCCAATTCAGTCTTCAGAAAGGTATTATAGCCCTTGTAACTCGAAGGAACCAGAAAGAACTACCCCTCCCAACCTGCCATACACGTCCTCGTCTGCTTTACATTGTAGGATTTTTTCAGCCACATTCCAACCTGATTTAGAGTTTGACCAAGAAGGACCGATTGTTCTTCCATAAGTTCTCTACACATGAAAAAAAAATTCAGCCAAAAAAAAGGTCATTTGGTTAGTAAAAAGTTAGTGAGAAGAAATCTGGCCAAAACTCTCTTGTTTTGCAAAGTGAGAGAAAGTGATTTCCTTATTTCTTTGATGGATTTTTAAGCTTGCTTATGGTGTTTCTAAGTTGTATACATGTTGATTTACAGGTGAGAGTGATTGTTAGTGGATGAATCTTTGGTCAAAGTTGTTCAACATTAAGGTAAAATTTTTGGAAGAAGATGAAGTTGAGATATGTTGATGTATGTTGAATTTGCATGATTTTGGCAGAATTTTGAAATGGATTTTCTAAGAATAGATTATGTTTTGAACAGCCTTGGTTCTATATGAAAATGGTGAAGTTTACTTGATTTGATAGTTGTATGGTGTTAGTTTAATACTGAAAAGTTCGGTTTAAGCTTCGGTTGTAACGTCCGAAATTATAAAATTCCAAACTAACTTTTTCCTTTTTGTTACTATCTTTCTCATTCAATTACTTGGTATCAATCAGTTTACGTTCAGTATCAGTGTAAGTTCGATCTACAATTTCCATTACGATTAAATCTGTGTACTATTAGATTAATTAATCCATAAATAATAAATAAGAAATCAAAATAAAATCTATAACATAATATTTACAATTCTATTTATAGCAGTTTAAAGTAATTACATCCCACTAGTTTATATACATTCATTAACTTAATATTACACTATTTACATCCCATACACCTGTTTACTTGATATTCTAAACTTCCAGTGATTTTCTTCAACTAACCTGGAAGCAGTTGTCGACATGTAAACTCGTGAGCTATCTAGGATGGTGAGTAAGGGGGTAAACTTTTGGGAAAAGCTCAGTAAGAAACATATATAAAAGTGCGTACTATATGCAGTTCAATAAAATTAAATAAACTTATTTATGTGTTATATAAATAATTTAAATATGAATATTAAAATGCATAAAAATCATTTATTTTCTAACAGTATACTAAAAGACATTTTAGAAAGGATACTATAGTCGGCTATGTAACCAAATGGAGTATGAAAGGTACTTTGAAGTATCTTTCTTGATCTGGTCCCTAGCTCCGACTATAGGGAGTAAGCAGTTAACGATAAAAATAATTAATCAATATAAATCATTTAAGAATTTATGCAATTTTAAATTGATATTGATATACAAAACAATTTATTTAAACAGTTCTATAAAACAATTTTAGTAAAAACTTTAGTAAATAAAACAGTAACATTTCAAGTCATGATATAAGCAATACTTTTCGTATTCCCATCTAGTGAAGTAAAACAAATTCTTTTAAATTTATCACTATCAATCATTTGATTTTCAAACATTTCTTTCTTTCTGTGAAACCAGTAAATCAACATTCAAATCATTCACAATCAGTTCAGTGGAGACAGTCACATCTAATAGAATCATGCATAATACGATATCCCGGAGGGACGATCACATTCATAATATGTAATCGATATTGTATGTATGTAAACATTCATCATCATTATCATCATCAGAGCCTTTTTCGGTCTTCCTCTAGCCTTAACCTTTCTCTCAACATCCATAACCTCTATTCTCCTAACTGGAGCATCTACAGGTCTACGTCTTACGTGTCCAAACCAACGTAAACAATTTTCACACATATTGTCTTCGATAGGTACCACTCCAACCATCTTATGAACATCATCATTTCTCATTCTATCCTTTCTTGTATATCCACATATCCACCGCAACATTCGCATTTCTGTTACACTCATCTTTTGTGCATGTAGCCTCTTAGTCGCCTAACATTCACTACCATATAACAATGTTGGTCTAACAACTGTCCTATAAAGCTTGCCTTTCAACCATATAGGAATTCCTTTATCGCACAACACACCTGTAGCACTTCTCCACTAACTCCATCTAGCCTGGATCCTATAGGTCACATCACCATCAATCTCTCCATCCATTTGTACTATTGATCCCAGATATCGAAAATGGTCCTGCTTAGGTATCGCCACCCCATCTAACGTCACTACATCATGCTCTTCCACTCGATTAGAACTGAATTTACACTTCATGTATTCAATCTTTACTCTGCTTAGTTTAAATCCTTTTGATTCCAACATTTGTCTCCATAATTCAAACTTTGCATTGATCTCCGCTCTAGTTTCTGCACATAAGACAATATCATCTGCAAACATCATACACCAAGGCACCTTATCCTGGATGGATTTTGTCATTTCATCCATAACTACTGCAAACAAGAATGGACTCAACGCTGACCCTTGGTGTAATCCCACCGTGATAGGAAACTCACTTGTTTGCCCCCCACTTGTCCTCACATGTGTCCTTGCATCTCTATACATGTCCTTAATTAGTTTAATATATTTCAAAGGAACTCTTTTCTTCATTAAGGACCACCACAGTACCTCCCTAGGCACTTTATCATATGCTTTCTCCAAATCTATAAAGACTATATGGAGATCTTTACACATTACTCGAGAGTGCTCCATAAGTTGTCTAAGCAAATATATTGTCTCCATAGTTGATCGACCTGGCATAAAACCAAATTGATTCTTTAATATCTCTACATTCTTTCTTAATCTCTGTTCTATCGCTCTCTCCCATAGTTTCATTGTGTAACTCATCAATTTTATGCCTCGGTAGTTGGAGCAACTTTGAATATCTCCATTGTTCTTATGTACAGGTATCAAGATACTCTTCCTCCATTCCTCCTGCATTTTGTTAGTGCGCCAAATCTTATTAAATAGATTTGTCAACCACCTAACTCCTACATCTCCAAGGCATTTCCAAACTTCAATTGGGATGTCATCAGGTCCAACAGCTTTTTCGTTCTTCATCATCTTTAGTGCCTCTTTTACCTCTGTCTCTTTGATTCTATGCATAAAGCACTGATTTAAATCCTTGAGAGGCACCGAGATATTATCCAAAACTTTATTTTGTCCGTCATTAAATAATTTGTTAAAATAATCACGCCATCTGTCCTTAATGTCATTGTCTTTAACGAGAGTTCTTTGATGCTCATCCTTAATTCATTTCACAACTCCTAGGTCGCGACTCCTCCTTTCTCTTGCTCACGACAATCTGTATATCTTTTTCTCTCCTTCCTTTGTGTTCAACTTGTCGTAGATCTCTTTCGCAACCTTCGTCTTAGCTTCTGCCACAGCCTTCTTTGCTCCTTTTTTGCTAACTTATATTCTGTAAAACTCTCTTTTGTATTGTTCTTCTTCAAAGCCTTGTAACACTCTCGCTTAGTCTTTATAGCATCTTTTACTGCTGCAGTCCCCCATGTTGCATCCTGTCCAATTGGCACTCTTCCATTTGATACTCCTAATGTGTTTTTGCCCACCTCCTGAATGCATTTTGACATCTTATTCCACATTACATTTGGGTTCTCTTCTGTTGTCCAATCCTCTTTTTGAATCCAACTATCTCTACATGTTGTATGACAATCTTCTTTTAGCTTCCACCATCGAATCCTTTCAATTCCTTTTTGTTGGTTCCTTCGATGTCGTCTATCTATCCTCATATCTAGAACTAGAAGTTTATGTTGTGGGGTAACACTCTCACTTGATATAACCTTACAATCCAAACATCTATGTCTGTCCCTACTCCTAGTTAAAAAGAAATCTATCTAACTTGCTCTTGGTCCACTTCTAAAGGTTATAAGATGAGAATCTCTCCTCTTAAACAATGTGTTTACTAGGATTAGGTCATAAGATAAAGCAAAATCTAATATAGCATCCCCACCCTTATTTCTTACACTATAGCTAAAACCCTCATGTACGTTCTCAAAACCCTCTCTACTTATACCTACATGTCCATTAAGATTGCCACCAATAAAAAGGTTTTCTCCTGGAGGCACTTCTTGTACTACCTTATCTAAATCCTCCCAAAACTATCGTTTACTAACCTCATCAAGTCCTATCTAGGGTGCGTACACGTTAATGACATTCAACACCTTTTCTCCTAGAACTAGCTTAACCAAAATAATCCTATCCCCTTGTCTCCTAATCTATACAACATCCTTATGGTACTCTTTATCTATAATGATACCTACTCCATTTCGATCTCTATCTTTCCCTATGTACCAAAGCTTATATTGCCCAGGTGCTATCTCTCTAGCCTTTTCCCCAACCCATTTAGTCTCTTGAAGACACAAGATGTTAACCCTCCTCCTACTCATAATCTCACAAATCTCAGCTAACTTATCACTAAGCGTACCTATATTCCAAGATCCTAACCTAAGCTTATGGTTATGGTTATGGACTAACTTCTTTACACACCTCTGTCCATTATGGTGTGGGAACCTTTGCCTATTTAACACCACATCCAGGTGTCGATGTGGCGCGTCGCTTCCGAGCGACGACCTAGCAACCCTTGCTCATTTTCACTACACCCAGGCTTTGATGCAGCGCATCGCTGAGTAGGGATGCCCCAACAATGTTCTGATATTGATTCATTTCATAAGATTGGTTGTCTAAACCTACTGCCACCCTTCTCCTTTACCTGGGCTTGGGACCGAATGTGTTAACTCACACAGGCGAAGTTTATGTATGTAAACATTATTTTGAAAAATAAATCAATATGATGTGATGTATATTAATGGAAAATTGGGATATTATGAATGTGATATAAGTTTTGTGGAATCTTATGGTTACGGTTAAGAAAGCATAAATAAAATGAACTGTTGTGAGATTATAAATATGTGCTTTGATATGAACTATATTGAGAATTGTGGCTGGATTTGAGAAATATTAACAGTGTTTTCATGTAGGGGTTAGGATAGTTACAGTTGTTATAAAGCCGAAATTTCCCAAAAAAAAAAGTAATCTACACTGGCAGGAACGCAACCTAAGTAAACAATTAAGTTACAAAATGAAAAAGTTAACCTAAGACTTCCACGTTTCCGGGGCGTGACATATTAGCTATACAAATTAATAACTAACAAATTACAAATAAATTACACTAAACAATTAAATATTTATATAAATGGCTTTATACTCTTAACAATAACATATTGGGTAATTGCATTTTTTCGGGCCAAAGTTGAGCCGTTGAAATTTGGACACTTTTAATTCAATAAATTTTTTTTACTTTGTTTTATTAGCTTTTTTAATAAAATTTTTAAATTTTAAGGATTTTTCTTACATTTACTTAGTTTTCTAAATACCAACATAATTAGTAATTAAATTAAATTTAACCGTATAACAAGTTAACTAATTATTTAATTATAATGTTTAATAAAACTATAGTATATATTAAAAAAATACTTAATATTATTAATAATTGATCAACTAATTACCTTAATTTTATATTTATTTTGTTTTTGGTTTGTACATAAATCATAATATTAACATTATTACATTAAATATAATCATACTCTTACACTAATTAATCAATCTCAATAAAAATTTAAAACGTTAAATTAAAAAAGTTATATACACTAATTGACATTATATTAATAAATAATAACATTTGATATAATCATATCATATAAAGTTATACAGCAATTTAGTACTAATTTTTTCATGTTCACATTAACATAATAACATTAGATATACATTAATTGATTGAATGTCTAATTAAAATGTTAAATAGTAGATATTACTAAATTAATTAATATAATACTAGTTATTTAAATATAATTAATTATAATATTAATAAAGTATAAAAAATTTTATTAAAATTACAGCTTACACAATAATACTACTATAGTATATTATTAAATTATACTTTAATTTACTATTAGAAATATTTTTTTATCCACACTTTAATTTTATATTTAAAAGATAATAAATAAATTATTTTAAAAAAATAAATTCTATCAAAATAATATTTACGCACTAAGAGATTATATAATTTATTCTTAAAAGATTATTATAATATATAAATCATTATTATAAGATATCATATTAGAATCTTATTAATACAACAAATAATTAATTACCAATAGCTTGATTTATTCATATATTTTGTTAAAATTACCGCTTACATAATAATACTACTATAGTATATTTTTAAATTACACTTTACTATTAGAAATAATTATTTTTATCCATACTTAAATTTTATAATTAAAAAGGTGTATCAATTATTTATTTATTTTTAAATAATAATTATATAATTATAATTCAAATTTTTTCAGGTTATAAATTCGATTTTTTTTGGGTTTCAAGTTGGATCAGTCTCAGTTCGGATCGTATTACGTTCGGGTTATATCGAGTTCAAGTTGTGTCGGATTTGGGTTTTTTGGGTTCGTGTTTTTTTGAGTTTTTTCGATTTTAGGCTTTTTTGATTTCGAGCCTTTGACTTTTTTTTTTGTCAATTCAGGTTGGTCCAAGTTCGATTTAGGACAGATTAGGGTGATTGGTCAAGTTCAGGCTAGTTTTTACCACATCTAATTGCCAATGTGTTGGAAACCTTAATAGGTCACATACAATAAGATAATAAATGGATTAAATTAAATTAATTGGCTTGAGAAATTTGAAGTTTCCTAATTAGACTTATTAGAGGGAATTATAATTGGACCTTATTAAAGTGTTTAATTAAATGGCTTGATTAAAAGGATTTAATTAAGTTGTGTCGGTCCAATCCGTTATCACCCCTTCTCTTAATTGGCCAAAAAAATACAATCATATTATAATCATTCAACCCAAAAATTCAAGTGTGATAGCACATGTATTTTGACATAGACTTGTGTACGTGTCGAGCAGGGCAGGCTAGATTTGGATTGGGCTTATGTAAGATATTAAGGGATTGAAAGTGAATTCAAACAAAATTAGATCCATTTTTCGAATATAATTTTTTGCTCAAACTCATTTTTACATACAATCATTAAGTCCAAACCCGCTCAAATATTATTAATTTTTCTAAAAAAATTATAATAAAATATAAAAATACTAAAACACTCAATAGTTAATGAATATAACACATTAAGTTTGAATAAGTTTTTACTAAAAGATAAAACGAAACATAAAATTTTAAATTAAAGTCTAAAAAATACAAACTCATATTAAATTACACAAAAAACAAAAGTAATAAAAATGTATTAGTATAAAAAACTAGTAAAAAATATAATCATTGGACCAGGCTAGGCCGAGCTTGTGCTTGAATAGTGAATTCAATCTCAGTCTATTTTTTGGTGGGTCTCAATTTTTAAACCCAAGCTCATTTAATGGGCTTCATATTTTTGTTCAAACTCATAAAAAATTTGGATGAATTTTTTTTGAGCAGTATATTCTCATTCAAAGTTACAACCACAATTAGTATATTACATTCTATGAATCGATAACTTGATGAACTTGCAAATACAAATAATGACAACAAACTAAACAAATAATAAAAAAACTAAACTCGATCTCATACTTGATGAGACTCGAACCTAGAACTTTAAAGTCCCAAGGTCTTCTCCTTGCCACTGAGTCAAGGTCTCATCGACAAAATTTGGATGAATTTTTGATCTTAGACAAATAACTCAATTCATGAACAAGTTTATTTTGATGAAATGGAACAACTTTTTCTCCTATTGCAAGTAAAAAATTAGTTTAGGTTAAATTGCCATCAGAAAGAAGATCAAAATGAGAAAAATAGAAAAAAAAAATACAATCTAAAAGTAAGGAGTCGTTTGGAATTATTTCCTACTTTTTGTTTTATGTTTTCTGTTTTTGAAAATTTTGTTTTGTTTTTTTTTGTTTTTAATTTCTGAAAACAAAAAACATGTTTGGTTAGTATTATTGTGTATTGAAAACAAATATTTAAATTGATTTAGATATAATAATTCAATTTACAAAATAAAATTTTAAAAATAAATAAAAATAATATATTTATTAAATAATATTATTTACATAAATATTAAATAATATTATTTTATACTATTTAATACTAATATTAAATTATTTTATTTTATTTTATTTTATTAAAATTTAATATAATTTAAATAATATTATAATTAAATATAATATTAAATAAAATAATTCAATTCAAATAATATTAAATAATTTTTAATGTTAATTTTTATTAGATAATAATTTAAATTATTAAAATTCTAAATTATATATTAAATAATAATATAATTAATAACTATAAATTTTATTAATAATATTATTTTATTTAATTGTAATAATATTAAATAATATATTTAACTAATTAATTTATAATAAATGAAATAGTTATTAAAATAATATTATTTAATAGAAATAATATTATTTAATGTTAAGTATTTACTTATTTAATAATATTAAATTATTTGATAGTAGTAATAGTATATTTTAAATTTAATTTAAAGAATATAATATTAAATAATAATATTCTTTAGTAAAATAATAATTATTTATATTAGATAATAGTACTTAGCAATAATATTAATTATTAACATATTAAAATTATAATAAATGATATTATTTAAAATATATAATATATTCAATAAATTATTATGTAAATTTCCAATAAAAAAATTATTATACAACTTTGAATTAAATAATATTATAATTTAATATAATTTATATTTAATTGATTTTTACATTTTTCAACTTTTCTATATTAAATAAATATATTAATTTAAAAATATATATTTTAGTTAAATAATATTTTATATTAAAATTTAATATTATTTTATTTAAAAATTTAATTTAATTTTATATTTTTTTATTATAAAAAATTAATATTTTATTAATATATGAACATTGTTTACTTACTTATGAACAATAAAAAAAATAAAAGCATGTTGAAAACAATGGAAACAACAAATTTTTGTTTTGAATAATTATAAAAATTCTTATTTTCGTTTGTTTTTTGAAAATAAAAACATATTGTTAAATATTTATGCTACTGTTTTTAAAAAAACTAAAAACAAAAATAAAAAAACGAAAATAATATCAAACGGCTCTTAAATGATTTTTTTAAAAACTTTGTAATTCAAAACGGAATCGGCGGGGGGGGGGGGGGGGGGGGGGGGGGGGGGGGGGGGGGGGGGGGGGGGGGGGGGGGGGGGGGGGGGGGGGGGAACTGAAAAAGGTTAATAGTAAAAGGGAGAAATAAAAATGAAAAAGAAAAGGAAGCGATATTGTTACTCTTATCAATTGTTTTCATCATACGAAAAGCCACGAACTAACACCTGAATAAATCCATCTTCTCTAAGTAACGATTTCCCGATCTAACATTCCGTCTCTTAATTCTCTTAGATCTGCACTGTTTTGCTCATTCGACCTTACACTTTGTTTGCTCGTTGTTATATTTTTTGTTTTGGTTAGTTCGGGCGATGGATTTTATGAAGGTCTTCGATCAGACGGTTCGCGAAATGTAGGCTATAAACTCACCTGTTCTGAATTTTGAATCACAATTTGATTGATTACCGTTTATCATCAAAAATTGAGCTGATTTAATTTTTTTTCTTCTTTTTGTAATTTAGAAAGAGGGAGGTGAATCTAAAGGTATTGAAAGTTCCGGAAATCGAGCAGAAGGTGAGACCAATTGCAATTTAATGTTTCCTCGAATGCTTATTGCTGGGAGAAATATGCTTAAGATTTGATAGTTGTTCAGTTGTTATTCGATTGGTCTAATCTATTTTAAAAAGAAAAGAGTAATATTATGATTTGGTGTATAAAGTAGAGTTCTCTATAGGTTTGCCACAGGTTGAGTGCGAAATAGAAATGCTTTAGGAAAAAAATTAGAATATTTTCACTGAAAGTACAAAGCTCAGTTTGAAGTCGCTTATTGCTTGTTAATATATTTTTTGATCTATGCTAAAAGATATCATACTTTCGTTATTTATTTACTTGATCTTTTGGATTATAAGTTTCTAATTTTGTGTTGAAATTCGTTTGTTGAGTTTGAACTGTGATTAGTAGTGCGAAACTAATTGCCTTTTTACTCATAGCCAACACTTTGAATCTGCCAACTTTGCTTTTTATATTATGGAAATGGTGGAAATGTTTGACGATGCATGAGATTCAGAATGATTTTTTATTTTCCCTTTGCATTGCTTGTGACATTGTGGTGGAATTTGATGGTTTTATTAAACTTTTATTCATTGTAATTGAGTGATGAGTTCAGAACTTGGTGAGTAATCTTAAAATGTGTTACAGTATGTATAATATTACTTTTAGTTTTTCTGGTAACTCTATAGGCTTCATTTGAAGTGCATGTAAAGTTTTATATTAAGATTAATCTGGTTACATAATTTTTATGGCAAATGTATGCAGGTACTGGATGCTACAGATAATGAACCATGGGGTCCTCATGGTACTGCATTGGCAGAAATAGCGCAGGCCACAAAGAAATTGTAACTATGAATTTGCACTTATTTCCTTTTTCATTCTATTTTGTGTCGTTTCTGTGGCATTGGTGTTTGAAAGATATCTCTCTCGCTGTATGCTAATTGAATTGGCATCATATCTTGTAGCACTGAATGTCAGATGGTTATGAATGTTCTTTGGACAAGACTGGGTGAGACCGGAAAAGACTGGCGCTATGTCTACAAGGTATGTTTTGTCTTCCATAATATGACTGACTAGTCATCTAATGTAGTAGAAACTTGATACACATTTCCAAACCTTGTTGGCTTATGTCTTTTTCATGCATCAAACTCCTGAAACCACTTCTCTACCAGGCATTGGCTGTTATAGAGTATTTGATTTCTCATGGATCTGATCGTGCGGTTGATGATATAATAGTACATACTTTCCAGATCTCTGTAAGGCCTGAACCCCTATATTTTCTGAGAGTGGCCTATACAGTTTTTGGAGTAAAGTTGAATTTACTCTAATATTTTGCTTCCTTTATTTGTTTTGCATTTCGCAGTCCCTCACAAGTTTTGAATATGTTGAGCCAAGTGGGAAAGATATGGGAATCAGTGTGCGGAAGAAAGCAGAAACTATAGTGGGCCTTTTGAATAATAAAGAAAAAATACAAGAAGCTAGAAATAAAGCTGCTGCAAACCGTGACAAGTAAATTTATTTTAAGGAAGTGAAAATTGCTTGATTACTTGTAGCATTTTCATTGACTAAACTTTGTCTGTTACTACTTCTAGGTACATTGGCCTGTCATCTAGTGGCATTACTTATAAGTCTGGTGCATCCTCATATAGTAGTGGTGGTTTCCATGGTGGTGGGGATAGATATGGAAGCCAAAGTAGCACAAGAGAAAGTGACAGCTATAGAGACAGTTATAAAGAGAGGGACCGATATGGAGAAGAAAAGTTTGATACAGATACCTATGTGAAGTCACGTCGAGGGACTGCTAGTGAGAGCCAAAGGAATTCCTCAAAGGAGTCTGGACGACATGGAAGGTTTATGTTTTACACTGTTAATAATTAGTTGCAAATTTTTAAATAATTTCTGTTAAGTATAAGTTGGCTTTACACTGTTATCTTTAACTTGGAGAAAATTTCTTGGGCATGTCCATTTCCATTGGTTGTGAACTCCATAACTAATAGTACACTGCACTACCATATTTTTGGTTCTAAGAATCATGTTGCTGTGTTAATCCATTTATTTTAGATGACGATTCCTTTTTCACTATTCATAGTACCTTCATTATGGAGTTTTACTGTAACATGTTGGTCTTGTTCGAACACATGCAACCATATAAAATGTGATCAGACACATCTTTACATGCTTAAACACACAGCCCCGCACCTGCAACCCTTTCATGTGTGCCTATCCATATTTTCAACTTTTTCCCACCTTTTCTTTAAAAAAAAAACTTTTTTTATTGTCTGTCTTGCAGCAAGGATCCAAAGAATAAATTCTTTTCAAAGTTGACTGATTCCAATAAATACAGTCAAAGCACAAGCACGCCTTCAAATAAATATGACGATGATTTTGATGATTTTGATCCCAGGGGAACATCCAATTCTAGTAAGAAAAATATTCATTTCTTAATTTGAGAATGCTTCTTCAGAGGGTTTCCTTTTATCATTTAAACTTAATCTTAAACATGGTATAAATCCTGTTCTGCTAGTTCATTTGTTAACAGGTTGAGGGTTGGTGGAAAGAGTGCTCCTTCCTCTTTAGTAATAGGTTTTTGTTTTACCAATACATTGATTATTCTTTTGACAGAGCCAGCAGCTGGAACTTCTAATCAGGTAGATCTGTTTGGGCAAAGTTTGATTGACGACCTCTTTGATGGACCAGCATCTATCCCTACTGAAAAGTCTTCTGAAAATACTGAAGCAGAAGTTGATCTATTTGCTGATGCAACTTTTGTGTCAGCACCAACCAAAGCGCCAATAGAAGCTAGTCCTCAGGTACATGTTAGACTTTTTTTTTTAATCTTAATTTTTGGAAATGCTACAATAAACTATTGTAGCTACGCCAACTGAATTGACCTTCAAGAAAGTAGTGGTATATTGTCTCCTAAACGGATATACCTAGTTTATCATGTCATGAAATTCAATGTCATGTTGTTCCCTTTACCTTGAAATATTGGATTGTAGGTCAGTTAAATATAGGAGCCCAATGATATCTTATGGGAGGTTTACACTCAAGCAGCTTGTAGTAGTTGGAAAACCAAAGGTCCCTTTAATTAACTTCATGACTGTACCATCCCTCCTCCTTAATGCAAAAAATATATCCACTGGCAAAAGCACCATTGCTTATTTTCCTTTGGTTTGCTTAAGAATCCCGTTAATCTTAGAAATGCTTTTATTTGAGTATGTGGAATATCAAAATATGTATATACAATCTCCTTTTCAGTTGGATACCATAGATGTATTTGACTAGTTAATGTAGGAGTCAGGACATATTCTTTAATTACAAGTAACCAAAATCAGCTTCCTCTTTCCCTTTTCTCATTCATGCAGCAACAGGTTGATCTATTTGCTTCCCAGCCTGCCATCACTCCTGCAGCCTCAACTGTTGACCTCTTTGCCACTGCTGATCCAATTGTGCAGCCGGAAACCAATGCACCAAAGTCTGACCCAGCAAATGCTAACATTGTCGATCCATTTGCTGCTGTTCCACTGAACAATTTTGATGGATCCGACATTTTTGGTTCATTCAATTCTCATTCTGATTCAGCTTCAAAAGAACCAACACAAAATCCCATTAATGATGGAAACCTTAACAATGTGGGGACAAAATCATCACAAGAATCTAAAGCTCCACAAAAGGACAGTTTTCAGGTGAAGTCTGGAATTTGGGCTGATTCATTGAGCCGTGGAATAATTGATCTTAATATATCTGCTCGTAAGTATCTCTGATTATAATCTCCACTCTTGGTTTAGAACTGTTTATTTTGCATCTTTTTTACTGTTGTATCGTCATTTGAAACCTTGTAGCCAAGAAGGTTTCACTGGCCGATGTTGGCATTGTCAGTGGTTTGAGCGAAGAAGATGAAAGAGATAAAGGACCTCTGACTTCATTCTATATGGGGAGAGCGATGGGTACTGGGTCTGGTCTTGGTAAATCTGGGTTCACATCTAGACAAGCAACCACTGAAGATGATATGTTCTCAAGCCTTGGCAGCAATCAGTATCAATTCGGTAGCTTTAAGAAGTAATTTTGCTAATTTTCTCTCAACATTCTTTTCTCAATTTGAAAAAAAAAAAGAATTAATCTAAATATATTGCGCATATTCGTGTGCTATAAGTTTTGATCATAAATTCATTACTGTGTATCAATCATGAGGGGGCACGCGTGGTACTCCCCACAAAGTCTTGGACTCTTTGCATTAGAACTGTTGCTTGCTTGCAAGTTGGTATTGAGATTTGATTGTCAAGTAAGTAGTTGAATATCATCTCTCAATAGACCCTCTACTTTTCAAGAAAGTTAGCATTCTTCATCTCCTCAACCCCTAATGCTTCCCGTCAAAATGATACTTATCTTTTTTTGGATGATGAACGTCATAGCCCATCGATTCATCGTAACTTTTCCTAGATGAAGCATCATTAGTTATTTTTTTTAATCATATTATTTTACAATAGAATAATTATTTCAGAATTTCACAAACAATGTTAAGATCGTGATACGTTTATATGTTCCATCTTTCTTATCAACAGAATTAATTTTAAACAGTAAACGAACGAGGATATTTATGTTTATACCAAAAAAACAAATACACTTAAAAAATTAATATTTTTTATATCTTCGTTTTTTTTTCTTTTCAATTTTTTTTTCATTTTTTTTTTCACACTATCAATCAAAAGCTTAAAAGAAGTTATGATTTGACATGTGAGATTTTTATTAAACAAAAAGTATTTTTCAAACCCTAAAAATATAATAATAATTCAACTTTTCTTTAAAAAATTTTCCAGTTCACCAATATTTTCAATTAAACTTATAATGTACTTTTTGTTTCAAAATCACATAAAAAGTCACAAAAAAAACCAGTAAAAAAATCAAAATAAGAAAAGAAAACATAAAACAACAAAAAAAAAAGTTAAATTGCATTTTATTATTATTTTTCTAGGAAGACTAAATTCATATTTTTGAATGATAGGATATAGACACTTGTACAATTAAACAAAAATCCAAATACATATGTTTTAAATAATAAAAAGACCTGGACACAGCAAGGAAAAATCTCTAGTTGAAATTTGGAGGTAGGCTTTAGATGCAAATGATTCTTGTTCTACAAGGGAAATTTTGTATAAAACCGGCGATGAGGGTGGCCTGAGCATGAAAAATAAAATGATTAAAAAAAATAACTAATGATGCCTCATCTGGGGAAAGTTACGGTGAATCGATGGGCTATGACGTTCATCATCCAAAAAAAAAGAATCATTTTGACGGGAAAGCATTAGGAGTTGAGGAGATGAAGAATGCAAACTTGTTATTAATGGTAGTAACTTTCTTGCAAAGTAAAAGGGTCTACTGAGAAATGATATTCAACTACTCACTTGACAGTCAAATCTCAATACCAACTTGCAACCAAGCAACAGTTCTAATGCAAAGAGTTCAAGACTTTGTGGGGGAGTACCACGCGTGCCCCCCTCATGATTGATACACAATAATGAATTTATGATCAAAACTTATAGCACACAAATATGCGCAACATAACTGATGTTTATTGGATTGAGCGAAAAAATGTTTAATATCTCTTAAGTAAGATCTTGAGTTTAAACTTTATGAATAGAAAAAATATTATTGGGAGAGCTTTTTGTTTCGAGTCCGACCGTAGTTCGATTCTAAATTAATCGAAGTTCAAAATGACTTTACGGATATCGAAAGGTTTCGACCAAAAAAAATATACGTAATATATTTGGATTAATTCTTTTTATAATTATTTCATACATTGTTAGTGAAATATTTTTATTGCACATACGATATTAGAATCGTAACACGTGACTTATTTTATTTATTTTTTATTTTTTAATATTTTTATAAAATATGTGTCATGATCCTAATATCGTTTTTGAAATTAAAATATTTCACTGACAGTATATAAAATAATTATCTAAATATAAATACTTGTCTTACAATTTTTTTTTTATTTTTTTAATTTAAAATAATTTGATTTTACTAATAAAAAAATTACAATATTTTGTTTTTCTTCGCACTTTTACTTTTAACCAAACATTACTATTTTTTTTAAAATTTTTTTTATGCACTCTTTTCTGTTCTTTCACTTTCTTATCTTATCTTACGAAGCCCACGGTAACTTCCTCAGCTCGTCACGTTTAATTATACGTACAATAACCCTGCCCTCTATAGTATCCTAATGGTATTGTACAAAATGGACGAGTGCATTTAACGATTTTCAAAAAGAAGAGCACGTATTCACCCAAAAAAAAAAAAGTGCACTTTCTTCACACTCTCTGATTCCACCTTTTTCCTGTACGAAGAAAGAGACATTCTAATTAACTTGCCTCAGTGTCAGATTTCACAAGTCACGCTCTTATAAGTTATAACCACACCAAATTTCCGTTTCATTTGTTGCAAATGCTATCGTTTCTCTTCCATACTTCTAGAATCTAGACAAGCCAACCTTCTTCATAACCCTTTCCCTTGCCTTCGCCAAACTTTTCTGTACTTACCTGCCTAACCTTCTTACCTGTTTTTCTATATTAACCTTAACAATAGTCTGGGCGCAACTCAAGTGCATAAACAGAATCAAATAGCCTTCTTTCTCTCTTTTTCTTTCTGCACCAGCAAGTTTACATGGTACGTTTCACTATTTTCTACTTCTGTTTTTCTTTTTAGGGAAAGACTTTCACTGACTAGTTCTGTACTTTGATATTGGGTTAGGATCTTGATAATAAGACTGTTTATCCAATACCCTTTTGCTTTAAACTCTTGATTTCAACGCTATAATAGTTTACTCTTTTTTTTTTGGCCAGGTGATATAACTTGACAGCTCTAGATCTGTTATTCTATTATTGTTTCTATTTTGCTAAAAAGGGCTGTAGTTTTTGAAGTCAGATAGTAAAAACCCAGATATTGGAAATTTTCAATCACGATCTACGATGCAAGAGCTTTTGGTTTGCTGCTTTTGAGTTGAAAACAAAGAAGGGGTTTTCTGGATCTGACCCATAAGCTGAATTCTGCTTTTGGAGTTGTTTGAAAGATGCAAACAAGAGTTGGATCGGTTGGGTCATTAGAGGAAGGCAAAGATCTTGTGGTTACAACTAGGACAAGCCAATCTAAGACTTTGCCACTAAGATTACTTCAGTTATTTGGGTTGTTTCTTGCTCTCTGTATTGCCTTTTCAATCATTAGTATATATACAATCCGGCGTTTTGGAATTTATAGTGTGGTAACTACGGTTAAGTCTAATTTTGTGCCATGTGATGAAGAACCAAATACTTTGGATCATTGGAGAAAACCTCCATCAAATTTGCTTCACTCAATGAGTGATACAGATTTATTATGGAGGGCATCTTTCGTGCCACAGATAAAGAAGTATCCGTTTAACAGACTTCCGAAGATTGCTTTTATGTTCTTGACCAAGGGGCCATTACCACTTTCTCCTCTTTGGGAGAGGTTTTTGGAGGGGCATGAAGGACTTTATTCTGTCTATATTCATTCACTGCCATCCTTCAATGCCGAGTTTCCTCCATCTTCAGTTTTCTACAGGAGACAAATCCCAAGTCAGGTATCCATTTCGATTATATTAGTTTTCACTTTGTTTCTGAATTTTGTAAATTGTTTTATTCATCCTTGTTCTTAATCGTGTTAAGAAGCCATCCACCCTTATTCCTCTGTAAAATGGTTTGTTTGTATTTTTACATGCTTACACACATGATGATGAACTATTGTCCTTATTTTGCTCTTATTCTGTTTAGAACTTCTCTTATGTAGCTTCTATCCTAAGAATGATAATAGCTTGCTTGCATGTCTTCTAGGAGCTTGTTGTTTGTTTCTTAACTGTCAGAGAGGTTAGCATGTTTATATATGTACATTCGGGAAATTTTGTTTCGAATATAAGACTTAGAACTGCTATCATTCATGGCCTCTGGCTCTTAACCATAATTTAAAAAAAAAAAAAGAATTTTAGTTTGTGCCTCTCCTTATCTATCTACTTAAATTCCAGTTTGAGTGGTTCTCATTTAGCTTGGTGGTTGTGATTTAGCTGTGCCATTTATAATCTCTTTGCAACTGAAGGGGATGTTTTTGCCTGTAGGCAGACTAATAATTACTCATATTGTCATGATTCATGAACCAGAAATAATACATCTATTTTTTAAATAAAAATAGGAAATGGCATGAGATGTATTTTATTGCCCTGTAGCTTGCACTTTGAGATCTGTCTATCATACAGTCTGGGTTTGTTTTGTTTTGTGCTTCAAACTGCAACACAGGTTCAAGTCCTTCATGTTATAGCATACCATATCAGTGGTGCTTGTCGAAAATGGAGACAAAGTCGATGCTGAACTAATCATGCAGGGTAACATTAGGGTGGTGCAAAAAAATCTATGGTTTAGAGGCCGTTTAACTAAGTGTGTGGGGAATAGGTACTTCTAATCAATTGAAGGTTTGCTTCGGGAACAGGTAGCTGTAATATACTAGCCAACTTGTACGAGATGGAAAATTATTGTGTTTGAATTTCTCTGAGGAGAGTTTACAAGATTTATGCTTGGCTTTGAAATCCCGGTCCTTAAGTGGAAGTAGGTGTGAAAGAGGTGATTGTTTATTTGGGTCTGTACAGTAAGATGGAAATTCTGGTTGGTATAATACGGACTAGGACACATAGGAAAATTAGTTCTTACTCTCATGTAGTGGGTGCATAATCTTGAAAGGTGAAATTATTACTGGAGAAGTTTGTGCTTTTGTCTTTTTCTTTTTCTTGAACCTTTTGGTATCAGATGATGATAAGATGGGGTTGAGATAGCGCCCAGATATCCAAACATAGAATTAGAATGTAAAATGTAGGCTGTTACGTTTTAGGATTAGGGGGCAAACTTCTTCTGTTCCTAGGAACTGTCATCATTACATTAGCCCTTGTAGTGTTGTACTAAATGTCTATTTTTCAGTTACACCTAAAATATGTTATTATGGTTGCTGATTTTGTTTTCTTCCCATCAGTCATGATTAGTAATTGTATGGCATTTGTTCTTCAATAGTTCAGATATATAATTTTGTATATATTTTTTAATGAGCATTTTATTTATGTTCATCTCCTTTGGTGGTTGAGGAATTCCTGAGTTTTTTATTTCATCCTCCACAGGTCTCTGAGTGGGGAAAGATGAGTATGTGTGATGCTGAGAGAAGGCTCCTTGCCAATGCCTTGCTTGACATATCAAATGAATGGTTTATACTCCTCTCCGAATCTTGCATACCTCTATACAATTTCAGTGTCATCTACCACTACATAAAGAAATCCAAGTATAGCTTCATAGGCGTATTTGATGACCCTGGACCATTTGGCAGAGGACGTTACAGTGAGAATATGGCACCTGAGGTGAATATCACCCAGTGGCGTAAAGGGTCCCAGTGGTTTGAAATTAACCGAAAGCTTGCAGTGAAAATAGTGGAAGATATTACATATTACCCGAAGTTTGAAGAGTTCTGCAGACCAGCATGTTACGTTGATGAGCATTATTTCCCTACCATGTTAACAATTCAGGCATCAAATCTCTTAGCAAATAGAAGCATCACATGGGTGGACTGGTCGAGGGGTGGGGCTCATCCTGCTACATTTGGTCGAGCAGACATCACAGAAGAGTTCTTCAAGAGAATCTTTGAAGGTCATCAGTGCAGGTACAACGATCAGCCATCTTCGGTTTGTTATCTTTTTGCCAGAAAATTTGCTCCAAGCACTTTGGAGCCTTTGTTACAGATAGCACCAAAGGTTTTGGGCTTCTGACTTCTGGTGAAGAATGAATATAAACCCGGCACTGCCAGATTTAGATGCTGAAGCAAAATTTGAAGTGGAGATTGGGTCCATGAGAGTATGGGAGCATGAGCATGCCAACTCCATTAGTTGATCTCATACATAAATCAGTCTTGAAATATATGATATGGTTTCCAATTCTTTGGCACTTCCAAAACAATAATGCATGTACAGAAAATTGCGCCCCACCCCCACGGTTGTGGTATATTCACATTTTTGTACTGAGATTAGCATAGTGTTTGGATATTAAATAGTGCCTACTATTTTGGTTTGTGCAATTTTCAATATCCTTTCTCTCTCTCGGGGTCTCTGTTTTATTTTGGTTACACTCTCGGCATCAGTTTGAACTTTGAAGATCATGAAAAATTTTTGGCTACTTTGACTTGTGATTATGACCGAGTGATTTGCGGAAGGGAAGATAATGATAATGTTAAAAAAGCATTTTTTTTACTCATAGGTTTTGGTTCAATTGATAACGTAGGTTAAATTTATGAGAATCGATCTCCACTAAATATACCTTTAGGGAGGGATGAGGAATTTTAAATGTGAAGAAATTCCGAGTAAGATTAGTTTTAGATTGTGTAAAACGAATGAAGATACTTACGGTTTACATTATAAAAAAAATAAAAGCAATTTCTTCTTTAACCTATGATATTACTAAAATGAATAGGAATGTTCATTCTATATTAATTTTAAAATTTTAATTGATCGAATCTTCATTCAATTTATTTGATTAATTGTTAAATTATTTGAATAATAAACAGATTTAAGTAAAATTTTAATTTATCATATTTGAAACCAATTAAATAAAATCATCCTACAAAATGTTAAATTAAAAACTCTAATCATATTTAACTTAAAACGTCATCCAATTTTCAAACATTTACTTTCATGTATTTTTAATTTTATATTTGAGTTTTTTATAGGCTAATTAAAATTTCTTCATAAAAATTTTAAATAAACAATTAAAATTAATTCGGTGGACATTCAATTTATTGAAATTAATAAATTTGATCGATATTAATTTGACTAAAACTGAAATCCCTAGCAATGAGATGGGATTTACTAATCAGTTACTGTACGCTGGTTAAATAAAGTAAATAATGTTTATTTTTTTAGTTTTAAGATTAAAATTTAAATATTTTAAAGACTTGATCTTTTATCCATTTAAAAAATGAGATTTGAAAAATATATTAAGATGCATTTAAATAATATAAATAATTATTTATCTTTTTATAATATCTGAATATTTTAAAAATTAGATTTTTTTTATCCACTTCATTCTCTCTTTTCCTATCAATTTTTTTTAAAAAATATATCTTTTTATTCTAATATAAATTGGATAAAACTGCTTAAATGTCAAAAGATTGAGCTATTAACGTAGGATATTATCTTTTTAACCAAAATTTTTTGGATTTTATATAATGCACAATAACAATTTTAATTTATAATAATTTTTTAAAAATAGAATAGAATTATAAAAATATATTTTGAAATGCATGTTGAATGATGTATTAAAAATTTTATGCATATATAGATTACACAAATTAAAAAAAATAATTTGAAATCAAATACTAATTAAGAATTATAAAAAAAAAAAGGATAATTGATTTAACATATATATTGTTATTGGCTATATATATGATAATTATTTAATACACCATCAGTAGAGTTTTTTTACTCCATAAGCGGGATTAGAATAATAACATTTATCCTTTAAAAATATTAAGAAAATATAAAATAAATAAAATAAAACGTGTGTTATCATCCTAACCTTGCTTGTGAAGTAAAAAAAACTCCATTAACGGTGTATTTAATATTAATCAATATTTATAACTTTAATTAAAGTTTTAGTTATAATATACGTTGCTAGAAGTGGAAGTGGACTTTTTCCCTAGGTATTTGGATATGGTTCTAATCTTGAAGTCATTACTATTAGGAATGTTTTACTGTTTACCACTCTCGGCCTGAACAAGTTTAGTTTCAAAACATAAAACAGATAAAAATACATGTAGTTACACCAAAAAAACTTTAATTAAATTGCATATTACTGTTTTATTCCTATCTTCTCTTCTCTATGTGAAATTTACTAGATCATCAAGTGAAATGGTACATCATTATAAGATAACAAAGACTACTTAAGAATAATTTGCAACATAAAGCTATCAAGTCTCTCCACGAAAAGTGAGAGCTTTGTCCCTTGCAATCAACTAAGGGTTTTTTTTCCTTTTATCATCCTTCTTTCTCTTATTCTTCACTCGCCT
Source organism: Heritiera littoralis (assembly GCA_031772115.1). Lineage (NCBI taxonomy): Eukaryota > Viridiplantae > Streptophyta > Magnoliopsida > Malvales > Malvaceae > Heritiera > Heritiera littoralis. The sequence continues at coordinate 9,592,335 of JAPDPK010000006.1, read as the reverse complement.
ATGTTACTGTTGTTGTTTTTCTTTTGGATTATATAGAGCATCGATTACTACTTTAATATTCATTAGATTTGATATTTCTTTGTGGAAGTGGGAAGGTAGGATAACGGGTGAAATGGCGGAAGGCTTGGAGGATTTATGGGCAAAACTATCATTTACAGAAGCCAAGCAAGAGGAAGTAGTCATTGAAAAAGACTGGATTGAAGAGAATAGGTAGGAGGGGAAGTTCTATCTTGTCGGTCGTATAATGACAAGGAAAGAAGTTAATTTAGAAGTGTTACGTACGGTATGTCATCGGATATGGAAGTTGACAGGAGAGTTTCAGATAAATGAAGTAGGAGATCATATTTTCCTATTCCACTTTGAGGAGCTTCTGGACAAAGAAAGAGTTCTCATTAATCAGCCATGGGCTTTCAATAAATCGCTCATGGTGTTGAGGGACTTCAATGGCTCTGTACTAGCCACGGAAATGAAGTTTAAATGGTGCCCATTTTGGATACAAATTCATGGTCTGCCATTAGGTATGATGAGTGAGAAAATAGGCTTAGCACTGGGGGAAACACTGGGAGATATCGACTTGGTAGATAAAGGAGATAGCCAACTAGCATGGGGGAAGTATTTACGAATACGGGTGAGCATTGATGTTTGCAAACCACTCAAAATAGGTTTTCGGATAGTTATGCCGAATGGTGAATCTCGGCCTATCTAGTTCTTACATGAAAGACTCCCTAATTTGTGTTTTGTTTGTGGTTGTCTAAATCATCAGGAATCGGAATGCAATCTGGCAGTAAAAATGGTGAAAGAAACAGAGTATTACTAGAGAGTACGGTTCATGGATGAAAGGTGAAAGTCCCAGGGGTGCTGCGAACTGGTTTAGTGGTTTTTTTATTGGAAATTCTTAAAGTTCTTTAGGTACTAGAAAGAGTCTTCGGCCGTTAATATCTCAAAGTATAACTGGAGAAAACTCTTCCTCGATTACTGTGGCTAGCGTCTGGAAGAAACAAGAAGATCGAAATGTGATTGATTTGGGCAAGAGAGATCCTCGAACACTGGACACTAGCTATTTTTCAAAATTGCGTGATTTCAGGGTGATAATTTTGATGAGACTCGAGATTTTCAAACTAGAGGGATTTTAGAGAGTATGAAATCTCAATCACCGATTTTAAGGAGATTTAATTCCATACAAAAGAAAGTTATTGCTGAGAATGGGCAGGTACTGGTAAAAGAGTCACTCAAAGACAAAAACTTTGTTAACAATCAGCTAAAAAGTGTTTTTAATGAAGCCAACGTGGCAGGTATTATGCCAAGTCATCTAACCACATGCAAGCGAAGTAGAGGAAAGCCACGTAAAAATAATGTTCTGTCTTTAAGACGTCAAGCAAGTTCGAAAAGGTGTGGGAAGAAACCTGGACGAGGATAGATAGAAGCCTTACTAAACTCCATTAGGGATCTTGCAGATGGTGTAGAAAGGGTTAGATTTTCAGAACCAACAACGACGGGTGATGGAGAAAAGCTCTATCCCTGTCGAAAGCAATGAATATTCTAAGCTAGAACTGCCGAGGGTTGGGGTCTCCTCGAGCAGTTCATGAACTGAACAAGATAGTCAGAGACCACAGACCCTGCATTCTTTTCTGTTAGCTTTAAATTGACATATATAATTGGAAATGACAAAAACTTAAGTAAACTTTAATGTTTTAATTCATATTGTAAATTTACCTTATCACACATGATTTTCTCAATCCATTTTCAAGTGATCATATCAAACATTAAGACCATGATTTAATGATACATCCTTATTGGTCTTAATACTTTATAAACGTTTTGAATATTTTAGAAAATCACTTGATGAATTTTTGGACCATGTTTTCATTAGAGAAAGTCAAGAAAAACTCCCACAAAAATGTCAAAATGTTTTGGGTTGGATTAGGATCAAAAGCCACATCATTTCTAACTCAAAAAGTGCAGGAAATCACATTCTGGAAGCATGAGATCGATCCCCTAAGGGAAGGGATCGATCCCTTTATGGCAGAATGCCTCCAAGGCTCAAAATGAAGCATGGGATCGATCCCCTATGGGAAGGGATCGATCCTTTTTCCCGAAAATAGCCTGTAACGGCTAGTTTTTGTGAGACAACGGTTATATTCAAGTCTTGGCTCCACCCAACGGCTAGAATACATCCAAGGGACTATAAATAGAGGCTTAGAAGCTAAAGAAAGAAGAGGAATAGCTCAGAAATTCTATTCACTATCTTCTTCATTTTCCTCAACCTCAACAACAAATCAAGAGCTACAAAGTCTTCATCTTCCATCATTCTCATATTCTTTGTATAGAGTAGCACAAATCTTGTATAGGCTTTTTCCTTGTGCTTAAACATTGTAATCACTTGCCTATCTAGAGGCCCTTCTTTAATTACACAATTTGTAAACACACTCATTCCTTGTAAAAGGGGAGGTTTCTCTTGAGCCTAAGAAAAAGAAGGAGGTTACTCTTTAGCCTAAGAAAAAGAGGGAGGTTTCTCTTGAGCCTAGAAAAAGAGGGAGGTTACTCTTGAGCTTAAGAAAAAGAGGGAGGTTTCTCTTGAGCCTAGAAAAAGAGGGAGGTTACTCTTGAGCTTAAGAAAAAGAGGAAGTGTAATGCAAATTCAAGGATAGTGAATTTGGAGAAATCCTTGGGAGCGTCTCAAAGTAGAGGACGTAGGCAAGGTTGTCGAACCTCTATAAATCACTTGCGTAAATTTCTCTATCCTTACTCTCTTTACTTATTTGCAATTATATTCGTGATTATTGTATTGAATTTGAATTGCATGCTTGCCTAGCTTAGAGAATTTAAAAAACATTCAAATAGATTAGAGAACTTAGAAGAATCGAAAAACGGGTATAATGTTAGTTAAGAACCGATCCACCCCCTCTCGGTATAGCCTATAGAGCCAACATTTTCCTTTGCGAGTCTAAAAGGAAACAGAATGAAATGATGAGACTCAGTCAGAGTTGGGAGTTTGGAGTTTGTTTTATAGTAGAAAGTATTAGCAGAATTAGTGGGTTATCAGTTCTTTGGAAAGAGGAGCTTCAATTGGAATTGCTTTTTTATTCTAAAAATCATATCGATTGTGCAGTCAAAACAGAGGCACCATTGTGGAGATTCACGGGTTATTATGGGAACCCAAACACTGCGTTGAGACATGAATCTTGGGAACTATTGATGGGACTGAGAGACAGATGTAGGGCCCCCATGGCTATGTGTTGGAGATTATAACGAAATACTTTCCGAGAATAAGAGAAAAGGAGGAGCTGTCTGATCTCAAAGGAAAATGAACGCAAAGTAAGAGGTAGTTGATCATTGTGCTTTCATGGAAGTTCCAGTGGTGGGTCCTTTCATGACATAGAGGATGGGGTAAGGTAGTAACAAAATACTTGAAAGATTGGATAGGGGTTTGTGTAATGCGACGTGGCAACATCTTTTCCCTAACTCGAAGGAACTACACAAGTACTCTTCGTCAGATCACTTATTTTTTATATTTGAATTAGCAAACTTGCAAGTTGTTCAACAACGTGGTAAAAGTTTCCATTTTGAAAATATGTGGACCAATAATAGCAAATGTGAGTAGGTTATTGCACAAGAATGGAATTCGAATAAGGCAGATGATGGTGTAAAAATGGCCGCAAAAATTAAAGATTGCGGGAAAGTTTTATTGAACTGGAACAAATCTGATTTCGGTCATGTGGGAAGGAAAATTCAGCAAACTAACCGGGAGATAAAAGAAATTCTTTGTAATAGTGTAGGCAACACAAGAAAAAGAGGAACTATCTCAAAGGAAATTGGAGCTCAATCAATTACTTCATCAAGAGGAGATAATGTGGAGGCAACGATCTAAAGAATTATGGTTGAAAGAAGGGGACCATAATACAAGGTTTTTCCATTCCATAGCATCTAAACGTAGAAGAATTAACCATATTCAGAAGTTAATCTCAGAATCGAGGCAAGTTTTGGAGTCTGAATACCTCATTGTAGATGAGGTTTTGACTACTTTCAGAGGATTTGTTCAACCTCAAGGGAGTCAAGCCCGATGAGCTTACTTCAAGGTCTGGAAAAGAGAATCTCCGATGAAGTAAATTGCCAGCTTTGTCAACCATTTACAGCAGAGGAAGTAGAGCTGGCAATGAAAAGAATGAATCCTAGCAAAGCTCTAGGTCCGGATGGAATGACAACTTGTTTTTATCAGAAGTGCTAGCACGTAGTGGGAAAAGAGGTAACTCTTTTTGCTTTGAAATTCTTTAAATAGTAAGACTACTATTGTCCTAATTCCAAAATGCCATAATCCTACCAGTATTAAGGATTACAGGCCGATCAGCCTTTATAATGTGTTACATAAAATCCTTGCCACAATGTTAATTAATAGACTAAAAAAGGTGATGCCTGACATAATCGGAATTAAGCAGAGCACATTTGTTGAAGGTAGAAATATTTTTGATAATGTAATGGCGGCTTTCGAAGCTTTTCATAGAAATCAAAAAGAGAAGGTGTGGAGGGATCGATGGCTATTAAGCTGGATTAAGTAAGGCATACGATCAGATTGAATGAGATTTTTTTGAGGAGATGCTTCAGAAGTTGGGCTTTGCTGAAAGAATAAAGACGGATTCTCTTAATCAAGGCGTGTGTGAATACTGCATCTTACTTTGTGAAGATTAATGGGAATCTGTATGGTGATATATCACCTTCCAGAGGATTGAGAAAAGGAGACCCTTTATCTTCTTATCTCTTTATTATTTGCGCTGAAGGTCTATCCTATCTTTTAGATCAATCCCATCTGAGAGGAGATCTACATGGATTGGTGATGGCAAGAAGTGCTCCCTATCTTACTCATCTGCTTTTTACGGATGACAGTTTATTATTCATTAAAGCTTCGTAGAGTGATGCAGCTAATTTGAAAGGACTTCTACTAAAATATGAACTACTTTCGAGCCAAAGTGTAAATTACTAAAAGTCCTCTGTTTTCTTCATCACAAATGTAAAGGAAGAAACTAGGAGAAGTCTACTGGCTGAGTTGGGGATGAAGAGATTTAAGATGGGTGATCGTTACCTAGGCATTCCTCTATTATTTGGGAAGTCGAAGAAAAAGGAACAAGCCAATACACAAGACAGGTTGCTTCAAAAGATTCAAGGCTGGCATGAAGGCTATTGTCATATGCTGGACGAGCAGTTCTCATCCAATCGGTTGCTCAGGCAGTACTAAATTACAACATGAATTGCTTCTTCCTACCTAAGTCTTTTACATTGGAACTTAACATGATGGTGGCTAGATTCTAATGGGGAGGAAAACCAGGGGTAAGGAAAATTCATTAGAAGTCCTAGACTAATCTCTATGTCTGTAAACTAGACGGAGGTCTTGGTTTCAAGGATTTAACAATTATAAATTTGGCGCTCTTAGCAAAGCCATGGTGGGGATTATTGCAAAATAAACATTCCTTAGCTTTTCAAATTTTTAAGGCCAAGTATTTGTTCATGGTGGCATTCTCAAGGCTGGATAAAGATATAAAGATTCATTCTTATAAAGGAGTTTATTAGAAGGTAAAAAGATTGTAGACAGAGGCTCCCGAATGAGGGTAGGAGATGGAAGCCATATAGATATTTAAAGGGATAGATGGATAAAAAAGCCATCAGATTTCAAACCAGAGTATTCAGGATCGATCACTCCAACTTCTATGCAAGTGGCTATGTTGATTGATCCCAGTACACAGACTTGGAGATTTGATCTACTAAAGGAGTTATTTAGTAGTCATGATGTGGAATTAATCTCGAAAATTCCACTCTCGAAATATTGTCGTCGGGATCTCTTAATTTGGAATGAGACGTTGCTAGGGAATTTCTCTGTTAAGTCAACCTATTTTACTGCAAGGCAATTCCTGGGGCTGGGAGAAGGTGATAACATGACCAGGAATCCCTTCTAGAGACATTTATGGCAGGCAGACGTGTTTCCCAAGATCAAATTCTTCATGTGGAGAGTCTTTTGGAATAGTATTCCAGCAGCACTCAATCTAACTAACAGAGGGTTGTCTCACTTATTGAGCTGCCCTGTTTGTGGGCAAGCAAATGAGGACTGGAGACACGTTTTCTTCAATGCAATCTCAGTGTACAATTCTGGGAATTGGAGCTTGCATGGGTGGTGAAGTTAGGAAATAATCAGGCGAGCGAGGCAGAGTTTTGGAATCCCACTTTAGTGGCTGTCATCCAGAGAGATAGATTGCATTATTTCTTGGTAGGATGCTGGTTGCTTTGGAAGAATTGAAACAATTGTCTTTATGACCAGACTTGCTCTTCAACTAATCGACTGTGTGGTCTAGTAAATCAAATTTTAACTGATAGGAATACATGCACAATTCTAGGAGAGATTGGTGCAAAAACTTCGAAAGTGATGAACAATCCTCGTAGATGGTTCCCTCCAGTAATTGGACTAATGAAAATTAATGTTGATTTTGGTCTTTATGGTGATGAAGCTAGAGCAGGGATAGTAGCCCGAGACAGTAGGGGCGCTATTCATTGGTGTGCAGTTAAGAAGCTCAATTCAGTTGGTGATTCAATGCTAGGAGAATGTTTAGCTATTTGACTTGGCCTACTGTTAGCATTTCAACACGAGATAGAGGAAGTGATCCTGGAAAGTGATTGCCAACAAGTCATCAACGTGGTTCAATCTGCTGCACAAAACTTCTAGGAATATGGGTCACTGGTAAAGGAGATTAAGGCTCTTCTAGGTAATTTTCCTTCTTGTATCTGGGGCTTTATTCACAAAGAACAAAATCAGCTTGCTCATAAACTTACAAAACAGGAGAGTGGTTTTGGGGAAATGAGAATTTGGTATAACTCTCTTCCTTCAAGTTTTTGTAACCCAGATATTGTTATTCAATAAATGAAGAAGTATCTTTCAGATAAAAAAAAAAAAGGAATAATTTGCTACCTCTTCAGCCTAACAACAATTCATTAAAGAATCTCTAATTAAAATTTTTTGTTTACGAGATTGATTTTAAAATTAGACAATATTCAATTTCTTCAAATAAAAAATATCATTGAATTTTCTTTATATACTACTTTTATTCAATAAATAACAATATAAATTTTATTTAATTTTTTTAAAAAAAGTGCATAATTATATCTAATATATAATTTTTTATATTATTAAATTGTAATATAAAAATTAAAAATAAGAAATATTAATTGTACAAATATTGTCTTTTTCATAAATTTAATAACTTATATTATAAACTTCAAAAAATATATATTATATATGAATTTATTAATTTATAAATATATTTTCTTACATCACATGAGTTTAAAACTAGTTTTGCCTAAAACACAAAAGTTAATTTAAGATAATGAAATTACTTAAGAGTTAAAACACATTACTTTGTCATTTTTTAGGAAATTAAACATAAATTACATAAATAATACCCATGCATATTTAAAAAGCCAAATTAGATAATAAAGCTTCAATGCTAGATTAAACATAGTTATTAAATTGAGATACATATCGTGAATCGAAATTTTATTTTTAAGAATCGAGTATCGTATCATATCGTAAGATATAATAAATAATTTTAAAATTAATTATAAATGATACATACACATTTAAAATAAATAAAAAATAAAAAAGTATACATATTAATAGAATTAAATGAGTATATAATCATCATTATCATCATCAAAGCTTTTATCCCAAGAGATTGGGGTAGGCTATATAAACCAATATCTAAACTCATGTTAGATCATCAATATGTATTCTCCTCCTCCACATATTCTTATCCAAGGCCATTTGTTCATCCAACTCTAATACCTCCATATCTTTCCAAATTACTTTCTTTCAAGTCTTTTTCGGTCTTCCTTTAGTCTTAACCCTTCTCTCAACATCCATAGCCTTTATTCTCCTAACTGGAGCATCTACATGTCTACGTTGTACGTGTCCAAACCAACACAAATGACTTTCACACATCTTGTCTTTGATAGGCACCACTTCAACCTGAAGGAAACCGAAACAACACGCAGCGGAATTTAAATCATTCGGCCTCCACCAAGATCGATTCGGAGAGTTGCCTGATTAGGGTTTCGAGATTTTACCTGACGTTTTCTCTGAATTTTCTGTCGTTGGTCGAGTCACAAGCAGCAACTTTTCGTTCCTGCCTCTACGGTATCCACACGAACGGATCTCACGACTCTTGAACGTCTCACGATCAGAAGCCTTAAAGAGCTTTTAAATTCCTTATAACCGAATTGCTAGCTTCGATTAAAAGGAATGTTTTGTTTTCTGTTTTAAAAAGTTCGGCTATGTTTTAGAAAAACATCCCTTTTATAGGTAGTAAATTTTACCCTAAAATTTACTGCCAAACAGAACTCTAATCCTACTTAGAATAGGATTAGTTATATCCCTAATCCAATTCAGAATAGGATTAGTTATATCCTTAATCCAATTCAGAATAGGATTAATTAAGCTCCTCATTGATCCGTTCTAAGTGTGCGACCCAATAGGTTCTCAAAACAATGGCAATGACAAAATTGTCACAGGCAATGAGCGGTATCTAGCAACACATCATTGCTACCCATGTAACGAGAATGTCAATGACTCGACATAACCTTACTCGTGATAGATGTTACCGTGTAGTTTAATCCCTTTATCCTATGATGTCTTGATTAGACACAAGTCATGGAATGTGTCACACTTGTATAGTCTAATCAGCGTTTCTTGATTCCTGAGTAGACTAATTAAACAAATAAAATCAATATCTCATATTGACTTATTCGAGCACGGCCATGCATTTCTTAGTCTCACTCTATCAAAGGGCCCAAGACATCACTCTTGTTATATAAGAGGGATAAATCCTATCTTGATCACTCAACATCCCTCTACATAGATCAAGGCATACCCAATTACTACCTTTATAGTCCATCCTGTTACGAATGACATCTAGCAGCATTAAAGTATGCAATTCTCTATGTTGGGATCTCTGATGATCTCAAGTCAAAGGATCACATACACCATCATCACTATGAGAATAGCTTATGACATTCATATAACAATCCATGTAGCGTTCTCATGGAGGGTCGATCCAGTACATAGTTCTCTAACATGTACCTATGTGATGACTTGATATCCTATATCCATGACAATGGTCATCAGTCAACCACATACTAGTCTTATCGTATCATTGTTATCCTTGTTCACAATAATACTTGACTAGGGATATTTTAAGAATAGTGTGTTATTACTATTCTAAGGACATTATTATATAAGATTATATTACGCAGTTATAAGACAAATATAATAATGAACTATGATAAATAAAATGTCATGATACATAAAAAAATGCCAAAGTCAATCATCTAATGAATGGTTCTAAGGGCATAATCCAACACAACCATCTTACGAATATCTTCATTTCTCATTCTATCCTTTCTTGTATACCCACATATCCACTGCAACATTCGCATTTCTGTTACACTCATCTTTTATGTATGTATCTTCTTAGTCGCCCAACATTAACTACCATATAACAATATTGGTCTAATAACTATCTTATAAAACTTGCCTTTCGACCATATAGGAATCCTTTTATCGCACAACACAGCTGTAGCACTTCTCCACTTACTCCATCCAACCTGGATCCTATAGGTCACATCACCATCAATCTCTTCATCCATCTGTACTATCGATCCCATATATTAAAAATGGTCTCGCTTAGGCATCGCCACCCTATCAACGTCGCTACATTATGCTCTTCCACTTAGTTAGAACTGAATTTACACTTCATGTATTCAGTCTTCACTCTGCTTAGTTTAAATCCTTTTGATTCCAACGTTTGTCTCCATAATTCTAACTTTGCATTGATCTCTGCTCTAGTTTCTGCACATAGGACAATATCATCTGCAAACATCATATACCAAAGCACTTTATCCTGGATGGATTTTGTCAGTTCGTCCATAACTACCGCAAACAAAAATGGACTTAACGCTTACCCTTGGTGTGATCCCACCATGATAGAAAACTCACTTGTTTGCCTCCCATCTGTCCTCACATGTGTCCTTGCATCTCCATACATGTCCTTAATTAGTTCAATATATTTCAAAGGAACTCTTTTCTTCATTAAGAACCACCATAGTACCTCCCTAGGTACTTTATCATATGCTTTCTCCAAATGAGTATATGGTAAATATAAAAAAAATGATTGTTTGTAAACTCTTAACATACTCATTAATAATATATATTTTTAAATAATATTTTTTTATTTTTAATTTACTGATTAAAAGTTTAATTTTTTTCAAAATTTCAAGATTAAATTATGTAAAGAATATGTTTTTAAATTTTTTTAGGTTAAAAAATAAAAAAATATATTATACATATTAGTGGGATTAAGTGAGTTATGATAAAAATAAAAAACATACTTGTCTGCAGACTCTTAAAATGCTCATTAATATTATATATTTTTTAAATAATATTTTTATATATTTTTTATTTTTAATTTACTAACTAAATTAAAAGTTTAAATTATGTAGAGATTTTTTTTTCAAATTTTCAAGATTAAATTATGTAGAGAGTATGTTTTTAAGTTTTTTTTAGGCTAAAAAACTATTAAAATTACATTTTTAGTAAATTGGGTCAGATTAGATTTTGATTGGAGCTGACTCAATTTCACTATAAAATGTATCGAAATGTATCGGTGTATCATATAATACACATCGATTCACTTGTGTATAGATAGATACACTCTCGATTCATTATAAAATAGATTTTTTATATTGATACGTATCAATTTTATAGCGAATCGTATCGTATCATACAATACGTATTGCGTATCGTACAATTTTGATAACTATGAGAATAAATAATTGAGCTGAGAGACACAAGTGAAAAATAAACGTTAGGGAATGTCACACGTGCTGGAAATGAAATACGTTTGTCCCTTTGCCTGCTCTGGGCATATTTAGCTTGCTCCAATTCAAGTTTTCATCAACTACTACTAAGTAAATGACAAACCAAATTAAATTTTAATTTGATCGATAAAAAAATTTTTTTGTAGAGGTCGGAATCGATAAATAGTAAACAAATACTAAAACCTGAAATTTTACCCACTCTACCACTTTGCTTCGCTTCGAATTTCAAATAAAAAACTACCTGTCCCTTGTGGACCTCCACGTGTTCTCCCCCGATTGGCCCAAACTCAACCTCTACCATGTGAAGTATTGTGAAACCCACAGTGAATCCGCATCTTATCAGTTAGTTTGGCGATGATCACCGTGATTATTATTTCCTCAATTGTGCCATGCCCGTCATTCTCTCCCCTCTTCTGTTATAACCTTAGCTACCCTAATCTTCTGCGCGTGGAGCACGGATTCATGCCAAACCTCGATATTACCCTGAACTTTTTCTATTGCCACTGGATGCGCGAGTAGTAAAATCACCGATGGCTCATTTGTTCGATTACTCTCTTGAGAATAACACAGAATCAAATTCTAATCCCATGGAAAAAACGAACACATATCCTTGCCTTACAAACATTAACACTTTGACAGCGTCAAAGCGACCGCGACTTTTCATCGTCACACCTCGCCATTATCAAAAAATAAAAAATAAAAGCAGGGATATTTCACCAAAAAAAACCGGGATAATAAAAAATACTAGATATAAGTCCGCGCAATGCTGCGGGTCTATTTTTATTTTGTAATTTTTAAAGTTAGTTAAGTTGATTATTAAATAAGAGTTATTGGACATAAGAAATATTTATTTCCTTCATAATGTTTAGTACAAAAAAGAAACATGTTTACTAAGGAAAGATTTATAAAAGAAACGTGTTTATTAATGATAGAGTTTATATATCAAACAACATATCCAAAAATAATTTTTTGAAAAATTTAGATTAGCTTGGATTAAAAAAATACACAATACTTAAATTAAATAGTATGACAAACAGATAATTTGTGTTAGAAACAAACAAATTAAGATAATAATACAACAACAATAAAAACTAAAGCATCAATATATATATCTTTATATACGGCATAATGGTTCAGACAATTTAAAAAAGAAGTAAGAAAAAATTAGGTAATAATGTTTTGTTCATATTATTAATTATGTGTAAGGTTTTAAACCTATCTGTAAGCATTTTTATTTTAAGAATAACTAATTGAATTATTTATATTTACTCCAAAATACAATATGTAAAGTAAAACTATTTTTCCTAGAAAAATTAGAGAAAAAAAAACCCTTTCATATAATAATTTTTATTTGAAAGCAAAATTTGGAAAATACATAATTTATATGTATTTGAAGTATTATTTATTTTTAAATATTTGCCATGTGTCGGTTAAATAATATATTTGAATATTATTTTTATATTTTTAAAATTATTATCATTATTAATAAATATAAAAAATGTTTTAAAAAATTTATTATGAGGCGAGAGAAGAATCTATTATTGTGATTTGAGATTGATTTTATATAGCTAGTATATTTTTCGTATTTAGTAAGTTTACATTTGCTAGTAGAGATATAATTTAAAAAAATAGATTTAGAGAAATTAGTTCTAAACTTTTTTAATTAAAAATATCTAAATTAATTAGCTTTTGTGTTGTTAGATTTTTTTTTCTTGATTAAAAATCAACTCAAAGATAAATGAATTTTTTTATTTTATTTTTTATTAATTTTTTATATTTAGAATGCATCATTTGTTAAACCCTCTATCATATTTTTATTTTGAATTTTTTTAATTTATGCGCCGAATCATATTATTGTTGGAGAAAAAAATTGAAGATTTAAAAATAGATTAAAAGGCATAACAAAAAAATTCAAAAATAAAATAAAATTAAAGAACTTAACTAAAAAATGAAAACTTAAAAATAAATTAGAGGGCATAATAAAAAAAATATTTAAAAAAACAGAAATAAAATGCTAAATCAATTAAGACACGACACATGGCTCGTATGGGAGATAAAACATTGAATGGTATTGGTTAGAAAGGTGAAAGAAAATGAGTGAATGACAGAACCAATGTGAAGCTGGACGTGGACAAAAAAAAAGTGATTTTGATATAATTTAAATAATATTAAAAATTATTAACTTTATTAATTTTTAAAATGTTTTAACAGATATATTTAATATTAAAATATTTTTATTTTATTAATTATCAACATTAAATATATAGAAATTAATGATCTACAAAATATATACTATAAATGCATTTGTAAATGTAATCTATTGTTAAAAAAAATGTACTGTATATGCATTTGAAGAATTATTTAATTATTGAGTATTTGTTAATTGTTATGTGTTAGTTAAACAATATTTTTGGAGATTGATTTTATATTTTTAAAATTTATTATCATTATTGATAAATATTAAAATAAATATATAAAAATTTATTATTTGAACGAATAATTTTTTATGAAAATAAATATATAAAATTTAAAGATCAATTTTTTATGTTGTTTATTTTTTTCTCTATTAAAAATAAAATTCACATATAAATAACTTTTTTTTGTTCTTTAAATTTATGAAAAAAAAAACAAATAAAAAAGGTTGAAAAACCAAAAAAGGGAAAAAATGAAAAAAAAAAAGAAAAAAAGCCAAAGCTTGACATGTGAAGGGTTTGGGAGACAAAAATATATTTTTTTCTATTAAAAATAAAATTCACATATAAATAATTTTTTTTTGTTCTTTAAATTTATGAAAAAAAAACAAATAAAAAAGGTTGAAAAATCAAAAAAGGGAAAAATTGAAAAAAAAAAGAAAAAAAGCCAAAGCTTGACATGTGGAGGGTTTGAGAGACAAAAATATATATAGGTATAGATACCATAGTTTTTGAAATTTTGATTTTATGAAAAAATTAATATTTTTTTATTTGATTGAAGTGTCGAAAAATAGTTTTTGTTGCTTGTTATTTTAACTCAATATAAAGTACATTGAGTTTTATTGAAAGTTTTTTTTTAAAAATGGCATAAGTTTAAAAATTATTTTTTTTTGAAAAGGAAAAAAGAATTTTTTAAAATTTTTAAATTTTTTTTATAAACAAAATTTTATTTTTCATTAAATAAAAATATTTTATATATATATGAAATAATAAAAAAATATAAAAAATATTTTCAAAAAAATAAAATAGGCAACTACACGGATCCTAAAATCAAAGAAGCTCTTTGCAACGGGGACCAGGTAGAGTGCCAGCTGTAACTAGAACAATCTCCAGGCTGGAAATCCGGGCAGCTGCCCGACCTTTCCCTCTTTCTCTCTATATATAGACCCCACCTACTCTGCAACTTAGAAACCCTCGTACATTTCTTGGTCGTGAAACGCTCGAGAATTCCAACAACAATGGCTCTCTCCGAGGCTTCTCTGATGCTTGTGCTACTCGCTGTTTGCGCTCTCATGGGTTCGGCCATCGCTGCTGAGGCCCCAGCTCCAAGTCCGACCTCAGGAACGAGCTCGATTTCTACCTCCATCTCTGTTTTCGTCGCCGCCGCTATGGTTCTGCTTTTCGGCTCTACTCTTAGGATCTGAAGAGGCTATGTAACCTCTGCTGGTAGCGTGTCCCTGGAGCGGCGGCTATGGATGTTGTAGAGAGGGTGTTCGGTTTTCATTTACATATATATATATATATATATATATATGTGAGAGCGAGAGAGAGCGGTAGCTATTTCTGCACAGATTATTGATGTGTGATGATGTTTGGAATCAAATTATTTCAGTATTACTATGTATTGATATCATTTTTACTAGTAACGAGAGATCTTTTATTTTATTTGTACTCCATTTGTTTCTTAATTTCTTGAATTTCTTGCGTTTTTTCTGCGGCCAAACAACAGTAACCGCATATTCTCTTGCAATTATATTGCATCGGACTTTTCTGGTTCCACTGTTTTGGTCTTGCTTTGCAGCGAAGTTTGAAAAGAATGTAAAGACAAGTTTACCCTTCATGCTCCACATACAATCGTACTATAACAATATTTCAATAATGCTAGGCTTGGCACGGCCACCACTCAGAAAATATCTTCTCTAATTCTTAATTTTTTATGTTAACTCTAAAGCTTTTCATAAGCCTGGCAATGGCAGCGCTTTATTTTTTAATGAATTTTTTTTTCTTTTTGGTTCCAACTATCCAAGTGGGTAAAGATTGCCGTGTGGATGCGCACTTGCAAATTGCCAGTTCCAACTAATTAATTCGAGATGTTACAAAAGTTAATATTGATAAGTGGTTTAACTTGTTGAAATTTTTTTCTTTTCTTCCAAGAATGAGCTTTATCACAACAAAGAAGAAAAAAGGGTAGTGGGTGTGCTGGGTCTTGTTTAGTTCATGGACAGATCATAACATGAGTACGTTGGAAAAATTAAGATGGAGGTCAATTGAAATTTTGAAACCAATGATAAAATGACTAAATTTCACCACCATTTTTATTGCATTCTGGAGTCCGGAGCATTATTATTCTTATTCTCCACTCACAATGAAATGAAATCACTTCTTTCTTTCAGTTTTTTCACCATTAAATTATGCTTATTATGTGGGCCATACTTCTATTTTCAAGTAATCATGCAGCCAATTTATGAATTTAAAGGATCTGTCAAAGGAGCTGCATGTCAACATCTAGTTTGGACACAATAGAAATTGATTGCTTTGTCCTGTTTGAAGCTGCCGTGAACTGCATTCCGTTCTTCAAAAAATGTATTCGGTTTTACGGAAGAGAAAGGCCAAGATCCCACCAATGCTCATTTAAAGACTTAGGCACCATCTCCATCTGTGGTTAAGAATGTCGATGTCATGGGGAAAACTTTTGCTGTCGAATCCTTCTTTTTCAGGTGTAATTCTTTTTATTTGTAATTATAAAATTTTTACTATTTGAGATTAGTTTTGATTAGATTGAAAGGATATACAATAAATTTCTTTCAATAATAATGATTTTAAGATTCAAATCTTATTTAAATGTGAAATCTTCAATTGCCTTACCAACTTTCATTTAAGGGTTCTTATAGTTAAATAAACAATAAATGACGTAAGAATAGATAAGACAAGGATGTTCTATTTTTGAAAATGTTCTTTTCATTTCATTTCATTTTTTTCCTCTTTCATATTACAAGGTCAAATTCCAAAGCCGCAAGGTTGGCAAAGAAAACTTTTCGAGTCACGTTCACATGCAAAGCCTTCAGATATAGCAACTCATGTAGCGTTTTTCAAAACAGTTAACTTGCTTAATTAGCTAATGCAATGATTCCCATTTAATTTATTACAGGCAGAGAAAAACCGAGCATCGCAACTGCGCCAGTAAAAGAAGTTGAATTTTTGTTTCTCCAATTTTGTCATCTTCCTAACCATTGGTTAGCGGAGACTCTAATCTAATGATTGCGTCGTCTATTTCTGGAGAATTCCGTGACGAGCAACTGAACAGCATAATAAGTTCTTAAGAAACTCGTATTCTAAAACTAACCCGAGTTGTAAGCTTCTAAGCAAACAGAAATGACTCCAACTATGGGGCTATTACTGTTAACCAATTTAAGGGGAATTTCATTTACTTATAAAAACTAGGCTTAATTTTAATTCTTTCATTCGTTAATCTCACAGATGAAAAGTTTATCATTTAACAGTTCAAACCCTACTCTCATCCTCGACAAAGAGACCAACTGCCTTTGATCATCATCATCTACATTGCAATTCTCAAAAGCAAGCACCTAAACTGCTCCTTCCCTCGTGCTTTCTATTAAGAATCAGATTCCATATTACCCATAGCCTTTAGACCTCTTGGTCTCCGCATAAGATTACATGAAAAAGATTTCAACTCCATATTAATAATAGAGGCTTTTATATCTAGGAAAGAGAGGAAAAAAGCAATAAAACAAATCCAATTAAATTAGAGATGAGCTAACTCGAAGAAACCATATTTCTACTACTTATTTGGTGCCTTCTTTGAGATCTTCTTCTCCCTGACCTCGTATCGCTCAAGGGTTGGACTCACTAGCAGCAAAACAAAATTTTCCAAGTTAGCATTTTCCAGGCTAAACTTGGATCATAAAAGTCTCTTTTTCAAAGTGTTAAACTAATATATTAATTTCAAAGTGTTAAATTAATATATGAACTGTATAGCATTAGGCATAAGCAAAGCAATAGAAAGAAGAGAGAGTAATCATTAATTTTATTTTATTTTGTTTGGCCAATGTGGTCCACGCTGGAGTACAGTACAATTTTTCGAACACCTTAAAAATGCAATTCTGCAAAAGTAACCCTACAACAACAGCATATTGCAGAAAAACCCCAGGCAACCATGGGTCCACTCCGGCGACCTCCAGCGAAGGCTGTGCCTTCTTTTGTCCGTTGCCCTTCATTTATAAAAATTCAAATTACTATGATTCCTGCTTTAGATCAATACCCTACACCTGTCACACCAAGCGCCAGCCACTTCAAACCAGTTCTTAGGTTCAAGTCCACCGTATAAGAAACTTTTTTTTTTTTCAAGATTGTGGTTCAATTAGCAACGTAAGTTGAGTTTATAGAAAAAATTTTTAAATTCGACTCCCATTAAATACATTTTTTGGAAATGGATAAAGCACTTTAACTGTGACTAAATTCTAAATATGATTAATTTCAAATCGTTAAAATGAATAAAAATATTTATGATTTACGTAAAAAAACTTTTTTTCTTTTTAAAAATAAAGGCGGCCTCAATCATTTTCTCATCTCTTCGGCTGCCCTCTTCTGCATTTCACTTTTTTTTAAAAAAATTTTTCTTTTACTAGTGATGATAATTGAAGGTATTACGAAGATAGAATGACCTGGTAAAGAAATTGTAAATTTCATTCATTCATCTTCAATATCTATACAGGAAGTAAACGATGCTTCTATACAAAAGTAGCTTGTGTAACTAAGTAACTTCTTTCTAACTAACGGTGACAACTAATTGACTTAACGACAGAAGTAACAGAAAGGTGAATATCTCTATTCTAATACTCCCCTCCATCTTGGAGAGTATATATTATAAACTCCAATCTTGGAAAGAAGAGTATGAAACTGAGAAGGGAATTAAGGTTTTGTAAGAATATCTGCAAGTTGGTTGGATGAAGGAATATGAAGTGTTCTGATCTTGCCATCCAATATCTTCTCACGAACCAAATGACAGTCAATCTCCATATGTTTGGCGCGTTCATGGAAAACAAGATTGGAAGCTATGTACAAAGCTGCCTGATTGTCGCAGAAGAGAAAGTGCTGGCTTGTGATATGCTATATGCAGGTCATAGAACAAAGAAAAGAGCCATAACAATTCACATGTTGCATTTGCCATGGACCTGTACTCTGCTTCAGCTGAGGACCTGGATATAGTATGCTGCTTTTTGGATTTCCAGACAGCAAGAGAGTCACCAATGAATATGCAGAAGCCAGTAACAGATTTCCTACAATCAGGACTAGATACCCAATCTGAATTAGCAAATGCTGTCAAATGAATAGCTGATGTGGATGAAAACGGTAGTCCTTGACCCACAGTACTTTTGATATACTCCAGGATATTGTAAACTGCTTGTAAGTGAGGAGTTCTTTTTTTTTTTTTGGATATAAAGTATGTGAGGAGTTCTTGGCCGTGCAAGAAACTGACTGAGCTTGTTAACAGCAAATGATAGACCAGTCCTGGTTAACGTGAGATATAACAGTCTTCCAATCAGTCTTTGTACTGAGTTGGATCAGCAAGGAGCTCTCCTACATCTTGAGAGAGATTGAGATTGGGATCCGTTGGGGTACTCTTAGTCTTACAACCAGTGTATCTTGTGTCAAAAAGAACTTCTAAGGCATAATGTCTTTGGCATAAGTAAATGCCTTTGTTGGATCGAGCAACTTCTAAACCCAAGAAATATTTTAATTCCCCAAGGTCCTTTAGCTTAAACTTGGTGTTTAAGAAAAGCTTCAAGTCATCTACTTGTTGCTGGTTATTGGAGGCTATCACAATGTCATCTACATACACCAATAATGCAAGAAAAGAAGTATCACTGATCTTTGTAAACAGGGAGCTGTCGGCAGTGGATTGAACAAAGCCAATGTCTAACAGGGCAGAAGAAAATTTGGAAAACCACTGCCTTGAAGCTTACTTCAATCCATAGAGTGATTTGTGAAGCTTACAAATTGGATAAGCAGGCAAAGACTCCCTACAATAACCAGGTGGAAGGCTCATATACACTTCTTCCATCAAATCACCATGAAGAAATGCATTTACATCCAGTTGAGTGAGTGACCAGCCATTTATTGCAGCCAAGGCAAGGACCTTAACAATAGCTAACTTTGCAACAGGTGAGAAGGAATCCAAATAGTCAATGCCTTCCTGCTGTTTGTACCCTTTGGCTACTAGACAAGCCTTGTAACATTCTAGAGAACCATCGGCATGATATTTTAGCGCATAAACCACAGCCAACTGGATGTTTACCAGGAGGTAAAGGAACTACTGACTATGTACCATTCTATTCGAGAGCTTGTAATTCTTCCTGCATTGCACATTGCCATTGTGGTATACTAGCAGCTTGCTTGAAAGAACTAGGTTCAATTTGAGAAGAAATGGAATGGACAAAAAAAATTAAGAGAAGAGGAAAGCTTGTCATAAGATAGGACATTACATAGAGGATGTGAAGTTGAAGAATGAGCAGAATTATAGCATTGGTAATCTTGGACATATGAAGGTTTCCTAATGTTTCTAGGAGGTCGAGAAGATGATGAGTCAGAGATGTTTGTGTTTTGATTAGATGAATTGTGAGTAGGAGACAAGGCATAATGTTGATTAGGAGTAGAGTCAATGGAATGAAAGGGCAAGACTTGAGAAGAAAATAAAGAATCAGGAAGGTGAAGAAGAAAAAGGATAAATGTTTCCATGAAACACATCTCTGGAAATAAAAGTGACATTTGTAGATACACCAAGTAGTTTATACCCCTTATATCCTGGAGGATAACAAATGAAAACAAGTACTGCTTTAAGAGAAAACTTGTTTCGATTTTTGTCCGGAGTAGAACCATAGCACAAACATCCAAAGGCCTTTGAAAGAGAATATGAAGTTTTCTTCTTCCAAAGTAATTCAGATGGTGTTTTGTTAGACAGAATAAGAGATAGAGTTCTATTTATAAGGTACACTGAAGTTGAAATACAGTCACTCCAATATGGCAGTGGAATATTTGATTGAAAGAGTAAAGACCTAGCAACATTGAGTAGGTGTTGGTGTTTACGCCCGACAACTCAATTTGTTGAGGTCTATCAACAAAAGAGTGATAAGAAACAATGACTTTGTTTTTAAAGAAATCTGAAAAAGCTAGTTTTGGTGCATTGTCAAACCTGACAGATTTAATTTTCTTTCCAAACTGTGCATGAACATAGGCATAAAATTCTGGAAAAATGATCGTAATCTCAAATTTATTTTGCAAGAAATATGTCTATGTAAAACTTGTACAATCATCTACTAAAGTAAGAAAGTGTTTATACCCTTCAATTGTGACAATGGTGAAGGGACCCTATATGTTACAGTGAATTAAATCAAAAGATGAAGAAGATATGTTGTTTGCAGAAGGGAAAGGTAACCTTTTTCTATTTTACTAAGTGACATATCGAGCAATGTGAAGCAAAGTCAGGTTTGTTTCCTAAATGTTATGCGTCTTTCAAGTTGTGGAGTTTGACATTAATAGATAAAGTGACATTACAAATGACAGATAGGTCCAAAACATAAGAAAAGTATGTAGATGCTGAAACAGCTTTTGATAAGTCCAAAATATACAGGTTACCAAACTGTTTACCCATCCCAATCATCGTTCCCTTAATAGAATCTTGGATAACACAAGAATTCGAAAGAAAATTAACAGAAAAATTGTGGTTCTGCGTAAGTGCACTTATGGAAAGTAGATTAAATGAAAAGATAGTACATATAGGACATTATCAATGACAAGAATATCAAACAATTGAATTGAGCCTATTCGAATTGGAACAAGATGGCCATTTGGAAGTTTGACTGATGAGTTTTGCGTTGGTTTAGAGGCTTTAAACATTGATAGAAAACAATATACATGATGTGTGGCACCTGTGTCGTAGACCCAAGAAGATTGAGAAAAAGAAATTGAAAGAACAGAAGGTTAGTTGAGATTATACCTGTGAAATTGAACACAACGGAATGTTGAACAAAGGTGTGAGAACTGTTGGAATTTCTTTGGAGTTGAGAATTGAGGAGAGTTAGCAGCTGCTGGCATTGTTCGGTGGAAAGGTGTTCTGCATAAGGAGAAACCAACTCAGAATTTTCAGGAAGATGGAGAGCAGTTTGATGAAATTGAGTCTTGGCAGGAGGTTGCTTTTTGGACTTATAGCCAGGTGGATAGCCATGTAGTTCATACCATCGATCAGTGGTGTGACCTTGAGTTTTGCAATGAGTGCAATATGGACGATCACGTTAGTCTTGTAGCCATGAGAAGCACTGACAGAGGTCTGTTGTGGTGTACTGAATCAAGAAGTTGTCAAGAGATGGGAAAGAATTACAGTTAACACTACGTTGTCTCTCTTCTTGAAGAACCAGTGAGAAAACTTCGGAGGTGGAGGGTAGAGGTTCCATCCTAAGAATCTGTGTTCGAGCTTGAGCATAAGATTCATTTAATCAATAAGAAACTGCATGACATATTCTTGCTGTTGAAAATCAATCCAAGATTGCCTGCCACCACAATGACAAATAGTGATTGGCTGGAAATCTTCGAGCTCATTCCTATATGTCTTCAGACGAGTGTAACAAGCATAGTTGTCAAGTGAAGTGTTTCTTGATTTGGAAAACACGAGGGCCATTACTTTGGTGAAATCTTTCCTTGAGATCTGTCCGTATCTAAGAAGCAGTTGATATGTATAGCAGACAGTCAGCAATATCACGAGCAACAGAGTTCCAGATCCATGAAATTACCATGTTGTTGCATCTGTTCCAAGAACTGAAAAGATCATCCGGTGAAGATCGTGTAACGCTGCCATCAACAAAACTGATTTTATTCTCGGCTGTTAAAGCCATGCTCATTGCACCATTCCATGTGTTCCAATTTGATCTTGCAAGTGGGTGAGTGACAAGAACCAAGCCAAGATGATCAGCAATGTGAAGATAGAAAGGGCTACTAAAATCTTCAACAGGTGATGAACTGCCCAGAACAACTCGATTGGGAACTTGATTGCCTTGAGCTACTGCAAAGAAGAAAGATCAAGAAAGTGCTACAGCGGATTATTCATCTGATACCATATTACGAAGATAGAATGACTTGGTAAAGAACTGGTGAACTTCATTCATTCATCTTCAATATCCATACAGGAAGCAAACGATGCTTTTATACGAAAGTAGCTGGTGTAATTAAGTAACTTCCTTTCTAACTAACAGTAACAACTAACAACTGACTTAACAACAAAAATAACAGAAAGGTGAATATCTCTATTCTAATATAGGATTTTCAAATTTTGGGTTCTTAGACTTTTTATTAGAGGAGAGGTGATTTGATGAAGAAGAACGGAAAAAGAGTGAGAGGAAAGAAACTAGAGATTTTTAGGTTGTGCTTAGTTTAAGTATTTATTAGTTAATTTGTTATAAATTTGAGTGGTGAAGAGTATTTTTATTTTTTTCAAGATTGTGGCGTATTTAATAATAAGGTTTAAAGATTAATTTTTGTGGTGTACATAAAATTCTCATAAAATGTGGCCCAAACGTTCAAATTCCTGATAATGAACAACCTAATTAGTTAAATATGTCCCTTTTTTAGGATTAAAATTTAGATGGGAGACTGACCTAAATGACCGCATCTTGCTCACCCAAACGACCTAAACTAAGCACAAAGGGTTCAATGTCACCCAACAAATGTGCCTATGAAACTTGACAAAACGGCAAATTCCTATTTGCTAAAAAAAAAAGAAAAATATCACCTCAGCATTTGATAAAGACGATGAATACCAAAGACAATAAGACATTACCACCTCTCTCTTAATAGGAAGCCACAAAAATGGAATGGGCCCCTTCAAGATTTTCACCAGTTGGCTGACGTGAAAATCCTATCCCATTGTTTCTGGAACACATTCTCTTCAGTCTTATCCATTCAACACATACGGAAAAGGTTCATACAATCATATATAAAGATTTTTTTGGTAGAACCGTATTTACACACATCTGATGCATATTTTACATAAATTAACCAGTCTGGTAGAGTTGCTCCTCAAAAATTTAGACAGAAGCAATCACATGAACAATCATCAAAATGCAGCGTTAGGAGGAGCAGAAGATAAGAAATCACATTGTGGAACACTACATCAAAGTTTTGGCCTGTAAAGTTTGCACATTCTGCTATATTTATGCACTGAACCCTTTCTGAAGAGAGCTCCAATGACCAGAAGGAACGCTGACACAAGCTTGGGATGATGCCTCAGCCATCTGTTCTGTCTGAATTCCAGCATTACAGATGTTTGCAAGAGATCGCATGTGTTTCATCCCATACTGGGCCAGCGATCCACAGTGCCTCTCAAAAGTTCTCACCTGTGTAGATGAACAAACCAGAGCATCTTTTTAAGTAGCAAGGCAAAACAAAGCAACACAATAGAGGCTGAGAATCAAGAATATTACCATTTCCTTAAGGCATTTCCAGTCATCAACAAGAGGTTTCCCAGCTGGTCGAACAGTCTTCAGAACTTCTGGGCCTCTTTCAATTCCGAATAAGAGCTTGCCAATGAGTTTCATACTGTGGTCTATATGCATTCTATGAGACATGGCTTCAACAAACTGCTTTTGGGCTTCAACCTTCCTAACAGAGCCATCAGGTGCCTTGCGATACTGCAAAGTAGGTTGGCAGAAAGCTCGAGTGAGATGGGCTCTAAATCTGGCAAAGTGACTGCTTTCAAATGTACGGAACAAGTATTCGCATCTTACATCCCTTCACAATGGGAACATTTTAAAGAAAAAGTATATTGACAGCACGGGTTCCTTTCAAATTCTACCATACCATCAGCTGTAAATGACTCCGTTAAAAATCTGTTAGTCCCTTATATACTTTCTAGAGTTGCATCAGTCTTGTATTTTTCTTCAGAATAAATATTTTCGCAAACATAACTCCTAGCTCCTGCCACTCTACACCCCATAAGATTTTACAATGTCCATTTAAATATACCAATCTAAGAATAAGTCAAATTCTTTACACTATCAATGTTCCATTTACACAACTAATTGAAGTCCCTCCCCACAGCTTTAGGTATTACAAGAATAGAGTAAGGAAATGCTTCCATAAACACCGAATACCACACTATCCCATTTAACACACACATTAAATGAATTCTTAGAAAAGTTTTATCAACTCCCAGTTACAGATTCTAGTTTAGTTTTCATCAACCTTTAGTAAGAGACTGCTAGATTCCAAATATCAGATTATATGTCCATCTCCGAATGACTCATATCACACACACACACACAAAAGATACAAGCAAGCCTGATAAGTAGGCATATTGACACCCACGTGAACACTTTTTTGATGATACAGACATTTAAATTTATATTTTTAGTTATTAAATAATAATAATAATAATAATAATAATAATAATATTATTATTATTATTATTATTATTATTATTATTATTATTATTATTATTATTATTATTATTATTAAAACTATCTATCCACTATCTTTCACCTCTTTAAAACTAAACATCCACTATCTCTCCTACCATCTCAATACAAAGATAACCTCAATTCAAATTCTTTAATTCATAGCATAAAACTTATAATTTAGATATATCATTTTTTAAATAGATTTTTTAACAATATAAACATCTCTTTTTTTAAAATTTAAAATACTTAAAATATAATCTAAATAGATATTTTTTAAAATTAATTTTTAATAATCAAAATATCTTTCTATCCGCATCTTCACTTTGTCCCTTAAGTTTGTTGTATTTTTCTATTTAAATATCATGCTTCTTTTTTTTTTATTTGGTTTCGAGTTTTATTAAAAGGTTTCAAAACTCATTAAATGATTTAAAATATATGTGCATCACACAGGACACAAACTAGTTATATTTAAAAAATAGATAGGAACACGCAATTCTTGTGTTTAATATATAGTTTACAAGATATAAGACACAAACCTTATCCCAAAAATGGACAAGATCAGCATCACGCTGGTTAACAGCTTTTGTAGGTGGCAGCAAGGAGTTCTCGTCAACAAATGTGAAGTCATCATTTTCAGGATTTGTACCCAAGTATGCAAAGAGATTGTCCTTGCTAAGACCTGTATCACCATATTGCATGACATGGGAGCCATATGCAGAATTGCCATTGATAGTCCTCCTTTTCACCTACAAAAGCCATGAAATGAAATTGGATAACAGATTTCAACAGCAAAACTAGAAGGCTTTTTAAATACTTATATAGTACCGAATAAATGACTCATTGACACTTATATTTGATGTCAAAAGAATTTAGGCCTCCCATTTTCTGGATATAATTTCATATTTCTTATATCTAAACAGTAATAAACAACTACAGGCAAAATGAAATTGATTTTTTTTTTTGCAAGAAAAGAAAAGAAAGAGTTCATGCCAAAACACTGTTAAAAACCTTACAAGTTCATATTGCTGATGCAAAGTCTCTGTCTTCAAATTATGTATTTCACTGCTCAACAGAAACATAATGTTAAAATTCACACCAATATATGCAATTAAACAAAAATAAAACATAAGCTGATTCCCTAGTATTAAAAATCTCCTAATTTAGCCCAGATCATACCAAGAGAATGAACTCAGAATGTATATGTATATCACTCACTTTGCCTCAGATTTTTTTTTTTTTTATATTTGACAACTAGTTCTTAAATTCAATAAGGTGGAGCCATGAAATCAACTGAAGAATTCAATTTATATACAACTTTCAGAAATATGGAGAAAACAGATCTACATAATCAGCATCAACTTGACAACAACTGCAAATTCAGTGTTCCCAAGGGTAAATGAAAACGACTTATATGATGAACATGCATGAATCCTTACCTGTCCTCCATCCAAGCAACACTGTACAAGTCCCCCAAGCAAGTTTCATACTCTGGGGGAGGACTTGGGTAATCTCCAGGACAATAGGTTCCCCAGCTACTCTCTTCTGCATTAGATGCAGTGGTTGCATAGATATTCAAGCCCTCAGGAAGAAGACCCTCAAAGATACTTCCTGACTCACAAGCTTCAAGATAGAATACCTACAAAGTTACATGTTGACAAGAATTTGATATGGCACAAAAATGATGGATAATGCATCCAGAAATTGACAGTTATTAAATCAACAATTTACCAAGCTTTTATAGGTCCCTGAAGCATGCTTTTTCTTTAAAACGTCAATCAGGTCATTAGCATAAAGATAAGGAAAGGTAGGCATCCCTGGATTAACACAAAATAAGTAGTATTAACTTTCAAGCTGAAAACCATACTAGAATTAATTATTAATTATAAGATATAAAGCTAAAGATGAAGCTGAAAGCCATAAGAAAGTAACTGTTAATGAGATGCTACTAACCAAGCACTCCAGGACCCCCATGGTCAGTGTAGTATATGAAGATATGATCATTGGGGCCGCTATCCACAACCTTCCCGCTACCCCCAGTGAGAGCAGATTTATTTCCAAGGATAGCAGCCAAAAAGTTGTTAACAGTAACATCTTCTCCAGTATAATCCTGCATAAAACGACCAATTACGCAAAGGTGAGAATCAGAAACTGTACAATTAACGTAAAAGAAAAAGAAAGAAGTAATTTAAAAAAACAAAAAACGTGCCTTTGGAACTCCCTTATAAACATCATCGCCATGAGGACTGTTAATGATGATTCCAGGCCTGGGGTTTTCTTCATCGAAAGCGATATCATCGTACATGAAGACAACGATATTTTCCTCTTTCAGACCACCCTTTCTAAGCAGTTGATAAGCATGGCAAAGATCAGCCTGAAACAAATATAAGTATCTTTAGCCAAAATACGACCCATCAATCAACAATCAAATTATCAATCAACCGATAAATTCAGCATTAAAAAAAAAAAAAAACCTTTGTTAACAAATTGGACACTTTTGAAGTGGAGTGCACGTTAAACACTGATCATAAATATTTTCAGAAGTCATGTCAAAGAGAAAAAAATTAAAATTTGGAAAATAATTTATGACCTGATGCCTGTAATTCCAATAGCCATTAGATCCAGCAATCAGGACCGCCCATCTCGTGCCCTCAACTTCATCATCGCTTCGATCGAAAAATCTCGAAGTTTCCGAAGGTAACCGAAGGACGTCTCCGGTGGCATCTCTAGCAGCGGAGACGATTCCAACTAGGGATAACAGGAAAAGAATCACACCGGGCACGAGACGTGTCATGATTTAGCCAAGCGTTTGCTCAATTAGAATTAGATTAAAAAAAAAAAAAAAACTGATTTTGATGATAATGCAAAATTCACCGACTTTGCAGGTAATATATGTAGCCAAATTTAGATAGAGTGAAAGTACGTGGCGGGCCCCTCAGCTACTGTGTTTTTGAATTTTTGCATAGAAATGTGTGATTGCATCTGGCAGTTGTGGCCTTTGGGATCCCTTTTCATTAAATTGACGGTTGTGATGGGAGTGATGAAAAAATCGGTGAAGGCCCAGTTGAATTTCGTGGCCTTTTGCGGGGCCCGCCCAGCCTATCAAGACGGTAAGAAATTTATATATTTAATGGATTATTGTTTTAAAGATAATTATTTCATGCACTGTTAGTAAAATATTTTTATTCTTCAAGCAATATTAAGATCATGACATGTATCTTCTAAAAATATTTTAAAAAATAAAAAATAAATAAAATAAGCATATGTTACGATCCTAACATCGTTTGTGAAATAAAAATATTTCATTGACAATGTATAGAATAATTATCCTTGTTTTATACATCGTCATTGAAGTTTTTCTATTTCACAAATGGGATTAAGATGATGACACATATCTTTTAAAAATATTAAAAAAATAAAACATAAATGAAATAAGACATATGTCATCATCCAACTCCGCTTGTAGAGTCAAAAAACTCCGCTAACTGTGTATGAGATATTAATCTATATTTAATTTATGTTCGTATTATATAAAATTATATTCATATTTGTAAATAGACTTAGTAATTTTAGACATGACATAAAAATAACATGAATAAAATATACGAAGGTTGAAACAAGCTAAAATTAAATAAAAATGGTATATGAATATCGTAAAAGCCAAAAATAAGATTTTGTATTTTTTGCGTCGTTATGAAATTTAGTGTTTTACATGATATGAACATGATTTTACATTACACGAATACAAATTATAAACAAAAATAGTTAAGTCTATTTGTAAAATACAAAATGTCGTGTCAAAATTTATATGAACACATCAAATACAATTTTTTTTAGCTTTTGCTATAATTTATAGATAATTTTTAGTGTTTGTATACGATGCACTGACAGTGTATAGTTTCTATATACTGTCAATGCATCAGAGGTTGACACCTCATCAATTGGCAAATTAAAAAATATGTCAAATCTTTAAGTAAATATAAATAATTTTTTTTTAATTTGCTTATAAAGGCTTATTGATGAAATGTCAATCTTTGATGCATTAACAATGTATAGAAACTATACGCTATCATTGCATCATATAAAAATCCTAATTTTAATCAAATTTTAACTTACACTACTTTTATGTCTTTTATTAATGTTTTGTATATTGTACTTAAAATTATCAAATCTAAATAATTATATCTCATAGCTCAGTTGTTTCCGAAAAAATGAAGCCCAAGCTCTCAATTTTCTTGGTAAAAATCAAAGGATTAAAACTCTTTCGAGAATTTAGTTTTTCTTTTATACATTTGGTCATTTATGTATTTTTATTGTATTAATTTTGTATTAAATTCGTGTAAAACATAAAAATTGTTTTATCATAATTTTTTTTGACATGTTAAACATACGAAATAAATTTTTTAATTTTTTATTAATTCACATATTATTTTCATCAAAATTTTAATTTGTATTATTTTATATTTTTTATTATTTTCACATCATATTATAATATTGTAATATGACATCTAAAATTAAGAGATATACCTTTTTTTATGTGTGGATTGATAAAAAGATTTATATATGATGTACTGACAGTGTATAGTTTTTATACACTGTCAATGCACAAGAGGTTGACACTTCATCAATAAACCTTTATGAGCAAATTGAAAAAATTAATTTATATTTCTTTTTAAGGACTTGACATATTTTTTTATTTTATAAATTGATAAAATATCAATATCTGATATATTAACAGTATATAAAATTTATATATTATCAATACATCACATACAAACATTTGATAGAAACTCTTTCCCTCCCTTATCTTGATACGAGGGCATGGAGTAGAATCTCCTGGAATCATCAATCCATACCGACATGAAGTAGTAGAAATCCTGGCCCCAGGCCGTGCCCACACACTTGCACATGGGCAGAGTTCGTTTGAACTGCGACCCGGCTTGTATTATTCAGTGAATATGTTAACACATTATAATGTGGGCCGGGGGAAGTGAAAATATTTTCTCTCTGTCCGTCGGTCTGTGTGCCTGCCATTTTCATGAAACTTTTATTGCTTCTTTGTTTCCAAGTATCATACATGGGAAAGTTACAAGACCAAGTTGAGCCGAGGGGAGTTTCCTTGTTAATAGTTCCAAAAATTAAAAGAAACTTCATTTTCAATGCCTTCCTTGCAATAACTTATATTATAATGCATTTGAATGCACAATTTTTTTCGTCATTCAATATG
This sequence comes from Heritiera littoralis, assembly GCA_031772115.1. Taxonomy (NCBI): domain Eukaryota; kingdom Viridiplantae; phylum Streptophyta; class Magnoliopsida; order Malvales; family Malvaceae; genus Heritiera; species Heritiera littoralis. The sequence continues at coordinate 9,562,546 of JAPDPK010000006.1, read as the reverse complement.
CATTTTTATTAGTAGTGGAGTTTTAAATTTTACGTTTAGGCCAAAAAGAAGAAAATCTTCCTCTTTCTTTTAATTATATTTGAGAACCCCAAATAGGTTCATAATGCTGCCAAAAATAATGTAAAAATATTAATTAAAATGAAGATGTAGCTAAAAATTAATTATCTTTAAGTATGTTTATTTGATAAATTAGTTAATTTCAAACTGAATTAATTTATTTTATTTTGTAAAATGGAATCAAATTTTCTAATTTTAAAATTAATTGAACCAAATTAAAAATTCAATTAATTAACTAAAATAATTGAAATAATAAAATACATTTAAGTAAATTATTAATTTCTCATACTTGAAATTGTAACACCCTTGAAAGTTAGGATTTTCAAGTTAACTTTTTCTTTTCCTTATTATATTTGTTACTCGCTCAATATAGCTAACACCTAATAAGTCGATTACTACTTTTTTATTTGTTTAAGACTAATTGTCTAAAATCCCATTTAATTGCCTTTTAATGCGCGCCAAATTCGGAATTGAAAAATTTTGTCCTTATATATATACCTATTGTCCAGCCTCACAATATAACACAACAATAATTCAACTTATGGCACAATCACCATCTCAGTATACCATCCAGATTATTGCATTTACATCCAAACATTACTATTCATTATAAATTATAGTTAGATACAATTCTTGATATATTCCTAGTACTTACATCCCATTTCATATACACTATGTATACAAAAGAATCCTATCATCTAGGATATAAATGAAAGTAATAAAAAGGTTTATACCTCAACACAAAAGTAATAAACTTGCAGCACACATGTCGAGCTCTTAGTGCAGCACTCTCGCACTCGAGCTTATCTAAAATAATTTGTGAGGGAAAAGAGGGGGTAAGCTAAAGCCCAGTAAGAAATATATGAGAGAGATGCTATGCTCATATCGTTTGAATGCCTATATGTGTATGCCACGAAAATTGAGGTTATGTATAGTAAATCATATTGTATGCATTATAACACATTTACTTAGCTATCCTAGCTATTGTGTCTCATGTTAGGGCTTCAAGGGTATTCATCGAAAGGATTTTTTAAAACTCCTCATTTTCCTGTGCCCTAACACCTACCTTATGTGGTTCACACACGTATATAACACAATCACTAATACATGTGTCATGCATAACTATCAATGTATTAAAAACTAGCATTTATAATGCTGCATATTGAAAGTACTAAAAACATTTCTTGTAACCACACTTACAAAGCATACACAATTCCTACAATAAATTATAAATCTCACTTTCAACGTTCTAAACATAGTAACAAATATAAAATCCAATGCACCATTATATAAATCGAAATATTACCATGAGACATGGTATCTGTAACGTCCCGAATTACAAGACATTTTCAATAACGAAATAGCGGAAGTACAGATATTGGGGCTAACTTTTTCCTTTTTTTTCAGCTACGGGTTGTGTAGTGAGTAGTCTTAATCTTTCAATTTCGGGTTACTATTTGCCTGATCTCGGTTTAAGGTTGATTTCCTTATGTCCCAGTTTATCTCATAACTTAAAATCAATTAAGACAAAATTTCAGTAGCATTTTTGTTAACTGCGAGAGACTCCTATAATACATTTCAGATAGCAAACAGAAATACTATTCATATTCTAACATTTCTGGCTCAAATTGGCCTAACGTACTCTCATATAGTGTAATAGAATGTCCGAAAAAGTTTCATAATTTTTGGATAACCTAAAGTTTTTTAAAAAATTCCCAATTAAATATTAACATATTCTTGACACTATTCACATCAAAACCTGACTTGGTTACATCCTGATTTTTAACCTAGTTTTCGAGAGCAATCACATATTCATACTTATCACATCTCACACTACAATATTGTACAAAATAATCCAATTCCAAGTATAAATGAATAGTAAATTAATATATCGAGCTATGAACTAAAATCTGATGTCTAGCTTGAAACGTCAAGATGAGATACCGCTCTTATCAAATGTTGCTATCTCAACTTAACCTGTGAAAGAAAATGAAGGGGTGAGCTTGGGGAAGATCAGTAAGCCATTACACAAGTGCAGAGATAGTAACAAATAGGATACAGTACAACTAATGCATGCCACACGTGTTTCGTATAAAATCACATATCGATAACTCGTTTAAACTTCATATCACATGTAACTCAATATCACAATCTCATATTTCTAGTCTAGGACTTTAGTGACGCTGTCAAGAGCTTTCAAGGCATTAGATGGGAGGATACTTTGGAGTATCTCATTTCCCCGAGCACTTGACATCACAACTAAAATCCTACATCTAATCACATACACATATGCAATGTCTCATCACAATGCCTTTATGGTAAAACCGATGTCATGCATGCAAAACGATGGAAAGTCGGTTTTGTCAAACCATGAAGTTCTCATAAAAACAATTCAAATATCATGTAACCTCATATACCATGTTCATAAAAATTTCTCATTAGGCAAACCTAGTAATTCAACTGATAGGTAGTGTGAAAGAGGATATAATGGTTGTTTTGTACATTTTTTGGTCCCTTTTCTAATAGCAATTGGAAGGTCTTGGTCATCTTCAATAATTTGGGCTTTGGTTTCACTCTGTAATGCTGGAAAGCTAGTAATTGTTACCTCATTTGAAGGACTTGAGTTGGACTCTTGAACTTGCACAGATCCTGGATTGGCCTTTTTCTGCCTTGAGTACACCAAGTTTTTACCAAATCTCACATCTCCAAGAGCAGATTTGGGGTTAGGTACTGGTTCGGGTTCAGACACATTTGGTGCAGTAGGAGTGGTCTCATTTGACTCAGGTTCAGGTTCACCAACAACTGGGGCATTTGACTCAGGTTCAAACTCAACAGATGGCTCAACAGATAGTTGGGGCATATGATTGGGTTGAGACAAAAGTGAAAGATCAGGCAACCCAAGAAAACTTTCCTTATCTTCCCTAAGACTCTCCCCCTGAAGATAAGGTTGAGTGAAATAGGCCTCTTGTTCATTGAATGTTACATCTCGTGACACATAAAATTTCTTGGACGGAGGATGGTAACACTTATATCCTTTTTGAGTTGAAGAATACCCAACAAAAACACACTTTAGGGCTCTAGGGTCTAGCTTCCCCCTGTCTTGACTATGGATATGAACAAAGGACACACACCCAAAAATGCGAGGTGTAAGATTGTTTGTGGTAGAGAGGTTCGGATAGAATGAAGAAAGCACATCCATTGGACTTTTGAATCCTAGAACTCTAGAGGGTAATCTATTGATGAGATGAGTGGCTGTGAGAACTGCTTCCCCCAGAAACTTTTTGGTACATTTTTTTGATACAATAGTGCTCGGGTTTGGTCTAGAAGGTGCCCATTTTTTTTCGGCGACTCCATTTTGTTGTGGTGTTCTCACACAGGAAGACTCGTGAATTATTCCCTCTCTTTGACAATAAGGGGTAAGAATTTGATTGAAATAATCCTTGGCATTGTCTGACCTAAGTTTTTTAATACTCACATCAAACTGGTTTTTTACCATAGAGAAGAAATTAGGGAACACAGTGCTAACATCTGACTTATGTTTAAGCAAGAAAACCCAAGTAACTCGGGTACAATCATCAATAAAAGTCACAAACCATCGTGCCCTTGACACATTAGCAACAGTAGAGGGACCCCAAATATCAGTGTGAACAAGATAAAAAGGAAAAATGCTTCTTTTATTGCTTATTGGAAAAGGTATACGCATGTGTTTGGCAAGTTCACACACCTCACAATGAAGACTCTCAATATCCAACTTTGTAAACAATGAAGGAAACAGAATTTTAATAACCCTAAATGATGGATGTTCTAATCGACAATGGTAAAGAAAAACTTTCTCCTTACTAGATAACATAGACTTAGACATGAATGAGTGGGGTGATCTGCTCTTGAATATGTTTGACTTGTTTGATTCCGCAAGGTAGTAAAGACCATCCCGTTCTTTAGCAAGTCCAATCGTCCTCCCCGAATCCTTGTCCTAAAATAAACAATAACTACTGTAAAAAGTCACATTACAAAGCAAGTCTTGTGTGAGTTTCTGTACAAAGACAAGAATGGTGGATAGCTTAGGAACATGAAGGACATTTTTCAGGATTATGGATGAGTTTATTCGAACATCTCCTATCCCAGCTACGATTGCTAAGGATCAATCAGCTGTGGCTATTTTCTTATTGCTTGAACATGGTGAGTATGTGGAAAAATGTTTGAATGAGTGGGTCATGTGATCGGTGGCTCCTGAATCCATGATCCAAGATTGAGTAAAGGGTGTTTCTGAGGCATTTAATCCAAATGAAAATAGACGCTTACCTGAATACGTCGAAGTGCAAGTACCTGTAGGTTTCTCGAGGTTACTTAAGAATGATCTCACCCTTTCCACCTCCTTTTGGTTAAGACTTGTTGGTTTCTTTGGTGCTGCAGTGGTTGTTTCTGCAACTACTGACATCTTTTACAAATCAATACTTGCTGAAAGACTGGTGAGAATCAAGGATAATTTGGCAACGAAGGCCAGGCAACAAAGAGAAATCGCTAATGATGAAGAACAGAGGAAAAATCCAGCTATGAATGTTGGAAAACGAACACTCGAAATACTCTGTTTTTTCTTTAGAAAACAGAGCAAAAAAAAAATGGCTATGAAGGCTGGATGAGAAAATGGCTATGAAGGCCTAAGGCAAAAAATCAGCAATGAAGGCTGAAGAAGAAACTGCAGAAAATATCAACAATGAAGGCTGAAAAAGAAACTGCAGAAAAATCAGCAATGAAGGCTGAAAAAGTGATTGATTTCCAAGAAAAAACCTAAAGCTCTTGATACCATGTTAATGTTTAGGGTTTGAATTGAATTGTTTATTGAATAATACGTTTGTTTATATACACAACGCTCTAGCACTAAATCAGGAAACTACTCCTCATACTAATTGAAATCCCTAAACTTTTGGGATCTCAATAAATACATAATTACAACTAAATATATAAACTTGATTCTAGGAAATATTTATTTTCCTAAAATAACACGGTTTCCCACAAATAGCTAAAAGTTATAGTTAATTAGTTATGAGGTTAAAATCATCAACTTAGCAACAACAGAAATAAAATGTCACCAATGCGCCATCAAAACAAAGCAGACAGACATAAATATTTAATACAATCACCGTGACCTCATCAGACTAACTTAAACTCACCTCAAATGTGACATGGCCAAACCCCCCACCTATTTATTGCGCTTTCTCTCTCTCACACACACAAGAGAAGCATTATGAAATACAAGCTTACATGTGCTGCCAAATGAATAAAATATTTAAATAGTTCTACCTTTGAGTTCAATCCACTAGAAGTTAAGTTATACCAGATTAGAGATAGTGGGAAAAAACTCAGTTTCTTAACATACAACCTTTTAAAGAGAGAAAAAAAAGGGAGAGCCTAATACAAATTCAATTAAACTTAAACTCACTTTAAATACTTAAAAAAAGAATCCCAAGTTGGTACCACACCAGCTAACCAGTTGTTTTATATGATAATGATTAGAGATTTGTGAGGTACACTACATATGTGGATACAATTGAAAAAAATAAAAGGAATTTTCTAATGAAGTAAAATCTTAGTTGTAAAATGTATGCAATCAGGGAAGGAAAAAAAAAGAGATAACCATTGTCAGATAAACATAAACAAAACAGGTAATGTGAAAAAAGTTGGTTAACCAAGTTAGAGCAGACTCCAATGCATTTTAAATATTTTTAAAAATAATACTGAGTTAATAGGACATTAAATCAGTCAGATGCTTTTATATGTTTATTTCTCCTAATTATTGAAATGCATTTGCAAGCTAATCATTGCAATTGGGTCAAATAATAACAGACAATATTAGTCATATATATTTTGGTTATATATATTTGTGGATATAAAGAAGCTGTATTTCGAAAAGTGTGAAGCAAACACTTACAGCATCCTTGATTATTGAGGCTAAATATGTAACATGTTGTAAAGCTACATGATGGGCCATTTAGGCTGTAGAATTTCGTCTCATGGCTAGTTTTGTATGGTTGCCATTTCGAAGTCCTGGAGATGTACTGTGGTAATGCTGCAGCAAGTACTTTCTTTCTCAAAATGTTAAGAGTTCCTCACACTCCAAACGTTTTGATATCATCATTTAGTTTGTTAAAGAGAAAATAATGGAATCCATTGCTTGATTGGATTGTAGAGCAGATAATTAAAGAGCTCATTCTTGTTAACTAAGAGTTTGGCTGCTTAAATGCTTTGACGACATAGCACTCGTATGAGGCATATGGAGCCATTCTGTATTAAGTTAGTGGGAGCTCTGTAATGAAATCAATTGCAGTTGTGTGGATGGATTCTTACTTGCCATAAATACATATTTTGTTTGAGCGCATTCTGGTAAATATGGCATTCTATTAAATGAGACATTTTGTATTAGTCTCATATGCTTCCATTAAAGCAATGCATCATTCAGTTTAGATGCATGGACCTAATGGAAATGGATATTGATTTTGTCTTTCATATCATTTCCATTTCACACTTTTAATACTACTATTTTGTTGAAGTCTTTATGAGTTTACGCATTTGTACCCTGTCGGTATGATGCATTCTGAAGCTTATAAAGGCTTGTTGTTGTTGTTGTTAAAGTATTTGTAAGCCTACACATTTGTACCCTTTCGGTACAATGTATCCAGAAGGTCTTATGAATATATATTGATATTATATGATATTTTCATTAATTAACTTAACTGTCCAAGTGGAAGAATGTTGAATTTTCTTAATAATGTGGACTAGTTAAGTATAATTAATATCATATAAATTAATTTGGTAGTATATTTTGTATAAAGTGTGACCTATAATTAATTATATTAAATATATAATATATGTGTATAAACCTATAATAGGATGAGTTTGTACATGAATCCCATGGAGGGAGGTCCCTCCTCTCAACCTCTATATATATGAGGCTGGCCCATTAAGTTTCATAACTTTCGTTGACGAGAGATGAGAGTAATTTCTCCCTCTCTCTCTCTACCTCTCTCTCTCTCACTCTCTTGTTTGGTCTCTGTTTCAAGTCCAAAGGCAATCAATAGAACGCTATCGGAGAGGGCTTCGACAATGCAGTAATATGAGATAGCGGGATTGAGCTCTCGCCCGCATCCAAGTTAGTTTTATGGCGTATTAATTTTGTGTTAGTGACTTGGTGAGGTTTTATTAAATTCCAACATGGTCGACTACTCATGTCCTGCCACGACAGGTCGGCACTGACATTGCACCCGTGCCTACGCCTTACCAATAAGGTGAAGCCTCATCAAATTGACATGGCATATAGAGCCATGTCCTCTAAGATGTCCAGGTCAGAAAAGTTTGCCTATATAATGGAGACTCTCAGATTAGGAGGGGGAGGTCACCATTTTGCCTCATATTCACCTTCTAAAGCAATACGAAGCTCTTTTCTCTCTCATCTCTTCCTCCTCCTCCATTAATCTCGTCGATACCCTAAAATCGATTTTCAGCACAAACAATTTCCTCAAAACCGGCAAGAACAGTTCTCTCCCAGAGGAACATGCAAATTTGTTCATGATAGGATTAGGGTCCCTTTTTCAAATGAAGACAATTAATGCGGTCATTAAAAAAATTTTTATTTTTTGCTGGCATAAATTTTGCCTTAGTAGATTTGTTGATGCAAAGGATTTTATATTATTTGGAAAATCGGACAGCAGATCTGTTTCCCAGTTAATGAGAGAATCAAGCATCCATTTTAGAAGTAAAACTTTATTCTTACTGGTATGCAAAGCCCATTTTCATTGCTCTAGGACCCTTGGTAAGTATACTAAGAGAGCAATAGACGGGTTGATGTCTATCCGTCTATGCTTAGAAATGTCACTCATGTTTTGGTTTCTATCGGTTGACAGTTGATATTCGCTAAAACAGTGCATATTGGTATTGGCAGAAGCCAAACAAGACAGTACTTTGGATCAGTCATTGTTGATGGAATCAAATTTTATCATCTTTTTTAATAAATCACAGATAACTTTTTTTATTTTACAATACGAGATTAATTTTACTTAAATCGAGAGTGAATAAATAGTAAAATTTATCAATAATGACGATTTTAAGATTTGAATCATATTTAAATATTTGAAAAAATATTTCATTTTCGTTTTTTTTAATCATTTGTTATTGGTGAATCCAATTTTATCATTGAAGCTTTGGATCTCACCCCCTCCATTTCTGCAGGATTCATGACTTCCAGTCTTCCACGACAGAATTATAGTATTACAATTTTAGATCATTAATTAAATACGACTCATTGTCGAAACCGACTGCTCCACACGTCTATTTTCTTAGCAACGTAATTGATACATTGTGGCTACAATCCATTGGACCAAAGAGTATTATAATCTTAGAATAGTTAACGGTGGTTAACAAATTAGTCATTAGAGCAGTTAAAATCTGGTTCTGCCATAAATAAAAGAGGAAGCCAACTAACTAGTCAACTCTCAGCAGGCAAGAAACTTGGACATTGTTGTTGCTTCTTCTGGAGGAAGAGGCAAGCCACGGTGCGGTCATCCACTTTTGAAGATGGAAACTTCTTTTTCCATGAGGCGGTAGCTGCCTCCACCACTGCCCTTGCCGCCGCCTGCTCACTCTCTGCCTCCGCCACTATGGAGGCAACTTGGTTGTTATTCAGCACATCCCATACCTTAGAACACAGGCCAAATACAAATGTCATTGAGACTTTTTTTTTTAATAAAAGCATTATTATTTCACTGAAATGGGCTTACCCCATCTGTTGCAAGAACAATGAACTGATCATTTGGAGTTAGGTGGTGATAGAAGATGTCCGGGATTGCAATTATTCCATGGTTCTTGAGTAGGAAGTCTCCAAAAGCTCGAGACATGGCTAGGCCCGGAGAATCTTCATGGGGCAGCCATACACGCTGGATATGTGGTTCTTCCTTTAAAGCAAGTACCCTACCATTGCAATTCCTTATTCGTTCGCCTTCACCTGCATCACAATAATTAATCAACCACTCTAGAAAAAATATTATGGAAAATGCTCTTTAGTCCTCCTAGAATAACTTTATCTTTGATGGTCTGTCCATTTTTTTTTTAGAATTCGAAGGTCACTTTGGATTCTTATTAATCTGGAATTGAGCAATGAATGTGAAAGCTCTCCTAGTGCTGTTTTTTTCATTCTCAAGATTCAAACTCAAAATCTTGTTTAAAGAGCATGGAGTTCATTCCTTTCGGTCCAACAAACGTTGGTTTGATGGTCTGTCTTTACTCCTTAGGAATTAAAGATGCTACGTGAAAGGAAAAGGAAAAGGGTCTTACTGGGTAAACCAGGCTTCAAATCAGTGGTTAATTGAACAGCTTTGATCCCGTTGTCGGTTGTTGTTCCTAGCATCGCCCTCGAATCGCCAAGGTTTGCAATAACAAGATCTTCATCCTTCGAAAAAACCAACAGGAAAAGATGAAACTTGAATTAACAAACTCGTATAATTTGGGTAAGCAAATCATGAATCTCAAAAAACGATTTCTTAAATCACAGCGCTAGCTTTCTTACCTGTCTCACGACAACAACTGCGGTGGTTCCACTGGTAGAGCAGTCCAAATTCTCTTGAAGCTTGATCTCCTTGTCCATCACCTTGAAGGCACCGACTAAAGCCTCTTGCCATTTAAGAAAATCCTTGTTTGGTATTGATCCACCGTCTTTTTTTGCCACCTGATCTTGGAACTTCTTGTCATCTACTGCTGTCTTAATATTTGCTACAGCATTCTTTTGGCTCAGCAAGAGAGATGGCAACCGATTTCTCACCATGTTGCTCACTACGTGACCATTTTTTCCATGGCCATCAAAAACTCCACAAAAAGCTCCACCTTCCATTCCATAGTCCTTGAAGAACAAAATTACCAGAGTTTTAATCAGGAAAAAAAAAAACAGTTCAGCCATGTACTCATCAAAGCCAATATTATTTGCCAAGTTTGATCCGATCTCAATTGAACCATTTGAATTTTTTTGGTTTCAGAAGGAGAAATTAGCAAAATATTCCATTCAAAACTGCCCATATATAATAAAACCGAGGAGTAGTAGCAGTGTGAAACCTGATAAATAATGGCAGCATCCTGGTTCAGTCCTTTGCTTCCCTGCCTAGAGTAAAGAGACCGAGGCGTCTGAATTCCGATCGAAGCAACGTTTTCAGCCATGTAGGGAACCTTTAAATTTTCCTGGCAGTCTTCAGCCTCATGAATCTCTGAAGATGCAACGGATATGCAGATTCCCATCTCAACTGAATACACAAATAAATTTCCTTAATAAATTCCAAGGACTTGTGAAACAGTCTCCTCAAATCTCAATCATGTATTTAAGGACTCCATAACGCGCATGTTAGCAAGATGATAATTATATATTGTAGAGTAAGTGGCTCCCAACTAGCTCAAACCACACTCCAATTCATTAATAAATTCACTTTCTTTTTTTAAATGTTTGAGTGTTTTTATAGACTACCCCAAGATTCACTTAAAGAGGCATATGAGGTGTATTTTTCAAAGATTAGTATCTTTGATAAAACAATCAAACTAATGCCAGAAACACAACCATTGGATCAAATTTTGATTATTTAACATCAGTTACCGTGAACTCAACAGATTTGGAGCAAAATTATAAAAAAGATGCAACAAGATGTTGGTCAACTCTTGCAAGGTGCAAATAAAAACAAATTAAAAAAGGGTTAATCATAGCCTTAGAGTTAAGAGAGCATAATCATGGTTAATTATAGTCTGCCAAGCCAAGCATGCGCAAGTGGAGAAAAGACTTTCGTTTGTGTACGTCCGGCGCATCCATTTGTTTAATCTGAAAATGTTGATCATACGATCATAGCCGTAAAAATTGTGGACTTTCTCTCAGCTCGTTCGATTGTAAAACTTGGTTGATTGTCCAAGTTTACTTTTATTTTATGGATAATAATGTCAAAAAAATTGGTCCCTTTCCGATTAGTCGAATTTTTTTTATGCTGTGCCATGGGAAACCAGTATGATTGAAGGAACAATCATGTCGTGTAGTTTTGAAAGAAGCAGCTGGAAATCGAAATAAATCCTTTTTGTACTTAATAAATTATTGTATGTATTAGGAGTTTTAACTAGAAAATCGTAAGAAGTTTGATTAGGGGAATAAATACTAACAAATTTTGGTCAATTACCATAATAAATATCTTTACATTTTAAGTACTCATGGATTGTGGCTCAGTTAACAACGTAGGTTAAGTTTGTGAGAAGAGCTCTCGGGTTCGACTCCCACTAAACATACCTTTGGAGAGGGGTGAAGAGCTTTAACTGTGATTAAATCTCGAACAGAATTAGTCTCAGATCTTTACATTATAAGTAAAGGTTGCTTGGCAATGTCTTATTTTTGTATTTTAGATTTCTAGATTCATTAAAAAAATTTGTTTTCATACATTGACCATGTAATGTTTTAATTTCATGAGTGAAATTAAAAAAATGTTATGTCTCACATTTTCAATTAATTAAATTTTTTAATTTTACGGTTTGGATGTTTTTAGGTTAATTTACGCACATCTCAATAGGGGTGAGCAAAAATTGTTGGAACCGAAAAAACCGACCGAACCGTTCGGTTTTCGGTTTGTTCGGTTCAGTTTAATCAGTTTTTCGGTTTGTTCGGTTCGGTTTAATCGATTTTATTGGTTAAATCGATCGGTGGTCGGTTTATATAAATGGTAAACCGAACCGACCGAAAAACCGATTTACCCAAAAAATAAATTATAAATATAAATATATATTAGATAAATATTATATCTATGTTTTTAAGTTAGTAAATTTATGAACAATATTGGTTATTTATCTTTTTTTGGTGAAGTTTTATGCATTTATTTGGATAACATGTTGTAAATCTTGTAGGAAATATTAATAAAACAAATTTATATTATATACTTTTATACATTTATTTACCAAAGCTTTAAATTCGGTTTTAACCTTGCAAAACCGAACTGACCGAATCAATTCGGTTTGGTTCGGTTCGGTTTGTGAGTTTCATTCAAGTCGGTTTCGGTTTTGTGCCTAAGGGATCAGTTTTTTTCGGTTTTTTCAGTTTTGTGAACCGAAACCGACCGAATAGACCGAATGCTCACCCCTGCATATCAAGACTAATTTTTTACTATACGATCTTAAAAGTACACCTCTCACATCAACTTTGTGTATTTTAATTAATTATTTTAATATATGCTAAGAACATGTTTCACCTTATTAATATAGTTCAAAGATTCAAAAGCTTTATCGTATTTGAAGTAATATGTTTTCTTCTTTTTTTTACATCAAAATACTTATTTCCTCAAGTTTTAACCAAGAGAATTTTGGAGATGATATTTGATATGGCATAATAGAATTTTCATTTCCTTTTTCTTGAGTTCGTTTAGTCCCTCGTACCGACAAATTGCTTTTCCTAAGGACTATCTGTTAACCAAAGGGATGGGAAGATTAACATCTACGTACGATTTCAGGTTTTTTAGTTGTTTACACCATTACATGGATGACCAAACGGAGATAATCATGCCAACTCGCCTGCAACCATTGACTGCGTTTTTAACAATTATTCACAAGAATTTTCTTTTTTCAAGACTTCATTGAGCGTTGAGTATATCTGATTCTTATTCTTTAAGTGCAATAATTGATTCCAACCCAGTATTAAAATTAAATAGAGAAAAAAAATATTCACACGATTTCTACTCGAGTTTTTTCGCTTTTGGCTCAATCAGCTATAGCTCTATTCCTTGATCAGCGAATGTACCAGGCTAGAAGCCTATGAACGCGCTTTAATGATGACAAGGATGAACATAATCCCAACATTTTGATCCCTGCTATTATCTTTTAAAAGCACGCTTCATTCTTCTTTAGTCAAATTACTCATCCTTCAACTCCTTCCATGTCAGACTTCCAGTGTTTTGCATCAGTAGTTTGGATAACCCAGACATCTTGTCAGATAAAGAAATTTCATCTAAATGCCGACTTCTATTTCTATAACACTACAATAATTCTTGAATGGGATTCGTAATCAAAAGCAAATGCTAGGGAGCGTTGAACTTGGGAGATAAGACTCTCAAATCAAAGTATTGATAAGGAGGATTGATGGTAAGTTAGAATAATCCATTATTATACAATAAAAAAGCAATGCATTTGGATCAAGAATAAATATGCACCAACATTATACAATAAGGATGCATTAGGATCAAGCATGCTAGACCGATGGAAAACACCATCACCATTCATGAATTCGGTGTGCATCAAATCAAGGGGATATAAAAATAAATATGCACCTCCTTATGTGGACTGTGGTTAATGTGCTGCAAGCTGCAAACATTAACAAATGTTGGATCTGAGGTTTTTAAAACTGCTGCTCCTCTACATGCCTTGTCTGGCATGCCAAAAGGGATGCTCCTGCGGTTGCCTGTGACGTTTTAAGAAGGTTCACATTGTTTCATCCATTAATGCATAACAAGTTAACAAGTATGATTGATGCACTTATCAGTCAGTAGACATTGCAGCATCTTCCTACAAAAAGCTGAAACATAAAATGTAAAATATATCCCAGATTAGATAAGCAATTACTCTGTAAATATTGCATCTTATATTAAATGGAACAGTTTCACAAACACACACAAAAAGGCTTAATCTGTACAGAATGTTTGCAGAAGATTAAATAGGTTACTTGTCCATGTATCTTATTTCAGCACATCCAGAATGCATTGATATGACCCAAGGATTGAAGCAGGATGAAGATTTGGTGGTTGATATTCTCACTGGCTGGTGGATACATTAACATTCTCTTCACCATTTGCTGATTCAGCTGACTTCTTCATAAGAGCCTTGGGTATATCACAGTCGTCTTGAGGGCATCGCTGTTGAGGGTGTGACAACAACATAGACATGAAACGAAAGAGGGTACGCGGTAACCCATGTCCACTCTCATGGATGTATCCTTCATACTCACTAACATGTTCAAGCGCATCAACAAGTGCATCATAGACAGCCTGGGGACAGTTATCCGGTCCAGGCTTGTTGTGGAGGTACATCACATCCAATGTGAAGAGTTTCTGGTTCACAGGCCATTGATGATGAGGTCGCACCGATGATCTGCAGTATATAAGAATCTAAAAGACAGCAAAATATCACACTTGTGTCAGAACTTTGAGGAAGAATGAGGAAATAAAGACATTTAGATTCACATAACAAAAGTTCATAACTTAAATCTTTACAATAAAAGGCAGTGAAGTGAACCAATCATTCATAGAAATTCATTCAACAATAGATGCCTTGAAATTATAAACAATATCATCTAAGCAGAAGTACTATGGATAATTCAAGATAAGTGACTATAACCTAATGGCAGCTACTAGCTACACTTAGTGAAGGTCTCCAGTTCTAATCTTCCCCCCAACAAGCAATGATACAAACGGTTAGAAGAGGAAAAGAAATGCATACTGACCACTCTTAAAATCCGGTTCTGAGAACGTGATTTCTTGGCTTCATGAGCTGCTAAGCGGAATAAATTGGTGAGATCCGCTTGGCCAGAAGAGACAGTGCTAGCCGAGAGTGCCCGAACCGCAGCAATGGTAGACTCAACATCACCGCTGAACTCTTTCCTAAGCTATAAAACCATAACAAATGAAAACGAAATGAATAAATCTCAAACCCGTTATTCAAATTAATGAAATCATAGACTGTATTCTTCTTTTATTTTCCACAAATCAAATCAAATCAATCTTAAAAAAAATAGAAAAGAAAAGGAGAAAGGGAAAGTACCCAAGAGGCGGATTTGGAGAGAGTGGCGAAAGCGAAGCGGTGATCGGGGTTGATAGAGAGCTTGGAGTTGACGAAGAGAAGGATGGCTTGCTTTATTGAATCCAATCTGGTGACTCCCGCTGTTTTCATTTCGACAAGCGACTCTGCGTCCACATCCACGCAAAATATTATGTCCTCGTTGTTTATTCGCGTCGGTTTCAAGGTGTAACGCCCTGCTCCTCCCGCCGACGCGTCTTCTTCCATTCCTTCCACTTTCATTTTCCCTCGATGCCCTTCCTTCGGGAGAGAAGAAGACATTGCAACCAAACAAGGGGGAAGCGGAGGAGGAGGGGGAAAGGAAACTGCCAAAGAGACGATTGAAACGGTGCGTTTTTTAAATTTGCACAAAAAAAAAAAATCAACGGTGTCGTTGCACTTGTATAAAGGTCGAAGAAACGGTGCGTATTTGCCTCGTTTTTTCAGTTTCTATTTTTCTCGGGAGGTCTTGCTCTGTTTCTTCTGCTATTTTCGGTTTTTGCTTCATTGCGTCTTTGGGTGTGAAAGTGAGAGCTCAGGCGAAAATGGCATGTACGCATGACCACAGCTGCAAAGTTCACGAGTATTCTTCTAATTGGTCTCTTTACAAGCACATCGACCTTTCGAAGGTCCTTTCTCTTAATTTTTTTCTGGAATATTTTGAAGATTCAACCGACTCATTACTGACTTTTGTTGTCCCTGATAGATATTTGAAGTAAATTTTCGTTTTATTTTTCTAAAATCCTATTTGAAAAAATTTACATGTTGCTTTTGTTTCTTGTAAGTTTGGTTTTTGTTTAGGTAACTGCTTTGAATGAGGCTAATCCAGGAAGTGTTAAATCGGTGTTTAAAGCTTGGGAGGAGCGCTTGAATTCTTCTGGGGTAATTGTTTTTATCGTTTGATTAAATTACTTCATCTTTTTCTGTTATTTTATTTCATGCATTAGCCCTTTTCTTTGTATGAAACAAATGAACAAATGCATTCATATAAGTACCAATGTATGAATGAGAGCATGGAACTACTTCTGCAGTCTTATGTTTGTGCTAATATGCTTCTGGGAAAAATATTCCTTATTATGCATCAAAGCGTCGGTCATTTTCATGATATGTGATAGCTTAATGAGGTTTTTGAACTATGGTAGGAACACTCGGAAAGCAATGAGGGGGATCCTGAGTTACTTGTTTATATTCCGTAAGTGTTTACTTCTAGATGTTTTAGTGCCTTTTATTTTATGAATTGAAAGTTCAATCTGAAGTTCATGTCTTACTTGCATGGATTTTCTAACCACAATCTACATCTGCAGTTTTATTGTCATAGCAGTGTGTCCATCTTAAAACTTTGGTGTTTGAGGCCAAGTGAAGGAGGCATGCTGGTTGAATCTCAAAAAAAGGGACAAATCTATAATTTGTGTTTCATTGCTAATTAGTTTTCCATATGATTTTTACCCCACATGGCTTGTCTTTCCAATGTTTTCTCATACATATTTATTGGTATGTTCCTTGCTTGCTAACTCAAAAATGTTTTAAATGTGTATTGTGAGTCAAGTTATCAAGGGTATTGGTTCATTTCTAATATTGTTGAATGAATATTGATCATTGTTCTTTTTCTTGGTTCGGAATTTATTATGTTCCAGAAGTGCTTGCCTGATTTCTCATATACTTGTTGTATTTATTCTAATAGATTTACATCAGATGTTAAGATCAAGAGTATATCAGTTTTTGGTGGTGCCGATGGAACAAGTTCGTCTAAAATGAGAGTGTAAGTTCATATTACTAACCAAGTGGTTACATCAATTCTTAATTTCAGTTAGCACTTAGCAATGAAGGTTAATGTTCAAAATTGATTGAATGTCTTTTTAACTGCTTTCACACTGAAGATATCTTTGATTTTGGTTCCTCATATTCCAAAGGACATAATATTGTAGTGTTTTAAAAGGATTTCTTCTGTCTGTATGGCTTTCTTTGTGATATTTATAAAAGTTTTTTTTTTTTCAATTTGCATTGAATAGGTTTATCAATCGGAATGGCATTGACTTCTGTGATGCTCAAAGCATGCAACCTGTTCAGGTATTGCTCATCTTCCCTTCCATGAAATATACTTATAAATTCCATGATGTTTACCTAAACCGATTACATTTTGTTTCAAGGCGTGGGATTTGGTTGAAAATTTGCATGGAGTATTAGAATACCAGGCAAGTTAGGTACTTACCTGCTTCACACAGTGTTTGCCTTTCTTTAGGAATATTATGATTCATTTGTGAGCAGTTAACTTGCTTATTTATTTTGCATGAAGACTTGTTTCACTTGGCACCGACAATGTTAAGTTGATGCTAATAAGACATTTTTAAAATGGCAGAGGCCTGACTCATTCTTTTTGTTTTCTAGTTGCTGATGCCATATTAACATAGATATTTAGGTATTCAAAATTTCAAAGTGTGGCAAGCATTACATTGCATTTCCCTGAGAGTTTTGGTGGTGACACTACTCAATTTCGCTACATTGGTTTTAAAGTTGAAGCCACACAGGTACTTCGCTTGACAAAGCTCAGATTCCCTAATGAAATTTTGGTTCTTCAAATGATATCTTTCCTGAGTATAATTGACAGGGATGTTGTCGCGACAATTGTTTATGAAATTACCCCCAATCCTTCTGATCACAAGTAAGTTTTTGCTCTTGCTAAATGATTATGTACTGGGGTTGCCATTGTCGTAAGGATTGTAGCCTGCTTTGTTGTGGAATCTTGAATTATTTTGCTAATTTGTAGATATATGTCTTAATGCTGTAAAACTTGCTCATGCCTTTAAAAGCTAGGCAACATATTGGCAGCTGACATAGATATGTTCATAGCCTTTTCCAAGTAAATGTTGTAAAAACTATTATTTTGAGTAACTTTCCAGATGTCCATACAGGAGGTTGGTTCAGTATAGCATCTGAACGTATAAAAAAGTTTATTCATCAGAAATCATTGCGTCATGCCGGACCCGGGCTGAAACTGATGGAGGCCTTTCTCACGTGGAATAAAGAATTTGTGCTACCTCTGGCTGTACTTGCAAGAATCTGACACTCGTTGTATACATTCTATGGTTAAAATTACACAATGTTGTAATAACTTGATGTTACATCTACCCACCGGGTTATTTTGTTCTTTTATTTCAATCATCTTGCCAAAGATTGTATGCTCCATATAATGTGGGAATGAATAGTTTAATCTTTAAGAAAAGTCGAATCACGCAGGCAACATTGCATCTGCGATTTCCATTTGCTACCACAATGGGTTTCAGTTTGGGAACTCTTTGATCAAGTTCACCTATTCCAAGCTAGTTGATATCTCGGACTATAAACATTTTTCCTTTTGTTTTTGGCCGAGGGGATTTAAGCGTTTGGATCATGTCTTTCCTTTTAAGAGAGAAATCCTATCATGTGAGTATTGGTTGGTTTATGTTTAGGTCCAATGTAGTTGAAAAATGTGGCATTTTCAGGTTTTAGGTAAATGCGTACAAAGGTTTCCGGTTATTAGTAGACAACTTTAAACACGGAAGGATCATAGATGTCATGATATTAAAATAATATTAAAATAATATGAACTGAAGTTTTAATAAAAATTATATATAGATTTGATAAAAATTAAAAAATTAACTTATATTTAACGTGTTAATACAAATTATAATATAGTAAATTATATTTTATATATTTAATACGAAATAAATACAACATAAATATACAAATTAAATTACTGGTGCACTACCTTTTAAAGAAAAATTTATTGCTTTATTTTATACTGTACTCGTGAGTTGCATACAAGCTAATCATGAATTACTTAAGTGCAGGTAGATAAATTAATAACAGCCGCTACTTACACTAGCTTTTTAACACATTATTAAGGACAAAAATCCATCTTAGAGAGAGGAAAGTGTTGTCACATATTTTTTGGTATTATTATATAAAAAATTATATGAAGCAGAGTCTTGCTACTATCCAATTTTAGATAGCTTAGGCCCAATTACATTGGACCTATTCCAATTCATAGTCCAAAAAAGCCCAAAGATCTCAGAATTTGATTTGACTAGAGGTAGATTAAGTAGATCTGCTACTTCCTTAGATGAAAAACGCGGAATGAGTGGATACAAAACCACCAACTCACACCTTAAATGGTAAACTGATAGGAAGTGACTTCATTTTTGCCAAAAGCCTCTCACTCATGCATTTTTTGTGCACAAAGGACGTGAATTACATGCACCACAAGCTATCTTCTATAATGGGAGATGCAATATAGAACCAAAGGTATGAACTCTCTTATCTACATTTATACTCTCTTATTCTATACCAAAATTCTCTCAAAACCTCGTATTGACTTAAATATAGGAGCAAGTCTTATTAAAAAAAAAACTTTAATAAATCTTCTATTTTACAGGTTGATCTAAAGAAAAAGGAGTTGATCCACTATCTATAAGCCAGTCATTTTTCTAGCATCAACAAGTCTTTAAATTTTATAAGTTATCAAGGAGACATTGACAGATATTCTTTAAAATATATTAAAAAATTAATTAATAAAAATATATAATGTGACAATTTTAACTTTACTTGTTTAGTTAAAACTTTTCACTATTATCAAATATGAACTATATATATTATCGCAAAAGATTTTCTAAAAAAACATATTTTTGTAATTTTTTTTATTACAACATATTTTTATAAAATGAGAAAGGAGTAACATTGCATAGTAATTTCTAAAGTCTACTATAACTTCTGACAAATTTTGTTAAAAGGCAAAAAAATTGCAAAGGCAGCCCGTCTATTTGTGTGTTTTAATTATACGTATTCTCATTCATTTTACTGTATGAGATTAATTAAGTTTTGACTTAATTGTTTGCAGCTAATGATCTTATTGTTTTTTGCAGGTACTATGGTGGCAATGAATACATTGATGAACTTGAAACACTTTGCTAGAAGAGGGCTTGGGCAGCATATCACTTAGATGAAAAGATGTGGGGCATTAATGTTCAACCATTGTCAGGTTCTCCTGCTAATGTCGAGGTTTATACTGCAATTCTTAATCCACATGATCGAATAATGGTAATATGCTTCTGCTGGTTTTAGCTGCTGTAATTTAATTCTCTCTTTTGGATAATTCAGAAATCAATAATTTCTTATTATAACTGGTATAGGGTCTGGATTTACCTCACGGGGGACACTTGTCACATGGATTTACGACTCCTAAAAGACGAGTATCTGGCACATCAATTTATTTTGAGTCTATGCCTTATCGACTTGATGAATCCAAAGGTTATGATGCATCCTTATTATTAGACTTACGAAGGTTTATTGGCTTCCACATTGGTTTGATGGTTGATTAAATTATCTAAAATTTGGAATAGGCCTTGTTGATTATGACATGCTTGAAAAAACGGCTACTCTCTTTCGACCAAAACTCATAATTGCCGGTGCCAGTGCCTAACCTCGAGATTTTGACTATCCTCGCATGAGGAAGGTAAACACTAATGTGCTTGCTGGTTGTGCTGTAATGCCTACCAAAATCTACCTATGGTTGAATGAAAACTTTTTTTTTTCCATGTATAGCATAAATTTTAGCACAGAACTTACTAGAATTGATGTCTGTTGGAAGATTGCAGATGCTGTTGGTGCATTTCTAATGATGGATATGGCTCATATAAGTGGACTTGTTGCTGCTTCTGTAGTTGCTGACCTCTTCGAATATTGTGATATTGTGACAACAACTACACACAAGGTTTGGGATGCACATTTTCAATTGCCGTGTTGAACACTGTGCATGTTCAATTCGCTTGACAGTTGACACATTGCTAGTTTTTCTTGTCGAAATATACAGTTTTCACTTTGTTTGGATCATGATTTACTTATCATGTGCATTAGAAAGATCTGCTCTGCCCATAAACTCACCAATACTGCTTTGTATTAATTTCCATGTGAATAACCCACTGATTTTCTTACTATTTTTAGTCTTTGAGAGGTCCAAGAGGTGGCATGATCTTCTTCGAGAAGGATCCTGTTCTTGGAGTTGATTTAAAAACTGCCATCAACAATGCTGTTTTTCCAGGTTTACAGGTTAGTTTGACATCTTTTGCTCATATTACTAAACTGAATTCCCTATTTCAACCTTCTTCTGACTTTCAATCTGAGGCTTTTAAGTTATGAAACTAGTTACATATTCTGAAAGGCATAACGTTGCCTATGCAGGGTGGTCCTCATAACCACACAATTGGTGGACTAGCAGTTTGCTTAAAACATGCACAGTCGCCCGATTTCAAGGCTTACCAGAATCAGGTTCTGTCCTTCAAAGATAAAAAAGTTCAGTCGAAGTTATGTACTGATGATCAAATCTAATATGGGTACTTAATCCTGCAGGTAGTGTCTAATTGTAGAGCTCTTGTAAGCCAATTAGTTGAACTTGGCTACAAGTTGGTTTCTGATGGCAGTGACTGTTGTATATATATTACCAAAGTCATATCTCAAAATCATTTAGATTGCATTTATGTTAAAGAAATGGAATTGGAAGTATGAAAAATGAGTTTGGAATCAAGAAAATGCTTGGTTAATTGACTGCCCAAAAGAGCAGTCGACTGTCCTATGTATCGAAGCCTTCTGGAAACATTTTTAGCATGGAATTTGACTTACATATAGGGAAGCTGACTGCCCCAAGTAAAATTAGGTTCTATTTTGAAAATACACTAGGCAAGTCGACTCTCCTTTTCGGGCATCCGACTTCCCTTTCTGGAAACTGAAAAAATATGTCCGTTGGACATGTTTCTTCATTCCAAAAGTCATGGTTCTTCATTCAAATGATGCCTAATCATGAAAGGGTGTTTATAATACCGTTTTGAGTCTATAAATACTTCCAGTTTTATAGAATTTAACACAATCTTCTACATTCTTTCACTCAAAATCAGATTCTCTTCTTGCATTCTTTTTCTTTGGTTTGGTTCAAGTGAGTTCAAGAGAGAAACTCAAAGTGCAATTGATTTTCTTTTGGAATAGGCATTGTATCCTGAGAACAATGTTTCCTAAACCATTTGCACTAGTGTGGGGAAACTATTGTTTTTAAAATAGTTTCCTGGAAATGCCTTGCCTACCGAAATTTCTTCTTCAACTTGTTTGCAGCAGTACACCATCCACACTAAGGAGTTTTGCATACAACAGTGACAATCACCTTGTACTTGTGGATTTGAGGCCATTGGTGAGTTGTATCTCTGCAAGACAGGCGCCATGTGTTAATCTTCAAAACCTGAGTAGCACTGGAAGTATTGTTCAGATTTTTTAATATACACTTTATGCTCCTTTTGCCTCTTTCTTTATATGGAGTAACTTCTCCTTGAACAGGGTATCGATGGGGCTCGAGTGGAGAAAATACTTGAAATGGCCTCTATCACCTTGAACAAAAATTCAGTGCCCAGTGAGTTCTACCTTATTTACATGTTTTAACTTTGTCTTTTAAATTCATTTGAAATTTTCTTTTTCTTTTGTCACAAGAACTTGTACATCTCAAATTTTGCAGGGGATAAGAGTGCACTTGTGCTGGATGGCATTCGCATTGGATCACCTGCCATGACCACTAGAGGATTTAGAGAAAAGGAATTCACAGCTATTGCTGACTTCATCCACGAGGGTGTACAAATAACTATTGATGCTAAAGGATTAGTTTCTAGATCAAAGCTCCAAGAGTTCTTGAAGTTTGTGGCATCTCCCGATTTTCTGTTGATTGATAAGGTGTCAAATCTCCGTAGTAGAGTCGAAGCACTTACAACCCAATTTCCCACCCCTAGCGTATAAATGATCACATGAAAATATGAGAGAAATCCAACACAGGTTTCAGGGTTTGTATTTGAATGTATTAATAGATTTATAAAAAAAAAAATTGAAGTGTTGTTGAGATCTAGTGATGAAATAAATCATGATTTACTTTTCTCAATGGTAACTGCTCTACTAATTAGTATCCATTCAAAGAGATAGATGCATTGGCATATTATTTCTCAGCAATCCTATGGTGCTATATTGTTAAATTTGCTATCCTATGGGTTGTCTTCCATTTTGGAGAAGAAAGTGGGTGTAGTGTAGGCTGGTGTTGGTGCTAAGCTTAATGATAATAAGTTCAAGCCTAAATGGGAGGGGAGTAAATGAGTCTAAGTTAGTTATTCGTGAACTTTTTGAATTCGATTTAATGATTATTTAAGTTTGACTTTTTTTTTTAGTTGAGCTCTAGTTCAAATTATTTGAGTAACGAGTCAAGTTGAATTTAAATATTTTAATATTCAGCTCCAGCAACTTGTGAGCTTAATCGAGCTTATTTTTAATATATATTTTAATATTTTATTATTAATTTACCATTTCACTTTCATGAAATATGGTTAAAATTAACAAATCGAATTTATCGAGTCGAGCTTGAGTAGCTCGAGTTTCAAAATCACACTTGATTAAACTCTAGCCAAATTTCAAGTCTCTAGATTTTAAGCCGAATCTAGACGAGTTCAAGTTTGATACTAGATCATCTCGACTTGGTTCAATTACACTCGTACTCAAGGTAATGAAATTACCATAATAAATTGATTAATCAATATAATCCTCAAAAACAATTGTTATGTTAAGTATAAATGTTTAAGTGTACGTGTATAAATATTGAAAAAACTAAAACTATAATTGCAATATAAATATTTTTATGATGGACCACAATAAATTTGAAAAATAACCAAAAAAATGTCAAAAAATAGTCAACAAAAATAAATTTTATTTCTCGCTTTGAATTTATTGTTTCTAGATTGATTTATTGGTGGAATCGAGGATTATTGTTTGAATTGTTTTCGACCAAAGATTTAGGTTTTTTAAGGAGATGGTGTTTCGGTTTAGAGGATTTTGGTGGTTTGAATATGGATTAATTAAGTTGAATGTTGTTTTGGCTTGAAATCTGATTGAATTTGATGAATTTTGTTTGCTACTGGTTATGGCCTACTCTGAAATAGTGTTTTGGTTTTAAAATGGTCATCTGGGTTCAAGCATCAAGGTCGAGCATGAGCATTGAGTTCAAGCTCAAACATGAAAGTCAAACAGCTTAAACCAATCTAATCAAACAAATTCGAGTGTTCAATTTTTATCTCGAGTCAAACTTGAACTCAAACTAAGACTCAATCAAGTTTGAGTCAAATATTGAATAATGAGCTTTAGAGTCAAGTTCGAGCTTGAACACCTCACTTTACCAACCTGATACGGTTCAATTATACCTCTAATCTTTTTAGGCCATCTTTCTTCCTAGGCTGTGTACCTTTAAACCTAGTATCCTTTAATTTGACTACCATCACATATTGTATTCTATTCCCCACTTTTCAATTTCCACATAATACCTATTCTATTTCCCTATTATTCCAACCTGAGAACTAAACGCACAATAGTAAATATTCCATGCATTCTGCGACTGTTTTAACAATTTCAAACAAGCTGACATCAGTCACCCTTTTTTAACTAATTTTGGATTAATTCTTAATATCAAATTAATTAATTTGTAAACATTATATGCTTAATTACTTGAAACGACTTTGTTGACATTAGACCTCTAACAGAAGGAGGCGGCAATATTTATTGCTATTACATTGATTTTGGAAGAAAATATTTGCATCTATGGTTTTCTTTTTTACGAGGTTTAATCCGTCTATTTCCCTAAAATTCCTTGAAGCTATATTGTGATTTGTTAGTGATGAGAAGAAATGAACACTATTACAATTAGAGGGGGTAAATGTGCAGGTCGGATCGGGTTTGAGTTGGGTTATTTTGCATTGGATCATTTTGGGTTAAGGAAAAATCGGATTATTTCGAGTTTAGATCATTTTGGATTCGGATAAGATTTGGTTTAGGTCAAAAAAAAATCGGTCTATTTCAGGTTCGAATCATTTCGAATTCGGATAAGGTTGGGTTTTGGTAAATTTGAATTCAAATCAATTTGTGTTCGGATTAATTTGGATTCGAATTACATAAAGTTTGGGTTGTTGACTTTTTTGGTCAATTCGAGTTGGTCGAATTTGGATTCGGGTCAGTCGAATTGGATTCGGGTAGAGTGGATAGGTTTTTTTGGTTAAGTCTTGATTATCTCTATGTGATTTGTCTAGTATGAGAATCAACTGAAATCATATTTAAAAAATTTACAAAACTCATGAAAATAAAATTTTATTCTTACATGACATATAATAAAATTGGGATTGAAATAATCAAAATATTTAATAAACTATGTGATACTTTTCTTTATAATATATTTACCAATATTCATAAATTAATTACGTTTTTTCATTTTATTTTTATTATCTATAATAATTAATAACTTTATTAATTAAAGTGATTTAATAATCTCTACTAAATATCATAATATAATACAATACATATATTTAATTTCTCTTAATTTTTTTATAGAATAATTAGAGACATTAAGTGTAGGTGATATAACTTCTGTATTCTATTATAAATTAGCCATTAAATAATTATACATTAAGTTCGAATGAATATAATATAAAAATGAATATTTAAGTTTAACTAGATTGAAAAAAAAAACACTCATATTATTAAAAAATTATATTTTTAATATAATAAAGTACTTTGATAATTAATTTTAACATTTAAATATTTATTGATAATATTAAATTTAAATTTGAATATTTTCGAGTTTAAGTTATTTTTTAGGATTTATATATGATGCACTGACAGTATATAGTTTCTATACACTGTCAATGCATCAGAAGTTGACACTTCATCAATAAACCCTTATATGCAAATATAAATAAATTTTTTTAATTTACCAATAAAGGCTTATTGATGAGGTGTCAACTTTTGATGCATTGACAGTGTGTAGAAACTATACACTGTCAGTACATCATATACAAACTCTATTTTTTATTTGAATCAATTTGAATTCAAGTCAATTTGGATTCGAATCAAATTGAGTTTAAATTAATTTAAATTCGGATGATTTTGAGTTCAAATTAAGTCAGGTTTAAATCAATGTAAATTCAAATCAATTTAATTTCAGATTAATTCGAATTCAAATCGAGATAGATTTGAATTGTTAACTATTTTAATCAAATCGATTGAGTTTAATTTTAGATTAAAGATTTATATATGGTACATTGATAGTGTATAATTTCTATACACTGTCAATGCATCAAAGATTGACACCTCATCAATAGACTTTTATATGCAAAGATAAATAATTTTTTTAATTTACCCATAAAAGCTTATTAATGAGATGTCCAACTTCTGACATATTGACACTATATAAAAATTATACACTGTCAATACATCATATACAAACTCTTAAATTAATCGAGCTGGCTTTTCGTATGCGTCAATTTTTGCCACTTCTAATTATAGTCATCTCTCTTTTTTTTTGGTTACATTATTAGTCAATCTCTGTTTACACTGCTAGATAAAATGCTGAATCTTGGGCAGAGTATAGGCTTTCCAAATGCATTTCCCGCTAGTATACAACTTAATTATTTGAAGTGGGAACTAATTTTCTTCACAACCTCCACGTTAAAATGGATACAATTGGTAATATCAGATCAATACATTTGAGACTAAACCTCGGTTGTCTGCGAATCTCTGATAACCAAAGGACCTTCCGTCCAGAATAAAGAGTCAGGATTGTTGCAAATGAGTAATGACACGCATCCTGTAATCAGTAAAACAAGCAACTGTCAAAGTGCTACTCAAACTTACATTAAAAAAAAGAAATCATAAAGGGGTCTTAGATAAGCACAGGAATGAAACAAAAAAAGGTATAATGTCAACAAGAAGTACTAAAACAGGGAAGTAAGAAGTGGGGTCGACAGAGACTGTTGCCAAAAATTGCCTAATTGCTAATATGAAATTAGAAAAATATTTCAAGCAATCTTCTTGCAGCTGGTTTCCCTTGGCTCCTGGGGGCAGATGAGGCACCATGCTGACTCAAATTGCGGAGCCAACAACATGGTTGAGACTTGAGACTATAAATGTATAATCATGCAGGCAGCAGACTCATTCAATACCAATAATACAAAACAATTAGCCAAAAACAGTACATAATTGGAGGAATATAACAGAATTCAGACGCTGAAGAGGGTGAATGACAAGACAAAATCGTCACAAATTTAGCTGCTTTAAATTTGAAGGAAACCATGGAGAAGAAGAGGCTCCCTCCAATCGTGTAAGTAGCTCAGTTTGGGCACCATGCAAAAGGTGGATTGCTACTGTAAACAACAAACACCCGTGTCTGACTGGATGCCCATCAGCTTTTGAGCTCCTAAAAATTCTATAATGCAACTCACATACTCTTTTTAAAGCACAATAAAATAACTGACCCAAGAGCATTAAATAAAGCCCCAAAATTTTGAAGGAAAATAAGACAATAGTGAAATATAAACGGGTTATTGTGTCATGAAACAACGGTGAGTTGCATGGGTCTTCTCCCGTTTAACTAAATCTTGGCTCCAAGCGGCAGTCAGGTCGCCATGGATCGGCACCTGCTGTTGACTCTGTTATGGAGCCAATCTCTATCACTAAAATCAATTTAATATCCCATTCGATCGGATTTTTCAAACAAAAAAGTAAAAACCAAATAAAATTTATTATTCTAGTAGTCAGTTGAGCAACTCTGTAAAAAGGGTTTAATACGAAGCAAGAAAGACGGAAATTTCGAGTGCCTAAAAAAGATCATGCATCCAATTGACTGAAAATTTCTTCGGCAACCAATTCCGAGGTAACAAGAAAATTTCTAGTCTTTGATCTAGATTTTAACTAGCTACCCAAGTAACCAAATAATATGATAAGAAAAATATCTATAGAAAAAATATATAGTATTTACCTTTGCTGCTTTGCCTGCAGTATTAAGGTTTGGAATCTAACCAAAGTGAACTGAAAGAGGAGGGAAGATGAGTTGAGACTGAAGAGGCTTAAGGCAGCGAAGCAAAGTACCCTGTTAAATAAGACGTTGAAGCTTGCCTTTTATATAGAGGTTTCTCCAAAACCCTAAAATCATTAGTTGTGGTCGAAATTACTTAAATAGACAGTGATTTAATAATCTTTTATATATATATATATATATATTTATATTTATAAATATATATAAACTTGATTCAAAATAAAACATCTTATATATATATATATATATATATATAAAAACTTGATTCAAAGTAAAAATTTTATATGGATAACCTAAAATTTTGACACATGTAATATTTTAAAATTAAAATAATAATTTTTTAATTTTCAAAAAGATAAAAATCTATACATATTAAAAATACAAAACAAATAAATTATTTCTTTAAATCAAGTGTATATTTCAAATTTTACAAGACAAATATCTATATATATTAAAATTAAAGAAAAAATTCATATATAATTTATTAATTTTTTTTTCACATCTTTCATCAATATACAAAATATATTTATAGAAATAATTAATTTTGATATAAATTTTTTATTTGGATGCACTTTTTAAAGAAAAAAACATACATATTTCATATAAACACTAAACAGTAGGCATGCAGGGTAAAATGAATTTTTTTTCATCGTTAAATTATAAAATGCTCATCAAGAGTTATTTGATCATTGATCAAAGGTTAAACTTTTAATTTCAATAAAATTCAGTTTTTTATAATAATCTTATATCTTATATAAATATATAAAAGTTTACGTAGATAACTTAACTTTTTTATACTTAAAATAATGAATTAATTTTAAATTCTATAAAATAATCCTATTAAATTATTTATTTAGGTTTAAATATTTAAAATTAAAAAAAATTCAACCGTTTTAACAACATTTAAATCAAATAAAATTTATCTTAAGATTTGATTTTTCTTTTATCACTTATTATGTTATTTTTAAATTAAAAAATATCCATATATTTTAATAGGAATTATCCTAAAGTTTATATTATCTTAAATGTTGTATTTAATTATTTTGAATTGATTAAATTAAAAAAATCAAATAATAAATTATTTTTTATTTTTATTTACATTTACATTTTTTCTTTAAAAAATAGAGTTTTCAACTCTAATTAATTAAAATAAGATTAATTTATAATCATTTAAAGTAAAATTTTAAAAATAAATCAGTTTCAAATATGAAATATTAACCAATAATCTATTAATGATTAATGTAGTAAGAATTGCTTTAATTAATACTGTAGCTATTTAATTAATTTATTTAATATTTAATATTCATTATATATTTTTAAAATTTTCTAATTAGTATTTGATTTCAAATTATTTTTTAAATTTATTTGTTTGTATATCCATCAAGTGTTTTTTAATATATCAAAAATCTTTTATATAATTTTATTCTATTTTTAAAAAATTATTATAAAATAAAATCGTCACCGTATATTTTACGGGTTTAAATCTAATATTTTTTTAATATAAATAATCTCTTTGGTTAATCTAAAATTGAGAGTTTGTTTACAGTAAGATCCTAAAATATCAATCTTACTATAATGTTATGAGATTTTATGAGATATTCAATATCTTATGAAAAATTGAATAAAAAAATTAAATTTTAAAAATTAAATTTTATTTTTTTACTTAAACTTCTCCCTCATGCATTTGGAATGGTCCGAATCTTGTAATAATCATTATTGGAAAGTCTTTACTGTTTACCACTCCCAGCCCAAACAGGATTAATCTCTGATCATAAAACAAATGAAGATACCTATGGTTACTCAAAAAAAATTGAAAATTATGTAAATAATGGTTCAACATGTCAATAAATAAACATTACTTTGATAAATATAATATCAATTACATTTTTATCCATTAAAAAAAGAGAAGATATTTAAATTTCATAATTATCCATTCATAAAACGACAAAATTAAATTTTTATCTATTCAAAATATGAAAGTAAATAATCTAATATATTAAATTTCATATTTTTTCACCTTAGACTATATTATAATAAGAGCAGTTCACTACTAATTTAAAGATAGAAAATTTAAAAGAGAGATTATTTGCAAAGAGAAAATTTAGGGTTTATCTATCCAAAAAAGAGAATGTTTATAACCCAAATGCATTAGGGCAGTCGAATGCTAGTATAAAGGCAATCGACTGCCTTATGTCCAAAAACCCTTTATTTCAAAAATAGACATTGGTAGTTGAATACCATATATGAACATACTTGAATGGTCATTTTTTCGGAACAGTTAAGAGTATCTCCCATTGTGAAGCTATGAATGCATTTTAACTTCTCTTGCAAAAGAAAGGAAGACTTTATTGGAGCTTGTTCGTACATTTAAAAATGGCATTAAGAGTATCTACAACAATTAGGTTGAGGAAGATAACCTCAGTACACATTTCGATCCAATTAAATACCATCCTTTCAAGAACATTGAGTCCCATGCCATATGAAACCCCAAAATTTCCTAAGCTCAATTTTAATGATTAACTGTAATTTGAAGTCTAAATGGATTTAATTTGAATAATAGATATTGGATTAGTAGGAAATTTTGACCAATCTGTACTAATCTAACCATAACTTTAAATAGAGAAATCCAATTGGCATGCCATAAAATTTGCTGAAAAGTTAACTCAGAGAGATTTACAACTATAAATGGAACACTTTCTATTTCATTGCGGATCAATACAAGTGAATTTTTAAACTTTCACAATGTGTAGAAGATTTGGCCAACAGACCAATTTGCAAAGAGTTGAGTATAACTTTTGGTAGGAAACTCCAATAGATGTGATTCAAAATTTGTTGGAAAGTTAACTCAGAGATATTTTCAACCATATATGGTACATGGTCGATTCATTGTGGATTACCACTAGTGAATTTTTAAAATGGCCCTATATGCAGGAAACTCTACTAGCAAACCAATTGGTAAAGAGTTGTGTATACCTTTTGATAGGAAACTCTAATTAAAGTGATTCAAATTTTGTTGGAAAGTTAACTCAGAGATCTTGCCAAGCATATATGGCATGCCCTTAATTCTTTGTGGATTAAAACAAAAAATTATTTAAAGTTCTGTCATTGATAGAGTTATTTGGGAAATTTGGACTAAATTGAATAAGGCTTAAAAGAGTTAGGCTATGGTGTGATTAAAATAAATTTGAAATGGCATAAATGATTTAAACATAATATTATCATGCCATAAGTGGAATAATGGAAATTATCTCATTAGAGTGCCAAAGAAATTTGCGAGAATTGGAGGCTTTATGAAGCAAAGCTTCCAAAAGAGGTTTGCCTAGTGGGAGACCCCCTTTGACGCCAATCGGCCAAGGTTGTCCTTCCTATCCCCGAAATAGAACAAAAGAGAAAGAAAAGCAAGATGGGTTAGCCATGGAGAGAAAAGAAAGAAAAGAAAAAAGAGAATGAGGCTGGCCACTTCTTGCTTCACTTTGCAATTTACCATACTTAAAAGTCCTAAGCGAAAAACTAGCTAAAAACCAAAAGGGAAAAAGAAACTTTTGGCCGTCATCCTTTCTTGCTTCCATGGTGTCACTTTGACACATGCAAGGCCAAAAACCAAGTAATCCAAGCTTGAGAAAACTCCCAATGGCCTAGCCACTAGTCCCTCACTTACAAAGGGTTCATTTTCTTATTCCACCTAAAACAACACCAAGGTAAGAGGAGGAAGAAGAAGCTTTTAGCCAATGTGATTAGGTAAGGGAAATTTCATTTCTTTGATGATTTAAAATAGTAATTAGATGAGTATGGTGATGGTGTTGAGAAATTTTAACAAAAATAATGAAAATTTTGCATGAAGGGGACTTGGAGAAGGTTCAACCAAGGCAATTAGAGGAGAAAGGTTTGACCACTTTTGTTCATTTTTGTAAAACAATGTAAAAAGCTTGCTTGATTTTGATAAGTGATGATGTTGTGAAGAAAATGTGTTGATGAAAATTTGATAATTTGAAAATGTGTTATGTAACATTCGGCCAAGGCATTTAAGGTGAAAGGTTTGAGTCAATTGATACAAAAGAGGTATAATACATGATGATCTTGAGCTATTTTGATGTTGTGTAAAAGTTGCACTTATTGATTTTAAGGATTTATTATTAAATTTGGGACTTTTGGTAATTAAGGTTAATTTTAATTTTTTGAAATTAAAGATGGACTAAGATATGCTAAATGGTGGTTGTATATTGTGATTTGAAATTGACTTGATTTGATTTGGAGGCCTTGTGAAGGTGAATTTATGTCACATCCCGTAATCACATTTTTCACGTATTTCTATACAACTTATTCGGTTGGGCTGTCTGTGATACTTCACTTTTCATATTCATTTAACTATTAAATATAAAATTCGTAATATCAATTACATCCCCTATCTTAATTCTCAAGAAAGTAGTACTCAAAGTAAGTCTAAATACAGAAAATAAATGATCATACCTCATATTATAAATCAAGCTATCCCAGTGTCTCCAAATGCGCAGCTCAAAATCCTCAGATGTCAGATCTCTTAGTCCTCGAAAATCTGAAATGTTAATATTAAGGGGTGAGCAAACCATGGCTCAGTAAGAGAGTTATATGCAACACTTGATATTCAGTTATCTATATGCTGAAAATAATTTTTCACTTTCTTTAAATCTTCCTAGAGGCTCTAAGCTCACATGTAGGAAGGATACTACAATCGGCTAGGGATCTGGATGGAGTCAGGCAGGTATTTTGAAATACTTGTCTTGTCCCAGAACCTAGAAGCAACTGTAGAGAGTACTATATTCCTTGTTCTCAAAACGATATAATTTTCGTTTTCACAGAGTAAACCACTTATTTCTTTTCACTTCCGTACAACTTAAAACACGTGACAGTTCAGTAATAAAACAGTGGTTTCCTTTAGTACAGTTAAAACACATTACAGTACAGTAGCAAAACTTGTAGTTTACTTTCTTTCTCATCAGTACAGTAACCGTATCTTACAGTTCAGTAAAACAGTAATATTCAATACAGTACCATTCTGTAAAACAGTATTTTGCAAATCAGTACAACAATATCTTGATACGGTTCAGTCAGTAAACAGTAAATAGTAAACAGTAAACAGTAGCTACCTATTCAGTAAACAGTATACGGTAGCTTTCAGTTCAGTATCATGGAGACCAGGCAACACCCTAAATATATCATGCTATAATAATATCATCCCTAATAGGGGAAACAGAGATCTATGGCCATAGTTTATAGGGTCTCAGTGTGCATTGATCAGGTGTCCACTAGGACGCTGATAATAGGATCAGTATCTATCAGCACTAACACGTGACACGTGAGCATGATATGGTGCCTAACAGTCTCAAAATAGTAAACACGTGATATAAACCCCATTTATGAAATCAATTTCATTGAATATAAGTTCAATCAGTCCACAAATATTCATAAGGAAATATTTTCATCTTATGGATAACAATTTATAAAATATTCATACTGGGGTCATCATTCCCGAAAATGTTCTAAACATTGTAGAACAATATAAATCACATTTTCCATACGGTGAAAATAGTTTATAAAATAATCACTGTAAAATATAAAAGGTCATAACTGTCCTTTTTCACCGTAAAACATATACGCACGCTTTTCCGTGTTTTCTATCGAAAACATGATTTTCAAAGTTATCGAGATTCAAATCAATTATTTTTATGATTTATGGAAAATTAAAATATTTATTTTCCAAATCAACACTCTCGTCCCGTGTTTTCTCTGTAAACACATGCGGAGACCTTTTAGTCTCAAAACACTGTTTTCCACCTTTAATTACCTTTATGGAATTTTCTATAAACACTTATTTTCACAATTGAACCCATAAATGTTATTTATAAAATCAAGTGAATATTTGAAGAAATATTATTAAAATATTCACTTTGGTCCTTTTCATTTTTCACCTTGTTTCACGTGAAATATCACCAATCGGAATAAATTTAGGTGATTTCCTTTTTCACCATATTCAAAAACATGAATATTTTAAAATTAAATATCACTATATTCATGTTTTACGAAATTTACTTAATTTTTCGATTTTCGTACCCGAGAATTGATTCACGTAAAATCAAATCTTTTATTTTGGTTTTCGGTGATTTTCGGTAAATTTCAGTAATTTTTCGATAATTTTTCGGCAGTATAATGGCTGCCGATTTGGCTAGCCTCCTGCATGAAAAATACAGTTTATATTTGTCAACTGGTATTTCACCACAATTTAAAACCGATAAACAACACATTATAAACCGATAATTATCAATAGCATTTATAAAATTAAATGCAATTTAAAAACATGGCCGAATATCCTTACAGGCGGCATATGTCTCCCTTACTTGTTTCAGGTTGGCGACTCCCTCTCGAAGGTCGTGCCCGTGTTCACCTCGCCCGATTCCATCGGCTCGGTTATCGAAGAAATTTTTTGGAAATTAAATTCTAAATTTTAGAATTTTTCCATAATTATTTAAATAAATAGATTATTTAAATAATTTAACATTTTTTGGGATTTCTTACCGATTTTCGTAATTCTCGGGATTTCTGTAATTTCTGAATTCTCGGGAATTTTTCAATTTCCCGAAATCCCTTTTTCTCTTTCTCTTTCTTCTTTTTCTTCCTTCTTTCTTTTTCTCTTTTCTTTTCTTTTCTTTTCTTTTTTTTCCTTTTTCTTTTCTTTTCTTTTTTTTCTTTTTCCTTTTCTTTTCTTCCAGCCAGATCGGTCACCCCCCTCACTGCCGGTACTCCTCCGACGGCCGGTTCTCCGACGGTTCGGCGACTCTTCAGCTGGCGGACGGCATGGCGAACCTGCTGGTGGCCTCCGTTCGGCCTGGATCGACGGCACGGTGGCGGATCTATTCGGTTTTGCCTTAGTTTCTCTTTTCCTCCGTCGGCCTTCCTCCGCCGTTGTTGGCCTCATCGGTGGCTCTCTTCTCCTTCCCCTCACCTCCGTCGAGGTCAAGGTGGCTGTGGCGGTGCCAAGACCGATCGACACGGCCGTTTTCTCTTCTCCTTTCCTTCGATTTTCTCCGTCGTTTTTCTCTCGATTTTTCCTCTTTTTCCGTTTCAGGCTGTCGCCGGTCACCTCCCTGTTCTTTCTCCTTCACCGGCGTCGCCCTCCCTTTCCTTCTCTCTCTCTTCTTTCTCCGGCACAGTGGCCGGTCGCCCTTCGAGGGGAAGAATCGGGTTTCCCAATTCTTCCTTCTGTTTCTTCTTCCTATTTTTGTTTTCCTTTCTAGTTTTAGTATATAATATACCATATTATATACTATCATTTATATTTTATACATATAATATGTATTATCACTTTATATATATATAGTATTATATTCTATATATATATCATATCAACATATATTTATATTATGTATTAACAAATAATATCTAATATATATATATTTATATACTTTAAGTTAAATAACATCTATATATATTTGTATAGATGTAATCATAAAATTTATATGTATATATATATATATATATATATTCAAATTGTAACATAAAATAACATTTACATTTCTTCATTTATATATATATATTATATATATATATATATAATATATATACACACACACACATAAAATGTAATATTTATATACATATGTATTATCTAAAATTTGTCAAATAGTATATATATATACACATGTATACCAATGTAGAATTATATATATATACCATACAATATTTTAAATACATATGTATTTGTATAAAACACATTTATATAATATATAATTATATAAACATATTTTCTATTTTCTTTTCCTCATTTTATTTATTTAATTTGGATTTTAATTTATCCAAATTAATTTTCCTCTCTCCATTATTTTTATTTTCACTTCCAATTTAATTTCCTTTACACGAATTTCCCGATTCTTTCACTTCCTCAATTCTCTGGATTTTTCACTAATATCCCGTTCTCACAATTTTATTTATTTATTTATTTCCAATATTTATAATTTTCAATAAATGAAAAATTTACGGTTATCACAATTTAGGGTTAGCAAACTTAAAAGGACCAAAATGCACAATTTAGGGTTATGGCATGTAAGGTTCAACCAAACCCTAAATTATGGGGTTTGGATGTTGATTTTAGCAATTGAAAATCATATTCAAGCCTAATTATGGATTTGTAGTCATTTAGGGACCAAAAGGGAGAATAACGAGATTGAAAGTCAAAATTTAGTGTTTGACTTTTTGTAAGAAGGGTTGACTTGAGGTAATTTTGGGTTTGGAATCAATTTTGAAGGTCCCAATGATGAAAACGAGGTTTAGATAAATTTTTTGTGAAGTTAACTCATGGTTTGATCAGGTTAAATTTTTAGGGTTTGACTTTGATTGATAGTTGACTTTGACCAAAAAGTCAAACGAGATTTGACCAACAAAGGGGACTAGGAAAGTAATAAAAGTTAAGTCTAATTGCGAAATTGATTAGTCAAGCGATTAAGATTGGGTTTGACTTTTATACATAAGAGTTGACTTTGATTGTAAGTTGACTGAGGCGCTGTAGCATGAAATCAGGATATCACTGCAGTAAATTGTGTAAGGAGATAGTAAGTGTTAGCTTTAAATTGACATATATATTTTGAAATGACAAAAACTTAAGTAAACCTTAATGTTTCTTTCATATTGTAAATTTGCTTTATCACACATGATTTTCTCAAAACATTTAAGTGTTAATATCAAACATTAAGACCATGATTTAATGATACATTCTTATTGGTTTTAATATTTTACAAAATGAGTTTGAATCTTTTCATGAAAGTAATTTTCTCAAGAATATATTGAACACAAACTTAGAAAATTACTTAATGAATTTTTGGACCATGTTTTCATTTGAGAAAGTCAAGAAAAACTCCCACAAAAATGTCAAAATGTTTTGGGTTGAATTATGATCAAAGGCTATCTCATTTCTAACCTAAAAGTGCAGGAAATAGGCTCTCTAGAAGCATGGGATCGATCCCCTAAGGGAAGGGATCGATCCCTTCATGGCAGAATGGCTTCTCAACGCCGAAAAGGTCCCTTAAGCCAAGAATAAAGATTCTGGACTAAAGGGATCGATCACTCGGGACGAAAAAGTGCTGTAATAGCTAGTTTTGTGAGACACAACGGCTATATTCGTTTTTGGCTCCAACCAACGTCCACAAACCATCCAAGGGACTATAAATAGAGGCTTAGAAGCTAAAGGAAGCAAGGGGAAGAGCTCAGCACATTCTATTCTTCATATTCCTCAAATCCTCAAGCCTCAACAATATTTCAAGAGCTACAAAGTCTTCATCTTCCGTCATTCACACATTCCTTGTATTGCATAGCACAATTCTTGTATAGGCTTTTACTTGTGCTTAATCTTTGTAATCACTTGCCTATCTAGAGGCCTTTCTTTGATTACATCTCTTGTAAACTAACTCATTCCTTGTAAAAGGGGAGGTTTCTCTTTAGCCTAAGAAAAAGAGGGAGGTTTCTCTTGAGCCTAGAAAAAGAAAGAGGTTTCTATTGAGCCTTGAAAAAAAGGGATTGTAAAGACAAATTCAAGAATTAGTGAATTTGGGGAAAATCCTTGGGAGCGTCTCAAGATAGAGGACATAGGCAAGGTTGCCGAACCTCTATAAATCGCTTGCGTACATTTTTCTATCCCTACTCTCTTTACTTATTTGCAATTATATTTGTGTTTGTTGTATTGAATTTGTATTGCATACTTGAATAGCCTAAAGAACTTAGATTATATCAATATAGGCTAGAGAATTTAGAAGAATCGAAAAACAAACTTAAGGTTAGTGAAAAATCGATTCACCCCTCCTCTCGGTATAGCCTATAGAGCCAACAATTGGTATCAGAGCTTGGGCTCGAGATTGACTTAGACTAACCTCTATCAAGCAAAACGATCATAAATGGCTCACTTGAATGTAGGCACACCCCTAGGAGAAGAGGGACACTCATTAGTTAGACCTCCACTATTCAATGGTGAGAATTACTCTTATTTAAAAATAAGGATGATATTATTTGTGCAATCAAATGACTATGAAGTGTGGAGAGTAATAGTCAATGGTCCTAGAATCCCAATGAAGAAAGTAAATGGAAAAGATGTCCCTAAGAGTGAAGATGAGTGGGACACCAATGACATGAGATTGGCACAATTGAATGCCAAGGCTATGCACACCCTCTTTTGTGCATTAGGACCAAAAGAATATAATAGAGTCTCCCTATGTGAAAATGCCAAGGAAATATGGGACAAATTAGCCATTACACATGAAGAGACAAATCAAGTTAGAGAGACCAAAGTAGGAATGCTCACACAGGATTATGAGCTTTTTAGAATGAAAGAAAATGAGTCCATGAATGAAATGTACACTAGGTTTAATGACATAATCAATGGACTTAAGGTATTAGGCAAGAGCTATTCCAATGTAGAAATGGTTAAGAAAATTTTGAATAGCTTGCCAAAATCTTGGGAGGCAAAGGTAACCGCAATAGAAGAGTCTAAAGATCCAAATACCTCGTCTCTAGATGAACTTATGGGCTCCTTACTTACATACGAAATGAAATTAAAAAGAAATGAAGAGCCTTCAAAGAAAGTAGGAGTAGCACTTAAGCCTTCCACTCATGAGATCATTGAAGATGATAGTGATGAGAGTGGAAATGAGGAAGAAAAGGAAATGGCAATGTTTGCCAAAAGATTTAATAGGTTCATGAGAATGAAAGAAAAAGAAAATAATAGGAGACATCAAAGAGGGGAGTCAAGTAGAAGAGAAAAGGACCTCTTAGTGTGTTATGAATGTAATGAACCGGGTCACACTAAGTTAGATTGCCCCTTACTTAGGAAAGAAAAGGATAGGAAGCCTAGGAAGAAAGCATTTGTGGCTGCATAGAGCGATAGTGATAGCTCCGATAGGAAAACATTGATGATGAGATAGCCTACTCATGTTTTATGGCCATTAGTGATGATGAGGCTAGTTGTAGTTCTAGTGAAGATAATGATTATACCTTTAGTGAACTACAAAATGCCTTTAATGATTTAGCAAATGAATTTCAATGCATGAACTCCAAATATAAGAAAATCATTGCTAAATTAAAAATAGAAAATAAAG
Organism: Heritiera littoralis; assembly: GCA_031772115.1. Lineage (NCBI taxonomy): Eukaryota > Viridiplantae > Streptophyta > Magnoliopsida > Malvales > Malvaceae > Heritiera > Heritiera littoralis. Next base: position 9,523,657 of record JAPDPK010000006.1, on the reverse strand, counting down.
CCTTGACAAATGCTAAGCTAGAATTTGAAAAGAAATTAGAAGAGGCTAACCTAGAGATAAATGAGTTGAATAAAAAGAACTTAATTTGCATAACTCATTTTCTAGGTTTTATATGGGTCAACAAAAATTAGATCATATGTTAGAGACCCAAAGAGCTTTCTTTGACAAAGATAGGTTAGGATATAATGTAATACATAAAGAAACTCATCTAAAGAATTTCCTTGTGAGCAAAAATACTATACATGATTTATCTCTCACATGCTCACTATGCAATAAGATAGGTCATACCTCACAAGCATGCACATATAGAAAAACTACATTTAGAGGAAGAGTAGTTAGAAAATTGTGGGTGCCAAAGCATGCTATAAATAATGATGAATTGTGCTTGAAATGGATCCCAAAAGGATCAAAAATTATTTGCACTAACTCTCATGGACCCAAGAAAATTTAGGTACCAAAGCATGCAAAATTTGTTTATTGTAGGAGTGTTAGAGCATGGGAATACAATGGAACAATGGAGTTTAAATGCTCAACACATCCTTATGGAGTTTGCTTATGCCAATAAGAAAGAGAAAGAGATTGGAGATCCATTCTTAGCAAGGTGACAACAATTTCTTAAAGAATGGCTAATGGTGGATCCAACAAATCATGGCAAAGCACTCTCAAGCAAAGGAGTTTTGTAAGCTTAATTTCTTATTCCTTAAAGCTTTTATTTAATTAAATTTTTTTGTGCCTTGATGATAAATTTGGTTGATAATCTTTAATGCATTGTGAGTTGAATGATTGAACAAAAGACATGATAAATGATTTTTGAGTGCTTGATGAATAGTTCTTGATACATTGAATGAAAAGCATGTTTGATTGTTTTGAAATGATTATTGGATTTCTGCATTTTGAGCAAGTTTTCTATGTGTTGATAATGTATTTAATTGCCTCAAATTACCAAATATGTCATATATGCAAAATGTCATGTCATGAGCATTAATAAAGAATTTGTATGTTGGAAATCATGGTATGTTGTTCACAAGATGTATGTTTTAATGATATATGTGCTTAAAACCTATGTGAACGAGTTTGTTTTGACGTATTTGTGTCTTCCAATGCATTGGTTTAGCAAAAATATGCATAACTCTTAAAATGACCTCCTTTGAGACCAAAAATGCATTTTATTATGCAAATTCTTCCAAAATTGCAAAATCTTTTGTAAAATGGTTTTTCATTCATATTTTTCATTCATACAAGTCCAAAATCATGTTACACAAATGTTTAAACTCTTACTTGGACTTAAAATACTTAAAAACGGAGTTTTTGCACCTTACAAGTTCAATTTTCTGTCAAAAACTGCAGAAAACGTATGAGGGATCGATCCCCCTCCTCTAGGGATCGATCCCCTCAAGCCAGAAAGGCCTTTCCTGCATGGTAAAACCGAAATTTGATAGGATTTTTTTTTGTTAGTTTCACACTATCTTTTGTATAAGCATAAAATTCATTGTTTTAACTTCCTTTTGATGATTCTTTTAATATGAAAAATCATTTTTCATTGATATCATACCTCAACACCATCAATTTGTATTATTTCCAACAATTGGTATCACTTTCAACAATCAAAATCATTTTTCATTGAGCTCACAAGTGCAAAATCAGTTTTCTCATTGAAGATGGTCATGAATTGAATAAATCTTGAAATAATCTTGAAATATATTTTCAATGAAAGCTTAAACATAATTTTGAGATTTATTTCAATGATTTGTGTATATATTTAAGAATTTGATGAACTTGTGTATAATGACTATTGATCATATCTTTTGTTCATCTTAGTCAAGCATGCTTATAGGATTATATCTCTTAGCTTGACACATCTATTCAACACTAGGTTTCATCATAATATTTTTTGGTGGAATATGAATAATTAAAGGTCATATACTTGATTGGTAAAATGATTAAAACTTAACCTTAAGGATTGATTTCAAATATAAATTCAACAATTGATATAAAGTCATAATTGTCCTTGGCCTACATTTTGTGATAAATGGATCTTAAGTATGAAAAAGTATGAAAGTTTGTCATCCATGAACTTAATTCTTTATGGCCAAATTATTAAAGAACTTGAGCTTTAATGACAACACCAACAATTGGTATACATGCATTGAATCTTGATTGTTTTGATATTGAACATGCATGTTTGCTTAAGTTGAATCAATAATCATGCCTATGAGATGAGAATAGTTGTTTTCATGATATTATGTGCTTAACCTCACTCATAGATTATGAACTTTATTGTTAAAATATACTTAAGCATGATATTGATTTATTTAGACAAATCCATTTTAGTTAAAATAGCATATACCCTTTGGAACCTTAAACGTTAAAATTAACTAGAGATATTACTTTGAATTGATTAAAATGGTAATCTTCCCTTGCTCATAATTGGTTAAGATCTTGAATGCAAAATTGAGCATAGGATTCTTTAGTTTCATAGAAGAAAATGTGTTTGCTTGAATACCTTGACTTTTTGAATCTTCCATATGGTATAATTTTATGAATATGAATATGGATTAATACTTTATGATAGTGTGCTAATGTTTAATTAATTCATATGCATATTTAATGATGTGTGATTATGTTCTTGCATATTTAGAATGATTATTTTCTTGAAATGAACACACTACACATAAATATTGGATTCATGCAAAATGTCTAAGTCAACCATTAGTAACAATTAGTATTTAGATTGAAATAACAATTGGTATCATTGGTAACCATATTCTCAACAATTGGAAAACCAAAACTAAATTGACTATTGGTATGAGCTTTAAATTGACAATTCTTCTCATGCTCTTTAGATTGAAATGACAAATAGGGAAGAATTCATATAAGACACTTTTGCATGAAACACTTTTGTGCTAGAATTTGTGATTAATTGATGTATGATTTAATTCTATGCACAATCTTACTTGAAAATGATTTATGAGCTTATGCATACAATTTGTTATCTAATTTCAGCTCATAATCATGATGTATTGCCATGCACCTTAGTTGGACTTTAGAGAACAATTGATATACTTAGGTGCTTAATAGGATTGAAATGAACAAGTCATAGACCTTAGTAGATATTTATACACAACTTGCTTCATTATTTATCAATTGGGAACTTCTTGCAAAATTATTTATAGACAATTGGTATAGGATCATAAGTCATGTTCTTTGCATAAATATTTCATACTCTTTATGAACAATTGACTTATTTATTTGTGCTATGAGTCCCATGACCTAACATATTTCTTGTTGGATGGAGCATATTTATTTGTTCTCAAAGAGCCATAATTTTAAGGGGAGCATATACTTTTTATTTTTCCTTCTTTTTGCAATGACAAAAAATGGGAGAGATATTAAGATATTAAATGGGAGAGATAATGAGGGAGAAATAGTTTGAAAATCTCTTTTGGAAAATTCTCTTCAAACCATGCTTACATTAAGGGGAAGCTTTATAAAATCTTGCTTTATTTGAGGGGGAGTATTTTATCAAAGAATTTTCAAAGCAAATTTACCTTAAGTTTTGTCATATCAAAAATGGGGAGATTGTTAGCTTTAAATTGACATATATATTTTGAAATGACAAAAACTGAAGTAAATCTTAATGTTTCTTTCATATTGTAAATTTGCTTTATCACACATGATTTTATCAAAACATTAATTAAGTGTTAATATCAAACATTAAGACCATGATTTAATGATACATTCTTATTGGTTTTAATACTTTACAAAATGAGTTTGAATATTTTCATGAAAGTAATTTTCTCAAGAATATATTGAACACAAACTTAGAAAATTACTTAATGAATTTTTGGACCATGTTTTCATTCGAGAAAGTCAAGAAAAACTCCCACAAAAATGTCAAAATATTTTGGGTTGAATTAGGATCAAAGGCTATATCATTTCTAACCTAAAAGTGTAGGAAATAGGCTCTCTGGAAGCATGGGGATCGATCCCTTCATGGCAGAATGGCTTCCCAACGCCGAAAAGGTCCCTTAAGCCAAGAATCAAGATTCTGGACTAAAGGGATCGATCCTTTTGGGCATGGGATCGATCCCTCGAGACGAAAAAGTGCTGTAACAGCTAGTTTTGTGAGACACAACGGCTATATTCGTTTTTGGCTCCAACCAACGTCCACAAACCATCCAAGGGATTATAAATAGAGGCTTAGAAGCTAAAGGAAGCAAGGGGAAGAGCTCAGCACATTCTATTCTTCATTTTCCTCAAATCCTCAAGCCTCAACAATATTTCAAGAGCTACAAAGTCTTCATCTTCCATCATTCACACATTCCTTGTATTGCATAGCACAATTCTTGTATAGGCTTTTACTTGTGCTTAATCTTTGCAATCACTTGCCTATCTAAAGGCCTTTCTTTGATTACATCTCTTGTAAACCAACTCATTCCTTGTAAAAGGGGAGGTTTCTCTTTAGCCTAAGAAAAAGAGGGAGGTTTCTCTTGAGCCTAGAAAAAGAGAGAAATTTCTCTTGAGTCTTGAAAAAGAGGGATTGTAAAGACAAATTCAAGGATTGGTGAATTTGGGGAAAATCCTTGGGAGCGTCTCAAGGTAGAGGACGTAGGCAAGGTTGCCGAACCTCTATAAATCGCTTACGTACATTTTTCTATCCCTACTCTCTTTACTTATTTGCAATTATAGTTGTGTTTATTGTATTGAATTTATATTGCATACTTGAATAGCCTAAAGAACTTAGAATATATCAATATAGGCTAGAGAATTTAAAAGAATCGAAAAACGAACTTAAGGTTAGCGAAAAACCGATTCACCCCCCCCTCTCGGTATAGCCTATAGAGCTAACAGTAAGTATTCTAATCAAGCCTTTTAGTTTTTCTATTAGTACAATAAAGCATGTGTTTTTGTGAAAACTATGATTATTATGTACATGGCCGATTTATGAAAATTGTATTTATAATTTGCTTTGTAAGGTTTTGAGACTTTGATATGTTTTTGAAAAACGTTTTAAACTTGATTTGGTTGAGAATGTGTTTTGGCCATGTAATTACACTGATTTCATATGGAAATATGTTTATATGAAATTGACGATACTTGCTGTGATTTCGTACTTGTGTTTTATGAACTGTGAATCCTTTCGGAGATATTGTGTCTTGATTTAAAGATCTAGGCACTCCTTTAGAACTGTGTAGGATTTTGTGTTCGATGACTGGGATACATCCTACTAGGGTACGAGGACCGATTGTCTAATACATCGAGTTGATCTATTGGTCGCACCCATAGAAATGAGGATTGACCAAGGCATCGGTGGGTAATGGGGTACCAAATCCTAGTGCACGAAAATGGGACCATCGTAGTATGCATATTACTTTTGTGTGTGCCTAAAGGAAATGTGTTACTAGAGTGTCTATGTGACATTGGTAGCGCTTGACCAGTGATTAGAGTGGATATATACATCCCATAAGGGTATGAAAACCGTTGCACATGCAACAACGAGTAATTATGGCCTACCACGTTAGTTCTAGGAGACTATCTACCCATATCTTACTCACTTTGGTAGAATCATTGTTTTCAAAGCGATGATTTGTACTAAAGATCTTATTTGGCTTTGAGGCAACTGTGATGGGATTTTGTAACTGCGTTTGAGATGTACTACGACATGCGTCTTTTATGTTTTCTTACGATTTTCATGTATGCATGCACTACCATCATGACATGTACCTCTTTAGTTTAGTTTTATATATAACACATACCATTTTAATTATTGTTTCAAACAACTTATGTCATGATACTTTTATATGGAACTTGATTTTAGAAACAATATTCCATTTTAATTCCTATCAACCTTTATGTAGTACTAATCCTGTGTGCTTGAAGTAGTTACTTACTGGGCGTTAGCTCACTAATCCGTTTTCAATTATTTTAGATTGAGCAACTTTCAAGGTACCTTCGAAGAGCTTAAACTTCACACGGTAGTTATTCTTCTAAAGTTGTTGTTGTTGTTGTTATTCAATTTGTTTATTAATTTTTAAAATAATTTGTTTATCAATTTTTTTTTCACAGGAATAATAGATATACTCTTCGTTGACAATTCCTATGCTCTTTGTTTAGTTCTACTATTATTGCAACTCTTTTTCACCGTATTGCTAATTTAATGTTATTTGGTGTCAATGCAAACAGTTGTTATTTTTATTTTATTATTAATATTATTAACATTTCACATAATTATTCATCAGAAGATTTAAAATAATTTTATTTCACATAAATATTCTATATTCATGAAAAGACAGTTGACTGCTAGAATTTTCCAAATAGGGGAGTCAGATGCCCGAGAATAGCATCAATTGCCTTAGTTGTTTAATGAGGCAGAACCCAAATTTAGTATGGGTAGCCAACTGCCTCTATTACATCAGTCGACTACTTTAATTTTCATATAGAGGAGTCAAATGGTCGAGAATTGCGTCCAACTGCCTTAGTTGTTTACTGAGTCAGTAAAAAAAAATGAAAATTGGCAGTCGATTGTCCTTTTTTTTTTAATTAAGCCAAGTGTTTAAGATTGCATGGGCAATTGAATGCAACCTAGATCAATCTAGTGTATTTCTTAAATCAAAAATTTCATTGCACAAATAGCTGACTACCTTCTCAGATCAATTGATTGCTATGTATGACTCATTTTCTTAATTCAAAAATATATCAAACAATGTTAACAATGGATTAAAAAGTAATATATTATTAACAGTAAAATGATCAAATGTAATAATATATTTCATTGTAATAAGATTTTGAGTACTTTATTCACAATATACTTAAAAGCTTATTTTAAATTTGCGTGGAAGTTTTTTCCCTCTAGTGAACTCCACATAGTTTGCAGCACGTTTAATTATAGACTTTCACATAAAATTATTACGAGCCAAACAAGAAATACAAGTAAATGGTATCAATCCAAATCATTTACACACTGCAGAAAAAAAAATTATAAGCTAGTACTAGTTTATAAATATCACAATTAATCAATTGATAAATAAAGTTTGTAAAATTAGAAATATACAATGTTACATATTCAATATGATGCATCATTTGCATAAATCTGCATACAATCATTCCACAATCATATCTGGAAATGATAGAAGATGCATTACAAAATAAGTACAACATAATATATATATATATACATACATACATAAAATTTAGGATTTATATATGATGCATTGACAGTATATAGTCTTTATATACTATCGATGGACAAGAGGTTGACACCTCATCAATAAGCCCTTATGAGCAAATTGAAAAATATTTATTTGTATTTATTTTTAAGGGTTTGGCATGTTTTTAGTTTGCATATTGATGATGTGTCAATCTATGATGTATTGACAGTAAATAGAAATTATACATTGTTAATGTATTATATATAAACACTACAATTTATTGCTTAAAATTTAATATAACATATAATTTATTTTAAAGTTACGTATTTGTCTATCATGAAACATCATTCGGGATAATAATTTTTTAATCATTTAAATTTGATAAATCAACTTCTTCTCTATATAATGTTGGTTCATTTAATGTCACCTCTAAACATTAAACCAAATAATGAAATAGTAAAAAGATATATAATGGCATAACATAAAGTTGATATAAATAAATATTTAAAAAAACTTTACTATCAAAAATACATTACCACATTTTTAATTCATGTAATCTTGTATCATCATTTTTCAATGGCAATGTGTCAAACACTTTAATAACATTCTCTCTCATGTAAATGATGCATAAATACCAATGCATATTTCTATCATTCATTAGCACAAATATCTAAGCAATAAATAACAAACAAATTTAAAAAATAACATAATAACAAATACAAAGTATAATCTTTTATATATATATATATATATATATATATATATATATATATATATATATATATATATAAAAAAGCAAAGCAAAGCAGTTGATTTAAAGTAAAACATCTTATGTAGATATTCTAAAAATTTGACAGGTGTAATATTCTAAAATAAAAACAATAATTTTATTAAATTTTCTATAATATAGGAATCTATAAACATTAAAAATACAAAATAAATTAATTGTCTTTTTAAATCAATTATCTATTTCAATTTTTATAAGATAAACATCTATATATATATATATATTAAAATTATCGAAAATTTCATATCATTTATCAATTTATTTATTCACTTTTATCAATATATATGTATTGTTGTTATATACATTAAAAGCATATTTATAAAAATAATTAATTTTTGTATAAAGCTTTTACTTGGATGAACTCTTTTAAAGAAAAAGACATGTATTTTATAGGAACACATGACATGTGTTGGGAGATGAATTTTTTTTCATCATTAAAGTATAAAATGTTTATGAAAATTTACTTGATCATTGATCCAAAGTTACACTTCTAATTTCAATAAGATTTAGTTTTTGATAATAATCTTATATCTTATATAAATATATAAAAGCCAAAGCTCTTGGAATAATAAATTAATTTTAATTTTTTATAAATAATCTTATTCCATTAATTATTTAATTTTTAAAATATATGAAATTAAAAAAATTATATTTTAATCATATTATCTTAATTTAAATCAAATAAAATTTATCTCAGAATTTGAATTTTCTATTATCACTTATTATGTTATGTTTAAATTAAAAAATTTATATATTTTGACTGGAACTACCTTAAAGTTTTAACTCTTTTATTAACAAATTAAAAAGTGATATTTAAGCTATATATTTTAATATTGAATTAAAATATTTAAGCTATAATTTTAATTTGTGTATTTTATATATACATCATGTTTTTTAATATATTATTCAACATATATTTCAAAATAAATTTTTTAAATTTTATTTTATTTTATTAAAATTATTATATATTAAAATCGTCACTGTGCATTGCACGGGTTTAAATCTAGTTATAAATAAATTCTACATTCAATGAACTTTTTATTACCAATTCACACTTTTACAAGAAACTCAAGTAGCATGTGATTCCAATTTTTTTTAAATAATCCATCTTTACTAGTGTTTCAAATCCTAAAATTGCATTCTTTCACAAAACATAAAAATAAATAAATAACATTATATATGTAACAATAAATTATTCAAACATAGAAATATAAAATATCACTTGAAAATGACATGGAAAGTACCACTTAGTCCAAGAATTAGACTCTTGCTTTGCCGCTAACATGCACGTATGAACGACCATATCAATTACCTAAAATCATTATTTAGTGATATTTAGCATGATCATTGTAAATATAATTTTAAAAAAAATGCCCTATGTTAACCTTAAGAAACTCACTGAAAAATTAAACTATTTTGTTCATTGCAGAGTCATCAAGTCAAACCTTGTTGTAAATGTATATGAGAAATCTACAAGTTTATCACCTTGTATATGCAAATGGATTATTATGAAGTTCTCAAATATGAAATAAATATGTATATAATTTATAATTGTACCTGTCATTAGTTCTATCATCATTCCATACATAATTGCAAACATCAATTAGTTCTTCAAGCAACTTAAGAGGTGATGAACTCCTAAGTTTAACCTTTATAATAAAATACAAACATGTATAATCATATTGAATAATAAATTTATAATATACATATAAGTAGAGGTGGCAAAAGTTGATCCGACCCGAAAAATCTATCCACTTAACCCGAATCCAAACCCGACCAATCCGATTTGACTAAAAAAGTCAACAACCCAAATCCAACCCGATCCGAATCCAAATTGATCGAAACCAAATTTTTCCGAATTTACATTGATCCAAACCCGACCGGATCCGAACCCGAATTGATCCAAACCCAAATTCATCCGAATTTAGATTAACCCGAACCCGAATTAATCCGAATCTGAATTGATCCGAATCCAAATTGACCCGAATCCAAATTGATCTGAATCCAAATTTACCCAAACTTGAAAAGATTCAAACTTAAATTTAATATTATCAATAAATATTTAAATGTTAAAATTAAATATCAAAGTATTTTAATATAGTAAAAATATAATTTTTTTCAATAATATGAGTGTTATATATTTTTTTAATCTAGTTAAATTTAAATATTCACTTTTATATTGCATTCATTTGAACCTAATGTATAATTATTTAATAGCTAATCTATAATAGAGTACAAAAGTTATATCATCTACACTAATGTCTCCAAATATTCTATAAAAAATCAAAATAAATTAAAGAGATATATAGTACTGCTTTATGATATTTAGTATGGATTATTAAATCACTTTGATTCAAAAGTTAATTAATTATTGTCGATAATAAAAATAAAATGAAAAGAAATGTTATTAATTTATGAATATTGGTAAATATATTATAAAGAAAACTATCATACAGATTATTAAATATTTTGATTATTTCAGTCCCAATTATACTATAGGTCATGTAAAAAGAAAATTTTATTTTCATGAGTTTTGTAATTTTTAGAAATATGGTTTTAGTTGATTTTCATACCAGATAAATCACATCAAGATGACCAAAGCTTAATCCAATAAATCTGTCCAATCGATCCGAATCCAAATCCGACCTGCCCGAATCCAAATTCGACTAACCCGAATTGACTTAAAAAGTCAACGACCTAAACTCGACCTTATCCGAACCCGAAATGATCCAAACCCGAAATAGATCGATTTTTCCTTGACCCAAACCCGACCTTATCCGAGCCCGAAATGATCTGAATCCGAAATGATCCGATTTTTCCTTAACCCAAAATGATCCGATTTTTCCTTAACCCAAAATGATCCGATCCAAACCTGATCCGACCCGTCCATTTGCCACCTCTACATATAAGTAATTTTATATTCTAAAATTCTATTATAAAAGTATGCATTTAAGTTAAAATTATCTTTTTAGGAGTCTTTCTTTTTCTTACTTTCTCTTTCACATGAGGGATTTTAGATGTCAAAAGTTCTTTCTTCACTTAATATTTGTTGAAGATGCCACATCAGTTGCATTCTCTTTGGACCTATCAATGGAGACAATGTCAATAACTCTTAACAATTGTAATGCCTACAAAATATTCATGCAGATAAAATTAATATACTTGTACACATAAAATAAAATTTACGAGTATGTAAATGTTACCTTTATATCTGACATTCGAACAAAGTCTCTTTGTGCCGACTCTTTTCTAGGAGATTTTTAATAAGGAAAATCTTATTTTATTGGAGACTCTGGAAAGACTTTTAAACATTCTATCGAAGAATTATGTATACTATTTTTTTTGTTCTAGTTATCACTTTTAATAATAGCCATACAAGTCAGTTCTTTCGGAGGAGATTTCGAATAGTGCTATAGGATTGATCATCACTTAAATCTTTATCATTTAAGGATGGTTTATCTATTTCGCGTATACACTCTCCATTATCCTTCTTAGTAAGATTATTGCACTTACAAACAATGACCAATAACATGAGAAAATCGTTTTTTCGAATGGCTTCAATAATTTCCTCTTTCATTGAACATAAATAATCATCAAAAGAATTTTTCTTCATATCAATCTCAACCTTCAACTCTGTCATTTCTTTTTGTTTGCCAATTTCCTCTTTCATAAAACCAAAAAAATTATTAAAAGATATTTTCCTGTGATTAATCTCAAACTTCAAGTTTGTTATCTCTTTCTTTAAATCGACCATCACATTGTTGTTTGGGTTTCTTTCTCATTTGAATTATTTCTTTTACATCCAACAAATTTTTAATATTGTCAAATCCCTTTCAACAATACACTCTACACTCTTTTTTCATTCTTTCCTCCATGTTATCAACACGATCACATAATTCCTATAAAAAAAATCAATGCCAAAAGTATATCTATCATATATAAAAATATGATCATAAAATATAAATTTATAATAACATACTTTGCATTGAGAAGCTAACTGAGCATCATATATGATCTTTCCATCTAACTTTGCATTATAAGCCTGCGTTAAAATATTAATTATTTTATCACTGCAAAAAATAGAAGTCAAAATATTAGAAAAAAAAATGTTTTTTAAGAAATATTTTAATTCACATTAGCTTAACATTTTGAAGATTTTTTAAATCTTTGATATCATCTAAAATTTGATTAATCATTTATTGATTCCATGCATCAATCCTAAGTTTTGGATCTAATCTATATCCATAGTGAAATCGTGCATCTCCTAAAAATTAATCTATGCATTAATATACAAGTGACATACATTAGATAATTTCTAGTTACAAAAATATAATTAACAAATATCATATATATATATATAATAAATTTTATTTTATATAAATTTTAACATTATGTTCTTCATAATCATGTTTTCTTACACCTTTGGGGAGGGATGAAAACCAAACTAGACTCAATAATTCATGTATATAATTTGTGGTCATAATATATAAAATCCTATTGGTGCCATATAAAACATAAAAATTTCACATCAAAATTCACACTAACACATCATATACATTTTTTTGCTATATTTTTATAAAATTTTTATTAAATTTTAATATATATCATTTTCATGTTATTTTTGTGTCGTGTTTATAATTGTTAAATCTACTTGCAACTTCTAAGGTCAACTAGGATACAAATACGGCGTCTGCCTTCTGGAATATGATCAACTTCATTGGATTTAGGCAATCCTCAAGATATCAAATATAAATTTAACCAAACCAGATAAAAATAACTGTTGAAAATAAATACTTAGAACAAGTGTAGTCCTTGAGAGTAAATGCGATAAAGCAAGATAAATAAACCATCCAAAACCATTTACAGCATCAAAACATTCAAGTAAAAACACTAGCATTGTCTTAAACTAAACCTAAATGGAATAAGTACCAAAATACAAATTAAACTCACCCAAAGTCAGCTTTGGGGCGATGCCTTGGTAACTGCACCTTGTTGAACAGTTTGAGAAGCTGGTGCTGCTGCATCATAAGTCCCTCGGGTGTTCCCACTTGCACTGTTGTCAGTAGGATACGCCGGAGGCTGAGAGTAACCACCATAAGAGGTGTTATAAGGGGCCCCATAACCAGGCTGGCTGGCTGGTAGTGCTCCATACGGTGGAGCACTGTATCCCGGCTGGGCAGATGTGGCACCATAACTAGATGATTGAGCACGTTGTGAACCTAATTCAGGTTGACCATAACCAGATGATGTTGGCTGTGAATGATATGCTGGCTGGCCATAACTTCCTGGGGTGCTAGGCGACTGCTGTGTCTGCCCATAGACAGGTGGATTAGACAAAGGTTTCTGTGCTTGTGGTGGTCCATACCCAGGTCCATAGCCAGATTGAGCAGGTGGCTGACTCGCATAGCCAGTTTGGGAAGTTGGAGGCATTCCATAACCAGGTTGAGTACTACCCTGAGGTGGATAACTTCCAGGATTTGGGCTGGGCTGCTGGCTAGCACTGTACCCTTGCTGGCCCATAGCAGATGTTTGGGTAGATGTAGGTGCTTGACCTGAATCCCCTTGACCACTATAGGAGCGTGTGTGACCCTCTTGAGTTGGGTTTGCTGCATTGCCATAGCTAGTCACAGAACCATAACCTTGTTGCTGATCATAAGATGGTGGCTGCCCATAACCTGATTGAGGAGGTGCATGGTATCCACCATAGCCATCCTGAGGATAACCTTGTCCTGGTTGCATATAGCTAGAAGCTGGAGGTTGACCATAATTGTAACCGCTGTTATCGGCTGGAGTTGCTGAACCACCAGGGATTTGCTGCTGCAGTGAAGTAGGATGTTGATTATAGTAATCATAACCACTTGCAGCAGAGCTTTGCTGGTTTGGTGGAACAGCTGACTGGTCCCAACCAGAGGCATATCCACCAGATGATGGTTGGGATGGATAGCCCCCGTATGGTGGCTGAGACATGTTATACTGTGGCGATGGGCCAGGATATGCCCCAGGCTGCATATAACCATAACTAGGTTGCTTCATTGGAGGAGCCCCTTGGCCCCAGCTTGTAGGTGGTCGTGCTTGATAACCTTGTTGTGGGTAGCCTCCAGCCATTGCTGGATTTCTCATACGGTTCTGCACAAAATTGTTTTCCTCAAATAACCAAAGTGGACTCTTCAATGATGCTGGCACATAAACACATACAGCAAAACAGAATATGCATCTCTATACAATAGGCATATTGAAGAAGTAAATAACAAGCATCAAAATCAGCATAAAACTTCAAAATTAATCAAAATGTCCACAGTGGATTTAATGGAGTTTGTACTATAGTATGAAGGGTATAATAAATGCCTACATACCGTATGGTTGGGGGGATTATTGAGTTTACTCCAGCAGAAGCCCATCCTCTCCCTATTCGAAGTGAATGGGTGCAAAAGACAAAAAAAAACCCCACAATACTAACAGAAGCTTTTACGTCAAAGCAAAAAGAACTATGAACCCCATTGCCATATACAGGCAAGAAACTCATTTTTAAAAGTACACACTAAATATCATCTATCCAATAATCCAATTGATTCATTGTAACAAACAGAAGCATCAAATAAGGAATGACAACATCCTAGAAAGATCAATCATCAACATGCATAAAGAAAATGATATCTCTTAGAACAGACCCTAAAATTCTCTAAACAAAAGCAAGAAAAAAAAGGCATTATAGATTATCACTAAGATGATTATCTGCAGTAGATAAGTGTTGGAAATCAGAAGAGAGAAAAAAATAAGAGAATCTGTCGGGAGTAATTTGGCTGCTACTGATTTCCATATTTGGAGCAATTAGAATCACACTTTAGTAGGAGAATATCATAGGAAAATCAATTAATTGTAATTAGGAAAGTTATTTTATTTTTTTTTTATTTTTACTTCCTATTTTAGGGCTGCTGACTCTTCCTATAAGAAGAGATCAATTTGTTCTCTATTTTTTAGTATGAAAATACAAGAGATTTTTATTCTCTCTATTCTGTTTTCTTATTCTTTAAGGTGTCAGAGCCTAAACTTTTTGGCCCTTAAGAAACCCTAGCTGCCACAACTTTTTTTTCTACAACACCAGCAATTCAATATCCTCCCTACTTCCCAATTATGTCTGATATCTCATCTGAATACACGTCAAATACCCGTCCCAATCTAAACACCGAACCCCACCTGCTCGCGTTTTTGAAGCCCATCCTGTGCAGATCACAACAATTCGGCTGAATGGCGATAACTTTCTACGGTGGTCTCAATCCGTTCGGATGTACATTAGAGGACGGGGTAAGATTGGCTACTTGATGGGAGAGACTAAGGCTCCGGATATGAAGCATAGTGCTTATGCAACATGGCATGGGATGCTGAAAATTCCATGGTCATGACGTGGCTGGTGAATTCCATGGATGAAGACATCAGCTCTAATTACATGTGCTACCCAACAGCAAAAGAACTTTGGGACAACGTCAATCAGATGTATTCTGATTTGGGGAATCAATCCTAGGTGTATGAGCTCACTCTAAAGCTCGGTGAGATCCGTCAAGGTGAGGATAGTGTTACTAAATACTTTAACTCTTTGAAAAGATAATGGCAAGATTTGGATCTTTTTAATGATTATGAATGGAAGTCGGTTGATGACTGCAACCATAATAAGAAAATGGTTGATGCTAATCGAGTATTTAAGTTTCTTGCTGGTTTAAATGTTAGTTTGATGAGGTTCGAGGACGAATCATTGGTAGAAATCCACTTCCTTCAATCAATGAAGTGTTTGCCGAGGTTCGTAGGGAGGAGAGCCACAGACATGTTATGCTTGGCAAGAAAAGTGTTGGTGGCTCAATAGATAACTCTGCATTGGTGGTTGCTGCCGAGGCTAATGCTAGTCGAAAAAGTTCCTTAAGTCAGAAACGAGATGATGAAAAATCTCAGGTGTGATGTGATTTTTGCAACAAACCACGCCATACTCGAGAAACATGTTGGAAAATTCATGGCAAACCAGCCAATTGGAAGAGCAGCAAGTCACGAGACCGATCCAATCGTGAAACACCCTCTGCAAATGAAGCAGACTTAAGTCAATTTAGCAAAGAGCAAATGGATCACCTTCTAAAACTGCTAAAGTCTAATTCGGTATCTGGTTTTCCTAGTGGTTCTTTGGCACACACAGGTAGTAATCCAATTGCACTATCTAGTTTCTCAAAATCTATTCCCTGGATCATTGATTCAGGAGCTTTTGATCACATGACTAGTTCTTCTCATCTGTTCAATACCTATTCCCCTTGTTCAGGTCATGAGAAAATTAGAATAGCTGATGGTAGTTTCTCACCTATTGCAGGAAAAGGCCTAATCAAAATATCACAAAATATTGAACTTAAATCTATCTTTCATGTTCCTAAACTTGCTTGTAATCTCCTGTCCGTTAGCAAACTTTCACAAGATTCTAACTGCTGTGTTATTTTCTATGACTCTCATTGCATTTTTCAAGATCAGAATTCAAGGATGATGATTGGCAATGCTAGGATGATGAATAGACTCTACTATTTTGAAGAGAATTCCCTTGGTAATAAAAAGGCTCAAGGCTTTAGTAGTGTTAGTTCAATTTCAGTTAGTGATAAAATAATGCTATGGCATCGAAGACTAGGACATCCTAGTTTTTATTATCTCAAACATTTGTTTCCAAGTTTGTTTCAAGGAGTGAATTGCTCAAATTTTCAATGTGAAAGTTGTCATCTTTCTAAAGATCATCGTGCAAGTTTTCTATCAAAACCTTATCATGCAACGAAACCATTTTATTTAATACATAGTGATGTGTGGGGTCCTTCACAAGTCACTACTTTGTCTGGAAAAAAATGGTTTGTTACCTTTATCGATGATCACACACGGTTATGTTGGGTTTATTTGTTGAGTAAAAAATCTGAAGTGGAAAAATTGTTTCAAGACTTTTACCAGATGGTTCAAACCCAATTTCAAACAAAAATTTGCATTTTGCGCTCCGACAATGGTACTAAATATTTCAATGAGTGTTTGGGACCTTATTTGAAAGAAAAAGGAATAATCCATCAGTCTTCATGCCATGACACTCCTCAACAAAATGGCATTGCTGAACGAAAAAACCGACACTTACTTGAAGAAGCACGAGCTATCATGTTTTCTATGCATATTCCAAAGTTTCTTTGGGGAGAAGCTGTTTTAACTGCATCATACTTGATTAACAGAATGCCTAGCAAGGTTTTAAAGTTCGAAACTCCTCTAAACAATTTTAAAAAAAATTTTCCTGCCACTAGATTACATTCAGATCTACCATTAAAGAGTATTTGGATGTACACGTTTTGTCTCTATACCCACTATTTCTCGATCAAAATTGGATCCTAAAACAGAAAAATGTGTTTTCATTTGGTATGCTCCAAATAAAAAGGGTTATAAGTGCTTTAACCCAATTACAAAAAAAGACTTTTGTGAGCATGGATGTCTCTTTCCCTGAAAATCAGCCCTATTTTAAAAATCATCTTCAGGGGGAGAAGAATAGGAATAATTTTTGGGAGACCACAGAATCATTACCAAAATCAGTTTTCTCATACAATTTGGAAGAAAATGTTTCTAATAATGAAAATAAAGAAGTTCAATGTCAAGCCTAGTATTATTGTATCACAAACAAGGGGAGAAACTCTACAACCGGATCAATCCAATCTGAATCTTAGCTTTAGGTTCATACTAGGAGGAAAGCTCAGAAAGATACTACAAGTCTACCTCTCTCTTTAGCACAAGATCAATCACAATCCTCGAAGGAAGGTACAAATCCTACTCTTGTTCCACTATCTCTTGTTAGAAAACCACATAATTCTGAGTGTCTTAATTTAAAAATTCCTATAGCCCACGGTAAAGGAGTCCGGTCATGTACCCATCATCCCATTGCTAAATACTTGTCTTATAAAAAACTATCCACCAACCATAGAGCATTTACCTCTAGGATTTCTAATTTGTTTGTTCCAAGAACTATTTAGGAAGCACTTGATCATCCGAACTAGAAGTTAGCAGTGATGGAAAGAGATGAATGCTCTGAAGAAGAGTGGCAGTTGGGATATAGTTAGCTTGCCCAAAGACAAGAGACCGGTGGGGTGCAAGTGGGTCTTCACTGTGAAATGTAGGGCTGATGGAAGTGTAGAACGATATAAAGCAAGGCTAGTGGCAAAAGGCTTTACACAAACCTATGGGGTAGATTATTAGGAGACCTTTGCTCCAGTGGCAAAAATAAACTCTATTAGGGTGTTGCTATCTCTAGCCGTGAATTTTAATTGGCCACTACACCAGTTGGATGTCAAGAATGCGTTTTTAAATGGGGACTTGGAGGAGGAAGTCTTCATGAATCTCCCACCTGGTTTTGAGGACAACCATGGCAAGGACAAGGCTTGTAGGTTAAAAAAACCCTTGTATGGCCTCAAGCAATCGCCTAAAGCATGGTTTGAACGGTTTGGAAGAGCAGTGAAGAGCCACGGATACATCCAAAGTCAGGCAGATCACATACTGTTTTACAAGCACTCAAGAGAAGGTAAAGTTTTTATCTTGATTGTATATGTAGATGATATCATCATAATTGGAGATGATGGTACAGAGGTTGAAACGTTGAAAAGAAAACTTGTTGTGGACTATGAGATTAAAGATCTAGGAGCACTAAAGTACTTTCTTGGGATGGAATTTGCTAGATCCAAGGAAGGCATCTTTGTCAATCAACGTAAGCATGTGTTGGACTTACTTGGTGAAACAGGGATGATGGGATGCAAGGCAGCCAAGACTCCAATTGAACCAAATTTGAAGCTTCAACCTGCTGCCGTTGAAAAGGTGAAGGACAGAGAAAGGTATCAAAGGTTAGTTGGACGACTAATTTACTTATCACACACTAGACCTGACATAGCCTTTGCTGTGAGTACGGTAAGTCAATTTATGCACTCTCCTTGCCAAGACCACTACGAAGCAGTGTATAGGATTTTAAGATATTTAAAGGGAACTCCAGGCAAAGGACTATTTTTCAAGAAACGAGACCAGTTACAAGTAGAAGCATATACTGATGCAGACTGGGAAAGAAGTAGTTTAGATAGAAGATCAACCTCAGGTTGTTGCACATTTGTAGGAGGTAACTTGGTTACTTGGAGAAGTAAAAAACAAAGTGTGGTAGCCAGGAGTAGTGCAAAAGCAGAATTTAGATCAGTTGCACATGGTATTTGTGAAATGATATGGATTAAAAGGCTTTTGGAAGAATTAAAGATCCCAACTCCATCTCCCAATGAAGCTCTACTGTGATAACAAGGCAACCATCTCAATTGCTCATAATTCAGTCCTTCATGATAGAACAAAGCACGTTGAAGTAGACAAACACTTCATTAAGGAGAAAATAGACACTGGTCTTATTTGCATGCCTTATATTCTTACCTCCGGTCAAGTTGCTGACATTTCAACCAAAGGACTACACAAGGCACAGTTTGACAATTTAGTAAGCAAGCTATCAATGGAAGACATTTTCACGCCAGCTTGAGGGGGAGTGTTGGAAATCAGAAGAGAGAAAAAAATAGGAGAATCTGTCAGGAGTAATTTGGCTGCTACTGATTTTCATATTTGGAGCAATTAGGATCACACTTTAGTAGGAGAATCTCATAGGAAAATCAATTAATTGTATTAGGAAAGTTATTTTATTTTATTTTTATTTCCTATTTTAGGGCTGCTGACTCTTCCTATAAGAAGAGATCAATTTGTTCTGTATTTTTTAGTATGAAAATACAAGAGATTTCTATTCTCTCTATTCAGTTTTCTTATTCTTTAATAAGATAATTGACTTGTATCACCAAAATAGAGGTATATGAACCCTAGCCATAAAGGGTATAATTCCAACAATAAATACTAGAGCGCAGCTAAGTTAATTGTAGACAGAAATTGTCTGGAATAATGCAATTAAATTACACCTTTTAAGAAACCAACTTTTAACACACAAATAAGTGAAACAGACAATATGCCAAAAAGAACACAATTTCATCAAATATGCCACTTCAAACTTGAGGTTTTTAAAGAAAACAAAATCCAACTCAAGTATTGAACAAGGTCAATTCCAAAGCAAATAAAATCCATTGAGTTAAATGCTAAAAAAGAGAACATCTAGAAATATGGGGAAGCTGCAATACTAACACAAATGAAAACAATCTTTAAACAGCTAGAGGAAGTTTTAATTTACAAGGCAGGAAACAAGACATTTCAGGATAAAATATCCACAAAAATTTTAGAGTTACATAAATTTGTCAACCCCAGCCAACACTATTAAATGATGATGACAGAAGAAACAAAGCTTACTGTTACATAAAGATTCAAACAATTAAGCCAAATTAAGAACCAAAGCTATATCATCCTAGTTTACTGTTAAACAAAAGAGAAGATTAACAGAAATAGGAATGTTGTTGTAATATATGTTAAAATGAACTTGTCCTAAGTGTCACAATGATAAAAGAATCTAGTATTTAGCAACCTTATATATCCAACAATAACTTCAAGCCTCTCTCCAGTATAAGATTACTAAATATCAGAAATAGAATCTGAAGCCATACCAGGGCAATGCAGAGGAAACACCAACAGAAAGAAACCAATGTTGGTGTCACCAATTGTCCAATACAGACTAATCCTACAATAGTTCCCAATGACAATATCAGACTCATCATTTACGATTAATAAGAACATATGGTGGCTAAACATGCCATAATCCCAACGAGTCACTTAGCTATAAGACCAAAGAATGAAAAAAACAATATTGGAAATTTATCACCAAAATGAAGTCCTTGTTTATGCCATGATATCCTAACAAATAGTGAATGGGTAAACACCTGCCTTGCACACTAAACACAAAAACATGAGCACAAAACTTAAGCAAAACTAAAGGACAATAACCATTACATTTAACAAATTATTGGCATTAAAAACTATTGAGTTTGACCTCTATCCAAATCCTAAAGAAAAAATTTACCTTAATAATATGTAAGAAACCAAATGTAGATGAGGACCTCAACAGTTTGAACTTAGCATATAAATTATAACTCCAACCATAAGATTCCAAGACAGAAGCCAAGCAACGCAAATTACCATGCTATCCAGCTCCTAATATCAAATCACAGAACATTGATACAGAACAGCATAGAATCTCTTACAAAGTAGAGGACCTGTTCATCTTCCACTGCTCATTTTGACAAATAGGAAAATTTCTCAACCAGCTGTCATAGCAACAAGGATCACCGGCAAAAGATGTCTGCAACTCTCAAGATTTACAAGTGGAACAAAGGAAAGAATACCGATGATAATGTAAAACCCAATCTATCTCTCAAAGCGACTGAATAACTACATCAAGAAATGGGGATGCAGAAGCAGGTCTAGAAGAATTATTCGGCATAACCCTTGGAAAATACATTATAAACTGCATGAGAAAATCATCTACTTCCTCGGCAGGTATGTAAAAGTATAATCAAATGTAAAATGAAGGGGTGACCTACAGCACATTGACAGGAGGAAATGATTGACAGGTCATATTAACACTATCTATTTAGGAAAAAATAAAAAAATAAAAAAATAAAAAAAAAAGTCCCTCCTTTACCTTAATTAACAAATGGTTTTGCCTTGCGACAAAAAAAATATAAGAAATACTTCTACAAAATCTAAATGTGAAATTACCAAATCTAAAAGTGAAAACTTCTTAAACAATTTAATGAGAAAGTCTCAATAAAATTGAAATTACAAAGAATACTATCATTACTAATACGTAAAGGCTGGCAACAAATCAACACTCAAATTAAAATTAAACAGCAAGAACAGTTGTCAATAGAACTAAAGGATCCTTCAGGAGTAGGCATATACTTAATAAAGGTACATAACAAACACAAGCAATTTATTTAAAAGAACAGGGGCAGAAATAATTAAAACTGAGGAAATGTTTTCCTCCCAACAACCACATCCAAACATACCTCACTTATGACCTCATCAACCAATTCTCTCGCACTTTTAATCTGTTCACTTGTCCCATCTATGTGTAATGACCTCTCTGTTACTGAATCACCTGGGGGCAAGTGCAATGGTATAACCTGCACAAGATTAACAATGTATTGCTGTCACAATATTTATTTGTAGGTGCAATTACAACAAGATTCAGAAGAGCATGGTGAAGAAACTGATTAAAAATACATAAAAGCCAATAAAAATTAGCTGATTATAATTAAACTAAATATATTGTAGAAAAAATGAAGTTAAAGCAACAATAGACAACTCCCATGTAAAGATGACACTTAGATTCAAACCTGAATACGAGCCCCAGTTCTAGCTTGCATATTTTTAATTGTTTCACCACCTTTACCAATCACCAGACCAACCTGAGATCATGCACACATTACATATTATCTTGAAAAAAAATCAATGAACAAAGTGGAGTAATGCATTTACACGGGTATACCTTGTTATTTGGAATCTTCATTTCAAAATGTTCACTTCCAGCTTGTCCTGTTAATCTTCGAGAAACTACGCCAGAACCTCCTGCTTCAGCCTGAACAAAGCATTAAAGGGCATAATTATATTCCACATATTCTGCACAAGAATACCACAATTTCACATAAATAAAATTGCAGGATGAAAAACCTCAGCAAGAACATCATTTATCAACTGCTCTGCCTTAGCTATTTGTTCAGCAGTACCCACGAGCTCTACAGGCCTGGTCACAGAATTAGGGTCTGCATCCATATCTCTTTGGACCTGAATCTTAGCCCCAGATTGTAGTTGAAGATATTTAATGGTTTCTCCAGCTTTCCCAATAATAACACCTACCTTGATTTGTGGAATGTCAATCTTTTTGCTAGTACCATGGTAGCCACCATAGGAAGCCGGTATAGCGGAAGGAGCTGAATTTGACATAGGCTTCATATCTGCATACATTAAAGCTTTTCATTACGCTTTGCATCAACTTTCAAAAATAAGATCTAAACTATTAGCATCTTGCAAACAGCAGCGGCCAAAAGCTAATACATATTATTAAAAGTTCTAAACCTAGATGCAACATTCTCATCAAATAGAGAAATTTCTACTATTCAAGAACGCGTATCGCCGGCAGGAAAGACGAAGAAAGAAAGGCCATACCATAAGGAGCGGAGCTAAATCCCTTCTCGTTATCAAAGCCACCGCCAGAACCGTTTTCCACACGAGGGCGCTTGGCCTCAAAGCCAGCTGCAGAGGCAGCAGAGAGATTAAGGCGAGAAGCAATCTCCTGAGCTCGCTGCTTGGCCATCTCGATCCCGTCAAGCGGTGGCGAGACGCTGTTGTAGGAAGGAGGAGCCGAATCTGGGGAGGAGAACCCTGTCGGCCTCCTGCCACCAGAAGACGGCGGTGTCTGGTCATCGTATTTTCGCTTGTTGCTGCCGGCGTCGGGACCTGAAGAGTACTGTGGTTCGTCCGCCATTGTGTTAGATAGAAAAATAAAGAGATAACTAGAGAGAAACCCTAAATTGATAGAGAGAAAGGGAGAATATATAAGAAATAGCTTTTATTATTTAGGCGAACGAATTAGTTATAATTATTTAAATCTATAAATATATAAAATAATATTATTTAATTTATTTGTTTAAAATATATATAAAATACATATGTATAATATAATCAATATATTCAATCATAAAAAATTAAATATTTCATTATAAAATTAAAATAAATAAATATTAGGAGGAAAAAAATAAAAACATATTATAAATAAAATTATAACAATAAGTACATCAACAAAATATTAAAATAAAAATTAAACGTATATTTAATAATTTTCGAGCATTAGAGTACCATTTTTAGGTATATTTTTATTATTGACATAAATAATTATTATATATATATATGCATTTTATATACATATAATATATACATATATAAAAGAATAATTATAACATAAAAGTATTTATGTTTATATCTGAAAGCACAGTAATTTGTGCAATGCACAAATTAATTTTATATATTTAAATACATATGTAACATATATATTTATAAATTTAGATGTTTTATACATGAATTGTATTTATTTAGAAAAATAATAATTTTAAATATTTAAATAATATACATGATATTGGTGGTTTATTTTTATACTTTTTAGTTTTGTTAATAAAATATTTTTTAAATAAAATAAAATTATTTATTTCATAATATAAATAAATATCAATTAATATTTTATTTAGTTTTCTAAATAGATAGTATTAAAATTCTATTTTTTAAAATATTTTTGGATTAGATAGTTTTTTAAATTATTTTAAGACTAGATTTAATTAAATTATTTTAAGACTAGATTTAAACTCATGCGAGACACGGTGATTATTTTAATTTATAATAATTTTTTAAAGAATAGAATTATAAAAAAAACTATTTTGAAATACATATTGAATAATGTATTAAAAACTTCATGCATATATAGAATACACAAATTAAAAAATAATTCAAAATCAAATAAGAATTCAAAATTAAAGCAAAAATAAATATCACAAATCTTAAATATTTAATAAATGAATTAAATAACTAAAATTTTAATGAAAACAATCCTTACTATATTAATCATTAATATATTATTGGTTAATATTGCATACTTGAAACTGATTTATTTTTAAAATTTGAATTTAGATGATTCCAAATTAATCTTATAAAACTAATTAGTGTTGAAAAACTCTATTTTTTAGGGTTTTTAAAAAAATTATTTATAATAGTGTCAAACATAAAAAGTAAGTAAAGTAAAAATGTTAATAGAAATAAAACTAAAAATAATTTATTATTTAAATTTTTTAAAATTCAAATCAATTCTAAATAATTAAATGCAATATTTAAGATCATACATGTTTCAAGAGAATATATTATGAAACCTCAAATTTTCGAGTACTATTTAATTATATTTATATAATTGGAAATTATGGGATAATTATAATTAATAAATATTTGATTTTATTTTAGGTTTTACGGTTAACTAGTAAGTGGGCCCCACCGATTCCCGGAGGTTCAGATGAAGGTGAAACTTTAGGGACTCGATATTCGGAGCCGAAAAATATTATGGTAAGAATCTTAGCCTTATTCTCAATTATTTTTGCATATTTCGAAAAATGTGCAACAATTTAGAAAATGACGGTTTAGTCCATAGGCCGTCAGAATTTTTGAAAATAACAGTCAAATTAAGAGGACTTTGGACCTATGGATTATACTGAATAATTCCTCATAAAATATAGTTTTAGAATACCTAGACAAATGGAAGAAACTAAATGTGATGACAGAAATTTACGTGATTTTACGGTTATGGATAATTTGGTAATTCCACCCAAAGCGGCAATCGAACTTCAACACAAGCTTCACCAAACATTAGAGCAAGCTAAACAGAGTTGATTTATGATTAAATAAAATATTTTGGAGGTTAGATAGACTGTTTTCAACTGAGTCAGTTTCGGGGTAATTCTGGAAGAAATCTTTAAGAATAAGGGCAAAATGGTAATTTTGCCCATAAAAATCAGAATTTTATCATCTTCTTCGGCAGCTTCTCGTCCATTTTTGCTAGAAACAAAACCCAAACAGAAAACCACCATAGCCAAGCTCCCAAGAAAGAAAAACTCCAAAAATCTCAAGGAAAATCATACCAAAATAAAAAACCTTCTTCACCAATCTTGTCCTACTCAACTTGCTCTTCAATTTGGTGCCCAAATTTAGTGCTAAATCAGCAAAAATCTGATTGTGGGATCTCTTGTACCATTCAACCAAGGTGAGATAAAATGAAACCTTAAGCTTTTTCATGGAATTCTTGATACTTATCATGCATTCATGATGTTTTCATGCTCCTTTTACTTGAATTATGTTTAAATCATATTATTGAGTCTATGAAGGTTTTGGCCAACACCATGAAGAGTATGAAATGGTGCAATTTGATTGGTAGTTGATGTAGAAAAATTGTAAAAAATATGAAAAGTATGGAATTTAGCTTAATTAAGCTTAATTATGCTTAAATTGAATAAATTCAATTTGTTGAGCACCAAGAGTGGTTTGGCCAAGGTTTATTGAGTATGATTTTGATGGCATTTGATGCGAATAACATGTGAGAATAATGTAGGAAAATCAAATAAGCAAGTTTAGATTTAATAGGAAATTAAATTTTAAAAAAATCAAGTTGTGGAAAATAAAGGGTGATTCAGCCTTGATGAAGGGGAGGATGAATTCATGGCCATTTTAATGCAATTTAGGTCTTAAAATGATATACGAATTATTCTGAGAACTTAGGTGCAATTGGAATCGAAATCGGAATTATGTAGCAAAAGTTAAAATTTTGCACTGGTAAAAATTAGATTGCATTTAGTAGATTATACTGACAATTCATTAGCATTTAAATTATCAAATATTCTTTTAATTAAAAAATAATGAATTTATCAAATTTGAATAATTATTTGCAGCCTTTAAATCCGAGGGCACTACTAGTGCCGAAGGATCGGATACCAATAAAATAAAAGGTAAGGGATATTTGTACGAAGTGTAAGAATATAGCGTTGCATGTTTTGATGAGAATTGCATTTTATAGAAATTAATTAAATATTTTGGATTGAATATTGGAAGTGTAGACTATGGTTTGAAAGCTAGATTTTATGCATGAGGGGTTAGGTTTGAATAAATTGTTATGCTGCCGAAGTTTTCTCTATGCTAACCTAAAAACCCCTAAATTTATGAAATCCATGAAATTTATGTTTAGTATGAAATTTTTGATATATAGATCAAATCATATTTAGGTATCCAAAATTTAATAATTGAATTGGGTTAATCAATATTAAATCACAAATTCAATAATCAAAATGATTTTTTGGTGATATTTTATCTATTTTGGATATTTGAAAATATTGATGTATTTCATGGAATTTAAATAAATAAATATGGATGATTAAATATTGTTTTAAGTTTTATTGTATTTTATAAGTTTGAATTTATTAATTTTATGAAATTAATTTTTATGAATATATCTGTGAGATATTTTAATACATTTATCTCCGTAAACCATTCTAAAAATATTTATTTAAATGTTTTAGAGACTATTGGTCCCATAGCTACTTTCAGGTACATGCATTTTCGTTCTGTTCTAATGGCTGTGGACTTTAGCCCAGTCTTCTAGCTCCCACAGGTGACACTTGGCTAATGCTCACACTGTGGCTCCCTAACTATGGTCATACGTCTATTATAGTGCATGTCTCTATTGGGTGTAGCCTAGTCTCTACTAAAATTATACTGGGGTGGTAATTTCCTATTTAACTTAAATCCAGGCACTTTTGGTTTTAATATATTCGTGATTTCGATTTATCTGTATTTTATGTTTCATGATATGAATATGATATTTTGTGAAATTATTTATTTGATTTATCTGCTGGAATTTGCTATAAATATGATTTATACTGTTTACGAAAAAATTGTTTGATTCCTGATATTTTATATGTTTTGCAAGATATTGAATTTATATTGAATTTGCGATTTAAATTAAATCAAATAAATTCCCTATAGTGGCTTTGGATATCGGAACACGTAAGGTATTTTAAAATACCTCCCATATTCCACCTGGTTACCCAACCCACTATAGTATCTTTCCTAATAGATCATGCCAAATTTTATTCATGTTTTAAATTCATGTTTTTGTATAAATATGTCATGACCCGAAGACCGCGACTTTCACTTGATTCTTATACTTTTCTTAGTCTACAAATTTATAGACTAAATTTTTCATTTTTCATTTTAAGGTTTGTATTCGGTGTCAATGTAGTTACTACTCTAATTTCACTGATCCTTTATACAATACTTTATCACACTTTTAAGTTACATCCCGACTCACTGGACAACATACGTACTGTGTATTAATTAAAGTCTGTACATATAAACAAGAGATTTACAAGGAATGTATACCTCAAAATAGCGAAGTGGATTCGCAGGATGATGGTTAGTACCAAAGCTGTAATCCGTATCCGGGGGCCCACTCAGAAGCCCTCATGGCAGAGTTTAACTCAATTATCTGAAAAGAGATGAAATTTAATGGGGTGAGCAAAACCACGGCTCAGTAAGATACTAATATAAATGCAAGAATAGTATTATACTGTCTTAAACCGCAATGCTTAAAACTTGCAAGTTTGCAATTACAGTTAATCCTTTTTCATCGATAACATCTCATTATCTCAATTTTTGTCATCTGTCTATCACTCAAACTTCTAAATACATTCTGTCCAATTGAGATATCGTATCAAGTCACTCTTCATTTCATAATCATACTTCTGTATTCTATCATCTCATATCACTTCTCATATAGGGACTTATGATCACAATAGTGTAAGTTCACAATTCTCTTCATATCAATCTTATGTTCATGTATCATATCATGTCATCGTATAGATGAAATATCATTAATGTCGAGTCATGACATTCCTCATGGAACTCTCATCTACGAAGCATATTATCATGTCAGAGTTTAATATGAAATTTATGTAACTTTACTGTACAAACCGCTAACATTTCAAATCGTATCATATGTACTTTAGAACATGCTCAACATATGAATTTTCAATTCATTCAAGTCTACCTTTACGGCATGATAAAAACATGTTTAATTTTAATTCATGTATTCGTTTTTAGAGCATGTCTAAAACATGTGCGGTTTTAAAACATTTTTCATATACTATAAATCATGTCAGGTCTAGAGTTCATATCAAATCAATCTATACTCTAGACCGCATATCATTTCAAGTTCGACACAAAATCATATACAAATCATATAAGTGTCAAAATCATATATCATGTACTTTTAAAACATATACTATGAGTCATATCAGGTCTAGAGTTCATATTAAATCAAACTATACTCTAGACCGCATATCATATCATGTTCGACACAAAATCATATATAAATCATATAGGTGTCGAAATCATATCACGTGTACTTTTAAAACATGTACTGTTTCAAAACATATTTCTTTTCAAACATGTCTCATGTACATTATAAATCATGTCAAGTCTAGAGTTCATATCAATAAAATCATACTCTAGACTTCATATCATATCAGTTAGAGACTAGGCTAGATCCCTATCATCTCTATCAATAAAGACTTAAAATCACTGTAGCTAGCAGTGAAAATCATGTCATCGTCTCCTGGAAACCAACTAGGGCGCTATCTATGGCCATAGACCTCATCTCTCTCAGCCCTACTGATAAGGCGTGACTGAGACCTGTCCACGACTATTGTCGGACAAGCATCTCTGCCTAATGAGCAAAGCTCCAATTAGGCGGTTTTCACTATGCTTTATTGAATTTAATTCTTTTAGGGTGCCTACAGTCTCATAAAACATTTAAATCTTTAGCTTTCTTTTCAATATCATGTAAAGTATATGGTAAAATTCTGTATGAGGCTTCATATATCAAAATATATATATCTACCATATACTTTCATTTCAAAACAAATCAATACTTTACAGTATTCATATAAACATTATTATAATGTTTCAAGTTGTAGGAAGGCATGCTTAAATGCAATGCAATTTAAATCACGAGTTCAATAGTGAACTATCATTTTAATCAACCATGACATTTCACTATAACGTTCACTATAATTCAATTCTCTCATTTCCATCCTTTTGATTTCAATCAGATCATAATAGGTAAATTCGATACTATTTTCAAATATCGATATAAATCATATTTCATCTAATACAGTGAAGTAATTCATTCAATTTTTTATCACCATCAATCATTCGACTTCAAAACTTCCTCTTGTCAAATCAGTAGATCCGTATTCAACTCATTCAATATTCAATTAATTGGGTATTCAAATTGTTCAGTATTCAATTCATTCGATAATCAAATCACTTGGTATTCAGACCATTCGATATTCAATATCCTTTCTCAATCGTCATCGACTGTAATAATCATTTATACATCTCATCATCAATATTAGGATCACATCATTAGTATGAATCCTCTTAATCTCTATGAGCATTTAGATATCATGTTTTCAGTGTAACCATCAAGATACAAAAATTATGTAATTTCCAATATCGTCATCTAATATCTACCCCAGAGTCAATATCGAGGATCATAGAACCACAAGATCAATAATCGCTTATCAAATCCATTTATGGTTTAACCTATTGGCACACATTCAGAATTTTTGACTTGCGGTTCAATTTCATTCACTATCATAAAATCAGATCACAATCCTCAATTCAATTTTTCATATGGCATGTATAATTTAATATTGAACTTATGCAATTATTAATCTTATTAATCAAGGCCTATTCTATGGTTATAAGCAAAATCATATGTTCATATATTTTCATCACTCATTTACTTAAATCTATAAATGATCGGATTGTGTCGTAATTCAACCTCAATGTCAATAAAGTTATTTGTACTCAAATCATATATTCGTTATGACTCAACATCATAGCCATCCATTATATACCACAACATTGATACTAAGACCCATATCACTAGTGTAGGTCCGTTTATCATCTCACGGATTATCAGTAATACGATGTAATACGGTAAAATCGTCTCAGCATCGACCTCTTGAATTGTCCATATTATCACATTCGGAACCATTTAAAATCAAGAGATCGAATTTGACAAATTCTCAAATCATTACTCCATTTATAGTTCCACAATTCACTCGCTTAACTATCAAAATTCCAACTGCGGTCTCCTCTTCCAAGCTATATCGTATAATTATCGTTACTTTTATCACTATTTCAATAAACTGATATTCCATCTCATTTTCAACTCAATAATCGACTTGTAAAGTTGATATAACTCGAATTGTCGATTCTATAAGACTCACAATATAATTCCTTATGTTATTGTGTTCATCCATTCACCTTCTCAACCATTTTAAAAATCAACTTTCCTATGACATGATAAGGTCCTTTCAAGTTTATCTTCGATAATTCTTTCTTGATTCCATTTATATGAGAAGCTTAATCTTTTTCCTTAAACATTTTCATGGAAATTTTGGCAGCATAACGGCTTAAATTTTCCTAAACCTCCTGCAAGGAAAACACAATTTATACCACAACCGTTGATTCTCACAATTCCTATGTCTCTACTAAGACCCCTACCATCAGTTGTGGGTCCTCTTAGTATTTAAAAATCATTCCATCAATATATCATATAAAAATCATAATCCCACATACAATATAATACTACTAATGCTTTATAAAAGTATCTTACCTATTCACCAAAGGTTAGCGCGCTTTCCGACTTTCGAGCCTTGCCGAACTCCACCATTCGTCTCATTTCCGTTTTGCTACAATTTCAATATCAATGCACTTACATCAATATAACCATAAATTATTCAATAAATATCATCAATTTATTTTTTATTAATTTTCCTTACCATTTTTTTCTTTCTTCTTCCTTCTCCTTCTTTCTCTTTCTCTTTTTCTTTTCTTTCTCATTTCTTTCCTTTTTTTTCTTCCTATTTTTTTTCTTTTTTTTTGGCTTTTCTGGTTCAGACCGGTTCGGCTTTTGCTGGTCGGTTCGGCCATCGGCGGCCACCCATTCCGCCGGTTCATGCTTCCCACAGTTGGCCGACGTTGCGAGGATGCCGGATCTGGTCTTCGTTTTGCCCCATCACCGACGACGGCGCCGGATCTAGAAGCGACGTCGGCGACTCTTCTCTTCCTCTTTTCTCCTTCCTCTATCGATTCCTCTTCGTCGGTGGCTCCTCTCACCCTCCCCTGGTCTCTGCCGATCTCGTGGGGGGAGTGGCGTGCCCGGATCGGCCGGCACCGTCGATCTCCTCTTCTTTTTCTTCTCGAGTTTTCGCTTCTCTTCTTGTTTTTCATTTTTTTTTCTTTTTTTCGTTTAGGCCGTCGCCGGTCACTTCCCTCTTCCTTCTCCTCTCGTCGGCGACGCCCTCTTTTTCCTCTTCCTCTTCCGGTGGCCGCTGACAATGGTCGGCTAGGCTTCTGTTTTGCTTCTATTTTTCCTTAAACAGAAGAAAAATAACAGGGGTCGGGTTCCGACCCCTGTTTCTATTTTTTTTAATATATATAATTATTTCTTTTAATTATATATATTTATATAACCCATTTATTTATATATATATATATCTATACACATCACTTTAAAATAATAAAAACATGTGTAAACATATTTATATAATCTAATTATATAAATATTTTTTTATATGCATTCTTATTTTATTTAATTTTGGATTTCCTAATGTCCAATTTATTTCTCTTTTTCATTTCTTATTTAATTTGGATTTCCATTTATCCAAATTAAATTTTTTTCCGGATATTTACTATTTATTTTCGAAAATTCATGGTCTTCACAAAATATCCGGTTTATGAAATTTGCATATAGGATACGGTATATCAACTTTCGTATAGATGTCTCTTACTGAGCACGTTTCGCTCACTTCTTTATTTTTCCACTCCTAGATTATTTGCAATGAGTTTGGGTTTGCTGTTTCCGGCGAACCTAATTCTGGTATTCCTTAGGCAATTTCTCCAGTTCGTCGAGGTATACTTGGTATATTTTATATGTTCAGATTTTTGTACAGTACTACTTTTGTGTACCTTAAACTTGGGATGTAAATATGAATATTTTATTGAGGTAAATAAATTTTCGAATCCTAGGATTGCATATAAATAAATTTTTATTTGGAGTTTAATTGACACTGCAGACAAGCCCAACCTACGTATGTGATTTATATATGTGAAATTAGTAAATATACAGTATTTTGGACTGTGACATATATAATCTATATAGACATTTTTTTCCAAATAAAAATGATTGAACAAATAATTCTGAAAAAAGAATAAATGAAAATTGAAAAAAAGATATTGAAGCTTAATTCAATACTAAAATATAAAAACTTAAATATCCAGTTTTAATGTTTTTGATAAAAGATTTAAAATTTTAAGATAATTCTGATCAAAATATATGGATATTTTTTTAATTTAAAAATAACATAATAAGTGATAAAAAATTTAAAATCTAAGATAAATTTTATTTGATTTAAATTAAAATAATATAGTTTAAATCTAATTTTTTTAAATTTCAAATATTTTAAAATTATATAATTAATTGAATAGGATTATTATATAAAAATTAAAATCAATTTATTAATTTTTGAAAGATAATCAATTTATTATTTTAAGCATAAAAAAGTAAAGGTGTATATATATATATATATATATATATATATATATATATATATATAGCCAAAAGTTTTGGTTTTTTTTATATATAATGTATAAGATTATTACAAAAAATTGAATCTTATTGAAATTAAAAGTTTAACATTGATAAATGATTAAGTGATTTTTTGTGGACATTTTATACTTTAAAGATGAAAAAAATTCATCTTACCACACATATCACGTGTTCATACTGATTTATTTTTTAAATTTGAATTTAGATGACTCCATATTAATCTTATAAAATTAATTAGTGTTGAAAAACTCTATTTTTTAGGGTTTTAAAAAATTATTTATTTATAATAGTGTCAAACATAAAAAGCAAGTAAAGTAAAAATGTTAATAGAAATAAAAGTAAAAATAATTTATTATTTAAGTTTTTTAAAATTCAAATCAATTCAGAATAATTAAATACAATATTTAAGATCACACACGTTTTAAAAGAATAGATAATCCATATGGACATTTTTTTCCAAATAAAATAATTGAACAAATAATTCTGAAAAAGATATAAATGAAAATTGAAAAAAAGATATGGAAGCTTAATTCAATACTAAAATATATAAACTTAAATATGCATTTTTAATATTTTTGATAAAATATTTAAAATTTTAAGATAATTCTGATCAAAATATATGGATATTTTTTTAATTTAAAAATAACATAATAAGTGATAAAAAATTTAAAGTCTGAGATAAATTTTATTTGATTTAAATTAAGATAATATAGTTAAAATCTATTTTTTAAATTTCAATTTAAAATTAAATAATTAATTGTATAGGATTATTATATAAAAATTAAAATTAATCTATTATTTTTTTGAAAAATAATCAATTTATGATTTTAAGTAGGCTTAATAGCCAAATATGACATCAACGTTTGTCACAAAATGGAATTAAGTCCTTAACGTTTAAATGCATGAAAATCAGTCCTCAACGTTACAAAATAATTGAATTAAGGACATTTCCGTTAAATCCTTTAATTTTCGTTACGTTTTATTACGGGTAGGGGTAACGGAAATTAAAGGATTTAACAGAAATGTCCTTAATTCAATTATTTTGTAACGTTGAGGACTGATTTCCATGTATTTAAACATTGACTTAATTTCATTTTGTGGCAAACGATGAGGTCATATTTGGCTATTAAGCCTTTTAAGTATAAAAAAGTTAAGGTATCTTCATGGATATTTTATTTTTAGCCAAGAGTTTTGGCTTATATTTTTTTATATAAAATATAAGATTATTATAAAAAAACCGAATTTGATTGAAATTAAAAGTGTAACATTGATCAATGATTAAGTGAATTTTTGTGGACATTTTATACTTTAAAGATGAAAAAAGTTCATCTTACCACTATACCTGATCATGGGCAGGGCCGGGCCGGGTTCAGACCAGGTTTATGACAGGTAATAAGAGATTTAGCTTATGCCCAAGCCCGACCCGAAAAATCGGGCCTAACTTTTTGCCCAAGCCTATTTTCGTTTTTGTGCTATAAGCCTGAGCCCATCCAAATATAAATTTATTTATTTTTTTAAATTTTTAATTAATTAATTATTTTTTTATTATTTATTTCCTTTAAAATTTAATTTAATTTGTCAAAATTTATGTAAATTTTCATATTAGATATTTATAATCATGTTTATTAATCAATAATGTTTTTTTATATATATATAAAATTATATTATGTTAAATAAATATATAAAAAAATAATATAATATTTTAATATCGGGCCGGGCTCGGGCTTTGAAAGGCTAAGCCCAGGCCCGGACACATTTTTAAACGGGCCAAAAAATTTTATCCATGCCCGGTTATTGCATCAGATATTTTTGTCCAAGCTCGACCAAATATCGTGCTAGCCTTTAAGCTTAAGCAGGTAGCCCGGCCCTTGAGCGGGTCTACTTACCAGACATATCAAGTGTTCACATAAAATACGTTTGTCTTTTTCTTTAAAAAAGTGTATCCATATAAAAAATTTATACCAAATTAATTATTTCTATAAATAATGTATATAACAACAGTACATTTATATTGATAAAAGATTAGTAAAGAAATTTATAAATATTATGGGATTTTTCTTTAATTTTTTAAAATATATAAAAATATATATGTTTATCATTTAGAAATTAAAATAGATAATTGATTTAAAAAGATAATTAATTTATTTCGAAATTTTAATGTGTATATATAGATTCCTATCTATAAAAAAATTGGAAAAAATATTTTTTTGTTTTAAGATATTACACATGTCAACTTTTTAAACTATCCACATAGGATGTTTTACTTATAGTTAAATGTTTTGGCTTTTATATATATATATATATATATATATATATATATATATATATATATATATATTAGATAATTTTTTTATAGATTGAGAAATTTTAAGTATTATAAATTTTAAGGCTTGGGTTCATGCTTGCTTCTTTAATACCTTGCCTAAGTCCGGCTTGCCCAGCCCGACCCATAAACAAGTTTAAATATAATAATATATATTAAATATAATAAATAAAATTAAAAAATTCGTATATTTAAATGTCTCTACTCCTCCAATATTAAATATAACTAAAGTAATACATTTATTACTTAATTATTTAATATATAATATAGAAATCATATATATTATATATAATATATTATGTTTAATACATGATTAAATAATACCATATCATAAGTTCAATAAAAAAAATCAAATTTTAAAGCAATAAATTAAGTCAATTATTTAATATTTAATGAGTGTTATAAATTTGGTAACTGTTTAATACATATTTAACTATTGATTTAATACTTATTTGGTAATTATTACAAAGTTTACATGTCAAAAAATTGAACTATCCACATAAAAGTACACATAAAAAAGAAAGTACATGTAAACATGTACCTTGTAATATAATATAATATATATATATGTGTAACGCCCTCGGAAGCCGGATTTTCGGACTAACTTTTTCTTTCACTTCCTATGTTTGTCTCTCGCTCAGTGTAGCTAAAAAACCTAATGAGTAGTCCTACTCTTATATTTGTTTAAGACTAGTTGTCTAAGGTCCCATTATAGTCTTCTCGTAAGACACGTTGAAAACGATACTAAAAAATTTCACCTCTATTTTTGCCGATTATCTATCCCCATACTAAGTACATCATCATTTTCAACCTGTAGCAATTTCAAATCTCAAGATAACTACTGAAATACTTAACATCTATTGATTCAGTATATAAACATATCGAGATTACAACTTAACTACGAATCATAGTATGTTTACAAACTCGATATCTCCTAGTACTTACATCCCGACTCCTATACAATGTGTACACAAAAGAATTTAGTCTGGGATATAAACAAAAGAACAAAAGATTATACCTTGGCTCAAATTATAGCTTTCTGCAGCTCGACAAAAAGACTCTCGATACACCACGCTCGTACCGAGTCTACCTGAAATAATCTGAGGTGGAGGGGGGTGAGCTTTGGGGAAAGCCCAGTAAGAAAACATACGCTAAGTGATATTAGATGTTCTACTATGTTCGTGCATGTGTATGCGTGAATAGGTGCGTCAAAACTCATGCTTAAGTGTGTCTTACGAAAAAATGCAAGTTGACAAATCATTGTTCTATAAGCTATAAAAACACTTGCACTCACGCATTTATAAAATCGAAGTACACACTGAAAACATTTCCAAGAGATAGGATTTCTTTGATAAGGTATCGTAATATAACCGGGATCTTTGGAAATAACCGAAAGCTTTCTATGAAAGCGTCCACTGTAGCTAGCAGTGGTTACCGTTCCGAACTTCTATCCATGATCATGAATCATCCCAGCACCAGTGATCATCTAGTAGCTGAGGTACAAGTCACGACTATTTGTCGGACACCTAGAAGATCACAAAGCAATCCAGGACCTGGAAGATCACAAAGCAATCCAGGATATTTTACGTTAATTGCCACACAGGCTTGCTAAATGCCACATAGGCATAATTTAAACGCCACACAGGCGGGTGCCACACAGGCTTAATAAACGCCACGCAGGCGAGTGCCACGCAGGCTCATCTACGCCACACAGGCGAGTTAAGTGCCACACAGGCAACTTCCAAGCATCCCTTGTCTCTTATGCCAAAATTCATGCAAGAATGCTTTTACAATGTATCTTGAGTATGGGAGGCATAATTCGTATTACACCCTCACGTTTTGATAACCTCATTGTACAAAACATATTTTAGAAAGACAGTATCTCAATCACTAGTAATGGTGCTTGAGGTATATGAGGTTTTAAATACATTATAGAATTTAAATCGATGCCAAAAATCTATTTAATATTTTCTAACGAAATTTCAGCATTATGACGGCATAGGTAGAACACTACCCAGCATCATAATCCACAACAAACAACCTGCATAAAATGCCAACCAACAATATTTTTATCCACAAATTCAACACAGTTCAAATTCAAAACCATTTGTACTTCAACTCAGTTCAATACATATGAAATTCAACCAAGAATGCATTTCAAATCAATAAGTATTAAATAACAGAATTTTAGACATACGCAACATAGCAGACTAATAAACGTTTACCGTAAATTCCCTTACCTAATGTTGCATAATATCGTGATTAAGGATACCACTTCCATATGCCTTACACTTTAGCACTTTCTTGAACACTTTTAGCACATTCTTGAATTTTGTTCTCCACTTAACCTACACCAAACGACACCTATACAATTACGAATTTAACACTTCTACTAAGGCTTAGACACTACCATACCACATGTCGTTTCCAATTACAATATATATTTTCATATATATACATATCACCATTTAAGAAACTAGATAGAATCCTTTACCTTTATTATTCACAACACCAAAATTCCACTTAGCCTTGTCTTAAAAATCAGTACATTAATATTAAAGTAGTTCTTCTCACTAAAATCACCACATCAAAATAGCATTTATCATACTTTAACAAACATAGGTACATAAAAACCTTTATATCATATACATTAAGTTTAAACCAAAATATAGATTCTTACCCTTACTTCCACTTTAGTCATAACCATGACACAAATTTTCTAGGACATTTCCAACCACTCATAAAATATATATTATTCTCGTTACATGTATATTAATCTCAACAGTAAGATAAATCTTACTCTTATTTCCTTGTACACCGAGCCTATATATTCATAGTTTATTTCCTTCTCAAACAACTCATATAATTGTTCAATACATTCAAACAACTTCCAATACATCCCAATATATACCATCAATACTCTTTTAATGTTCTAGCAATAATAATAATAATAATAATCATAACATTTTACCAACATATATCACTTTTGGAATTAATTTGCTATTCACACACTTAATCACAACCAATAAAATTAATATTTCCCATGAAAGTCTTTAAATCGAATTAACTCACTTGCTTGCTGATTACACAGTGCTCTTGTTGCTCTTCTTTGAAGCAGCCACTGTCCAAAGATTAAGAGGCTTTAAACGATAGCCCATGGTTGCCTTTTCTTCAGCTACAGAGGAAAGGATTCAAATGCCTTTTAAAGGCACCAAGTTTAGTCCCTGTTCAGGCATACATTCGGCACCCAAAGCTTTTGCATTTTTAGCTCCTATAGTCTCCTGTTCAGTACCCTTAAACACCCTCAGAACAGCCCTATTCTTGCTCTATTTTGATCACCTTCCAACCTCCATCTAGCACCATTTCATGCCTTTGTTTTCATGCTTCATTTCTCTCCCAAAACAGGTCACGTATACCTCTATTAACAGTCCTTCATTTCAAGCCAAATCGCCCTTATTTAGGGCTCTACTTATAGCCCTCAAATTTTGCCTTTACCAACCTCCTTCCTCGCTGCATTTAGCCACCCAAATCAGCACCCACAACCCCCTTTAAAAACTCTAGTCGAACCCTAACGCCCCCACACACTCTACCTTCATCGAACCTAGCTACTGCTTTTATTCCTTCTCTCAATTTCACTCTTTCCACTTCATATTTCCAGCATGTTTCCATTTTTTGCTCAACCTCTCCAAACGGCAACTTCTAACGACTCAAACCCAACTTGCTTCAACCAAAATCGGCTCCTTATGTCCTTATCACCGGACCTCTCCTCAAAATCGATCTCTAATGCCACTTCTAGCATCAGTTCTTCCTTAGCTAGCATCAAGATTCAGCTTTCCCTTTTCTTCCTTTTTTTTTTCTTAACAGTACAACAAACGATTTAACAATGCTGATGGCTCTAGGGTTTCTTCCACTCTTCACCGTAGGTCCCAACCTACCAACATCAGTCTGGCGCTGGCAGTAGCAGTGGTTGCCCACCTCTTCAGTCTTCATCATTCATCTTGTCTCAGTCTCTCTTTTCCATTTCTTTTTCTTCTCTTTCCAGTCACTCTCCTTTCCTTTACTGGTCGACGATGAGCCCAGCACCCCTCTCCTCTCTTGGCTGCTCCAGCGTCACCGGCGTTGCCCTCATCTCCTTCGGTCAGCCATGTTACTCCCTTGTCCCCTCTCTTTCTCGTACAGAGGATTTGTCCTCTGTTCCATAAGTGAAGCCCGATTGGCTTCTTGAAGAAGCCAATCAGGTTATTTTTATTTTATTTAATTTTACTTTATTTTATTTTATTCTTATATATATATATGTTTTTTTTTTTACAGGTATGCATACATATACATTATTTTTCCCTTATACTTTAATCTATAAATTATTGTTTACATATATAATTGTCTTTATTTTATTTACATATATGATATATGTATATATTAATTTTATTCTAAATCCTATCATTTATTAGTCATATTTATTTATCATGTAAGATTTGAGGAATAAATCTTTAAATCCTCATAATGTTAAAGTCCTCATAATTAACCTTATTTGCATCCTCCTCATAACCCCCACATTCCATCATTCTCATAATCTCAATTTGTACAACTCTTATAATGTTTATATTCAATTTACCACTTCATAATATTTATAGTTCCAAACTAAATTCGCGATACTTGAATTGCTTCCACTATTACAATACAGTTATTCACCAGGAGTAGAAAATTTGCAGTTATCACAATATGATTAAGTTGTTTTATTTTTATTAACGAATCAATTTATGAAATTAACAAAAAAAATTTATGTGATCCAATTTATTTCAATTATTTAAATTAATGATAATTATCTCATATATCTTCAATGGAATTTTTTAATTCTATAAATAAAGTTAAGATCATGACATATATTTTATTTTATTTATTCTTATTTTTCTAATATTTTTACAAGACCTGAAAAAATATTTTTATAATTATTATTAATTGAATTGAAGTGGAGATGAAAAGCATTCGAAGAAAATACAAAAATATTTTTTTGATATAATTTAAAAACTAATAATAAAAGAAAGAGGGCAAACGACTCTTTTTTTTAAGTATTTTATTTTTTATTTACTTTAATTTTAAAAAATTACAAAAAAGCAAATTTTTTATTTATAAAGTCACATTTATATCTTTAATTTTTTATTTTTAAAAATATAATTATAATATTTTTATAATTTATTAATTAATCTTTTGCTCCAATTTATGTTTTGGGTTTAAATAAAATTTTATCATTTTATTTTTTTTGTTACAAGAGGAATATTAAATAACTGGGGATGAGAATTTTTGGATTCGAATCCAAAACTTACAATATGCCACAACTCATTCTTAGCCACTAGGCTTATTATTTTCAAATATTATTGACTTACCTCACTATAAATATGTTGACTCTAACTTAATAATCACTATCTAGATCAAGTTGAAAACAAAAGATAAAATGCTCTAATATACACAAAAAATGTTATAGTTAATTTGACAAAAACAAAACTTATGGTTAGTCAAATAAGTGATGAATATAAATAGTTATACGTTATTTTATAAAAAAAAGTTATAATTGAAAAAATAATTATAATGAATTATTTTTTATTTATTAGAATTTGTTATTAATTTTAATTATCTAAATAAGAAGTACAATAACTACACGCATTTAAAAAAAAAAAAACTCATTTCTATTAATGTCCTAAAAAATAGCATAAATAAAATCATGGAATAAAATATTAAAATAATAAGATAAAAACTTTAACAATATTAATTTTAAAATATTATCCAAACTTGAAACAAACATATTTAGTATTTAAGAATTGTTTGGGATCAATTTTGTTTTGTATTTTATGTTTTTGCTTTTAAAATCTTGCAACATAAAACATAAATTGTGTTTAGTAATCTGATTTTATTTTATAATTTTATAATTTGACAACAAAATTTCCAAAAATACATAAACAACATTTTTTGTATGGATAATTATTACATACACTGACAGTGGAGTTTTTTTACTCCACAAGCAACGTTAAGATCGTGACACATGTCCTATTTTATTTATTTTAATATTTTTATAGGACACATGTCATGATCTTAACGTTGCTTGTGGAATAAAAAAATTCCACTGTCAGTGTATGTAATAATTATCCTTTTTGTATTTCTTATAGTTTCCAAAACACTTTGGAAACATGCTTTCTACAAAAACTCAAATGAACAATAATTTTTAATGAGGTCTCTCTTTCAAACCCCACCAACAACATATTTATCTCCCTTCTTCTTTTTCTTTTTTTGCAAAAACCAAATCCTAACCCCACACGTTGTCTTTCCTTCGCGGTTATCCTTCCTAGCCGGTTCCTCTTGGTTCTTCACGTCTCTCCTTCTTAAGCTTCATATCCAGCCATCTTCTCCGTCTCAAGTTCTTTACTGCACCTAAGCTTTCCTGCACCGAACCAAACTGCAGTCCCATCCTTACTGCGTTACCGTATCCAAACTGCTCTGCATGCCTGTGTCATCACCTTCACTGCCCGTCCTTGCCACCATCTGAGCATCACCATTCGCTGTTGCTGTAACTCTTTTGTGCAAGAACTTTTTTTAACATTTTTTTCATATATAATTGTTACAAAAAAAAATTTTGTGCAAGAACTTTTTTTAACATTTTTTTCATATATAATTGTTTTAAAAAAAAATTTGATCTAAAACCCATGAGTTGTGACTCAGTTGGCAATACAGGCTGAGTTTGTAGGAAAAGCTCTCAGGTTCGATCCCCATTAAACACATCTTTGGAGAGGGGTGAAGAGCCTTAACTGTGACTAAGCCCCGAGCAGAATAAAACGGATGAGGATACCTGTGGTTTACAACCAAAAAAAATATTTGATCCAAAGTTCAAAGGGTTATTAAATTCACTTATGTGATTCGATAATTAAATAAATTCATTCTACAAAGTAATAAATTTGTCACATAACTTCAAAGAATAAAAAAACTTGGTAACTTCTTAAATATTGAATTTTTTTTATCATGCTATCAAAATTAATCTATATCTAGTATATATTTAAACAAAAAATTCAAATTATCAAATGAAGTTTACTTGATCAAAATTAAATCAAAAAATAAAAAAATGTAAATTTAGTTTTTCTGATAGAAAATTTATTTAAGTATTTACACTAAT
Organism: Heritiera littoralis; assembly: GCA_031772115.1. NCBI lineage: Eukaryota > Viridiplantae > Streptophyta > Magnoliopsida > Malvales > Malvaceae > Heritiera > Heritiera littoralis. The sequence continues at coordinate 9,480,991 of JAPDPK010000006.1, read as the reverse complement.
TTAATTAACATTTCCTTTTTATAAATATTGTTCTTTTTTACTTAATTATTTTGTTCTATTCCTAACCAGTAATTCTTTTTTTTTTTGCCCATTAGAATTTTCCTTCTTTCTTGAGTCTTCTCAACTTTTTGAATTTATTTTTGAAGCTAATTTCAACAAATGTTAAGAGAATTATTACAATAACTACCGACAAAATTCTATATTTACATTGTGTATCAATACTTTACTCAATTACTTTTTTTTTTTATTTTGTTAATACATCTATACACTTTTAAATATTAGTAAAGACCCATATTTAAATGTTCATTTTATAATTTCGTGGGAGCAAAACAAATTAAAATTTTGAGTTTGTTTCTAATAATTTTTTTTTTTGAGATTTTAGTGTGAGCAAAATGCAAATATCATTAAAATTTTGAGTATATTACTAATAATAATGCATTCCCTGATTGTTGTAGTGTTGCACCTGCTGCTGTAGTGCTGTGGTGTTGGCCTTGCTTTACCGTTTCTGTTCATCCTTTGTTGCAGTTTCCACAATTCGAGTCTTGTGAATGGAGAAAACAGCATTGAGAGAGCTTTCTCGTATCGGGTCCGACCGTAACTCGACTTCGGATTAATCGGGATCCAAAGTGGCTTCCGAATACCGGGGAGTCTTAGACCAAAAAAAAAAAAAAGAAAACGATGGAGGAATAAGGCTTAGTTGAAAGGTTAGTTTTTATCCATATTCATTTACTTAATTTGCTTTAACTTGACTCGATTGCTTCACTTAAATCGTGAGTTCATAGTTCGTTTATGTAAGTAGCAAGTGGTACGTACTTAGCTGTTGCAATCAACTGGTTACAATTTTTGAAACATGGCTAGTGAATTGACATTTGGTGATTTGCTTGCAAATACATATGGCACGTGCATCCTTTTAAATGTTTGGTTTGTGATGATTAGTTCTACTAGTAAAAGAACCCGCGCTTCGCTTCAGGTTGGAAATTTATACAATTCCTTTTGTCTCATATAGATTTCATTGAATGATACATTCACGATTCAATTAGAAGTACCAAGCTTGAAGACTCGTCAAACTCTGCAGGTTGGCAGGCATTGAACCGCTAGTATTATTATAAGACATGCATTAGCAGCATTTCACTCGCAAACAAAAGACAAAATAGAGATTCCGATGGATCAAAACAAAAAAAGAGAAATAAAAATAAGGAAAATGCCTAATTAGTTAAAAGATATATAGAATCTTATACGTATACAAATCCTTTTCAGAGCTATGAACTTTTCTTTGCAAATATACACTAAGGTATTCATATTTAATGGATTGCCTGTTAATGTGGGGTTTTAAAATGGAAGGTATCTACACAACAATAGCACACTGGAAGTAGTTAATGAAGAGTAACACAGAATAATGTGCATAGATTGAACAAGTTTTGTTCTAACATTAGATAGCATAATATGATAATTACTTAATAAACATAAACGCTGGAAAAGGTGGAGTTGTCTGAATCAGTTGTATTTTTAGATGAACATATTAGAAGGGAAGTTACAGTGTGGCAAAAACAAAGCAATAGGAATTCAAAACGAAACTTGAATGAATTGTATCAACAATTTGCATACGAATAAAAAACCAAACTTGCATCATATCATAAATGTAAACATTTGGAGTTATTTGAGGATATCTCTGCCTTTTCATTAATGAATCAAGCAGTCATAGTAAAGCAAGCTCTTACAACTAAGTAGCCACAATCAAGCAACATCAACTACATTAACTCCTACAATCAAGCAGTATCAATCAAGCAAAAATTTCCTGATTTCTTGTAATTCAGATTCCTTGTACTTAGCATTCATGATATTTTTGTATGTAAATACAACAACAATGCTTTATAATAGAATATGCTTGGAGCTCAATTCAAACATCAAAATTATATATGACATCATAAGGTCACAACCTAAACATGTTCAATTTAGTAAAAAGGGAAAAAATTAACTAATCAAAGAAAGAGGAAGACTTATCAAGGAATAATCTATCAATGCAAAGTTGTTTAAAACAGGAACAAAGTAAGAGTATCTTAGATATTAAACAATATTCGCAAACATCTTATGGGCATAGCATAGCAAACACCTAGTTATGGACTATCAGCAATTATCCAATAGGTTCAAAATGATAGGTAAATATAAAAATTAATCATCTAAACCTATATATCATGGACCTTTTAATTGTTGGATAATTACCCGAGGCATTAGTCCATACATTCACTAATTCAACAACATCTGTCCTTCTCTTTTGGGCAGATGACCAATTTTTTCTTCTCTTTTTCTTTCTTTCTGCTTTCTCTCTTACTTCTCTCATTCTTCTCGTTATCGCTGCATCTCTCATCACCAACAGCGTAGCTTCTCACTGTTCAACACTCACTTTTAAGACTCCTTTATTGTTCTTATCTTTTGCTTTGGTTTCAGTTTGTGCTTTTAATTTCTAATGTTGTGTAAAAACCCATTTTTGAAATAGCCTTCCCTTTTTTTTTGTTAATGATGATTTAAATTCATGAATTAGATTTCTGACATTGTTATTTTGTTAGGTTTTTTAGATCTGACATCACTTATACAGCGATTGTATTTTAGTTGAATCAATGATTAATTATTTGACTTGTTTTCTTTTTACTTGCAAAATCAAAGATTTCAATATCTGGACATGAAAGGAGTTTACCTACAGGAAAGGAGCTTACCTTCATCATTGAAGGATAATTATTTGTTGAGAAGATATAACCTAGTCTTTGATCTGGAGAGAAAAACAGAAGAGGAGAGATCATATAGCAGAAAAAAGAAACATATTTTTGAGAAGATCAAAACTTAAAGGACTCACCATCACTGGTTTACAAAATGCAAACATCAAAGCTTCGGATCTGAGCCCAACACCGAAGCACATGCAGAGGTCAAATTAAGCTAAATTATGATAAATGAAAATTAGATCTATAACAATAGAAATCCATCCAAATTATAAAAAAAAAAAAAAGAAACAAATCATATTTAAATAAGAGAGTTTGGAGTTTACCCATAGGAAAGGGGCTTATCTTCATCATTCAAGGATAATCATATGCTGAGAAAATTTAACCTAATCTTTGATCTAGAAAGACAAAATAAAAGAGGAGAGATCATTTAGCAGAAAAAAGAAACAAAATCAATAAACGAATAAACATTCAGTAAAAGAAGAAGATCATCACCTTCAATTTCATCAACATTACTGAGATTATCTCATCCTTCACCTATGCATTAGATTCAACAAATCCCAAGATTTGTAAATAAATAGAATAAAATCTTAAATAAACAAGAATATATTAAAACATTTTAAAACTACATCTTTACTAAGATATACTTGAATGGTCAAAATCTTTTACCTTTAAAGGATAGGCATCAATTCGAATCAAGGTTAGATTAAACACAAATAAAAGCACAGATTGTCTGAAATAATAAAATCTTAAATAAAGATAAATACCATTAAACAAGAAGGTGGAATTAGCTAAGAAAATAAAAGTACCTCAAACTTTTAGTCCAGCGAAAGATGGTAAGGAGCTTCTTGAGCCAAGCTTCGATTGATTCGAGTATCTCAGGAGCCAAGTTTCAAGTTTTCGAATCTAGCCGAGTTCAAGTATGATACCGAATCGTCTCGACTTGACTTGATTACACCCCTAGTATCACTTAAATGAAAATTTGGGAAGGGAGAAGTTTTTTCCTTTGGCTAATGATGATGGTTTGAGTAGTGGGAGTGAGGTTGACAATCTGGTTTCGGATGAGGATATGAGAGCTATGGAACAGTAATTTTGGATCAAGGCAGCAACCCGATCATTTTAACCAAGATGATTTTGGTGATTGTGAGGTCTGAGACAATTTATGCTTGCTACTGTTTCATTCAATTTCAACTAAAGAGTGGGTAAGAACACTCTACAACTGAATTTCATAGTGGCATATAGTGTAACTGAGGTTGGTTGCATGCTGATAAAGGTAAAGAAGCTGCTAGTGATCTTTTTGTTTAGTTGTAGACTTAGTTTACTATTCAACTTTGCTGCAAACATGATGTTATCTTAGTTTTATCAATGTTTGAAGGCTTTGTGGCTGAAGAAGTCAGTATCTTGGCATTGGATGATGGATCCTAATTTTCCCTTGAATTATTGTTCATTATGCCATTGTGAAGGAAATTTCTGAGTAATATTGTATTATATGATCTACACTAATTAAGTAATCAAGTAGTAATAGAATGGAAAAATAACTGCCAATGTCTATTTTTCCTCTATTAATGTTACATAGACTTGTTTAAAGATCGGGTTATTCGTTCAAACCCTAAAGTTTGCTTAATTTTTAAGCGGGTTTAAACAAAAATATTAAACCTAATATGAGCTTAGACTTGAAAATCGAAGCTTGTTAAAAAATGTGCTTGGCTTGGGTTTATTATTTTAAATCCAAGTCCAATTTGATTTGATAATTATAATTTATTATTATTTTTTATATTAATATGTTTTTAAAAAGAAGTATCCACTTACACCAATATAAAACTAATTAGTTTTACAATCTTTTTTTACCATTAGATTGATATTATACTTGTGGTTGAGATTAAATTCTTTTTTTCTTCATAAATGCAATTAAATGTAAAACTATTTTACTCTCTTTCCTTTTTTTTATATATATTTTCCTTTTTAATTATCATAATTATTTGTTTATTTTCTTTTCCTTATTCATTTCTTCTCTTCATCTCTTTATCCTCTCTCACGTAGTATGCAACAATTTTCACCTTCAACAATCTACTTCGCTCTAGGTTCTTCTATTTTTTTTTTAATTTTTCTTTTCAATTGCTAGTCATGCACCTTGCAAACGAATGTTTCATATTTAATTTCTAAAAGTTTTTGGCATATATTGAACAATACTGAGGGGCCATGCACCTTAATAATCTTTTTTTTTTCTTCAAATGTTGTTCTTGAAGTGGGTTTAGAGTATTTTTCATTTAAAAGGGTATTTCTTTTTCTTTTTAATGATTAATTCGGTTGAGTAATACAAAATTAATTTTATCGAGTTTTACTTAGAATACACAATTTCATATTTAAGCCCCAAAATTCTTGGATTACACAACACGAGGACCTTGAGATCCCATCGTCAAGGAGGATCAATGCAGCGTAGTTCACTGGGGGCCCATTGTACCCATGTTTGACAGGTTTGACAAGTTCTAAAGCAGAGGTCCTAGCTTTATACACATGAATGGAAAAAAAAATTTAATTAAAAAGAAAAGAAAATAATAAAAGAACTTAGAATGAAGTAAGTCAGATAATTATTTTTAAAAAAGAAAAGAAAAAAATATAAACAAGGAAAGAGAGTAAAAATACTTTTACATTTAATTACATTTATGAAGAAAAGAGGGATTAAATCTCAACCACAAGTATAATATCAATCTAATGATAAAAAAAGAGTGTAAAACTAGTTAGTTTTACACTAGTGTAAGTGGATACCTCTCCTATTTTTAATTACATTTGGTTTTTTTATTAAATGTAATTTGCGTTTGTACTGTTTTTAACTCTTTAATTTAAATTTTTATTTTTTTTATTTTTGTAAGAATTTATTCTAATTTATTGTATTATATTTATAAATTATTTTTTAAATATTTTATATTTTTACTATATATATATTTTTTAAAAGTCAATAGTATTTGAACAGATTTAAACGTGTTTGGGTTTATTTATTGAATGTAAAAATGAATTTGAACAAAAAATTAATCTCAAAAAATGAGTCCGATCAGATTTTAATTCATTTTCAATTCTTTTTTTTTTGTTGACAAAGGGAAAGACAATAAATAACTAATTGAAAACAAAGTCCTTAATGAAGGCAATGCCTCTGTTATCAAACTCTAATGGAGCTCGTAAGAAAGATGACGAGTCCTGCAAGAGCTTATACTCATAATCCAAACTACAAGCATCTTTCACAAGAGCATCCGCATAAAGTTACCTTCACGAAGTACATGTTTTTTTTTTTGGTTACATTTCACGAAGCACATGTTGCAACCTACACTCCCAATCCTATTTCATTTCATAATACACCGAATATCTTGTATGACTGCTCCTTGAGGATGAACCCGAGTATCTGCCAACTTTACTAATTCAATAACTACCAAAGCGTCTAGCTCGCACACCACTTTCTTAAAGCCATGCTATGCTCCCAGGCCAATAACAGACCAAATCGCAGAGCTTGCAACTCAGCTGGATGTTAGAGCAATATCCCAAATGTGCCTAAAAACCAACTATCCACGATCTTGTGTGAGTTCTTATCAGGCCTCTTGCAGCTACCACTCCAGGATTCCCTTGCGATGCTCTATTTGTGTTAACCTTAATTACACCCTCAATTGGAGCCTTCCATCCAATCCAACCATAATCCCTATACTTCCTTATTGGTTTAGCCGAAAGTCTTTGGATTTCAGCTGCCCCAAATATGATGTGTGCAGCAAAATTTTTGGGGTCCAAGTCTCTCTCAATCTCCTCAAAAACAATCCTACAACGACTACACCATAAACGCCATATTGTAGTTAGAAAATAAATTCTCCAATCCTAGTTATCATCCATCTTTCTTCCCATATTCTCCATGCACCAATCTTTCAAATTTAATGTAAAAAACTGAACCTCAGCAAATCCTCCCAATAAAACCTACCACACTTTTGTTGCAAACCTACAATCACCATGTAAGACTGATTCTTACTTGACATATAGCAGAGGATGCCATCTGCCGTTGGAACCTCAAGAGATTAGTAGGTATGTGCTTCAGCCACACTAATCAAAGAAAGTGCAGCCATCGTTGTGGCCCTGGTATATTCCAAAGCCATTTCAAATTTGTCACGCTATCAATGTTGAGGTCCCTCGTAAGATGTTCATATGCTGACTTTGTCGTATACTCTCTCATTTGACGTCTATTTCCAAACCCAAACATCTTCCATTGGAGCAAGGCAAGGCAACGGTGTGCCAAGTACTTCCAACGCAACCTCCCAAGGTAATTACACAAATAATAGATCAGCATTCCATTTCCCTGGACTCACTATGTATTTACTTACATGAGCATTTAAATTAACAAAATCAGGTATGCTTTCAAGCCTACTCACCAAAGAGTCACCTATCCACGTGTCTTTCCAAAATAGTGTTAAAACACCATTGCTAATTCTTCTATGAAGACCTTGAGCAAGAGACTTACATGCCTCTATTAACCCCCGCCATGTCCTAGACTAGCTTAGCTTCATGGTATTCTCCCTTATAGCAAAAGTAATCGGTTCCTCCTCTACCCTATATTTATTCTTAAGTAATTTCACCCAAAGAGCATCTGGTTCCTAGATAAATCTCCAAGTTATTTTTTGTAGTAACACTAAGTTGTGCTTAGTTGTAACTCACAACCCCAAGCCACCTCTAATCTTCGATACACAAACTCTTTCCCAACTAACAAGATGGATTCCTCTCTTATTCTTGTTACCATTCCATAGAAAGTTCCGATTCAACTTGTTAATAGTATCATTGACATTCCTTGACAGCATCAAAGAAAACATATAATATGAAGGAATAGTAGATGTGACCAACTTAACCAAAGTAGCCCTACCAGCTAAGTTGAGGCACCTAGCTTTCTAACCCTCTAAACGACTGCTCACTTTACTGATAACATCTTGGTAAGTTTGTTTTGTCACCCTCTTATAAAATAACGGGACCCCCAAATATTTCCATAAATCTTGATTAATATTCAAGATTCTACTGGCCGTTCTAGCATTTACCCTAGAGGCTTTAGGATAAATAAATAGCTTAGATTTCTCGTAACTTATCTCAGCTTTAGATGTCTGACAAAATTCATCTAGCATCGATTTCATCCCTCTTAGTTGATTTTTAGATACACTGCCAAATAAAAACAAATCATCTGCAAAAAAAAGATGTAAGACACCTATACCTCCTTTCTTTCACAGTTATAGGCTTCCAAAATCCCTTCACCACCACATCATCAATCATATGACCCAATCGTTCCATGCATAATAGGAACAAATACGATGAAATTGGATCGCCCTGTAGTAGGCCTCTCTTTAAATGAAAAGATTCTAATTTCTCTCCATTCCAAAGGACAATCATATGAGAAGTATGTACACATAACATAATTAATCTAATCCACTTCGATGAAAAACTAAAAAATTGAAGCGTTTCCTCCAAGAAATCCCACCTCACTCTATCACAAGCCTTCTCCAAATCTACTTTGACCGCAATTAAACCTGCCTTCCTCTTTGATCTAGAATAGTATGGATAAGCACTTGTGTAATAAAAACATTAACATAAGCTTATCTTCCTGGAATAAAGCTTGCTTCCATTGGACATACCAACTCCAACAAAGAAGGCCTCATTTGGTTGACTAAAACCTTTATGATAAGCTTGTATGCCACTGTACATAAACTGATTGGTCTAAATTGCTTTAAATACTCCAGACTATGAACTTTTGGTATCAAGGATATTAGGGTCTTATTTAATCTTTCTAGGAAGGAACCACTCTCAAAGGCATTAGCAACCAAAACTACCAAGTCACTCCACATATTTTCCCAAAACCGTTGAAACACCCCTGCCTGAAACCCATCAACTCCAGGTGCTTTCCATGGTTTCATCTGAAGTGACGTTTGCTTTACCTCCTCTTCTGTGATAACTCCATCTAAATGTTCCATTTTGTCAACATTGATACAGGGACATGATAACCTAGCAAGAGTATTTCTCTATCCTCCATGCAACGTAAATAACTCTTTATAGAACTGAACTACCATAGCCCTCAAAACCCCCTGGTCACTTACCCATTCACCAACTTCATTTCTTAATGTGTAAATATTATTTTGTCTTCTTCTACATGCTGTAGAGAGATGGAAAAATTTTGTATTTCTTTCCCCATCTTGAATACATTGAGCCCGAGACTTTTGAAACCAATACAACTCTTCTTGAAACAACATAATATTATAGTTTGCAATCAATTGTTTCTTTAACAATACCAACTGATGTGTCCATCTACAAACTAAAGATCTTTGAACCCCACTTAGTCTAGCACGATGCCTCCTTTTATTCCCAAAAAGATTCCTAACTCTGTTATAGTTCCATTCTTTTAACTTATCTGATAGCCTTTGAATCTTCCTAACAAAATTGGACTTTGTCTGAGGCCAGACTTGATTAACCAAACCATCGATATCCACATGTAGTAGCCACATTGCTTGAAATTGGCATGGCCTGCTATTCTTATCAACTCATGCTTTTGCTTCACATCGTATTAAAATCGGAAAATGATCAGAGTAAGTTCTTACTTCATGCGTATCAAGAGCTTCCGGGAACATTATACGCCAAGCCTCATTTGTTAGAGCTTTATCAAGTCTTTCTTGAATTCGGGCAAGACCCCACAAGATGACATCATCATTCTAAATAAAGAGCATCTGTTTTGAGATACTTGGGCACCTCCTTTCTTCTCACTATCACAAGCTACTTGATTGAAATCACCAAGCATCAACCATGGCAAAGAGACTAAGCTAGAAAAGTCAACCAAATGCTGCTATAATCTCTTTCGTGACTCTAATACTGGGCTGGCATAGACTGCTAATAGTAGCCAATCTTTATCGCTCCTTTTCACTATAGCATGTACACATTGAGACAACGAACTCAACACCTCAAGTTGTACTTTGCTACTATCTCAACATACACAAACACCACCTGCAAAACCAATAGGATCAGCAATAGCAAATTTGTCGAACTTTAATTTTCGAATAACCTTCTAAGCTCTCCCTCCTGACACTCTTGGTTCAACCACAACCAAAATGCAAGGTTGAAAAACCCTCAAATTCTCCTTTATATTATGCAAAAATCTTTTGTTCCCCGCTCGTCTACAATTCTAGAACAATAAAACCATTAAATAAAGTCTTCATTGTTTCCTAGATCCTCAAACTCTTTAGGCTGAGCATTTATCTCCAAATCCATATGTATACCACTAGCCTGTGTGTCAAGGACAAAAGATAACCCCAAGTCGATATTAAGTGGTTTCTAAGCTTGACTCGTTAGCTGGTATGTAGTCACCTTGGTTTCCATTTCTGAATTTAACTCGCCATTATTCTCAGCATTCATGTAAGCCCGCACAACACTATCATTCTTCGCTTGTATAATAACATGCTGTTCCATCACTACTCCATCTCATCACTCATCAAATACTTATCTTTTCCAGATTGACCAAACTTATGATTCCCTTATTCTACATTCTCAACTTGAATTTCATTACCAATCCACCATTTTTGTGGATCCCCCTAAGTCCAAATTTTTTGGGCCACTCGTCTTTTACTACTGGACCCATTGATAAACCTCTTCAGCCCAGTTGAATTCCCACAAATCTCATTACCATTATACTGCATAGTTGTACCTGGATGTGCCATATCATTAGCCAACATCGTGTCTTCCACTTTCAAATTTTGCGCCAAAAGTACTGCAAAACGTGAGCCACGAGATTCTTGGTTACCTCTAAATTTCTCGAGTTTAGAGTTTACCGCATTTGTGTCCTACGGTTCTAGGCAATTAGCCATGGTCCGTAATCCTTTGAATGCAAGTCTACTACATCATTCTGCACCTCCTTCCTGACATCCTCAGCCACCGCTGCCGCTGCCATTGCAGTTGCACCATGCTCTTCATCATTCTTATTATGATTATTATCATTCTTCTCAAACCCAACTACTTCATTACTCTTATAGGGACAAACACCTTTATGCCTTGATCTCCCACAAGTAAAACAAATCATGTTCAACCCTTTATATTCAACTCATTGCCAGAATCCATCAATGTAAATCTTAGATACTAATGGTTTATTTAAATCCACTTCTAAGCAAACTCTAGTGAACTTACTCCTTACTGCGTTTCTAGTGTGCTTATCCACCTTAATAGCTTTGCCAATAGTATCTCCCATGGAGAGTAAAATGTGTTCATCATAATACTCTATAGGTAAACCCAGAAAATGGATCCACACTAGAGTAGAATCAATAGTAGCCAAACTAGAACAGAACTTTGGCTGCCATTTGCGAACCTTCAAATAATGCCCGAAAATAATCCACGGATCGTCCTCAAAAGATAAACTGATAATCTTCCACATTAGATAACTTGATTAAGAAGAAGCCTTCTCCTAAATCCAGCAACTCGTAATCTCCTTTAGGATGCCACAATTTCTTAATTTTCTCATTTAGAGTTTTTAACCCTGTCGATCTCCCCAAGCAGTTTTATTATCAAACAATTCCGCCATGGCCTACGAATTCGATCCCTATATTCCTCAGAAAAAGAGATACAAGGCCAATTGTCTTTCTTTGAGATTAATATCGAACCATTGTCAACATGACAAGAATCCTGTTCAACCACAACTGCTAAATCATGCCCTACATCCGAACTAAGAAGCATCTCTTTGAAAGATCTGTGAGTAGATCTATTCTTCTCCATAGCTTCATCATCTACGCTCACTACATTACTCCCTTGATCAGCCAATGACGGCTTAACTTTCTTATTATGCCGTTCAATAAGGTCTTCCTCCCTATGGATCTCTCACGCTGAACCTCCATTATCTTCTATTGTAGTGAAATTGAAAAATTTTTAATTCTTTAATACTTTAATTAAGTTTGATTTGAATTCAACCTGATTAAGGACATGTTTAATTATTACATATAATATAAAATTTTCAATTCTTTAATACTTTAATTAAGTTTGATTTGAATTCGGCCTGATTAAAAATAAGTTTAATTGTTACTTATAATATAATATAATATAGTACATAGCAAGAAGCATCCCCCATTGAGTTTGAGGCCCTTGGGCCAGGCTGAGCTTGAATGGCCATTATTCAAACTCATCATATATTTTCCAAAGGCCACGGCCTAGCATTTCAATGTTCTTTCAAAAACTAGACTTGGGCTATAAGCATCATTCTTATTGTGCCATTTACTCTCTTCTTTTTCTTTTTGAAAATTTCATTCAGTCTTCCGAGTCCACACAAACAAAGAAATTGAAAGTGAAATGCATAATTCTAAAAAAATGCAATAATCAAATTCGAAATTTCTTTAGTTAATTATGCATATTTTAAAAAATAATTTTTAATAAATTTAAAATTCAAATTTTAATGCATACAATTTTTTATCCTCATGTTATAATTTTCTTTATATTAAAAAATATATGTATATATACCTGAATGAGCCTTTTTAATTCCAAACCCCTACCGACACTAGAAATATACCCAAGAAATATATGGGGCCTTGCATTGCTATAAAAAAATAAAATAAAAAAAAGACCCACGTGTTTTTCATGGTGGGTCCAACCCGAAAAACACTTTTTCTCCAACCACAAAAAATTTATATACACTTATTTTTCTCTATATTTATTTATTTTTTTTGTAATTGGAAAATTGATGTACGTTATTCGCCTACATTCAGTCCATGAACATTTGCCAATCATTACACTTCAATCGCCTGTAACTAAAGCAATCTATACAATACAAATGTGTTCAGAAAATTAACACGTGGCTTCTCACCCCGTGTTGTGTTGTCATGACTTTAACGTGAGTTCAAACCATCTCAAAAAATGAAATAAAATAAAATTTCACCAAACTCTGTTTCATTTTTTAATCTTTATTGAGCTTGCATGAACGTGCCACGTAACCAGAAATTCCTACGGTTTTTTGGACTTTGCTTTGGTCCAAATCCTCATCCTCATCATGTCGCCGACACTCATTATTGTTATATGTTACGTAGTTTATCACAATTTTATTTTATTTTGTTATTTTAAGAAAAGAAAAGAAGCTTCCCTTTGGCTTAACATTTCAGAAAACAAAGAGTAAAGGGAGATATGTTTGACTTTGTCTTTTCCATTCTCCAATGTAAAAGAAATCGACAACAATAATGGACAACAAATCTTTATTCTTACTTTGTCCACTCTTTCATTGCGATTAGATTTCGGATTTTTTGAATATAATAAAGTAAATGAATACTAATCACTGTGAATTTTAACGCCAAGTTTGAAACCCCCTTACTCGGCTCATCTCGTCTCATTTAATGGGTTGACTCGGTTGGATCACCACGACTGTGTCGGTGCTCACAGTTGCAAGGGCAAGAGAGGCTTGGTGGCAAATGGAGATGAGCAAAATGGGGGGAGAAATTTGTGATATCGGTACACCCTAGGCCTAGGGTAGACAACGTCACGTGTATTTCGTTGACTACAACCGGATTCAATAATTTTGCTCTCATTTTTAGAGTGTAATTTTACTGAATCAAGACGATTTAGTATTAAATTCAAATTCAATTTAATTTAAAAATTTAACGATCGAAATTTGATTTGAGCTTAATTTTTGAAGCTTCAACTTAAGCTGTTTTTTTTATTCGATAAGCTCAAATTCAATTTCATATGTTTGATTTATCAATTTTAACTATATAAGAGTAAAATAATAAATTAATAATAAAATATTAAAAATATATATTAGAAAAAGTAAATAAAACTCGCAAGCCATTCAAGTTAGGTATTAAGAATTTCGAACTTGATTCGACTCGTTATTCGAATAGCTTGAGTTTAAGCTCGAACTCAACTTAAAAATAAACAAATCAAGCTTAAATAATTATCGAGTTAAACTCAAATGATTCACGAGTAAGTTAACTCATTTACATCTAATCTTATCTTCCTCATCTCCTCATTCACATACATTTTTTTTTTTACTGAGAAGTGGTCTTGTCGGGACAAGGGAAAGATTAAAGACGGGTTTCAATTTTTTTTTTAAATCAAGATAAAATGATTCATGTTTTATAAAACGATATAAAATTTTTTAAATTAACAATAAATTAGCAAAATGATTCATATTTAAAACAATAGCAAAATTTTGAAGGAAACAAAAAATGATCGGAAAGCTTACAACAGAATGACGTGATAAGAAATAGGGGAAGTGTGGAGCCAGCCACACATTTGCATATGCTTTTTTGCCAAGTGCTGTTTCCGATTATAAATTACAAACATGATAGGAGTCTTGGGGTATAAGTATTCCCATGTCGTCCTTCACATCCAAGGAAGAGTCCATCAGTATGGAAAAATGATATTTAAAATCAAAGAGTGATTGAAAAAAAAAACATAAATGGATTTTTTTTCAAATATTTAGATATAGTTCAAATTTTGAAATCGTCATTGTTAAAAAGATTTTATCGTTTATCATTTTAAAATCAAATAAAATTAGTTTCAGACCGTTTATCATATTTAAGAATTTGTAATAAACATACGCTGATTATGAATTAATAATTTTATATAAATGAGGTTGTTGGGTTAAATGATAAAATGACATTACAACTTACATTTATGTACTTTGCCAAAGACTAGATTTTTTTTTTAACAAAAAAAAAGATTAGATTTTTTTATGAATAATTGCAATTTATTTCAAAATCCAAAAATAAAAAAAATAAAAAAGAGAGAATCTGCTACAAAAGAAACAGTAAAAGTGGTCAAGATATTAACTAGTGTGGTTATGAACCCAGTTCATACAAAGATTGGAGATCGATACTGCCATTTTAGCAGCAAAATGGTGGAATATACGCAATTCGGTTTTCTATACAGCCTGCTAGAATGCTACTACTTGTGAGTTGTGACAAAGATTAGAATATGAATAGTACAAATAGATGATTAAGGTGGTAAAAGACTGTATTTTTATCAACAAGTGATTGAAATAAATGAAAGTAAATTTTTTTCTTTTGAAATCGTCACAATTAAGAGAGTTTTATCATTTACCATCTCGATAATTAATTTCAAACAATAAAACAAATGATAATACATATAATTAAAAAAAACATTCTTTGGCTGGAGTTTGTATTATGTTTTAAATGGTGGATTGTCTCATATTAAGGTAGCAGTATGGAAACCAATCCAAGGACATGGACATGGATGGCAGCTTTTAATTAATTTCTCATTCAACACAGGAATTTTATTTTTGGGATAAGAGATACGTAGCAGTACCAATAATATTAATGCTTGACATTTTGAGCCCAGAAATTGAATTTAATATTTATTAGTAGACTCTGTCATAGGTTAAATTACTTTTCTTTTGTGTAAATACTTTTCAGTATTCGTAGTTTATTTTGGATCTCAAGTAAATTGAAATTGAGCCGGGTCGAACTCTACTCGGAAGAGAGCTCTCTTAATGTTATTTTCTTCATTCATAAGGCTCGAATATGTTAGATTACTTGTTCAACTTGGGAGTTTATCTGATTTTTAGATGATTTAAAAAATATATATTAAAATCATTAACCAAGTTTGGATTAATAAATAAAGACTTATGAAAAATTAGTTAACTTAGTTTCATCATATAAATTAAAATTTAGACCGATCCGATTCAATCTGTTAATTATAATTTTTTTTACAATTTTCATTTATAACTTTATTAATTTGATACTTTATCAAAATATGATGTTGCATTTTGTAGGTTTTAAAATGATTTTTTGAAAATATATAATTAAGAAAATTATTGAAAAAGATGTTAATATATTTTTTAATTTTTAATTTTTTCTGCAATTTAATTTGAACTTATGTTGCCTTCTAGATTTTAATTCAAAATTCCATGTTTTTGTAGTTTTAGAAATTTTCTAAAATTGTTATGTTATATTTATTAATTATTATATTTTGTAATTTTTTTAGATTTTTATTTTTTTTAAAGAATTGGTAGTGTTTAAGTGGATTTTGACAGCTTTTGAATTTTGATTTTGGATGTAAAAATGAATTTGGATAGAAGATTAAGTTTGAAAGATTCAATTAGATGAGACTCAAGCTTGTCTACCTGTAATATTTAAGGATAATTACCCAATATACACCGTCAAAGAATTTTTTTGACTCCACAAGCAAGATTAAGATGATTACATATATTTTATTTTATTTATTTTTTAAATATTTTTAAAAAATATGTATAATGATCTCAACCGTGCTTGTGGAGTAAAAAAGATTCTTAATATATTGAATATTAATCCATATTTTAATACCTTGCTTAAACTCACTCATCAATGGACAAGGTTGCTCATTTATTCGAGGATGTCAAAAAGTTCTAGTTCCCAACTTATAAAATGTAAAATTGCATTTTCTCGTAAATATATATTTTATGTGTGTATATATATAAGATCGTGATGTTAAATTACGTAAGAAAATAAAATCTTTTTTAGTGTATTTTATGAGGTAAAATGTCTAGCTCTCAATTCTCAAGTATGAAACTTCCTCGTTCTAAAGCAGCTGATGTGGGTCAGGTTAAAGATTACTAGGTTTTTCTATAAGTCAAGTTGAAGACAATTAGGCCGAATGATAATTTAAGCCCAAGAATAAAGAGGACTCAGAAGGGCCATAAATGATTCACTGAATTATTATTTAAGCTGTGGGTCTTAAAGGTAATTCCGCCCAAAATAACTCTTATAAATAGGTCACAGGTATCATTCTTAAACCCGAAGTTCTATTTGCCTACTGAAACCCTGCCAAAACCCTGTCTGACTTAAGCATTGGAGTGCGCGCGCAGGGGAAAGCCCCTGCGCCCCCTGATGGTTTTCTTTCTTGAGGAGTTCTTGGAGACAAGCTAACACGAAGATCGAGAATCTGACATCAGCAAACATTTATTGTTGTTTTGAGCAACAACAATTGGCGCCGTCTGTGAGAAACAAACAAAAAAGCCATGAGTAAAAGATGGTGAAAAGATGATCCGCGGAAGACAGAATACGTAGGCTGCGGCAGGGCGTACAGGTTAGGCAAGAGAGTACAAGCCCACGAGGCAAGCCCTTCGGTAAGCGAGGGACACTGCATACGAGACACGCCAGGTAGAACAATCGTCGAGAATAGGTACATGCGATAGGCCATTAGTGAGTGAGTGCAAAAGACTTTGCCACGGGCGAGCATAGTCCACGCGACAGGCCTTGGACAAGAGAATAACTTCCGCATGAGATAGCATTG
This sequence comes from Heritiera littoralis, assembly GCA_031772115.1. Classification (NCBI taxonomy): domain Eukaryota; kingdom Viridiplantae; phylum Streptophyta; class Magnoliopsida; order Malvales; family Malvaceae; genus Heritiera; species Heritiera littoralis. The sequence goes on along the minus strand of JAPDPK010000006.1, from coordinate 9,464,030 downwards.
AGCGAAAGAATGACTAATCTAGAATGACTAATCTATCGCACAAGCCTATCGCACAAGCCTGTCGCATAACCCTGTCGCGAGCATTGAATTTTTTCATTCCAGAAATTCGGTTTCTCATCATCCACTATCTCCTCAATTGCAACTATAGTTAATTTAAAAAAGAAAAGTAAGCAAAAAGCCTGGCAAGTAACAGACAGTACAAATGCAACGATTAAATAGCATGAAAAGGATGAAATGGATCTAACTGTCAAATACATAAAATCCCTGGGGCCGTTTAATCATAGCTATTCTTGTCATGCCTAGTCGCTAGTGTGAGCGTTTCATCAGCCCCACTAGACCACCGCCTATTAGCTTTGAGCAGGGACTGTTTCCCATGAGCTACATTAAACCCAAAAACAAAGCTCATGGTAGATACTTCATTTTGTTTGAATTGTATTTTTGTAAAAAAATAATAATTTGTAAATTTTAAATTGATATTTTGAATTAATATCTAAAAAATTAAGATTAATATTATCAGGATTATTTAAATTAGAAATATTTAATAGATTAGGATAATTTTATTAATCTAAGATAAATAGTAATATAGGTTAGGATTTATTAGATAATTGTAAATCAAAATATTTTTAGGATAGAATATTATTTTAGATTATTTAAAAAAATTAATTAAGATTAATCAGAATTAGGATAGGATTGTTTAATTAACATTAGATTAATTTTGAGATAATTAAAATTTAAGAAAAAGGAGGGAAAACAAATCTAATAGAATTTTAGTTCTATTAAACCACTAACTCCATGCTTATAAAAGAATAGAGTGAGACTGGAGAGGGGAGGTCATTGGATAATATTCAATACTGCCTCGTACCATCATCACCAATCCTTAAAAACAGATCATCGCTGCTCTCAGACACCTTGAAGCTCCCTGCTATACCCTGTTCAAATCACCATCTCCCTCGCACCCCACTGTCTTCCACTTTTCATCGTTTGCTACCCGAGCTGCATAGCCATTTTGCATATCGTCGTCGTCGCTCACCCTCTCACTGCGTGTCTGTCCAGCTCGCTTTGCTACACCAGCATCGCTCATCACCTGTTGTTTAAACCAAATAGGAGTTTTTTTTGTTTCATTGCACTGCCACCGCTACGTGAAGAAAGGAATTGAAAAGAAAGATACAGAGGAAGATAAAGTAAAAGAAAAGACAAGCAAAGGAAATCGATTATCTGCCAGGTTTTTTTACTTCGTTTTCTTTAATTAACTAATGAATGGCATGACACTAAGTATTTAATAATTTGCTAGTTTACTGACTTAATAATTCAATATGTATAATAGCGTATATCTTAATGAATGGATTGATATTTTCTTTAACATTAGATTGCATGTTGATTAGTTTGGATAAAGATATGATAATTAATTTAAATTAATATTTTGAGAAATTTGGCATGTTAATGATTTGTGTATTCGTAGAATGTAATTCAATTTGCATAAGTAGATTTGTAATCTTGTTTGTATTATAGAATTTAGAATTACATGACCTTTTAGGAAATATGGTGTGGGTTTTTAGATTGAAAAATATATAAATAATAAAAAATATATAGATAAACCAAATAAACATGAAATAAAAAAATTATAAAAAATAAGCGGTGATTACCTGATGATGAAAACCTTAAGGTGACTGCGAGTAAGCAGCACTTAAGGATTTTCTAGGTATGAATGTCCTATTAAATTTTTCCAGAGTAATGGATGATTTAATGAGATATTTTAAAATATAATCAACACCTATGTAAAAATAATAATAATTATATCAAATTTGATAAATATATAAATAAATGAATGGTGGTTATCTGAGGATGAAATCCTTAAGGTGACTGCAAATAAGCAGCACTTAAGGAATTTCTAGGAAATTTTGTTTTAAATTTTTCCAAAGTAATGGATGATTTAATTAGAAGTTTTTGAAAAATAATAAACATTTATTTTAAATAATATAAATAAAATAAAAATTCAAGAGATAAGAATTAATAATAACAATAATAATAATTTAGAAAGACTAAATAATGAAGATGGGTAAAGGTTGTCCTGATGATGGAAGTCTTAGGGTGATTGCGAGTAAGCAGCACCTAAGAATTTTCTAGGTGAGAAGTTCCTTTAGATTATTGCCAGACTAATGGAGAATCTGAAGGTGATTTCAATAAAAAAAAAACAATCAATATTCATTTTCCCAACAAAGATAAAATAAATAAAATAAAATTACGAAATAAAATTAAAAAGGGTTAGAAAGGGTAGAAATAAAATTTTAAGACAAACTTAGAAGAATTTAAGGCTAAAATGGTACCATCTTAGATGGGCATTGTGGAGGTGCTAATCATTTCCCACATGTAACCGTACTCCCGAACCTAGAGTTTTTGAAGGTAGACCTAACCTTGTCCATAGTTATGAATAGGTGACCAATCATACCTAAGTAAAATGGTTGGTGGCGACTCCTAGAATTTTAAAGTCTAGCGGTTAGGTTCACGGACCTAGACGTTACGACACCCATCAGGCTCGAGACTGACCAGCTCAAGCCTAGAATTGTGTACCCCGACAAAGTAGGATGTGGCTTTAACGGTACTTCACTAGCTAGTTTGTGAGTTGCGGTGCCATCTCCTCGGACTGAACACTTGGCATGACACGATAACATGCAACAGCCAAATGCTACGTGTTTTTCTCTGAGAAAGGCTGGCAATGGTGGCTTTTCTTCCATTCTTCAAGTCCTTGACAGAGATTAAAGGAAATCATTAAACTTTCCTGGAGTTTTGAGTTTAGGAGACATGGCAAAGGTTGAAGACTAGAGGAAAAACGCAGATACCCATAAGATGAGTTCCGAAGAGGTAAGAGCAGCAGGCGTGGAAGCGTCCAAGAGGCCGCAACGTAGAATACTTACCACTAAACTCCCCAAAGATTAAGAACCACTCCTAATATAAATTGGGTTCATGTATCTCACAGCTGGGATATTGGCATCATCATCACTTTCTCTTCCAGCAGCAGCATTTGATGGAGCTGTATCTGTACTCTCACTTTCTTGATCAGCATTTCGCTTCTCATCATCCATGGAATCATTAGGGAAAGAAATTTGCCAAATTATTTCCCTGTATGTCCTCCCAAGGTCTTTCAATACATCAGCATCTCCAGTGCTCAATTCAGAGACAACACTGGTAGAGCCCTTCAAAAGAAAGTTGGAAAAAGACAAAATTCCTTCAAGACTAGAAAGAGATCTCAAAACCTTAGTTTGGTTTCCAGGCTCAACAGTGGCCAGCTGAGCTCCTCTAATAGAAGCTAACAGTTCATTCGTTGACTTGAGATGTTCCCTTAGGAATGAACAAAATGCCCGAGCCAGAGATGCAGAATGTTGAAGCGAAAAGTTCTTGAAAGCAACAGAAATGCTCTATCCAACTGATGCTAAAAGAGAGAATAAGAAATATACGAAAAAATGAGAGAAGGAGCTTCGGTTATGGGTGTGGCAAGGCAATGTCTTCATTGTGCCGTTTAAGCCTCCTTCCACTTGGCTTACTGTGTTTTGATTCTGGAACACTTCCTTGGAGTCATCCCAGCCTCCTTGTCACCATTATCATCATCATCCTTGCTTTGCTTCTGTTCATAGCCACGACCCTGCACTGAACCTTCCTTTGCTACGTTGCAATTTTGTTGCCATCATCTCTGTAATGCCCGCGCCACTTCCAGCATTCATGGCCATTCCACCATCCTGCATGGCCACGCATCCCTGGTGCTACAACGCCTTGCAGCCTCTTCTTCTTTCTATCGCCGTCGCTCTTGCTTCAGTGTCCAACTACCCTTGCCGCTGCTGGTTTGTTTCGGTTCCTTGTTGAGGCGCCATTGTTGCAACTCCCCTTGCTACCCGCATGGTGCCTTTTGCGCGAACCACTTCATTGTCAAGATGGCCTGCTACCCGTCCATCTCTATTCTCCCCCGGCATCACGCTACTGCATGTGTCATCACCATAATTGTTGCATCTTTTTTAGTATTCATGTTACTGCTGTTCTGAGTAGACATTTTAGAAGTTAAGGTAAAGATTCATTTTGGTAACCCAAGGAGGAAGTGAAGTTTAAGAGCAAGGAAATGATCGTATAGTTTGGGTCCAGCAGTGTGAAAGGAGAAAGAAGACTTGGTAGCGGGCACCAGCTTTTAACAGCACCTGTGGACAACAGGATTGGACCGAAAGCAGTGATCCGGAAAGAAATTTAGAGGTTGATAGTTGAAGCTGTAATTGAAGTCCACTTTTCAGGACCCACACGAAGCTTGCTCTGTCACACCAAATCACCCTCGGTTTGCTGCTCTGCACCGGACCATCATCATTAACGCACTTGGCTTTTTCGGCATCCATTACTGCTGCTATTACTTTCTCATCACTGCTACTGTTTCTGTCCAAAGCTCACTACTGAGCTGCCGCAGTTTTGCCACGTCGGTTCCATCGAATTTCGCTGCAAACGACTAAAAAAAAAGTCCCGGCAGCACTCTTTACTCTCTGCCTTGTTGCTGTCTGCCATCGCGTCATCTTGCTGTGTCATATCCATCACTCTAAGCTTGCTTGCTACTGCATATAAACTGCAAGGAAAAAGAAAAAGAATTTAGAGTGGGAAATGTGGAAGAAGGTGACAATAGAAAGGATTGAAGCGTAAAAAAAAATGGCATGAAAAATCATTAAAGTGGATGTTCTGACAGAGTTACTTGCAAACTTAGGGTGCATTTTCCAGCAAACTCCAAGCAGAGAACGGAGTAATTGCCATTGCTTTTGCAGGGAGAGAAATAAATATATTCTAAAGCTTTAATGGTAGCAAGTGAATAATAAAAGAAAGCATGTGAATTTCATTGACTGGTCTCTCATGATTAGAGGGATGCAGAGAACGGAGTAATTGCCATTGATTTTGCAGGGAGAGAACACTTTTACAAGCATGGAATAAATAAAGAGACTATTTAATACAGAAAAAACAGAAAGATGTGACCTGGAATGCGAGTTGTCGCTCGCTGGGCATGTGTGTGGCTATATGCACTTTGTTTTTGAGAGAAAATGGATTCCAGGTATTGGCGAAAGAGAGCCTCTTGCTAGCGACAAGCATTGGGCGAGAGAGCCTATCGTGCACAATAGATCTTGGACGAACTGCACAGAAGGTTCGCCCAATTCGGGTGAGCATAGGTCTAACACGGAAGGTCACTCTGGCGACGCGATGTTCAACCACGCGATAGCCAAAATAGGCGAACAAAAGCCATGCGGCAGACTTCTTGGCGAGAGGACACCATGCCCATACGTTAGCAAAAGCAGCGATCACATATACCGGCGGCAGGCTCGTTGGATGAGAGGATGCCTCGCCCATTCGACAGCTAGAGTGGCAAGCAAGGTCAGCACGACAAGCTTCACGGTGAGAGTGTGGCTCGCCTGCGCAACAGCCAAAGCGGGCGAGCAATGATTCCCGCACGAAACAAGCCTTGGGTGAGAGAGAAGCTCCCGCACGGCCGCACACAACAAGCCTTGGGCGAGAGAGGAACTCCGGCGTGAGACAGACCTTGGACAAGATGAGGGCTCCTGCACGCGACAGGCTTGTCTATCGCACCCGAGCTTGCCTGGTATAGTGATGGGGGAGCACACGTCCCAAATGCAGGCTTCTTTGGCAATGGCGAGCCACGTACATGCGGCAAGCTCCCTCAACGAGAGAGCGTCTCGCCCAGTAGAGTAAAACTTTGGCGAGCGTCTTGATAAAGCGGTTCGTCCTATGCAACAGCCATGCGGGCAAGAAAAAGTCACACAACAGGCATTCTAGGTGAGCGAATGGCTCCCGTGAGCCCAGCGTCCCGCACACAAGGCATGAAGCAATGCTAACGAATGCAATGTCATGTGGTGAGCACAAGACCACTGCAGCAGACACTTTCGGTGATTGAGTGGCATATGGCAATTGCATAACCAACGCCACAGCCTAACCTCCGTAGCAAGGCTTGCTTGGGAAAACACTTGCCAAGGTGCGAGAAGCAATCTAGATGGACAAGCAAAGAATAAGTTGAAGGGTTTGGCAGAGATGCACACACAATGCTAGACGAGCTCGCCCAGGAAAGGAAAAAGTTGGACAAAGAGCTCAAAATGAGCGAGCGTAAGTCCAGGGGAGCTCAGCCCCAACCAAAGACCTCGGGGAACACGCCAGAACTTCAAAGGCTAGCTCGCGTTCGCCCAAGTGCGTAAGAACATAGACAAGCCGCTGAAACCGGGCAAGGCACAAAAGGTCAGATGAGTCAACAACCGCTACGCGAGTATGGTCGTGGATGGCGAGCAAGAATACGACCATCCTAAGACCCAGGCCAGCAAGCCCTTGTCGACCGAGATAGGAACTCACCTAGGTGAGAGAACTTTATGGACAAGCCATTTTTGGGTGACCAAAGTGAGAAAGGATTAGACAATTTTGTACATCATCAGGCGCACGCCCATGTAATGAAGGACCGAGCGACGATGCGCTCTCCCAGACAATGAGAACTCTGGTTTGCAAGCTAGACTTTGGCCAGCCCAGCCGCAAAAGCTCTCTATGAACCAGCAGAGCTCGATTAGTGATCTGGCTGAACGCCCAACAAAGAAGAAATCAAGGTGGCGAGCACATTTAAATTTGACGATCCAAGCACACGCCCAAGTGCGGGAGCTGAGCGGAATGATCTAGAATCTTCTAGACCTGGTGCGCACACTAATCCGACAGAGTGTCCAAAAGCTTCCTTCGGCCCAAGAACTGCTCTAGCAACCATCTAGAAGTGGCTTAAGAGCCACACACTTGGCCTATTGACAACCACACATGTGAAAGAGGGTTTGTCTATATAAAAGGTGTGTCGGCTTCATGAGTCCTTTAAGCAAGACAAGGATGTGCCAGCTTAGGGTGTTGAGATCAAGGCTGTGTCTCCCTTGTAATCCCCTATACATATCATTCTTGAGTATCAATACAAGTGAGTGCTTGGCACAACGGAAATTGCAAACACACTCAAGCAGGGACATACGGGTGGTAACCAGATTTAAGGTACTCTCATACGATGTTTTCGATTTTCTTGTCCACTCTAACAATTGTGATTGAATTAGGCAGGTGTTTGAGGCAGGCACTAGCCACTGTCGTGTAAGGCAGTAAGCCAGGGAGAGCTTGGTTCGATCGAAAACAACTTGTAAAGGTAGATTGCTGGTATCGAGGCACGACTTAGTGCACAACCCATGGTTGATAGCAGAACATCCCAGCACTCGTACTTTACAGATTTTTCAAAGACAAAGACTTGGAAAGGTACTGGTGGTAAACATTTGCTATTATTGTTTTAACATTTGCTGCAATTATATTGTTACTTACTCCATTTAATTGAAAATACTACATTATGAAACGAAAGGTCAGTTATTTTTATCTATACTATGATAATCCTCCATGTTTGATAGACATGTTGCAGGAATAGAAGAAGAAAAAATGGAAGCTGGCCAAAGAAACGGGCACAAATAAGTCCCTAAGCGAAAAATGTGAGAAACGGGCAAATATAAGACCCTAAGGGAGAAGAAGACGCGAGACGGGCACAAATAAGTCCCTAAGCAAAAAGTGCACGAAATGGGCAAAAATAAGACCCTAAGCTAGAGGAAGACGCGAGACGGGCACAAATATGTCCCTAAGCGAAAAATGCGTGAAACGGGCAAAAATAAGACCCTAAGCGAGAAGAAGACGCGAGACGGGAACAAATAAGTCCCTAAGCGAAAAATGCGCGAAATGGGCAAAAAATAAGACTCTAAGCGAGAAGAATATGCTAGACAAGCACAAATAAGTCCCTAAGCGAAAAATGCAAAAGATACAAGATAGCAGAACGTAAAACATATTATGAGGTACGTTACAATATATATGTGCTGCAATTAATTCAATATATATATATTTTGTGATTGGCTTATCAAATCTAACAAGTCCTTAAGCGGATAATACACAAGACAGGACCAATACTCTAGTAAAAGTTCTTCTTTGGACACAAAAAGTCGCAAAGAAAAACTTGGGGAGCACACAGTATGCAGGCTGTGAGGTATGGTACGAGGTACGTTACAATTTTATCATTGGATATGTGCTAAAATTGATTGACAAAATGCATTTAACGTTTTATATTGGCACTTCGGATATAAAAACGATGTTATAGTCTTATCAATACTATAAAGTCCCTACACGAAAAATGCGCAAGATGGGCAACACATGGGCTTGAAACGAAAAATGCGCGAGGTAAGCCATGAATCAAATAAAAGTCTCTAAGCAAAAAATGCACTAGATGAGCAACACATGGGCTTGAAGCGAAAAGTGCGCGAAGAAAGTCTGATTATTATAGATTAGTGCAAGGTAAATGTGTAGTTGCCTTTGTAAATGTGTTTAAAAATGTGTTGATGAGTTTGTAAAAGACTAAGCTCTTTCACAAAAAACTGGGGAGCACTCTAGATTAACTTTTGCATCAAAAGGAGTATCGAAATTAACAGGCACCCAGGCATATGCGTCCTGAGGTGCTATAATATCAAGAGCTTGATCCTTAGGAAAATTAGGCTTTGGATTATCTGAATAATCTTCATCCAAGCCTGTGAGAACTTCGACCATCTCGAGTCGAAGAAAAGGCTCTTAAGGGCTGGTAAGATCAGATAGATCTTTATAAGTATCTATCCTCAAAAAAGGTTCCAAATCCTCAGTATATGGATCAAGCTTCAACCAATCAGGAGCATGCCAAGTACAAATCGCATCTGATGAAACCAGATAAGAACATATGCATCCTCTTGTGGCACTTCTTGACGATGAGCCTTTATGACTTTAACTCAGATTTGGTTTTCTTCCTCAAGGCTAATAGAAGGCTTTGGTGGCTTTGCAATCTTACAACTTCTCCTTATAGCTTTTGGTTTCGGTCCACTAAGACCTTAAAATTCAAAAAGAAGGTTGACATATTCCACTTAAGAAGCATTTAGCTCAGAGGAGAAAAACATATCCCGGTAGTGTCCTGAAAAAGGCACTTGACAAAAGAAACGATGACACGATGTCATTTCTGTTACAAATAATGATGAAGTCCACTAGTTAAGCCCTCAAATGAAGATGAAAAAACTCTTGTGATAATTCCAGAAAGAGGGTAGCAAAAGAATTTGAAAAGCTCATTCTTTATATACTCTTTCACAAGATAAACCCTGCGAAAGAGAGGATCGAATTGATGTGGGTCAGGTTAAAGATTACTGGGCTTTTCTATAAGTCAAGTTGAAGACAATTAGGCCGAATGATAATTTAAGCCCAAGAGGAAAGAGGACTCTGAAGGGTCATAAATGATCCACTGGGTTATTATTTAAGTTGTGGGTCTTAAAGGTAATTATGCGCAAAACAACTCCTATAAATAGGTCACAGGTATCATTCTTAAACCCTAAGCTCTATTTGCCTACTGAAACCCTGCCAAAACCCTGTCTGACTTAAGCATCGAACTGCGCGCGCAAGGGAAAGCCCCTGCGCCCCCTGATGGTTTTCTTTCTTGTAGAGTTATTAGAGACAAGCTAACGCGAAGATCGAGAATCTAACGTTAACAAACATTTATTGTTGTTTTGAGCAACAACAACAGCAAATAGAAATCAGAGGATGTAGTATTATATACTAAATAATACATGGTTTGTAAAACTAGAAAAAAATGTCATATTCTTGATGACAATGTTCTTAACCACCCATTACTTTTAAAACATGAAAATATTACTAAAAAAATCATTAGAATGTGATGGTGATTTTTTATCTGCATTACTTGTTTTTTAGTTTTCTTTATAATGTCTCGGTGATCAATGGATATAGTAATATTCTATTTATTTTTTCTATTTGTGAGAATATATAAAAATAAAAGAAAAACTTTTTTTTAATTTGAGTAAAACGACACGAAAGTGGTAGGAAGCGGGACTCGCGGGGTTACGGTCCGGTGAATTGCAACGACGGATACCAACTTGAACGAAAAATGACTTTGCAATGTTTGCATGCGATGGATCGCTGATGGCTTCACTGGCCCCCATTTTAATCTAACCCGTATGGTGTCTCAACTATTGGATCCTGTGGCTGATAGCCACACTTTGCATTTTTTTTCTAAACTCCTTATTTTTTATATCATCGGTTCGTCCTTTTTTTTTTTTTTTTCGTATTTTGTATTTTTTATAAAGGTATGAAGAAAAATACAAAATTAAATATTAGATTTAATCTTTTTTTAAAAATTAATAATAAAATTTGTATTTAATATATTGATAATGTAAAATAATTATACACTGTTAATTACTCATAAAATATTATTTTATTGATGTATAAAATATATATTTTTAAAAATTTTACTTATACATATGAAGTAAATGATTTATATATGATGCACTGACAGTGTATAATTTCTATATACTGTTAATGTATTAAAAGTTGAAACCTCATCAATAGGTTCTTATTAGCAAATTAAAACAATTTATTTATATTTACTTTTAAGGACTTGCATATGTTTTAATTTACCAATTGATAAGATATCAATTTTTGATACATTAATAGTGTATAAAAATTATCACTATCGGTGCATCATATACAAATCCTTAAGTAAATATTGATGAACAAGGAACAAAAAAAAATAACGAACAAAATACTTAATAACTAAACTTGTCTTGCCAAAAAAAATTTTAAATTCGGTTGCTAATTTATAAGTTTTATATATATATATATATATATATATATATATGATGAATCTGATCATGATTACTGAAAATCAAAATTAAATAAATGATTAAATATTAAATAAGGATTATTATCCTATTCACTGTCAGTGGAGTTTTTTAACTTCACAAGCGGAGTTTAGATGATGACATGTGTCTTTTAAAAATATTAAGAAAATAAAAAATAAATAAAATAAGACATGTGTCATCATCCTAACCCTATTTGTGAAATTAAAAAATTTCACTGGTAGTAGATAGGATAATAATCCATTAAATAAATACAAAGTAAAAAAATAAAACATTAATATTGGTTCACTTCAATTTATAAATCCAACGGCTGAACTCATTTGATCATATGACAGATTACGCATTATTGGTCAAAAGTCAACACATTAACTATTTAACCTAGCTCCATAATTTAGAACCATCAAATTCTAAACCCAAGAGCACGTAGATCAGCTGGCAGGGGGCTGTTCTAGCTTAATCAGAGGCCTCGAGTTCGAGTCCCTGGGTATGCAGCTGTGTTAAAACTCTTGAGGGAGAGCTTTGCCGCCCTTTGGGTCCTGCCCGGCTCGAATCCGGATTAGTCCTATACCAAAGGTATGGGGATACCGAATGGTCTAGACCGAAAAAAAAAAAGAAGGTTTCATCTTTTTCACAAAAAAAAAACAAAAGGAAAATACCAGCTAAATCCTCAATGGTAATTGAGTGGATTGCGATTGGAATGAGGGTAATGTCGTAAATTTAGGGAAACTGTCGGCCTCTTAACTGGGGTTGAATAGACCCAAGACCCAGGTTAAGGTCAGCTTGTACGGAACCCCTGTGAGTTGAGAGATTTTTTTCTCGCTGCCAATTCGAGCGTCGGTGACTCGCTCCGAGTTAACCACGAGTTAAACTTCTATATATGCAGTTTTAAAAATATTTTTATTCTAATTTTCTCTTTATTGTTATAATTATAATTATTTTAATTTTAATAGGGCGAGAAAATCTGAAAAGGAAGGACAGAGGGAGATTTGGTATATAAGGCATGGAAGCCAATTCTAAAAATGCGTCTTCATTTTGAGAGAGGGAGGGAGGGAGGGAGGGAGGGAGGGAAATGGCAGATTCTAGCGATTCGGTTTCCATCGATATGGAAACGATCTCTCTCGGAGGCAAGGTAACCTGCATTTATTTATCTTCTTGTTTGGTTTCCGGGAAAATGCGGCAATTGGAAGAGAAAAAGAAATAGGAAAATGTTTTCCTGTTAAAGCTTAATGCACCTATCTGTCCTTTCTAAGGCTGAGCCGGATTTTGATTCCACTTCCTTTTTATTTCTATATTCTCAGCTACAAAGCATATACTTAAATTATTCATTCTTTTTTTTTTTTTAATTATCACAGACAATTTTATTTACATTTTTACTGCAACTATTTTTGAATGGTTATATAATTTGTTCTTTATAGTCCATTGATTGATGGCTTCTGAAAATTTCTCGTTTGAGATTCACCCAGATAAATTAAATTTAATTACATTAATAAACTAATTTCAATGATGTTTTTTTTTGGTCCAAATTTCAATGATGTTTTGAAAATTCTAGTTTTTTTACTTATTATATGCTAGAGAAAAAATCTTAGACAAGGAATTTCATTAGTTTTATGTCAATGTCTTGTCAAATTGGGAGTTTGGCTGGTTTAGAATATGCATAAATGAGCAAAATTGTTAAGCCTCTTAAAAAGGTTCTGCTGCACATGCCAACTCTATCTAGTTAGAATATACTTGGCTTGGGCAATGGTTGAAACACTTCTCTTTTAAGGTAAATGAAACCAAATCAATCAGGCTCTCGTTACCTAGCTAGATCATATGTTGTATTTTCCGCGCTGGTTATTTGTTAAAATCTAGGTGTTATTTTGGTTTGATGGTACTTTTTCTGATCCCTTCTGTTGTTTTCCAGAAGTTTTGTTAGTGAATAACGGTGCATTGTAAAATCTAACTGCAGGAGTACCTTGTGAAAACTTGCCTTGGTACAGTTTCTGTTGCTGTGTTTGGAGACCAAGATAAGCCGGCTCTTGTTACCTATCCTGATTTAGCTTTAAATCGTGAGTAATGCAAAAGAGCTTATTGTACTGTCTATTTTCCTTGTGCTTCTCTCCTTATGACAAAATATGTGCTTCGGAGCCTATAAAATTGATTTTTTTTTTTTGCTAACAATTTTGGCGAAAAAGGGTTCACTCTAGTTTGGCTTTTTTAATATATGAATAATAAATTTTCTCCTTAAACATAGATATTGTTTCAAATTTGAGATCTTCCTTTTGTGTTTTCATCATCATGCATGAGCCTTTGGGGCTGTAGTGCGTTTTAATTTGAGATAAAGTTTTATATGCTAATAATATGTTTGAAATTCATAACATTATTTGTTAGATTTCCACAATGACTAAGATCTTTTCATCCAGTGATACTTCCAATTTCTTACCTAAATTTTCGATTGTGTGAGAATGTGCAGATATCTTCTGTTTTCAAGGCTTGTTTTTCAGTCCAGAAGCTAGTTCCTTACTCCTCCACAACTTTTGCATATATCATATAAGTCCTCCTGGGCATGAGGTCAGTTCTGTGCATATTTTAATCTTGTATTTGCTGTTTAATCATCCTTTTTTGGTTGAATCCTATAATTCGCACCTTTCTTATCCGGGACTTTCTTCAAGAAATTTTGCAGTTAGGAGCTTCCCCAATCAGTTCTGATAACCTTATGCCTTCTGTTGATGACTTGGCAGATCAGATCGTCGAGGTTCTCAACTTTTTTGGGTAATCTTACAATTTCATAGTTACTTTGATTGCTTTCTCTTTCCAAGTGTCAGTTTATTAGTAATTTACTTCACTGTAAACTCTTTTACTCTAGACATTCTTTCAAACGATTTATTTTGCCATGATGGCTGATAATTTTTGTAGTAGTTGTCTGAAAATGATATAAATTGATCCACCTACTACATTTATATAATTTCTTAAGCTGTCGCTTTCGTCGTTAAATTATTTATATGGTTTTATGGAAAAGAGTAAAGGCAAGCAAGCTGATATTCCTTATCCTTTAATTCTTTCCTCTTTCTTCTGTTTTAACCGCAGGCTTGGTGCTGTAATGTGTATGGGGGTTACAGCTGGAGCATATATTCTCACACTATTTGCTGTAAGTCAACTACCTTGGCATGTATACAAAATTTTCATTTTTGCTTTTAACATTAAAATAAATATCTAAATGCTCTGTTGTATCCTTGGAATTAATTGTTTATGCATTTTGTCTTAATAGATGAAATACAGGCAACGTGTCCTTGGGTTAATACTTGTTTCACCCCTCTGCAGAGCGCCATCATGGACAGAATGGTTGTTAAATAAGGTTCCATTTCTGGGCCTTTTTATTTTCTCTTAGGGTTTAAATAATGTGCTTAGATGGATCTTAATATTATTTCAGGCGATGTCAAATTTACTTTATTTCTATGGCATGTGTGGAGTGGTGAAGGAGTTATTGCTTAAGCGGTACTTCAGTAAGGTATTTTTCTGCTTCAAAAATTTATGCCAATTATTTCTTTGTGTCTAGAATTGGACTAGTTGAGTGATGAGGTTTTGAATGACAATGGCAGGAAGTTCGTGGTAGCGTTCAAGTACCAGAATCACATATAGTTCAGGCATGCAGAAGAGTTAGTTCTTCAGCTCTTTGTATCTGCCTTTTTTCACTAAAGTGACTTATATGATATATGATTAATTTGTCTCATGGCACTTTTCTCAATCTTGTTTTCATTTCTCTACAGTTGCTGGATGAAAGGCAGAGTATAAATGTTTGGCGATTCCTTGAAGCAATGAACAGGTAAGCCTGTCCCATGATGAAAAGGCAGACTAGGTTTCTTTTTGAAGGTGTTCTTAAAACAGGTTTCACGTGGTTGGTTTAGGAAAAGCTGTAGGAAAATTCTCTATGCTTGCATGCATTTCTGCTTTTGATCCAACATAAAATTCTAAGTCACTGTCTTTCAGGAGACCCGACCTTAGTGAAGGATTAAGAAAACTGCATTGCCGGTCGCTAATATTTGTTGGGGAGAACTGTCCATTCCATTATGAGGCTCTTCACATGACATCAAAATTAGATAGAAGATATAGTGCCTTAGTGGAGGTATGCAAGAGTCTATCGTCTAACCTGTTATATAATATCATACATCTAGCTTTCAACATGAAATGGCAGTGATATAACATGGAAATTGTGGCATCTACTACAGGTCCAGGCATGTGGGTCAATGGTGACAGAGGAGCAGCCCCATGCCATGTTGATACCAATAGAGTACTTTCTTATGGGATACGGCTTATACAGGCCAACTCTAAGCGTTAGCCCCAGAAGCCCTTTGAGTCCATCTTGCATCTCCCCGGAGCTTCTTTCACCAGAAAGCATGGGCTTGAAGTTGAAACCGATTAAAACCCGGATTTCTTTTGAAGTTTGAACGAAGATGAAAGGGAAAGGGCAAGATCACTTTTTTTGTAATCTATATGTGTAAGGTGTTTGTAACTTCTTTCATTAGGTTGGTGAAGATAAGAGAGCACTAGGTTTGTAGATAGAGAAGTACAGACAGAAAGGAGAGATTGTCAATTCTTTGATTTGTAACCGTAAATTTTAGCTGAGGTGAAGTCATCTGTAAATCATCGGAATAATTATTTAGTAGAGAAACGCCAATAATGACAATAACAACGGGTGGGTGGCGAATTTACGCTTTCGATTTTCCTATCGTATTTATCATGTGTTTGGCTTTGCTTTCGTAAAATTGATTATTGATTGTAATTTTTTCTTCTTTGATGCTGCCCAAGAAAATGACTGCGGACCATTTCGGAACCAAAATCCAAAAGCTTACACCTAGGATTGTGACCTTTGTACTTCCGCTGCAGAAGATGGGAACCAGTGGGGCCTGCCATCCGAGCCCTGGCGCAGGCAATGTACCAATCGAACTATTTATTTTATTTTTATGATCAGATCACTGGTTAGCTGGAAATTCCTCACGGCAGAGCCCAACGTACATTTCCAATTCACAAGTCACGTCGTATTTCTAAATCACAAGTACATTTCAATCAATTTGTTATTATACTGCTGAGAAAGAGGATCCCGAATTGCCGAAAGAAGAGGAGATACGTTCGTTTTGGTTTATAACTGTTTCTTAAAATTAGCTATGATAATTTTAAATATAATACCATGACACGATAAAAAATGATACGAATAAAAAATACGAATATGATATAGATTAAAATTAAGTAAAAATCATTTATGAATAGGTTAAATGCTAAAAATAAAATTTTTTGTTTTTTATGTCGATACGAATTTTAACATAATTTTCATGTTTTATACAATATGAACATGATTTTACATGACACGAAAACAAATTACGGACACAAATTACCAAGTCTACTTAAAATCTCCTAAAGCAAAACACAGTCACGTATTTTCCTTAGGTTAATTGTCAATTTTTATCAACTTTCCTTCCCTTTGAAGGTGCAAGACAATATACTTAGTTGTCATTTAGGTTGCATTTGGTACATTGCAAGTAAAGTGATTGCAGTGTAAAATGATAGCGGGAAAGTGAACGTTGAGAAAGTTATTGTTAGGAAAGTAACAATCCAGTGTTTGGTATGTAGTGTAAAATTATGTTTAAATTACATGGAAGTAATATTGCAGTGTTTGGTATGCACTTACTTTATTGATAATGTAGTAACAAATTTCAAAACTACCCTTAAGTATAAAAATAAATTTAGTGTAGACATCGAATTTTGTCTCAATAATTTTTTTTAAAAATAATTAAAATAAAAAATAATAATAATAATAAATATGTCAATGCTTTGGTCAAACCCTAGCTAACTCCAAAAATTCATGCAAACCCTAAAAAAATCTATGCAAAACCCATGCATAATATTACAATATGGCAAGAGTTGACTTAAAAGGAGCCAGAAAAGGGGATGGAAATAAAGATAGAATATAAAGAAAAAAATCGGTGGCAAAAAAACGAAGAAATTAATGCCAAAATCTGTGGATCAATGCTAATATGAAAAGTGGGAAGTTGTGGAAGGAAAGAATCGTGCAAATAAGGCATGAGTTGGGGCGGTAATGAACAAATGGATTCAGATTTCATGTTTTAAAGAAAAGCAAAACAAAAAAAAGGAAGAGAATTGATAGTTCAGAAAGAAATAAAATTTGGAGAGATCATTCCCTCCTTAATTTGGTGGGCCATTCGAAAATCCTTATAAGTTTTACCCGGGGGAGGAGCACAAAAACAAAAAAAAAAAAAACACGAAAAAGAATCAGAAATTTATTGTCCCCTGCTCGTGGCACTCTCCATCGCCACCTTCAAGCACAGCCGCGTGCCCCGCCTACATCTCTTGTCCTATGTCCTCGCTACCGCTGCTTCATCCCGTTTCGGCCATCATCTCGCGTCCATTGCTGTAGCATTTGTCACCATCCCTTTCTCTGTTCGCTCGCCACCTCCCCTGCTCATCCAGTACGTTGCCCTCTACACCCATCCACTGCTGTCTACTGCATCGAGCCTTGCTGTCATCATTGCTGTTATCGTGTAGAGCTCTTGCATCGCTCCTTGCTCAAGCTCTTTCGTTCACTGCTTGCCGCAACCAACTTTGGTACCTCTCCACTGCTGTCCGCTACTGCTCGCTGCCTCTGCATTTTCGCTCTGCAGCTTACTGCGTTTCGGTCCCTTGTTGCATCTCCTCCAAATCACGTCTACTGCTGCACCACGTCCTGTAACCTTGCGTGTTGCATTTGTTTTGTTGTACTCTATAAGCTTTTAACGTGAACAACAGAAGAGAAAGGAAAGCTTGAAGAATAAAGGGATATTAAAACAAAAAAAGGTGCTGTATTGAAGGTTTTCAAAAGGTTTGCAATTTATATATTTTTTTAATCTATTATACTTTGTTTGTTTCTCTTTTTTTTTTATACTTACTGTTTAATAATTTTGATTGTGTTTTATTTGTACAAAGTTACGGTTTTTAGAAAAATAATATATATATATATATATATATATCATAGAAAGATGATTTTAATTTGAATAATTTATAAAATAATGAACTATTGAAAATTAAAAAACAAAGAGTTTTCGATGATAAGATTTCTAAGAAATCACAGGTAATGATTTTTTGATAATCTTTAGGATCGACCTTAAATGTTACCAGCGTATTAAAATATTTAATTGGTTTTATCTTGATATTAAAATCTTCTTATAAATATATAAAAAATAATAAAACAAGTAAAAAAAGGGTATAAATAAATAAATAAATAAAATACAAATATAATTTTTAAATAAATAAATAAATGTACATTTTAAATGATTAAATGAAAATTACATTTTAAAGGTCTTTTTCCGATGATAGGATTTCTTAGAAATCACAAGTAGTGATTCTTTGATGATCCTTAGAGTCAAAATAAAGTACTTAAATGTTACCAGTGTATCGGAACATTTAAGTAATTTTATTTTGATATTAAGATTTCATATTTTATATAATAATTTATTTTCAAAGAAATTATAATAAATAATAAAACAAATAAAAATAAATAAATAAATATAAATTTTAAATGAATAAATGAAAATATAAAAGATTTTCCGATGATGAGATGTTACGGAATTCACAAGTAGTGATTCCTAACTGATCTCTATTTGAGAGAAATCCGCTAAATGTTACTAGCGTATTGGAATATTTAGTATGATTTTTCAATAAAAATAAAATTTTATAAAAACAATAAATTTCAAAAGCAATAATATAAAATATAAAAGATAATAATAAAATAAAATAATATATTTCTCATGTGTATTATATATATTTTGTTTGCATCATTTGCATTCAGGAAATTCAAAAATAAGTGTGAATCTCCTGAGGATGAGATTTTATAGAAATTGCAAGTAGCGATTTTTAAAAAATCTCTAGATGAGGAAGTTATTTGAAATGCTACCAAAAGTATTGGGGTATTTCGGAATAATTTTCAATACAAAAGATTCTCATTTATTTCAAATTTAAAAAAATTAAATTTAACATAAATAAAAAATGAAAGTTTTAAGAGGTTTCAAGATAAAACAAATAAAAAATGATTTCAAAATAAATGGAGTTCTTCTTAAATATTTAATTAAGACTATTTTATTAAAATCAAAAGATAATATATGATTAAGTGATACCGTTTTTCAAAGAGCACTGTGAGGGTGCTAATCATTCTTCACGCATAACCGAACTTCTGAACCTAAGCTTTGTTTTCGCAGATCAAAAACTATCTTTTAATAAACTTAATCACTTTTAAGATTTTATTGAAAATGAAAATGTTTTTAGGTGGCCAATCACACCTAACCAAAAAAGATTAGTGGCGACTCCTCTTTGTGTTTTTCAAAATCGTTTAGCGATCGAGTCCTCGGACAAAAATAGTTACGATAATTAGTACATTGAAATTAACTAAAAATGTAATTATCATATGAAAATATAAATAATAAAGTTATAATTATTGACATTGCTCATCATTTGTAATAACAAGTTTATATACAGTATTATTAATTTAGATTTTAATTATTATATTAAAATATTTTAAAAGATTTGCTCATTATTTGTAATATATTTTAAAAGATATTTACTATTTTATAAATTTTGTTCATAAAACAAAAATATAAAAAATAATTTAGTAATAAAAGTTACATGATTCTTCATTTTTCTTCATTCAAAATTAACTAGAAATAAATTATTACTATAAAGTCTAATCTTTTCAAATAGAAAGTTATTATCATCTGTCACCATTTTTTTCATTTATAAAGTAAAATTTCTTAAAGTATTCAATTAAAAAAATCATTAAATTTGCACTTATGAGTTATTATTTATTCAATCAAAATTGTTTTCAAAATTAATTTTAAATAAACTGAAAGGTTGGATTTTTTTAATTAAAAAGGTATTTTCGGGCTAGAATTTTACATAATTAGCTGCAAAGTGAGTGCAGTGAGTACCTTATTTTGTAGTGGCAAGGTTCATACCAAACACTGTAAACTGATTGTGTTTAATTAAATTGTGACGTAAAGTTGACATTCCCCTTATACCAAAAGCAACCTTAGACCGGGATGGATAAAAGTCGTGCACACAGTTGATGCAAATACTAGTGTGCCTTGGGCTTACTGTTGATGATCCAATGAGCCACTCTCAACCGTTTCAACTAAACATGGTGGGGTTTTTAAGGCCATTATGGTGCTGCACTGGTGTTGAGTTGTAGCAGGATCATATGGCTTCTAGTTACACTTATACATTGAAAATGGTTTTTGTCACTTTCCAGGAAAATGAGGGAGAGAAAAAAAAACCCATTAGAGCAGTAGTTGTCCCTAGGGGTGTAATCGAGCCGAGCCGAGCCGATACAGTGAAGTGCTCGAGCTCGACTTGAAAACTTGGAGCTCGATACTCGGCTCGAGCTCGATCGAACATTAATTTTTGAGCTCGAGCTCGACTCGAGATTAAAGTCGAGCTACTCGAGCTCGCTCGATTAGGCTCGTTTAAGTTTGTTTGTTTATGCTCGTTTTTATGCTCGAACTCAATTTATTTATATATAATAATATTATCAATTAAATATAATAAAAATACAAAATGTTTTTACATGTCCAGCAAATATATAAAACTATAAAACAAACTAATTACTGGTGATATTAAACCAACAGGACAATAGGATAGAAATACAAACAACAAATTACCCAACTTGCTTTGACGTAACATATTACAAAGATGACTTGTAAACACCACAATCCATGGGCCAATTGAAATCATCTAATTTCAATGAAACAGCAGGCTTATTACTCAAGTCTGTTAACCAAGCCGAACGCCACCACCACCTGTTGAGAAAAATTCACGAACACTTGGTGCGCAGCAATTGCGAACTTACAAAACCAACCTTCACAGCACTAGAAAACCTCCAATAATCAATCAACATTCAAAGATGCGTGCCCATATCACAACCCATCAAACAAACTCATCAGAAAACCATTACAGGGAGACATGAAAGTCCAAAAATGAGCTTGCTACAAAAGAACCCCTTTCACTCAAAGCCGTTGAATACAAATAATAAAAAACCAACGAAACTTTCTACAACCAACAATGAATAACAACAAAATCACTCAACTCAAACACATCAAACATATCACCATAGGATTTTTTTTATCAGCAAAGAAATGTCATTATAAAAAAATTACAACTGACAAATCCCAACAAAAAAAAAATCAGGCGTGTATGTCTCACTATCTTACCAGCAGCACCTAGGTTCATGAGGGTGCGTGCGTGACTTAAGAGAGCGGCTCGGGAGTGGAGTACTTGCTGCGTGCGTGCGTACGTGAGGGAGGAGAGGCGACCGTGCGTGACTGCGTCGTCGAACTTGAGGGAGGAGAACCAGATCTGAGCGAGGAGAGCCAGATCTGAGCGAGTAGAACCAGATCTGAGGGAGGAAAACTAGATCTGAGCGAGGAGAGTCAGATCTGACGGAGGAGAACCAGATCTGAGAGAGGAGAGCCATATCTGAGGGCTCACGGTTTGCCGGCGTCGGATCTGACAGTTAAAGGGCTCGTCAACGCCGGATCTGTCTCTAAGGGCCAAGGGGCTTGTCGACTTTAGATCTGGGTATGGCTTTAGATCAGGGCTCGTCTGGTGAGGAAGGGAGGCAAGATCTGAAGGTGAAGGTGCTGCCGGAGTTGAGGCAAGGGTGTCGGCGTGTCCTGGTTGACGCCGGTGTGGAGTATGGGCTGTCGACGGCAGTACTGAATGGGATGGCGAAAATAACGGTGCGGCTAGTGAAGAACAAAGTGGGAAGAAAATTTAATTCAGAAACTTAAAAGAGCAATATATAGTAGGGTTTATATGAGGGCATATATGTAATTTAATAATAAAATAATAAAATATATAATAAAATATTAAAAGCTCGATAAGGCTCGCGAGCTACTCGAGTCAAGTATATTATTACTCAAACTCGGCTCGCTCGATAGCTCGAGTAGCTCGAGCTCGAGCTCGACTCGACAAGAATCGAGCCGAATTCGAGTTTTTTTCGAGTCGAGCCCAAGTAGCTTGCGAGCACCACTGTATCGTTTACACCCCTAGTTGTCCCTGAAATAGTCATCTTTCTCAGTACCTACTTTCCAAGAAAATGATTTTTTTAGATACTTGTAAGAACGTGAACGCAAATAGCCTTAAGCTTTTCATAATAAAAAATATAAAAGTAATAGTATGCATTTCCTAATTGGCTAGTTTGGAACTCATAGAGCATTTGGAAAGGTTTCATGACTGAACTCATATGGAATTTTATAACCAAAAAAAGTCATATGGAATTTGAAATCAACTGGTACAATTTGATTGAATACCACAGCGTACTTCACTTTTTTGAAGATTTTGTTGATCAGTTGAACAGAACAGTCCCAAGCTCCTCCTCATCATTCCATTCGTGAATATTTGCTCAGATAAGCTTTATATTGCTGCAAATCAGCTCTCACTCGAGAAAATTCTTCTTTGGCATAAAAAAAAATCTTCTCCGAGCTTTAAATCCGTGCAAAAGTCGACACTTCCATCACTCACATGGATAAACCATTTCTTTCCTATGTCAGAAACAAGCTTGAATCTTTTCCATGACCTGACCCTATTAAACCATGACAACGACAAACCTGTTTATACTACAATTTGGAAGCATGTTTTCTGCAATTTATTGCATACTAAATTTATCATGAGATTTTGTACTTGATAAAGGTATTTTAGGACCATAGACACTATAGTTTTTTTACCCCTGATAAGGCTAAGAACCGACATGACACTATGTCATCTCAAGTGTGTCTTAGCTCGACCTCAGCGTGTTCGATGCTAGCATGTCTTACCATGGATGAGTGGCTAGAGACATACATCATCTAGACACAGGCGAGGCTGGCTGACCACTCATGCCATGCCACGTTAGGTTGGCACGTTGGCCACACCAATCCACTCACGCCCAGGTCTTGCCAATCAAGTTAGGCCTCATTAGCTTGACGTGACTTACAGGGCCACGTCTTCTCAGTTGACTATGTCAAAGAAGTTGACGTATATAAGGGAGCCTTTTTGACCAAGGGAGGTCAAGTCACCATTTTTGCCTCATCATAACATCCCTAAGTCATCTCAAGCTCTCACCTCCCTCTTCATCTCCTTCCCCTTCTTTAATCTCATAAATACTCTTAGGTCCATTTTTATCACTAAATTTTGGTGCGCCAAGTAGGGGGTTTGTTCACTAAGAATGACATCTATATAGGAAGAAAGCAGTGGAAGATGGAGAGCAAGCCCTAGCCACTGATGTAACCAATGCCCAAAATGACCACCACTATCCATGACATTCTTCCATTGTAGAACAATTTGACTTGCTCATCTAGGAACTCCAAAGCCTCAATAAGTTGGTTGAAATGCCCTTACCTCTCTCTCAACCCAAAAACAACCTTTAAGACCCAACACAGACCAACTTACTATTAAGGACATAGCTTCTACAGCACATTCACACTTACCATAATCAGCAATCATCAGATCTCAGCAAAGTTTCTCAATCAAGCTAGACCAACAGTGACTACAATCCCTGCAATCATGCAGCATCAATCAAGCAGCACAACAAGCAAAGAAATCAGACAAACAGTTGCTGCTATTCCTGTAATCAAGCAGCACCGGTCAAGCAACGCAACAAAGAAGGAAATCATGCAAAGATATGCAATCCCAAGTCAACTCTGAAATAAAGAAGAAATCCTTGATTTTGTAATCAGCATTTATAATGCTTTCTGTACATACTTATATAAATATAATAGTGATGTTAGTAATAAAATGTGTCTAAAACATTTCAACCATCAAATTTTACATGGTATCAGAAGGTTCATAGCCCAACAGCTTATCGATCCTTATTTTTTCTGCCTTTTCTTCATTTTTTTCTTTTCTTCTCAATGGCACCAGAAAACCAAAATCAATCTTCAGCCCCCATCTCCATTAACGCAGCAGCCCAATTACCATTGAAATTGAATTCCATCAACTTTCCTGATTGGCAGATTCAATTTAATTCTCTGATTGCAGGGTATGATCTTACAGGATATTTAACAGGTACTTCATCTTGCCCGGATCCTAAGGATCCTGCTTACAACTTTTGGCAAAGACAAGACAAGTTCATTTTACATGCCATTGTTGCTTTTGTAACTTAGTCCATTGTTCCTCTCATTGCAACTGCAAAAACCTCCCAAGAAGCATGGGAGAAATTGAACAAGCTGTTTGCCAGCAAGACAAGATCCAAAATCATGTCTTTAAAGAAAAAACTCACTATTTCTGCTCAAGATGACAGATCAGTTGCTGATTACCTACAATTTATGAAAGGTATTGCTGATGAATTAGCTATGGCCCAAGCCCCTATGGCTGAAGAAGATTTGATCGTCTTCATATTAAATGGACTTAACCCTACATTCAAGAAGCTCTCTACAACCATTAGAGCTCGAGAGAGTCTTATTTCCTTTGAGGAACTCCACGACAAGCTTACTGACTATGAAGCTATCATCAACCAGGAAGAACTTGGTTCCATTTCTACTGCCACCGCTCACAACATCCAATATTCTCGGCGGGGAAGGGGCAACTACTCACAGAGAGGAGGTAATTTCAAAGGAAACTTCTTCAACAAGAACAATGTTACCTATCAAAAGAAAAAGGTTGCTCCACACACTGCCTCCATTGTATCTAAGCCAATCTATCAGCTATGTGAACGACCGGGTCATATAGCCAAAACATGTTGCCTTTACAAACAAACATAAAGGGAATCAGTTGCTAGTCATGTTATGGCTCTTTCAAACGCCAACTCCCGTTGGATCATGGATTTGGGTGATTCTCATCATGTTGCAGCAGACTTGAACAATCTGTTTCTCTATTCAGATTATGGTGGTCCAAATGAAATCCTTGTTGGAGATGGCACAAATCTGAAAATCACTCACATAGGTTCTTCTGTTATATCTACTCCCACAAAAAATCTTAATCTGTCAAATGTTTTACATGTTCCTCATATGTACAACAATCTTATTTCTATCTCTCAATTGTGCAAAACTAACAAGTGCTCTGTTGAATTCTTTCCTAATTATTTTTTGGTGAAGGATCTAAACACGGGGGCACCTCTGGTGAAAGGTCTGAGCAGGAGTAATATCTATGAGCTTCCTAGTCAATTGCCCACATCTTCAAAACCAGCAGTAGCTTTACTCAGTGTTAAAGCCTCTGTTGATACCTGGCATAGAAGACTTGGTCATCCCTCATCCAAAACTCTTTTTCATTTACTTCATTCCTTTAAATTACCATCTGAACATCTACATCAGTTATCAGTTTGTGATGCATGGCATTGTAACAAGAGTCACAAGTTACCATTCAATAAATCAAGTTTATCAAGCTCCAAACCTTTAGAATTGTTGTATACTAATGTTTGGACAACACCTATTACTTCCACTAATGGGTTTAAGTATTATATCATCTTCATAGACCACTTCACCAAATATATTTGGTTGTTTCCTCTAAAACGTAAGTCTGATGCTCATCACTTGTTCCCTACCTTTAAAGCTCTTGTTGAAAACTCATTTCAATCCCCCATCATCTCTATTTATTCTGATAATGGTGGAGAGTATATGAAAATGTCTTCATTCCTTGCCACTCATGGAATTTCTCACTTCACCAGTCCACCACATACTCCCCAACACAATGGAATAGTTGAAAGACGACACAGACATATAGTTGAAACTAGTCTAACTCTACTTCGCCAAGCTTCCATGCCATTCAAATTTTGGCCCTATGCTTTTCAAACTGCAACCTATCTTATAAATAGATTATCCGCTCCTGTTCTCAATAACAAATCACCCTTCCAAGCTTTGTTCAATAGACGTCCAAACTACAACAAACTTCGAGTGTTTGGTTGCCTATGTTTTTTATGGCTTAGACCATACGATAACCATAAAATGCAACCAAAATCTAGACCTTATGTATTTTTAGGCTATTCTATTACTCAGAGAGCATTTCAATGCTATGATCCAACAACAGCAAAGGTCTTTCTCTCAAGGCATGTAGTCTTTCATGAATCAGTTTTTCCATTTGCATTCTTACAGAAACCCAATCCGCTTCCTACACCAAACTTTATCGATCAATGGCTGCCTATAGCATCAGAGATTATCACTACTCCCTCAATTTCATCCTCACCCATTGAGCCAACAACTAACATAGTCACCACCGTACCTGTATTACCAACTCCTGAGTTAGTTTCCACAACAGCCACTCACCATGCAAATTCTGATATTGCTCCAGTTCAGACGGATCGCCAGTCTCTTGCTCCGATAGTTCCTTCATTAGGTAATGAAGCCTCACCTCTACCTTCCATTCTTCCATCTAATTCACCTGTTGTTAGAACTCATGCAATGACCACCAAATCACAAAATAACATTTTCAAACAAAAAAAAAATGCTCCTAGCCACCAAACATTTTTGTTGATCATTCTCTTGAACCAAGTTGTGCTAGTCAAGCCTTCAAAGACTCAAAATAGAGACAAGCAATGATTGAGGAATTCAATGCATTGGTCAAAAATCAAACCTGGCACCTTGTCCCACCTACTTCTAAACAGAATATTGTGGGTTGCAAATGGGTGTTTAAAATCAAGAGAAATCCTGATGGTTCTATTCAAAGATACAAAGCTAGACTTGTGGCCAAAGGATTTCATCAAAGACCAGGCATTGACTATAAAGAAACATTTAGTCCTGTTATTAAACCAACAACTATTAGAATTGTTCTATGTATCACTCAGGATCATGGTTGGCCTATTAGGCAACTCGATGTAAACAATGCATTCTTACAAAGTACACTCTCTAACGAAGTTTATGTGTCACAGCCAACTGGATTCATTAACAAGGACACACCAAATTTTGTTTGCAAGCTCAACAAGGCCATTTGTGGTCTCAAACAGGCACCAAGAGCCTGGTATCAAGAACTCAGCAAGTTCTTACTCAATTTTAGCTTCAAAAACTTAGTCTCTGATGCTTCATTATTTATTTACTCAAAGGGCTCCATTCTTGTGTATTTTTTTGGTCTATGTTGATGATCTCATAGTGACTGGAAATAATGATGTAACCCTTAATCTGTTACTGCAACAACTATCCAGACAGTTCGCTTTCAAGGATTTTGGTAATCTGAATTTCTTTTTAGGTGTGGAATTATTTCAACTTCAAAAGATATGTTTCTATCTCAACATCAATACATTTGAGATATTCTAGAGAAATTCCACATGTTATCTGCCAAAGAAGTTCATACTCCAATGGCCACTAATGTGAAGCTTCAATTACAAGATGGTACTTGTAAGACCCGAATTTTATTATACTATATACCATATTTGTACATGATTGATAGTGAAAATTAATTCTTTTAGTAAAATTAAAGAATCATTGAATGTGAATTTTCACTTTGCATTTTAAGTCATGATGTATATTATGGTTGATTAAAGAAAGAAAAACAAATATCAATTGTAACAAGGAATATATGGGACTTAATCTTGATAAAAGGTCAAGATAGTATATATAAGGTATGAAAGCATTAAATGAAGTTTGAGTCAATGTGAAAGATTGAAAACGAAATGGAAAGTATAAGAAGGGAATTAATGGCTAGAGGACAAAATAAAGAAAAGAATGAGAAGATAGCCAATGAACGTTGGCTGGAAGAGGATTGGCGTGGAGAAGAGAAGAAAAGAAAAGAGAAAAGTCAAGGAAAGGGGCTGACAGTGGACTTCTCGCCACTTCCCTTCTCCTAATAAATTTAACCAGACAATAAATGGCAAAGAAGAGTTAGTCAAAAATGGGATTTTAGTAAGGACTTTACACCGTTCTTTTTGGTTGCAGTTTCTTTGGTTTTTAATGTATGAAATGATAAAGAAAACAGGATAAGGAAACAGGTGGTTGGTTCTAACAAGATTAACTTGGCTATATAAGGGGGAATATGTGAGAAGAGGAACCAATGTAGCAACTTCATCTTCTCCAGAAAACTCCTCGCTAGTCTATTTTCACTGCAAGCTCACATGCAGTCCTCCCATTTCTCTCATATATAAGCCATGAAAATTTCATTTTTAGTTAGCCAAACCCTTCCGCAGTGTTGAAAAGCCAAGGAACAGGAGAAGTAAAGCTAAGGGAGGCAAGAAAACATTCTGTTTTTGGAAGAGCAACTGGGTTAAGGTGAGTTCCATAATTTCTATGGTTCTCTTGATATTCAATACTGGATTTCTATGTTTTATAACGTAATAAACATAGATATAACCTTGTTTTAGCTAAATCTTGCTAGAATATATAAGAACTAGAACAAGGTGTAGTATGAATCGAGAATAGACAATGAAAATACTGGGAATAATGATAATGGGTGAGCTCAGTTAGTATGGGCGAGCTAAAATCTGGAATGTGGAAGTAAGGGCGAGGTCACCACCTGCAAGTTTAATGCATAGGCGAGCTGCCAATGAAAAAAAAACAGGGTAGGGCGAGTCGAGTGAAGTGCGGGCGAACTCACATTTAAGCCACGAATGGCGAACTAAAATGCAAGAGCATAGCCACTCGAATTGATTGGGCGAGCTCCTAAGAGTAGATCAATTATAAAAAGGCGAGCTCTATGGGCGAATGGCGAACTCAATCTCGCCAAAGTGTCCCAAATATTAGGAAAATATAAATAGTTTAGAAAATATTCGAAAAAGGAATATTAATAGTTTTAATAAATTTGTGCAGACGGGAATTGAGAAAGGCGAACGAGAAGCAAGGCTTCCTCAGACGAGGTAAGGGAGTTGCATGTGAAGTCCATGCATGTCCTGTGGAGTAAAAATGTTATGAAATATTGTGAAACTGTTTTGTTTTATGACATGCTGGATAAATTATATACTGATTTGGGCGAGCTAAAAACCCACCCCTTTATATGGTTGGGCGAACTGGCCCTTCTGTTTTTGATGTTAGGCGAACTGGTATGGGCGGGCGAGCCACTTGGGCGAGCTCACTTTTTATATTTTGAAGTCTTGGGCGAGTAGCCTTTTTTAATAAGAAACCGGGCGAGCTAAAGTGGCGAACCCTTTTAAGGTTGTTTTGGGGTGAGCGACCCCTGTCTTATTATGGGTGGGCGAGTTGACATGGCAATGCCAAAAAGGGCGAGCCTTGGGGGGAGCCAGATTAGTTTGTTTTAAATCGCCAAGGGTTGGCGGGCGAACACAAGTTCACCGTACTTGGCGAGCCGTACTTGGTGAACTGATTTATGAATATTTTCTCAATGAAAAATGAATTATTTTTAATTTTTTGAAAATAGAAATATGAAACCTTTTTTTTGGGCGAGTTGACCAATTGGCGAGTTGACCTATGGGCGAGTTGAGTATTGGCGAGCTGACCATGGGCGAACTAGCCATGGGCGAGCCAGTTTAACCCGTGCCTTTCTCACAAGGAAAATGTTGAGATTACGGGCTATTTTACTATTCAATAAAACCTTTTGGAAATCAAATCATTTTTTGGAAATGATAAAAGTGATTTTTGAGACTTTAGGCCATGAGTTCATGCTTTATCATTCATGTAATTGCGTGACCCACTTGGGGCGGTGGCTCAGGCCAATGGACCAACGAGTGCACCTCAGGGCGTCAGAGGGCTGATGGACCCGCCAAGTCATCAGCGGTCTCAAGGTTACTTGGCAAGTGGACCTGAGGACCATCTATAGATTATGGCCATAGATCTAGCTGAGATAGCCGTGAGGGACGGTGGCCTACGGGTGCACCCCAAAAGCGGACGGCTTATGTTCCTGAAGGAACAGAGCATGATTTATTTATTGCCTAGTCTCAACTTATTATTTTTTTTATGGGTTGATGGTTAAGATAATTAATTTGTAGTGGGAAGATAGCTGTTATTTTATAAAGCAGCATACAACTCTTTTACTGAGCACGTTATCGCTCACTCCCTATTTTCCACTCCACAGATTATTGGGTTCAGGCTAAGAGAATTACCTTACAGAGATCTGATATCGAAGGTATGTTGTATTCTTTTGTATATTCAGTAATATGGTACAGTACTACTTTAAATTAAAGGGAATGTATATACCTCTTAAGGTAAAAATTTAATAATTCTTATAAAAGTGATAGGAATTGATAAGCATCACAGACAGCCCAACTGGTAAGTGAGTGTAATTAATAAATGAATATTCCGTATTTTGTAGATTTGTTATGCAGACTTATGATGAGATAGTTCAACGGGCTCAGCTATGTGAGAGGGATTATGAGCAGTTCCAGCTTGATTTTAGTAGTAAGAGTAAAGGCAAAGCAAAGGGAAAGGCTAAGAGGTTTATGAAGGACAGACCAGCTAGAGAGCAGTCTAAGAAGACCAGATTTACCGGCATACAGATTTTAGAGGGCAAATTTGATAGACCAGCAGTTTCTACTCCTGCTAGTGGCCCCACCACTACTCAGAGAAGTGTTGCGCCCTTATGTAGACATTGTGGAAGGTCGCATGGGTCACGCCCTTGTCCTTTAATGTCTGGGGCATGTTTTAGATGTGGATAGACGGGGCACTTTATCAAGAATTGCCCGATGCTCAAAGAATCGACTGCTTCTACTATTCCTCCTTCAGCACCTCAAATAGCGGCCCCGACAGCTCAACGTGAGCCAGAGAAAGCGACACCCTCACAGCCTAGGCGGGCGACAGCCGCAGAGAAGGGTAAAAAGGTTGTGACTCAAGGTCGGGTGTACGCGTTGGATCAGGAGACTGCCGACGCCTCTATCGATGTGATTAAAGGTAAAATTTATCTCTTTGATATTCTCGTAATTGCCTTATTTGATCTAGGTTCTACCCATTCATTCTTATCGCCTACATGTGCTAACAGGACCCCAGTAGAGCCGGAGTTGTTAGGGTATACTTTACAAGTGAATACCCCTTTTAAAGATTTCGAAAGGACGGATATTGTATATAGGAAGTGTAAATTGACTATAGGAGAGAAGGTTATGACAACTAACCTAATTTTGTTGGACATATATGATTTTGATATCATTTTAGGTATGGATTGGTTAGCTGCAAACCATGTTAGTTTGGATTGTAATACTAAGTTTATTACCTTCTCTCATCCTGAAAAGTATATTGTAAAGCTATTGTAAATTAATAAAAGGTATATAAATATATGCTTGTGAGATGGCTTGTGTACTGAAATGTTGGTTATGTATGAATGTTTATGAAGGATATATTGCTAGTGTGGAGGATGTAGAGAGGAAACATCTAGAGATTCAAGAGATCCCTGTGATCAAGGACTTTTCAAATGTGTTTCCAGAGGATTTACCAGGGTTACCACTGGATCGAGAGACGGAGTTTACGATCGAGTTGGTACCCGGTACGGAGCCGATTTCTAGACCCCCATATCGGATGGCACTGACAGAGTTGGATGAGCTCAAGAAGCAGCTCCAGGAGTTATTAGATAAGGGATTTATACGTCTCAGTGTGTCACCGTGGGTAGCTCCGGTATTGTTTGTTCGGAAGAAGGATGGTAGCCTCCGGTTGTGCATAGATTATCGGATGTTGAATCGGGCTACCATTAAGAATAAGTATTCATTACCTCGGATTGATGACCTGTTTGATCAGCTCAGGGGTGCACAGGTATTTTCCAAGATAGACCTACGATCAGGCTATCACTAGTTGAAGATTAAGGAGTCGGATGTGCATAAGACAGCATTTCGGACTCGTTATGGTCATTATGAGTTCTTGGTGATGCCTTTTGGATTAACCAATGCCCCTGCAGCTTTTTGAGTTTGATGAATGAGGTGTTTCATCCATTTTTGGATAAGTTTGTCATAGTATTTATAGATGACATCTTGATTTATTCTAAGACTCCAGGAGAGCACGAGCAGCATTTGCAGATTGTTTTACAGACCCTCAGAGAGCGAAAATTGTATGCTAAGCTTAGTAAATGCGAGTTCTGGCTTGACCATATTATATTCCTCGGACATGTAGTGTTAAAGGACAGAGTGTCAGTTGATCTATCCAAGATAGAGGCCATTGTTCAGTGAGAAAGGCCTAACACGGTTACCGAGATACGGAGTTTCTTAGGTCTTGCCGGATATTATCGCATGTTTGTAGAGGGATTTTCTAGACTTGCTGCTCCATTGACACGACTCACACGTAAGGATGTGAAGTTTGAGTGGAATGATGCGTGTGAGCGTAGTTTTCTCGAGCTTAAGAAGAGATTGACTAGTGCTCCCGTTTTAACCCTTCCTAGCGGATCAGGAGGATTTATGGTGTATACTGATGCATCCGCTCAAGGATTAGGGTGTGTGCTCATGCAGCATGGTCGGGTTATAGCCTATGGTTCTCGACAGTTGAAGGACCATGAGAGGAATTACCCGACACATGACTTGGAACTAGCCGCAGTAGTGTTTGCACTGAAGATATGGCGACATTACTTATACGGGGAGAAATTTCAGATATTTACAGACCATAAGAGTCTGAAATATATATTCTCACAGCGAGAGTTAAATTTGAGGCAGCGACGGTGGATGGAACTATTAAAGGATTATGATTGTGAGATTTTATATCACCCAGGTAAAGCTAATGTAGTAGCAGATGCACTGAGCCGTAAGCATGTTGGCATGGTATCTTACATGATGATTAGGGAGCATGATTTGATAGAGCAGTTCTCTAACCTCAGTTTGACAGTTGTTTCCTCTGACCAGTATGGATTTACGGCTAGTTTTCGTATAGAGCCGGATTTGATGGACCGAATCAGGGAAGCTCAGAGGAGGGATGATTATTGCATTGGGGTTGCCAGTCAGATTCAGATGGGAGTTACGTCAGATTTTGAGATTGGCACCGATGGGGTACTGAGGTTTAGAGGTCGGATATGTGTTCCCGGTGATAAGCAGATTCGAGATTTGATTTTATCAGAGGCCCATACCTCTAGATACACGTTACATCCGGGTAGCACAAAGATGTACCAGAATCTCCGAAAAGTGTATTGGTGGCCTAAGATGAAGAAAGACATCGTTGATTTTGTTACCAGATGTCTAGCATGCCAGCAGATTAAGATTGAGCATCAGAAGCCGGCCGGTATGCTTCGACCACTATCGATTCCTATGTGGAAATAGGAGCATGTTACTATGGATTTTATTATAGGATTACCACGGACCCGGAAGGGGTATGATGCTATCTGGGTGATAGTAGATAGATTGACTAAGTCTGCTCATTTCTTGGCCATGAGATCTACAGATTCAGTTAGTGCCTTGGCCGATTTGTATGTCAGGGAGGTAGTGAGGTTACATGGTGTTCTAGTGAGTATCACCTCTGATAGGGATTCCCGCTTCACCTCTCATTTCTGGGAGAGATTTCAGGAGGCTATGGGAACCCAACTGAGTTTTAGCACCGCTTTTCATCCACAGACTGATGGACAGTCCGAGCGTACGATACAGACGCTCGAGGATATGTTGAGAGCGTGTGCATTGGATTTTAGAGGCTCATGGGATGATCACTTACCTCTGGCAGAGTTTGCTTATAACAATAGTTTTCATACGAGTATCGGCATGGCACCGTATGAGGCCTTGTATGGCAGACGATGCAGATCCCCGATAGCATGGGAAGAAGTGGGTGACCGTAAACTGTTAGCTCCCGATATGGTCGAGCAGGCTTCTTGTGATGTACGGATGATTTGTGAAAAGCTCAGAACGGCTCAGAGTCGACAGAAGAGTTATGCAGATACTAGACGCCAACCATTAGAGTTTGTAGTGGGTGATTGTGCGTTTTTAAAGGTCTCACCGTCCAAGGGTATAATGAGATTCGGGAAGAGAGTAAAGTTGAGTCCCCGATACATTGGGCCTTATGAGATCTTAGATCGCGTGGGAGATGTGGCATATAGGTTAGCACTACCACTAGAGTTGTCAGGAGTGCATAACGTATTCCATGTCTCGATGTTGAGAAAGTACCATCCAGATCCTTCTCACGTGATTCAACATGAGCCACTGGAGATCAGAGAGGATATGAGTTACGTCGAGAAATGGATACGGATCTGGATAGGAAGGATAAGGTGTTGCGATCTAAGACGATTCCTTTGGTTAAAGTGCTCTGGCAGTATCATAACGAGGAGGAGGCTACTTAGGAGTTAGAGAGCCTTATGTGTGAGAAGTATCCAGAGCTTTTTCAGTGATAGGTCCGAGTTAAATTTGGAGGACCAAATTTCTTAAGGTGGGGAGAAATGTAAGACCCGAATTTTATTATGCTATATACCATATTTGTACATGATTGATAGTGGAAATTAATTCTTTTAGTAAAATTAAAGAATCATTGAATGTGAATTTCCACTTTGCATTTTAAGTCATGATGTATAGTATGGTTGATAAAAGAAAGAAAAACAAATATCAATTGTAACAAGGAATATATGGGACTTAATCTTGATAAAAGGTCAAGATAGTATATATAAGGTATGAAAGCATTAAATGAAGTTTGAGTCAATGTGAAAGATTGAAAACGAAATGGAAAGTATAAGAAGGGAATTAATGGCTAGAGGACAAAATAAAGAAAAGAATGAGAAGATAGCCAATGAACGTTGGCTGGAAGAGGATTGGCGTGGAGAAGAGAAGAAAAGAAAAGAGAAAAGTCAAGGAAAGGGGCTGACAGTGGACTTCTCGCCACTTCCCTTCTCCTGACAAATTTAACCAGACAATAAATGGCAAAGAAGAGTTAGTCAAAAACGGGATTTTAGTAAGGACTTTACACCGTTCTTTCTGGCTGCAGTTTCTTTGGTTTTTAATGCATGAAATGATGAAGAAAACAGGATAAGGAAATAGGTGGTTGGTTCTAACAAGATTAACTTGGCTATATAAGGAGGAATATGTGAGAAGAAGAACCAACGTAGCAACTTCATCTACTCCATAAAACTCCTCGCCAGTCTATTTTCACTGCAAGCTCACATGTAGTCCTCCCATTTCTCTCATATATAAGCCATGAAAACTTCATTTTTAGTTAGCCAAACCCTTCCGCAGTGTTGAAAAGCCAAGGAACAAGAGAACTAAAGCTAAGGGAGGCAAGAAAACATTTTGTTTTTGGAAGAGCAACTGGGTTAAGGTGAGTTCCATAATTTCTATGGTTCTCTTGATATTCAATACTGGATTTCTATGTTTTATAACGTAATAAACATAGATATAACTTTGTTTTAGCTAAATCTTGCTAGAATATATAAGAACTAGAACAAGGTGTAGTCTGAATCGAGAATAGACAATGAAAATACTGGGAATAATGATAATGGGCGAGCTCAGTTAGTATGGGCGAGCTAAAATCTGGAATGTGGAAGTAAGGGCGAGGTCACCACCTGCAAGTTTAATGCATAGGCGAGCTGCCAATGAAAAAAAAAACGGGATAGGGCGAGTCGAGTGAAGTGCGGGCGAACTCACATTTAAGCCACGAATGGCGAACTAAAATGCAAGAGCATAGCCACTCGAATTGATTGGGCGAGCTCCCAAGAGGAGATCAATTATAGAAGGGCGAGCTCTATGGGCTTATGGCGAACTCAATCTCGCCAAAGTGTCCCAAATATTAGGAAAATATAAATAGTTTAGAAAATATTCGAAAAAGGAATATTAATAGTTTTAATAAATTTGTGCAGACGGGAATTGAGAAAGGCGAACGAGAAGCAAGGCTTCCTCAAACGAGGTAAGGGAGTTGCATGTGAAGTCCATGCATGTCCTGTGGAGTAAAAATGTTATGAAATATTGTGAAATTGTTTTGTTTTATGACATGCTGGATAAATTATATACTGATTTGGGCGAGCTAAAAACCCACCCCTTTATATGGTTGGGCGAACTGGCCCTTCTGTTTTTGATGTTAGGCGAACTAGCATGGGCGGGCGAGCCACTTGGGCGAGCTCACTTTTTATATTTTGAAGTCTTGGGCGAGTAGCCTTTTTTATGAAGAAACCGGGCGAGCTAAAGTGGCGAACCCTTTTAAGGTTGTTTTGGGGCTGGCGACCCCTGTCTTATTATGGGTGGGCGAGTTGACATGGCAATGCCAAAAAGGGCGAGCCTTGGGGCGGGCCAGATTAGTTTGTTTTAAATCGCCAAGGGTTGGCGGGCGAACATAAGTTGACCGTACTTGGCGAGCTGTACTTGGCGAACTGATTTATGAATATTTTCTTAACGAAAAATGAATTATTTTTAATTTTTTGAAAATAGAAATATGAAACCTTTTTTTTGGGCGAGTTGACCAATTGGTGAGTTGACTATTGGCGAGCTGACCATAGGCGAACTAGCCATGGGCGAGCCAGTTTAACCCGTGCCTTTCTCACAAGGAAAATGTTGAGATTACGGGCTATTTTACTATTCAATAAAACCTTTTGGAAATCAAATCATTTTGTGGAAATGATAAAAGTGATTTTTGAGACTTTAGGCCCTGAGTTCATGCTTTATCATTCATGTAATTGTGTGACCCATCTGGGGAGGTGGCTTGGGCCAATCGACCAACGAGTGCATCTCAGGGCGTCACAGGGCTGATGGACCCGCCAAGTCATCAGCAGTCTCGAGGTTACTTGTCAAGTGGACCCGAGGACCATCTATAGATTATGGCCATAGATCTAGTTGAGATAGCCGTGAGGGGCGGTGGCCTACGGGTGCACCCCAAAAGCGGACGACTTATGTTCCTGAAGGAACAGAGCATGATTTATTTGTTGCCTAGTCTCAACTTATTGTTTTTTTATGGGTTGATGGTTAAGATAATTAATTTGTAGTGGGAAGATAGCTGTTATTTTATAGAGCAGCATACAACTCTTTTACTGAGCACGTTATCGCTCACTCCCTATTTTCCACTCCACAGATTATTGGGTTCAGGCTAAGAGAATTACCTTACAGAGATCTGATATCGAAGGTATGTTGTATTCTTTTGTATATTCAGTAATATGGTACAGTACTACTCTAAATTAAATGGAATGTATATACCTCTTAAGGTAATAATTTAATAATTCTTATAAAAGTGATAGGAATTGATAAGCATCATAGACAGCCCAACCGGTAAGTGAGTGTAATTAATAAATGAATATTCCATATTTTGTGGATTTGGGATGTTACAGTATTGGACTGTTTGATGCTACCAAGTATAGGCAGGTGATTGGTTCCTTGCAGTATCTCTCTTTGACAAGGCCTGATATTGCTCATCCCATCAACAAACTTGCTCAATACATGCATTCTCCTAGTCAATATCACTGGTCATGCCTTAAGAGAATCCTTCGATATCTTAAAGGTACACTTTATCATGGTTTGTTCTTACACAACAAATCCCCATTAAATATCTCTATCTTCATTGACTCAGACTGGGCTGGTAATGTCGATGATCGAACCTCCACATCAGCCTATATAATTTATCTCAGAGGTAATCCCATCTCATGGAAATCCTCTAAACAAAAATCAGTTGCGAGGTCCTCTACAGAAGCAGAATATCGTGCCATTGCTCATGCCACATCTGAACTTGTTTGGATTCAAAACCTCTTGGCTGAACTCCACTGCCTATCTTCCTCATCTCCAACAATCTTTTGTGACAGCATTGGAGCTACCTATCTAAGTGCTAATCCAGTATTTCACTCCAGAATGAAACATCTAGCACTTGATTATCATTTTGTGCGCCAGTATGTGCAAGCTGGTAAACTTAAAGCCTCCTATATCTCAACAAAAGATCAACTTGCTGATGGACTAACTAAGCCTCTTACTAGACAAAGGTTTCAGTTTTGCGTTCCAAGATTGGTGTTACCGATGGCTCCACCATCTTGCGGGGGCATATTAAGGACATAGCTTCTACAGCACATTCACACTTACCATAATCAGCAATCATCAGATCTCAAGCAGCAAAGTTTCTCAATCAAGTTGGACCAACAGTGACTATAATCCCTGCAATCACGCAGTATCAATCAAGCAGCACAACAAGCAAAGAAATCAGATAAACAGTTGCTGCTATTCTTGTAATTAAGCAGCACCAGTCAAGCTACGCAACAAAGAAGGAAATCATGCAAAGATATGCAATCCCAAGTCAACTCTGAAATAAAGAAGAAATCCTTGATTTTGTAATCACATTTATAATGCTTTCTGTACATTCTTGTATAAATATAATAGTGATGTCAGTAATAAATGTGTTTGAAACATTTCAACCATCAAATTTTACACTTACCTCCTAAGGATCCCTATCACTTATGAAGTAGATGCTAATTCTTCTTCTACACTAGAAATTCTAGAAAAAAACCATTACCAAAACTCACAACCTTTCTAGGTCAAAGAAGGAGAAAAGGAACCTAACCACCTTCAAAGTGGAGGAGCGAGTCAACAATAAGAAGCTTGAGGCGAGGATGGAAGCTATGGAGAAACAAATAAAGAGTAAAACATTAGTGCACATGGATGAACAAAGATTGTTGGAAACCTTGCCGTTCACGGAGGAGATTGATTGTGCATACCTTCGATTGGCTTTTGAATGTTCACCGCTGACGCCTACGATAGTACTTTTAGCCTTTTTGATTACTTAGATCTATTTTGTGCTAATATGCCCATATAGAGAACAGATGACCTTTTGTTCTGCAAAGTATTCTTGGTCACGCTTAAAGGAAGCCCAAACTTGTACTTAAGTTTGGCATCTCAGTCCTTTCATCATTTAAAGAGTTCGGGCACTCATTCCTCACTCACTTCATTACTAGCTGACGTGCTAAGAAAACCGTGTTGAGATTAATGGCTGTAAAGCAAAAGCCTGGAGAATCATTATAAGAGTAAATGGTGAGATTCAATGCTAAGGCTTTTCAAGTCAAGCACTTGGAGCAATTTGCAGTAGTGACAGGCTTAATGAATGGACTCACAAATGACAAGTTTCACAATTAAATTCTTCCTCTTGCTAGAATCATCTAAAACTCTCCAAGAGCTCTTCCACCGAGATGAGAAATACATCAACGCTGAGCAGACTAAGGCCACTAAAATTATAAAATTATAAATTTGTTGATCTTTGGAAATTATAAAATTAAAGTATGTTATAATCTATGGGGTCATATAGTGCGATAGGGTAATGAGGTTGAAAGTTGACTGCATTTGATGGCTAAACTAGGCTATGACCCAAAAGGTGTTAAATCAAGGGTTTACTGTTTTTACGTGGGAATTGTATTTGTGGTTTATATGATTCTCAAATGATGTGTTATTAGATTGGGACCTTAGGTAGGATGCCCTTAAACCGATTGAGGTAGTTAGCTATTGGTGTTAAGAAGAAGAAACTGCTCACGTGACAAATCAAAGTAGAGAAAGTAAAAGAAAAAGTTAGCTTATAAATCCAGAATTTCACATAAATATAAAAGAAGTGTACGAACTGTCGTGTCTTTCGAGATGTGACAATAACTATTATCCAATTTTAATATAGAAAATATTTTATTTTAAAATTTTAATTTTAAAAATTTTTACTAAAATAACCCTTTTGAAATTTTAATCTCATTAAAATCTCAAAATCATTGAATAATTCTTATTAAATTTTAATATAAAAATATCTCATTCTAAAAGTATTTTAATTTAAAATTTCATCAAGATAAGTTTTTGGAAATTTTAATCTCATTAAAATCTTAAAATCATTAGATAACTCTTATCCAATTTTGATTTAAAAGAATATTTCTTTAAAATATATTTTATTTAAAACTCTTACCAGAATAACTTTTATCCTAATTTATTTTAATTGAAATATATTTTAAATAAATAAAATAATGAAATTGATTTTTTGGCAAACGTGGCAACTACTGGGTTTCTTACACAGTTTTTGTCAAACAATTTTGACAACTACCTAGATAACAACTCCAATAAGTATATTAAAAGCTGCATTCATTATTTACATCAAAGCCTACAGGGTTTATTTATAATTATCTTACAATTATTTTAGAGTTTTCTAAACCAATTTTGAAAATTAAAATTAAATTTGTAACAACTTACAATAAAAACAAACATCACTACGAATCGAATTCGTTATCTTGAAAGGCATTTGAATATCAACTCTGATATTGCTGTAAGGTTTTGTTGACTCCATTTATTATATCATACACGAAAAGAAGTAGCGGATTAGAAAACAATAAAACCAAAATCACCAAGATCATGCAACAAGATTGCTTTTGGGATAGAATCTTACATTTTTGGTGTTGCTCGTGTAGGAAAATTCAACTCTTGAATTCAGCAATCCAAAAATAACCTTTGGTTTATCGTTAACTTGAAACTCCTAGCTGAGAGAAGTACCCTAATGGTATCAACACACTTCTAGATAAGAGAAGTCCTCTAATAGTATCAACACAAGTAAGACGTAAAATAAGATCTTTACTGAGGACAAGGTGTGGCAGATACAACTGTACAACTGTACATAATACTTCCTTTAAGGTTACAGGATTATACTGTTTAATGTTCCAACTATATGGAGCATTATGTACAGTTGTAACCTTGAGGTAGATGTGTTTCTTTCCTATTGAAACGTGCACGAATTCACTGTCCCATTCATCTTTCTTTCTTCAGCTTCAATTGATGTTAAATCTTGATTCTTGAAGTTTATTTGGCTTCGCTGGTTGCTGTTGGTCCCCTCCTCATTTTGCCGAGCCTTTTTCCTGTTCATCTCTGAGTACATTTCCTCTATCATCGGCTTCCATAGACGAACTCTAGCATTTATGAACCAGTTGGAGACCTAGTTTCATTGATTCAAATGCACATAATGAAACAGCAATTAGCACAAGGTACATTACAGGTGCACTGCTTTGGACTCTTAATGGTTACAAAGGAATTAAAATGCTTCACCAACATAATATTTT
Source organism: Heritiera littoralis (assembly GCA_031772115.1). NCBI lineage: Eukaryota > Viridiplantae > Streptophyta > Magnoliopsida > Malvales > Malvaceae > Heritiera > Heritiera littoralis. The sequence goes on along the minus strand of JAPDPK010000006.1, from coordinate 9,423,540 downwards.
GTCAAAAGATTTAGCAGAAGCTGCCAGTACCTGGCTCCTTGTTAAGCCACTTTTTATTGCAAGTAAATGTTTCTCAGCATCCTTAGGGTACCTGCAAATGAAAAATCTGTCAAAATGGGATCTTGTCCTAGATGACAAAAAATGCCGGTTATGAACATATATAGAAGCAATTCTCCAGTAAGAAGCTTACGGGTGAAGAAAGTTCTGAAACATCCATGCACGTAAAACTGAGACAGACTTTTCAGGCAACCCTCTCGGTGGTCTCCATAATTGATCCTTCTTCCTTAGCTGCTGCAGTGCCCATTGCTCCCGGATGAATGAATTCTGAAAAGAATTTTCCCCACCTCTGGTGCATCCACTGTCAAAATTTGCTCCCATAGCTAGGATTTGGTTGCTGATCCTCTCTCTTAGGTTCTTGTATAAGAAAGAGATTGTCTGTAGAGCAAAACTAGCATGAACCTGAGGGTCCAACTTGGTTGCAGCATGGAACGCAGATATAATTGTATGAATCTCATCCAAGCATTGACTATATCTGTCATCAACCTGCTCTCAATGAAGAGGGATTGCAAAGCCACATTTAAGCACCAGAATACTATGTCAAATACACCACAAAATAGAGAACAGAAAGAAAATGGATAACAAAAAATAACAAGAGAAACAAAACTTAATGAGCCTGCCTGCCTGACAAAGCCAACTGACTCAATTAGAGCAGGCATGGCTGAACTCAAGGTTTTTCCACTGTTTAGTCCCAGAAGTCTTGAAGTTATGAACTTCAATCAAAGTTTTAGCCCACATCAAATAAGCATCCCTCAGTCTTTAATATTCAATAACCAAGAAAATTAAGCAGTTCATATTTCAAATCCAAGGTCGCAATTAAACAGACCAAAAATCATAATTCTACCAGCATAGATTGGACCAACATACCACTTGCAGTAAAGTCAGCAGTTGGGTTTTCTTTGCCTCAACTGTCTGTTTTTGTACTTCAGTCTCTAATTGAACCTCAGAATTACCATTGATATCAGGAAGATCACTCGGATCCATCACTGCCACCCCTCTCCCAGCTCGACAGCTTGAGGAGAACGGCATAGTTGCTCCAGCTCCAATACTTATCTTGCCAAAATTTTCGAGAGAATAGTTTGCAATTTGAGCAAGTATTTCTTGAACTGCATGAAGATATCTTGATCCTGATACCAAGTGTGATACTTGAACTGGTCCATCAGAACAGAAACTCTGAGAAAGCTCCTTAGCATCACAAGAAGTTTGATCTGAGCCTAACCTTGTATTCAAGCACAAGTGATTTGCACCAGAACAGTTTATTTCAGAGGACTGAGCAGGAATATTGTTCCCACTGATGACAGGCAGAGAGGTAGCAAGACTTAAAGAGAGCTCATTACTATGTTTAGAGGAACCACAAGGATAACCCATGCTCATACTAGCACCATTTGATGCTATCCACCCATTTGGATTCAGACATACCATTGATGAATTTGGTTGAAATGCTGTCTTCAATGGAGTTTTCCCAACAAGCTCCGGAGGAGCAGGAAGCTTCTCAAAATCCCACTTACTGTTCATATTACCAAATACTTCATTAAACACAGAATTTACAGAGGAATTTATGCCATCAGAACATTCAGTTGAAGAATAAGTCCTAGAATCATGAGGGTAGATTGAAGGGGGTACAACTGCTAACTCGTCTAAGTTTTCTTGAAGACCACACCTTGCAGGTGGAGATGAAGAGATGACTGTTCTTCCCATGAATTGCTCATGAAACTTGATGTTATCTTCTGAACCTGAACTTCCAAGTGAAGCATCACTCACAACATTCCTTCCAACAGATGCAATCAATGCATTAGAGCCAAAGAACCTGGCACGATTAGTTATGTGGAGATCAGCACAGAGATCACTGATAAATTCTCCTTGCACTGAGGGAAGCACTGGTAATCCAGCTAGTGTCTGGCTTTGGTTGATGTGGTTAAATAAGTTGGAGTCAACTATTGAATTTGGAGTTGTCAGTGATGGAATCCCATCAGTAACAGAATTTCGGCTTACCATGGCACGTGGAATGCTGAACATATCATTCTCCATTATACTGAGGGCACAAAAATCACATGGCCTCAGGATTAAACAGCTCCATCATTTGGGGTTCTTAGGCTTAATTTGCATGTTAAGCCAATTTTATTTCATTAGATAACAACCTCCTTGAGTTCAACTCTCTTGTGAACCAAGTTGTTCTCATGATAATTCTATTTCTGCCTACATGACCCACCATTATTAACCTGGGGAAATGGTAATAAAATGAAATCACCAAATTAATGTACATTGAGGAAAAAAAAACAAACTTCACACGCTTGCATAGAAGATGGAGAAAGAAACTTGCAACCACCATCCAGAGACCAGAATTTTAAGATGGCAGTTTTATTAGATCCCATTTTTCTTAAGAAGAGTACAGATTTATGGTACACTGATATCTCAGAGGCTTTATGTGAATGATTTAACCTTTCAAGATTATTGAGCACATTTCCTGACCCACTCTTACTCAAGGATAAGATTCTTGAAAGAAAAATCCTTCACCACAAATTCAAAGTGCAAAGGACGTCAGACACAGTAAATGGGACACAGAAGGCCACAAAAATAAAGCATCAGAACATAGAGTTCCAAAGAAATCTGTAATTAATAGCCTTGAGTAACTCAAATCCATGCAAATGTATCCCATGGAAGTGAATTGCTAGAGTGAATGAGAGGAACTTTTAAGATGAAAGAAAAGATGTGCTGCTTCATTTTGTCAAATAAGAGGTCATCAGTACCACAGCAGTATTAACCAGGAGAAAATGTCTCTGATCAAAAGTTCTTACTACAGTAAACAATGTTGATAAAGAAAATTTATCAGGGAAGATAAGATATGAATAAGAACTTTAATAGCAGTGGTAGTACTTAACATCCAAAAGGGTATGGAGATGCACACTAAAGCAAAAGGTCGGCAAGAACAGCAGGCTACAGCACAGTGACAAGAAAGTCTAAAGTTGAAGAAAAGAAAGAACATGAGAAAATATACAAAGCCTAAATCTTCACATTCAAACAGTTCAAGTTGTAGAAAGTATACCTTGAAGACTTTAGAGGCTTCAAATCATTTTCTTTAGTGCTTGTGTGTCTGAAACAAAAGGTATGCTGAAAAAGATGACTAACCTGCATTTATTTGAAGAGTAGCTTTCGACCTTGCATTTACCTATCAACAGAAAACTAGCTGGAGGAAACAATTTTCTTCACCCAAACCTTGACCATAAAAACAAAACACCAAAGGAAAGAATTTTCGTGCACATTCATGGGAATTCCAGGGGATCAGGGATGTCACCCTACTCAAAATTTAAAGTGGCTTGTAAATATATTGATTGACAAATGCATGAAGGCTTGTCTTAGAGACCCCCCAAAAGAAGCTATTGCAATGCAAAGTTCACATGAAATCATTGGTTTTTTGTTTCTTTATAAAAAGAAAATTGTCAAAAAGCCATAAAACAGTGGCAAAAAACTTTGTTTTCTTCTTTAACAAAACGAATAAGGTGAAAAAGCAAACAGGACTCAACATTATCCCCACCATAGGGTCAGAAAAGAACTGATAAAAAAAAAACAAAGCCAACAGTAGAGTTAATTTGTTTGCATGAAGAGAAAAGTGGAGTTTTCTCCTGATATGACAAAGTCTACCCGTGTTGGGTCAGGCCCAATGGCGTCAGAAATTACCACGTGACAAGGACTCACTGGTCCACGTGGCCTTCGGCGACAGAGGTAGAAGTGCGTGATCATACCTGTCGGCTGGCGACAGACTCGTAGCCTGTCGCCTGCAATCATAACGCGACACGTGGCACGCATATACCTACCGCGCGGGCGACAGATTCCCAGTTCGTCGTCTGTAGTCATTTGGCGCACGTGGCACGCATATACCTACCGCGCGGGCGACAGATTCCCAGTCCGTCGCCTACAGTCATATGGCAACACGTGGCACACTGTTTCGGCTCCCGCTAGCGACAGACCCTTGAGGCCACAACGTGCCACGTGATATGAGTCTCTCGCCGGCGACAGGCTCCAGAACGTGCCACGTGGTATGAGTCCCTCGCCGGCGACAGGCTCCGGAATGTGCCACGTGGTATGAGTCCCTCGCCGGCGACAGGCTCCGGAAGCTCCCAATTTTCAAGGAACTTGTGTTATATCAGGACAGAAACTCTCAGCAAGAAAAGGACTCATCCTCAGAAATTAACCTAGAATCTTGGCCTATAAATAGGCCCCCAGGTACAATTTTACTGACTAATTTTTGACTACTGGCTTTTACGCTTCCCAATACTGAAGACCTTTTTGCTGACTTAAGCATCGGAGTGTCTATGCAGGGAACCACCCCTGCGTCTCTCTGACTTTTCTTGTTTTACAGAAGCTTCTTGGAGACACGTGGAGACTAAGTACGAATATCTACGTCAGCATACTTTTATTATTGTTTTGTGCAACAACAATTGGCGCCGTCTGTGGGAAGCGTATAAAAAGCCAAGATTTTCTAAGATGGTGAGAACAAGATCTACAAACGTAAGGACTGGAAGTGAGGAAAACTCTGTGAGCTCCCCTGAACAACAGATCCGCCAGACAAACCAGGTGAACAGGGAGGAAGAAAGAATTACTGTGTCAGCGGCAGAATTCGAAGCTCTAAGGCGACAGAGCGAAGAAACTACCCAAGCGCTGCGAGCCATGGTGGATCTGTTCCAAGGAGTTCTCCCGACATTGGATCTGCCGCCTGCCGTGCAGAACTTAGTAGGAGGAACAAATAGAGGTGTCTCGCAGCAGATGTTTGGGCGACAGGAGGACACGACAACGGCGGACCCCTCTCGTCAGCGAGAGGTTCCCCTTGTGGAAGAGCACGACATTCATCAGGGGGCGGCAGGACAGGGGAGTGGGAGGCCTGTCGCATGCACCCAGCGAGAGACTGAGGAAGCACTTAGCCTAGAACCTGCGACAGGGGTCAGGCGACAGGGCAGTGGGAGGCCTGTTGCAGTAACCCAGCGAGAGGATAGAGAAGCAGTAGGGTTAGAACCCGCGGCAGGGGTCAGGCGACTGGTTCCACATGTAGGGCGGCAGATGGCTGGGTGACAGGATGATGACCGGGCGACAGGGTCTACCGCCCACTACCATAACTTGTCAAATTTGGCTGGTACTAACTTGGAACCTGGTGTCGGAGGTGCTGGAAAGAACGGGGTCGAAGATCAAAGCACTTGGGGAACCGGGTCGGAGTTTGACCCCACTTGGTGCACGCAAATGGTACGAACAAACGCACCACAAGCTAAGGGCAAGGAAGTAGTCGGAGACCTGCCTGATTTGTCTCATACCCGAAATCAGCTCGCTCCCTCCGTGGACATGAAGAAGATGATAGAACAAGTACTGGAAGAGAAAAAGTTGGTGTCTGCAGAAGAGAGCCAGAGGAGGAGAGTACCGTTCTGCATGACCATCATGCAAAAACCCCTGCCCCCGAAGTTCAAAATGCCGCAGATGACCCCTACACCGGAAAGATGGACCCCTACGACCATATGCAAAACTATGAGGCACTAATGTTGTTACATGGATGGGAAGACGAGATAATGTGTAGGGCCTTTTCCTTAACTCTGTCCAGACATGCGATGAAATGGTTTAATAACCTGCCTGAAGGGTCCATTATCTCTTTCGACCAACTGCGAAGTGAGTTTCTTAAGGCGTTTGCGGTAAATAGTCAGAGAAGGAAGGAACCGACCTATTTGCTCACTATTAAGCAGGGAGCTAAGGAGTCATTGAAGAGTTATGTGGATCGGTTCAGAGATGCTACTTTGGAGGTGCGAGACTGCAAGTCGGTATAGCCGTGGCAGCCATGTTACAGGGGACAAGGTCTGAGAAATTGCAAGAATCCTTGTCACTAGATCAGCCAACAACCATCTCAGACCTACTTTTCCGCGCACATAAGTATGTAACCCAGGAGGAAGTAATGAAAATGGTGGCGATAGGAGAAACTAAGGATGGAAGGAAACGAGGAAGAGAGGTCACTGAAGCATCTTCTAGCCAACCGAGAAAGTTTGAGAAAGCTCCCGCACTGAAATACAATTCCTATACCCCACTCACCGAATCTCGAGCTTCAATGTTGGCAGCAATTGAAGGATCAGGGCTTATACAGACTCCAAAGAAGACGTCAGGGAATTTGGGCCGTGATTTAAGGTCATACTGCGATTACCATTCAGCACATGGGCACACAACTGAGAAGTGTAGGGAGCTGATGAATCAGCTAGAAAAGCTAGCAGGAGAGGGAAAAATAAACCGTTTCGTATGGAGAGGTGATAGAGCTAACTATCCTGCACAAAACAGAGGAAACAATTTCAGAGATAGAAGAGGTGAAAACAGAGGGCTTGTCAGACGAAATGAAGGGGAAAGAAGAAATGGTGACAGAAGGGTAGAAGAAAGGAATCGAGAGGAAGATAATGAACCCACAGGGCCAGCTATTAACGTGATATCCGGAGGTGAGTCGTTAGCTGGCACTTCTTCCTCGTCTCGAAAGACCTACGCCCGACAAGCTTATCAAATTAATTCAGTGATGGAGGAAAAGCATGATGAAGAACCCATTACATTCACGCCAGCTGACAAAGGTGATGTGATGACCCCTCACGATGACCCAATGGTAATTTCGGTGGTAATAGCAAAACACCCTGTGAGTCGCATCCTGGTTGATAATGGAAGTTCGGTAAATTTGATTTACTGGAGTTGCTTTGAGAAGATGAACATCTCGAATGACAGACTGAAGCCAGTAACCACACCACTGTATGGCTTCTCAAGAGAAAAAGTGAAGGTGGAAGGCGCAGTTGAGCTACCTGTGACATTAGGGGAAAGCCCGAAGTGTGTCACTCGACAAGTGTTATTTATGGTAGTGAAGTCAACGTCAGTGGCGTACAATATGATTCTCGGGCGGCCATTGCTAAATGACATAAGAGCAGTAGTGCACCCCTGCTATTTGTTAATGAAGTTTTCGACTCCCCACGGTGTTGGACAAGTAAGGGGAGATCAAAAGAAAGCCAGAACATGTAATGTCGCATCCACCACATGCAAAGGGATTCAAAGAAAGGAAACCCTTACAATCGAAGAACCGCCTAAGCCAAAACCTGATGAGGAAATGGAAACAATCCAATTGGATGACGAAGATAAAGGGAAAACAGTATATGTGGGAAGCCAGCTGCCTGAAGAAGTAAAAAGGGAGATAGTCCGATGCTTAAAAGAGAATTCTGATGTGTTTGCATGGACCCTAGCTGATATGCCTGGAATAGACCCTAAAGTTATTTGCCATCGGTTGAACGTAATCTCAGGGGCAAAGCCGATAAAACAGAAGAAGAGGAATTTTGCTCCAGAGAGGCAACTGGCAATAAACGAAGAAATCTCGAAGCTGTTGCAAGCAGGATTCATCAGAGAAGTTAATTATCCGGAATGGTTGGCTAATGTTGTGATGGTAAAGAAAACCAACGGGAAATGGAGAATGTGTGTGGACTTCACAGATCTGAATAAAGCTTGTCCTAAGGATTCGTATCTATTACCTCGAATTGACAAGTTGGTAGACGAAACTTGTGGTTATGAATTACTTAGCTTTTTGGATGCCTTTTCGGGGTACCACCAAATCATGATGCATCCAGATGATGAGGAGAAGACCTCGTTCATTACCGATGGTGGGACTTATTGCTATCGAGTGATGCCCTTCGGTTTAAAAAATGCGGGTGCGACCTACCAACGCATGGTAAATAAGGTGTTCCAAGACTTGTTGGGCAACACCATGGAAGCTTATGTTGATGATATGATCATCAAAAGCCGACAGGGAGAATCACATGCCGAGAAAATGACTAAGGTATTCAATGTGCTGCGACAATACAAGATGAAGTTGAATCCCAACAAATGCTCATTCGGGGTGAGATCTGGAAAATTTCTGGGATTCATGATTACTAACCGAGGGATAGAGGCTAATCCCGAGAAAGTTCAAGCTATTTTGGACATGAGGCCGCCTAATACGGTAAGAGAAGTCCAAAGGTTAACAGGAAGAATAGCAGCCTTGAGTCGTTTCTTGTCCAAATCAGCTGAAAGAAGTCTACCATTTTTCAAGGCGATAAAGGCAGGAAAGAACTTCAAGTGGACGAAAGAGTGCAACGACGCCTTTGAAAGGTTAAAAGACTACCTGAAAGAGTTGCCTCTATTATCTCGGCCACATCCCGGAGACCACCTCCTTATGTACCTCGGTGTAGGAGAGAAAGCTGTAAGTGCAGTCCTACTAAAGAAAGAAGGGGATAGAGATTGCCCGATTTATTATGTAAGCAAAGTCTTGATAGATGCTGAGGCAAGATACCACTTAGTTGAAAGAATAGCTTTATCCCTGGTGATAGCAACTCAGAAGTTACGGCCGTACTTCCAAGCTCACTCGGTGACTATCCTAACAGATCAGCCCCTCAGGCAAATACTACAGAAACCAGAACACTCTGGGCGCCTAAATAAGTGGGCTATCGAATTAAGTGAATATGACATTCACTTCCAGCCTCGTCAAGCAATAAAAGGACAGGCATTGGCGGATTTTATTGTAGAATGCACTAGCCGAGAGGTCCAAGAGGAAATAGAGTTAGTCTGGTTGAAATTATTTGTAGATGGAGCTCGTAACATGGACGGCAGTGGAGCTGGAATTGTGCTAATATCGCCTGAAGGGGAAACCTATGAATATTCCCTACGTTTCGATTTCCCAAGTTTAAACAATACAGCTGAGTACGAAGCCTTGATAGCTGGGATGAGACTTGCTGAGAAACTAGGAGTTAGCAACTTAATGGCACATAGCGATTCACAATTGGTGGTAAACCAGTTCTCGGGTGAGTATGAAGCACGAGAACCCACCTTAGTCCCTTACTTGCAGAAGGTACAATTGCTGGCACAGTCGTTCAAGCACTTCCAGCTGACTCAGATAAATCGAACAGAGAACAACCATGCAGACGCTCTTTCGAAATTGGCTTCTTCCAGAAGGGTCAAAAGGGGTATGGTCAAAGTGGAATCCCTCGCTAGACCAAGCATTGAAGAAGAAGATGTCTGTGATGTCAAAATCGGAGGCGATTGGAGAAGCCCAATTAAAGATTACATACTGGGGGGCACACTCCCCACTGACAGGGACGAAGCTTGAAGGCTGAAGTTAAAAAGTGCCAGGTTTACCGTGGTAAAAGGGGAACTCTATAAACAGGGATTCACAATGCCCCTGTTGAAGTGTCTAGGGCCCCAACAGGCTGAGTACATCTTAGCTGAAGTTCATGAGGGAATATGTGGTGAGCATTTGGGGGCTCGAGCCTTGGCCTCGAAAATATTGCGCTCGGGGTTTTATTGGCCTACACTGAGAAAGGATGCCACAGACAAAGTGAGAAGATGTGAAAAAGTCAAAAATTCACTCCCATAACTACAGCGCCTGTTTCGGCTCTTCAGAACACTCTCCAACCAACTCCATTTGCACAATGGGGACTAGATATCCTGGGGCCTTTCCCCCTAGGCACAGGACAAAGGAAGTATTTGCTTGTGGCCACAGACTACTTTACCGGCCACAGACTACTTTACCAAATAGATAGAGGCTGAGCCTTTGGCCACAATTTCTGAAAAAAAGGTGGAAGCAATGGTGTGGAAAGACATAATTTGCCGATTTGGGATCCCGCGTGTGATAAATGCAGATCATGGAAAGCAGTTCGACTGCGATGCTTTTCGAAATTTTTGTAGTGGCCTGAAGATTCTCCTAAGAATATCTTCTGTGTCTTACCTACAGGCCAATGGGCAGGCAGAGGTGAGCAATCGAACTATACTGCACGGGTTGAAGACTAGACTGGACAAGGCAAAGGGAGCATGGGTAGATGAGTCCAAGTGTCCTATGGGTACAGGACAAGCAAAGTAGATGAGCTTCCAAGTGTCCTATGGGCCTACAGAAAGACAAGCAAAGTATCAACAGGTGAAACACCGTTCAATTTGGTATATGGCACTGAAGCTCTCATCCCAGTAGAAGTTGGAGCTGAGTCACCCAGACTAGTCCCTTACATTGAGGAACTTAATTCTCAGGGACTAAGGGAAAATCTTGACATGATAAATGAGTTGAAAGACCAGGCAAAAGTGAGGCTGGCTGCTTACCAACAGAGAGTAGCCACTTATTACAATGCACGGGTCAAGAACAAAGAATTGCAAGAAGGGGACCTTGTATTGAGAAAATCGGCAATTACAAACGCCCTTAGGAAAGATGGAAAGCTCCGAGCTAATTGGGAAGGACCGTACAGAATTAGAAAAATGGTCGGACCTAGCACTTGCGTCTTGGAAACCTTGCAAGGAAAGAAGATCTCAAAGACTTGGAATGCCAACCATCTTAAACTGTATTGGCAGTAAACATTGTAATTTTTGATTGCTATTATTCTTATCTTTACTTTCCCATCTATTGCTACATTACTTTACAGATGTTATTATTTTTCTGATTCATGAATAAAGGCCAGCCAATCATTTTCTATATTCTCTAACGCAATATGTGAGACAGATTATGTGTTACAGGAATTGAAATGAGGCAACAGCTGGTAAATGAAAAAGTCCCTAAGCACAAAAGGTGCGAGATGGGCAAAACAAAAAGTCCCTAAGCGAAAAATGCACGAGACGGGCAAACAAAAAGTCCCTAAGCGAAAAATGCGCGAGACGGGCAAACAAAAAGTCCCTAAGCGAAAAATGCGCGAGACGGGCAAACAAAAAGTCCCTAAGCGAAAAATGCGCGAGACGGGCAAACAAAAAGTCCCTAAGCGAAAAATGCGTGAGACGGGCAAAACAAAATCCTTAAGCGAAAAAAGTGCCAGATAGGCACAATGCTCGAGAGAAGTTCATCTTTGCACAGGAATAAGAACACTGTCTCAAAGTATAACTTGGGGAGCAACATGGTATAAAGGTAAAGATAGAATTATTTGATATCGTCTCAGAACTTTGTGATATAACAGGTATACAACGTATTATACTGAATTCAAATAAGCGAAAGAAAAAGCTACAGAATGAGACGGTACTCTTCATTTAAAACGAGTATGTACATGGGAGTTAATAAACAAAAAAAAAATATATATATACTAAATTCTAATCCACGGCAATGATCGAGTCAGCCGGCTGAGAAGGCGCCACATCGGCACTAGCATCTTGAGAAGGTCGAGGCTCAGAAACTGGAGGATTCGAAGCATTAGGATCCTGGGGGGCGGAAGAAGCCATCCCGGGAGAAGAAACATCACCTAATGGCCCTACTACAGCGGCAGAGTCTGGCGCGGGATCAATGGCTGCAGAATCCGAAATCTGAAATTCATCACTATCCAACTCCAGCAGTGCTTCAGTAGACTCAGGCTGATCGCCCACCTCGATAGGCTCAGAAACATCACGCATTGTTGGAGGCTCAGATCGATCAAGTGCCTCGGAAGACTCAGGATGATGCTGTGGCTGTCGAGGAGGCCATGGACCTTCAAGATTGTCCAGCTCATCTACGACCCCCTCCGTTAAGTAGGCCTCCGGACCTTGTGAGTCGGGCTCATATTTGTTCCAGGAAGGGGCGTCATAGTACTTGGCCTCCTCAGTAAAGAGTAATTCGGGAAAAGCCTCACTAGGTCGGTGCTTCTCCAGCCAAGAACGAGCCAGATAGAAACCATACTTAATAAATCCCGTTGCGAACTCTGTCTTCTTGTCAAAGCAATGCTGGGACAAGTGATATTCGCGAACGGCCTCGATCCGGGCCTCGACCCGAGCTTTTCTTTGACGATCCAGTATGCTGTGCAGCTCCTCAATGGCCTCATCCAGCTGCCTCTCCATAGCCCCCCGATCATCGACGACCTTATTATAAGCTTCTTGGTACCCTTGTAGGGAAGCCACCTTCGCCTGCTCTTCTCGAAGCTTTTGCTCGAGATCAGCATTCTTTTTACTCAACTCCTCCATCCTTTTGGGATAGGGGCGAAGCTGGACAACCTCGTTCGCAAGCTCCATTCTCTGTCCTCGAAGCTCGCGAATCTCTTTATCGGCTTGCTCCCTAAGAGCCCTATGTCGAGCATTGACCGCCATAATTTGTTGAGCCGTCTGGCAAAACAAAAACAGACGTAACTCAAAAAATTAACGAAAGAGCTTAAAAAGGGGAGAATCTGACTACTGAACAAGTACAAAACTCTCACCTTCATCGCGAAATAGTCAGAATTATCCTTCGCCTCCGTAAGGTTTGTGAAAAGGCCTACCTCATCGCGAGGAAGGATGGTGCTCCAAGCTAGACGAGACGCTATCCCGGCATCCTCGATACTGTCGTTGTCATTTACTCCGGGATAAGTCTGGAAGTCTTCCCCACCTACAACGACCCCGTTATCAACAGAATAACGCCTCAAAGTTGGATCGGCCACCTTAGGCAAAATCGGTCTTGTAGGCATAGTGGCTTCAACAATCAGCCTCTTCCTGTATTTGAGCCTAGGCTGGCGAGGGGCAGACCTATCCTCCGGGACTCGAGAACTACCCTCTTGACGGGCTAATTCACTCCTTTGGGATTCAGAGCTCTCGCGATCAACAGGACCACGATCAGGAACAAGAGGCCTCTTTCGTTTATTCCTCCCGGCCTCTTGTGTAGGACGGCTGGATTCACCAGTAGATGGTGGAGGAGGAGTTAGAGCACGAGCCGGTCCAGATAGAGCTCTAACCCGAGACTGTGGAGGAGGAGTCGCTTGAGCGGCAACACTGGCATCCTTTCTATGCAACAAATCTCGGAAGTTCATGCCTGCACAATATAAACAGAAAGGATCAGCCGACCAAGTAAAACGACACGTACATACGTACAAAAAAAAATAAAAAAAGGGATTGAAAACCTAGAAAACCACCAAGGTCCTCTAGACTATCCAAATTCGAATCCAGCGGAAAATCGACGAAAGGACTCCCAAAAGCGTTAGCCTGAGCCCACTCAGGGTTCTCCTCTATTTGACCACTAGTACCCGCAACCTCAGGGGTCTCGTCCTCCGAATCTGAGGAAGATTCATCTATAAGACGACCTACGAGGGTGGATGCTTCGGCTATGGGTACCGGGGATGGCTGACTAGGACCAGCATCAGATACACGAGGAGTTGTAGGCAAGTTAGATGGGGTAGCAGAAGCTTCGAGAACGGTCCTGCTTACCCCCCAGCCGGCAGCGGCAATGTTCTCCGGGGTGAGAAGAGAAAATAAATTACGCTCCCCAGTGGACCAGATTCGCCTAATAGACTCGCCAAATTGGTCCCTCAAAATTTCTGTTCTAAACCTCTCCGAACGCTGTGAGTGGTCAGAGGTATCACGATTCCATCTAGAACGAATCCGCAGGTTACTTGGAATCTCGACAACGACCCACTCGCTCTCAAAATTGCGCAATTTATTGGGGAGATCCGAGAAAATTTTATTATTGGGAAACTCGTCAACCGTTAAACGTTGAAGGGAGAACGTTATTAACCCTTTTAGCTTGCGAACTCTAAAAAAGGTGCTTAAAAGGGGAACCGTTGGAACAATACCTAGGTTATGACACACTATGGAAAACGCTACCAGCTGAGCCCACGCATGGGGGTGGAGTTGACACGGGACGATGTCCTTATATCTAAGAAATGCTTCACCAAACTCCGGAAGAGGGAAGCGAAAACCGAAAGACAAAGAAGCCTTATGGACGGCAACACCATTTCTAACCAAGTCAGGTGTGACCTCTCCTTGCACTGGAAGTCTATAGCCATAACCCGAAGGAAGAGGGAAACGGGTCCTAATATCTTCTAAGTCGACATTTGTCAAAGAACACACGAGACCACCTGTCTTAAGTGTTTTACTCGGGCGTAGCAAAGACATGGCAGAAAAGAATAAAAGCAAAAAAAAAAAACTACCCGGCGACAGACTCTACAGACGATAAACCCAATAAGGCGACAAGCTTATTAGGGCGACAGACCGTCTAGGCGACAGACCCTCTGGGCGAGAGACCTTTTGGGCGAGAGACCTTTTAAGCGACAGACCTGCTGAGCAAAATACTTACGGAAGACTTAAAACTACACGCGGAAGACCTAAAAACTGTAAACCGAAGACTGCAACACCTGCGGGAGACCTAAATCTAGTTGCGAGAAGCAATAAACAGGCAATGGATGTATATTTACTGTCACTAAGGTAAGCGAGAGACTTCTGGTGGGAGAGCGACAGACTCTTTTGGCGAGAGAGCTGAAAGTTTGCGACAGATGGCTGCTCAGAGGTTTTCGTGGGGTCTCCCGTCGGGTCCCAGCTGTTTATATAGCCGCGACAGGGAATGTCAAACGTCGCGCCTGATCACGTCTCTCACAAAATAGACCTTTTTTCACCTGCAAAAAATACAAAAAACAAAGAGGACTATTCACAGTGGTTTAAGGCCCAAAAACACATATTTATACTCTCTTAGTTGGAGATATCCAACAAGAGAGTGGGGAGCAATTGATATGACAAAGTCTACCCGTGTTGGGCCAGGCCCAATGGTGTCAGAAATTACCACGTGGAAAGGACTCACTGGTCCACGTGGCCTTTGACGACAGAGGTAGAAGTGCGTGATCATACCTGTCGGCTGGCGACAGACTCGTAGCCTGTCGCCTGCAATCATAACACGACACGTGGCACGCATATACCTACCGCGCGGGCGACAGATTCCCAGTCCGTCGTCTGTAGTCATATGGCGACACGTGGCACGCATATACCTACCGCGCGGGCGACAGATTCCCAGTCCGTCACCTACAGTCATATGGCGACACGTGGCACACTGTTTCGGCTCCCGCTAGCGACAGACCCCTGACGCCACAACGTGCCACGTGATATGAGTCTCTCGCCGGCGACAGGCTCCGGAACATGCCACGTGGTATGAGTCCCTCGCCGGTGACAGGCTCCGGAACGTGCCACGTGGTATGAGTCCCTCGCCGGCGACAGGCTCCGGAAGCTCCCAATTTTCAAAGAACTTGTGTTATATCAGGACAGAAACTCTCAGCAAGAAAAGGACTCATCCTCAGAAATTAACCTAGAATCTTGGCCTATAAATAGGCCCCCAGGTACAATTTTACTGGCTAATTTTTGACTACTGGCTTTTACGCTTCCCAATACTGAAGACCTTTTTGCTGACTTAAGCATCGGAGTGTCTACGCAGGGAACCACCCTTGCGTCTCTCTGACTTTTCTTGTTTTACAGAAGCTTCTTGGAGACACGTGGAGACTAAGTACGAATATCTACGTCAGCAAACTTTTATTGTTGTTTTGTGCAATAACATCTCCAAGAACTCAAACACCAAGAAACTGAGATTCACAGTTTCAGACCTCGACAAGATTTATAATCACTCTTTCTCTGTCCACGAAGTTTTAAAGCTCTAGAACACAAATTGGGTTTTGAGAATTAAAGACACCAACTTCAGAGAGAACCCACTAAAAAGAAGAAAGTCTCCAAAAAGCCCTAGAAAAAGGAAAAAAGAAAAGCAGTTTTGCGGGAAATGGAGATGAATGAAATGGCCCCCATTCATTAAGATATTGAGAGCGAAAGAGAGAGACATAAGCGACGCAAGAGTAAAAACAAGAAGATAGACATAAAGCAGCCGTTTGATTTACGAAATTTAAAATTATTTTTGAAAATTATTTAACGAAAAATTATTTTATTTGATAAATTTTTGAAAATATTAAATTTTTATGTTTAATTATATAGGTGGAAATATAAGATTTTTATGTTCGGTTAAAGGAAAGTAAAATTATGTAATTACTTATTTTACTATAATACGCTTCGTATTATTAGTTGATGTAGAGTGAATAACATTTGATATAAATTATATTTAAATTATTTATTTATTTAAGATATTTATTTATTTAATCTATTTTTTATAAAATTTTTGTTATGTAAATTATTTTGATTTAACAAACTATTACTATATTAAATTGATTTTGATTAATAAAAATCATAGGATCCATCTTATTATTAGCCCATTTGATTTTAAATTCATTTTTCTCTTTATCAAAATAAAAAAATAATTGTTGTAATATTAGATAGGTTAAGGGTAAAATGAAAATAAAATATAATTATTAGAAGGCAAAATAAGCATAAAAATGAATTCCTCTCGAAAAATACCTGAAGATGAGAAAAAAATTTTTTCATCTCATTTTTTTTCCTCTTTGTACTGTTAAAAATATAAAATTTTCGATATAAAAAAATTTCGCTAATCAAATATAATAATTATATTACTAAAAAAAATTATTGGACGCAATAAAGAATTATTGAAACCAAACGCCCAGAGAGAGAGAGAGAGAGAGAGAGAGAGAGAGAGAGAGAGAGAGAGAGAGGGAGTGAGTGGAGGAAGGCAAACACATTATTCTTTGGTGCAATGCCACTCGTTTCCGCTGCAGGCTTTAGAGCGGGCCCTCCTGTTTCTTCTTTCTCTCTTTCTCTGATCTCCTTCGTTCTCCTCACCACCTCTCATTATCTGATTCGCTGCAATCATAACACTCAAAATATCTGCATTCTCTCTGTTAAAACTTCTGTTCAGGGCAGGTTCTCCCAGCACCGTTTTTCAGAAAATCTTTGGTTTTTTTTTATATCTTATTTTAGATAATTTATGGTAATGTGTTCGATGAGAAAGACGAGTGAATGGAGTAACAAAAGTATTGTATTTTCCTCCTCCGCCAGAATCTAACTACTAAAATTTTAAGCCAAACAAATAGATTTAGGAAGAAAACAAAGAGAGAAAGAAAGGGCACGGTAAGAAAACACAGTGTCTTTTGCAGTGTACTTTAAATATGATGATGCAAGCTATGCTAAAGTTGAGAAGAATATCTGGTGCGCAAGATCTATGACCAATATATTAAAGCAATTACAAGCACCATCTAACTCCTTTTAGGCTTTGTTTTGTTGGCCCAACTCCAAACTCCAAACTCCAAAGCAGTTTAATTCTAGCACTTGAACACTCAAGTCTACTTCAACTTAAAACAGTCTGTGCATAGTCTGAAATAGTCTACTCATTGTCATGATTGTCTATGGCGGCAAGCCAAATATTTTGTAATGATAAAATAGTTAATAAATCACCTGATCTTCCTCTTCCCCTTGGATTTTTATCTGTAACTGTTGTTGCAAAAAATAACAATAAATGTTTGTTGACGTAAGATTTTTGATCTTCGTGTCAAGTTGTTCTCAAGAACTCTGCAAAATAGAAAATCATCAGGGGGCGCAGGGGATTTTCC
This sequence comes from Heritiera littoralis, assembly GCA_031772115.1. Classification (NCBI taxonomy): domain Eukaryota; kingdom Viridiplantae; phylum Streptophyta; class Magnoliopsida; order Malvales; family Malvaceae; genus Heritiera; species Heritiera littoralis. The sequence goes on along the minus strand of JAPDPK010000006.1, from coordinate 9,406,303 downwards.
TTGCGCGCGCACTCCGATGCTTAAGTCAGACAAGGTTTTGGCAGGATTTCAGTAGGCAAATAGAGCTTAGGGTTTAAAGATGATACCTGTGACCTATTTATAGGAGTTAGATTGCGCGTAATTACCTTTATGACCCACAGCTTAAATGGTCATTTAATGGATCTTTTATGGGCCTTTTGAGTCCTCTTTCTTCTTGGTTTTAGATTATCATTTGGCCCAATGTTCTTCAGCCTGACTTATAGAAAAGCCCAGTAATCTTTAACCTGACCCACATCAATTGCTCCACACTCTTTCGCAAGGTTTACCTTGTGAAAGAGTATATAAAGAATGAGCTTTTCAACTTCTTTGGCTACCCTCTTTCTGGGATTATCACAAGAGTTTTTTCACCTTCTTTTGAGGGCTCAACTAGCGGACTTCATCATTATTTGTAACAGAAACGACATTGTGTCATCATTTCTTCTGTCAAGTGCCTTTTTCAGGACACTACCGGGATATGTTTTTCTCCTCTGAGCTAAATGCTTCTCAAGTGGAATATACCACCCTTCTTTTCAAATTCAAGGTCTTAGCTAACCGAAACCAAGAGCTATAAGGAGAAATTAAAAGATTACAAAGCCACCAAAGCCTTCTATTAGCCAAGAGGAAGAAAACCAAATCTGGGTTAAGGCCATGGGGGCGCATCATCAAGAAATGCCACAAGAGGATGCATATGTTCTTAATTAGTTTCATCAGAGGCGATTTATGCTTGGCATACTCCTGATTGGTTGAAGCTTGATCCAGATGCTGAGGCTTTGGAACCTTTTCTGAGGATAGGCATTTATAAAGATCTATCTGATCTTACCAACCCTTAAGAGCCTTTTCATTGACCCGAGATGGTCGGGGTTCTCACAGGCTTGAACGAAGATGATTTAGATAATTATAGCACCTCAAGGCGTACATGCTTGGGTGCCTGTTAGTATCGATGCTCCTTTTGAGGCAGAAGTTAATCTAAAGTGCTCCCCAGTTTTTGGTGAAAGAGCTTAGTCTTTTACAAACCGATCAGCCCATTTTTAAACTCATCTACAGAAGCAACTACACATTTACCTTGTATTAGTCTCACGTAATAATCAGGCTTTCCTTGTGCACTTTTTTGCTTCAAGTTCTTTTACATATGGGGCTTAGGTCACTCAATTACTGCTTCAAGCTCAAGCACTTCATGCATGACTTACATCACACACTTTTCGCTTTAAGTAAATGCGTAGCCTACATCGCACATTTTTCGCTTCAGGCTTTTGGTTTGCCCGTCTCGCACCCTTTTGTGCTTAGGGACTTTTCATTTGCCCATCTCGCACACTTTTCGCTTAGGGACTTTCGAATTTGCCTGTCTCGCACCATTTTGTGCTTAGGGACTTTATAAGAATATAACATCGCTTTTATATCCGGAATGCCAATATAAAACGTTTGCATGCACTTTGTCAATCAATCGTAGTACATATCCAATGATAAAATTGTGACGTAACTCGTACCATACCTCACAGCCTGCATACTTTGTGCTCCCCAAGTTTTTCTTTGCAACTTTTTGTGTCCAAAGAAGAACTTTTACTGGAGTATTGGTCCTATCTTGCATACTATCCACTTAAGGACTTGTTAGAATATAATATCGTTTATATCCGAGATGCCAACATAATGCGTTAAATGTAATATGATAAAATTGTAAGGCACCTCGTTTAGAGATATTTTTGCCCGTCTTGCTTAGGGACTTTTTGTTTTGCTCGCTTAGGGACTTATTTTTGCCCGTCTCGCGCATTTTTTGCTTAGGGACTTATTTGTGCCCATCTTGTATCTTCTCGCTTAGGGTCTTATTTTTGCTCGTCTCGCGCATTTTTCACTTAGGGACTTATTTGTGCCCGTCTTGTATCTTCTTCTCGCTTAGGGTCTTATTTGTGCCCGTCTCGCGCGTTTTTCGCTTAGGGACTTATTTATGCCTGTCTCGCGTCTTCTTCTCGCTTAGGGTCTTATTTATGCTCGTTTTGCGCATTTTTCGCTTAGGGTCTTATTTGTGCCCGTCTCGCGTCTTCTTCTCGCTTAGGCTCTTATTTGAGCCCGTCTCGTGCATTTTTCGCTTAGGGACTTATTTGTGCCCGTCTCGGGTCTTCTTCTCGCTTAGGGTCTTATTTGTGCCCGTTTCGCGCATTTTTTGCTTAGGGACTTATTTGTGCCCGTCTCGGGTCTTCTTCTCGCTTAGGGTCTTATTTGTGCCCGTCTCGCGCATTTTTCGCTTAGGGACTTATTTGTGCCCGTCTTGTATCTCCTTCTCGCTTAGGGTCTTATTTATGCCCATCTCGCGCATTTTTCGCTTAGGGACTTATTTGTGCCCATCTCGCGTCTTCTTCTCGCTTAGGGTCTTATTTATGCCCGTCTCGCGCATTTTTCGCTTAGGGACTTATTTGTGCCCGTCTCGCGTCTTCTTCTCGCTTAGGGTCTTATTTGTGCACGTCTAGCGCATTTTTCGCTTAGGGACTTATCTGTGCCCGTCTCGGGTCTTCTTCTCGCTTATGGTCTTATTTGTGCCCGTCTCGCGCATTTTTCGCTTAGGGACTTATTTGTGCCCGTCTCGGGTCTTCTTCTCGCTTAGGGTCTTATTTGTGCCCGTCTCGCGCATTTTTCGCTTAGGGACTTATTTGTGCTCATCTCGGGTCTTCTTCTCGCTTAGGGTCTTATTTGTGCCCGTCTCGCGCATTTTTCGCTTAGGGACTTATTTGTGCCCGTCTCGTGCATTTTTCTTTGGCCAGCTTCCATTTTTTCTTCTTCTATTCCTGCAACATGTCTATCAAACATGGAGGATTATCATAGTACAGATAAAAATAACTGACCTTTCGTTTCATAATGTAGTATTTTCAATTAAATGGAGTAAGTAACAATATAATTGCAGCAAATGTTAAAATAATAATAGCAAATGTTTATCACCAATACCATTCCAAGTCTTTGTCTTTGAAAAATTTGTAAAGTACGAGTGCTGGGATGTTCTGCTGTCAACCATGGATTGTGCACTAAGTCGTGCCTTGGTACCAGCAATCTACCTTCACGAGCTTACCACAAGCTATTTTCAATCGAACCAAGCTATCCTTGGCTTGTTGCCTTCCACGACAGTGGCTAGTGCCTACCTCGGACACCTCAAATCTACTACCACCCGCATGTTCCTTGCTTGGTCGGTGAAGACCATAACAATGTGCAAGGGACTTCATTAACCTTGCATCCAAGCAATTGGCCGCGTGCTTTTTTGCTTTTTTTTTTAAACTTATCAGCAAATAGCTCTCGTTTCTTGCCATCAATGTCAACACTAATGGGGCGTTCTACTGGGACCAAGGATGAGCCCGACTCACATGGTTCGGACGATTATTTAGAGGATGGAGCCATAGATAACCTGGATAACCTCGAAGGTCTATGGCTTCCTCAATAGCTGCAAGATCAGCCTGGGGTTACTAAGGTTCGTGACCAGCCTAGGCCTATCGAAGTGCGTAATGAGCCTGAACATGTCGAGGCAGGCAATCAGCCCGAGCCTATCGAGTCATTGCAAGGGTTAGATGGTGACGAGCTCCAATTTTTCGATCTACTGCTATTGATCCCTAGCCAGACTCTGCAGCTGTGGCCGGGCCCTTGAGCGATGTTCCTACTTCTGAAATTGCTCCTCCGGCTCCCCAAGATCCTAGTGCTGATGCAGCATCTTCTCATCCGGCAGGCTTGGTTCTCACAGCTTTGACCTCGATGCCCTAAGCTGGAACATCCTTGTCTTGCTTAAAGGACTCACGAAGCTGACACACCCTTTATATAGACTAACCCTCTTTCATATGTGTGGTTGTCAAAAGGCCAAGTGTGTGGCTCTTAAGCTATTTCTAGATGGTTACTAGAGCAATTCTTGGAAGCTTCTGTATCATACGATCGACAGATGGGCCGAAGGAAGCTTTTGGACATTCTGTTGGATTAGTACGCGCACCAGGTTTGGAAGATTCTAAATCATTCTACTTAGATCCCGCACTTGGGTGTGCGCTTCGATCGTCAAATTTAAATGTGCTCACCAAAGTTTTTTCTAATGGGTGAACCAGTAGTTTGGATTTCGTGCTTGCCAGCGTTGCTAGCCATTGCCGAAAGGCATGGCTCGGGTGTTCTTTGCTCGCCTGCATTGTGCTAACGGGGGAATCTTGCGTATGGGTGCTGTGTTCACCTAATTTTCTTCGCTGTCATTTTATCAAAGTGGGGAGCATGTCCCTTGCGAGAGCCCCTATTTCATCCAAGGCCTGTCGCGCATGGGAGCTCCCCTGTTGCCTAAGGCCTGTCGCGCTTCTTGGCTTTGAAGTTCAACTTAACAACAAAGAAGATAAGGTTGCCCATGTTCGAGTCGTGTTGCATGCTTATAGTTGTGTAAACTACTCTATCGCGTGGCCTTGAGCTAGCTCGGGATAGAGTGCCTGTTGCATGCTTGTAGTCACGCAAATTTGCAGTGTAGTAAGCACTTTTCGAACGACAGATTGTTCTGTAGCATAACGTCTTGCATGTAACTGACTATTCAAAAGAGTGGCATCTTTGTGAGATCTTCAATAGTGGTCCCTCTTTCTCGCCATTTTGGGCTGTAGCACGTGTGAGCCACCTCTCGCGGAAAGAGTCTGCCACGTGGAACCTTGTCGCCAAAATTTGTCATGTGCGTGCCTATGCTCGTGAATTGAGGACACTGCTGTCGTCCATTCCTTGTACTCTGTCGCTAGAGATCACTACCTGCCGCCAAATATGTGACTGAGGCTACGCCTCAGCTTTTTCTTTCTCTTCTTTTGTCTTTCCATTTCTTGCGGCACAATAGCTGTATTTAGCATACCTTTACACCATATAGCTCCCCAAGTTCTTCCTTGAAACAGTGTTGTCATTCCTATTCAAAGTGAACTTTTTCTCGAGCGTTGTGCTTGATGATATACAGAGTTGCCTAATCCTTTTTCGCTTTGGTCACCTAAAATGGCTCGCCCATCTAGATCGTTTCTCGTGCCTTGACATGCACTTTACCGAGTGAGCCTTGTTGCGGAGGCTGGGTTGTGGCGTTGATCATGCAATCGCCACATGCCACTCAATCGTCGAAAGTGTCTGCTTCAGTGGTCTTGTGCTCGTCACATGACACTACATTCATCAACATTGCTTTACACCTTGTGTGCGGAAGGCTGGGCTCATGAGGGTCATTCGCTCACCTAGAATGCTTGCCGTGTGACTTTTTCTCACCCGTATGGTTGTTGCATAGGACGAACTGCTTTATCATAATATGACCTGTCGAATGTACTCACCATTACCTTTTACTTACTGGGCCAGCATGCAACTTGGGATCAATGCTCATGTATTTGCGCTACCGCCTTGCGTACGACGAATTGACATGTTGTTGCAGGAGCCCTTCTGTTGCGGTGGTGCCTGTCGTACATTAGCTGTTTTTTTCGTTTTCTTCTCCTGTATGTCTTCGTTCAGCCCCTTTAAGCTGGGCTTCATGCATTTTTGTGAGCTATGGATATGCAAGTCAGCAAACAAGTGGTGGTTTTGAGTTTGTTGCTGTCCACGTTTTTGCTTTCTTTTTCATGTAGATGGTAGCAAACACATTTGCAATGAGAGGCCTCGCAATAGTGAAGAACCAAAGTAGGACAGCAAGATGATGATGGTGAATGGGAGCTTCGGTGATAAGCAGTGGTGCTTGGAGGATGCGGTGATGGGGCGGTTATGGTGTCAGAGAAGAAAAGGCTAGTGGTTGGACTAATTTGCTTTGTCGCGGGCGAGAGGCTTCCTCTCCAACACCTATCGAACGCGAGATCCACACCTCTCGCCCAAGCATGTCGGCGCTAAAGCAACCCCCTCTCGCCCAAGGAGATGTAGCGTGCTGGAGCTGTAGCGGGAGGAAGGCTTTCTCGCCAACACCTATCGCAAGCGAGATCCACACCTCTCGCCTAAGCCTGTTGGCGCGAACCACCCCTCTCGCCTAAGGAGATGTAGCGTACGGGAGCTGTCGCGGGCGGGAGGCTTCCTCGCCAGCACCTATCGCACATGAGATCCACACCTCTTTATGCATGCCTGTCGGCGCTGAAGCAACCCCCTCTCGCCCAAAGGAGATGTAGCGTATGGGAGCTGTTCGCGGGCGGGAGGCTTCCTCGCCAACACCTATCGCACGCGAGATCCACACCTCTTTATGCATGCCTATCGGCGCTGAAGCAACCCCCTCTCGCCCAAAGGAGATGTAGCGTATGGGAGCTGTTCGCGAGCGGGAGGCTTCCTCGCCAACACCTATCGCACGTGAGATCCACACCTCTTGATGCATGTCTGTCGGCGCTGAAGCAACCCCCTCTCGCCCAAAGGAGATGTAGCGTACGGGAGCTGTTCGCGGGCGGGAGGCTTCCTCGTCAACACCTATCGCACGTGAGATATACACCTCTCGCCCAAGGTTGTCGCCCAATGTTGTAGAGCCAAACTTGTCAGGTGCGAGAGGCAATCTATCGCCCATGCCTCTTTCGCCAAGATTTGTCGGGCGCGAGAGCTAGTCTCTCGCCCAATGTTATCTCATGTAGAATAGATGATGCATCGACAGGCTTGCGTGACAGGCGTGTTCGATCCACGCTCACCGCACCAAGGCTAGTCGCTCGAAATGCACCTTATCCGCGACGAACTGTCTGTTGCATGAAATAGTCTGTCGCCTGCACCTTACCCGCGACAGATTATTCTGTCGCATAAAACAGTCTGTCGCATGCATCTTACCCAAGACGGATTTGTTTTGTCGCGTGAAATAGTCTGTCGCCTGCATCTTACCCGCGACAGACTATTTTCCTACAAAAGAATTGCATGGCTTTCGTGTGCGACACTGTCAAGTGAATACTCTGCCGCATGCATCTCTCGCACAAAGAGTATTCACAAAGAGTCCCAAACGATTTTGATTAACGTCCGTTTATTGAGGTAGTTTCTTTCTTTTTCCCGCAAAGCTTGTGGCGTGCGAGAACCTATCTCTCGCCCAATGCCTGTCGAATGCGAGAGACAGTCTCTCGCCCAAATACTGTTTCTCGCCTACTCCTTAGTACTCTGTCGCCAAAAAGCCTGTCGCACACGATAACCAGCCTATCGCCCAATCCTCTCGCCAAGGGAGACGTAACATGCGAGAGCCACTCTCTCGCCAACACACGTTGCACGCGAGATCCAACCTCTGGCCCAAGCCTGTTGTCGCGAGAGCCACCCTATCGCCTAATGTTATCGGGTGCGGGAGGCTCTCTCTCTAGCCTGTCGGGTGCGAGAGCTTATCTCGCTTGTCGGGGTCGCGTGAGCCTCGCGCTAGCTTGCGACAGAGTGTCTGTCATGTCCGTGCTTGCGAATCGTTCTCTCGCGTGCACCTTGCGCAACAGAATATTTGTCGCATAAAATTTTTCTTGTAACAGACCGTCTGTCGCTTGTATATAATTTATTATTATTATTTTTATATTTAAGGCGAGAGACACTTTCTAACCTAAAAGGCTCTCGCGCGCAGGACTTATCTTTCGCAGGTAATCGGTCTCTCGCAGCCTGTCGTAGATTTTTATATTTGGCTTTTTTGTTTGGTTCCCACAGATGGCGCCAATTGTTGTTGCCAAAAACAACAATAAATATTTGCTGACGTAGGATTCTCGATCTTCGTGTCAAGTTGTTCCCAAGAACTCTGCAAAATAGAAAATCATCAGGGGGCGCAGGGGATTTCCCCTGCACGCGCACTCCGATGCTTAAGTCAGACAGGGTTTTGGCAGGGTTTCAGTAGGCAAATAGAGCTTAGGGTTTAAAGATGATACTTGTGACCTATTTATAGGAGTTAGATTGCGCGTAATTACCTTTATGACCCACAGCTTAAATGGTCATTTAATGGATCTTTTATGGGCCTTTTGAGTCCTCTTTCTTCTTGGTCTTAGATTATCATTTGGCCCAATGTTCTTCAGCCTGACTTATAGAAAAGCCCAGTAATCTTTAACCTGACCCGCATCAGTAACTAATGCTTTAAGCTGTTCCTTGGGGATCTTGATGTGATGATACAATCTTTTCCTTTGAAGCTCGTGTGTGATTGGCTTGCTATAACCCATGTGCAACTCTAAAATTGGTTGAAACAATCCCCGTTGAGCGACAAACAGGTATAAATGATGGTAGGAAAATGTTTTGTCAGGTTTTAAATTTCAGAAAGTAAAAATTCTATGTATATAAAAGTATATACAGAACTTTAGTAGTATAGTACATATTAGTGAGGCATGACATTCAATAGGCATGTTTCTATGACTAGTTTTTATCACAGATGACTACAAAGAGACAAAATTCCTTAATTGAATTTCAAATACTATTTTGTCTATCAGACACTTCTTCGAATTTGTATGATTCAAACAGTTAGATCTTTTGCTAATACAGATTACTCTCCACTTTAGAAATTTCAAAAGAATCAAATGAAACATATGCCAAAAGTTTCAAATTCTACAGATAAAGATGTTCAAGTCTTCAATTCCAGCAAATATTTTCTTTGTGAAAAACCAAGTCATTATTTAAACAGTGCTCAAAGTCGGACTGAAAATCCATTTAAATGATATGTAAGATATTGCAAATATCCCGAGGTTAATTTTTCAAATAATAATCTTGAATAAATATTTTCTCTCGATGACGAGCAGATAGTTTAGTCATTATTTATGATCAAGTAGTATATTGACGATTGTTCAGACTCAAATCTCTCAGATGACTACTTTGAATGATTATTCAGATGATCATATTCTTGAGTATCTGTCAATCAAAGAAATCTAGACAATTCATCCTATAAAAACCCCGTTAACTCCGATCAAAATCTTCCCTGATAATCGTTGCCAACCTATCAAAGTTACAACTTTCTTTGATATCGGTGCAGCCCAAGCCACAGCCAATCCCATTGTTTACTCAATTCATTTTAAAAAAGACAAAAGACCTATTTCTCTACTTTATCAGCAATCCTGTCACAATTCAAATATGGAAATTTGGAGGAATCAGAAGTGTAACAAAGTGCTCTTGTGATCCTGCTAGAAGAATGCAATGATAAAACTTTGAATCTTGAACATACTCCCTTAGGGTTTGAGTTTTTTGTTTAAGAATAGTTTTTATAGATCTAACAAGAAAAGAAGGATTTCTAGAAAAATTATAGGGATTTACAAAAGGATATTCTGTTTCTTGAATTTTTTGTTTTTTTAGAACATAATTTATTTCATAAAGAAAATATAACTTAGAGGTTGAAGATTTTCTAAGTAGAGGAGAAGGTAAAGAGAAAGAAGATTTGGAGATAGAATGTTGTTCAAAAAAGTATAACAAATCCATGATGGAAGAGTGTTGGCTATCTCAACATACCAATCAGTTTCTAAACTCTCTTGATTATCTTTTTCCTTCGCACTCTATTATGGATCAATATATTATTCTATATTATGGTTTGTAGTGACATAAGTAGTATGCTCTGCAGTTGCCAAAGTAGTGGATTCTCTGCATCCAAAAGTTTATGAAAACATTAACAGATTAGTAATCTACAAAATAGGAAAATTTTTTGTACCAAAGAATATTGAAATAAGCTACCATGGTGAAAGGTATAGTTCCATAAAAGTTAGGCCACTAGCTCGACGTTTATGCCAAAATGATGCTCGAGTCTTGAGCACCACTAGAAACCCATCACCATTCAAATATTTCTAAGTTGTGAAATCACATAGAGAATACTTGGATAACCACTTTCCATAGAAAGATTTAGTTATTGGTTTTGATATCATTTCAAATATTTTAGTCTTAAGCTTAGTAGAAGTATCAAGTTTTATCATTCTTTTCAACTTTGAAAATGTTAGTATATGCCTTAGAGTCAACTCGCTTGGCATGAGGCACAGTATCTTGGTAGTATATCATCATTTATGATAAGTGACATAAAGGCTCCTTTCACCATTTGTTGTTAAAAAAAGGATTCATTAGTCATTGAATAGGTGAAGCCCATGGAATAAAAATAGTCTTTCAAGAAAATTGCAAATGGTTACAATTATGAGATCTCTATGCATCAAAACTATGTTCCTATAAATGTTATTGGTCATCGTACTGATAAGAAATAGAAAACATTAATTTTATATCTTTATAATTATTCTTTTAATTATAGTTTAAGCCTAAATGAGCTTGCTAATATTTATTTAATGTTTTAGGTATCAAAAATAAGCTTTGGGAGAAAAATAAGATAAAAATGTAAATTTGAAATTTTCTGACTAGTTTGGGAAAAATGGTAATTTGACCATTTTCACGTGCTTGGATGAAAATAAAGCCTTCATGAAACTTGAAGAGGACTTCTTAAGCTTTTTAGAATATACAAGGTCGCAAAAATCTAAGTTGATTTGATAGGTCAAATGTTTGTGGAAAGTTAGCTCAAAATTCTAACTACAAATCCTATTGAGATTAGGATTCCTAGTTGGATATATAAGGACTCCTTGTGCACATCAAATTTGAAGAGTTTTCTTAGAGATCAAATACAAATAAGAGAGCTTTATAAGAGGTGGACTACTACAAAAACACCTTAAGACATTATATGAGTGGCTGCAAAGGGAGTTTTAGTCAAAGTGGAATTCTAAAAGCCATAGAGTTTACATGTGTTAGCTTTAAATTGACATATATATTTTGAAATGACAAAAACTTAAGCAATATTAAATGGTTGATTCAAATTATAAATTTGCTTACCTATTTATGATTTTCACAAACCATATCAAATGTTTTGATCAAACATAAGACAATGATTTAATTGTATGAATAAATATGAAGTTAATGAATTGATAGACTGATGGGGAAGTAATGTACTAATGGTGATATCTTGGTTTGATGCATATGCTGATGTAATGAATTAATATGAGTTGTGTTTAGCATGTTTTGTTGCAATGCTGTTGCCGGTTGTTACTAATTAGAGTGTTGGTTTTATATTGGTTTTTTTAGCAGTAATCTCTAGGGTGAAAATTTTGTATAAAGTTTGGTTAATTCGGTTAATTAACCAAATTATATTTCGGTTCGGTTAATTTGAAAATATAAATTTTGGTTTGGTTAACGAAAGTAAAAATTTATAATTCAGTTAATTCGGTTTGAAATTAACCGAATGAACACCCCTACGCTTTAAAACTCATATTTACATAAATTCTTTGTGCTTTAATGAGATATTTTGTTGATGACACTTAATACAATTTGAATTAGGATATGAAAAGTATGTTAAGTGATTTTATGATGATTTGTTGTTACTCTGGATTGTGTTTGATAGATGAGTAAGATTGAAATGCATTACAAAATTGTTTACTTACTTCAAACAGGTCAAATTTGTCAAACTATGCAAAATACCTATTTGAGAAGCTTGTTTGAATGAGCGAAGTGCATTATATGGTATATTGTTCACATGAATGGTAATCTGATGAATTATTTGCATAAATTCTTTGTGACCATGTTAGTTATACCTTATTTGAGCACTCACATGCATTGGATTTGCCAACATGATCATAATGCATAAAATGCCATTTCATGAGCATTAATGAGATATTGAAAATTATGGCATAATGTCCACAACTATTATGATTTGATGATACATGTGCTTAAAATCTATGTGAACATGTTTGTTATGGCATTTTTATGTTTTCAAAATCTTTGGTATTGTCAAAATGGATTAAACTCTTCAAATGACATGTTATGTGATCGGACATGCATTTTATGGTGAAAATTCTTCCAAAATTGTAAAATTTATGCACAAAGGATTTTTCATCCATGTTTTTCAAAGTCCAAAATCATTTTATACATGTGTTCAAACTTTTACTTGGACTTAAAATACTCAAAAATGGATTTTTGGCACCTTAAAAATATGATTTTTTAGTAAAAAATTTCCAGAATTCAAACAAGGATTGATCTCTCATCCTTAAGGATTGATCCATCTTGGCTAAATGCAGAAATTTGAGATTTTGTGTTTAGAGGATCGATCCTCTCTTAGGCAAATGCCTATTTCTAGCTTTGAAAGTCAAATTTGAGAAGGATCTTTCATTTTCTTGATACTTTCTTTCTTCTCAACTTAAAACACAATGTTTTAACTCATTCTTAATGATATTCAACTTGTAAAATAATTTTTCCATTGGTATCATATTTCATTCTCAACATTTACCACCGCTTTTCATTGAACTTACAAGTGTAAAATCATTTTTTTATTGAAGATATTCATGAAATGCATGAGTCTCGAAATAACCTTGAAATATATTTCCATTAAATGTTTTAATTTAATTATGAGAATTATTTCAATGATTTGTGTATGTATTTAAGAATTTTATGCACTTGTACATGATAGATATGTTCATTTCTTCATCTTTGTCAAGCATAATTATAAGATTATTTCTCATAGCTTGACTCACATATTCCACATTAGGTCTCATGATATATTTCTTAATAGAATATGAGTAATTAAGGTCAATATTAATGTTCGAATGATAAAATGATCAAACTTGACCTTAGTGTTTGAATTAAAATATAACTTAGGTAAATATAATATTTAAGATATTTAAAACATTACCTAGAGTCATAATTGTTTTTGGCCTACAATTTGTGATGATAAATAGATCTTAAATGTTCAAATGTATAGAATTTGTCATCCATGAACTTAAACTTTTCTTATGACTAAATTTTTAAAGAACTTAACCCTTAATGACATCAAGATTGAAGGATAAATGCAAACATAAACAACCGAACCTTGATTGATATCTATGCATAGAATATTGATTATTTTGATGTTGAGCTTGCATGATTGCTTAAGTTGAATAAGTGATCATATTTGTCTTCATGAAATTTTGCTTGACCTCACTCATAGATTAAGAACTTTAATGATAAAATATACTTCAGCTTGATGATATTGATTCACTTAGGTTAAACCATTTTACTTAAATAGCATATACCCTTTAAAACCTTAAATGATAAAAGAATTAGGGATATGGCTATGATGTTTTTAAAATGGTAATCTTGAACCTTTCCTTGCTCATAATTGGTAAAGATCTTTAATTGGAAAATGAGCATAGGATTCTTTGCGCTTATGACTATGGAAGAATATTTTGTGATTAAATGATATGAATTCTTAAATCTTCCATATGATTAAATGTGTGCTTATGAATATGGATTAATGATTTGTGATAGTAAGCTTATGTTTATATTGATCCATATGCATGTTTAATTAATGTGTGATTATGTTCTTGCTTGGTTGATTTGTCCATTTTTTTGGCATGAATGTACCACACATAACAATTAGAATTATGTAATATGTATAAGTCAACCATTAGTAACAATTGGTATGAGCTTTAAATTGATAATTCTTCTATCTTAATATTGAAATGACAAATAGGGAAGAATCCTTTTAGAACATATTTGCATGAGACATGTGCTAGAATATGTGGTAAATTGATAAATAGTTTAATTCTAGGCACATTCTTTCTTGAAAATGATTTATGAGCTCAATGCATAATCTTTCATCTAAATTTTGCTCTTAATCATTATGTATTATCATGCACCTTATTTGAACATTAAAGCACAATTGATATGTCTAGGTGCTTGATTGAATTGAAATGAGCAAGTTATATAATTAATAGATAATTTATAAACAAATTATTTCATTACTTACCAATTGGCAATCTCTTACAAATTATTTATGAGCAATTGGTATTTGTTTCATGATTAATGATCTTTGCATGCACAAATACTTCACGTTCTTATATGGACATTGATATATTTGTGCTATAACTCTCAATGTACTAATCTTCTATTTGTTGATTGGAGCAATTCCTTTATGGCCTCAAAAAATTTTAAGCCATATTTTTAGGGGAGAGTAATTTTTGTTTGTCAGTCTTTTTGCTATGACAAAAAGAGAGAGAGAGATAATGTGGTTTGTAAATTATAGTGAAAAACAGGCTAATATTAAGGGGGAGCTCTCTATTTTTAAATCATGCTTATATTAAAGGGGAGCTTTTTCAAAGTATTTTCAAATCAAATTTGTTTTAAGTTTTGTTATATCAAAAAATGAGAGATTGTTAGCTTTAAATTGACATATTTATTTTTAAATAATAAAAACTCAAGCAATATTAAATGCTTGATTCAATTTGTAAATTTGCTTACCTATTTATGATTTTCACAAACCATATCAAATGTCTTGACCAAATATAAGACCATGATTTAATTGCTTATTTTTTTTCGTCTTATTGATTTTAAAAAATTATTTTGAATAATACAAAGTAATTTTCTCAAGAAATTACAGAATATATTTTTAGAAAATTACTTGATAATTTTTGGGCTAAGTTCTCATGTGCTTAAATCAAGGAATATTTAAAAGAGATTGAAAAATGAGTTTGGAATTTATCAAAAATGAAATATTGATTTTTCAATAAAAGTAGCCCAGGAAGTGCAAATACAGGTCAGGAGATCGATCCCCCACCTTAAGGGATTGATCCTATATTCCTAGGAAGTCTCCAACGGCTAATTTCTTGTGAGGACCAACGGGAATATTTGTTTTCGGCTCTACCAAGTTTCAACAATCAACTAAGGGAGTATAAATAGAAGTTTAGAAGTTCAAGACACTCGAAAGACTTCATTCTTCATTTTCTTCAAGCTTCGAAAACAATCCAAGTACTAGAAATTACAAATCCTCTATCATTTACACCTTTCTTGTATAGCAAAAACATGTAAAGTTTTCTTTGAAGCTTTAAATTGTAATCACACAGCTTTTTAGAGGTTTTTCTTGATACCCATTCACAAATTGTAAAGGTGAGTGAACCCTTCAGTGCTTCATTGTAAGTGAGGATTGGGTAGGAAGTTTTCTTCTTGAGCCATAAAAGGGAGAGGTTGTAAGTTTTTCTCCTTGCTTGGAAAAAGGAGAGGTGTAAAGTTTGCTACTTAATCTTGTAAAAGGTAGTAGTTAGGTATACTCCTTGAGCTTGAAAAAAGGAGGTGTTAGGTTATCCTTGATCTTGGATAAAGGAATGTAACTCTTGAGCTTGTGAAAAAGAGTGTAAGAAATTCAAGATAGTGAATTTGGAAAAAAACCTTGGGAGCGTCTCAATGTAGAGGATGTAGACAAGGTTGCCAAATCTCTATAAATCATTGTGTACAATTTTCTAATTCTACACTCTTTACTTAATTGCAATTTAATTGTATATATTGTATTGTGTGTGAATTGTATGCTAGAATAACCTAGAGAACTTAGAGAACTATAATATAGACTAGAGAATTTAGAAAAACCGAAAATCGAATCTAAAGTTGGTTAAAAACCGATTCACCCCTGCTCGATTCGGTAATCGAGCTAACAACTTGGAGAGCAAGTCCTGTTATTAGAGGTTTATTAGAAGTAACTTGTTGTTAAATTAGGACTCTGATTAGCTTATTTAAAGGCCATAGCACTACACAAAGTGGCCATGCATGTTTTTATATTGTTGTTAATGTTTTCTCTTCTTAATATTTTAAGATTGCGTTTTCTTCTTCTTTATATAATAAAGTTGCCATTTTCTTATATTATTAGAAGCATGCTTGTTGTTTTCATGAATACGAGTGGCTAATTGTCTTTGTTTGATTATTAGGTAATCAAAGACTCTTGGATGCATGTTGTGAGACATGTATGAGCTTAATAAATAATTATTGATTAAGTATCTGAGATTCTCTGTGCATATTAACATGATTTGATAGGGTATACACTATTTAGTCGAATTTAATAATCTATTGCTAGATTAAAATTTAAGCCTGTAATTGCTTGATGTTTTTAATCACTAGAGATCTAAATAAACCGAGCTTGTGTGTTTATTGCTTAATTTCAATTTATATTTTTTTAGTTACTAATACTGCTACAATTTATATCTAGAGAGCTTGTTTTAGGTAGTTTAGTAGTTAGGGATTAATCGAAGAGCTAGTTTCAATTAATGATTTAGTAAGAAAAGATGGTGTAACAGAGCTTGTTGTTATGTTACGATTGAATGCTTGATTGATAATATTATCTTGAAATCGATAATCAATATCAAATTCCTAGAGTAGATAGATACCTAGTGATTGATGTCTTCTTAATACTGTCAAAAATGATTTTAATTTTGTGATGTTTTAATATTTAGTTAATTTTAGTTAATATAAAACAAACCCCTCTTTACTTTCTGAACTTGATTTTACATAAATAATTCAATTTTTTTTTCAGTCTTTGTGGGATCAACCTCTATTTTGCTATCTATAAATTAGTAATTAGAGTAATTTATTTTTGGTGTATCTAGTACGTATTTATTACTATCAATATATGGCATTGATAGTGCTTAAAGACTATTACACGCTAAGCCTCATTATTTATGAAGTAACCAACCCATCTCATATAGGTTGAAATATGCAGATAATTGAGGATAGCATGTGGTGCTTATTAGAGAATAAGTTCCCCGAGTAGGATTCGTTGTGAGAGCTCCATTTGATAATGTTACTCGAGTGTTTATGAAAATGCTCTCACGTGTTAGTATTATAAGTAGCCCATTGACTTGAGATACGATGTCATCTTATGTGTGAATTGTCATACTTTAATTTCACTTCTATGGGCTTATTTGCCAAAAGCCTAATCAAGGTGATTTTGGTTATGCCATGAAGCAAATGAAGGTTGATGAGTAATCAAGATGATGATCCATCTCTCCAAGTGACTTTAAGGCATGATATCTCAGTCATCTTAGACCATATTAACTCATAAGTCTTTAGCCAGAGCAATAAGTTTTATGGAATTAATATTGGTAACTCCTAGATAAAGATGGAAATGTTCATCAAGTAGACACTACACCACATTTTATATATTTCTGAGATATTTTTTATGGAAGGACCAAATTACATTGAAATACTATACAATGAATATGTTAGTCAAATCATTTTGACTTCTCTGACATTTGGATGGTTATGATGTTTTACTAGATACCTATTTTTATCTATAAATTTAAATTCATTGTCAACATAGTGAAAACCTAAAGGGTCACATACATAAGAGTTATGGATGAATTAAATTAAGTTGGTTGTGTTTGAAAATTTTGAAAATTTTCACAACATATTATTAGAATTGTAATTGAGCTTAATTAAATGTGTTTAATTCAACAGACTTAACTAAAAGTGTTTTTGGACTAAAAAAAAAGTGTTTTAATCAGGTCATTGAGCCAAACTATAATTAATAAGGGATTATTGGACTCCATTAAAAAGTTTAATTAAGTTATGGTCCTTTGCATTAATAAAAATTGGATAATTACCACAAATTAAATTATTTAATAAAGAGGTGTATCAATTATTGTGATAACCGTAAAATTTTCCATTTATTGGAAATAAATATTAGAGAAAATAAATAAATAAAATGGTGAGATCGGAATATTGTGGAAAGATCCCGAGAATTGAGAAAGTGAAGGATCGAGAAATGCGAGTGAAGGAAATTAAATTGGAAATAAGTATAAGATGAGAAATTATGGAGAATAATGAAAAGGAAATTTAATTTGGATAAATGGAAATCCAAATTAAATAAGAAAAATGAGCAATAAAAATGAAATATGTTTATATAATTATAAATTATATAAATGTATTTTATACGAATACATATGTATTTAAAATACTATATAGTATATTTTAATATACGTTGGTATATATATATACATATATATATATATATATATGAATATATATATACTATTTCATAAATTTAAATAATACATATGTATTCAAGTATGACATTTTATGTATATATAAATATATACATATTTGAGAAATGTAAATATTAATTTACATTAAAGTTTGAAAATATATATTGTAAATACAATATATATTGTATTATAACATATATGCATAAATATATATATATATATATATATATGTAAAGGTTATTTAATTTTAAAGTATATAAATATACATAAATATACTAGATATGTATTTTGTTAATATATAATATATATAGTACTATACTATATATAATAATAATATTATATGTATTATATATATAATATAAATATAATATATGTTATATTATAAGTATAATATATTATATAGTATAGATAAAAATAGAAAGTAAAATAAAAACAAAAGAGGAAAGTGAAACAAAAAAGGAAAGGAAAGAAATCGGGGGGACCCCGACCCTTCCTAGCCAGAGGCCGACGGTGGCGGAGTTGCCACCGCCAACGAGGGAGAAAGGAGGAGGGAGAGAGAAGGATGATGCTGGCGACGTGAGGAACGGAGACTGGTGACGGAAAACGGAAGGAAAACAGAAACGGAGAAGGAAAATCTGGCGGAAGCCGAGAAAAGAGGAAAAAATAGGAAAGTGACAGTGCCGGCGGAATTGGCCACCGCCATTGCCACCGAAGCTTCGCCGGAGGAAGAGGAAGAGGTAGGAGGCCACCGGTGAGGCGGAGAATGGCGGAGGAGGACGGTGAAGAGGTAGAAAGAGGCCGACCTAAACCGAGTCGATCTGCTGCCATGCCGCCGATCCAAACGGAACGGAGGCCAGATCCAGCTTTGCTGTGGTGCTGGCCAGCTATGTAGCCACCGAACCGCTGGAGAACCGGTCGGTGGAGAAGAACCGACGGTGAGGGGAAGGTAACTGGTCTGGACCGGTCTGACCGGAAAAGGAAAAAGGAAAAAGGAAAAAGAAAAAAGAAAAGAAAAAGGAAAAAGAAAAAGGAAAAAGAAAAGAAGAAGAAAGAAAAGAAAGAAAGAAAAGAAAAGAGAAAAGAGAATTTCTGGGATTCGGGAATTTCGAAAATTATGAAAAATCCCGGGAATTTAGAAATCCGAAAAATCCGAGAAATTCGGTAAGAAATTCAAAATTTAATTCCGTGTATTTAATTTAAATAATTATGAAAAAATTCTAAATTTTAGAATTTAATTTCCAAAAAATTTCCTCGATGACCGAGACGATGGAATCGGGCGAGGTGAACACGGGCGCGACCTTTGAGAGGCAGTCCCCGACCCGAGACAGGTAAGGGAGACATGTGTAGCCTGTAAGGATATTTGGCACACATGTTTTAAATTATGCATTTAATTTTTATAAATGCTATTGAGAATGATTGGTTGGAAAATTGTGGTGATTTGCCGGTTGAGATTTAACTGTATTTTCCGTGCAGGAGGCTAGCCAATCGGTAGCCGTTATACTGCCGAAAAATATTAGAAAATTACCGAAAATCATAATAAATGATTTTTCATCACGAGAAACTATTTCTAACACGAAAATCGAGAAATCAATTAGTTTTCATAAAACATGAATATATTGATAATTAATTTTAAAATATTCATGTTTTGAGAATGGTTAAATAGGAAATCACCGAAATTTATCCCGATCGGTGATATTTCATGTGAAACGAGGTGAAAAAATGAAAAAGATCAAAGTGAATATTTTAATAATATTTTTTCAAGTATTTACTTGATTTTATAAATAACCTTTATGGGTTCAATTGTGAAAATAAGTGTTTATAGAAAATTTCATAAAGATAATTAAAGGTGGAAAACAATATTTTGAGACTAGAAGGTCTTCGCATGTTTTTACAGAGAAAACACGGGACAGGAGTGTTGATTTGGAAAATAAATATTTTAATTTTTCATAAATCATAAAAATAATTGATTTGAATCCTGATAACTTTGAAAATCATGTTTTCGATAGAAAGCACAAAAAAGCGTGCGTATATGTTGTACGATGAAAAAAGACAGTTATGACCTTTTATATTTTACAGTGATTATTTTATAAACTATTTTCACCGTATGGAAAATGTGATTTATACTGTTCTATAATATTTAGAACATTTTCGGGAATGATTACCCCAGTATGAATATTTTATAAATTGTTATTCATAAGATGAAAATATTTTCCTTATGAATATTTATGGATTGATTGAACTTATAGTCAGTGAAATTGATTTCATAAATGGGGTTTATATCACGTGTTTACTATTTTGAGACTGTTAGGCCTTATATCATGCTCACGTGTCACGTGTTAGTGTTGATAGATACTGATCCTATTATCAGCGTCCCAGTGGACACCTGATCAGTGCACACTGTGGACCCCATAGCTATGGCCATAGATCTCATGTGTTTCCCCTATTTGGGATGATATTATAGCATGATATATTTAGGGTGTTGCCTGGTCTCCATGATACTGAACTGAAAGCTGCTGTATACTGTTTACTGAATTGATAGCTACTGTTTACTATTTACTAACTGAACCCTATCAAGATACTGTTTTACTGATTTGCAGGATAGTGTTTTACCGAATGGTACTGTATTGAATATCACTGTTTTATTGAACTGTAAGATACGGTTACTGTACTGGTGAGAAAGAAAGTAAATTACAGTTTTGCTACTGTACTGTCATGTATTTTAACTGTACTGAAGGAAACAACTGTTTTATTACTAAACTGTCACGTGTTTTAAATTATACTGAAGTGAAAAGAAATAAGTGGTTACTCTGTGAAAACGAAAATAATATCGTTTTGAGAACAAGGAATATAGTACTCTCTACAGTTGCTTCTAGGTTCCGGGACAAGACATGTATTTCAAAATACCTGCCTTACTCCATCCGGATCCCTAGCCGACTGTAGTATCCTTCCTACATGTGAGCCTAGAGCCTTTAGGAAGATTTAAAGAAAGTGAAAAATTATTTTCAGCATATAGGTAGCTGAATATCAAGTGTTGCATATAACTCTCTTACTGAGCCGTGGTTTGCTCACTCCCCAATTTTAACATTTCAGATTTTCGGTGACTGTGAGATCTGACATCTGAGGATTTCGAGCTGCGCATTTGGAGACATTGCGACAGCTTGATTTATAAGATGAGGTATGATCATTTGTTTTCTGTATTTAGACTTACTTTCAGTACTACTTTCTTAAGAATTAAGATAAGGGATGTAATTGATATTACAAATTTTATATTTAATAGTTAAATAAATATAAAAAGTGAAGTATCACAGACAACCCAACCGGATAAGTTGTATAGAAATACGTGAAAATGTGGTCATGGGATGTGATAATTATAATTAATAATAAGTCAAAGGGTAAAAAGGTAATTGTGTCAATTAATGAAACCTTGTTCAAAACATATTCATTGTGCACTTCACTCAAAACAGATTCATTATACTCTTTGTTCAAAATAAATGAACTCACGAAAACCAAAAATCGGTATAGTTAGGCGAAATGCCTCAAAGTATTGAAAATGATTTCAAAGCCAATCACTTCTCACTTTTAGTCAAAACCCTCAAATCATTGAAAATGATTTCAAACTGATCACTTATCACTTTTAGACAAAGCCTTAAATCACAAAAAGCGTTGATTGAGAGAGTTTAGGCATAACCCTAATCACTTAAACACTCACTGATGAAGAAGTGTCGCAAGTGATATAGCACTATGGCCATAGATTTATTCCAATCTGATTGCACAGTCGAGAGTTGGAACCTGTCTGCTGGTTTCCTCGACAAATATGATTTATCTAGAGTATTAGGATCAATAGGTACACTGTACTAAACTAGTCTAGAGCACAAAACTTGATAGATGGGTAATAGGACTTAAAGTGAAGCTCAATAGGCTTAAAGTGACCTGAAGGTCATAGGGTACGCTTGTACTAAAAAACAATTCTTAAAACAAGTTTCCATGTAACACTTAGGTCCCTTAAGATCTTAAAGGTGACTCCTATAGTCTCATAGGAATTCGTGTAGCACGTAGGTCTCCTAAGATTCTAGAGGTGGCTTCCACGGATATCAAAATATTGGTTAGAATAGTTTTGAGTTTTAAAATATGCATGATTTTTCAATTTATTTCAAAAGTTAACTCAAAACCAGAATCTTTCAAGTTAAATCATAATGTATGCCATTATAAAACATATGCATGAAAGTAGGTTGAATAAAAACATGTTATGCATGACTTGTGTATGCATTAATGATATGCCACTACACACTTTGCATGGCTACCTAGCATAATTAATTCAAGCCATGCGTACATACATTTAGTTTTTTGTTTATAAAATGAGTAAGGTTTATAATTTCACTTAACACACATTAATTACTTCATTCAACATGCAAGCTTAGCTGGCCATAACACACAAGGCAGAAACAAGTTCTCAAATCCAGCTCAAGCATAATCCAAAAGCATAATTCACTTGAATCCTCAAGCTTATCTTTGCTTAACACACAAGGTAGAAACAAGTTCTCAAACCCAATCCAAGCATAATCCAAAAGCATAATTCACTTTAATCCTCAAGCTTACCTTTGCTTATCTCAATTTTTTAAGCAATAGCATTTCATCACTTAATCCAAAAATAAATTAATCATTTATAAAAGGAACTTAACAATATCCTATGAGATGATTCTAGCAAGCTTTGCTTAATTTACTTACCTTAATGCTTTGCAATTTTCTTCCTCAAGTTTCCAAATCAAGACTTAAGCCCCTAAATGCTCCAAGTCACTACAAATCAATTCATTACTATCTCAATAATATGCCTTATTACATTTAATCACCTACAAAAAACATATATTTTAGAGCCACAATTAATCAAATTCACTCCTACATCAAGAATTAATTATTCTTTACCACTCTAATGATCTGTGTATACATATGTTTATATCTGTATATACATTTATGAATATACGAAGAAATATATACATTGACCTTAAACAATAACAAATTCCCTTACTCGTATCAATATATATATATATATATATATATATATTATATATATATCACATACACATATATATTTATATATATTAAGTTTAATCCAAGAAATAAATCCTACCTTTGAGAAACCTTCAAATCTGAGCCTTTCACCAATTCCCTCAAAACTTTTCGAGATTCCTACACCAAAATTTATTCTTCCTTAATTATCATGCTAAGAACATATATATATATATATATATATATCACACTAATGAGGTATACACATGTATATACACTTATGCTTTCATACTAATGCTATATACTTATATTCGTATCACCCATGTTCATCACAATTTACAATTGATCAGATTGACAACACTTACCCTTGGTCATTCACAACATCGAGACTCATTACTGTCTTCATTGTTTTCAATTGTGTTTTGTGGCCATTTACACCTCAAAATAGTACCTCTCGGTTCAGCCCTCTTTTTTACTTTCCTTATAGCCCTTTTGATTGCCAGCCACATTCACATCTCTATTGTTATGTTTCCAGAATCGAGAGGTGTCCTTGGTGCTCCCTGTTTTCTCTTTGTTGCACCCAAACCCAAGCCTTTCTTCCTTTCACTGTCCTACTCCTAACCAGTAACTCAACCCTCTAATGAGCCTATTTACAGTAGCCCTTGTCACTACAAAAAAAGAGACCTTCAGCGATGGAATTAGCGACGGAATTTTCCGTCGCTAAAAGTCTGATTCTGTCGCTGAAGCGTTTTATTGACGGATTAGCAACAAAAAATTTTCGTTGGAAAAATCAATGTCGCTGATGCTCATTCCGTCGCTGAAAGTACACTCCGTCGCTAATTCCGTCGCTAATTACCAACGGAATTTATCCTTATCAGCGACGAATTTTTTATTATCAGCGACGAAAATTTTCTGTCTTTAAAATGAAAATTTGTCATTAGTAATCCGTAGGTAAATTATTAGCGACAGAATTTTCCGTCGCTAATTTTATTTGGATTTTTAAATTTTATTAAAATATTCCGTCGCTAAAAACTTTTATCGACGGAATATTTTGTCGCTAATAATAAATTTTTTCCGTCACTAAATGTTATCAGCGACGGAATATTCCGTTGCTAATAATAGAAATTTTCCGTCGTTAATGGTATTAGCAACAGAAAATTCCGTCGCTAATGCTATTATTTCCGTCACTAATTTCCTTAAATTCAATCGCTAATAATATATTTTTTCATCATCATCTATTATTTGTGCATTTCGCTACCAAAATGTTAAATTTCAAAATTCTTTCTAAAAGTTTTCCGAAAAATATTTAAATTTAAGCTTAAAACCCTAAATTCATGACCATAGCAACATTTAAAAGACTTTAATACATAAACATAAAATATCGATAAAATTCATACATAATCATAGAACATGGTTAAAATTCATAAAATCCATAACATCTCTCAACAACCATGAAATTCTTAAAACATAAAAAGAACAAAGTACTTAATATTTCTTACATTAAAACAGAGATTTATGAAGAAGGCCCATCTCCGAGGTTCGGTGAGTGTCTATCATCGGGATTTGAAGGGCCTTCTTTGCTACTCTTCCATGCATGAGTCATCTCAGCCATCCATTGGTGCATTATACTATCTAACCGGCAATACATCCAACTCCTATCCTTATTCATTATACGATCTGAATAAAAGATCTGTAATTTAATAAACAAAACCACACAAAATAAATAAAATATAGCAATCAAAGCAAATATCTCAACCAATTCAAAAACAAAATAAAAATTTTAAATAAAAAAAACAATTATTTATTATAAAATGCATAATAAAATAGTTAAAATATTACCTCATGATCACAATCCACCAAAGCACTCCTTATTAATATTAAATAACCTACAAAAGCATAAAAATTACATATTAAAAATTAAATATTATTTTCTTTTAATAGAAAATAAAAAAAATAACGATTACAATACATACAACTTTCATTACAATACATATTAAAACTATTAATACAACAATATATACATTTATGCAAAGAAAAAATAATATATATATATATATATATATATATATATAACAATGTGTATATCTCACATTAATCCCAAAATTAATAATACTAATTCAATCAATCTATTAATATCATATAATTAGATACACTAAAACAACAATAAATTTTCATAATTAATAATATTATGACCAAATTAAATTTGCATAAATAAATTTATATATTTAAAATCTAACAATATTAACTTTAAACATTTGAATACAAATTTCCTACTAATATTATTATAAATACAAATAAATATATACTATTAAATGTGTGTGTATATATATATACATATATATATATATATATATATTTATATCAACAACATTAAAAGCAATAGTAACTAACTAAACAAATAAATAACAACAAAGTATATTTATACACAAATAAATAAATACAAATATACGCAAAAAAATAAATATATATAGACAACTAACTTTGACAGACACAAATAAATATATACAAACAAATAAATATATACACACAACAAATTAAAAATATATACAAATAACTAAATATATTAAAACTATTAATACAACAATATATACATTTATTCAAAGAAAAATATATATATATATATATATATATATATATATTTCACAATTTATTTGATCATAGATAATCTAATTATGAGTCAATTGTTAACTTTTTAATTTAATTTATACAGATTAAAAATTCATCACCATGTATAGGATAAATTTTCAAATACAATATAATCTTGATTTGATTTTTTTTTCAAGTTAATGTTCTAAACGATTTTGTTTTCCAGTTTGGCATTTATCATTTAGTTTATGTTAATGGAAAATTACTTAGTAAGCCAAAGACATAACATAGTTGCATTTAATGTTGATCATATTTCCAAGAAAAAATTAAAATAAAAGTTCCAAATTGAAACTAATTATCTCTTCAAATTATTATATATGTTTTTGAAGCAAACCTTGTCAAGATATAATTTGATGTAGCATACGACATTATGTTTTCTTTAAGTATTGTTGGCATTGGTAAATGAATATGCATAAACAACATCATATTTATTAAATTGGTAACTAATTAAACAAATAAACAACAACAAAGTATATATATACACAAATAAATAAAAAATAATATATACAAATAAATAAATATATACACACAACAAATTAAAAATATATATAACTAAATAATATATACAAAGAAATAATAATATATAAACAAATAAATAACAAACTAACAATATATAAAAAGAGAATAAACACAAAAATAAAACAAACTAACAATATAAACAAATAAATATATATTTTTAAATGTAAAAATAAGAAAAAAAATAAAATAAATAAAATAAATAAAAATTTCAGTCAATCCATAAAGGTTATTATATAACACAACAAACAGTACAGTGAAAACAGTTTTATAAAATATTCACACATCCGTAATAATTTTCATAAATATTCTATTTCATTGTAAAACACTTATATAAACATCTCGATGCTTTCATTTCGATGAAAATCAATTATGTGAATATTAAAATATTATTTTTCGGTAAATTCATATTTTATGAAAATATTAAATATTTAAGTTCCAAGCCTAGGAAATCACTCAATAATGCAGTTAAAATATTTCATGATATTTTAAAAAATTTTCTATGAAATTTCAGCAGCATAACGGTTGCTATCGACCTAGCCTCCCTACAAGTAAAACACAGTTCCTATCCAGCCAAAAACCACAATTTGCCCAATTTCCGAGGCATTTAAGTTCCAAAATATTTTTATAAAATTATTCTCAATGAAACCATGCATTCATAATATCCCTACGCCCTACACACTCATCCTTTACCTGTTTAACGTTATCGACTTTCTCGAAGCACCACACATGATTCACTTCTTCCGGGCTACAAAACATTTCACCAACAATATTTATTAATCTCAATTAAATTTTCAAACTATTTTCTTTCGATAATTGCAGCCACATTATACACTAGAAAATATTAAATCCGTATAAATTCTACCGGTGCTAAAACATAATTTCTCCGTTTTAAGTATGATTTTAAATCCGATTACATTGATAGACTCCTCATAATTTCTACAGTATTATGGCATCCTAAACTCATCAAATGCAGCCATGAATCCATCTCCCTTTAGCTTGGCCGAATCTACCACTTAGAACACTTGATGGATTTTCAACAATTTGTCACCTATTTCATATTTAGCCATGTTCATTCTATCATTTAACACCATTTTCATCTATCAAATACTATGGTTTCATGAACTTCCATACATGGCCAAAACCCTCATGAATGCTTGAGCATGATTTAATGAGATTCAATCAAAACAAATGCTTAAATCATGCTTAGGAAGCTTAAATATGCCATAATCTATCATTAAAATTTAAAGAACTAAAAAGTCCAAGAAAGTGGTACCTTGGCCGAATTTCTTGGGCTGCATTTTCTCTTGATTTTGTCACTTATTCAATGAGATATTGGTATGGGTGAAGAGAGGATGATGAGTAGAACTTTTTTGTAGAAGAAAGTTTGTGATTTTAATGGTGTTTTATAAGGTTTCTTTTCTTTTCTTTATTTTTCCTTAATGGTGGTGTGGGATGATAGGAAGAAGAAAGTGAATAGTTGTCGGCCGCTGTTGGGGTAAAAATATAGAAAATTCTTGAGATGGGTGAAATTACAAAAATGCCCTCAATTATGAATTTTTTGGACCAAAAGTGCTCTTAAGCTTCCGTAATTTTTATAACTATGTAATTACACTTCAAAAATTCAAATTCTATCACCAAAAATTATTATTAAATATATTTTGATGAATAAAGGTGGTTTGGTTCAGGTTTGACCTACTGTAAAGGTGAAATTATGAAAATACCCTTATCGGGTCAATTGTGTAAATTCTTATTTAACCACCGATTCGATCCATCTATTGACATAGCCTAGTACTTATTTTCATGTAGATTATCATGCTATATTCACTTGGTGCAAATTCATTTTAGTTAGGCCTCAATTTACGAAAATGCCATCGGACTATGTTCTTAATCGTCATTTTCTAAATTATTGGCACGCATCTCAAAATAATATAAATAAGGTATTTTAGGCTCGAAATTCTTACCTTAGGCTTATCATATCCTCTGTACATTGTTTGGATGGTCTCTCGTCCATTCGTGCACTATTAAGCAAGTGGGGCCCACTAATTATTTCCTTTATCACTTGTGAAATACACCGGATTGAACAGTGATGAGACATTTGACACATGTAACAGTAATATATACACGGCTCTCACATTGATGTACCAACTCAAAGAACTGAAAGCAAAAAATTATGAGCTCATACCTTTAATAAGGAACACAAGATCACAGCATGCAGCTACGCCCATAGCACCAAAAATACCTAACAAATTTCATGACTGTCTCCTAAACCACTCAGATGCTTTTCATTTTTCTCATAAATTGTATAAACATATTACCTCGTTAGCTTTTTAGTTCTCAAAGCTACAAAGAAAATACTCTAAATAATGGATTAGCTTCCAAAGAGACTAGGATGCAGGTCTACTCTACACTGGCAAGATAGAAGGTCAACTTAGGACAAACTCATATTATAAGGGAACAAAGAATTAGTAATTCATATTATTCCAAAAAGGATGTGAAATGAAATTAGGCCAACCTAAACTTTTCATTCACACTTTAGCCGTTTATGGATCTCAAAGCTGTTAACATTATAACAACCTTATTTTATTAACACCAATCCATTTATCAACATTAGAATTCTGGCATTTGCTAACTTATTAAAATTATAATGATGTTATAGCACTTTCTTTCAAATTCAAAAGCTAGACATTTATTTGCTGTCGTGTGAAAAATGTTTGGTTGTTACTTATGAGTTTAATTCCAACCAATAAAACAAAGGATGTCGCTTATATTACAACAAACACAGCAAGTCAGCAAAGCTTTAACAGATAACATACAAATCAATGAAAGTTAATAGTGATTGATTAGCGTTTAAAAATAGAACACTCAAACATTTTAAATATATAAAACATTTATAGGATATAATTATATAAAACAAATAACGTTCATGCATTACTATTATTATAATAACGTAAAGGTTATAATAAAATAATAGCATTTGCTAAATTATGAGAACATACCTTCAGTGCTTAACTATTTAACAATTTGTCTTCTCCTAGCAACAAATTTTTAGATAAGCAAGAAATATGATCTCACCAATATTTTATTGAGGTGAGAAATCGTTATTTTCTTGAGTTGAAAATATTTTCAAAAGACTATTGAATCATCTTAAAATTATTGGATCTCACCTTAAAATTGTTGGAGTTCCTCTCAAAATTGTAGGTGCTAAAAGCTGAAACAAAAAATAAGAAATTGTTAGAATCAAAATAATATAGGAAAATATAAATTAGAGTTATTGTACTGATCACGAAGAGTTGGACTGAGGCACGGATATCTCTCTCTCTTTAAGACGATTTATGCCTTTGCGGGAATTATATCACCAGTGCAGCAGAAACTATAAGCGTATGGCCTGTATATTTTGCACTAACATGTAGAGTAAAGAGCTTTATGATCAAACACTTTTCTCTTGTCCAAAATCATATTGAATTGGTGTAGAGAATGAGTTGTAAATAGAATTTATTTTGTTGTACATTATTTGAGGTTAGGACCTCTATTTATAAGCTGAATATTTTGTAACTACCAATAATAATAATAATAATAATAATAATAATAATAATAATAATAATAATAATAATAATAATAATAATAATAATAATAATAATAATAATAATAATAATAATAATAATAATAATAATAATAAAAATTTGTAACTTACTCATAACAATGAATTTATTTCATTAATTCATGACTCTCAAATAATATATAACCGGCCATCAAAGCATGATATATAACATGAATTTAATAATCGACCAATTATGAGTAACCAATTAAGCCAACATTTATTGGCTAATAATCATAAACAAACTTTGGCCTCACTATTTAATCTATTATAAACTGTAACAGCCAGTTACCACATTTTTCACGTATTTCTATACAACTTTACCGGTTGGGCTGTCTGCGATACCAATAACATTCTACAATGATAGTGATAAATAATAATATTTATTTATCAAATACGGAATATGAAATTTCTTTTCATTATTCCTTATATCTGACATCCCCTATTGTCTTTATTTCACTAAAGTAGTACTGTACACATATGTCTGAAATGTAAAAGAGAAGTGACTGTACCTGTCATATTTGACATAAGTTGCCCCCGCGCTTTATATGTAGCTATACATATGGGAGCTAATTCTCTCAAACTCCGTGTCTTTTATCTGTGGAGTTAAAACAAAGGGGTGAGCGATTCATACGCTCAGTAAAGGAAACATATGCTGCTTTATAAAACCAAAACTATATACCACAAACTCTTTATTTTTCCTAAAATCATATCGATAGGAAACAGTGGATATAGTAAACAACACTCTCAATAAACCATTCAAATACTCATACTCAACCGTTTACCATAAAATGAATTAAACAGTAAATAGGATTTAGCAAATCCTTTTAGTAAACATAAATCAACAAGTTGAGACTAGGCATCACCGTACGAGTAAATCATGCTATCATCGTTCCCCCTCCCCCTTGCGAGAACGGAATCTACCGCTATTGGGGTGCACCCGTAGGCCATCGCCCCTCACGGCTATCTATGCTAGATCTATGGCCATAATCTATAGGTGGTCCTCGGGTCCACTTGCCAGGTGACCTCGAGACCGCTGATGACTTGTTGGGTCCATCAGCCCTGTGACGCCTTGAAGTACACTTATTGGTCTATTAACCTGAGCCACCGCTCCAGGTAGGTCACGCAATTATATGAATAATAATGCATGAACTCAGGGCCTAAAGTCTCAAAATCAAGTTTATGGAATTATTTTGCTTACGTTATCATTTCCACAAAATGATTTGATTTCCAAAAGGTTTTATAAAATAGTAAAACAGCTCGCAATCTCAACTTTTTATGTGTGAGAAAGGCACGGGTTAAATTGGCTCGCCCATGGCTAGTTCGCCCATAGTCAGTTTGCCAATAGTCAACTCGCCCATTGGTCAACTCGCCTATTGGTCAACTCGCCTAAAAAAGTTTATATTTTCTATTTTCCAAATATTAAACTATCTTATTTTTCGTATAAGAAAATAAGCTTTAAACCTTCTCGCCATGGTCAGCTCGCCCATCATGGCTCGCCCAGGACTAACTCAACAAGGCGGCGAATTAGTCTTTGCCCGCCACCTATCTTTTCAAATCAAGGTTTTGCTCATCAATGACAGCTCGCCCGCCTTTTATTTAAAGCAAGGGTCGCCCGCCCAAACTACATTAAAAAGGGTTCGCCCAACTTTGGCTTGCCCTGATTTTCTCTTTAAAACTAAGGCACTCGCCCAGGTTCTCATAAAAAAAAAGCTCGCCACTTGGCTCACCCGAGTTTCTACTTAGAACAAATCTACTCGCCCGCCCTAACCAGTTCGCCCAACAAACAACATATGGCGGCTTGTAGCTCGCCAAGATCAAAACACTTTATTAAACCAATGCATGTCAGAAAACAAAACAATTTCTAATATTTTCCTTAACATTTTTACTCCACAGGACATGCATTCACTTCACACACATTTCCCTTACCTGATGTTACGAAGCCTTGCTTCGCCTTGCTTCCTGCTCGCCAACAGCTATTTCCCATTCTCGGCTGCAAAATGATTTATTAAATTTATTAATATTTTCCTTTACCAAATTTCCAACATTTTGGCTAGACTTAATAATCACATAGCTCGCCCACACGAGTTCTCACTAGTTCAACCTATCGAACTCGCCATTCATCAAAATGGCTTACAAGTGGGAGCTCGCCCGCCATTACTCGCCATTAATACTTTTTGGGAGCTCGCCCAACATTCAACCCGCCAAGCCTTTTTTGGCTTAAATGTGGTAATTCGCCCACAATTCAACTCGCCCAAAAGCCTATGCATTTGAGCTCGCCCATCAATTCACTATCATTGGGTGACCTCGCCCATATGATCAAAACTTTATACTGGGCGAGTTCTTATTTCCTACTCGCCTCATTGGTGATTACTAACTTTCAACATGGGCGATCACCATAGTCGCCATTCTCGTCACTTATTCCAATATTTTCCTTGTTTTTCATATTCTCTAAAGATCTAACTAAAAACAAGACCGTATCTATGTTTATTACTTCATAAAACATAGAAATCTATCATTGAGCATCAAGAACACCTCAGAAATATGAAACTCACCTCAACAAATGGCACTTCCAGAACAGCTTGCTTTCTGTCTCACGTTGGCCTTTCTTTGCTTATTCCTTTAACTTTTCAAACTCAATAGGAAAGGTTTACAAGTAGGTTTATGTGTTTAGCCAACTTAAAGGTGAAGTTTTTGTAAATCAAGCATGGCAGAGAAATGGAAGAAACAGACCATAACTTGCAGTAGAATGGCTTTCGTGAAGAAGCTGGAGTTGGCTAACTCTGTTATCCTCAATTGTTTCTTCTTTTATAGCCATGCCATCCAATCAGAATTCATCACTTGGCCTTATCCCATTTCCTTCATTTATTTCACATCTTTCATGCATTTAATGCATGAAGAAAAACTGCACTTACAATGGCGTGAAAGTCTCCCTTCCACCAGCCTTTTCTTCTGCTATTGACTTTGTTTTTGTTCCTCAACCAATAAGGATAAGTTCCTTACTGACTTCAACATCTTCTCCATTAATTGTCTTCAACCGTATGACTTACAAGTCAGTTTTGGCTGCCAATTGGTTTAAATCTATTTTCACTTTGTCCACAAGTGTCATTCCAGTTCGCCCCTTCAAGCTTGCCAACTTAAGATTTGGCAATTACGAGAATTTCCCTCTTTTTGGCGATCACGTAGAGGTTTGGCGAGTAGCAATTGCCTTTCTCGCCAACTTGGCCTTTCACTTGCCCCTCTATATGGGCGACCACCTTACTCGTCAAATGCATTGGCGATCTCAGTCCTCACCACACGCGGGCCATCATCTATCCACAGCCTTGGCGAACTCACCTATTCACCAAACCAAAGAGGCAACCAATCAACTCGCCATCATCAACTCGCCCTACTCATTCCTTGGGCGATCAGATCCCTCGTCACATTGGGCGATCACCTAGTATGGCTCAACTCGCCAACCGTGCTCTGATTCACTAGCGAACTCACCTATTCGCCAGTATGGCCATCAGACACTAGTCATCCTCCATTGGCAATCACCCTTGTTCGCCCAATGGCGAGCTCTTCCATTTAGTACTCGCCCGTCAAGTATTTCACATAAATTACTCCGTTCATATCTCAAATAAAAGAGCTTTTCCACTCAAGTGGAAATCAATATTCATTATTTATTTAATTTCCATTATTAATTTATGAAATTAGACTCTACAGTAGTGTAGAATCAAGTCTTACATAAACAAACATCAATATATTATAATAGTTATGACATTAAGATACTAATATTTATAACGTTAAGAATTATTATTATTTTAAACGTTATATATTTTATTATTAAAATATTTAAGTTCCAACATCTACTTTATGTTCTCTCATTCACTTTGCACCGAACAACAAAAGAAAAGAAAGGGTTGAAAGAAGCTGAAGCTGATAGCTCAAGAGAGAAACAAGGAAAGAAAGGAAATAACAGGGAAAGGAGAGGTGTCCGAGAGTGTTGGGAAAGAGTGAAGCCGACAGTGGTGAAGGCTGGGAGCAGAGAATCGAAAAGCAGCAGCAAAACTAAAGTGAGTTGGACTGACCGAGAAGGGAAGAAGAGGCAGCCACCATTGTTGCCTGAAGAAGAAGTACCGAGGAGGAAAGAAAGAAAAAACGGAAGCTGGTTCGGTGAAGAGAGGAAGTTGAGAGGGAGAGAAGTTAAAGGAAAGAAAAGTAAAATAGGAAAAGAAGCAGCTGCCGAACCAGGCAGTAATAAAGGGAGGAATCGAGAAATACTGCCAAGGGCTGGAAGGGACGCCTCAAACAGAGGAAGATAGGGCGTTCAAGTTGAGTTTTGGGGGTTATGACAGAGGCTGACTAAGGCTGGAAAACAGTCTGGAAACAGGGGAGTGTAGGGGGTCAAACCATGGCTGTTTGGGACTGCATGACTACTATAAAAGGGGAAGTTGGATGCTGAGTAAAGGTGATCAAAATAGAGGTGGTTCTACATGTGGAACAGCAGCTGAATGGATGCTGCTATGTAGGCCAAAGAACAAGGAACTTGGGTGGCGTGAAGGGCGGAAGCAGCAGGTGGTTTCCGGGCTGCTGGAGGCTGACCAAATGGTGCAAGTGCAAGGGTGTATTGGTACTGATTTTTGGGGTTAAATTTGGTGTATGAAAGAAGATAAAATCGAAAAAGAAAAAGGAAAGAAACTGAGGAAGGAAAAAGGTAAGGCTTATCCAATTTACTTGAGGTTAATATATATTTGTTAAGGATAAATACTAAGATGTGATCTGAAAATAGTTTGCTCAAAACTTGGAAATTAGTTGCTGATTGAGAGTTTAAAAGAGAAAAATGTGCAAAGGAAAAAGGGAGCTTAGGTTCGGTCAACTTGAATTCAAGGGGTAAGAGGTTTTTTCTTGGCTTGAATAAAATACATTATATATTTAAGTATATTAAGTGTAATTATGGTATCAAATTGTAGGAGATCTTCATGGAAGAAAGGGTTGAGATTTTTATACAAATATTGACTTAAAGGTAAGTGATAATTCTATAATTTATAGAATTATCATGAATTTAATAATATAATTTATCTCTAAATCATTATTATTAGATTCAAATCCCTAATTTATCTGTTAAATTTCTCTCAATGATGTAGGAACTCCAATTGATAAAGAAGTCAAAGATGTGAAGGATTTCAGTTCCAAATTTCATTCAAACACAAGACTTTATTGATAAAGCTTCATGCATGGATATTTCTACTGGCTGCCAAGAAAGATAAATTGTTGCATTTATCTTTTATGAAGATAAATTATCAAGATGGACTTTTTGCTAAGGATAGAGATAAACAAGGGAGCTGATAAAAGATAAATTTTCTTTGAAGATAAAGATCGAGCCCTATAAGCCAAGATTTTGAGCTAATCATCATCCCCACTGCCTCTATAAATAGCCAGCTTCAGCACCATGAAGAGAATTCAATCCTACTAAGGGATATAAAGTAGTTTTAGTTTTATTCTCTTTGTTTTAGTTTTCAAGTTTTCATCTAAATTTCTTTTGGTTTTTATTTTGGAATATTTTAGAAGTTTTATTTAAATAAGATTTTTTTATTTTCACTTACTTGCTACTTCGATTTCAGAAATATTAGTGTTTTGATAAAAAGATTCTTTCGATCGTTTGAATAAAATTAGGGTGTGGAATTTTAGTACTTAGTATAACATTCACAATTTCAATCCTCGTGGGAACGATACTCTACTCATCACTTTATTACTTGCTACGGTCCGTACACTTGCGGTACACTCATCGAGAATTCGGTAACAAGTTTTTGGCGCCGTTGCCGGGGATTGAAGGATTTGTTTTGCTAATATTAATACCAAGCATACCTAGTTTTAATTCAAATATTTTCTTTTTCTTTTTCTCCCTCCTTGATACTAATATCTTCTCTTGTTTTTCTTGCGAGGTACATCGGCCTAGTGCATGAGCCGTGCAAGGAGTGGTGAATTGGCTCCCCTTGACCCCGAAATTGAAAGGACTTTACGAAGAATCAAGAAGGAGAACCAAGAAGACCTTGTTGAAACAAATACCATGGAAGAAGCAGATACCAAGGCTCTTCGAGATTATGCAATGCCTACAGTGAATGGATTCGAGATGAGCATAAGATATCCAACCATTCAAGCAAACAATTTCGAGATCAAACCAGCCATCATCCAAATGATCCAAACTTCTGTACAGTTTGGGGGTTCAATCAATGATGATCCTAATGCTCATCTGAAACACTTTTTACAAATTTGCTCTACTTTTAAGAATAATGGTGTTTCTGATGATGCGATAAGATTGAGATTATTTCCTTTTTCTCTCAGGGATAAACCGATGGATTGGCTGAACTCATTGGCACCAGGATCAATCACAACATGGGAGGACTTAGTCCAGAAGTTCTTGGCAAAATTCTTCCCACCAGCCAAAACAGCTAAGATGAGGAACGACATCACCACTTTCATGCAACACGATTCAGAGTCACTTTATGAAGCATGGGAGAGGTACAAAGAACTCTTGAGAAGGTGTCCTCATCATGGGATTCCAAATTGGTTGCAAGTGCAGATATTCTACAATGGGTTGAAAGGCCAAACCAGAACTACTATAGACACAGCTGCAGGTGGTGCATTAATGAGCAAGTCTATAGATGATGCCTACAACTTGATAGAAGACATGGCTGCAAACAGCTATCAATGGTCAACTGAGAGGCTTACACCAAAAACGGCAGGTATGTATGAGTTAGATGCACTCACCGCTCTTACCTCTCAAATCTCAGCCTTGACCAAAAAGGTTGATTTTCTTGGAGTCAATCAACAACCCAACCCAATTCATTCCATTCAAAACCCTTTCGTAACTTGTGATAATTGTGGGGGTAATCACTCTGGCGATAGGTGTTCTATTCGAGCCGAACAAGTCCAATATGTTTCCCATCCAAATAGGAACCATAACCCATTCTTAAACACTTATAACCCTGGCTGGAGAAATCACCCAAATTTGTCTTGGAACGATAATCAAGGGCAACCATCTAATCCAAGACCTACTTATCCTCTTGGCTTCCATACTCAACCACCACCACCACTTCCACATAATCCTCTACCACAAGTCCCACCACAAGAAAAGAAGCCTTCCTTAGAAGAGATGTTCACCACCATCTTACAAAACCAAGCTGCTTCTATAAAGAACCTAGAAATTCAAGTAGGTCAGATTGCCAATGCCATTAGTAACCGTCCCCAAGGTACCCTGCCTAGCAATACTGAACCTAATCCAAGAAGGGAAGGTAAAGAGCAATGTAAATCAATCACCTTGAGGAAGGGTAAAGAAGTGGGCTACATACCTAAAGAATTAGAGGAAGATGTCAGAGTTGAAGTCCAGGCAAAAGAAGAAGATAAGCAAGAAAAGAACATTAGGCAGACTTCATCTCAATCTGGTAAGACCATTGAATCACCTCCTCCACCTATCCCTTTTCCTCAAAGATTCAAGCAAAAGAAGATAGATAGGCAATTTGCTAAGTTCCTAGAGGTATTCAAAAAGCTCCACATCAACATCCCATTCTCTGATGCATTGGAGCAAATGCCAATTTATGCCAAATTCATGAAGGACATCATCTCCAAGAAAAGGCAAATTGAGGATTTTGAAACTGTTGCTCTTACTGAGGAGTGCAACATCATTTTGCAAAGGAACTTACCACCTAAGCTTGAAGATCCAGGGAGTTTTACTATTCCTTGCACTATTGGTAACTTATTTTTTGATAAAGCTTTATGTGATTTAGGTGCAAGTATTAATTTAATGCCTTTTTCTATTTTCAGGAAACTTGGACTAGGAGAGACTAAACCAACCAAGATAACACTCCAGTTAGCTGACCGATCTCTCAAGTATCCAAGAGGCATTATTGAGGATGTGCTAGTGAAGGTTGACAAATTTGTCTTTCCAGCTGATTTTGTAGTGTTAGATATGGAGGAAGATCGTGAAGTCCCAATTATCCTTGGGAGGCCCTTTCTGGCAACTGGTAAGGCTCTTATTGATGTGCAAAAAGGAGAGCTCACCATGCGGGTCAATGATCAAGAGGTAACATTTAACCTTTTCTCTGCAATTAAATTCCCAAGTGAGACTGATGATTGTTTTAAAGTGAATGAAGAAGAGAGTATAGTTCAGGGAATATTCATCAATCAACAACCTATGGACACCATAGAAGCAATTCTTGATGAAGAGAAGCCCAATTGTGCTGAGCCCAACGAGTTGGATGAATTCAGAATGCAAGCAGATGAGAGTGCTAGACTCTTTAAGGAGAGAGCGAAGAAGTGGCATGACAAGGAGATAGTGGAAAGACAATTTGAGCCGGGGCAACAGGTTTTACTCTATAATTCTTGTTTGAAGCTATTTCCAGGTAAGTTGAAATCAAGGTGGTCTGGACCATTCATTGTTACTCAAGTATTTTCATATGGAATTGTGGAAATAAGAGCTGAATTTTCAAAGGAACCATTTAAGGTTAGTGGTCAGAGATTGAAACATTATTGGGGAGGAGTGATCGATCGTGGAAAATCGGTTACTGATCTTAATGATCCACCTTGAAGAATGACAGACATAGTCAAGCTGATGACTATAAATCAAGCGCTTCTGGGGAGGCAACCCCAGCATTTTATTGCTTTCTTAGTTATTTCTCTTATTTCTTAGTTTAGATATTTCATTAGTTGATTTCTTTTCTTTATTTTATAGGTGTCAGAGTCTAAGTTTGGGGGACCGACAAAGAAATTTGGCAAGTTTTGCAGTTTGAGCTTCATTTAAAAAAAAAAATCAGGGGAGTTTCCTTTATCCTTTTCTTGAATTCTTGAATTTCTTATACATTGAGGACAATGTATGTTTCAAGTTGGGGGGAAGAGCAAAATTTTTATTTTTAAAGATTAAGCAAAATTTTTTTGATTTTCTTTTGAAATCTTTGCAAAAAATTTTGTGCTTTAAAATGGTTTTTACCTTGAAGTGATTATATGTTTGCTTGATAATTCCTTGATATTTAACCATTAATTGAGAATGTTATAGCAAAATGAAATTCATGAATATGAGCAAAGTATGTGAATGAATTCTTTAGTGAATTATCTTTTTGATTGAGATTTTTCCAAAAATTAAATGCACAATGTTTCTATCATTGAAGTCATGCATATTTAGAGAAGATTTATGTGAATAGGAATAAACAATAGTCTTTAAAGTTTGTTATTTGTCTAGAATTTGTTCTATCATCTCTCAAGGCGAAATCCTAGAACACACTTAGCTAAAGAGGTGATTTAGGCCATCTTTGGACCGTTTGAGCTTTTCAAGACTACCATGATGTATTTTATCCTTAGTCACCCAATTTGAGCTTAAATAGACCTTCTTTCTTGTTTTACCTATATTAATAATTAGCCTAGCCTATAAAAAAAAAATTCTTATACCCCATTATATGCATGAGGACTATGTTAAGATATATTTAGAGCTACGCATATATGGAAGAAAGGGTGAAATTCAAAAAAAAAAATGTTGAAAAAAAGAAAAAAAAAGAAATTCAAAAAAAAAAAGAAATCAAGTTGGGGGAATTATTTGAAAGCTCTTAAAAAGTCCAAGAAAAAGAATGCATGATTAGGGGTTAAGCCTAAAAATCCTATTTCTCCTACCTTTACCCTAGCCATACATTACAAGCTTATAAAGTCCTATTGATCTTTGGCTATGTGTGTCTACATTAGTGGAGAGAAGATGAGAAAAACAAACTTATGGAAGATAACTATTCTTTGAGATATTTTGTTATGTTCATATTTGTATAAATTCATCCGGATTGCATGAACTGAAATAAAGAAACATTTACACACACACGGAAAAATTCAATTGAATTGATACTCTCTTTTGAATGAGTTTATATATATTTAGCTAATGTTTATGAATTTTCATGGAGTTGTAATGTTTTCAAAATCTTTACGGAAATTAAAGGGAAATCATTGCAAGTGTATTTGACCTCTAGGTACATTTCTTTGGGAATGTTATTTTGCTCGAGGACAAGCAAAAATTCAAGTTTGGGGGTGTGATAATTCTATAATTTATAGAATTATCATGAATTTAATAATATAATTTATCTCTAAATCATTATTATTAGATTCAAATCCCTAATTTATCTGTTAAATTTCTCTCAATGATGTAGGAACTCCAATTGATAAAGAAGTCAAAGATGTGAAGGATTTCAGTTCCAAATTTCATTCAAACACAAGACTTTATTGATAAAGCTTCATGCATGGATATTTCTACTGGCTGCCAAGAAAGATAAATTGTTGCATTTATCTTTTATGAAGATAAATTATCAAGATGGACTTTTTGCTAAGGATAGAGATAAACAAGGAAGCTGATAAAAGATAAATTTTCTTTGAAGATAAAGATCGAGCCCTATCAGCCAAGATTTTGAGCTAATCATCATCCCCACTGCCTCTATAAATAGCCAGCTTCAGCACCATGAAGAGAATTCAATCCTACTAAGGGATATAAAGTAGTTTTAGTTTTATTCTCTTTGTTTTAGTTTTCAAGTTTTCATCTAAATTTCTTTTGGTTTTTATTTTGGAATATTTTAGAAGTTTTATTTAAATAAGATTTTTTTATTTTCACTTTCTTGCTACTTCGATTTCAGAAATATTAGTGTTTTGATAAAAAGATTCTTTCGATCGTTTGAATAAAATTAGGGTGTGGAATTTTAGTACTTAGTATAACATTCACAATTTCAATCCTCGTGGGAACGATACTCTACTCATCACTTTATTACTTGCTACGGTCCGTACACTTGCGGTACACTCATCGAGAATTCGGTAACAGTAAGTAACATACATACATGTTGGTTAGCATGCATAACTTGGCGTAAGTAATATACCTAGATATTAGTTGGTATAATTTGTTATGTGCATGATTAATTTGATATTTAAAGGCTATGTTATTATGGTTGTGAATAGGATATGAAATTTATAATTATCACGTGGATGAGGATTATATATTTATGTTGGTTGATAATGTTTAAAGGACGAATATGGAAGTAAGTAATGTACATAGTTATTAGATGGATTACTTAATATGTTGCATGAATGAATGTTACATTTAATCATTGAGGTATCTCCTATTGGGAGTGATCTATAAAGAGTTATGTTTATCATTGCTCTAAGATTGATTTATTTTATAACTTGAAAAAGAAAATTCTTTTAACTAAAGACTAATGTATTATGCCTTGGAGTTATATATAAGTTTAAAATTAATAAAAGGAGAGATTACATAAATGATGTACATAAGATGTTGAGATTACCTATGGTTAAGTCACTGAATAATTGATGCATTTTGAAATTTAATGCTATAACGTTGATGAGAGTGATAATGAATGATATGGACGGTTGTTGATCATGATATGTAAAAAAGAAATAATAAGTGATGTTGGCATTGCATTGTTGGGTGGCTTAGATATAATGGTTGTATTTAAAGGATTAATACGGGTTTATTATTGATGAATGACACATATATTGATTTACTTTGTTTGGTGAATTGGAAACAATTAAAGGAAAAATAAGTAAGAAATATACATGGACGTGATTGGGTTTGATTTAATTCATAGCATGGATAATTTTTGTAATTTAAAGATTTATATTAGTAAGCTTTGAGACTAGTATATAAGAATTTAAATTGTCAGGACATTTAAGAGGACAAATGATGATTCATCTTAAATCGCTTAATTAAGAGATATATTCTCATAGTCAATGTGGCCTTGGTTTAGTGGCAAGGAGGAGTCTCTAAGACTTTGAGGTCTTAGCACTACAAGAAAATTGATTTTCAGCGACGGAAATTTAGCTACGGAATTTTTTCGTCGCTAAAAAGTGGTATTAGCGACGGATTAGCGACAGATTAGCGACGGAATTTAAATCGAAATTAGCGACGGATTAGCGACAGAAATTCGTCGGTAATTGGCGACGGAATATTTTCCATCGCCAATTCCGTCGCTAATTATGGCGGGAGATACTGTTCAATTGCGCCAAAAAATTACCGACGGAATTAGCGACAGAATTTTCTGTCGCTAAACCCAAAACATGTATAGACATTAGCGACGGAATTTTTCCGTCGCTAATTCCGTAGCTAAGGACCTTTAGCGACGGAAAAATTCCGTCGCCAATTTCCCTTCATAATGCTAGAGAAAAAACTGAATAAAATTTAGCGACGAAATTTTTCCGTCGCTAATTCCGTCGCTAAATGTCATTAGCTACGGAA
Organism: Heritiera littoralis; assembly: GCA_031772115.1. Lineage (NCBI taxonomy): Eukaryota > Viridiplantae > Streptophyta > Magnoliopsida > Malvales > Malvaceae > Heritiera > Heritiera littoralis. The sequence continues at coordinate 9,364,656 of JAPDPK010000006.1, read as the reverse complement.
TTAGCAACGGAAAAATTCCGTCGCTAATTTTATGCACTTATTTTTCGACTATGTACGTGAAAAATAGAAAGAAAGATTAGCTACGGACATTTTCCGTCGCTAATTCTGTAGCTAAAGGTCATTAGCTACGGAATTTGCGACGGAAAAATTCCGTCTCTAATTTCTTTACTTATTTTCTCAGATAATATGGAAAGAAATTAGCGACGGAATTTTTCCGTCGCTAATTCTGTAGCTAAAGGTCATTAGCAACGGAATTAGTGATGGAAAAATTCCGTCGCTAATTTCTTTACTCATTTTCTTAGGCATTATAGAGGGAAATTAGCGACGAAAATTTTTCCGTCGCTAATTTCGTAGCTAATGACCTTTAGCTACGGAATTAGCGACGGAAAAATTCCGTCGCTAATTTCTTTCTATATCATCTGAGAAAATAAGTAAAGAAATTAGCGACGGAATTTTTTCATCGCAAATTCAGTAGCTAATGACCTTTAGCTACGGAATTAGCGACGGAAAAATTCCGTCGCTAATTTCTTTCCATATTATATGAGAAATTGAGTAAAGAAATTAGCGACGGAAAAATTCCGTAGCTAATGACCTTTAACTATAGAATTAGCGACGGAAAATGTCCGTCGCTAATTTCCCTCCATATTATCTGAAAAAATAAGTAAATAAATTAGCGACGGAATTTTTCCGTCACAAATTTCGTAGCTAATGACCTTTAGCTACGGAATTAGCGACGGAAAAAATCCGTCGCTGATGCCTTAAATCAAAAAAATAAAAATAAATAAATTTCCTTCATTAAGCATCAGCGACAGATTTTTTTCGTCGCTAATTCCGTCGCTAAAAAGCAACAGTGACGGAATTAGCTACAGAAAAAATCCGTCGCTGATGCCTTAAATCGAAAAAAATAAAGATAAATAAATAAATAAATTTCTTCATTAAGCATCAGCGACGGATTTTTTCCGTCGCTAATTCCGTTGCTAAAAAGCAATAGCGACGGAATTAGTTACGGAAAAAATCCGTCGCTGATACCTTAAATTCAAAAAAAAATAAAAAAAATTTTGAATTTTTCCCGCCTGAGTTGTAGCGGGAAATATTTTGACATAACATTAGCGACGGAATTTCCGTCGGTAATTCTGTCCGTAATTCCTCTGTATGCGCCCCAAAGACTCTATATATTCTCATATTCTCTGTTTTCTCTCCTCTTCACTCCTCTCTATCTTCTTTTTTGTCCATCTTCTCGTTTTTTCTTAGTTTTTCTTCTTTATCCCTCTTTCCTTTTATTTTTTTTCCTTTTTTTTTGTAAATTTACTCTATTTTTCTTTTATATTTATGTTGTCAATTTTTTATATGATAAACTTTAATACTTATATTTTTGTTTTTTGTTTTTTACTTACAGATGATGATGATGATACGGTGAGGTGCTGGTGGTAGTGGTGATAATGATGTTGAAGATAATGTATTTTTGTTTTTTTTAGTTAATTTATTTTAAGATAATGTTTATAGATTTAAGTATAAATATTAGGTTTATTTTAAATGTTTCTCTTTCTCTCTCTCTCTCTCTATAAATATAAATATAAATATAAATAATTAATTTCAGAACATTTTTTTTGACAAAATTCATAGAAATTAGCAACAAAATTTGTTAAATAAGTGAAAACATTCATCAAATTAGCGACGGAATTTCCGTCACTGATGCTCTTTAGTGACAGAATATTTATTGAATTAACAAAAATAACAAACTATCAGCGACGAAATTAGCGACGGAAATTCCGTCGCTGATGCCTTTTAGCGACGGATTTTTTTATAAAATAAAATAATAATAAAACTATCAGTGACGGAAATTTCCGTCGCTAATTTCCGTCGCTAATGCCTTTTAGCGACGGATTTTCATGTAAATTAAAAGACGAAATTATGTTTTTAGTGACGGAATTTTCCGTCACTAATGACATAAAATCTGTCGCTGATGTAAAAAAATTCCGTTGCTAATTAGCGACAGAATTACCGACGGAAATGAAGTTTTAGCGACGGAGTGAGCATCAGCGACATTGATTTTTCCAACAGAAAAATTTCCGTCGGTAATCCGTCGTTGAAGACCATCAGCGACGGAATTTAACTATCAGCGACGGAATTTTCCGTCGCTAATTCCATCGCTGAAAGTTCATTTTTTTGTAGTGCAGGTTCGAGTCTCGCCAAGTGTGAGCTTGAGTTAGTCTAATTATTTACTAGTTTGTTTAGTTTGTTATAGTTATTTACTAGTTTATCTAGTTTGAGTAATGTGATTTTCATAGTTACCTGTTCATGAAATGTAATATGCTGATTGTGATTATAACTTATAATGAAAATGTACTACGGAAAAAAAGAGATATATTCTCATGTATATGTAGGGGTTAAGGATAATAAAGTATTGATACATGGTGAGTAATTTAATAATGAATATAAGCTAAGTGTGATTGGGTGGTAGTGACAAGGATAAGTAAGTAAATTGTATATGTAGCTAGTGCTATAATGTTAGGACAAAGACTCTAAATTGGTTTTTGTTTAATTTAATTATTGGTATTTGTTCACGAAGGTGATCAAATGTAAAACTTGGAAATTGATATGCGTAGGTGATAGTTAACCTCATGACATGTTAAGTGGAAATAATAAGTGATATAAGGAATGGTATACAAAGAGATATCTTGTTACATGGATGAGGATAATAAAATCATATATATATACACACACACACACACAGTATATATGACAAATTGAGGTTGTCTTGGAGTAATTAACAAAGAATGATGTTTTAAGAATTACATGATTTAGATGTGAAATATTATGCCTTGAAGAATTACATGAAAAGCATTGTGGAATTTTTAAAGGTCTTGAGGATTTATATGATCAATCATTTAAATATGAATGGTTTTGTGGATTAGAAATAAAGTTGATATGTGGTTGGAGTGTATAAGTGTTGTGGTATTATTGACAAACTTCCTTGATAATTTAACGAAATGATATTAGATGATGATTGTTGGGTAATTATAAATATAAATGTGAAATATTACAAATGCAATATTTAATTATTCTTGAGATACTAAAAGGATCCATACTGATGGTGGGCGTCTCAATATCATTTTTTTGATGTGAATGTGATTGAGATGATATCAATATCTTGTAAAATACAATTATATGGACATGTTGAAGAATGATGCAGGATAAAAGGCCACATGATCGTGGTATTGGGGATAATTATAGTTACGTCATTACCATGCCAGATTTTAGGTGGGACATTACTCTAGGCACACCTTATAGGGTTAGCCTAAGTCCTCATCAAGCATTGTAGTTATCATGCTTAGCATGTGTTTATTATATTTGAGATCAATATGTGATTTTATAATCGTAGCATTGGTTTATAAATAGTGCATCAAAATCCTTTTAGAATATGTGATTATTTAAATGCTCGGATAGCCATGAACTGACGTGTTTATATATGTTTTGAGACAATTCATAAACATGTTTTGTAATGTGCATGAGGCTGTTGTTTTTGCAAAATCACTTGATTTGATTTAAATGCATTCAGTGCAGTTTTAAAAAGGTGAATTTGTTATAGACTGTCCTATTTAAAGGATTTTGTTTTGAGACTTCTGGCATCCTACGTTGGATGCCTCTGTGGCATCTAGTGTATATATATACATAACAAACCCGAGCTGTGTGATCAAGGGGTACCAATATATTTATCACTATTTAGCTGTGTTCTTGCATTGCTGCCGTTGTTGCCAAGCCTTACTACAGTTTATGTCGTTCCTGCACTGCTCGCCCAGCTCTGCGCATCCATCATTCATAGCTGCACCACTTCAATTTATTTTGAAATTCATCAAAATCGTTGACAGAAGACCAAGACTGCCAATGATGATGCCAACGTCAACAGCTAGAAGCTAAAATAGAAGCTTTGTTTATTTTATGCTAAGAAATTGCCAAGAGAATGATGCCGTATTGGTGTTCCATAAGAGGTAATGATTGTTTTTGTAATTTAATTAAATTATTGTTTTAATATTCATTAAAAAAAATCTTTTGTGGATTAAATGCTTGTCTGTTTGTTAGTTATATGATTAGTATTGGTGATTATTTGAATTAATATGATATGGATTGTTTATACAAATTTTTATATGCATGTTTGTATTGCTGATATGTACATTGCATCCTTAATTTTCGTTTGCTTTATTTAAAAGATAGGATTAAGTTAAGAAATAGATAAAAAGGCTGAATTGGGTTAAGATGAATAAAGTCCATAATAAATATAAATTATCTATAGCTTGTAAAATAAATATTAATTTATCCGACGATGGAACTCTTAAAGGACTGCGCTCAAGTAGTACTTTTAGAGATCTTGAGGTAAAAAAAAATTCTATCCAAGGCCTCATCAGCTTAATGGAGGGTCTAAATAGGATTTTTGATAATAAATAATTCATATTCATTTTTAAAAAAATATATAAAATAAATTAAGTTTATTATAAAATAACAATAAAAATAATTAGTTGTAAAATTAGAATAGATGTCAATGATTAGTAATAATATAATAAAAATAGTCATAGCAAAAAACAAAATAAGGGAGGAAATAAATAAAATAACTAGAATTAGATATTAAAATAATAATAAATATGAATTACTCCAATGATGAAATATCAAGAGAATTACGCTTAAGTGATTTTCTTGAACATTTCTAGGTTAAAAAATTCTCTCAAGGCCTCACCAGCTTAATGGATGGTCTAAAGAGGGTTTTCGATAACAAGTGATTTATATTCAGTCTAAAAATAAAATAAGATGTATTAAAAACAAAAATTAAAATAATTAATTACAAAGATAAAATAATAAATATAAAGAAATATTAATAATTCAATAACAATAATAAATAATAATAATGATAGTAAATGATAAAATAGGATTATAATTGTTAATAATAATTATTGAGATTGAGTATTGATTATTCCGATGATAAGATTCCAAAAGAGATTATGCTTAAATAATACTTTGGAAATCTTTAGGTCAAATAATTTCTTTCAAGATCTGACCAGCTTAATGGAAGATCTAAAAAGAATTTTTGAGAAAAATAATTCATATTCATTCTCTAATAAAATAAATTAATAAAATTAAACATTAATAAAATAATAGAAAATAATAGAAGTAATAAAAATGGTAAGATAGCAAGAATGAATTAGATAGGAGTCAAAATTAGAAGTTTTCATAAAACATTAAAATAAATCCGACGACGGAGCCTCTTCAAGCAAGTCGTATAGTACTACTTGAATACTCTTGAGGTGAGGAGAATTTTTTAGCTATCCCACCAGCTTAATGGAGGATGCTTAGAAATATTTTCCAATATTTAATTATTGAACTTAAGATTAACTAAGGCAAATTTGAGATAACCTAAAGCTAGTTGGTACCATTTTAGGATGGGCGTTGTGAGGGTGCTAATCCTTCCTCACACGTAACCGTACTCCCGAACCCTAAATTTGAGATGTAGACCAATCCTTATCCATAGTTTGAATAGGTGACCAATCACACCTAGTAGAATGGTTGGTGGCGACTCCATAGATTTTGTGTCTAGCTATTAGGTTTCTCTAAAACTTAATACGTTTTGACAGTTGGTTATTAATTTCTTTTACATTGTAGAGCAAATTAAAAATTATAAAAATTCAGCTTCATAATTACTTTTTACAACGATTATAATCATTATAAAATAAATTAAAAATGACAAAAAAATGGTTGTTTAATTATTTTTGGTAACGAGTATAATTGTTGCGAAAGAAATTAGAAACGATAAAATTATGGTTTTTTAATTTTTTATAACAACGGCTTTAGTCGTTATGAATAAAATTAGAAACGACATAATTGTTGTTTTGTATTTACTTATAGCAACGACTTTAGTCGTCATGAATAAAATTAGAAACGCGATTATTGTCATTTTGTATTTATTTGTTGCAACGACTATAGTCATTGTTAAACTAACTATTGCAACAATAAAAAAATTGTTGCCAAAAAGGAATTGCAACCAAATATATTCCGTTGCTAAAAAAAGTATGGATAAAATATTAAGTCGTTACTAAAACAATAATTTAATTAGTAACGAGAAAAAGTCTTTGCAACAAATACTTTTTTACAACGATTTATTATATAGTGAAAGTCGTTGCGTATACTTTTAGTAACGAAACTTTACGTAACGACCTTGCAACGACTAAAAGTCGTTGTAAAAAAGTTTTAGCAACGATAAATTTGCATTTTGCAACGACTTTAAGCGTTGTAAAAGACCCATTTTCTAGTAGTGATAGTTGCCAGGGTTTAGAAATATTAAAGATGTTTGGATCTGGGACTTAACTTCATATGAAAAGTTTACTTCTAAATAGCATACCTTAAGCTACTTGAATCTAAAATGTTACGGGAGCCATTACACTAGAAATGGCTATGGAACCTTCCTACACCTCAAAGATGGATTTTCTTTATGGTTAGCAAGACATGATAAAATTTTAACAAATTCTCTGTGATTTCAATGGGGCAAAACATCCTCGAATCTATGCATGATTTGTAATGTAGTTAAGGAAATCTCACTACATGTGCTGAGGTATTGTAAGCCAGCAAAGGTGGAGTGGGATAAAACTTTTGGAAAATGGGTTAATTTTTTATTTTTTTGAACTATCCCTGTATGAATGGTTGAATGTTAATTTACTGAAAAAAGAGAGACTTACTGCAGCCAACGTGGAGTGGAGGCGTGCAGTTTTAGCAGGCATTTGGAGGTTTTGGATGAAAAAGTGCAAATTAGTTTTTAAAACCCAAGTTGATAATCACGTAAGTGGAGAGTTTATGACCAATTGGATTACAAAAGATGTAATAGCTATACATGGAGTTTATAGTAAAGAAAAATAGAATTTGAAAGTTCAGACTTTGATTCGTTAGTGCAAACCGAATGGTTCAATAATGAAGCTTAATACTGATGATGCATCAAAAGGGGATTCAGGTTGTGCTAGTATAGGTGGTTTGATAAGGGATGTGGTTGGAGATTGGTTTGTTGGATTTAAAGCCAATCTAGGTGTATGTTCTAATGGTTCTGCAGAACACCAAGCTGTGAGGTTGGGTTTGTTTATAGTTGGCATGAAGGATATAAGGAAGTTCAATGTGAGCTTGATGCAAAAGTTGCTATGCAGTTAATTGAAGAAGTAGACAGTACTGTGCATCCTTTGGGTGATTTTGTTAAAGTATGACCTATGAGTCAATTGGATTTGGATTAATTAATTTTAAAAGGCCCAAAAGACCCAATCAGTTGGACTAATGCTAAGGCATTTTTAGAGTTTTGTTAAGAGGCACTATATAAACAATATTAAGTCTAAAAGTTGAATGGTATGTTTTTGATAATGGCTCTACTTCTTGGAGGTAGCACTCATAAAACAATCCCCTTCCTCTTTCCTTTACTGCCGACCACTTCTCCTAGGCAAAGGTCCTGTTTTGCATCCTTCTCGTGTGGATATCATTAGAGAGCTTCTCTCAGCTAGGAGTCTCAAGTTAATGATAAACTGACGGTTATTCGTAGGTTGCCAAATTCAAAAGTTGAACTTCCCACACGAGCGATATTAAAATGGTTAGATTCTATCCTGAAAGCGATCTTGTTGCATAATCTTAGTGATTTTTGGTTTTGTTGTTTTTAATCTACTGTTTATTTTCATGTATGACATGATAAATCAAGATAATGAAACCTTGTAATGGTATCAGAGGTACTGTGGATAGCAAATTCGATTCATGGTGATACTGTTTTTATTATAAGTTGTTACAGATTTGATTTTAATTTTCAAAATTTGTTTGGTTAACCTAAAATAAGTGTAAGAGAATTATAGATTTAAAGAAACCCTATAGGGATTTGTTGAATTAAGAGTTGTATGTTAGAATTCTTTTCAAAATTATAATCAAAACGTTATCAAAATTGTTTGATAAAAACCTCTCAGAAACCCTGCAGGCTTTTATTTAATATAATTGATATTAGAGTAATTATCAAAATTGTTTAATAGAAACTCTGTGGCTTTTATCTAATATAATTGATATTAGAATAGTTCTCAAAATTGTTTGACAGAAACCCTCAATTGCCACCCTTACAAAAAAAAATATTTTTAATTATTTTATTTATTTAAAATATATTTTAATTAAATAAATTAGGATAAAAGTTATCTTGATAAGAGTTTAAATTAAATATATTTTAAAGAAAGTTATTTTTTAAAATTAAAATTGGATATGAGTTATCCAATAGTTTTTGAGCTTTTAATGAGATTAAAATTTCAAAAGGGTTATCTTGATTGTTAGAGTATGCCTCAATTGGATTTGGATTAATTATTTATAAAAGGTCCAAAAGATCCAATTTAGTTAGACTAAAGTTAAGGCCTTTTTAGGGTTTTGTTAAGAGGCACTATATAAACAATATTAAATCTAAAAGTTAGATGGTATGTTCTTGATAGTGACTCTGCTTCTTGGAGCTAGTACCCATAAAACAATCCCCTTCTCCTCCCTTTGTCGCCGGCCACTCTTGTTCTAGGCAAAGGTCTCGATTTGCATCCTAGTCTTGTGGATATTGTTAGAGGGCTTCTCTCAACTAGGAGTGACGAGTTAACAATAAATTGAGGGCTATTTGTGGGTTGCCAAATTCAAAAGTTGAACTTCCCACATGAGCGACATTAAAAATGTTAGATTTTATCCCGAAAGTAATCTTGTTGCGTGATCATGATGATTTTTTATTTTGTTATTTTAATCCGCTGCTTACTTTTATCTTACTCATCTGTGGGCTGGCTCGATTTTGTCCAGACGTTTATTATTTTTCTCTCGATTGTTTCCCTTCCTGATGAAACTCATTGACAGAAGTGACTGACCTGTAGTTCCTCAGCCTATGCTCACCTCCAACAACCCTAAAGCTTAATATATGCTTTTCATCATCCAAAATCTCTAGTCTCTCCGTACTTGTCGAAGCTGGAAGACCAGAAACAACGGTGACTTCTCTAACGCTTCCAACGCCGCCATTACCGCTCATGTTACAACTCTTGATGAAGTGCTTGTATTTTTGGGGGTTTTCGAAGCTTCGAACGAAAGGCCACACGGCTTGAGCAGGGGCGTCGATACGCTGTGTTATTAGCGATGTGCATGTGTTCGGTATTGGCTCAAATTTGTGGTATGTGTCAATAAGCGGCTTCAGCTCCGCATACTCTTCTTTTGTTAGGCCCTGAGGGGGCGTTTGGCTTGAGTCCATAGTTAAGCTAGCACTCCTTCGTCTCCGATCTCAGCACCAGTTTTAGGTCGGGTCACGGTTGCACGGATTGCTGGTGTGATTTTTGTTTGCTGCTAGAGGAGCATGCAAGGAAGGAGAAAGGATGAGGCTAATGAAGAGGAATTGAGGCTTCTGAGTTCATTTAGGCAACACAGAATGACAAGCTCGAGGATGTTTTATATGGATTTTAGTGTTTAATTGTGCGCGCGTGCTTTGAAAATTTATTTTTGTTGGACGGATATGCCCTTTGGCATTGCAGTTTTTGGACCAACTTGTCATTGGGTTGTTCTTTTCCTCGAGAGCGTGGATTTATTTATAAATGACGAGATTTCATGGTTGGACCATAAAATAAAAATATAAAATGGCTATAATAGGAAAGGATTTTGTCTTTAGCTTATTGCTTGGTTCTTCTATTGGAGATGACAAATGGATTATTCAATATTACACAACTCAATAATATTATCATATATACATATTTATGCTAAGGAGATATCATCGTGTGATTAGATAATATTTATAATTAATTAACGCATGCAGCTTAGCATTTTGGTATATATCTTAATCTTATATTAATCTCATAAAAATCTAGCTATTGGTAAATTAATTAATAGAAGATGGCTCCAGCATTTGGAAATCATGAATCTGTTCTTACATATATATATATATATATATATTATATATATGTGTGTGTGTGTGTGTGTATCCATTAATTTTATTTGTGTTTTGATATGAGATGTGTTTAAGAATTTGATAGATATAAAACCATATTTTATACCTAAAAACCAGACGTAAAATGCTTGTTACGCGCATGAAATTAGAATTAGCTCATTTGAGCTAGATTTTTGCATGCGAGCATAATTATAGTGCTGGTCATACCGTAAATGTGATTTAATTATATTTGACAATGATATATCATGCACTAAAGTTTTTGTTGTGGCTTAATTAAAGTCTAAGCGAGATGCAATTACTTTTTTACTCCATACAATCATTTTACTTGGATAAATTTAAAAAAAAAATACTTGGACAATAAAATTTTTTTTAACATGGTTGTAAGAATTGTATTTAATATTAGTGAATGTGCTACAAGCCAATCGAATTTGGACTTATATTACATTTATGACATTGAAATTATTTATTTAATTTAATAATATATGGCATTTATTTATCATTATTGATTATATTTAATTTTTTCAAGTCATAATCAAATGATAAAGTTCCTAGAATAGCGGATTCATATCAAGGGAATCAAAATAGTAACTTTATTGATGAGATCCTTATGATACAAAGAATACTATTCTTCAATATTCTTAGTCATAATATCATTGAGAAGAGACATCAGTTATACAATGAGACTAACATGTGTTAAATTCATTTAGGTGATTGATCTCATAAGCTATGGCTATGTTGATATCCAAATCAACATGTGGGTGATCATTGTGAATGGATACATTCGATTGACCCATCTTGAGAACTCTATATGGATTGTTTCATTAAGTGTCATTAGATATTCTTAAATGGTAATGATATATGTGATCCTTGGACTTGAAATCATCATGGTATCCTATATGTGAATTGGTGTACTTTGATGCTGGTAATCGTAACTCAATGAGGGTTGCAAGTAAGACAATAATTGGGTACATTCTGAATCATATGAGGGCTGTGAGAGATCAAGATAGGATTCGTCCCTCTTGGTAACAAAAGTCTATATCTCAATATCGATCAATAAAGATGGAGTGGCCAATGTATGAATGAGATTTAAGATATATGAGACCTTGAGTTCATTTGATTAAGTCATTCATTTTTAGCTAGCTGAACTATAATAGAGATGACACGTTCTGTTGAAAACTGAGCATATTTTGTGTATTTACAGCTGTATATCTACAGTTGTATACCATTAAGTTCAGTCTATTTGTTTTCATGTTAAAGGAATCTGGTTTCCTTATTTGGCAGATTCTCATTAATAAGTGTTTTATTTTTTCCTGATTTTCTGGCTGATTACTATCAGTCCACCTTGTAATATATATAGGTCATATTTAATTCATTACAGTGAGGAATAAGAGAAATATTTTTTTATTCCAAATTCAACATGGCATCAGAGCCATCGTCCATCTCAGAAATTTCATCTTCTTAAGATCCTTCTATTACTAGTTCCAATGGAGGATCTGAAACTACTACCCTCCTCATCACTAGCCACAAACTAAATGGCCACAACTATCTCCAGTGGTCCCATTCAGTCATGATGTTCATATGCGACAGAGGAACAGATGATTACATCACAGGTGGAGTCACTAAACCGAAGCCTAATGAATCAAGTTACAAGACCTGAAAGGCAGAAAACAATCTTGTAATGTCATGGCTTACCAACTCCATGACTAATGAAGTTGGAGAGAATTTTATTCTCTATGAAACAGCATAAGAAATCTGGGATGCTCCACGGGAAACATTCTCCGATAAGGAAGACACAGTAGAGGCATTCGAGATTGAAGGTATTCCTCATGATCTCTGTCAATGGGATCTCACAGTCACCTAATATTTTAGTCGCTTGACTAGATATTGGCAACAACTTGATATGTATGAAACTACCTAATGGGACTGTCCAACGGATGCTCTTAAGCATAAAAAGATTGTTGAAAGGAAATGAATATACAAGTTTCTCTTGGGACTCAACAAGAACCTAGATGAGGTGCGCAGTCGAATCCTTGCTACAAAGCCTCTACCTAATCTATGTGGAGTCGCTTCTGAAGTTCGATGCGAAGAAAGCCGAAAGAAGGTAATGTTGGGTACTGTAAGTCAGTCAACAACCACTGAAGCATCTGCTCTAGTTTCAAGAGGATCCGATGATAGTCGAACAAAGAAAGGGAGACCATGGTGTGATAACTGCAAGAAGACAGGTCACACCTGTGACACCTGCTGGAATATTCATGGGAAACCACCTGATTGGAAACGAAAAAATAAGAGAGAAAGTCGTGGAAATCACACTACAACTGAAGAAAGTTTTATTGGTATACAACCTAGACAGTTCAGTAAGGAATAGATGGAAATTCTTCAAAGGTTAATTAGTCAGACTCAGCAAACTTCAATCTCTCCAAATAACAACTCCTTGGCAACATCAACAGCAACAGTGGCTCAAAAAGGTAATTTTTGGACTGCTCTTAAGGTTAAAAAGGTGGACAGTAAAGAATCATGGATTGTAGATTCAGGGGCTTCCGATCACATGTTTGGTAATATATCTCTTTTTCAAAATTTCACACCTTGTTCTGAGAGTCACACTGTTCGAATTGCTGATGGTTCTATCTCAAAAGTGGTTAGTACTGGTTCTGTTGTTATCTCAGAAAACATCACACTTGAATCTGTTTTATTGGTTCCCAACTTGGATTGCAATCTTTTATCTATTAGTCAACTCACTCAGAAGAAGAACTGTGTTGCTAAATTTTTCTCTAATTACTATGTTTTTCAGGGTTTGAATTCGGAACAGACGATTGGTAGTGTTGAATTGCATTCGGGGCTCTACATGTTCAAAACAATCGAATCATCTAGAAGACAACCTCAAAAGTCAGTAGAAGAAAAAAGGTCCTTTTCTATTCTTAGGTCAAATAAAGATAGTGAATTAATGTTATGGCACTATCGTTTGGGTCATCCTAGTCAGTTATATCTTAAAGAACTCTTTCCTTCATTGTTCAATAAAAGTTCTTTTGATCTTCAATGTGAAACTTGTCAATTGTTCAAGCATGTTCGCAATTCCTATCTAATTCACAAATACAAAGAGTCACATCCTTTTTCTTTGATACACAGTGATGTTTAAGGACCACTAAAAATTAAAAGTGTAACTTGGGCCAGATGGTTTGTTTCTTTTATAGATGATCACTCACGTCTCACTTGGGTATTCCTCATGAAAGAAAAGTCTGAAGTTGGTCAATTGTTCAAAGCCTTCAATAACATGGTTCAAACTCAATTCAATACAAAAATTCAAATTCTTCACACAGACAATGCTAAGGATTACTTTAACTTTATTCTTAGGGAATACCTAAAACAAGAAGGCATTGTTCACCAAAGTTCTTGCACCAATACCCCACAACAAAACGAGATAGCTGAATGAAAAAATAGAAACTTACTAGAGGTTGCCCGAGCACTCATGATTCAGTCTCATGTTCCAAAATTTTTTTGGGAGGAAGCTATACTCATTGCGGCATATCTAATCAATAGAATGCCTTTTCGAGTCCTTAAATTTCAAATTACTTGTCAAATTTTTCAAAAATCCTATCCATCAACTCGTCTTATTTCTTCTATTCCTCTCAAAGTGTGTGGGTGTTCATCATTTGTTCACATTCCCAATCAATCCTGAGGAAAACTTGATCCTAAGTCCATAAAATGTATATTTCTTGGGTAGACACCAATTCAAAAAGGTTATAAGTGTTATTCCCCACTCACAAAGAAATTCTATCACTCAATGGATGTCACTTTTCTGAAAAATCATTACTCCAAAACCGACATTTAGGGAGAGAGTAGAAACTCAGAACATCATTTTTGGGAGTTTGAGAGTGTACCCGAATGTCAAGTACCCACTCTTAATGAGTCCAAACCATTTTTTGTTGTATCTAGTCCAGCTTCACTTGTCATCGAAAATCAATCTGATCTGCCCTCAAGTGTTGACAGCAAGAATGAGTTCATTGTCTACTTTAGAAGAAAGAAACATCAAAACCAGGAACATGTAGAGGAACAAGTGTAGTCAAAGACTAGTCATGAAGCTGAACCGGACTCAATTCAAAGCAAAACACAGCTAGGTAACACTGTTTTAAATTCTGATAGTTGATTTTGGATAATCTTGATTTGTCGATTGCTAAGAGGAAAGGTGTAAGGTCCTGCACCAATTATCCCATTCGCAATTTTATATCCTACAAGAAGTTGTCCCCTGATTACCGTGCCTTTGCTACTAATCTCACAAATATTCAGGTTCCAAATAATATTCAAGAAGCTCTTCAAGTACGTGAATGGAAACAAGCAATTGAAGAGGAACTTAGAGCACTTGAAAAGAATGGCACATGGGAAGTAGTCAATTGACCTCTAGGCAAGAATCCAGTGGGGTGTAAATGGATTTTTATAGTCAAATACAATGCCGATGGTAGTGTTGAAAGGTTGAAGGCCCGTTTAGTTGCTATAGGCTTTACACAAGCTTATGACATTGACTACCAGGAGACCTTCGCTCCTGTCGCAAAACTAAACACTATTTGGGTTCTTCTATCACTTGCTGTGAACTATGATTTGAAACTCCATCAACTAGACATCAAGAATGCATTTTTCAATGGAGATATAGAAGAATAGGTGTACATGGAGATTCCTACAGGTCTCAAGAATCAGACAAACATAGATAAGGTTTGTAAACTGAAAAAATCTCTTTATGGTCTCAAGTAATCTCCTAGAGCCTGGTTCGATCGTTTTACTAAAGTAGTGAAGAAGTTTGGTTAGTCTTAATGCCAGTCTAATCATACATTATTTGTCAAACACTCCTCTGGTGAAAGGATATCTATTATTATTGTGTATGTGGATGATATAATCCTGATAGGGAATCACGAAGAGGGAAGTGAAGAATTGAAGAGATTTTTAGCTCATGAATTCGAGGTCAAAGATTTAGGAAATTTAAAATATTTCCTGGCGATGGAAATTGCAAGATCCAGAACAGGTATTGTTGTTTCTCAATGCAAGTATATTCTTGATTTACTCAAAGAAACTGGAATGCTTGGATGCAAACCTACAGATACCCCAATGGAAGTTGTCACCAAAGGCCAAGAAGTAGAAAAAGGTGTTCCAGTTGATAAAGGAAGATATCAGAGATTGGTAGGAAGGCTTATTTATCTCTCACACACTAGACCAGACATTGGTTTTGCTGTCAGTGTTGCCAACCAATTCATGAATAACCCTACTGTAGGACACATGGAACGGTTGTATCACATATTGAGGTATTTGAAGAAAACTCTTGGTGAAGGTCTCTACTTCAAGAAAACCGAGAAAAGGAACATTGAAGTATTTACTGATGCAAATTGGGCTGGTTCTATTACTGATCGGAGATCCACATCAGGATACAACACTTATGTATGGGGGAATCTGGTCACTTGGCGAAGTAGGAAATAGACAGTTGTTTCAAAGAATAGTGTAGAAGTAGAATTTCGAGCCATGACTCATGGGATATGTGAAGGAATGTGGCTAAAACGATTACTCTTAGAACTTTGGGCTACAGTTAAAGGTCCTATCAAGATGCTATGTGACAATCAAGCTACCATTAGCATAGCTAAGAATCCCGTTCATCATGATTGAACGAAACATATGGAGATAGATAGGCACTTTATCAAAGAAAAAGTTGAAGGGGGTATGATTAACATCTCCTACATACCTACGACTCTACAAACTACAGACATCTTGACCAAGGCACTACCAAAGACAAAGTTTGAAGAGATGAAATCCAAGATAGGCTTACATGATATTTACAGCCCAGCTTGAGGGGGAGTGTTGAAAACTGAGCATATTTCGTGTATTTACAACTGTATATCGACAATTGTATACCATTAAGTTTAGTTTATTTGTTTCCATGTTAAAGGAATCTGGTTTCCTTGTTTGGCAGATTCCCATTAATAAGTGTTTTATTTTTTCCTGATTTTCTGGCTGATTACTATTAGTCCACCTTGTAATATATATAGGTAATATTTTAATTCATTACAGTGAGGAATGAGAGAAATTTTTTCTATTGCAAATTCAACATGTTCCATACTCTATGTTCAACTGAGATATTAGGTGACGAAAGGATCGAACTATATGGTAATTGATCATGGAAAGGTTGTTATCAACTCACCGACATTTTCATTACTGGGGTAGCTATGATGCATTGCTAGATGCCAATCTTGGCTTGTTATTTATGAATAAGATTTTTAATCATTGCCAATGTAATGGAAACCTAAAAGGTCACATTTAATAATAGTATAACCAAAACAATGCAATTGGAGTTAGATTCATGTGATGAATCTTAGTACAAGTAGGATTCCTAGTGAGACTAGAATCCTATTCTACCTAAAATTCGAGATTTAATTAATGGTAATTTTAGCCGAAGTTAACTGAAGGGTATTTTGGTCTTTTAATTATAATGAAATTATAATTGTGAATTATTCATATAATAATTTATAGCTGGTCCAAATTATTAATCTAAATACATGATCGATTGATTGTAGTGCAAGTAGGAGATTGATAGAGTATGCCCTACGAGCCAATTGAATTTGGATTAAGTAATTTTAAAATGCTAAAAAAGATCCAATCTAGTTGCACTAAGCTAAGGCCTTTTTAGGATTTTGTTAAAAGGCATTATATAAACAACATTAAGTTTAAAAAGTTAGATCGAATGTTCTAGATAGTCGCTTGTCCTAGGAAAAGGTCTTGTTTTTTTTTTATTCTACTCATGTAGATATCATTAGAGGGCTTCTTTTATCTAGGAGCCTCAAGTTAACGACAAACCGATATCTATTCGTAGTTGCAAAATTCAAAAAGTTGAACTTTCCTACACGAGGAAAAGCCCAACTCATTGGTGACAATGTCTGCTTTGGCTCTTTGGGCCTCACGATTTTAAAAGGCCTCATTAGGGGCATGGGGTATGTTAACTTATATATTCAGCATCTCTTACGTGCTTTGTCGATATGAGATTTGCCTAGGAGTGTAACATGCATCCACTTTTCAGGACTTAGCATCCTCACTGAGGTTTGTCCCACTATTGTTCAAGAGATCACTTGGAGCCATTCTAATACTTATGTAACAGCCCAACCTAAAAGTGATATGAGAAATGCTAGCAACAGTCACTTTTTACACTTTCACTCTTAAAAAGCCACATCACATTAAATGTGAAAGTTGAAATTGATAACTTATTGTTTTTATTTGTACTCCATATGGTTTTACTAGTAAAAGAGAAAGTAACTTGTTATAACAAGTTATCGGTACCAATAATGTGACGTGATTTTATAAAAGTGTTAAAAATGATTGTCCTTAGCATTTCCCCTAGTAATATTGTCCTTTTTTGGCCTATTGGGCCTCATGGTTTTAAAAGGCCTCGCTAGAGCTATGGAACATGTTAATTTATATACCCAACATTTCTCTCGTGTTTTATCTATGTAGAATTTACCTAGGGGTGTAACAGATATTCTAAGATGTAGAAATGGCATAAAATGAATCAAATTTATAATTATATAAAGAATGATACATGACAGCATGTTTAGGTTCACAAAATCGCAAGCTCTTACCTAAGATCAAACAATGTCACTATTTTTTTTTTGAAAAATACAATGTCACTATTAACCACAATGTTATCAGCAGCGAAAAATTGCAATGATTTCACAAAAAAATAAAAATGCAATTTCACCACTATGAAGCCCCTCTCCCCACTTGCACAAGGAAAAACAAAAAAAAAAAAACACACTTAAGACCCTTCACTCAACCGTTAATTCCCAGATAATAATGGATCTTTCAATTATCATCCAAAACTTTAAAAAAAATGTACTTTTAAATTTCACTTCTCCCTATAACTTCATTTTTGAACTCATTACATAGTCATTGTTCTCTTCAAAAAAGCTTCTAATATCATTGAGCTACACAAATTGAGATCTCCATGAACCTTAATCCAATTCTTAAACACCTATTGGTTTGTTAGAAGTCAATGTTAATTTCTTTCATCAATTTCAAATCATATACATATGAGTAAGGAAACATAAGCAAAAAGCAAGCAGGCAATGACTTGATTAATAAAACTGAATTATTAATTCAATGTACAAAAGAGGATAGAGAAAAACGAGAAAAAAGAAAAAGAAAAAAAGAATGAATCAGATTTGAAATGAATTTTAAAACATACAACCACTTTTTTCGACAAAAATGTTTGAAACTGTAATAAAAAACTGGCAACAAAGAAATGCAATCAACATCACTCTCCAAACATTGAACTAGCCATGAACACAGGTAATTACAGTTTGCAAAGAAGCTAGTACTAAAGACACCCAAAAACGAGATAAAATCAAATTTAACTTTAGGACTCTAATATCACTTATCAACTATCAAAGCTTTATAAAGGAGGTTCACAATATAAGAAGCAACAAAATATAACCAATATCGGACCCATACACGTTTTATTTATTTAGACAAAACTGACAAGACACTACCTAACAATAGATACATGAATATTTCAAGAAATAAAAGCAATAATTTATCTGATCACTAATTACTAATACCTCATATTTAAGAGTCATAAACCACGTCACAGCCTACATTTTTAAAAAAAGTCAAGGTTTGAAACAGCTAGCCTATTAAAATGAGAAACATTCTAAATACTAATACCAAGAATTTCCGGGCCTTACCCATATTATAATGAAATACATTAGTAAAAAACTTCTCTGTACGGTATTTCCAAACAAATCCATAGAAATGGCATTTTGTTATGGATACGACAATTGTTGCTACAAGATTACAAGTGGATTGTTGTGATCAATAAATTTCAAACCCATTTCCAAATCTACATATATAACAACTACAAGAATTACAAATAAAAATAATTAAACAACTTTGAGAGTACAACAACAACATATTGTGAGCGAATGGAATCAAGAAAGAATCACATATGCATGTAAAGCACTTGTATCCAAGCGAATACTTTACACCGCACCCTTGTGTCCTTCAAATGTTCCTATCCAGTCTCCTGTTTCTCTATTCCTCAGCATGGGGCTGGAATCTGAAGCAGACAAGTCAAGCCCCATTTTTTATGAGCATGACATTAATATCAAAGTGTCCCTCGACAGCAGTGCATATCTCTCATAGCCCTATAAATACGGCCTTAAGTCTTTAACATTTATAACATGCATATTATTTCCACCATTTACAAACACAAAGGCCTGTATGATGAAATCAAATCAACCAAATATAGGCTAAAACTTAGCTTAAAATAAACTGAAATACTGCCACTTAAGATAATCGATTAGTTACATAAAAAAACTATTTCTAGATACAATAAATAAACAACAAATCATAAAGCATTTTAAAGAAACAAATAATATGAGACCAACTATATAGTAAATACCTTTGCAGGCACTAATGAGAAAGAAGCCATCTAGAGTAACAAGGCTGTAAAAGAGGTCCATGACGAGATGCGAATGGCCATGGCATACAAGTGGGATCGTAATTCTTTTCTTGTCCATTGCAGAAAATTAATGGCTAACCAAATATTCAGGAAAATGTAGATTCTTTTTCTTCCTCGAAAAAACATAAATTCCAAAAGTATTCAAGTCCTACGGGTACGATTTTGCTATGTCCCCAAGCTGCTGCATCGAAATGAATCTCGTCGCTTATGTTGAACCAACTTTTTACAATGAAATAGTCAATGAAAAAAAACGCTTTTTGAATTTCGAAAATTGAAATCAAATCGGAATTGAAAAGAACTTGTAAAAACAAAAAAAAAAGAAACTGAAAATCCTAGCAACCAAAATCCTCGAATGGCATCAAAACTTACAAGAAGAAGTTGGGTCTCGTGATAGACGGTACAGCAGGAGCTCGTGACAGGGGGTGCGGTTGGGGCTAGAGGTAGGCCTTGGGCTCAACCAGGGCTGGGGCGTGACTGAGGCATGGTCGGCGCTGGGGGCATGGGTTGGGGCGGGACTTGGGTGAGAGAATGGTGCAGTGGCTCGAAGTGGAGAAGAAAGAAAGAATAGAAAGGGGGCTAACAGTATTATTAGTGATACAATTTTTTTTTTCTTTGAAATCCCATAGTAACCTTTAGCAACCGAATTTTGTCGTAAATTAATTTTTACTTGTGCCATACATGAATTAGTCTTAACTATTTAAATTTGTAAATATTTAAAATAATATTATTTATATTATTTGTTTAAAAAATATATAAAATGGTTATTATCTAATATAGTTAAAATTTAAATAAAAATCTTGGAAATTAGTTTAAAAGGATAATAAAAAAAATAAAAGTTAAATTATTTATGTGTTTTCTACATATCCAAATTAATTGATAGTCAAATTTGAATTTCACATTTATTAAAAAGCATTAAAGTTACTATAATTTTGTCAATAATACAAGTGCAGATTTTATTACAATAAATCAAATCAACTATAAGATAAGATCTAAGATATATTTGAAAATTTCTACATGGTTTAATTAATTTTATAGTGTGTATGAAATTCTCCAAAATTAGTCTAAAAGGATAATAGGAAAAAGCCAAAGTTAAATCATTTATGTGTTTCCTACATATCGTAATTAATTGGTAGTCAAATTTGAATTTCACATTTATTCCAAAGCATTAAAGTTACTATAATTTTGCCAATAATACAGGTACAAATCTTTTTAGAATAAATTAAGTCAATTGTAAGATAGAATTTAAGATATATTTGAAAATTATTACATGACTTAATTAATTTTATAGTACGTATTTACTATCAATTTGTAACATCCCGTTACCACATTTTTCATGTATTTCTATACAACTTTTTCGGTTGGGCTGTCTGCGATGCCATTCACACTCAACAGTAATGATAATCATTTATTTAACAAATACGGAATATGAAATTCTTTTCATTATTCCTTACATCCAACATCCCCTATTCTCTTTATTTCATTAAAGTAGTACTGTATACTTATGTCTGAAATGTAAAAGAGAAGAGATTATACCTGTCTCGTTTAACATAATGTGCCTAAGCGCTTTATACATAACTATATCCATCTGGGAGCTAATTCTCTCAACTCCGTATCTTTTATCTGTGGAGTTAAAACAAAGGGGTGAGCGACACCCCGAGTAGGAAAACAGTGGATATAGTAAACCGCCTCTCAATACACCATCCCAAAATCACATAATAACCAGTTTACTTTAAAATGCAGTAAACAGTAAATAGGATTTCACAAATCCCCTCAGTAAACAGAAATCAGTAAGTTGAGACTAGGCATCAAACAAATCATGCTCTCATTGTTCCCCCAGGAACACAAGTAATCTGCTTTTGGGGTGCACCCGTAGGCCATCACCCCTCATGGCTATCTCAACTAGATCTATGGCCATAATCTATAGATGGTCCTTGGGTCTACTTGCCAGGTGACCTCGAGACCACTGATGACTTGGCGAGTCTATCAGCCTTGTGACGCCCTGAGGTGCACCCGTAGGTCCATCGACCCGAGCCACCGCCCCAGGTGGGTCACGCAACTACATGAATAACAATGCATGAGCTCAGGGCCTAAAGTCTCAAAAATCACTTTTATATCTCATGAAAACCTTTAAGGGATTATCTCACCCACATTATCATTTACTCAAATGATTTAATTCCCAAAAAGGTTTAAGCTTTCTGTTTACAAAACACCTTGAAAACATTTCAAAATCTCAAGAATTAAAACCTGCTCGCCCATGTCAGCTCGCCATTATGGCTCGCCCATGGCAGCTCGCCCAGTGCAGAGAACTTGTATTCGCCCGCCCAACTTTTGCTTTTAAAACAACAAGCAAAACTGGCTCGCCCTCAGTGGCTCACCCATTGGTCAATTCGCCCAAAATGGTTTATATTTTATATTTTCAAAGATATTAAAACGACTCATTTTTCCTTAAGAAAATACCATCGAAATCTGTTCGCCATGGTCAGCTCGCCAATCCGGCTTGCCCATGGTCAACTCGAAAGGGGTGAACAAGTGTTCGCCCGCCACTTCTTACTTTTAAAACATTAAGTAAAATTGGCTCGCCCTAATAAGCTCGCCTATAACCTTGTATACAAAGGGGTCGCCCGCCCCAACAAAAGCTTTCTTAACAAAGGGGTCGCCCGCCCCAAAACATTATAAAAGGGTTCGCCCACCGGTGGCTCACCCGAATTTCTATTAAAACAGGGGTTACTCGCCCCAAAACAAGCACAAAAGGGCTCGCCCGCCTTGGCTCGCCTGCCTTCTAACTAATTCGTCCAGAAAACAATATAGGGGTCGGCTTTTGGCTCGCCCGAATCAGCATATAATTTATCAAACCAATGCATGTCATAAAACAAAACATTTATCAATATCTTCATAATATTTACTCCACAGGACATGCATTCACTTCACACACATCTCCCTTACCTGGTTTAACGAAGCCTTGCTTCCTGCTCGCCTTCCTAATCGCATTTACCGAGTCTATAATTCTCGGCTGCAAAATAATTTATAAATTCCATTAATATTTCCTTTTTCAATATTTCCAACACTTTGCGAGACTTAAAATCAACTAGCTCGCCCATAAGAGTTCTTACTAGCTCGCCCAACCGAGCTCGCCATTCATCAAATGGCTTACAAGTGGGAGCTCGCCTGCCATTACTCGCCATATATTTGTGAGCTCACCCAACATTCAACTCGCCAAGCCTACTTTAGCTTAAATGTGGGAGTTCACCCACAATTCTTCTCGCCCAATACCTTATGTATGTGAGTTCGCCATAAGGCTTTCTACTCAGAGATGGGCTTGTCTATAAAATAAACTGGTGTTTGGGCGACCTCGCCCACTTGAACAACAGCTTTGGCGAGTTCTTTATTTCCTACTCGCCTCATTGGCGATTACTAACTTTCAACGTGGGCGATCATTATAGCCGCCATTTTCATCACTCTTACACCATTTCCATTACTTTCCTTATTCATTCTCGATTATTTTCCCATCATTCTACTACAATTTCAACCCAGTTTCATTTTATTCCTCATCTACAAACAAGATATGAATTTATTCTATTTCTATGATCTAACAAGAATAAATCAAAGGCAATACTAAAATCATGCTTCTCATACTTGAAATCATAGAAATATATCATTCAATCTCAAGAAATCATTAAATCTCACCTTGATCAACTGCACTTCTAGCACAGATCACTTCCTGTCTCATATTGACCTTATTTTGCTTACCCTTTTAGTTCATCAACGATGAAGGAAGGTTTTTGCAAGCTGGTTTACTTGTTTGGCCAACCTAAAGGTGAAGTTTAGTAAATTAAGCATGGCAGAAATGGGAGGAAATTGGAGCATAAACTTGCAGTTGTATAGCTTTTGGGAAGAAGATGAAGTTTGCTAAGCTGATCTTCCTCAAATGTTTCTTCTTATATAGCCATGCTAAACCAATCAGAACTCATCACTTGGCCTTATCCCATTTCCTTCATTTATTTCACGTCTTTCATGCATTTAATGCATGAAGAAAAACTGCAGCTCAAGCTGGCGTGAAAGTCTCCCTTCCACACTCCTTTTTCTGCTTCTATTGACTTTGTTTTATTTCTCAACCAATAAGGCTAATTCCTTTATTGACTTTAGCTTTTCTCTATTTATTGTCTTCAACCGTATGACTTACAAAGTCAATTTTGGCTGCAATGGTCACGTGCTAATTCCAGTTCCAGTTCACCTATTCAACCTGAGACCACAGCTCGCCCATTCTAATTCAATTTTAATTCGCCAACTTAAGATTTGGCAATTTACTTGCTGATTTCCTTTTCTTGGCGATTACGTTGAGATTTGGCGAGTAGCTTTTGCCTTTCTCACCAACTAGGCCATCATTTGCCCTTCTATATGGGCGATCACATTATTCGCCATACTATCTCATTGGGCGATCACCACATGATTCATTTGGGCGATCAGAGCCCTCTCATCACTTGGGAGATCACCTTACCAATAACTTGGCGAATTGACCTATTCGCCAATATCGCCACTAAATCAACTCGCCCTTATCATTTGGCGATCATCCCCTTGCTCGCCCATTGGCGAGCTGCTCCATATACTCGCCCATACATTTATTTTTTCACCGAAATTGCTCCATTCACATCTTAAATTAAGGAGCTTTTCACCCAAATGGAAATCAATATTTATTATTTACTTCATTTCCATTATCCATTTTATGAACTTAAGGTCTACAGTAGTATAGAATCAGGTCTTACACAGTTAAGTACATATCCAAATTTTGGTACTCAAATTAGAATTTTACAATTATTCCAAAGTATTAAAGTTACTATAATTGCCAATAATACGGGTACATATTTTATTACAATATTGAGAAATTACTATATGGATTATGTGTCGACAATGCAGACGATCCAGATAGCAATCCACATCAGCAATGTTTGACATGCAAGCGTGTACCTTGTAATATAATATGTATATATATATATGAGGGATCTACTTACACATGTGTAAAACTGTCACATCCCGGAAACGTGGGAGTTTTGGGCTAATTTTTTTTTACATTTAATATTAATTTCTTACTTGGGTTGCATTCCTGCCAGTATCTCGTCACACTTTTTTAACCACAGAAACATCATAATATTTCATTCACATTATATGGACCTATTCCTCAGAATAACGTTTACATTCATACGATATCGATTACATCCCAAAAGTATTATTTATATACAAATATCTGTGCCATACAGGATGTCTGGTATCGAAATATGAGTATACCTTACGTAAGTACAAAAAGTAGCCGGAGGAGAGACGTATCCCTCAGTCTACATCATATGCGCAACAGGCAACGAGATGATCACTGCAAATAATCTGGTAGAGTAGGGGGGTGAGCTTTTTGGAAAGCCCCGTAAGAAATGCATTTAAAATAATCATAGCATCGATATATGCAGAAACAAATGCCATAATAATGCATTTCATACTTTAAAACATTGTATGAATTCTTTAATACATATATATCAAAATTCATACTTGATCAAACATGCATCTTACTTTAAAAATTTAATATCAAAAGTAATAAAACATATCATACAGTTCTTGGAGACTAGGCAGAATCATATAGCCAGTATGCGGTCATGACACTTACTTCATCCTCCGAAGAGGGAACGGAATACCTATGGCCATAGTATGGGCTGTAGACCTGATCAGAGTCGTACAGCGAACATACACCACGAAGGACCAACCTACCCACAAAGGATGGAAACATACACAATGTGGGCGAGGACATGCACGACGTGGCTAAACTTATGCCACAATGTGGCACGCATGACAAGCAGTAACATAAACTATAGGAAGGCCTTAGTCTCAAAACTTACTTATGTAACATCTTAAATCATACAATTGATATAAAATAGTAAGGACCGGACGTGCCAGGATCTAAGTTAGCTTAGGGTTTGCCACTCCGATACTTTTTTCAGAAAACATATTTATTTCATGTCATACTTAAAACATTATAGAAAAATATGCATAGAAATTATAAGATTCATTTAACAAATTAACAAAAGATCATGAAAATTTATTTCGGAATGAAATTCATGCTTTAAACATTTCTTTAAAATTTACGATAAAAGTAAGGGACACCATCACAACTTTAAATTACATCCCTTACCTTAGCACACTGTAGAGCAACGTCTTATGTTGCACCCACGTGCTTCTTATCTTTTCGAATTATAAACTGCAATATAACAGTTTTACTGTAATTAATTTTCAGTATAACTTATAAAAATTTCTTTTGCTTATCTAGCTACTATTTATCTCATCATTATTCATAATATTAACATTTCCTATGATTTTCTCATACGTAAATATTTTATTTGCTTTTCCTTTCTTGTTTTGGCATCATTAGCCTTTTTGCTAAGTCAACATTTCCTCAAAGATTGCATGGCCGAATGTCCTCCTTAGATGACTAAGCTTATTTAGCTTATGTCTTATATTTTCTTCTATGATATTTATGTACTTTATCCATGTATATTTCCAGCCAATTTCTCCCATTTTCTGCTTTAAAACGCATTATTCCTCTTAGTCCATTTTTGTGGCCGAATGGCCTTGGTTAAATTTAGGTATCTTCTCCACTTAATGTATATATGTATCACTTATTTTCCATGTAGGTCAACTTAACCTCTATTGGTTCTTTTCTTTTCCTTTATTTTTCTGCCACTTATATCCAAACCGAGAGCTCCCTTTTCTTTTTATTTTCCAGCCCAAGTTGGCTTTATTTTGGCTAGGTAGTTTACTCCTTTAAAATGTCTATATGTATTAACTTCATTGGTACTATACCTAGCTATTTAGTCAACCTAAACTTAACCCTCTCTTTCATCTTTTTCTTTCTTTTCTGTTATTTACTGCCCAGGCGTGAGCTTTCTTCACTTTCTGTTTTCCATTTACGTTGGATCCCATTTGGTTCCTACATCATGGTCATATCTAGTACATCTAAGGTTGCCAAAAGTCTAGTATTCACACACACAAAGTCAACCAAGGCTAGCCTTTTCTTTTCTCTTTAATTTTTCATTTCTTGCGGCTGTAACATTATCCATATTCTTCATCCCTATTTTCAGTTGTACAAGCCTAATTTTTATGTTCCTTCTTCCAGCCCTTTTTGTTGACTAAGGTCACCTCTTTTCTTTTCTTATTCTCCCCCTTAGCTCACGTAACTTCCTTCAACTAACATTTATTTATTTTCTACTTCATTGCTGTCCAAATCGACAACATACTTCTTTCTTTTCTGTTTTGTATATTATTTTTTTTATTATTATAACACTACCCTACATACTATACTTTTAGGCTATTAATTTTATACTCTTTCCTCATCTAAAAGTCAGCAACCAGTTCAGTCCTATTATCAAATTTTTCTTCATTTTCGGCTGGACTTTATAGTCACACATTCCCTTTGCATTTTCAGATACACAACCAGCCAATTTATTTTCTTTCTTCCAGCCATTTTCTTTGACTTTATGGAGCACCATTTTATCGATTCATTTTTCTTCTTCTTTCCCCCTTGGCTCACGTAACCTTCATTCAACATTAACCTCCATCATCCTTCTTCAAACAGAATTTATTTCTTGATTGTTTCGGTTCATGTATTACTGGTTTTCCATTTTCACGTAAATCATCATCACATCATCTTATTTTCATTCTAAATCCTCCTAACTGAACTAGAATTTTCATCCTATATATGTTTACTTCTAACAAGGCTATAACCAATACATTCTTGCTCACTAAAGGTACAATTTAAGGAACAATCATCTTAAAAACTGATACTGGAAATTTACCTGTGTAAAGAAGCAATCTGTGCATGTGAATCTCTTCCTGTTTTGAAGGTTTTTATGCTAGCTTCTTTGAGGTTTTTGGAAGCTTAATATCCAAGGCTTATTTTCCTCCAAAAGCTTGGTTTATTTGCTAAAGGTTAAGCATGGTTTTTGCTATGGATAGAAGTACTTACACGATTTGTAAGAAGCAGAATACTTTCGGTGATGATGTTGGCTGGAGAGGAATTCACGATGGGAAGAGAATTATATAGCACAAAATATATATTTGTTGGACTTTTTTGCCATCTTCATTAAAAGCCCTACTCTATTTCCTATTTCATTTCTTTTGTTTTATACTTCTTGTCCTCCAAGCCGAAACTACACTTTCATTTTCTGTTACAAATTTTTCTTCATGTTTGCAGTCCCACGTTCTTTGACTTCTATGCCAACTTTTGCAGCTAATAAATTTTTCTATCCTTTTCCTTGCTTTTGTTCCCTTATTGTCTATTTTTATTTGTCTTCGGTGGAGCAAAGAAGGTTAACAAAATCAACACTTTTGTCAACCAAATAAAAACGTGGGAAGACTTTCCTTGTCTTCCTTTATTAGTTACTTCATATTTTATTCTCTTGTTTTCCTATTATTCACTTGTCCAAACCGAAGTCATGTTTCCTTTTCTATTATATGCCTTTTATCTCCTTATACCGTCCCCCTCATTTGACTCTCCAAGTCAAGCTATTTAATCTTCTTTGTTTCTTCATGCCACACCATTTTTCTGATTTATTCCAAATCAGAATTTTCCAACATTCATTTAATTATTTATTCCATCCTTTATGTAATATGTTTCCATACTTATATTTATCATCAAAAATTAAAATTTTCTATGTAAAAGACACTATTTCTTTTATATTTAATTTCTCAAAATATTATCAATAATTTCTTTATTGATAATTAATTCATGTAGATGTACAACTATAGTATAAGATAACGAGTTCTCACAAAAACAAATTTGTTTTACACAATTTTATATCTTCATATAGGATTAATATTTTTGCAAATCAACCGTTGGATTTAACAACCTACTCATATTTATTATGTATGTAAATTTTTGAATCAATCTGCTATTTCTATCATTTTAATCGAGAATTGTATTTTTTTCAATATATATCAACGGTTGAAATTTTATTTTATAAACTAAATAGTTAGACATATTCGATTAATTTGAAATTTGGCATGCATGATCTATGTGAATAGAACATAAAATTCAACGGTCGATTAAAAAATTATAAATCATATAAAAAGATATGAAAGTGTGTAAAACTAAATTTGTTTTACACATGTGTAAGTGGATCCCTCCTCATATATATATATATGTGTGTGTGTGTGTGTGATTTCATATGTGCATAATCTCAATTATTTATTTATGTATTAAATTGGTGGTTGCTTGCACAAATTTAAATATTTTTTTTTATGTAAACCACAAATATCCTCATTCGTTTTAACGATCTGAGACTAATCTTACTTAGGGCTTAGTCATAGTTAAGGCTGTTCACCCTTCCTCAAAGGCGTATTTAGTGGGGATCAAATCCGATAGCTCTTCTCACAAATTTAAATAGTTTAATATTTTAGAATTAAAATTTAATCGAAAGTCAAAATATTTAATAGTTTCCAAAATAACTTTAATAACTCCAATTATTTTTATAATATGTATTTACTGTCAATTAGATAAATATTCAAATTAATTGGTAGTCAAATTTTAATTTCATATTTATTCTAGAGCATTAAAATTACTATAATTTTGTCAATAATAACTTTTATGGGATTTGATATTAAACTCAAGACAAATGGGTTCATACTCATGATGTAATCGGATTTTTGCTTGTGAATATAAATATTTTAAATGATAGCTTGTGATCCATATGTAGTTTAATAACACATTTAATTTTAATATTTAAATAATAACTAATTGTCACTATTATTTTTTAATTATTTGGATTATTAATTTTGTTACTTAAACATTATTTAATTATATAACTAATTAAATGATTAATAATTACAATTATAATTTAATATATAATTGGTCATACATTTAACTTCAAATTCAAAATTTTATATGTGCATAATCTGAATTATTTATTTATTTATTTATGTATTAAATTGACAGTTGTTTACACAAATTTAAGTAGTTTAATATTTCAGAATTAAACTAATTCAAAAGTTAAAACATTTATAAGTTTTCAAAATGACTTTCATAGCCCAAAATACTTTTATAGTATGTATTTACTGCTAATTATATAAATAACCAAATTAATTAGTTGTCAATTTTGAATTTCATATTTATTCCAAATTTTATTACAATAAATTTAATCAACTATAATATAGGATTTAAAATATATATAGTAATTACTACAAAGCTTACATGTTGACAATACAGACTATCCACATAGAAATTCACATTCGCAAAACTTGACACACAAGTGTAGGGATGTAAACAGGGTGGGTACCCGTGAAATTTGAGGTACTCGAACCCAAACATGATTATATTTTAAAATATTCGAACCGATTAAATATCTAATTATTTTGATTTTTACTACTAGAATCTTACCCATTTAATATAAGAACTACCCGTTTAACTGCCTAAATCTACTAAATACCCGTTTATTAAATCAAAATTTGACTTTTAAATTTAAATTTAAAATTAATTTTAAGAAAAATTAAATTAATACATTTAAATTAACTCATAAAATAAATTAATATTAAAAATTATAATTAAAATACTTAATGAATTAATTTAATTAAGTATTATATTAATAATAAATATTTTATAAATAAAAATCACTACCCGAATCCTACCCAAACCCATGACGGGTAGTAAAATTACTATCCAAACAAGATTATTAACTATCTAAACCTTACTTAATCAGGTCGGGTAATACTGGGTACCCGTTTATAGGGTACCAATTTACATCCCTATGCAAAAGTGTAACTTATAATGTAATATATATGATATGATGTGATGATGGTCTGATACCTTCTTCTAAGTTAAAAAAAATTAAAATTGTTAATAATTAAAAAAAATAAAGATTTAGAGCGTTGGCAACATAATCATGTTGCAAATTTCATCGCAAATGACATTTTTCTTTTAAAAAAAATAAAATTTTAAATGTAATTGTTAAAAAGTGAACAAAAAAAAATAAAGATTTGCACTTGCGATAGAATTTCATTGCAAACCATTGCTAATGCCCATTATATATGTTAAATATAAATGTGATAAAGATCATTGTAAGAAATTTTTTTAAAAAAAAAACCTCTTTTGAGGCATTATTGATGGAATCCCGTTGCTAATGCCCATTTAATTTGTTAAAAATAAAAGTGACAAATATTGTGATGAGAAATTAAAAATAAAAACTATTTTGGGGCGTTAACGATAGAATTCTGTCGCTAATGTCCAATTTATTTATTAAAAATAAACATGAAAAATTTTGATGTGAGAAATTTAAAAAAAAAAACTATTTTAAGGCATTAGCAACAGAATTTTATCAGTAATTCCCATTTAACTTGTTAAAAATAAAAGTGAGATTTTTTATCCAGAAAATTAAAAAAAATTCTGGAGTATTGCAAGGAATTACTTCGCTAATACAGTTGCACCGAATCTCCTTTTTTGTATGAGCGGTTGAGCAAGGATTTAATGTCGAAATATCATCCGACGCAAATTAGCAGCAAAATTCTGTTGCGAATCACTTAAAAAGACTACTCTCAAATTTTCGATGGAATATCGTTGCAAATTTGTCGCTATTGTGATTTTTTAGCAAAGGAAAAATTTTGTCACAAATTGTATAGCTAAAAGTGTATTTTTTTTTGGTAGTGTTGTAGTGTTATATAAATATGTAAAAGTCAAAGTTTTTGGTTAAAAAAATCATATGTTGATAGCTTAATTTTTTGACACGTAAGAATAAATTAATTTTAATTTTCTATCAAATAATCTTATTAAATTAATAATTTTTAATCAAAATTATCCTAAATTTTAAAAATCTTTTTCTCAAAAAATTAAAATTGGGTATTTGAGTCTGTATATTTTAGCATTTAATTAAACTTTCTATTTTTATTCCATTCCGTTTTCAAATTTTTGTTCTATTTAACAATTTTGTTTCTTCCTTTTAAATTGTTTATTCGTTCAAATATCCCATATGAAAAAAATTCATGTTTGTTCATTCATTAAATTTTTATTTGTATTTTTAATTGTGTTTACCATTGATTAACTAATTTTTTCTTTTATTCGTGTTAGGCTTGAAAGTAACTGAAACTCAAAAATTCGGATGTTTCTTTCATAGAATTCACATCTTCTAAAACTATGAAGGTAAAATTGTTGGCATCGAAATTTGGTAGATAAACTGCTTCAAGTACATGTCAGGCCCTCACACACTAGTTCCTTTATAATAATACTCCGCCTGTGTGAGTTAACGCAGCCGGTCCCAAGCCCGGGTAAAGGAGGAGGGTGGCGGTAGGTTTGGACAATCAGCCTTAAAAACTAGTCCAATCTCATGAAATGAACCAATATCAAAACATCGTTGGGGCGTCCCCTACACAGCGACGCGCTGCATCGGAGCCCGGGTGTAGTGAAAAGTGGGCAAGGGTTGCTAGGTCGTCGCCCGGAAGTGACGCGCCACATCGACGCCTGGATGTGGTGTTAAATAGGCAAAGGTTCCCACACCACAATGGACGGGGGTGGGTAAAGAAGTTAGTCCATAACCATAAGCTTAGGTTAGGATCTTGGAATATAGGTACGCTTAGTGGTAAGTTAGGTGAGATTTGTGAGGTTATGAGTAGGAGGAGGGTTAACATCTTGTGTCTCCAAGAGACCAAATGGGTTGGGGAAAAGGCTAGAGAGATAGCACCTTGGCAATATAAGCTTTGGTACACAGGGAAAGATAGAGACCGAAATGGAGTAGGTATCATTATAGATAAAGAGTACCATAAGGATGTTGTACAGATTAAGAGACAAGGGGATAGGATTATTTTGGTTAAACTAGTTTTAGAAGAAGAGGTGTTGAATGTCATTAGCGTGTATGCACCCCAGATAGGACTTGATGAGGTTAGTAAACGACAGTTTTGGGAGGATTTAGATAAGGTAGTACAAGAAATACCCATAGGAGAAAACCTTTTTATTGGCGGTGATCTTAATGGACATGTAGGTACAAGTAGAGAGGGTTTTGAGAGAGTACATGGGGGTTTTAGTTATGGTGTAAGAAACGAGGAAGGAGATGCTATTTTAAATTTTGCTTTATCTTATGACCTAATCCTAGCAAATACATTGTTTAAGAAGAGAGATTCTCATCTTATAACCTTTAGAAGTGGACCAAGAGCAAGTCAGATAGATTTCTTTTTAACTAGGAGTAGGAATAGACATAGATGTTTGGATTGTAAGGTTTTCCCAGGTGAGAGTGTTACTGCGCAACATAGACTCTTAGTTCTAGATATGAAGATAGATAGACGACATCGAAGGAACCAACAAAAAGGAATTGAACGGATTCGATGGTGGAAGCTAAAAGAAGATTGTCATACAACATGTAGAGATAGTTGGATTCGAAAAGAGGCTTGGACAACAGAAGAGAACCCAAATGTAATGTGGAATAAGATGGCAAAATGCATTCGGGAGGTAGGCAAAGAGACATTAGGAGTATCAAACGGAAAAGTGCCGACTGGAAAGGACACAACATGGTGGACTGCAGTAGTAAAAGATGCTATAAAGACTAAGCGAGAGCATTACAAGGCTTTAAAGAAGAACAATATAGAAGAGAGTTTTTCGGAATATAAGGTAGCAAGAAAGGAGGCAAAGAAGGCTGTGGCAGAAGCTAAGACGAGGGTTGCGAAAGAGATTTACGACAAGTTGAACACAAAGGAGGGAGAGAAAGGATATACAGATTGGCGCGAGCAAGAGAAAGGAGGAGTCGCGACCTAGGAGTCGTGAAATGTATTAAGGATGAGCATCAAAGAACTCTCGTTAAAGATAATGACATTAAGGACAGGTGGCGAGATTATTTTAACAAATTATTTAATGATGGACAAAATAAAGTTTTGGATAATATTTCGGTGCCTCTTAAGGATTTAAATCGGTGCTTTATGCGTAGAATCCAAGAGACAGAGGTAAAAGATGCACTAAAGATGATGAAGAATGGAAAAGCTGTTGGACCTGATGACATCCCAATTGAAGTTTGGAAATGCCTTGGAGATGTAGGAGTTAGGTGGTTGACAAATCTATTTAATAAGATTTGGCACACTAACAAAATGCCAGAGGAATGGAGGAAGAGTGTCTTAGTACCTTTATATAAGAACA
This sequence comes from Heritiera littoralis, assembly GCA_031772115.1. Lineage (NCBI taxonomy): Eukaryota > Viridiplantae > Streptophyta > Magnoliopsida > Malvales > Malvaceae > Heritiera > Heritiera littoralis. The sequence goes on along the minus strand of JAPDPK010000006.1, from coordinate 9,331,098 downwards.
AGGGAGATATTCAAAGTTGCGCCAACTACCGAGGCATAAAATTGATGAGTCACACGATGAAACTATGGGAGAGAGTGATAGAACGGAGATTAAGAAAGAATGTATAGATATCGAAGAATCAATTTGGTTTTATGCCGGGTCGATCAACTATGGAGGCAATATATTTGCTTAGACAACTTATGGAGCGCTTTCGAGTAATGGGTAAAGATCTTCATATGGTCTTTATAGATTTGGAGAAAGCATATGATAAAGTGCCTAGGGAGGTACTCTGGTGGTCCTTAATGAAGAAAAGAGTTCCTTTGAAATATATTAAACTAATTAAGGACATGTATAGAGGCGCAAGGACACATGTGAGGACAGGTGGGGGGAAAACAAGTGAGTTTCCTATCACGGTGGGATTACACCAAGGGTCTGCGTTGAGTCCATTCTTGTTCGCGGTAGTTATGGACGAACTGACAAAATCCATCCAGGATAAGGTGCCCTGGTGTATGATGTTTGCAGATGATATTGTCCTATGTGCGGAAACTAGAGCGGAGATCAATACAAAGTTAGAAGTATGGAGACAAACATTGGAATCAAAAGGATTTAAACTAAGCAGAGTGAAGACTGAATACATGGAGTGTAAATTCAGTTCTAACCGACTGGAAGAGCATGATGTAGTGAAGTTAGATGGGGTGGCGATACCTAAGCGGGATCATTTTCGATACTTGGGATCAATAATACATATGGATGAAGAGATTGATGGTGATGTGACCTATAGGATCCAGGCTGGATGGAGTAAATGGAGAAGTGCTACAGGTGTGTTGTGCGATAAAGGAATTCCTACATGGTTGAAAGGCAAGTTTTATAGGACAGTTTTAGACCAACATTGTTATATGGTAGTGAATGTTGGGCGACTAAGAGGCTACATACACAAAAGATGAGTGTAACAGAAATGAGAATGTTACGGTGGATATGTGGATATACAAGAAAGGATAGAATGAGAAATGATGATATTCGTAAGATGATTGGAGTGGTATCTATCGAAGACAAAATGTTTGAAAATCGTTTACGTTGGTTTGGACATGTAAGACGTAGACCTGTAGATGCTCCAGTTAGGAGAATAGAGGCTATGGATGTTGAGAGAAGGGTTAAGACTAGAGGAAGACCGAAAAAGACTTGGAAGGAAGTAGTTTGGAAAGACATGGAGGTTTTAGAATTAGATGAGCAAATGGCCTTGAATAGGAATCTATGGAGGCAGAGAATACATATGGACGATCTAACGTGATTTTAGATATTGATTCATATAGCCTACCCCAATCTATTGGGATAAAGGCTCTGATGATGATGATGATGATGATGCTCTGATTGCTTGAATTGCAATGTAGATAAGCTACCATAAGTTTTTTACTTAGAGGATTACGATTGCTTATAGTTTATGGTTTTTCTGCAAAGCTACTTCAGTATCTATAGGAGTATAAGCAACCAGGCAAATAGGTTCAATTTGTTTAAGCTCTTTAGAAATTCTCTTTCTCCCTATGGTGATCGTATTAATATTTATTTTCCTTGGTTGGAAATGAGAAGTAGAAAGTTTGAAAATTAGCAAACTCGGGAATAGATGTTTTATTTGGTTGTATTGTTATTTGTTAATACAATCAAATTCAAATTTCATTATTTTTTAACAATGACAAAGGATAAACATGTTGAACTACTCTGTAAATATATATATATATATATATATATATATTTACTTCTTTGTAATTAAAGCTTTGGATATATAATTGAGTTATATAACATTTTGGTAGCAAGATATTCCCTGCTTACTTGAATAAATAAAACCCATCAATTATCCAAAAATAGTCTCTTTTTATATATATATATATATTTCAAGTTTTAACTTCATTTTATTTCAAGTTTTAACTTTTTTGTTTTCTTCTATTTTCTTATTGTACATTTTTATTAGTTTTCTTTAAGTAAAATGGATAGCATAAGCAATAGATTTCAAATAAAAATTTCGTGAAGGAATTGATTTACTTCAAAATATATGCGTTGGATATATCTGTTAAGTTTTAACTTCAAAATTCAATTTAAATGTATCTCAAAAAAATATTATATAAACCTCATCGAAAGAATATGAGATTCAACAAATGCATGAAGAAGAAAAACAACAAACAAAAAACGCAAAGATAGAAACTAAGACCTATTGTGTGGAAATACAAAAACTTATGGTATTGGCCCTAGACCTATTACTTAGAAAAGCAAGAACCTATGGTATAATTTGATTGAATGTAGAAGAACGCTACAAGGAAAACCTTAATAAGTTCAAGAGTTCTTAGGAGAACCAAAAAGAAAAATCTCTCAATAAAAATCTGAAGTCTATATTGTTATTATTCATTCATATTCTCAAAGGGTTACAAGTCTATCTGAAGGTAAATAAAAGAAACTCTAAAATGTATATCATTAGGTTATTTCCCCAAGATAAAAGTCTAAATTAAATTAAACATTAAATTAAATAGAATTGTTAGGGTATGCAATCTCAGCAAACATAAGCCTAATAAAATAATAAGCCTAAAGAAATCCTAATAAAACAATAAGTTTAGAAATCCAACAATAAAGATATGGGGTTTGATACAAAGTTTAACCCAAGTATGCACTTGCAGAAGGTGTGCAACCAGCCCAAGATACAATCCAACCCAATCCAAGTATGCCAACTAGTTCAAAGGTAATCTTAGCACAATAGTATTGTACTATCTTGGACTTCTTGATCTTGATGTGTCATGATCCGATTACCAAAAATCAGAACTAAATTTTTTTCTTTAAATATAATTGGTTGGGCTGTCTATCATGTCCTCACTCAGATTTATCATTTATTAACTATTTATATTCTGTATTTATTCGACCGATTCATTCATCAACCTCATATTTACATTCAATACATTACAGTTCCATCTACATCCTATACATGATCATATATACAACATAGTACTGCACAAGGGTAGTTTGAACATATAAAAGGTAAAACAGTATACCTCTACGGTGTTCCACTAATTGCCTAGGCGTATTGTAGTCAAGATTCTCCTATGCTAAGAAAGAAATTACTACAGGTAATCTGGGAGGAAAATAAGGGGGTGAGCTTACGCCCAGTAAGAAATATATATAAAAGAGCTTATACTATGCATATCTATATGTGTGTATCTTAGAACATGCTCTTAGACTCTGAATCATTAATGACACAGTATTTGGGCACACTATAGGAAAGATACTATAATCAGTTAGATAACTAGGCTGAGTACAGAAGGATGCTTTAAAGCACCTCACTTGTCCCAATCTCTAGTTCCGACTATAGGGAGTTTATTGAAAATTCTTCGATCACACAGTTCAGTAGACACTTAGAAAATTGTACAGTAAATAGCTTCCAGTAAACAGTACAGTAATCACTCTGACAAAACAGTTCAATAAATACTTCGTATATGGTACAGTAAGCATTTTCATTAAACGGTATGAAAATCAATCCAATAAAATATGTTTAGTAAACACTCAAAAATCAGTTTAGTAAACAGTATAATGGAGACCAAGCAACACCCGATAGAATTATGCAATATAAGCATCCCAAAAGGGAATAATTGTATGACATATGGCCATAGTCAAAAAGGATCCACAGAGTACATGGGTCAAGCGATAGCTATGGGTGCTGAAGACGTGACTAAGGTCAATCAGCAACAGATCACACACTCAGAATAGCATGATATACCCGAAGGCTACTATAGGGCCAACAGTCTCAAAACAGTTCATAAATCAGTCAGAATTGTTTACGGAGATAAATTTAGTAAATCATATCTTCAGTCAGTTCATAAAGCTTTAAAAGCAATAACAACTGCAATTGAAGTATAAAAGTTCACCAAATATTCTCAGCTCAGCAGACAGTATTCAAAATATTTTATTTACATATAAAAGTCACACTAAAACTTATGTACCTTAAAAAAGGGGAAAATCATCAAAAATCCCTCCAAAAATTGAGTTACAAATCTGTGCACACTTATTAGTCTACATGGAACCTTAACCGAATCAAACCTTCATGTTACTCCCTTTTGTAAATATAGTGTCAAATGGTGATTTTAAGGTTTTTTGTTTAATTTAGAAATTTCGACAACATAATAGTACTACTTATGCTAACTTTTTGACACGAAAACATAGTTTAATAATCACAATTTCAATGTCTTAATTTCAATCCAATCACAACATTCAATCTCATAAAAGTCCATTTTCATCATTTTCATGTAACACAGTATCCCTACGCCTCTTACATATATCCCTTATCACTCGTTTTTCACAATATTGCCCCGGCAGCACCAGTATATACTCCTCACTTCCGAGCTGCAAAACACCTCACACATAGTCAATGCTTCACACTTCATTTATAAAAAGTATTTAACTCCTTGAGGCCTACTACATTGCCTACTGTGGCTATATATTCAATCTACTTCTTATCGGTGCTTACTAGGGATGGCAATGGGTACCCTATAAACGGGTACTCGGTGCTACCTGACCCGTTTAAGTAGGATTAGGGTAGTGTATAATCGGGTTCGGGTAGGGTTCGGGTAGTGAAATTACTACCCGTCACGGGTTAGAGTTAGGGTAGGGTACGGGTAGTTACCTTAGGGTACCCGCTACCCAAACCCGATTATAAATAATAATTAATTAATACAATACTTATATTTTTTATATATCAATTATTTATTATTAATGTTTTATTTAATTAAATTAAATCATTATATATTATAATTATGATTTTTAACTTTAATTTATTTTTATGAGTTAAATTAAATTTATTAATATAATGTTTTAATTAAGTTATTCTAAAATTAATTTTAATTTTAAATTTAAAAATCAAACTTTGACTTAATAAACGGGTAGTTAAACGGGTTCGGGTAGTTAAACGGGTATTTATATTTTATAGGGTTAGGGTTCGGGTAGCATAAATAAAAATAATCGGGTAGTTAATCGGGTTAGGGTATTATTAAAGTTAATCGGGTTCGGGTTTAGGTATCCCAAATCTAGCAGGTACCTGACCCGTTTACATCCCTAGTGCTTACACTGTAACTATCGTCAAAACACCTCCTTTTTGGGTTCCGACTTCACCAACAGTCTTGTAGTAATTTATACATTATTCTAGAACCCAAATTACATTGAATTGAGCATGGTTTCACCATGCCCTTCACTTGGCAAAATTGGATTCTGTCTCCTACACACTTCATTTCTTCAATTTAAGCTTAAATTCATGTTCTATACATTGTCTACATTAATTCTACATCATTTTTGCATGAAACTTGTCACGACCCGGAGACCGCGACTTTCACTCGATTCTTATACTTTTCTTAGTCTACAAATTTATGGACTAAATTTTTCTTTTTCATTTTAAGGTTTGTATTCGGTGTCAGTGTAGTTACTATACTATCTAGGTGACTTATAGTCATTCCATTTAAATATTAAACAAACACGGAAACGGTTCTTAGTTACATCCCGACTTGTTAAACAAAATATGTACTGTGCATCAATTAAAGTCATACATGTAAACAAGTATTTTATAAGTCCCATATACCTCAGAAAACTAGTACCAAGTCCATACACCGTCTTCGATGCCCACTTAGCAGCTCACACGGCAGATATTAACTTCAATAATCTGAAAGAGATGAAATTTAGTGGGGTGAGCAAAACCACGGCTCAGTAAGATACTAATATAAATACAGGAGTAGGATTACATTGTCTTAAACTGCAATACTTAAACTTGCAATGATGCAATTACAGTTAATCCTTTCTCATCGATACATCTCATTATTACTTCTCATTTTCACTTTTCATTTCATAATCATACTCTGGTATGCTATCATCTCATATCAGTTCTCATATTTACCTTTCATTTCATAATCATATTTCTGTATTCTATCATCTCTTATCAATTCTCATATCATCTCTTATCAATTCTCATATTGTGGATCATGATCACAGTGGTACGAAGTTAGAATTCTCTTCGTGTATTTCTATATTCATGTTTCATATCATATCATGACATCATATCGATGAAATATCGCTACCACTGAGTCATGATGCTCCTCATATATTCTTCATGTTTAATTGAGATATCCTATCAAGTCATTTTACATTTAACAATCATATTCCCGTCTTATATCAATTCATATCACTTATCGTATGGGAAATTTATGATCACGATAGAGTAAGATCAGAATTCTCTTCGTATCAATCTTATGTTCATATTTCATATCGTGTCATGTCATCGTATAGATGAAACATCATTAACGTCTAGTCATGACATTCCTCATGGAATTCTCATATACTAAGCATATTATCATATCAGGGTTTAATATGCAATTCATGAAATTTTTCTGTATAAACCGCTATCTTTTCAAATCATATCATATATACTTTAGGACATGCTCAACATATGAATTTTCAATTCATTTCTAATTTGCCTTAAAGACATGATAGAAACATGTTCATTTTCAGTTCATGTATTCGTTTTCGGAGCATGTTTAAAACATGTGCGGTTTTAAAACATTTTTCATATACTATAAATCATATCAGGTTTAGAGTTCATATCAAATCAGTCTATACTCTAAACCGCATGTCATTTCAAATTCGACACAAAATCTTATATAAATCATGTAAGTGTCGAAATCATTTATCATGTACTTTTAAAACATTTACTATAAATCATATCAGGTCTAGAGTTCATATCAAATCAAACTATACTCTAGACCGCATATTATGCCATGTTCGACACAAAATCACACATAAATCATATAAGTGTCGAAATCATATCTCATGGGCTTTTAAAACATGTTTAAAACATGTACTGTTTCAAAACATATTTCATTTCAAACTTGTTTCATATACAATATAAATCATGTCAAGTCTAGAGTTCATATCAATAAAATCATACTCTAGACTTCATATCATATCGGTTAGAGACTAGGCTAGATCCCTATCATCTCTATCAATAAAGACTTAAATCACTGTAGCTAGCAGTGAAATCATATCATCGTCCCCTGGAAACCAACTAGGGCGCTATCTATGGCCATAAACCTCATCTCTCTCAGCCCCACTGATCAGGCGTGACTGAGACCTGTCCACGACTATTGTCGGACAAGCATATCTGCCTAATGAGCAAAGCTCCAATTAGGCGGTTTCCACTATGCTTTATTGAATTTAATTCTTTTAGGGTGCCTACAGTCTCATAAAACATTTAAATCTTTAGCTTTTCTTTTTAAAATCATGTAAAGCATATGGTGAAGTTCTTTAAGAGGTTTCGTATATAAAAATACGTATATACCATATACTTTCTTTTTAAAGCTAATCTATACTTTATAGCATTTATATAAATGCTATTATAACATCTAAAACTATAGCAAATTATGCTTAAAAGCGATGCTATGAAATCATTTCCGTATGTAAATTTGATAATATTTTCATCAAATACAGAGAAGCGATTCATTCAACTTTATCACCATCAACTATTCGATTTCAAGACTTTCTTTCTGTCAAATCAGTAAATCACTATTTAATTCATTCACTATTCATTTAATTTAGTATTCAATTTTGCTCAGTACTCAATTCATTCGGAAATCGAATCACTTGGTATTCAGACCATTCGGTATTCAATATCCTTTCTCAATCGTCATCAACTATTATAATAATCATTTATACATCTCATCATCAATATTAGGATCGCTTCATTTGTATGAATCCTTTAAGTTTCTATAAGCATTTAAACATCATTTTCTAAATAGTCATCAAGTTACCGAAATTATGCAAATAATAATGTCATCATTCAATATCTGTTCCAAAATCGACATCGAGGATAACAGAATCACAAAATCGATAGTCACTTATCAAATCCATTTATGATTTGATCTATTGATACATGTTCATCATTTCCGAATTGAGGTTCAATTTCATTCACTATCACAAAATCGTATCTAAATCCTCAAATCAATTTTCATGTGGCCTTTATGGTTTTATCCGAACTTATGCAATTGTCGATCTTATTATTCAAGATCTATTCTAAGGTTATAAGCACAATCATCTTTTCACATATTTATCACTCATTTCTTTGAATCCATAATTGATCGGATTGTATCGTAATTCAATCTCCATTTCGATCTCTCGAATTTGTCCATATTATCACGTTCGAAATTATTTCAAAAATCAAGAAACCGAACTCGGTAAATTCTGGAAATCACTACTCCGTTAAGAGCTTCACAATCTAATCATTTAACCATCAATTTTCAACTATGATCTTCTCTTCAAGGTAATATCGTATAATCATCGTTACTTCCATCAATACTCCAATTATCGATATTCCACCTCAATTTCTGCTCGATAGTCAACTTATAATATTAAAATAACTCGAATCATCAACTCTATAAGATTCACAACAAAATTTCTCACATTATTGTGCTCATCCATTAACCTTCTCAACTATTTAAAAATCCATTTTTTTTTGACACAGTAATATCCTTTCAAGCTTATCTTCGATAATTCTTTCAAAATTCCATTTAGATGAGAAATTAATATTTTTCCTTAAACATTTTCGTGGAAATTTCGGCAGCATAACGACTTAATTTCCTCTAAACCTCCTGCAAGAAAATACAATTTATACTTGCAGCCGTTGATTCTCACCAATTTTTACCTCTTACTAAGACCTCCACCATCAGTTGTGGGTCCTCTTAGCATTTTTAGCAAATCAATTTAAATGAATGCATCATATATAAAAAAATCATAATTCCCACATACAATATAAAGCTACTAATGCTTTATAAAAGTATCTTACTTGGTGTTGAAGCTTAGCACCTTGACGAGCTCCTAGCATCGTCGGACACCAAATCACGTCTTTGTCACCTCCGCTACAATTTCAACAACACCAATTGCACTTGCATAAATACATATTAATAAACTTATTCAATAAATATAAATCAATTTATTGTTTCTTCCTTACCAATTTCTTTTCTTTTCCTTTTCTTCTCTTTCTTTTTCCTTTCCTTCTTCTTCTTCTTCCTTCTTTTCTTTCTCCTTTTCTTTTCTTTTCTTCTTTCTTTTCTTTTTCTTTCCTTTTTCTTTTCTGTTCTGTTTTTTTTTTTGGCTTGAACCGGTTCGGACCGGTTCAGGCCGGTTCGGGCCGGTTCACCTTCGCCTGGCCGGTTCAGCCACCGGCGGTCACCCTCTCCGTCGGTTCAAGCCTCCCACAGCTAGTCGACATCGTGAGGATGCCGGATCTGGCCTCCGTTTCTCGATCGGCGGCGCCGGCGGTAGCAGATCTGGGACCGGCGACGGCGGCTCCTCTCTTTTCTCGCCGTTTTCTTCACTGTCGGGCGTTCCTCCCTCCAGATCTGGCTTCACCGGGGCTTCGCAAGGCAGCGGCGACCGGTGGATCGGCCGGCGTCGCCTCCTTTCCTTTTTCCTTCTCCTTTCGGTTTTCCTTCCTCCCGCTTCGGTCTCCGCCCAATTTTTCTTTCCTTTCCGCCTCGCGCCGTCACCGCTTGCTTCTTCTCCGCCGGTGACGTCGCTCCTCCCTTCCCCTTTCTCTTTTGGCCGGCCGGCAGGGGCTGGCATTCATTTGGCCTTTCTCCTCTGTTTGCAACAGAGGAGAAAGGAAATGGGAAGGGGGGTGCCCGACCCTCCTTTCCGTTCTTTTCTTTTCTTTTTTTTTTCAATATTATTTATTAATATACTTAATTAATAATAGTAAATATACACATTATAATTATACATATAATTATAATTATATATAAATATACCATTATAATATGTATTTAAATACATATTTTTTTTGTATCAAAATACATATACATATTTTTACACTTTTAATACAAAAATAATATTTATATTTATCAAAAGTATATTTATATAATATCATTATATAAATATATCAAAAAAATATTTTTATTTCTTATTAAGTTTTGGATTTCCAAATATCCAAAATTATTTTCTCCATTTTCTTATTTAATTTGGATTTTCATTTATCCAAATTAAATTTCCTCCTTCATTTCTTATTTCCAATTTAATTTTTCCTTTTCATTTCTTATTTAAATTTGGATTTCAATTTGTCCAAATTAAATTTTCTGGATACCTTATATTTATTTAGAAAATTCTCGGTCTTCACAAAACTACATCACATTCATGCATGGGCAAGCTTGGCTGAAACCTTAGGGGGTTGATCCTCATGGTTTTGATGCAATTCAAGCCTAAATACATGCTTAAACACCTTAAACACATAGCTTAATGTGAGAACTCGTTAATTTATACTGCACATGTACGGAATAATAGATTTTAAATAAATTTTTGATATTTTATAAATGTCGAAAGAAAGGCGTGATAGAATCGAAAATTTTGAAGTTATATAAGGGCAAAATTAGTTTTCTCATGAAGTGGTCAAAGTGGACCAAATAAGCCATAATTTGGCTTAAGAAGTAAATTAAATAAATGAGATTTTAAATGGAAAGTGGGCTGGAACAGAAAAGAGAAGGTGTAGTGGCAACATGAGTAAATATGGAGACTTTAGAGGACATTTTAGACTTTAGATAAATTATGTTAGAATTTTATTAATTCAAATTAAATGATGACCAATCAAAATGGACCAACAAAGCTGGTTTCATTAAATTCCAGCTGAGATCTTGCACCGCCTCACAAGAATTGCATTCTGTTTTAGAATTCTTCCCGATTTTGCTAGTTCTTCAAGTGATCTCTCTCATTTCTTCTATGCTAGATCTCTCCTTTTCCTCATGTAATTATTTAAGCCCTCAGACAAAAGTTGTTTCCTACTTAAAAAGCTTCATAAATACCTCAACACCTCAGCTAAATCGTGCAAGAAAATAGCAAGAAAGCCTGTTCTGTTTTAGTCAGTAATGTTTCTTGCACAAGTAAGACAATCTTCAGCTCATGTTTTATGTATGTTGATCGTTGGTTTATGATGTTGTTGACTAAGTAAATGATAGGTAAGGATAAAGTTTAGAAGGAAAGAGTATAGAAATTTCTTAAGGCAGAAATCCTTGATCGTAGATGATGTAAATGGCTGAGGAAAAAGAAATTTTCTGCTGCTACATGCGTGTATGGCGTGAGTTGATGAAGTAGAAATTTTGCTGTCTAAATGAGTAAATATTATAGCATGGCTGAAACAAAGAATAAAGATGGAAAAGAAATGACGAAATGATGTATACAAAAGATAAACTTGTTGTCGAGCAGCCATGGAAACTTAGAAAAACAAAATGGTGTCTAAAAGCTGAACCGAACAGACAAGCAATAGAAATGGACCTAGTGTGAAATGATTGTGTTAAATGGTAGCATGTTAGTTAATAAGGATAGGCTAAATTAATGATAAATGACCAAGACAAAGTGGTCAAAAACAAGGGCTGGTGAGCAAAAAAATAGAGGCTGAACCGAAATAAAAAGTAAAAGCTAGAACCGAAAGGAAATTTGAGGTTAATAAATTTTGTTGACCGATTGTAATAAATGGTGGAATGTTAGTCAATATGTGGGCTGGCAAGAGGTGAAAATAAGGAAAAAAAAAGAAAAGAAAAGAAAGGTTAGATTTGGCTTAGCTAAATGGATAGAAAAATGTGTCAACTATGATTGGTATATATATGTATATATATATACATATATATATATATATAATAAATAAACCACTTATATTTAGCTAAGACTATTCGGCCAAAATAAAGGACAGAGGAAGTGACGTGAATGGTAAAGAAAAATGGGGAAAAATTGACTAACTTGGAAGGCTGAAAATACACAAGGATAAAACAAATGTAATACCATGGAAAATGGAAATTATAAGCCAAATAGGCTTAGTAAATGAAGAGGGATATTCAGCTATAGCAATGCACAAGGGGAAAGGAGGAGAAAATTAGTCAATTAAAGTGGCTGGAAAATATACAAGAGTGTACATACAAATAACAAGAAGACATGATCATAAGCCAAAAAGGCTTATGCATGGAAAATGATATTCGGCCATGCAAGCTTTAATGAAAATGTTGACTTGGTAAAGTGGCTAATGATGCCAAAATAGAAAGGTAAATAAATGAAATATACATTTAGCATAGGAAATTCATACGAGATTCTAATATTCTAAGTAATAAGAATTAGACAAGTGAAGGAACTTTATACCGAACATTAATTATAGTAAACTGTCATTTTGCAGTTTATAATCCGGTGAGATAAGAAGCATAGTGGTGCAAATTAGAGCATATCTCTAAATGCTACTGAGTCAGAAGTTCGGCATTCGTGTGGAGCACAAAATAGCGCGATCTCGATACACAAGTAAGTGATGCGTGTGTAGATTTATAGGGATATTCGAATGCATGATTTACGTGCTATGACTTTTATACGAATTATGGAATATTGGTTTGCCTCCAATTACATGAAATCTGTGGTTTTCTGGTTGGTGAATTGTGTTTATAAGTGCAGGGGGCTAGGATTCTGGCAGTCGTTATATTGTCGATATTTATTCAAAATATTTCTAAAAATGTTAGAAATTATTTTGGTGCATTATTGATATTTTCCTAGCCTCGAAAGGGATGAATTAAATATTTTTCATAAATGGTGGAATTTTCGAAAAGTAGTGATTAAATATTTATGATACCGATTCCGGTAAAGGTTTCACTACTAAAAATTCATCCCACGTATTTTATAGTGAAAGGTGTGATTGGTGAAGTGAAATGGTGAATAGTGAATATTTTATAATTATTTTCAGGATGATATACACTATTCTATTTATGGTTTTCCTTTATGGATAAAATAAATTTCATCACGTGTAATGATTTCCATAAAGGCTTCAACACTGTGAAACTAATGTGTTGAGACTAAAATGTCTCTGCACGTGTTTTATAGCGTGAAATGTGTCGGTGAAATTACTATTAATTTTGAAAAATAAATATTTCTATTTTCCCAAAAAAGTATGAAATTACTGGAAATGATTTCCTATAACCTTGAATTTAAAGTTTTAAAAAGGAAAGTGTGGAAACATGCGTATATGTGTACTATGGTGAAAAGGTGCAGTTATGAGAATTTTATTTTACAGTAAAATTATTTTTTAAACTGTTTTCACCGTACGATACTGTGATTTATACCTTTATGGATTTTCTGAAAGATGTTATTGATTTTACTTAATTCCATAAAGTAACGAGATTTCACATATACTGTTTTGAGACCGTTAGGCCCTATATCACGCTCACGTGTTCATGTGTACCTTCTCATGTGTTGTGCTGTTGACATTGAGCCATCTTCAGCGGTCCTGGCGTCACTCGCTCAGTGTACGATCGAGGACACTTATAGACTATGGCCATAGATCTCATGTGTTTATTATATTGTCCCTACAGGAATCTCATGTGTACCCTATTATTCCTTACGGGACTTATAGCATGATATTATTAGGGCGTGCCTGGTCTCCACTATTATTCCACGTGTTATTATTGGCTTTGGTGATAACTAGGGAAATTATACTATTTATTGTGATGTTTTATCACTGATTTGTGAAATATGTGAACAATGTATTTTATTGCTACATGTGTCTAAAGTGATTGATTTCAACGGTGGAAATCAAACTGAATTTCAAATGTGGTTCATATGATTTACTAAATTGTTTATTTAATCATATGACATTTTATATACAGTAAACATTTTAATAATTTTATAACTAAAAGATTTTACTGTATATAGTCTTCGAGGTATCAAGATTTGCATACAAATCTCTTACTGAGCCGTGGTTTGCTCACTCCAATATATTATCTCTCCAGATTATTTTCATTGACTGGTTGAGTATATCATCCGAGGATTAGAGGCTGCATACTGAGCACCCCGAGGCAGCATTATAGATCCCAGAGGTATATTTATTTTATTTTATATGTTCAGACTTTTGATTTACAGTATTACCGGGTTATATTAAATTAGGGGATGTAAGAGTTGATTAAAATACAATTTGTAAATATTTATTTCTGTTCACTATATAAAGTTACGAAAATCGTGTTTTTAGTGAATTAAATGTGAAAATTAAGATATCGCAGACAGCCCAACCTGTTCATGTGTGGTGAAAACGTGTAAAAAGCATAAAATACTGTGTACTTGGGATGTGACACTTAAAGTCATTAAAACATAAAAAATTCAAGCTTTCTCTCACCTTCCTCCTTGGTTGAAATTAATAGGGCCTCAAACACTATGAAAATGGCCACTTTAATGCTTGATTTTGGTAGTATGTTGTAGAGGGTAGGGAGATGAGCAAGTTTGCCTGAGATAGTTTTTGGTTTTACAATGTGTTTCCTAGGATTTTGGGGACTTCCTCTCTCTAAATAAAGCTTTGTTAATGGAGGAGTGAGAAGATGATGGTAGTCGAAGGCAATGGAAGAAGAAAATGCTAGAAAAATCTATTTAAATAATATCTTTGGTGTTAAATGACCAAAATGCCTTTGTACATAATAATATGTCCTCCACTATTCCATTTCCATTTAAACATTCAGTCTAACCTCAAAAATATTTTATTCACTCATAAAATATATCTGTTTAACTCATTCCAATCATTAGTTAGGCCTTTGATAAGATTTAACTGGTCAAAGAGCAAAATTACCAAAATAGCCCTAATCGTTCAATCGTGTAGTTTCTTGCTTTTTCGTGTGATTCAGTTTACCATTTATCATGGCATAAAACTCCTTCATATGAGAATTTATGTATGACTGTCAATTGGTCTTTAATCAAATGAGATTGATCATTATTTATCGCACCTATGGACTTAACTGTCAATTTTGAAATTATTGTACGCTTTTCAAAACATGCATAAATAGATGAGTTTGAGGTGCAAATTCTTACCATCTCCATATTTGGCTTTAAATGTCTGTACTAGTGAATTTTGTCCTCATCGAACCAGTAGAAGTCTAGTGAGGCCCATAGTTCAGTTCTTCTTTATACCTATAAGGCATAAGGCATTTGAACAATCATGAGATATCTTATTTTCCTAACTTCCTCAACAGTATATAAAGGTACCAAAAAAATGTGAATCTCACATGATGCTGATCATTCCCTCTCTATTCAAAATGATATCATCGATCCTTGCAACCACTTGGAACGGTCCATCTCCTCGTGGATGCAACTTAGAATGCGTTTGTACAAGGAAACTTTCCTGATGCATATGATTCCAAACCCAATCCCAAGGTTCAAAAACAACTTTCTTCAAATCTTATAAATGAGATTTAACAACACTAGGAAGAGAAGGGTTAAGCTCGCTAGTGTTAAAGTAAGAATCTTTATACAAAAGCATAAATATAGGTTGTTTTGCTAGAAATGCCACCTTGAAATTACTTTCTTTTACATCAACACTCATAGATTTTCTCTCTTTTTGCTTAGCCTCAATTTCACTCACTTTTTTTCCTCACTCTCTTTTAATCTCATTTGATCCTCATATGCCTGCCTAGGACTCAAAAGAGCAAAGGTAATTGATCTTCCATCCATAATGAATGAATACTAAATCTTGTAGCCATCATGCATTGCTCTTCTATAGTATTGTCATGATTTCTCTGATAATACATGACCAACATGCATGGGAACTACATCATAAAGGACCTCATCCTTATGTCTCCTAATAACATATGAAATAAGCACTTGCTTACTTACCTTTACTTCTTCACAATCTTTAATCATTGCAATTTATATGGTTTAGGATGCTTAGTAATAGGTAAATTCAATCTTTCAACCATAGTTGTGCTAGCTATGTTAGTACAACTACCTCCATCAATGATCATATTACATTTCTTCTCTTGGATCCGGCATCGTGTATGAAAGATGTTCTCTCATTGTACTTCATCCTTATCTTTGACTTGCACACTTAAAGCTCGATGTGCTACAAATAAATTTCCATCCACAAGTAATTCCTTGATATCCTTATCATCTTTTAATGGTGGCATAGAATTCTCATCAAACTCAGAATCAATCTCATATTCATCATTCTCTCTCAAAAGCACGGTGCGTTTATTTGGGCATTAAGATGCAGTGTGCCTTCCACCCAAACATCAAAAGCATTTAATATCTCTATTCCTCCCTTAGGTATCCTTGGTTTTACCCTCATCATGGTTGCTACCCATATCATTTGTCTTAAATGCATCAACCTTAGGCATAGGAACAGTCTTATCACCTCTTTTGCTCCAATTCAATTTCCATGAGGATGAGGAACCTGAATTCTACACAAACCTTGCGGTGGTACCTTTCCTCTTGAATTGCCTTTTTACCTTTATGACCATGTGAACCATATTCTCCAACTCCATATAACGCTGCAACTCTACCACATTAGGTATCTCTTGGTTCAACCTCTATAAGAACCGTGCCATGGTTGCCTCTCTATCCCTCTTTACATTATCTCAAATCGTGGCAATCTCCATCTCTTTGTCGTAATCATCCATGCTCTTAGGCACTTAAGTAAGGCATTGCAATTGTCGGTATAGATCATGGTAGTAATGATTTGGAATGAATTTTTCCTTATTTCAGCTTTCATCTCATCCCAAGTGTCAATAGAACGCTCTTGATTCCTACACTTACTTAGCATAAGTTGATCCGACCAACTCACAACATAGTCAATAAATTCCACAACTACCAACTTCACTTTTTTCACTTCGAAATAGTAATGGCAATAAAATACTAACTCTACCTTGTTCTTCCAATCTAAGTACGCATCAAGATTATTCTTACCTTGGAATGAAGGAATCTTCATCTTAATACTGCCTAGATCTTGGTCTAACCTATCTTATCTCCTCCCAAAGTTCCTATATCTAACATTCCTATCTCTTCTACCATTCGTATCTTCTTTACCCTTTATTATTCTGCCCATCACAAGATTCTGAGCTTCATCATCATTTCCTACCCATGGTAGCTCTCAAACTCATCATTAACAACATTACCATAATTATTAAAAGTCTCACATTGTTGCTCGTGACGCAAAATGGTTATGGCAGCTTTGTTCCTTGCTATTCTATCATTGCTTTCCCCAAACTTGGTGAACACCCTTTCAAATTGTTGTTGCATGGCTTTGATCATAATCGAATTATCCATTGTTCCTTTCTCAACCACAGTTTTATCTTCGTTCATGGACATAATTGAATTTTGAAAATAATATTAGAAAGAAAAACAAAGAATAAGTTGAAAAGATTTAAGATTTACGTTTAGGATTTAGAAGGAAAAATTAAGTACAACTTGAAAAGATTTGGGGTTTAGGGTTTACTAGATTAACAAGAAGACTCTAACACGAAATAAGACTCAATTATGAAAGAAAAAAAATACAAGGAAACACAAGTGACAAGGGAATCGACAAAGACAAGTGTTATAACGTCAAGGTCCGTGAACCGAACTGCTGGACATTAAACTTCTAGAAGTCGCCACCAACCATTCAACCTAAGGCGTGATTGGTCACCTATTCAAACTAAGGACAAAGCTTGTTGTATGTTCAAAAGTCTTAGGGTTTGAGAGTACAGTTACCTGTGAAGAAGGATTAGTATCCTCACAATGCCTATCTTAGATGGTACCAATTTAGCCTTAAATTATCCTAAGTTTATCTTTAAGATTTTATTTCTACTCCTTTGCTATTGGTTTGTTTTATTTTTATTTTATTTTACTTTATTTAATTTTATTATGAAAATGAATATTGATTATTTTTTATTGAAATTGCGTTTAGATCCTCCATTACGCTAGTAATAATCTAAAGGAACTTCTCACTTGGGAAATTCTTAGACGCTACTTACTTGCAGTCACCCTAAAACTTCCATAATCAAAACAAACTTTACCCATCTTCATTATTTAACTTTTTTAGCAATTAAGGTTTGACCTAGCAATTGTTACCCCTAGTTAGGAGGGATTAGGTCTAAGGTTCGATTCCTCTCATTCCCTTCTTGTACCTCCTATGAATAAAAAAACTTTTTAAAATTAAATTATCATGTTATTTATTTTTATTAAAAATGAATGTTGATTACTTTTCAAAACTTCCAATTAAACCATCCATTACTCCAGAAAAATTTAGAAGGAAATTTTACCTAGAAATTCTTTAAGTATTTCTTACTTGCAGTCACCTTTAGGATTTTAGCCTTTGGTAATCACCATACAATTTTATTTTATTTAGTCATTTAATTTTTAATGTAATCATTATTATTTTATATTAGATGAAATAAGTGTTGATTATTTTTTAAAACATCCTATTAAACTATCTATTACTTTGGAAAAATTTAAAAGGATATTTATACCTAGAAAATCCTAAAGTGCTGCTTACTTGCAGTCATTTTAAAGTTTTCATCATCATATAATCACCTCTTATTTATTTTATTTATTTTTATTGTTATTATTTTATTATTTTTTTCATTATTTATATTTTTTTAACCTAACAATTCTCACTTTGTTTTCCTAAAAGGCCACATTTTCTAAAGTTGAAATTCTAAAATCCTATTATACAAACAACATTATAAATTTACTCATGCAAAACAAATTAAATTTCACAAATATACCAATCATTAATATTTTAATGTACAAAATTTTAATTAACTACCATACAAACTAAATTTTACATAATCTAATTAACATAAGAATTAATATTCAATTAAAGCCAAATATTAACCTCTAAATAAACATGCAAATTAAAATCAAATTATTAAATAATTAAACCACATTAATTAAATATTAGCATATTAATTAAGTTATTTAATTAAATCACATCAAATTTATTAAATTAACTAACATACAAATGATTATAAATTATATCACATTAAAGTTAATTAACCAACAAGTGGTTGGAAGAAGTGGAAGTGGACTCTTTCTCCAGATACTTGGACAGGGTTCGAGTTCTGGAGTCCCCACTATTGCGAAGGCTTACCACTCCTGATCTGAACAAGATTAATCTTAGATCGTAAAATTATAAATGATATTTCCTAGAACCAAATGCCTTTGAAAATATTCTCCAATTTTGATTTTTGGCTCTCGACTTTGTAATTGCCTCTGAAGAATTTCTACACCACTTTTGCTTTGCCCCCTTCCTCCAACCTAAGCCTTTCTGCTTGATTTATAATTAGATTTAGATAAAGATCAAGATTGATTCAAATTGAACCAATCTTAATCTCATCTTTTTATTTACATTCTGAATTATCCTATTTATTTTATTTATAATTAGACAAACTCCTTTTTTTTAGAAGGAAAGAAAAATAAACGCATCTTGAAAAGGAAGATTTGGACAAATCAAACAATATAAGAAAAAAGTAATATTCCTTCATGTGTCCATATTCCCAAGTATTCTTACAAGATAGGTCAAACATGGCTCTACCCTAGAGGCTGGTCACTTAGGCTCTTTACATGCTGGGTTTAGATATTATGGAAGCTAAAGGTTTCCAAATTGTTCCTCATTGTCGTCTATTTTGGACTAGTAAGGCACCCTACAGGCTACAAGCAGAAAAGGTTCAACTTGAGTGGGAGTATTTTGCTAGCCCATGCGGAGGTTATCATCTCACGAGAGCGGTAGGTACTCTACTCCTTCCTGAAAAGGACTGAGCTCGAGTTGAGAGCTTTATGCATGCAAGTGCAAAGTGTGGTGTGTGAGAAGGAACTTCATCTTATTAATTTCCTCAAAGCACTTAAGAAATCAACAAAAGAGCGCCAAACAACAATAGTGAAATCAAATAGAACTTAACAAATTTATACCATCAAACTTAGACTTAGTATAACACAAGATTAAATTATGGCTCGACTCTCTTAATTATCCCTAGCGGAGTCACTAAGCTATCATAACGTTTCCTAGACCTAGGACGCTAGTTTTTATAGTCTTGAAAATATGAGTCTTCTTAAAATTTAAAATGATGAAAAGTTCTAAAGGAAAGCTTCTGTAGTCATGGGTCTTTTTGGAAGTTCTAAGGGGCAATTTTTTTATGAGAAACTGAGTTTTTTTTTTAAATGAATGGAAAATGATGGAATGATTTTTCTTGGGGTAATTATGTTGAATGAATTGTGATTAATGGAAATGAATGATTTTCTAATAAATTTGAAGAGAGTAATCTTGGATGACCAAGGTGAAGATTGAATGAATGATTTTAAAATTGAAGCAAGGAATCTGATAGAAAATATGATTTGGTAAGACATTGTGTAACATTTGCATTCATGCATAACAATTATGACATTTCATACATTTGGAAATGAGAAGTGAAATCTAAACATTTGCATTGCATGCGTGACATTCATAGCATTTCATTGCACTGTGTATACTTAGATATGAAAAGTGAAATTTGAACTTTAAGAATAGAATTCTAGATTTGTAAGACATTAAAATGAATAGTTATGAAAGATAAGACTTTGAAGATAAGATGTTTAAATTTGAGTGACAACGAGATAGGATTGGAATCATGAGATGATATATAGAAGATTAAAGATGATAGAACTGAAAATGATGAGATGAGATCAAAAGCCTATGAGTAAAATTCCAAAGCCTCTAGGTACAATTTTAAAATCATCAAGGTAAAATTTCAAATGCCTCCGGGTAAAATTTTAAAAGCCTCCGGGTAGGCAGTGCAACAAGACTGCTGTTGATGAAGCTGGGCGCAAGCAAAGGTAGCGATCATTGTTTTAAATTGCGGTCACGGCCGCGTTTTCGGTCGCGTTGCGTTTATCGCGGTTGCGGATATAGCGGCGGTAATTGCAGTCGTCGCGGTCGTGAATTTTTTTTAATTTTTCACAATTCTATATAAAGTGTAATAATTGTAATTATAATAATGTAAAGTCTTATTTTATATTTTTTAAAGTAATTTATGATACCTTAAGTCTATTATTTATGTGAAAAAAAGGTTATTCATAATTTTTTGAATTATAATAAAACATTCATACTTAAAAAATTACTTATGATAATTAAAAAATAACAAATATTGAAAATGGAGATAAATAATTATGTACTAATAAAAATTAATGTACTAATGATGAATCACATTCCAAACTCCAAACAAGAAAAATATAATTTTTGTTTTGAAAATTTTTATTATGATCATTATATTATTTTTTTTCTCTTTTCTTTAATTAAATATAGAACATTTGGTAAAGCCTAACTGAAATTAGAAAAAAACTTTTAATAATATTATAGACACCTAATTTTGTCCGGAACTATAAATGTATTTAGATTGAATCTCGTTTCAGTCTTAGTAATTTGAGATTGAAATTTGCTTGTTAATTAATTCGATTTAATCGTGCGCTTGAATTAATTTGTCAAAAACAAACTTTGAACAAACTTGTGTTTGAGATTAATTTAAAGTTCGAATTAGTTCAAGTATCGTGAAAATCGAATTTTATCTATTGAGATCGATTCCAAATTTGTCTTAAATAATTAAATCTTTTTATTGATGTGTTAAAATTAATTGGGCAGAAACCCAATGGCCAGTCAGCCCAAATTAATTGAGATTGGCTGATAAAGCAAAGGACCTAAACCCATTTAAGGCTCATCTTTTAAGTGTGATTTTTGAATTTTTTTTATTTAGAATTACAAAGGCTTTTTCTTTCTTTGATTTTGATAAAAAATAAAAAAAATAAAGAAAAGAAAGAAAAAATGGCAGCGTCGGTGCCGACTATCAGCCAAAATTACGCTGCACCCATTAACAAACACCATTGAATCTGAAAGTCAATCAGCAAAATAAATCATAATCCCTGGATCTCATGGATTTAATCCGTTTTTCTTGACCACAATGCCTATTAAATGGGTTGAAGGAGGCGGTTTCAAGAGACAGAGAAAGGGGCGAATCATTCAGAGAAAAATCAACCCACACTCAACATAGAAAAAAGACCGATTCATCCAAAAAAAAAACCGAAACCCATGCCATCACCATCTATAATCCCATACGGCAATTTTTACTCAATAGTACCATGACCGAAGTCCTATTTTTATAAAAAGCTGAAGAGTGGGTTGAACGGACGGTGGCTAAACTAAGCCACCAATGTTGGAGAAGAGCAACTGTGGAGAGATAGGAGTCGGTGGCGTCGCGGTGTGGGGCTGGTGAAGGAGACGACCAAGGTGAAGAAGAAGGTTGACCTCGGACTGGTGTGAAATTCTACGAAAGAAAGAACAAAACCCAAAAAAAAAAAAAGGAGGAACGCGCCACAGTGAGCATTATCCCACCGTTCTTTCCATCTTTATTTCCTAACTTGTGAATATTTTATTATATTATTTATACATGTTTGCAATGCTTTGACTTGTTGACCCAAAAGCATGAGAAATTGGTAAATGTAATGGCTTTGATTCGTTGCCTGAAGGACATGTGATAAAATGAGTGGGCTTGGGGTTTTATATTTGTCTTGGGTCCTTTATATACGGGTATGTTGGGGAAATATTTTAGTTTGGGCTTCGTTTATATGATTGATTATATTCCTGCATGTTTCCATAGGTCTAATTGTTTAGGACTTGTAAATGATATTTAGATGACGATGATAATAATAATCTTTAGAGAAGATAAAAAATGTCTCCAAAAAAAAATGAATAATAAATTTTAAAAATGGATTTTTCTTAGACCTCCTAATGAGGAGCTCTCTTCAAATCTTACCAAAGTGTGGTAGGATATTGAAATATCAAAAAAAAATCTTTACATAAAAAAATAAATAATTGTACAATATTCGAAAATAAGTTGGGTAGTAATAAAAATCTCAACAATGAGAAACATAAAAAATTTTTAAGAAGTCCCTAAGAGAGGGATTTACTCTTAAACCTTACCAAAAGTGTTGGAAAGGTTTAATGCAATTTTCATAAGAAAATAATATGACATCTTAAAATTGGTGATTTTTAAAATAAAAGATTTTTCAATGGTTAAATCAAAAGAACTTTATAATTATCGATTTTCTCAGTAGTCCCAAAGTGTGGGACTTCTTCTACGAATTTTTCAAAAGCGTTGGGAAACAAAAGTGAAAATTTATAAGAAGACTTATAGAAAATAAATATAAAATTTCAATTAAGTAATAAAATTCACTATTAAATCATGATCCTATTTCACTGATTAAAATAAAAAGAAATTAAATATAAATATTTTCTTAAAAGGTTCCTGGGTGAGGAACCTTTTATAAATTTCCCAAAAGTGTTGGGAAGTGCAAATAAAAATTAATAATACAATTTATATAAAAGAAATACAAAATTTTCTGTAAGTAATGAAATTAACTATAAAATCTTATTTTTAATAATTAACTTGAAAGGAATTTTCGTATAATGATTTTCTAGAAAGAGTTCCTAAGTGAGGAACTTTCATCTCACCAAAAGTGTTAGAGAGATTTTAAAATATTAAAGCAAAATATGAAAACAGAATATTAAAAAAAAGGATAAAATATTTAAAGTTAAGGTTTAAGAAAAAGTCTTCTACCTAAAAATATTAAAATTAAAACTGACGACGGAGCCTCTTCAAGAGAATAAGTGATTTTTTTGAATACTCTTGAGGTGAGAGAATTTCTTAAATTATACCGAAAGTGTCGGAATATATTTAAGAAAATTCTCAATATTTTAAAAATAATAAATAAAATAATAAAGAATAGAAGACCATTTTAGTTAAGACCTTTTAGGATAACATGTGATTAATTGGTACTGTCTATCGGACAGGCGTTGTGGGGGTGCTAATCCCTTCCCCACACGTAACTGTACTCCCGAACCTAATTCTCGGAACGTAGACTAAGCTTTATCCTTAGAGTCAAATTGGTGGCCAATCACACCTAGGTAAAAAAGATTGGTGGCGACTCCATAATTTTTAACGTCTAGCGATTAGGTCCTCGGACAAAAATCGTTACAACAAATATATTAAGAGTCAGAATTTGAAACATATTATGCTTTTTGTTAATAGACTATTAAGAGATAACTGTGTTAATAACATTATTGTGTTTAAAAAAAATATTATTATTATTATGAGTTTTTTTTAGAATATTAATTGAGTAGCTTTTTTCACTTGTGTTGTTACCCGGTACCCACAACACAACAGATCCCTGTTTCTCTCTTCCCACGTTCTACTCTGTTTCTTTCCTTTGCTGTGGGTTTCCCCAAAATGCTCCCCTCAACCATTCTCTTCTCAATTCTCATTTCCTCTCCTTTAGTTCTCTTCAAAGCATCTCCAGCGGCCCTCACCCTCCCTTGATTGACCATAAATCCCCAAGCCAGCCCTTGCCCCCTAGCAGAAGATTCATGGGTGTCGAATGGATCTCACTCACCACACCAAGCTCCAGGTTCTGCAAGTTGAACAAATTCAGGAAATTAAAAAGATAATTTTAAGTTTTATAGTTTCTTACCTTCAAATCTGTTTCGTCTGTGCTTATACAATTATGATTGCTTGTGAAATTTGAAATTTTCTTTTTGGGTTTGCTGTGATCTGTCGATCTAAGTTTTTGTAATTTCTAACTGAAAATTTTTTTTATACCCAAGTTCTTCAACGGAAAACGGAGGATAGCGGCGATAACGAACCGTTATCGCCGCTATCCATTGTTACGGCGCTTCTTAGCGGCCATTAACGGCCGCTACTGATGTGATTCACAATCATATCCACTTTATCCGCAATAGGGCCGCTACCGCGAGATAGCGGCCGCTATTTGAAACATTGGTAGCGATAGCAGCTGGATGAAGATGGCAAGGGCGACACAGTGTTGACCAACGCAGCAGGGGTAGCAACGGAGATATGGGGAGCTGGTCTGAGAGAAGTGCGAAGATGATGACGAAATAGGGGAGCAAGGCACGACCTGACAGGCAGCAGATGGTCGGGCGATTCAGGCAGTAAGGTGCGTGAACAGAGAATGTTGCAGCAGCTGTGCAGTGACCTGAGGCTGAAGCAGTGGCTGCTGGACAGGGGCGGTTATCGGTGCTGCAATGGGATGAAGTAACAGAAGTGGTATCACAAAGAACAGCCGGCGATGAAGCTGTACTACAATGAAAACCAAAACACAGTTGCTACACTAGTGGACAGAGGAGATAGCTGTGGCGCGATAATGTGCCGGTGCAGGTGAGACCGTGCAGGGGTACCCATTTTGCCTCACGGTTCAGACACAGCTGCAGCTTTTGGAGTGCGAAAACGGTAGATGATGATGATTAGTGCCGAGACAGGGGAAGGTTAAACACAGCTGGGTTTAGTGATGAAGACAGGAAAATCGGTTTTGATGATAGTTATGGGGGCTAAGTTTGGTGGCAGTGATGATAATGAAGATGGCTTGATGGTGATAGTGATGATGGTTTAGATCGGTGGTGATGAAAACGCAAGAAGATTGGTTAGACACAAGGAAGCTGAAGATATTTTCTGGATATCCGGTCCTCCTATGGACTTAGTGGTTTAATAGAATTAAAATTATGTTAGATTTGTTATTTCTTTTTTTTTTTAATTTTCTTATCCTGATCAATTTTATAATTTAATTCATTTCTTATCCTGATCAATTTTATAATTTAATTCAATCTTAGTCTTGATTAAATAATCCTACTCTAATTCCAATCAAATATTAATCTTAATTTTCTAAATAATCTATAAATATTCTACTTAATTAATAATAATATCCTATCCTAATGAATATTTTAATTTATAATTATCTAATAAGTCCTAACCTATATTACTATTTATCTTATATTATCAATCAAATTATCCTAAGTTTAAATTAACAATGACTATTTATATATAAAATCCTAAAAAAAGAAATTAATATTAATCATACCTAATCCTATATTATAATTTTTAATTCAAAATGTTAATTCAAAATGACAGGAGCAGAAAGGCGGATTTGGGGTGATCATACGGGATACAGATGGATATGTCATGGGCGCACATGCAGGGAACTTTGAATGGAAAACAGACCCAAGATTAATTGAGACATTGGCAGTTTTAAAAGCATTAATATTTGCTGCAGAGATGGGATTCCAACAAATAGAATTGGAAGGAGATGCGTTGGAGGTAGTCATGAGTTTGAAGAACGACAAACAAGACCTGTCCTCTATTGGTTTAGCAACAGCAGATGCTCAGGAAAAGATACGGTCATTCCAACGATGTACCCTCAGCCACACTTCAAGAGGAGGAAACAAAGTTGCACATGAACTCTCAAAGATAGGATTACGTCTCAGTGAAGATAGATATTGGATAAAGGAGTATCCTAGTTCTATTAAAAATGTTCTGGACATTGATGTTGATTATTTAAGTTAATAAAATGAAGTTGATTATTTTCTCAAAAAAAAATTGACAAAATGGGGTGTCTACGACAAGAAGACAAAGAAAAGCACAAAACACAACAAAAACGAGACTCTTACGAATCACATCTAAGCTCTGATGTCCAATGATATAAATCTCACTGGAAAAAGATGTAATTCAAACAAAAATAAGCGAAGAACACGAAAAACAAAAAAAGTAGAGATAGAAACCAAGCCCTGTTTTGTGGAAATAGAGGAACCAATGGTATTAGACCTAGATCCATTGCTTAGCAAAGTAAGAACCTAGAAAGGTAGAAGAATGTTACAAGGACAACCTTAATATGTTTATATTGTTATTATTCATTTATATTCTCAAAGGGTTAGAAGCCTATTTATAGCTAAATAAAAGAAACCCTAAAACTTATATCATTAGGTTATTTTCCCAAAATAAAACTTTAAAACAAATTAAACCTTAAATCAAATAGAATTGTCAGGGTATACAATCCTAGCAGATATAAGCCTAATAAAATAATAAGCCTAAAGAAATCTGTTGGCTCTATAGGCTATACCGAGAGGGGGGTGAATCGGTTTTTCGATAACCTTAGGTTCGTTTTTCGATTCCTCTAAATTCTCTAGCCTATTTGAGTGATTTCTAAGTTCTCTAAGCTAGGCAATTATGCAATATAAATTCAATACAATAAACACAAATATAATTGCAAATAAGTAAAGAGAGTAAGGATAGAGAAATGTACGCAAGTGATTTATAGAGGTTCGACAACCTTGCCTACGTCCTCTACCTTGAGACTCTCCCAAGGATTTCCCCAAATTCACTATCCTTGAATTTGTTACACTCCCTCTTTTTCTAGGCTAAAGAGAAACCTCTCTCTTTTTCTAGGCTCAAGAGAAACCTCCCTCTTTTTCTTAGGCTAAAGAGTAACCTCCCTCTTTTTCATAGGCTAAAGAGAAACCTCCCCTTTTTACAAGGATTGAATTGGTTTACAATGGGTGTAATCAAAGAAAGCCTCTAAGTAGGCAAATGATTACAGAAATTAGGCACAAAGAAAAGCCTATACAATATTTGTGCTAAGCACTACAACGAATGAGAGAATGATAGATGATGGAAGCTTTGTAGCTCTTGATTTGTTATTTGAGGCTTGTAGATTTGAGGAATATGAGATTTGAAGTTGTTGAGTGGTTCCCCTTTCTTCCTTTAGCTTCTAAGCCTTTATTTATAGTCCCTTGGATGGTTTGTGAACGTTGGTTGGAGCCAAAACAGAAACTAGCCGTTGTATCTCACAGAAACTAGCTGTTGGGGGCTTTCTGGCATAAAGGGATCGATCCTTTTACCAAAGGGATCGATCCTTTTCTTCAATCTTGCCTTCCGGGGCAATCTGCCAAAAAGGGATCGATCCCTTTCCTTAGGGGATCGATCCCATTCTTCCAGAATGGGTTTTTCCTGCACTTTTGGGTTAGAAATGATGTGGTCTTTAATCCTAATTCAACCCAAAACATATTGGCACTTTTGTGGGAGTTTTTCTTGACTTTCTTTGATGAAAACATTGTCCAAAAATTCATTAAGTGATTTTCTAAAATATTCAAAACATTTATAAAGAATTAAGACCAATAGGGATGTATCATTAAATCATGGTCTTAATGTTTGATATGATCACTTGAAAATGGATTGAGAAAATCATGTGTGATAAGGCAAATTTACAATATGAATTAAACCATTAAAGCTTACTTAAGTTTTTGTCATTTCAAAATATATATGGCAATTTAAAGCTAACAATCTCCCCCTTTTTGATATGACAAAACTTAATGTAAATTTGCTTTGAAAATTCTTTGATAAAATACTCCTCCTCAAATAAAGCAGGATTTTATAAAGCTCCCCCTTAATATAAGCATGGGTTTTGAAAATGAATTTTCCCTCATTATCTCTCCCCCTTAATATCTCTCCCTATCTCTCCCCCTTTTTTTCATAGCAAAAAGAATGAAAAATAAGAAAAAAAATTATGCTCCCCGTAAAATTATGGCTATGTGAGAAGAGATAAAAATGCTCCATCCAACAAGAAACATGTTAGTACATGGGACTCATAGCACAAATAAATAAGTCAATATTCACAAAGAGTATGAAATATTCATGCAATGAATATGACTTGTGATCTTATACCAATTGTTTATAAATAATTTTGATACCAATTGTTGATAAGTAATTTTGCAAGAAGGTTCCAATTGGTAAGAAGTTAAGCAAGCACCTAAGTATATCAATTGCTCTCTAAGATCCAACTAAGGTGCATGGTAATACATCATGATTATGAGCTAAAATTAGATGACATATCATATGCATGAGCTCATAAACCACGTTCAAGCAAGAGTGTGCATAGAATCAAGACATATAGCAATTAACTACAAGTTCTAGCACACAAGAGTTTTCATGCAAAAATATCCTAAATGAGTTCTTCTCTATTTGTCATTTCAAACTAAAGAGCATGAAAAGAATTGTCAATTTAAAGCTTATATCACTTGGCAATTTAGATTTGGCTTACCAATTAGTGAAAATATGGTTGCCAATGATACTAAGTGTTATTTCAATCTAAATACCAATTGTTACTAATGGTTGACTTAGGCATTTTGCATGAATCCAATATCTATGTGTAGTGTGTTCATGTCAAGAAAATAATCATTCTAAAATGCAGTCAAAAAAAATATAATCAAAAAAAAGAACACAATTACATATCATCAAATATGCATATGGATTAATTGAATATTAGCACACTATCATAAAGTATTAATCCATATTCACCAAAAATTATACCATATGAAAGATTCAAAAAGTCAAGGTATTCAAGCAAACACATTTTCTTCCATGGTTTTAAGCACAAAAATCCTATGCTCATTTTCTAATTCAAGTTTTTAACCAATTATGAGCAAGGAATGATTCAACATTACCATTTTAATCAATTAATAGCCATATCCCTAGTTGTTATCATCATTTAATGTTCTAGAGGGTATATACTATTTTAACTAAAATGGCTTCACCTAAGTGAATCAATATTATCAAGCTAAAGTATATTTTATCATTAAAATCTATAAACTATGAGTGAGATTAATCACATAATATCATGAAGAGAAATATTCTCATCTCATAGACATGATTATTGATTCAACTCAAGCAAGCATGTAAGTTCAACATCAAAACAATCAAGCATAAATGCATGGATATCAATCAAGGTACATTTGTTCAAGTTTGCATTTATCTTTGAATGTTGGTGTTGTCATTAAAGCTCAAGTTCTTTAATAATTTGGCCATAAGAGAAATTTAAGTTCATGGATGATAAAGTTTCATGCATTTGACATATAGGATCCATTTACCATCACAAATTTTAGGCCAATAACCATTATCAATTGTTGAATATACATTTGAAATCAATCCACTAGATGTATAATTATCATGAATCCTAATGTGGAATTGATAAGTCAAGCTAAGAGACATAATCCTATAAGCATGCTTGACTAAGATGAACAAAAAGGAATGAAGAATATTCATTATGCACAAGTTCATCAAATTCTCAAATATATCCATAAATCATTGAAATAAATCTCAAAATTATGTTTAAGCATTCATTGAAAATATATTTCAAGATTATTTCAAGATTATTTCAATTCAAGTATGTTTTCAAGAAAAATGATTTTGCACTTGTGAGTTGATTGTTGGAAGTGATACCATTTGTTGGAAATGATTCAAATTGTTGGAGTTGAGCCATGATATCAATGAAAAATGATTTTTATACATTAACGATCATCAAAAAGAAGTTAAAACAATGAATTTTAAGTTGAGAGGAGAGAAAGTATCAAGAAAGTGAAAAATCCTTCTCAAATTCGGTTGAAAAGTGCAGAAAAGGCATAAATTGCCTAAAGGGATCGATCCTATGAGCAAAGGGATCGATCCCTAAACTCCAGAGTTCAATTTCCTGCATGTTTTTCCAAAAGGGATCGATCCTGTATGTAGAGCGATCGATCCCTCATCCTGGTTCTACAGATTTTTGACAGAAAATCCAGCAGAAAATCCAACTTGTGAGGTGCCAAAACTTAGTTTTTGAGTATTTTAAGTCCAAGTAATGGTTTAAACATTTGTAAAATATGATTTTGGACTTGTATGAATGAAAAACATGAATGAAAAACCATTTTACAAAAGATTTTGCAATTTTGGAAGGATTTTCACTAATAAAAGCATTTTTGGCCTCAAAGGAGGTCATTTTGAAAGTTAAACACATTTTGACAAAACCAATGCATTAGAAACCACAAATATGCCAAAACAAACTTGTTCACATAGATTTTAAGCACATATAACATTAAAACATACATCTTGTGAACAACATGCCATGATTTCTAACATGCATATCCTTCATTAAAGCTCATGGCAAGGCAATTTGCATATATGACATATTTGACAGCTTTTGAGCAACTAAGTATATTATCTAAACATATCAAACTTGCTCAAACTACAAAAATCCAATTATCATTTCAAAATCATAAATCATGCTTTTCATTCAATGCATCAAGTACTATTCATCAAACATTTAAAAATCATTTGTCATGCCTTTTGTTCAATCATTCTACTTATTATGCATCAAAGATCATCAACAAACCATATCATCAACAATAAAAAGTTTATGGAGTAAGGAATTAAGCTTACAATACTCCTTTGCTTGAGAATGCTTTGCCTTGATGTGTTAAGTCCACCTTGAGCTATCCTTTGAAGAATTGTTGTGATGGATCCTCAAGCTTTTCCTTTTTCTCATTGGCACAAGCAATCTCCATAGAGGTGTGTAGAGCATTCAAACTTTATTGTTTCTTGTATCTCCATGCTCTAACACTCCTACAACAAGCATATTTTCAAGCATGCTTTGGTACCCAAATTTTCTTGGGTCCATGTGAGTTAGTGCAAATAATTTTTGATCCTTTTGGGATCCATTTCAAGCTCATTTCATCATCATTTATAACATGCTTTGGGATCCACATCTTCCTAACTATTTTTCCTCTAAAAGTGGTTTTTCTATATGTGCATGCTTGTGAAGAGTGTCCTATTCTATTGCATAGTGAGCATGTAAGAGATAGATCATGCATAATATTTTTGCTCACAAGGAAATTCTTTAGATGAGTTTCTTTATGTATTGCATTATATCCTAACCCATCTTTATCAAAGAAAGCTCTTTGGGTCTCTAACATATGATCTAGCTTTTGTTGACCCATATAAAACCTAGAAAATGAGTTATGCAAATTTAAGTTCTTTTTATTCAACTCATTTATTTCTAAGTTAGCCTCTTCTAATTTCTTTTCAAATTCTAGCTTAGTATTTATCAAGGCTTCATTTTCTATTTTTAATTTAGCAATGATTTTCTTATATTTGGAGTTCATGCATTGAAATTCATTTGCTAAATCATTAAAGGCATTTTGTAGTTCACTAAAGGTATAATCATTATCTTCACTAGAACTACTACTAGCTTCATCATCACTAATAGCCATAAAGCATGAGTAGGCTACCTCTTCATCTACATTTTCCTCATCGGAGCTATCACTATCGCTCCATGCAGCCATAAATGCTTTCTTCCTAGGCTTCCTATCCTTTTCTTTCCTAAGTAAGGGGCAATCTAACTTAGTATGACCCGGTTCATTGCACTCATAACATACTAAGGGGTCCTTTTCTCTTCTACTTGACTCTCCCCTTTGATGTCTCCTATTACTCTCTCTCTCTTTCATTCTCATAAATCTATTGAATCTTTTGGCAAACATTGCCATTTCCTTTTCTTCCTCATTTCCACTCTCATCACTATCATCCTCATGAGTGGAAGACTTAAGTGCTACTCCTACCCTTTTTGAAGGCTCTTCATTTCTTTTCATTTTCATTTCATATGTGAGTAGGGAGCCCATAAGCTCATCTAGAGACAAGGTATTTGGATCCTTAGCCTCTTCTATTGCAGTTACCTTTGCCTCCCAAGACTTAGGCAAGCTATTCAAGATTTTCTTTACCATTTCAACATTGGAATAAGCCTTGCCTAGTGCCTTAAGTCCATTAATTATATCATTAAACCTAGTGAACATTTCGCTAATGGAGTCATTTTCTTTCATCCTAAATAGCTCATAATCATGTGTGAGCATTCCTACTTTGGTCTCTTTCACTTGATTGGTCCCTTCATGTGTGATGGCTAATTTGTCCCATATTTGCTTAGCATTTTCACATAGAGACACTCTATTATACTCATTGGGACCTAATGCACAAAAAAGGGTGTGCATAGCCTTGGCATTCAATTGGGCCAATCTCATGTCATTGGTGTCCCACTCATCCTCACTCTTAGGGACATCTTTTCCATCTACTTTCTTCATGGGAATTCTATGACCATTCACTATAATTCTCCACACTTCATAATCATTGGATTGTACAAACAACATCATTCTAGTTTTCCAATATGAATAATTTTCACCATTGAAGAGTGGAGGTCTAACTAATGATTGTCCCTCTTCTCCTAGGGGTGTGCCTACATTCAAGTGAGCCATTTATGATCGTTTTGCTCGATAGAGGTTAGTCTAATTCAATCTCGAGCCCAAGCTCTGATATCAATTGTTGGCTCTATAGGCTATACCGAGAGGGGGGGTGAATCAGTTTTTCGATAACCTTAGGTTCGTTTTTCGATTCCTCTAAATTCTCTAGCCTATTTGAGTGATTTCTAAGTTCTCTAAGCTAGGCAATTATGCAATATAAATTCAATACAATAAACACAAATATAATTGCAAATAAGTAAAGAGAGTAAGGATAGAGAAATGTACGCAAGTGATTTATAGAGGTTCGGCAACCTTGCCTACGTCCTCTACCTTGAGACTCTCCCAAGGATTTCCCCAAATTCACTATCCTTGAATTTGTTACACTCCCTCTTTTTCTAGGCTAAAGAGAAACCTCTCTCTTTTTCTAGGCTCAAGAGAAACCTCCCTCTTTTTCTTAGGCTAAAGAGTAACCTCCATCTTTTTCATAGGCTAAAGAGAAACCTCCCCTTTTTACAAGGATTGAATTGGTTTACAATGGGTGTAATCAAAGAAGGCCTCTAAGTAGGCAAATGATTACAGAAATTTGGCACAAAGAAAAGCCTATACAATATTTGTGCTAAGCACTACAACGAATGAGAGAATGATAGATGATGGAAGCTTTGTAGCTCTTGATTTGTTGTTTGAGGCTTGTAGATTTGAGGAATATGAGATTTGAAGTTGCTGAGTGGTTCCCCTTTCTTCCTTTAGCTTCTAAGCCTCTATTTATAGTCCCTTGGATGGTTTGTGAACGTTGGTTGGAGCCAAAACAAAAACTAGCCGTTGTATCTCACAGAAACTAGCCGTTGGGGGCTTTCTGGCATAAAGGGATCGATCCTTTTACCAAAGGGATCGATCCTTTTCTTCAATCTTGCCTTCTGGGGCAATCTGCCAAAAAGGGATCGATCCCTTTCCTTAGGGAATCGATCCCATTCTTCCAGAATGGGTTTTTCCTGCACTTTTGGGTTAGAAATGATGTGGTCTTTGATCCTAATTCAACCCAAAACATATTGGCACTTTTGCGGGAGTTTTTCTTGACTTTCTTTGATGAAAACATTGTCCAAAAATTCATTAAGTGATTTTCTAAAATATTCAAAACATTTATAAAGAATTAAGACCAATAGGGATGTATCATTAAATCATGGTCTTAATGTTTGATATGATCACTTGAAAATGGATTGAGAAAATCATGTGTGATAAGGCAAATTTACAATATGAATTAAACCATTAAAGCTTACTTAAGTTTTTGTCATTTCAAAATATATATGGCAATTTAAAGCTAACAAAATCTTAATAAAATAAGAAGCCTAAAAATCTAACAATAAAGATATGGGATATGATGCAAAGTTTAACCCATATAGTATAACATAAGTATGTGCTTGCACAGGGTATGGTTACAATCCAACTCAATCCAAGTATGAAGAATTTCTAAATATACTCCACTTTTTACTCCTCATACCCCAATTTCTTCACTGAGTTACTGTTCATTACACAAGAGTTGGGGTATAGAGAGTAAAAAGTGGGGTATATTTAGAAGTTCTCCCAAGTATGTCATTTGGCTCAAAGGTGATCTCGGCATAATAGTATCATGCTATCTTGGACTTCTTGATATTGATCCTCGTCAAATATGCTCTGATTAATTATGCATATGAGATTGTAATGAAAGTTAAAATGAAATAAAAAAAAAAAGCTGAAATTGCCTTGTATATTGAATGGTTAATTCAAGACATAAAGGTTTATGCTGAAAGAGCAGATTAATTATACAGATATTTTCCATTTTTAAATACTCAATTAATTGTATTTTTTTTTTACACAATTAATTGTAAATTTAAATAATTAAAGCTTTAATTAATTTTACAGCATACTCTTCAACCAAAATTCGTGCTTAATATATATAAGGTGATCATTATGTAATTGAGACCATTTAAATTACAATTTTAAAAATATGTGAACTTCAAATAAGAAATATACCAAAGAATTTAGGTACGAATATTGTTTAACCCACCATATTGTTTTATTTTATTTAATTTTTTGGTGTAACTACAAGTATTCTCATTTGTTTTACGATCTAAGGCAAATCTTATTTGGATTGGGAGTGATAAACGGTAAAACCATTAATTTGTTTAACCATTAATTGGCTCCTTAATTTTTATTTGATAGTGATGCTATTAAGGTTTTGTTAAAGTTTTGAAGGTATTTTATGTCATTTTACTGTTTTTCAAATAATAACATTAAATATTTATATAAACAAATTAATAATATTAAATAGAATCATCACCCATGATAGAAACAAATTAATTATATCACACATATCTTTAGTAGTTTAATACTATTCATATTTCAAACTAATAAAAATTTCTTACAAGTGTGCACTAGTGGTTCATAAATTATGACAGTTACATTTTTTTTAATTATGAGATGTGTTCATACCATATTGAGTATGAGATTAATTTCTCTTCACGCTGCATGGCTACTATTACTAGTCTAAGAGAATTTGACCTAGTAAGGATTCGAAAACGAGACTTCCTGTTATAGATTATTCTTACTTAGGAACTTAGCAGGGTCTTATACCACTGAGCCAACCCTTTGGTTGATTGTTAAATTTTTCCGAAAAACAAATAAAAGCATTTTTTCTAGGATTTTTTTATTTCCATTTTGTAAAAAAAAAAATTTTTGTTGTACATCTCTTCTATGCGTTTTTATTTTTTTTTACTTTAACACATCTTTATTTATTATAAACTTTAATAAACATATTACATTTTATGAATGGGTAATTTGATAAAGTTGTAAATACAAATAAGAACAACAAACTAAACAAATAAACAAACTAAACTCAATTTCACACTTGGTGAAACTCAAACTGGGATCTCAAAGTTCCAAGGCCTTCTCTTTGCCATTGAGCCAAGGTCTCATTGGCTATTTGATATAAACTTTTAGTTGTATAAATATTGTTATAAAAGGTAAAAATGATAAAAAAAATAAAAATTTTAATTTTACTCAATAAAATTTTATTTATTTTTATCTTTTTTTTGTTAAAATCATTTTTTTTGATTTGTTAGGTGAATATATAATAAAATATGTTTTTATTCTTAGTTTCTTAGTTCATATCATAAGTTTTAAAGATATGCATATATATATATATATATTTAAGTGTGTGAATAATAAGAATTTGAATGTGTGTACATATATTTAAGTATATAAAATTATTTCATGCATGGTAGGCTTTACAAGCTATACTTATTTATGGTTTGTGACGCTGATCAAAATTTTGAATGGATTTGGAGAAAAATATTAAATCCGTCAAATGAGGTTAAACAAAAAATGAGATAGGATTAAAAAATGGACCGAGTCTTGGATTTATCTTTAAAAGCTTAGGCATTATTCAAAACAGCCCATGAACAGGTCTATCACATGCGGGTGTTAATTAATAATAAAAACATTTGTATATCAAACACCTAACTCATGTAAAATAGTCATTTAGCATTTCATTCGGGTAGAAAACAAGTAGAAAGGCAGACAAGCAAAGCGGAAAATTAAAATCAGAGATAAAGATGGGGACAACAAAGCAAAGTTTGTCATCCTCAAAAACAAAACACAAAGTGAGAGAGATTTTTCTTGAAACATCTCTAGTGATTTGTGAAATGTAATAAGCAGCATTACGAGTTTATGAAAAAGTTAATCAAAAGGGAATAATAAATCAAACAAACAAGATTAAAGAGAAAGAAATTAATACTAAACGAGAAAAAAGACAAGGAAGACTAAATGAAAGGAGGAGAGTTGCCTCCATCGGTGAAAAGGCAAGCTGGAGATTCGTGGATCATGTGACAACTCTGACAAGCTCTCTTCTCGCGTGATCTATAACTCCACTTTGCAGTTTACAGGAAGCAGATTCCTCCGCCCCTCTCACCAGCCCCCTTCACTTTCTCCACCCCTCTTTTTTCTTAAAGGGTTTCGTTTTCATTGTTAGTTTTTTTTTTTTGGTTACAAGGAAAATATTTAATGACAGGGAAAAGGTAAAGTTGTTTGGATTTGAATCTAAACCTTATAATATACCATAATTCATCTTTAACCACTTGGTGAAAAGGTTGTTGGCTTTCTTTGTTTGTTTTGGTATAAAGTGAAATAAGCAAATATGTAATGAAGTTATAAGTGAAATAAGCAAATATTTGTATGTCATGTTTGGTGCATGAGATAAGGATAGGATAGGATAAGATAGGATAGGATAAGATAAAATTGTGGATAGGATAAGATTAAATGATAACATCCTATCTTATGTTTGATATTTACAAGGATTAAGCATAAGATAGAATGATTTTTTATCATTTACCATGTTTGTTATGTGCAAGATTAAAATTACGATAGGATGATTTTTTTAATTGGACAAAATTACCTTTATTTATATACTAACTCAAAACTTGACATTTTTTTTCTTTCAAGTTACACAATAATAATTTAAAAATAACAAAGAAAAACATAAAATCATGAATCAAACAATAAAAAATAGTAAAATAGTAAACAATCATGTCCTCAATGCTTAAACCCATTTTCTCAAGCTCCTCGGTAACATTCCTTTGATCATCATAGATCAGCTCTCCATGTCCAATTTTCTCAACAATGCGATCAAGTTTCTCACTTGACTTATCAATGTAGGAGCCAAAGATGTGAACTGCCTCTACCAAGCCCTTTGCCAGTGCTTCACCACCTTTACAGCGCCTTTTACAAGAGCCTTCAACATTGTTTTTAACATGAACATTTTTATTCACAGAATTTATTTTTTGATCTCCATCATCACTTACATCGTTTTCTTCACGATCCAACTCTTTTACAGCATCTATTGGTGCTTTTACTCCTTTTCCAGTAGCATGATCCTTCCCAAATATAATACTTAACCTTCAAAGTAGTTAATTCTTTATTAACCCATTTCTTTGCTCTTTTATGACTCTATAATAGATGAAAACAACTTAAAATCAGAAACATGATTTATATAAATCCACCATTTCAAAATAAATAAGAACAAGCAATGTGACACCATTTCAAAATAAATTCCAAAACATGGTTCTAGTATGACACCAACCAAACAAAGAGTGTTTGCCCCTAAATAACAATTTTGCATCAAAATTTAATTTATATGCATGTTATGCTATTGAGTTCCATTAATTTTCCTCTTTACTCACCTTTGCTCTATGATTTACTACTTCTAAAATTTAATTTTTCAAGCATGCTACCACGCAATCTTTTTAAGCATTATACTTGTTTGATTTAGTGAACTAGCTTGTTTCAACATAAGCAATATTAGAAGATAGTTATGTAGAATTGAAAACAGAGAATAAAAATAATCATCATACTTTTCTGTGGCTTATGTATGTGGATGCCATATGCCTACTCAATAAGGATCTTTACAAATAGCAAAGACAATGAATGAAAACAATAGCCCCAACAAGTGTTGTAGCAATCCTAATATAACAAATCTTAGTCAAATTCCAGAGTATAAATCATTACCTTCAAGTAAGCACTCAAAGCTGCTCTATCAACCCCATCAACCACTTCCACGCACTTTCTATCTTCATTCCATCCAAAACCCTTTGATTCAACATGTCAAACACAATCCCATGTTGTTCCCTCCAAAACTTCAATTTTGATTCAATGTGTGGCTTTACTTTAAGACCACTCTCTAGACATTTTTTGGCCAAATCTTTCTCTATAGTAAGTAAAATTCCTGGTTTGAAAGTGCCACAATCTAACTTTGCTCCTTTTGCAATTCATTCCTTTAGTATTTCAAGAAAAGCTTTTTCTTCTTCCATAGTCCATGAACGTTGATCTTTTTTGCGCTTTCCAAAATATTCTTCGAGCTCCGTCTATAGACAAGATGAAAAAAAGGTTAAAATATCAATATTAACAGAGAATTTCATTACTCTTAAATATCAATATTAATATATGTTTAACATTTTCCAGTGTTCTTATTGCGAAACTTCTAATGGAGCAGAAAAATACAGTAAACATTAAGAAGAGTTTCATCACAGAAAACTTAAATTGTTCCATCACAGAATCTTATACCATCCATTTTAACCGGATCAGAAATATCTTAAAATCTGTAATAAAAAAAAGGCCACAAGGCAATAGTAAACGCACACTTGCATACAAAACTATCATTAATTAACAAATGTAACATCAAAGTCATAGGGAAAAGAGAAATGAAGGTAACAAGATTGATCATTCTTAGATGAACAGCAGATAAATAAATTGTAGGCAACAAGAGAGCCAAATTAGAGAACATGAGACCATGAAACCTTTTACTCATAGAATTTTATATTGAATGAAATGGATACAAGAGAAATGTACATTGAAACAAAATTACAGTAATATTAACAAAGTTTCAAATGCCCATTTGATTGTTGAAGCAATAAGAGTTATTATTGTCTAGTACTACTAACAAAGTTTCAAATGTACACTAAAAAATTCCTAGTAATTATTATTGTCTCCTATTAGCTTTCCATTCATTAAACATGTTCATAGCCAAGTTATCTCTCCATGAAGCCCATTGATCAAAAGCTTCAATCGTGCTAATTACATCAGAAGATGCATTTAGCATGATTTCGGATCCATCCTTATCAAGATCTTTCTCAACTGGATCTATAAACATTTCACTCCTTATCAAATTGTGAAGAAGGCAACATGCTGTCATTATTCGAACTTGTGTCTTAACTGGATAAAAGCAAGGACTCCTAAGAATGTCCCAACACATTTTGAGTAATCCAAATGCTCTCTCTATGAGATTTCTAGCAGAAGAATGCTTCATACTAAAGTATTCTTCATGATTGCTTGGAAGGTTCCCATTACGCCACTCTTTCAAATGATACGAGTTCCTCGATACGGTATAAAGAACCCTTCTCGATTTGCATATCCGGCATCCACTAGGTAATAGTAACCTATTATATATATATAAACAAAATGTTAAGTATACCTATATTAGTTAAGAATAAAGTAACTATTTAGCCATCAACTACCTAAACTCACCAGTAGACACTTTCAAGCCATTTCGTCTACTAATAGCATCTCGAAGAACTCGAGCATCTGATGTAGAACCTTCCCAACCCAACAATACATAAATAAATCTTAAATCGTGTGTCACACTCCTAAGACATTGGTAGCTATCTCACCCTTTCTTGTCTTATATCTTGGTTTGTCAATTTTCGCTATGTGCATCCTAATATAGGTACCATCCAATGCTCCTAAACAATTCTGTTAGCCAAAGTAACATAATCATCAAACCACTTATATCCAATTATGCAACGCTAATCATAATGCCTAATAGGAATTGCATACCTTAAACCATTTCCACCTTTCTTCAGTGCAATTATCAAGTATTGGATCTAGTGCTTGAAGTAATATATCTTGTAATCACAGGACCCCATTCAAAATATTATTGAAACACCTACATATAGTTTCACCCAACCTATAGAAATCTTTTATAATAACACAATTTTTGACATGATGGGCTAGAATATATAAAAAAAATTGTCACTTGCTCCTCTAAAGAAACTAACCCATTTACTTTCACCTTACCAACTGTACACAATAATTCATATAAAATACCAAATGTATACCTATTCAATTGAAGTTGGTTTATACAAGTTCTATCACTCTCATGTATTATCCTATCTAAGTGTTCCAGCCTAGTTTCATGCCTAACAAATGTTCTCTCCCTAAATACATGTTTTTCATGATACCTTTGCACAATTGTGTGCATTAGCATGAAAATATTAGTGCAAACAGCCATTATTTGTTGATAGATTTGTTCTAATATCAAGTAAGTAGTTGTTGCTCCTCATCCATATCTATAGAAGAAAAACAAATAATCTTATAAGGTATAACGCTATCAAAAAAGTACTATGTTAAGTAAGAAAGTAAATACCAAATAATCTAATGTCTTCTGAAACAGTAAATTAAAGCTACAACAATTTAAATATCAAAATTCTAGAATAGTAGACTGATATAATGTCTTTTAAAATGCAGTGAAAAATAAAGATGTGGAGGATTAGAGAAACTCTTAATCAATCAAATTCTTTACTAAGATATTCTTGATTCCTGAGTTACAAACATACAGACAAGAAACAAACATCAGAACATCACACTGAAGCTTCAAACCTTCTTGGGCACATAATAATTCAAAGAACAAAATAATCGTAACCTCGCAATCATGAAACTACAAATAACAGCCAACAAATTGAGGCTGCACACAGCTCAAACCACCTATAAAAACAAAATCCTGATAACCACCCTCTAACAAATCTCTTACACTCGCCCATATTCATATTCAATTGAATAGAGTCAAGTCCAACCACAGTTCATTCCAGCAACAAATCAATTATCACAGACACTTAACTACAGTGAACCTCTATCGCTTTCCAGTGGTAATGATGGCATCTTCACTCTTCAGACACTTTTTTTTAGCTTAGATAAGGAAAAAGCATCAATTATTGCAGAAAATCTTCATCATCAACAGATCATAAGATTATGTATACTACAGAGGAGTTGGTAAATCAATTATGGGCAGGTGATGTAGTGGAATTGATACATTTGCCTACGAAATTCATTTATCTTAATTTAGATTTCTTTAGCTACAGAGTGTGTAACACAGTACTAGGTCAATGGTCATTACTATATATTTTCATTTGTTATCCCTACTAAATATTTTATTCGGTATGATTTAAATTAACAATAAGCATATATATAGATACATTTGTCTAAAAAAAATTTTTAATCATTTTAACTATTTAATTTAATGATAGGAGTAAGTATCAACATCCCAAAATGATAAATTTTAATCGTTCTAAGAAATTATACTTATAAAAGATTATAGATTTTATTTGAATGTAAAAAGAAGTATTTTAAAAACTTGTGGGTTAACTTGCTTCATGTAATTCTCTCTGGTAACTTGATAAAAAAAAATTGTTAACATTTTTTTGGTTCAAAAATTGCTTGCAATTAAAAAACAGATTAACATATCCAGGAAAACCAAAAACAACTAGCATTGCATTATAAAACACCAAAATAAATAAGAACAAGTAGTAGCTAAAGACCACATAGTAACAGGCAAGTCAAGAAGAGGGGAGCAAGTCATTGGACTCAAAGGCTACCACCAAGGCATGACTGTTAGAGTTTCACAGGATACATTCACCTATC
Source organism: Heritiera littoralis (assembly GCA_031772115.1). Lineage (NCBI taxonomy): Eukaryota > Viridiplantae > Streptophyta > Magnoliopsida > Malvales > Malvaceae > Heritiera > Heritiera littoralis. The sequence continues at coordinate 9,289,187 of JAPDPK010000006.1, read as the reverse complement.
TAAATCTAATACTAGTATTTCGATAAGTCAAATTATCTAAAACAAGATGCATTCTATTTTTACAGTCTACAGCATTCATTGATCTAAATCATTATTCTTTTAGTATTATATTCAAAGACCAATAAGCCTCCAATATCAGTAGTCATCAACAAAATCATCATGTAATATAAAGGAAAACTCATTTGGTTTCCAAGAAAATCGAAAAGAAAATGAGAGAAAATAGACTTAAAGCACAAAAAAAATTAAAACTAAACAAATGAACAAAGAAGAATCGCACTAAGAAGATGACTTGTTTAATTGAAATGTTTAACAATAATATAAAAGAAAACAAATGAATCCAAAAGAAAGCTGAAAGAAAAATCGCAATAAGAGATAAAGTTGTTTGGTTACTAGGAAACTTGAAAGAAAATTGAAAAGTGAAAAATGAAAAATGAGAAGAGTGGCCGAAGCAGAGAAGACTAGCCAGAGCAGAAAAAAGTGGTCGGAGCATAGAAGATTGGCTAGAGCAGAGAAGTTTGAAATGAAAAGGTAAAAATGTTGTTTACCCGATAGTTTAATCAATTGTTTTGTTTTATTTGATAATTTAATAATTTAAATTTTATTTATTAAATTTAAGAGTAAAATAGAAAATTTTTTATTAAAAATTTTTTAAAATATATCATATCCTATGGATTAAAAATAATCTTCCACTTTTCTAAAGGATTAAGTCATTCTCTTGGTATAGGATGACTAATCCTCCTACTAATCTTATCCTATTACTTAATTACATAACAAACATGAGATAGGATGATTATCAGCCTATCCTTTAAATAATCCCATGTGCCAAACATGCTATCATCCTATCCTTTAAATAATCCCATGTGCCAAACATGCTGGTAATGTATAAGATGAGTAGCTTCAGTCTCAACACAAACTAGCAGATCATATATGGGACATGAGCCCTTGGAGCATGGCTGCTAGCTGTGTCCAGAAATGTGGTATATATATGACTTTGAAATTAATTAATACTATGTATTTTGCTTCAGAATATATATCAAGCAAAATAGATTCATTATTATTGGAAATGAATATCACGTATGTTTTGATATATATGACATCGAAATTAATTAATACCATATATGCAAATTCAAGCAGACCACATGCCTTAGTATCAGCAGCATGCTAAAAAGCTTAAATACCGCCCCAACAAATCACTCAATTAAAAAATACAAATGATCGTTAACTAATGGTCAAAATATTGGTTTTAAAACAGGCTAAGGTTATTTATAAATATTTAATTATTAGGTTAATTTTACTTTATGAAATTATTTCATGGAAGAGAATACAAGTATTATCTACCAGTATGAAATTATTTCCGTGAAGCCAATTCTTGTGCTGATCTCTTGGCTAAGATGGGAGCTAAATCAAGTCCAGGACTACAGCTGATGGAAGAACCTCCTGATGCATTAAGACTCTTTATTTTGGCTAATTGTATGGGAATTTCATTTCCCAGATTATGTTATCGTGAACCTCCTTAAAGGCCTGCTTGTTCTGGTTTGGATTTTATATTAATGTACCTTTTACCACAAAAAAAATCTACCAGTATTAAAATAGAAATTTCATATAAGTTTTTTTATTGGAGTTCGTCTTAAAATTATTGGAGTTCGTCTCAAAATTGTTGGTGCTAAAAGCTAAAACAATAAAAATTGTTAGTAACAAAATTAATATAATAAATTAAAGCTAAATTTACTTATTGATGAAAAATTGGATTGAGGCATGGATATCTAGCTCTCTTTACGACGATTTACGCCTTTACGGAAATCATATCACCGATGCAATAAGAACTCAAAGCACATCTCCTTCAAGATACAATAGCCCAATTTTATCTTCGTTGTACACTCTACAGTTCTGTACTAATTTATAGAGTAAAAAGGTCTAAGTTCAACCATCTTTCTGTTGTCCAAGAATTATGTGAGAATTATCATAGTGAATTGGTATCTCATTTGAAGATTAAAACTCTTATTTATAGGCTTAAAGAATTCTAACTTACTCTAATGAATTAATAAGAAAATATCGGTTACTTTGCATACGAGTAACCTCCCAACATTATCAAAATATAACCAGCCAATGTTTAGCATTTGAACATTGTAAACAGCTAATAGTAAATTGATGCAACGTTATTATAACATTACAATATTCAAAGCTATAAACATACTAACAGTCAATGTTTAACATACAAATATTTTTTATGCTGACTTGGTGTTTTGTGGTTCTTTGATGGTTGTTCTCGTGACGTGGTGAAGTTGGACTAGGAGGGGGCTATTATATTTTCCCATATTTGTGGTGTTTAGGAAGGTGAATACATCTAGCAAAGGCAAACACTTTTCAGGGACGTTTTCATTTTGCAGGAAGATTGTTCTTAAATCAAGTGGCTAGATATACAGCTACTTATGACCCGTCTGTTTTCCATATGTCCTGTGTTATTTCCTATTGTGTAACTTTGCTATATCCTTTGCTTGTCTTTAAGGAAAATATGTGTTTTCCTAGATCCAACCTTTTATCATTAATAAAATTCTTAAAAAAAATGGCATCTAACTTTCAATTATTAAATGTTATATATTTTTGTTATTAAAATATTAAGTTCCAACAATTCCCTCTCTATTTTAATAATGAAATAATATTTTAAAAGTTTTAATTATATTATTTTTTAATTTGCTTTGACAGAGATAAATTATTATGCATAATAAAGGTGTGCAACCGCATTTAACCTATTTAGTGTAGTAGCAAATCTTGTTCCTAAGCGAATAGTGTTTCATGCACTTTGAACTTTGATTGTATAAGGGAGACAAGAGTTTGTAGTACACACATAATAATTCAGGTGTTTATAAGCTTCTTATTAAGCCAGCACATTATGGCTTTGTACTTGATCTCAAATTTAGTGAATAGTTTAGAAACTTGCCTAACTAAGCTTCATAGGAACGGCCCCACTCCAATACTTACATAGGTGAAATCTATCAAAAGTGTTCTTGTAACTAATACACCCCACTCATAATGAGCTATAGATTTCATTAAGATTTTTAAAAAAATCAAACCTCCAATGTTACAAAATTGATACACTATACCATAGGGATAAACAAATAAGCTTTAAAGCTTCTTAGCGTGTATCTTTTAATGTTCTCTCTATGATTTGTTCTTCCTATTGAACCTAACTCTTAGGATCTTTGATCATTGGATTGAGTAACCTCATAGGAGATTCCAAATTATTTGGGCAAATATTACATCCCCCTCAATGTATACCAAATCTTTTCTCTTAGCAAAGCCTTTGTTAAAGGATTAACAATATTTCACACTTATAATCCTACCACTCATATAAGATATCATTATATTGTGTTTTTTTTTTAATAAATCTGGATTTACCATTGTAATAATGGTTATGCACTCTATCTATCGTAGAAGTGCTATCATGAATATTCTTCACATAATTTAGATTTAAGACTATATAGCAGTCACACAACAAATATACCCAATTTTCTTGCCTTAGCATTTTTATAGTAAAGCTTATAGAATTTTCATGCTTCGTCATAACAAAAATATCATACTATTAAGAATCACAAAATTTATTATGACCTATAGCCTAATTTTGTTCAACTTGCTACTACTAGGAATCACAATATTTATTGTTACCAGTAACCTAATTTTATTCAACATACTATTAGGAACCACAAAATTTATTTTGACTAGTAGTCTAATCCACATGATCCATGACATCAAATTTGCTTTTCAATTCTTCATCTCAAATAGCTTGTTTCAATTCTATAATACAACTCAGAACGCATCATTATGTGAATACAGATATTTTTATAGTTTTCTTCCCCAAACAATAAAATTAAAGGCTATTTGACTATCCATATGGTTTAAATTATCTTACTGCCAAACCTAGACCTGTTCAAGGGTCAAGCTACTCGTTCAAACCAAAGGCCCGCCCTTTTTTTTAGCAGACTTGTGAAAAAATATTAAGCCCGTTAAATGGGCTTGGCTTGAAAATCTAGGCTCGTTAAAAAAAGGAATGGGCTTGGGTTCATCATTTCAAGCCGAAGTCCAACCTATTTTACTGTTATTTATTATTATTGTTATTTTCTATTAATATATTTTAAATTATTTTTACTTTTTTTATGCAGTTTATTTTGAGTTTGTACTTTTTTATACTTTAATTTAAATTTTCATGTTTCTTGTAACATTTTGGTAAAAATTCATTCAAACTTATTGTGTTATATTTATTAAATATTATATGTTTTAATATTTTTATATTTTATTAGAATTTTTTAAAAATAATTAATAATATTTGTGCGGGTTTGGACGGGCTTGGGCTTATATATTATATGTAAAAATAGATTTGCACAAAAAATTAGGTCTGAAAAATGGGCCAAGCTGAGATTAGGCTCATATTCACTTCTTTAATACCTTGCCTAAACTCGATCTGACTCGGTTGATGAACAGGTCTAGCCAAACCCATTCCATTTGTCTATCTGTCTATCAATCTTTAGATAACAAGTTCAATTGTTTCATATTTTCAGGCAAATCCTTATTGACACTAATGACATTTACATTACATCAATGTATTAATAAATCATCTACATTTATATGCTGAAAGAATTTTTAACTTATTTCAAAAGACAGAGACTTAGGTGACTCTTCAAAAACAGTGCAGTAGGGTTAGAGAAAAGCTCTCATCTTAGCAAGAAGATCAGCCACCTCATTAGACTCCCTGAAATTGTGAAGAAGTTCCACCTCCTGGAGCGATCCTAGCAATTACCTGCAATCATTAAGAATAGAGGAGTAAGCAAGTGTATTAATAACTCCGGAGCGAACTAACCTTTTGACCACTTGGGAGTCCACTTCCATCATAATCTTGTGTATCCTCTGCTAGCTGCAATCCTTAGTTCATCATGAAGCCCCAGCGATTCGGCCCTATAGTTGGTAGTAAAGCCCAGGTACCGGGCATAACCACTTAGCCAATTTCCCAAGTGGTCTCTAATAGCACCTCAACCATCAGTGTTCAACTTAACAACACCCTGTGGTGGAGGTTTCCATTAAACGTTAATTTGCATCAGAGTCTTCTTTTCCATCTCCCCAGCTATGATGGCCCAAAATTCTTTAACCTGTGTATGAAGCTCTTTCAGCAAAACATTTTTGTTATCCGAGATCCCTTTAAATACCAGGTTATTTCTTCCTAGCCAAATAAACCAAAGAGTGAAAGAAAATACAACATTCTATAGAACTTCAGCAAAGCTAGATGTATCTTTGCTTTTACAATTAACCTGAATCCAGTCGTCTATTCCGATAGCAAAGGATTGAGCAACTCCTGTGGAATATGGATCATGGATCATGGTCCATAATTCTTTAACCATTTTACAGTCCCAAAGGTAGTTGATTGGAGTCTCAACATCTTCATTACATCTTAGATAAACAGGGGAGATCTGCATCCCTTAGTGGTGTAGGACCTAGTAGCAAACTTCTGGTGCTTACACCGCCATAGGAATTGATTAATTTTTTGTATGGTAGAGGTCTTCCAAACACCCAACCATCCTTAATCCTGGTTCAGGATAATACCATTGGTCGCTCTGTAAGCAGAACTAATATTGAAATTCCCATTATGGGAATATTTTAGGCTATGGAATCGATCCCTTCAATCCCTAATTGGATAGGAATTGCAATAATCCTATCTTGTAACTCCTTATGAATAGGGGCCCTAGCCAAAGTAACCAATTACCCATCCCTGTTACCAAATTATTGACTGATACACTCTCATCCTATGGGAGCCAGGGTCCAAAAATCTCTTTATCAAGTGGTCCAAGGCCAGTCCAGTCATCCTTCCACAGGTGAGTTTAAGCTCTTGACTTAATATTCCTACATTGCCCTTCCTCAAGCAGTTTGAAGCCTTTCTTGATTCTGTTCCATGTGGGTGATCCACTTTTCCTGCTCAATCTCCCATTCCCTACATATTTTGTCCTAAATCTTCCAAATGTTGCCTTTTTCTTTCATGAGGTGCCGTCCTAATTTGGCCAAGTTTTCGTTATTCAGTTTCTTCATTTCTTTAATTCTTAATCCACATTCCTCTTTAGATCGAGCCACTACATCTTATCCAAACAATTCGTCTTCCTTTGATCAAGAATAAAGACCCATAAGAAGTTTCTACTTGCCTTCACAATTCTTATTAGGAAGTCATGATCCTTGCATGTAGTACATAGGTATTGAACTTATAATTGCCTTGATAAGAGTTGATCTACTCGCCAAAGACAACAGATTAGCTTTCCATGCCGCAAGTTTGTGTTTCATCTTCTCTAATATAAAAGCATAGTTAGCACATTTGTGCCTTCCACAGGGAATCCAAGATATTTCCCAAGTTCATTAATAAAATTCATCCCGTGAAACTACTAAGCTGGTTTTTGACCTCAGGAACAGTGTTATGAGAAAAACAGATGGTGGATTTTGTTGGGTTTACGGTGGCCAGAGATCTGACAGAACTGACAAAGAACTCTTTGAATAGCTCTACAAGTTTTAAGAAAAGCTTTACCCATAAGCAAAAGATCACCTGCATAATAAAGGTGGAAGAGCGAAGGCTCCTCTCTGGACATTTTCAGAGGTTCCCACTACTTGTTTTCATATTTTATAGTTTTTTTTTGGCTCAATATTCACATTCTTAAGTGATCATGAGAGAGAGGTACTTTAGACAAAGGATGAAGATATAGGGAAAGAGATGGTCTCCCTATCTAATCCTTCTAGTGGGCATGATTTCCTAGCTTTTGTTCTCCATTTGCGAGAACTGTCATTACCACCGACGACATGCATGACATGATTACGCTCACCCATCTTTGAATTACAAACTTTTCGTCTTTTACTTATGAAACAAGTTTCTTTATTCACGAGTTATTCAGTATCCTAAGAGAAAAGGAAGACAAGTTGGCCTTAGGACGAAGCTAATGCCAAGATACTGCCTTGCAATTGATGCAAAATTATAAACATTGCAACCTTTTTATAATCTTAACCAGATTTGGGTCATAGCCATTCAGACTAGACACACAACTGCAAGGTTAACTACTATGCGAAGAGCCACCCAACACACTCATGCTCTTAAGTTATGAGTATTATTGCTACATAAAGCTCGCCTAATTTCTATATCCCTTGTTGCTTGCGTATATGGTAAGGATCAGTTCCAGTTACAAACTCATAACAAGCCCAGAATTCATGTCTTGAAATTCTTTAGAGGAACTGGCCTTTGTCATGGACTGGGTACAACAGCAAAAGGGCCTTGTATTATTTATCTTCTTCCTCCGCCGGCTATATCTATCAAGCCTTTGATCGAGAGGTGTTTTATGGAATCTGCTATGACTCTAGCACTGGTTTTCATATAGCCACCTAAAACAAGAAAAAGTAAAATGAAAATTTGTTAGGATGGATTCTCCAAAAAGCTCAAAGAAAATCTGCCATGTCTATCCTATATGCATCATCTCAGGCTTTCGATTCATCAACTGTTGGTAATCTCAAACCTAATTCCCACATTCTTGTTGATATAAAATGAAAAATAAATAAACAATTCTTCCCATTTTTGTTCCCCACTAAAATAAGGAGTAAGCAGGAGGACTATATCTTGACAGCTACAAAAAGGACCGACATCAAGCAAGAGAAATGATTGTATAAAACGGTTACTACACATTAGCATATATTCTTTTCATTCAAATTTTGCCACGTAATCACATTATTGAAAAAAGTCAATCATTTATTATCAAAATCATTAATGAGTCTCTTGAAATAAATATTCACCATTAATGATTCTCTTGAAATAAATATTCACCATGGTAAATATTTATATCAGGAGACTCAGTAATGATTCTGATAATAAATGATCAACTTTTTTCAATAATGTGATTATGTGGCATAATTTGAATGAAAGAGATATATGCTGATGTAGTAACTGTTTTATACAATCTTTTCTCCATCACAATGAGTGAAACAAAAATTATTTCTACTAAACCTAAAGAGGGCTAAGGTTCAAGCCTAGTTAGATTCTGCAACATGCATGTGGGGGAAAAGGAAATTGTTAATCACAGAAAAAGCAGAATCTTTTGGCTCTGCAAGGCCTATTGAGGCCATATAATGTAGCCATCCAGAAAACGAATAATTATTAGGGACCAATATTTGTCTTTAATCAGTGATTTTTTTCTTATCCATGAATCCAACAACATGAAGTGCTAGAGCAACTGATATCTGGAAACGAGTTACAGAATATGTACTGAAGAGGAATAAATTAACAAGCTTACAAGGCAAGGCAGAGGATCAGAATAAATAGACAGTTCTCTGCCAAATAGTCATAAATTTCCATAAAACACAGGTGATGCAGATTATAGAAGAAGAAAGTCACAAATCTATTTCTTATATGCATGCATATACACCAATTTGTTGTCTGCATCCAGCATAAACATAAAGGTTGGAAGATACAGAACCTGAAGTGACCATGACAATGGGGATGTTTCTCTCACGAGCAAACCTGAAGACCTTCTCATCTCTTTGGACTACCCCGCCAGGACTAATCTGAAAATTAAAAGTGACAAATAGCTGTAAGTGAAAACTCACAAATATTAATGATGCAGAGTAGCACTATCCAACAAAAAGATGTACTTTAAAAAAAAATGTTTCGAGTAATTTACTGAATGCCCCAAAAATTAAAGGGGCATATAGAAATGAGCTGTCTTAAACGCACCTCTAGGTTGTATTCATCTCTAACTTCTTAACAGTTCTTTTTCCTTTTTCTATGGGCCATTCCCTCCATACACGACACGCACATATACTTTGGATTCTGCCAATCAGCCCATAAATAATTGAATCCTCAAAATCTTACAGGATCTTTCTACAGCTAAACCAATATTTAAGATTCACAAAATTTCTCTTAAGTTTTATATGATAATCTTACCAGTTTCAACCCTAATAGTTTTTTATCTACTGCCCTTTTTGATTCAGAAGTAGTTATTGAACAGAATGAACTATAAATGAAGGCTTTTCTTTAAAAGTACAGTGGAAAAGAAAGAACATTGTCTTCTGCTTCTAAAGGTCTGAAGATGCATCATCCACACAGCATCTCTCATTCAGTTTAACCATAAGCTAGCAAGTGATGCTTTGCAGAGTTCAAAGGGTGATTAATAAAAACTTTTATGAATCAGCATGACCATGTTAGCACATAATATGAGATAGAAGAGGGGTGCGTTCCTTCTGCCAACTTCCTTCTTTCTACTTTAGGCTGCTCTACCAGCCTATCATCAGAATGACAATTCTCCACCAAAAGTTAATGTGAGTGGGTAAATATAAGACTATCAATTCATAGTAAGCAAGATCTAATGAGGATCTCATTTTACTTCTTGCAAAAGAGGAAAATGTACTAGACAAAAAGAATAAAAAAGAACAAAATTAAGCCAATGGATCCGATGATGAATCTACCTTTAATCCGCCCAGTGGATCTCCATCAAGGATATCAGTGCCAGCATTGTAAATAATCAACTCAGGGGCAAAATTACCCCTGGCTACCTGACATTCACAACTAATAACTAAAATGTGGTGTAATAGCATAAGAACTATTTACTACACTATTTATAACATAAAATTAGTCAAGGATGACTGGTAAATACAAAAAAGGGGAAAAATAATCCAGATAAAACTGCAAAGCAACAGATGAAGTACAAGTTGGCAAAAATGCTGATGACATCATGTCTGAATGCACTACAGTTATGGCATCATGGATTATGCCAACAATAAATAAAAGAATAGATGCAGAGACACAGTAAAAGCACTAAATGCATTTCAAAAAATATGATTAATAAAAAGGTAAATGATGTAAAGTTTAAAAAAACCTGTAAACTGTCATATAAAATGGACCAATTGTTGGAGAGAAGACATCAACCAATGATGTATAAGTGTCATCAGAAAAACAAAAGGCATATATTAACATCAGAATTGAGAAAAAAAAAAAAGGATCCAGCCAAAAAAAGGACAGATGCATGTTGATGATAGCTGAAGAAAATCTATACCTCAAGTGCTTTATCTAATTCCTTCAGGTACTCATCAGTTGTAGTCCCAGTCTGTTCATATATGGGATTATTAAATCAGCTAAAGATCTAGCCAACAATAAACCAACTTCATTAATAAGATGCTTAGGCTCACCACTACTTCAACCTTCTGTTTAATATAACTTCTAGCTGCCAGATCCTGAAAAGGTTTAAAGAAAGAAAATAAAACCAAAATAGGTGATTTGTCCTCTTATATTGATATTACAAAAGGTGAAAGCCAGAACTCCTTGCATAGAGCAAAAAATAACAGCTACAAGGACAAAACAAACTACTGTCTAGGAAGAGGCTGTTTTTCAATTAGATAAGATGTGGTACAAATGTAGATAGCAGGCACTTACAAATGGGTATATTTCTGGGTTGTACATATCCATAATATACACACGCCCTGTAAGTTTAAACAAAATCATTGAAATTCCAAAATAACATCAACTTAAAGCACCATGAGGAAAAATAAGCAACCTTACCATCATCAGCAAAATCCATTTCATGACCATTTCCTTGATGCGCATCTAGATCAATTATCATCACCCTAAAAAAAATATTTTAAAGATAGTTGTCAACTGATGGTTGAGATTAGGATGTCACATAAGACTGCAAGGAATGAATTTAGTACTTTCAAGCTTTAAGCTCTATTACCTTGATATATTTAACCGAACAAAAGCAAAGTGGATGCAAAGAGAAATGTCAGCATATGCACAAAATCCACCTCCCTTTCCACTACAACAATGATGAAACCCTCCTCCAACATTGATAGCCCATCCTCGCTCCTTCGCGAGCTTAGCCGCCAGAATAGTTCCACCCACCTGTAGTAATATGATCAGAATAATCCTAGTTGCAAAGAAAACCCAAAATCCATTCTGAAAAAGAAAATTATGTAATTAGCTCAAAGACGGATGATGACTTCACCTGCCTTCGGAACGGAGAAAGAACTTTCATCTGAACAAGGCAATTGGGTAATATTGCTATAGGAGGAACCTACACAACACAGTGCTATGAATCAATCTAGAAGTCTAATAACATAATTTGAAACTACTTAATCCTCAGTAAAAATCTTCAAACTATAACAAACACAGCCAGTAAAAAATTTAATTGGGCATACACAAACATCCCGTGAACCCAAAATCATAACAAACAAAACCAAGTAATCATGCTATATATCTGGATAATTCCATTTTTAAGCAGTCATAAGAACAAACTTGATAATTGCAACCAAATACATAAACTCCAAGAAAGCAAACATTAACTGCGTACTAGAAACAACATAACGAAATGCTACAAAGTACCTCAGCTATCATGGCAACGTTCACACTGTTCTTCAGGCTATTCAGGTATGCTTCTGTATGCACCTATCCAGAGATAATCCAAAAAATTAAGCATTACGTTACAGCGCCTACTGTAAATAGATACCTTACTAACCAAGATTTTCTTCATTACCTATGATTTTCCTTTTCCTCAATATGCCTGAGCCTCAGTGCATATAAGCAAACAGAGGGAAAAAAGAAAAACACAATTACCACAAGTAGATCTTCTGTCGAAGCTTCCAATGGCTCAACAATAGAGTTTTTGTCCAGGTAACCTTCCGAAATCAGGAATCGGCATATTCGGCCCCATTTTGAAGAATCAAACGGATGCCTACATCAATCACAAGTTACTAACTTATTTTTAAAGCTGATTAACTGAATAAAAAGAAAAAGGAACACAAAATTACTTAAAGAAATTCAAATTCGAATTATCTTACAGTTTCTCAATTCCGAGGAAGCCGATATCGTAATAAGAAGAGTAGATAACCGGAACCTGTAATTTTTAGTTAAGAGTTCAGAATTTCTAGTTGGAAAACAAATACTGCAATGCAAATGTAAAATTATTGGCAAAATAAATGTTACCTTAGATGGAATTACATGGAGATAGAGCTTGCTAGAGTTAATTCGTTTACGGCGGAGAGCTTCGGCATCGGTTATCGGAGGGGAAGAAGAGGAAGAGGAAGACCAAGGCCAAGACGAAGACATGGTAAGGGAGCGAAAAATGCAGCGATACAAAATGAAAGGAGTGGCAAATGTAAGGAACAAATATAGCGTTGATTTGCAGAGATTCCGAGTTGACTCGATTGCGTTTCTACTGACTCGAATCCTCATGTAAGAGTGAGAGCAAAGCAAAAGTCACCGCGTTGGTTTCAAGCATTTTAAATTCGATCCGGTAGAAGGTGGTAAGGCGTAGCGTATAGGTATAGGTCAATAACCTATTCATCTAGTGAGTAAGGATGAGTTGTGGTATATTATAAGTCTTGATTCGAATCCAAGTACCTCCCTCTTCAGTTTTTTAATATTCCTCTTATAACAATAAAAAAAGGCATAGCATATAGAAAAAAGAATAAAGTAGTAATAATACATGAAACAACCCATAGATTATGGTTTAATTGATAACTCAAGTTGAAATTATAAAAAGAGTTTTTGAGTTTAATTTTCACTAAACACATTTTTGAAGAGAAGTCAAGAGTCTTAATTATGACAAAATCTCAAACAAAATTAATCTTAGACCGAGTGGATGAGAATATTTACACAAAAAAATAAAGAAAATTATTCTGTCCACTGTCAGTAGAGTCCAAAGACTCCACAAGTAGCCCTCTCCACTTGCCATGTGTACTTTTAAAACTCCTTATCTTTTTTTTCTCTGTTGTTAGTTTTGAAGTTAATGTTTGACATCTATCACCCTCACGTTTCGCCTATTATTCTGCTTCCTCACTCCATATTCCAAAAGCCTACTTTGTTCCTCAGTTTATGCTGCAAAAGAATGAGAAGAAACTTTGTTAAAATTTCGTATAGTTCTTTTGTCAAAGCTGATTCTCCTTACTGGTAAATATTTGTCCCTTATTCCATATGAGTTTTATTCAAAATTAGTCTCTATTTTACTTACTTATGATTGAAATAATTATAAAATTTGTTTAAAACAATGGTTGGTTCAATGTTAATTTTCATAATTAAACAAGTTAATTGAAGATTGTTTAATTAACAATGAAAATATTATAAAGAGTCAGAAAATAAATGCAAGGCATATTACTTGTTCGATGAAATGTTTATATCTAATTTGTCAATGTTTGTATTGTTTAATTTCTCACCAAATGTCTTGAAGTGCATCAAGAGTTCTATGCAATCGTGCTTGGTTAACTCATTTTGATTCCCTACTCACAAACACTCTCCTGTTTTGTGATTTGTCAATTATCCAATGATGAATTATAACAATTAAAAAAACTGAAAAAAGGGATCTAAATGTTTATGGTGTAAGACTGTAAGCAATGGACCACTATGAATTTGACAAGTTTAAAGAAACCAAATACTATCAAAAGTGTGCTCTGACTCAGATGTGCACCCCTTTAAATTTTTTCGATATACAAATTTCTATGAGTGTTTTGAATCTCTTAAATATCCTCATATACATGTTTTAAATTCAAGGTAAAGTTTTTGCTTTAATTATTTAGTTTAGAGACGATTAAATATTTACAATTATAAGGAATTTTTATTTTTTTAGGATGTAATGTCATTGTTGAATGTTGTTAGAATTTATATTCTAAACAAGGAAAATGAGTTGAATTCATGACTAAAGATATAAATAACCATGATCCAACCAGTGACCGTTCACTTCTTGCATGGAGCATGAGGTGTTGGGTTATTATCAAATCATTGTCATGATTGGTAATTGTCAATATTTACTACATTGTTTTACAGTTTGCCAGATCAAATTTGAGCTTTACAAATATTTTTTACTTGTCATTCTTGCTTCTTGCCAAAGTTTATTAATATTATTTACTTAGTACCCAGTTTGTTCATGACATGTTGTGTGTATTCCTTAGGTTGCCTCACCATTAACATAATAATTAAAACAACTATTTGGCACAAAAGCATATAAATGTAAGAGTTTTCTTTTTTAATTTCATTAAAATTTATATTTTAACTTACTATTTATATTACTTTTTATTTCAGATTTAAATTATTGAATGTAATAGCATGGAAAATAAATCAATGCAAGATGTTGATATTATGGAAATGAAAGAAGTTCAAGATGATAAAAATGATAACATGGAATTAGAGGAAGTTCTTTAAGGTGAAGATGCAATGGAGCATGTCATTGAAGATTCAAGGATTGAGACATTACTAGAAGCATATGTGGGCATGGAATTTGAGTCACCAGATGATGCTCATAAATATTATAATCAGTATGCAAGATCTAAAGGTTTTGGTACACGTAAAAATCGCATTACTAGATCAAGAACTAATCAAGCAATGATTGGTCAAGAATTTTTTTGTTCAAAAGAAGGTATGAGGGCAAAGAAATACTTGAAGAAAGAATATAGAGTTGAAGCACCGGATGAGAAAAAAGACGGTTGCAAATCAATGCTCCAAATATCCAAGAAAGAAGGAAAGTGGATTGTTTCTCAATTTCATGCAGAACATAATCATACACTAGCTTCACCAATGAGCACACAATTTATTTGCTCACATAAAGTACGCACAAAGGTTCAAAGAGATCTCATGAATGTTCTTGATGAATTTGGTATTTGTCCAAGTAAGATAGTTTCTATTTTATCTCATGAGTCTGATGGGATTGGTAATCTTAATATGATGAACGTGATGTTTTTAATTATTTAAGTCGCAAAAGGCAGAAGCAATCGAAAAAAGGAGATGATCAAATAATGTTAGATTATTTTCATAATTGCCAAAAAAATCTAGGTTTTATTTTATGCAATTCAAACAGATATTGATGATCACCTTGTTAATTGTTTTTGGGTAGATGCAAGATCTAGGATAGCGTATAAACATTTTGGTGATGTGGTAGCATTTTATCCTACTTATTTAACAAATAAGTATAGGATGCCTTTAGTTCCTTTTGATGGAGTGAATCATCACTTTCAGTCTATTTTATTTGGATGTGCTTTGTTATGGGATGAAACTGAAGAAACTTTTATTTAGTTATTGGGGACTTGGCTTGAAGCTATGTATGGATGTCCACTAACAACAAATATCAAAGATCCAGATGCAGCTTTTACTAATGCAATTGCAAAGGTTTTGCTGAATGTCAATCACCATTTTTGTATGTGGCATATGGAGAAGAAATTTCTGGAAGTTTTGAGTCATGTTTACTATTAAAGTCTTGACTTTAAAAAAGAGTTCAATTGTTGCATTCACAACACAGTCACTCCTGATGAGTTTGAAGATGCTTGGATGAGAATCATGGAAACATATAATTTATGAGGAATTCATGGTTGAAAAAATTTACTCCACATGTGAAAAATGGGAGTCGACTTTTTTAGTAACACATTTTGTGTTAGAATGTCAACAACTCAAAGAAGTGAAAAGTTTGAATAAGTTTTTCAAGGATTATGTTAATGCCAATACTTCAATAAGTAAGTTTGTGGTGTAATTTGAAGAAGCTTTGGATGGTCGGTATAACAAAGAACGGGAAAAAAATTTCAAGACTATAAACTCAAAGCCCATTTTGAAGACATTGTATCCCATAAAAGCTGAGACATATATACTCGAAAGTTATTTAGAATGTTCCAAGATGAGATGATTCATGCTCAAGGGTGTGTTGTTGATTGAATTGAAGTTAATGATAGTTCAAAACTATACAAGGTGCATGAGATTAATAGGGAAAAGCCTATGTACATGTAACTTTTAGTGCATCACATAAAGATGCCAATTGTAGTTGCCACAAGTTTGAATTCATGGGCATTTTGTGCCGGCACATTTTGGCCATTTTCATAAAAAAAATGTATTTTCATTTCCTTCCCAATACATCTTACGTAGGTGGACAAGAGATGCCAAGAAAAATACTATCCCAAAATTTCAACAAAATATACTTGTTGATAAGATCAATAAGTCATCTACTTTGTGGTTCAACAGTGTTATGTTACACTTTCTTGGGCTTTCTGAAAAAGCAACAAGATCAAATAAGCATTATGTTCATGCAATTCATGGTATCAAAAAATTGTGTGAAGAGTTCGATAATTTGATCATTGGGAATGATGAAGTTGATGAAGCTAAGAAGTTAATTTCTGTTACCAATTTTGTAGCTCTTCAAAATAATAATGATAATGTTTCATGTACCGAAATGATTTTGTGAGAACCACCACATATTGTTACCAAAGGACGCCCTCCTTCAATTAGAAAAAAAAAGGTAGTATTGAGAACAATGGTAAAAGGAGCAAGACATGTTCATTTTGTAATCGTAAAGATCATTGTCGTAACGTCTAGGTCCGTGAACCTAACCGCTAGACTTTAAGATTCAAGGAGTCGCCACCAACCATTCAAACCTAAGGTGTGATTGGTCACCTATTCTTGTCTAAAGATAAGGCATGGTCTATGTTCAAAGAATCTAGGGTTCGGGAGTACGGTTACGTGTAGGGAAGGATTAGCACCCCCACAACGCCCATCCTAAAATGGTACCAATTAATTTTGTGATATCTTTAATAATTTTCAACTAAATGGTTTTTAATCTTGTTAAATTTAAATATTTAAATATTGGACAATTTCTAAGAAACTCTCCATCATGCTGGTGGAATTCCTTAAATTTCATCCTCACCTCAAGAGTATCCAAGAAATCCCATTCGTCTTTCTCGGAGAGGCTCCGTCGTCGGATTTATTAAATCATTTATGAAATATCTTAATTTTATTTTATTTTTATCTTTTATCCTTATTTTAGCTTCTTTTTATTCCTCTTTTAATTTTCCTTTATTTTTATTTTATTTTTATCTTTATTTTAATATTATCTATCTTTTGAAAATAAATGTCGATTATTCTTCTTGAAAATTTTCTTTAAATCTTCCATCATGCTGGCAAAATTTAAAGAAAACATCTTACCTAAGAATTTAAAAGTGTCAACCATTCGTGACACGTTATAATTCCATCATCGGGATAACCTCCACTTATTCTCAATTTATTGTTATACTTTTATTTTTTTAATCATTATTCCCTAATTTCTTATTAATATTTATGTTTATTTTATTTTTAATAGAGATTGATTATTAATATATATTTATGTTTTTAGAAATATATATCGATTATTAATGTTGAACACTTACCTTAAATCTTCCATCATGCTGGCAAAACCTAAGGTAAACATCCTCACCTAGGAATTTCCAAAATGGCAACCATTCGTGACACTCGGAATTCCATCATCGGAATAAATTTTTTATTTTATTAAGTGGTTATAATTTTATAACAATTAAATATTTTACATATATATTTTAATATTGAACATCTTCCATGAATTTTCCATCATTCTGGCGAAACTCATGGAAAACATCCTCACCTAGAAAATCTGAAATGTCAACCATTCGTGACACCTCAGAATTCCATCATCGGAAAATTTTAACTTTATTCTTGACACCTATTATAATAATTGTAAATTCTAAAATTTATTTACTTAAAGCTTATTTTCATTTTTTTATCTACTAATTAATACTATTATTATTTTTTACTTTAAATATTGTATTACTATTTATTATGTTATCATGTTTTATTATTATTATATATTGCTTTCATTATTCATTAAAGAACTAAAGTACATGTCTAGCAAAGAAAACTTGGAAACGTAAAACAGCACAGCAAAACATACCTTTTTAGTCTAGAAAATGCTTAACGTGATCCCAGTTTACCAACAGAAGACTCCAAGCTGCAAAGTTTACTTCACGTGGGTCCCTCTTTTGCTATTTTCTTTCACGTTCTCGGTTGTTTCCTTTCTCAATAGTTCACAGCTGGGCAACGCAATGATGATGGCAAGCGAAACAGGGAAGCTTCGACTAGCAGTGAACACAATAGCTTCAAGCAGCAACGCAGGTCACCTGGTTTGATAGGGAAACGGCAGCAGCAGCGGTGGAGAAGAACGATTATTAATATTGAAAGGATGACCTGAAGCCAAGTGATCGGTGCAGTGGTGTAGTTGCGGCTGGAACGTTGGACGGTGGCTCAAGGACGATCACAACAGCTGGGCATCAAGGGCAGTGCGGGGGTGGACGTCTGGTGCAACAGGCAGGGAGGCGCAGAAACGGCTACAGCTTCGTGTTGAAGATGCTAGGATTCGTGGGGCTAGGATCTTTGTGCGAGACTGATACAGAGGAAAGAAAACATGCAGAGGCGACACAAAGATGATGATAGGGCAGTACGGGGGACGATGATGGAGACAGGGATCAGCGGTAGGGTAACTGAAGGTGGGGCTTGTTTGTGTAGGCAGAATGCAGGTGGGGCGGTTCGGTTTTGATAGCTCTAGGAGGTCTGTATAGAAGCACGGTCAGGGGGTGGCAAAACCTGATGCTTGGGTTATTTTGGTGAACAACGGTGGCTTTTGTGCTGATTACTGATGAAGATTAGATGAAGATGATGATGGCTATGGTGATCAAACACAATTTGGTTAGAGATGTTTTCCTTTTTATGATTGTGTCTTCTTTTCTCCCCCCCTTAAAACCCTGAGCTTTAATCCTTTTTATAGCCACAAATTAGTTAGAGTCCTAATAAAACTATACTTATTCTAATAATTATCTCCTTTTTTTTTAATATTTTATCTACTTAATTTCTATATTAATCCTAATCCAACTCTATTAATCTAAATAATTATCCTAAAACTCAATTATCCTAATTATCCTATACTAAAATTAATTTATTTTTATTTCTTTTTATCTTTTCTCTCTCTTTTCTTTTCTTTTTTTTTTTAATTCCTAAATCCTATTTTAATATTAATTTCCTAATTAATATTAATTCTAAATCTAAAAACTCTAATTTAATTCTAGCCAAATTCCCAATTATTAAATTAAAATACAAATGTCACCCAACCCAATTAATTATTTATACAAATTAAGACCCCGGACAAAATAGGGTGTCTACAGTTGCCCCTCTTTGTGCATTTGCTGTGAAACAGTATTTGTACAAAGACAGAGACACCTATTTTGTCTGACTTCTTCTTTTTTTAAAAATTTTTTTTTTAATTTTTAATTTTTATTTTTGTAAAAGCTCCCTCTAAACAGAAAGGCAGTCAAACTTTAAAATCTTGTCTAAAAAGCTCCCCCTAAACAGGCAGGCAGTCAAACTTTAAAATCTTGTCCAAAAGCTCCTCCTAAACAGGCAGGCAGTCAAACTTTAAATCTTGTCCAAAAGCTCCTCCTAAACAGGTAGGCAGTCAAACTTTAAAATCTTGTCCAAAAAAGCTGATTTTTTTATAAAAAAAAAAATTTAGGAAACCCCTCTAAAATTTTTCTTGTCAAAAAAAAAAATTTGGAATCTTAGGAAACCCCTCTAAAATTCTTTTTCTTATCCAATTTTGAAATTTTGGGAAACCCCTCCAAAACTTCTATTCTTGTCCAATTTTTGAAATTTTAGGAAATCCTTCTAAAATCTCTTTTCTTGTCAAATTTTGAATCTTAGGAAACCCCTCTAAAATTCTTTTTCTTCTCTTTTTTGAAATTTTGGGAAACCCCTCCAAAACTTCTTTTCTTGTCAAATTTTGAATTTTAGGAAACCCCTCCAAAATTCTTTTTCTTGTCTTTTTTTTTTGAAATTTTGGGAAACCCCTCCAAAACTTATTTTCTTGTCAAATTTTGAATTTTAGGAAACCCCTCTAAAATTCTTTTTCTTGTCCAAAATTTGAAATCTTGGGAAACTCCTCCAAGACTTCTATCTTGTCTAATTTTTGAAATTTTAGGAAACCCCTCTAAAATTTCGTGTCTTGTTAAAATTTGAAATCTTGGGAAATTTATCTTATCCATGCAATTGCAACCTGTTCTATCCATGCAATGTCATTCATGTAAGCTATCTTATTCAAGCAACATCATTCATGCAATCTAGTCTATCCATGCAATGTTATTGATGCAATCAATTCTATCCACGTAATGCAGTCTATTTTATCCATGCAATGTCATTCAAGCAATCTATTTTATCTCTATGATGCAATCTACTCTATCCATGCAATGTTTTTTCGAAAAACATTTCAAGCTCAATTGTGGCAACAACAAGGTTATTCTTTATCAATCCATCTCATGCATTCTTCTCTTTCATCTGTCCTCTTGTCCTTCTATTTCTTATTTCTTTCCTCATTTTCCTTCTTCCGTTCCGTTTTTCTTGCCCAATGAAACTCTTGCCTTCATGCCCTCTTTAACTTATCTTCTCCCTTGATTCTTCTTTTTTACTTTCCTCTCTATCTGGTCACTCATTTGCTCATTAAAATCTTTACTGAGACCTCATCATCCATTCTTTCTTATTCATTGGTTTTTCTTGATTTCCAATTTCCATTCATCCACAAGTTTCCTTTTCTTTCATTTTCCTAAATAATATAGGAGTCTTTCACATATTTTGCCAAGCAAACATTCATTACCATTCTAATTTCAAGATCAATGCAACACAATTTCTCAATCCCTCAAGGTAAGGATATAGCAAAGAAATGATAAGTGAAATGAAGAGAGTGGTATTATTCAAAATTTGGAAAGATTTAACAAGAAATTGTCAGGTTTAGAAGGAAAGTAGGCTTGAATGAAAAGTGAGAATTTTTAGGATTAGGTAATAGTATCCAAATAAAAACAATTCAAACAATTTTGATCAATGAATACAAAATTCCCTTCAAAGGTCCATTAATCTGATTATGTTAAGTTTATCAAAACATCCTCTTTGCCCCAATATCATTGACATCCAGCTTTTTGGTATCTAAGTCGCCTTTTCAGGTTTTCAACTTAGATGCACTCCATTGATCCAAACCGCCCTTTTTGGGTTTTCGATCTGAATTCTCCTTTCATCTCTTTTTTTTTCTTTTTTTTCTTTTTTTCATTTTCTTTTCTTTTTTTTTTTTCATTTCTCTTCATTTTCAACTTCATTGTCCTTGATGGAGCTTCTCTTGTCTATTCTCCATTCTGATTCATGCCCCGCCCCGACATCAGATACTTCTTCACCCAATTTAATGCTCACACGGATTCAAGAGAGTCTTTAGAATCCCACTTCTTCCATCTAGACGAAATCTTTTTGCTTATCTTGATCTGCTTGTCCTAATTCCATCCGAAGGATCATTATCTCATACTGTAAGTATGCCTTTATTCAACACATGATTCTTCAATAGGAGTACTCATATTTGATCAAAATGGACTTTTAAGGCACGTAATGTAGGCTCAGGTGAGGGTTCATGAAAGAAAGGATAATTTAGGCCTAAAAAGTGTTTCAGGGTTCATCAAACCAAGAATCATTTTTCATGAATCATTTAGGCATTTTGACTTTTGCCCCATTCTAATTTGCTTTCTGTCTCCTTTTTTATTCAAATGTGACTAGGGTTTTCACTTTCTTGATTCAAACCCTCTTTCCTTCTTCATTCTCTTTTCTTTTGTTCTTTTTTTTCCACAAAATGTTTTTTTTTCACTTTGCCCCACTAATCCTTCATTTTCCATTCTCTTTGCCCCCCAGTGTAGAGGGTGATTCTTGGTGGGTTATATTAAAAAGAATATAATAGGCTCAAAAGGGGTAATCAATGGATAATTTTACTCACACTTGAAAGGTAGTGAAAGAAGGCCATTTCTCATCTCATTACAAGTACTCTCATTAAAGGTCATCTATTGAACAAAGACAAACTCATTAGAATTTCATGTAGAGATTCACCTTTACTCGTAACATTCTATAGGTGAAGATTTTAGACAAATATCTTCTATTCTCTTCTTACTTGAACAATCTTGGCAAATTGGAAACCCATTCAACCAACCAAAGCAACTCTTTCAAAATTGAATTTTATATTCATTGCCATCATCATTATCATGTTCATTATTTGGATACTTTTAAGCTTGGTAACAAAGTAGAGAATATGGGTATTGGTGTTTTGCATTAAAGAACAAGATTGGAATGAGGAATTAAGAAATATGCATCACACTAATCCTTTATTGAAAATGAAAATGAATGAAAGTTGGCCCAATACATAAAAGAAAATCTTAATGCCTTTTGGGCTTAGGCACTCCTATATTACCTAAGAAATTGAAATATCCTAAGATGAATGAAATTAGAAACAAAGAAACAACCATAATCTTCAAGTTAGTGAATCAATCAATATCATCCACTTTCTTCCATAGCATTAACCGCTACCCCTTGTGTGATCTGCAGAGGATTATCCTTCATATTTGGGTTATTCTTTGCCTCAAAACTCAAAATTCCAGTGTTGACAAGTGCTTGGACTTTCCTCTTCAAGCCCATACAATTCTCAATAGAGTGACCAACATTGTCATTATGATAAGCACACTTTGCGTTAGGATCATACCACTTTGGGTAGGGAGGCTTCAAGGGCTCCACATAAACAGAGGCAATAAGGTGACCCCTTACCAACTGTGGGAACAACTCTGTGTATGTCATTGGTATAGGGTCTATTGTGACATTTCGGCTAGTTCGAGTATTCTTTTGGTCATTAGGTGAAAAAGTGGGGTCTTGTGAATGGGAAATGGGTTGGTAAGCATTCTGATGATAAGTTTGTGGGTGGGGTTGAGAATAAGTGTAATTCACTGAAGGTGAATAAGAGGTATAGGAATGACGTGAGTTATTGGAGACAACTTGTGCATCTTCTTCCTTCTTCTTTGAAAACCCATTCCTCTTGCTATCATTCATAGATGCTTCAATCTTACCACTCTTAAAGGCATTTTCAATAGCTTCGCCTGTCAACACCATGTTTGCAAAATTCTTGGTCACACTGCTAAGCATACGCTCATAGTAAGGAGCCTTGAGAGTATTCAAAAAGAACATGGTAATTTCCTTCTCAGTCAAAGGAGGTTGAACTAGTGATGCCACGTCTCTCCATCGTTGGGCATATTCTTTGAAGCTCTCATCTTTTTTCTTTTCCATACCTTGGAGAGATAAGCGGTCAGGAGCTACATCAGACACATGTTTGTTTTGAGCTATAAAAGCTCTCGCCAATTCAGACCAAGAAGAAACTTTGCTCCTTTCCAATTGGTTGTACCACTTAGCAGTTGACCCAGTCAAACTGTCTTGAAAAACATGAATTAATAGCTTGTCATCCCATGCATACGCCGCCATCTTTCTACAGTACATGGTGAGATGATCCTTTGGGCACGATGTTCCATTGAATTTTTCAAATTCGGGCACCTTGAACTTTGGTGGAAGGACAACACCCGGTACCAAACACAACCTTTCAGCATCAATGGGTCCAAAATAGTCAACTCCTTCCATGGCATTTAGTCTTTCCTCTATCAAGCTCAGCTGGGCTTTAGTACCACTATATTCTTCCTTATGCTTCAACTTTTCTAGCTCTGTAGGATCACCTAAATTTGGCACCTCCACTGGGTTTTGAACTTGTATCTGTGGAAGTGTTGAAGCTTTGACAGTACTTCCTTCAGGAACAAAAATGGGGTTGTCTCGCATGCTTTGTTGAGGTTCTTGGATAGACTCCTCCTGATTACCCATCTTCTCCTTTCCTTTAATCATGGCTTTTAGCAACTGGGTAATTTCGCTCAATTGCCCCTTTATCTCCGCATTTTCCCTTTCTAACTTCTCTATCTTGTTATTTTGATCTTCTTCCATTATACGAGCTTGATACCTTGTGTGGTATTTATGGAGGGTGGACCGTCTAGTAGATTCAATTTTGACACCTTGAATGCCACAATTAAGTTGAAATTATTTTCAATGTGATGATATGTTTATGCACAAAAATGAATGCACATGGAATGCACTTAGGTTTAACAATCTCTTCTAACAATCAAGAGCATGTTCATACTCATGATAAGACAAATGCAAGCTTAGGTGAATGATATGTTATGTGATGCAAAATCAAACACAACTATGCATGACTCAATGATACAGACAAACTCTTTTTTTTTTGAAAAATGGAAGAAAGAAAAACTACATTTTTTGATTTTTTTTTTGTTGAAAAACAATGTAAAAAGGAGGAAGTAAAACTTATTCCTTCATGTGTCCTATCTTGGGTTTGAGCCTTCATTTCAATCTAGTATGGTTCCACCCTAAGGCTAGGTCTTATGTTTTATTACATGCTAGGCTTGGATAATTCAAGGTCTAAAGGTTCCCAAATTGTTCCTCACTGTTGTCCACACAAGACTAGTAAGGCACCCAATCCTCACCCATCACAGGCTACAAACGGAAAGGTTCAATTTGAGTGGAAGTATTTCACTAGCCATTGCGGAGGTTACCACCTCACGAGAGCGTAGTTACTATACTTCCTCCTAAAAAGGACGAAGCCTGGGTAGAAGGCTCATGCATGCTCATGCAAGTGATGTGTGCGTGTGAAGGAACAAGACTCCATTTTAGATGCCCCTCAATAAAGATAGCATAACAAGCAATATATACAACATAGCAAAAAACCATTTAATCAAAAATTCAAGATAATCACAAAATTTTCAATTGGCCTGACTCTCTAAAAGTCCCCAGTGGAGTCGCCAAACTGTCGTAACGTCTAGGTCCGTGAACCTAACCGCTAGACTTTAAGATTCAAGGAGTCGCCACCAACCATTCAAACCTAAGGTGTGATTGGTCACCTATTCTTGTCTAAAGATAAGGCATGGTCTATGTTCAAAGAATCTAGGGTTCGGGAGTACGGTTACGTGTAGGGAAGGATTAGCACCCCCACAACGCCCATCCTAAAATGGTACCAATTAATTTTGTGATATCTTTAATAATTTTCAACTAAATGGTTTTTAATCTTGTTAAATTTAAATATTTAAATATTGGACAATTTCTAAGAAACTCTCCATCATGCTGGTGGAATTCCTTAAATTTCATCCTCACCTCAAGAGTATCCAAGAAATCCCATTCGTCTTTCTCGGAGAGGCTCCGTCGTCGGATTTATTAAATCATTTATGAAATATCTTAATTTTATTTTATTTTTATCTTTTATCCTTATTTTAGCTTCTTTTTATTCCTCTTTTAATTTTCCTTTATTTTTATTTTATTTTTATCTTTATTTTAATATTATCTATCTTTTGAAAATAAATGTCGATTATTCTTCTTGAAAATTTTCTTTAAATCTTCCATCATGCTGGCAAAATTTAAAGAAAACATCTTACCTAAGAATTTAAAAGTGTCAACCATTCGTGACACGTTATAATTCCATCATCGGGATAACCTCCACTTATTCTCAATTTATTGTTATACTTTTATTTTTTTAATCATTATTCCCTAATTTCTTATTAATATTTATGTTTATTTTATTTTTAATAGAGATTGATTATTAATATATATTTATGTTTTTAGAAATATATATCGATTATTAATGTTGAACACTTACCTTAAATCTTCCATCATGCTGGCAAAACCTAAGGTAAACATCCTCACCTAGGAATTTCCAAAATGGCAACCATTCGTGACACTCGGAATTCCATCATCGGAATAAATTTTTTATTTTATTAAGTGGTTATAATTTTATAACAATTAAATATTTTACATATATATTTTAATATTGAACATCTTCCATGAATTTTCCATCATTCTGGCGAAACTCATGGAAAACATCCTCACCTAGAAAATCTGAAATGTCAACCATTCGTGACACCTCAGAATTCCATCATCGGAAAATTTTAACTTTATTCTTGACACCTATTATAATAATTGTAAATTCTAAAATTTATTTACTTAAAGCTTATTTTCATTTTTTTATCTACTAATTAATACTATTATTATTTTTTACTTTAAATATTGTATTACTATTTATTATGTTATCATGTTTTATTATTATTATATATTGCTTTCATTATTCATTAAAGAACTAAAGTACATGTCTAGCAAAGAAAACTTGGAAACGTAAAACAGCACAGCAAAACATACCTTTTTAGTCTAGAAAATGCTTAACGTGATCCCAGTTTACCAACAGAAGACTCCAAGCTGCAAAGTTTACTTCACGTGGGTCCCTCTTTTGCTATTTTCTTTCACGTTCTCGGTTGTTTCCTTTCTCAATAGTTCACAGCTGGGCAACGCAATGATGATGGCAAGCGAAACAGGGAAGCTTCGACTAGCAGTGAACACAATAGCTTCAAGCAGCAACGCAGGTCACCTGGTTTGATAGGGAAACGGCAGCAGCAGCGGTGGAGAAGAACGATTATTAATATTGAAAGGATGACCTGAAGCCAAGTGATCGGTGCAGTGGTGTAGTTGCGGCTGGAACGTTGGACGGTGGCTCAAGGACGATCACAACAGCTGGGCATCAAGGGCAGTGCGGGGGTGGACGTCTGGTGCAACAGGCAGGGAGGCGCAGAAACGGCTACAGCTTCGTGTTGAAGATGCTAGGATTCGTGGGGCTAGGATCTTTGTGCGAGACTGATACAGAGGAAAGAAAACATGCAGAGGCGACACAAAGATGATGATAGGGCAGTACGGGGGACGATGATGGAGACAGGGATCAGCGGTAGGGTAACTGAAGGTGGGGCTTGTTTGTGTAGGCAGAATGCAGGTGGGGCGGTTCGGTTTTGATAGCTCTAGGAGGTCTGTATAGAAGCACGGTCAGGGGGTGGCAAAACCTGATGCTTGGGTTATTTTGGTGAACAACGGTGGCTTTTGTGCTGATTACTGATGAAGATTAGATGAAGATGATGATGGCTATGGTGATCAAACACAATTTGGTTAGAGATGTTTTCCTTTTTATGATTGTGTCTTCTTTTCTCCCCCCCTTAAAACCCTGAGCTTTAATCCTTTTTATAGCCACAAATTAGTTAGAGTCCTAATAAAACTATACTTATTCTAATAATTATCTCCTTTTTTTTTTAATATTTTATCTACTTAATTTCTATATTAATCCTAATCCAACTCTATTAATCTAAATAATTATCCTAAAACTCAATTATCCTAATTATCCTATACTAAAATTAATTTATTTTTATTTCTTTTTATCTTTTCTCTCTCTTTTCTTTTCTTTTTTTTTTAATTCCTAAATCCTATTTTAATATTAATTTCCTAATTAATATTAATTCTAAATCTAAAAACTCTAATTTAATTCTAGCCAAATTCCCAATTATTAAATTAAAATACAAATGTCACCCAACCCAATTAATTATTTATACAAATTAAGACCCCGGACAAAATAGGGTGTCTACAATCATACAAAACATACTTGCGGTAAACATCAACAACTAAAGTAAGGAATCAATTTTTGCATATATTTTTTTATTTCTATCATCTTAAACTTGAAAGTAACATTTTTATTTGTGTGTTTTATGCATATTGCAGTTTGAGTTGAATTCAACGTCATTTTCTAACGATATGAATGTGATTGAACTCTAATATTTTACGGTATGTTAATCTTTCTTTTTTTTTAAATAATACCTTCTCATTTAATGTCCCAAAAACATAATTTAACTGCAGGATTTATGGTTTGTGTTGCAACATGGATTATCTGGAAAGGAAGAAAGTTGATTTCTTCTTAGGCTTCACCAAAATGCCACTATTTCAAGCCAATTCTTGTTTAGTTTTTTAGGATGTTTGATGTTCAAAGTCAACAGTTATGAATATTCAAGTTTTTGGGCTACTCATTTCGCATTTTGAATTGTTCCCGTCTTAAAATTCACTATTGAGGCAATTTCTATTGTGTTTGCATTGTTGAAGCAACTATTAGTACACTATTGAGGCAATTCTTAAGATTTGGTTATGCTCTTATTTCGTAATTGGTCTTCGTGGATGCTCCCTTTGCCTATGTCTGTGCTGATAGCAAGATATATGATGCTACTGAATGGTATATTTGTAAGGTAAAGTGATGTATACTTAGAATTTATCAAGTAAACTTGCCATCCATCATGAATACATTCTGATGAGATTTAAAAAATCTATTAGTCAAAAGGATCTAGTTCTCTTTCTAGTTGTATGTGAGAAAGTTTTAAGTGATCTTTGGTTGTTACAAAACTTTTCAAAGTATATACTGTAATTTTGACCTAAAGACAGGAAAGTCTTAATACGAAGACATCTGGAGTTGAATACAATACTAAAATGGGTATTGTGCGTAACTTCACAAGTTGTACCAACTTGTCTTTCCAAATGCTCTGAGGAGAGGCCAATTTTCATTCCACTTTGATGTTCATATCTGTCTTTTATGAAATTGTGTTATTTATCTCTTCAAACATTGAAATTAGCTTTTGATAAGTAAAAAATTCATGCATTGAGTACCAAGCAAAAGTTAATAATTCACGTTAAGAAGAGATTTATGCAACTACAAGGTATTTCTCAACAGCCGTCATAGAGCAAAATCACTGTCCGATCTTTGGCTCAAAGTAAAACAAAAGACAAATTAACATTTCTAAAATTTCTGAGTTGCAAAATGAAATTCAATGAAGGAATCTCATTGATAGAAAGCAAGAGCAAGAACTAATTGAGTGCACACTGAAACAAAACCATTAAATTAGAGTAACTTGAAATAAATATTAAGCAGGCAAGCAAGAGTACAATGTCAACGTGATAAGTGATCTGAGCTTGAGTGAGGTGGGATTGGGCTCCACAATCTACAGCTGCATTTTGCTGGGATCGTGGGTTTCTTGTTCTTTGGCTGCCGGAGTTGCCGTTTTCTTCGACGTTGACGATTTGCTCTTCATTTTATGGGTACTTAAATGTTTCAAAATCCAAATGTCTTCTAAATCTAATTAACTGTTTGGTTTACAATGCAACATACAATTGCTACTATTTATTTTAGATGGCTTCAGCTGTAGGTTTGAAATAAATTAAATAACTTGCTAAGAACTTCATCGTCACTCTCCTTGTTCTCTTCAGCTACGGTGCTTCGACAACTATGGTAGCACCTCCAACAGAAGCAGTAGCAACTCTACCTCCTATGAAGCCTCTGCACTCGATGTTCCATTTGAAGACAATTGATAATGGGTAGCATAATATGCCAAAAATTGTAAGGAGTTTTGCATGACAATTACATAGAATCTGACAAATATCAGAATTAAATGGAATAATAATAGCAAAGCGAGGAAACGGAATAATGGACGAAACATGACAGTGATAGACGTCAAATGTTAAGTTAGAAACTAACGGCAGAGGGAAAAAAAAGTAAGGAGTTTTAAAAGTACATGTGACAAGTGAAAAGGGTTGTTTGTGGAGTTTTTAGACTCCACTAACAGTGGATAGAATAATTTTTTAAAAAATAATAACTAAAAAAATCGAGATTTATCTCAGTTATTATTATCTTTATTTAGAAAAAATTAAATTCAAATTTTGATTTTTTTATTGTATCTTCTATGAATAAAAAAAATAACGCATTTGCTTAACGGCGAATCCATCCCATTTTCAGGTAAAAGGAAAACAGTTAATGAAAACGATTTCAATCTACAAGTTTCTTAGGCTGCAACCTAGTATTAGCATTTCAACAAGATTTGTTTGATTTTTTAATTACATTTTTTGTAGTACTTTTTAATCTTGACTAACTTGTTTTCCCGTGTTTTAAATCTTTTAACTAACTTTTAGAATCATTTAATGAAACCCGAAAAAAAAATCAAAACATGAAATTAAAATTAGAAAATGGACAAACTTAGGGATAAAGTGTAAAACTTGTTAAAGAGATACTTACATTGTGAAAAATTAATTTTTTAAAAAATATCTATTAAAAATATGAGGGATAGAGATAGAGTGGCTAGTTAGTTAGTTTTAAAGAGAAAAAAGATAATGATTAGTTGATTATAAATATGTATTACTTGGCATTAAGAGAGGATGCATTTGTATGGTTTACTCATCAAGTAAATTTGTATCATACAGAGATATGAGAGATCTACTTAAACATATGTAAGATTAATTTAGTTCTACATTGTTTCATTTTTTTATACAATTTAATTTTTTAAACCAACCATTAAATATATACTCTATTCACATAAATCATTTATGTGAAATTTCAAGTTAATAAAAAATATCTAGCTATTTGTACGATAATAGTAAAATTCCACCCTTTTTTCTATTACAATTCCACCATTATATATATTAAAAAAATACTATTTTTGATAAAAAATTATAAAAATATCGAATCGACTCAAAAAATTACATGCATGATAAACATAAGTTATTAAATCTAACAGTTAGTTTGTAAAAATATTAATCTTACATGAAATTATAAAAAATACATAAATATATTGTTAACCTCTCTTTTCAATATATTTAAAAGAATTGTTTTCCAGGACTTTATTCATGTGATAAGTTTTTAGAAAATAAAAAATTTATGTATCAAGTAAATGTGAAAAACTTCACTTATTAAAATCATTCAAAAATGATATTAAAAACTAAAATTACCTTTCACTGCATTATAATAAAATTAAAATTTCATGTAAAATTAATATTTTTACAAACCAATTGTTCGATAAAACAATTTACTCATATCTATCATGCATATAAAATTTTAAGTCAATATAATATCTCTATTATTTATTTTAATAAAAAAGGCATATTTTTCAATATATATTAACAGTTGAAATTTTATTATTATCGAACTAATAGTTAAACATTTTCAATTAACATAAAATTTTGTATACATAATCTATTTGAATACAGTATAATACTCAACGATCGGATTAAAAAAAATATATAAATCGTATAAAAAGATATGAAATTGTGTAAAATAATTTAGTTTTACAATGATGTAAGTAGATCTCTCCTCATATAGGGATGGATCCAAGACAGTAGGGGCAAATTCATAAGTCATATTTATTCAAACTAATTTATTTGAAATTATTATAACTTAAAATTAATTTTACAAACACCTAGTTTTTAATATTTTAGAAAATATAAAATAATAAAATATTTATATAGCAATTGAAAACAAAAGTATAAAAGGCTATTTTTATATAAAAAAAATCTTTACAAGAAATTTTTTTGACATTTTTTCATATATAATTGTTTTAAAAACAAGTTTTTATCCGTAGTTCAAAGGGTTATTAAACAAATTTACCTCTAGGATGTGATAATTGTAAATAAATTCATTTTACAAAGTAATAAATTTGTCACATAGTTTCAAAGTATACAAAATTTCTATAATTTATAAAATTTTGAATTTTTTGTCATTTTATCAAAATTAGTCTAAATCAAGTATTTAAACAAAAAAAATATCAAATAAGGTTTACTTGATCAAATTATAATGAGAATAATATAAAAAATGTATATTTAGTTTTTTTGTAGGTAACTTATTTCAAGATTTACACTAAATTAATTAATATTTCCTTTTTGTAATTTTTTTTCTTAGGTGTTCGATTCCTAACAAGTAATTTTTTTTCATTCATTGCAATTTTCTTTCTTTCTAGAGTCTTCTTAATTTTTTGAATTTATTTTTGAAATTAATTGCAATTAATATCAAGAGAATTATTACATTAACTACTAACAAAATTCAATATTTACATTGGAATTATCTTTTTTGTTTTGTTAGTACGCTGTAAGAGCCTCGCCCGATCACCAGGCCGATGGCAAGCATCCCCTTGGCGATCCACGCCCCAGGTTTACCCTTATAACATCGTTAAGGCCTCGCCTGTATCACCAGGCCAACGGCAAGCATCCCCTAGGCTCCTCGCCCCAAGGTTTCAACCTCAACAAACGCGCTCAAGGCATTATCCTAAGTTCTTCAGGTGCCTTGGGATAAAGCTGTGAGGGTGGGCGACCCCCCAAAGCAGACAATACGTTGTTGGTGAGTGTTGGGCGACCGCCTACTCTCGCTGTCAAGACAAACCTGGGGCGAGGAGCTAAGGGGATGCTCACCGTCAGCCTGGTGATACGGGCAAGACCTTGACGATGTTGTAAAGGTAAACCTGGGGCATGGATCGCCTAGGGGATGCTCGCCGACGGCCTGGTGATCGGGCAAGGCTCTTACATACGTCTATATACTTTTAAATAGTACTAAAGACCTAAATTTATATATTCTCTTTTTATTTTAGTGGAAAAAAAATAAGATTTTGAGTTTGTTTCTAATAATTTACTTAATTTTTTTGAGATTTTAGTAGGGCAAAATACAAGTATCAATAAATTTTTGAGTATATTACTAATAAATAGAAATATATTAAAGAATTTGAGTGGGAGCAGTTGCCCCAATTCAAATTCGTCCCTGTCCTCATATATATTTATATATATATATATACATATATATATTATCCAACACACTACCAATGGAATTTTTAGACAATACAAGCAAAATTAATATGATGACACATACCTTTAATGTAATATAATAATATAAAAAATAAATGAAATAGGGTGTTTGTTATAATCTTAACCTCACTTATGGAGTTTAAAACCTCCATTGGCAGTGTTTTTGTGAAGGCCACCGATTTTACATATCAGGCTTGTCAATGAATGCATTAATTAAATAAATTAAGTATTGAGTTGTATTTTGGAATTATAATATTAAGAAGTGATGAGATCAAGAAATGTAATTTAGTGCACCTGACGAGAAATGATAGAAAATTATTAAGACTAATGTGTTTGTGTATATATGTATAAGACATATCTATAAATGTATATACATATTAATTTAAAACAAGAAAGTAAATATATATTTGTACATTAAATAAATGAGATATGTATAAATATATATATATATATATATATACACACACATATATACACTAAGGCAAACAAGTAAATATACACACACAAATATATAAATTGATATATATATATATATAAAAATTAAAATATGTATGTGTTTAGGTTTAAATTGTCAGAAAACTAATAATAATGAAACTGATATGTATATAAGATATAAATATTATATATATATGAACTATATAAAAAAAAAATTGATTGGCTTCCCAAGGAAGCCAATCAAAACCCACCTGCTCCCACGTTAGTTGGAGCAGGTCGGTTTAAAAAAATAATAATAATAAAGAAAGGGAAAAGATCTCCCTGGGAAAAAGAAACAAAAAGAAGCAGAAGACTCCTCCGCAAACTGAAACTAAGCAAGTGAATAGAGCGTGAAAGAGAGAGGAAACGAGCAAAGAGGGAGACGAGAATGGAGGTTGAAGGAGTTGTGAAGAGAAGAAGAAGGAAGAACCAACACTGCTCCTTGCCGCTGCTGCCAACGCTACTGTCAATGAGCCCTAGATCAAGGAGTTCTTCTGTTGACAAGGGGCAAAAATAGGGGATTCTTCGAGGTGGCATATGGCGTTCCAAGAGGCTGGGGCAGAATGTCAAAACAGGGGCATTACAGGGTGGTTCTTGGCAGATCATTGGTGCTGATTACTATGGCTGTTTCGGTGCTAAATCAAGCACCCGAAACAGGACCAATTTAGGTTGCCATGGAGGCTGGGCAGTGAAGGAAAGCTTAAGCCTTTCGGGTGGTTCAGTAAGGTTAAATTTGGCTATGTTTAAAGGTTCAATTGATTGCTGTTGGGATGGTTTGAAACCTTTTTAGGAGCTGAAAACTGAAGTGAAGGAAAGAATAAAAAAATTGAGCAAAGACAGGGGCTATCGAGATTGATTTTTGGGAACTGAGTTTAGGGAACATGTTAGGGCTGTGGTTCGACGCTTAAGCAGGGGAGTTCTTGTCAATGATAGGGGTGTTTTAGTAGGCTGTGTACAAGAAATTTTAACACCCGTGAAGGCTAGGGGGTTTGCAGTTGGGCGCTAGATCAAGTGTTTGGGCTGCTGGAAATGGCATGGCAGAACAGGGGCCTTCCCTCTTGGTCTTGGAACAATACAGTAGCTACATTAGAGAGAAACAACGCAAAACAGTGAAGGCAGAACCGAATAAAAAAAAAAAGAAACAGCAGTTGATTTGGAAGCTATTTTAGGCATGAAAACAAGGTCTTATTTTTGGATTTTCGGACTTTGTTGAAAGCTGAAAATTTGTTGGTATTAAAAGCTAGTTTGGGCTTGCCTTAGACGATAAATTGGGGGACTGAACAAGGGCCATTTGGGGTATTTTATGAGGCTGTGTTTTGAGCTGAAATAGTGGAGGAATGGTTCGTTCATTGCAGTTGTTGAAGATACAACAGCGAGAAGCTAGGAGAAGAATCAAACAGTGTCTCGACAAGCTTAAGGAAATAAGGGTGGCTGGGGAAAAACCCAAGAAACAACAGCAAAGAAAGAAGAACCAAGGCTAGGGTGATCGGCCACTTCAAAATTTTCATGGTAAGGGCTGCTTTTCTTTAGTTTAGCCAACTTATATGCCTTATAAAAAAAAAAAAGGAAGAGATATACTTGATGCATGGTGAAGGAAAGACAGCCACATTAAAGGGCTCGAACTGAGAGGTTGAGAATCTCTTGATGCTTAAGTTTAAGACATGTATCTATATATGCCTATGCCATTAGTGTGATATATATAAGTATGCATGTATGTATTTTGAATAAGGTAATAATGAACTAATCTTGGAGTAGGATTAAGAAATATATATATATATATATATATATATTCAAGAAGCCTAGGAAAATGCCTAGGCAGCCAAGGGAAAGTTTAAAGAAAATGTACCTTGGTTGAAATGGGTTTATGTATGTATATAAATATATATATATATATAAATTGTACGGTAGTGGAGAGTTAATTTTAGGTATGAAATGAATTTGTGATCTTTATAAGTATGCCTTAAATTGTGATTAAGTATAATGAAGTCAAGTTATTGAGGTATGAATAATTGGTTTGTAGTGGCTTGGGCTATGGTGGAAGATTGAATATGGATTTTGAAGCTTGAAGAAAATACTTGCTAAACCTCGAGGTAAGTGGGTTAAGTAAGCTTTACTAGTACCATTTCGTAGGAACATTTAAATTTCCTTACTTATTAAGTTAGCTTATGAATTAAAGGACGAGATATCGTCGATCGGGCTACTAAGGTAAGACGTAAAGAAAGGTTTAAAGTATAAAGTTGAAAAGAATGCTTGGGCTGAAATTGAAATATCGTTTTCTATATTGTATGTTGTAGCAAGCTAAGACCACATGTTGAATAACATGAAAAACGCTAGTTCGAAATCCTTGTATGAACTTGCTACTGTATTTGAGTAAAGTAGGTACATGTGTGCATGGTCCATATTGGATTACACTAGTAGCAGTGCATTATGCATAAAGAGACTTTTACGGATGCATACATGCATTCACATGTAATACGTTTTAATGCAACCTATTTTATGCTTGAGTTCTTTTTTATGTATAACGACTTGCATGCTATTTAACTCAGAAGATTTTTCTGGTTTGAGCCAACTTTGAAATAAATCAAAAATATTGTATATTTAAAGCTCGAAAACGTTTCTTGTCAATATTTTGAAATCTATGGAAGTTAAGAGCTACACGAAAGAACTGTTTTCCGATATGTTTTCGAGTGCAGGCAAATCCATTGACCTTTGGGTCACTCGAGCCTATTGAGCCCTGCTCTAGGTTCTATTACCCGTCTATTGAGCTTTGTGCTCTAAACTATCAGTATCAGTATCAGTATCTGCGCCTTACGAGCCTCGAGCTCTAGGCATTATCAGGCTTGTCTGAGAATTTAACAGGCAAGTTCCAGCTCTCGACTGATCAGCGAGACTGGAGCATAATCTATGGCCATAGGTATTGTGTTGCTTGCGACACCTACTTCATCACTAGCTAGGATGGATATCAGTATCAGTATCAGTTATTAGGGATTCATGCCTAAGCTCTATCAGTATTCGTTTTCAGCACTTTAAGGCTTTATGCCTAATTGGATTGATTATCAGTTTTTCTGCAAAGTTATTTGTTTGAATATAATGCATCAGAATCCTGTTTTGATATCTGTATCGGTTTTTAGTACTTCAAGGTTGTGTGCCTATAATGATTAATTTCAAATTTTAGTATTATTTTCTGCCTTGAAGTAAGTGTATCCGAAATCTATTTATGATCAGAAATGGTTTCAATATTTGAGGTTTCATGTAAAGATATCATTGCATAGAATACAACGGCATGCATATATATATATGCCATTTACTACCATACGATAATGTACATATAGACCGACATGAGCCTAGTATCTGTTTACTTAAGCTACTTACTGAGCCGTGGTTTTGCTCACCCCTTTCTAACAATATCGCAGATCATACGAGCTAGACTCCACACTTGGAGTTTTGATGCAAGGCCTCGAGGATGATCTTTAATTAGCAATACTGGTCTAAGTCCTCCGAGTGCTGTTTTTGGTCTCACTTGAGGTATAAAAATAGTTACTTTATTTACCATGTATGACATTTTAAGTGCACAGTACATGCTTATGGAATCATTTTGGGATGTAACTTAGGATCGTTCTAGATTATTGTAGCCTCATATGATTATCGAGTGCGATTCGGGAAGTGAATTGTAAAGACTATAAGTTATGAAATGCGATGCATATGTTATTGATGATCCGAGAAGTAAGTTGTGTCAATTATGAGTTGTAAACTGCCATACATATATATGTGATGATTTTGGAAGTATGTGTAGTATGTAGTGAAATAAACTAGAAATTGTGGATTAAAGTATGCGGCTGGAAATAGTTGAATTCTATTGTAGGTTATTAAGCTGGGGAAAGTCGATTTTATATAAGGGGGAGTTTTCGACGTTTTTCTTTTATGAGTTTAATATTAAATGAAAATATTAAGTAAATCAAATAATTTTAAGAAATGGTAAATCAAGTGAAGAATGCAAAGGTAGTTGAGAAAGGACACCGACACCGAATACAAACCCTAAAGCGAAAAGAAAAATTTAGTTCGTAAAATTGATAAATGGGAAATAAAGTCTGAGTGTTAAGTGTACGTCACGGCCTTCGGGTCATGACAGATTAAATGGTATCCGAGCAAGGTTTGTCTAGTACGTGTCAGTGTTATCGAGATCGTTATTAGTGTTACATCCCATGTACTGTGTAATGTCTGCATATAACTTGCCATTATCAACTTATACTAAGATTGATCTGCTCTTAGTATAAGTTTCTATTATGATTTAATTAAAAAATGAGGAGATTAGTCGTAAAAGTAAGCTTAGGAGATTAGCTCAGAAACAGTCAATTTCCCCTTCCGACTCCATCACCTTCATCAACTGCATTTGTTAGTAGGTTGCACATAGAGTTAAAACCTCTATATTAACTATTGTTTATTAGCACTCCTTTCAAGAAATTCTTAGATGAAAGAGTGTGTGTATCGTCAGTGTAAAATGAAAGTAAGAGATAGAAACCTAATTGTAGATTCGGTATTGTTGCACATTTACGACATTCGTTTCATTTTGGGTTTGGACTGGATAGTTACCCATGGTACTATCTTTGCTTGAATATAAAGTGCTTGATAAATACGAGAGCTATTTTGAATGCATATGTTTCCCTTATGGGGTACAAGATAGAAACCTGAAAAGAGGTTATGGACGACTCCTACGAGCAAGCTAAGCTTAGTCGCATCCATCTTCTCCACAGCTTCTAAGTCTAGACACTAGGTTCGAGCATTGGAAGTAGAAGTTAACTTTGCTGCTTGTGTGAAAGACAATATGGATGTGGTTGAGGCACACAACAGCTACAAGCTACCTTGTCTCCATTGATCGATCAGTTGACTCCATAACCTCAAAATGCACCTTCACAATAGGTAGCACCTCTACTACTGTTGCATGATGTGGGCTGCCAAATGGCCTGATTCAAGGCATTCCAAAGGATGAGCCCTATGATGTTTAAGGGGGGTGAAAGATCCAAAGGTAGCTGAGATATGGCTATTAAGGATGGAGAAAGTGTTTGAAACCATAGGGTTTAGTTCAAAAGAGTAGGTGACATTGGTTACCTATATATTCGAGAATGAGACCAAACATTGGTGGGGTTCAGCCAAGATAGTGTTTTGGAATCGGAAATCCCACTATCACATGAAAAGCATTTCTTGACTCTCAACGAGTAGTACTTTCAGAAAATGCCCAACAACAGAAATAAAAGGAGTTCCTAAGCTAATCTAAGGCACTATAACTGTGAACCGGTATAAGTCTTACTTTATCTCCTTATGTCACTACGAACCTGATATAGCAAAGAATGAGGCAAGAAAGACCAAAAGATTTTTTGGTGGTCTAAAGTCCTTCAGTAGGGGCGAACTAGTAGAATTGCACATAGTGTCTTGTATAGAGACCACAGAGATGGCCTAATTGTTGAGCCAAAATTGGAGAAGAACTCTAACTCACTATGATAGTAAAGGCAAGACCAAAAAAAAAAGGTGGTTTGAATCTTTTGATGTAAAGACAAGAAAGAAACTTAATTAGAACTAATGACTGTTAAGTACAAGATTTAAGAACATTATGACATAGGGACTGATATGATATACTTGCCCGGACTCATGAATAATGTATAGGATTGTCTTTGACGGAAATGACAATGGAGTGACCTTACATTGATGGCCTAAGAAATAGATTATACGATATCCTAAAGTTTAAACTGTATACTTAGCCATTGGCAAGTATTGCTCTCTAAAAACATCAGGTTTGAAACAAAAGATAGGATTGAACAGCATTATGTCAATGAAG
Organism: Heritiera littoralis; assembly: GCA_031772115.1. Lineage (NCBI taxonomy): Eukaryota > Viridiplantae > Streptophyta > Magnoliopsida > Malvales > Malvaceae > Heritiera > Heritiera littoralis. Next base: position 9,250,731 of record JAPDPK010000006.1, on the reverse strand, counting down.
TTATTATACCAAAAAGGTATAGGATTTGATTGAATGCAGAATCCAGATTGGTATTGAAAAAAAATAAAAATAAAAATAAAACGATATCAAGATACGAAAGTTTTGGATTTTGAAGGATTAGGCACGTTTAATGAACTTCAATTAAGAATGGTTCGATTAGATCTATTGGCGAGGATTAGTAGGATTTTGGGCCTGACAACGATAGTAGCAGGAAATTTATTCAAATTTGTCCACCACGTATGACAGAAAGTGGATTTTATTGTAATGCCATAAGAGGAGCAATGGCTTAACCCCTTTATAGACTTGAAAAATGTATTGGATCTTGTATACTTTGAAAAGTGTATGGATTTCAGAAACCATATGATTTAAAAGGTATATGGTTTGGAATGTACATGGACTTAGGAAAGTATTCGACCTTTGGAAATATACCGTTTGAGCTACGTGAATTTTGAAAGTCTAATAAATTGAACCCTATGATTTTGAACTATGGGGATTTAGAACCTACAAGGCCCTTTAAATTTCTCACTATTAGAGTCGAAATGAACACAACATGTTATAAAAAGAGGTTTTTGAATCGAAATTGGAGATTGTTAGAGCATGTTGTGCAAGATAACAAATTGATGAGAGAGTTAAAGATTGTATGAGATAAGAACCTTGAGATCATCTTGTTAAGATGTTGATATTGGCCCAATTTAATAGCCTCTAAAGTAGAAAAGGATGAAGAATTCACCTTGGTGGTGTGATTGAGATGATGAGAGTAAGAAGTATGCTTGTGATATCTTATACACTGAGAGTACATTTGCTTATGTAATTGTATACATATACAATTGTGTATTGCAAAGGTAAGAATTAAGATTATGCTATTATGTGAACTATTGAGGAAGTGAAAGACTTATGAGGGGATGAATTGGAATTGATGTGTATGAATTTATAATGCTATGCAATGGTTGGTGCAAATAAATTGTCTGTGAGAAAGTTGAAATCTGATCATAGGCAAACATAATCAATGATTGTGAAACATGATGTGTCTGTGGTGAATTACTTTCTTGTGGAAAAGTGAATTATGACACATTGAGTAAAATTAAGTGAGAAAACTTAGAGTGTGACCTTGTGGAAATAGGCTACATAGGTCGATTACTCTATGACACTACGATAATCGTGTCTTGAAAACATTCTCTATGATATGCATGAGGAGTGTCATGTGTTCACTGTGTATAACGATTATTGTAAAGTAATTTTTATGTCTTGAGGTATTGTTGAGAGATAGTTAATTAATGTGTGACAGATTCATTGAGGCCATGGAGAATTGTTAATTTTGATAATTGCAGTAAACAAGATTGAGAACATATTGAATTACAACATTTTATGAATCTTGCTATGTAGGATGCTTATGTAAAAGTATATGTATATAAACACTGTGTGCTTCCATTGACTAATGAGTGCATATTAGCCTGTGTAGTGCATAAGAAACGTTTATAAAAAATATAAATTGTTGACTTTATTGATATAATCTGTGACGAATGTATTTAGTATAATGTGAAAACCATCTTGAGGTGATTTGAGATAGATGATTATAGTGGTGACGGGCATCATGGTTAGTTCCATACTTATGAATCGATTGAGATGGTTTACTAAGGTATAAGGACAAGATATGCATTCTAGACAGTGAGGCCTTAAGAGACAAATAGTGGAAGAGGCACATAGTGAAATCCCTAAATTTCTGTAATTTTCCCATGTTTGTACAGTTTTCCAGCTTGAATTAATGAAATAAATATGAAATTCTGATATATATATGAAGCATGGGACATAAAGGGAATTAAGGCAATTGATGGTCAAATAATCAAAGGTCAAAGGGGTCAATGGATGGTCAATGGCTGAGATAGGATGATGAGGGGATTGGGATGCATTAATGGGCATTAAATGAGATAGCATGACTCATCATCATCATCTCTTGCACCCCACGACACAGCCCATCTTCCTCTCCCTCTCGTTGCTTCCATTTTTCCTCTAAGTGTCCAAGCTTCTCACCTTGACAAACCACCATCTCATGCCATCGATTCGTTGAACTTTTCTAAAGAAAAATGATCCTTATCGATAGCTTGAGCTATACCTTCAATAAGAAAGGCTGAAACAAAGTGAGTAAGGAGATCTAGAAATCCTGAAAATTGGTCACTAGCAAAGGTAAGAGAAGATAGGGTTATGTTGATGATTTTGATGGTTTGGGATTATACGAAGTAGATATAGTAGGTTTATTGAGGTTTAAATTGTCTTATTGATTACAGCTCGAAGAAGTGAAAAAGGACAAGGGTTGATTTCCACCAAGCTTGTGGATTAATCTCGACTGAGGTAAGGAATTTATGTAACGGACGTAAGGTGACTATGTCCGCATGCTTTCAATTATTTTAACTATTTTGGGAGAGAAACAACAGTTGCTTTAAGTGCAGGAAAAATGACATTTTCGGACTTGTCTAATAGTACCAATTAGGCTAGGGGCAGCCGACTGCCATAAAGGGGAAGTCGACTGCCTAGAGACATCAAAAACGCCGTTTTTCGAAAACCGACTCAAACCAGTCGACTGCCATGGGAGCCAGTCGACTGCCATTTTCCAGAAACCATTCTGTTTCAAACCAGCCGACTGCCAGGGGGAGCCAGTCGACTGCTAATTGTCCAGGAACATTCTGTTTCAAAACCAGCCGACTGCCAGGGGGAGCCAGTCGACTGCTATTTGTCCAGAAGCATTCTGTTTCAAAACCAGCCGACTGCCCAGGGGGCCAGTCGACTGCCTTTTCTCGGGAAACATTCTGTTTCAAAACCAGTCGACTGCTATTTGGGGCCAGTCGACTGCCCTATTTGTATTTCGAAAAATATAATAATTGAATTTCAAAAAGGGAAAGAAATTCAATAAGGCATAACATGGGGTAGCAGTCGACTGCCATATATGACCAGTCGACTGCCTATTTGAAAGAAAGGTTGGAGAACCTGTTTTTAAGAAAAGACATTTATACTTGTTTTAAACCTATCTGAATAAGGTTTTGGAGACTATTAATCTCTTGAAAAGAGCATGCACATTATTTGTTACTTGTATTTGCCTGAGGAGCTCTAGTCCAGCCCTCAGACCTGCAGTACGGCACCTGACTAGTGAAACTGTGGGCTATAGACAATGGCCATGAGTCTCTTAATTGCTTAGGCTTTGGGGAGGATCCCTGGCCCATACGTGGGTACGCCATTTATTTGATATATTGGATTATCCCTTACGGGATATATTTGCTGTATCCAGTATGGATTATCCCTCATGGGATATATTTGCTGTATCCATCATCTCTATTGGATTATCCCTTGCGGGATATATTTGTGGTATCCATTATGAGAACTATTTGGTGCATGACTTTAATTGATATCGATTGTCTCCCATTTATTTGAAAGTATATAAAAGATATTTGATTTCACGAGATTGGAGATCCGTGGAAATACTTGAAAGCCTGGTTTACTTGTATTTGATAACTGCAAAAGAGATATGCAGTATATGCTTTATAATGGTTTTACATGACATTATAGAGCCAAGTAGGAAAACAGCATATAGTGACATAGTACGCTCTTTTACATAAGTTTCTTACTGAGCGTAAACTCACTCCTTTACAATTATTTTCCTACAGATTACTTGAAGTAATTCCGCTCCGGATAGAGGAGCATCTTTTGGGATTTTTGAGATACCTTCGAGGCACGCTTCCTATTTATCCTTGGAAGGTATATTTAGTCGGCCGTTACTTCGGCTAATGTACAGTACGATACTACAGTTTTGTATATGATGGGGATTAGGATGTAAAAATAATTGAGATCCTGTTGTATATGGCACATGTTTATAAATGAAAAATTTTATGCATGTGAAATTAGATATTATACTCTGATAAAGATGCCTAAAGCATAAGAATAAAGTAGGTTGACATCGGACAAACTAGTCGATTTATTTGTTATTTGAAGTAAATTAGTTGTTATTTGGTTAGTGGCGAGGATGTCACAGATTGGTATCAGAGCAGATTCGACTGAAGTTTGTCGATGTCAATAAGCTAGAATTAGAGTAATTCCCCAATGTACTGTACTAGCTTATTTGATTCTGAGTAGTATAACGGCTCAAGGTTATACTAAATGATGTTATTTGATCATGATCTCAACAGAATGAGTACTCGAAGGAGGGGTACTAGACGAGGACGAGGACGGGGTCGTGATGAACCGCCCCAAACACAATCTTCTCCTCCATCTCCACCGCATAGCCCGAATACGAGGCTAGCTAAAATGGAGAAATATATGGAAAACATGTCTGCCATGTTCACCCAGTTTATGGCTAAATTTCCGGACGTGGCCGCTAGTGCACCGGCAGTTACCCCTACAGTACCTCCTACTCCGGTGGTACAACCCCCACCAGTTCCAGCTAATGAGAGGCGAGATCCTACGGCTTACTGCAGTGTGGCATTAATAAAGGAGTTTAAGAAGCTGGATCCGCCAAAGTTCAAAGGAGACAGTGATCCAGTAGCCGCAGAGAACTGGATGAAAGCGATTACTAAGTCATTCGGATACATGGCTTGTACGGAGAAAGAGAAAGTGGGATTAGCCGCCTATTTGCTAGTGGATGAGGCTGAGCCATGGTGGCAGGCTACTCAGACAGTATTAGAGGCTAAGCATACTGAAGTGACGTGGGATAGATTTGTGGAAGCTTTTAATGAACAATATGTCCCACGTACTGCTCAGAGGAGATTACAAGTAGAGTTCTTGAACTTGACTCAAGGAAGTATGACGGTTAGCCAATATGAGTCGAAGTTCATCACACTGAGCAGATTTGATCCTGAGGTACTGAGAAGAGAGGATCATAAGACCTACAGATTCATGGAGGGATTGAGACCTTCCATTAGGTCTAAGCTATACCCGTTGGACATCATCACCTATGGAGAGGCAGTCCGTAAGGCTCAACTATGTGAGCAGGACTATGAGTTTCATCAGGCAGACTTCCGAGCAAGGAATAAGGGTAAAGAACCTATGAAGCGGAAGTCAGATGAGAAGGCCTCGAGGGATAGATATCCATTTAGGAGGAATAGGCCTTATGATAAAGCCTCAATAGGTAAGCAAGTTTATTATAAGAAAATAAATTGTCTTCATTTAATAGTTATATGGAATTGTGTTAAATAGGAGTTATGGTGACTATGATGTAGGAACTCCTAGATCCACCGGGATCAAAATAGGTGATGAAAGATCCCAACATCCGGTTGGTAGTACCGCTAGCTCACCAAGGAGTATGATGCCGAGGTGTGTGCAATGCGGGAAATTCCATGGAGCACAGCCTTGCCGATCTGCGAGTGGGGCGTGCTATTGGTGTGGTGAACAGGGACATAGGATCAAGGATTGTCCCAAAATAAATCAGAGGGCACCTGAAGAGTCAGAAAAGACCCCCCAACCACAATCTAAGACCATACAACCCCAGCGTAAAGCCACAGCTGCAGAGAAGGGAAAGGCACCAGTGACTCAGGGAAAGGTATTTGCCATCGATAAAGAGTCCGCTGATGCTTCATCGAAGATGATTCAGGGTAAGATTTACCTAAATGATACATATGTCCTTGCTTTAATTGATCCAGGCTCTACGCACTCTTTTATTTCCCCTATGGCTACTAGGAGATTAAATGTTGAGCCTGAGCAGTTAGGAAGATTGCTACAAATAATTACTCCATTTAGGGAATCTCAGATGACGGACATAGTGTATCGTAATTGTAAGCTACGGGTAGGAGAAAAAGAGTTAATAGCTGACCTAATCCTATTAAATATGTCTGGATTTGATGTTATATTAGGAATGGATTGGTTAGCTGAAAATCATGTGATGATAGATTGTCATGCTAAGAGTGTGATTTTCTCCTCTCCCGTTAGCTATGTTGTAAATTTTGCAAATATGTAATGCAAAAGTATAATTACTTGTTTGATTTAATTGAGACTTAATTGATAGAACATATTTGTGATGTGAAGGGTTTGTAGCACACGTGGTAGACGTAAATCAGAAACGTCCCACACTTCACGAAATTCCAGTAGTTAAGGAATTTTCCGAGGTATTTCCGGATGATCTTCCAGGACTTCCTCCGGATAGAGAAGTAGAGTTCACTATAGAATTGGTGCCGGGGACTGAGCCTATATCAAGAGCTCCTTACCGGATGGCTTTGGTAGAATTAGAAGAACTTAAGAAGCAGCTTCAGGAGTTGCTAGACAAGGGATTCATACGACCCAGCGTATCCCCTTGGGGTGCTCCTGTGCTTTTTGTCAAGAAGAAGGACGGTAGTATGAGGTTGTGCATCGACTACCGGTGGTTGAATAAAGTGACCATCAAGAACAAGTATCCTCTTCCCAGGATAGACGACCTCTTGGATCAGCTCAAGGGTGCACAAGTCTTTTCCAAGATAGACTTGAGGTCGGGATATCATCAATTGAAGATCCGAGATGAAGATATCCCTAAGACTGCATTCAGGACACGGTATGGCCATTATGAATTCTTGGTGATGCCGTTTGGGTTAACCAATGCACCCGCAGCATTCATGAACTTAATGAATGATGTGTTTAAGCAATACTTGGATCAGTTTGTCATTATTTTTATCGATGACATCTTGGTGTACTCGAGATCATGGGAAGAACATGAGCAGCATTTGAGGATTGTTTTGGAAACCCTCAGAGATCGAGGACTGTATGCCAAGCTAAGTAAATGTGAGTTTTGGCTTGATAATATCTCCTTTTTAGGTCATGTGATCAGTAAAGATGGAGTTTCAGTTGATCCATCAAAGATTGAAGCGGTGGTCCAATGGGAAAGACCGAAGACGGTAACGGAGATTAGGAGTTTCTTGGGTTTAGCTGGCTACTATAGAAGATTTGTAGAGGGTTTCTCGAAGCTAGCTGCTCCATTGACAAGACTGACGCGCAAAGAGGTAAAGTATGAATGGAATGAAGCTTGTGAGCAAAGTTTCCAAGAGTTGAAGCATAGGCTGACGACTGCACCTATCCTCACCATTCCTAGTGGTTCAGGTGGATTTGCAGTGTATAGTGATGCCTCAGGGCAAGGTTTGGGATGTGTGTTAATGCAGCATGATAAGGTAGTAGCCTATGGTTCCAGACAATTGAAGGACCATGAGAAGAACTACCCGACTCATGATTTGGAGTTAGCTACAGTAGTGTTTGCCCTGAAGATATGGAGGCATTACTTGTATGGTGAGAGATTTCAGATTTTTACAGATCACAAAAGTCTGAAATACTTGTTCTCCCAGAAGGAATTGAACATGAGGCAAAGAAGATGGCTAGAGCTTCTGAAGGACTATGATTATGAGATCATGTACCACCCAGGGAAAGCAAATGTGGTGGCGGATGCTCTGAGCCGGAAGCATATTCGCATGGTGTCTTATATGATGATAAAAGAGCATGAACTAATTGAGCAATTCACAAGCCTCAACCTTAATGTCATGCCTAATGAGCAATTTGGAATGATGGCTAGCTTGAGAATTGAGCCAGAGTTGATGGATAAAATCCGGGTTGCTCAAAGAGAGGATGTTCAGTGTATTGAGGCTATGGATGAGATCCAATCAGGTATGCTCTCGGGGTTTGATATTGGTGGTGATGGGATTTTAAGGTTTAATACCCGTATATGTGTTCCAAAGGATGATGAGTTGAGAAAGCTTATCTTGACAGAAGCACATTCTACTAAGTACACATTACACCCGGGAAGCACGAAGATGTATCACAATCTTCGCAAGGTGTATTGGTGGACGGGCATGAAGAGAGACATAGCTAAGTTTGTAACAAAATGTCTCACATGTCAACAGGTCAAGGTAGAGCACCAAAAGCCAGCAGGATTACTGCATCCTCTACCTATACCTATGTGGAAATGGGAACACATTACGATGGATTTCATTATGGGATTGCCCAAGACCAAAAGGAACCATGACAGTGTTTGGGTGATCGTGGATCGGTTAACGAAATCAGCTCACTTCCTGCCTATGAAGTCTACAGATACACTTAGTACTTTGGCAGACTTATACGTGAGAGAAGTCGTCAGACTACACGGTGTTCCAGTGAGTATCACATCAGATAGAGATTCCAGGTTTACTTCTCATTTTTGGGAACATTTTCAGGAAGCCATGGGATCTCAACTGAATTTTAGCACAGCTTTTCATCCGCAGACTGATGGGCAGTCCGAGCGCACCATTCAGACGCTCGAGGATATGTTGAGAGCATGTGCTTTGGATTTTAAAGGCTCATGGGACGACCATCTGCCATTGGCTGAGTTTGCTTATAATAATAGCTATCATACAAGCATCGGGATGGCACCATATGAGGCTTTATATGGAAGACGGTGTCGATCACCGATTGGGTGGGAAGAAGTAGGCGAGCGCAAGTTGTTGGCTCCAGATTTAGTCGAGCAAGCTTCCGAGAATGTTAAACTGATTTGTCAAAGACTTAAGACAGCTCAGAATCGACAAAAGAGCTATGCAGATGTTCGACGGAGGCCACTTGAGTTTTTGATTGGAGATTATGTGTTTTTGAAAGTCTCTCCATCCAAAGGGATTATGAGATTTGGCCGACGAGGTAAGTTATGTCCTCGTTATATCGGACCATTTGAGATCCTAGATCGTGTTGGAGATGTGGCCTATAGGTTGGCACTACCTCCGGAGTTATCGGGAGTACACAATGTATTTCATGTATCAATGCTTCGGAAGTATAATCCGGATCCATCCCATGTCATTGAATATGAACCCTTGGAGATTCAAGAAGATATGAGTTATGTGGAGAAACCGATTCGGATTTTGGATAGGAAAGATAAGGTGTTGAGGTCAAAGACGATTCCATTGGTTAAAGTTCTTTGGCAACACCATACGACAGAAGAAGCTACTTGGGAACTAGAAAACTTGATGAGAGAGAGATATCCGGAATTGTTTGAGACATAACCTTACTTGAATTTGGAGGACCAAATTCTCTAAGGTGGGGAGAATGTGAAATCCCTAAATTTCTGTAATTTTCCCATGTTTGTACAGTTTTCCAGCTTGAATTAATGAAATAAATATGAAATTCTGATATATATATATATGAAGCATGGGACATAAAGGGAATTAAGGCAATTGATGGTCAAATAATCAAAGGTCAAAGGGGTCAATGGATGGTCAATGGCTGAGATAGGATGATGAGGGGATTGGGATGCATTAATGGGCATTAAATGAGATAGCATGACTCATCATCATCATCTCTTGCACCCCACGACACAGCCCATCTTCCTCTCCCTCTCGTTGCTTCCATTTTTCCTCTAAGTGTCCAAGCTTCTCACCTTGACAAACCACCATCTCATGCCATCGATTCGTTGAACTTTTCTAAAGAAAAATGATCCTTATCGATAGCTTGAGCTATACCTTCAATAAGAAAGGCTGAAACAAAGTGAGTAAGGAGATCTAGAAATCCTGAAAATTGGTCACTAGCAAAGGTAAGAGAAGATAGGGTTATGTTGATGATTTTGATGGTTTGGGATTATACGAAGTAGATATAGTAGGTTTATTGAGGTTTAAATTGTCTTATTGATTACAGCTCGAAGAAGTGAAAAAGGACAAGGGTTGATTTCCACCAAGCTTGTGGATTAATCTCGACTGAGGTAAGGAATTTATGTAACGGACGTAAGGTGACTATGTCCGCATGCTTTCAATTATTTTAACTATTTTGGGAGAGAAACAACAGTTGCTTTAAGTGCAGGAAAAATGACATTTTCGGACTTGTCTAATAGTACCAATTAGGCTAGGGGCAGCCGACTGCCATAAAGGGGAAGTCGACTGCCTAGAGACATCAAAAACGCCGTTTTTCGAAAACCGACTCAAACCAGTCGACTGCCATGGGAGCCAGTCGACTGCCATGGGAGCCAGTCGACTGCCATTTTCCAGAAACCATTCTGTTTCAAACCAGCCGACTGCCAGGGGGAGCCAGTCGACTGCTAATTGTCCAGGAACATTCTGTTTCAAAACCAGCCGACTGCCAGGGGGAGCCAGTCGACTGCTATTTGTCCAGAAGCATTCTGTTTCAAAACCAGCCGACTGCCCAGGGGGCCAGTCGACTGCCTTTTCTCGGGAAACATTCTGTTTCAAAACCAGTCGACTGCTATTTGGGGCCAGTCGACTGCCCTATTTGTATTTCGAAAAATATAATAATTGAATTTCAAAAAGGGAAAGAAATTCAATAAGGCATAACATGGGGTAGCAGTCGACTGCCATATATGACCAGTCGACTGCCTATTTGAAAGAAAGGTTGGAGAACCTGTTTTTAAGAAAAGACATTTATACTTGTTTTAAACCTATCTGAATAAGGTTTTGGAGACTATTAATCTCTTGAAAAGAGCATGCACATTATTTGTTACTTGTATTTGCCTGAGGAGCTCTAGTCCAGCCCTCAGACCTGCAGTACGGCACCTGACTAGTGAAACTGTGGGCTATAGACAATGGCCATGAGTCTCTTAATTGCTTAGGCTTTGGGGAGGATCCCTGGCCCATACGTGGGTACGCCATTTATTTGATATATTGGATTATCCCTTACGGGATATATTTGCTGTATCCAGTATGGATTATCCCTCATGGGATATATTTGCTGTATCCATCATCTCTATTGGATTATCCCTTGCGGGATATATTTGTGGTATCCATTATGAGAACTATTTGGTGCATGACTTTAATTGATATCGATTGTCTCCCATTTATTTGAAAGTATATAAAAGATATTTGATTTCACGAGATTGGAGATCCGTGGAAATACTTGAAAGCCTGGTTTACTTGTATTTGATAACTGCAAAAGAGATATGCAGTATATGCTTTATAATGGTTTTACATGACATTATAGAGCCAAGTAGGAAAACAGCATATAGTGACATAGTACGCTCTTTTACATAAGTTTCTTACTGAGCGTAAACTCACTCCTTTACAATTATTTTCCTACAGATTACTTGAAGTAATTCCGCTCCGGATAGAGGAGCATCTTTTGGGATTTTTGAGATACCTTCGAGGCACGCTTCCTATTTATCCTTGGAAGGTATATTTAGTCGGCCGTTACTTCGGCTAATGTACAGTACGATACTACAGTTTTGTATATGATGGGGATTAGGATGTAAAAATAATTGAGATCCTGTTGTATATGGCACATGTTTATAAATGAAAAATTTTATGCATGTGAAATTAGATATTATACTCTGATAAAGATGCCTAAAGCATAAGAATAAAGTAGGTTGACATCGGACAAACTAGTCGATTTATTTGTTATTTGAAGTAAATTAGTTGTTATTTGGTTAGTGGCGAGGATGTCACACACATAATTCCAAGTACACAATGCACCCAAGGAATATGAAGATGTACTAGAATTTGCGCGAAGTGTACCATTGGGTTGGTACAAAGAAAGATATAGTGACCCTTGTGTCTAGATGCTTAGTGTACAAAAAAAAAAGTTAAGATCGAGCACTAGAAACCAGATGGGTTGCTCAATCCTTTACATGTGCCAACTTGGAAATGGGAGCATGTAATTATGGGCTTCCCCATAGGGCATCCCAAGACCACAGAAGTCATGATGAAATCTGGGTTATTGATGAGGGGTTGACAAGGTCCGCACACTTTCTAGCTATGAAGGCTACTAATTCACTCAGTGTCCTAACAGAGAAGCATGTGGAAGAAAGTTTTTGAGAATATAAAGTTGATATGTGATTGGTTAAAGCCCGAAGAGTTATGCAGAGAATTGGAGAAGACACTTAGAGGTTCAAGTTGGGGATTGCGTTTTCTTGAAGATCTCTCTATCTAAAGGTATAATAAAGTTTAGCAAGAAAGGAAAGTTGAATCCTTTGCACATTAAGTCATTCGAGATACTTGAGAGAGTGGGTGACATAGCATGCTGATTAGCGCTACTCCTAAAACTATCGAGTGTGCACAACGTCCTCCACATATCCATGCTTAGGAAGTATCATACTAATCCCTCCACATGATTGAGTATGAGCCATTGGAAATCAGGGAGGACTTGAGCTACATTAAGAAACCTATTCGGATTTTAGATAGGAAAGATCAGGTATTGAGGTCAAAGACGATCCCTTTGGTTAAATTATTCTAGCAACATCACTCCATAGAGTAAGCATCATAGGAGTTGCAGAGTCAGATGAATGAAAGGTATCCTCACCTATTTTAGGACAACTTAAAGTAATTTGGAGGACCAAATTTCCTAAGGCGGGGAGGATGTGAAGGCCACCGATTTTACATATCAGGCTTGTCAATGAATGCATTAATTAAATAAATTAAGTATTGAGTTGTATTTTGGAATTATAATATTAAGAAGTGATGAGATCAAGAAATGTAATTTGGTGCACCTGACGAGAAATGATAGAAAATTATTAAGACTAATGTGTTTGTGTATATATGTATAAGACATATATATAAATGTATATACATATTAATTTAAAACAAGAAAGTAAATATATATTTGTACATTAAATAAATGAGATATGTATAAATATATATATATACACACACACACATATATACACTAAGGCAAACAAGTAAATATACACACACAAATATATAAATTGATATATATATATATAAAAATTAAAATATGTATGTGTTTAGGTTTAAATTGTAAGAAAACTAATAATAATGAAACTGATATGTATATAAGATATAAATATTATATATATATGAACTATATAAAAAAAAATTGATTGGCTTCCCAAGGAAGCCAATCAAAACCCACCTGCTCCCACGTTAGTTGGAGCAGGTTGGTTTAAAAAAATAATAATAATAAAGAAAGGGAGAAGATCTCCTTGGGAAAAAGAAACAAAAAGAAACAGAAGGCTCCTCCGCAAACTGAAACTAAGCAAGTGAATAGAGCGTGAGAGAGAGAGGAAACGAGCAAAGAGGGAGACGAGAATGGAGGTTGAAGGAGTTGTGAAGAGAAGAAGAAGGAAGAACCAACACTGCTCCTTGCCGCTGCTGCCAACGCTACTGTCGATGAGCCCTAGATCAAGGAGTTCTTCTGTTGACAAGGGGCAAAAATAGGGGATTCTTCGAGGTGGCATATGGCGTTCCAAGAGGCTGGGGCAGAATGTCAAAACAGGGGCATTACAGGGTGGTTCTTGGCAGATCATTAGTGCTGATTACTATGGCTGTTTCGGTGCTAAATCAAGCACCCGAAACAGGACCAATTTAGGTTGCCATGGAGGCTGGGCAGTGAAGGAAAGCTTAAGCCTTTCGGGTGGTTCAGTAAGGTTAAATTTGGCTATGTTTAAAGGTTCAATTGATTGCTGTTGGGATGGTTTGAAACCTTTTTAGGAGCTGAAAACTGAAGTGAAGGAAAGAATAAAAAAATTGAGCAAAGACAGGGGCTATCGAGATTGATTTTTGGGAACTGAGTTTAGGGAACATGTTAGGGCTGTGGTTCGACGCTTAAGCAGGGGAGTTCTTGTCAATGATAGGGGTGTTTTAGTAGGCTGTGTACAAGAAATTTTAACACCCGTGAAGGCTAGGGGGTTTGCAGTTGGGCGCTAGATCAAGTGTTTGGGCTGCTGGAAATGGCATGGCAGAACAGGGGCCTTCCCTCTTGGTCTTGGAACAATACAGTAGCTACATTAGAGAGAAACAACGCAAAACAGTGAAGGCAGAACCGAATAAAAAAAAAAAAAACAGCAGTTGATTTGGAAGCTATTTTAGGCATGAAAACAAGGTCTTATTTTTGGATTTTCGGACTTTGTTGAAAGCTGAAAATTTGTTGGTATTAAAAGCTAGTTTGGGCTTGCCTTAGACGATAAATTGGGGGACTGAACAAGGGCCATTTGGGGTATTTTATGAGGCTGTGTTTTGAGCTGAAATAGTGGAGGAATGGTTCGTTCATTGCAGTTGTTGAAGATACAACAGCGAGAAGCTAGGAGAAGAATCAAACAGTGTCTCGACAAGCTTAAGGAAATAAGGGTGGCTGGGGAAAAACCCAAGAAACAACAGCAAAGAAAGAAGAACCAAGGCTAGGGTGATCGGCCACTTCAAAATTTTCATGGTAAGGGCTGCTTTTCTTTAGTTTAGCCAACTTATATGCCTTATAAAAAAAAAAAAGGAAGAGATATACTTGATGCATGGTGAAGGACAGACAGCCACATTAAAGGGCTCGAACTGAAAGGTTGAGAATCTCTTGATGCTTAAGTTTAAGACATGTATCTATATATGCCTATGCCATTAGTGTGATATATATAAGTATGCATGTATGTATTTTGAATAAGGTAATAATGAACTAATCTTGGAGTAGGATTAAGAAATATATATATATATATATATATATATATATATATATATATATATTCAAGAAGCCTAGGAAAATGCCTAGGCAGCCAAGGGAAAGTTTAAAGAAAATGTACCTTGGTTGAAATGGGTTTATGTATGTATATAAATATATATATATAAATTGTACGGTAGTGGAGAGTTAATTTTAGGTATGAAATGGATTTGTGATCTTTAGAAGTTTGCCTTAAATTGTGATTAAGTATAATGAAGTCAAGTTATTGAGGTATGAATAATTGGTTTGTAGTGGCTTGGGCTATGGTGGAAGATTGATTATGGATTTTGAAGCTTGAAGAAAATATTTGCTAAACCTCGAGGTAACTGGGTTAAGTAAGCTTTACTAGTATCATTTCGTAGGAACATTTAAATTTCCTTACTTATTAAGTTAGCTTATGAATTAAAGGACGAGATATCGTCGATCGGGCTACTAAGGTAAGACGTAAAGAAAGGTTTAAAGTATAAAGTTGAAAAGAATGCTTGGGCTGAAATTGAAATATCGTTTTCTATATTGTATGTTGTAGCTAGCTAAGACCACATGTTGAATAACATGAAAAACGCTAGTTCGAAATCCTTGTATGAACTTGCTACTGTATTTGAGTAAAGTAGGTACATGTGTGCATGGTCCATATTGGATTACACTAGTAGCAGTGCATTATGCATAAAGAGACTTTTACGGATGCATACATGCATTCACATGTAATACGTTTTAATGCAACCTATTTTATGCATGAGTTCTTTTTTATGTATAACGACTTGCATGCTATTTAACTCAGAAGATTTTTCTGGTTTGAGCCAACTTTGAAATAAATCAAAAATATTGTATATTTAAAGCTCGAAAACGTTTCTTGTCAATATTTTGAAATCTATGGAAGTTAAGAGCTACACGAAAGAACTGTTTTCCGATATGTTTTCGAGTGCAGGCAAATCCATTGACCTTTGGGTCACTCGAGCCTATTGAGCCTTACTCTAGGTTCTATTACCTTTCTATTGAGCTTTGTGCTCTAGACTATCAGTATCAGTATCAGTATCTGCGCCTTACGAGCCTCGAGCTCTAGGCATTATCAGGCTTGTCTGAGAATTTAACAGGCAAGTTCCAGCTCTCGACTGATCAGCGAGACTGGAGCATAATCTATGGCCATAGGTATTGTGTTGCTTGCGACACCTACTTCATCACTAGCTAGGATGGATATCAGTATCAGTATCAGTTATCAGGGATTCATGCCTAAGCTCTATCAGTATTCGTTTTCAGCACTTTCAGGCTTTATGCCTAATTGGATTGATTATCAGTTTTTCTGCAAAGTTATTTGTTTGAATATAATGCATCAGAATCCTATTTTGATATCTGTATCGGTTTTTAGTACTTCAAGGCTATGTGCCTATAATGATTAATTTCAAATTTTAGTATTATTTTCTGCCTTGAAGTAAGTGTATCCGAAATCTATTTATGATCAGAAATGGTTTCAATATTTGAGGTTTCATGTAAAGATATCATTGCATAGAATACAACGGCATGCATATATATATATGCCATTTACTACCATACGATAGTGTACATATAGACCGACATGAGCCTAGTATCTGTTTACTTAAGCTACTTACTGAGCCGTGGTTTTGCTCACCCCTTTCTAACAATATCGCAGATCATACGAGCTAGACTCCACACTTGGAGTTTTGATGCAAGGCCTCGAGGATGATCTTTAATTAGCAATACTGGTCTGAGTCCTCCGAGTGTTGTTTTTGGTCTCACTTGAGGTATAAAAACAGTTACTTTATTTACCATGTATGACATTTTAAGTGCACAGTACATCCTTATGGAATCATTTTGGGATGTAACTTAGGATCGTTCTAGATTATTGTAGCCTCATATGATTATCGAGTGCGATTCGGGAAGTGAATTGTAAAGACTATAAGTTATGAAATGCGATGCATATGTTATTGATGATCCGAGAAGTAAGTTGTGTCAATTATGAGTTGTAAACTGCCATACATATATATGTGATGATTTTGGAAGTATGTGTAGTATGTAGTGAAATAAACTAGAAATTGTGGATTAAAGTATGCGGCTGGAAATAGTTGAATTCTATTGCAGGTTATTAAGCTGGGGAAAGTCGATTTTATATAAGGGGGAGTTTTCGACGTTTTTCTTTTATGAGTTTAATATTAAATGAAAATATTAAGTAAATCAAATAATTTTAAGAAATGGTAAATCAAGTGAAGAATGCAAAGGAAGTTGAGAGAGGACACCGACACCGAATACAAACCCTAAAGCGAAAAGAAAAATTTAGTTCGTAAAATTGATAAATAGGAAATAAAGTCTGAGTGTTAAGTGTACGTCACGGCCTTCGGGTCGTGACAGTTTTAGATAATAATTCTTAAGAAAAGTTGATTAATTAGTAGTGTGGTTCTTATACTATTAGTGAAATACTGATATTCATATACTTTATGTTTTTATTGTACAAAATGTTTTATTGATTAATTGAGTTAAAGCTAATTAAGGGAACTTTCCCATTTTCTTAGAATCAACATTAACTAATATATTTCAGAAAAGCTAAGGAGGAATTGGCTTGGTCATAAAAAGGAAGCTTTAAAATTTTAAGGTCCCAAGTTCGAGTCTCACAAAGTGTGAATTTAACTTCTAATGAAAATGTACAACTCAACCCGTGTGTGTGTGTGTGTGTGTGTATATATATATATATATATATTTGTTTATTTATTTATCTTATGAAAGCTCAACCTTAGTAAATAAATTCCTTGCTTTTAGTTGATATATATAAGAAATGAGATTATTTACTTTATTTATATTTAAAATTTGACATCCTTAAATTTATATATAGAGAGAGGAAGGATCAAGTTACACAAATGTAAAACAAATTGTTTTACACTATTTTTATAACTTTGTGTAGGATTAATATTTTTATAAACCAACGGTTAAATTTAATAACCTACTCGTGTATGTTATGCATGTAAAGTTTTGAGTCAATTCAATATCCCTATCATTTCCATTGAGAGTAACATCTTATTTAATATATATTAACGATTGAAATTTTATTATTATGAAACAAATAGTTAGACATTTTCAATTAACCTGAAATTTTACGTGCATGTTCTATGTGAATATGACATAAAAATCAACAATGTTTGATTAAAAAATATAAATTTTATATAAAAGATATTAAAGTGTGTAAAACTAAATTAGTTTTACACTTGTTTAACTATATCCCTCCTATATATGCATGTATATAATTAAAACATAAAAAACACACCTATCATAAAATTAAATTGTAATAAATAAAATTTTATATGCATGATCAATATATGACTAATTGAATAGTGCATGATGGCTAACTACTGAATACTCGACTTTTGATGCAGTGAGGCGAACTTCCATATGGGCAGGTACATGGGCCCCATAGGAGTGCAAACCTACCCAGATATATCCAAATCATCATATAATGGTGATACCTAACCTCTGGTAAACCTTTTAAATTATGATTTTAATCTTTTTCTGTAAATATGCAACAAACTGAGAAATGACAATTTTGTTCATAGGTCGTCAAGTCAAGTGGTCAAAACCAGCACTATCAATTGACTTTAGGGATCATACTGAGTTATGTCAAAGTCTCAAATTTTCATGTCAGAGACTATGTCAAAAAGTTTTACGATTGGACAAAAAATTATCAAAACTAATAAAACAAAGCAAAAGCCTATTTTTTCTCTCCAAAGTTGACCACCCTAGAATATTTCCTTTCATTTTTGTCCTATTTGCATGAGACATGCATGGCGCAAGTGAAAATCTCAACTGAAAACTTTATAATATCCAATTAGAATGAAAATAAAAGGAAATTAAAGAAAAAGTGAATTAAAGAGATAAATATCAAATGGTTTGCTAAAATCCTATTGGCTAGCCTCTTAACCTAAGCCATTCTTGCTGAAATGCACCTATTAATACCATTAAGAATTGATCACCCCCAAGAATGCAAGCGTAAACTATAAGTTAAGAGGAAGAAAGAAAAAGAAAGAGAAATCGTGAGAACCCTTAAAATCGTGTCCGTCTCTTGCTAGTATCTTGTGATTTTTCACTTCTAAACACTCATACTAACTCTCTTTCATCTCTTCTTTATCATAGATCCTTAGTTTTCCAAGTGATATAAGAAAAACTCAAGAATTTAACTCTTTGATCTCTATTCATCCAAGGTGAGTTCATGCACCTAGAGGCTGATTCAATCTTTCATATTGATATATGTTTGTTAGTTACCTAAATTGATGCATTTCATGGTTTTATTTTGAAGCAAAACCATTCGTAGGGGAGAGGTAAAGTTTTGGCCCATTGAAGGAGCTTAAGGGTAAGCTTGGTTCTACAATATAAATTTGATATATGATGGTTAGTTAGATATGCTATGAATGAATATAGTGTTAAACTGGATTGAAAATGGATAGAACATAAACTTCCAATTTCAGCAACCTAGGGTTTCAAGCGGAAAAGTGCTCGGTTCAAGGGGCTTTTAATGTATGTAGTGTAATTCATGTAATTGAACCTATATAAAGTGTTAAAGTGCATTGAAATGGAGTGTGTGACATGGTAGTGCAGTTGGCCAAGTGAAGGGAACATGGAATTTAATGTGATCAAGCCTTGGTTAAATGATATGTTAATGTTAGTGAAGCGTATAATTGATCAGTATAAGTAATGTGAAATAAAAACAAGAGAATGTGACAATTTGATAACTACAGACTTAGGAAACATAAAGGTGTCCTAAGTGAAACTAGTGAGTGAAGATGTGTTTTTTAGGTTTTAATGTGACCTTGAAGTGTAACAAAGTGTTTGGTGTGTGTTTGTAATGATTTGACATTGATTTGATAGTATGGTGATGTTGGAGTTTGAGCTTGAACAATGTTCATCACTCAAAGATTTGCTCAGTTAATTACATAAGATGCATGTTAGCATCATATAATATAAGTTTGGATCTTTAGAACATTGATTTTAGTGATATCGAACTATATATGCAAATTGTATGTCAATACTATTTGATAGGGCATATTAGCCTAATCATAGTGTTCGTGACTAAATATGAATCTTGGGTGGTGAATCTAAACTCTAGATTGTGAATATGACCTCTGGACTGTGAATATAAATTTTGGATTGTAGATGTGAACTCTAAATTGTAGATATAAATTTTGGATTATGGATATTTGATTTGAATTGCAGGCTAGGTAGTGAAATATAGTAACCCAGACCTAACTAAGTGAATTTTAAAAATCGAATACTGTAAGTGAAAAGTCAGATTTAGTGAACCATGTTTGCTTCATATATCATATTTCATGCATAGTATGGTAGTGATGAGATTTTAAGCTTGCATAGATGTGAGAACCCTGTATTCTGGTACTATTATACATGCAGAGCTACTCACCATTGTTCAATTCCTTGTATTTCGCAAGTATGACCAGAAATAGTAAGGTGGGCTCCACAAGCTCTACAGTGCCCGGATGGACGTGAGACTAGACAGATACTGTACAAGAGGTCCAATAAGCTTAAGGTAAGAATTTGGAACTCAAAATCCTCTATTTAGATTATTTTTGGGAAGTGTATCAATAATTTAGAAAATGATGATTAAGGACATAGCCTGGTTGAACTTTCATAAATAACGGTCAAACTGAATTGACTTTTGACCAACTGGCTGAAGTATGATATTCTACATATAAACAAGTTCTAGGCTATGTCAATAGATAGATCGAATCGATGGTGAAATCAGAAAATTACGCGATTGGCCTAATAGTGGTATTTTTGTAATTTCACTCTTACGATCAATCAAACCATAATAAAACCACAATCATTCATTAAATTATGTTTAATGATAATATTTAGTGATGAAATAAAATATTTTGGAGTTAAATTGGATAGATAGAAAAATTATGGAAGTTTAAGGGCAAAAATGTCCAAAATTTTCATAACTAAGGGCATTTTAGTCATTTTATACTCCTAAATGAAGCTTCTAAATTTCTTCACACAGCCAGCTGGCCACCTCTTCCCATCATCTTCAACCTCACAACATCACCCTCTATAGCCAAAGCTTGATAAAAATAAAAACTCAACAAAATCACCATTAAAAACACGTTAAAAAATAAAAATTTCTTCGATAGCCCTACCTAAAATTCAATCCTCTACACACACATACCAATATCACATTGTGACGTGGACAAATTCAAGAGGAAAGAACCACTATAGGATTTGGCCAAGGTAAGCTAAAATCATGCTTGTGAATTCTTTAAATTGTAATGGTAGAAAATGATATAATTAAGGTTCTTAAGCATGATTTAAGCTTAGATTAAACTGAAACTCTCTAAATCACCACCCTACGGTTTCGACCATGAATGGAAGGTTAGGAAATTTTGTGGTTTGATGCATGAAAATGATGCCAAATGAATGAAGAAGCATGATAAAGCATGAGTTTACGGTTAAATTGTTGAAAAAACATGCATGATTCACCATGGGAATTTCGGCCATAGCAAAGGGAGAAGGGTTTAGTGCTCAATTTTATGAATTTAAGGTTCCATGAGACTATATAAATCCAGAGAAGACTGTTGGTGAAGTCAAAATTTAAATTGGAGTTGATTTAGGCAAAATGTGTTTTAGCACTGGTATAAATTATACTGAGTTCAATTATTACTGTGGACAATGTGGTAGAATTTAATGGAGGAAAATTAGTTATAAATTAATATGAGAAGAAATAACAAGGTTTGCATAATGTTTTACAGCTCGGGACTGATAAATCAACAAGTGGTGCTATCGGCAAGTTGGTAGATAAAGTTAGGTAGGAGATGAGTGTGTAAGGTGTAAGGATACTGTAAATGCATGTTTTGGTTCAAATTAATTTTATGAAATGGTTTGGAAAGCAATTGCTTTGGAATTGATGAAATTGTGGATACTAGCTTATTTATATACTATGTTTTCAATGCAGGAGGGCTAGGTTAGAAACAGTCGTTATACTGTCAAAAATTTTAGGAATTCTATGAAATTATCCTCAATATTCTTAAATATTAGAAATAAATAAATTTCTAAGTGATTGATAAGTCTCTAAAATATATATTTTTTTAGAGCATTTCATTGCATCAATTTTGCTTAAATTTTGGAATTTTAATATAATTTCCTCCCATTTTAATTAAATTGTCTTCATGTGTAGGAATGTCGAGAATAATGAGAAAATCAAGAAAATGGCAAGGAAATCAAGAAAAAATGGTTGGATTTGGTGTTTGAACCCTAAACACTAACCTTAAAAATATATTTTTTTATTATTACCTTAAACCTTTTCAAATCTAAAAAAAAAATTTTAAACCCTTTTTCTCGAAACCTTGTTCTAAACCCTATAATTACTATAACTCTTAAAGCCCTTGACCATACTCCAAACATAACCCACTTAAAGCTTAACCCATTCTCACATAAAATCCAAATTCAGCTAGCTCACCTTAAATCTCCAAAATCCCAATGCCAAAATAAAACACTCCAAGTCCAACCCACAAGTATGGGTCATTATCTTTATTTGTTGGAGATGTCCAACCCATGAACATGTCAAAGAGTCCCGCCCAAGACACAAGTGCTGCCAAGGAAAGGATGGAAGAGGCCCTAACCTAAATAAAACAAAAGAAGCTGCCATAGGTTGAGAGAAGAGGGGGTGGAAGACTGGCTGGTGACAGTAGCCGCTTGTTTCCCATACCGCATGTTCATCTTCATATTTTTAAGTTTAGTTTTCTGTAGGATTTGTTAAGATTTTCAGTTTTAGTTTACTTTAAGACGTTCAAAGTTTACCTTAAAACTTAGTTTTTGTTTCATTTAAATTGAATGAAATATAGTTTTGTTCTTTCTTATCTCTATTTTCTGTTTTTACGTTAGTATACTGTGCTCGCACTCTTTCACTATTTTCGGTTTTAGCTTCTCTTGATTTATAATTCAAAATTTAGCTTTAGGTTAATTTCTTTGCATTGTCTTGTTCCTTTCGTTTTGTGCATTTACAGTTTCAAAAGTCTGCACTTCATCTTGTTACTCTGTTTTGTTTTCATTCTTGCATATTTGCACTGAGTTTCATCGGAAACTGTTGCTAACTAAAGCTGGTAGGTGAGACACGGGCTTGGCTGGTTCACGGGTCTGCTGCATTTCTGGGTTCTGGGTTGGCATTACTAGCAGGGGACTGACGTGCGTTGTTGCTAGAGGTGTGGAAGCTGCTGCATAGATGCTGGACATGGCGGAGAGCTGCTTTAGTATTTCCTGTACTGGGTTCGTTCCTACCACCGCTTGGGACAGAACCTACTGCATTTCTTGCTGAAGCTGCCTGACAGAAGCGTGGTTGGGGCTTGGTGTGCAACTACTGTAGCTGTTCGGTGAATATGCTGGCAAACCAAGAGGTGGCACGGGCTGGTGAAGCTGGTGCACGTGAAGACCTGGCGTGTGTACAGAGGATGGTGTTACGTGCTGGACAGAATCATATGGCAAAGCTAGCAGCATGGCAGTAACCTACGGCTCTTTTAATGTTTCAAACTTAAGCTTATTTTGTCTTAATATTAATGGGCAAATTGTTTACTTCCTTTTTATTATTAATAGATAATAGCTAGTTTGGATATTAGTAGTAGTTAAATTTTAATTTATATGATAGATTGATTTTCTTTATTTCAATTTTTTTTTGTTTATGACTTAAATGTTATTTTATTTTATTTTACTTTATTTTTAATTATGATTTTAATTAAATGCATTAGGACTTAGGTAAATTTAGTTAAATTTAAATTGTTCATTATAAGTTTATATTGATTTTAATTTGCAACTTTATTTAAGCTTAATTTTTATTATTTTTAGGAATTAATTTAGCTTAAGAAAACTTTGTTAGTTTGAATAAACCTAGGGTGACAAAATTTTAGTATTTAGCTAAAGCAAAATCTAACTAATTCTCGTGGGAACGGTACTCTACTCACTCTTTATTACTTGTCGCAACCCGTGCACTTGCGATATAGGTTTTATAGCGCAACTAGTTTTTGGCGCCGTTGCCGGAGATTAGTCTAGGTTGTTCTTAGTTAATATTAAAATCAATCATGCCTAGGTTTAATTCAAGCCTTTTCTTTTTCTTAATTTTTGTAAATATTTCTCCTTTCTAATATTTTAATTCTATCACTTTGCGAGGTACCATGGCGGATTTGGCAGAGCTCAGAACCTTGAGAGACTACGTTATGCCTCGCGTGCCTATGATACATTCAAGCATTAGGAAGCCCGAAATCGAAGCTGACAGCTTTGAGATTGAGGCGGATTTCATCCTAATGATCTTGAATTCAGTTCAATTTGGAGGTTTGCCTAGTGAAGACCCACATGCTCATCTTGTCAAATTCTTGGAGATATGTGACTTATGCAAGTACGATGGTGTTTCTAATGATGCCATTCGACTGAGACTCTTCTCATTCTCACTCCAGGACAAGGCAAAGGATTGGTTGCGATCACTTCCTCATCATTCTATCTATACGTGGAATGATCTGGCTCATAAGTTCTTAGCTAGATTCATTTCACTTGAGTATATGGCGAAAATGAGGAATCAAATTTTATCATTTTAGCAATATGACTCCGAGCCTTTTTGTGAAGCATGGGAAAGATTTAAGGACTTGATTAGGAGATGTCCCTCCCATGGATTACCCATATGGCTACAAATTCAAAGTTTCTATAATGGTTTGGGTGATTCATCGAAAGTTGTGATTGATGCAGCTGCGGGTGGAGCTCTTATGGGGAAGTCAGTTAAGGAAGCATACAAGTTTATAGATTTAATGGCTTCCAATGACTTCCAATGGCAATATAAGAGAGATACACCGGGGAAGATCATCTACAATCAAAAGCTTGATCCTATTGAGACTTGGACTTCTCCAGAAGCAACCTCGCCTGAAAAAGTCTACCAAAGTCCTTTTATTTCTTGTGAGATATGTGAAGGGAGTCATGCCACTGAGAATTGTCCTATCAATCTAAGTTGGGAGAGTCATCCGAGCTATTCATCAAGCAACTATGAGAAGCTTTCATCACCTCCTTCAGAGCTCATAGAGACTTATAACCTTTCTCCTCAAGCTCCTCTACAAGCACTAAATCAAGAGGCGTTGAGTGACGAAATTGAAAAGCCTCCACCACCTGAGCTTATTGAAATTGAAAGTGTGGATGATGGAAAAGAAATGGAGAATAGTAAGGGTAAGGAAGAACTCCAAGAGGAAGGATTTAAGATTGAAGTCCAAGTTCCAGAGGTTGACAAGAAACATCTAGAGGCATCCTTCATTGTTTCTTCATGGAACTTTCCACTTGAGGATGAACAATGTTATATCTTAAAAGACTGTGGAGTGAAGTTCTTTGAAGAAAAATATCTGATGGAGTCACCTTCCATGGTGGTGCATTATGTGCATCCATCCATCTTCAGACCATTCAAACCACCGTGAAGGATGACAGAGATAGTCAAGCTGATGACTATAAATCAAGCGCTTCTAGGGAGCCAACCCCAGCTTTTTAGTAGTATTAGTTGTTTCTTTCTGTTATTAGCTTTAGTGTTAGTATTTTGTAGCTTTGAGGTTTGAGTCCAAGTTTGGGGGAGCAGTGAAGAAACCTTTTGGGCATGCAATTGAGCTTCAACAGAAAATTCAGGGGAGTTTCCTTCTATCTTTTCTTAATTCTTGAATCACTTACACATTAAGGACAATGTGCACTTCAAGTTTGGGGGGAAGAAAATTTGAGCTAAATTTTTTCAAAAAATTCCAAAATTTTTCAAACTTTTTTGGGCTTTAAATATTTTGCCTTGAGATATATTGTGCTTGATTTGGTTATTTCCCATGTCCCTATGATTGAGATTTTGATTGAGTCTGATTCTGATCTTTGGAAAAGCATGATTATTGAGAAGCATGAGTTGAATTCTTGAATTTGCCTTATTCTGATTATGATTTCTCCATCTTTATGCACTATGTCTTGATCATGGATTTGTATGCATGTTTAGAGAAGGATTATGTGAATATAGGATTGCATTTGTCTTTGACATTGTGAGCATATCCTAGAATTTGTTTGATCTCCTCTCGAGGCGAAATTTATAGCACATGCTTAGTTAGGCAAATGATTTAGGCCATCCTTGGATCATTTGAGCTTTTCAAGCTAACCTTGGACATACTTGCCCTTAGTCACCCCTCTGTGCCAAATTAGCCTATTTTTGTTTACACACCTACAAGTTAACTTCCTTTAGCCAAATAAATACACTTTCCTATCCCTTACCCCAAAAGCATGCAATTTACTAGGATATATCATGAGCTATGTAAATATTTGGGTAGATAGATAGGATATAAAAAAAATTGAAAATGAAAAAAAAAAAAAGAAGAAAAAAATTGAAAGATGAAAAAAAAAAGGAAAAAAGAAAGAGAATAAAGTGTACAACAAAGTGAAAAAAAAAAGGTTGGGGGAGTTTATTGAAGCTCGAAATGTAAAGATCTTAGAGTATAATGCATGATTAAGGATTGTTAAGCCTAAATAGTCTTTTATCATACCTTCACCCTAGCCTTACATTACAAGCTTAATGAGTCCTATTGATTCTTGATTGAGTATGGCTACATTAGTGGAGAGAGAAGTGAAAAGCAAACCTATGGGATTGTTCATGCTTTAGAGACTTTGCTTTTTTTGTTTGCATAATCTCATCCGGATATGTATGCTTTGATATGTGATTGACATTCACACACACACGGAGAAACTGCTTAGGACTTAGGCATGTGATTGGTGGAAACTCCATGTTAATTAATAATTGTGATTTTTCCTTAGATTATATCAGTACTCTATCTATGAGGTGTTTGGGGGGAGTAACTCTGTCAAGTATATGTTATCTTTTGGCATATTTTGAGATTGTTTTGCTTGAGGACAAGCAAAATATTAAGTTTGGAGGTGTGATAAGTCTCTAAAATATATATTTTTTAGAGCATTTTATTGCATCAATTTTGCTTAAATTTTGGAATTTTAATATAATTTCTTCCCATTTTAATTAAATTGTCTTCATGTGTAGGAATGTCGAGAATAATGAGAAAATCAAGAAAATGACAAGGAAATCAAGAAAAAAATGGTTGGATTTGGTGTTTGAACCTTAAACACTAACCCTAAAAATATATTTTTTTAATATTACCTTAAACCTTTTCAAATCTTAAAAAAAATTTAAACGCTTTTTCTCGAAACCTTGTTCTAAACCCAATAAGTACTATAACTCTTAAAGCTCTTGACCATACTACAAACATAACCCACTTAAAGCATAACTCATTCTCACATAAAATCCAAATTCACCTAGCTCACCTTAAATCTCCAAAATCCCAATGCCAAAATAAAACACTCCAAGTTCAACCCACAAGTATGGGTCATTATCTTTATTTGTTGGAGATGTCCAACCCATGAACATGTCAAAGAGTCCAGCCCAAGACACAAGTGCTGCCAAGGAAAGAATGGAAGAAGCCCTAACCTAGATAAAACAAAAGAAGCTGCCGTAGGTTGAGAGAAGAGGGGGTGGAAGACCGGCTGGTGACAGTAGCCGCTTGTTTCCCATACCGCGTGTTCATCTTCATATTTTTAAGTTTAGTTTTCTGTAGGATTTGTTAAGATTTTCAGTTTTAGTTTACTTTAAGACGTTCAAAGTTTACCTTAAAACTTAGTTTTTGTTTCATTTAAATTGAATGAAATATAGTTTTGTTCTTTCTTATCTCTATTTTCTGTTTTTACGTTAGTATACTGTGCTCGCACTCTTTCACTATTTCCGGTTTTAGCTTCTCTTGATTTATAATTCAAAATTTAGCTTTAGTTTAATTTCTTTGCATTGTCTTGTTCCTTTCGTTTTGTGCATTTACAGTTTCAAAAGTCTGCACTTCATCTTGTTACTCTGTTTTGTTTTCATTCTTGCATATTTGCATTGAGTTTCATCGAAAACTGCTGCTAACTAAAGCTGGTAGGTGAGACACGGGCTTGGCTGGTTCACGGGTCTGCTGCATTTCTGGGTTCTGGGTTGGCATTACTAGCAAGGGACTGACGTGCGTTGTTGCTAGAGGCGTGGAAGCTGCTGCATAGATGCTGGACGTGGCGGAGAGCTGCTTTAGTATTTCCTGTACTGGGTTCGTTCCTACCACCGCTTGGGACAGAACTTGCTGCATTTCTTGCTGAAGCTGCCTGACAGAAGCGTGGCTGGGGCTTGGTGTGCAACTGCTGTAGCTGTTCGGTGAATATGCTGGCGAAGCAAGAGGTGGCACGGGCTGGTGAAGCTAGTGCACGTGAAGACCTGGCGTGTGTGCAGAGGACGGTGTTGCGTGCTGGACAGAATCAGATGGCAAAGCAAGCAGCATGGCAGTAACCTACGGCTCTTTTAATGTTTCAAACTTAAGCTTATTTTGTCTTAATATTAATGGGCAAATTGCCTACTTCCTTTTTATTATTAATAGATAATAGCTAGTTTGGATATTAGTAGTAGTTAAATTTTAATTTATATGATAGATTGATTTTCTTTATTTCAATTTTTTTTTTGTTTATGACTTAAATGTTATTTTATTTTATTTTACTTTATTTTTAATTATGATTTTAATTAAATGCATTAGGACTTAGGTAAATTTAGTTAAATTTAAATTGTTCATTATAAGTTTATATTGATTTTAATTTGCAACTTTATTTTAAGCTTAATTTTTATTATTTTTAGGAATTAATTTAACTTAAGAAAACTTTGTTAGTTTGAATAAACCTAGGGTGACAAAATTTTAGTATTTAGCTAAAGCAAAATCTAACTAATTCTCGTGGGAACGATACTCTACTCACTCTTTATTACTTGTCACGACTCGTGCACTTGCGGTATAGGTTTTAGAGCAACAGTGATTTTCATATGATTTATTGAAATTGCATATTTTTATTATTTATCAAAAAACAATATTTAAATATTCATGTTAATGAATTTTAATTACGTGAAGGTACTAACATATACTTATTATTGTTCTACAGATAAATATAGCATTTTTAGAAAAGAATATTGAAGTGTGAATATTTTATGAATTTTTATTACTGAACTGAATATATTTTCAAGTATATTTATTTATGGACTGATTGAAGATATTATCAGTGAAAGTGATTTCATAAAGAATGTTTCTACTGTTTATACACTGTTTTGAGACTATTAGGCACCGTATCATGCTCGTGTCACGTGTTACTATTACTGTTACTACTGTTACCATTGCTGATAAACCTGCTAAATCTTCAGCTTCCATAGCTAGCACTTGGCAAGTGTACACTGTGGACCACTATGACTGGCCATATGTCGTACTGCTACTGTTTCTCTCTTCTTAGGATACTATTATAGCATGATATTCATTGGGTGTTGCCTGGTCTCCACTATATTATACTATTTATTTAACTAAAAATGCTACTAGTATCGAAGTGAATGCTTTAAATATCGAATATACAGTGAAATTTTAAAGTGTTATTGTACTGTTTACTGGATTTCTATAGTGAAATGGTTATAGAAGTGTTTTAATTAAATATTTATATATTGTTTTATAGTTATGGAAAAATGCTTGAATTATTTTCGAGTGATCTAAACTGATTATACATGTTATCTTCAACTGATTACTCTTTATAGTCGCTACTAAGGACTGGGACACAACAGGTATTCTAAAATACCTCCCATACTCCATCCGGTTTCCTAGCCGACTATAGTATCCTTCTTGATTTATACCTTAGTGTACTGTTAGGAATTAAACATTTTAAGTATATAGATTTCATAGTATTAGTCTTGCATACGATTCTCTTTTTGAGCACATTAGCTCACCCCTTATTTTTCCAATCTACAGATTATCTACAGTGATAGATTTATATATCGTTCCACGGATTTTGGTTGCGCTTATAGTACCTTAAGGTAGCAGTGAGTGGATCCTGGAAGTATATTTTATTTCTTTATATGTTCAGACTTACTGTGTATAGTACTATAGTTGTATAAATCATGTACAAGGGATGTAGAACTTGTGCTAATTACTGGAAATAATATTTTATTATTAATATCGATATCAGTTTTAAATTGAATTTCATTTCATATAATATATTACTGTTAAAGTGAATGTGATAAAGACATCGCAAACAGCCAACCATCCTACTGTGTGTGTGAATATGGATAATTACTGTATATTATGAATCGCTACAATAGATTTATTTCTACATGTTTAAAAGCTTTAATCTTAAGTGTAAAGTGTTTTTGAATTATATTGATTATGTGAGTATATTGAATTATCATTGAACATATTACTATATTGCATAAGTAAATGTTTTCAAATAAATTATACATTTGCTTTATTATCCACAATGTTATTGGCTTTCGAAAATATATCGAAATTGCTTTTATAGCTTATAAGCACTCTACAATGTTATTTACACCAAAAAAGCATTTTAGTTATATAGGCACATTGGCTTGTCTAACATTCGTCATTGACAAGTTCTAGTCTTATTTGATCACTAGGACTGGAGACATTCGAATCTATGGCCATAGGTAGCACCTTAGTTTCTGGGTTTCATTCGGCTCACTGATTGCTATAGTGGGATAGTCTTTAATGGTATTCGTGGACCTATGCCAATGTTTATTTTTATGTGCTATTTTTTTATTGAAAAGTGTTATCATGATTGTTATCGATTTATCGTTTATTGTAAAAGTTATCGATTAATATTTATCGTAAAAGTTACCGATTTATCGAATAAGATTACCATATTGGTAATTGATTTATTGAACTAGTGTTATTGCATTGATATTTTTTATCGATAAATGCATCATTCATTGTGAAAGTAAAAGTGTTTATTGAATAACGTATTGTTTTATACAAAACGGAATTACATCAAATCATTGAACTACTGCATTGTCTTCAGTATATAATCATCATATCATAAATTAGTTTGGTGTCACAACTTGAAGACCATGAGTACTTGCGAACTTACACAAATTTGATCATCCAAATTTACAAACTATTTTTTTAAAAAAGTTTGATTTGTATTTGGTGTTAGTGTAGTCACCAAGCGAGACTCATTAATCTTTTCATTATGCTTCAACCTTAATAATTTAAATTTTAATCAATGATTGAATTTATTAACTCATTGAGGCAGGTCAAAACCATTTTCAACCTGCAATATTTTTCTACACAGAAAATAAATTGAAAATATCCCCCCTAAAATTAGAGATTTCCCAAAGTCAGATCACCTGCAATTAACATTTATCTCATATATCTCAATCACAGCAAACATTTCCATAGTCCACATCAAACAAACATCATATCAACAATCTTAATATCCATAACTATTCGTCACATACACATCATATGAGACAATCCTACTATCTACCACAAATCATTAGTCACATATCGTAAGACACCTAAATGAGACAACATTAGTTCATTTGTTCAGTTTACATCCAATCCTATAGTTTTGTACAAGATTTTGCCAAAAAATAAAGTCGCATACAGAAATAAATATTAATATACCATAAAATCTCAAGTGTATGCCTCGGACTCGGGTCACTACTCAAACCTGCGCTACTCAAAAGGCAATTTGTGACAATCCACAATTTAAGCTCAATCTATAAGACGATTAAATAAAGTTTAATGAGCGTGGGCTCAATAAGATACTCGTATAAATATAGAAGTAGAATTATATTGTCCTAAATGAAAATGCATGAGTTCCACATATTTAGATTTCAATCCTTATTTTGTACACATATCATATCAAATGATCATGATACACTTTTATAAACAATCATAGATTGTGACCGAGGATCTCTAAGTGTGCTAAGGTTTTAGGGAACGGATGGAATGGTACATTGAAGTACCTCATTATCCTTGTCTCTAGCACTTGTCAACAAGAACGTCAACCATAGTACTTATCACTTATCCATATCAATATCAATCCACAATATCAATCATTTAACCCAATATCAATCTAATACGGCATGCACATGATGATTTCAGAGCTCTTATACAATCTCAAATCATGTGGCTTTCGATATAAAATCATATACAAGAGAACATTGTTCAAATCATGTCAAGCAGGGCATATAATCATGTATAAAAGCATGCACCATCTAAAATCATGTTACATGTGCAGTTTGAAATATGTATAGTCTCAAGCACGTCAAATATACTATAAATGTTTGTTCAAAGTTCAAAATTCAATTCAAATGTACAAGCTTGTTTAGAAATTCCAAAACTATACTCGAACAATTATTCAAAGTTCTAAATTAGTAGTTCAAAACTATACTCGTACTATTATCCAGAGTTCAAAATCAATGGTACAAAATGATGCTCAAACTATTGTCCATAGTTTTAAATCAATTGTTCAAAACAATACTCAGACTATTGTTTAGAGTTCGAAATCAATAGTTCAAAATAATTCTCGAACTATTGTCTAGAGTTCAAAATCAATGGTGCAACACAGCTCAAAACACAAATCCAAAAATCTAATAGTAAATCATACTTATCACTTTCTAACAACAAGGCTTTAGCATTGCTAAGCCTATCACAAATCTGAAAATCGAATTATCAAATCATAAGCAATCAAGTTAAAAGAAAATACAAGACTTTCGTGTTGTTCAAACACAATTCAAATAATCTTATATTCAAAATCGAATTCAGAAGGAGTTATGGTCTAATCATATCAAACTCATCAATAAAATATTATGCAGCTGGTTAGTGTGCTGAACAAACCAAGACTAAAGAGCTATCTATGGCTATAGATTCAATAAACCCCAGCTCCATTGATCAAGTGCGAACTAAGTTTTGTTTATGACAATTGTTGGACAAGCATGATTGTCTAAGGAGCGATCTCTACTTTGGCAAATCCACAGTATTTTATTGACTTAAAATATTAGCTATAATTTAAAATTTTGAATTTCTAAAAGTTCTGAAAGTTTGGATATTCAAATAGTTCACAAATACTGAGATTCAAAAGTTTCTAAAATCACAAAAGCTATGTCATACTTTCTTTGAAACCAATTACGCCCATATAGTATGCTACATGTTCATTTCTTTTCAAAACAATTAAAATACGTTCGAAGCTCAATCATATGCATTTAAAACAATGTGCATTTTTAATGAATCAAATATCATATAATGCATACTTAAAGCCAATGCAATTAAATCAAGAGTTTCCAAAAACATATCAATATGATGATTAAGCACTATGTCAATATGCTACTCTCACTCGATTATCCTAAATCACATCAATTCATGGAACCATTATTAGGCCTATACCATTGTTACATTACTATCCTATCGGCTCAAAACAAAAATCAGTATATCAAAGTTACATACACAATCCAATATCAACACTAAGACTTCTACCATTATTATAAGTCCTCTTAGTGTTTAAAGATTAATTCAATATCACTTTAATAATATATCACATTAATTTATAATCATTCAAACATCAAGAAATGATTTAAACTCATTCCAAGGACATACCAATAATCATATATGCACAATTTATCATCTCCTAATCATTTCCTTTGTTACATAATCATGCATCTATCGTTATGTAATCATATTCACCAATACACATAAATCATTAGTTTTATGCCATGATCTACTCAAATGCAACCACTCACAAGGATTCTCACACACACATACTCATATATACTCTTAAGACTATATTCACAGGAGGAAAAGTCTGTTATAGGCCCTATAGGAATTCTAATATTTAAATGGACATCGAACTTCAAAATATTAATATTTGGAGTGAAACACTGAGATAATAAGAATCTACATCTCGAAATTCTTTCATTTGTACTTGTCTTGGGAAATGTGCAAATAATTTTAAAAAATGATGGTTATAGCCCTAGGTCAGAAACGTAATTTTTAATATAGGTCAGCATGGTTGACTTTACACCCATAGAATACTGTAGTTGAACCCCGTGTGAAGATGTCTCACTCAGTTCCAACTTGTAGACGGAACCATACGAAAATGCTTAAAAACATTGTTTAAGGGTATTTTGGGAATTTCACCATTTTGATGGTCAAACTCCATTAAAAGTCAAAGTTTGAATTATTTCATAGGAAAATAAAAATATATGGTAATTTAATTAAATAGTTTAAATGATATTGTAATGATTAGGGCATAGATAGAATTAAAAAGTTATAAAGGGCATTTTGGTAAATTTACCAAACATGGCCGACCACCTCTTGTTGAAGTCAAAGTTTGACTAATATTTATATAATATATGATGAAAATGATGAAGAAAATAATAAAGTAATTAAAAATTATAAAAAAATTATGAAAAATAATTTTTTTTTAAGTGGAAGTAACTATTGACATATAGTTACCCCCTATATTATAACTTAAATCATAAAAAAAATTAAGATTTTTTCCATCATCTTCAAGCTTTAGCCGGCCACTATTTCTCCATTTTCCATTTCATTTTCTAAGTGTTGAGATAGAGAGAGAGACCTTGAGAAACCTTACAAAAACTATCTTAAAATCGAAATCTTCCTTATGCAAAATTATTCCTCTTCAAGAACTCTATTACATATCTTGGAATTAACCTTGGGAGAGGCCATTTGGTGAGTAAAAAGTCCTCCTTAAGTTTCGGTCATAGTGAAGATGTAAGAGGAAGCTTATGATTTTATGATTTAATGGTAACTTGTGATTGTTTCATGTTAGATTACTATGTGTATAAGCTCAAATTGAAGTAAAACCATTAGAATCTCTTCCTTAAGGTTTCAGCCATTAGGATTTATGCATGATTATTGAATGTCTTCATTCAAAAGTGGTATAGGACTGATGTAGAAGTTGAGAAATGTATGAATCTAGTGTAAAATTAACAAAACAACAAATATACTGTGTGAAGGTAGTTTCGGCCTAGTGAAGGGGTGTAGGGAATCATGCTCAGTTTGATACAAAAATGGTCTTAGAATAATGTATAAATTAATATAAAATTGGTCTAAACCCTCCAAAATTCGAAGGCCACTTTGGACCCTGACTGAAATCAAGCTACTGTTGGACCCTAAACTGGGGGAACTCTCCCAACACTGTTTTTTCCATTCATAAGACTCAAACTCGAGACCTTGCTTAAGGGGCACCAAGCTCCTTCCACTTGGTGAAGTCAGATTCGAAAACGAAGGTGTTTGGACAGTAGTTGCAGTTTTGGTGTCTGGTAGGAAATAGACCAAATTGCTGTTGTATTAGAAAATATGGAAGATCTTTAAGACTTATAAAAATTTTGTGAAGTTAGTTTTGAAATTTAAACTGTTTTGATGATTTTTTGCAGTTCGAGAGTAAGTTGGTGCTAAGAAGGAAGTACATTGATTTACTGTATTTTGACTACTGGACTGGTTGAGATATTTTGCGCTATGATTGATTGGTTAGGAATATATATAAGGAAAGAGATACTGACATGATTTTAAAATCATCTACTTTGAGTATATAAATTGTGTTTGCTTTGCAAGAGGTTTTAAAAAATTCATACTGTTATGCTGTTGAATTTTAGTTAAGATTATAGTTAGTGCGATTTGAATAGGAATTTAAACACGCATCAAAAAATAGGGATTTTCTAAGGAAAATTAGATTTGGAACTTCATTATAAATTTCATGATTTTGACGACTTACGAATTTTCTACTTTAGTTTTAATATTGAGAGTCTATGAAATTAAATGGCATTTTGAGATTGGTTTCTAAATCTTAGAGATTATTGATTTTAAATAAGGATTTATATATGACGCACTGACGGTGTATAGTTTCTATACACTGTCAATGCACCAGAGGTTGACACCTCATCAATAGGCCCTTATATGCAAATATAAATAAATTTTTTAATTTGCCCATAAGGGCCTATTGATGAAGTGTCAACCTCTGATGCATTGACAGTGTATAGAAACTATACACTGTCAATGCATCATATACAAACTCTTTAAATAATTGCAAAGAGATTTCTAATTGATTTATAACTTTGTATTATGATTGTATTTGGACATCATTATGATTTTCAAATATTATTTTGAACCTGGATTTATGAAAGCTTATGTTTGAAACACCGGCTAATCGTAATCTTACAGTATCTGACATCTAAATTCTGATCTCTGGATTGCAGATAATCCGACAGTATCTGAACTGTTGTGTGACCTTGATCCCGTCTACAGCGATCCTAGTCATCACCTGATCAGTGCTCACTGTGGACTACTTTAGACTATGGCTATATGTTTTGTCATGACTTGAAGGCCGTGAGGTGCACTTGACAATTACACTTATTAAATTAATAAATTTACGAACTAAATTTTTCCTTTTCGTTTTACGATTTGTGTTTGGTGTTAGTATAGTTGATGAACTAGTCTTACGTACTTTACTTGCTAAATCATTAACTCTATAGTCCTTTTTGCTCTATATTAACTTAACAAAAGAAACGGGTCGAAAACCTCTCCTTTACATTTTATCACTTTCCCCAATGAATCACCTACAATGAAAGTACATTTAACATTGACAATACAGATAGTTCTATAATCCATAATTCATCCCATCATGCATTATACATGTTTCCAAGATGTAGACACCTAATTTTGTCCGGATGAAAATGTTGATTATGCATATAAGAGTAGGATTCTTATTGAACTTAAAGCTTTGATTTGAATGAATCTTTCAAATAAATTTTAAACTGAACTATCTCATTGTGATTTAAATTTGAATATGATCCAGATTGCAAATGTCAAAATCAATCCAAATTTTCAAAGTTCAATCTATATCCATTCTTTGTTGGTTGGCCTCCTTTTCTCTTTTACTTTGTTCAATTTTTATTTAATTATTTATAATTATTTTAGTTTAATATAAAATATATATAAAATTAGAAAATGACTAAAAAATTAATTAAAAATAATAATAAAACAAAATCAAACAAAAAAAAGAAGAATAAAAATTTTTGAGTTTTGGGGTTTTAAAAATCATATCATCCTTAACACCTATAATGAAAAATAGTTAGTAGAATTAAGTAAATATAATAAACAAATAAATAAATAAATATTATTGAAATAATAAGATGATAAAAACATAGCAAGGAGACCAACTTGCCCATTGCCATTAATGCCACCGCCCTACCACTTGCACTGTCATCCTTTCCCCTGCAACTTGCAACTACCATCATCCAATCAAATTCAACCTCCGAGCACTATAAATGGCAGTGCTCAGAGTTTACAAGACAGAAGGAGGGGAACCATCCATCCAACTTCGACAACCTCAAAACCCCTCCAACACAGCTCAGCTCCCTATTCCCTTCTTTCCACTGCCACCCGAAAATCAGTCCCACACAGTACCAGCAAAAAACCAGAGGAGGCTAATAGAGGGACCAAAAGGGAGGAGCCGGAGGCCAAGAACCTCAATAGCAACCATAGCCACCAAGTTTCGACAGCCCTAAGCTTCAACTCAATCTCTTTGACAGTCAAAAAAACAAAACAGAACCTCTCTACCTCCCATCCCAAAACCAGATCTCCATATCAGACAGAACCCATCGGCCTATTCGCTGCCCACGATACCTTCCTGCTACATCGCCACCATACTCAATACCCCTTACCCGAACCTCTATTGCCTCACACCTATTTGAAAAGCTGTGGCAATCTGAAAATCTGTGAGTCTCTTACCCAAATCCATATACAATAACAATAGCAGCCATGTCCACAACATCATTAAAATCAACCCATAAATTCAAAAAAAATAAAATAAAATAAAAGATCAGTCTGAACACTATCAAACCAAAAAACAACAAAAATATATGCTTGAGTCCATTAATTTAGTGGGTGGGGTTATTTTATTAAAGGAGAAGGAAAGAGAGGAGTGTCGACCGATGACGGAAATAGGCCGGAAGAAGTACGAGCGGTGGCTGGGTTAAGAGTGGTGGCCGATTGCTTTTGTCCATGGGAAAGGGAATAAGAAATTTTGAAAAGAAAAGGAAAGATGAGGACTGCCTCGTTTGCAGAAAAATTAAAAAGAATAAAACAACAAGA
Organism: Heritiera littoralis; assembly: GCA_031772115.1. NCBI lineage: Eukaryota > Viridiplantae > Streptophyta > Magnoliopsida > Malvales > Malvaceae > Heritiera > Heritiera littoralis. Next base: position 9,213,403 of record JAPDPK010000006.1, on the reverse strand, counting down.
GAAAGAAGAGGTAATAATCTAGTGGAGTTGAACCTATGTAAGTTTTGGTGACAAGTTTCATCTTGCTTTTATTTGCTATCCAGTAATTAATATGCTCTATTTATCTCACCCATTTGATTCCCTTTTGTTTTTTAATTATTTATTGATATCATTATATTATTATCTTTTTTGTTTTGTTTTGATATAGCTTTATTTTGATTTAACGTTATTTAACAATGATATTAATAAATTCTTGCAACATATACAAAATGATTTCTATATATTTTATGGATTTTGTCTAAAACGGTGGACAAATATACAAATTTAATACAAAAAAAAATGTCTTTAAAAGAAAATCGTCCAAAATGTTGGACAACACAAAGAATCTTCAAAATAAATAAATGAATAAATAAATAAATAAAAACTTAATACTTTGTCCTAAATTATAGACAAATTTAAGATTATAAACTAATTTTCTAAATAATATTTGAAAACTATTGTCTAAAAAGGTGGACAAATTTAATAATAAATAACTAAAATAAATTAAATAAAAGTTTATAAACCAAATGAATGAATAGTTAAAGATTTTTTTAGTAATTAAAATATTTTTAAAATTTAAAATTAAACTTAAAATTATTAAGAGATTGTCCAAAAAGGTGGGCAATTAAAATTTTATTTTGTCTAAAATTAAGATTAATAATAAATTTAAAGTATTAATTTGAAAATTAAAATTAATGGATATTTTAAGAGATTGTCCAAAAAGGTGGATAATATAAATTTTACAAATAAGTTGTATAAATATTTTAAAACTCAGTCCTAAATGGTGGACAATCAAAATTAATATTTAAAATGTAGTTGTTCAAAATGATGGACAATTAAAAATTTAAAAACTAAAATTATTTTCTTTAACCATGAATCCAAAAAGGTGGATTACAAATAATTTAATTATATTCAATATAATTAATAAGAACAATAATATAATTTCAAAAATAGTTCGTCTGGAATAGTAGATGATAAAATTCTTTTTATATATATATATATATATATATATATAAATCGCCGACGATGGAATCATTTCGAAGAGATGAAAGATCTTCTTCAAATACTCTTGAGGCATATTAGTGTTTAGTCAGAATGGTGAAGAAACATATAAAAAAAATGAAAAAAAATCCTTAATATTAGATAAAAAATATCAATAATCATGACCAATATTAGGAGAACGCAAAATTAAATGGTACCGTCCATCGGACGGGCGTCGTGGGGGTGCTAATCCTTCCCCACGCGTAACGGTACTCGCGAATCCAATCTCTGCAATGTAAATCAGTCCTTATCCTTAGAGTCAAATAGGTGACCAATCACACCTATATAAAAGATTGGTGGCGACTCCCTTTCTAAACAAATAATTTAAGTCAAGCGATCGGGTCCTCGAGCCTGGACGTCACGACACAAGATTCATTGCAACAACGTTTTCACATTTCACAATTATACATACATCAAAATATAATCTTTGTCGGATCGCACTTGATAATCATATGAACCTATATAATGATCTAAAGCTATCCTAAATTACATCCCATTTCACTTTGATACCCAATACTGTGAAATTAAAGTCTACATAATAACTAAAATGATTTACAATTCGCATACGTCAAAAGTTCAAAAGCAAAGCTCAAAGGACATTGACAAGTACCACGACTAGGTACAATCCTCAAGAGCCTACACAAATGCTCAAAAGCTGGAGTTTAGCTTAGAAAATTTGTAGGGAGTGGAATTAAGGGGCCACGGCTCAATAAGTCAATTTATATACGTGCAAAATTAAGCATATATTGTTCTTAATGCAAAGCATCTACTTGCGAGTATACCATCATAGATAACCATTTAAGTGGAATTATGTCATAATCTAAACTAGCAACCAAGGTTGTTCCAAAGATGCCTTTTGAATTATTCAAAGATTGGAAACTGAGTTTGCGTCATATGCACGTTTGGGGATGCCCTTATGAAATAAGAGTTTACAACCCACTAGAAAAGAAATTGGACCCTAGGACTATAAGTGGGTATTTCATCGGATATGCCGAACGATCCAAAGGCTATAGATTCTATTGTCCATCTAACGACACTAGAATGGTGGAATCAAGGAATGCCAAGTTTCTTGAGAATGACTTGATCAGTGGGAGCGATCAATCTCAAAACCTAGTTTCTGTGAGAGACCAACCCTCTAGTTCAAGTTAAAGGTTAGTTATCGTGAACAATATCGCTTCTGTGCAACTAGATATTGAACAACCAATTATTGAAGATCCACAAGTAACTGATAACTTACCAGTAGACAAGGTTCCTCTGGATATGCCATAATTAAATGAGCAACCAATTGAACAACATGATCCTTCAGAGAATGTTGAACCAACATTAAGAAGGTCTACTAGGGAATAGAAGTCAGTCATTCGTAGTGATTATATTGTGTATCTACAAGAGTTCGATTTCAATATTAGGGTCGTTAATGATCTAGAAACGTTTACACAAGCCATGAACAACAAGAATCAAAACTATGGTTCGAAAATCAACATCCGATTATATCTTCATGTTTGCCGGCAATGTTAGATAATACATGGAAGATAATACTTGCCATTAGAGGAACTATCGCCATGATTCATGTGATTTGCTTCTACTATCAGTGAAATATATGAACCAAGTGGGAGAATGTTGGTATATTCTGGGATTACAGAATCTCTAATTTTTTGCTGATCTCTATGAATTCAGTTAATTACCATATTTGTAGTCTGTGTATCTTGACCAGATTTGGTCTATTATTTCATGTGATTTTCAACCTAATTTTATGGCTAATTTTGGACACAATTCCATGATGGTTGGAACTGTGATTTTTTTACCATAATCAGCTAACTCTCGTTAGAATAAATAGAGAGCTCATTCCTGTCTCCAAGCACCATAATCTCATTATGTAAAAACACCATCTAGCAAGGCTTTAAGTGCTTGGAAAGCTTGGAAGCAATTCAAGGAAGCCTATCGATTTCACAAATTGGGGTAATAGCAGACACATAGTAGAGCAATGGCTGGAGGTTAGTTCGATCCTTACTGTGTTTTTCTGCATACAAGCTCATGTTTCATGTATGTTTAGAAACATGTTAAGTACATCTCATTATTCCATCACTCTCAAGAAACCTTTGCCTAATTGAGCTTCATCCATCACACTATTGCACCCTGTTTCACCGTGGCTTTGCCACTATTTGTATCACCTCATCACCGTTACTTCATCGTCCAGCCACCATCGCGTTGAAGCCGTGCTCGGCCATCGTTGCTGCCCAATGCCAACGTTGCTGCACTGCACCATTGCCCTAAGCTCCAAACCAAAGCATCATATCCTTATGCCGCTACTACCTAACCAAGACGCATCATCTTCGATGGACTTCAGTTGTTGAATAAGATGAGAAAAGAACAAGAAGTTTGATCCTTTTTAGGTTTGTTTATTATTTGCTTAATAATTCATATAAGCTAATAATGTTTTAATTAATTAATTAAACAGTTAACAATATATTTAAATGTTAATAAGTAGTTCGGCATATTAATTGTTTGGATGATTTTTTAATTAAGTTAATAATAATTTAACAAGGTTAATTATATAATTTAATAATTTAATAAATATAATAATTTGATAACAATTCAAAGACTAACATTTAATTTGATAATTTGATCATGTATATTAAGTATTTGGTTTAATATTAATTTGCATGATAATTGATTTGAATTGTGATTTGTTTATTAAAATATTGATTTTGCATGTTAATAACTTGTGTATTTACTTTCTATAGTTTAATTTAGTTTACATGGGTAGTGAGATGTATAACTAGGATATGACTTAAAAATCTTAGGAGTTGAATTTTAGAAAAATACAACCTTTTTTTAGGAAAATATATTTTTTTAAGGTAATAAACAATTGATAAATAATAAATATAAGTACAAAGATAAAGTAACATTATTCCAATGATGGAATCCTTAGAGTGAATATGAATGTGTAATGTCTAAGGATTTTAGGTGAAAGGTTCTTGTTTAAGTTTGGCTAGAATGATGGAAGGTTTAAATAAGTAATTTCAATAAAAATAATCACAGTTTGTTTTTAAAGAATTAAAAAAAATAGAAACTAAGAATAAGTATAAAAAAATTAAAATTAAATAACTAAGTAATAAACATAAAATAAGAAGAGATTATTAAATAATAGGAAAAAGATTAATAAAAAGGGATAGAGTTAAGATAGACTTTTCATAATATATTTAAATTATCTGACGATAGAGCTTCTACGGGTGGGTTGAATGAGACAACTTGAATACACTTGAGGTGAAGAGTACTATCTAATGGTTCGGCCAAAATGATGGAAGGTTATTAGAAAGCTTTCCAATATTAATCATATCGAAACCTAATGATATTTAAAGGCAAAACTAAGAAACCTAAGGCTAAGTAGTACCATTTTAAGTGGGCGTTGTAGGGGTACTAATTCTTTCTCACACTTGACCGTACTCCGAACCTTAGAATTTTTTATCATAAATTGATGCCTTATCCTTGTTTGAATAGGTGATCGATCACACCTAAGGTTAGAATGGTTGGTGACAACTCCTTGAATTTAAGTCTAGCAAGTTAGGTTCCAAGACTTGGCACATTACGACAGCTTGGTGACTCTATTGGAGATTAGTTTATAAAGTCAGACTAATAATTAGTTTTAGGTTATACTTGATTTTGCCTAGAAATGTTAATTTGGTTTCTAGGAAATAAAATACATTAATAATAATAAAACATTCCGTCACACATACAACTTGCATATGCCTGCATAAGCTTTCTACCCAGGCCTGATCCCTTTCTAGGAAAGAGTGTAATAACTTTGCTCTCAAGAGGTTGTAACCTCCACATGGGCTAGTGAACTACTGCTACGCATATTGAATCTTGTCCACTTGTGGCCATTGGTTAAGGATGGGAATGCCTTGCTAGTCCTCTGTGGATAATAGTGAGGAACAATCTGGAAACCTTTTGAACCTTTGATACCCAAACTAGGCATGCAAAGACTTAAGATAACCTAACCTAGGATAGTGTTATTCCTACCCTTAGAGTAATATGACCCATATTAGAACACAAAAGGAACAATTATCACAAAAAAAAAACCATGTTAGCATGTTGATTTTCTTTCATTAATTCATGCATTATCTGTCTCACAGCAATTGTCAATAAAGTTGATTTCCTTTACATCCACAGAGAAACAACCCGAGTCCTTTGCCATCCTTAAGGTCAAGTTTCAAGAAGCCCAACACAAAGGAGGAGATTGCTTGTCCAAGATTACATATCCACCCTCTCAGAGAGAGTCCATCTTGATCTTAAGCAGAATGATTGTTCTACAATTCTTAGCTTGTGTAAATAGTGGGATAGGGAAAACTAAGAGGCATTACAAAAAGAAAATATGGAGACTTGATGCTACTTTTGTCTGTGACTGTAGATGTGAATTTGATTAGAGCTATGATGCAATTTTGGGATCCCTCTCATAGGTGTTTTGTGTTCTATGATGCAGATATTATACCAACCATTGAAGAATATTCACATTTGCTTTGCCTCAAATCCTTAAATTCAGACAAGATATATTTGAAGAACTGAAAAATAGGGTATCGTAAAAAGCTTGCTACACTAATGAAGATTAGAGTAGAAGAAGTGAATAAGTGGATGAAGAGAAAAAGGGAGTAAGACTATTTACCTCTTGATTTCTTGCAAGATTACCTTGGTAAGCATTTAGAGGAAGAACAATGCAAAAGTGTCATGGCTTTAGATATTTATGGAATTGAGGTATTTCCTAGAGTTCTGGGGTATGTCAATGTTGCGGTCATAGATTTCATGGTGCAAGTTGAACAAAAGATCAATCCAATCCTAACTATTTTGGCAAAAACAATTAGATCCTTGAATTATTGTGGACAGAATGGAGAAGGCTGCTTCATGAGTTGCTTGCAACTTCTATACATATGGATGAAAAGTCACTTGGAAGCCAAAGAGAATGACTTTCGAAAGCTATATTTTTTCACTAGTATCCCTATTAAAGAGTTTTTGGAAGTCGAGTTGTCTAAGCCAATGTTAAAAAAGCAATAGACTTAAGACTATAAGGTTTCACGAGTTGAAACTTGGTTTGGAGAGCACTATGGATGGATCATATTCCAATGATATATAGTTGTGGAAAGTTCCCTTAGGTTCCTCTTTTGGGATTATGGGGTGCTTCCAGTTATGCTTCAGCTATGGTTCGAAGATAGTCAAGGTTCGACCAATTCATCCCTAGAACTTTTTGACTCAATCAAATGGAGTTTGTCTATGCTGAGGAGGGAGCCTTAAAAAAGATAGAAAAAATCACTCAAGCATGGAAATAGACTATTAAAATAAGCCAAAGAATCTACACAAATAATGTCACTCCAAAATACTCGATTTGGAATGCAAGGCGAATTAAGGATCTTAAGATTCTTCCTTAAGGAGATGAAGAAGACGATGGGAAAGCATTTCCACCCTAAGGCCTTATGATAAAGTTGGAAACCGCCAAAGGGAAGTTAGAAGAAGAGAAAAAGGAATTGGAATAAGAATATAAAAGGTTCAAGCACAAGATTGAGGTAAGGATTGGGAAAAGAGATCATGCATACACAAAGGTCCATCAAGAGAAGAACAAGTTGTTAGATGAGATTAGTTACTTGAAGAAAAAGCTTGCAAAATCTGAGAATGGTCATTTAATGAAAGAGAATGAACAACTAAGGGAAGAGACTAGAAAAGACAGAGAGAAAAATGCATAACTCAAGGAGAAAGTACAAAACGAGTGTGAGCTTGATAAAGCTCAAAGGGAGATAATACAATGGAAGATATTACTACAAGTAATACTCAATTAAGCCCAAGAAGATTAAAAGAAGATAAGAAATATGGCTCAAAATATGTAAAGCTAGGAAGACGAATGAGAAATTTTCAAGAAGGATTCACAACTTCTATGGACCAAGTTTCATCAAATTAATTGGTTGGCTTATAAAGCCCAAGAAATCGAAGATGAGATAAGGGAGCTAATGCCGAGAGTTAGCCCAATAACAATGCATGGAGAGAGGTTGCTACAATTGTTGAAAGAGATGGAAGGGCATTATAGTGCACTATCATGTGAGACCCGATTTTATTATACTGTATAGCATATTGTAAATGATGGATAACCGAAATAAATTATTTAGTGGAATTAAATAAATATTGAATATGAAATTCCACTTTACATTATGGAATTTTTGGAATTTTAATTTACAATATGGTGTATATGAATTAGAATGAAAATTTAAGAGATGAATAGAAAGCATTCGGTTGGAAAGAATTCAAAGGAAATAAAATAAAGTTCATGGATAAAAGAAATTATATTAAAGCCAAATTAAGACATAAAATGAGGACTAAACACTATTGGATAGAACTTTCAAAAGAAAGGAAACAAGAGGCTATGAACCACGCCACTACATGGCTGCATGTATTGTTCGATTTATTCCTCTAGGAAATATGAAAGCAAACAAAGTTATAATATAAAATCTAATATAAGTAATATTTAAAAGAAATTTAAGTAAATGTTACACAAGGAAAGAAATCTTACTGGTTGAAGTATGAAAAAGAAGGGTGAAGAGAAGTCAAGAAAGGTGGCTGCAAAGTGGATTCCACGCCACTTTTTTCCTTTCCAAGACCGATCGGTTATGGTTGGTTATAAGGTAAAATAAATAGAAATGGAGTCTAAGAATAAAGGAATAAAGAATACTTTAGAATTTCTATTGGTTAAATAAAGCAAAGAAAGAGTGAAAAACAAGAGTAAGCAAGTTGGTCAAGACCACTCTAATTTGCTGCTTGAATACGTTTCCCTCTAGCCTTTTTAAAGGCTGCTGATACAAAGACTTTTGTGAGCAGAAAATATAAAGGAAAATGAGTTAAAAGATAGGATATAAGAGATACTTAAGGAAGAAGAGTTAACAAAGTCAACATAGGAATATTTTCTTCATTGATTGAAGGCTCCAAAAGAGGGTAGGAATAGTCAAAAATGTGCAGCAATTTGCCTTCTATAGCCGTTCCATTTTTTGCAGTTTTCTGCATGTTTTTAATGCTAAATCAGACATGAAATGATGAGGAAGACAAACAAAAGGTGCAGCAAATGGGATCACACGTAAACATGATGTTGTAAGATGCCATACGGCTTGATGCAAGTTGAAAGGTGCTTTTGTTCATGTTATAAAAGGCATAAACTGTAATTACATGGAAGGGAATTGTTGATTGGAGGGATGGTAGACTTTATTGGCTGAAGTAGCCAACAAAAGGTAAGCCAACCAAGTCAATAACGTGCAGGAAAACAAAAGGGAACCAGCCGATTTCTTGTAGGGTGATTTTCTTCATGAATTAATACACTACAAGACAAGAAAATTGATGAGGGAAGAAGCTAAGGGAACATGCGGCAAAGGGGTATTGAGTAACATGAATATAAAGAGGAATCATGGTATTAAATACTCCAGCAATTTTCATGTCTCTCCTGATCTATGCTGTTGTACACCAACCTTGATGTTGTAGCTGGAGGTTTGACTGTTTTGCTCTTGTTTTCCAAGGAGCCATAGCAAAAAATTCATTTCCCTAGCTAGCTAACTACCTAACCCTCTTTGTTAAATCTTCCTTTCATCTCAAGACCACTTACAAACAATGAGAGGAGGGGACTGACGTGGACAGAACACTACACTACTCTAGTGTTGGGAGATTCGGTCAAGGTAAGCTAGTAAATCCTTATGGTTTTCTTAGTATTCCATGGTAAATATATGTGATCTAAAATAGAATAACATGGATATAGCATGGTTCTTAAGTACTCTTTTTAGAATGTGAAAATAGAATCAAAATCATGCTAATGACAAGGAAGATTCGGTTGGCATGAGAAGATGAGGAAAAAGCTAGTTGCATGCAAGAATAAGTCAAGAGGAGACTCACGTAGACAAGAAGCAAATGAAAAACAAGAAAACAAAATCAAATGTTGAAAAGTCAATAAAAATGGCCATGAAAGGTTCGGCCATGACAATTGAAATTAAGAACTTTGGTCAACAATAGTTATAGAAATTAAAGGAGAAGAAATAGTAAAATTAAAACTAAGAAAGAAGCCAGAATGAATAAATGGAGTTCTAACACCAGTATAATTTATACTGGTTGTACTCATGACATAAAGTTAGTGGCTGCATTTTACGAATAATATTGACTTAAAAATAAGAATAGGAATATAAATAATTTTGGTAAAATTATTTTGCAGCCCGAGTTGACGAAATTCGGAAAAGGCGGTAGGGAAGCTAGGCTTCATAAGACCAGGAAAGGGAGTAGTATGTGAAGTGAAATACATGTCCTATGGAGAAAAATATTATATAAATATTGAGAAAATAATTTGGTTTATGACATGCATTACTTTGATAAACTGTTTTTAATTTGGGAAAGCTAGATAGGCGATCCCTTGTTTTTAAAGAGAAATATTTTGTGGACGACCCCCCAGCTTAGCTGAATATGAGAGCCACAAGGGGCGATGTTAGTTCGCCACATGGGCAAATGAAAACATGCGAGCTCAATCCATTGCGATGGGCGAGCTGTAATGGGCGAGCTTATAAGGGGCGAGCCAATTTAACTTATGTTTTTCTCACACGAAAAAATGGTGAAATTATTAGCTGTTTTTACTATGTTTTGTAAACAGAAAATATAATACCTTTTTGGAAAACAATCATTTTAAAGAAAATGATGTAATGTGTGAAATAATTCCTTAAAGATTCTTTATGAGATATAAATTGATTTTTGAGACTCTAGGCCCCGAGTTTCATGCATTACTATTCACGAGGCTGATTGACCCACCAAGTCATCAGAGTTCTCGAGGTCACCTGGCAAGTGTACCCGAGAACCACCTATAGATTGTGGCCATAGATCTACTGTATCCCTGTGGGGATGATTACTACGTTCCTTCGGGAACAATGCGTTCCTTTGGGAACGATGATAGCATGACTTAATTGTAAGGTGATGCCTAGACTCAACTTACAGATTTTTGTTTACTAGAAGGATTTACTGAATCCTGTTTACTGTTTACTAGATTATATTGTAAACTGTTTAGCCAATGATTTGAATATTAAAGACTGTTTACTATATCCACTGTTTTCCTACTGAGTATGTTGTTAGGGAAAATAAACGTTTTGTGGGATATAGTTTTTATTTTTATAAAGCAGCATACACCTTCCTTACTGAGCACGTTGTCGCTCACCCCTTATTTTCCACTCCACAGATTGTTGATTTTGGACTAAGAGAATTACCTTCAAGAGATTATCGACTGCTAGAGTCAGCAGATATTCGATATCGAAGGTATATTATTTTCTTTTATATATTCAGCGAAATTATACAGTACTACTTTAAATAGAAGGGGATGTATATATCTTAAAAAAATAATGCAACAATTCATATTCCATATTGGTACGATGAATAAGAGTACTAATTATTACTAAAGTGATTAATGGATTGTTAAGCATCACAGACAGCCCAACCGGAAAAAATTGTGTGAATAAGAGTAAAATATCTAATTTACTGTAGATTCGGGATGTTACATATCAAAAGACTTATGTGGCATCATTAGATTTCTTTATGGATGTATTAGGATTTCAATTTTGTTAGACAATAGTTATGAGAAAAGTTTTTAGGCATTTAGTTGTAAGATTTCATTTAATATTAATAAAATACATATTTGAATTCTTTCAAATCATTGTGCATTTTTACTTGTTTCTGAAAATAATTTCAACTTAATTGTGGCATTTAAGGTGCCAAAATTGCTTCCACTAGACAGTCCACCCTCCACAAATATCATACAAGGTATCAAGCATGCATAATAGAAGAGGATCAAAACAGTAAGATAGAGAAGCTAGAGAGGGATAATGTAGAAATGAAAAGGCAATTGAGTGAAATTGCACAGTTGCTAAACCATGACTAAAGGAAAGGAGAAGATGGTTAATTAAGATGAGTCCATCTAAGAGACTTAACAAAGCATACGAGACAACCTGCACCGAAAAAAAAAAGCATACGAGACAACCCCGTCTTCATCCCTGAAGGAAGTACTGTCAAAACCCTAATATCTCTACAGATACAAGCTCAAAACCCATTCAAAGTGCCAAATTTAAATGATCCCAAACAGTTAGAAAAGTTGAGGCATAAGGAAGAATACAGTGGTACTAAAGCTAAACCGAGCTTGATAGAGGAAAGACTAAGTGTTGTAGAAGGAGTTGACTATTTTGGGCCAATTGATGCTAAAAGGTTGTGTTTGGTACCTGGCGTTGCGCTTCCACCAATGTTCAAGGTACTTGAATTTGAGAAGTTTAATGGAATTTCGTGCCCAAAAGTCCATCTTACCATGTATTGTAAAAAGATGGCTATATATGCGTGGGATTACAAGCTACTAATTTAGTTTTTTAAGATAGCTTAACTGGGTCAGCCGCCAAATGGTACAATCAATTGGAAAGGAGTTGAGTTACCTCTTGGTTTGAGCTGGTGAGAGCTTTTATAGCTTAATATAGACATATGTTCAATGTAACTCTTGACTGCCTATCTCTCCAAAGTATAAAGAAGAAGAAAGATGAGAGTTTTAAAGAATATGCCCAACAATAGGGAGACAGGGTGTCATAAGTTCAACCATGCTTAGTAGTGTCAATAAGAACTTTTTAGACATGGTGTTAACTAGCAAAGCTATTGAAAATACCATCAAGAGTAGTAAGATTGAAGCACCAATGAATGATAATAAGAAGAGTGGATTCTCAAAGAAAGAGGAAGGAGATGCATAAGCAGTCTCAAACAACTCACGTCACTCTTATAGCGCTTGCCTACCCTCAGTGAATTATGCTTATTCTTAACCTTACCCACATACTCATCCTCGAAACATTATCAACTCGTTTTCCATCAACAAGCTCCTACAACCTCGACAAACCCCATTTTCACCCCAAATGACCCAAGGAACACTCGACCTGGCCAAAATTGGTGGGGGTCATCTCATTGCCCTGTTTATATAGAGCCCTTGAAGCCTCCTACCCAAAATGGTACGACCCTTATGTAAAATGTGCCTATCATAATAGGAATGTTGGTCACTTTATTGAAAATTGTATGGGTTTTAAGGTGAAAGTCCAATCACTTGTCAAAGCAGGACTCTTAAGTTTTGGGAAGAAAGGTGAACCAGATATCAATGTAGACCCATTTCTCGATCATGGCGGGGCAACAGTGAATGCTGTTGGAGATGGAAAAAGGGGTACAATAAAAAAGACTATAGCTAAACGGAAAACACTATTGGAAAAGGTGTTCAAGGTCTCGATTAAACTAGACATATTACAACCATTAGTGCTTGTCCTGAAAACTTATAAGAGATGACATGATAAAAGAATGACTTGTAAGTACCATGGTAAAGCAATAGAGCACTCTATTTAGTATTGCAAGGATTTTAGAATGGAGTTGCAAAAACTAATTCATGAATCTCGAGTAGAATTTTATGAACAAGTTTAGAATGAAGAAATTGATGCTACAGATGAGGAGTTTGTTTTAAAGCCATTGAAAGAATTTTATGAAAAGAAACCTATGCCAACTGTCTAAGGGCCTAGGTTGGTGATAGAGGCCTTGACCTTTTTTCCCTACAAGAGTGACAAAGTCAGGCCTTGGAAATATGAGTATAATGCAATAATCAAAGATGGGGCAAATGTTGAACCAATGGTAGATAGTCCTGATTCTGGGGTTAGAGGAATGACCCGTAATGGACATTTCTATACTTTCGAGATGCTACAACAAGCTAGAAAGGAGAAAGCCAAGGTGGGAGAAGAAGATAAAATAACAACAGTCCCATTTCCCAAGAAGAATCAACAAAGGCCTATAACCAATAAAGATGCTTATGAATTCCTAAAACTCATTAACAATAGTGAGTATAGTGTTGTAGAACAATTAAATAAGATGCCAGCTCGAATTACATTATTGTCTTTGCTCTTGAATTCAAAACCCATAGAAAGGCATTGTTAAGATGTTAAATCAGGCTTATGTGGCACATAATGTATCTGTAGAAAAGATAGACCACCTAATAGGCAATCTAGTCGTAGACAATTTCATATCCTTTAGTAATGATGAAATTCTAGCCGAAGGAAGAGAAAGTACTAAAGCTCTTCATATAAGTGCAAAATGTAAGGGCATTACAATTGTTAAGGTGCTAATTGACAATGGCTCATCTATTTATATCATACCAACGATTAATTTGATAAGAGTGCCAATAGATAAGTCCCACATGAAGCCAAGAGTACTATAGTAATGGCATTTGATGGAGCTCGTAGAGAAGTTTTAAGAGATATAAAGCTTTTGATGCAGATTGGTCCATGCACTTTTAATGTACAATTCCAAGCGATGAACATTACACCAACTTATAGTTGCCTTTTGGGAAGACAGTGGAGTCATATGGCAGGGGTAGTTCCTTCATCTCTTCACCAAAAGCTAAAGTTTGTTATGGACAACCAAGCAATTATTGCTTCAGGAGAAAAAGATATGATAGTAGCTCAAACTTCTGCTACACATTATGTGGACATTGGAGAGGCAGCTGTGGAATGCTCGTATAGGTCCTTTAAGGTTGTAAATGCTTTCTATGTGGGTGAATGGTCGAAGTTGTGTATTCCTCGCTTGTCAACAACTACTAATATGGTTGTGAAGCAGATATTGTGGAAAGGATGGTGTCTTAGTTCTGGATTGGGTAGAAGATTGCAGGGAATATTGGAACCACCGAAAATCATTGAAAACAAAGATAGATTTGGGTTGGGATACAAACCAACAAGAAAGGATGAAGATGATGACTAGAAAGAACGAAGGATTGTTCGCTTGCATGGACGTAATTTCAAGTCTAAGAAATTAATTATACCATACTTATAGGACTCATTTTGCTCAGTAGGTTATATTTATCCAGATTTGATGATGGTGACCAAAAAAGGATTGTTGAAGGTTTTCGCAGATTTGTCTGCTTCCATGGTTAATGAAGGAGAAAATTGAGGGTTTGATGTTGATCAGTTTGTATACTCTTAAAATGCAAAGCTGGACATTGGACTATTTATGAGTTGCCAGCTGTTTATGCCACCCAAGAGTAATGGATTTTTCATTTATTTTCTTGTTTTTAGTTTCATTTGTCTTAGGTTTTTCATTTGTCTTAGGTTTTCTTAGGAGCTTTTAGTTTTTAAGTAATATAGGAGTGCTTGTGCCCAAAAGCACTAAGATTTACTTTTATGTAGTGAGCCAACTTTAATTTATTTTCATTTCAATAAAAGATTAGTAAGATGCATTTTTCTCAATTCCTCAAGCGCAAATCTCATTTCTTTTTCCATTCCAAGACATAATACATACATTCTTCATTTTACCAATTTTCAGGTACCCAAATAATGAAAATGATGATAACAATGACAATAATTCAGAATTTAATTTTGAGAAACTTGTTCAATTTGATGAATCTGATCATAAAGAGAACTCTAAGGATTATATTGTGCCCTCTGAGTTATTAAAATTGATGGATCAAGAAAAGAAACCTATTGAGCCTTATTAAGAATAAATAGAAATAATCAATTTGGGAAATGATGAAAATAAAAAGGAGGTTAAGGTTGGAACTTCCGTACCACCGAATAAAAGGAAGGAACTATAGGAGCTACTTCATGAATATGTAGATGTATTTTCTTGGTCTTATCAAGATATGTCAGACTTGATACTAGAATTGTGGAGCACAAGTTGCCATTGAAGCCAGAATGTAAGCCTGTGCAATAGAAGTTAAGATGCATGAAACTTGACATGTTATTGAAGATTAGAGATGAAGTGAAGAAGCGGTTTGAGGCAGATTTCTTGGAAGTGGCCAAATACCCTGAATGGAAAGCCAACATAGTTTCAGCCCCAAAGAAAGAGGGAAAGTGTGAATGTGTGTGGACTATAGAGACTTGAACAAAGCTTGTGTCACGACCCAAAGGCCTTAACTTACACTTGACACTTACACTTATTGCGGTTAACAAATTTACAAACTAAATTTTTCCTTTTTGATTTATAGTTTGTATTCAGTGTTAGTGTAGTCGTTAACAATTTTCACTCATCCATTAATTCATAAGTGACTTAATATACTTTCTAAAGAAGAAATAAACATATTTAGCCCATAATATATCTCTGCTTAGAAACAAATTGAAAATATCCCCCCTTATATTTTATGACTTTCCCCAATTAACCACTTGCAAATCAAATTCATTTAATACAATGCAACACGACAGTATTTCCCAATTCAACAGTCCTAATATCTACAACTAATCATATACATATCATGTAGCACAGAAATATTATATCGACCACTCATCATCCTAGTTTACATCTCATCCTATAGTACCGTACAAAAATTTGCCTGAAAATAAAAACATTGATAAAAGAAAATAGTACAATACCAAAATATTCAACAGTAAGGACTTTGGGTGTTAAGACACTATTTAATCACCAGAATTGTCCCAACATGTCCTTTAACTCGAATCAATCTATAAAAAAATTAATCTCGTTTAATAAGTGAAGGCTCAGTAAGTTACTAATATAAGAATAGAATTAAAATTATATCATCTCTAATGCAATACATGAATCCTGCAAGTGTATCTTACAGTATCATTTAGAAGCCAATATCCTTTGAGTATTTATTCGATCATGCCCTAACGACACTAAATATCCTTGTATCACTGCATGTTATGCATCAGTGCAAGATGTATTATCATGTAAGGTTCAATTTGTAAACATATGAAAATTTTGCTATATAAAACTTCCCTTTCAAAACATGTCACGTGTAGTGTATAATCTCATACGAAACTTATAGAATCTCAAAATCGTTTCACATACATTTAAAACATGTTTCAAAACATGTACTGTCTCAAATCATAACATGTGTGATATAAAATCATGTGTAAATAATATTTAATCTCAGTCAAATTACATATACTATAAAAACATATCATATTTAGAGTTTCATATACAATAAACTATCCTCTAGACAATATTTTTTTAAGAGACTAGGTATGGATCTCTATTAATGGGAAACACTATATTTTCAGACATCAATTCCCCGAAAAAAAAAAGTGTGGAAATTAAGAAGGTTAGAACTATAATAGTTAGTAGCATGGAACCTACTAAAAACTATTGATCTTTGTTCATATTTAATTCCCACCTTGATTGATGATGAGAGGCCAAAATTTTCGATTACTGCTTAAAAAATCCAGTTGAATGTTGGTTGCTAATAAACTTTTTTATTGTGAAAAAAAATGTATAGAGCATATAGAACTTAAAAGACATAAAAACTCACAAGAAAGACTTATTTTTTTATTTAATTACTCGCCTAAACAGTATGCAGTACTTGCTGAAAAATATACATATATATTTAAAAAAAAGAGAGAGAATTGAAGAAGATAATGTTGATATGGCATAACATACCTTATATAGGGAAATAAATTAAAAATTACTCCTATTAAAGAATAAAAATTTTAAAATATATCCATGTGAGAAAAAAACTCCCTATAACCTCAATTTCTCTTGATCATTATATTTAATTCTCAAGGTGATAAATTCTCATGCTTAAATCCTTAATTCCATAATCTCCAGTCATAAAGCTTTTAAAATAAATTGATTTACTTATCAATTGTCGAAATTTGCAGTTGTCACACAGTCTCGTCTCCGGCCCCTTCAGCTATTACTACTTTATGACTTTGACTCCATCTGATAAATTTCATCCACGTCTCTGGTTGTTTTCAGCTTCAATTTTCTTTTGATTGTTTTGATTTTTTTTCCTAACGACAGCCACAGTTTTTAAAATTCTAAAGATAAAATCAATAAATCATGCGTATAATATTTTGCACAAAATCGTAATTTTTTGAAACGAAATAGTATTTTGTTCACAAAAATTTAGAGAAAATAAATAAATTGAACAAACAATATATATATATATATATATTGCATTTCATGGGATAGTATTTGAGGTTAAAGTTTATAAAATTTAAATTCTAAATTTATTGATATTGATGCAAATGAATTTATGAATTAATTTTTTATTAATATATATAGAGAGAGAATGTATCTACTTACACTAGTATAAAATCAATTAATTTTACACATTTTTATATCTTTTTATACGGTTTATAATTTTTTGATCCAATCATTAAATCTTATGTTTTATTCACATAAATCATGCACGCCAAATGTCAAATTAATTAAATATGTTTAACTATTAATTTCATGATAATTAAATTTCAGTCATTGATATATAGAAAAAGGATCTACTCATCCATATCTAAAACAAATTGTTTTATATACATTTTATAGTTTCAAGTAGAATTAATATATATATATATATATGCCATTTTGAAACAGGCGAGTCAAAGTAAAGTAAAGCCTTTTGAATATAATCGATGTCTCTTCACCAAATGATATATGATTGAGATCCAAACCCACACACACTAGATGAAATTTAGCCTTGAATATTTATATATGGAACAATAAATCAAATATATGTTGCAGTAAAATACATGCATGTAGGGGTAGAGTAGATTTGCTTATGGGTTGGGCAGTTAGTTCAAATTTGAAAGTTCATTGGATTTTTAAGTGGACTTAGATAAAAATGTTAATTCATTACATGAGCTTATATTAGAAAATGAAGCCTCACAAAAAATTAGATCAGGTTTGAGCTCACAATTTAAAAGTCAAGCTCGGCCTAATCTGACCCTATAATTGTAATTTTCTTATAATTTAACTAATTTGATATGAAAAACGTTGTTGTGTTTAGGTTTTAAAAATTTTTGAACTTATGTCAATGAAATAAAGACGTTATAGAAAAATATATTAAGTTATTAATATCAAATTTCATTGACATAATTTATTGAAATTTATTAAGTTATTTTTTTAATAAATTTCATTGACATAAGTTTATTGAAATTTATTAAGTTATATGAAATTTATTAAGTTATATTAAATTTATTAAGTAACATCACGAGCCTATAGTAAATTACATATTTTACTCTTATTCACACATTTTTACCGGTTGGGCTGTTTGTGATGCTTAACAATCCGTTAATCACTTTAGTAATAATTAGTACTCTTATTCATCGTACCAATATGGAGATATGAATTGTTACATTATTTCCTTAAGATATATACATCCCCTTCTATTTAAAGTAGTACTGTACAAATTCGCTTAATATATAAAAGAAAATAATATACCTTCGATGTCGAATATCTGCTGACTCTAGCAGTCGATAATCTCTGGAAGGTAATTCTCTTAGTCCAAAATCAACAGTCTGTGGAGTGGAAAATAAGGGGTGAGTGACAACGTGCTCAGTAAGGAAGATGTATGCTGCTTTATAAAAATAAAAACTATATCCCACAAAACGTTTATTTTCCCTAAAAACATACTCAGTAGGAAAACAGCGGATACAGTAAACAGTTTTTAATATTCAAATCACTGGCTAAACAGTTTACAATATAATATAGTAAACAGTAAACAGGATTCAATAAATCCTTTCAGTAAACAGAAATCAGTAAGTTGAGACTAGGCATCACCCTACAATTAAATTATGCTATTATCGTTCCCAAAGGAACGCATCATTCCCAAAGGAACGTAGTAATCATCCCCACAGGGATACAGTAGATCTATGGTCATAATCTATAGGTGGTCCTCGGGTACACTTGTAGGTGACCTCGAGACCTCTGATGACTTGGCGAGTCAATCAGCCTCGTGAATAGTATTGCATGAAACTCGGGGCCTAAAGTCTCAAAAATCACTTTATATCTTATAAAGAACCTTTAAGGAATTATTTCACATATTTCATCATTTCTTTAAAATGATTGTTTTCCAAAAAGGTATTATATTTTCTGTTTACAAAACACAGTAAAAACAGCCAGTAATTTCACCATTTCTCGTGTGACAAGCTAAAACAAGCTAAACTGGCTCGCCCCTTATCAGTTCACCCATTACAGCTCGTCCATAGCTGTGGATTGAGCTCGCATGTTTTCATTCGCCCATGTGGCGAACTAACCTCGCCCACTGTGGCTCTCCCACCGAGCTAAACTAGGGGGTCGCCCACAAAATATTTCTCTTTAAAAACAAGGGATCGCCTATCTAGCTTTCCCAAATTAAAAATAGTTTATCAAACTAATGCATGTCACAAACCAAATTATTTTCTCAATATTTATACAACATTTTTCTCCACAGGACATGCATTTCACTTCACATACTACTCCCTTACCTGGTCTTGCTAAACCGAGCTTCCCGGTTACGTCTACCGAAATCGTACTTCTCGGCTGCAAAATAATTTTACCAACTCATTAGCATAATTGTCCCTTTTTATATTAAGCTATGATTTATATCACAATATAAATATAAATAAGTCTCATAGCTAAAATGGTTAATCTTCATGCCATTTCCTCTTCCTTTTTTTTCTATGGCCGAATGGCCTTTATTCAATTAAAGCTCATTGTTTCTTTCTTCTATCATTTAAGAAATAAACTTTACTATTTTATTTCTTTTATTTTTTTGTACAATCGGCAACACACATTCTCCTTGTGTGAAAATGGTTTCTAGTCAAGGTTATGTTTCTATCCTTTTTCCTATCTTTGGCCTTTATATTTGATCTTCTTACCTTGGCTAATTAACACCATTTTCAGTCTTTATTCCTCCCTTTTTATACGTCACTCTCAGCCCCTTTCTTTCCCTCTTAAACTCATGTCCCTTTTGCATCTTTTTTTCATTCTCTTTCACGTCACCTTCCTATCATGTTGAATATTATTTTGAGCTTCTCCCATTCGGTTAGCTCTAGCAATTTATCTCTTTGTGTTTTCATTTAATTTCCAGCTTCCCTTTACGTTTCACACCATTCCATCTTCCTGTCTAAGTTCCACGCCTCCTAGCCACAATTGTTGACTATTATTCCTTCATCTTACCTTTCACTCAACTTAGGTTTCCTTCTTTCTTTCCCCTTCCTTTCCACGCCATTTCCAACCCCTTTTATTGACTTTCATCCCAACTCTTCTTCATTCGGTCCAGCCACAATTCTCCTTTCACCTTTTCATTCAGTTCTTCCTTTTTTCTTTCTTTTGTTTTTCGGTTCCAGCCTACATCTTTAGTTTTCCATGCTTTAATTTAATGTTTTCACACTATGTTCACACCTTAATTTATCAAGACCAACTCTCCTACATTTCTATATTGTCCTCTTGTTAATTTTGCTTCTTATTCTTCACGCTACACACACCTAACAGCAGAATTTTCTGCTTCCTTTATTTACTCCTTAACGCCATCAACAACCTATAATTCAACCATAGTAAATTGCTACATGTTCTTATACCAAGCAATATGCACATACCTCACCTAATTAACATATCATCATTATAACCCAAGAATTAAATACATGCACATTGGCTGCAAATTTTATTTACCTTGTTTGACTGAACCAACACAGCTCAAAGTTTGTATTGTTCCTTCCACGTCAGTCCTCCTTTTCTTGGCTCTTAGAGGATTTTAAGGTGAAAGGAAGGTTTATGAGGGAGGTGTAAATGCTTAACTAGTAAGGGATGAAATGTTTGATGAATGAGAAGGAAGAAACATGAATAAATAGAGCAAGAGTGGATTGAGAAACAGAAAATTATAGAGCAGTAGAGTAGCATCGGTAGAGGAAAAAATTTGGCTTGAGTTTGATCCACTTTAGTCTTCTATTTCTCTCTATCAACCAATAAGGTTTGTCACCTAGCTAATTATTCCATTTCCTCATTAATTCCTTGTCTTTTAGAGCATTAATTCATGAAGAATTTAACTGCACCCATAAGACAAATCTGAAAGAGCATTAAAATGGTTAGAAAAGTGCAACAAAAGCCACGGCAACAAGTCATCCTTCCTACACGTTATTGACTTATTTGCCTCTCTTGATGTATCCTTCATCCAATAGAAAAATTCCCATGTTGACTTTGATCTCTTTGCCATTAAAAATCTTTCATATTGCATTAAGAATCGGTTTAGCTATTTGATGTCCAAACCGATCGGTACAAGGAGGAACAAAGTGGCGGGAAGTCCACTTGTAGCCTCTTTTCTTGACTTCTCTTCATGCTTCCTTTTCATACTATTTATTCACCATTTTATTGTATAAACTATGGAAGATTTTCAACCAACTTTTTCTAGCTGAAAATCGATCTATGGCAGCCATGAAGAGTGGCATACCATCCACACTTTGGTTACACTTCTTGACTTAAATTCCTCTCTTTCATGTGTATTCCAAAAATGTCAAATGTCTATTTATATCCCAATAATAAAATTCTCCTCTTTATAAATACATTTGTTTGTATTTCATGCCATGAAATATCACTTTCATACTAAAATTTCAGATTTATTTTCTTCCTTTATACACCATACTACAAATTATAATTCCAATAATTAAAATGGAGAGTGGAAATCCACATTCAATATTTATTTAAGTCCATTATATAATTTATTTCCACTATCAATCATTTACAATTATGGTGTACAGTGTAATAAATTTGGGTCTCACATTTCTCCCCACCTTAAGAAATTTGGTCTTCCAAATTTCACCCAGACTTGTCATTGAAAGAGCTTTGGATATCTCTCACACATAAGGCTCTCTAACTCCCAAGTAGCTTCCTCCTCATTATGATACTGCTAGAGCACTTTAGCCAAAGGAATCGTCTTAGATTGCAATACCTTATCCTTCCTATCCAGGATCCGTACCGGTTTCTCAACGTAACTCATGTCCTCTTTGATCTCTAATGGCTTATGTCGAATTACGTGAGAAAGATCTGGATGGTATTTTCTCAACATCGAGACATGGAATACATTATGCACTCCTGACAACTCTAGTGGTAATGCTAATCGATATGCCACATCTCCCACGCGATCTAAGATCTCATAAGGCCCACTGTATCGGGGACTCAACTTTCCTCTCTTCCCGAATCTCATTATACCTTTGGACGGTGAGACCTTTAAGAATACATAATCACCTGCCTCAAACTCTAGTGGTCGGCGTCTGGTATCTGCATAACTCTTCTGCTAACTCTGAGCCGTTCTGAGCCTCTCACAAATCATCTGTATATCACAGGAAGCCTGCTCGACCAACTCAGGAGCTAGTAGTTTACGGTCTCCCACTTCTTCCCATGCTATCGGGGATCTGCATCGTCTGCCATATAGGGCTTCATAAGGTGCCATGCCAATGCTCGTATGAAAACTATTATTATAGGCAAACTCTGCCAGGGGTAAGTGATCGTCCCATGAGCCTCTACAATCCAATGCACACGCTCTCAACATATCCTCGAGCGTCTGTATCGTACGCTTAGACTGTCCATCAGTCTGTGGATGAAAAGCGGTGCTAAAATTCAGTTGGGATCCCATAGCCTACTGAAATCTCTCCCAAAAATGAGAGGTGAAGCAGGAATCCCTATCAGAAGTAATACTCACTGGAAGACCATGTAACCTCACTATCTCCCTGACATACAAATCAGCTAAGGCACTAACCGAATCAGTAGATCTCATGGCCAAGAAATGAGCAGACTTAGTCAATCTATCTACGATCACCCAAATAGCATCATACCCCTTCCGGGTCCGTGGTAATCCCATAACAAAATCCATAGTCACATGCTCCCATTTCCACGTAGGAATCGATAACGGTCGAAGCATACCTCCAGGCTTTTGATGCTCAATCTTAATCTGTTGGCATGTTAGACATCTAGCAACAAAATCAGCGAAGTCCTTTTTCATCTTAGGCCACCAATATACTCTCCGGAGATTCTGGTACATCTTAGTACTACCCGGATGTAACGTATATCTAGAGGTATGGGCCTCTGATAAAATCAAATCTCGAATCTGCTGATCTCTGGGAACACAAATCCTGCCTCTAAACCTCAGTATTCCATCGATGCCAATCTCAAAATTTGACACAACTCCAATCTGAATCTGACTGGCTATCCCGACGCAATAATCATCACTCCTCAGAGCTTCTCTAATCCGATCCATCAAATCCGGCTTTATACTAAAACTAGCCGTAAATCCATACTGGTCAGAGAAAATAACTGTCAGGTTGAGGCTAGAGAACTAATCTATCAAATCATGTTCCTGAATCATCATGTAAGATACTATGCCAACATGCTTACGGCTCAGTGCATCTGCTACTACATTAGCTTTACCCGGGTAATACAAAATCTCACAATCGTAGTCCTTTAACAGTTCCATCCACCGTCGTTGCCTCAAGTTCAACTCTCGCTACGAGAATATATACTTCAGACTCTTATGGTCTGTATATATCTGAAATTTCTCCCCGTACAAGTAATTCCGCCAAATCTTCAGTGCAAACACTACTGCGGCTAACTCCAAGTCATGTGTCGGGTAATTCCTCTCATGATCCTTCAACTGTCGAGAACCATAGGCTATAACCCGACCATGCTGCATAAGCACACACCCTAAACCTTGAGCGGACGCATCAGTATACATCATAAATCCACCTGATCCGCTGGGAAGGGCTAATACGGGGGCAGTAGTCAATCTCCTCTTAAGCTCAAGAAAACTGCGCTCACACGTATCATTCCACTCAAACTTCACATCCTTACGTGTGAGTCGTGTCAGTGGAGCAGCAAGTCTAGAAAATCCCTCCACGAACCTGCGATAATATCCGGCAAGACCCAAGAAACTCTGTATTTCAGTAACGGTGTTAGGCCTTTCCCACTGTACAATGGCCTCTATCTTTGACGGTTCAACTGACACCCCATCCTTCGACACTTTGTGTCCCAAAAAGATTATATGGTTAAGCCAGAAATCACACTTACTGAATTTGGCATACAACCTCCGGTCTTTGAGGGTCTGTAATACCATATATAAATGCTGCTCATGCTCCTTTGGAGTCTTAGAATAAATCAAAATATCATCTATAAATACTATGACAAACTTATCCACAAATGGATGAAACACCTCATTCATCAAACTCATAAAAGCTGCAAGGGCATTTGTCAACCCAAACAGCATCATTAAGAACTCATAGTTACCATAGCGAGTCTGAAATGCTGTCTTATGCACATCCGTTTCCTTAATTTTCAACTGGTGATAGCCTGATCAGATATCTATCTTGGAAAATACCTGTGCACTCTTGAGCTAATCAAATAGGTCATCAATCCTAGGTAGTGGATACTTATTCTTAATGGTAGCCCGATTCAACATCCGATAATCTATGCATAACCGGAGACTACCATCCTTCTTCCGAACAAATAATATTGGAGCTCCCCACGGTGACACACTGGGACGTATAAACCCCTTATCTAATAACTCTTGGAGCTGCTTCTTAAGCTCATCTAACTTAGTCAGTGCCATCCGATATGGGGGGTCTAGAAATCGGCTCCGTACCAGGTACCAACTCGATCATAAACTCCATCTCTCGATCCCGTGGTAACCCTGGTAATTCCTCTGAAAATACATCCGGAAAGTTCTTGACCACAGGAATCCCTTAAATCTCTGGATGTTTCCTCTCTACATCCTCCACACTAGCAATATATCCTTCATAAACATTCATACACAACCAAGATTTCAGTACACATGTCATTTCACAAACATATATTCACATACTTTTTATTAATTTACAATAACTTTACAATGTACTTTTCGAGATGAGAAAAAGTAATAAACTTAGTATTACAATCCAAACTAACATGGTTCGCAGCTAACTAATCCATACCCAAAATGATGTCAAAATCATATATGTTTAACAAAATTAGGCTAGCTGTCATAACCTTCTCTCCTATAGTCAATTTACAGTACCTATATACAATATTCGTCTTCTGGAAATCTTTAAAAGGGGCATTCACTTGCAAGGTATACCCTAACAACTCCGGCTCTACTGGGGTCCTGTTAGCACATGTAGGCGATAAGAACCAATGGGTAGAACCTGGATCAAATAAGGCAATTACGGGAATATCAAAAAGATAAACTTTACCTTTAATCACATCGATAGAGGCGTCGGCAGTCTCCTGATCCATCGCGTACACTCGACCCTGATTCACAACCTTCTTACCCTTCTCTGCGGCTGTCGCCCGCCTAGGCTGTGAGGGTGCCGCCTTCTCCGGCTCACTCGGAGCTGCCGATGCCGCTATCTGAGGTAATGTAGGAGGAATAGTAGAAGCAGCTGACTCCCTAATCATCGGACAATTCCTGATAAAGTGTCTTGTCTGTCCATATCTAAAACATGCCTTAGACATCAAAGGACAAGGGCGTGAACCATGCAACCTTCCACAATGTCTACATAAAGTCGTAACACTCCTTTGAGTAGCGGTGGGGCCACTAGCAGGGGCAGAAACTACTGATCTATTGAATCGTCCTTCTGAAATCTGTATGCCCAAAGATCTAGTCCTCTTAGGCTGCTCCCTACTATATCTATTCTCCAAAAATCTCTTACCTTTATCTTTACCTTTACTCTTGCTCTTATCACCAGCCTCTATATGGTACTGCTCAAAGTCCCTCTCACATAGCTGCGCTCGTCGTACTACCCCATCATATGTCACAATATCGAATGGGGCTAGCTTCGATCTAATGGAGGGTCTCAAACCAGCTTTAAATCTCTCGATCTTATGTCTCTCATTAACACTGGTCTGTGAATCAAATCGGCTCAAGGTGGTAAACTTAGCCTCATACTCGTCCACTGCCATACTTCCCTGAGTTAAATCCATAAACTCTTGCTGTAGTTTCTGCTAGGAAGTGTCAGGGATATACCTTCGTCTAAAGGCATCTACAAAAATCTCTCAAGTAATATCCTGATGCTGGGAGAACAATACTATCTGAGTAGCCTTCCACTAGTGCTCCGCATCATCTATCAACTAGAACACTGCTAAACCTACCTTTTCGGTCTCCGTACACCTCATAATCCTTAGTAACTTCTCTATAGCAATAACTCATTGCTCTACCGCCAACAGATCCCTAGCACCTTTAAACTTAGGTAGATCCAACTTCCTAAATGATCGTACCAAAGTGACATCACAATATGACTCCACATCTCTAGGCGGCTGAATCAATGGCTGTGTTGGAGCTACCTGTGGCTGAGGTGCCGGTGGTGGAATAGGCTGAGGCTTGGGTACAACAGGTGCAGTCTGTGGCGGTGCTGGTGCCACTACTGGAGCTGCTGATCTCTCCCTCTCCGCCCTATCCGCGGCTCTATCCGCCTGATACATAGCCATGAAATTGGCTACTAACCTCTCCACCCGGCTCACACGAGCATCAGTGCTCTCCGACTGTAGAGGACATACAGGTCTTAGGGCGGGTTCCGACGTCTGCGGCTTCAGAATCTGTGCCGCTCTACCTCGGCCTCTAACTCTAACTAAGCGTTTCACCCTTCTTCCACTCATATCTGTACCACAGAGATCATTTAATTCACTTATCATTAGTATTTCTATTATACATTCAGATTGTACAGTACTACAGGGAATGTTTACTATTCACTTTTCGTTTTAAGCACCACTAGACATCCAACCAACTCTGCTTTGATACCATTAAATTTGTAATATCCCGAGTCTACAGTAAATTACATATTTTACTCTTATTCACACATTTTAACTGGTTGGGCTGTCTGTCATGCTTAACAATCCGTTAATCACTTTAGTAATAATTAGTACTCTTATTCATTGTATCAATATGGAAATATGAATTGTTACATTATTTCCTTAAGATATATACATCCCCTTCTATTTAAAGTAGTACTGTACAAATTCGCTGAATATATAAAAGAAAATAATATACTTTCGATATTGAATATCTACTGACTCTAGCAGTCGATAATCTTTGGAAGGTAATTCTCTTAGTCCAAAATCAACAATCTGTGGAGTGGAAAATAAGGGGTGAGCGACAACGTGCTCAGTAAGGAAGGTGTATGCTGCTTTATAAAAATAAAAACTATATCCCACAAAACGTTTATTTTCCCTAACAACAAACTCAGTAAGAAAACAGCGGATATAGTAAACAGTCTTTAATATTCAAATCACTGGCTAAACAGTTTACAATATAATATAGTAAACAATAAACAGGATTCAATAAATCCTTTCAGTAAACAGAAATCAATAAGTTGAGACTAGGCATGACCCTACAATTAATCATGCTATCATCGTTCTCAAAGGAACGCATCATTCCCAAAGGAACGCATCGTTCCCAAAGGAACGTAGTAATCATCCCCACAGGGATACAGTAGATCTATGGCCACAATCTATAGGTGGTCCTCGAGTACACTTGCCAGGTGACCTCGAGACCTCTGATGACTTGGCGGGTCAATCAGCCTCATGAATAGTACTGCATGAAACTCGAGGCCTAAAGTCTCAAAAATCACATTATATCTCATAAAGAACCTTTAAGGAATTATTTCACATATTTCATCATTTCTTTAAAATGATTGTTTTCCAAAAAGGTATCATATTTTCTGTTTACAAAACACAGTAAAAACAGCCAGTAATTTCACCATTTCTCGTGTGACAAGCTAAAACAAGCCAAACTGGCTCGCCCCTTATCAGTTCGCCCATTACAGCTCATCCATAGCAGTGGATTGAGCTCGCATGTTTTCATTCGCCCATGTGGCCAACTAACCTCGCCCACTGTGGCTCTCACACTGAGCTAAACTGGGGGGTCGCCCACAAAATATTTCTTTTTAAAAACAAGGGATCGCCTATCTAGCTTTCCCAAATTAAAAACAGTTTATCAAACTAATGCATGTCACAAACCAAATTATTTTCTCAATATTTATATAACATTTTTCTCCACAGGACATGCATTTTACTTCACATACTACTCCCTTACTTGGTCTTAGTAAACCGAGCTTCCCGGTTGCATCTACCGAAATCGTACTTCTCGGCTGCAAAATAATTTTACCAACTCATTAGCTTAATTGTCCCTTTTTATATTAAGCTATGATTTATATCACAATATAAATATAAATAAGTCTCATAGCTAAAATGGCTATTCTTCATGCCATTTCCTCTTCCTTCTTTTTCTATGGCCGAATGGCCTTTATTTAATTAAAGCTCATTGTTTCTTTCTTCTATCATTTAAGAAATAAACTTTACTATTTTATTTCTTTTATTTTTTTGTACAATCGGCAACACACATTCTCCTTGTGGGAAAATGGTTTCTTGTCAAGGTTATGTTTCTATCCTTTTTCCCTATCTTTGGCCTTTATATTTAATCTTCTTACCTTGGCTAATTAACACCATTTTCAGTCTTTATTCCTCCCTTTTTATACGTCACTCTCAGCCCCTTTCTTTCCCTCTTAAATTCATGTCCCTTTTGCATCTTTTTTTTTTATTCTCTTTCACGTCACCTTCCTTTCATGTTGAATATTATTTTGAGCTTCTCCCATTCGGTTAGCTCTAGCAATTTATCTCTTTGTGTTTTCATTTAATTTCCAGCTTCCCTTTACGTTTCACACCATTCCATCTTCCTGTCTAAGTTCCACGCCTCCTAGCCACAATTGTTGACTATTATTCCTTCATCTTACCTTTCACTCAACTTAGGTTTCCTTCTTTCTTTCCCCTTCCTTTCCACGCCATTTCCAACCCCTTTTATTGACTTTCATCCCAACTCTTCTTCATTCGGTCCAGCCACAATTCTCCTTTCACCTTTTCATTCAGTTCTTCCTTTTTTCTTTCTTTTGTTTTTCGGTTCCAGCCTACATCTTTAGTTTTCCATGCTTTAATTTAATGTTTTCACACTATGTTCACACCTTAATTTATCAAGACCAACTCTCCTACATTTCTATATTGTCCTCTTGTTAATTTTGCTTCTTATTCTTCACGCTACACACACCTAACAGCAGAATTTTCTGCTTCCTTTATTTACTCCTTAACGCCATCAACAACCTATAATTCAACCATAGTAAATTGCTACATGTTCTTATGCCAAGCAATATGCACATACCTCACCTAATTAACATATCATCATTATAACCCAAGAATTAAATACATGCACATTGGCTACAAATTTTATTTACCTTGTTTGACTGAACCAACACAGCTCAAAGTTTGTATTGTTTCCTTCCACGTCAGTCCTCCTTTTCTTGGCTCTTAGAGGATTTTAAGGTGAAAGGAAGGTTTATGAGGGAGGTGTAAATGCTTAGCTAGTAAGAGATGAAATGTTTGATGAATGAGAAGGAAGAAACGTGAATAAATAGAGCAAGAGTGGATTGAGAAACAGAAAATTATAGAGCAGTAGAGTAGCATCGGTAGAGGAAAAAATTTGGCTTGAGTTTGATCCACTTTAGTCTTCTATTTCTCTCTATCAACGAATAAGGTTTGTCACCTAGCTAATTATTCCATTTCCTCATTAATTCCTTGTCTTTTAGAGCATTAATTCATGAAGAATTTAACTGCACCCATAAGACAAATCTGAAAGAGCATTAAAATGGTTAGAAAAGTGCAACAAAAGCCACGGCAACAAGTCATCCTTCCTACACGTTATTGACTTATTTGCCTCTCTTGATGTATCCTTCATCCAATAGAAAAATTCCCATGTTGACTTTGATCTCTTTTCCATTAAACATCTTTCATATTGCATTAAGAAACGGTTTAGCTATTTGATGTCCAAACTGATCGGTACAAGGAGGAACAAAGTGGCGTGAAGTCCACTTGTAGCCTCTTTTCTTAACTTCTCTTCATGCTTCATTTTCATACTATTTATTCAACATTTTATTGTATAAACTGTGGAAGATTTTCAACCAACTTTTTCCAGCTGAAAATCGATCTATGGCAGCCATGAAGAGTGGTGTACCATCCACACTTTGGTTACGCTTCTTAACTTAAATTCCTCTCTTTCATGTGTATTCCAAAAATGTCAAATGTCTATTTATATCCCAATAATAAAATTCTCCTCTTTATAAATACATTTGTTTGTATTTCATGCCATGAAATATCACTTTCATACTAAAATTTCAGATTTGTTTTCTTCCTTTATACACCATACTATAAATTATAATTCCAATAATTAAAATGGAGAGTGGAAATTCACATTTAATATTTATTTAAGTCTATTAAATAATTTATTTCCACTATCAATCATTTACAATTATGGTGTACAGTGTAATAAATTTGGGTCTCACATGGATATTTCTTTTAATCAATTCACTACAAACTGGTAGTCCCTTAGTACAAATTTTCCATAAAAAAACAATCATTTTGTAGGGAAGCTTGAGTCTTCATAGGTTCTTCCACTTGGTTTTATCATTTTGATTGATGTTCGGACTGTCTTCGTCTTCTCTTTCCTCCAAGATTGATTTGTAGGTCGATTTCACTGTGTAGTTTCCATCGAAGCTATACTTCCAGACTAATTCTTCTTCCTTCTCTGAGATGGAGAACGTTAACAAGCACTACTTTTTCTCTAAACACTAAGTTATGTGATCGATCCCAACATAAATTTGCTTGATTGATAAAACTTCTAATTGTGGAATCGTTTTGATGAGTATCAAGTAAGGTGCAAGGATGATGAACTTTCCCATCCCTAATGATAGTCTGTTTACCTTATCTTATTTGGACCTCCAATCCTTTTTTGCATACATCACGACCAGTGAGGATACTTCTCCAGATCCATGTATTTCCCGGTTTGGCCTTGGCTTCAATGAAGCTCTGTTTTTAGAGTATTTCTTAGTTAATATTGTACTAACTATTCCTTGTGGGTTTGTTAGTATTCTCCAAGCTTGCTTCCCTAAGAGTGCTTTGTTCATTATATTAGATTGTCGAATTCCTAGGCCCCATTTGTCTTTGGATAGACAAAGATGCTCCCAATTCTTCATATGCATTTTCCTTTGCCCTCTGTCATGGCCCCACCAGAAATCTCTAATGGTTTGATCAATTCTCTTGCAAATGTATCCAGGTGCTTTAAAACATGAGAGAGTTTAAATGGGGATAAAGTTGAGAGTTGATTTGATAAGAGTCAACCTCCCTCCTTGCGATAAACAAAGGCTCTTCCATCCTGAAAGTTTATCTTGCATCCTGAAAGTTTATCTTGCATCCTGTCAATGAGTGGTTGGAATTAACGCATATGAACTTAAAGTCCGTTGCAATAAATAATGATAGAGTAATAAATTAATCATACATGACTTTACTATTGAAAAATTCTATATACATCCCCTAAAATAATATTTAAATTAGATTGTATTCCGGATGATGTACGAATTAATTTTATTTGTTTTATTATTTATTCATGGGTTGAATATAATTTATATATTGAATAATAAGTGAAATAAATAAGTTTTATTTTGTTACATCTCGAAGGACGTAACGGAGGCTATAATTTATGTGGAATTTAAAATTTAGGACTAACTTTTTTCTTTTTTCATTACACTGGTTTGTTATGTGAGCAGTATCATCTCATAGTAACGAGTAGCTAGCTACTTAATGCGCATTAAGGTCATATACCTAAGGTCTCAGTTCATTAACAATTGATAGATCATTTAAAACTTCCTCAAAACAATTCTCGTGTAAAAGCGATAAAGCCCCTGTTATGACCAATTTCAGACAGTCACTCAATTTATCAGTCAAACACAGTCAAATTCATATCCCAAGCATCCATTGTTTTCATAAACTTTTTGATCTATTACATATCCAAAATTCATCAAAAAATATGATCGTTTAGCCTTTAAAAAAATTACTTACTAAATATTCTAATATTTACTTGATTTTGGCATGTTAAGTAATAAAATTTCATTTACATCCCAATATTGATAATTTTTGTAAGGTAAGCATACTTTTAGTTGATACACATTCCAACCTAAAATATTGTCAAAAATTGTTTGAAATTAAAAATGTTTAAGTACATAAATAATATACCAAATATTTATTGCGAAAACTTTGAAACTTGCAACTTGCAAACCCGCTTAACTTGTGATGAAAACAATGGGGAGGAAGGGGGTGTTAAAAGCCCAGTAAGTCAATCATGCAAGAGCAATGGATAATAACATATTGTATATTGTTTTGTAATGCATACATACAATGAAATGATATGATTTCCAATAGAATTTCCACATATACTTCCTTATAAAATTCTTAGCTCCCTTATTGTCATTTTCTAATTCCTTTTTCAATAGTAGGACTATGTAATGCTGTCAAGGTTATTTGGGGTATCAAATGGAAGGAATTTTTGAAGAATCTCACTTCCCCTTGAACATAACATCACAGTACAACAATTCTAACTTTGTCATGTTATAATTGTTCAAGATATAAAAAAGATGTAATGTTCTACAAATTAATGCGATTACGTTCACGGTAAAACAGTGCATTATTTCGTTAAATGCATCATATCTTTCGATAAACAATGCACTTATACAATAAAACAATATTCACTACAATGCAACATTATTTGTAAATCAATACTTATAAATTCAAAAATTATTACTCGCAAACTCATAAATCAATACTCGTAAATTCGAAAAATCATTAGTCGTAAACTTATAAATCAATACTCATAATTTCATATATGAGTACTCATAAGTTCATAAATATGTACTCGTAAGTTCATAAATCTATATTTGTAAATTCATAAATTTGTACTTGTAAGTTTGGTTAGGCAACTCCTCGATAATTAATCAATAAAGACTTATCTCACTGTAGCTATGCAACGAGCCAACGTCATACCCCAGGAACTATGGTGTTATCTATGGCCATAGATCTAAATGTCTCTAGTCCCAATGATCATCTAAAACCGAAATTTGTCAACAACTATTGTCGGACAAGCCATATTGCCTATATAGGAGTATATGATACTCATGTTGTTCCCATGTTCCTTTATCAGTCTCATGAACAATGTGGAGTGCCTTAAAAAGCTGTAGAATAGTTTTCGTACATGTTATGAAATTCAAAAGATGCTGCGGATATAAAAACAAATGTATATTTTATCCGAAAACACGTACATATGCATTATAGTTAAATGTTCGATAATATTTCAAAACATGTAACAAGTGAGATTTCAAAGCTTTTAGACATGCATAAATAAATCCATGCAGGCTTAAAGATCTAATTAATACCATGCTATTCACAAAATATTATATGCAATTTATACATGGTTTATTATATCAGACTTTCACATTCGGCACTCAGATTTCTAAAAATTTTTGTAATAGGACAGGCTTAATAGTCTCACTACCCAACCCTGCAATCACAACATATTCCTAATCTCAATCCATAATTCATATCACAAATCAATCTCTTATACATATATACTTTGCATGGACCACAATTGGGCTACTATGCCCTATTAGGCAGTATTCACACATAGCTTATATATATGATTCAATTATTAATTAATCATTGTCTTACCATTCTTATATATATGATTCAATTATTAATTAATCATTGTCTTACCATTCATACTTACACTATATGATGCTATCATACATCCTATATAGTTAACTTACCAAAGCTCAATTATTTGAGCACTTGTTCAAGCTTAGCCAAAGTAATCACCACACCACTAAAGGTTCCAATTTCCTACAATTTCACATCATTCACTTAGTTTTCACTTAATAACACATTAGATATATAAATCAACAACTCACTAGACCATACTCTCACTTAACTTATCCTGACGTCACCTTGAGTGTCAAAGTGAAGGAGGCCACATTAATTTGAATCATAATTGAATTAAAGAATGAATAGAAATGGTTTAGTGACTACACTGACACCAAATACAAACTATAAAACGAAAAGGAAAGATTAGTTCATAAATTTGTAAAGTATAAATTATATAAGTTCACAAGTGTACGTCATGGCCTTCGGGTCATGACAAGTTATATTTCCAAAGATCCCAGTTACGTTACCGAATCTCGTGAATTGATGCTTGTCTCATGTAATACTTTTGAATATGTATCTGAGTAGTGTTATGAAAACAAATGAATGTATCATTTCTATTTCTACTATATCTCGTTTTTATAAATATGTGGGCACTAATATGTTTGGTACTGATCGATATAAATGTTTTATATCTTATAAACAAAAGTATATCGACACTGCACTATTCTTAATAAACTGCATTGAGACATGAGTTTTTGTGCATTTGTTCATGCATAAACATGCATTGAGCATAATAGGAGCCTAACATCACTTAGCATATATTTTGTTAATTAGCTTTAGCACACCCTCCTTCTACCTCACAAATTATTTCAGATAGGCTCAAACACGAGTGTGGCGCACTGAGAGTTCAATGCGTGGGCTGCTAGGTGTTATTACTTTTGTGTTGAGGTATAAACCCTCTTAATATCTCTTTTTATATTCCAAACTTAACGATTCTTTTTGTATACACAGTGCATAGGATTTGAGATGTAAGTATTAGGAGTGTATTGAAATTGTATATGAACTGTGCCTTGTAATGGATTGTATTCTCAATATTACAAACTGGTGAATATGAGATGTCTAAGATGGTATATTGAGAATGTATTGTGCCACAGGTTGAGTCGAAAGTAGGAGTGGAATTTTTCAATTTCGTTTTTGGCACGTATTACAAGGCGACTTTAATGGGACCTTACGCAATGAGTCTTAAACACTAAAACAAGTAGTAAGCTACTCATTAAATAATTGTTACACTGAGCGAGTGACAAACATAGGTAGTGAAGAAAAAAGTTAGCCCGAAAAATCCTAGCTTCCAATGGTGTTACATAATTATACATTTTTTGTTCTATATTATAAACTGTTAGCAAAAAATAATATGTAAAACAAGTTGTTCCTTAAAGTTTTAAGAACAAATATATCATGACTCGAATGCCATGATGTTACACTTAAATATATCAAGGAGAGAGGACGTAGACACAAGTTATGCCGACCCTTTATAAATCTTGTTTGCACTCTTTATTTTAAGCAGGTTATTTTTCATTTTATTTGTGTTTGTTTGATTGATTAGATTGAAAATTTCTCTTAAGATAGTAAATTAGCATTAAACTGATTCACTCTCTCGGTTTGAGTCAACAATCGTATTCATGCAATTAGTTGCTACTAGTTGTATTGTAGGATGCGTTTGAAACGCATTTTATGGTGCACTTGGCAACCGTTTAGTTGCATGGCCTTCCAATCTTCAACTCAAAAGGTCAGTGTTAGTTTATTCAATTAATCTTATTTTCCTTGAAAAAAAAAGTTATTACTTAAAATCCTAAATATAATGTACCACTATATATTAAATAAAACTATATATATGAGAATAAATTTTAAATACTCAATAATAAAATTGTTATTTGATATAGAATAATTTTAATAATTTTTAATTTATTATTTTTAAATAAAAACAATTTTATTAATTTTTAATTATTTTATGAATTTTACAAATATAAAATATATATTATAAATTGCATTATATATAAATTTTAATCTTTTGTCTTTAATGTTGATTTTTTGTTCTCACTCCATTTCATTTTACTGCTACCAATGTATTTGCATCTAAACACATATTTAACTACGGATTTCAGAGAAATTATAATCCAACCCAAATTTTACTCTTTACAACCATTTTTGTAAATCTTATTAAAAAATAATTTGTTAAATGACCTTACAGTCCCACGGAAGTTTGCTTCCATAGGATTTATACAAAAAGTTTTTTAGCCTGCCATTTGACACAAAGCCAAAATTCAATCAATGATAA
Source organism: Heritiera littoralis (assembly GCA_031772115.1). Taxonomy (NCBI): domain Eukaryota; kingdom Viridiplantae; phylum Streptophyta; class Magnoliopsida; order Malvales; family Malvaceae; genus Heritiera; species Heritiera littoralis. The sequence goes on along the minus strand of JAPDPK010000006.1, from coordinate 9,177,738 downwards.
TCAATACTTCAATTCAATCCCAAAAATTATTTTCAGATATGATCACCAAATATCCAAAAACTTTCAGTGGCATAAAAATTAAATATTTTTCAATGCAATGTACACCCAATCATGTAGAGACAAAGTTCAATGGTACCATCAATCCCTCAAAAGTTTGTTTCCATGGCACTAATAAATCCTATGGAAGCAAACTTCCATAGGTATAATAGTACGAGCAAAAGTTTGCTTCCATGGTAACTATTAGTTCCGCAAAAGCAAACTTTCATATATGTAACAGTACTTGCAAAAAATTGCTTCCCCAAGAACTTAGAGGTGGCAAATATGTCAGTTCGGATTGGTTTGGTCCGAATTATTTTCAAATTCAGTTTATTCGGGTTTGGATTATTTCAGTTTCGGATTTAGGTTTTTTCATATTTGGATTTTTTTGGGTTATGGAACTTTCGGGTTTTTTTGTTTCGGGCATTTTCAGGTTCAGTTATTTTCGAGTTCGGTCCGGTTCTAATTGGGCAAGTTTAGCATGCTTAATCAAATTATTTTGAAAATTTTAAGTTATACATATTTTTTATAATTTTGAATGTAATAATTAATTTAATTTTTTATATAGTTAAATGAAAATATAATAGAATTGCTAAAGTAAGGTTAAAATTTAATAAATATTCATATAAATATAAATTTTTATATTTTAATGTTTTTATTACTTGACAATGATTATTTATTTTTTTAATTTGTTGCGATATTCACATTTATTGTAAAATATATTAATAATTATATAAAAATTTATTTTTTAAGTGAGCCAAATATATATAGAGAGTAAAACTAAAGGAAAGTAAAAATCCAAAAGTATTAGCTATACAAATAAATAACTAAATTATAAACAAATCACACTAAACAATTAAATATTTATATAGTTGGCTTTATACTCTTAACAATAACTTATTGGATCCTTGCATTTTTTTTTGTCCATTGGAACTTGAATACTCTTAATTCAATAAAAAAAATGTTTTTACTTTGTTTTATTAGCTTTTTTAATAATTATATTATAGTTTTAATAAAATTTTAAATTTTTAAGAATTTTTATTACATTTATTTTTTTAAAATACCAATGTAATTAATAATTAAATTAAATCTAACTGTATAACTAGTTAACTAATTGTTCAATTATAATGTTGAATAAAACTATAATAAACATTAGAAAAGTACTTAATATTATTAATAATTGATAAACTAATTATCTCAATTTTATATTTATTTTGTTTTTGGTTTGTACGTAAATCATAATATTAACATTATTACATTAAATATAATCGTACTCGTATACACTAATTAATCAAATATCTCATTAAAAATTTAGAACATTGAATTAAAAAAGTTATATACACCAATTGATATTATATTAGTAAATAATAACATTTGATATAATAATATCATATACAGTATACACCAATTGATCAGTACTGATTTTGTTTATGTTCACATTAACATAATAACATTAGATATAAATTAATTGATCGAATGTCTAATTAAAATGTTAAATAGTGATATTCCTAAATTAATTAATATAATGCTAGTTATTTAAATATAATTAATCATAATATTAATAAAGTATAAAAAAACAAATTTTATTAAAATTACCACTTACACAATAATACTACTATAGTATATTATTAAATTACACTTTAATTTACTATTAGAAATATTATATTTATTTGCACTTTAATTTTATATTTAATAGATAAAAAAATAAATTATTTTTAATAAATAATTAATTCTATCCGACTAATACTTACGCATTAAAAGATTACAGAATTTATTCTTATAAGATTATTATTATAATATAATATATAAAATAATTATTATAAGATGCCAAATTGGAATCTTATTAATATAACAAATAATTAATTACCAATAGCTTGATTTATATATGTATTTTATTAAAATTACCACTAACACAATAATACTATTGTTGTTGCACCAAACAACAATAAATGCTTGCTGACGTTGATATTTGTCTTCTTCCTCCACATGTCTCCAAAAAAGGTTCTGTAAAAGCAAGAAAAGTCAGAGTAATACAGGGGGTGGTTCCCTACGTAGGCACTCCAATGCTTAAATCAGCCAACGGTTCTTTAGTATTGGGAAACGTAAAAGCCAGTAGTCAAAAATTAGAGAATAGAATTGTACCTGAGGCCTATTTATAGGCGAATATTCTAGGGTAATTACCTGGAGGTGATTACGTCTTTTTGGTAAGAGTTTGTTTCCAAGTATAACACAAATTCTATCAATTCCGGGAATACTGGGGAGCTTGTCGCCTGCGGGAGACTGTAGAATAATGCGGTACGTTCCAGCGGGAGACGTCTGTCGCCCATGCGAGAGGCTGAATCTGTGCCATGTGTCACACGACGAGCCATGAGCAATAGGCACCTGGGTCAGCCGCCTGCGGTAGAGGTCCTGTCGCAAGCTAGAGGGGTCCCTGTCGCCCGGATGCCACGTGGTCCAATAAGACCTCTCCACATGGCAGGATTGCTGACGTTTTGGGCTCTAGCCCAATGTGAATGGGCTTTGCTATATCAACTACTATAGTATATTTTTAAATTACAGTTTACTATTAAAAATAATTATTTTTATCCATACTTTATTTTTATAAAAGTTTATCATTTATTTATTTATTTTTAAATAATAGTCCTATAATTATAATTCAGGTTTTTTCGAGTTAAAATTTTGGTTTTTTATGGGTTTTAGATCGGATTGGTATTGGTTTTGAATCGTATTGAGTTCAAGTTATGTTGGGTTCGAGTTGTATCGGGTTCGGACTTTTTCAAGTTCGAGTTTTTTCGATTTCGGACTTTTGACTTTTTTAGTCAATTCGAATTGGTCTGAGTTCGGTCTTGGATTGGTTTTCAAGCTCGGGCCAACTCTTGCCACCTCAAGAACTATTAGTCTCGAGAAGTTTGCTTTTCACAAGTATTGTTAATAAGATTAAAAAATGGTCATTTAATATTTTTTTCATAAAATTAAAAAATGATTGTTAAAAGTTAAAATTGGGTTGCATTTTAGAATTTCTCCTAATTTTAATCTTATTGCCATAGTGTTTCATCCCCTCACTGTAATAATTAATCTTTGTTTCGTCATTGTTTTCTTTGATTCGAATTCAAGACTTATAACATGTCACAACTCATCCTTAATCACTCGGTTAATAAGTTGTTGGCTATTTCATCATTGTTTTCAATAGCAACAAAATGAATTGAAGGTATTTTACTAATACGGCATTTGTTAACAAAACTATTTAAAATAATATTATTGCTTTAACTAGGATAACCAACAGCATTTTGATGTTTTCAAGCCTTGAAATTAATATATTAATTAACATTTTAACTTAAAATAATAAATAATATATAAACTAACACTTTAACTTAAATAATAAATAATATATACGATTACAATACGGATTACAATTTATAAATATACCATAAATTTATTTGTTTTTTCAAATAAAATAGAAATTGATAATTTTTTAAATTCAGTAATAATTTTATTTGCGTATTTTAAACTTCATTTTAATAGTCTTAAAGTATCTCTTATAAAATCTCACAAGAAGAAATAAAAAATAAATTCATGATATCAAATTTATGTATAGTGTTTTGCACAATGATAGTGAACATTTCTAATTATAAATATTTAAATTTATATATATTATCATGAGAATTTAAAGCATACTTTTTTCTTAACTTCTTTGTTCTTTTTGCATATTTGCGTAGATTTCTCACATTGTTTTTCTCTTTAACTCTGTCATTTTTCTTAATTATGAATATTTATTAATATTATGAGTTAAATTTATATTATTATAACATGATAATTGAATTGATTTTAAAAATATTTAAAACATAAAATTATTTTGGAATAATAGCCAAATAAGCCCTCGACCTTGAGCTCAAAATGGAATTAAGCCCTCAACGTTTTATTTCATGGCAATCAGTCCATAAACTTTTATTTCAGTGGAAATAAACCCTCAACCTTCTAAAATTATGCAATTAAGTCCAAATCTGTTAAATGACACTAACTGCCGTTAGTGAAAGCTGACGTGGATAGCTTACTTGGCTGCCACGTGGCATGCCACGTGTGCAATACTAACGGCAGTTAGTGTCATTTAACAGATTTGAACTTAATTGCATAATTTTAGAAGGTTGAAGGTTTATTTCCACTGAAATAAAAGTTTATGGACTGATTTCCACGAAATAAAAGGTTGAGGGCTTAATTCCATTTTGGGCTTAAGGTCGAGGGCTTATTTGGCTATTTTGCCAATTATTTTCTTTGTTTTATATTGGAAAATAAAAAGAATTAGATTAAGCTTATTTTAATAATTTTAATAATTTCGTCAAAAAAATTATCTAGAATAAAAAGAATGAAATAAAAAATTAAAATTCCTTTTTTATTTAAAAAATATGTTTTTGAATTTTGAGTAAATAACTTAACAAATGAAAGCTAATTAGATTGACAAGCGTCAATCCCAAAACTGGTAACTTTTCTATTAAGTTTTAGGACTGACGTTATCATCGATAACGATACCCTACCCTACCATTATTTTTTATTAGTATATTGATATTTTAATCGATTAAGGTTTTAATTCATTTTAAATAATATTTAAATAACAATTACTTTTTTAAGTATTGTTATTTTATTGTTGGATCAAGTAAAAAAAGTTTGATGATTTTTAAGTAAAGTATCAAATTTTACCCTTCAAAAATTGTAGATGCAAAAACAACATTTAAAAAACTTCCTACACCAAAAAAAACATTTAAAAAACTTACTTAAATGAGATTTGACTGACTCGACCAAACTTTGAATTAATCAGGATCTAAAATAATTTTGAAAGAAAGGGGTCTAAAACAATTTTGGCAAAAAAAAAAATTATAGTTGACACTGATAAAAAAATAAAAACTAGATGTCACGCAGGGCCATGGATGTCTTTCTAGCTTAGAGGCGTTTCAACGTCAGCTGACGCAACAATACGATGAGGTCGACCAGATGGAGAAAATTTACACGGAACTCATTCAATCGTCGACGCCATTTGTTAAAGCTTCGTTTCCTTATTTCGTCTTCCGTGTACCCTCGAGCTTTCTCAATCAAATGTACCGTGACCCTCCGAAGCATACCAAAGCCCTTACACTTGTCGAGAGATATCCCAATCCACTAACTACTCAACGGTAACACTGAAAATTCTTAAAAATACATAGAGAGAAAACTGTCAGAAAAGAAAGCCCTCTGTTTCTGATGCGTGGTTGTTTGAAGCCATGGATACGACCAACCAAAACAAGTCCTTTGTATTTCCTTACCACCGTCTTTCTTCTATGTTTTCTGTTCGTTATGATTATGAAAGTCTCTTCTTTTTTTGTTTAATGGGTTTTAACTTTTGAGAAGTGCTGATTTAGTGCTTATTTTTGTGCATTTGAATGTGATAAATAGGGGTGGAGCTCTCTGACGATGGGAGAGCGGATCTGTACAGCTTTCATACCGTTTATAGCGGCGATCGATTTCTTGATTTTTGCAATGGCTAATTGTTTCAAATACCGGCCCCGTCAGAAGAAATACCGCTACGAGTTCAAAGATCTGTCACGTCTCTCCAATGAGACCCGATGTAGTTCTGCCTTTCATTCATATGTTTTCTTTTTCTAATAAAAAATTGTTAATTACTGAGATTTATTTAAGGCTTATGGGTCATATTTTATATCTACTGTTAAGTGTTAACTTATGATGCAGTTACGGTGAATGAAGTGGAGGCATTGTACGAACTGTTCAAGAAGCTGAGTAGCTCACTTATTGATGATGGGTTGATTCACAAGGTAAATTGAAATTCCGAAGCAAATTGTTGTCATAAACTTTGTTATGATTTTTCTTTTCATGGCCTGTTTTATATGAACGCACTGCTTCAAGTTGATGTGTCAGAATTTGCTCCCAAGAAGGTCATCAAATGATTTTTCTAAATGCCAAAATCTTAATGTTTTTGTAAATTCTTCTTGTGTTGTAGGAAGAACTTCAATTAGCATTGTTCCAGACTCCTTACGGCGAGAATCTTTTTCTTGACAGGGTATTTTGCAACAATATCAGTTTCTTCTTCTACACTCTTATGGTTGATCGTTGGACCCAATCAAAGTATAGTATCAAGGGAATATTAATTGTTCCACTAGCGTTTGGGGAATTGTTATAGTTGTAATTTACTAAATTGAGTTCATTTTATGCTTTGATGGGTACTGTAATTAGTCATTGATCATTTTTCTTTGATTTCACTTCAAATTCTTAAACTGAACTAAAAGCAAGAGTAGTTGAGTGCTTGTACTAGTCTGGAGATAAGTTATCAGTATCTCTTTAACATAGTAGAAATTAATTAAGCAGTTCTTTTTATTTTTTAATGAAAATGACTATTAGCTGTGGATAACAATAACCGGGGAGTTGTTAATCTTTTAACCGTTACTTTTTGAGTCTTCTAATTTTTAGAAACAGAAATAGAAAATATTTTCTCCTTTTTGATTTGAAAGTTCTTTTTTCTTAATGTCATAAAAAAGTTTTCGTTGAATGTTTATTTTCTTTCCTATATCTAAATAATCTTTTCTATTTGCAGGTTTTTTATCTTTTTGATGAGAAGAAAAATGGTGTCATTGAATTTGAGGAATTTGTCCATGCACTCAACGTGTTTCATCCTTACACCCCTATAGAGGATAAAATTGATTGTAAGGGGTAGAGAAATCATTTGCTTTGGACCAATAAAGTATGCTTTATAGCTGTCTTATATATGTTCTTGTTGATGTTTATATCTTGCAGTTGCATTTAGGTTGTATGATCTGAGACAAACAGGGTTTATTGAGTGGGAAGAAGTGAGTAAAACTCTGTTTTTAAGCTAGCAGTTCTATTTGAATTTATGTTTCTGTAAATGACTCATATTGTATGCACTTCATGAATTGTAGAATTTTAACTAATTATGTTTTGGTTGAGTGCAGGTTAAGCAAATGGTAGTTGCCATTTTGATGGAATCTGACATGAAATTGTCGGATGACCTTCTTGAAGCTATCATTGACAAAGTGAGCTCTCTGAGGCGTAATTCTTTTACTTGTGTAATTTCCTAAACAATTTGATGCTTACAGGATATACATCCTTTCTGCAGACATTTGCTGATGCTGATGCCGACAAGGATGGTAGAATCAACAAAGAAGAATGGAAAGCATTTGTGCTTCGTAATCCTAGCCTCTTAAGGAACATGACTCTTGCTCATTTAAAGTACGTGACTAGCTCCTATTTCCTTTCTTTAATGGTTTCTATTCCAGTATGGCCTTCATAATCTCAATCCATCTTCCTCTTTTCCAGTACTGCATTCTGAATCTAATTGCTTACCATATCTTGTGGTTTTATATATTCACATTCTTCAGGGACATTACTGCCCTATTTCCCAGTTTTGTTTACAACACTGAAGTTGAAGACTTTGTAACATGAGGTGATTTTAGACCACAATGCTGTAAAGCTTGGATTTGATGTAAATGTACAAGAATATTTGTTTCGTAGATCCTGCTTTCTTTCAAGAAGCTTTGATTCATGTCTCGTTGCTGGAGATCAAGTAAATATCTTGTCTCCCTTCTATGCAAGCACCAGCAGTAAGTGACTGTAACTTGTGCAAGTAATTTCTCCTTGTCAATGAAATGTTATTAAGTGTTGTCTGGTCCTTCTGGAAATCCTACATTAATTCTGGCGGGTTGTCTCATCACCTTTAACTTTAAGGAAGAAATCTTTCTCAAACCGTCTTGTATGGAAATCTTTTCATTCATCAGCTTCATCAGAACCAGTAATTGCTCTGGAAATTGAAGCAGTTCGCGTTCATAACCTTGGATTCTAAAAAAAATGGTTTTTAAGTGTAAAGGTTAAAAATAAAACTCATTTTTTTTATAAAAAATATGCATATATTACAATTATAATTAAATATTGCATTTATAAATCATGTAAATTTTTTTTGGTTACAAGGAAAATTTTAAAAAAAAATTGCATTAGAAATTTTCCGGGAAATGTAACTCCCCAAGCATCAACATCCGGGAATACCCTAATGATGATTAGTAAATGGAGGCCATGAGCAGAAGATCGGGGACCTGATAAAACCAATGACGAAGCTTGTTGCATTAAGCATATCTTTTTCGTTGCAGCGTTCAGGAAATCTGATAATACCTGCTGGCCGGTTGCTGCATGAGATAGCATTTAAGCTTTGAAAGGCGCCCAGGTATGGTGTGCATAAGAATAACTTTATTTGTCTCCATTTTCATGACTTAAAATTCAACTTTTTAATATAAGCTCGAAATATGAGAAGTGACAAGCTTATCATGCATCCTATAATGATCATATTGCACTTCAAATCTTTGAATCTACGATTCAGTTTCTCAACGGAGGTGAACGTCATATCTTTCGCATTAGCCAGATTGACATGAAACCCACTTCAAACCAGTGTCAGGTATTATAAACATTGTATTTGGAAGAAACGCCAAACTACATCAACTATGCTTCTTTCAACTTTAATGGAAAAAAAAAAAAAGAAAAAGCTCTAACATTCCAACAACGTTTTGACACAATAGGTGCCCAACAGAAACCATCCCATAAGGAGGAGGGAGAATGAGAAGAGTCCAACCAAAAATGGCCAGCCAATCAACACTAAGCCCAGGCAGAGCACCACTGTGAAAGGGAGGAATGACCTTATTATTGACATGCTGTCAACCCAATGCACCTTAAATAGTATTAGAGCAGCCACAGTAATCACGTTCCAACCCATTGATCCACCATAGCACAGTCGGTTGAGACAATTGGCAACAAATGAATGAGAGTTGCATGTGAAGAGGTTGTAGCTTTTATGCTCAAACTGACGCACACTAAACTGCAAGGCATCATCCCATGTGACTGCAGCGCCATACTCTGCATGCTGATAGCCATGCTTGCATGTGTGGCCAGCTAGGTTTGGAGGGAAGCAACACTAGTTCCACAATAAAAAAAGTAGTCAAGGATTTTTAAGATGTTCGATTTCTTTTTAATAAAATAAAAAATTAGCTCGCATAAAAACAAAGGAAAGGAAAGAGAAATGCATTATTGCTTCACAATAAAGAGGCATACTAGTTTGGGACAATGACGTAGCATCACAATGAGAGGGCAAACGGTGCATATCTTATGTGTGCATGGAGAGATATACAAGGTTCAATATAGACTTATAGAGCATCTGAGCAGAACTATACCTTTTCTCTCTCAAGTTGAAGGTATCGAGCTGCAGCACCAAAGGCAAAATCCTCAACATTCACAAAATTTGACCCTGAAAAGTCCAAAATTGCTCCATCCTCCCTGCAGATCCCAACATGTCCTATGAAAGGTGCCAACCATGAGACAACTGGAAGTGGCGTCCAAACTAAACAACATGGAAACTTTGCCTTCTTTGGATCAATTTCATCTAGAGGCCACAGGTCATGCTGAATTCTAGATGTAGAACTCATTTGTTCAACATCATAAGCTAGTTTTAAACCCATTAGAGGAAGTCTTCCACGCGGCATATGGCTCGGTGCAATTCTAGGTGGTGAACCATCACCATTTCAGATAACACCCTCAGACATAATGGACTTCTTCTCAATTTGGTAGCAATTATCCAGTCACAAAGACGATAGTCTCATTCTAAACGAATATATAATAGTTTTACTTCAGAAAAATGAATCAAAAGAAATAAATGATATCAAGTTATCAACTAAATGCCATACAAGAAAATGCAGAAGATTGTGTTAAGATTGAAAACTGCCAAACGTCAAAATAGTGAATAATTATCAACATAAATAAATGCATAAAACTCTTTTTAGATGGACCAATAATTTTTTCTGAAAAAAAATCAATAACTTAACCTTCAGTATCATACAGGGATTCCATTTTGTAGGTTGCACTCGCACTGCCATTCATAATTATAAATCCAAGCAATTTACCATCCATAACTTGAAATTCGATGCTTAAGGTACAACAGTCTTACATTTGAAGTTATATTTCTTTTCGTTGACAGATAGTCCAAACTCCAAATTGAATGAATTATGCCAATAATTACTTGAATTTCTAAATGAGCACACATCTTAGCAAGGGCATCTAACCTTTAGTAAATTTATAGTACATCAGGATCCAAATAATCTATAGAATAAATGAAGATTCATTACATTAATATACTGGCACATTCGTGAATCATAGCTTTTCAATTCACGTAATCAAATGCTACTTTCTTGTCTATTTCAACACTAACACTCAACCCCAAGAAATAAAATGGCGCTAAACCTAATCGCCATACTATCTAGTTGTCATCCTTAAAGCCTTGACCAACAAACTTTTTGGCCTTTTATTGTATCTACTTCAACTCAAACCAGTTCTCTCCTGTCTCTGGCAACACCATTCTAAACTTTTTAACCAAAATAATTAATTACAGACTCATTACGGGATTGATAGTCCAGAGCCTAAAGTTAACATAAGCTCAAAGGTGTCACTAGGGAAGTATATAGCTGCATTATGGGTGGAAAAAGCACCAAACGCATAAAATCTCCTTCATTAGCCATTGACGAAAAATCACAATGAAAGACCACATTCACTGACAAAGCAAATCAAAAACTTCCCATGTCGGAGACACAATTGAACGCAAAATTTGCAGCCCTAAGTTATCATCTAAAAAAAAAAAGGAAGATTTCTCCTCATGTTCAAGACCAGATACAAAGCCCACTTATTTTAAAAGGACCTTCATTTAGCTTTTGTTGTCTAATTTATATGACAACACAACAATATCAAAAGCAAAAAAAAGAGGCAACTTTTAAAGGTAGCAAATAACAATATCTGCAATGCTCCAAATGGATAATCTACCTTAAAAGCATGCATCCAATGCACAGATCCTGTTCCTTCAGTGAAGCAACCAAATTAAACACTAAATGCTTCATTTTTTTACTGGGAAATAAGCAAGAATAAATATTTTTTTACAACCCATATTCTCTACCAAACAGTCCTCAATTCAACCAATCAAAAACACTAATTAAATTTCACCTCCCATATATATGTTCTGAATCATTTTTTCTTCAGTTAAACCAAGCAAAACCCAGAAACTATTTCATAACGCATTAAAACAAAACAAGATCTTTAACTCCATGTAATGTATATTCAATCAAGAGAAGAAGAACAGAAGAAAACCACAGAAAAAAGTAAATTTTTTCTAACCTGCAGCAAACGCAAGGGTGTGTGGATTGGAACAGAAATTGAGGTGAAAAATAAACAAAGCAAATATCTTTAGAGGTTGGTGAAGAAAAGAAATGATAAGAAGGAAAGGAAGAAAGGTTGTTGCTTTGGCTTTTGTATTTGGCTTGGTTTTTGTTTGTTTGGTTGGGTGTAGGTGCATTTTGAAGAAGCAGAAGTGTTTGATATATTCTGACAAAAAATCAATTTGAGAATTAATCAGAATTAAAAAATATTATTACTGAAATTTGATCTTGCTTTGGAATTGAAAAGAGAACGAACAAAAATATTGGCAGGAGAAGAGAGAGAGAGAAAGGGCAAGGTGCATGAACCATTTCGCATTTTCACTTTCAGGTGGGACCCGCAACATTCTTCTTTTTTTTTTTTTATCAAACGGATAATTATCTAATAGACTAATACCGTCCAGTTTTTACTCCACAAGCAATATGATACATATTTTTAAAAATAATAAAAAACAAAACATATGTTATTATTTTAATTTTATTTGTGAAATTTAAAAATTTTATAACAATAAATTAAATAATAATCTAGATATTATCCATGAGTAGGAAAGATTGTTTAGGTTAGAGTTATCGAGGAAGACAAAATTTTGTTGTTTCCTTTGATTTAGTTGTAGTTTTTAGGTTTGATATAGATTAAGATAAAGTTACTAGTGTTGGGTTTCCAGGAAGTTGCGGATATTTAATGGAAAACTGATTTGATAATGTTTGGAAGACGGTTCTGTTTAATTTCTTTTTGAATTTATATATGATGATTGACAATGTATAGTTTTTATACACTGTCAATGTACCAAAAGTTGACACCTCATCAATAAGTCCTTATATGTAAATATAAATAAATTTTTTTAATGTGCCAATAAGGGCTTATTGATGAGGTGTCAACCTCTGATGCATTAACAGTATATAGAAACTATACACTGTCAGTGCATCATATACAAACTCGTTTTTTTTTCTCTGTTGAGAGGCAAAGAAAGAAAAATGTTGCCTCTATATCTAATGGTCTTAAGTTAACAAGTGATGTGGCAAGCTTTTACAGCCGTGGACAGTAAGAGTAGATTTGACTATTTTTTTATATAATTTGGGTTTAATTATGTAAAATTATATTTATATCAATGTAAAATATAAAAATTTTGTGTTAAAATTTATATAAACACATCAAACATAATTTTTTTTAATTTTTTTTATATTTATAAATAATTTACACTCGATTTTAGTCCGTATGAATATATCACCGCAAATTTTGTATATGTATTATTTTCATGTTATGTAATCATTCCGTGTTTAAAATTATCTTTGTCAAATGCGGCAGAGAGAAGAGAAGCGATAAAACTTGATGCGCAAGGGCAACCTGATTATCTATAGCATTGACTGATCAGAACATTTAATTCAAAAACCATGGTGGAGTGGAGGTGGATGGGGCCATGGTATTCCTTCCTTCCGTCATCTCTTTTCTTTTATAATGTTTTGTCCAGAATATTTATTTTGGCTGATTGCGATATTTGAACATGGACGAGATTTTGTTGGATAAAATCATCTGTTTAAAAGTAAACATGGTTACTGGCTTGATTTGCTTTTGCTCCCTGCCATTCTTTTACTTACACATTTTTATTTTTTAATTTTTATATAAAATATTATTGTGTTCCATTGAATCTCAATCTATATATGAAGAGTGCCAGTGAGCTGAGCAGCTGTCCCTTCACTCGAGTAGTAATCTCTTTGTAATCTCTTGCAATAACATTGCCACCAACCTTCAAATCTTTGCCCATTTTATTTGTCTTCTATTGGTTGCTCAGCAGCATAGCTTAGCTTAGCTTAGCCTAGCTATTCCCTCGCACACTGCGTTGCTTTCTTGGGTTTGAAAATCAAGGCATGCTAAAAAATAGATTTAGATTAGGTTCATCAATTTAAATTCAAATTTGATATGATTCAATATGTTAATTATAATTTTTAATTATTTTTTATATGAATAATTATTTTATACATAGTCAATGAAGATTTTTTACCTTACAAACAAAGTTAGAATTATTACACATGTCTTATTTAGAATTATTACACATGTCTTATTTTATTTATTTTTTATTTTCTTAATATTTTTTAAGGACATTTGTCATCATCTTAATTTTATTTGTGAAATAAAAAACTTCACAGATGGTATATGCGATATTAATCCTTTTTATATTAACGCATTTTTTATTTTTTTCAATTTAATTTGAGTTTGCATATTTTTTGAACTTTTATTCAAACTTTCATATTTCTTGTATTTTCTTAAGAATTTATTCGAACTTATTGTGTTATAATTATGAACGATTACGTGTTTTAATATCTTTTATATTTTATTATAATTGTTTTTAAAAAAACTAATAATATTTGGGCAGGTTTAGATGTACTTGGGCTTATTTATTATATGTAAAAACTAACTTGAGCAAAAAATTAAATCCAAAAATCGAATCAAACCGAACTTAGACTCACCTTCAATTATTAAATACCTTATCTAAACTTGACCCGAATCTGATCATACCCGATCCATAAAGAGGTTTATATATTAGTAGCAAAAAGAAAATCTTATTTTATATATATGTGTGTGTGTTTGTATTAACCCGAAAGATTGGCTCAATGATATAAGATCCTACTAAATTCCTACTTGATGATGACCTATAGCGGGAGGTCCCGTATTCGAATACTCACCAAGTCAAATTCACTTGAGCTAGCTCTAGCCACGCAGTACAAACAAAGATTAATCTCATACTCAATGTGATATGAAAACGTATAGTGGTTTATACCAAATATATATATTTGTTACATAAAATCTTGTTATATAAATAATGAATTACCTAATTTTTTCAACAAGATATTATTCACACATTATTGCATTACAAAGTATAAAGATCACTATTATATTTATCAAAATACAATAAATGTCGACGGATTTTTAGTAGTTCTCGTGTTTAAATTTTAATACCTGCAACCCCATCTTTTATTTTCAGGTTCCAGCTTTCTTAAATGCAATAAAAGTGAGTAAATCAAAATTTTGAGTTTAGACCTCTGCTATTTGATGCGTACGGACAAGACAAAACGTAGCTTGGAATTTGAAGGAGCTGACACGCAAGAAGACAGAAGCAAAGTTGATGAATGACAACTTCTGAAACCTAGACCCGAAGCCTAAAGAGACTCGAACCCAAAGGTATTGGACCTTGACCCTACGAATAAGAATTCGAGAACCTAAGGTATAGCAATGGTGGATGGTGAAGAAGGATGCGCCACAAGGAAGAAGACCTTGATAAGCCTAGTTGAGAGGGAACCCAAGAGAAAGGCACACTCAATTTCTGAAAATTCAATTAACTGATCTCCTCATCAATAGCGTTTACAAGGTATTTATAATAATACCTAGCACTTAAGCCCATAAACAAGTGGGCTGGAATTAACACCAATAGAAAATAAAACTAAACCCAAATTCATGCCTAAACCTAGTTACATAAAATAAATAGTCCAAGACACAACAAGACTCAAACGTGGGCTATCCAAACACTTAGCCCATCTTATTGTTAAGCTAAAATAAGATAGTAAACCATGCTCATGTCGTTTGGGCTTCCAAGCAAGTATAGATGTCTTGGGACTTTTCATGGAAGCTTCCTTGACACTTCAATGATGCCAGAGCTTGTTGCATGAATGAGGCCAGGGCTTGTTGCGTTTTCTTAGCTCGAGCTCGGGTAATTGGACCTCCTTGGATGACCAATGGATCCTTAGCATCATGAACATCACGAGCAAGTGGATCTCCATCTGGATCTCCATCACTATTTTATTAATTGTTACTCTCATCACAAGTTTGTTGTTTGATTAGCTTCATGGTAAAGTATATATCAATCTTACTAAATCCAATCGTTAATTTTTTAGTACTCATGAATGATCAATTCCTGAACTAATGGTTAAAGGTGTAAATTAGATAAGATATTCATGAATTATTCAAGTTTGATTTCATAATTACTTAAATTTGATTCATTTATTTTCAAGCTTAGTTCGAGTTATTTGAGTAATAAATAGAATTGAATTCGAGTGTATTAATATCCAGTTTGAGTGTCTTAAAAATCTAATCAATTTTTTTATATTTTTTAATATTTTATTATTAATTTATTATTTTACTTTTATAATAAATAATTAAAAATAATAAATCGAACTTATTGAATTAAGTTCAAATGGTTCGCGTAATATGTCAGTCAAGTTTGAACTTGAAAAAAATTAAATTTGATCAAAGTCAAAATAAATTTCAAGCTTCGAATTCTTAAATCAAATTGAATTTAAACTTTAACTTGACATTGACATTGGATCCTCTCCTCTCAATTCAAATACATCAACAAATCCTGTATCCTAAACTAACTTACTTTGCTTTCGATTAAGGTTAGGGGGTGTTTGGTTGCCGGAATTTTTTATTCTGGCCAGTAATTTTTTTTCGTAAAATGATTACCATGTTTGGTTCGCAAAATTTTTTTCACACCGAGAATTTTTTTTCCCAACAGTGCAAAGAGGAGGGAAAATGGGGTGAAAAAATTCCCCCAAAAACTTGAGGTATTTTTTTTCTGGGGGGAATCCATTTTTTATGCCTATTTTACCTTCCAATAATTATATTTGTTTTCATTTTACTCCTAAGCCTATCTAATATTACAGCCATTTTTTTTCTTATTTTGATGAAGAGAAAAATGAATTTAAAATCAAATGGACCAATAATAAGATGGACCTATGATTTTTTATTAATCAAAATCAATTTAATATAGTAATAGTTTGTTAAATCAAAATAATTTACATAACAAAAACCTTATAAAAAAGGGACTAAATAAATAAATAAGTATCTTAAATAAATAAATAAATAAATAATTTCAATATAATTTATATCAAATGTTATTCACTCTACATCAACTAATAATACGGAGGGTATTATAGTAAAATAAGTAATTAAGTAATCTTACATTCCTTTAACCAAAAACAAAAATTTTATATTTTCACCAATTCAATCAAACACAAGAATCTAATATTCTCAGGAATTCGTCAAATAAAATAATTTTTTTGTTAAATAATTCACAAAGATAATCTTAAATTCCGCGAACCAGACGACCCCTTAAAGATAGGAAATTTCATTTTCTAAACAGTAAAATACTTCATTTCACGCGAAAGCTCCAGTGTGCATCACATTTTGATGGATGGTGCTAGAATATTCAACAGTGAAGTTCAGTGTAGAGAGACAATACAGGTAACGTCAGCATCGTAAATTATGGCACGAAACTTACAAACGATGGTCCAAGTGCATGCATCTACCTTCCATCAACCTTTTGGTAACGAAGTTTCCCCTATTTTATCATGCCTATATGTTTTCTTGGGGATTTGCTTTGACAATGTTACTCTATCTGTAAATTTCTGATGAAGAAAATATGGGATATTTGCTTGTCAATCTGATGTCATCCATCAATATTCTATCAGCAAGCTGGCCAACACTCACAACATGGGAGCATCCTTGAAGATAAGAATCTTGGATGAGGATACAATAGAACTCATCCATTCTCCTAACCTTCTTACGCGAAATATCTCAAAGTTGTATTTACATGCAATCAACTACTGACCAAGACAATGAATACTCCAATGGTAATGTATAGATTCTAGTCTTCCTCTTGTTAATTATTTCAAAATTTCCAATAACTAATTAACAATATTTTTGAAGAACAGAGAAGAAGAAACACCTGTAATTACAGCTGAAGTGCAGCAATACACAAAATAAAACTATATACAAAAGATTGAAAGTAGACAGATATGCCAATGGAGGTTAATTGAGTTAATAAGGATTGTCCATTTTACTTGTAAAGATTAGATTCGACTCCTATTATCAACAATTTTCATTGGTGGGTGATCTGTATATCCAATATAACTCATCGTTGAGGCCTACGGTATGCCTTGGCCTTGACTGGAGAAGATTCCTCTCAAGACAGGTTATATACGGTCTTGAATATATAAATTAGTGGACTGTACAAAGTATTAACAGCTGCCCGATCGAGGACCGAGCTAGGGAAGACCAGGTTCACCACGGAATACATCTGGCTCAAATGATCTTGCAGAATCAGCATAGTGAACTCCTGGAATAGCCCAAACCTGACCCCAGCTTCATTCGATCTTCAGATCAACATTTATGAGGGGATGAACACGTACAAGCAAGGATACTGCTAGGGTTACATGAGTGTATTTTAATCTGCTCAACACAGGATTCACCTGAAGGAGAAATACATAGCACAGCTTTTAAGAGAGTAGAAATAAAAAAGTTGCTTCCATATTTATGGGTCGGACGGTAGGTGCAAACTCATCGGAGTATCTCTTAAATTTAAAAAATCTGCCAAGAACAAATTTCCTGAATTTCTAGTTCCGGGAAACTACATGTCAATAATTTTTGCAAAGCGTTGATCACCATAATGTCAGTGGAATGAGACATAAATTCTGACGCATTCTTTTTTGTCTTCTAAGTAAAAAAAATTAGGTTTTTAGCACCTTTGAAAGTTAATAAAAATGTGCTTTCGTGAAGAGGAGAACTACTAAGAAAAATGGTGGTGTTGATTTATGCATTGTCAAAAAAGGCCTACAGTGGCAAAGTCCAACAAAAAAAGAGGGAAAGAAGTCTGGTTTGAATGAAACTCCAGTATAAGAAATTAAGAAACCTGTCACATGCGCGCCAAACTTGTGCAGTCTTGATCCATATCTGTCGAGAAAAACTGTATTAGTCTCTAGTCTACTTTCTACCACCAATGATATTCATGCAACTAGGTTAACTACCGAAGTCTGAAACCTATGTGATGGCAAGAAGCTCTCGTAAGTGACGGAGTAAGAAAATTTATTCAATGGGGCTTCACTCGTATAATAATAATAATAATAATAATAATTTAAAATTTTTATATTTAGTCTTTTATACGATTTATATTTTGAAAATGATGTATAATAATTTCGTCACCAATGTTTTGGACCAAATTTTTTTAAAATACATTATATGTTGTTATAATAATTGATAGAAAATTCAATGCTAGTATACATAAACTTAAACTTTATCTATCAAATGTTTTACTCAAAAAATATGAATAAAATTTAATAAAATATATAATTATATTTATACAATTAAAAAAAAATTGGGGTCAATGGTGGCTGGAGCCCCCACTCGCCCCCATAGGGCTCCGTCCCCGCCTTCATCAAACCTATAAGCAGTGTTTGAAGTAACAAAACAAATTTTCCTCTTCAAAATTGGTCCCGTAGCAATCCCTTCTTCATTTGTCACGACTCGGGATTAAGAAACCACGCTTCATAAATTCCCAAATTACAAGAAGCTATTTCCTTTTCATCTAATAAACAAACTTTCGAGACTTTTGACATAACATGGTCAATAATGACACATCCATTAACATAATGGCTCAAAATCATAGGGCACATAATTAACTGTAGATGAATCTAAGATCATATTTGGTACAAAAGATGAAGCGTATCTTATGTTTAGTGCACATATAAAAAAAAGAATTAAATTGTAAAGAAAATTAGTTATCCCCTTAATATAAAGTGATTTAGTTCTTTCCAAAAGATAAAATTATTTCTAATATAATGTGATTAGCTGATAAATACTTCAATTTTATTTTTAAAGTTAACGTTTTTAATTAACTTATTAATAGGATGACAATAGTAATTGATTAATTGTATAATCCAAATTATTTTTTCTTTTTTTCTTTTTTTCCTACTTTTTCTTCTTTCTTTTTTTACATCTTTTTTCTTTCTTTATTTCTTTTTCTTTCTTTTTTTCTTTTTTAATAAAGAAAAAATGTTGTTTAGATAAAATAATAATTTTGAAAACATTTTAATGTTTTTCATTTTTTTTAAAAAAGTAATCAATGTTTAAAACTATTTTTTAAAATTAAATCTTAAATATAAAAAATATTACGAATTTTTGCAATTTATAAAATTTGAAGTTTTGAATTTAGCTATTTTTTATTTTTTTCTCTTATTTTTCTTTTTTAATTAAGAAAAAATGTATCTTAGATAAAATAATAATTTTAGAAACAATTAATGTTTTTCTTTTTTATGAAAATAATCAATATTTAAAACTATTTTTTAAAATCAAATCTTTAATATAAAAATTATTATGATAATTTGAACTTTTAAATTTAGCTGTTTTTTAAATTTTTTATTTTTTTCTCTTTTATTTTTGTTTTTCCTTTTTTAGATTTTTTTTCTTTTTTAATAAAGAAAAAACGTAGTTTAGATAAAATAATATTTTTAAAAACATTTAATGTTTTTCATTTTTTTGAAAATAGTCAAAATTTATAACTATTTTTTAAATTAAATCTTAAATATAAAAATTATTATGATTTTCTTAATTTATAAAATTTGAACTTTTAAATTTAGCTATTTTTTAAATTTTTTTCTTTTTTTCTCTTTTATTTTTGTTTTTCCTTTTTTATATTTTTTTCTTTTTTATTTAATATTGTTGGCAATAAATGAAAAGAAAAAGAAAAAATGAAAATGAAAAATAAGATTTTTCTATTGAAAAGCAACTTTTTTTTAAAATTTTTTTCTTTTTTTCTCTTTTATTTTTGTTTTTCCTTTTTATATTTTTTTTATTTAATATTGTTGCAATAAATGAAAAGAAAAAGAAAAAATGAAAATGAAAATGAAAAATAAGATTTTTCTATTGAAAAAGCAACTTTTAAATTTAGATATTTTTAAAATTTTTTTCTCTTTTATTTTTGTTTTTCCTTTTTTAGATTTTTTTTCTTTTTTATTTAATATTGTTGGCAATAAATGAAAAGAAAAAGAAAAAATGAAAAATAAGATTTTTCTATTGAAAAAGCAAGGTATTTTTTTAAACAATCATCTTACTTGAAAATTCCTTTTTTTTTACAATCATTTGAAAAATCAAAATTTTTAAACAATTATCTTATTTAAAAATATATTTTTTAAATATTTATTTAACTTAAAATCATAAAAAATAATTTTAAATCTAAATCATAAAAAGAAATAAAAAATGAAAATGAAAGGAAAAGAAAAGAAAAAAAAAAGTGAAAAAATAGAGAAATATTTATAATAAAAAATATTTTTTAACAAAAGAAGATTTTTAAAAACATTTAATTTTTTAAAAATCAATATTTTTATAGAAAAATTATTTGAAAAAAATAAATTTAATTTTTAAGTATAGAAATTATAAAAATATTTTTTAATTAAAAAATATTTGAATTATATTTATTCAAAAATTTATGAAATTTAAATTATATTTACTTTAAAGAAAAGTATTTTTTACATTAAGTTATTATACAATGATATTCATAACAATTTATACAAGGAATTATTCGATCATATAATATTATATAATGATATTCATTCGATAATTAATTTATTTGATTAATTAATTTTTATATAGAATATTTAAGTATAATTATAAATTTTTTATAGTAACAACTTCATACAAAAATCAAGATATTATAATTTACAAACCAAGAACACCCAAATTTAATTAAATGATGGGATGTGAAATACTAAACGTCAAATGCAAATATTGGGCAAAGGGACAGTTTGAGGGGTAGATAAGAATTCTTTGCTGTTTAATTTCAAGCAAAAGAGGGTTAAAATCCTGATTCCCAGTTAAAAAGGGCTAGGAAATTTTCCATAAAATACGAATCCATACGGTTATAGAGGAACATTTGGAGTAAAGGAACACTTATTTGCGAATAATTCCTTTTATCTTTTTTTCATTTTCAGTTTTCCACAATGAGCTGTAGAGATCGCATGTTTACAATTCCGGGGATTGGGAATGTTTATTCTCCTTTTCTTTCTTTCTTCTTTTTTTTTTTTCTTTCGTTTTTCCTTTGCGAACTTTCTTACACTTGACAGATGCTATCTATACATAACACTAAACACAAATTTAAAGTGGTATCCTCCGCTGCTCTTATGCAGCTGCTTACTTGGGAGGAATCCACACTCACTATTCAGGATGGGTAGTGCTAATCCCCCACTTCGAATGAGCCAACACTTACCCTACTCCTAACTCTATCTCTTTGCACATAAAAGGAAAAACCTCCGGCTGCCTGCCTCTTTGAGCCAGGAAACAGCTTATAAAAGTTCTTGTTACATCAACACTGCACTTTCATCCCATAACTTGATTTGCAGAGTTTGACCTTTCAATATACAGACGTTGAAGCCGTCGCAGACGAGACATGAGCTGTGCAAATGATGGTCTTAGGTGTGGCTCCCTGCAAAAGAAGGCAAACCAAGTAGAGGATTAATGCAAAATTTTCAACATGGCAGGCCGTCAAAAATGAGCTGACTACCAGGTTTATTGGAAGCTTTAATAATCCCACATTTCCTCCCAATTTCGACCTAATATTACAGCATTTTGACTTGATTCTGATCACAAATTCTTTTACTTAATGCAAGGAAAAGATTAACAGGGATTTCTTTTCAGATGTTTATGCAACTGCCCGAGAAATGAGAGACCAATTCAACATTCAAAAGAGATTTGAGTTGGTGCAAAGACCACCCCAAAGGATTATATAATTATTATCCTGATATAGATAATTTTGACATCTAGAACTCACGTTTGCCAACATTCACTTATAATCTGTGCAACCATCGGATCAACATCTTCAGGAATGTCTAGGCGCCTATTCTGAAACCCAACAGCTCCAACAACTTGCATTGGATTCAAACCTTTCCATGGAATCCGTAAAGTAACCAACTCCCATAATATCACACCAAAACTGTACACATCACATCTGCAACCAAGCCAGTCTATTTGTCTAAGAAACAAAATAAAAATGTTAAGAGTAACACAAGCTATCCTGCCATTTAAGTCACTTACTTCTCATTGGCCGGTTCATTCCTCAAAATTTCCGGTGCCATCCATTCAGGCTGCATCCCAACAGCAAACATTTACTTTATTAAAAGAAGATGACAGATTTGGATAAACAGGAATGTAAGACAAAACACATAGTGAAGATTGAACAACGATTATATTTTAGTAATACTACCGTTCCAGCAGTGGACTTTGAAGATAGGAAAGTATGATGCTTCATGCGTGACAGCCCAAAATCACAGACCTGAATAGACAAGCCAACATGTTCAAAAACATTCAATAGAAATCTTTCGGCAGAAAATAAAGCAATCTGTAAAGCTGCTTGAATAAACAATGAGCCAAAATAAAGGAAGACTTTAGGCCAGATTTAGTTCTTGATAAGCACCTTTACAACCCAATTCTTATCAACAAGCAGATTTGGCGTTTTCAAATCTCGATGTACTATAGTGGGATGGCTTGTGTGCAAATAATTCATTCCTTTAGCCTGAAAACAACAAGAAAGCTTCACTTAATAGAAAAAACAACCAGACGGGGAAGATGAGTTAAAGGGAATGAAGTACGGGGAGAGTTTAGTGCAAGATATAAAGCAAAAGATAAAATAATTATTCACTTGCAACTCCTACCACATCAAGTGCCATTCGCATTCGTCTCTTCTCATCGAGTTGAGGATTGGGTCGATGAAGTAGCTTATACAAACTTCCCCTGCAGTGGGAGCAAGAAGAATGTAAGACAAGATGGCCAACCCTGTGCTTTTTAAATTAATCAATTTCTTGGCAGAAAACACAATAACAACAGAGAGGCCTACTATTAATCTAAATCAGAAAGAAAACACACACTTAGAGGAGGATTCATTGCTCGCATACACTGCCAAGCACAAATGCATGCACGTACATTGTGGTAAATGCATCAAAAAGGGCACAAAGCAGTGGAGTCTGATACCTAATAACTACAAACATGAAATTGGCAGAATACATGCACACAACATTCCCACAAGGACAGAGTTCAAGTGCTAATATCATTTTCTGGATTTAACCTTTAAAACCAGAGGGAAACCTCCATGGAGTTCAAAATGCCCACTAAATACCCCATAACAAATAAAAAAGAATATGCAAACAAATGTTTTTTCTTGGCCATGAGCAAACAAATGTTAACTTACTAATTAAGAAAACATTTAAGACTAAAGAGAGAACTATTTGGATAAAGAAAATTAACCTGGGGAGAAACTCTGTCAGTATAGAGAAATGTGGGGAGCGAGTAACTGCTCCCATGAAAAGAACAACATTTGGATGCCTCAACCTTAACATGATTTCAACCTGCACAGGGTCATCAAACGGAGATGATCTCAGTATAAATTCATGAAATTCTAAGGAAAGATGAGCTCACAAATGAGAAGAAATAAACAACTATCATGGTATAAGTAGATATCTTCTGGGGCTTACTTCACATTTAAATTGAACCAATGCATCACCAGAGAAGTCTTGATCTAAAAATTTCTTCACAGCAACCTCCTGAAAAACCAACAAAGACAATAGACAAACACTCAAAATGAAAATACCATTAGAAGTCAGTAAAGAGACTTTCGGAACAAGCCATACACTGTTATCAATTAATAGAAGAATTATTTAATAGAAACTAACACTGACGCTCTTAGTAGACTTACTGCAACAGTCAGATTTTTTAGATTTTCCATGTTTGCACCACATATTAGCACAGTTAATCACAGTAACCTACTCTCTTTTCCTCTTGCTGAACTTGGCATAAACAATGTCAATGTCACTGCTAAGTGAAAGATTAATAATTTTTGTAAATTTTGGCATGCAGCACTATTATTGTGGTCATCGTATAAGCTAGTAGTATAATACTCCTAAAAATTCCATGAAATAAAATGTAGTAGCAAATGTAACTCACAGTGCTGTTCCAATCTGCTCGGTATACCTCACCATATGATCCTGCAAGACGAGTTCATCTATTAAGCAAGCGTGCACTGGTAGGGAATAGTCAAGTCATATTCAAGCAAGTACTACATTCTATAACTCTGTAGATCCAATTAAACATGAGTATAAAAAGGATTTAATCAACTAAGCTAGCTCCTATTCTTAAATCCATTGCACTAAAAAGCTGGTTTAACCTATTCAGTTAGAGTGTAAGCCATACTGGATTTTCCAGCAGACTAGCACAATCCTATTTAGATAGAAAGTGAACCATACTAGATTGACCTGTAGAACGTGCTAAAGCCAAATGGCAGTGTAGGCAGGAGATATAATCTATAAATGGTTTAAGCTGACAGTAGGATGCACTGTCAAATAACTCATATATCTTCTGCTGATCAGATTCAGCTTTTCATACCTATGTCCAACCAATAAACACAGAAACACCAGGACATCCTGGGCAGCATTTGTGTAATTGTGTTACAAGGTATATGACATTATTAATTGAAATATGATATCTGAAACTTACAAGAATAATGGAAAATAGAGCCACAGATGCGTATAAAAGTGAACAAGATTAAATGTGTTATTATAAGACATTACCAATACCAATGCGTTCACCAATTTGAAGATCCTCCCATGGAATTTCCCATTCTGAAACGTCCCCTAGCATAGGATAAATCTTCTCACTGTGACCATTGCTAGCCAGATGCAAGTCACTATCTGTTGTTTCAATTAATTCCAACGCAGATTTGCTGAAATCAGTATCAGAAGTCCTTTGTATTAGTTTCTCAGCCGTGGCAAGGACATTTTCTGGATGTATTTGGCAAAAGTCATCAGCAGAACAAAAGGAAGACTCCCGAACTTGTATCCAATCATTAGTTGTATTACCAACAAGATAAAATCCCTCACTTGAAGCATCAGAGGAGGATGCAACATTAGTTTTTGTGACATTCATTTCCAACTCTCTTTGACATTTAGCCATTTGCTTTTGTCTAGCATTGGAATTAGTCTCCATTCCAGAGGATACAAGACAGTGCTCAATGCTTGACAACTCATTTGAATGGCAGCTAGCAGCAGAATCTATATTTGTCCCTTTCATTACTTTTTCAGGCACACTTTGTTCGCCAAGCTCTTGTGAATTAATATCCAGGAACAAATCTGGAGGAGGTGATGCACCACTCTCCAACAAAACAGCATGTAATTTCTGAGCAAATTCCGGGTCCTTTGCGGCACTAATAACATACTTAGAAACATTTTTAACCTTTCTCTTTTGTGCTGATGATTGTTTTTCGTGAATTCCAGAAACGCTTTCACTATATTTAGCCGCCAAGAGAAGAATCTTCTCAAACTCCTGTTCAGATCTCTCAGAGATAGCGTTTCCTGCAAGGTTCCTCTCATCTTCAGTTGTCTGACTGCTGACAAATTCCGCTGACCTCATGGCACCAACTTTAGGGCCCATATCTAGAGCAGCTGAAACTGCCACATTTCCAATTCCTTTGTCAGGCAGCAAACATGAACCTTGAGAGTCTTCAGTGAGATCAGAAAAGCCCCTTACATCCAGTGCAAAATTCAGAAGGTGACAACTTGGTACTTCAGCAGGAATTAGTGTGCCAGGTGCACCCATCAAATCAATAATATATTCACTGCATTATTTCAGATAATTAATTACATCATAAAACTTGCACCAATACAAAATCACTTTTCTCTTTGACAGACAGGACGAACAGAACAGAAAAACCGCAA
The DNA here is from genome assembly GCA_031772115.1 of Heritiera littoralis. Classification (NCBI taxonomy): domain Eukaryota; kingdom Viridiplantae; phylum Streptophyta; class Magnoliopsida; order Malvales; family Malvaceae; genus Heritiera; species Heritiera littoralis. The sequence continues at coordinate 9,151,948 of JAPDPK010000006.1, read as the reverse complement.
TCTCAAAACTTATTGCATTTAACATGAAGAAAAAATTTTGCATCAACTAAAGAACGGAAGCAAACAAAAAATTTAACTGGTATGACACCGTGTTGAGGGATTAACTCAAGAAAAACAACCCTAATATGCAAAAATTATAGAAATGCAAAGAACAGTCACCAAAAACAGAGAAGAATTTGTAGACCTAAGCTGGAGGATACTACCTTCCATTGTTGATTCTGACCAAGTTTACAGCTCCATCATCGGTACCAGTGTAATAGCTCCCTTTGACCAGCATGCATGGGAGATTAATTCTATCAGCTAGAACCTAGAACCAGATGCATGAAACAATTTCCTTTTACGTAAGGTCCAGAGTCCAGACACATTTATCCTTAATGCAAGGTAAAATTAGATACAAGTGGCAGAATGTTATGACTAGCAGAAAAGCAAGTGAAACAATAGTTATCAAATGAAAATGACAGGCAGGGCTGATGCATACATGAGAGAAGTTAATAGGAAAACATCCTTTGTGATCTAGTTTAACTTATGAAAATAAGATGAGCCGAGGGCTTTTACAACCTTAAAAAGCAGGGCTCTGTGGCGAGAAAGTCCAACATCAAGCCGTCCAAGTGGAAGAATGATAGTGTTAAGAGAATTCTGTAACTCGTAACTTCTCAAGGTCCACATTCTTAACATCTCTTCTGTGTCACCAACTGGACCACCCATTCTATTAACAACTATTTCCGCAATTTTCTGAATCAAGCCACTTAAAACTGGGCCATGGCCAAAAGCTCGGGACTGCACATGTATGTTATACACTCTTTTCTCAAGCTCTTGCAGTTCAGGATCAAGCAAACGATTAACCAAAATTACTTCATGATCAACATCATCTAACACTGATACTGCTTGAAGTTCATCCAATGATGGCATCCTCCCTTGCGATCCCAGAGTTGAGGCTATGCCATATACATCATAAAATCCATCCACAATCTTTTCATTATAATTTACAACATTGTAGTTCTGCAAATAACACAACATAGATATTAATTTTATTTTTCTCAGAAGAAAAAGAATAAATATATGAACTAAGGGTTCTAGCACTTGTCTAACAGAAGACATGAACGGTAACCTTTCAGCATGTACAGCATTGATAAACCAAAGGAGAAAAACGGATTAATTTCAATTAATTCAATATAAAAAATACATAATGAAAACTCACATCAATTAGTGTTCACATCCATAACAGATTTTTCTATACAATATCCACAGTAATAATTGAACCAAGAACAAGTAGAATAATAATAACAGAAAAAGCAACACTATAGTCTATAGATCACTTCAAATATAACAAGAAATATATAACTTCTCAAAGAAATGTACATGTAAAGTTTATGGCAAGAAACAATAAGGGAGAAGGCTTCCCAACTAGCTATGGTTAAAAAGGGCTTTGGCATTATATTAGCAGAGATTAAAATAAAAAAAAAGGGGGAAATAGCCATGCTTATATAAGAAAGGAAATTTTCATATAATAGAAATAAAATCCATTGCTGGCAAGTGGCAAGCGAGACTTCACTTAGTTAAAAGATGATAAATTATCAGAGAAAATGAATAAAACCAATAAGGATGTACCAATTGCTATATTTAGCTAAACTTCAAGTAGTAGAGGTAGCAAGATTAATCGAGCTTCACATGCAAATCAAAAGCATCTGTAAGCAAAAACAATAGAAGAAGGATTTAACAAGTGAATTTTTATGCCAATCAACCCAAGACCAATGACAATGAGATCAACGAGGAGAATTTTCAAATTACTACTGGAAAGTGCACGTCTGGAAATGAGATCCGCAGTTGAGAACTCCTTATATTTAAACTACAAATGAAAATAAATAAATAAACATACTAGTAAATATATATATAAATAAATAAATTACTACTGGAAACTTAAATGCCAGAATTTAATAATAAAAGATACCAATTTACAAAACTTAAAATGATGAAAACGTATAATTTTAACGACCTCATAACCAGATTAAGGGAAAAAAAAACAACTGGCAATTAAAACCAATTCAAACAGGAAATGCAATTTCGAAAACCCAAAAATGAGAATTCTAACAACATAAAATAAATTTTAAAAATTTTGAAATATATTACCCAATAACGAAGAGAGAGGAACTCAACGAATGCGTTGGTGTTGGAGTCGGTGCCGGCGAGGCTAATCCTTTTAGCAGCATCGATCTGAGCCGTCTCAGGATCCGAGGCACTGATCGCCAAAGCCAACTGCATCTGAAACTCTTCTTCCAATATATTAATATCCACTTCATCTCCAACCGTCTGATCTCCCCCGACCGATTCAACGGCCCCGACTCTCCCCATTGTCCCTGAGCTAACCGAAGAAGAAGAAGAAGAAGAAAAAGTCGTTACAGGTCCCGTCACGTTCGTCGAGTTCGGACTCGGACTCGGGCTGATCACGGGCTGCGCCTCCGCCAATCGTTCGTGCTCATTAAAACCACCGCCGATGTGGAGTTTTCTTAACAGATGCTTCATTTTCGACATCGCTCATCAACGGCGACTTATTTTTTTCTCTCGTTCTTTTTTGATTTTTATCTTTATAAGAAATAGGTTTACTACTAGTTTTTTTTTAAAAAAATTTGTTCTTGTTTTCGCCGTTTTTAATTTCGATTCGATTCTATCTACAGTCTTAACCTATGCCCACTTATTTAACCTACGCACTTTTTCCCGTCAGTCAAGGTACCACCACTTGAAGGGCTTGTAACCGCTCACCCATTCCCTCCTACACCCACAAAATTAATAAAATATATATATTTCTATTACTATTACTATTTATGTACAGTCTAACCCTTAGTCCAGTATACCTCACATATGTCCAGTTGTTCACACATTTTTCTAGGCACTTCTTTTGATCATGACCATTATTCAAATCGTGATTTTTCTTATTCGGTGAAATTTGTTTTTTTTTTTTTATATTTTTATCTATTTTACAACTTAAAATTAGGTTTGGATCGGAATGATTAATAATATAATTATTTCAATAATAACGATTTTAATGTTTAAATTATATTTTAATATTTGAAAAAAAATTTTCTATTTTTTAATCACTTATTAATAATATTTTTTTTGTGCTTAAGTCAACTTAACATTATTTAAAAATTAGTTAAATATAAATGATAATATAATTTGGATCAAATTCATATTATCTGGTTTTTTACAGTTGAAGATGTTATTAGTGAGGATAAAAACAACTAAAATCGGATTAACAAGTGTCAATAGTTCAAAAATTATAAATTAAATTTGAGAATCGCATAGATATGTAGTACGTTCCAAAATGCTTTGAGTTGTTATTTCATCTTTCTAATGATTTTGTCGTTTAAAGTGCAACATGCATAGTATAGTCTAATCAAATCAAATTAACACATTGTCAAAATTTAATCCAATTTAATTTAATAGCTCAAAACTTAAATTGTGCTCATCCGAACTTTATTTTTTATTTTTAAACTTGGTTCATTATTTAATTGAAAATTATAAATATGATTGTTTAATGTTATATATTCAAAAAATTAATGTTTTTTTGTTAAAAAAATATTAAATAATTGAAGATGAGATATTTGGACTCAAATTCAAGACTTACAATATGCCACAACTCATCTTTAATCACTATACCTACAAATATCTTAAATCAAATAACAAAATATTATACTCAAATTATCCAAATTGGATTCTATAATGAAAAAAATTAAATTGGTAAATTATTTACAGAATCAAAGCCGAAAGTTAATGGAGCAATTAGAAGGTGAATTTGCATTTTCACAAATGCATGTGCAATGCTTGGAAATCGGAATCCTTTCGGGAAAAGAAATACGGTGATCTGTATACAACGAGCGGCTTGTGAGTTGTGACTTGTTCATTTGAATTGACTTTTGCCTTTTTCTTCTTTTTTTTTTTTTCATTTTTATAAATTAAAATTGCTTGTTTTATAATTATAGACGCAATCACAGCTCAGAGTCAGATGTAAGCCAATCCCAATTAATTTTCATTTTTGAACGGGAAATAAAACATTAAAAATTTGATTAGGATAATTACTAAGTTCAGTTTAATCTAACAATCTATCATCCATGTATAAAGGCTGATTGTACTATTAGCAGTAATTCAAAATGAAAATTTTCCATAGCCTTTTAGAAACATTACTCCAATTTTTCATTATTATTACTAGATTTTTGAAGTCATTAAAAAGACAAAAAAATATGAGATAACACATACATTACGTATTATTATTTTATGAGATTAAAGCAAATTATTTTATCATATTATAATTCAATATTAAATTTTGTTATGGTATTTTTATTTTTAAATTTTGTTTTATAGTTATTGATGTTTGAAGGAGCAATCATTTTTTCTGTTTGAGTAGTGAAGAAACAATAATTGAATTGCCATGTTTTACTCTGCCAAAAAAAAAAAAAGAATTGCAATGTTTTACAAAACAATTTATTGATGCAAACTTCAAGATTGTGCAATAACAATAACAAATTTGAAATATTAATAATGAAAACAATAACAAATTTGAAATATTAAAAGATTGTGCAAACATTACATAAAAGTCTATCACTGTTTAATTCAATGGGTTCATACAAATCTTTTAAGGTTTAATCGCTTAAACATAAAAAGCTATTAATATTTTTAAAAGTTTATTGGTTTAAAATTTAAATTTCAGTATTTATAATTTGTTCTCTTATTCTCATGCTACAATTATATTTGTACAAAAAATATTAATATATTATGTTTATAAAAATGAAAGTTTTTTTTAACAATTATGCTGCTTTATATTAAAACATAATTAAAATTGAATAAAATTAAAGTATAATAACAAAATTATATATATCACAACATAATAACAAGTTTGACTCAAAAAAAGTTTGACTTTAATTCTTTATTTCATGCACCGTTTTTGAGGTTTTTAAGCTTTATAAACGAATAACGTATAAAAGGTTAAAGGTGAACAATACCGTCTCGATCAACATTGTTGGATTTTATTATTTTTTTTTTTAAATTGGGGGACTTTATTTGTTGGCCAACAAATTGGGGGCTTATTAACTGCCAAAAGTGACTTGATTATATGCATAAACAACTATACATATCTGCTTCTGAAAGAGTCGGTTCATGCATCCCATCAACTACTTGCAAACTTTTTTTATTTGTTTTTTTGGCCAATTAGAGGAAAGGATCAGGAACTGTGAACTTAATTAAATTTGTGATAAAGACCCTTTGACCTATGAACGGCCCGTGTCTTACCTAAGCAATTAAAATTCAAAATCTAAATTGATCAAAAAACCCATGTTGGAGTGGTGGGTTTGAGATATAGAGAAATTAAAAATTATCAATAAATGATTAGAAAAAATAAAAATTAATTTTTTATTCATATGTTTAGACATAATTCAAAATTTAAAATTGTTATTATTAAAAAAATTTTATCATTTATTATTTTTTATTCGAACAAATTAATCTTAAATTATAGGATGAACGAAGATGCTTTTGGTTAAAAAAAAAAAGGAAAAAGTTAAGAATTAAGAGTTTGTTGTGTAGATATTGACTTGAGGGAGAACAAGTTGCTAACAACGGCATGTGGGTGGAGGCTCGACGAGGTTGGTCCCAATCTTTTCGTTTTAGGTCACGTTTCGTGGGGAGAAGGGCCAATCAAGTCAGTTTCTTTGTGTTGCGTGAATGTGAACAGGTCCGGCTGACGAAAATTGAAAAAGAAAGAAGAAAACAGGGGAGCCCAGCGTGAATGCAGGAGAGGAGAGTCACGCACGGGATACACGAAAGACGGCTTGGAATTTCAACAAAAACAGAGATTGAGATTCCATTTTCCCTTTAGTTTTAATAATTTTAGAAAAAAAATTGTGAAAAACAAATAACACTGATTAAAATTCTGATAAAAATTATATATGAATTTGATAAATATAAAAATGATTTTGTTTTTAAGGTATTAACATGAATTATTATGCGATAATATTTATACTTTACACATATTTAATAGTTAATACTAAACAACTGAGACACAATTATATGAATTGCATAATATAATCTTTCAAAAACAATTGCCAAATATAATTATCTTTTCAGTTATTTTTTAATTTAAGAAATGAAAATTTGGAATCATATTTAAACACTAGGATCATAATCAATTATTGGCCAAAGAAACTCTTTAAAATATAAACAGTTCGATTTTTTTCCTTCATTGTGCACATAATAAAAAATATATACCCTGCTCATTTATACGCACACCCTGCTTGAATTCATATGTTGATAATCCTGAAATTACTGCACAACTTCTGCCTATATTGATGCAATTATAACTAATGCCTAACTTCACGAGTTATCAACGGCTTGGTTAATTCTGTCATAATCTCCTTAGTTAAAAGACGTTGATTTTTTGCTCAAATTGAAGGAATGAAATTTTATTAAAAGTTAGCAACAAGTGATTGAAAGAACTAGAAGTGAAAGTAAATTTTTCCTTTAAGTATTTGGACATGATTCGAATCCTAAATTCGTCATCATTGAAAAGACTTGACCGTTTATAACTTTCAACTCAAATAAGTTTAATCTCAGACTGTAAAATAGATAAAAATACCTGTAAATACATCAAAAAAAATTTCTATTAAAAGTTCATTTCAAGCATTAATTCAAATTCAAATAATTATTTTTTTATTTTTAAAATGTAAGAACTCTGCATATATCTATAACTATCTTTTAAAGTAGTCTTCAAATTTTATTATTCATTTTGAGTCTCCAATTTGATGTCAAATGTTGCATGTTGATTGGCTCTAGAATAAACCGAGCAAAAGATTAAAAAAAAACTATATATTAAAACGTTTCTTTTTTTCAGCTTTTTATTTTTTTAACTAGATTTTTTAGTACTATTCATGCTAAATTTTAGTTTCGTCACATATCTCGTGTTTATTGGTACAACTTATTTTAAGACCCTTTAACATTTTTCAAAATTTTGAGGGTAACAATAATTTTTATATTATCGATTTCTTTTAGATATAAATCTATTATCGCCGCAATTCTCTTAAAGGTAACATGAAAAATTTATCAGTTATATATAAAAACAGTTTCAAATGATTATTGGCTATTACGTAGTAAGTTTTTTACTTGCCAGTATTTTTTAAAATATTTTTATTAATATTTAATAATCATGATAATAAATTTTAAAAATATTAAAACAATCTCCAAAGAGATTGTTTAAATGATAAATAATGAATGCTTAATAATTAATTAATACTTACAAAAAAATGTAAGTTTCATATTTTTAAATAGATCCATATAAATTACACTAGCAAATGTGTTTATGTGATTTGTAAATGATTAAATTTCATATATTTAATTTTGATAATTAACAAAACATAAACATTTTAATATTATATATTAAAAATAAAAATATTTAAATAAATAATTATTTAATATTATTTAAATTGTAAAAATGTATAAACATTGATATTCGATATATCTTCTTTTATTACAATAACACTACTAAGAGCGAATCCAATATTTGTGTATGTGTGTACAAAAGTTGCAACTTTTATATTATTATTTTCTCAAATCAAAAATTTTTATCACACATATTTTTAAATGAAAATGAAAAAAAAATAAAAGTTTTTGTATATATTTTTCTCTCATTTTCAGAACCTGTCATCCAAAGTGATTTTTTTTTCTATTAAAAGACCCAAAATGAAGACAAAAGAAAGATGAACACAATTTTTGTTTAACCAAAAAAACCTCTTTTTGGGCACTTTCCCGGGACATGGAGAATAGCCAATTGAACTCAAACAGCCACCTTTGACAAAACCCTCTTTAGAATCCCACCCAAAGTTGAGGGTAGCTTTCTAGATTCTGGAGCTGCAGCTTTTTTTGGCGGTGCAGTACAATTCTTGCACGATGGATAAGCTTTTGTCCCAAAATAGAGAAAAATTAACTAGGCCTATCTATGACACTTACTAGGTTAACCGAAGCAATTTTTTTTGTAAGTATAGATATCTTCATTCGTTTTACAGTTTGAGATTAATCATGTTCAGATTAAGAGTGATAAATAATAAGGCCCTTCCAACAGTGGAAACTTCAGGACTCGAACTCTATCTAAATATTTGAAAAAAAATCCACTTTCACTTCTTCCAATCACTTACTGGTGTAACAAATTTATTTAGGTCTTATAGTTTAACTTCAGTACAAAGTGAATAACAAAGCATCAATCTATCTACTTCTCTTTTGTTTTTTGATTCCCCCAACGGCTTGTTTACTGTTTGATAAGCTTGGCTGTTATATGCCAAGAACGTTGCTTGTAATTCCAGTAGGGGATAATTTTTGTGTTTCTTGTTTCTGTTTGATAGTGGCTCTTCTTTCCACCAAAAAAAAAAAAAACAAAGCATTTATCCTCTTTGTTTGTTTATCATTTCTAGCAACAGATTTTGAATTATCTACTTTGATCAAACAATTTAGTTAGGTCCATTTGGATTGAATCCTTATCCCGCCTTATTTTTTCACTGGATCTCTTCAGGTTCAGTGCGAAAAATTCCCATCTACTGGATTTTAAAATTACAAAATTATTTCTATATTCATTTCAAATCTTTTTTTTATTTTAAGGTTTTTAATTATATGTTTATTAAGAGTATAAATAAATTTATATGTACGTCTAAATCTATATATATAAGCCATTATTTAAATAAACATATGTGTAAATAATTTTCAAATATTACTTATTAAAAATTTAATTTATTAAAAAATAATTATTTGATATATAATAAGTTTAATATTTTTTAATTATTCATTAATTTCACAAAGATCAAATATATATTATAAATTCTATTATATATAAAATATTAATCTAATATCTTTAATTGTTATTTTTTCTTCTCACTATTTTTTACCTCAGCGTTATCGTTACATTTGCATTAAACATATATCATACCACTGATTTTAGTTTTTTTTTTTGTCAAAATTCCTTGATATCTGAAGGTCACTTTAAACCCCAATTAATTTGGTATTAAATTACGATCGGATCTCGGACAAAAAGTTTTTTTAATGTTATTTTTTTCATTTATAAAACTAAAACTTGAGACTTTATTTAAGAGACACCGAACTCTTTTTGTTCAATCCGTTGAAATCACACCACTGATTCCAGTCTCATTACTATAATACCAACTTTCACCATTACGGAAGCTAATATCACTGTCAATGACAACTGTTTTTAATGTTATTGAACAAAGGCCCCATTTGAACCCAGATGGGGTTGAAGTGTCGCAGTCTGCATTTATGTACGAGATTGAGGTCTAACTTAATCTTTAACCAAATCCTATGTGCATTTTTTTTGTTCATTAGTTTTGACTTTTTTATGTTTGTCCATCGGACTTGGAATGTTTCGCAGCCAAAAGGAGGCAGGCGCCAGAGAGTTGGCTGGCAGGCAAGGCTTTTTTCTAAGCTAAGTTGTTTACAGTGACAGAAATAGGCTGGCAAGAATCTAGCAGATTAGCAATGACATTGACTCTGCCATTAGTATCGGCACAGGATGTAGACAGAGCTGGCAATGAACTGGGCTAGAGAAGTGCGCCTACTGCCAACTGGAGTTTGACTCAGGAATTCGAATTTTAAGCTCAGGTTCCTTCAAGGAAAATGAGTAATCATCTTTTGTTGGAACAGGAAGAGGACTAAGGCCTCATTTTTGTTGTACTTGCACATGGCAAAGCAATTTTTCTTGAAAAAAAAAATTATGAAAATGCTTAACATTAATAAGCTAATATGAGGTTTAATCGAATTAATTCATGTAGTTTTTTTTATTTTCAATATAATTAAGATTTGAATTTCAATATCTACATAATTTTTTTCTTATTTTAGACTCTAATTTTCTTCATAAAAAGTGTTATTTTTTTATGCATATTTTTTTATTATTGTTTATTCACTATGCCTTTATAGGCGGTAATCTTTATACAATGACAATGAAATTTAAAATCTCTGCACAAAGTATTTTACACTCATCAAATATCCTTTGAAGTAAATAATTCAATATAGTGCTTCCAAACAAAATAAATAGCAATTTTCTTATTCAAAGTTGAAAGGATAGAAAACAAGTTCTTAAACTCTGTCGTTGATGCACTTTTTCTTATTTTGATTAGGCAAGTGCTTGTGTTTTGTTGCTTTTGATTAGCTGAGAGAATCGTTTCTTTGGAATGGAGTTGAGAATTGAGAATCCACTTCCTAGAGAGATACAGCATAGAGCAACGATAATTACAGCAATTGAGTTGCAATTAGCAACAATTTTGTTATAAAAGTAGCTGATTAAAAGTATATCAATCAAATGAAAATCACAGCTGTAGCTGTGCGTAGGCAAGTGGTGGATAGTTTATGCACATGAGCCAGAAAGATGTTGGACTATTTTGTTGTTTTCTTTTGACGGACGAGAAGATGTTGGTTTCAACTTCTTCTCTGTGACCACAGAGATGAGCACTAGGCATTGGCTGCAGCCTCCTCTTCAACCATCTGTGACACGGGGAGAAGGGTACAGATGACATTGCGATCACCATATACGTTGTCAACACGTCCTGATACAGCAATGCAAAGCGTTCAGTTGTCAGCATAACTAAGCAGGCTAAGAATAAACATGCAAAGTCTAGCTCAACATGGTGCTTCAATATTATGCTGGCCAAGCTCAGGGTAAATCCATGCAATATTGTAAATGTTCCTAGAAAATGATTTACAAGTCATCAATTATGCAACCAAGTTCATCACTGTGCAGTTAAACGTTTTAAGAATAACAAATAACTTCTATTCCAATGAGATTAATCTACAGTTCAGAGGTCGGTCTATATTTTGAAATTCCAAATAGTAGTTCTCTCAAGGACATGAACGATGATGACATATTGAAGAAAGCAGCAATATGTGTCTTTTTCTGTAAGAGTTAAAAAGTGCAATTAAAGGCAACTGAGTTGGAAGAACAACAGGATGTTCACACATACCTGTAGTAGGCCAGAACTTAGCAGTACGAAGCCAGGAAGCAGGGAAGGCAGCATATTCCCGAGAGTATGGCTTTGTCCATGCGTCTCCCATGAGCAAAGATGGTGGATGAGGAGCTCCCTGCATGTGAATAATTTAGACAATCACTCTGAAAGCTCGAATAAAATCTATGGTTGCAGTAGAAGTTACCAAATCGGAAATATATCAGTCGTTGCTTATTGATATCTAAAAATGAGGAAAAGATGTGGTAAAGAGACAAGCCATTTCACCTTCAGAACATTGTTGTGGATATCAGCATTTCCATTCTCTATTTGAGCAATTTCTTCCCTAATAGAGATAAGAGCATCACAGAACCTATCGAGCTCCGCCTGCAAAAGATATTGAATATGGACGTGAGTGAGAGAGTGGAGGAATACCAAATGTGGGTGGAGAGAATGATAATTGGAGAATCATACCTTGCTTTCACTCTCAGTAGGTTCAATCATGAGTGTGCCTGGAACAGGCCATGACATTGTAGGAGCATGGAATCCATAATCCATAAGACGTTTGGCAACATCTTCAGGCTCTATTCCAGCAGTATTCTGAAGCGATGGTGGCATGCAATCAGTAGCGGAAACAAATAGAATGCTAAAAGAGAAAAGGTTGAAAACGTTGTATGTATAATTACCTTAAAGCCTCTCAAGTCTACAATGAATTCATGAGCAACTGTTCCATTGACACCACGGAAAAGAATGGGGTAGTGGTTCTGAAAACCCAAATCAATTACCAAAAGAGAAATGAGAAAGTTGAGATTATAAAATTTTTGCATAGAAGCAATAACACATAACCTCAAGCTTGAAATTATTACTGTTATTTCACTATATTAAACACCCTTTTTTTATATAATTATAACAAAAAAGGTAAAAGAATTAGACACAATCCTCAATAATAAGAAAATTGAAAGGTTAAAATTTTTGACATTCAATTTGGAGTTGTATAGCCAAGGCACAATATGTCTTACCATATAACACAAGTTAAAGCATAAACGAGCAATTTACCATCATATTAAGAAAAAGCCAATCTTAAAGATCTGTCATTTGCTAAAATGGTAAAATGGAGGTCATGCCTTTTTGTGAAGATCAACATGCATTTCGATTTCTACAAATTATAAGCACAAAGTTTCAAGGAAAAAAGGCAACCTCCAAGCATTTTGACATGTAGTTTGCATTCAAAATAGCTATCTTTGAAGCATCAGTGAGTCCCTTAGACCCCATCATGGCTATGTAAGTGTATGATATTGGCAAGATAAGGGCAGAGCCCCAAGGTGCGGCAGCGATGGTACCAAGAGGGTGTGATTTGTCGGGGGCTGGAATACCTCCAGTAGATACCTACAGTAAGATTGCAAAGTAATCAACACTGGATGGAAAAGATATTGCTGCAGAAGAATTCACCAATAAATACCATTTGTAATGTGATGTCAGTGGTAGATGGTGATCACTGACAGCCATTGCTAACAACATATGAATCATATGGTCATAAATTCAGGCGCAGATATGTATATAGATTTATGATGACTACTGTTAATTAGCAAATTCAAAGATAAGTATCAGATATGAAATCCAGTCCAAACCAACTTTTAGTATACAATTCTTTCGGGTGAAATACATAAACCCCCCTATGTTTATACCAAAAAGACACGAACCTCCCTCTAGTTTCAAAATACCAATATTCCCCCCTTTAACAAAGTTTAAGACTTAAAATTTAGGGGTTTTTAGTTTGGGGATTAGAATTTAAGGGTTATAATTTATGGTTTATGGTCTTTTGGGTTTAAAATATAAAGTTTAGTGTTTATGATTTTTGGATTTAAGGATAGTGAAAGGGGGGAAATTGGTAATTTAAAACTAAAGGGGGGTTTGTGTCTTTTTGGTATAAACATAGGGGGTTTTATGTACTTCACCCCAATTCTTTCCCATGGATGCTTAAAGATTCATATGATGAACATGAAAAAGCTAAAGAAATTTGTGCATGTACACGCATATGTATGTATCAGGGAGTGCATACCACAGGATGTGAAGGCAGAAATGGTGCTAAATGCTTCTTAACACCAATCGGTCCCATGCCAGGTCCACCACCTCCATGTGGAATGCAGAATGTTTTGTGGAGGTTCAGATGGCAAACATCTGCTCCAATAAAACCTGGGCTTGTCAAACCCACCTGCAAGTACCAAAAAGTTCAACAATCAAAGGTGAAGATTTCATGGCATGCTTGAGAAAGAGAAAAGAAAAACACAAAAGGTTTAGACCAATGTAAATTGAAAGATATATGCAAGAAATCTCATTGTCACTAGAATTTTGACCGCATTTTTCTGTGGGCAAAATTTTTTTATTTGAATAAATTTTATTTTTGAAAAAATTATACGTTTTTTTCTATATTTAAATGTACACAAAATGCTAGCATCAATATATAATAAAATCATTCACAACATTATTTAAATATTAGTAATTCACATTAACTAAATATTTTTATTTTTGTTCATCATATTGATCATATCATTGTTGATATAACAGATTAAGGTTTCCATGAGTTTACTTCTATATATAGTTAATTAATTGAAATGTAAGGCAAAAGATGAAATTAACACTTGATAAAAAATAAAGTTAAACATGAGCATGATTTCCATGCATCATATCATTTCTCATAAGATAAGTACACCAAGCATAGAATAAGAAAATACTTCAAATGTATAATTCAATCTTATTTTAATTCTTATACAAACTCAGTTTTAAAGCTATCATAAACCTTGCACCCAAAAATAGATATCATAAATCTATGGTGATATATTTTTTACACATCAAGTTATACTATTCTTTCATCTATTGATGTCCCTTTTTTTCATAAACTTATGGTGATAAATATTTATACAAATTCAGTTTTAAAGATATCCTTTTCAGGGTATCACATCAATATATGAAATGATGAAAATGTTATAATAAGTAAAAAAGGAAAAAAGACCTGGGCATTCATGTTAGCTCCGTCCATGTACACTTGACCTCCATTATCATGGATTATTTTACATATCTCATCAATCCCTTCTTCATACACTCCATGGGTTGAAGGATAAGTAACCTGAAATTGAAATATAAATTGGATTTACATGAGCAACTTCCCGTCCTTCAACAGAACCATGGTGAATGTAATGATTCATACCATAAGAGCAGACAACTTGTCCCTATTAGCTTCAGCAGCTTTCCTTAATTCTTCAATGTTGATGTTACCCTTGGAATCAGTTCCAACAGAAACAATTTTCATTCCACACATAGCAGCACTAGCAGGATTTGTCCCATGTGCTGAAACAGGGATGATACACACATTCCGGTGATGGTCCCCTCTTGACTGCAGTATTCATCCGGAGTAAGTGTCAACAAAATTGATAGAAGCGTTGTATAAGTAAAAGGATTTCCTTTTCTTTTAGTGAAACGGATTATAAGCTTGTTAGTGTAACCTTACCATATGATATGCACGGATAACCATAAGTCCAGCATACTCACCAGCAGCACCAGCATTAGGTTGCAAAGAGAAAGAGTCAAACCCAGTGATGGTGCATAATAGTTCACCCAAATTATTGAACATTTCCTGATAGAATAGAAAACCATAATTAGCCAATTTAATAAATATTAAACTTATTCTTGAGTAATGAAATTTAAAAAAAAAAAAGCATCAGGAAGTATTAGGTAAAGAGATATTTGCAAATAAGCACCTGATAACCCTGAGCCTGCTCAGTAGGGGCAAAAGGGTGTATATCTGTGAAACCAGGCCATGTCACAGGCATCATTTCAGTTGTGGCATTTAGTTTCATCGTACAAGATCCCAATGGAATCATACTGTGACACAATGAAAGATCCTTTGATTGTAACCTATGAATGTATCGAAGCAACTCATGTTCTGTATGATACCTGAAAAGAAAACAGACAAAAGTGAGAGTGGGACATTCGATTTATAATTTACAAGTAGTTCGTCTTTTCATGAAAGTGCCATACGTGTTAAAGATTGAATGGGTAAGATATGGGCTCTGTCTTAATAGTCCAGAAGGAATTGCATTCCCAACTTCTGGTGCAAGAGACGCAGCAGTGAATGAGACCTGAAAGTTTAGATAAAGGTGATCGTAAGTCAAAAGGCAAAAAACATAAGTGTGAACATTACCACTATGGAAAAGACCATTAGCACTCACTGGTTTGCCTCTAGCAAATACTTTGAAAAGCTTGTCCACATCTTCCAAAGTTGTTGTTTCATCAAATGAAACAGTGATCTATAAATCAACCAAACTCCTGGTAATTTCACAATATATAGTAATATTTGACCAAATAAAACCATAGATGCAATCACACTCACAGTTTTGGCATCTAAAACCCGCAAATTAATTTCACTTTTGTAAGCAGCATCAGCAATTGCATGGGCATCAGCACAGGAAACCTTCACAGTATCAAAGAAGGTAAGGCCCTGGACTTCCACAGTGCCAAGTTTTTTCAGTCCCAAAGCAAATGCCCCAGCAAGACCATGGACACGTTGCGCTATGGCTTTTAGGCCCTCAGGTCCATGATAAACAGCATACATAGCAGCCATGTTTGCTAGTAATGCCTAGATAAACAAGATATCAAATCAAACAAAGAAAAGATAATTCATTCAAATAAAAAGGATCGGCTCTGTTAGTCTAGGAAAAGAGAAATATGTACTGCGATCATAGCCCTTCAAAACTTTTAAAGATTAGCATTTCAAGAGCTTTCTAAACCTCTATAGGAGTAGTTTCTATGGGAAAACACAGAATTAATCAGATCAACAATGAATCTCTTACTTGAGCTGTGCAGATGTTACTAGTAGCTTTGTCCCTGCGAATATGTTGCTCCCTGGTTTGCATTGCCATACGCAAAGCAGGCTTCCCTGAAGAATCAACACTAACACCAATAATTCGCCCTGGCATCAACCTTTTATACTCTTGGGAAGTAGCCAGAAATGCAGCATGAGGGCCACCATAGCCCATCGGCACCCCAAACCTCTGTGCTGAGCCAACAACAATGTCTGCTCCAAGTTCACCAGGGGGCTTCAACATTGTCAATGCCAACAAATCAGTTGCCATGACAACCTTAACACCCTGAGCATGAGCATTCTTAACAAACTCTCCGTAGTCCAAAATCTCACCCTCAGTACCTGGATACTGAACCAGGACCCCACAAACATCACCAGAGCTGTAATCAATATCCTTCAGATCTGCAATAACCACTTTAAGATCAAAACCATCAGCTCTGGTCTTACAAATATCGATTGTCTGTGGGTGACAATTGTTAGCAATAATAAAAGTCTTCTTCTTTCCTTTCAGTATATTATTACACATGGCCATTGCCTCGGCAGCAGCAGTTCCCTCATCAAGCAATGAAGCATTTGACATAGGCAATCCAGTAAGATCCGTAATCATAGTTTGGAAATTAAGCAAAGACTCAAGACGCCCTTGAGATATCTCAGCCTGATAAGGAGTGTATTGAGTGTACCAAGCTGGATTCTCCATTATATTTCTCAAAATCACAGGGGGAACATGAGTGCTATAATAACCCATTCCAATATAAGACTTAAAAATCTTATTCTTTGATTCCAAATATTTCATGTGTTCAATCATTTGGCTTTCAGTTAACCCCCCATCAAATTTGGAAAACTTCATGGAATCAATACGTATAGCTGTAGGCACAGTTGCATCAATAAGGGAATCAAGGTTATCAAATCCACACGACTGAGCCATTTTGGTCTGCTCTTCGGGGGTTGCAGAGTTATGGCGGGGGGGAAAAGTATCACTTGGTTTCAATGCCTCAACAGAAATGGATCGAATTTGTGACCCAACACCAAAACCGACATTGTTTGACACATTTCTAGCCCCTAATAAATCTGATCTGTTATAACTCTTGGAACCAAATGGTGACAGTGAAGACACATACCTTGAAGGTGTGTAGCAAACAGGTGATCTAGAGCTCATTTCACCATTGCGTGATTGCTTGGCTTCATTAACTAAACGTTTCAGGATTGCCCTGTTTGCCACCCTCCTTGCACGCTCCATGGAAGGGTTTTTTTTTTTTTTTAAAGTTCTAGTAATGGAAATGCAAGGAAGAAAAAAAAGACTTGGGTTGTTGAGCAAAAAGGCTAAAGGTTTTTTTTTTGTTTCATGAAGTGAGTGAGAGGAGACGAGGGTTGGTGGAATTGTTTGGTAAAATTTGCCTTGTATATAACTTCAGATATTGTTGTGCTTAAATAAATTAATACCTAAAATTATAGAGTTATTATTTGTATGAAAAAAAAAAAAAGAGGAATTTTTTGGGCTTGCGGTGGTGTGGTGATGGCTGGTGGCTGGTGGCTGGTGGGTGGGTGACTCTGCACCTACAGAGAAAAAGACAGATATCTTTTTGAGGATAGAATACATCAGAGTCTGCCAAAAGAAAATCAGAAATCTCCAAAAGAAAATGAATGGAAGTAATTGCAGGAAAACAAATTGAGTTTCAATGGATCACATTTCATTTCACCCTCTTCATTCAAACAAAATCCAGAAATAAAAATATCATCTTTTTTATCTTGCTGTGTTTTTGAATGAAGCTGGGAGATTCTGTGTTGGCAGAATCTCTTTCACAATCTCACTATCCAGCTTATCCATCACTCTCCACCTCTCATATAGTCATATGCCTAAAATCCAAGGAGGGATTTTAGCAAGTGAAACTCAGATTTTATTTTTGGATTGGACCACATGGAATGGGGAGCCCTGAGAAACCATCACCGTCTAAATGTGAAATTAAACTGGATTCTTTTTCTGGGTTTGCTGGTTTAGACAGGACCCACTTAGAGAATAGGTGGAAGGGTATAATTGGGACAAGAAATACTGGGATCATCATCCTTTGCGGTAGATCCAGTTTTTGTTCATTGAAATTGGGTGGTTGAAATTCTTTTTAGCCATTGTTGGATCGAATCTACACATGTCATAAGGAATCTACTCGTATAGGGCCAAAGATTTTGGACCTGGGTTCCCTTTAATTTATGACTCAGTGAATATCTACTTTGAAAAACATTATTTTTTTTATTTCGTTGCATTACAATAACCGTACACCTAATTTAATAATTAATTTGATTTTTTTATTTTGAATAATAATTTTAAAAGTTTTTAAAACACGGTGGTATCTGTACTATATATAAAAACAAACCCTTTATGGGGTTAATGTTTGATATTTGTTAATCATGTGTATTTTTAGAGTTAAAAATATTATTGATTCCGGTTTTTTTTTTGTGAAAAAATAGTATTGATTTTGTGACATCTATATTCTTTTTCTAATTTTTTATTTCATTTTTTATTTTTTCCATTTTAAATTTTTACATTAAAAATAATATAATTTAGAATGAATTTAAGGAAAAAAATTTTAAACATGTACATTTGGTTAATGAATTTGATTTTTTTATGAATTTGAACAGAAATATTTTTCAAAACAAAAAGATAAAAATAAGAAAGAATAATATATATACTTATTATTTTAAAAAAAATCTATATCTATATATTAAATGAATCTCTTTTAGGATTAATACCTATTTTATGGATTAGAGCAATGATTGAATTTTTTTTTGTGAAAATATGTGTTAAGATTTTGTTTTGGAGAGCTAAATTGTAGAATTTGGTTTGATAATTTAAAACAAATCCCTAATGAGTTGTTGAGCATCACGTTTATGATACTTATACATCTACTGTAATCAATTTTAAGTAAACAATGTCAATAAAAAAGATAAGCAGTTTAATTTTATTTCACTTTTCTTACGAATATATTCACTTTTTATCTATACTATATATAAAAACAATCCCCTTATGGGGTTAATGTTTGACATTTGTCAATCATCTGTATTTTTAGAGTTAAAAATATTATTGATTCTGGTTTTTTTTTTGTGAAAAAATAGTATTGATTTTGTGACATCTATATTCTTTTTCTAATTTTTTTATTTCATTTTTTATTTTTTCCTTTTTACATTTTTTACATTAAAAATAATATAATTTAGAATGAATTTAAGGAAAAAAATTTTAAACATGTACATTTGGTTAATGAATTTGATTTTTTTATGAATTTGAACAAAAATATTTTTCAAAACAAAAAGATAAAAATAAGAAAGAATAATATATATACTTATTATTTAAAAAAAATCTATATCTATATATTAAATGAATCTCTTTTAGGATTAATGCCTATTTTATGGATTAGAGCAATGATTGAATTTTTTTTTTGTGAAAATATGTGTTAAGATTTTGTTTTGGAGAGCTAAATTGTAGAATTTTGTTTTAATAAATTAAAACAAATCCCTAATGGGTTATTGAGCATCACGTTTGTGATACTTATATATCTACTGTAATCCATTTTAAGTAAACAATATCAATAAAAAAGATAAACAGTTTAATTTTATTTCACTTTTCTTACGAATATATTCACTTTTTAGATATATATTTTAATTTTTAAAGTTAACAATAAAAATCATTACTTGAAAAATCTCCAATGATGAAAATTATTTTAGAATTTATCATAACAAATTGAAAATTTTTTTAAGTTGAAGACTCACGTAATTAACTTTAATAAAAAATAAGGAAGTTTTTACAATTTATTTCAATAAAAAATAATTTCCAATTATCTTAAAAATAATAATTGATTATTATTAAAATTAAGAAGTTTTTTTTAGTTTGCTAGGTAAATGAATATTAATAAAAAAATAATAAGAATATAGATATTTTGTAAAATAAATATTAATAATTATAAAATATAATAATAAATAAATAAAATAATAATTTCAAATGATTAAAAATTCGAGAGAATATAGATATTTTATAAAATAATTTTTATGATTAAAAACATTTGACTCCAAATTTCCAAATGAGATAAATATATCCCTTTAAAAAAATTTAAATAATTTAATGATTAAATATAACAAATTATTTTTTTTATAATTAAATGTGAAAGGTGAGATTACTTGAATTAAAACTTAAAATGATAGCCTTTTTTAATCACTTGAAAAAAATGTAAACATAAAAATTAATTTTTATTTTTTTAATTAATCCACCAAAAAATTAAAAGCATAAAAATTTAATTTTTATTTTTTTTCTTTTTTTTGGTACATTAATTTTTTAATTTAAATATAAGTTTTTAATTTTTTTCACCGCAACGTAGTGCGGAAAACTGACTAGTTTTATATAGGAGTATATACAAATTGCATAATGTAGTAGTAGCTTTTATTCTAGTTTAGGGATTAAAGAAACAAAGAGGTTGTTGGTAGATCTGACAATCCGTACTTATAATTCGTTTTCGTGTTCTGTAAAATTGTGTTCATGTCATATAAGATACAAAAATTTCGTGTTAAAATTCATGTCGACATGAAAAACCAAAAACTTTATTTTTAACATTTAACATATTCATATATGATTTTTACTTAATTTTAACCTGTATCATCTTCATGTATTTTATTTATATCGTTTTTATGTAGTGTCATCATGTTGTATCTAAGATTGTTAGATCTAATTATTGGTTTTTGATTTGCCATGCTAGTAAAACATTGGCAGAATTTTTTTTAAATTTTCATCTTCTAATTAATTTCTTTCTTTGTTTGAACTTTGCTGTGAGAAGTGTTAGTGTCCAATATAATCGGATCCACAAGGTTGAACAAGCCCAAAAATTAGGGTGATATTGAGTTGGATCGGATTGGATTTTGTGATTTTTTTATTCGATTTGACTTGAGCGGATTTTGTATTTTGTGATTCGTATCCAATTTGATTCGATTCAAATTCATGTGGATCAATTATTTGGGTTTTTTGAGGTTTAAGCAATTTTGAGTTTTATTTTAATTTTTTTCTTGGGCATTTAATTTAAGTAACTTTGAACTTATTTCATTTTTTCCTTAGGCTTTTTGTTATATATTAGACTTGAGCTTTTGATATAAATAGTAAAAATTGCAAAAATATTAAATAACAAAGTATTTAAATATAATCCGTATATGAACCGTTTCATATCCGAACTATACCAAATAAATTTGGTTTAATGACGCCACAATTCAAATCCGAATTAAAATTTATTATTATATGAATCGATCCAAAACCCCCAATTCAAGCTAGATTTTTGGTTTCCTTGATTTTTTTCTCAAGCCTACCAATAGTGAGTGAGAAGCCTAATCCAAAGAAAGTTTAGGGACGTGCTTGAAATGGAATCAACCTCAGCCCCCAACTCCTACGAATGAGGCACATGGTTGAGTGGGTACATACTCCTACTAACCCACCAAATAGTACAATGTGAGGAAGGAACTCTCACTCCTGAAAAAACCACCTACTTAGACACACTTTGTGCATAAGGGACATGAGTTTCATGCATGGGTTCCTTCTTTTATAAAAGAAGACTGTGGAAAACTGAGATTTATGTTTTGATTTCTAGGAATTTGTTTCCTAAAATAAAGGGATTTGTTAATCCCATTCTGATTATTTTCTTTCCTATTCTGTTCCTGATTTTCAGGAACAGATTTTTTCATCTTCCTATTTATTTTCCTCTTATACGCTTTATTTTTAATAATAATAAGAGAATTTTTTCTCTCATTCTGAAATACTCTCATGGTATCATAGCAGTCTCTGAACCTCTAAAACTCTTTCTGGTATGGTCATGGAAAAATAGAGTTCATCTTCATCTGATGTTACATCAGGTCCTGAAACTCCAGCCACAGCCATCCAAGGCAGCTCAAATAGTTTCTCTTTTCCCATTACTGGACATAAGTTGAATGGGAATAACTATCTTCAATGGTCGCAGTCCGTCATGATGTACGTATGTGGCAAAGGGAAGGACGAGTATCTCAATGGTAATATTGTTCCTCCCAAAACCGAAGATCCAAGATTCAAAAGTTGGAAGATAGAGAATAATATGGTCATGTCATGGCTGATTAATTCCATGACAAATGAGATTGGAGAAAATTTTTTGCTTTATAGTACTGCGTACGAGATTTGGGATGTAGCAAAAGAATTTTACTCTAGCAAAGACAATACCTTAGAGATTTTTGATATCACAACTAGTCTTCATGATCTTTGACAAGGAGATCTTGTTGTCACTCAATACTACAATATCCTTTCTCATCATTGGCAACGATTGGATGTCTTCGAGGAACATCACTGGAACTGTCCTGATGATGCAAAGAAATTCAGAGAAATTGTTGAAAAGAATAGGATATTTAAATTCCTAATGCGTCTAAACAAGAATCTTGATGAGGTTCAAGAAAGAATTCTAGGATTAAAGCCCTTGCCAAGCATCCGAGAAGTCTTTATTGAGGTTCGACGAGAAGAGAGCAGGAATAAAGTGATGCTTGGAGAATCCACTTTCACTCTAGTTCCTGAAAATTCTGCCTTAGCAGCTCGTGGAGTTCAGCATAATAATGACAATCGCCAAAAGAAGGGAAGACCATGGTGTGATCATTGTAGAAAACCTAGACATTCTCATGATAATTGCTGGAAACTTTAAGGTAAACCTGCAGATTAGAAGTCTTCAAAATCTACAAGTGATAAGGAGAGGCGAGGAAACCATGTTTCAATTGATAAAGGACCATCTCCCACAGAATCCAGCCCTTTCACCAAAGAACAACTTGAAATTCTGCAAAAGATATTCTCACAACAAAATTCTGCAACCAGTATAGTTGGAATGGGATCTTTAGCACAAAAAGGTAATTACTCAAGTGCACTCACTGTAAAATATGAAAAAACAGGTCCATGGATTGTAGACTTAAGGGCATCCGATCATATGACGGGAGATGCCACACTTTTTCACAAGTATAATCCATGTCAACAAAATCTTACAGTGAAAATAGCTGATGGATCCCTTTCTAAAGTGGCAGGAACAGGTCCTATTATTATTTCAAAGGACCTAACTCTACAATCTGTTCCTTATGTTCCAAATCTCGAATGTAATCTATTGTCTGTCAGCAAGCTCACTCAAGAACATAACTGTGTGGCTAAATTTTTCTCTAGTTTGTGTGAATTTCAGGATTTGGATTCGGGGAGGATGATTGGCAGTGCTAAGGCATGCTCTGGTCTTTTTCTTCTAAAGGTTAAGGAATCTCTTGTAAGACAAACTCCTAATGCAGTATGTGTTGAGTCAAAATATCTTATTTCTCATGAAAATTCCAATAAAGATAGTGCAATCATGTAATGGCACTATCGTCTAGGTCATCCTAATTTCTTATATCTACAAAACTTGTTTCCTTCATTGTTCAAGAATAAAAATCCAAAGACTTTTCAGTGTGAAGTGTGTCAATTTTCAAAGCATGTCTGTAATTCCTATCATAGTCTTCCATACAAATCATATCCATTTTCAATGATTCACAATGATGTTTGGGGGCCATCGAGAGTTAAAAATGTTACTGGCACTAGGTGGTTTGTATCATTTGTAGATGATCATACTAGACTCACATGGTTGTTTCTTATGAAAGAGAAGTCGGAAGTATGTCATATTTTCAAAAAATTCAACACTATGGTTCAAACTCAATTCCAAACAAAGATACAAGTGTTAAAGACTGACAATGCTAAAGAATATTTTGAGACAGTTCTAGGAAATTATCTAGTGGGACGAGGAATAATTCATGTGAGTTCATGTGTTGATACACCCCAACAAAATGGGATTGCAAAAAGGAAAAATAGACACCTTCTAGAAGTTCCTCGATCACTGATGTTTACCACCTATGTTCTAAAATTTTTCTAGGGTGAAGCAGTCCTAATAGCTGCCTATCTAATAAATAGGATGCCCTCTTGAGTTTTAAATTTTCAAACACCATGTCAGGTCCTACTTCAATGCTTTCCCAATACCCATATCCTAAATACTCTTCTTGTGAAAATCTTTGGGTGTATAGTGTTTGTTCATATACATGCACAACATAGGAGTAAACTTGATCCAAAAGCTCTCAAATGTATATTTTTCGGATACTCCTCTAATCAAAAAGGGTACAAGTGCTATTCTCCAGTCACTCGAAAATTCTACAACTCAATGAATGTCTCATTTTTTGAATAACAACCTTACTAGAAAGCTAATATTCAGGGGGAGAAATCTAATCAAGAATATCAGCTTTGGAATTTTGATACACTGGATTCATCTTCATTTCCTATTGTCCAATCTGAACATCCTCAATCATCTCAACTTTCTGATCCAATTTCTGTTATCCAGCCAGAGTCATCTCCTGTTGTCCAATCCGAACCTGAATCTTCTTCTCAAATAGAGTTCCAATCACCTCAATGTATTAGTCACACACAACCTGCAGGAAATTCAGAGTTACGTGTCTATTCAAGGAGAAATAAAACTTAAAAAGGGAAAGATTTGCAGCCGTTTGAACAAGGTCATGAGTCTAACCAGGTTCCAGAACCTTAAATTTCACCAAGTAATAATAGCATCAACTCTAATTCTGGCCATATACTTGATGATGATAGACCTATCGCCTTGAGAAAAGGCAAGAGGACTTGCACAGATCATCCCATTTATAATTTTATTTCATATGAAGGACTCTCATCCAAATATCGTGCTTTTGTTAGCAATCTTGACAAAATACAGGTTCCAAGTTCAATTCATGAGGCTCTTAGAATTTCGGAGTGGAAGGCAGCTATTTGGGAAGACATTCATGCTCTAGAAAAGAATGGAACTTAGATGCTATCTGAGTTACCTACAGGGAAAAGTCTAGTTGGTTACAAGTGGATCTTTACGGTCAAGCATAAAGCAAATAGGAGTGTTAACCGATTCAAAGCTAGACTAGTAGCTAAGGGGTTCACTCAATCATATGGAATCGATTACCAGGAGACTTTTGCTCCTGTGGCCAAGCTTAATACAGTCCGAGTGTTGTTTTCACTTGCTTCCAATCTAGACTGGCCACTATATTAACTTGATGTGAAGAATGCCTTCCTCAACTGAGACCTCGAGGAAGAAGTTTACATGGAAATACCTCTTGGATTTGATACTCTAGCTACCACCAATAAAGTTTGTAAACTCAAGAAGTCATTGTACAAGCTCATGCAGTGACCAAAGGCTTGGTTTGACAGGTTCACTAGAGCAGTCAAGAGATTTGGGTATGTTCAATGTCAGACAGATTACACAATGTTTGTTAAACTCTCATCCTCAGGAAAAAGGGCAATACTTATTGTGTACGTAGATGATATCATCCTAAAGGGAGATCATAAAGATTAGATACTTAAGCTCAAAAGTTTTCTAGCCAAAGAATTTGAAATCAAAGATTTGGGCAATCTCAAGTATTTTCTTGGTATGAAAGTAGCAAGGTCAAAAAGAGGAATTTCAGTTTCACAGCGAAAATATGTGTTAGATCTATTGAGAGAGACAGGGATGCTTGGTTGCAAGCTTGCTGACACTCCAATGGATCCTAACTCAAAATTGGGAGATAAGGAAGATAATGCTCCTGTAGACAAAGGGAGGCATCAAAGGTTGGTAGGCAAACTCATTTATCTCTCACATACCAAGCCTGATATCAGCTTTGCTATAAGTGTGGTTAGTCAATTCATGAACAATCCTACAGAAGATCACATGGAGGCAGGGTAAAGAATCCCAAGATATCTTAAAATGACACCAGGTCAAGGATTATTCTTCAAAAAGACAACAAACAGAGAAGTAACAATCTTCACTGATGCAGATTGGGTTGGGTCTGTAACTGATAGACGGTCAATTGCGGGTCACTGCAACTATGTCTGGGGAAATTTGGTCACTTGGCGAACCAAGAAGTAGTCAGTAGTATCTCATAGCAGTGTTGAGGCAAAATTCAGGGCACTATCACATGGCATTTGTGAGGGATTTTGGCTAAAAAGAGTTCTTAATGAGCTGGGAATTCAAATTGCAGAATCTATAAAAACCTTTTGTGATAACCAGTCAACAATCAGTATTGCGAAGAATCCTGTCCATCATGATAGAACATAGCATGTTAAGATCGATAGACATTTTGTTAAGGAGAAGATAGAGTCAAGCGTGATATCACTCATTTATGTCCAGACTAGTCAACAGACTGTTGATATTCTAACTAGCAGTACCATGGAAGAACTTTGATGAGCTTAAGTCCAAGCTAGGTTTACTTAACATCTACAACCTAGCTTGAGGGGGAGTGTGGAAAACTGAGATTTATGTTCTGATTTCTAAGAATTTGTTTCCTAAAATAAAGGGATTTGTTAATCCCATTCTGATTATTTTTTTTCCTATTCTGTTCCTGATTTTCAGGAATAGATTTTTTCTTCTTCCTATTTATTTTCCTTTTGTACGCTTTATTTTCAATAATAATAAGAGAAATTTTTTTCTCTCATTCTGAAATTCTCTCAGAGACCCTTAAAGAGACAAATGTATGAACTCTTTATCCATACAAAAGCTAGATCAATATATTTTCAAAAATTCCTAAAACCCTTATTAACTTAAGCGTCGAAGCAAGTCCTAGTGGAATAAAACACATTGATTTGATTGAGAGTTTAGAGACAGAGCTTAAAAAAGGTCTAGGAAGCCTGTCTCTATGTTTGGCCTCAACTTTTTGGCACCGTTTAAAGGAACAATCATGTCGAGTTCTTAACATCCACAAAGCTTGAAAGATAATATTGTGAATGTTATACCTTAACCTTGAAAATATAGTTATAACTTGTGAATTTAGCGGATTCAAAGGGAAGTCAGGGGATAATATGTAGGTTCCATTGGAAGGGCCGAACCTCAATAAACAATTTATGTTTGATCTTCCATCTCTGAACTCTTTATATTTTATTTTCAAGTTATTGTTTCATTTACTATCATTGAATTGATCCATTATCTACTTATTTATTAAATTTGAGAAATATCTTGGTTTAATCCATACCTTGAGCTAACAAATGAGCTCAAATAATTACATGGTAAAATAATTACATATACATATAGCAATTTGAGCACAATGGGAGGATATTTGTACCTCAAAGAAACCCTGTGATCAAGTGAGCCTTTATTCACTTCTATTTTATCTCTTCAAAAGGCTAATTAGTCCTATAGAACCTTTCTCTTTACGCTTCTGTAGCACAGTTATCTTACTAATTATTGTCTGATAGGACCTGCATAATGTACACTTCATTAGGGGGGTTTTCTCATTTCTAATAGCTTCATCACGGCATGTGGGAAAAGAATAGAATGCTTTAACTAGTTTAGCAAGAACAAACAACAATTACCGCATCTGGAGGTTGCTTTAAGAAACCAACCTATTCAAGCCAAAGAGTATTATCTGTCGCAAGGAGGCAACGTTGGGCTTTTTGGAGCACATGCCTATCTTGTGAAGATCCTTACGTTTGCTAGCCGGATTGCATAAACCTGAAAATATACACTAATTTATTCGCCAGCAAGATTAAACAGACAGATTATATGAAATCAGAAAGTGGTCCGATATAGAAAGCTTGTTGGTTAAATTCTTGTCCAGTCCCAATATACGAAGCATAGCATAAGCATTAGCAAAGAGTAAGATGATATAACTATTAGCAGTAACGAAGACAGATGAGCAACTTCACAAGAGGCGAACTGTTGTATGATAGTGGAATATCTATTTTTCTTTTTCTTCTTCTCCATTTTTCTCTGGACTAATAACATGAAAAGAGTAGCAAGGTTTCTCATGCCAATTTTAAAATTTGCTGTAGTACCATCGAAAAGCATTTTCTTTTTTTTGGTGTAATCACAAATATTTTCGTTTGTTTTAGTGTCTGAAATTAATATTGTTCGGGCCAAAAATGGTAAACAGTAAAACCCTGATAACAGTGGTGAATTCAGGATTTAAATCATGTTTAAATGTCTAAAGAAGAAGTCCACTTCTACTTTTCTAACCATTTGTTGGTCTTAAAATCATTTTCAAGTAGTAATAAATAGAATTCAACAGAAATTCAATAATAGATCCACTAAAAATCAGAGCACAAGGACGTGTTTCAAATGGTAATTAGACATGACAATTTGTGTTTATAATTCGTATTTATATTATGTAAAATCGTGTTCATGTCGTGTAAAACATTAAAATTTAAAGTCAAAATTTGTGTCGATACGAAAAATTCAAAACCTTATTTTTAGTTTTATTTATATTTATATACAATTTTTACTTAATTTTAGCCCATGTCATCCCGTGTCACCTTTGTGTCATTTATTCGTATTTTTTTCGTGTCGTGTCTAGAATTATCAAGACTAATAGCAATAAGTAAGAAAATATGAAAGTAAATAAACAAAGACAGAGATCAAGGTGAGAAAGAAATGAATGTGAAAATGTTCATTGAATATCTAGAGTTCTATGATATATGATACTTGGAATGATATTAGCATGAGATGAACACAAGCATGGGTAAATGCATGATTTTTGGATCCATAGAGTGATGCTATAAACTGCCTTGCTGCTAGGTGAGGGTTGTTCAAGTTCATTTTATTGTAGGCTTACCTACTTCTTTGACTGAAGTAAACCCAATCTTTTATGTTAAAAACTCGTACTCCTGAGAAGAATATCTCAAATAAATGTCGTCGTCAGCTTTGACATAATAATCTGTTTCAAAAAGTTTAAAAACTGCTTTGAAGAAGGCCAATCTGAAAATGGAAGGGCAAAAAGAAAGAAAAACAAGTAAATGTATTAACATAGACGTGATAAAAGCCATTGCTAACATGAATAAGACGTTGCTAAAAATTATAACTTTCTTACGTTTTGCAAGGAAGCTTATGATACTCTTCCTCAACATCCAATCTATAAGCATGAAATTTCTGTACTTTTTCAATCTCTTTCTCAAGCATTGCTATTTTCTTTGTATCTTTGGATTTCCCTACTACAAACATGAAACCTAGAGCCCATTACTATTACCGATCTGAACCAGTCCTGATGAATTATGTACTCAAAGAACTGAAATGTATTCACCATTCAGGGTGGAAACTTCCTACGCAGCCTCAGCAACACAACACTTTTTAGATCATTCTCGAAAGACTACTTTTCCAGAAAATCTCAAATTTACTCATTATTCACCACTAGCAGTACTGTTTAATTACATGCTTCGAACTGGAAGGGTTTACCATCATTGGATTTTGTTTTCATTGAGACAAACTATAGCATGTCTCTATCTATTACACTATTAATATTATACCAGAGACTTTCGCTGCCTTTGACCTACCTCTTTCATAATTTGCTTGTCATATTGGTTAAAGACACTTGCCATCTTATTCTTATGAACTAATGAAATCAATCTTAAACAGCAAGGAATGAGCCAATCTTAAGCAACAAAGATATATATATATATATATATATATATATATATATATATATATATATATATATCTTAAACAGCAAGGAATGAGCCAATCTTAAGCAACAAAGATATATATATATATATATGTATGTATGTATGTATGTATGTATGTATTTAAGCTTAAAAGAAGAGACCTTTATCCCTAGATAAAGAATCTCTTTTTCAAGTACAACTCTCCACCATCACTACTTGGATTCCTCCACTAACAGACTTCAGCATCTTTAGTTCTTTACGGTCTTCTGCTTTCTCTTTGCTCATGCAAATTAGCTACAAAAATCTTTCTCTTTTTTATTTAACGGTTGTGATGCGAGAAGGGACGGAATAAGAGATTGTTTACAAGCCCACAAACCTTCCTATTGAACCAATTTTCAAGCAATTTGAAGACAGATTAAAAGGAAAGCTCAATTCTTTCATTTAAAAGCAAACTCTTTGAACCACATATAAGCTAACATTGTAACCAAGTGTTTATGGAAGAAGAAGAACCTTTTCTGCAAAAAAAGGAAAAAAGAAGGGATGGAAAAAAGAGAAGAATTAGCAAGAATGAACTATCAATTCCCTTCACAATGGGGTGTTGCTGTAACAGATGCAAAATGCCCGACGTTCATCCGTCAAAGGTTACATCATCATTATCTTTTTCTTTTTATTTCTACATTTTCTGCGGCCTTCTTTTCCCTATTGGAAGAAATTAGCAAAGAAAAAAATTTATGATTTCCATTCCAAAAACTAATGCCAAACAAAGAATTAACTACAGACTCCTCTATACTAGTAAAATTTAGGCCCAGATGGCAAGGGAAGCCATCAAACCGGCTCCTAGGAAAAGCATGAAATAAGATACTAATTGAAGTCTAAAATTGCAGCTCATCCTCTTACTAAGAAAATCTGCAGCAATTAGATCTACTAAAGCCATATAAACTAAAATTCCAGCTGAGAAAGAGTCTAAGATGCCTTCAACAACCAGGGCCGCTGGGCTGTAAGAATTATAAAATGAAGCAATGGCGGTCCCAATGCCAATTCCAGCTGGGGTTGTTATGGCAAAAAAACATGCCATGATTGTGGTTGACAAAGTTTTGAATTGAGCTTGGGAGATGCAGCCTCCAAGTGCAAATCCTTCAAAGAACTGATGGAACGATAATGCTGCAATTAGAGGTCTTATTATGCATGGACTGTGGGAAACACCCAGTGAGAGACCAATGATTACTGAGTGTGAAACAATTCCAAGCTCCAAAATCTGCAAAAATAGAAAGCGACATGTTCTTAAGCCACATAAAAATGCTGCAATAATTTTCACCACAGTTTTAGTTCCTCCTGCAGAAACCATTACAACCATGACAACACAGAGACAAAGACAAAGCAAAGTACCTAACATCTAAGTTAAAGTAAAGAAGGAAAAAAAATTAAGAATAAGAAATAAATTAGTAAATTACCTGGGAAACGACGAC
The DNA here is from genome assembly GCA_031772115.1 of Heritiera littoralis. NCBI lineage: Eukaryota > Viridiplantae > Streptophyta > Magnoliopsida > Malvales > Malvaceae > Heritiera > Heritiera littoralis. The sequence continues at coordinate 9,121,225 of JAPDPK010000006.1, read as the reverse complement.
GTGCCTCACTCCACTATCATCTTCGCCACCTCCGAACCCATGCTCATGTCCTTGACTATGCCCATGCCCATGATCACGTTCACGTCCACGACTACTCAGTAGCCCATCGCAGCCATCCTGTCCATGTGGATGGCTATGCCGATGATGAGCTGCATGCGCATGCATCCCAACGATGTGCATGCCCCCACCTTCCTCTTCCCCAAAAACCTTCCCTTCCGCAGCTTGCACAATCCCAGACTCTGAATCAGCCTCTAACGACCCGACCCGACCCTGCTCATCCGTGCTTCCTCTAACCAAACCTTGTTTACTCTCGTAATACTGAGTCCCCACAAAATCCACAAGCAAAGTAACCAAAGAAGCGATCATAGCAAAGAATCCCGAAAATGGGAACTTTGACCAAGGGTATTTTGGCAAGCAAGGGTTCGAGAGAGCATCGCTACCACCGGAGAGCATGTGGACGAAGCCAGTAGCAAGAATTACGCCGGCTGCAAAGGCCTTGGCGGAAACAAAGAGGCTCCCATCTGTACGGAGGAATTTACGGTGCCTGCCAATGAGTGGAATAGCAATGCCAGCTACACCAGCGAGGAGGATTGAGGCTATGGCTATAAGCTTTAACTTCAACGAGGCTGACTCGTCACGACAAACCTCTAGCTCAGAGGATTGGCAGCTTGTGTTGCTCATGGAATCGGTTATTGTCAGCAAAAGGGACTCTTTGTTTATTCAATTGAACAATAGTCAGTCAGAATTGACTGAAACAAAAAAAATATATTGAAACTAATAAAATTTACACCGAATTGAAGAATTTTGACAAAAGTATACAACTTTTTGGAAAAGATAGAAACTGATCAAATTTCCACCCAATTAAAGAACTTTTATAGAAGTAGACAACTTCGTAGCCCAATTGGGTTGAGATATGAAATCCCAGAACCCAAAAGTCAATGTTTTCGAATTTTATTTCATTTGCAAAATTTCGGCAACCCCAGAAAGAGAAAACAAAGAGAAGGGTATTGAAAATTACCTGAGATAAGCCTAGTCTTTGATCCCAAACGATCAAAATAGAGCAGCGGCCACAAAAAGAAAAGAAAAGAAAATAAACATGCTGAATTTAAAAACCAATAGCGAGCCAATCAAAGGAGTTGGAATATCGAGAAGCTAACCTCAATAAAGAACATGGGAAGAAGGTGGTGGCGGGTTCAATATATATATAAAAAAGAGGGGAACAAATGGGAGGGTTTTCCTTTTCTTGCTGTTAGTTTTCAATGACTATGAAATGACAAATCAAAGTGAAGAAGACGAAGGAAGAATCTCTAGGCCCTACTTGTACGTATAAAGATTATGAAGACTCTCTCACAATCAAAAGAAAAAAAAAAGAACTACGAGAGGATATGAAAGATGATGTTGAAGGGGGCAGGGGGAATTATATGCTGCCGCATAGGCATAGCAAGCAGAGCCGCAGAGGTTTGGATGACAGAGATGAAAGAATCAAGAAATGAAAGGAAACAAACATGGAGAGTGTCGACATTGTTTGACGAAAACGAGAGGCAATAGGAAGAGATGGCGTCTACAGTAGCGACCTTTTGTTAAAAAATGAGAGCAACAATGTCGACATTGTTTTGAATCTTTTGTTTCATATTTCTTCTTTTGAAACCTTCCATTGCTTTTTTGTTCTAATAATTATTTTTTTTGAAATTAACATATCTTCTTTTCTTTATTTGCGTGTGGGGTTGGTACGAGAATCAAACCTGCGATGAGAATATATTTCATAAAAAAAATTGACTAAAAAAATTCGGTGTTTAGTACGGTATTGTGCTCAGTAGTTTTCACTTTTTGGATATGTTTATTTACTTGCACATTAACGGGTGATGATGAATTACGAGTGGATGGTAGTGAACTTTCATGTCAAACGACACGCGCACAAACTGTGTTAGCAAACGATTCTATTTTGAGTTAAGGTGGTCATCTTTTGTAAAGGAATTTTAGCACTTTTTGGGGAAATTTTAAGAAATAAGTAGGACAATACCTCTACTTCACATGAATTTTTTTAAAATATATATTATAAATAATATTAAAAATAATAATAAATTAAAATAATTATTTTAAAATATTAATTTATTAAATAAAAATGATAATATTTAATTTATCAATTAAACATCTTATTTATTTTTTATTTTTATTTTTTAAATAAAATAAAATATTAACACAAAGTTAAAAAATTAAATAGACCAAAATAAAAAATGCTTATAAAATATTTAAATTTTTATTCAATTTGATTATAATTTATTTGTCTTAAGATAAATTTATATTAGCTAATCATTACTATCAATTTTTTTTATTTGTTGTAGTTTTTAAGTGTTTAATATTGAATTTATTTATTATTTAATTTCTTTTCTTATGACCTTCGATTTTCAAATTTTTAGAAGTTTTTGATTTGTAGATTTAATTTTTATAATTTTTTTGTGTTTATTTGTACTTAAGTTTTAAAAATTTATTTTTGAATTTTTTTCTTTATACTATAATTTTATCTTTTTTTTTAAATTTTTATATCATTTGTAATATTTTTAATATTTTATTCGAGTTTTTTCAAACCAAATTTTTTGGATATTTGACTTGAATTCTTAAAAAATTTTAATACGTATTTTTAAATATTTGTTTATTTAGATGAATGTTTGGTTTAGTACCTTAAAAAAATTTTTTTTTGAATTTTAATTTTTGTTCTCTCTTTGCTTTTCATTTCTTTCGCTTCTTTTTTTATTTTAACTTTGAAAAAATAATAAGTACTTATAAAAAATTTTGAAATATTTGATTTAATTTTTTTCAAATTTTTTTTGTTTGAACTTTTCACTGTCTCTCATTTCTCTACATAATAAGTTCTTTTTTTTTTATATATTTAGTATTTTAATATTAAAAAAATTTAAAATTAAATATTTTATTTCAATTAAAAAACATCACATATAAAACTAAAAACTACCATATGGCTACATTTATTTTTAATATTTTAACTAAAAAATTAAAACTAATTATAAATTTAAAAAAATAAAAAAATTATCTCTAAAAAGATAATAAAGTGTCATGTGACAGTTACTCACCATTAAAGGATAACTTTTATAACAATCAAAATTTTAGCTCATGCTGTGACAAGGGCTTTATCAAACCAAAATAATATAAAAATTATACAAAAATATAAAAATAATATAAAAATAGAAAAGCAAAAAAAAAAAAAAAGAGACACGTGTCCAATTCTTAACAATAGAATTCTTTTTATTATAGTTATAGATATTATAATATCTTTTATTTTATTTTAATACATTATTTTAGAAAATTTTTATGAGACATGTGTCCATTTTAATTTTATTGATAGAGTTCAAAACTCCATTAATGGCTTATTAAAAATATTTAATTGAATGCTAATAATTTTTTATGGTATAAATAAAAAAAAAGAGTGATTGTTATAAGATTTTGATTTGTTGAGAAAAATATTCCTTAAACCAAACACCCACAAAAATAGAAGAAAGCAAAAAACAAATATAATAATTTTTAATGTGGTTGGCCCAACTAATTTTTATGAGACATGTGTCCATTTTAATTTTATTGATAGAGTTCAAAACTCCATTAATGGCTTATTAAAAATATTTGATTGAAGGCTAATAATTTTTTATGGTATAAATAAAAAAAATGATTGTTATAAGATTTTGATTTGCTGAGAAAAATATTCTTCAAACCAAACACCCACAAAAATAGAAGAAAACGAAAAACAAATACAATAATTTTTAATGTGGTTTGGCCCAACTAAATTGGTCTATAACCACCAAATCAAACTAATAATCAATCAAACAATTACAACTATGTAATTTTTAAAAGAGAAAAATTGCAAACTTCTTACAAACCAAACTATGCAATTTTTAGAAAAAAAAATTAAAAACTCCTAACAAAGATCTCAAAACCTAACTACACCATTTTAATAGCATAAACCTTAGCTATTCTACTGATGTCTACAACTTTTTGGGATACTTTACAAACTAAGCCTGACACATCATTTATAAGGGAATAACCCTTATAACTTTTCTTGCACTTTTGATGTGGGATTCAAGGCAAACCCCAATAAATCCTCCCTTGACTTAAATCCCTAAACTCCACAAACTACTCGACAATATGCAAACTATCCTCAAACTGAAGAAGAACTCCATTATCATCATTGCCATCATCCTTATCATCTTTCTCCAATCATCATTATCAAACTTATAATGGTCATCTTCTTCCAAATCATCATCATCATCATCATCATAGCTTTCCTACTCTCGTAAGATCACGAACCTTTAGCTCTGATACCACTTGTTGGAACAAAATATCTCTCAAACCAAACACTTACAAAAATAAAAGAAAGCAAAAAATAAACACAATAATTTTTAATGTGGTTTGGCCCAACCAAATTAGCCTATAACCACCCAATCAAATTAATATTCAATCAAATAATTACAACTATGCAGTTTTTAGAAGCGAAAAATTGCAAACTCTTTACAAGCCCAACCATGTAATTTTTAGAAAAAAAAATTGCAAATTCCTAACAAAGGTCCCAAAGCCCAACTACACCCTTTTAATAGCCCAAACCCTAGCTATTCTATCGATGTTTACAACTCTTTAGAACACTTTACAAACTAAGCTTGACACATCATTTTATAAGGGAATAACCCTTATAACTTTTTTTTATATTTTCAATGCGGAATTCAAGGCAAACCTTAACATGGTTTAAATTCAAATTCAAGTAATCTCATTTCTTATTTTCAATTATAAAATATATATGATTGAATAAAATATATATATAAGTTGATAAAAATAGTAATTCAAATACTATTTCTTTATTTTTGTTATTTTTATTATAAATTTAACATTTTTTAGTTGTATGTTGTCTTTTGATCCCTATAGAAAGAAAAATGAAATGAACCACTTTTTTTGAATAAAAATATATTGATAATTAAGAAAAATATATCATTTTTATACATAGATAATGAATTTTTTTAATTTTATAAATGGAATTAAAATACTATAATATGTTCTACTTCAAATATGCTATACTAAATTATCACATTTATTATAATGATTTAATTCCAGTATGAGCTTTTATTTTTTTTGAAATATTTATCATGTCTTGTACTGAAATATCGAATATTTTACTAATTTCACATAATTTAACCTTTTACAATTGGGCTGTTTGCAATGTCAACGTATATTCAAAATAAAATTTATCATTTTTATACAAACCCAGAATTCAAATTCTTAAACATTTATACATAAATATAATTAATCTCAAAGTCCAATGTATAAACTAATTTACATCCCAAGTATTATATACATAAAAGTAGTACTGTACGTAGAAGTTTGAATACATAAAGATAACTCATATACCTCAACGAAAGTAAAAAAATCGCTTGAGGGATACCAAAATTAGGTCCTCCAGATGTAGACCCAAATCTACTGCAAATAATCTGGGAGGAAAAATAAAAGGGTGAGCTTATGCTCAGTAAGAAATATATATATATATATATATGAAAGTTGATACAACGTATCCTACATGCAGCTCAAATAATATATTTTTCTCACTGAAAATAAGAATTCAAAAGTTAATTTTCTTTGGAACGATTTTCGAAAAAGATATTATAGTGGCTCAGATAACCAAGTTGAGTATAGAAGTGTAACATCCCGTTACCACATCTTGCACGTATTTTTGTACAACTTTACTGGTTGGGCTGTCTGTGATGCTATTAACATTCAAACAATGACAGTAATAATTGTTAAACATTTATTAAAATATGGACTATGAAAATTCTTTTCATTATACCTTATATCTAACATCCCCTTATTGTTTTATTGCACTACAATAGTACTGTATACTTATGTCTGAAATGTAAAAGAGAAGAGACTGTACCTGTCATGTTTAACATAACACGCCTCAGCGCTTTAAACATAGCTATACCCACCTGAGAGCTAATTCTCTAACTCTGTGTCTTTTATCTGTGGAGTTAAAACAAAGGGGTGAGCGATTCATACGCTCAGTAAAGGAAACATATGCTGCTTTTTATAAAGCAAAACTATATGCAACAAAGTATTTATTTTTCCTAACCACAAACCTAGAAGGAAAACAGTGGATATAGTAAACAGTACTCTCAAAACACCATTCAAATCACTTGGTAAACAATTTACTTTAAAATGTAGTAAACAATACATAGAATTTCAACAAATCCTCTCAGTAAACAGAAATTGGTAAGTTGAGACTAGACAACAAATAAATCATGCTATCATCGTTCCCCCTCCCCCTTGCGAGAACGGAATAATCATCCCAAAAAGGGATACAATAGATTTATGGCCACAATCTCTAGGTGGTCCTCGGGTCCACTTGCCAAGTGACCTCGAGACCGCTGATGACTTGGCGGGTCCATCAGCCCTATGATGCCTTGAGGTGCACTCTTTGGTCCATCGACCGAGCCACCGCCCCAGGCGGGTCAGCAATTGTAACGCATGAACTCAGGGCCTAAAGTCTCAAAATAACTTTCATATCTCATGAAAAACTTTATGGAATTATCACACCCATATTATCATTTTCTCAAAATGATTTGATTTCCAAAAAGGTTTAGGCTTTTTGTTTACAAAACACCTTGAAAATATTCCAAAATCTTAACATTTAAAATCTGCTCGCCCATGGTCCGCTCGCCCATGGCAGCTCGCCCAGCGCAGAGAACTTATGTTTGCCCACCCAACTTTGCTTTTAAAATAAGAAAGCAAACCTGGCTCGCCCTTAGTGGCTCGCCCATTAGTCAATTCGCCCAAAAAGGTTTATATTTTCTATTTTCAAAGATATTAAAATGGCTCATTTTTCCTTAAGAAAATACCATTTAAATCTGTTTGCCATGGTCAGCTCGCCAAGCATGGCTCGCCCATGGTCACTCGAAAATGGGGTGAACAAGTGTTTGCCCGCCACCCTCTATATTTAAAACAAAAACACTGGCTCGCCCATAGCTTTCTTAACAAAATGGGTCGCCCGCCCTTAAAAATATAAACGGGATTTGGCTCGCTCGTCAATACCAAATCGCCTAATCAAAATATAAGGGTCGGCCTTTAGCTCGCCCAAATCAAAACAATTATCAAAATAATGCATGTCTTAAAACAAAACAATTTTTCAATAATTTCTAAGAAATTTACTCCACAGGACATGCATTCACTTCACACACATCTCCCTTACCTGGTTTAACGAAGCCTTGCTTCGCCTTGCTTCCTGCTCGCCAATAGCCATTCCCAATTCCCGGCTGCAAAATATTTTATTAAAACGATTAATATTTTCCTTTTTCCAAATATTTCAGTACTTTGGCGAGGCTTAACATTCAACTAGCTCGCCCACAAGTATTCTTTCTAGCTTACAATTGATCAAATGGCTTACAATTGAGAGCTCGCCGCCATTTCTCGCCATTAATATATTTGGAGCTCGCCCAATCATCCAACTCGCCAGGCCAATATTGGCTTAAATGTGGGAGTTCGTCCACAATTCTACTCGCCCAAGGCCTTTTCAAGTGAGTTCGCCCGACAAGGCTTTTTAGTTTAAGGTGGGCTCGCCAATGACTTAACATGTGGCGACCTCGCCCACAAACACACTTAACATTATTTAGTTCGCCAATGATGGCTGAGCTAGCCCATTTATCAGTTCGCCTATGAATTAAACTAAGTTGGGCGACCTCGCCCTCTTGGACTTGGCGAGTTCATATTGCCTACTCGCCCCTTGGCGATCACTAAATTTCAACATGGGCGATCACAATAGTCGCTATTTTCATCATTCTTACACCATTTCCATTACTTTCCTTGATTTCATATTCTCTAAAGATCTATTTAAAACAAGGCTGCATCTATGTTTATTACTTTGTAAAACATCAAAGTATATCATCAAATACCAAGATAACCGTAGAAATAAGGAAGCTCACCTTAACCAACTGCACTTCCAGCACAAAATTCTATTGGCCTTACTTTGCTAATTCCTTTAGCTCATCAACGACGGAGAAAAGGTTTTGCAAATAGATTTTCTTATTTAGCTAACATAAGGATGAAGCTTAGTAAATCAAGCATGGTAGAAATGGATGAAGTCAGAACATAAATTTGCAGGAGGATGGTTTTCGTGAAGAGAATGAAGTTTGCTAAATCGGTTTTCCTTGATTGTTTCTTCTTATATAGCCATGCTGATCCAATCAGAATCCATCACCTGGCCTTTATTCTGCTTCTTTCATCATTTCACGTCTTAACAAGCATTAAAAACCGAAGAAAAACTGCAGCAAAAAGGAACGGCTATGGGAAGCTATTCTCTGCACATTTTGACTTACTTTACTTTGCCATTAATTGTCTAAACCAACTGTCAGGAGAAGCCAATAGTGTGAAGTCCACAGCCTCTTTCCTTGACTTATTACCCCTTATATCTTATTCCTCAACCAATAAGGTTACTTCCTTTATTGACTTTAGCATCCTTACTTAATTTTTTTTCAGCTGTGTGGCGTACAAAGTCAAATTTTGGCTGTACAGTTCTGATTTATTATTTCCAACTCGCCAAAACTAAGCAATATATCAGCTCGCCACCTCTAAAACAGTTCGCCAGCTGCACAGCTCGCCAATAGTCCTTAATTTGCTCATTCTCACTCTTTGGGTGATCATTATTACTTCATTTGAGCGATCTTTGCCCTCTCATCACTCGGTGATAACCTTACAATCAACTTGGCGAACTAACCTATTCGCCAATAACACCATTAAGTCAACTCGCCATCAACCATTGGTGATCATCTTGCCTTGCTCGCCCATTGGCGAGCTATTCCATAATACTCGCCCACAGAGTATTTCACAGAAACTGCTCCATTCACCTCTCAAGTTAAGGAGCTTTCACCCACATGGAAATCAACATTCATATTTATTTAATTTCCATTATAAATTTTATTAAATTAAAGTCTACAGTAGTGTAGAATCGGATCTTACAAGAAGGATGCTTTGAAGCACCTCACTTGTCTCAGCATCCAAGTCCACTATAAGGAATTCAATAATACTATATTTAATCACAAGATTCAATAAAGTTTGCATCAAACCATTTCATAAAGTAATCGAAAAACTTATTTCTAAAATACTCTGTAAATAATATAAATCACTTTTGGATAAACAATTCAAGAAAAAAAAATCACAAAACATATTATATTTCATAAATCATATTATTAATCATAAAGCATATTTAGCATATAAACAAAATTAGAAACAAATCAAAATTAGGAGTACTTGGATCTATGTTAATTAGGGATTTACTACTCCAATAAAAATACAGTGGAAACTAGACTTCACCCAATAGACTCATGCACTATAGTAAACGTATAGCCATAGTCAAGGGGCCATAGTGTACACTAGCCAGGTGACAACTACAGGAGTTGAAGACTGAGCTAGGGTCAACAGCATCGAAACAGAATGGAAATGCATGTACCCGCAGGTAGTCACAGGACCGATAGTTTCAAAATATTTCATAACTAATTTCAGATTGATTCACGGAGATAAATTTAATAAATCATACCTTAAATAAATTTATAAGAATCAAATTCAAAAATTCAATATATTTAAATATGAAAATTCACAAAATATTCTTAAAAAAATATTCAACATTCAGAATATTATATTTAGGTACCACATAAATATATAAAAATATACATGCATTAGAAAACGTGTAAAATCTAGTAAAATCTATTCGAAAACTGAGTTGCAAGTTAATATGCATAAAGTCATATTTAGGAACTTGAATTTCAAATACCAAAAATCATTTTCTTTTATTTTTAAAATATCATGCCAAATGATAACTTTAAGAATTTAGGTTAGCTTAGAAAAATTTCGACAGCATAACTGTTCTTTCTATCTTAACCTCCTGCATGAAAAAGCTTCAAACCATAAGATCCATTTCTTAATTTCAAACCAAATTATCATTTCCTATTTCATAAAAGATAAACTTATCAAATTCATGCAACACGGTATCGTTATGCTTCATACATATATTCCTTACTTTTCAAATTCTCGATGTTTCTCTCATTAACACTAGTTTCACCTTTAGACCTCTGAGCTGCGAATTTACCATACAACTCAGTAAATTTACTATATACATCATTTAAAAAGAATATTTAACTCATTAAATGCTAGTCCATTGTCTATTGTAGCTCTAAATTCAGTCTAATTTCTATCGATGCTAATACTACAACTAGCATTAAACACCTCCATTTTCGACTCCTATTGCCCCTACAATCTTGTATGAATTTATACATTATTCTAGAACCTAAAACAGTGAAATGAGCATGATTTCTACTTCCACTTCTCTTGGCCGAATGGGTTCTAGCTTTCTACACATTACATTTCTTCAATTTAAGCTTCATTTAATGCTTTAAGCTAATTCTACATAATTTCTACATCATTTTCATATGAAGAAGCATCATGTTCTTGCCTCCCTAAGCTTGGCCGAAACCCTTGAGGAATAAATTTCACGACTTCAAGTTGAATTAAGCTTAAATATATGCTTAGACATCTAAAACACATAATAAATAATCAAGAAACCATGAAAAAGTCTAAGCTTTCTACATTTCTCACCTTGACCGAAAATGCTTGGAGACCCCTTCATTATGCAAATGGCACTTTAGCCCTTGATTTGGGTACCAAGATGTAGAGCATCGAAAATTAGAGAGGGTTTATTAAGAGATTTTTCGGTTTCGATAAATTTTTCACTAAGTTTTAAGGATTTTCTCTCTCCTCTTAAGCTTTGGCTATGGGAACATGGAAGAATGAAGAAGATGGCCAGCCATGGTGTAGAAAAATGGATAAAATTCTAATTTTAAAAATATCTCCATAAAAATTACCAAAATGCCCTTATACTTAAAGAAATATTTCAATTTTGCCCTTAACGATTGACTTAGTTAAAAATAGTCTATTCAATTTCAAAAATATTTTATTTAATCATAAAAAAACTCTATTTAACTTGCTCTAATTGTTGGTAGAGCTTTTATTGAGGTTCGGTTAGTTATTTGGGTGAAATTACCAAAATACCCTTAACCATAAAATCGCGTAAATTCTTACTTTTACACCCGATTTATTTCATCAGTCCATATGTCCTAGAACTTTATTACATGATAAACTATCTATTATAGATAGTTGGTCAAAAATCTATTTAGTTTGACCGTTATTCATAGAAATTCTGACGACCTATGGACTTAACTAGCATTTCTTAAATTGTTTCATGTTTCTCGAAAAGTGCATAAATAATTGAGTTTGAGGTGTAGATTCTTACCATAACATTATTTGGCTCTAAATATCAAGTCTGTCAAGTTTCAACTCCAACGGGACACAAGAAAGTTGGTAGGGCCCACCTCCTAATTTCCTTCCATAACTATAATTCAATTAACATATTAATAATGAGTTTATATATGATGCACTGACAGTGTATAGTTTCTATACACTGTCAATACATCAGAGGTTGACACCTCATCATTAGGCTCTTATATGCAAATATAAATAAATTTTTTTTATTTGCCCATAAGGGCCTATTGATGAGGTGTCAACCTCTGATGCATTGACAGTGTATAGAAACTATACACTGTCAGTGCATCATATATAAATCCATTAATAATTATAAAATATCCCATATTCTTAACTATATGGATAATAATCTAAACTCATTAGGGATATGGGATCTCACATATCATGATTTTACATTCTAATTTCAAAACGTAGTAGTATGTTAAACATGAATTATCACATTTTATTTTAATGATCAATATTTGGTCTAGTAGTTGTTATCCTTCCTTTAAAATGATTAGCTTCAAGCTTCGAATCCCTCTTCCCCTTTACCTCCTATGAATAAAAAAAAAGGATTTATCACATTTATTTCATTTGATATATTGTCTTTAGGACATGGATAATTGAACATCCCTTCATTGTCTAAGAACTAGTTTGGATAGACATGAAATTGGTTCTGGTGAGATTAAAAAGAGGATAATATAACTATTAAATATATATTTTTTAATAAAATAAAAAAATTAAAATTAGAAGTAGAATGGTAATTTTACCCTTCTAATTTTTTTTTTATCTTTTATGGAAAACCCAACTGCACGAATATCCACTTGTGCCAATCAAGCATCCAAAAACTGCTCATAAATTAAAAACATCAACTTACTCATGCAAAGGAACAATGCACATGTAACTTTTTTTTTTTTATATACCAAGGAGGTAAGGACTATTTGTCTTTTAAAGAAAAATTCAGGAAAAATAATATTAGACTTAACTCAGAAATTAAAGCTCTGTTTAGTTTTAGGAAACAAAGTCCTTCTCCATTTTAGTTTTCTGGAAGAGTAAATAATAAAGTGAAAAAATGTACCCAAAAAAATTAATAAAGTGAAAACGTGTTTGGTGATTAAAGAAAGAAAACATTTTTTTTTCAAAAATGAAAACAAAAAGAAGAATATGTCTATTTTTAAACGGATAAATTCCTTTATCTATTCATTGGAAAGATATAAAGAAAAAGTAAATTTGAACCTAATTATTTTTAAAGAAAGATAATAATAGTTTGATCAAATTTTAATTGTCAATAAAAAGCTAAGTTGTTTTCACAGTAACTTATAGTGCAACATCTAATATATTATATTATAAGATACATAGTAAATATGATGAGAATATCTACATGATGCTTATATGAATATTCTCTTTGAATAACAATATCTACTAACTTCAAGTCCACCTAAGCCAAAAGGAATAGGTGTGCTTGGTAGGATGGAAAAATAGAAGGATGGAAAGAGATGTGTGAAAAAATGAAAAGAAAATATTTTATGTTAGTGCTTTATAAGAAGAAAAAGTGTGAAGAAAGAAAATTGAAAAGATTGCAATTTTTTCCTTATTAACAAAACCAAATCATCCTACTAAGCACACCTAAAGAAAAAAATTAATGTTTTCAATCTCTTCGTTTTTCCTTCCCTCCAATTTTCCATGTTTCTCTATTTTTTTTCCACCTTACTAAGCAAAGCCGAAATGCAATATTTCTCCACTTTTCTATTTTCCTAAAATCTCTCTTATGCTTAAAATTTCTTGATCGTTTTTTCTAAAAAAAATTATCTTAAAAAAATTATCCTAAAATACTATCTAATCCAAAAATATTAAGGAATTTTAATATTATCTATCTAAACTAAATAAAATATTAATTGATATCTATTTATATTATGAAATAAATAATTTTAATTTATTTAAAAAATATTTTATTAACTAAATTGAAAAATATAAAAATAAGTTATCAATATCATGTATATTATTTAAATATTTAAATTTTTTAAAAATTCATTTATGAAACATATAAATTTACATCTAAAATCTTATATAAATATATAAAAGCCAAAGCTTTTGGTTAAAAATAAAATATCCTAGTGAATAGTTCAAATATTTGGCACATGTATTATCTTAAAATAAAAAACAATTATATTTTTAATTTGCTCAAAGATAAACCTGTTCAAGGGTCGAGTTATTCACCCAAACCTAAAGACCATCTAATCTTTTTAGCAGAAGCTTGGACAAAAATATTAAGCTTGTTAAATGTGCTTGGATTTGAAAATCAAGACCTGTTTAAAATGGGCTAGCCTTGGGTTCATCATTTCAAGATTAAGCCTGGCTCGACCCATCAACTAAAATTTTTTTTATGATTTTTATATTAATGTATTTTTTATTTTTTTTGCACAATTTAATTTTAATTTGCATTGTTTTTATACTTTAATTTAAATTTTCATGTTACTTGTAGTCTTTTTATAAAAATTTATCTAAACTTATTGTGTTATGCTTATTAATTATTATGTGTTTTAATATTTGTATATTTTATTATATATATTTTTTAAAAAAGTAATACTATTTAGGCAGACCTGGACGAATTTGGACTTATCCATTATATGTAGAAACAAACTTGCACAAAAAATTAAGCCTAAAAATTGAGTCGGGTTGAGCTTGGACTCACTCTTACTTCCTTAATGTCTTATGTAAGCCTAGCTTGAATCTGGTCTAGCTCGATCCATGAATAGATCTATAGTAAAGGACAAACATCTATATACATTAAAACTGCAAAATAAATCAACTATCTTTTTAGTTAATTATATGTTTCAATTTTTTTATTGCATTAACTTAAATTAATATACTACCGAATATATTTTTTCAATATTCTAAAAGATAGACATCTATATATTAAAATTAAAAAAAATCAATTATCTTTTATCAATTTCTTTACCAAGCTTTTATCATTGTTAAGTAATTAATGCTTATATGTGTGTGTGTGTGTTATTTGTAATTATAAGAATATTTTGTTATAAAATAATTCCTTTTTATTTTGTATCTATACAATTGTCCACTTTTTTGTATCTATAAGTAATATGTAATATATAGTATAATTGTGAGAACAACATTTCTTATTAGTGTTGAATTTACTGTTTATAAAGTTAGAAATATTAAATATCTCATACCTATTTAAGTGTTGATTTCTTTGTAAGTATGAACAGGAAATCGAATAGTGAGCCCTACTAGATCCCTAGTGTCCGGATGAAAGTGAAACTTAATAGTGCGAAATTTCGAAGCTAAATAACGGGAATGTAAGAATTTGCACCTCAAACTCAATCATAAAGGCATGTTTTGAAAAACATGAAACAATTTGAAAAATAACAATTAAGTCCATAAGCCGTCGGGATTTTTGTGAATAATGATAAAACCAAGTTGACTTTTGACCAACTATCAGTAATACATAATTCTTCATGTAATAAAGTTTTAGGCCATGTGGATTGAGAGAATAAATCAAGTGTAAAAGTAGACACAATTCAATAGTTAGGGCTATTTTGGTAATTTCACTTAAATGACAAGTCAAACCTCAACGAAAGCTTAACTAATGATTAGAGAAAATTAAATAGAGGTATTTTATGATTAAATAAAATATTTTGAAGATTGGACAGACTGTTTTCAACTAAGTCAATCGCTAAGGGAAAAATTGAAAGATTCCATTAAGTATAAGGGCATTTTAGTAATTTCACATTGGAGATATTTTACAAAAAGAATTTTCTCCATCTTTCTCCTACCTTGGCTGGCCATCATCTTCTTCTCTTACCATCCTTCATTAACAAAGCTTAGGAAGAGAGAGAAAGCTCTTGAAAACCCAGTAAAAACTCACCGAAACCAAAAAATCTCTTCACCAACATGTCTAATTTATAGAGCTTTACATCTTGGTACCTAAATCAAGGCCTTAAGTGTCCATTTGCATAGTAAAAGGCATCCTTCAAGTTTCGGCCAAGGTAAGAAACTAAGGAAAGCTTGTGATTTTGATGGTTTCTTGATTTTTTGTCATGTACTTCATGTGTGTAAGCATGTGTCTAAGCTTAAATCAAATTAAAACCATGGAATCTAGCACCCTAAGGTTTTGGCCAAGCTTGCTCCTCCATGAACATGATGTGATTCAATGTGAATTTGATGTAGAATTAATATAGAATAAGTGTAAAGCATAAAATTAAGCTAGAATTGAAGAAAACACAAGTGTAGGAGAGAGAATGAGATTCGACCAAGTGAAGGGGAAGTAGAATCCATGCTCAATTCAATGTGTTTTAGGTCCTAGAATAATGTATAAATTCATACGAGACTATTGGCGCAGTCAGAATGAAAAATGGAGGTGTTTTGACGCTAGTTGTAGTGTTAGCATCGATAGAACATAGACTGAATTTAGGGCTGTAATAGGCAATGTACTGGTACTTAATGAGTTAAATATTCTTTGTAACTGAGTTGTGGTGAATTAACTACGTTTGTGTGGTGAATTGTAGCTCAGAAGCTAGAAGGTGATACTAGTGCTAATGAGCGAAACAATGAGAGTTTGATAGGTAAAGGATATATTTATGAAGCGTAGGGATACTGCTTTGCCTTGATTTGATAAATCCCACCCTTTATGAGATTTGGAATTGATGGTTTTATTTGAAATGATAAACTGGATCTATGGTTTAAGTTGTGTTTTCATGCAAGGAGGTTACGATAGGAAGTGCCGTTATACTGTCAAAATTTTCTTAAACAAACCTAAATACCCAAATGTGTCACTTAGTATGATTTTTAGAAGTAACAGAATGTGGTTACATGTGTTTGGGATTAAAGCTTTTAAATGTGGCATTGTGCATACTAAATTTGCAACTCAATTTTCGAATGGATTTTCACTAGTTTTTACATGTTTCTTGATGCATTCATGTTTTCATATTTTTGGAGTACGTAAATAAAATATTTTGAATGTTGATTATTGAACTGAGAATATTTGGTGAATTTTTATACTTCACGTATGATTATTTCTTAAATTGTTATTTTATGGATTGATTGAAGATATGAACTACTGAATTAATCTCAGTAAACAAACTTAGAAATGATTTATGAACTGTTTTGACTGTTAGCCCCATAGTTATCTGTGGGTACATTTTTTACGTTCTGTTTCGATGCTGTTGTCCCTAGCCTAGTCTTCAGTTCTCACAGTTGTTATCTAGCTAATGTACCCTGTGGCCCCTTTGACTATGGCCATATGTCAGCTATATAGCATAAGTCTATGGGGTAAAGCCTAATTTCCACTATATTATTTTCACTGGGGTGGTAAATCCCTGGTTAACATAGATCCAGATATGCCGAGACTTTATTAGTTTTTGATTTCATTATACATGATAAATATGCTTATGATTTGTTTTGAAAGTGATTTATATTGTTTACGAAATGTTATAGAACTTATTTTGAATGTTTTATGAAACTGTATGTTGGAAGTTATTAAATGTTTATGGAAATTTGGGATTGAATCAAATGTTACTGAATCCCCTATAGTGGGAACTAGATGTCAAGACAAGTGAGGTGCTGCAAAGCATCTTTTTGTACTCAGCCTAGCTATCTAACCCACTATAGTATCTTTTTTGAATTCATGCCAATAATTAATGTTTTCTGTATATAGGAATATGATTTTAAATACTACATGTAGTTATGCGTTGTATCAGCTTTCATATACATATATATTTCTTATTAAGCGTAAGCTCACCCCCTTATTTTCCTTCCTAATTATCTACAGTAGATTCTGGTTTGCTCACGAGGATTTGATTTTGGTATCCATCAGACGGTTTACTTATATCCGTTGAGGTATACGAGTTATGCTCCATATGTTTAAACTATTTATGCATAGTGCTACATTATGTATATTAGAACTTGGGATGTAATTTTGAAATAGTTTCTTAAATGAAATTTTAAGTGCAATTGAATTTATATTTTAGCGCTTAAGTATTTGGATCTTAGGCAAGCTGGGTTTGTATGAAAATAATTAATTAATTTTTAATATATGTCGACATTGCAAACATCCCAACAAAAAATGATTAAAATATATGAAAATAATAAAAATATCTGATATTTGGAATGTATGAATAATATAATATGAAATATCAAAACCATAAGTATTTGTGGTAAAAACATACTTTTTATTTTATTTGAATAATATATTCTTTATTTTGTTTAATTTGTTCTACCGTTAATTGACTTATTAGTTTTTATTAGATAGTGATGGTATTAAGGTTTTTGTTAAAGTTTTTCACATATTTTATATAATTATTTTTATTTTCAAATTATATATAAATATTCGTATAAAAAATGAATACTATTAAACTAAATCATCATGTGTGATATAAACAAATAATTAATAATTCCAAACGTATGTTTAATAGTTTAATCCTATTCATTTTTAAATTAATAAGCTTTTTTTTTATAATTGTCATAACGTATTAAGTTTCGGAAAAAAAAACCTAATAGCTAGACACAAAACTATGGAGTCACCACCAACTATTCTAACCTAGGTGTGATTGGTCACCTATTCAAACTATGGATAAGGCTTGGTCTACGTTCAAAGACACTAGGGTTCGGGAGTACGGTTACGTGTAGGGAAGGATTAGCACCCCTACAAACTCCCATCCTAAAATGGTACCAACTAGATTTAGGTTATCTTTATAATTTTGCTTTGAGTTCATATTAATTTCGATACACTTATGTATTAGGAAAATTTCTATGATTTTTCCATCAATTTGGCTCCAACCTTAGAAATTCCCCTCACCTCAAGATATTTAAGGAGTCTCAATTGACTTTCTTGAACTCCATCGTCGAATCAATAAAATATTTTATGAAAATCTTATTCTTTCTAATTTAGGCTCTAATTTCGACTCCATATTAATCTCTATATTTTTTTAATCTTATTTCATATTATATTTATCTATATATTTTATTTATTTTATTTTATTTATTTAGAGAATAAATATGAATCATGGTTTATTAAAAATTTTCTTAAAAGCGTTCCATCAATTTGGCTCGACTTAAAAGAAATCTTTTCACCTAGAAATTTCCAAGGAGTCTCAATTGACTTTCTTAAAATTTCATCATCGGCATAATTCATACTTATTTCTTATTTTATTTTTACTATACTCTTGTCTTCATGTCACATTTATTTATTTATTCATTTGTTTATTTATCTAATTTTTATTCATATTTATTTAAGCGTAGTCTTTATCTAATTTATATTTTGTTCATTTTATTTATTTATATTTATTTTAATCTTAAAATAAATATGAATTATATTTTATTGAAAATTTTCCAAAAAGTATTCCATCGATTTGGCTCAACTTAAGGAAAAATCCTCTTACCTAGAAATTTCAAGGAGTCTCGATTGACTTTCTTGAAATTTCATCATCAGTACAATTCACACTTATTCTATAAAATCTAATTCTCAATCTAATTCTTATTTCTAATTTATTATCCTTTTTATTTATCTATTATTTTTATTTATGTTCATTTAATTTTAGTCTTTACTAATTAATTTTTATTCGTTTTATTTATTTTATCTATATTTAATCTTAAAATAAATATGAATTATATTTTATTGAAAATTCTCCCAAAAGTATCCCATCAATTTGGCTCAACTTAAGGAAGAATCCTCTCATCTAGAAATTTCAAGGAGTCTCGATTGACTTTCTTGATATTTCATCATCGGTACAATTCACACTTATTCTATAAAATTTAATTCTCAATCTAATTCTTATTTCTAATTTACTATCCTTTTTATTTATCTATTATTTTTATTTATGCTCATTTAATTTTAGTCTTTACTAATTAATTTTCATTCATTTCATTTATTTTATATCTATTTAATCTTAAAATAAATATGAATTATATTTTATTGAAAATTCTCCCAAAAGTATCTCATCAATTTGGCTCAACTTAAGGAAGAATCCTCTCATCTAGAAATTTCAAGGAGTCTCAATTGACTTTCTCAAAATATCATCATCGGTATAATCTATATTTATCTTTTAATAATTAATTAATAATTTTAAACCATTTTTATTTAAAAAAATAATTTTAATTTATAAATTTTAATCTATTCTAATTTATTCATATTATGCAAATCAATTATATCTACCCTAATATATCATATCATGCCAATATTATAAAAATTACATCTCACATCATATCCATTATAGACTAAATCAAAATGCATTAAAAATATTAAAAAAAAGATAATCAAACCTTGTAATCACGTGATCCCTCTTATTCCAGCAATTTCATTCCTTTCTTTGCTCTTCATCTCATGGGTAGCATCAATTTAGTCTTTATTCCTTTCCCATGTACAGCTTTATTCTTTCTTCTTCCTCTCGTTTTATTTTTGTCAACTATCTTTCTCCACGTTGCTTTGTTCAACCTCTTTATTAATGGTTTCATGCACAATTTTGGAGAGCAAAGATTCACAAAGACAACACCAAAACAAAGCTTATTTGACCTGGCAACAAACAGCTCTCAGATTGCGCTAACTTTGAAGTAGTTGGCCTCATTTCTTCACCATAGCAGCCCACGTTTTGATTGAAACTTGACAACTCCACGTCTTCTCCTCACGTTTTGGTTCACAGCGACAGCTTGCAACTTTCAAACGTCTTCTCCTCACGTTTTGGTTCACAGCAGTTCTTGAAAAAAATGCTCACACGTTTCCTCAGTTTCAGCAAATAGCAGCCACTGCTTTCACAATTTCTGTTTTGTCTTCAAGGTTCTACCGTTCTTTTGACTTATTCTGCTCGCTCCAATAGTTTAAAACAGCAAGGCTTTTCCTCCAGCAGAATGATGCAAACAATAAGGATGTAGCAGAGACGATGCTGCAGTGGGATGATGAGTGCGGGGAATGAGATGCCGCACATAGGATGTTTGGGTAGTCTCGGAGCTAGGGACAGAAGTCACGGTTAAATGGGGTGAAGGCTAGACAATTTGGGGTGATGTAATAGGAGGTAGGAATGAGGATGGTGGCTCAGTGGGACAGAAAACCAAGGTAGAGGCTGTAGTGCATGACGATAAAGATGATGACAAACGGTGCGGCCAGAAGCAAATGGCTTTCGGTTTTGACTGGTTTAATAGCCTGAACAAAGACAATGGCAAAGGGTGAAGATAGGCACGATGATGAAGGAAACTCAAGGTGCAGATACTCGGTTTGATGATGGTGATGGTGGTGCTAGGGGGTGGCGGTGAATGAATGAAGATGATCAAGCGTGGCTGTGTCCCCCCCTAGGGTTTTTCCTCCCCTCCACCATCGTATATAAACCCCCCCTTTTTATCATGATTGTTCCTCCTCTTATTAGTCTTAATTTTCCTTGATTTTTTCCTGGTCATTAATCCCATAATCTCAACATTGACATCTTTTCTTTTAAAGCTTTCCATAAACAAATTCTAATTTGATTCTTTTAATTAATTCTAGATTTGTCCAAAGTTTCTAAAACCGAAAGATTTGATTTTTATTCCACAATTTGCAATACAAGTTTGACTTTCCCCTTTTGTTTTGTTTCCTTGATTTTTTTTTGAATTTTCATTTTTTATTTTTCCTTAATAAATGTAAAATATATTAAAAATTAAATTTAAATATAAAAATTGGTCTTTTAATCATCGGGCCTAAAGTCCAAATCTAATCTTAAGTCCAAAATTATAGTTTCATATCCAAAAGTCTAATTAAACTCTAAAAGAGCATTAAACTCATATTAAAATTTATTTAGTTTCAAACTTTGATTAAAAATATCTTGATAAGCCCAAAATATTCAAGACCCGGACAAAATGGGGTGTCTACAGTTGCCCCTCTTTGTGCATTTGCTGTGAAACAGTAATTGCGCAAAGACATAGACAATCCATTTTGTCCGCATTCAACAATTTTGTCATTTTTCATTTCTTTCTCTTCTTTTTTTTTGATAATTGCTTATTCTAAAAGAAATTGGTTCTCACCGTAGAAATGCTCTTTTGACAAGGAAGACCCTGAAACTTAAAAATTTCTCATCTCTAAAATGCTCCTTCGACTAGGAAGGCCCTGAAACTTAAAAATTTTCTCATCTCTTAAATGTTCTTTCGACTAGGAAGGCCTTGAAACTTTAAATTTTCTCATCTCTAAAATGCTTCTTAATATTTCTCATCTCTAAAATGCTCCTTCGACTAGGAAGGTCCTGAAACTTTAAATTTTCTCATCTCTTAAATGCTCCTTCGACTAGGAAGGCTCTGAAACTTTAAATATTTCTCATCTCTAAAATGCTCCTTCGACTAGGAAGGCCCTAAAACTTTAAATTTTCTCATCTCTTAAATGCTCTTTCGACTAGGAAGGCCCTGAAACTTTAAAATTTCTCACCTCTAAAATGCTCCTTCGACTAGGAAGGCCCTGAAACTTTAAAAATTTCTCATCTTTAAAAACGCTCAATTATGCCCAGAGGTCTTATAAATTATACCCTGAGGTTCTAAGGAAACATGCCCGAAGGTCTTACAGGTTGTACTCGGAGATTTTAATAAATTATGCTCGAAGGTCTTATAGATTGTACCCAGAGGTTCTAATCAATCATGCCCGGATGTCTTATAGATTGTACCCGGAGGTTTTGATCTTATCTCATCATTTCAATTCTATCTTCTAGATCATCTTATCATTTCAGTTTCTTCTTTTTGTTATTTTCTATCACATTTTTTCATCTCATCACATCTTTCAATCTCTTTTTCATTATCCCATCATATCCATACCTTTTTAGTTTCCTCTTCTTTTCCAAATTTTTAACATTTTTGTTTCAAAACTTCATACCTTTTTCGTCACATCTTATTCCTAATCCTTCTCACATTTTTTGATTTTCTTTTTCTTCTTTTTTTTTTTACATTTTTCAAAATTTTAGTCACTAATCTTTCAAAACTTTTTATCTTATTGTCTTAACAAACAGTTCAAAAAAAATTTTTTGGTGTAAAAATGCATATAATGAAATGTCATGCATGTCATGAATGCAATGCAAATGATAAATAATGCCTTACCAAGTCACATCATCAATCTACCATATTCCTTTCTTCAAAAACTTGTCATCCTTTAATCTTCTCTTTGCCTTATCATTCAATCTTTCAATTCCTTATCATTCTTCTTTCTTCAAATTTAGCAATCCTCACTCACTCAATCTTTGCATTGCCCCATCATCATCATTCATTTAGTTTTCTTCTTACCCCACAATTCTTATCAACTTAAAATTCATCAATCCAAATCATAACAACAAAATCGTCCCAAACTATTCACAAGAACACTTCACCACTTCTCATATCTTCAAGAAAATTCATGCTCTCAAATCAACCAAATATGGCCCCAAGAATAGTCTTAAAAACACCATCACCGCACTTGATTTCTTTAAAACAAGAACTCGCCCCCCATAAAATCACAAAACTCTCATTTTTCACTTCTTCAAGTTTCTTTTAGAAAATAGAAAATTGCCCCACATAATAATTTTCCAAGATAAAAACATTTGACATTTAAATCTCTTTAAAATTGGTGATTACTATTGAGAACAAATAGAATGAGTCATAACTTGGTCTAGCTGAATAAGTGTATTGATTTGATGCATCAAGGATGTTTGGTTATCAAGAAAGGTTCTATTGATCAACATCTCTTCATCTTGGCTCACAAATGAAACAAATTCCTTGAAAATCAAAATTGCTTTTGTAAAAGTAACTTTCACAGAACACAATCCATTTTAGCATTCTCTTAATTTGTTGATATGTGGACTTTAACAAATGTCAAGACTAGCTATGATGACTCAAATTTCTGGATAAGGATTCAAATCTCCAATCAAATTTTCAAGGTGATGGTTTTTGAATTTCTCAAAAGGTCTTGACTGAAAGCATCACTCCTCTGGTTTTTCTTCTTTCTTGTTACTGCCTTAGCATAGTCACAAACAATGGCCTTAAGTTGTTTCAAATTTGCTCTAGACTGCCCTTACATGGGTTTTCACCCTAAAGCTTCATTCTCTTTTTCCTTCTTTTTTTTTTCTTTTTCTTTTTTTGATTATTCTACCATGCATTTGAGAATTCAAATTTCATTCCAAACTAAATAATGATGATGGTTTCTCAAAGAAAAGTTTTTTGATACAAGCACTACTATTTGATCAAAATGGACTTTTAAGCATGTAACTTAGGCCAAGGTTTAGGGTTTTCAAAGAAAGGATAAATAGGCCCAAATTTAGTGTTTTCAAGGTTTATCGAACCAAGGATCATTTCTTCGATTGTGAACATTTGTCCTTGCCACGCTTCGAAGCATTTTTCTTTTCTTCTCTAACCTTTTATTCTCATTCATTTTTTTCATCCTTTTTTTTTCACATCTACCTTTTTAATTTTTTTCAATTTCTTGTTTTTTCATATTGATTTCCATCTTCACATATCCTTCTTCTCACATTTGCCCCTTGTCATAAGGCATCATTTTCTTGTATTTGGCATAAGATCAATCACGAATGCTTCTAAAACTCCTCTTATGTATTTGCTTCTCCAGTGTGGAGGGTGATCCTTGATCAAGGTTCATTTAGAAAGAAATCAATAGGCTCAAAAGGGGTAACAAAGGGATGATTTCATTTTAGTAATAGGAATATGAAAGATGGCCATTTGTCATATCAAATATTGACACTTCTATTGAAAAATCAATCCTCAAGATGAAAATTTTATTTTGCTTTTGAAATCATTTGAATATCCCTCATGCATGGTTTCACAATCAATTTTTTCTTCTTTTCTTTTCTTCTTTTGTTGTTTTTTTTCACTTCCTTTTTCTTCACTTTTTTTTTCACAACTCATGCCCAGAATGTATCAACTCAACTTTATGAAGGCCTTATACAATGATTTTAATTATCATGGTTTAAAATAGGAAAAGGATATCAATCAAATTAAGAATGGCCATTAAAAGATGTTGAGGTTATCAAAAGCTTGGCTCTTTCAATCATTTTGCCCCAAGGTGTAGTGAAGGATGATTTGAGTTAGAAAGTTCAAGTTATGAGAAAGAATTTTGGGTTGAGTTGTTTGGGACTCTTAGCTTGGCCTTAACATCTATCAAATTTCCAAATACAAAGTCCTTAAGAGAATGCTTCATGAATTGGTCCTTCAAAACAATTCAAAAAGTTTTGCAAATTCATCAATCATTTCATTGCTCATTGCCTTAATGAAGATCATTGACTTCAAAAGTTCATCATGGTAAGCAAAAATGAATGAATTTCGAGCTTGTTTGTCTTTATGGATTCCAAGTTTTCACTTAATCGGAAAGTATACTGGAAATGTAATGTAATGACTAGGTTTATTCATTCTCAATAAAAATCACCAATATTTTCAAAATTATTTTATTTCATCTACTTGGAAAGAAAATTATGGAAAGCTTTCAAAACAACTTGATGAAAATTTCAGGAATCCTGAGAACATCTCACAGTCACAAATTACATATAGGAAACTTGGCTTATGGAGAAGCAGACTTCCATTGTTCAATAAGCTCTTGATTCAAGGCACCACTACTGATGACTTCTTCAACCTTTTTCTTCAATTGCCTACACTTTTTTGTTGAATGCCCAATTGCCCCCATGTGATATTCACATTTGCTATTTGGTTCATAGCTCTTTGCTGCTGGGTTTGGAGTTGTTTTCAAAGGCATAGGCACTAGATACTGGTTCTTTATTAGCAAAGGCAATAGTTTAGAAATTGGAATTGGTAATCTCTCTACGCTGTTTCTTGTCCTTCTTGGATTGTTTGGTAGGGTGGAGGGTGATTGAGGACAAAAGTTAGGTTGAAAACCATTTTGAGGAATTGACTGATAAGGATATGGGCAAAGGTGGTGGGCTTGTTGCATGGGGTATGGGTAATATGAGGTATAACTTTCATACTGCTTTTCATTAGTCACAGCCTGAACATCTTGACTCTCGTTATTGAATGTTGCACCTCTCATTGTATTTACCCATTCGATCTTCCCGCTTTTTATAGCATATTTGATTATCTCACCAAAGAGTACCATATCTGCAAAGTTTTTTTGTGACATTACCAATCATTCTCTCATAGTATGGAGCCCTAAGTGTATTGACAAACAGAATTGTCGTTTCTTTCTCCGTAAGGGGAGGCTGAACTTGAGCGACACTGTCTCGCCATCTCTGAGCATATTCTCTAAAGCTCTCGGTAGCCCTCTTTTACATATTCTGTAACAAAAATAATCGATCTAGTGCCATATCCTTTACATGTTGATATTGAGCTATGAAGGCTCGTGCAAGATCCTTCCATGAATGGATACGTCTTCTATCTAATTGGATATACCACCTTGCTGCGGACCCAATAAGGCTATCTTGAAAGTAGTGGATGAGCAACTTTTCATTATGAGTATGCCCTGCCATTTTTGACAAAACATTGTAATATGGGCTAATGGGCATTTAGTTCCATCATATTTTTCAAAGTTGGGGACTTTGAGGAATCAAACTCAATTTCTCCACATCAATGTTTCCATAAATAGTGCTCCCTTTGATAGCCCTCAGTCTCTCCTCTATCATATCACACATGTGATGCATCTCCTCATGAGAACCTAGTTCAATCGCTTCCCTCCTAAGCTTCTCTTGCATGATGGGGTCCTCCATTTGGGCCTCCACTCTAACGTTAGTGTCTTCATCAACTCCCTTCCCTTTTGCCAAGCTTATCATGATCTCCATCACCTTGGCCATTTGTTCCCTAGACTCTTCTTGGGCCTTGACAATCTCTTGTTGCACCTTTTCAATTCCATCAATTCGTGCCAATTGCTCATTCTCCATTACTCTTTTTTGCGAACAAGTATCGTATGGGTGACTGGTGATGTTGATGGCCGAGCTATCTTCTCACCTTTATTACCATAGTCTAAGTCAAGATGCCATGATATGCAATTACAAACCTATGCATGAGATACATGCTCAATTTATGTATGACCAAAAATGTCTAGATGTATAGGTGCAATGTTCAAATTGACATGTTAGGCATCGCAAAATCAAAAGAAAGCCTCATGTGATGAATAAACACATTTCATCTCTTCATTTTCTTTATTTTGATTTTTTATTATTATATTTTTGAAAAGAAGAAATTTTCCTTCATGTGTCCTGATCCTTGATTATCTCTACATGATGAGCTAGCATGGCTCTAACTTAAGTTGGCCTCTTAGGTTTCTTTATATGCTTGGTTTGGATAAGTCGACCTTCTAAAAGTTCCTATATTGGTCCTTACTGTCGTCCACATGGATTAGTAAGGCACCCAATCCCCACCCATCATAGGCTATAAACGGAAAGGTTCAATTTGAGTGGGAGTATTTCGCTAGCCAATGCGAAGGTATTACCTAACGAGAGCATAAGTACTCTACTCCCTCCTAAGAAAGGGTAAAGCCCGGGAAGAGGGCTGATGTATGCAAATGTGCGTGAAGTGTGTGTTGAAGGAACATGTAATTATGAATGTTTTTTTTCTTTTTTTAAAATTTAACACTCTTAAGATGAATCTAAGATAACCTAAAACCAATTGTTGGCTTAACCCTCTAAGGTCCCCAATGGAGTCGCCAAACTGTTATAACGTATTAAGTTTCGAAAAAAAAAACCTAATACCTAGACACAAAACTATGGAGTCGCCACCAACCATTCTAACCTAGGTGTGATTGGTCACCTATTCAAACTATGGATAAGGCTTGGTCTACGTTCAAAGACACTAGGGTTCGGGAGTACGGTTACGTGTAGGGAAAGATTAGCACCCCTACAACTCCCATCCTAAAATGATACCAAGTAGATTTAGGTTATCTTTACAATTTTGCTTTGAGTTCATATTAATTTCGATATACTTATGTATTAGGAAAATTTCTAAGATTTTTCCATCAATTTGGCTCCAACCTTAGAAATTCCCCTTACATCAAGATATTCAAGGAGTCTCAATTGACTTTCTTGAACTCCATCGTCGAATCAATAAAATATTTTATGAAAATCTTATTCTTTCTAATTTTGGCTCTAATTTCGACTCCATATTAATCTCTATATTTTTTAATCTTATTTCATATTATATTTATCTATATATTTTATTTTTTTTATTTTATTTATTTAGAGAATAAATATGAATCATGGTTTATTAAAGATTTTCTTAAAAGTGTCCCATCAATTTGGCTCGGCTTAAAAGAAATCTTTTCACGTAGAAATTTCCAAGAAGTCTCAATTGACTTTCTTGAAATTTCATCATCGGCATAATTCATACTTATTTCTTATTTTATTTTTATTGTGCTCTTGTCTTCATGTCACATTTATTTATTTTTTCATTCGTTTATTTATCTAATTTTTATTCATATTTATTTAAGCGTAGTCTTTATCTAATTTATATTTTGTTCATTTTATTTATTTATATTTATTTTAATCTTAAAATAAATATGTATTATATTTTATTGAAAATTCTCCAAAAAGTATTCCATCGATTTGGCTCAACTTAAGGAAGAATCCTCTCACTTAGAAATTTCAAAGAGTCTCGATTGACTTTCTTGGAATTTCATCATCGGTACAATTCAAAATCTAATTCTCAATCTAATTCTTATTTCTAATTTATTATCCTTTTTATTTATCTATTATTTTTATTTATGCTCATTTAATTTTAGTCTTTACTATTTAATTTTTATTCGTTTCATTTATTTTATCTCTATTTAATCTTAAAATAAATATGAATTATATTTTATTGAAAATTCTCTCAAAAGTATCCCATCAATTTGGCTCAACTTAAGAAAGAATCCTCTCACTTAGAAATTTCAAGGAGTCTCGATTGATTTTCTTGAAATTTCATCATTGGTACAATTCACACTTATTTTATAAAATCTAATTCTCAATCTAATTCTTATTTCTAATTTACTATCCTTTTTATTTATCTATTATTTTTATTTATGCTCATTTAATTTTAGTCTTTACTAATTAATTTTCATTCATTTCATTTATTTTATATCTATTTAATCTTAAAATAAATATGAATTATATTTTATTGAAAATTCTCTCAAAAGTATCCCATCAATTTGGCTCAACTTAAGGAAGAATCCTCTCACCTAGAAATTTCAAAGAGTCTCAATTGACTTTCTTAAAATATCATCATCGGTATAATCTATATTTATCTTTTAATAATTAATTAATAATTTTAAACCATTTTTATTTAAAAAAATAATTTTAATTTATAAATTTTAATCTATTCTAATTTATTCATATTATGCAAATCAATTACATCCACCCTAATATATCATATCATGCCAATATCATACAAATTACATCTCACATCATATCCATTATAGACTAAATCAAAATGCATTAAAAATAT
The DNA here is from genome assembly GCA_031772115.1 of Heritiera littoralis. Taxonomy (NCBI): domain Eukaryota; kingdom Viridiplantae; phylum Streptophyta; class Magnoliopsida; order Malvales; family Malvaceae; genus Heritiera; species Heritiera littoralis. The sequence goes on along the minus strand of JAPDPK010000006.1, from coordinate 9,092,539 downwards.
TAAAAAAAGATAATCAAACCTTGTAATCACGTGATCCCTCTTATTCCGGCAATTTCATTCCTTTCTTTGCTCTTCATCTCATGGGTAGCATCAATTTAGTCTTTATTCTTTTCCCATGTACAACTTTATTCTTTCTTCTTCCTCTCGTTTTATTTTTGTCAACTATCTTTCTCCACGTTGCTTTGTTCAACCTCTTTATTAATGGTTTCATGCACAATTTTGGAGAGCAAAGATTCACAAAGACAGCACCAAAACAAAGCTTATTTGACCTGGCAACAAACAGCTCTCAGATTGCACTAACTTTGAAGTAGTTGGCCTCCTTTCTTCACCATAGCAGCCCACGTTTTGATTGAAACTAGACAACTCCACGTCTTCTCCTCACGTTTTGGTTCACAGCAGTTCTTGAAAAAAATGCTCACACGTTTCCTTAGTTTCAGCAAATAGCAGCCACTGCTTTCACAATTTTTGTTTTGTCTTCAAGGTTCTACTGTTCTTTTGACTTATTATGCTAGCTCCAATAGTTTAAAACAGCAAGGCTTTTCCTCCAGCAGAATGATGCAAACAATAAGGATGTAGCAGAGACGATGCTACAGTGGGATAATGAGTGCGGGGAACGAGATGCCGCACACAGGAGGTTTGGGTAGTCTCGGAGCTAGGGACAGAAGTCATGGTTAAATGGGGTGAAGGCTTGACAATTTGGGGTGACGTAATAGGAGGTAGGAATGAGGATGGTGGCTCAGTGGGACAGAAAACCAAGGTAGAGGCTGTAGTGCTTGACGATAAAGATGATGACAAACGGTGCGACCAGAAGCAAATGGCTTTCGGTTTTGACTGGTTTAATAGCCTGAACAAAGACAATGGCAAAGGGTGAAGATAGGCACGATGATGAAGGAAACTCAAGGTGCAGATACTCAGTTTGATGATGGTGATGGTGGTGCTAGAGGGTAGCGGTGAATGAATGAAGATGATCAAGCGTGGCTGTGTCCCCCTTAGGGTTTTTCCTCCCCTCTTTTTTTTTCCTCCCCCTCCACCATCGTATATAAACTCCCCCCCTTTTTATCATGATTGTTCCTCCTCTTATTAGTCTTAATTTTCCTTGATTTTTTCCTGGTCATTAATCCCATAATCTAAACATTGACATCTTTTCTTTTAAAGCTTTCCATAAAAAAATTCTAATTTGATTCTTTTAATTAATTCTAGATTTGTCCAAAGTTTCTAAAACCAAAAGAATTGATTTTTATTCCACAATTTGCAATACAAGTTTGACTTTCCCCTTTTGTTTTGTTTCCTTGATTTTTTTTTTAATTTTCATTTTTTATTTTTCCTTAATAAATGTAAAATATATTAAAAATTAAATTTAAATATAAAAATTGGTCTTTTAATCATCGGGCCTAAAGTCCAAATCTAATCTTAAGTCCAAAATCATAGTTTCATATCCAAAAGTCTAATTAAACTCTAAAAGAGCATTAAACTCATATTAAAATTTATTTAGTTTCAAACTTTGATTAAAAATATCTCGATAAGCCCAATAATATTCAAGAACCGGACAAAATGGGGTGTCTACAATAATTATACATTATTTGTTTATCTTGTAAAATTGAGATATTTGAATATATAAATATGTGAATAATATGAATGAATACTATTATATTAAAATCATCATGTGTGATATAAACAAATAATTAATTATTCTAAATGTATTTTTAATGGTGTAATTCTATTCATATTTCAAATTAATAATTTTTTTTATAATTATACATTATTTGTTTGTCTTATAAATTTAAGATATTTGAATATATAAATACGTGAATAATATGAATTTATGTGTATATATACATATATTTAAATAAAAAAATTATTCATGCATAACAGGCTAAATTTTGCTTATAATCTAAACTAGCAATATGCGGCTTCGAATATCATGAATAGCATGCAAGTGTAATTAAAGTATAAATTATTAATTTACAATTAGCTTGCCGATCATTTTATTAACCTAAAATATTTATTTGATTTGTACGAAAATAAAGAATTTTATTTGACAAGTAATGTGGGGTCCAATCAAATTGTGATCACACCTTTTAAATTTTTTTAATACAAAATAGAAATATTAAGCACATATTTAATATTTCATTTTCAAAATTTATATTATTTTTATTTACCAAATACATTTTCAATAAAAAAAATTTAAAAAATGAATTAACATTATCATTTTCTCATTTGTTGTTTGGGATAAAGACAAAACCTATTTATATATGATGATGCCAAGCTCTTCTTATCAGGTAAATTTTTAGATCCTGCTCAATTCCCAAATCTCCTTCGAGAAATTGAAATTGGGTTAACTTAGACAGGCAAAATTAAAAGGAAAGATGGAGCCCAATTCAGCTCAACGGTGCAGGCCGGCAAGCTTTCAATTATGATAAACAATTACAATATCTTATTTTAGTTTCACTCAGTCGTTTTCCCTTGGGCCTCTGTTTATAACTTTAACGGTCCATTAGCCTCAAAATGGAAGAAGAGAAAAGCGCATTAACGGACAATTAACAACACGGATTTATATATGATATATTGTGTGCAAGCTCAAGCTTGGCTCAATCCATAAATTTGGATTTAGCTTTTAGTCTAGACTTATTTTTTATTTTATTATACAAGTTCGAGCTCGACTTGCTCGTCTGAATATTATTTTATTTTTTGTTTATTTATTTTTTAATCTTTTATTCTCTTTAAAATTTAATTTGATTTGTAAAATTTTGCATGTTAATTTTCATATTAAATGTATAATCATGTTTATTAATCAATAATATTTTATATACTTATAATTATATTATACTTAGTAAATATATTTCAAAAAACTTAATTAATAATTATGTTTGAACCCGATCAGACCCGAGCTTTGGAAGGTCAAGCCCAAGCTCAACCCGTTTTTGATTGGACCTAAAAATTTTGTCCAAGCCCTGTAAATGCATCTAATATTTTTGTTTAAGCCTGTTCAAATATTAGATGGCCTTTGAGCTTGGGCGGATAGCTTGACTGTTAAGCAGGTCTAGTTGCCATCAATGAGCATGGCTCGAAAATAGTTGTTAAGGAAAATAAAGGGGACAAAATGTTGCATAAAGGCTTCCTTTGAGTTTCCATGTAAGAAAAATCAGACGGTACAAACATATTTGAAATCTCTTGACCTTACAAATCATGCTATGCAAACCACATACACATAGTTGGTCACTTGGCCTAACTTTGTTCTCTCAGCTTTTCTTAGGGCAACAACCAACAAGAGATGTCTCTTGTCCGATTGTCCCAAGGTCAAAGATTTAGTTTTACCTTGTTTTGACCTAAAGAGTAGGTATGATGTTACATTACAATATACATATCTTGTTTCTAACATATTCTTTATTTTATTCTTTTTATACTATGTGATTTGATTTATATTAATAATATTAGCCTTTTTTGTCTTTAAAAAATTGAAAACACTTCAAATGCTTTAATTGTAATATATTTTAAATGACATTGGCACGTGATAACAATAATTTTAGAAGGTCAATTGGTTTGCTTTCAATATATATAAAGAAAAATATAAAAAAAGAAAGGAGGTGAAATAAACAACAAAAAGTTGGGTAATAAAATGAGAGAGACCAAGTAAACTAAAACCCATTGCATCACTTCGCCAGTTCACTTGTTAAAGATAAGAATATAAATAGGAGAGGAAGCAGCTAATACTAAATAATATTGCAAAAAAAAGAAAGAAAAAAGATTTGGCCAAAAAACAAATAATAATGAAATAAAGAAGTTATTTAAGTGAAAGTTGTTCAAACGGCGCCATCAGTTGCAAATGCGATCCTTGTTAGCTTTCCTTTAAATAAGAGGTAGGCAACAACTTCAACCTCGCATTTACTCCAACCCTTCTCTTTTGTCCCTTCCTTGTAGATCTATTCACACCTTAACACGTGCCTTTCTAAATCCTCTTCCCAAAAATAGCCAAACTCATATCATAGATAAAAGATAAAATCCCTTTTTTTCTAGACAAATTTTTGGCCAATGGCCAAGGCCTTAACTTAGCACTGCACTTCAGGCTCTTCTCTTTTCTCTCTTAGCATCTGCCAACTACCATGAAACATGTTGGAAGAATCAATGTCGACTGCACCTTCTTCCGTCTGGGCTTCCATTATTCAATTGGTTTACTCCAACTATTTTCTTTATGTTTTTCAACCTTATAATTGGTACCATTTATTTGACTTCTACCTTGGCTTCCAACAAGCAAAGACAAGAGGGAGAAGAAACCAACCCAAAGCTTGTCAGATCTCCATTTGTTTTAGAAAGGCTGAAATCTATCAACTTGTATTCTTATAGATCCCAAGTATCTGATACTATCATTGTCTATGAGAAAGTTGTAGATGTGGGTGATTTTCATTTCTCTTTTCAACAATAAGACTAAGGGCAGAGATAATCTTACCTCGATATATCTTCTTTTGCTTTCAAAGGCTTAAATTTATTAACCTCTATAGTTATTTCTCCCTAGAGCAGACCACCTTGCAAAAAAACTTAGAAATTTACTCCTATTACACTCCAGAGGAAGCTTGTAAGGAAGAAGTACAAGAACTTGAAGAAGATAAGCAAGGAAGGCTAGAGGAAGAAAAAAAAGAAGAGGCAAATGAGGGAACCCACGGTCAAAAGCAAACCCTTGATGAAATATATAGTCATCGAAGGATCATCATGTTACAAGAACCAAATCCGCCACCAGACCGGCATCTAGGGAGGTACCAACTAAACTTTTGAGGAAGATGAGGAAATCTGCAAGTGTCAAGTTTGCCTTTTCGCATTTTGAGGAAGAAGACATTGTGGAAACTTAATGGCCCTCTACTATGAAGGAAGGGAAAGCTAAAGCTACAGAAGAGGATGAAGAGGTGGATGCCAAAATTGATGATTTTATCAACATGTTTAAGCAGTGGCTGAAGTTGCAAAGGATTGATTCCATCCTTAGGAAAAAGAAGATGGTGAATAAAAAGAGTGGAAGATGAAGTAAATTTCAAAATTTTATTGGGGAAAGCTTAGGTTTTCAACATTTTCTTTTTTTTTTTAGGTATGGATTTACTACTAGTATTGTTGACATCTGTTGAACTTTTTGTTCGAAAAGTATGGTAGCTTTGATTTCATTTCTAGTTTTCTTCGTACTGTCATTTATTTTTTGTTCCTTTCAATGGTGTTTAAGTTATTTTGGCCATTCTCTAGGCTTTATATCCATTAAAGCCCATAGCATTGTGGATGATGAATGAATACGTTATGATCGTTTCCATTGTCGCTCTAAGTATTAGCTTTTAGCTATTGTTCTCTAGCACTCTACCAAGTACCCAGAACATATACAATCTAGCAGCATTTTAGTGATTTCATTGAAGATCGTAAAACCTATTTGGTCAGCTAATGTTCTCTATCACATTCACTAATTTCAAGCGTATAAAGTAAAGTGAGAAGAAGTGGAGAAAAAAAAGAGGAGTAGGGCTAGTTTCGATCGCATTTATTTAGTGTATCAATAAGTGGTTGAAAAAAGTGAAAGTTAAAATTTTTTTCCAACATTTGAATATAGTTAAAATCCTCAAGTTGTCATTGTTAGAGAGCTTTACCATTTAACACTTCCGCTTCGAATATAATTAATCTCAAATCGTAAAACGGATGAAAATAACTGTGATTACACAAAAAGAAGAGCGATGCCCACGTTTGTTTGGATTGAAAGAGATAGGAAGAGAGTAAAAGGATGGGGCAATCTGGTAAAAGGGGTTTTCTCATATTTGTCTACCCTCACAATACGGATCCATCTATGGACTGTGGCAAGTGCTTGGTCTGTTCTGCAAGTGAGATTTTTTGTTTGGGTACTATGCTTTAACACCCAATTTATTGTGCGAGTAAATTGTAAAGCATAGATTTTTTTTTTTCATTTTGATGTAATAGAGAAGAGGATAATCGAATGGTTTCCAAATTGAAGCCTTTATTAGGCTATTAAACACCAATGAGGTTGAATTTTTGGCATTTGGGCCATTTTTTGTGATCATTCTTTCAGTTGGTGGGACGGATTGTGCCTTTTTCCATAGCACTATGATAATGTCATGTGTTAGAATGGAAGTGGGTCCATATTTTGCATAGTAAGACATCCAATTTACTATGACTGCTCATTATGTTAAGTTATGTTAAGAGATTGAATGCCATCAAATCTACCAAAATGTACAATTTTGTATTCAATTGTCTTTTCACAAAGTTTTGATTTCATGAGTATCTAATGCCATTTCCTGTCTTGTGTTTTTCTTTGAACGTGTGAATTGGTTCAAAGAAAGGATCAAGTTGGCAGATCTTTTGATGTAATGGCATGGAAAAATTTGAAAGTTGCTTGCTCTTTTGGTTAGGCAAGCAAAATGAATTAAAGGCCAACATTTATCACAACAGTGTCACTTGAAGACAATTTTTAATGTGTTTTTCTTGTCCATTAGAAAGGGGTAGATTCTAGAGTAATAGCTTTGGACAAAAGTCTAGCAATAATAATAATAATAATAATAATAATAATAATAATAATAATAATAATAATAATAATAATAATAAAAGGAAAGAGTAAAGTTGTAAAACACGACAAAATGGCAATTCAACCTTTTCTTTTTTCCTCTTTTGCTTCCTTTTCTTAATATATGAACTAATGCAATAAAAAATCCAAAAAGAATGAGCTAAGAGAGGTGTTATAGCATATAAGTATTCACTGCATCCATGAGAACAAAAAGGACTGCTCTAATTGATGTGAAAACCATGCCCATGCCTCTATGCCTTTTTCATTCTAATAGCCAACATAGAGAAGTTGCCACCAATAAGTGGTTGGAAGAAGTGGAAGTAGATTTTTTCCTCAAGCACATGGACATGGTTTGAATCTTGGAATCATCATTGTTGGGAGAGCTTTACCGTGTATCGCTCCCGATAAAAAAAAATTCTCAAACCGTAAAATAGACGAAGATATTTATAATCAATAACATTATATTAAAGTTAGGTTTGGTCCTTTTTTTTTTTGGGTAATTAGGTTGACACATAGTGGAATTAAAGAGGGGTAATGGGTTTGGTGGGTTGACAGTTGGGTTGTAATTGGGGTTTAGTTTTTCGACATGTGGCTTTGGTGGGTGATAGGTGTTTTGGTTTTTCTTTTCTTTCTTTGGTCTGAGTGTAGGGTTGGCAATGGGTACCCTATAATCGGGTACCCGACCATACCCGACCCGATTATATCGGGTTAGGGTACCCTATAATCGGGTAATTATCGGGTTAGGGTAGTAATATAACTACCCGTATCGGGTTCGGGTAGGGTTCGGGTACCACTCCTTGGGTACCCGGTACCCGAACCCGATTATGATATATCGGGTAATTAGGGTACCCGAACCCGTTTAATTTTTAAACGGGTAATAACGGGTACCCTAACCCGCTACCCGTTTATATGTGTACAAATAAATGCCAAATTGTAATTCATGAGACTTGAACCTTGGCCAAAAAGACACATGTGCATGTGTCTTACCAGTTGTACCAATATTCTTATTCGATATAACTTGTTATAAAAATATATTTAATGGAATGTTGTTAGCAGCAAATAATAATAATAATAATAATAATAATAATAATAATAATAATAATAATAATAATAATAATAACAACACGATCATGCTTAATTATGCTTAAGATAATACAATTTTTAAAATCTATATATAAAATATTGAAACTAAATTATGAAAAATTTATATAATAAGTTAAGATAAAATTCTTAACATATATGAAATTTTAGTATAATTTATAAATATACACACACACACAAAACTTTATTATAATAGATAAATCTTAACATATATAAATTTGTATTTGTATATTGTTTAATTAGAATAGATTATAAATATAGTCATTAAGCAAGCTAATCTCAATTATATAAACATATTATATGAAATTATATTTTGAAATTAAAAATAATAATATATTCTAAACTTATGATAAGAGATTAAAATGAAAAATATTTGAAATTAAAAACAATTGTATACTATTAACATTAACATGTACAACTTATTATGATAAGATGTACATGATAACAAATTACTATAATATATAATATACAAATCATTATGACAAGATAGCAAAATGTATATATTACAATGTAATATTAACATATACAAATTATTATGATAAAATAAATGTGATAAGATATTATTATAATATATAATATACAAATCATTATGATAAGATAGTAAAATGCACATATTACATTGTAACATTAACATATACAAATTATTATGATAAGATATACATATTAAGAGATTACTATAATATATATGATAAGAGATTATTATAATACATATGATAAGAGATTACTATAATATATATGATAAGATATACATGATAAGAGATTACTATAAGTATGCTTAATGAATTAATTGTGATACTGTAGTATATGTATTATAGTATATGTGGATATATAGTATAGTATATGTATATTATACATATACTATATATGTAATATCATATATTATAGTATATGTGTATATACATCAATTTAATCTTTTAATATTATGATCATTGATCAAATTAATCAAGATTACATGAATATATCATAAGAAATCAAATGTTTGAAATTAGATATACAATATTATATTCTAATCTATGATAATAGATTGAATTGAAAACATCTTATATTAAAAAAAAAGTTAAGTAGTATGCAATATGCATGTGGATCATGGATATACATTTTGTTATTATAAATTTATTAAATATCCTTTAGAGTTAAAATTATTTTAGAAAAAAATTAGTGCAACATATAAAATTAAATTTGTTAATTATCTTTTGTAAATATAAGGTATATTAAATTTGTTTAAGATTGCTAGATCTATTTATATACTACATATATTTTTTTTGATGATATTTGTATATTGCTGCTATATTTGATTTTAAAGCAAAAAATTTATGCTTATATCTAACAAAGTATTCATTAATTACATTTAGCCTACGTTTTACTGAATACGATTAAGTTTAATAAAATCAGTGGATGATAATTTTTCAGTAATTCAATAAATTAACATAATTAAATTTGTTAGAAAAAATGTACTCATGATGAAACATAAAAATCTTTTAGTGATAAAAAAATGATTTAAGCACTAATGAACTCTAAATTAAATCCAAGTATCGAACAAACTAATAATGAAATAAAAGCATATAAAAGTTAAATCTCTTCTCTCAATTCAACCTTACTTTATGATTTAAAATTTCTCAATGTAACAAGTAAAAATTCTTTAAGTTAGATGAAATTTAAAAATTTTATACATCTTTTTATTTAAAGAAAATGCCTACTTCTATGAGAATGATTATGATAAAGCAAAATAAAATGTAAAAAAAAAATTGTAAAAAACCTTAGCTTCTGTTTTTACTATTTTGTTCATAAAATTCGGTCAATTTTTTACCAAAGCTCAATCCTCTTTTACTCATTTCATCCAAAACAACCATTTAAAAATTATATATAATATAGTATTTTATTTTTCTTAAAATGATTAAAAGTAAAAAAAAAATAAAGCAAAACGATGCGCAGCAGTGTCGTTAGTTCTCTTTTGTCTTTGCTTTTGTTTCATTTTTCAGTCTTCTTTTCCAGTCAGTCTTCACTTCCTCTGCAGCAGACTAAAAACGTAACAAAACCCTAAAAGCCCTCTGATCTGACCATCCATCCAGCGGTGGCTGTAGCGGCGACTGTAGCAGCGCTTTCTCCGGTGGCTGCAACAGCTCTCTCCAGCGGCGGCAGCGGCTCTATCTAGCTACGACAGCAGCTTTTCTCTCTTTAAGGGCAGCGACAAGCTTCATCTTCTCCCTTCAGCACCGGCAAGCTTCTTCTTCTCCCTCCATCGACGGCATGCTTCGGTGGTGAACTCCATCTTTGCTGTTCCGACGCCGCCATTTGCTGTACACCACAGTTCCTCTTCCCCTGCCTCCACTCAAGGTATAATCTAACAACTCTTTGTTGTTTTGTTAAAATTTTTGTAAATAAGCTTAGATCTAGGTTAAATAAGCTTAAATCTAAATTAAATATGTTTAGATCTTAGTTAAATAAGCTTAGATCTAAGTTAAATAAGCTAAGATTTTGATTTTTATAATAGTAAAAAAATAAACATATAAGTCTATTTGATTTTCCTAGAAACTATGATCACTTTGGCGTGGCAGAGTGTAATGAATTGAAAAGAAATGGAAGATTCAAGATTGGGAAAGAACACATTAAAAATTAATGTCGAAAAGTAATAAAGATAAGCAATTGCTAAACCTTCTGATTTAACAACATTCAAGAGCATGATCGTTATGTCTGATGATTGATAGTGTTGTTTTGTTAAAATTTTTGTAAATAAGCTTAGATTTATATTAAAAAAGCTAGATTGGCAGAGTCCTATAATTTCCATAATGCATTGAGAAAGCATTTTGTTTGTCAGACGAATGGTATCTTGAGACAACTAATCTTTACATAGTTAAGCATAATATTCATTGATGTGCTTTAGAGGCATTGATGTGCTCTCAAAATTGGTTAAGGAATGAGTTAGGAGGTAAATAATTCACTTACTATAATTTTATTTCATTTATTTTTTATTTAAAAATAGAATATATTATCATATTTCATTTCAAGGGTTATAATAATATTTTATCTATTTTATTTGTGTAGGAGGACTATGTGCTGCTATGGATTTCATGTTTATTGGTGATGAAGAATAATTGTTGGTCAATGATTGAAGGAATTTTAAATGCTGTTGGATTGATTTTTATTAAATTATGCTTGTTTTTAGTTTTATAAATAGATTTATATGAACTTGAAGTTGTTGTTTGTTGTATTTTTAAAGTTGTTTGTTGTATTTTTAAAAATGTGTTAAATTATGGACTTTATATTTTTGTTTTAGTTATTGTTTGATTTTGTTTTTATTTAACAGGAAACTAAGTTTTTGTAATCTCGGATCCGGGTTCGGGTTTCGTGTTCGGGTTTGGATTAAATAGTTGACATCTATTGAAATTGATTGAAAGTCAAAATTTTGACTTATTTAAACGGGTAATTAAACGGGTTCGGGTAATAAACGGGTAGTGTCAAAATTATTAGGGTAGGGTTCGGGTAGAAAGAAAAAAAAATATCTGGGTAATTATAGGGTTCGGGTAGTGTGGTATATAAACGGGTTCGGGGTAGGGTACTTCAAAATAAGCGGGTACCCTACTCGTTGCCATCCCTATCTGAGTGTTGGTACGTGTGGGTTAGTTGTTGTGAGAGAGTTGGGAGAGAAAAAACTTTGGGCAGAGAGAGATTTGGAGGGAGGTATATATCTTTTATTTTTTTCTCTCATTCCATGTGATGTCAATTGATACCTTTGTTTTGTATTTTTTTTTCCTCTTTTTCGATACAATGTCGATGCATTTCCATTATGGATGAATCGTCAAACTGGTTGTTTTTTCGTTTGTTTTTTTTTTTGGATTTTGACATGCATAGGTTTGTTATTAATTATTTCTATTTCTTTGTTTTTTTTAATCTGTTGAATTTGATGGAGCTTTTCTTTTTTGCAGTGCTTGGGTGCTTTGGTTTTTTCAATTTTAAAGATTATGTAGATGTTGTTCTTATTTTTCTTTCTTTTTTTCTCTGTTTGTGTTCTTCTTTTCAAAGTTTTTTTTTTAAACGGCTGATTTTTATTGAAAGTTGGTTCTATGATTATGCTTCTTAGAAATATAAATCAATCATCAAGTATATGTATTGGAACAAGGCTTATAATTACACAATTAGGTGCACATGTGATTGAAGCAAGAAATATTTTTGATTTAACTTCTGGTGGGAAATTCTATATTCTAAGGATTATTATGTCAGCAAAAAAAGAAAGCTGACCTTTTGTTTTTAACAGAAAACAATTCTCTGTGAGATTATGCTATGTAATGACCATTAACAAAAGTCAATGACAAAATTAGATATTGTTGGTTTATATTTGATAAAACCTGTTTTCACACATGGTCAGCTATATGCTGCTTTGTCAGGAGTTATTTCTCGAAAAGGGTTGAAAGTTATTTTAGATTATACAAATGAAATAGACAAAGCTCAAAGAAAGAATATTGTTTTTAGAGAAGTATTTAATAACTTGAATTGAGGTTTGAATGTTCTTCTATTATATTGGTATGGAGATCTTTTTTTATGTTAACAAAATACTATTTCCTTTCTCTATTGTTATTGTTCTTATTTTCCTATGTTTGATCCATGCTGTTTTTTTTTCTTTCTTTTTACCTACTTTTTTTTATTCTTTTTTTGATGAAGTCACGAACGTGAATATATATATATATATTTATATTATATCATTGAATTTATTTTTTGCTCTTGTCATATTTTGTAAAATGAGCATCCAGCTTCTTCGTGAGCTCTCTTAGATTAGACAAAAATCAAGTGGTTGAAATTAGAGTTGCACGTCTATGGAATTCTATAAATCCAAAGAACAACAATTTCTTAATATTGACTTTGTTGCAACAGATGTGGAGGTTATTTGCACATGCTTATTTCTTTTTATTATTTTATTGTTTGTTAACTGAAGATGCAAAATATTTTTATTAATAGAGAGTAGCTAGACATGTTATGTCAGGAGTTTTGATGCTGATATGTTTAAAGATACCTTTAAAGAAGGCAACTTATACAGATTATCAAAATTCTAGATAAATGAACCAAAATACAGTTATAATGCTGTTTCTAGAGATACAATAATTCTTTTGAACAAATCAACTCAGGTTTCAGAAATTAAAAGTGATGCCACGAGTTACCCTTGGTATTATTTTGAATTCTGCTCATACAACAATAAATAGATGACATGTTTGTCTTTATTGTTTATCCTCATATATTTTCCCTGTTCACTCACTTTTATCGATGTTTGTTACCTCTTTTTTTTTGTCTCTTTCTTCAAACATCATTGGGGTATTCAGATTCTTGGGACCTATTATGGATGTTGAAGTAGCTGCTAACGTAACATGTGAAAAGCATGATGTGTGCATTCCAGATCCTAGGTTAAATGAAAAATTAAGTTTTTTCATTTCTTCTGTTTTCTTTACTTCATTAATTTATATTTTTCTTTTTTTCTAAATTTCAATGCTGTTAGCTATGTTTTCTATTGTGAAATTTAAATTTAACAACTTATTTCTTGGTTAGGTGGTCTTATTTTGATAGTTTCAAAGCTCTAGAGATGTAGTTTTCCTCCCTTCCAACTATTGCTGAACACAAAAGACCTAGACAAGAACCAAAACCTGTGATAGTCACTAAATTACTCTCTTTTGATCCTTCAGTGATCCAAGTAAGTGATAAAACTTAAAGATGAATATCATTTCTTTATAATCAAATTCATTTATGTATTTATCTCTAGAATACCAAGTATGTTTGTCGAGCAAGATAGTGGAAATAGACACATCAACTGGATGGTTTTACAATGCTTGCAATCAATGTTGGCAAAGCCTTCACGAATGCGCTAGATCATATTGGTGTACAACTCATGGAGAAAAAAGTGTGAATCTAATGTAAGTGCAAATTTATTGACTTTTATATTCTAACATTATATTTTATAAAGTATACTTTATTCAACATCTAGCTACTGTAACTAAATATTTACTTCATTATTATGTACTTTTTTGCATCAATTCTTTTAATTGACTCTCTTATACCTAAATTTTACTTTTTCCTTCCAGCTTCAAGATAAGCCTTACCATTAGTGATAACATAGGTGAAATGGAAATTTTAGCATTCGGAAAACCAGTTGAGAAACTAAAAAATACTAATATGGCAAAAATAGTAGTGGTTGAACCTCTGGATAGATTTACTTTGCCTAAACCTCTAATGAAACTTGCAGGAAAAGAATGTCTTCTAAAAGTTGGCTTGACCAAACAACCTATTAAAGCAGGTGCTCTCACTTATAAAATATTTGATTGTCTTGATGCTTTCTATATAGATGGCATTAGCTCTCAGCTTTCTCTTTAAGACACTTCCTCTTCACAATCTCTGGAATAAATACCTTCTCAAGGATTTTCAAGTTTCTTCAGTTGAAATTGTTGACTCTTATAGGCTATACCGAGAGGGGGGGTGAATTGGTTTTTACTAACCTTAGGTTCGTTTTTCTGTTCCTCTAAGTTCTCTAGCTTAGATTGATATTTTCTAAGTTCTCTAGGCTACTCAAGCATGCAATATAAATTCAATTCAATAAGCACAATATAATTGCAAGTAAAGAGAGTATGGAAAGAGAGATTTACACAATCGATTTATAGAGGTTCGGCAACTTGCCTACGTCCTCTACCTTGAGACGCTCCCAAGGATTTTCCCCAAATTCACTATCCTTGAATTTGTGTTACACTCCCTCTTTTTCTAGGCTAAAGAGAAACCTCTCTTTTTCTAGGCTCAAGAGAAACCTCCCTCTTTTTCTTAGGCTAAACAGAAACCTCCCCTTTTACAAGGAATGAGTGTGTTTACAAATTGTGTAATCAAAGAAGGGCCTCTAGATAGGCAAGTGATTATAATGTTTAAGCACAAGGAAAAAGCCTATACAAGATTTGTGCTAGTCTATACAAAGAATATGAGAATGATGGAAGATGAAGACTTTGTAGCTCTTGATTTGTTGTTGAGGCTTGAGGAAAATGAAGAAAATGATGAATAGAATTTTTGAGCAGTTCCTCTCCTTTTCTTTAGCTTCTAAGCCTCTATTTATAGTCCTTTGGATGTATTCTAGCTGTTGGGTGGAGCCAAAACTTGAATATGACCGTTGTCTCACAAAAACTAGCCATTACAGGCTATTTTCGGGCAAAGGGATCGATCTCTTCCCATAGGGGATCGATCCCTTCATTCCAGATTTGAATTTTCTGGGCTGAGGGACCTTTTCTTGCATTGGGGTGCTTATTGCCAAAAGGGGATCGATCCCTTCCCTTAGGGGATCGATCCCATACCTCTAGAAAGAGTTTTTCTTGCACTTTTGGGTTAGAAATGATATGGCTTTTGATTTTAATTCAACCCAAAACATTTATAAGTTTTAAGGGAGTTTTTCTTGACTTTCTCAAATGAAAATATCGTCCAAAAACTTATAAGTAATTTTCTAAACTTATGTTCAATAATTCTTGAGAAAATTACTTAATATTGAAAACCACTTTATAAAGTATTAAGACCAATAAGAGTGTATCAATAAATCATGGTCTTAATGTTTGATATGATCACTTAAAATGTATTGAGAAAATCATGTGTGACAAGGCAAATTTACAATATGAATTAAAACATTAAAGCTTACTTAAATTTTTGTCATTTCAAAATATATATGGCAATTTAAAGCTAACAGAAATGAACGTTGATCAAATATCTTTTGTAAAAACACAATCAAGCTATGAGAATCACATATAAGGTACTGTTACGTGTGTCAAACGTCTCACCATTGTTCAATTCATGTGTATTTCGTAGGTAATAAAGGAAACAATATGGTGGCTCTCATAGGCCCTATGATGCCTGGATGGATGTGAGACTGGACAGATAATGTATAGAGAGCCCAATAAACCTATGGTAAGAATCTAGAACCCAAAATCCTTTATTTAAGCTATTTTTGGGAAGTGTGCCAACAAATTAGAAAATAACCATTAAAGACATAGCCTGGTTGAACTTTCATGAATAATGGTCAAACCAAATTGACTTTTGACGAACTGACTGAAGTGTGATAATCTACATATAAATAAGTTCAAGGCTATGTCAATGGATAGATTAAATCAATGGTAAAATTATAAATTTACGCGATTAGCCTGATAGGGGTATTTTCATAATTTCACTCTTATGATCAGTCCAACCTTAATAAAATCCCATCCATTCATTAAATTATGTCCAATAATAATATTTAAGGATGAAATAAAATATTTTGGAGTTAAATTGATTAGTTAAAAATAGTATGAAAGTTTAAGGTCAAAATTATCCAAAATTATCATAACCAAGGGTATTTTGGTCATTTTACTATTAAGAGAATATTCTAAATATTTCTACACACCAAGGGGGCTGGCGACTCCACTTCATCTTTAACCTCATGCCATCACCACCATAACAAAGCTTGAGAAAAATAAAAAGCTTTCGAAAACACCATTAAAACAACCTTAAAACACAAAACTTCTACAAACTTTTTCTAAATTTAATTCTCTACAAGCCCATACAAATATCTTGTTGTAAAGTGGACAAAATCAAGACAAAAGAACTCAGTTTTGGCCATCATAAAGTAATTCCATGCCTCCATTTTCTTTAAGTTTTAATGTTAGAAAATGATGAAACTAAGGTAGTTAAGCATGATTTTAGTCTTGGATTGAATCAAAACCCTCTCAATTACTCCCTTAGGGTTTCAACCATGATGAAGAACTCATGAGTTATTGTGTTTTGATGCATGAAAATGGTGTAGGAGAGATGGAAATTAATGATAAAGCATGAAATAAGTGCTAAATTGTTGAAAAACATAGTGGAAGCTACCACGAAGCATTCGGCCATTGTAAGGGGAGAGGGATATTGTGCTCAAATTAATGTGTTCTAGGTTCTATAATACTGTATAAATTAAGAAGAGGCTGTTGGTTCAATCGAAATTAAAATCAGATTTAATTTAGGCATAGTTGTGTTTTAGTACTGGTGTAAATTAGATTGGTTTAAGGATTACTGTAGACAATGTTGTAGATTTTAATGAGGAAGAAATTATTATAATTAAAGGATGGTGAAATGATGATGTTGGTATAATGATTTTGCAGCTCGGGAGTGAGATTTATCGAGTGGTGTAGATGGCGAGTTTGGTAGAAATCGATAGGTAAGGGATGAGTATGGGGGATGTAGAGATACTGTGAATGCATATTGTGGTTGAAAATGATTTTATAAAATTGTTTCGAAGTCAATTGCTTTGGAATTGTTGAAACTGTGGACACTGGCTAGTTTATATATTGTGTTTTCAATGCAAGAGGGTTAGGTTAGAAACAGCCGTTATACTGCTGAAAATTCTAGTAATTTTATGAAATTATCTTTTAACATCCTTGAATATTGAAAATAAAGAATTTATTTAGTTAAATTCATCTTATTCATTATAGTTGCATATTTTCATTAAATACGGAAAAACAATATTTAAAAAGTTATGTTATCGAATTTTACGTAGGTGAGAGTACTAGTATGTTCTTATAACTGTTCTACAGATAAATAGAACATTTTTAGAGAAGAATACTGAACTGTGAATAGTTTATGAATTTTTATTATTGAACTGCTTATGTTTTCTAATATATGCATTTATGGATTGATTGAAGATTTTATCACTGAAATTAATTTTTAAATAGTGTTTCTACTATTTATAAACTGTTTTAAGACTGTTAGGTCCTCTATCATATTGACTGTTACTATTTTTGATAGACCTGCCATGTCTTCAGCTTTCGTAGTTGGACCTACTGTGACTATGGCCATATGTTTTACTGTTACTGTTCATCCCTTGGGATACTATTATGGTATGATATTTATTGGATGTTGCCTGGTCTCTACTGTACTGTATTGTTTTACTGAACTGAATTTCCTACTGAAACTGAAGTGAATGATTTATATATCGACTGTACTGTGAATTTCTAAATGTTTATTGTACTGTTGATTAAATCTTTTATACGGAACTGTTCATTGAAGTGGTTCATTTGAATTGTTTATACACTGTTTATATATTGGAAAGTGCATGAAATGATTTTAAAGTAATTTAAACTATTTATACATATCATTTCCAACTGTTTACTCCCTATAGTCGCAAGTAGAGACTGGGATACGATAGGTACTCTAAAGTACCTCCCATGCTCCATTCGATTTTCTAACCGACTATAGTATCCTTCATAAAAATGTCTCTTAGAGTATTGTTAGAAATTAAATGTTTTATGCATATAGATTTTATAGTATTAGTTCTTGCATACAAATTTCTTATTGAGCACGTTAGCTCACCTCTTATTTTTTCACCTCACAGATTACCTACAGTGATATACCGTTCCACGGATTAGTTGTGATTTTGTATCCTGAGGCAATAGTTATTTGATCATAGAGGTATATTTTATTTTCTTTATATGTTTAGACTTTCATGTATAGTACTACATTTTTGTACAATTATGTACAGGGGATGTAGAAATTATGAATTATACTGGAAGTGATACTATTGATGTAAATATTATTATAAGCTATAAATGAAATTTTATTTAAAAGTATGATTATTGAAATAAGTGAGTGTTATAAAGGCATCGCAAACAGCCTAATCAATTGATTGTACATGTATTTATGAATATTTATTGTATATTACGGAACGTTACACAAGCAGTCCTAATACTCTTAAAGAAAAGCGAGGGTATGATCAGAAAGCATTAGAAATATTGTCATCTCCATCGAAAGTAGCAGTTCAGTCTGATCTGTTCCCAAAAGGAATCTCCAGTGAAGAAACTAAAATTAAAGTATGTTAACTACTATTTTTTTTGTAGAAAATTATATTCCTTTTCCTCTAACACATGATGTTTTGATTATGCAGAGGAAAGGAGATCGTTGATAATTAAAAAGCTCCTGCTATGTCTTTTTTTGTTTTCCTGTATATATGCATGCTTATAAACAGCCATGAATCATCCTAGATGGTAAACATCTTACTTATCTCCATAAATAAAGCATTGCTCTAATTAAAAGAGAAGATTAATATTTTTGCTGAACTTTTTTTTGTTCTCCTGCAGGGATTGAACATATGTTGAACATTAGCTACAGAAAGATGCAACCTAGCTCTTTTGGTGGTAGAACCCAAGCTAATGTATCTCACTGAAGTGTTCTTTCGCAGATATAGAAGAAGAAGAAATATATAATACCTGTTGATGGGTTCTATGAAAAAAGCCATCTTTCTTTTGTTGTTTACACAAAGTGTAATGATGGACATCAAATTAGCTTTTGCTATGTATGTTAATTTGAAAATCCATTATTGACATCATCTGATATTTCAATCCCTTTAAATCATTCTAATTTATTTTAATGTCTTAAACTTGGCTTAACTCATCTATAATATACATGTGGAATGGCTGCTTATTACACGAATATGAACGTACAAAAAGAATGCCCCGCAGCAACGCGCGGGCATTTTTCTAATGACATAAAAAAAGAAAGTTGCCACTAGCCGCCAGACTTCCCAGTTTGGTCTGCCTGAAGAATCAGATTGGGCCTTCATTTATATCTATAAAGATTCAAGAAAGAAAACTAATGGGGTTTTCTTCGGCTTCTATTTTGAGGTCCTCGTGGACCTGAAAACTGACGGCCTCAAAGCGAAGGGCAAATAGCCCATTACCAGGGGACATATCACATATGAAACATCGTCCAATCGAATGAAAACAAATGCAACATCGAACCGAAAACGACATTCGGATTCCCCACAAGAGAACAAATAAGAAGAAAACGAAACAAAGCGAAAACAGAGGAAACAGAGAGGGAAAAGTTAACAGCATTCTTTCACAAGGTAAAAGGAGTAAAGGATGGTTTGGATGGTGAATCAACAGGTAACAAGAGGAAGAAGAAGTCGACTATGGGGAGCTGCATTGCTTTGTTGGCTTTTCATCATGTTGGTTACTCCTAAGATCCCACTTTCTTACCGAAACCATCTCTACGCCGATATGCGCAATTTTCTCGGTATCTTTTTCGTTTCAACCTTTAATTTCTCTCTCTTATGCTACTCCATTTCATCTCGTGCATAACCCGTGATTGTTCTGTCTGGGTGTTTTTTTTTTTGCTTTGTCATAGGGGTTCCTAACACGTTGAATGTGATCACCAATTTCCCTTTTTTGATTGTGGGTGTTCTGGGGTTTGTTCTTTGCCTGGGAGGAGGAAGCTTTTTCAATCTAAGGTTTTTTTTTTTTTTATTGATGTCTTTAAGTTCAAAGGTAAATTTTTATTATAATTTGGTGGGTAACTGATGCTTCTGGCACTGGGTTGGCTGCAGATTGCCGGGAGAGGTGTGGTGTTGGGTGCTTTTCTATGGAGGGATAGCAAGTGTGGCTTTTGGTTCTGCTTATTATCATCTTAGGCCCGATGACAATAGAGTAATATTGGACACCTTGCCGGTTAGCATTGCAAGTTTGTTTATTTATTTATTCTGTTAACTTTCTGTTCGGGATTGTTGTTTCTATGATTTTCTAAGTTTGAATTTTTGGGGAAATGGTGTTGTAGGTAGCAAGATATTCTCAGTGATGACGGTTAACAGCTCTATTAGATGTAGAAGCTATGGCCTTTACTTGTGGCAAACACAACTATTTGCCATAGTTGCAACCGTGAACTTTGACATTCTGTTTCATTCTTCACTTCTTTCATTGCCAATAGCCAAATAATTGAAATTTCAGTGCTATGTTTTGTATTTTTTCTTAATGAAAAAGATTCAGAAACTGCTGATGACTTTCCATTCAAATTTGACATAACCAAGCGTCATTTGAAATTTTACTACCTTACTGCTGTTGATGTAGAGGGTGAGCCTTGCGGCAATGGTAAAAGTTGCTCTTTTGTGACTTAGAGGTCATGTGTTCAAGTTACGGAAACAGTCTTTCCGTTAATGCGGAGGGAAGGTTGTATATATATGACCTTTCCTAGACCCCACAATCTAGCAGCCTTGTGCACTGGCTTTTCCGTTTATTGCTGTTGAATGCACATTTATATATTGTTCTTTTAATTTAATTTACAAATTGCAGATGATGATTGCATATTCGTCACTTTTCTCTAGTTTTATACTTGAAAGACTTGGGGAGAGGATTGGATTAAGTTGCCTGTTTTCACTGCTACTTCTTGCTATTCTAAGCGCGAGTTATGCAAGGTTTGATTCTTGTTCAGGAATTCCTATTGAGTTGCTTGTTTAATTGGTTGAAGCTTGTCATTCAAATTTCAATGTGTTTTGGCTGAATATGACTTGGTAGCTGTTTGCAGAACATTTAATGACCTTCGGTTATGCATGACATTCCAGTTAATTCCATGCGTAGCTATTCCAGTCATGACATTTTTGTTCCCACCTAAATATACGCACTCAAGATACTGGCTTTGGATAGCAGGTATGTCTTGTGTCTTCCTCTTTCTCTATCATTCCATTTTATTTATTTAAGAAAAAAACACTTTCAAGTTCCTATTTATGGTTTTGTGCCTTTGTGTGAGATGGTCCTGTAGTATGTTAACAACTATGTAAATCAAATGGAAGGGGTAATAATGTAAAGAGAAACTTATATGATAACTGTCTGCTCCAAGACTCACATGGAAATCCCATTTCAAGGGAATAATCACGTGGAAAAAGGGTTGGAAATTTTGGTGAATTGAATATGTGCATATGTGTGTCAGCATATTAGGAGCTGTATGGCGTACACCTCTTTGCAGGCGAGTGATTGTCACAACTTGAGCTGTTATGCATTTACATAGAAAGTGCGCAATGGGGTTTCTTTCTTACTTGTGTGGCATTCTCTGCTTTGGCCTTAAACTTTCACAGTTTTGCCCTCTAGGAGGGGTCTCATGTAGGCAATGTGAGACTCCCTTAATTCCACTGAATAGTAGATGCATGATTCTCTTCCTTACACCATTGCACCCTTCTTCAGTGGAGAAATCAATGTACAGCCATGGATTTCCACAAATGGCACTAATGAATGCACAGAGGTTTGCTCTGCTGCTCATCTGAGGTGTAGTTCAATTTGGGCTCTGGATCTCATGGTTTCACCTTTTATAAGGTGCCTCATCTAGGGAGGGTTGGCCTCTTCTTTATAGTCAAAAGACTCCCTTAATTCTATTTGAGGCAGGATTCATGGTACCAGAGAAAAGACTGGTGATAAACAGAAAGATTTAGCCTTTAGATTAAATCATACAAATACATACCTTGGTTGTTTTATACCCTAATATTTGAATGCATTGGAAAAACCATTTGAAGTGTCTGGTGTTGTGCACATTATAAAGTAGAACAGCAATCCAGCAGCAGTCCCTTTGCCATTCTCCTAATAAATAATTTTATTAATTAAGTCAAATCCTGATCCAAATTTGATAAACTCTGAAGGACTATGCAGGTATCATATTAATTTAAGGTACAAGGCATTATAGGGCTTTAGCTTGCACTGCAGTGATATTCTTTCTTGTAATTTTTCCTCACTAGATGTGGAGAAGGTTATTCTGTTGGATAATTTTTTGATTTATCCATTTCTGAGGCAAATTATTTGAGCTTGAGGTGGGAGCTCTTCCTGGAAGATATGAGTGGTCCAATAATCCTCTTTTCCCCTTTGAATGGTCTTCTGTAATCTTTATGACATTTAATTTTCTCTTTCTGTGAAGCACAATTCATAGTATTTTCTTTCTTCGCTCTCAAGAGTGTTGGTTTACTTAAAACTCCAAAAACCATCTGATACAGGGGTTTGCATCATAGCCAAAATGGAAGCGCTCGCTGACATGAAATTATACCGTGCAAATAATTATATTATCAGTGGACACTCCTTGGAGCACCTGTGTTCAGCTTTTGCTCCTGTTCTGGTTACAGTTATGCTCATGCAGCGGAGCATCAGGTTTCAGAGGTATTCAAATTTTAAGGTTTAAGATAGAAATTATTAAGAGGAAAGTTAATATTTTGTGAATAAGTTTGTCCCAGAATCCAAATGTAGTGACGGAAATGTACGGCATTTGGAAGTTTTGTCATAATTTTTGAGTGTCTGCAAGGCTGCTCATACCCCTTGTCTTTGGGTATCCTATCTATATTGTGTTCAAATTATTAGAGTAGATGGTTTGCTTCTTCCCCTGCTATGCAGTTAGAACATCCATTTTTTAACTGCTATTTCAGGATCAAGTTCAAGATGCACTCTTAGATATTTGATCTTGCGTATGAATTACATCTCCTGGCTTACGCCTTACAGAAAAATGTTTTTTTTATTTTAATTTTTAATTTGATTTTTTCCTACTTGTTAATGGAACTTATGACAGATTAGGTGAAATCAAAGAATGTCCCTGACTAAGAATTCGAAGTGGATAGAGGCATTCCTAGGCCACATTTAGAGTGCCTGAGAATTTTTATTTGAAGAATCCTCCAGGTGACATGTGATCTGATAAACATTTAGCAGTTGCTAGATGCATCTCTGCCGAAGAAGAACTTGACAAGATTTTTTTCTCCGAAGCTTTTCGCATTTTTGGATCCACAAAGAATGAAGGCAAGTAGAATCTGTCAGCCATCATAATCTAAATTTGCACATGATGGCTTTGTTGTCACACCTTGTGATGTTGCCATGCCATGTCATTTTCTGGCACGAAAGCAGGGCCATAGTGTACCATTGTGTCTTCTATTTCCCCTTTACTCATAGTGTTACTTTACATGTCGTAAAGTGGCATGAATTTCACTCACATGGTGACTGGTGGCATAGGTAACAGCTTTTGGAGCTATTCTAGGAACTTAGTAAAGATGTTAATGACCTTCACGTAGCAGTTGTCAAATTGAGATACCCACTGTAAATCAAAATCTTGTATTCTGATTGGGGAAAATTAATTCAGAGACAGATGACTGCTTTTTTGCATGATAGTAGCTGTGTAGCACTCATGAGTTGTTACTTTTCCTTAGCAGTCATATGTTCCGATGGGTCGTTGGGTGACTGGTTATTGAAAGCAGATTCACACAAGTAATCACCAGTATTTTTACGAGGCATTTAAGGTGGAGGATATCTCTAACGTCAAACTGGTTGGATCTCCTTATGATTTTCTTCTGTTGAAAATAAAGGATCATGGCAACGGGAAAGCGACAGAAAATTTTGTTCCACATGCGTCACATGAAATGTATTTTGGTGCTTATGCTTTCACATCCGAACTTCTTCGGACAAATTTATCATGCTGTTATGCTCATGTACATCGGTTACTAACATGCGTATGCTGATGCACGCGCATGAGAGGCGTATTTGCATGATTAAATTCTAATTCCAAAAGGATATAAAATTTGAGGTTTGAACTTTCAACTCCATTTTTTTCCGGGTTGAGTTCAGAATATGGTTATATTGAGTTTTTATAGAAGCTGAAGAAGAATTTATCAGCATTGCAAGTGTATGTAGTAAACATTGAGCTTTCAGACAGAATAAGGGTTGTATCCTGGTCCCCCGATTCGCCATGTGCAAAGTAACAACTGCTTGTTCTCATCTCTTTGCGAAGATTCAGTTCCTCTTTGTGCAGGGGTCATTTCCGCATTTCTGTTTTAACTAGAAAAACTCACTATAACAACCTATCTTTATAATTTATTTTTGCATTAAAAATTAGAAAAAAAATTAAATATTAACTCTTATGGTCATATATCTTCATTAGGGATGTAATTGCGTTGAGTTAAGACGATGTGGTATTGGACTTGAGTTAGACTCGGTTCAAAAACTCAAAACTTGGCACAAGCTAGGACAAGCTTCATTTT
This sequence comes from Heritiera littoralis, assembly GCA_031772115.1. NCBI lineage: Eukaryota > Viridiplantae > Streptophyta > Magnoliopsida > Malvales > Malvaceae > Heritiera > Heritiera littoralis. The sequence continues at coordinate 9,068,129 of JAPDPK010000006.1, read as the reverse complement.
TTAAGCTCTAGTTAGGCTCGCGAGATACTTGATATGCTTGAAGCTCGACTCGAGAGTCGAGTTCAATTTCATAAGTTCAATTTGACTTGTCATTTTTAACCAAAATTCAAATAAAACTCAAAAATAAAAATGAATACTATTTAAACCCAATAAAAATAATCATGACTCAAAAAAATTTAAAATACAACTTCTACAATTTAAACTAAATCTAATATGCAAATTGAACTAATCAAATATGCAAAAAAAAAATATCTAATGTGCAACCATAAACCACAACTCATGAAGTCAAAATACAACTCAAAATACAACTCCTTCGAATCAAAATAATCTAACGTGAAACTCAAAAACAACTGCTTGGAAGGTGAGATTGCTACCAAAGGTGAAATTATTCATGTGGAGGCTGGTTAGGGCCATTCTTCCTACATCTGATGCTCTGAGCAAAAGAAGATTGTCTATTAAAATCAGATGTCCCATATGTAGTGAAGCTGATGAATCTTTGGAGTCATGTGTTTGTACTTGTTGTCTCAGTATAGAGATTTGGCTGTAAAGTTTCCTAGATGTACAAGCCCCGATGAAGGCGAATGGAGCTACATTGAGTAGTTTTTGGAATGGTCTATTGGAGAGACTAATATAGCATGATTACTTGGAGTATGGCTGTCATGTGCTATGGTTTCTATAGATGAATATGAATAATGCTTCCATGTGAGGTATTGTTATATAGCAGCAAATATATTGCAGAAAGCTAAATGGATGTTAGATGGGGGAAAGGTAACAGGAAGGTCACAAAGGTTTACTACACTAGTAAGGAATCAACTCAAAGATGGGGCGATGTAGTAAAAGGGGATGATAATGTAGCAGGGTTAGGATTGGGAGCCAGGCATTAGAACCATTCGATCATGCTAGCTGCTATGCATAAAGCAAAAATACTAAAGACTCTTTACATACTAAAATGAAGTCAATCCTATGAGGAACAGAGGTGGCAATGGAAAAAGGCTTTAGAAAGGTGATGATTGAAAGTGACTCTTTACCTGGTTGAAACCCTCCAATATCCGAAAGTCATTTTGGGTCCCAACTAATCCAGAGTCGAGCAACTGTGGGACCTCAAATAAAGGGGAGCTCTCCTAATACTGTTTTCTCTATTCACAAGACTCAAACTCCAAACCTTCCTTAAGGGGCACCAAACTCTTTCCATTCGGTCCAACAGACTCTTTACTAGCCATTACTAAAATTAACTAGATGGGATCATCCATTTGGGCAAGTGGTAATCTTGTAGCCATTATCCAGGAATTAGAAATGAAATTTGATGTGTGTGTTTCTAACTATGTCAGTAGACTAACAAACACGCTTGCACATGAGATGGCAAAATGGAATATCAAGTTGATTTCCTGCGTGTGTGGTTGGGTTCTCTACCTCCTATGGTATGTGATATAGGAAAGGCCAATCTAAGAAAGGTCCATCATGAAGACAGTCCGTCAGCCACGTGGCACGCTCTTATTAGACCATGTGGCACACCACAGGAGACCACCTCCCGTCGGGCAAGAGACCACCTCTCTCTAGCAGGAGACCATCTCTCGCCTACGAGAAGTTTTCTCTTGCATCACGATAGATAATCTCCCGCCTCTGGCAAAGAAGCCTCCAACACGATCATTGCAGCATGTCGATTTTTTGAGAAGGTTTGCGGCATGCATCTTTCGCCTTCGAGGAACAACAGGCGTTGGAGTTTTTGGGACGTATAAGGAACAAACTCTTTAGAAGCGTAAAAAGACAATATTACCCTCTGGTAATTACTCTGCAATTAACGGTAATTCATTTGCCTATAAATAGGCCACAGGTATTATTTTATTCTCTAATTTTTGACTACTTCTGGCTTTTACATATAATATTTCCAAGAATATAGTGTTGACTTAAGCATCGGAGTGTCTATGCAGGAAACCACCCACTGCATCTCTCTGACTTATTTGTTCTTGTAGAATCATCCTGTGCCACGTGTGCAGAAGAATCAAATTTCTTACCTCAGCAATTCTTCATTGTTGTTTTGTGCGACAACAATTGGTGCCATTTGTGGGAAGCAAAATAGAAGCCAATTGAAATTTCAAAGATGGTGAGGAAAAGGTCAACTACTATTAGGGATGGAAGCGATGAAAACTCTGTGAGTTCTTTTGAGCAACAGCCCCGCTAAAGGACACAGGTGAATAAGGGAGAAGAGAGGATGACGGTGTCCACAGCTGAGTTTGAAGCGTTGAAGAAATAGAGCGAAGAAACAACCCAGGCATTACGGGCGATGGTGGATCTGTTCACGGGAATTCTCTCGCAATTAAGCCTGCCGTAAGCTATGTAGAATCTTGTAGGAGAAACGAGCCAAGGGATGCCGGCGCCGGTGCCAGGTGGACAGAATACTCATGCGACGACAGACCCCCTGCTGAGACAGGAAGTGCAGCCTGCGAGAGAGTCCCAAAACTAGCAGGATGTGGCAAGGCTTTGGAGTAAATAGCTTGCCATAAGGTTCCTACGAGGGTGTGAAGCTATGGTAGGCTTGGAACTTGTGGTAGGGTATAGGCGACAAATTTCGGAGACTGTGAGGTAGGGAACCGGGCGATAGGGTGCTAAAACTGCAGTAGGGTCTTCCATGTTATATCGGGACTCATCGAATTTGATCGGATCTGGATCGATTCAAGGTGTAGGAGGTGCTGAAAAGATGGAAATCAAGCTAATGTAGCCTACTCATGGAGGGGAAAGCACTTGGTGGATTGGCTTGGAGTTTTACCCCACTTGTCTCGTGTTGAAATGGATAGAGATCAACCTGCTTGTGCGATTGATATGAAGAAGATAATAGAATAGGTGCTTGAAGAGAAGAAGTTGATGTCAACAGAGGAAAGCCAAAGGAGACGAGTAACATTTAGCGCAGCCATCATGCAAAAACCATTGCCCCTGAAGTTTAAAATGTCAAAAATGATCGCATATGCAGGAAAGACAGACTCGTATGATCATATGTAGAATTACGAAGCTTTGATGTTACTCCATGGATGGGAGGATGAGATAATGTGCAGAGCCTTCTTACTTACCTTAACGGGGCATGCGATTAAATGGTTTAACAATTTGCCTGAAAGATCCATCGTTTTTTTTATCAGCTGCGAAGTGAGTTTCTCAAGAAACTTGTGGTAAATAGTCAGAGGAAGAAGGAGCCGACTTATTTGCTCACTCTTAAGCAAAGGAGTAAGAAGCCACTAAAAAGCTATGTGGATCAGTTTCGGATGCCACATTGGAGGTATGTGATTTGCAAGTGGGCATGGCAGTGGTAGCTATGTTACAGGGGACTAAATCTGAGAAGTTGTAGGAGTCCTTATCATTAGACCAACCGACTACGATTTTGGACTTATTTTCTCGAGCAAATAAGTACATTACTCATGAGGAAGTAATGAGAATGGTATTGGCTGGGAAGCAAAAAGAAGGAAGGAAATAGGGGAGAGAAGCCTCAAGGGGATCTTCCAGCCAATCGAGCAAACTTGAGAAGGCTCCTAGGTTGAAATACACCATTTACACCCTACTTACTGAATCTTGAGCATCGGTACTGGTAGCTATCGAAGGGTCAGGCCTTATATATTTTTCGAAAAAGACCTTGGGGAGTCTAGGTCGTAACCTAATTTCATATTGTAGTTTTCACTCAGCACATGGACATTCCACTGAAAAGTGTAGAGAGTTGATGAATCAACTCGAGAAGCTAGCGTGGGCGGGCAAAATAGACCGATTCGTGTGGAAGAATAAAAGAAACAATTATCCCACGTGTAATAGAAGAAATAATCCCAAAGATAGGAGAGATGGGAATAGGAGAAATGGAGGAAGAAATGAGGATACCAGGAGGAATGAGAATAGAATAGCAGATAGAAGGAATCAGGAGGAAGACAATGAGCCTACAGGTCCGGCGATCAATCTTATATCGAGCAGAGAATCAATGGCTAGCACTTCTTCCTGGTCTAGAAAATCTTATGCTCGACAAGCCTATAAGGTAAACTTGATGATGGAAGATAGGCAGGATGAGTTATGCCGGCTAATAGAGAAGATGTGGTGATCCCTCATGACAACCCAATGGTGATCTTGGCAGTCATGGCGAAACACATATTTAGCTAGATCCTAGTTAATAATGGGAGTTCGGTAAATTTGATTTACTAGAACTACTTCGAGAAGATGAACATTACGAAGGATAGACTGAAGCTTGTGCCCACACCACTATATGGGTTTTCTGGTGAGAAGGTGAAGGTAGCAGGAGCAGTTTAACTACCAATCACGTTGGGAGAAAGCCCGAAGAGTGTTACTTGTTAGGTATTATTATGAGGGTAAAGTCAACCTTGGTGGTTTATAATATGATTCTCGGGAGACCGTTGCTAAATGATATGAGAGCTGTGGTTTCCCCTTGTTATCTATTAATGAAGTTTTCGACACCTCATGGTGTAGGCCAAGTGAGAAGGGACCAAAAGAGGGCAAGGACATATTATATTGCGTCCACCACATGATAGGGGCCCCAGAGAAAAGAAACTCTCACTATTGAGGAGCCACCAAAACCAAAGCCCAATAAAGAAATGGAGGCAGTACGGTTGGTTGAAAATGATGAAGAAAATGTGGTTTATGTGGGAAGCCAGTTGCCTGATGAGATTAAGAAGGAGATACTTCAATGTTTGAGGGAGAATGTAGATGTTTTTGCCTGGTCCTCAGCTGACATGCCTGGAATAGACCCAGAAGTTGCTTGTCATTGGCTGAATGTTATCCCTTGAGCCAAACCAATCAAACAGAAGAAGAGAAACTTTGCTCCGGAAAGGCAGCAAATTATACATGAAGAAATTTCAAAGTTGCTGCAAGCGGGATTTATTAGGGAAGTCAATTACCCTGAATGGTTGGCGAACGTAATGGTGGTAAAGAAAGCTAATGGAAAGAGGAGGATGTGCGTGGACTTCACATATCTAAATAAAGCTTGCCCTAAGGATTCCTACCCGTTGTTGCGTATTGATAAGTTGGTGGATAAGACTTCGGGGTATGAACTCCTAAGTTTTTTGGATGCCTTTTTGGGATACCACCAGATCATGATGCACCTAGACAACGAGGAGAAAACCTATTTTATTACCGATAGTGGAATGTAAATGCCTTTTGGTTTGAAAAATGAGGGTGCCACGTACCAACGAATGGCGAATAAGGTGTTCAAAGATTTATTTTGCAACACAATGGGGGCTTATGTAGATGACATGATAATAAAAAGACGTGAAAGGGAGTCACATATGGAAACAATGACGAATGTGTTCAGGGTATTGCATTGATATAATATGAAGTTAAACCCCAATAAATGTTGTTTGGAGTTAAATCGGGGAAATTCTTGGGGTTCATGATTACCAATCGAGGAATTGAAGCTAACCTTGAAAAGATTCAAGGCAATCTTAGATATGAAACCACCGAGCACTATCAGGGAAGTGCAGAGGCTCATCGGGAGGATAGCAGCCTTGAATCGTTTTCTATTTAAGTCGATGGAAAAAAGCCTGCCATTCTTTCGAGCAATTAAGGGAGGCAAAAACTTTGAATAGACTGAAGAATGTCAAGCTGCATTTGATAAGTTGAAGGAATATTTGAAGGAACTGCCACTGTTGTCGCGGTTGCAAGAAGGAGGTAGGCTTTATATGTACTTGGGAGTAGCGAGAAAGCAGTTAGCGCAGTTCTGTTAAGAAAAGATGGAGATAGGGACTACCCGATCTATTATGTAAGCAAAGTCCTGTTACATGTAGAAACAAGATATCCACAGGTTGAAAAGGTGACCTTATCGTTGGTGATGGCAATTCGCAAGTTGCGCCCGTACTTCAAAGCCCACTCGGTAACTATTTTAACTAACCTGCCTGTAAGGTAGATATTGCAGAAACCAAAACACTTAAGGCATCTAACCAAGTTGGCTATCGAGCTTAGCGAGTATGATATACATTTCTAGCCTTTTTAGGCAATAAAAGGATAGGCGTTGGTAGATTTTATTGTCGAATGCATTGGTCGTGAGACCCAAGGAGAATCGGAGCCAATCTGGTGGAAATTGTTTGTGGATGTAGCTTGTAATGTGGACGGAGCTTGTAATGTGGACGGTAGTGGGGCTGGTATTGTACTAGTTTCACCCGAAGGAGAAGTCTTGGAATACTCTTTGCGCTTCAACTTCCTGAGCTCTAAGTCTTGGAATACTCTTTGCGCTTCAACTTCCTGAGCTCTAATAATATAGTTGAGTACGAAGCCCTGATAGCCGGAATGAAAATGGCTGAAAAGCTTGAAGTTAGCAATCTGATGGCCCATAGTGATTCCTAATTGGTGGTAAATCAATTTCTTAGTGAGTACGAAGCACAGAAGCCTACTTTAGTGTCGTATTTGCAAAAGGTTCAACTACTGGCATAATCATTCAAAAATTTTTGGCTAATTCAAATCAATCGATTTGAAAACAGTAACGCAGATGCCCTTTTCAAGTTAGCATCCTCTAGGAGAGAGAAAGGTAGAATAGTTAAGATAGATTCTCTAGCCAAGTTGAGTATTGAAAAGGAGGAACTCTATGATGTAGAAATTGGAAATGACTGGAGTAACCCGATTGTAGATTACATCTTAGAGGGAAAGCTCCTCGATGATAGAGACGAAGCTCGGAGGTTAAAATTGCAAAGTGACAGATTCACGGTGGTAAATAGGGAGCTCTATAAACGGGGATTCATTATGCCTTTGCTAAAATGTTTGGGACCTGAACAAGCTGAATACACATTGGCTGAAGTCCATGAAAGCATATGTGGTGAACACTTGGGAGCTCGGGCACTAATCGTGAAAATACTCCGTGCTTGGTTCTATTGGCCTATGTTGAAACAAGACGCTGTTAATAAAGTGCGAAAGTGTGAGAAATGCCAGAAGTTTGCTCCAATCACATCGGCACCCATCGTGGCCCTTCAGAACACTTTTCAACCTATGCCATTTGCGTAATGGGGGTTAGACATTTTGAGGCCTTTTCCCTTAGCCATAGGCCAAAGAAAGTTTCTGCTAGTAGCGACAGACTATTTCACCAAATGGATAAAAGCAGAACCTTTAGCCACGATCTTTGAAAAGAAAGTGGAGGCAATGGTGTGGAAGGATATTATCTATCGATTTGGCATCCCTCGGGTTCTAAATGTCGATCACGGAAAACAATTTGACTGTGATGCTTTTTGAGAGTTTTGTAAAGGGTTGAACATCCAGCTTAGGATATCATCTGTCTCTTACCCGTAAGCTAATGAGCAGGTTGAAATTTGCAATTGCACTATACTTCATAGGTTAAAAATCAGACTGGATAAGGCAAAGGGAGCATGGGTTGATGAACTCCCAAGTGTTCTTTGGGCTTATAGAACGACTAGTAGGGTTTCAACAGGAGAGACGCCATTCAATTTGGTGTATGGGACTGAAGCCCTCATTTCGGTTGAGATTGGGGCACTATCACCTAGACTAATCCCTTATGTGCAAGAAGTCAACTCCCAAGGGCTAAGGGAGAACCTCGATCTAATAGATGAACTAAGGGATATGGCAAGAATGAGATTGGCCGCATACCAATAGCGAGTAGCGGGATATTATAATGCTCGAGTTAAGATTAGGGAACTATGAGAATGAGACTTGGTGTTAAGGAAATCAGCTATTACGAATACCCATAAGGAAGATGGAAAGCTCCGGGCTAATTGGGAAGGACCCTATAGAGTCAAGAGGATCATTGGATCGAATACCTGCACCTTGGAAACTTTACAAGGGAGAAGAATTTTGAAGACTTGGAATATTAATCATTTAAAGTTGTACTGGCAATGAGAATCTTGTATTTTTTACTTAATTATTTTGTTGTCGTTATTTTACGAATTATTTTGCGCGTATGGCAAATATCGTATGATATTATTGCTTAACTTATGAATAAGAGGACAGTTATTCATATTTTATATTTTCTGTAGTGATAATTTAATTGATAAATACGTTGTAGGAATAAGAATAACAATACAAAAGCTGCCCAAATTAAAAAGTCCTTAAGCATAAAAAGGTGTGAGACAGGCAAATTAAAAAGTTCCTAAGTGAAAAATGCACGAGACGGGCAAACCAAAAAGTCCCTAAGTGAAAACTGCGCGAGACGGGCAAACCAAAAAGTCCCTAAGCACAAAAAGTGTGAGACGGGCAAATTAAAAGGTTCCTAAGCGAAAAATGCGTGAGACGGGCAAACCAAAAGTCCCTAAGTACAAAAAGGTACGAGACGGGCAAATCAAAAAGTCCCTAAGCAAAAAATGTGTAAGATGGGCAAAACGAAAGGTCCTTAAGCGAAAAATACGCGAGACGGGCACAATAGTTAAGTAAGAATTCTTCTTTGAGAAGAAAGCATGTCGAAAGGTGTGTTGCAACTTTATTCTTAAGTAAGTGTTGCAGATTTATTGGTAAAATGTCTTAACTTTGTAACATTTTAGCGCACTATGCGACATTGCGGCTATAAAAAACATTATAATCTTGATAGGTATGATCTCATGATATAATAACGTGTCAGCGTGGCATATATATATATATATATATATAATATCCGTATTTTAATGGCATATTACACATGTTAACAGTTTGTGCTTAATCACAATATCACAAGCATGCAAACAAAAGAAAAACTGCAAAAGAATTAGTGATTTTCATTTGAAGTAAATGAATTATTTACAACTATACAATGCTTGTATGAATTACAATCAAAACAAAAAAAAAACAAAAGGAAAAAAGGAAAAAAAATATCTGAGTTACTCAACCATAAGGATGGAGTTGGTTGAAGGAGAAGGTGTTGTGCTAATGATCGGATCCTTAGGAGCTAGACCTACGCTGGGACCTTTGAGAGAAGCAACTTCAGAAGATGGAACGTCACCTGAGGGCCCCACAGTCTTGAAAACCGTAGAATCCAACGCGGGTTCGACAACGGTAGAGTTAGAGAATTGAAGATCCTCATTATCTAAACCCTACAAGGCCTCAATGGGCTCGAGTTGGCTGTGCAGCTGACGAGAGGGCCAGGGAAAGGTTTTCCAAGTCATCCACAGCCCCTTGCTCTAAGTAGTCCTCGAGTTTCTCTGAATCAGGCTCATAAACGGTCTAGGGAGAAGGATAACAAAATTCCACTTCTTCAGTAAACTGAAGCTCGAGGAACATGTCGTTAGGCCTTTGCTTTTCTAGCCAAGCACGGGCGAGGTAGAAGCCGTACTTGACGAAGCCCGCAGAATAAACTTGCTTCTTCTCAAAGCAATCCTGAGAAAGGCAATATTCCTAGACAGCTTCAGCGCAAACCACTTTCTGTCGCTCCAGTAAGTTGTGTACTTCATCGATGGCCTCATCTTGTTGCAACCTCACGGCTAACAAATCATCCATTGCTTTCTCATAAGCCTCTTAAAACCTTTCTAAGGACTGAGTCTTCGCCTGTTTGTCCCTTAGCTTCAGTTCAAGGTTCGCTATTCAAGACCTCAAAACTTCGTTATTCCTCTTCAATTCATCCACTATGTTGGAAAGTGAACAGAGTTGATTGACCTTATTCTGAAGAGCCATGTGCGCCTCCCAAAGTTGGTGCAATCCCTTCTCGATCCGCTCCCTATAGGTCCTGTGCTGCGTATTAACAACCACCACTTGTTGCGCAGCCTAGCAAAATAAAAGAGAATAGTTAAAATCTAGATGGAAGAAGCTAAAATACAAATATTCAGAAAAGGGATGAAACTCTTACCTTCATTACAAGATAGTCCGAGTTATCCTCGCCCATAGGGAGACTCTTGAAAATTTCCTTCTCATCTCGAGGAAGGATGGTGCTCCAAGCTAGACGAGAAGCTACCCTGGCATCTTTAATACTATTGTTGTCATTAATGTCGGTGTAGCTTTGGAAGTCATCCCCGTCGACAATTCTTCCTCCATCCACCTGATAATGCTTGAGCGTAGGAGGTGCCACTTTTGATAAGATTGGCCTCGCAGCCATGGCGTCTTTAATATTGGCCTCTTTCGGTTCTTTTAGTGAGGCTTGCGAGGGATGCGTGCACCTCCTAAGGGATTGAGGTCACCATCCTGGGGAGTAGACTCACTTTTTTGGGACCCCGAACTCTCATGGCCCTCCGAACCAGGCGTAGAGCGATCATGAATAAGGAATTTCCTCTTTCTCCCCTGCTCAGTTTCTTGCATAAGATGACTACCTTCGCCGGTAATTGGAGGAGGAGGACTAGGAGCACGAGGACGCTCTGAAGAGGACACATTGACATGAGGTTGTTTTCTTGCAGGAGGAGCATCGTGAGGGGCCCTAAAGATGACAGAGTTGTCTTCCTATAGCACAAGAGGAGAGAATTAGCATACCAGGTTGAAAGATATTAAACATGTGTAAATGTAAAAATCGTCATTAAAAACCTAAGAGGTCATCAAAGTCGGTTATATTTGCTAAGTTCTCATATGATAGAAAGTCGTAGAAGGGACTCCCAAAGGCATCGCCTTGGTTATACTTTAAGTCCTCTTTGGATGAATTACTAGCACCCGTGGTCTTGGATGTTTCGTCCTTCGAGTCTGAAGAAGAATCATCTATTAAATGACCTACGAGGTTCATTGGTTCGGCTATGAGGACCATAAGCAGATTATTAGGGGCGCGCATAGCTGTGGGTAGGTTTAAAGGAATAGAGGAAGTTTCGGGAATAACTCTGTCTACTCCCCAACTAGTTGCAATGATGGTTTCGAGGGTTAAAAGAGAAAACAAATTTCGCTCATCGGTAGAACAGATAAGTTGATTGGACTCTTCGAATTGGTCCCTTAAAAAGGCTAAACTAAATTTTTCTGAGCGCTTTATGTGGTCATTGGTATCACGGTTCCATCTAGTAGGGATATTTAAATCCCTTGGAAGCTCAACAACGACCCTTTCACTCTCAAGTTTATGTAATTTGTTGTGGAGATCTGAAAAAATCTTATTAGGGAATCCTTTATCGGTCACCCTTTGAAGGGAGTATGTCACTAACCCAGGCAACCCACGAACCCTAAAGAACGCGTTAAGTAGGGGGATAGAGGGAACGATGCCTAAGTCATAGCACATTGCAGAGAATCCCACTAATTGAGCCCAACCATGGGGGTGAAGTTGACATAGAACGATCTCCTTATATCTAAGAAAGTCTAGTCCTAATTCGTGGAAACCAAAAATGATAGAAGCCTTATGTACAGGTACGCTGCTAGAGACTAAATCGGGAGAACGTTACCTATCGGTCAAGAGTCTATACTGATAGCTCGCAGGAAGGAGGAAGCAGGTGTTGATTTCTTCCAAGTCTGTATTGGTTAACTTACACTCGACACCACCCTTCCGTAACGTTTTACCTACAACGTGAGAAGCCATAACTAACGACAGAAGAAACAAGGGAAACGGATGATAAATGCCCTGCGTGAGACCTAAAGCCTTATAAGAGACTATAAAGGATGTGGGAGACTAAAAACTAGTGTGACAGATGTAGGTTTGTGGGAGACTTTCGGCGACAGGGTAGGCAAGCAAGAGGCTCTCGAGTATACGGCAAGCTAGGCATGCGAGAGGTTTAAGGCATGCAGCAGGCTAAATCTCGCGAGAGGATTAAGATGGGCAGCAAAGTGTTGCTATAGAGGATTTCTCATGCTTTTATGCTCACCTTCTGCTGCTTATATAGCCACGGTGGAGAATACCTAGTGTCATGAACTGGAAATTACCTCTCGTAGGATTATGCTTCGCGACCTGCAAAAAATGCCAAAAAACTACAAAAATTCAAAAAAAAAGACCAAAATATCCCAGATTTATGTATATATACTCTCTTTATTGGAAAAAAATCTAATAAGAGAGTGTGGAGCAATTGATATAGGAAAGCCCAATCTAAGAAAGGCCATCATGAAGACAGTCCGTCAGCCACGTGGCATGCTCTTATTGGGCCACGTGGCACGCCAAGCGGGAGACCACCTCCCGTTAAGCGAGAAACCACCTTCTGTTAGGCGGGAGACCACCTCACTAGCGGGAGACCATCTCTCGCCTGCGAGAAGTTTTCTCTTGCATCACGGTAGATAATCTCTCGCCTTTGGCAAAAAAGCCTCCCGCACGATCATTGTAGCCTGTCGACCTTTTGAGATGGCTTGCGGCAGGCACCATCTTGCCTCTGAGGAACAACAGGCGTTGGAGTTTTTGGGACCTACAGGGAACAAACTTTCTAGAAGAGCAAAAAGATAATGTTACCCTCTGGTAATTACTCTGCAAGTAATGGTAATTCATTTGCCTATAAATTGGCCACATATATTATTTTATTATCTAATTGTTGACTACTTTTGGCTTTTACATATAATATTTCTAAGAATACAGTGTTGACTTAAGCATCGGAGTGTCTATGCAAGGAACTACCCCCTGCGTCTTTCTGACTTCTTTGTTTTTGCAGAATCATCTCGTGCCACATGTGCAAAAAAATTGAATTTCTTACGTCAGCAATTCCTCATTGTTGTTTAGTGCAACAACAGTATGTAATGGAGATGCTTGTAGGCTAATCTGAATCGATTTAGGATCGGTTTCAACTGATTCCGATCCACGAGCTTCGAAAACCGGTTTGAATCAATTGATGAATTAGTCCAAGCCGGACCGGTTCACAGTTATAACTATTATGAATTAGTCCGACTCGATAGCTTAGTTCGTTATTAACACGGCCGAGCTGAACTGGCCAGCTTTAGTTTTTTTAAAATTTATTTAATTTTTATTCATATATTTATTTTAAAATTTTATTTATTAATATATTAATTTGAAATAAATATTTATTAATATTTTTTGATTTAATCTAATAAATTTATTTTTATAATAACTTTTGTTACTAGTAATTATAAATTTATAATATATAAAGTTGTTATAATTTATTTAATTAAAGTAACTATAATTTAAAAGTTATTATAAAATTATCTAATAATTAACAATAAAATAATAAATAATGATATTATGATATCATGATAAAGTTATTATAACTTATTTATTAAAGCTGTTAGTTTAAAAAAATTATAATACTTCTAAATTTTTTAATTTTGTTAAACTTATTTAGTTATTTATTACATTTGAAATATAATTATACCTATCATTAAAATATAAGTAAATTTATCATTTTGCATTTAAAATATTTATTCATTTATTTAGTATGATTTTAAAATATTCATTCATTTTGTATTTTAAATATTTATTTATTTTTTAAACATAGTAATAGTATAACATTAATTAATATGGTATTTAACAATAATAATAAAGGAGAAAAAAGAGTAGAAGACCAAAGAAGTTTTTACATGGAAAACCAATTTAAAAGTTAGAACGGTAAAAACCACGAGATTGTAGTCTATAAAAATATTTACTATGATTAAACTTATTTACAATTTTACATACAATTTACAAAAAAAATATAGATTATTACTTATTCCTCATAATTTATACGGATTGTCCTGAAAATTTCTTCCTCTTCCTCCAAATTATTATCAGCGAATTCATTGGCCATTCCAAGTTCAATATTGCGAGATTCTGTGTCAAACCAATCTTTAAGGCATGTTAACATGTACAATGAATTCGAATTAAGAGTTGTTCGATGGTCTCTAATAATTCTTTCACATGTCGAGAAAGCAGATTCTAAAGCAACGAAAGAAACTTGCACCCAAAAACATCTCAGGCCATTGAAGCTTAAATTAAAAACTATCTTTGATTTTCTTTCCACCATTGGAGAATATCAAAGTTGTCGCCTATAGAAAAGTCTTGACTTAAGAAAAATCCTATCTCATTGAAGTTAGAATTTCGTCAAGTTGTTGATGATCTAGATCCATCGGCTTTTCCTTTTAGCTTCATTCTCTTCTTTGATGCTTCCTTAATTGCATTCAAAATGTCTTTTCCTTTGCTGCTGCCACCACTTTCGGTTTCTTTGTACGATTCTTCTTATCCTCGGTTGAAGTTGAACTGGTCCCTTTCCGCTTCATAAATATTAAACGATTCTTAAAAAAGATTGTTAATTGAGGACTTTTGGTCCTTAATAGAATCAAGACTAAGAAATTATTTATAACAATAAAAAAATATTTATATTTATCTCCCCTTGACTAGGATCTAGTAATGTTGCAATACAATAAATAGGAAAAATTATTTCCCAATATTTTTTTAAATTTTTCCTCCATATCATATACAAAAGAAGATAAAGTTTCATGATCCCTAAATTTTAAAAATTTATCAAACGTTGTGTAAATAATAGGAACAAAATAAGGTGTAATTAGATAAAGTTAAGTTGAAAATCTTTCAGTTGCATCTTTAAAAGTAGATAATAAATCAACACAATATTTAATAAAAATCCAATCTTATCATAAAGTGCTGAATACAGGCTACTTGTATAATTGTTATAAAAAAAAGTAATAAGTTCTTTATAAGGTATAACAAAAGAAAGCAAACGATGAAGTGAGTTCCACCTTGTTTCCACGAGAAGTAGAAACTCTTTAATATGTATATTATTTGCTAGACAAAGTTCCTTTCATTCACGTTTATTATTTGGGGTGTGGATCCATTTAGCTAACATTTTAATTTTATCAATTGGACCTATGCCACTAGTACTACCACTACTAGTAGCACTAAAACCACTTTGAACACACAAATTTATAATATAGCATGCACATCTAGCATGAAAAAAAACACCTTGCATAACTAGGTTAAAACTTTTAATTAACATATTAACATAGGAATAGCTGCGATGTTACTCGAAGTATTATCTAAAATAATAGCAAAAACTTTATTATTTTCAAATCTATATAATTTACAAACTTCAGTAATATATTTATGAATAATATATGAATTATGTGCTTCTTCTATTACACCTAAGGATAAAATTCGTTTTTGCATGGCTAATATTCATCTACCCAATGACAAGTTATTACAAGATAACTTACACCGTTAGTACTAGTCCATATATCACTAGTTAAACTAACCCTACATGAAATATTACTAAGTTTATCAATTAAAGCTTGCTTATATTCTTTAAACATATCCATGCAATCTTTTTTTAATGTATGTCTAGAAAATGATTTATATGCAGGTTGTAAATATTTACAAACAAATTCTAAATATCCTACTTTTCACAAATTGTGAATGGTTGTTCAGTTCTAACTATAAGTCTAATTAAACCACATCTAGCTTGAACATTATCAAAATTAAAATTTTTTCCACCATCATGTATATTAATTTGAGATTGTTTACTTCAGCAATTTTATTTTCTTTAGCATTTGGATTAATTTTGTGTTACCAAGTAAATGTCTTTTATATGTACTTTTACCGCCACCACTTCCACCGAAGCTATAAGCATAAACACATTGACACAATTTACAAATAGCACAATATTCATCTGTCGTACTTTCTTTTACTACAATGTCGAAATACTCCCATACCTTGCTCTTTTTTTAGGTAATCTTCATTTTTTCCGGTCTTGATGATGTAGCGCTAGTGGTGGTAGCTGATGATTGTGTTTGAGTACGACCACGACCATGACCACAATGAGTAATAGTACGATCTATTGGTGGTGCCAAAAGAAGCTCCTCCTCCTCCGGATGAATATTGGGTTCGATTTCATTGAATGATTCGTCACCCAAATTAGGCATTTCCATAAAACTGAAAGAGCGAGAAACGGAACATAAACGACAAAAAGAAATATGAGTTTTTTATATTTTTTGAAAATAAATATATTTTAAAATTTTTAAAAAAAGATGCAGGATATATATTGGAAGTTGGAACTTGGAAGTTGAAAGTAAAATTTGTAAAATTGTAAATTAAAAAGAAAAATATATTTTAGAGAGAAAAATGATAATATTATAAATTTAGAATAAGAGAATTTGAATGAATTTGAGAGAGTTTGAGTGAGTATTGAGAGAGTATGAGTGAGTATTGAGAGAGTATGAGTCTTGAGATTTGAGAGAAAATAAGAGAAAATGTAAAAAAAAATGAAAGAAATGAATAGGTATTTATAGAAAAGAATATTGAATTTAAAAATAAAAAAAATTAAAAAACTAAAAATAAAGGGAGGGAGCATCCCTCCCCCTATTTGAATGCCGTTGCCCATTCAAGGTTGCAGCAGCATGCCACTGCACAGGCCTGCGTAATGACAGGCTTTATTTTTACAAAAATTTAAATTCGAACAGGGATCGATTTGCCACTACACCAGCCTGCGCAGTGATAGGCTTTATTTAAAAAAAAAATTGAATCCAGATTGGGACCTATTGGTCTTGATCCTTATAGGGCTTGGTTCTGAGTTTTTTGAATGGATTCATCGGTTCAAGTTATTGGGTCGGTTTCGAGCTGGACCAGCCAACCCGACTCAATAACTAACTTTATATGTAATCCTGACATTATTTATTGAAAGTTTGGTGTTTGCACTAAAAAAATATTATCATTTATTTTTGAATATTTGTTAATTTGTTCTTTTAAAAGATATAAATTTGTTGTTGTTACAATTTTTTATATAAATTAAAAAAAACAATTCTTTTAAAGGGATTTTTTTTTACAATATTTTCTTGTTTTTTCGAGAAGTATATATTTCTTTTTATTATTATTTTTGTAAAAAAAATTCAATTTAAAGTATATTTTTTACTAAAGTTGGTATGATTGCTCTTCTCTTTTCTTTTATTTCTTCTCTCTTTTATACCGTTCTAGGAATTTCAACCTGAATTACAAAATAAAAAATAGAAACAGGTCTGACTTAGTTTATCAAATTTTTGTTACAGATGTGAATTGTTTTTTTGTTGTGGATCCTGATTACCATTATTATTTGTTAAAATTGATTATGTAAAATTTGTTTTTGCTTTATTAAAAATGAAAAATGTCAATATATTGTATTATTCTTCTACAATTTTTATACTATCTGTTGGATAATTTGGTATTTCTAAAAATATTTTTAACTTTTTTTTATTTAATTATTTTTTCAGTATTTAAGCTTATCTGGAAACTAGTTTTTTGGCTTATCTAAAACTTTGACCAGATTCTCTTATCCTTTCTTACTTTCTAGTTTTTCAAAGATTTTCTATTGATTTCTTGCAATCTGAATGTTGGGTTACAAAAAGCTTTCATTTACAACTTCACTCGTCATTGCTTTCTCTGCCTCTTCAATCCTTATTTTTCACTCACAGGGTTAAAATTATTATGGTTTCTTCCTTCTGTTCTTGTTCTCTAGGCAATCTTAGAAGAGCTTGTTGAATCTTGAGGAATTACACTTGTTGGTGAAATAATCCTTAAGAGAGCTTTGTCGGAAAGTAGGGTAGATTAAAAACTTTTTTTTTTCCAAACGAGAGTACTTCTATTTTTTTTTTTTTACATAAAAAACGTATTTTAAGTTAGTCAATGCCAACTTATTGTTTACATGGACAAAAAGATCCTAAATGGCAGTTACTTTTTTATATCCTTTCCTTTCAAGCCATGATATGCTCAGTGAAACAATCTCCACAACTCACAATCGGCATCAACACCAATGGTGGCTTAATATCCATAAAAAACTCATGCTCACAAACTACATTTCATGTAAAACAAGGCAAGTAAAAATGATGATTTAAAAGAACCTCCAAAATCAATGCACTTCACAAAAATAAAATTACTATTTAAAATTTTTTTATCCAAATATGAAATGTTCTCAACATAAAAATAAAAATCCCAATATCAAACCACTTTATAGATTAAATAACAACTCGAGTTTCAGAGGAGTAAATACAAGAGATAATTCTTAAGTGAAAATAAAATGCATTGAAAATAACGGTCCATCTATCGTTTTATTATCTTGAAATCATGTTTCTTTGATTTGCAAATTTACAAGCAAATCATGAAGTTTTATGGGGAAGTAATAGGATTTGTAGTCATCAAAAGCCCATTTTTCTTTCAACTTTAAAGAAGCTTGGCATTGGGTTAGATTTTTTTTATAGACAAGAAATTTATTGATAAGATAATTGATTTCAGGAGTAAAAACTTCTATAAGCCATAAACAGAAGAACTGTAAATATGATAATGCACAGCAGGGGAAAATACAGGAAAATGAATAGCAATGCCGTTAAACCGATCACCTGACAACCACAAAGGAAGGTGCAAGGGAAAACCAAAACAACGCCATGGAACCAATCAAGAGTCTACCACTAACCTAGACAAACTCTTCCCTTGATACTCTTGCTTTAGCAAGAGCATCTGCTAGTCCATTATTGAGTTTTTTTAAGAAACTGTACGTTATTAGGACTTGTATATTATTGAATTTTTATTAGATTTAAATCTTTTCTTTTCGTTATCTCTTAGTTACAATTACTTAGGTGTTTTGAAAAGTTTTCAGCTATTTGATTGGCTATTTGCTTTTCTTAATTTTTGTAAATATAGCTCAAATGGTGAATTTATTTCGCTGGCAACCTAATCAAACATGAGAGAAAAAAAGGATGTTGAAATTGATGATTTGGGTAGGATGCTTTGGCCATGTTTCCATGTCCAAGTGGGATACTTCGGTGATGTAAGCAGTGAGTTGGTAGTGACTAACTTTGAAATACGTTGTTTAGTAAAAAAGATTAAAAGTACCCTCTTTTGGGAAAAAAACTTTTAATCCATCATATTTTGAGAAAGAGCTCATCTTTAAGGATAGTGCAATTATAGCACACCCAAATTGTTTAACCTTTCTGTTTTTTACATTATGAATATATTTTTCATTAAATAATTGAAATTACAAAAATTAAAATTTTTAATTATATTATATCATTATTTTTAAAATAAATTAATAAATTTATATTTTTTTTCGAGTTAATAGCATTCGAGGTCCTTATAATTTGGGCCTCGTAACAAATTAGTCCCTAAACTTTAAAACGTATCAAATTGATCCCTAAAGTCATAGTTTTATAACAAATAAATCCTTCTGTCACTTAAACTGTTAATAGATCCGTTAAATGTCAACTGGACTACAGTGGAAGACACGTGGACTTCTCTGATTGAACAAAACATGAAATAATCTTATGTGTACACCAGGTCATCATTTCTTCTCTTTTGAGTTTTCTTTTTAAATTCTAATTTAAGTTTTTAATAAAAAATCAAAAAATTCTAATATCTCTCACTTTTACTTTATTTTTTATTTTCTATTCCATCTTTCTTTCCCTCTTACAGTTTGTGAAGCATGCTAAGCAAGCAACTCCAAAACCTTTTCCTTTCTTTTTTTTTTCTCGAACAAATTAGTACTGAATTTTAATTGAAATTTGATTGGAACACTGAAAATTAAGCTAAAAAAATACCATACGATTTGGGCTAGATTGAAAGAGAAGAATTGTGCAATTGCTAAGAAATGAAAGATTTAAGAGACTGAAGCTTGGAAAATACAGAGGTTTTCTCAGATGGGTATTTGGAGAGAGAAATATTCAAAGAATGAAAAGCTTCACCAAGCTTTCCAGCAGCCAATGCAGCACCAACTAGCTTTATAAGCCTTACCAACCATTTGAGCATCATACTTAGGTGAATCTTGACTCTTGTTTCTCTACAAAGATGAAGATGGGAGTCAAGGAGAATTGTGGCATGTGCATATTCAAGATTTCATGTTGATCTCAGCCATGAGAGCCTCAAATGTTAATGGAAAAGTCTTCACTCTATCAAAGACACCAAAATGGGAAATTCCTTCCTTGGAACCCATATTCTTAGTCTTTTAGTCAGCAATATGAGTTTCACTTTCCATTTCAAATATGGTCTTAGTAAATTTCAATCCTTAAAAGATGAAAGCTTTTCCTTTCTCCCTCACAAACATTGAGAAAGAAGAGCAAGAAAGAAAAGCTCGAAAACAATAATTAAAATTTCTAAAAATAAAAATTTTCTTACAAAAGATTAAGGTTGTTGAGAAATAAACCTTTCAAAACTACCAAAAAAAAGTTATGCTTCTTCTCCTTGTTCTTGTTTTACTATTTTGCTGTGAAAGAAATTTTTGGATTTGAAATTGTTGCCTTTAAGCTTAGATTTAGGAGATTCTAAGCATTTTCAATAGAAACTAACTAGATAATAGAAAAGAGGAGGAAAAAAAGATAAAGTTAGTATATTTTGGACTCAAACTACCGTTGGTGAGAGGTGACCGACGCGGTTAGTAGTGATCTATGTGACTGCTGGCGTCGGATTCTGGTATTTTTAGGCCATGGGAGAGAAAAAGAAAAGAAGAAGGAAGAGTGAGAGAAGGAAGAAAGAAGAAGAAAGAGAAAAAGAAAAAAAATAATTAATGGGCTACATGTGTCATTTATGGTAGTCTAGCTGGTATTTAACAAATATATTCACGGTTTAAGAAACAGAAGGATTTATTTGTTACAAAAATATGACTTTAGGGACCAATTTGATACATTTTAGACTTTAGAGATTAATTTGTTATGAGGCCCAAATTACAAGGATCATAGGTGCAATTAACTCTTTTTTTTCTTGCAATGAAGGGGGGTATATTTTTTATAAGCATAAAAATGAGTAACAAAATGGAAGGGTTGCTTTATTATCCATATTGATCAATTACATCTTACCTATCTAAGCTTGGGGAAAGTTGTAATATCCCGTTACCACATTTTTCACGTATTTCTATACAATTTTACCGATTGGGCTGTCTGCGATGCCATTAACACTCAACAATAACAGTAATAAATGTTAAACATTTATTTTATAAATATGGATTATAAAAATTTTTTTCATTATTCCTTATATCCAACATCCTCTATTATCTTATTTTACTTAAGTAGTACTGTACACATATGTCTGAAATGTAACAAAGAAGTGATTGTACCCGTCATATTTGACATAAGTTGCCCTCGCGCTTTATATGTACCTATCCATATGGGAGTTAATTCTCTCAAACTCCGTGTCTTTTATCTGTGGAGTTAAAACAAAGGGGTGAGCGATTCATACGCTCAGTAAAGGAAATATATGCTGCTTTATAAAACCAAAACTATATACCACAAAGTATTTGTTTTTCCCAACATCATACCAAGTATGAAAACAGTGGATATAGTAAACAGTAAATAGGATTTAACAAATCCTCTTAGTAAACAGAAATCAACAAGTTGAGACTAGGCATCACCCTATAAATAAGTTATGCTATCATCGTTCCCCCTCCCCCTTGCGAGAACGGAATCTACCGCTATTGGGGTGCACCCGTAGGCCATCGCCCCTCACGGTTATCTCTACTAGATTTATGGCCATAATCTATATGTGGTCCTCGGGTCCACTTGCCAAGTGACCTCGAGACCGCTGATGACTTGGCGGGTCCATCAGCCCTGCGACGCCTTGAGGTGCACTCGTTGGTCCATCGACCGAGCCACCGCCCCAAGCGGGTCACGCAACAGCATAAATAATAATGCATAAAACTAAGGGCCTAAAGTCTCAAAATCACTTTATCTCTCATGAAAACCTTTATAGAATTATCTCACCCATATTATCATTTTCTCAAAATGATTTGATTTTCAAAAAGTTTTAGGCTTTCTGTTTACAAACACCTTGAAAACATTCCAAAATCTCAACGTTTAAAATCTGCTCGCCCATGGTCCGTTCGCCCAACATGGCTCGCCCATGGCAGCTCGCCCACTGCGGTGAACTTGTGTTTGCTCGCCAACCTTTGCTTTTAAAACAACAAGCAAAACTGGCTCGCCCTCAGTGGCTCGCCCATTAGTCAAATCGCCCAAAAGGGTTTATATTTTCTATTTTCAATGATATTAAAATTATTTTATTTTTCAATTAAGAAACTTTGGAAACGTGAAACCTGTTCGCCATGGTCAGCTCGCCCATGGTCAGTAATCAGAGCGAGAAATAGTATTCGCCTGCCACTTAGCTTTTCAAAACAAAGCAACCTGGCTCGCCCTTAACGGCTCGCCCAAAAGAATATAAAGGGGTTCGCCTAACATGGCTCGCCCGCCTTTTATTTACAAACAGAGTTACTCGCCCAAGATGTTATAAAAGGGATCTTCGCCCAAAAATCATAAAAGTTTGGCTCGCCCGCCAGTATCATTTCGCCCAGAAATATTATAAGGGTCAGCTTAGTAGCTCGCCCAATATCAAATAGATTTCTCAAACAATGCATGTCATAAACCAAAACAATTTTCTCAATATTTCTCTAAAACTTAACTCCACAGGACATGCATTTACTTCACACACACCTCCCTTACCTGGTTCAGCGAAGCCTTGCTTCCTTCTCGCCTTCCGAATCGCATTCACCGAGTTCATAATTCCTGGCTACAAATAATTTATAAATTCTATTAATATTTTCATTTCATATCACTTGGCGAGATTGAGATAAAACAAATGACTACTCGCCCAAAAGAGCTCTAACTAGCTCGCCCGACCAAGCTCGCCATTCAATATATGGCTTACACGTGGATATCGCCCGCCATAACTCGACACTAATAGATTTGGGAGTTCGCCCAACATTCACTTCGCCAGGCCTACATTGGCTTAAATGTGGGAGTTCGCCCCAACATTTCAACTCGCCCAATGAACATCTAATTGAGCTCGCCCTACGCTGTTTTCTATAAAGAATTAAGCTCGCCCATAAATTAAACTAGCGTTGGGCGACCTCGCCCACTTGACAACGACTTTGGCGAGTTCTTTATTTCTTACTCGCCACATTGGCGATTTCTAACACTCAACATGGGCGATCACCATAGTCGCCATACTCATCACTTTTCCAGTATTTTCGCATCATTCTACTACAATATCAACCCACTTTCATTTTATACTTCATCTACTTCAAAATATGAATTTATTCTATTTCTATGATCTATCAAGAATAAATCAAAAGCAAGACTATACTCATGCTTCTCATACTTGAAATCATAGAAATATATCATTAAATCTCAAGAACCATTAAATCTCACCTTAATCAACTGCACTTCCAAAACAGAATTCTTCCTGTCTCCTGTTAGCCTCACTTTGCTTATTCCTTTAGCTCATCAACGATGGAGGAATGGTTTTGCAAGCAAGTTTATGTGTTTAGCCAACTTAAGGTTGGAGTTTAGTAGATCAAACATGGCAGAGAAATGGAAGAAACAAAGCATAACTTGCAGTAGAATGGTTTTCGTGAAGAAGCTGGAGTTGGCTAACTCTGTTATCCTCAATTGTTTCTTCTTTTATAGCCATGCTATCCAATCAGAACTCATCACTTGGCCTTATCCCACTTCCCTCATTTATTTCACGTCTTTCATGTATTTAATGCATGAAGAAAAACTGCACTTACAATGGCGTGAAAGTCTCCCTTCCACACGCCTTTTCTTCTGCTATTGGCTTTGTTTTTGTTCCTCAACCAATAAGGATAAGTTCCTTACTGACTTCAACATCTTCTCCATTAATTCTCTTCAACCGTATGACTTATAAGTCAATTTTGGTTGCCAATTGTTTAAATCTATTTTCATTTTGTCTGTGCTAATTCTCGTTCGCCTCCTCATTGTGAGACATCAGCTCGCTAACACAATTTGAGTTCGCCAAAGATATTTCAATTCGCCAACTCAATATCTAGAAATTACAAGATAATTTCCTTTTCTTGGCTATTACATATAGGTGCGAAAATTGTCATATTGTTGGCGATAAACTTGTATTGTTCTACTCACCACATTGCTATGATTTCCCACAAATTTTCACTCTTATTTAACATTTTAATTTTCTCAATCTGTATGGGTGATCAGGAGCCCTGGCAGCATTTGGGCGAACTCACCTACTCGCTCTCGCCCTATTTGGGTGAACTCCCTATTCGCCCTCGCCATCATAATTGGCGTTTTGCTCTCCAATTCTGCTCGCCCATTGGCGAACAGCCTTCTTTGCTATGATTCAGGCATACAGTTGGCGATCACATTCAGCATCTCAATTTACTCAATAAATATGGGCGATCACAAGCCCTCGCCACAATCGGGCGATCATCCCAATCAACTTTATGGTGAACTCAACTATTCACAAAAGGCCATTAAATCAACTCGCCATCATCATTGGTGATTGTCCTCTTGCTCGCCATTGGCGAGCTGTCCTCTTACTCGCCCGTAGAGTATTTCACTTAATTCGCTCCGTTCTCATCTCTAGTTAAGGAGCTTTTCACTTAAGTGAAATCAATATTCATTATTCATTTAATTTCCATTTTCAATTTTATGAAACTAGAGTCTACAGTAGTGTAGAATCGGATCTTACAAAAGTAATTTGAAGTCTACTTATGATTACAAAGAAACAACGTCAAATCTCAACTACGAAGATTTGCTTAGCCTCAACTAGTTGAGTTAAAAACTTAAAATTAAGTTAAAATTTCAACAATATTTAGTGAAATAAAAAGCATAGAAAGTAGTAAGGAAATTATTCCATATATCATCGGTGAAGTTCTTTTACTTTACAAGCGATATTAAGATTATATCATGTGTCCTATAAAAATGTTAAAAAAATAATAAAATAAATAAAATAAGGCATGTGTCATGATCCTAACTTCATTTGCAGAGTAAAAAAACTCTACCTATGGTATGTGGAATAATTATCGAAGTAGCAAACGTAGTAATTTGGTATGAGAAGACAAAAAGTCAAGCAATGAACTATCAATTCTATCTTCCCATTGGCCTATTCTTTGTAGCTTTCTTTGCCCATAAAAACATAAATTAAATTTATGAATGGGAATTGGTATTGGACTTGATCAAGGGTTAGATTATCTGTTCAAATTCAAAGGTTCGTTCAGTATTTGATTGGACTTGGACAAAAATATCGGATACATTTATTGGGCATGAAACAAATTTTTAAACTGATCAAAAATTGGGCTGAACTCGGGCTTGACCTTCCAAAGCCTGGGCTCGGTCCAACCCAAAAATAATTATTAATTAAGTTTTTTTAAATATATTTACTAAATATAATGTAATTATATGTATATAAAATATTATTGATTAATAAACATGATTATATATATTTAATATGAAAATTAACATGTAAAATTTGACAAATCAAATTAAATTTTAAATGGAATAAAAGAATAAAAAATAAAATAAAAAAATAAAATAAAAAAAAAAAATAATATTTGAACGAGTCAGATCAGATCGCATCGGGCTTTTAAAATAAAATTAAAAACGAGTTTGAACTAAAAATCAAGCTCGAATTTACAAGTCAGGCCATACTTGAACTTCACATAAAACATTATTATGTGGTTTGGACCCAACTCGAATTCAACCAAACCTAATCTGACCCATGATCAAGTTTAAATTCGGTATATAACATTTTTATTTTTGTAGCCAATTTTTTTGATTTTTTCTATTATTTATGGGTCCAATCTCTTCCTCCTGAGATACTATTGTCTCCAACGGAAGTACAAAATTATCATTCCATCAATGCAAAATCTTCATTTTCATAATAAAATCTTTGAGTAATTATATACTATGATATAATAATTAATATATGTATCACAATTGTAGCTTCTCATCTTTTAATTTTATAAATTAATTAATTAATCAGTCCAATCTCGAAAACCAACATTGTTAATTACTGAAGTAATTATTGAGTCGTGTTTTAAGTTAATGCACCTGGGTTATTTGGATTAAATTTTCTTTTGCGCGTGTCCACCGTCCATGCATGCATGCTTCCTGCAGCAATTCTTGGATCTGTAACCTTGCCTACTAGACTGGTCTAACTACTACCGTGGGTAAGTGTATGGGTTTAAACGAATTAAATTATTTATGAGTTATTTGAGTTTAGTTGAATAATTATTTGAGTTTAATTCATTTATTTTCGAATCGAGCTCAAATTCAAACTTAAACTATCTAAATAACAAATTAAACATAATTCAAATTTTTTAATATTTAACTCGATTGATTCGCAAGTCTTATCAAAATTTTATAATATATTATTATTAATAATTTATCATTTTTCTCATATATAGTTAAAATTAACAAATTAAATTTGATTAAACTCAAATCAAACTTTAAATTATGAATTTTTGAATTAAATTGAGTTTAAATTTTGTATTAAATTATTTCAATTTGATTCGATTATATCAATAACCATATTAAGGCAAGACCGGACAGGACAGGCTAGTCGGTGGCCTTAATCCCATTCCTCCTCATTTCCTTTAAGGTTTGGTACAATCTCTGTCTACTTGTCTAGAATTCCAACGTATTTCCTTTTCTAATTTCTACCTCTACTTTTTACTTGGTCGAGAAATTTTTACTATTTATCTTTTCTAATTAATCCCAGAACTTTTCCTGTACAGCTATGCATTATTCTTGCCTTAAGAGATGAGTCATGAGACTACCAACACAAAATCAACACGTTTTTTCCTACAAACTGTCCTACTCTTTTATGAGTGGAAACCCTACAATTTTCCTTAATTCCTCCTCTCAGACACAATAATAATAAAAAAACACTCGGAGATAATTATACAAAAATTAAAATAAGATTCCAAATCTGGTGATGTGGCACCATCTTCTTTGGGGGGAGAGGACCTCTCCTTTCTCTCCAATTCCTCTCCTCAAATTCACTCTTTCTCTCTTTACGAATCTCACCCTTCACTCTTCCCTTTCTCTTCCAAAATCCGTCCAGCACAATGTCAGACAGAGTCTTTACTTCCTCCAAGCCCGCCGCCACTGCTGCTCCACCTGCTGCCAACGGTGGCACTGGCGGAGTCGCAGCTACTACAACAGCTACAACCAACGGTGGCACAACAAAGTCCCACCTTTATAACCCCACTTCTCGCCCGCCATACCGTCCACAACCCCATCACCGTCGTCACCACCACCGTCCACGGCGGAACTATTGCTGCTGCTGCTGTTTCTGGACCATCCTCATAATTCTCATCCTCACCCTTTTGGCAGCCATAGCTGGCACCGTTCTTTACGTCCTTTACCGCCCTCACCGCCCTTCTTTTACCGTTGCTTCCCTCCGAATCCACCGTTTAAACCTAACAACCACCGCGGACTCATCCTCCTCCCATCTCTCGACCCTTTTCAACTTAACCCTTTCTTCCAAAAACCCAAACTCCCATATTTCCTTCTCGTACGAGCCTTTTGTCGTTTCATGCGTATCCAGCAACAGCGATGTTTTTATAGGCAACGGAACTCTGCCAGCTTTCGTCAGTAACAGCAAAAATGAGACCACTTTCAGGGGAGTTGTGGTAACGACATCAAGTGATCTAGATGCGGACACAGTCAACAACTTAAGATCGGATCTGAAGAAGAAAAACGGGATCCTGTTGAAAGTTCGGATGGACACCAGAGTGACAGTGAAAGCGGGTGGATTGAAAAGCAAGAAAGTTGCGATTAGAGTTACGTGTGACGGGATTAAAGGGGTTCTACCAAAAGGCAAGTCACCGTCGGCGGCTAATATGTCTGGGACAAAGTGTAAGGTTGATCTCCGGATCAAGATCTGGAAATGGACTTTTTGATCGCACACTCATTCTCAAATCCCAATTGCTTAATTTACTTGTATTTTTTTCTTTACTTCACTTTTTCGATGCTTTCGATTTTTTAGAAAAAAAAAAAACTTGGGGGTTTGTTAAAGAAATGGGCAGAAGAATGTCAAGAAACAGATCAAGTTCAATTGTGGGATGAGAAATTGAAAAAAAAGAATTGTTGGATTTATTGTTATTAGATTTAGGAAGGAGAGGCTGAAGCCTCTGAAGAACAAGATGTTGGAATTAGTTTCTTTTTTTTTTCTTTTCTTTTTGAACATTTTTATATAGTTGTGGTGTTGTAAGTGATATATATTTTTTTTATTTTCATTTTAATTTCATATAATTACCATGTGAGAATTAATATCAATTAAATGAAATTTAAGTTCCTCATTTACCGCAATTTTTGCTCTAGCTAAGTCAGCTTGTTTTGATTGCTGGTTTTAATTCTCCGCTGTTTTTTAATCACTATAATAATAAATAAGTAGCACACTCGCCAAAATGCCGTTGCCATCTCACTAAGCAATGATTAGCTCTACGTGTTAAAAACTTAAAAAAAGTTGAAATTAATGAATTTTGGCTCTCCTAAGAGAAGAGGAAAACACCAACAAATAATTAAAAAAAAGTGAAAATAAATTTTTTTTAACTATTTGAATAAAATTTGAGTTTTGAAGTCTTTACTGTTAGAAAAATTTTATTGTTTATTATTTTTTATTCAAATAAAATTAATTTTAGATCGTAAAATAGATAAAAATATTTGTTTTTATAAAAAAAAAAAAAAACAGAAAGGGTGAAGCAGCATGGAGTGTAAGTGGCAAGGGATTTTACTGTTGCTTTTTTAAGCAAAATAAAGTGGTTGGCATTGTGTGGCGAGTAGTCCAATCATATTACTGACTACTGATGATGACCTTTTGGATGGCTTTAGAATGTGCGTGGATCCAGCTCCAGGGTACAACCCAAATGTCTAAAAGTACTGAAATCAATAGTTTTCTCTTGCTTTCCGTGAATCCGAATTCAGACAGTCCCATGCAGAAAAGAAGTTTTAAGTAGCAGAAGAACATCACGGGTTTGCAATGCAATCACAGAAGAGAAGAATTTAACAATGATCTCTACTATGGCAAATCAAGCTGTCAATATCAATAAATAGTCAAAAAAGAGCGAAAATACATTTTTTTTTCCCGGCATATGACTCTTGAAATAATTTATTGTTTATTATTTTTTGATTTAAACAAAATTAATAAAAAATTTATAATTAAAAAAAATTGAAGCTGTCAGGCGTCCATCAAGTTGCATTTACTTTACTCTTTCAATATTTCGTAGTTTGATGTCAACTTCAAGTCAAACAGTTGCTAAATAACATTCGTGATCGGTTAATTGTGACATTTCATTAGGAATAAAAACTAAGACCAAAATGACTGGAGCCAAAAGTTTTGCAGACAACAGATTATTTGGATGAATGCCTAAATCGACTGTCTTATGAGTTATGAATATCATTATTATTATTATTTTTAATATAAAAAGGGACAAGGATGAGACTTGTCAATCTTATATGCTAATAGAATGATTTTATAATTAATGTTTTCAAGTGCATCCCATGATGGCGAAAGGAAGTAAATTCGTGGGCACGTGGTTTCTGTGTTTTCTTGGTCTGCTTAGACAGGGGAAGCCGGAATTTTGTCAGATGTTTGCCAACTTTTCTTCGAAAGAGTTTTCATCCGAATTGTTTAGGGGTAAATGACTCGAAATTGAACAAATATTATTGTGATAGTGTTGGTTTTATTATTTTTAATACTGCTTGTATTTGTTAAGAAATTTTTATATTGTATTGGTTTTGTTTAGATATTAAGATATTTATTTAATATTCACTAACGAATTTTTTTAGGTTAAACGAGTTTATTCATAAATATTAAACGAATATGTTCACAACACTCGTATTCGTAATTTGTAAATATTAAACGAACATATTCATAAATATAAAACAAAAAACTTATACAAACAAATTCATTCACTCCTATATGTATATTTATAATGCCAAATTAAAAAATTTTACATAAATAAATAATTTTAATAATTATATAGATTAAAATAATTTATGAGTAAATATAATTTTAATAAATTTATAATTATCAAATACCAAATAAATATTAAATAATTTATTAAACAAATGCATTTTAAACAAATCTTAAACAAGTTTATTTGTGAATATAAACAAACAAAACACATTAATGTTCTTGTTCATTTCGTTGAATAAACTAATACTAAATGTTGGGAAATTTTTTAATTGTACATTACAGGCTATCTAGTTAGTCCACTTAAAAGTGATCAAATAAAGTTTGAGTTATTGGACTTTAGGACATCTCAATTAGTATGAGCTTTGCAATGTGTAGAGACCTAATATTTTATTTTATTTTCATGATGGGCCAAAATAAAATAAAATATACTTCAAGTATAAATAGGTTATGGTTCACAGTCTAAACATAACGTAATTTTCACAATCAAATCTCATCGTTGAGTGAGATACATATTCTTTCAAAAGTTTAGGCGTGGAAGACTCTAACCCCAAGAAATCAATTTCAATGGATTCAGGTACGCTTCCGTATTACTTTTCTTGATGATTAAACATGAGATCTTGGGTATGTTTATTTGTATGAATTTTTCAACAAGTGGTATCAGAGTATGTTCATGTTTAATTATTGAGAATTAAATTTTTTTCTTTGAAACCTTAGGGCTTTAATTCCTTATGGAATAATGATTAAAATCATGTGAACAATTTTTTGAAATTTTGTTTCATGTTTCATGAATATTATCTTTAAATTTTTTAAATCCTAAAATTTAAAATCAACCAAAACATTAATATTTAATATGTTTTAATGCAAATTGATGAATGATAATTGTTTCTTGTGACTTTTATAGTTGAAACAAAGTCACAATTTCGGTAAATATTTGGTTTTGGTTTAAAGAAATCAAAAAAGGGGTAAAGGTTTTCATAGAGTTTTCTTGAATCTTTCTTGATCAAATTTGTCACTAAATTTGTTGTTTTAATCCTTGTTTTTGCATGGTTTTGTATAAAAAGATGTTAATTTCATGATTGTGAGTTTAATTTCAACAAACAATCATAAAAAAGGGTCAAATTTATGCAAAATTACATAACAGACTCGAATGGGTCCGTTTTGGGTTCTAGCTGGGTCGAGTTGACTCGGTTGGTGGCAAAAGAAAGGGATCCCCACGCGCACAAGTGGCGCGTGTGATCCACGCGCTACCATCTAGTAGCCATTTGGCTACCGATTTCTCCAGTTTGCATTAAAATTTTATTTTAAAATTTTTGGTGATTTTTATGGAATTTTTTGACATTATTAAATATTTATTATTGAATATTCATGGTAATTTCAGTGTTTTGATATATTATATGCATTTTTCTAAATTTTATTTCATGATAAAATATTTAATGATATTTTGAGATGATTGACAGTACTCACTCTCCCTATTAATGTGAATAATTTTGTGTACTCTCTATATTTTTTGTATGTGCATAATATGTTAAAAATAAAGTTCAAAATAAATTCAATTAATATAAAATGCCACCAAAGTGACCCCTTTTATGTTAATTTATTTATTTTGAAAATTAAGGTTGTCATTTAATAATTTAAATAACTGTATTTTTAATCCCAGCGAAAAATAATTGGTCCAAAGGAAGGTTATTTTTTGGCTAGATTATAAATACAATAAGGTAGTAAATATGTGACAAATTATTTTTACCATGTATGCAATATGTCGGCCCAAAGGAAGGCATGTTGTTAGCAAGGATTTGATTATCAATATTTACTAATAAAGTTTAAGAGTACCGCTTACAAATTAAAATTTTTGTACAAAGACTAAATTTTAATGTTGTGCTTGGTATTTTATATGACCCAAAATTATTATTTGTT
Source organism: Heritiera littoralis (assembly GCA_031772115.1). NCBI lineage: Eukaryota > Viridiplantae > Streptophyta > Magnoliopsida > Malvales > Malvaceae > Heritiera > Heritiera littoralis. The sequence goes on along the minus strand of JAPDPK010000006.1, from coordinate 9,036,838 downwards.
AATTGTGAGCTTATTATTGTTGTTTTTCTATATACAGTAAATGTTTCTTCTATATTTGCCAATTTGAATAATATCCTGGTGCCTAATATCACTAACTTCGAGAAATAGAAGGAGCATGTTACCATTGTGCTTGAGTGTATGGATCTAGACTATGCGATCAGGATTGACAAACCTCCCGCCCCTGCTGATAATAGTACAGCTATGGAAAGGGCACTTTATGAAAATGGGAGCGTTTAAACCGCATGAGTCTGATGATCATGAAGCACTCAATTCCGGATACTATCGAGGGCACAATGCCTGAGGAAGAAAATGCTAAAAGTTTCCTGCAACAGATTGTAGACAGATTTGCTACAAATCAAAAGGTAGAAACAAGCACCATTCTGTTCAAACTTGTTTCAATGCAGTATAATGGCAAAGGAAACATAAGGGAATATATTATACAAATGTCTAATATGTTACAAGACTAAAGGCACTAAAGTTAGAGTTATCTGAGGACATTCTTGTGCACTTAGTCTTAATATCTCTTACTGCACAATTCAATCCTTTTAAAATAAGTTATAACACTTAAAAGGAGAAATGAACTCTTAATGAGCTCATTGCTCTGTGTGAGAACCATAAATTCCTTGAAATCGATCAGGTACTTAACATGTAATTATAAGTGCATATAATGCAATGATATAATTTACGAGTTACACCTATATGATTAAGGTTCATAATTATTGAAAGGAAGTCCTCGAGAATAGAAGTCGAGAATGATGTGAAACGAACACATACATCGTATATACGATGCATGTTAAATCGATATAAATGGAATGAATGTGTTATGCACATAAGCTTACGCACACGCATAAATCAAATTAAATACATGTAACGTACGTGCATGCATGCATACGTAAACTCAACACATGCAGCGTGCATGCATGTATATATGTAAATATATACAATTAGTTAAAAAGGAATAAGAATAGAAATTAATATACGCATACACATATATAAATATATATATATATATACACACAGAGGTATGTGTATAGATATAAATATAATTGTACTTATACACAAATATAAAAATAGGCTCCTACTAATAAAAATAAATAAATGACCAAGTAAAAGAAATATATATATATATAGATATAAATTACAAGTGCGACTATATATGTATATATTCAAAAACATATGTATATAAATATAAACGTATTTGAAAGAACAAGGAATTTAAATACGTGTACCATGAATAAATAAATAGACACACAAGTATATGATGTATGTATATATGCGTATTTATATATAAATTCAAACAAGATATGCATATATATATATATATATATAGAAATTTAAAATATCATATAAAAGAGAAATATCTATATATATATATATATATATATAACATAATAAAATAAAAAGAGATAATAAAAGAATTTAGATTATTTAGAATATACCTATTACATATGAAGTGGATTGAATAAATAAACCAAACAATTAAAATAACAATGTCAGCAAAACATGGGGTAAAATAAATAAACAACTAATTAAACAAATGAAGGAGACATGGGGATTGGTGCGTGGCTTCTTGAAGAAGACTGGAAAACAGTAGCTCCACTACACTCAATTTCTGCTAGCCACTCACGACCACTTCACTTCTCATCACCGTCTATCACCATCCTCATTTAGCTACTTCCATCTCGCCTTTTCTTGCTGTTTTTCTGTTGTAAGAAAGCATTACAACCATCATCATTCTCGTGGATTTGTTCCAAAGTAGATAAGTGGGCATTGACAACAACATTTAAAGAAGGAAAGGGTTGCAGCCAATCGATGAAAAAGAGAAAAGAAAAGAAATGCTACAGTAGAGGAGAAGCAATCGGTTAGCAGAGAAGAGAAAGTCATTTTGTTCTATGGTTGTGGTTTAGATCGAGAGCTAAATAGTAAGAATGAAGCTGCATTTTCGGCACTAACCAGAGAGAAGGAGACCTAGGGCAGAATATGTGAGCTGCATTTGAGGGAAAAGAAAGAAGAGGACAGAACTAAAGCAGATAAATCCCAGAGTTACGTGCTGAGTTTTGAGCTGCTAAAAACGTGGCTGTCTTGGAGCTACTGATCAAGGGTCTCCAAGGGTGATTTCGGGAGTTTCTCTAGGTTCAAATAGGAGCTCGGCAAGGGCTAAATTATGGCTGTTCGAAGGAGGTTTCAGGTGGCGTAAAGAGTGGCTTCTGAAAGTGAGAATGAGGTGGAAATACCAAGCTGTATGAAAGAGAGAAACAAAAGGCTGGCGAGGAGGAGGCAGAATGGTTTGGAAGAGATGCAAACAGAGGAAGAAATACTAGTTTTTGGACATAAATCCGAAAGCTGAAGCATGGGCATTTGGGAGCTGTTTGGGACGCCTGAAAATGAGTCTACTCAAGCTAGGTTTTGAGGTGTTAAAGGGCATTCTCGAAGGCTGTAAACAGTGGCGTTTTGAAAGGCTCTTGACAAGGTTAGATTGGTGTTGAGTTTTGGAGCTGGAAATGGTGTTCTCGAATGAGGAAAATGCAAGATGTACAAGGGCTGTTAAAGAAGGCTGGAAAGAGTGAGTTGTCGAGTAGGTTTGGGGCTATGTTCAGTGGCTGGAAATAGGGCAGTAAAAGGTTTCTTTTGGCAGCCATTTGGTTAGTAATTTGAGGTTGAAAGGAGGACTCTCTCTCTCTCTCGGGTAAAAGGAGAGAAATAACAAAGGGCTGGCCTGAAATCAAAAGGAAATATGATGGAGTGAATGTTAACCCGAGAGTCAATGAAAGAGCTTAAAGGAGAGGACTGAAATTATCGGTTCTTGACCAGGTGATTGCAAGAGTTTGGCTCGGTTTGGAACTTAAACTAAGAGGGGTAAGGACTATTTAAGTTTAGCATTTAAGCATGTAAACATTGATGAGCCAATGGATGATTTAAACTTGTTGAAAACATGCAATACATGGACTGTTATATGTCTATGTGCACACATACATCTGTGCATAAATATATGTATATTTGTTATGGAAAATGAGAAATTAAAATGTGGTGTAGGAATTTATTGGAGACCTTAAAGAAGTGGAAATTCAAAGAGAACTTGGGATAGGCTCGGTACTCAAGAAAACTAAAGTAAGTGTACGAGTCTTGGATTAAGCTCTGGTCATGCATATGTATTGATATAGGTACGCATATATATATATATATATATATACACACACACACACACACACACACACACACACATATACACACACACACACATCAATGGTGTGGTAACAGAGGATGTCTTCTTGACGTAGAGGCGAACTAGACTAATTGTGAGTTTATGTTATATGTTTTAGTATGAAATTAAGCATAATGAGTATGATTCATGCATGAAAATAAGTCATGAAAGGGATACTAGAATTGCCTTCTTGTCTAAATATCTTGAATGAATGCAAATATATATATATATATATATATATAGTTAGGAATGGCGTTGGGTAGTGATATATATAGATATATATATATATACACACACACATATAAATATATTTTGATATATATATATATATATATTAGATAAAGACTTCCTTAGACATAATGATAAAGAATTAAATATGATCATGTAATTATACATGGATATTTAGACATACATTTTGTGTACATATATGTATTGTGAGTCTAAAGAGGAACAATATTGGATTTAATTTAAATAGTTGCACTTTGATGCAAAATGGAAATATTAGGTACTTGTAGATATCTATATGCTATTCAATAAGAACTCGAGAAATGAAACATTCTTGTAGGAATCAAGTTGGAAAAATATGAAAGAGAATGATCGGTACCTTTTAACTAAGGAGATTTTAAGTAAAGACTAAACATCGGTTCAAGACTAATATGCGCACACATAACCCTCTAAGGATGAAGGTTATATACATTTAGAATGATAAGGCGGAGTCAATCTTAGCGTGATAGCAAATTTGAATATTTGTGCGTAGTTTAAATTATGCACTCCAAGTTCAGTATTTCACATGCTGTGAGTAGTTGATTGAGACAATATTAAAATGATTGTAGTGGCTTCGATTGGAGCAGTGTAGAAGCTAAGCTCGAGTTTGAGGATCGAGGAAAAGTAACCTACCAAGCATTGAGGTAAGTGGGTTAAATAAATCTTACTAGTATCATCTCGTAAGAGATGAATGAACCCTCATTAAATAATTAATTAAATTTATATAGGATATTGGTTGGACATTACGGGTAAGACAAATAGAATAAGTATGGTAGGATTTTTAAATCGGACATAATGTGCCTGTGAAATATGCTTATTTGAAAGGTGATTTTGTTGTGAATTGTGTAATGTGTTATGTGTGATGGCTCTCTTATGATTACTGAACATGTTAACATATTGTTATGCTCGAGTATGGAATTGTGATTTGAATATCAAATATACATATCGCTCCCGATGTTGAGTCAATGGACCCTAACCCGCACCTAGTTATATTTGTCGAAAGCTAGGAAAACTAAAGACTCGAATTCCGAACCGTGGGAGCCACCTCTAGAGTCCTTCGGGAACTAAGTGCTACACGAGTTTCGATGTACTAAAGGCCCAACCGAGCAAAGACTCGAATTCCGAACCGTGGGAGCCACCTCTAGAGTCCTTCGGGAACTAAGTGCTACACGAGTTTCGATGTACTAAAGGCTCAACCGAGCAAAGACTCGAATTCCGAACCGTGGGAGCCACCTCTAGAGTCCTTCGGGAACTAAGTGCTACACGAGTTTCGATGTACTAAAGGCTCAACCGAGCAAAGACTCGAATTCCGAATCGTGGGAGCCACCTCTAGAGTCCTTCGGGAACTAAGTGCTACACGAGTTTCGATATACTAAAGGCCCAACCGAGCAAAGACTCGAATTCCGAACCGTGGGAGCCACCTCTAGAGTCCTTCGGGAACTAAGTGCTACACGAGTTTCGATGTATTAAAGGCCCAACCGAGCAAAGACTCGAATTCCGAACCGTGGGAGCCACCTCTAGAGTCATTCGGGAACTAAGTGCTACACGAGTTCCAACGAAATATAAAAGTCATAGGATATTGTGATGATAAGTAAGTGATTGTGATTTGTGAATGTGACGAATGTCGAAGGATGAAACAGATCTGAGGCATATGACATACAACGTATGCGATTATTGGATTATGTTTGTACATGTCATTTGCATATATGCTACTTGAATGTTTGTTTCTTTCCATTATTGGATTATGTTTATATATGCCACTTGAATGTGTGCTACTTGAATGTTCGTTTCTTTCCATTATTGGATTATGTTTATATATGCCACTTGAACGTGTGCTACTTGAATGTTCGTATCTTTCCATTATTGGATCATGTTTATATATGCCACTTGAACCTATGCTACTTGAATGTTCGTTTTCTTCCACACGTAGTCATATTGATAAAAAGAATGATGCCTTGTGAAATTAAGAATGGAATGAAAGCATAAACAAGTTTATAACGTCTGTGCACTTACGGAATGACAATAAACCTTAGTATAATCCATACATGCTAATTTACAATAACTCAAGCATGTATGATCGTGTTTTACGATATGAGCCTAGTATGTACTTATTTAAACTACTTACTGAGCCGTGGATTTGCTCACCCCCCTTAAATTTAAATATCTACAGATCTTACGAGTTGATAGTCGGCTCAGGCTTCGTATAGGCTCCCGGGAACTGTACCTAGTAGTGGTACTCGTTTGCGTTCTCCGGGCCTCGCTTTTGCATCTTTGAGGTATACTACTCGTATATCATTTTGATAGTCAAATGTACTTTAATTTCACAGTACTGGGAAAGTATATGGGATGTAGCTTTGGATCGCATTAGATGATTATGTGAGTCTAAGTGAATATCGAGTCCGATCCGGGTTCTGATGTATATTTTAAATGATATATAAAGTGATAGATGTGAACTTATTAATGGTTAAACTCTTGAAAAGCTTGAGACACTTAATTGTATGAACTGTGGAGAAACAACAGCTGGCTATGTTATGTGATTTAAAATGTGTCTTAATGCAGGGAATTTTACCTGGGGAAATTGATAAAATACAAAGGGGAGGTTTTCAACCCGTTTCTTTTGAAATAGTAAATAAGGTTAAATTCATAAGAATCACTTGAGAAGGATGACATAGAGCAAGAAATAATATTAATAGGACAAGATTTGATCTAGATACTGCACTAACACCGAATACAAACCGTAAGTAGAAAAAGAAAAAAAAATTTGGTTTGAAAATTTTTAAAAGCGATAAGTGTATGTTAAGTGGATGTCATTGGCCTTCGGGTCGTGACACTCTGTATGTGCAAGAGAAAGAGAGGTTGAAACAAGAGTGTCATAACGTATTAAGTTTTGGAAAACCTAATAGCTAGACACTAAAATTATGGGAGTCGCCACCAACCATTCTACTTAGTTGTGATTGGTCACCTATTCAGGCTAAGGATAAGGCTTGGTCTACGTTCAAAGACATCAGGATTCGGGAGTACGGTTACGTGTAGGGAAGGATTAGCACCCCCACAACGCCCATCCTAAAATGGTACCAACTAGTTTTAGGTTATCTTTACAATTTACCTTGTATTTATGTTAATTTCGATATGCTTATATATTGGGAATATTTCTAAGATTTTTCCATCAATTTGGCTCAAATCTTAAAAATCTCCCTCATCTCAAGATTATCAAGGAGTCTCAATTGACTTTCTTGAATTCCATCGTCGGATAAATAAAATATTTTATGAAACTCTTATTATATATATTTTAAATTTGGCTCTAATATTAACTCCATATTAATTCCTATATTTTCTAAGTCTTATTTTACGTTATTATTATCTATATGTTTTATTTATTTATTTTATTTATTTTATTTATTTAGAGAATAAATATGAATCATGGTTTATTGAAGATTTTCTTAAAAGCGTCCCATCAATTTGGCTCAGCTTAAAAGAAATATTTTCACCTAGAAATTTTCAAGGAGTCTTAATTCACTTTCTTGAAATTTTATCATTGGCATAATCCGTATTTTCTCCTTTATCTAACTAATTTTATTTCTTATAATTTTTATTCTAAGCTATTTAGTGCATTTATTTATTTATCTAATTTTATTTAAATTTCTTTAATTTTAATCTTGATCTAATTTATTTTTATTTATTTATATTTATTTAATAAACATGAATTATATTTTATTGAAAATTCTTTCAAAAGTCTTCCATCAATTTGGCTCAACTTAAGAAAGAACATCTCACCTAAAAATTTCCAAAGAGTCTCGATTAACTTTCTTGAAATTTTATCCTTGGTATAACTCATATTTATTTCTTTATTATCTAATCTTATTAATTACAAATTATTTCCAATCTAAGCTATTTGTCTATTTATTTAATTTTTCATCTAATTTATGTTCTCGTATTTATATTTTTTTATCTATATTCATTTATATTTTATTTATATTTAGTTTACTAAGAATAAACATGTATTATAATTTATTGAAAATTCTTTCAAAAGTATTCCATTGATTTGGCTCAACTTAAGAAAGAATTTCCTCACCTAGACATTTTTAAGATGTCTCAATTGACTTTCTCAAAATGTCATCATCGGTATAATTCACATTTATTTTTGATAATTAATTAATGTTTTTATTATTTAATTATTATTTTACTCTATCTTTTTACTATTAATTTTTTATCATTTATAGTTTTATTTAAATAATTATTTTAAAGCTTAAGGAAGTCCTAATTTCATATTCGTATTTAATCCTAATTCTAAAATAAACAAACGTATAAATAATACATCAACAAAAATATAAAATATCAACATGCCAGATCAAATTATTTCATTCACATTAACTATTTAATTTATTTACCAAAGTCAATTTCTCAAATTAATTATCTTAACATCATATTCTAACTTCAATTAAATTACCTAAATTATATAAACTAAACCCAACTAATGAAGACACTTGAACATATTAGATTATAAATAACAGTAAGCATTAAATACACTAAAATAATAAAAGAAACCTTAATCTGATTACATGTATACCGATACCATTTAATGATCTAGAATTTCTTACCTTCTTTAGCCGCCAATATTTCCTTTCTCTTCAACGTAAAACACCACAGCAGCTAGACAATGACTGGAACTAGGCTGTGCGATGAAGAAGATGGAGATGCAGTCTTGAAGCTACAAAGATGATGAGGATAGCAATGGCGGTGAGGAGAAGGGGAGAATCGAGGCCACAACAGGACTTTTGGGAGAAGTGACGATGGGGTAGAGGCTGTAGCGCGCGGCAACAGGGAACAAGGAGCAGTTTGCTGGAGACGAGTGGTGCTGCGGCAAGGTGCGTGCCTTGTGACAGCAGTACAGGCGGTATTGTGGCAAGTGGCCGCTTCGGTATGTTACAGAGGCGATGATGATTCACGTCGCCAAAGTGAGGCGATGCGAGCATGAAGCTTTGGTGGTGTAGAAATTGGACAGCAGCAGAGTTGCGCGAGGCACGAAGGCAAGGCAGAAACGGCTTTGATGCAGTGTAGATTGGCAGAAGCAAAGGTTTGGGTTGAAGCAGCACTGGAGTGATGGTGTCGTCGGGATAACAGCGGCTATGAGGATGCCTAAGAGTGGTGAAGAAATTGATTGGCTTTTTGTGCAAGTAAAAACTATGGTGGCTCCCCCCTCCCTTAGTGCTCGTGTCCTTCCTTTTTGTAGACCTAGGATCTTTTGATTTTTGGTAATAATTGGAGATCAAGAATAAATTTTTTTAAGAAATTTTATATTTCAAGAATCGAATCTTAAATCTAATATCAATTCTGATTGTTCTTTCCATCAAGTTCAAATTAATTTTCAATCTTTTAATAGTCCCACTTAATTCCACTTTCCTATCAAGATTAACTCTGATTTCTTTCCCCCTTTTTTTTTTATCAAAAATCCAAATCAAAATTTATTTCTAAATTAAAAAAATAAAAAAAATAAAAAAATCAATAATAAAATATATAAAAACTAATTAATTAAAAATGTTTGAAAAAGACTCGAACAAAAATAGTGTCTACAAAGAGAAGATAGAAAAGTACTCACTTAGCATCTTCTGCCAACAACAATGTTGCCAACAAAAAGAGAAAAAGGAATACAGGAAAAGGCACTGCAAATGCTGGAACTTCACAGCCTAAGGGGCAATCGAAACAAGATAAGGTGATCACTTGTTTCTTTTGCAGTAAAGGTGGTTATGTGAAGAAGGATTATTCTAAGTACGCTAAATGGCTTGCCAAAAAGGGTAAATTTCTCAACTTTGTTTGTTTTGAAGTTAATTAGGCTTTAGTACCCAATCACACTTGGTGGATAGATACATGTGCAACTATTCACATAAGTGTGACTATGCAGGGTTGTCTAAGGAGCAGAAAGCCAACTGATGCTAAAGATTCATCTACGTAGGAAATGACGAAAGAGCTCCTGTTGAGGCTATTTGTTTATTTAGATAAAGTTAGAATCTGGTTGCTATTCAGATTTGAAAGAGACTTTTTATTACCGTCATTTAGATGGAATTTGATTTATGTTTCTTATTTGGACAAATCAGGATATTCTTGTTCATTTGGAAATGGAAAATTTAGTCTTTTTTAATATTCAAATCTTTTGGCACTGGTTCTTTAGTTGATAATCTATATAAATTAGATCTTCATGCCTCATACATTAATGAATCCTTGCATATAAATAATTATGGTACAAAGCGCAAATTAATTAATGAGAATTCTTCCATGTTATGGCACAAGTGTTTACCGCATATTTCTGAACAATGAATAAGGAGGCTTATGTCAGAAGGAATTCTCGATTCCCTTGATTTTCAGATTTTAAAATCTATGTTGAGTGTATTAAGAGAAAACAAACAAATGTCAAGAAAAGTGGTGCTAACAGGAGTTTAAACGTCTTAGATTTAATTCATACTGATATTTGTGGTCTATTCCCTACAGCTTCTTGGAATGGTCAACAGTATTTTATTACTTTCATATACGATTATTCTCGTTATGGGTACCTATACTTGATTCATGAGAAGTCTTAGGCATTGGACATTTTCAAAACCTACAAAGCTAAAGTTGAAAATCAACTTGGTAGGAAAATTAAAGCCGTTAAATCTGACCGTGGTGGTGAATATTACGGTAGATACGACGGATCAGGTGAACAACTTCCAGGCCCTTTTGCAAAGTATTTAGTAGAATGTGGCATCATTCCTCAAGACACCATGCCAGGGACTCCAAGTCAAAATGGTGTAGCTGAGAGACGAAATAGGACTCTAAAAGATATGGTTAGAAGTATGATTAGTCATTCTTTTTTGCCAGAGTCACTTTAGGGAGAAGCCTTAAAGACTGCAGTGTACATTCTTAATCAAGTCCCAAGCAAAGTAGTAGCTAAAACCCCATATGAATTATGGACAAGAAATAAGCCTAGTATTAGGCATTTACATATTTGGGGTTGTCCAGTTGAGGTTAAGCCATACAAGCCTAAAGAAAGGAAATTGGACTCAAGAACAATAAACTGCTACTTTGTTGGATACTCAGAAAGATCGAGGGGTTTCAAGTTTTATGATCCCTCAAATAGATCCTTTTTCGAAATGGGGAATGAAAGTTTATTAAGGATGTTGAATATGATGAGAGTGCTAAACTCAGGAATTTTATCTTTGAGAAAGAACATGTTACAGTTCCTACAGTTGCAATTGAAAATGATCAGACAATTATGTCTGACATTATTCAATATGCAAATCTGGACTATCAAGACACTCTTGAGTTACATCCTACTCATACTGAAGAGCAACAACAGCCTCAATTGGAAGTGCCATTAAGGAGATCCTCAAGAGAAGCTGAACATCACTTTACTCACACTTATCCCTAAGGTGAACTCTCCAGAATCTATAAGCCAATTTCGCCCAATTAGTTTGTGTTGCATGGCCTATAAATTGATTACAAAGCTTCTAGTCAATCGTTTGAAACCCTTCTTGAATGATTTAGTGTCTCCGATGCAGTCTAGCTTTATTCTCGGGAGGCAGGCGTCCGATAATATTTTATAGCACAGGAAATTATTCACACCATTTGTCGATCTAATAGAAAGGATGGGCTTATGGCAATAAAAATAGATTTAGAAAAAGCCTATGACAGAATCCGTTGGGAATTCCTTGAAGATACTTTGCATGTATTTGGCTTCCCACAAAAATTCATTGGCTTGATTATGAACTGTGTTAAAGGAGCAAAGATGTCAGTTCTTTGGAATGGCGAAGTAACGGAGGTATTCTCAGCACAACGCGGGTTACAGCAAGGTGATCCGCTCTCTCCGTACTTATTTGTTTTGTGTATGGAGAGATTGGGTAGGATGATTGATTATGCAGTCAAATTGGGTGCTTGGAAACCGATCACTTTTCGGAGGGGATGCCCGGGTGTCTCACATTTATTCTTTGCTGATGACCTATTTCTATTTAGTAGAGCGTCGACTTTTCAGTCATATGTGATCAAGAACATTCTAGATACCTTTGCTGTAGCTTCTGGTACTAAGGTGAGTTTGGCCAAATCAAAAAATTTTTATCTCACCCAAAGCTTCACACAGGTGTGAGCGTTCAATTAGTAGAGTGTTGGGGTTTGGCATCACACAAAATTTGGGCAATTACTTGGGTGTTCCGTTAGTGCATGGGAGAGTGACTAAGAAAACATACTAAGAGATTGTTGATAAAGTTAGGTCTCGCCTTTCGAGTTGGAAATCAAAGTTACTAAGTTTGGCGGCTCGATCTACCTTGATTAGCTCTGTCACTGCCTCTATCCCTACATACACCATGATGACTACTATTCTTCCCAAGAATGTTTCTCATTCATTGGATAAATTAAACAAAAGGTTCTTATAGGGTGACTCAGAAGACAAAAGGGGTGTTTTGCTTGTGAATTGGAACGAAGTGTGTATGCCTAAGAAATTTGTTGGATTAGGCATCCGTAAAATGAAGGACCATAATTTGGCCATGATTTAGAAATCGGCTTTGAGATTCTTGAATGATCTAGGTAATGTTTGGGTCTCTGTTCTTAAATCTAAATATAATGTACAAGGAGATGTGATCCGGTGGATTCAATCAGCTACACGTAGTAAAACTAGTTATTCTTATTCATGTTGATCTTTGTTAGAGGGTTTGAATATACTGTCTACTGGGCTAAAGCGTCGCTTGGGAGATGGCAATGATACTTTATTTTGGAAAGACTATTGGACTGAGCAACCACTTATCTCTTATCCTGCAGTAGATCTGGATAGTATTAACCTTGATGCTCTTGTGAAAGAATTTCTCCTTCAGAATGGGCAATGGAATTCTAACCTACTGTTTAATCACCTTCCACCAGAGCTTACACTGTAGGTACTGGGCACACCTACTTCTTCACTGAATCCGCCAAAAGATAGATGGATTTGGAGGCATGAACCAAATGATAAATTCTCATCACGTTCATTCTACTACATGGCAATTGGAAGGGAGGCAATAGGTAAGGGAAATAGGAATTGGCTTTGGAAGTTACCTGCTCCTAATAGATGGCTAAGCTTTATCTGGCTGAGCATGAAAGGCAGGCTTCTAACTAATGAGCTACGATTCCAATGGAGTATGTCTCCAACCTTGGCATGTCCTTTATGTAATGGTGCTGTAGAAACCATTTTACATGCCCTCCGTGATTGTCCAGTAGCACAATCAGTTTGGAGGTTGTTAGTTAGTCTAAATTTTTTACTCTGTCTCAGGATGACTGGTTTGCTTTAAATCTGACCCAAAATGCAAGATTAATGTCCCTCAGTTGTGATTGGCGCTGTGTCTTCATTACTGCAGCCTGGAGACTATGGACAAGAAGATGCTCCATGGTCTTTGGGTCTGATTATAATTTTAATATCCATCAACTAATTTCCTTCATCCAACATGGTGCGATGGAACTAAATGAAGCCTTTGCCAAACCGACCAAAACCAAACAGGTTTTGAACTCTATACAGTGGCTGCCACCCCCTGAAGGTTGGGTTAAGCTAAATACTGATGGTGCAGTAAGAGGTAATCCGGGAATTGCTGGTGGTGGTGGGATTTTCTGATCATCTTCTGGAAAGTGGCTTGTAGATTTCTTAGCTCATCTTGGAATTTGTTCAAATGTGTTAGCAGAACTGCAGGCTCTTAAACTTGGCTTGATGCTAGCGTGGAAAGAGGGTTATAAGTTATTGATTTGTGAATTGGACGCCAAAACAGCCATAGAGTTAATTGAAACTGCAGATGCGACGGTTCACCCCTATGGTAACGTCATTTTTGATATCATGGAGCTACTTTCTCGTTCTTGGAAGGTGGATATTCAACATTCATACAGAGAATGTGGATAAGTTGGCTAAGTCGGCTTGTGATCTTAATGTGGATTTTCAAAAGCTCGATTCTCCACCTGCTTATCTTAAGGCGTTGATTGATGCTAATGCATGGGGAGTTTCTTTTCCTCGACACTTTAGAATGTAGATCTTGTTATTTAATTTCTTTTGTAACCAAGAAAAAAAAGATAATCTGAATATATTAGAATTTAATCAATAATTTTAGAGGTTGTTTGTACTAAGAAATACTAAGATTAACACAACTTAGCCTAAACACTAATTTTGACAAGCTTCATATATCTCGCTAAAATAACTATATCTCAAGCAACAAAATTCGAAATTAAGATCTGCTTAATGCGTTAGAAACTAGACTCGACAATTTTCTTAACTCTATATGGCACATACCGTAATTCCCTGTTCATTAATAGGAATAAATTTCGCAATTCACGTCTGTTGCTACAGCGAGACAGCATGTATACCTTCAAGTAAAAATTAAATATCTTTTCCTAAGAAACTTGAAATTCACTTCCGTTTATTTCGTTGGAAAGTCGACCGAACTAGCTTTCTGTCCGTATATACTTCATATATTAAAAATATGCATATTAATACAGAAAATTATTTTACTAATCTATTACTAACATCACATTCATTTGGTTACTTTTATTTTATATTTGTTCAATTACATACCAATTTATTTGTTTGATTTAAGTTATTTTTATGTATGCAATACCTAATTATGATTGTAATTTTTCTTATAATTGTAACCTGACAAAAAAAATATAATATGTAAAACATTTAAGGAGAATATTATGACTATTGTTATGACTTCAATGTTTTTTGTTCAAAGTTAAGACTCCAATGTTTAATGAATATAAAACACGTTACTGTCGTATGTACATATAAATATAACAAATATTATTTATACACAGAGCTACAGCTGTTTTTTTTTTTTTTTGGTGAAAAGTTACAGCTGTTTCAACAATCAAGCCATTGACTGCGGGAAATGGGAATTGCCTGAGATTCCCCTGACAAATCGTCTGTTTACTGATGGAAAACGCGAATCAGAACTTGTCAGAATGGGAAATAACATTGAATGATACAACAATACAACCATTGAGAGGAAACTATCTAACTGCAGCGAGAAGTTGCAATACATATTTGAAAGGCATTTTAGGCGTTAATTTAATGGGTGTTAAGGACATGCAATCTGCTTGTTGAAACTTGAAACTAGAAGCAACGACATTACGAAAGGAGAAATGCATCGAAATCCGATCAGAGAAGAGTTGGGACACAGGAAAAGGACAACACCTTCAAATTCCAAATGGACTTACAAAATCTCAAACAATCATAGAGAAAGGGCCATAGCCTCACAAGAAATCCCCAAGTTAAATACAATATTATACATGCAAATAATGTTCTGGCTGCACTCTTGAGCATGGAGGAAATTTTCATCAGCCTGCAGGAATCAGTACGCAACTTTTAAGTCCTAATCATAAAAACATAAGCTGATTCAAAAACATGCAGCTCAACTGTAAATAATTGAAGATGATTATTCTTCCAATGAAACCAAGGGTACCCACCCTCAGGCATCAATTGAAATGAAGTTATCATACCAGATTCATGGCTCAGAGAGCTTCCACCTCACCCATGAGTGTTCACTGCTTCCCAGACTAAGTTCTTTGGAAGTGGATTGGAGAGATTCCTAGCCTGCAAGGCTGCTGATCGAAGAGTCCCAATTGTCATTGCATTAGCCTTCCAAAATGATGCACAATTGTACTGTAAATTGTGTTTCTTGCATAGCTCCTTAACAAATGGGGAAATTTTCCTGAGATGACACCTGGGCAACCTTGGAAACAAATGGTGCTCAATCTGGAACTGCAAACCACCATGAAACCAATCCATCCAAGATGTACATGATATGTTAAGTGTCCCATCAGTTTGCTTCTCGAACCAATCGTTTCCACTAGGCGATCCAACATAAACACTGGATGAAAAATGATTTAAACAGAACTGAACATGTTGAATTCCAGTTACAGAAAAACTGGCAACCACAAACATCACTCTCTCACTCCAATTAGGCAAGCAAGAAACAAGCAGCGGATACCAAGTCCAGAAAACAAGAAGCCCAAAAATCTCCTGACCCCTGTTTGGTACTTTCCTCTTAGATAACAACAATAGGAAAGACTGTGCAAATAGATTAATCCTGGCAAAACACATTACAGGATAAAATGTCCAATGCTGGTAACTGACCAAGAACCTAGTGACAGAATCAAAATTCATCTTCCTTTCATAAAAATAAGATGTAAGCGAATTAAAAAGCTTTGAAGATACCGCAAATACAGGCATGTGTTGAAGATCTGGATCGAAATCAAGACTGTTACAAGCAATGTGATGAGCATTGTGGTTCCATTTCCACCAAGCAATACTGATTCCTGCAAGGCAATTCCCAGTAAGGATCTGAATAAATCTACTGAATTTTCTGCTAGACAAAACCTGGTAATGCCCAGAATCATGTCCAATCCACCCACTCTGTATCCACAAGAGCCCCATTATCCCACCAGAACAGAGATGCACCCAAGCGCTGTTACAGCATAAAATACCATAGACAGAGATACAGAACAACAAAGCCACTAAGCAAAGTAAAATGCAAGGCACGTGTCCTTTCTTTTCAAACAGACCCATCTTGGACAACTCGGCAGCAAGTTTTCTGTAGTCTTTAGATACCTCCGAGACAGAGTAATCTTTGAGATAGTACCCAGTAAAGAACTTGTCCAGATACTGCCAAGCTAAGGCTGGATGATAGGCTACAAACGCATCAGTGGCATCTTGGCCAGCCAGATTCAGCAATGGAAGCGTCCCTCCAGGGTGGTCGTGACTCCATTCCGTGACATCATAGATCTTGCCCTGTATAGAGATCCACAGATCTCCTGGTTTTTTGTGGTTTTCAAGCTCTGCTTTGGAAATGTACCCCCTTGACTCCGTCATTGATGCAAGAAATAAGCAACCAAAGAAGGGATCTGACTTTTAGTGTTTCTCTTCCTTCCCAGGGAATGAAAGGAAGAGGCTTTGTAGTTGTGAAATGATTATGGAATGAGAAAGGAAAAAAGAAACGCTCTTTTGGTTTCTGTTTTGTTTCAATGCAGGAATGAAATGTTATCGGCTTTATGTCTGGTTTTTTGCCTTGCCTTCGCCGTTAGATGTGTGATGGGGAAACGAAGGGAGGTGATATCAATGATAAATAGGAAGAAAGACGATAAGGGTTTGCACGACAAGCAGAAGGAAGAAGGGCCACACAACAGTTTAAAAAGTAGAATTATCAACCGGGCTTGGCGTAATAAATACTGGGTTTGTATACTATGTATTAATAGTGTATAATTTTTATACATTGTTAATACATCAGAAGTTAACACCTCATCAATTGGTAAATTAAAAAATATGTCAAGTCCTTAAAAGTAAATATAAATAAATTTTTTTAATTTGCTCATAAAGGTATATTGATGATGTGTCAATTTTTGGTGCATTGATAATGTATAGAAATTATACACTGTCAGTGAATCATATATAAATTCATAATTCTTGATAGAAATTAGATTTAAAGAGATTAGATTTAAAGTTTAATATTTTACTTTTTTTTGACCTTTTATGAAAAAAAACTAAAAGTAGAAATAAAATAAAGATCATTTTGGACCATGGTAGGCTAGACTCCAGTTAAATTTAAAAAGATAAAATTAATTGTTGTAATGGTAATATTAAAATTATTGGTGATATATATATATATATATATATATATATATTCGGATTTGGGAGGCAAATGTCATGGTGAACGTAAGATGAATTAAAATGAAAAATGAGAATGATTATTAAGGATATTAGATTAAATTTTATATATAATGAATTTTTATGAAGTTAATAAATTATTAAAAATCATTTTAATTATTTTTATGTCAAATAATAATTTTATTAGTAAATAATTAAAATTAATAAAACGGTAGTAATATATCAAATATTTTTAATAAAAAAGTTGATGATAAATAAATAACTAATTAAAATTAAAAAAGAAAGAATAAAAAAGTTACTACTTTGCAGCAGAAAAGCTTTTGTGTAGACCTGGGAAGCGAAGGCAGCTTAGGATCAATTGGAACAAGCTATGGTCATTGCTCCACTACTTGCCTTGCCAGACCATGAAGCAGTCTTTGTAGTTGAGTCAGATGCTTCTGATACAAGGATTGCAGCTATTTTGGGCCAGAAAGGGGGAGTAGTTGCATTCTTCAGCAAGGCTTTATTTTCTAGGCATCAAATCCTTTGGATAATGAGAAGGAAATGCTAGCAATCTTGGCCGCTCTAAAAAAGAAATAGAATGCCTACGGTTAGGTAAGCAATTTAAAATTAAAACAAACCACCAGAGCTTAAAATTCTTGCTAGACTAGAAGGCTAACACCCCAGCTCAACAAATGTGGGCTACGAAGATGATGGGTTATGACTATTAACTCATCTTTAGAAAAGGGTTTTCCAATTGGTAACAGATGCTCTCTCAAGGTTTCCCTCGGTGGAATTTAATGCCATCTCGGTTTTATACCAGTGAGTTGCTAGGTAAGATAAGGTAATCTTGGTTGCAAGATTCCACCAATTAAGTCCATTTGATTCACAAAACACAAAAAAAAAAATCCTGCTACTGCAAGGAAATACACTTGGATAGCAAGCCAGCTAAGAAGGAAGGATAAATTGGTAGTGGGATATTATAAGAAACTTAGACTGGAATTGTTCAACTATTTCCATTGTTCTCCAGAAGGTGGTCAATTTGGAGTAGATGCTGCAATGAGAAGAATGTCAGTTGTGGTCTATTGGAGAGGCTTGAAGAAAGTAGTGCAAATTAATCCCTGCATTCAAACAAGGAATGGAACAAGCGACAAGCTATTTGTAAGGAATTTTTGTGTGGTACATCATTGTACAATGTCCATACGAAACTTAAAAGGCAAGAATTGTCCAGCAAAAATGCTGTTGTTTCATGATATTTAATTTCCTACACAAAATATGGAGCTGTCTTTAGGCATTTAGGGGAATTAAAAATTTCCAATTCCAGTTAATGCGTGGGCTGGTTAATAATATGAATATATCTTAACAGCCATGATCCATGTTTATCAAAACAAAATTTAATCGCTTAAAATTAGAAGTTCAATGATAAAAAGTGGCATTTTCAGAAAGTTTGATGAATAAAATAAGCATCATTCTTTAAAACTTAAGAAAATTTCAATAACAAATGTATGCACCCCTTTGCTAAAAAAATATATGTATGGAATTTTATGGGTTTCAAATCCAGTCTCAATTGATCAAATTTAAGAAATAGAAAGAGAGATAGATTGGGTTTAGACGATTAATGAGTTGGGTTATTCATTCAAACTTAAAGCTTTATTCGACTTTTGGTAAATTTGAACAAAAATATTAAACTCATTGAATGAATTTGAATTAACAAATAAGACATGATAAAAAAAATTGGCTCGGTTTTGGATTCACCGTATAAAATCCAAACTTGTTCGACTCTGCTTGACTTGATAGTTCTAATTTTTCATAATTTTTTTTATAACCTAGTTGATTGATATTTTATTAAAATATGATATTGCATTTTTTAAGTAATAAAAAGAGTTTTTAAAGATATGTCAAGCAATAAAACTAATGAAAACGATGTTAATGTATTTTTCGTTTATATTAAAATTTTTGTGCAATTTAATTTGAGTTTGTGTTCTTTTTTAAATTTAATTTATATTTTTTACTCTTATAATTTTTGTAAGAATTTATTTAAACTTGTTGTATTATACTTATAATATTATTTTTTTTATGGATTTATACTTTAATTTAAATATTTTTTTAAAAAATATTGTTTGGAGAAATTTGAACAGACTTGGGTTTTATCATTGTAGGTGAAAAAAAGTTCAAAAAAATCAAAACGGATTATGTTCGAAATCGCTTGCATTTTTAATACTCTGTTTAGGCTTGATCCAAATCCAATTGGGTTCATGAGCCCACAGGTACTAACATGGGCCTCTGCTTAATTTGTTTCAGACCCAAATACACACCAGCAGAAATCTTGCACACTTCTGTTTTTTGTTTTCGGCCAAAATTGTACACTTTCTGCTAGTAGTTAGTAGATAAGCCGAATATCCTCTCCCTTTCTCTTTTGATTCGTCCGGAATGCGAAGAACCAAAACCCCTCGTCTTCTGTTCCTTAAATCCGAAACCAAGACCCCTTTTCTCATCTCATCTACATTTACGACATCTTGATCTTAACTTAATTTCTAAGCTATTTCTCTCAAGGTAATCACTGTTCATTTCAGCCATACTCTCTGCTTTTTTTTTTTCGTTGTTGCTGGTTCTTTTATATGTTATTGGGTGCTTAGGAATTGTTGGTTATTCTGATATGAGAGAGCAAGCAACTTTTAACTGTTGGGTGTTTAAGATTAATGTTCATTTGAACTGGGTTTTTTAGTTTTATGATTCAGCTATGCTGATCAAATACTTGATTTTGTTTTTCCAAAGTAGGAAATAGCGTTGGACTCAGATTTTAGTACGAGCTTATAGCAGTGGTGGTTGTTGGAAGTTACGGTTTTGGCTCCCTTTTACTGGACACAGAAAAGTTTTCTTCTTTTCCAAAAACGCTGAAAGTATGGAACTTGCTCTAGAAGGGCAAAACAGAATGATACACGGATTGAAGTAGAGTATCTTTATGCCTGAAGCACATTCCTGGATTTTGGAACTAACGTTGGACCATATTGCTTTTTGGCAGGTGTATTTGCATCCTGTTGGGCACACCAAACAGTAGAATGGCACATTTGCTGTCGACTTCGTGCTCGGTAAAGATCTCTACTGGCTACAAACCTTGCGGACAACCTCTGAATCAGGTTCAAACTGCTCTTCCTACCCGTCTTACCATTCAGACTTCCAAGTGCCCCTTCAAAAGGCTAGTTTCACAAAGAGACAGGGCAGAAAGAAGTTGTGTGGTTCGTGCAACTGCGGCTCCTGTAAGCCAAGAAGTTTCAGCTCAAACCAGGTCTGGTTCTAATCAGTCCCCAAATGAGCCTTCAAAGCCTCAGCGGGTCATGGTTATTGGCGGAGATGGCTACTGTGGTTGGGCTACAGCCCTTCACCTGTCCAACAAAGGCTATGAGGTTGCCATTGTTGACAGCCTCATCCGTCGGCTCTTTGACCACCAGCTTGGTCTCGACTCCTTGACACCCATTGCCTCCATCCATAATCGAATCCGGTGTTGGAAAGCTATCACTGGAAAGACAATTGAACTTTATATTGGTGATATTTGTGACTTTGAATTCTTATCTGAAACCTTCGACTCATTTGAACCTGATGCTGTTGTCCATTTTGGAGAGCAGCGGTCTGCCCCTTATTCTATGATTGATCGATCAAGAGCTGTGTTCACTCAGAAGAATAACGTGATTGGAACACTTAATGTTCTTTTTGCAATAAAGGAATTCAGAGAACAATGTCATCTTGTGAAGCTTGGGACTATGGGAGAATATGGAACTCCAAACATAGATATTGAAGAGGGTTATATAACTATTACACACAACGGAAGGACTGATACTTTGCCTTACCCGAAGCAAGCAAGCTCTTTTTATCATCTCAGTAAGGTTCATGATTCGAATAACATAGCCTTCACCTGCAAGGCTTGGGGGATCAGAGCTACTGATCTGAATCAAGGAGTGGTTTATGGGTTAAGGACTGATGAGACTTCAATGCATGAAGAGCTGTGTAACAGGTTTGATTATGATGGAGTATTTGGAACGGCCTTGAATCGGTTTTGTGTTCAGGCTGCTGTTGATCATCCCCTTACAGTTTATGGGAAAGGAGGCCAGGTAAAAGTCCTCTTTTGAACCCACCAAAGCATTGATTTCCTGCATTTTGTCTTGTTATTTTGTTTTCATAAATAACTTAGGCCATGTCTTTATATTGTGATTCTGCTTTTGGGAGTAATGAGAATGTCTGCTGTCAACTAAATTGGTTATCATCAACCTAATTTTTACTTAGTCTTGCATCTTATGCATTATATATCTGGCACCGACAAACACCCCATTTATCAGATATGCTAGATGTGCCCTGGAATACATTTCACACAGACACACACGCACACGCACAGACACAGCCAATTTATTGAATATGCTAGATGTGTTACCACATGTACATGAGACATGGAGTTTTTATAACGCAGAAAATTCCTTAGTACAGATATGTTTAGCTATAATTAGAGGATGCCGTTTTTTCTGCTTTCATATCTAACTCTCTCATATTTTATTTATAAAATTCAGACGAGGGGTTATCTTGACATAAGAGACACAGTTCAGTGCGTTGAACTTGCCATTGCAAATCCAGCACAACCTGGTGAATTTCGGGTCTTCAATCAATTTACTGAGCAGTTTTCTGTCAATGAGCTTGCTGCCCTTGTAACAAAAGCTGGAGAGAAGCTTGGACTTGATGTGCAAACCAAAACTGTGCCCAACCCAAGAGTTGAGGCAGAGGAACATTATTATAATGCAAAGCATACTAAACTCATTGAGCTGGGACTCAAACCGCATCACCTCTCAGAGTCTCTTCTTGACTCATTACTCAACTTTGCTATTAAGTTCAAGGGACGTGTTGACAGAAAACAGATTATGCCCAGTGTTTCTTGGAGAAAAATTGGGGTGAAGCCACTGACTGTGCCAGCTAATTAAGTGGTCGACAGATGTAGATGAGTGAAAGCTCTTGTTTATCTTGTTGTTTCTTTCTGCCCTTCATGGATGGTGCCGCAGTCCTTTCAAATTTTCATGTTAAGCGTGGCCTGCAATGTGCCCTTGGAAGCTGAACTTGATGCAGAAAGTAGTGTGCACGGTGAGTGTTTTTGTAATTATTTGCTTATAGCTTGATAGGCTAGAAATATTCAATAATTACTGTAATATTTCGGAAACTTAAAAAGTATAACTTGCCTTAAGCCTCTGTTGGGGGGAATTTGAAGTGACCCAATTTCCCCAATGTTATCCTCTTGGAATAACATTAGCTAGTTTATCACAAACAAGGAAGCCTGGTTTCAGTGAGTGTTACTAGTTTATCACAAATTTGTTGATTGGAGGGTAGCAACAGATGTTAATATAAAGTATTGGGAAAATGAAGCATAATACAGTGGCTACCTTTTCCATTCCCAACATCAAATTAACTCATTTTGTTTCATTCTTTGTAAGAAATCCTTACCCAGTCGTCCTTCAATGCCTTCCTCTAGATGGACCCGGCCGCAATATTGATGGAAGTGGATACATCAGTATACTTTGAAGGATAGAGAAGCACCACATTTCCCCGAGGGACCCCTTTTCAGTATTATAGAACTTGAAAGAATTGTTAAATGAATCAAAATACTTGAATTTCGAAAAGCGTATTTAAATTAGAAGTTCTTCCTTGCAGAAGTGTAAGACAACAGTTCGTAAATCCTCAGCTGCCATGTCACCTAAGAATTCAAAGTTATAATTTATAATATTTTTATGTTTGAAATTTTATTTCTAAAAAATAATTTAAAAAATGTGTACAAGAAAATATTATTTTATCAAAGTTATAATTTTTCTTTGATCAAAAACAAGAAAAAAAAAAGAAAAAGAAGGAAAAAAAATTATATTAATTAATTAATTAAAAATCTTTATTATTTTATTAAATGTTTAAGTTAATTTTTAAAGATATATGTTAATGATAAAACAATAAAATATGAGTATTTATTTTTAATCTTATGGGATTATGAATAATTCTCACCTTTTAGAGAGGATTGAGTTATCCAATACTAGGATGATGACTAATCCTCATTGTAATCCAATCCTCCTTTTAATGTGTGCACTAAATATATGATAGAATAATTATCATCATATCCTATCCGTCATCCTCTGCACCAAACATGATCTATATAACTTATATAATATAAGTAATTTTAATATTTTAGTAAATAACGAACGAATAACAAATAACACTTTAAATGAACGAGTTATAAACGAACATAAACGAATGAACAACAAATAATACTTTAAATGAACGAACAATAAATGAACATAAACAAGTCTGTTCGTGAACAAAAGCAAATGAACCACACTTCTGTTCATTTTCGATTCGCTTAATAAACAATTACTAAAATGTTATACGTGCTCATTCGTTAAACTTAATAAACAAACATAAACGAACAAAAATCAAACGAATTCACAAACGATTCGTCGAATGTTCTATACGTTTACACCCTCTCTTAGTTATTGTTTGACCCAAATCGAAACATGTTCCAGTTCGACCGTTAAGCACCAAAGATTTACGTAAGACTACTAATCGTTTCGAAACTTTTGTAAACGAAAACAAGATTTCATGTCTTTTAATAAAACTGGCTAATTCATCGATAAATCGGGTATTAATTCTCACCATAGACATGAATAATGATGCCTTTTGCATATAGGAAAGGAAATAATCAAAATTTTTCAAGCAAAATACAAAACTAAGAAGGAAAAATAATAATTTCGAAAAATTAAAGCTCTTCTTTTCGTCTGGTAGATTAGCGATAGTTTCACTGTTAACATGCCAACCACCACATTCTATATTTGGAAAAGTAGCAATCCAGCCACCGCCACTACTTTATCTTACCCTTTTGTCGAAATAATTTATTAATTGAATTTTATTATTTTATTTTAGTTAATTAATTCATTCATAAATTTATGCATTTAGAGTTGGACATTTAACCATTAAAACCAAAAGTTTGATACTTAAACTTCTAGCCAATGCCAAGCCAAATACTAGTAAGAAAGTGATAAAAAGGCACTTTATTATTAAGGCTTTACAAACTAATTCCAAGAAGCCTAACATTTTAAATGGAACATTATCTCCGCGTGAGGAGGAAATTTGTTAAATTAATTGGGGAAGAAAAGAAAGAGAAGGGAGGGGGCAGTATGCCATACATTTTTCTAATACTCCAGTTAAATGCTACTTGCCATGACGACGTCGCCGCCATATAATTCTTCTGCATCTTACAGTCGCTATCAGACACAAGGTTATACATAAATAGACCCAGTGGCAGCGATCAGGCAAAGTAACTACAACTCAATAGGCTGGAGAATATGTACGTGCACATTTAATTCAATAAATAACCACAAGGCAAGAGGCCATACCAAAGCCTTGCATGCTAAGATCCAACAGGAGCAACGCCTTTGGCTTTAGCTGCAGCAGTTGCAGCTGCTGCTGCTGCAGCTGCGGCGGCAGCTGCAGATGCAGCTGGACTAGGACTCGGAGGCACCGGGTTGGACTGAGATCCATTCTGTGGTGCTACCATATCTTGATGCTGTTCTTGTTGCTGCAGCTGAGAGTTGACCTGGGTAAGCAGAGCCTTAATCTGACTTCCTGTGAGTGTCTCTTGCTCAAGCAATGCATTAGCAAGTGCATAATGTTCTTTGCTGTAGGTGGTGAGTATGGTTTTTGCATTGTTATAAGCCCTTTCCATTAAGTACTTTACTTCTTTCTCTATAAGAAGTCTAGTCTCAGTGCTCACACTCTTACCATTGTCATTATAAGAATGGGTAACAAGCCCCACTTCTTTACTCATTCCATACTTTGTAACCATAGCTCTGGCTAGCTCAGTTGCATTCTTAAGATCAGAGTATGGACCAGAAGTAACTTCATTTTCTCCAAAGATGAGCTCTTCTGCAACCCACCCACCCAATAAAACATCAAGCTTTGCAAGCATCTGCTTTCGGGAAAAGCTCGTTTGATCCACATCAGGCAACTGGGACACCATGCCAAGAGCCATTCCTCGAGGTACTATTGTTGCTTTGTGAACAGGAAGTGCCCCAGTAGTATGGATGGCAACAAGGGCATGGCCAGCCTCATGGAAAGCTGTCAATTTTCGTGACTCTTCAGAAATGACAGCTGACTTGCGTTCACTTCCCAATATGATCTTGTCCTTTGCATACTCCAGATCAGCCATTGTCACTGCTTTAGCTTCATCCATTGCAGCCTTTACAGCAGCAACATTGACCAAATTTGCTAGATCAGCACCAGAGAATCCAGGAGTACCTCTAGCAATGATCATTAAATCAACATCATCAGCCTTCAAGACCTGTAATGCACCAGAATGAATGGTCAGATAGCATGGCAGCACGCAATGATGCTACCAGAAAATATCATCAAGCACAATGATTACTATGATGCAACATAAACCTCATAGTCAGACAACAAAATGTTGATGTAATTGAAGCAACATGTAAAACAGCAAAGACATTAATTAGAAGCATATTTGGATAGCTAATATCAAGCCAAATTTTATGACAAATGCTCCAATGGGGCCTGCCAAGCACATTCTGCACAAAGTGCCATCCAGAACCTCATGAATCAACCACTGACAGCTGTCAACTCAAGCTCAAACTCCTAAAACACATGGACTTCAACACAGTACCTTTGACATGTGGGATTCCAGAATCTGCCTCCGTCCCTCAACATCTGGATAAGGTATAATAATGCGGCGATCAAATCGTCCAGGTCTTACCAGTGCCTTATCCAAGGATTCTGGAAAATTAGTTGCTGCAATCAGAATAATCCCTTCATTCTGTTTAAATCCATCCAATTCAACAAGCAATTGATTCAAAGTCATCCTCATGTACTGCTGGTCCTTTGGATTACGGCTTCCACCTATGGCATCAATCTCATCAATAAAGATAATACATGGTGATCTCTTCTTCGCAGCAGCAAAAAGATCTCTCACTCTTCGAGCTCCAACTCCAACAAACATCTCTTCAAACTCACTGCCACTACAGGAGAAGAAAGGTACCCCAGCCTCTCCAGCAATAGCTCTTGCTAACATAGTTTTCCCATTGCCAGGTGGACCAACAAGCAAGACACCTTTTGGAAGCTTGCCACCAAGACGAGTGAAACGCTGCAAGAAGGGTAAAGGTGTTTACCGAGAGAGAGAGAGAGAGAGAGAGAGAGAGAGAGAGAGAGAGAGATTTATCAAATCCAAAAGTGTATTCACCTTAGGATCTCGAAGGTAGTGGACAATTTCTTCTAACTCTGCTTTTGCCTCATCAACACCTTTGACATCATTAAATTTTGTGTTAGATTCCACAACTTGCACCTCTTCGTGTAGACCAAGTCCTAAAACCAAGGATATCAGTCAGTCAGAATTCTGAAAAAAGGATTCTCAGTTTAAACAAGCATATAGAAATATTAGAGAAACATTTGTTGCCTAAGCATTCTACCTTTACTAATCCCTCTATCCTCAATAAGTGCTCCAACACCAGAAATCAACAAGAAGCCAACTGCAATAGTACGAAAAGTACGCCACAATTGATCTTTAAAATGCCCTCCTTCGGCAGCCACCATGTGGATAGGAGCACTAGCAGTTCCTAGGACACCATGATTTATAGATTTTCCCACATTTCGAAAAGCTGAAAGGCTACCCTTACTCTCTTCCTCCCTTGCTGAATTAGAGATACCTGAAATTTTGCATAATCTCTTAGACAACAAAGATTCAGAAAGGCAAAGAGTGGAAATTGTTCAGAAAGAAATGGCCTATTAATTGTTTAACAGAGAATTTATGAGCACTATCAATTTGAAACTATGCTCAAAGATTTCTCCAGCAAAGTGAAAAAAACAAAAATATCGCAAAACCAACATTTTAAAAGCTATTAAAGATGCAAGATAGCAAGATCACTCACCTCTTTGTAATGTCTTAAGTAGCTCACTTTCATCCAGCCTGTCAACTTTGACTAATGCTTTAACATATTCAGAAAGTGCAGAACGATTAGAATGTAATGATGGCTGGCTTTCGAATAGTCTTATCACTGCTTCAGGATCATTTCTATGGTAAAGTTCTCTTAAATGAGCAACTTCACTAGCTTCATCAGCATCTCGGACTCTACGAGCTAAATTGCCAACATAGCTTGATTTAAATCTCTGTTGGCCACTCAAAAGCCTATTAACTGCACTCAAACAAGATTTCGTCTTAGGTAACATAGTTTTTGAGTTGAGAATAAGGAAGCTAACAATGAAAGGGAAGGCCAAGTATTTTGTTGAACAAATAAAGAATACTACTACAAAGATACTGATATAAAATAAAAACTGATTGAAACTGACATACCAGAAAGATAAGTTCTATTAAACAAGCTTCCAAATTGTTCCAACTCTGATTGCTGTCTTGAAACCTGTATTAAGATGAAGATGAGGGTTATTTGTCTAACTAAAGAATAAACATTCAAATCTATGTATAACATGCAAATTACTCTTTAGTAGGCAAGAATAACCACACAAAATATTAACTGAGCCTTGCACCAATCCAATTAGTGCAATAATTTGCTATTTATTTTAACAATACCTCATACAAAACTACATTTTCAAATATGAATATAGGTAAAATGAAAAAAGCAATCCTTCAAAAAAAACCGAATGAAAGTTCTTGTGCCAATAAAAGTCCCAATTCGCTTAAACAAATGAATTTCTTTGTTATGTCCAATGGAAATTAAAACAGAAAATTTCAAATTTCGATTCCAATACTCTTTTAATTACCTACCCTACTAATACCTAGCTCGGATTCAAGTGTTGAATGCAACACGTTTAACTTTAAGCTATTTAATATTAGGGTTTCCTCAATCCTCAAATTTTAGAAATTTATATCATAGAAATCCAATATATAAATAATAAATAGAACAAAAAAAAGATATTAAGAGCCAGGTAAAACGAAGCTCAAAAGAGAGAGACAGGGAAAGCAACCTGAGTGATTAGGCGCCTCCAAGCCATCGCCTTTTACAGAGACCAAAACAGGTCTGATCTTTTCTATCCTTTCTCTCTTACCGGTGGTGATGGTTGTGTTTGGATAGCGAGAAAATGAAGGAAATGGTACAAATTTTGAGAGTGTGCTAAGTTACAGAGGAATAATCTGGAAAGCGCGGTGAGCCGTAGATCACTATCATCTGGGGAAAAGCATTTAAGATTCTTCTTTGGTTTGGTGCGTGCCTTGAGTAACAGTTGAAGAAGATTTCCACGCGAATTGTCAGATTTGCCCTTCCTGTTTTAATTTTTTGACTCTTTCAACTTTTTCTTTTTTGACATTTTTGTTCTAAAAATGTTAACATAATGGATTTTTTCAAAGACGAGCTGATATTGTTATAGATTATTATATTGTATGGTTTAAAATCTAAAAAAAAAAGAAAATAATAAAAATAATGCAGTAAGTATAAATAGTTCGAAATATAAAGTCAAAAAATTGTGTTCTATTTAAATTATTTGAATTACTATATTTTTAAAATCTTATTAATTTTATATTTATCATCATGGTTAGAGTTTTTATCCCAATAAATTGGGATAAGTTACATGAATCAATAAATATATAAACTCACGTTAAGTCGTCAATATGAATTCTCCTCCTCCACTCATTTTCAATCAAGGCAATGTGTTCTTGCAGCTCTAATGCTGTCATATCTTTTCGAATGACTTCCTTCTAAGTCTTTTTCGATCTTCCTTTAGTCCTGACCCTTTTTCATTATTAATAGTCTCTAATTTCCTAACTGAAGCATCGATCGATTTATGCCATATTGTTTAAACCCGTGTAAACGACTTTTATTCATATTGTCTCTGATAAGTATTACGTCGTATTATCTCAAAAATCCACGAAGACTCGAACATGACTATTCTTCTTTCTAACTAAAACAATATTTGAGATTTAAGTAGTATACTTGACTTCTCAAATAAAGCTAGCTTTGATCAGCTCGTTGACCTCAGCTTCAATTTGAGGGATCAAGTCTGGATGAAAAGTGTCACTCAGCTTGCTTAATAGGTCAAACAACCTTCTTCACAATTAAATGATGCACAACAACTTTTGGGTCAAGTTTAGGCATTTTTCTTGTAAGTTTAATAAAAATATCTCTATACTCCATCAAAAGTTCATCATAGCCTTTTTTTTCTTTGGAATATAAACATGCATTAATAAAATTTGGGCATGGATCTTCATTAGTGCCAATGCGAACTTCTTTTAGCTCATCAATCATAGTCCATTTTATTCTTCAAATGATGGAGGAGCCTCTTGAGCATCTTCTTCTTTAGACTTCTCATCAATATCTTTTATAGAAACATAATTAGTTCTCATGATTTCAATCTCTTCAAGCTCTTCCTCCTCTAAAGATGGAACTTGTTCGATTGTCACGATCGTGTGCTTTTAAGCCTTCAATGTTTTACAAGTGGTTACCACTCATTTACTTTGTCTTTTCATTCGAGATTGTATCTTACTTAGGAAATCCTTTGGTTCGTCCAATACGAGGCCTTTTCCTTTTTGTTTGTGGACGATCCTTTTGAAGTTTGAATTGCCAAGTCTTGAATGGACAGTGACATGTTTACTCATAGGAGCTTTCTTATGGTTGTCTCTCATTCATTCATAAACAAACTTTCAAGGAGAATGCCTGCCTAAACAATTAAAGACTAAACCTTGCTTGGAACGTGTACTTAGGTGATAAAAAAACTAAAGCCTTTGGTAGCTTAATTGAATTTTCTTGATCCTCAAGAACTTCTTTCACATTTATATATCTTGAAGTTTCTTTGTGAATCTTTAACTTCAATGGGAAGAATCCAAGCCCCACTTTAGAAGCCCTATCATGATCAGTCTTCTTTTTCCAAACTTGATAGATCTTGATTACACTTGATGAACTTTCTTGGGGGTGACTCATTAGCTTCATTAACCAATTTTGCGTCATCTTTATGCTTATAGCTAGCCGTAACAAACAATTTATAGGCATTAGGATCAAATCCCTTAACTCAATATGAAGGTAAATCATCATGTTCAAAAAGAGGTCCATCTAATAGCTTTATGAATCCTTTCAATGGAGGTTCAGAAACTTTTGATTGTTCCAAATAAGTGAGCAACGAAGTCAAATTCTTTAAGCCTCTAGTAATTTCATCACCTTCAACAGTAGAAGAAGCCAAACCCTTTCCCTTTTGCTTTGACTACTTCATCTTATTACTTTGATTATTTGGGTTTGTTTCTTTTACAAAGGCATTTTCAAAAAAAGTTGGCATTAGCGAAGTACGTCTCTATAGTAGTATATGGCTTAGTATCTATAAAAATCATCTTAACTTGGCCATTTCTATAATATTTGAAGTATTGGTGAAGAGTTGAAGAAACCACACCATTTTAGTGGATCCATGGTCGTCTTGACAACATGTTATATGTTGTCTTAGCATTAATCACATGAAATAATGGAATTAATTCCATATCACTAATAAAAAGTTTGAGTCTCACTTTCCCAAAGGCCCTTTGTCCCCTGGTTGAATCCTTGAATCATTAAGCAGCTTTGTGACAATTCATCAGAAGAAACTCCAAGTTCTTTCATTGTCTTTAAAGGAAATATGTTGATAGAGAATCCATCATCTACTAAGATCTGATTATTTTTTGTTCATGAACACATCCGACAATAAAGAGTGGGCGATTGTGAGTAATAGATCCCAATAGCAAATCTTTATTAGAAAAAATTAATTTTAGTAAGAAAAGAATGGCCAACTTGAAATGATATTTTGTTAATATTGTTATCTTCATTGTCATCCTCAGCTGTTACACCAACATGGTAGTAAGTCATGGTAACCAAATTATCTTCTCTAAATTGACTAAGCATGGATTCATTCAAAATGATTAATTGTCTTAGATTTTGTCCCATTAAATTTCCTTACCTAAATGAAATTGCTTTCAATTGAATCATCTTTGGCATAGGTTTCTTGGTTGGGTTTTCAATCATCTCAACCTTTCCTGACAGTCGCAGTGGCTTTGGCAAAATTTTTTGACCCCTTCATCGTGTTACTAAGGTCCATCCCTTATTATCTTGATTTTCAATTTAAGGAGAAGTGTTGCAGCCATTTTTTTGACGATTCATTACTTCTTTTGAGCTTGAAGATAGCATGATAGGGTTAGAGGAACCAAATTTAATGGTCCTACCAGACGAGTTGATTCAAGAAACAATACTCACAAATCCCTGTCGTAGTTTTTTCATCAAATTTGATCTTTCCATCCTTATGGAGTTGCATGATCTTGTCTTTAAGCACAAAACACTTCTCCAAAGGATGACTAAGTAAATGATGGTACTTATAGTAGTCAATATCATCCACCATGTTAGCCTCTTCAAGTCACTTCATTTCGGTAATTGAATCGGTTTAGCTTTTAAGAGTTCTTTCAATAGGTTTGAAACATCGGAGTCTTGAAATGGATACTTCTTTTCTTGCCTTTCTTTCAATGTAATCTTTCTTTTACCCTTATCTTGAGAAAGGGTAGGTTTAGCCTCTTGCGTTTTCTTTGAATTGGAGACTATTTTGAGAGACTTGGTATTAATACTCATAGACTATTTACTTTCTCTATTGTCAACAAGTGTTTTGCCCCCTTTCAAGTATTGGACTTTTTTTTATCTTTCTTTAGCTCCTGCTTAAAAGGTCCTTAATTCCCAACAGTTCATGCTTAACTCCATATCATGTACATGGGTAGCTAATTCTTCAAAGACTTTAAGCTTAATACCTTGACGAATGTAATGTATTCCCCAATTCATGCTTTGGATGCACATGTGAAGAATATATGATTCAGATAGTCGTTCCTTGCAATTAAGGCTCAAATTCCTTCACCTATAGATTGTAGTCAATCATAGGGTCCTCTTTCCATTGGCATGAACTTGTAAGCTCAATCATATTAACTACAAGTTGCGTGCTATAGAATAAATTGAGGAATTCACGCTCAAGTTGTTCCCAACCATTGATTGTCTCTAACTCAAAATCGGTGTACCAATCAAAAGCATTGCCCTTTAAGGAGAGGACAAACTGTTTCACCATGAGATCTCCATCAATACCAACATTATTACAGGTTTCTACAAAGTGTGCCACATGTTGATGTTGATTTCTTTTGCTATCAAATTGTTAGAACTTTAAGGTTAATAATTCTAAAGCATCTCTATATGACCAATTTTTTGAGAATAGGACTTGGCATAAGTGTATGAAGGTTACGTAACATTGTAAACTTCATCCTTCATAGCTTTCTTGATGAGAATTTTTATTTGACTGGCACTAACAACCTCTTTAACCTTTCTTTGAAAGCTTTTTGGAGCTTCAATGGGTTTAGATCTTTTGCAACTTCCATCGAAGAACCACCACCATCTTTTTGAAGCATTGACTGGCGATTTTGGGTAGAATTCATTAGTTGCTTTCACATGAGGTTGCTAATTCTTTCAATCATGAAAGCCATTTGGTTATTTATTTCCTTCATGCTTGATACAATAGACTCCACAGTTTTTGTTAGGAGAGCAACTTGTTCTTTTAGTGATGCAGTGTCAGTGGTCATAACAACCATTACTCCAGAATTTGACTTGGAAGGAGATGATAGAACAAAGCCACTACTTAAATAGGCATCTTGGTCCTTGACTAGTTACTGGCAATATTGATTCATGAGAATAAGCAAGTTGCTTAACTGATGATTCTTCTTCAGTTGGGGAAGAAGTCTCATAAGGTTAGAAAAGTTCGAGTGTAAATCTCTTTGAGAGCTTTTGTCTTTCTTCTATTTCCATAGGGATGAATAGGAACATCAGTACGTACATAATGATGAACCAGAGTAGGCTACATTATTAGCTCAAGTAGGCTTGAGAGTTGGCATATTAGTAGAGTTCTTCTTAGAAGCCATTGAACTTTGCAAACTTGAACTTAGAAGAAAAGAGATGAGAGGCAAAGATTGTCCCACTGAGCATGTCAGAAAATATTACATACAAATTTTGAATCAAAAATTAGAAAAAAAATTGAGAACATATATCAATTTTATTTGTCAATTGTGAAGGTTACAATCTTTGAATATTCTTAATACAAAAGAAATCTTCTGATTCTTTTCTTCAACAGAAATTTGCTTCAAAGATCTTTATGACTTGATCTTGAGCAAATAGAATTAACCTTACTTTGTATGATGAAACAAGATCAAGAGCAACTTCTTGAAATTTCTTTAATTCCTAAGAGCTTGATGCTTAAGACTTTGGAGATGATATGAGTTCTTTAAAGTCTTCTTCTCTTTTAGAATTCTCACAAGTTCTTAAATAGCTTAGACGAGCACTGTATTTATACTGCTAAGTGAGAGAGTTCTAAGAAACATAATTTCTTTGATTTATCTCTAAAATAATTTTAATTTAATTAGAGATAAAATTGTAGATTCATTGGTGAATTTTAATTGGATGACCCATAAATCCTTCAATTTGGATTAGCCAGAATTCGGATTTATGTCTCAATTATTTTAATTTAATTAAAAAATGAATTGCTTGAATTTGATTGGCCAAGCTAAGTGAATTATCTTTCAATTAATTATAAAATTAATAATTTAGCAATTAATTTTATAATTAACTTAAAAGATGCCATTAAACCACATGACAAAATATGATTTGTGAATTCAAATTTTTCAATTAATTTATTAAAAGAATTTCATTGGATACATGACCATTTATAACTGCATTAAAATTTTCTCTTTCGACATATGTAAAAATAATTTTTTTAATATCAAATAATAAAAGTATTATTTGATATAAAAATAAATTTAGTAAATTTCTTTGTATTAATAAAATTTTTATTAGATATAAAATAAAATTTTTTAATTACTTATTAATTTTATAAACTATCAAATATATATTATAAGTTTTATTTTATACAAATTTTAATTTAACTTTCTTAATAGTAATTTTCTATTCTTACTACACTTCACATTACTATCACTGCTGTATTTGCATCTAAACACATATCTAACCATTGAATTTAATATCATTATTATAGTAACTAATCTTTGTTGCTATTGCTTTTTTCTTATTACCCATCCAAATGACCCTAATTAATGGAACCAAAATTATAGCACTCATCTAACAAATCATATGAAATACCAATGAGATCTTGATTTAATAGCAATGAGAAGACTTTGAAACTCATTTATATGTATCGTAAAGCTTCAATTTTTTTACATGAGATGTATATTAAAATGCTTATACGAGGAAACCTAATCATAACCTTTAATTTAAAAACTTTTCTGGCAAAGTATGTCCAACCAATCATGACATAATTTCGTATTATATATATACATATACATATACATACACATACACATACACATACACATACACATACACATACATATACATATACATATACATATACATATACATATACATATACATACACAAAGTTAATTTGGTATTTCTTTCCCTCATAACCAAAGAAAAATTAATTTGGTACGGTGATTTGGTTAGCTATATTTAAAATTTTGTTTCAAACAAATTAAGGTTAAGTAGTATATATAATGCGAGAGGGGCTAGCTAGCAATTTATCATGATCATGGCAAATGTATCAATACAACATCAACATGTATAAACCTCACTTTATCAGGAAATGAATGAAATTAGCCTCACTAATTACCTGATATTTTCTTTAGTTTCTTTCTATACCTAATTTGCTAACTATTTTTTTTAATTTGTGAAAGATTTGATAGTTTATGGTAATTAATTATAATATAATAATTTGATCCTTGCAACTCTTTCCTGCTCCCAAACTCATTGCAAGAAAAAAATATTTTAGATTATTATTAGGTTGTTTTGTGCTATAATTATTTTTCATCTATTCAATAACCCTTAAATTTTATATTTTCAGCTGTTAGCGGGCCTTCTCATAATTAAGGTTAAATTAAAAAGGAAAATCAAATACAATAAATGAAAGTTCAAGGCTTGAAGCAGTAAAATAATAACCACGACTTGACATAATGGTTGTTACTCCTCCTTAGAAGAGATTAGGTCCAAAGTTCGATTCCTCACTTTCTTTTTGTTCCTCCTATGAACCAAAAAAAAAAAGCAGTAAAATAATGCTTCCACACACGATAATGGTTGATCAATATTTTTAAGGCTTATATATAGATGAAAACTAGTTTGTAACCTGTGCAATGCATGATTTTTTTTATTTAAATGTATTTGTAGATACATAAATTTAACTTAATTTATATATTCAAAATAAAGTTAAAATAATAATACTTCAAAAAATATTTAAAATCTTAGAATATTTTTAACATATGTTAAACAATAATTGATAAATAATATATATAATCAAAAACTTCATTCAAATATTAAAAAAAAACTCATAAGCCAAAATATTCATGAAATTATTTAAGTAAAATCTACAAGCTTCATCAAAGTAAAATTTGTCTTCAATTGTCATCATCTTCGACTGGTGCAGAATTTTTTGTATACCTGTAAATGTAAAATATTTCAAAAAAATTCTTATTTATTGTTCAATAATTTTAAGTAATTAAATAATGTACGTAAAAACTTACTCAGGGGTACATAGTCTTTTTGCAAGAGTTTGAAGACTATTGTCATCTTCATCAGCTTTATTACTTGTCAAAACATTATGCATTTTGGTTGGTATCTTCTTTACATTAGACGTAGAAGCACGTTATAGTAAAAGCTGAAACAAAATAATTTTAGATATTGAGTATCCAATAGTATTAAACTATAACAATTCATTTAAAAAACAACATACATTAAATCATGAAATATATATTACTTACCTACATTAAATCATGAAATATATATTACTTACCTTTTTATTTTGTTAAGTAAATACTGACTCTCTTTTGCATAAATCATATCATGAACGTGAGTAACTGTAAATTTAGAACTACCATGAGAAAAGTTGTAATCATTTAACTCCACTTCGAACACATACAAACGTGTCACGACCCGTGACCACATTTTTCATCTTCTTATACACATTTTAACCGGTTGGGCTGTCTGTGATACTTCACTTGTACTGACTGTTAAACAATTTTACAATGTATTGTTTATATTATACACATCCCCTATCGTAATAAATCAGATAAGTAGTACTGTTGACGTGTCTAAATACAGAGAATTAAATGATCATACCTCAAATAATCAGTCGGTCTGACACATTGTCCTTCGTGTACAGCCAGGATCCACAATCCACTGATCTCACATTCATCAAAACCTGAGATGTTGAAAATTAAGGGATGAGCAAAACCACGGCTTAGTAAGAGAATTATATGCCTCACTTGATACTCAGCTTCCTATATGCTAAAAATCTTTTTCCTTTTTCCTATGGGCTCTAGGCTCGCATGTAGGAAAGATACTACAGTCGGCTAGGAATCCGAATGGAGTAAGGTAGGTATTTTAGAATACCATACTTGTTACGGAACCTAGAAGCAACTGTAGAGAAAAATTTTTCTTTTTGTTTTGAATTAATAAATCCTTGTCCTTTTTAATCTTTCATAACCTTTTTCATATTCCTTTCAAAATAATGCTTCTACGAAATAAAGCCTTTAAATAGAATAATTAATATCCGTATATTCCTTGAAAAGAATATTAGTTAAATCATCATCTTATTTCTTTAAATCTTATTTCATGTTTTAATGTACTCTCTTAATTAGTTCCGTCCTTTAAAAGCAAAATAAGCTATTAAAATCTATTTCATTCTTTGACATTTTTCGAATTCGCGAATCACAATCACTTACTTATCGTCACAATATCCTATGATTTCTCATACTAACATCGGAACACGTGTAGCACTTAGTTCCCAAAGGACTCTAGAGGTGGCTCCCACGGTTCAATCATCGAGTCTCTGCTCGGTATGGCCTGTACTGAAACATCGGAACACGTGTAGCACTTAGTTCTCGAAGGACTCTAGAGGTGGCTCCCACGGTTCAATCATCGAGTCTCTGCTCGGTATGGCCTGTACTGAAACATCGGAACACGTGTAGCACTTAGTTCCCGAAGGACTTAGAGGTGGCTCCCACGGTTCAATCATCGAGTCTCTGCTCGGTATGGCCTTTTCCGTTTGACATATTCCATGTCATGTAAAATATTTCCCTTTTTAACATGTCACCTATCATTTATGGATTTTAATATAGACGTTAATCTTATCGTACTATAAACCCCGGAGGGTAAAGGACTAAACCGGTCAAATATATGACCATAATCTACATTGTCCTCGGTGGATCACGGATCAGGTGTCGACCGGGACTAAACATGTCACATATCATGTATCAGCATGATAAGAATACCAACCAGTCTCAAAACCGTATTTTTCATCGGAAAATACACCTTTATGGAATTTATATAATTATATAATTCCATGATTTAAAACCGTAAGGGTTATAATCCTTTAGTGAATATTGATAAAAATATCCATAAAAATATTCACTATATTTCACTTCATCATTCGTCTCGTAATTCGTGTAATTTATCTATTTCGAGAAATTTCGGTGATTTCATTATCACCATTCTCGAATACATGAATATTCTAAAGTTCCATCTCATTATATTCATATTTTATAAAATTTAGAAATTTCCTCATGTCTCGTGATTTACTATCGAAATTCGGAAATAAATCATTTAATATGATTTTATAAAGTTTTTCTAAAATTTTCGGCAGCATAACGGCTGCCGATTCACTAACCTCCTGCACGGAAAATACAGTTTAAAATCTTTCAGCCAGTACTTCTTCTCAAATTATTTTCAGCAATTCATGCATCATAATAATTTTCATAAAATAATTGCATAAAATATTTCAAATTAAATTATGCAGACTGAGTATCCTTACAGTGCTGCACATGCATCCCTTACCTTTTTCCGGGTCGGCGACTTCCGCTTATCGATCGCGCCCGCGCTCCATTTCTCCCGATTCCTTATCTCGATTGCTGAAAAATAATTTCTGGAATTAAAATTCTAATTTTTAGAATTTTTCATAATTTATTTAATTTTTTCTGAAATTAAATTCTCGGGAAATTTCTTACCGAATTTGTAAAATCCCGGGTTGTCGAATTTCCGGGAATTTTCCGAATTCCCGAAATTTTCCTTTTTCCTCTTTTTCTTCCTTTTTCTTTCTTTTCTTTTTCTTTTTTTTTCTTTTTCCTTTTTTTTTCTTTTTCTTTTTCCCTTTTTCCTTGGTCTGACCGGTTCAGACCAGTCAGACCGATTCCTCCTCCTTCACCGCCGGTTCTCCTCCGGTGGCCGGTTCTCCGGCGGTTCGGTGGCTCCTCAGCTGGCCGGCGTCGAGACGAAGCTGCCGGTGGCCTCAGCTCGGCCTGGATTAGCTACACGGCGGAGGATCTACTCGGTTTACCTTCGGTCACTTCTCCTCCTCCGTCGGCCTTCCTCCGCCGTCGTTGGCCTCACCGGTGGCCTCCATCCTATTCTTCTCCTTCCGCCGGTGCTTCGGCTGTAGTGGCGACGGCCGATTTGGTCGGAAACCGCCAGATCTGGTTTCCCTCTTCTCGGCTTCCGTCGCGTTTTCTCCCCTATTTTCGCTTCCGTTTCTGTCCTTTCCGGCGCCGGTCGATTTCCCCTCTTCCTTTCCTTGCCGGCGCAACCTCATCTCCCTCTTCTCTCCGTTCCCGGCGGCCGTTGACGGGGTCGGCCTCCATCGGGGAAGACAGAATCGGGAAATCCCGATTCTGTTTTCTGTTTCCTTTCTTTTCTGTTTTTTAGTTTTATTTCCTCTTTTAGTTTTTGTCTTCTTTCCATTTTTAGTATACTATATACTATACATTATACCATATATTTTATACATATAATATATATTATATGTTATACATACATTATTTCATACATAATGTTATACAATATTTATTATATATAAAATATATCTTGTACATTACAAAATACATGTCTAGTATATATATATATGTATATTCATATACTTAAATAACATTTATATATACAAATTATATAAATGCTATAATAAAATATTTATACATATAACTTTAATACAAATTAACATTTACTTTTCTTATATATTCATATACTTTTATTTAAAATAATAATATATATTTTCATATATATTTATATATCTGTACATATATATTTATAATTATATAAATGCATTTTATAATATACACATGTATTTATTTGAGACAAAATAGTATATATTTCATTTTATAATATATACTAATATTCATATACATACATATGTATTTATATAAAAACATGTGTAAATATATTTATATAATTTAATTATATAAATATATAATATACGCATTTTTATTTTATAAATTTTGGATTTTCATTAATCCAATTTAAATTCCTTCTTTCCTTATTTTCCATAACTCCGACTTTATTTTTATTTCCATTTAATTTCCTTCACACGAATTTCCTTATTCATCACTTCCTCATTTCTCAGGATTTTCACCAATATCCCGTTTCTTGCAAAATTTTATTTATTTCCCCTTATTTAATTTCTCTAATATTTATTTTCAATATTTCTAATTTCCAATAAATGGAAAATTTACGGTTATCACAAAACGACCTATTAATTTTTACAGAATTTTCTCTACTTTGGCATCCTCGTCTTCCTGTGAGTAAGTTACATAAATTTAAATGCAATATTATTTATGTTCAAATAATTTTAGAAATATGTGTAAAAACAATAACCTCGTTTTCAAGTCAAACAATTGTTAAGCTGTATAATCGAGAATTTGATTAGCTTTTCCATCAAGTAGAACAACTAAGGCACTCCTATTCCCATATG
Source organism: Heritiera littoralis (assembly GCA_031772115.1). Classification (NCBI taxonomy): domain Eukaryota; kingdom Viridiplantae; phylum Streptophyta; class Magnoliopsida; order Malvales; family Malvaceae; genus Heritiera; species Heritiera littoralis. The sequence goes on along the minus strand of JAPDPK010000006.1, from coordinate 8,996,966 downwards.
ATACTTTAACAGGCAACTTATATCTGTCATAAAAAAGTTTAATATATAAATTAGAATATTTGTATATAATTAAATTAAAAATGTAACTATTATAGAATTTAAATAACATACCTTGCAGTTGGAAGTTGAATTTGACAACTGTAGTCTTTGCAAGAATAGCCTCCATCAACTTCTAACACCTTTTTATGATGCACAGCGCATGACAAATAATACCATCCATAACTTGCGTCAATTTGGATTATAGTCTCTTGACATGTATATTTTTTCACCTATTAACAATAGCAATATTGTATTTCATGTTATAATTTTAAGTTTAAATATATAGTGAACTGTAGTTAAAAGGTATTTGTATCTATTACTTGGCATAAATTGTCAAGCATGATCTTAATGATGTCAGCTATAGATCTCCTTGGTGCAATTAACATTTCTTTGGAAGAGGCACCTTTTTTTGGTGTGAGGTACTCTTTTACTTAATAATTAGCAACAATTTCACTGTATTTTTTTTAAAAATTATGTATCATATTTTATATATAATTTATTTGATTGGAAGTTGAATATATTGAAAATGTTTTAATTACCTATTAAGAATTGCAACAGATTCAGGTATATCAATATTTTGGTATACCTTTGTAACAGTTTAGTAACATAGTAATACACATATTTTTACACAATTTTGATGGTTGGGCTGTCTGCGATGCTTTATTTTTCTTTTACACTCAAACAATTTCATATAAAATTATAATATGAATTACATCCCCTATCTTAATTCACAAGAAAGTAGGACTGTAAATAAGTCTAAATACGAAAAATAAAAGATCGTACCTTTCGTGATTGATTCGAGCTGTCGCAGTGTCTCTAAATGCACAGTCGAGATCCTCATATGTTAGATTCTCAATTCTCGAAAATCTGAAATGTTAAAATTAAGGGGTGAGCAAACCACGGCTCAGTAAGAGAGTTATATGCAACTCTTGATATTTAACTATCTATATGCTGAAAAACTTTTTCACTTTCTTTAAATTTTCCTAGAAGTGTTCTAGGCTCACATGTAGGAAGGATATTACAGTCAGCTAGGGATCCGGATGGAGTAAGCAGGTATTTTGAAATACCTGTCTTGTCTAGGAACCTAGAAGCAATTGTAGAGAGTATTTTATAAATTGTTCTATTTTAATACAATTTCCTTCTCTTTTCTCATAATTATAAAAATGGTATAAACCATTTTATTATATCCCTTCTGTACAGTTTAAAACACGTGACAGTATAGTAGTAAAATCGTAGTTTACTTCTCTTCTCTTCAGTACAGTTAAAAACACGTGACAATACAGTGGTCTATAAATATCCAAATTATTGGATAAACAATTCTGTAATTATTTCTATCTTAGAAATAATTTTCATGTTATTCTTTTTGAATAAACATTAATTTCTCTTTAGTTTAGTAATCGTATCTTACAGTTCAGTAAAACAGTAATATTCAGTACAGTACTATTAGGTAAAACAATATCTTGCAGATTAGTAAAACAGTATCTTGATACGGTTCAGTCAGTAAACAGTAAACAGTAAGCAGTAAACAGTAGTTACCAATTCAGTAAACAGTATACGGTAGCTTTCAGTTCAGTAAATAGTAAATGGTAGCTTTTAGTTCAGTAAAACAACAATCAGTGGCTACCATTTCAGTAAATAGTCAACAGTAACAGTACAGTTCAGTAAAACAGTGTTTTTGTACAGTTTTGCTCAGTAAACAGTACAGTAGTTCAGTACAGTAAACAGTATAGTACAGTAAACAAGATTCAGTAAATCCTTTCAGTAAACACTAATCAGTAAGTGAGATTAGGCATCACCCTACAATTAAATCATGCTATCTTCGTCCACTAAGGGACACAGTATCAGTACTGAGATTTATGGCCATGATCTATAATATGTCCTCGGTGTACACTTGCTAGGTGACAATCTGAGACGCTGATGACTAGCTGGTCAATCAGCCACATGACAGTAACAGTAATGGTATGATGCATGAAACTCGGGACCTAAGTCTCAAAACAGTATAAAACCGTACCATAGTCTTTATAGATTTTAAACACAGTAATTTGAAATATTTCACATTTATCCATAAAGCTCACATGTATATATCGTTACCTTTATGAAATTTATAAAGTAAATAACATCTTTCAAATTATTTCATAAAAGTATAAATCACATTTTTCATATGGTGAAAACAGTTTATAAAATAATCACTTTGTAAAATAAATCTCATGACTGTTTCATTTTTACTGTAAAACGTATACGCACGTTTTTCTGTGCTTTCTTTCCAAAACATGGCTTTCAAAATTATCGGAATTCAATTCAAATATTTTCATAATTTATGAAAAAATAAAATATTTATTTTCCAAATTCAATAATCCCGTCACCATGTTTTCCTCTATAAACACGTGTAGAGACCTTCTAGTCTCAAAATACTATTTTTCATCTTTAATTAACCTTTATGGAATTTCTATAAATAATTATTTTCATAATTAAAACCATAAAGGTTTCTTATGAAATCAAGTGAATATTTGAAGAAATATTAATAAAATATTCACTTCGTGTCTTTTCATTTTTCATCTCGTATTATGTGTAATCTTACACTTCGAGAGAATTTTCGGTGATTTTATTTTCACACTTCTTGAAAACATGAATATTTTAAAATTAAACTTCAGTATATTCATGTTTTATAAAAAAATAATTGATTTCTCAATTTTCGTAGCTGGAAATCGTTTCTTATGAAATAAAATCATTTATTATGATTTTCGGTAATTTTCGATAATTTTTCGACAGTATAACAACTGCCGATTGGCTAACCTCTTGTACGAAAAATACAGTTTATAATTTCAACTGGTAAATCACCACAATTTTCCAACTAATCATTATCAACAACATTTATAAAATTAAATGCATATTTAAAACATGTGTGCTGAATATCCTTAAAGGCTGCACATGTCTCCCTTACCTGTCTCGAGTCGACGACTTCCTCACTACCATCGCGACCGTGTTCATCTCTCCCGATTCTATCATCTCATTTACTAAGAACGATTTCTGGAAACCAAATTCTAACATTTAGAATTTTTCTCAGTTTATTTAAATAAATAAATTAATACTTTTCTTAAACAATTTTCGAAAATTTCTTACCGAATTTCCGTAAATTTTTGAATTTCTAGAAAATCCTTTTCTTTCTTTTTTTTCTCTTTTTCTTTTCTTTTCTTTCTTCCTTTTTCTTTTTCCTTTCTTTTCTTTTTTTTTCTTCTTTTTCCTTGGTTTTAACCGGTTCAGACCAGTCCAGCCCCTTTAACGGTCAGTTCTCCTACGATGATCGATTCTTCGATGGTTCAGCCTTCCCACATTTGGTGGAGATCACGACGAACCTACTGGTAGCCTCCGTTCCTCCCAGATCGGCGGCACGACGGCGGATTTGGTTGGGATGGGTTCGGCCCGTTCTCCCTCTTCTTCTTTCTTCCTCCGCCGTTTTCCTTCTCACCGGTGGCCTCCTACCCTTTCCTTTTTTGCCGCTGACGGTGTGGTTGCAGTGGCGGTGGCCGAATCAGCCGGCACCACCACTTTCCTATTTCCTTTTCTTTTCGGCTTCGCCGATCTCCTCTCCTTCGTTTCTTTCTCTTTTTTCGACGCCGGTGACCTCTTTCCTTCCTCTGGCCGGTGGCATTTCTCTCTTCTCCTCTCTCCCTTGCCGACGGTGGTAGCTGCTGCTGCCATTGGCCTCTGGCTAGGAAGGGAATCGGGTTTCTCGATTCTCAGCCCTTTTCTCTTCTTTTTTTTGTATTATATTTTTATTATACTTATAAACTATATATTATACATATAATATTATTATTTTATATATATAGTATTGTATTATATATATTATATAAAGATATATATTGTGTATTAACAAAATATATATCTAATATATATGTATATTTATATACTTTAAATTAAATAACATTTATATATATTTATATAAATGTAATAATATATATATATATATACAAACTTTAATGTAAAATAATATTTAGATTTCTTATATATATACACACAAGATATTATATTCATATACATGTGTACTTCATTACTAAATGTATAATACTATATATATATATATCAATGTATATCGTATACTAATATATATATATATATATATATATATAATATACATGTTTCCCATATATGTACATATGTATTTATATCTAAATATATTTATATAATATAATTTGTTAGCTTTAAACTGATATATATATATATATATATTTTGAAATGACAAAAACTTATGTAATCTTAAATGTTTGATTCATATTGTAAATTTGCTTTGCCACACATGATTTTTTCAATACATTGTAAGTGCTCATACCAAAGTTTAAGACCATGATTTAATTACATATTCTTATTGCTTTTAATACTTTATAAAATGTTTTGAATATTTTAGAAAATTACTTAATTTTTGGACCATGTTTCCATCAGAGAAAATCAAGAAAAACTCCCAACAAAATGCCAAAATGTTTTGGGTTGAATTAGGATCAAAGACTATATCATTTCTAACCTAAAATGGTGCAGGAAAAGCTTTCTGGAGGCATGGGATCGATCCCCTAAGGGAAGGGATCGATCCCTTCATGGCGGAATGGTCCTCAAGCCCAGAATTAACAATCTGGAAGCTTGGGATCGATCCGCTATGGAAAGGGATCGATCCCTTTACGCGAGAAAAGGCTGTAACAGCTAGTTTCTGTGAGACAACTGTCATATTCAAGTTTTGGCTCCACCCAACGGCTAGAATCCATCCAAGGGACTATAAATAGAGGCTTAGAAGCTAAAGGAAGCAAGAGGAACTACTCAGCAACTCCAATCTTCACTTTCCTCAAATCCTCAAGCCTCAACAACAAATCAAGAGCTACAAAATCTTCATCTTCTTTCATTCACACATTCCTTGTATTGCTTAGCACAATTCTTGTATAGGCTTTTACTTGTGCTTAATCTCAATAATCATTTGCCTATCTAGAGGCTATTCTTTGATTACACAAATTGTAAACCCACACATTCCTTGTAAAAGGGAGGTTTCTTTTTAGCCTAAGAAAAAGAAGGAGGTTTCTCTTTAGCCTTAGAAAAAGAGGGAGGTTTCTCTTGAGCCTTGAAAAAGAGAGAGGTTTCTCTTGAGCCTAGAAAAAAAGAGAGTTTTCTCTTTAGCCTAGAAAAAGAGGGAGTGTAATACAAATTCAAGGATAGTGAATTTGGGAAAAATCCTTGGGAGCGTTTCAAGGGAGAGGACGTAGGCAAGGTTGCTGAACCTCTATAAATCACTTGTGTACATTTCTCTATCCTTACTCTCTCTACTTATTTGAAATTATATTTGTGATTATAGTATTGAATTTGGATTGCATGCTTGCCTAGCTTAGAGAACTTAGAAAACATTTAAATAGGCTAGAGAATTTAGAAGAATCGAAAAACGGGCATAAGGTTAGCTAAGAACCGATTCACCCCCTCTCGGTATAGCCTATAGAGCCAATAATTGGTATCAGAGCTTGGGCTCGAGATTGATTTAGACTAACCTCTATCGAGCAAAACAATCTTAAATGGCTCATTTGAATGTAGACACACCCCTAGGAGAAGATGGACAATCATTAGTTAGACCTTCACTCTTCAATGGAGAGAATTACTCCTGTTGGAAAACAAGAATGATGTTGTTTGTGCAATCAAATGATTATGAAATGTGGAGAGTGATAGTTAATGGTCCCAAAGTCCCAATGAAGAAAGTAGATGGAAAAGATGTCCCTAAGAGTGAAGATGAGTGGGACACCAATGACATGATATTGGCACAATTGAATGCCAAGGCTATGCATACCCTTTTTTGTGCATTAGGTCCCAATGAGTATAATAGAGTGTCTCTATGTGAAAATGCTAAGCAACTATGGGACAGATTGGCCATCACACATGAAGGGACCAATCAAGTGAAAGAAACCAAAGTAGGTATGCTCACACATCATTATGAGCTTTTAGGATGGAAGAAAATGAGTCCATGAATGAAATGTATACTAGGTTTAATGATATAATCAATGGACTTAAGGCATTAGGCAATAGCTATTCTAATGTAGAAATAATTAAGAAAATTTTGAATAACTTGCCAAAATCTTGGGAGGCAAAGGTGATCGCAATAGAAGAATCTAAAGATCCTAACACTTTGTCTCTAGATGAACTTATAGGCTCCCTACTTCTATATGAAATGAAATTAAAAAGAAATGAAGAGCCTTCAAAGAAAGTAGGGGTAGCACTTAAGTCTTCCACTCATGAGGTCATTGAAGATGATAGTGATAAGAGTGGAAATGAGGACGAAAAGGAAATGGCAATGTTTGCCAAAAGATTTAATAGATTTATGAGAATGAAAGAGAGAGAAAATGATAGGAGACACCAAAGAAGAGGGGTAATAAGAGGAAAGTCAAGTAGAAAAGAAAAAGACCTTTTAGTGTGCTATGAATGTAATGAACCGGGTCATACTAACCTAGATTGCCCCTTAATTAGGAAGGAAAAGGATAGGAAGCCTAGAAAGAAAGTTTTTGTGACTGCATGGAGCGATAGTGATAGCTCCGATGAGGAAAACATTGATGATGAGATAGCCTACTTATGCTTTATGGCTATTAGTGATGATGAGGCTAGTTGTAGTTCTAGTGAAAATAATGAATATACTTTTGATGAACTACAAAATGCTTTTAATGATTTAGCAAATGAATTTCAATGCATGAACTCCAAATATAAGAAAATCATTACTAAATTGAAAATAGAAAATGAAATGCTATTAAATGCCAAACTTGAATTTGAGAAGAAATTAGAAGAAGCAAATCTAGAAATAGATGAAGTAAATAAAAAGAACATAAATTTGCAAAACTCATTTTCTAGATTCTATATGGGTCAACAAAAGCTAGATCATATGTTAGAGACCCAAAGAGCTTTCTTTGACAAAGATGAGTTACGATATAATGCAATACATAAAGAAACTCATCTAAAGAATTTCCTTGTGAGCAAAAATGCTATACATGATTTATCTTTTACATGCTCACTTTGCAATAGAATAAGACACTCTTCACAAGCATGCACTTATAGAAAAACTACATTTAGAGGAAGAGTAGTTAGAAAAATGTGGGTGCCAATGCATGCAATAAATAATGATGATTTGAGTTTGAAATGGATCCCTAAAGGATCAAAAATTGTATGCACTAACTTTCATGGATCCAAGAAAATTTGGGTACCAAAGCATGTTTGAATTTGTTTGTTGTAGGAGTGTTAGAGCATGGAAATACAATGGAAAAATGGAGTTTAAATACTCAACACATCCTCCTGGAGTTTGCTTATGCCAATAAGAAATAGAAAGAGATTGGAGATCCATTCTTAGCAAGGTGACAATAATTTCTCAAAGAATGGCTAATGGTGGATCCAACAAATCATGGCAAAGCACTCTCAAGCAAAGGAGTTTTGTAAGCTTAATTCCTTACTCCTTAAACTTTTTATTTGATCATTTGTGTTTTGATGTTATGGCTGTTAATGATTTGTGAGTTGAGTAAATGATTTTCTGATTATTTGATGGATAGTTCTTGAGGCATTGAATGATTGGATGAAAAGCATATAACATGATTTTGAAATGATTATTGAATTTCTGCATTTTGAGCAAGTTTTCTATGTGTTGATAATGTATTTACTTGCCTCAAATTACCAAATATGTCATTTATGCAAAATGCCATGTCATGAGCATTAATGAAGAATTTGTATGTTGGAAATCATGGCATGTTGTTCACAAGATGTATGTTTTAATGATATATGTGCTTTGGTTTTGTCATATTTGTGGTTTCCAATGCTTTGGTTGTAACGGCTAGTTTCTGTGAGACAACGGTCATATTCAAGTTTTGGCTCCACCCAACGGCTAGAATCCATCCAAGGGATTATAAATAGAGGCTTAGAAGCTAAAGGAAGCAAGAGGAACTACTCAGTAACTCCAATTTTCACTTTCCTCAAATCCTCAAGCCTCAACAACAAATCAAGAGCTACAAAATCTTCATCTTCTATCATTCACACATTCCTTGTATTGCTTAGCACAATTATTGTATAGGCTTTTACTTGTGCTTAATCTCAGTAATCATTTGCCTATCTAGAGGCTATTCTTTGATTACATAAATTGTAAACCCACACATTCCTTATAAAGGGGAGGTTTCTCTTTAGCCTAAGAAAAAGAGGGAGGTTTCTCTTTAGCCTTAGAAAAAGAGGGAGTGTAATACAAATTCAAGGATAGTGAATTTGGGAAAAATCCTTGGGAGCGTCTCAAGAGAGAGGACGTAGGCAAGGTTGCTGAACCTCTATAAATCACTTGTGTACATTTCTCTATCCTTACTTTCTATACTTATTTGCAATTATATTTGTGATTATAGTATTGAATTTGGATTGCATGCTTGCCTAGCTTAGAGAACTTAAAAAACATTCAAAAAGGCTAGAGAATTTAGAAGAATCGAAAAATGGGCAAAATGTTAGCTCAGAACCGATTCACCTCCCCTCTCGGTATAGCCTATAGAGCCAACATAATTATATAAATATATATTTATACTCCTTTTTTATCTCTTATTTAATTTTGATTTCTCAATATCCAAATTTAAATTCCTCCCTTCATTATTTTCTATAATTCCAACCTTATTCTTATTTCCAATTTAAATTTCCTTCACACGAATTTCCTAATTCGTCACTTTCTCAATTCACGAAAATTCTCACTAATATTCTGATCTCATAATCATATTTATTTATTTAATCTCCAATTATTTAATACATACACTGGAAATTTTGCGGTTATCATAACCTTCGTTGCCGATGTAGATGATAAATTGTATTGCCCTGAATGTAAAAATCAACATAAGTATTAGTGATTAAAAACTGGAATTGTTATAAAATAAATTAATTACACAAAAAATTAAAACTTGCCTCCAAAATATTTAACAATGGTAGATGTTACAACCAATGCAAAAAAAAAAATCAAATTAATTATAAATTAATTATTCTTTTTTTATTTTTTTGATAGCTTTAGTTTTATCATTCATATTATTGAATTCTTTCGAACCAACTACTATTGTTTAACTCACACTCAGGCCAAAAAATTCATGATAATCTATGTTGAAAAAATTTAATATTAATTTTTTACATATTAATTTAAAAGTAAAACGAAGAAAATAACCTGAAATGAGGATGCATTTTTGCTGCTTTGCTAAATTGAGAAGATGGTTTGCTGCTGTCTCTTTGTTCGGCTAAGAAGTGACTAATAAAAAAAATATTAAATATAATGTATGATGCAAATAATTTGAACGGTTTCAATTTTTTTTTAAATAGAGACATAAAAGTAACATGAAATATTAAGATATGAAAGAACAAAAAACCTGAAATCAGAATGAAGAATTGTATGTATCTGTTTTGATTGTGCTTCTTTGACAAGTAAAGAACACTGCTTCGTTTGCTGATTGATAAGATTAATTTTTTTAGAATTAGTCTAGTAACATGGAATGTTAAATAAACTTGAACTGAGAAGTATAAAGGAAAAAAGAAAAAAAGAAGTATAAAAGAAAAAAAAATACTTGAAAAATGAGATTGAGAATGCTTTCTTACACAAATATCTGACTGCTTCTATTGCAAATATTCGACTACTTTGCAAACATCAATGCCATAATTCAATTTCCATATTGCTTCGATTTTCCTTAAGAAACAATTGATATATTACAATTAACGTTGGCTGCCATAATGAATTATTTTGAAATTCTACCGATTAATAAAAACCAATTCATAAGAATTGGAGTTAACAATTCATATATTTGGTAACTTATTTACAGTTCATATTGATTTAATTTGAGTTAATACTAATTGGAGTTAAAAATAATTCATATTTTTGGAAACTTATTTACAATTCGTATAAATTTGATTGGAGTTAATACTAATTGATAAAAAACATTGACCCTCATTATGAATTATATATATGCCTTGTTTCCATCAGTTTCTACTACAAATATCCAACTGCTTCACAAACATCAATGCCATAATTCTGTTTTTCATATTGATTTGATTGTCCTTAAGAAGCAATTGATATATTACAATTAATATTGGCTACCATAATGAATTATTTTGAAATTTTGCCAATTAATAAGAACCAATTCATAAGAATTGGAGTTAACAATTCATATATTTGGAAACTTATTTACAATTCATATTGATTTTGTGAATGCAAATTTCGTACCGATTTTGAAAATAAATGGAAGAGATCAAATAAGCTAAGTATTGAAATGTAGTCTGTAAATATTATTATTTCAAGTAGTGAGAATAAAGTTTCAAGTTTAATAAATTTAGCAACAAATGGTTAATACAATTTAGAAATTGTATAAATAGGTTAGATATATATATATATATATATATTTATATTAATCCAATAGAGATAGTAAATGGGTATTTTGTACTTTAAGGATACAAGTATATTAAATTAAATATGATATACTTGTGAGTATAATAATAATAATAATAATAATAATAATAATAATAATAATAATAATAATAATAATAATAATAATAAAATAAATAAATAAATAAATAAATAAATAAATAAATATATAATATATATTTACATTAAGTGTCAAAGAAATATATATGTATATATAAATAAATTGAAAATAAAGGAAAATAAAATCCATATATATACTACCATAATATATATATATAAAATTAATATAAGAAATACATTATATAATAAATATAATATAAGAAATATATATGTAAATAATATAAGATATATAATAATAATAATAATAAAAAACAATTAACACTGATTGGCTTCCTTAGGAAGCCAACCAGTGACACAACTTAGTAGGAGCAGTTGACATTTTTGAATAAGAAAAGAAAATGAAGCAAAGGACTTATGTACTCTACAACTTCATATTGAGGCCGAGAGAGAGCAAAAAGGGTAGTCGGAGTGAAGAGTGTAAAGTGAGGGAGAGAAACAGAGTGAGTGGCAAACCAAAAAGAGGAAGAAAATTGTAGCTTGAGTGAAAACGACAGAGCAGCGAGCGAGACAGTGGAGAGAACAAATCTGCAACGGAAGGAGGAGGAAAAGAGATTGGGACGAGGGAGGAACGGAGTGAAAAGAGAGAGAGAGAGAGAGAGAGAGAGAGAGAGAGAGAGAGAGCTGCTGCAGGATTGATCTAAGACATTTTCAGGGCTCTAAGGCTGAGTTTAATGGCCTGAAAAACATAGTGAAGCAAGGGAGATAGGTAAGCATTTCTTGTGGCTGAAAAATAGGGGCTGTTAAGGCAAGGAACGGTGGCCAAAAAGAAAGCCATTATAGAGGAAGGAAGCAGCAAGGAGCAAGGTCTCGGTGGCTGTTGGAAATGACAGCATTTGTTACTTGAAAACAGCAGCTCCGCATGAGGAACAAAGCCCCGAGACCCAACTAGAAAACGTGGCTGTGTAGGACAGCTTTGGTAGTTGTTTTGGCTGATTTTTAGATGCATTTCAAGTGGTTGTTTGAGGTTAGAGTTTGCTGTCTTCAAATGTTGAATTAAAGCCGGTTTGAAGTTGTGAAAACAGGGGTGTAAGGCAGTATCGGTAGCTTTGAAGGTGTGAACAGGTACCATTTTTGGCTGAAGATCTTCATGGCAGCTCTACATGCTGCTCTTTAAGAGTCATTGAGGGCTGAATTCAAGACTTAAATAATAGCTAATAGATGCATTGTTTTGAAGGCTGAAAGAGGTAAGATTAAGTTTGACTTTGTGGCTATTTTTATAAGCTGTGTAAGTGACTAAAAAATTGGTTTCTTGGTACCATGGTTTTAAATTGCGGTCGCGGCCGCATTGCGTTTATCGCGGTTGCGGACATAGCGGCTGTAATTGCGGTCATCGCGGTTGAAAAGTTTTTTAATTTCACACAATTCTATATAAAGTGTAGTAATTGTAATTATAATCATGTAAAGTCTTGTTTTATAGTTTTTAAAGTAATTTATGTACCTCAAGTCTATTATTTATGTGAAAAAAAGGTTATTCATAATTTTTTGAATTATAATAAAATATTCATATTTAAAAAATTACTTATGATAATTAAAAAAATAACAAATATTGAAAATAGAGAAAAATAATTATGTACTAATTATAAACGATATCATCACTTGGCACACCTACGAGTACTTTACTTGGAAACCGATCATTTGGTGGTATGCATGGCATTTTCTATTAAACAAATAATTATAAACGAACGAGATAGAGTCATCACATTTTTCAAACATTGATAAAAATAGAATTTCAATCACTAATTAATCACATTTTCAACCCTTTAATAAGTAATAATAAATTAATAATTTAATTCATGACATTTATATTATCAATATTCTCTTGCATTACAATAATGTTTGGTTATATTACGAATTTAATATTAATTTGCCACAACCAATTAACTTAAACATTCACATTTATATATCAATATCAAATTATCAATATTAATTTTTTTCTTAAGTTATAATAATATTCAATACCATTTGTAATAAAAAATATTTAATACAATATATTTAATTACTCTACAAATTTTACTTTAAAAAATTAAATTAATAATCTAAATTAAACATTACTTAATAATTTTTTAATTCAGATAACCTAATATTATTTATCATGATCCATAATATTAACTAATATTAATTCTTCAAAATTAATATGTTGTTAGTTGTTACCAAAAAAAATTCTTAAACATTAAAACCCCTTAGCCATCATAAATTAGTGAAATACCACATTTTTTTATTAGAGTAAAATACCAATTATCAAATATAAGTCATTATCAAATATTAAATCATTATTTAACTTAATTAACTTTTGGTAAAAAAAAAACATTTATGATTTAACCAACAAAATTAAATCAACATTTTAAGATTAACTTAATTAATATCTAGTCTCTACCTACAACTGGACTACCCAATCGGCCAATCCCATTCCTATTACCCAATTCTCCCTAATCCCCATCACCTTCATCTCGTGACCCTCGTCCCTCTCCCTCCCTCCAGCCTTGAATCAGATCTGATCTGAAGAGAACACCAGCCGATCTTGCGCACGCCTCCTACAGAGCCCCTTACCAGTTCACCCACCGTCGACCAACCCCCCTCACGCCCTCACCCAATCACCCTCACCCCTTGGGCCTCTCAGTCAGCCAGCCAAGCCTCATGGCTTACTCAACCTTGCGCCTCCGCCACCACCTTCTACGTAACCTATCCAGAGCAACCTCAGCCCTCAAATCCTAATCTCATTTCTCTTCATTTCATTTTCATCTCTTGTTGATTTCTGAGTTGGTTCTGCTCCCTGTCGTTGCTTGCTTTACTTGTGTCTGACTGGGCTGAGTCCAGAGACTCTGAGTTGTGCTTGTGCAATCTGATTTTTTGTTGATTAATTGATTTTGATATGGTCTTGGCGTGAAGCTTGAGGCAGTTGTTTCTAATTCTTTCGTTCTGTGACAGTGTCTGTGTGTGTGACTGAAGTCTTGAATTTTTTTTTTATATTCTTTTTCAAAACAGAACAGAACGGTGGATAGCGGCGATAACGGACCGTTATCGCTGCTATCCGCCGTTACACCGTTCTGTAACGGCCAATAGCGGCCGTTACGGTTGTGATCTTCAGTCACAACCATTTTTCCACAATAGCAGTGGCGGCCACCGCCACTACCGCGAGATAGCAACCGCTATTTGAAACCCTGCTTGGTACACTGGTTGGGCACGGATCTAGTGGCTATAAAAGGAATCGTGGAGACTTTGAGGAATTAGTGAATGGCTAAGATAAGGAATTAGTGAAGGGCTAAGATAAGAGGAGTTTAAGAATAGACTCTTGATAAAAAGGGAAGACAATGGTAAGTTCACGTTTGAAGAATTTTAAAAGTAGAGATAAATTGAAGGTATAAAGATTTGTATAAGTGCATTGTGCAATTATAGGTGATATGGTTGGATAATATTTATATGAGTATGGGTGCATAAGCATGAATAAGGTGGAGTTATATATATATATATATCATGAGCTCGATGAAGAAGAATAAAATAGGCTTTTATTTAAATAGTTGCACTTTAAAGCAATATGAATATACTGAGTACTTATCAATATCTAAGTGCTATTAAATACGATATGGAAAGATGAAATCTTGGTATAGGAATTATTTTGGAAAATGCTAAAGGGAATTTTGAGAGATTTCTAGGACTTATAAATATTATGAGAAGATAATTTTGGGAATTATAATTGTTTTAATGATTTTCTGCAGTTTGGGAGAAATTGGAGTTTGGGTGGTGTTAAGCTTGCTACGGAATTCTAATTTCCTGGACTGATTCGAATAGGTTGCGTTATGACTATTAGGTAAGAGATATATTTAAAGAACTTAAAAGGTACTGAATGGTTTTAAAATCAACTGTCTCGGGTTATTTATAAGTTGTACTTGCCTTGCAGGAGGTTTTAAGAAAATTATACCGTTATGCTACCCGATTTTTGTAAAAATATTAGTTTCTGCGAATTAGGCTAGAATTTAAGTGATGTTTTAAAAATAGCAATTTTCTAGGAAATTCCGTTTTGAAAAATATTAATTTGCATGATTTTGAAATATTCATGAATTTTTATCCAAAATTCTAATTTTTATGGAAATTACAAAAATATAGTATTTTTAGAAAATATTTATAAATATTTATGAGTTATCTACTTTTGAAAGAAATTATTTATATTTATTTGTGAACCTCTGTGAAGTTCGAAAATACTATTTTGAATTTCGTATTTCAAAAATATATATATAAATGTTCTGAGACATGACTAACTAAAATCACTGCAGTATTAAAACTTTTGGACTATTGTGTGCCCCTGATACAGTCCACAGTAATATTTGACTTTCGAGCTGTGTGACCTTGATCCAATCCACAGCGGGCCCAGATGACACCTGATCAGTACTCGCTACAGACCCCTTTTGGACTATGGTCATATGTCTATTCAACTTTGCAGTTTCCCTTTTATGGGAATATCCAGACTGCATGATTGTTATTTAGTCATTAATATGTCTCCATTGCTTAGTATATGTATGTTTTTATGTATATATATTTGGATTTATATATGATGCACTGACAGTGTATAGTTTCTATACACTGTCAATACATCAGAGGTTGACACCTCATCAATAGTCCCTTATATGCAAATATAAATAATTTTTTTTAAATTGCCCATAAGGGTCTATTGATGAGGTGTCAACCTCTGATGCATTGATAGTGTATAAAAATTATACACTGTCAGTGCATCATATACAAACTCTATATATTTTTGTATATGAACTTTGAACACTTTGATATTTGAATTTTGAATCGAAATATATTTTCGTATATGAACTCTGAACACTTTGATATTTGAATTTCAAATTGAAATATATTTTTGTATATGAACTCTAAAAACATTGATATTTGAATTTCGAATTGAAATGGATTATTTTTAATATTTGCGATTTGAATTGAATATGTGATAGATATATGATTGTGTTTTCGAATATGATTATTTTATTAGAATTTATGATTTATTTTTCAATGCATTGCATTAGCATGATTTGTTTTCTGAATTGCATAACTTTCTTCTCTAATAAACTCTTTCGATATTCTCTATAGCTTAGGTGTTAGGAAAAAAGGACAAGTGAAATGCTTTAAAACATCCCTTCTTACTCAGTCGTAAAACCCTAACAAGCTATTGAGGAAAACTCCTTCCGAACTATGTTTCCGAATTTACCTTTAAATTCCGTAATTAATATATGTTTTAGAAATTGCATATAGTTACGGTATCTGTCTCTTTATATGTATTTCTAACTAGGCTTTATAAGCTCACCCCCCTCTTCTCACTTCCAAATTACTTGTAGTAGGCGATTCTATTCGAGGGGTTTCTGATATGTCCTTCGAGGTTTTGTACCTCCCTTGAAGGTATATAATGTACAGTTATTTATTTTGTATTCAGACTTGTACTACAGTACTTATATAGTATGAGGATGTAACTAAAGGAAGTATGTATTACGTTTATAATTTATAATTGATGCATGCAAATGAATGGATATGTTTTATTAAGTAATATAACTTAAATGCTATTGCATGCTTAATTAGAATGTTCTGAACTGGGACCAAAATTATTAATGGATATTAATTAAGTTAACGTAAATTTATCTTTCTAATGAATTCGAGACACTACGCACAGCCCAACTAACTGTCTGAAAAAGGAAAAAGTTAGTTCGAATTTCGATAAAAAAGGGACGTTATAGATTTAATTGGAGTTAAAGAGAATTCATATTTTTGGAAACTTATTTACAATTCATATAAATTTGCTTGGAGTTAATACTAATTGATAAAAAACATTGACCTTTATTATAATTCATATATCTATGCCTTGTTTCCATTAGTTTATACTGCAAATATCTAACTGTTTCACCAACATTAATGCCATAATTCTATTTTCTATATTGCTTCAATTTTCCTGAAGAAGCAATTGATATATTACAATTAATGTTGGTTGCTATAATGAATTATTTTGAAATTCTGCCAATTAATACTAATTATTTACAATTCACGTACTAATTACTTATTTTTAGATATATTAAAATTAATTGCAGTTAATACTAATTAATAACAATGTTGACCCTATTTATGAATTAATGACAATTAAATGTAAGAGAAGATTTAATATATATTTGATAATTACAACAAAGCTTACGTGTCAAAAATATAAATTATCCACATAGGCATCCACATTAGCAATATTAGACATGTAAGCATGTACATTGTAATATAATATAATAGTTTTTACTCGTGCGATGCATGAATTAGTTTTAATTATTTAAATTTGTAAATATATAAAATAATATTATTTAATTTATTTGTTTAAAGTATATATAAAAACACACACACACACACACACACACACACACACATATAATATAATCAATATATTCAATCATAAAAATTAAATATTTAATTAAAAAATTATAAAATTCAAAATAAACAAATATTAGGAGGAATAAAAAATAAATACATATTATAAATAAAATTATTGAGGACATCAACAAAATGTTAAAATAGAAATTAAAAGTATATTTTAACAATTTTTAAGCATTGGAGTAACATTTTTAGGTATATTTTTATTATTGACATAAATAATCATTATTATATATATGCATTTTATATACATGTAATATATATAAAAGAATAATTATAACATAAAAGTATTTATATTTATATCTGAAAGCACAGTAATTTGTGCAATGCACGAATTAATTTTATCTATTTAAACGTATGTAACATATATATATATATATATATTTATAAATTTAGATGTTTTATACATGAATTGTATTTATTTAAAAAAAATAATTTTAAATATTTAAATAATATACATGATATTGATGGCTTATTTTTATACTTTTCAGTTTTGTTAATAAAATATATTTTTAAAAAATTAAAATTAAAATGCCTTATTTCATAATATAAATAAATATCAGCTAATATTTTATTTAGTTTTCCAAATAGATAGTATTAAAATTATATTTCTTTAAAATATTTTTGGATTAGATAGTTTTTAAAATTATTTTAAGATAAATTTTTTATAGATTGAGAAATTTTAAGTATTATAAATTTTAAGACTTTCACTCATGCTCACTTCTTTAATACCTTGTCTAAGCTCGGCCCGAATCCGACTTGACCCAGCCCAACCGATAAACAGGTCTAAATATAAGTAATATATTGAATATAATAAATAAAATTAAAAAGTTTAGATATTTAGATATCTCTACTCCTCTAGTGTATTAAATATAACTAAAGTAATACATTTAATATATATTTGATAATTACATGTCAAAAATATAACTTATCTACATAGGCATCCACATCAGCAATATTAGACATATAAGTATGTACATTGTAATATAATATATTATGTGCATGTTTGGCACATAGGATTATTTAAAGGATAGGATGATAATCATCCTATCCCATGTTTGTAATGTAATTAAGTAATAGGATAGGATTAGTGGAAGGATTAGTCATCCTATACCAATAGGATGACTTAATCCTTTAAAAAAGTGAAGGATTATTTTTAATCCATAGGATAGGATATATTTTAAAAAATTTTTAAGATAAAATTTCCTATTTTACCCTTAAATTTAATAAATAAAATTTTAAATTATTAAATTATTAAAAAAAATAATTGATTAAACCAAAGTACCAAACAAACGGGTAAACAAATTTTTACCTTTCCATTTCAAAGTTCAAACTTCTCCGGCGAGTCTGCTCTGCTCCGGCGAGTCTGCTCTGCTCCGGCAAGTCTTCTCTGCTCCGGTCACTCTTCTCATGTTTCCAGGTAACCAAACATTTCGATTTTTCTTTCAACTTGTTTTTTTTTTATATTATTGTTAAACATTTCGATTAAACAAGTCATCTTCTTAGTGCGATTCTTCTCTATTCTTCTGTTTAGTTTTTTTTTTTGTATTTTAAATCTATTTTCTCTCATTTTCTTTTCAATTTTCTTGGAAACCAAACGGGTTTGGTTTTGGAGATGGCTTCTTATTCTAGTTTTCTTAACAAATATTTTGTTTATGAGTTTCTCTTGATACCTCGATTACCATTTTTTGCTGCAATTTTAACAGTATGATTGTGCACCCTTGTTTTACAGGTTGAACAGAGGGTTTTAGTTTGATTGTTATATTAACTTTTTATATTTCAAATGCCCCATCATTTCTTTACGCTGCTATTTATCGGGGTTTTAGTTTGATTGTTCGTATGTATAAATATATATATATATATATATATATATAGGTTTTTCACCTTTTTGTATTCTCTATGTTCAATTATTTACTTATCTGATTGCTCTTTCACTTTGAGTGCTTGATGTTCTACAATTGCATATGTTAACTTGAATTTGATTGCTTCTTGGGTGTGAATGAATTTTATGGCCTTGGTATCTAAAACTTTGAAAAGATTATGTTGTTTTAGTTTACTGATTTAGTGAACTGAATGTTCACATGACCAAAGCTGGAATATTTATAATTCTTTATTAATTCAAAAGAATTAAATGTTCATGTGACCAAAGCAACTATGGTAGCAAGATATATATTGTTTATGATGCCATAATTTTCTGTTGCAATTGTTTTGTATTGAGCAATAACACAAATTGAGCTTGTCGAAGATGGAATATTTGTAATTCTTTGCCTGTACATATATATAGCTTGTTTTTATTCAAGATGCATAGCTCATGATAGTTTCTATAGTTCTTTTGGTTGCAGAATCTTATTCCCTGCTTTACTGATATATAGATTTGCCATTTACCAAAAAAACAGAAGACAAATCGAGCTTGCATGTTCATCTAGGAGAAAACTTCCTTATAAATAGATTTGATAATTCGTATATATATAATTTGTGTTCGAATTATGTTAAATTCTGTTCATGTCATTGTGTCAGATATGAAAATTGCTTGTCAATGTGCCAAATATAATATTTTTTTTAGCTTTTTCATATTTATATATAATTTTTATCAATTTTCAGCTTGTATCACTTTTTTTTTGTCTTTGTTGTGTTTAGATTTGTCGGGTATTAGTCAATCATAGACTCTTTCTTCTCTGAAAATATGGATGGTTATATACGAAAGTCATGTAATAAGTTACTGGTTGGCCTTTACAAATCATCAAGAGGCAACAAAAAAGGAGAAATTAATGAATTACTGGCATTTTTCATTCAGACAAAATCTGGGGTGTCCATAAGTAAATAAGTAGCACACGGGAAAACAATTGAAAAACTCAGAATGACAAGACATAATCAGTGTGTCAAAGATAAATTAGTACTACTTAGCCATTGTCCTCAAAGCTCTTTAACTGCAAAGAGTGCACACTTTTCCAGGCTTGTTTATCTCTGATCCAATCCCAAAAATCTGAAAACTAGACAAAGAATGATGTTCATCTGCAATAAATTTTGATCATATCAAGAATAATATTCGTTTGTTCTGATCAATCTGAAAATAAATTTATAACCAGGATCTTACTTTAACTCTGTTTTACATCTTTTGTATCCCAGTTGGGCATTTGGGCTAGAACAAGCTATTTAAACTCCATTTTTTATTGAGTCAATTCTTTAGCCTTCTAATCTTTACTTTAGTTTAGAAATGGTGTATTGTTTTAGCAGAGATCATATTGTTCTAAACCCAATAAGCACGCTATGCCTTCCTTTTTTTTGGTGCAATGTTCTGCCTATTATTACATCCAAAACATTATTAATTGTTAAAAAAAATGACCAGATTTTACTTAGTTTTTTTAATAAATTTTTATAAATAAGTTTATAAAATTATCAAATATTCATTTAACAATTTAATTATTTTTTGAAAATTATATTTAAATAGACTCATTTTAATTTTTCAATAATTAATCATAATGACAATAATAATAATGACAATAATAAGGAAACAAAAAATAAAGGGTTGACATGAATTTAAATTGTTGTAGCTTTAATTTGCTGTTTCAAACGACATTATATTAGTCGGTATTTACTTTCTTACGTGACATAGTACTTTAATTTATTTTCTTACTTAACATAGTACTTTTTTTGATAGCTTTATACCTTATAATATTATTTGTTTTTCTTCTATAGATATGGACGAGGAGCAAGAGTTGCTTACTTACTTGATATTAGAACAAATCCATCAACAAATGATGGCTGTCTGCACTAATATTTTCATGCTAATGCACACCATTGTGCAAAGGTATCATGAAAAACATGTCTTGAAGGAGAGAACATTTGTTAGGCATGAAACTAGGCTAGAACACTTAGATAGGATAATACATGGAAGTGATAGAACTTGTGTAAACCAACTTCGAATGAATAGGTATACATTTGGTATTTTATGTGAATTATTGCGTACAGTTGGTAAGGTGAAAGTAAATGGGCTAGTTTCTTTAGAGGAGCAAGTGGCAATTTTTTTACATATTCTAGCTCATCATGTCAAAAATCGTGTCATTATAAAAGATTTCTATAGGTCGGGTGAAACTATAAGTAGGTGTTTCAATAATATTTTGAATGGGGTCCTACGATTACAGCATATATTACTTCAAGCACCAGATCCAGTACTTGATAATTGCACTGAAGAAAGGTGGAAGTGCTTTAAGGTATGCTATTCTTTATGATTAGCTTTGAGCCACTGAGGCATTATGATTAGCTTTGCGTAACTAGATATGAGTGGTTTGATGATATGTTATTTTGGCTAACAGAATTGTTTAGGAGCATTGGATGGTACCTATATTAGGATGCACGTATCAGAAATTGACAAACCAAGATATAGGACAAGAAAGGGTAAGATAGCTACCAATGTCTTAGGAGTGTGCAAACGTGATTTGAGATTTATTTACGTATTGCCGGGTTGGGAAGGTTCTGCATCAGATGCTCGAGTTCTTCGAGATGCTATTAGTAGGCGAAATGGCTTGAAAGTGCCTATTGGTATGTTTTGGTAGTTGATGGCGAATTAGTTACTCTATTCTTAAGTAATATAGGAATACTTAACGTTTTTGTTTATATATATAATAGGTTACTATTACCTAGTGGATGCTGGATATGCCAATAGTGAAGGGTTCCTTGCACCATATCGAGGAACTCGATATCATTTGAAAGAGTGGGGTAGTGGAAACCTTCCAAGCAACCATGAAGAGTACTTTAATATGAAACATTCTTCTGCCAGAAATGTCATAGAGAGAGCTTTTGGATTATTGAAGATGCGTTAGGCCATTCTTAGGAGTCCTTGCTTCTATCCTGTTAAGACACAAGTTCGAATAATAATGGCTTGTTGTCTTCTCCACAACCTGATAAGAAGTGAAATGTCTATAGATCCAGCTGAGAAAGATCTTGATGAGGATGGATCCGAAATGATGCTAAATGCATCCTCTGATGTAATTAGCACGATTGAAGCTTCTGATCAATGGGCAGCATACAGAGATAACTTGGCTATGAACATGTTTGATGAATGGAGAGCTAATAGGAGACAATAATAATTACTAGGACTTTTTCTCATTCCTTAACTCTTTCTATATTCATAGATTTACATTTTTTAGTATTCCTGTAATTTTGTTTCAATGTACATTTTTATATTGATTGAACATTCTCAAGTTTTATACATTTGAAAGACTATTCATTACAGGAAATTTGAACACAAATCCAATTGAATCCTTGTCTGTTTGAGTTTACAGGAATTGTTTTGTTCTTGATGGTTGTTGTTATTGCTTGTTGCTGTTAATGCTTTCTCTCTCTTTTTCTTTTGATGGGTTCTTCCCTGTGACAAACTTTAAGATTTGAATTTAGCCCTTAAGATTGGAATATTACTGATTAAGGAGTCCACCAATTTAGACAAAAAGGAGTCCACCAACTTAAGGGTTGCATTAATCTAGTTACTGTTTATGCTTTGTGGATAAGTTTGTTAGATCTCATCCTGAAGGTAGACTACTAGCATGGCTTCGAATTACTAATTAGAACCTCAAAAAATTCAATTCTTTTTTTCTAACCACTAATCAAAGGTTGGTTTTATTTATTTATTTTTTCAGTGAAGGTTTTTATTTTAATTTTGCATGCCCAAAAACAGGAATAAGATATTGAACAATGGTTCTGTTTCAGCATCTTTATGTTATTTAATTTGTGTTATCCAACATCATTTTTAAATTGAAATACCATTATCTGCATGCTCATGATTTTTGCACCAAAATATTCTTCATGATATGGTGAAATTAATTGCTGGAACTGGGCTTAAAGAAATTTTGAAGTCTTGTTTTTCTTGCTTGCGTAATCCAGCTTTTTGAAATTATTGACAACAATGACATGAATTTGTTGATTTTGGTGGTTCATCTGTGTGTATCTCAAGTTTTATTTCTAATAACAGTTTGCTTGATGTTCTACTGCCAGCTTAGAGTGGATGTTACTGGGATTGAGACACAAAAGGTATTTAATAAGGTTTTGAGAGATTTGGCTCGTCAAGCGCCACCAATTCCTGGATTCCTGGATTTCGTATTTAATAAGCAAATTATTTCTTTCTCTCTTTCTCTCTCTGTTGCATGCTTGTGGCCAAAATGTATTTGAATTGATTGATGTTGAGGATTTCAACTGAACTTGCTTGTACAGAAGAAAACTATAGAAAAAGAAAACACATTCTTTTTATGATATCATAGCAATTTTATGATATCCTCTATTTGGTATCCCTATCTCCTAGCAATTTTATGATATCTCAACCTTTTTTTTTTGTTTTGTCTATAGATGGAGTTTGAAGAATATTTTGGAAAGCACAAAAAAGATCGACGTTCATGGACTATGGAAGAAGAAAATGCTTTTCTCGAAATACTAGAGGAATGTGTTGCAAAAGGAGCAAGGTTAGATTGTGGCACTTTCAAACCAGGAATTTTACTTGCTATGGAGAAAGATTTGGCCAAAAAATGTCCAGAGTGTGGTCTTAAAGTAAAACCACACATTGAATCAAAATTGAAGTTTTGGAGGGAACAACATGGAATTGTGTTTGACATGTTGAATCAAAGTGGTTTTGGATGGAATGAAGATAGAAGGTGTGTGGAAGTGGTTGATGGGGCGGATAGAGCAGTTTTGAGTGCTTACTTGAAGGTAATAATTTTTACTCGAAAAGTATGATGATTATTTCTATTCTCTATTTTCTTATTTATTTTGAAAAGGTGGATTTTATATAAATCATGTGTCTGATTTTAAGTTGTTTTTATCTATTATAGAGTCATAAGGGAGCGAAGAAATGGGTTAATAAAGAATTCATCTACTTTGAAAGGTTAGGTATTATATTTGGGAAGGATCGTGCTACTGGAAAAGGAGCAGAAGCACCAGCAGATGCTGTAGAAGAGTTGGATCGTGAAGGAAATGATGTAAGTGATGATGGAGATCAAACAATAAATTCTGTAACTGTAACGCCCTCGGAAGTCGGATTTTCGGGCTAACTTTTTCTTTCACTTCCTATGTTTGTCTCTCGCTCAGTGTAGCTAAAAACCTAATGAGTAGTCCTACTCTTATATTTGTTTAAGACTAGTTGTCTAAGGTCCCATTATAGTCTTCTCGTAAGACGTGTCGAAAACGACACTGAAAAACTCCGCCCCTATTTTAGTCTAGTATCCATCCCCATACTAATGTACATCATCATCTCAACCTGTAGAAATTTCAAATCTCCATGTAACTTCTAAAATACTAGACATCCATGTGATTCAATATATAAACATATCGAGATTACAACTTAACTACAAATCACACTGTGTTTACAGACTCGATATCACCTAGTACTTACATCCCGAATCCTATACATTGTGTGCACAAAAGAATTTAGTCTGGGATATAAACAAAAGAACAAAGATTATACCTTCTTTCAAAATACAACTTCCAGCTACTCAACAAAAAGACTCTCCGTGCACCACGCTCGTGCCGAGTCTACCTGAAATAATCTGAGGTGGAAGGGGGTGAGCTTTGGGGAAAGCCCAGTAAGAAAGCATACGCTAAACGATGTTAGGTTTCTACTATGTTAAATGCATGTGCATGCGTAAATGAACGTGCCCAAAACTCATGCTCAAAGATGTTTATTTGGAAATAATGCCAAATTGATAAACCATAGTTTATAAGCTATAAAATATTATGCCAAGTAACTTCAAAACAATTTAGTACTCAAGCATTCACCGAATCAAGATATATATATATAGTAGTAGTAGAAATGATACATTCGCTCGTCTTTGTAACAGTATCGTAATATACATTTAAAAACATTTACATGAGACGAGCATTAGGAGATTCGGTAACGTAACAGGAATCTTTGGAAATATAACCAAGAAGCTTTCTATGAAAGCATCCACTGTAGCTAGCAGTGGTCGGTGTCCCATACCAGGGCTCTATCCATGATCATGAATCATCCCAGCACCAGTGATCATCTAGTAGCTGAGGTACAAGTCACGACTAGTTGTCGGACAATCATACGTAATTACCGCTACCCATTTGCCACACAGGCGGGATCCATGACGCAATTACGTATACGGCGCCTCAATGCCACACAGGCTTACTGAATGCCACACAGGCATAATAAAACGCCACACAGGCGAGTGCCACATAGGCATTTCCAAGTGCCACACAGGCATTTCCAAGTGCCACACAGGCATTTCCAAATGCCACACAGGCATTATACATCATCACATGTATCATGAGTCAAAACTCGTTTAGAAATATATCTTACAAAATAGGTTGAGTACCAAAGGCATAAATCGTTTCACATACTTATAGTTTTAAAAATCTAATCGTATGAAATCTCGATAACAAGTAGCAGTGATTAGTATGCATGAGGTTTTAAAGGCATTTAATAAATCTAATTTAATATCAAGAAACTTATTTAGACAATTTCTAACGAAATTTCGGCATTATAACGGCATAGGTAGAACACTACCCAGCGTCATAACCACAATTCAGATACCTGTAGAAAACTCAATCAAGCAATATATTTTCAATACACCAATTTCCAATACACATCCAAATCCAAATCCAAATCCAAATCCGAATCCAAGTCCAAATCCAAAACATTATGCATTTAAAATTCGATCCAACGTATTTGGACAATTAACCAAAAATGCATTTAAATCCATAAATATTAAATAACATTAATTTGAACATGCATAAGCATAATAGACTGACAGACATTTACCGTATATTCCCTTACCTAATGTGTACCACACAAATGTTGGTGTCGCACGCTTGTACACCTTGAACTTTCTAATACTTCTTTGATTTTCTTTACTTTAGCCTTTAGTTTAGGGTATTGAACAATCATCTATCTCATAAAATTTCCTCCTACATTAAAGCACACAAAATATAAAAATTTATGTTATTTATTCACTTAGGAAATTTTATAGTCTAACTTCTTTCATAAGATCATTACCTTGAAACTTCTTCTTGGCTGTCAAAATATTTTCTTTAACCTCCTTGAATTTTATCTTCACTCAAACCTACATCAACAACATTTTTAGCCTCCTACTATCTCGTATAACCCACAATTTAAAGACTAATAAGGTAGCCATGCCTTTACCCATTTTAAGACTAGGAAAAACCTACACTAGGCGTTGATGCTACTGCCAATATCTGCTTCAGCTCTTTTGATCTTCGCTTGTCCTGCTTGCTGCCGTGACTTGTGTTCCCTTTTCTTCCCTATTTTCGGTACCGATCTGCTCTTCCAGGCAACCTAAACAGCCTTTCTTTTCCTTTCCCAAATTGCCGAACAGCCCCTTCCTTTCCTTGTTTCTATTTCCGTTGAGATGCCCAGCCACAACCTTGTCTCGCCGTGTCTCTCACCTCGTCGTCTCTCTCTGTTTCTTTTCCTGATTTGTTTTCTACTCTTTCATTCTCCCGCTTCCATCCTTTCCTGTTCACTCTTTCTTTATTCCTTTAATTTTGTTTGACTTAAATCCCACGTGAGTGGGGTAAAACAAAGGAAGCCGATTGGCTTCTTCAAGAAGCCAATCGGTTTCATCAATGACATTAATATAATATCATTATTATATTATATATTGTATATTTTATATTAAGTAAGTACTTTATGGTAACCTTTGTGTATATTTTATTTTTTATTTACTTTGTTTTATTATATATGTGTATGCCATAATTATTATTATATATATACATATATATATGATGTATAATATGTAACTACAGCCAAGACTCACACTTAGATTAAAATAATTCTATTATTTTCGCATTTAACTAATTAAAATACATTAAAATCAACTTTATGAATTTAGTTGATTTACACAAGGTTTAACCAAAATTCATAAGCTTACTGTAGCTTGTCGCTCCCGAGCTCGAAGTAGGCAAGATCTCTTATCTTCGGGACTACTTAAGCCGTGCCGAGATGTCCACACGTCTACATGTCCCTATATAATTATTTTTAAATTATTTTTTTGTTAGTTATAAAATTGTGCTAAATAATAGACAATTAATTTAATATAGTACGAATTTTCCGGTTATTACATTCTACCCACCTTAAGAAATTTGGTCCTCCAAATTTTCCATGTCGGGTTGGAATAGGTGAGGGTACTTCTCCTTCATTAAGCTCTCAAGTTCCCACGTAGCTTCTTCAGATGAGTGATGCTGCCATAGAACTTTTACCAGAGGAATAGTCTTTATCTCAAACACCTTCTCCCTTTTTATCTACAATTCTGATTGGCCTCTCTACATAACTTAAGTCTTCTCGAATCTCAAGCGGTTCATATGCTATCACGTGAGAGGGATCCGGATAGTATTTCCTTAACATGGATATGTGGAAGACATCATGCACACTCGATAGCTGTGGCGGTAAGGCTAATCGATATGCAACGTCTCCAACCCTCTCTAAAATCTCGAATGGACCAATAAATCGAGGACTTAACTTTCCTTTCGTGCCAAACCTCATGATACCCTTTGATGGAGAGACCTTCAAGAAGACACTATCCCCTACTTCAAATTCCAATTCTCTCCTCCTAGTGTCCGCGTAACTCTTTTGTCGGCTTTGAGCTGTTCGAAGTCTCTCACATATCAATCTAACATCTTCTGAAGCTCGCTCAACAAGCTCAGGAGTAAACAACTTTCTATCACCCACTTCTTCCAACCGATTGGAGATCGACATCTCCGGTCCATACAAGGCCTCATATGGCGCCATTCCAATACTAGCATGGTAACTATTGTTGTAGGCAAATTCGGCTAAGGGTAAGTGGTCATCCCATGAGCCCTCTAAAATCAATAGTACATGCCCTCAACATATCTTCTAGGGTCTATAGTTCTCTCAGATTGTCCATCAGTCTGAGGATGGAAGGCAGTACTGAAATTGAGTTGTGACCCCAAAGCTTCTTGAAAGTGTTCCCAAAACCGAGACGTAAATCTTGAGTCTCTATCTGAAGTAATACTTGCTGGGACGCCATGTAATCGAACTATTTCTCTCACATAAAGGTTTGCCAATGCACTTAAGGGATCAGTAGATTTCATCGCAAGAAAATGGGCCGACTTAGTTAATCGATCTACTATCACCCAAATTGCATCATGATTCCTTCTAGTTCTCGGCAATCCCATGATGAAATCCATGGTGACATGTTCCCACTTCCATGTTGGAATTTCCAAAGGCTTAAGTAATCCGGCTGGCCTTTGGTGTTCAACCTTCACTTGCTGACAAACTAAGCACCTTGATACAAACTCAGCTATATCTTTCTTCATCCCTGACCACCAATACACTCGCATAAATTCCGATATCTTTGTACTCCCCGGATGCATGGTATACTTAGAACTGTGAGCTTCATCCAAAATCTGCTTCTTCAAGTTATCATCACTAGGGACACATATTCGGCCTCTAAACCTTAGTAGTCCATCTTCGCCTACTTTATACTCCGAATTTTCATTTTGTTCAGCTTGATTTACCATCTCCACTAATCTAGAATCTTCTCTCTGTGCTCGTCTGAGCTGCTCCACTATACCCGGTTCGATTCTTAGACTAGCAATTAGAAAATCTTCGGAAGGCTTTACATTCATACTCAGCTCGGAAAACTGTTTCATCAAATCCCATTCCTTGACCATCATGTAGGCAACCAAACCCATGCTCTTCCGACTCAAAGCATCAGCCACCTTGTTCGCCTTACCGGGATGGTACAAGATCTCACAATCATAGTCTTTCAACAATTCCATCCATCTCCGTTGTCTCATGTTTAACTCCTTTTGAGAGAACAAGTATTTGAGACTCTTATGATCTGTGAATATTTGAAACTTTTCTCCATAAAGATAGTGGCGCCAAATCTTCAATGCAAACACTATGGCTGCCAACTCAAGATCATGAGTAGGGTAATTCTTTTCATGGTCCTTAAGCTGTCTAGAACCATAAGCTACTACTTTGCCATTTTGCATTAGCACACACCCTAGACCCTGAATGGATGCATCACTATACACCGTAAAACCTCCCGATCCACTCGGGATAACTAGGACTGGTGCTGTGGTCAACTTCTGCTTCAACTCCTGAAAACTACGCTCACACACATCAGTCCATTGGAACTTGACTTCCTTGCGTGTAAGGCGTGTTAATGGAGCTGCTATCTTAGAAAATCCTTCAACAAATCTCCTATAGTACCCCGCTAAGCCCAAGAAACTTCGGATCTCTGTGACGGTCTTTGGCCTTTCCCAATTAACCACGGCCTCAACCTTGGACGGATCTACGGATACTCCATCCTTTGTCACAATATGACCCAAGAAGGAAATCTGCTCGAGCCAAAACTCACACTTACTAAACTTGGCATACAACTTCTTTTCTCTAAGTGTCTGTAAAACAATCTGTAAGTGTTGAGCATGCTCATCATGAGACTTGGAATACACTAGGATGTCGTCGATGAACACTATCACAAACTTGTCCAAAAATGACTTAAAGACTTCATTCATCAAACTCATAAATGCTGCGGGTGCGTTTGTTAAACCAAACGGCATCACTAAGAACTCATAGTGGCCGTAACGCGTTCTGAAGGCTGTTTTCGAAATATCTTGACTTCTGATCCTCAACTGATGGTATCCCGATCTCAAGTCAATCTTGGAAAATACCTCTGCACCTCGCAACTGATCAAATAAATCATCTATTCTAGGTAGCGGGTACTTGTTCTTTATAGTGGCCTTGTTTAATAGCCGATAATCCACACATAACCTCATACTCCCATCCTTCTTCTTCACAAATAGTACTGGAGCGCCCCACGGAGACACACTGGGGCGTATAAACCCCTTGTCTAAAAGTTCCTGAAGCTGAGTCTTCAACTCCTCTAACTCTACCAACGCCATTCTATACGGAGGCTTGGAGATTGACTGAGTGCCGGGAAAAAGGTCAATGGCGAACTCAGTTTCTCTTTCTGGGGGTAACCCTGGTAGGTCATCCGGAAAGACATCTGGAAAGTCTCTCACAATGGGAATTGCAGACAATGTCGGATGGTCCTTATTCGCATCTTCAACGAATGCTAAATAGCCTTCACAAGAATAACATTTCCACAAGTAAGATTCACAAAAGATATTCGTTAGATTTCATTTCTTACCTCCAAAATGTATTACAAGTGGTTCAGGTAGGGAGAAGGTTACAATCTTTTTATAGCAGTCTACATTGGCACGGTTAGCTGTCAACCAATCCATGCCTAAAATAACATCAAAGTCTAACATGTTCAACATGATTAAGTCTGCTATTAAATTCCTACCTCCCACCTTAACTTTACAATTCTTATATACTAGGTCGGTTGTTTGTGACTCTTTCATAGGGGTACTAACACGCAATATGTAGTCTAAGTGTTCAGGCTCTATATGTAGTCTCTTAGCAAATGCAGGTGATATGAATGAGTGTGTGGAACCTGAATCAATTAAAACGAATGCTTCTAAGTCATGGATTAGAAGTTTACCCTTGATCACATTGGTGGAAGCGTCAGCTGCTTCCCGATCTAAGGCAAAGACTCGCCCTTGTGTCATTGGTTTCTTCCCCTTCTCCGTGGCCGTCTTTTGTTGACTACCTTGCCCTTCAACTTGTTTTGGAGGAGTCGGAGATGGAGTAGTGAGTGTTGGGCAATCCTTCTTCCAATGCCCATACTTTCCACAGTGAAAACAAGCATGAGTTGACATGTGACAAGGCTTATTCCCATGAAATTTACCACATATCCCACAAGTCTGAGATTTTGGTGTGGCATGGAATGGTGTGGATCTCGTAGGCTGATGTCGAGTGTCATAAAACCTCTGCCTCTTGAAAGGAGTTTGATTAGGCTTATGTCTCCCCATGTCTGGCCTCTTCCCTTGACTCCTTCCATGGTCCTTACCCTTGGAGCCATACTCATTCTGTGTGAGTTCTATGTCATGCTCCGCTAGTTGGGCCTTTCTTAGGGCTTCCGGGTAAGTAGTGATGTCCAATACTGCCAATCGACTCCGGATGGACGGTCTCAATCCCGTAATAAACTTTAGAGTCTTCTTAGTCTCATTACGGGAGATATCAACATCATACCGAGAGAGGGCCGTGAACTTGGCCTCATATTGGTCCACCGTCATACTCCCTTGAGTCAAGCTCAAAAATTCTGTTTGCCTCTTCCTTTGGGCTGTCTCGGGAATATACTGATTTTGGAAGTACTGTAGGAAGACTTCCCATGTAATCTCCGAGTGTTGCGCACTCAATATTTTCTCAGTGGATGTCCACCAATGTTCAGCATCCGATTGCAACATAAAAGTGGCTAAGGACACCCTTTCTGTACTACTACAGCCCATAAACTTGAATGACTTCTCCATTTGTAGGACCCATTCCTCTGCTTGCACTGGATCCTTTACTCCCTTAAATACCGGGGGATTCATTTTCTGAAACTGTTTGAGGAGTTCCATATTCTTCTTAACTGCGTCCCCAGTAGAAGAAGATGATGCTGGTGGTTGTGGAGGCTCAGATTGTGGTTGTGGGGTACCCACTTGTGGTAGCGGTGGTACTTGAGTGCTCGGTGGTGGTGGCGGAGGTACTTGAGGAGGTACAGCTGATGGAGGAGGTGGCGGTACTGTTGGGGCCAAGGGTGGCACCACCTGATCCTGATTAAACCTCGCCATGAACTGAGTGAACATGGTAGACATGGCATCCATGTTTCGGGACATGGTGTCTAAACTCCTCTCAACTCGAGTAATACGGTCTCCTTCAGTTTCTGGCTGAGGAGGAGGAGGTGGTGGTGGCTCTGGAATTGGTGTTTCGGGAGCCTGCTCCTCTTGTCTCCTCCCAACTCTCCTCACGCTTCTATACCGTCCTTTCATTTCAGATATACCTAAATATGATAAACATGTTTAGTACTCTATTCGAAAAACACACGATAACATCGTGTCAAAGCATCATTCACAGTTTATATCCAGACGCACACAGTTATATGGGATGTAAGACTAGTTCTAGCCTATCTACACTGACACGAGGCTAGACAAACTCTGCTCTGATACCATTCTGTAACGCCCTCGGAAGTCGGATTTTCGGGCTAACTTTTTCTTTCACTTCCTATGTTTGTCTCTCGCTCAGTGTAGCTAAAAACCTAATGAGTAGTCCTACTCTTATATTTGTTTAAGACTAGTTGTCTAAGGTCCCATTATAGTCTTCTCGTAAGACGTGTCGAAAACGACACTGAAAAACTCCGCCCCTATTTTAGTCTAGTATCCATCCCCATACTAATGTACATCATCATCTCAACCTGTAGAAATTTCAAATCTCCATGTAACTTCTAAAATACTAGACATCCATGTGATTCAATATATAAACATATCGAGATTACAACTTAACTACAAATCACACTGTGTTTACAGACTCGATATCACCTAGTACTTACATCCCGAATCCTATACATTGTGTGCACAAAAGAATTTAGTCTGGGATATAAACAAAAGAACAAAGATTATACCTTCTTTCAAAATACAACTTCCAGCTACTCAACAAAAAGACTCTCCGTGCACCACGCTCGTGCCGAGTCTACCTGAAATAATCTGAGGTGGAAGGGGGTGAGCTTTGGGGAAAGCCCAGTAAGAAAGCATACGCTAAACGATGTTAGGTTTCTACTATGTTAAATGCATGTGCATGCGTAAATGAACGTGCCCAAAACTCATGCTCAAAGATGTTTATTTGGAAATAATGCCAAATTGATAAACCATAGTTTATAAGCTATAAAATATTATGCCAAGTAACTTCAAAACAATTTAGTACTCAAGCATTCACCGAATCAAGATATATATATAGTAGTAGTAGAAATGATACATTCGCTCGTCTTTGTAACAGTATCGTAATATACATTTAAAAACATTTACATGAGACGAGCATTAGGAGATTCGGTAACGTAACAGGAATCTTTGGAAATATAACCAAGAAGCTTTCTATGAAAGCATCCACTGTAGCTAGCAGTGGTCGGTGTCCCATACCAGGGCTCTATCCATGATCATGAATCATCCCAGCACCAGTGATCATCTAGTAGCTGAGGTACAAGTCACGACTAGTTGTCGGACAATCATACGTAATTACCGCTACCCATTTGCCACACAGGCGGGATCCATGACGCAATTACGTATACGGCGCCTCAATGCCACACAGGCTTACTGAATGCCACACAGGCATAATAAAACGCCACACAGGCGAGTGCCACATAGGCATTTCCAAGTGCCACACAGGCATTTCCAAGTGCCACACAGGCATTTCCAAATGCCACACAGGCATTATACATCATCACATGTATCATGAGTCAAAACTCGTTTAGAAATATATCTTACAAAATAGGTTGAGTACCAAAGGCATAAATCGTTTCACATACTTATAGTTTTAAAAATCTAATCGTATGAAATCTCGATAACAAGTAGCAGTGATTAGTATGCATGAGGTTTTAAAGGCATTTAATAAATCTAATTTAATATCAAGAAACTTATTTAGACAATTTCTAACGAAATTTCGGCATTATAACGGCATAGGTAGAACACTACCCAGCGTCATAACCACAATTCAGATACCTGTAGAAAACTCAATCAAGCAATATATTTTCAATACACCAATTTCCAATACACATCCAAATCCAAATCCAAATCCAAATCCGAATCCAAGTCCAAATCCAAAACATTATGCTTTTAAAATTCGATCCAACGTATTTGGACAATTAACCAAAAATGCATTTAAATCCATAAATATTAAATAACATTAATTTGAACATGCATAAGCATAATAGACTGACAGACATTTACCGTATATTCCCTTACCTAATGTGTACCACACAAATGTTGGTGTCGCACGCTTGTACACCTTGAACTTTCTAATACTTCTTTGATTTTCTTTACTTTAGCCTTTAGTTTAGGGTATTGAACAATCATCTATCTCATAAAATTTCCTCCTACATTAAAGCACACAAAATATAAAAATTTATGTTATTTATTCACTTAGGAAATTTTATAGTCTAACTTCTTTCATAAGATCATTACCTTGAAACTTCTTCTTTGGCTGTCAAAATATTTTCTTTAACCTCCTTGAATTTTATCTTCACTCAAACCTACATCAACAACATTTTTAGCCTCCTACTATCTCGTATAACCCACAATTTAAAGACTAATAAGGTAGCCATGCCTTTACCCATTTTAAGACTAGGAAAAACCTACACTAGGCGTTGATGCTACTGCCAATATCTGCTTCAGCTCTTTTGATCTTCGCTTGTCCTGCTTGCTGCCGTGACTTGTGTTCCCTTTTCTTCCCTATTTTCGGTACCGATCTGCTCTTCCCAGGCAACCTAAACAGCCTTTTCTTTTCCTTTCCCAAATTGCCGAACAGCCCCTTCCTTTCCTTGTTTCTATTTCCGTTGAGATGCCCAGCCACAACCTTGTCTCGCCGTGTCTCTCACCTCGTCGTCTCTCTCTGTTTCTTTTCCTGATTTGTTTTCTACTCTTTCATTCTCCCGCTTCCATCCTTTCCTGTTCACTCTTTCTTTATTCCTTTAATTTTGTTTGACTTAAATCCCACGTGAGTGGGGTAAAACAAAGGAAGCCGATTGGCTTCTTCAAGAAGCCAATCGGTTTCATCAATGACATTAATATAATATCATTATTATATTATATATATGTATATTTTATATTAAGTAAGTACTTTATGGTAACCTTATTGTAGTATTTTATTTTTTATTTACTTTGTTTTATTATATATGTGTATGCCATAATTATTATTATATATATACATATATATATGATGTATAATATGTAACTACAGCCAAGACTCACACTTAGATTAAATAATTCTATTATTTTCGCATTTAACTAATTAAAATACATTAAAATCAACTTTATGAATTTAGTTGATTTACACAAGGTTTAACCAAAATTCATAAGCTTACTGTAGCTTGTCGCTCCCGAGCTCGAAGTAGGCAAGATCTCTTATCTTCGGGACTACTTAAGCCGTGCCGAGATGTCCACACGTCTACATGTCCCTATATAATTATTTTTAAATTATTTTTTTGTTAGTTATAAAATTGTGCTAAATAATAGACAATTAATTTAATATAGTACGAATTTTCCGGTTATTACAGTAACTCAAAATGTTCATGTTGAAAAGAATGTAAGGCTCTCGTAAAAGGTGCTGTAAAGGTGGTGAAGCATTGGCAGAGGGCTTGGTAGAGGCAGTTCACATCTTTGGCTCCTACTTTGATAAGGCAAGTAAAAGACTTGATTGCATTGCTGAGAAACTTGGACATGGAAAGCAAATTTATGATGATAAGAAATGTTCCCGAGGAGCTTGAGAAGATGGGTTTAAGTACTGAGGACATGATTGAAGTTGGTATGAAGATAATGAACAAACCCCAAAATGTTCATTTGTTTTGGGGTTTCAAAGGAGATGCTAGAGTGGCCTTTGTGCAACGTTTACTTGCCAAATGAAGCTTTTTACTAATATAGGTTATAAATACTAGGTTTGTTGGTATTGTTCTCATCATAATTGTCAATATCATGATTCTACTAGCAAACTTATTAATTTTGGGATTATTTGTATTAATGTTACTTTTGTTTCAAGAAATTGTTTTAGATTCTAAGAAAAATTTGTTATTTCTAATGATACTTTTGATATGTAAAACTTGTGTTGCTTTATTACATTAAAAAAAATTGCTTTGCCATAAGTTTTATTTTTTAACATGATTTTGTACTATTTTTTATTATTTGATTCATGATTTATGTTTTTTTTTATTTTTAAATTATTATTGTGTTAGTTTTTTTTTGTTATTATTTTTTTGTTATTTTAACCATAAATCATATAAAAAATTGCTTTGCCATAAGTTTTATTTATTTTTATATGATTTAGTTTGATTCAAGTTTTGAGTTAATATATAAATAAGGGTAATTTTGTCTACTAAAAAAAATCATCCTATCCTAATTTTAATCTTGCACACCAAACATATGATAGGATATTATCATCTTATACTTAATCCATGTACACACCAAACATATGATAGGATATTATCATCTAATCTTATCCTATCCACAATCTTATATTATCCTATCCTATCTTTATCTTATGCACCAAACATGTCCTCTATATATATATATATATATATATATGATTTCAGATATTTTAAAATTAATTGGAGTTAATACTAATTGATAACAATGCTGACTCTATTTATGAATTAATGACTAATTAAATGTAAGAGAATATTTAATATATATTTGGTAATTACAACAAAGCTTATGTGTCAAAAATATAACTTAGCCACATAGGCATCCACATCAGCAATATTTGACATGTAAGCATGTATTTTGTAATATATATATATATATATATATATATATATATATGATATGTGAAAATTGTTCCACATAAAAAATAATTAAACTGTTTTCAATATGATGAAAATTGAAACAAAGGGCTTAAAACCATGAGGGTAACGCTGAGGATATAGCATCAGTATATGATGCAAACTTAAAATAATTATTACCACGGAAATGGTAGGGCTGACGTGCTAGATCTCCAATTTTCTGATATTTCGATAGAAAAGATTAGTGGGTTATAACACTTGAAAATTGAAGAATCCACAACCTAACCCTGCCATGGTGTTTGACTGTGGTGGTTCTGTTGCCCATATGCTGAAGAAGAGTTCATACGATGATTAAGTTCAGCTAAGTTGGGGAAATCACTGTAAGGAAAAGCTTTAAGACCCAAGAAATCTCTTGTCAACCCATCATTCCCTCCTATGT
Source organism: Heritiera littoralis (assembly GCA_031772115.1). Taxonomy (NCBI): domain Eukaryota; kingdom Viridiplantae; phylum Streptophyta; class Magnoliopsida; order Malvales; family Malvaceae; genus Heritiera; species Heritiera littoralis. Next base: position 8,960,206 of record JAPDPK010000006.1, on the reverse strand, counting down.
TACTACTAACAGCACTACTTCTTCCTCTACCTTCATGATCACTTCTGCTTAACTGGGATTCTGTCGTTTCTGATTCTTGAAAATTATTGCTGTTTCCTTTTATGTTCCACATCCCATTGAAAGACTGTTCAAAAGATGATGACCCGTCAAACCCACTTGCAGAAGATAAAGAACTCATCATATCATGGAGTAGAGAATTAGGAGGAGCTCCTCCGACTCCAGCACCAGCAGTACTATTTGTTGCAGCAACCTGTGCCATGAAACCAGAGGTGGCAGGAGCTTTATTCCCAAAAGATGCCAAACCGTCGGGAAACCCACTTTCAAGCTCTTCACGTGCGGACAAACCCAGACCGGAACCAGCTGTAGACGCAGCAAAAGATGTGGAACCAATAAAACCACTGGTTCCAGACATGCGAGCCTGGTGGTGATGAGGTCTTTGCATGGCTACAGCCGATTGTAAGGGTTTGCTCATAGTCACACCCATTTGAGCTGCTTTTTGGAGGAGTGCAGTTGCAGACATGTGTGGAGAAACTGTGGGGCACCGGAATGGAGGAAGTGTATTACTAGGGTTTTGGCTAGGGTTTTCGTTCTGTTCTAGTGGATTGTCTAAATGTAATGGTGATGATGAAAGGTTTATTGAGGGGGCACCAGGCCCGTCTCCTACTCGTGGCGGGCAAGCTAACCATGGTGGAATTCTGTCAGCTGCTTGTTCTCTCTTCCCTAAAAGGGCATGGCTATGGAATTGGGTTTGCTGATTGGTCATGCGTGAGATTGAAGAGCCAGGTTGCTGTGAGGAAAGAAGTACTGGGTTTGCAGCTGTAATTGCTCTTGCACTCTCCTCAGCTAAAGCATCGCAAAACGCTCTGTGCGTGATGAAACTGTCCCTCCTGCAACCACAAAGACAATCAGAGAAAACAAAAAGAGCAACTTATCGTGGTCCCAGATTAACAGTGTCGAAGTACCCTTCTCATGTCAACTTTTTGTATTCTCATTCTTTTTTCTTCCCCGAGGACAAAAGACATAGCGGATGTTAACCATTACAAATTTCCTAATCAAAGCAGCGCCTATTTGGCTGGTCATTAGAAAATTGTTTTCTTGTTTATAATGGACACGAGGCAAAGTTATTCTTACTGTTCTTACATGTTAGTAGCATGTAGCGGGAACTGGGAACGCAAGGACAAAATGAAATCCATAGTAAATCATGTGAACCTGATAATGCAATCATCCTTTATTCTCCCTCTATCTCTCTCGCACAGTCACACACTCAGTCATGACCCACAGGCTGGCGCTATATGTGCATGCAGAAGAGTGAAAAGAGATCTAGCTACCAGAGATCAGATGAAGATTAAGGAATTATTCAGATTAGCTTTATTATATGTTTCTGAACTTGTTAATTAGCATGTGTTGAAGTCAATTAGATATGTTCTTTCTTTCTGTTACCTGGAGAAAAGGGTTCCACAGTCACATCTATACTCTCTCGTGCCACAAATTTTGGAGTGAGCTTTCCAGTCTGATTGAACAGCATAATGCTTTGAACACTTCTCACACTTCCATTTCTTCTCGCCATGCTTTCTGCAAAAGTGCTTCTTGATTCCCGTGAGGTCTCCAAGAGCCCTAGACGGGTCATGGTGCACACATGTAGTCTCTGGACACACATATACCTTCTTTCTCACCTCCTTGTTTGTTCTTTGCTTTAGTTTCCATGGCAGGTTATGTCCTCTTCTATGAAGCTGAAGATTCTGATCTCTCTTAAACCCTTTGTTACAGATCTCACATATAAATCTATTTGTTGCCAAAAGTGTCTTGGGAGACAAAGCTATGACTTCTGCATCTTGGTCTGATAATTCAGATATAAAATCCACCCAAAAGAGGAAAAATTGAAACCCATATGTTAAAATTTATGAAACACAAAGTAACAAAGGCATGATGGCCCAGTAACCACTAGCAGTAACTGAGAATATACATATAATTTGCTTTAATTTTATTAGAAAAATTAACCTGGGTTGCCTGGAAGATTTCTCTTCTTCTTGGTTGCTAGTGCTTGATTTGTTGAAGCAAAAGACTGTTGTGGGTACAAATTTCCGGTCTCTATTCCGGTACCTGAAGATGCACTTACTTCACCAGATGTTGAAGTTAAATTGGAAATACTCTCGTCTACCACCAAACCTTTCATCATCTCCCCCTTATATATACTGGATTTTGCGGTGGTGACAAGCTATACAAGATTCACTTGATGACAAGCCTATAGCCCTCTTCACGTATATCGGCTGAATAATATAGCTATTACAGAAAGGTCCTGAGATCTACTTATATATGAACCCTCATGTAGAAAGGCTAATAAAAGTGTAAGTAATAAACAATGCAAGAAGAGTGGCTGATTTCAGTTTTCTCCCCCTTCCTACTAAATCCCGCCCATTTCATTTTGCTTTGAATTTCTCTGGTAATTCTTCTAGTACTATCTCAGCAAGTTCTTGAAACTTGAACTGAAGCTTGAAACAAAGAAGAGATATGAAGTAAAACGAAAAGAAGAAAGGGTAGAGAAAGAGAGACAAGTTCCAAAATGGATTAGCCCCCAAAACCTTAAAATTAACTATTATAGCTACTCTCCAAATTCAAACTCAGAAAAAAACCTTTGCTTGCTAACACTAGGAAGATCATTGAACAAAATCCACACAAAAACTTACAAAGTGAACAAAAAACATGTAAACAAGAAACTGAAAAGCGTGAGGGAAAGGGAGAGGTAAGAGAGAGAGAGAGAGAGAGAGAGAGAGAGAGAGATGTGGATGAGAAGAGATTCCTAAGAAGCACTCCACTCATCCAAAGCCAAAACCCAAGCCAACAGGCCTGTTTATGACGTTGCACTTTGTCTTTTCTGTTGTTATCTTCTTAGTCCTAAAACTCTCTGAGTAAAGAAAGAAAAAATATATATTTTAAATTATAAACTTTGCTTGGTAAAATAATTTGTCGTTTGTCTTCGAAAACACTGATTCATTCCCCATTTTCACGCCACCTTTCCTCTTCCCATAAAAAGTAGACGTAAAGTTACCCAAATTAAAAACATGGTAGGATTGGATTTTGCATACTAAATAAACAGATGCACAGATGCTAGGGGAACTGGGAAGAGAGAGAAGAGACAGAATATGATAGTTATAAGCGAGTTGATTACAGGCTTTTAACATGATGGGTAAAAGAAGTTGGAAAGCAAAACCTCTTTCTCCTGTGAAGCTTACATAAACATGATTGGTTCTGTGATTGAATTCCATTTTCCAGCAGACATGCTCCTGGAAAACAGTTCCCAGAATTCTTTTTAACACCTGCTAGAGCTATTTAATAATATTAATTTGAGCCTAATATGCTTTTAAACAATTTTACTCATATAAAGAGAGACCGGTCCCTAAATATGCTGCACAACCCATCATCGCTTAAATTATTGTTGGCGAGAGAGGGAGAAATACTTGACAGCAATATGGCCATAGAGCAACATGAGGATAAAGAGTACCCAGGATCCAAAACAAAGAAATGTCTAAGTTCCTGAATCATGAATGATTGAACCGTGTGCAAAAACAAAAACGTTTTAACACATTTGAGTGGAATCTGGATTATGATTTACGATCTATATATAGATGGTTTGATGCTGAACAGGTTTCGGTGTAGGCATACAACTAGGATATGGGGTAATATTATTACTCAAATCTAATAATACCTAATTATCTTTCTCGTTTGGATGACTTATTTCTTAAACCAAATCTTCTTAAAATATTCTTTAGTCTCTTTTTGTCACATTCATTTTTGTTCTTTTTTTTTTGTAATCAAAGTATCTTTATTCGTTTTATGATCTTAAAGTAATTTTGTTCAGATTAAGAATAATAAACGATAAATTCTTCTCAACAATGACGACTTTAGTCATTTTTGTTTTTTACTTCTTTTAATCCTAAACTATATATAAATAATGTTCAGAGTGGGGGGCGAGAAAGAATGGGAATTAATCCAATTAGCTATCTAAAGATTTGGGCGGTTGAAATAAGATGGTGGTGGAGGCCGCAGCAAAAATGAGAAAATGTTGACCCCTCTTCACACACCCAAATATAGATCTCAAGACACAAAGATGTTTTGGAGATACATTGTCTATGTGTTTCATCCATGTTTTCACAGTAGCCTGCTGTCACCACACTTGACACTATAAAATGGGTCGATGAGAATATTGTGTTTAATCTGTTTTCATTTGTCATTTTCAGCTTTTGCATTATTATTATCTGTTTGTTTACTAATTTTAAGTTTGATTGTACTTGTACTATATAGTTTCTTTTCCACCGTCATATGCTTCCAGCTCATCATTCCCTTATTTTAGTTTTTTATTATCCCAATATCAACACCATGCGATGCCTCTGTTAACAAATGCTTTAAACATAGTTTTTTTTTAGTTAAATGCTTTAAACATAGTTAATATAAAGCTAAAGGGTCAAAAAAATTCTTGAAAAAAAAAATAATTTTTGTAATTGAACTTTTAAATTTTTTGCAATCAATTGAGTTATTATATTTCAATTTTCACTCAATTGAGTCCTTTCGTGGACAAATGTCATTAAATTCATACAAAAATTATTAAATCCATACAATATATATGTCAAAAAAATAAACATAACAATTTTAGTCTAAGTAAGGGTTCAAATGAGTGAAATTAAAAATATAAGAGCTCAATTGATTGGGACAAAAAGACAAGGGCTTAATTGCGAAAACTTTTATTATTTGAGAGTGTTTTTTTTTTTTTTACCTTTTAGCCTTAATATAAATGGGGTTAACTAAACACTGATATATTTCCTTGTTGCCATAACTTTGAAATTTTTTTTTTCCTTGTATAATTAAGATAAGGATTGGTATTTAATTTTCAGATAAAACCTTGACCTTTTTTTTTTAAAGTTGAAAAAATTTATTTAACAGGAGCAAATTACAACCATGCTACTAAATCAGAGTTTCTATGAACTCCGGAGATAAAACCCTGATGTCCTTCTCTCTTTGGACATTTTCAAATCAATTTTTCTTATATTAATCCGATTCATTCAAAATTTTAGTCTAGAAATACTTCATGAAACAATAAACAGTGGTTAATAAGAAAGAGCTTCTCTTCAATTAAACTAGTCCTTATTGGTGTGTGTGTGTGTGTATATATATATATATATATATATATAAAAGATAATTTAGTGCATATAGTTTTCACATTTGAGTCTGGGAAAGATCATTTGTACGTTGTTTTTGCCTTTAACTCGTGATTTTCAAGTCACGAAAAAAAAAGGCTTTTACCTTTTCATCAAAATCTTTCAAATTAATCCCAATGGGTGTGTTTCGATGAGAAATTTCAATAGAGAAATTCATTTCAATCAAAACATTCAAAAGTCGAAATTTCAATTTCCTTGTTTGCCAAAAAATTAAAAGAATCTCAAAATTTAGGAGGAATTTTAGGAGGAAATTTGAGATAAAACAAAAAAAATTATTTTAATTAAATATAATATATATTTTCACTTTTTATATTATTAATAATATCTATACTTGTGAGGACCACATTTTCCCAATAAAATTCATAAGTTAAATGTTATAGAAATAAAAAGACAAATGATAAATTATTAAAAAATTGAATAATTGGACTTACAAAAGGAAACCGTAATGTGGGCCCTATAGGACCTCTACAATCCGGATAGGGGTAAAACTACAAAGTTATAATATTTGAAATGAAATACTGAGATGGGAGAAATCTACACCTCAAAATGCCTTTGTTTGTTCATGTTTTTAAAAACGTGCAATAAATTTGAAATAACAGTTACTTCCTAGGCTTGGGAAATTCTCGTGAATAACAGTCAAACTTAGTTGGCTTTTAACCAACTAATAGTCATAGATAAATCCTCGTGTGACAAAGTCTTATGCCATGTTGACTGATAGACTGAATCACACAAAACTGTTAAAAATTACGCGATTCAACAGTTAGGGTTATTTTGATAATTTCACCCTTTTTACGGTCAACCCTATCAAAGGCTTATACAATGATTAGAACATGTTAAATAGATATGTTTTATGATTAAATAAAAATATTTTAAGGTTAGACTAAATGTTTAAAACGAAGTCAGATCGCGAAGGGCAAAATTGAAATTTTTGAGTAATTATAAGGGCATTTTATTCATTTGACACCAAGATATTTAATTTTAAAGACTTTTCAAGTCTTCTTCTTCACCATAGCTGGACATCATCATCCATTAAGCTTTCTCACTCTAAAAGTTTAGTGAAGAGAGAAAACCCTTGAAAACCCTAATAAAACTCATCGAAATCGAAAACTGTCTTCACCAAATCTATCTAGTTTTCAAAGATCTACAATATAGTACCAAAATCCAGCATTGAAGTGGCTATTTTCTTGGTGTTTGGACTCCCTCAAGTTTTGGCCAAGAAGAAGGTAAGAGAAAGCTTGACTTTTTTCATTATTTAATGACTTTAAGTTAGGTGTTTAAGGTGTTTAACCATGTATTTGAGATTAAATTGAATTAAATCCATGAGAATCTTCCTTTTAGAGTTTCAGCGTGTAGAATCAATGTACAGAGTGTGTAGAATGCATTTACGGCCTTAGATTGTTGAAACGGAGTGTATATCCATGAAAGGCCATTTTGGCCAAGTGAAGGGCATGAGGAATTCATGCTCAATTCAATGTAATTTGGGTCCTAGAAAATTTTATAAATTAATAGAAGACTACTGGTGAAGTCAGAATCGAAAATAGAAGTGTTTTAACGATAGTTGCAGTGTTAACATTAGTATGAAAGAAACCGAATTTGCAGCTACAATAGGCAATGTAGTAGGTCTTAAGGAGTTAAATAATTGTTAGAACTCTAATGTGATGAATTAACTGTGTTGGTATGATATTTTGCAGCTCGGAAGTGAGGTGTGAAATTACTGATGCTAATGAGCTATTTGGCAGAATACGAGTGGTAAGGGATATGTATAGAGAATGTATAGAGAATGTGGGAGATACTGAACATGATTTTAAAATCAATTGCTTTGGGAATATAAATTGTGTTTGCATTGCAGGAGGTTTAGAATGATTGTACCGTTATGCTGCCGAAATTTCGTAAAACATTAATTTAGCACAATCTAGACTTTGGATTTGGAATGTGCATGAAGTGGATATTGTCTTAGGTTTTGATTTTTGAAATATGTCTCATCATTTTATTTGCTTGAAGTTTGCATGATGATTTGATTTGGTTATGATCTTGGATAATTGATATTAAAGACAAGTAATTTTATAATTTGGTTTTCGACTGAGTTTTTAATCGTTTTCTCATGTTTTAAGTTTTCAATATATTTTTGACACGTGTTTATACGTAAATGAAATATTTTAACATTGTTTATCGTATTGAGAATGTTTGCCAAATTTTTATAATTGAAATGAAATTGTTATCTATTCTGATATTTATGAACTAACTGAAGACCCCGTAGTTGGTGTTACAGTATTTCTAACTTTTAATTCTGAATAGATGTTAGACCCTAAGCAAGTCTGCAGCAGCCTCGATATCACCTGCTCAGTGGTGCTATAGGGTGTTTTTGATTTTAAATGCTGTATTGACTTTGATCCGATCGCAGCATCCGTAGTTGTCACCTAATCTATGTACACCGTGGGCTCTTTATGACTATGGCCATATGTCTTCTGTTTCTCCCTTTATGAGATTTGGATTGCATGATTTCTATTAAGATGTTGCCGTATCTCCACTGTTTTGATTTATTTGAAATTATATGATTTCTCATCTTTTGATATTTGAATTTTGAATTCTGAAATGACTATGATTATCTGGGTTTTGAAGGATTTCTAAACCTTTGAAATCTGAACTCTGAAATCTGAAAATGGTTTGATACTGATATTATGAATGTTATATGAACTCTAAAATCAGCATATTTTCTTACTAATGATATGAATATCAATGAACTTTTGAAATCTACATGGTTTTTTGATTGATTTAAGATATTTGCATTGTACAGGTTTGATATGAGTTTTGAATGCTAAACTATAATGATTATGATTTCGAGATGCATGAAATTCTTCTTTGATACATTTAGTAATATGCTCTATAGCCAAAGTGTTAGGAAAAGGGGACAAGTGAGGTGCTTTAAAGCATCTTTCTGTACTCATCCCTAATCCTAATGAGCTATAGAATTTACCTTCCTCTGAATTTTCGTTAGAACTATCGTTTGAACTCTGACACATAGCAACTTGTTTTAAAGTATTTCCATATAGTTTACGATATCTGTATCTTGGTATATATCTCTTACTAGGCGTAAAGCTCACCCACTCTTTTCCCACTTTCAGATTATTTGCAATAGTTCTGGTTTCTGAAGAAGGTTTTGTGGCATTCCTTGAGGCTGATAGAGCATACCTTGGAGGTATATCTACTATTGTTATTTTGTATATTCAGATTTTATTGTATAGTACTGTAGTGTGGAGAAAAAGGATATAAATCGAATGAAAACGAATGTAGATTACAGTATGAAAGATGTAAGAAATATGTGTAGGGACATTGTGGATTTTGATAAATATATAAATATTGATGTGCATGAGTTTGTTTGTATACATTGAATTTTGTAGTGAATGGTTCTGAATATGATAAGTAGAAATAAGAACATGTATTCGAGTGTGTTAAATGACTAAACTGGGACCAAATCTAGACGATAGATATTGATTTAGCTAATTATGTTTTAGCTTAATATTGAATTGGTAACACTGAGCACAATCTAACCGAATGACTAAAATGTGAAAAATTTGTTGTGAAATTTATGAAATTGGAGCATAACAATCCTATTTTACAAATCTAATGATACCCATATTGAATAAATTTTTTTTATATATTTTTATAATTACTCTTTTATTTCATCAAATTTTAGTATTTACAAATTTTTTCTGAAAAATATTTATCCAAACAAAACAATTATAAACATTATTATTGTAAATTGATGCATTTTAAATTGCCATCATTTTAAACGCATCCTATAAATATAATCATAAAATGGTTTTGTCAATTGTCATGTAAAATCTATCCTAAAAGAATTCAAATTAACCACTTTATAGTGGATGGCATCAAATAAATCCCAAACTTATTTAAATGTAAGCATGTACACACACATACATATATATATATATATATATATATATATATATAACGTAAATATATGGAATGTTACTCATGTGATTGATTGCTCCGTGATGAGAAAAGGCTTTGGCTGTTGTTATAGTGTTGTTGGGATGGCATCCAATACTGCGTACAACGATGAAGATGTCATATCTCCTTTTTTTTTTTTTACCATGTCGTATCCAACTTTAATTCATCAACCGACATTTCATGGATATCAGACAGATGAAAAGTAATACAAATCTTTTGTCAAATTGTAACTTCTTTCTTTTCATTGACTATAATCCACTATAGAGTGGCTTTAATTAACTCTGATTCCAACAAGAAAAAAATAATGCAATCAACAGTACCGTGTGAAGAAACCAGAGTCAACCCTAGCGCTAGTATTCTCGATGTAGGCACTGTAAAGATAAGATGTAAGGCTGTCTTGCTTGCCTTGCAACTCTTCCCAGGCCAAGATCAACAAAATTAAAGTTTTCTATGGATTTTAAAAAAAGGTAGAGTTCTTTTTAACTTTCTTCTACTAGATCACTAAAAATTGGATATGTGGTCTTAGTGCACAACTTTTGATGCAGGCTGTTTCAATAATAGAAGCTAGAAGCCTAGAAGGGAATATTGACAGATATTGACATGAGATATTTTGAAGGGTCTACTGTAACATCTCAATTTCCATTATATAACATATTACTCACTTAGTACTACCCAGATGTAAATCTGTAACATCCCATCTGAATTTGACTGGCAATCTCGATACAATAATCATCCCTCCTCTGATTTTTCCTGATTCGATCCATCAAATCCGGCTCTATACGGAAACTAGCCGTAAACCCATACTGGTCAGAGGAAACAACTGTCAAACTGAGGTTAGAGAATTGCTCTATCAACTCATGCTCCCTGATCATCATGTACGATACCATGCCAACATGCTTACGGCTCAGTGCATCAGCTACTACATTAGCTTTACCTGGGTGATACAGAATCTCACAATCATAGTCCTTTAATAGTTCCATCCACCGTCGTTGCCTCAAATTCAACTCTTTATGTGAGAATATATACTTCAGACTCTTATGGTCTGTATATATCTGAAATTTCTCCCCGTACAAGTAATGTCGCCATATCTTCAGTGCAAACACCACTGCAGCTAGCTCCAAGTCATGTGTCGGGTAATTCTTCTCATGATCCTTCAACTGTCGAGAACCATAGGCTATAACCCGACCATGCTGCATGAGCACACACCCTAAACCTTGAGCGGATGCATCAGTATATACCATAAATCCACCTGATCCGCTAGGAAGGGCTAATACGGGGGCACTAGTCAATCTCTTCTTAAGTTCACCAAAACTACGCTCACACGCATCATTCCACTCAAACTTTACATCCTTACGTGTGAGTCGTGTCAATGGAGCAGCAAGTCTAGAAAATCCCTCCACAAACCTGCGATAATATCTGGCAAGACCTAAGAAACTCCATATCTCGGTAACCGTGTTAGGCCTCTCCCACTGAACAATGGCCTCTATCTTGGACGGATCAACTGATACCCCGTCTCTCGACACTACATGTCCGAGAAATATAATATGGTCAAGCCAGAACTCGCACTTACTAAGCTTAGCGTACAACTTTCGCTCTCTGAGGGTCTGTAAAACAATCTGCAAATGCTGCTCATGCTCCTCTGGAGTCTTAGAGTAAATCAGTATGTCATCAATAAATACTATGACAAACTTGTCCAAAAATGAATGAAATACCTCATTCATCAAACTCATAAAAGCTGCAGGGGCATTTGTCAGTCCAAAAGGCATCACTAGGAACTCATAGTGGCCATAGCGAGTCCGAAAGGCTGTCTTATGCACATCCGACTCCTTAATCTTCAACTGGTGATAGCCTGATCGGAGGTCTATCTTGGAAAACACCTGTGCACCCCTGAGCTGATCAAACAAATCATCAATCCGAGGTAGTGGATACTTATTCTTAACGGTAGCCCGATTCAACATCCGATAATCAATACACAACCGGAGGCTACCATCCTTCTTCCGAACAAATAATACTGGAGCTCCCCACGGTGACACACTGGGACGTATAAATCCCTTATCTAATAGTTCTTGGAGCTGCTTCTTGAGCTCATCCAACTCTGTCAGTGCCATCCTATATGGGGGTCTAGAAATCGGCTCCGTACCGGGTACCAACTCGATCATAAACTCCGTCTCTCGATCCGGTGGTAACCCTGGTAAATCCTCTGGAAATACATCCGAGAAGTCCTTAACCATAGGAATCTCTTGGATCTTTGGATGCTTCCTCTGAACATCCTCCACACTAGCAATATATCCTTCATAAACATTCATACACAACCACAAATTCAGTACACACGCCATCTCATAACATAATTCACATACTTTTTTATTAATTTACAATAACTTTACAATGTACTTTTCGGGATAAGAGAAGGAAATAAACTTAGTATTACAGTCCAAACTAACATGATTTGCAGCCAACCAATCCATACCTAAAATGATATCAAAATCATATATATCCAACAAAATTAGGTTAGCTGTCATAACCTTCTCTCCTATAGTCAATTTACAACCCCTATATATAACATCCGTCCTCTTGAAATTATTAAAAGGAGTTTTTACTCGCAATGTATATTCTAACAACTCCGGCTCTACTGGGGTCCTGTTGGCATATGCAGGCGATAAAAATGAATGAGTAGAACCCGGGTCAATTAAGGCAATTACGGGAATATCAGAAAGATAAATTTTACCTTTAATCACATCGATAGAGGCGTCGGCAGTCTCTTGATCCAATGCGTACACCCGACCCTGAGTCACAACCTTCTTACCCTTTTCTGCGGCTGTCGCCCGCCTTGGCTGTGAGGGTGTCGCTTTCTCTGGTGCATTCTGAGCTGCCGGGGCCGCTATTTGAGGTAATGTAGTAGGTCTAGTAGAAGCAGTTGACTCTCTGAGCATCGGGCAATCCTTAATAAAATGCCCTGCCTGTCCACATCTAAAACATACCCCAGTCATTACAGGACAAGGGCGCGATCCATGCGACCTTCCACAATGTCTACATAAGGGCGCAACACTTCTCTGAGTGGTAGTGGGGCCACTAGCAAGGGTAGAAACTGCTGGTCTATCAAATCTGCCCTCTGAAATCTGTATGCCCGAAGATCTGGTCTTCTTAAACTGCTCTCTACCTGGTCTATCCTCCATAAACCTCTTAGCCTTTCCTTTTGCTTTGCCTTTACTCTTGCTACTGAAATCGGGCTGGAACTGCTCATAGTCCCTCTCACATAGCTGAGCCCGTTGAACTATCTCATCATAAGTCTGTATAACAAATGGGGCTAGCTTTACTCTGATGGATGGCCTCAAACCCGCTCTAAATCTCGAAATCTTATACCGGGTATTTGCACTAGTCTGTGGATCAAAACGGCTCAAGGTAGTAAATTTGGCCTCATACTCATTCACCGACATACTACCCTGTACTAAATCCATGAATTCCTCCTGTAATTTATCTTGAGCAGTGTCAGGAATATATTGCCTTCTAAAAGCTTCCACAAACATATCCCATGACAGATCCTGATGCTGAGCAAATAATACCGTCTGGGTGGCCTTCCACCAATGTCTCGCATCATCTGCCAGCTGGAACACAGCTAGGCCTACTTTCTCTGTCTCTGAACATCTCATAATCTCGAGTAATCTATCAATCTCTATAATCCACTGCTCTGCCACCAATGGATCCCTAGTACCCTTAAACTTAGGTGGATCCAACTTCTTAAATGATTTCACCAATGCCACATTACAATATGACTCTGCATTTCGTGGCCGCTGAATCAGTGGCTGTGGTGGAGCTATCGGTGGCTGAGGTGCTGGTGGTGGAATAGGCTCAGGCTCAGGCACAACTGGTGCCGGCTGTGGCGGTGCTGGTGCCTCTACTGGGGCTGCAGGAGCTGTAGCTCTCTCCCTCTCTGCCCTATCAGCGACTCTATCTGCCTGATACATAGCCATAAAATCTGCTATTAACCTCTCCACCTGAGTTACACGATTATCAATGCTCTCTAGCTGTATAGGACGTGGAGGTCTTGGGGCAGGTTCTGGTGTCTGTGGTTCCGGAGTCTGTGCCGCCCTACCTCGGCCTATGCCTCTCACTGAGCGCATCCTCCTCCTTCCACTCATATCTGTACCACAGAAATCATTTATCACTTATTATTAATACCTCAATTATATATTCAGTTTATACAGTACTACAGGGGAATGTATACTATCATTTACTTAAAGCATCACTAGACATCCGACCAACCCTGCTCTGATACCATTAAATCTGTAACATCCCAATTTCCATTATATAACATATTACTCACTTATATCTTACACTTACTACCGGTTGGACTGTCAGTGATGCTTATCAACTCCTATCACTTTAATAAGAATAATTAAATTATTTTCTCAAAATGTATATACATTCCCTTATAATTGAAAGTAGTACTGTATAACTTTACTGAATATATAAAAGAACACAACATACCTTCGATATCCAATCTCAGGAAGGTAAGTCTCTTAATTCAAATCAGTTATCTGTGGAGTGGAAAAATAAGGAGTGAGCGACAATGTGCTCAATAAGGAAGGTGTATGCTGCTTTAAAAATAAAAGCTATAATCTCGAAACCATTTAATCTTTCTAACGATCACACTCATTAGGAAATAATAAATACAGTTAACATGAAACAGGATTCACCGGATCCTTTCATAAATCTTTTAATTGAGACTAGGCAACAATTTAAATCATGCAAAGAACACAAATCATCTGCTTTTGGGGTGCACCCGTAGGCCATCGCCCCTCACGGCTATCTCATCTAGATGTATGGCCATAATCTGTAGTTGGTCCTCGGGTCCACTTGCCAAGTGACCTCGAGACCGCTGAAGACTTGGCAGGTCCATCAGCCCTGTGACGCCCTAGGGTGCACTCGTTGGTCTCTTTGACCCGAGCCATCGCCCTAGATGGGTCACGCAAAGTATATGAGTGATAATGCATGAACTCATGGCCTAATGTCTCAAAATCAAGTTATCATATGTATCGTTTCCATAAAATGATTTAGTTTCCAAAAGGGTTTATAACTAGTAAAAACAACCCTCAATTTCAACATTTTCTATAAGAGAAAAACACTTTTGGAGCTGATTCGCCCACGGCTAGTTCGCCCAGGGTCAGCTCGCCCATTAGCCAATTCGCTAAGGCGGCAATTTATAGTCGCCCGCCTCATAGCTTTTCAAGACAAAAATATGGCTGGCTAATAACAGTTCGCCCGCCTTATACTTAAAACAAGGGTCACCCGCCCAATCTCATTAAAAAGGGTTCGCCCGACTATGGCTTACCCGGATTTCTTTTTAAAACAAGGGCACTCGCCCAGTTCTCATAACAGAGAGCTCGCCATTGGCCCGCTCGAGTTTCTGCCTAGAACAAACTACTCGTCCGCCTTAATCAATTTGCCCAACAAAACAACTTATGGCGGCTTGTAGCTCGCCCGAAACCAAAACAATTTATCAACCGATGCATGTCAGAAAATAAAACAATTTCTAATATTTTCTTAACATTTTTACTCCACAAGACATGCATTTGTATCACATACTACTTCCTTACCTCGTCTGATACAGCCTTGCTTCTCGCCCGCCTTCCGCAATTCCCTTCTGCAAAAGCATTATTTAAATTATAAATATTTTCCAAAAAAGGATTTATATTTTTCCTAATAATATGGCACTTTGGCGAGACTCAGTTCGCCATTCGCCCAACATAGTTCGCTGTCCATTAGCGGATTATTCATGGGAGTTCGCCCATGTATTGGATTACGGTTGCGACCTCTTTTTCTCCTACTCGCCCCACTGGCGATCATCAACTTTTACATGGGCGATCACTGTTATCGCCATTCTCGCCTTTTGGCGATCATTTGTCCTCGCCCTCCCGGACCACAATACTGGCGAACTCACATAAGCATTTCCTAACCTCGTCTCATCCTTTGGGCGAGTACTCACCCATTTTGACTAGCAATTTTCTACTCGCCCGTCGTGTTTTCTTACTCATTCTTGGTTATTTTTCATCTATTTTCTTATATATTTAACCATATTCACTCATAACCAGGCTATATCTATGATTAAATATCAAGAGAACTGTAAAACTATGAAACTCACCTTTACCAAGTTACTCCTCCAACAACAGAATGCTTTCTTGTCTTTCTTAGCTTTAGTTTGCTTGTTCCTTAGCTCTTCAATGGTGAGGAAAAAGGTTTACTGATAGAAGGATAAAACTCTATGGCTATGAAAGGAACGGAAGAACAAGGAAATCTTTGTAGCAAACAGAATGGGCGAGAAGGATTCTGGAGAGGATGGAGTTCATTTCAATCCGTTTCTTTCTCTTGAAGCCTCTTTATATAGTCATGTTAGTCCAACCAGAACTCACCATCTATTCCTTATCCTTTTCCTCATCATTACCCGTCTTGTAGTGCATTAATTCACGAAGAAAATTGCACCAAAGGAACGTCTGAACCAGCATTAAAACGGGTAGAAAAAGTGCAACAAAAGACGTCAATAGCTCAGTTTTTCTCTTCTCCTCGCCAACACTTCTTCCAGCCGCCCACGTTGATTGGCTCTCCTTTCTCTCTTTTCTCCATTCGTCTGACAGCCCATTAATTGTTGAAGAATTTCCAGCCAAATGAACGGCTTGTAGTCAAAAAGGGAACGGGCGACAGGTCTTCTGCACGTTGTTGACTACAATTTCTCCTTTTATTCTTCTTCTTTCCCACGCCAATGTCAACCACAATTATTAACTTTGTCTTACCTCATTTAATGCTTCCTTAATCCAACTAAAAAGGTTCCCCCTTTTTTTTTTCTTTTCGCCCATGTCTTCTAGTCATTACTCCTCATTAATTGTTTTCATACCTTAATAATTAATTAAATCTCATCTATTCTTTATACACCATATATACATTATAACATACAATGAAAAGTGAAAATTCACATTAAATGATTTCTTAATTTTACTAAAAGAATTTATTTCCACTATCAATAATGTACACATATGGTATACAGTATAATAAAATTCGGATTTTACATCTACACTCTACATTACGCTTCTACAAGATATGAACATAATAAATGGATCTTGGAGAGTTATGGATAGGATTCAATCTGAAAAAACAATCCCAGGTTTCAATACACAGTTTGTGAAAACAATAGATATTTGATTTATGGACAGAAGTTTGGCTCCACAAATCCTGAAATAAGTATCAGATATGGAAACATCAATCTTACTAAGGTTAATCTTTTCATTTTTTATTTTGTTTGGGGGTTAAAATTTTGAAATGATAAACAGAAAGACAAGATAAATTAATGTCATATCAAATTACTTATAGATTCTACCAAATACTACCGACAAAAATTGACTGGGACCCTATGGGGCTGCCTGGTTCGCTACTCTAGGTTTACATCAGGCTGTAGTTCGTCCAGGTGTGGACCAAGTTATCCACATGATTGAAGACCCACTTGACCCCAGTCTCGTGCCGCACTTGAGTCATGTATTTTGTGTACGTGATAGCCATGGCAAAGGAATAATAATGAAATAAGGTTGGAAAAGAAATGCTTCGACACATGCAAACTGCGAATGAAATGATGAAAGAAATGGAATAATCATTCCTGTTTTTCACGTATTGTGTACACTGAGTTGGAAAAATTTTAGGGGAAAATATTGGTATTGGAATGATTGCTCTCATTTGCATTATTGTTGGTGTTTCAGCTTTTCGGTGACAATTTCTAGCTATCAATCAAGAGAGGGGTGGAATTGAAAAAGGGACGTCGTATTGGAGTTGCCATTTTGGTTAAAAAAATGTGTGACGTATTCTACTCCAAATTGGAAGAGTTTGGTAATTATTATTTGTCATCATAAATGGAAAAATGGCACCTCAATAACAAGGAAGGCTACTAATAATGGGCTCAGCCATGCCAATTTGCCATTTTCATGCTTTTTTTTTTCGAGGGAATGATCAGAATTCGTTTTAACATAATAAGGCTGGTGCTGAGAAAAAAATTGAGAAAATAAAAAATGTGATCTAAGTCGAAGGGTTCAGTTTAGTTCAGATTTGGATAATTACATGATCAATTAGTATATCCAGAATGCTCTGCATATGAATTATAACGAAAACCTTTGTTATTTAATAATTTGTAATTTGTATAAAAAACTCAATTTTTATTTTTCAATTAAAAACTCAAGTTATAATTGAGATAAAGTTTCCAATGATCGAATGGATTATTGAGTTCAGAGTTAAAAATCATTTATATAAATGTTGAATGCGCTAAGTGTTCAATGATCCGATAAGTTATTGGTTTTGTTTTTATGTAACCTAAAGATTTTGGACTTATACTATTTTAAATGTTACAATATATTTATTTTAGATCACATCAAAAACAAATTCTTTAATATTCATTAATTATAGTTATATTCAACATCAAATGTCAGGCTAAAATATTAAAAAAAAACCCTTGAATTTCAACACTTTATTTAAATAAGTTCTTATATTTTTATTGTATTTAGATAAGCCCCTAAGCTTTAATTTGTATTTAAATAAGCCATTATTTCAAATAAAAGACTACATGTGACTAAAAATTGATTCAAATCAATTTAACCATTTAAAATTCGGTTAATTTGGTTTAATTAAGTCAATTGCAAGTTCAAGTCAATTTTTTAAGTTGGTTTATTTAATTAAATTGGTGTCTAAAATTATGAATCAAATAACTGAATTAATCAATTTTTTTAATATATTATATATAATATAAATAATTAAATATTATATAATATATTATATATTATAAATTTTTTATGTAAGAAGTCAGGTTTTAAAATCCATTCCAAAAATCAATCAATTTCTCACTCCTATGAAAAATTGATTTATATTAAAGGTTTATTTAGGTAAAAAGTAAAGGTCAAGGGCTTATTTGAATGCTCAAATTAAAGTTTAAGAGTTTTGTTGAATACAAATTAAAGTTTAAGGGTTTTTTTTATACAAAATAAAGTGACAAAATTCAAGGGCTTTTTTAATATTTTAGCTTTTGACAAAAGTATAAATATATAACTATTGTCAAATAATATATATATATATATATATATATATATATATATGAATGAGAAGGTTTCCATTTATATTGGTGTAAAATAATTTTGTTTTATACCATTTCATATCTCTTTATAAGATTTAAATTTTTTTAATCCGTCCGTGGAATATTACATTTTATTCAAATAGATTATGTGTACAAAATTTCAAATTAATCGAAAATATTTAACTATTAGTTTGATAATACTAAAATTTCAATAATTATATATATTTAAAAAAAATACTATTCTAGATCGAAATGATAGAGATATCAGATCGACTCAAAATTTTACATGCATAATGAATATAAGTAGGTTTTTCAATTTAAAGGTTGGTTTGTAAAAATATTAATTCTACATGAAATTACAAAAATGGTGCAAAACAAAATTATTTTAGACCGATGCAAGTGGGTCTCTATATATATATATATATATATATATATATATATATATATATATATATATATATATATATATGTATGCATGTAAGCGATAGCCTTTGATGCAATTTTTTCAAAGACAGGAATGGAGTTGAAGCCATTTGTCAAATTTTATAGTTGAAATATTTAACAAATATAGTGGCTGGAGTATTATTCCAGATCTCGAATTCTAATACCAATTATTACGCCAATTTCAAATGAGTTGGTTGAAATATTAATCAAAGAGCCTCAATTAATAGTTGATGGCTCAAAAATTTTATTAAGATTTGAATCTTGTTTTAGACTATGGATTGGTTAGATGATAACCTTCATTAATTTAGACCTTTATGTGGATAATTTCAATGGATTTAGATGGAGAATTTGCTCTTGCATTTTAATTTATTATAATTTAAACTAAAAATTAATAGACAATATTCAAATACAAAATTATTATATAATTTATATTAGTAAGATTAATTTTGAACAAAAAAAATCAAGCCATTTTGTGTATCCTTTTCATTTTTACACATTTTCCGACCTTTTACTCTTTTGGTTCCTCTTTTGCCTTCGTGTCTTCTGTCTAAATTTAGAATTTGCTACATTATAGTCCTTCCCTATCTTCTCTCTTTCTCCTTCACGTTTACTTCATTTTTGTCCATTTTTTTTTTTGTTTCAACGAAATATGAAGATGGAAGATAAAGAGAGATTCAGAAAAAAAAAATGGGTTTCTCGAAATTTTTTGTTGATTTGGCTAGATTTACTATTTTTATAAGTTTTGATCTTGCAAAAGTCATTTTAATAGATTTTTGTTTTTTTTTTCAAAGAGAAATGAAGAAAGATGGGAGATGAGGAGAGATTTAGGAAAAAAATTTTGGTTTCTCGAATTTATTGTTGATTTACTATTTTTTTATAAATATATTTTTTGTAATTTTTTGATCTTGCAAAAATAATTTTATAAGATATTTGTTCATTTTTTATTTCAAAATTTTAAAGATAATAGAAGAGAAAAATGAAACTATGGACTGCTCTTTTTTTTTTCGAGTATTTTGTTGGGAATTTTTTGGTAGAGAAAGTAGGATTTCTTTTGCAGGGTTCAAGGGTTTAATGGTTTCTAAGATTTTTGGGCTTTGGGATGGTGATAAGGAGAGGAAGGAGAGAGAGAAAAGCAACAATGGTTTTGGGAATTTGAGCATGTAATAGACATATATAGCAGGGCAAAAATTTAAAATTTTTCTTAAATTACCTTCTTTAGATCACTTTGATATTAATAACATGAACGGATAATGAAAAGATCGAGAGATTACCTTACTTAAGTGAATGTCCAAATCATCTATTCTAGAGAGATTAGTGGCGTAGTCACATGGTGTTGACCCCACTCAAATTTAAAAAAAAACATAAATTAATATATATATATATATATATATATAGCTAAAAATATATTGTTTTTCTCATATTGACACCATTAAAATTTGTTAAAATTAGTTAAGAAAGGGGTCAAAAAGTAAATTTCATTTTCACTTATATATTTATTTTAATTTAAAAAAATTAAAAATTTTTTATTACAAGTACAAATTTAACTCGTGAGATGTAAAAATTTTTTAGCAATTAGTACGTGCTTTTGTTGAATTTTTTTGCTAACATATTTTTAGTCTCATTTTAATTTTGATCTATTACTTATTTCTTATTAAAATTCTCTTTTCACTTTGTTATGATTACACTTTCGGACTATGGCTTTTCTTCTTAATTACCTCTATAATGCAAAATATGTATGAGTTTGATCCAATTTTTAAATAATTGGTTTGTTGTTCTTGATGCAATAATTCTTTTAAACATAATTAGTTATTCAGTAGTATAAATATAATTTCAATACAAAAGAAAAAAATATTATATCATAATTAACAAGTAAGGTCGAGTTTGGGCTTGAAATGGTGAATCTAAGCTCGATTTGGTTTTTTATCAAACATTGGTTTTCAAGCACAAGTCTGTTTAACGAGCTTATTATTTTTGTCCATGCCTATCTAAAAATTGCTAAAGGAGGGCTGGATGATAGGGGGCTTCAGGCTTCGACAAATAGTCTAGTCTTTGAATAGGTTTATATTGACCACACTGACACAAATTCCTAGCTATGCCACGGAGAGACATCGATTACAACTACCAAGCTGTCCAAGCGTCCAGTCTCTAATAGTATCTACACGAATTGCAAAGTGTTAGCTGTATAGGCTATATCGAGAGGGGGGTGAATCGGTTTTTAACTAATCTTAAGGTCGTTTTTTGGTTCCTCAAAATTCACTAGCCTATATTAATGTTTTCTAAGTTCTCTAGGCTATGCAAGCATGCAATCCAAATTCAATACCATAAACACAAATATAATTGCAAGTAAATAAAGAGAGAAGGGAAAGAGAAATGTACGCAAGCAATTTATAGAGGTACGGCAACCTTGCCTACTTCCTCTACCTTGAGACGCTCCCAAGGATTTTCCCCAAATTCACTAACTTGAATTTGTCTTTACAATCCCTCTTTTTCAAGGCTCAAGAGAAATCTCCCTCTTTTTCTAATGCTAAAGAGAAACCTCTCTCTTTTTCTAAGGCTTAAGAGAAACCTCCCCTTTACAAGGTGTGAATGTGTTTTACAAGGAATGTAATCAAAGAAAGGCCTCTAGGTAGGTAAGTGATTACAATGTTTAAGCACAAGGAAAATCCTTATACAATATTTGTGTTATGCTATACAAGGAAAATGAGAATGAAAGAAGATATTGAATTTTAGCTCTTGTAATCTTTGAGATGTTTGGAGAAGATGAAGAAATTGAGGAATGATATGTCTTGGCTGCTTTCTCTTGTTTCTTGAGCTTCCAAACCTCTTTTTATAGTCCCTTGGATGGTTTCTAAATGTTGGTAGGAGCCAAAACTGAATGTAGCTGTTGTATCTCACAGAAACTAGTCATTGGAGGCTTTTCACGTGTAAAGGGATCGATCCGTTCCCTTAGGGGATCGATCCCATGCTTCTTTTTTGCTTCCTAGGAACATTCTGTCATTCCGGGATGGATCTGTCATCCTAGGGGATCGATCCCGCATGTTTTTCCTGCACTTTTCTGGGCAATTTTGGGTTAGAAATTATGTAGACTTTGATTTTAATTTATCCCAAAACATTCTAGAATTTTGTGGGAGTTTTCTTGACTTTCTCAATTGAAAACATGGTCCAAAAACTCATTAAGTAATATTCTAAGTTTGTGTTCAAATATATTCTTGAAAACATTATTTACTGAAAATATTCAAAACCATTTTATAAAGTATTAAGACCAATAAGAATATATCATTAACTCATGATCTTCGACTTAAAATGGTTTGAGAAAATCATATGTGATAAAGCAAATTTACAATATGAAATAAAACATTAAGCTTATTTAAGTTTTTGTCATTTTAAAATACATTTGTCAATTAAAGCTAACAATCTCCCCCTTTTTGATGTGACAAAACTTAAGGTAAATTTGCTTTAAAAATTCTTTGATAAAATACTGCCCCTCAAATAAAGTATGATTTTGTAAAGCGCCCCTTTAATATAAGCATGGTTTTCAAAGTATGGTTTTTAAACACATTATTTCTCTCCCTTTTTGTCATAGCAAAAAGAAATAAAAGTAAAAATTATGCTCCCCCTAAAATTATGGCTTAAAGAAATGTGAGAACAAAGAAATATGCTCCATCCAACAAGAAACATGTTAGTACATGGGACTCATAGCACAAAAAAATAAGTCAATGTCCATAAAGAGTATGAAATATTTGTGCATGCAAAGAACATGATTTATGATCCTATACCAATTGTTTATAAATAATTTTGCAAGAAGTTCCCAATTGGTAAATAATGAAGCAAGTTGTTTATAAACTATCTACTAAGTTCTATATAACTTGCTTATTTCAATTCTATCAAGCACCTAAGTATATCCATTGTTCTCTAAGGTCCAACTAAGGTGCATAACAATATATCATGATTATGAGCTGAAATTAGATGACATATCATATGCATGAGCTCATAAATCATTTTCAAGAAAGAGTGTGCATATAATTAAATCATACATCAATTAATCACAAATTCTAGCACAATAATGTCTCATGCAAAAGTGTCTTATATTAATTCTTCCCTATTTGTCATTTCAATCTAAAGAGCATGAGAAGAATTGTCAATTTAAAGCTCATACCAATTGTTACTAATAGTTGACTTAACCATTTTGCATGAATTCAAATGTTAAGTGTGGTGTGTTCAAATCAAACACTCAAGAACATGATCACACTTCCATTAAACAAGCACAAATTTAATCATATGGAAGATTCAAGAATTTGAGTCATTCAAGCACACATTTTCTTCCATAAGACTATAGAATCTTATGCTCAATTTTCCATTTAAGATCTTAACCAATTATGAGCAAGGAAGAGTTCAAGATTGCCATATTAATCATTGTAATAGCCATATCCCTAATTTTGATCATCATTTAAGGTTCTAAAGGGTATATGCTATTTTAACTAAAATGGCTTTACTTAAGTGAATCAATATTATCAAGCTAAAATGTGTTTTATCATTAAGATTTTCAATCTATGAGTGAAGTCAAGTATAATTTTATGAAAAACTAATATTTTCATCTCATAGACATGATCGTTGATTCAACTTAAGCAACCATGCAAGTTCAACATCAAAACAATCAATATTCAATGCATGGATATCAATCAAAGTGTATTTGTTCAAGTTTGCATTTATTCTTGAATGTTGATGTTGTCATTAAATCCTAAGTTCTTTAAAAATTTGGCCATAATAAAAATTTAAATTCATGGATGATAAATTTTCATGCATTTGAACATTTAGGATCCATTTATCATCATTTGTTTGCCAAGGACAATTATGACTTTAGGTAAAGCTTTTTGTATGTCAAGTATTTCATTTACCTAGGTCATATTTGAATTCTATCATTAAGTTCGAGCTATGATCATTTCATCATTCAAGCATATGACCTTCAATTACTTATATTCCACCAAAAATATATCATGATGCCTAATGGGAATATGTGAGTCAAGCTATGAAATATAGTTATATAAGTATGCTTGACTAAGATGAACAAAAATATGAAAAATTTCTATTATGCACAAGTTCATCAAATTCTCACAAATCATTGAAATAATTCTTAAAATTATGTTTAAGCATTCATTGAAAAATATATTTCAAGATTTATGCAAATCATTAATGTTTTCAACAAAGAAAAATGATTTTTCTCTTTTAAGTTCAAGGAAAAGAATATTTGTTGAAAATAATACAAATTATTGAAGTTGAGGCATGATATCAACGAAAAATGATTTTTCATATTAAAAAGATCATCAAAAAGAAGTTTAAAACAAAGAATTTTAAGCTTAGACGAAAGAAAGTGTGAAAATAACAAAAGATCCTCCTAAATTTTGGTTTAAAATGAGCAGGGAAGCCATTTTGCCTTGGGGGGATCGATCCCTAATTTCCAAAATGTTGATTTTTTGCATTCTGGCCAAAGGGGATCGATCCTACATGTGAAGTGATCTATCCTTCATCCAATTTCTGCAGAATTTTGATAGAAAATTCAACTTTTGAGGTGCCAAAACTTCGTTTTTGAGTATTTTAAGTCCAAGGAAAAGTTTAAACATTTGTGTAACATAATTTTGGACTTGTATGAATGAAAAACCATTTAACAATGGATTTTGCAATTTTGGAAAAATTTTCACCATAAAACACATTTTTAGTCTCAAAGGAGGTCATTTCAAGAGTTATGCATATTTTGTCAAAACCAAAGCATTGGAAACACAAATATGCCAAAACAAACATGTTCACATAGATTTTAAGCACATATATCATTAAATCATCCAATTTGTGAACATCATGCGATAATGCATATTTCTTATTGTGCTCATGACATGGCATTTTGCATGAATGACATATTTGACATTTTTGAAGCAAGAAAATATATTATCAACACATTGCAAACTCCCTCAAATTATAGAAATCCAATAATCATTTCAAAATCATCAAACATGCTTTTCATTCAATCATTAAGAATTGTCCACAAAATAATCAAAAAATATTTATCATGCCTTTTGTTCAATCATTCAACTCACAATGCATCATGAATCATTAACAAAATGCCTCATTAAATCAAACAAACAATTTTAACACATATGAGTTTTGAAAAGATAGAATTTGAGCTTACAAAACTCCTTGCTTGAGAATGCTTTGCCTTGAATTGTTGTGACCTTGCCAAGGATGGATTCCCAAGCTCTTCCTCTTTTTCATTGGCACAAGCAAACTCCATGAGGATGTGTTGAGTATTCAAACTTCATTATTCCATTGTACTTCCATGCTCTAACACTCCTACATCAATCAATTTCAAACATGCTTTGGTACCCAAATTTTCTTAGGTCCATTAGAGTTAGTGCAAACAATTTTTTATCCTTTAGGGATTATTTCAAACTCAAATCATCATTGCTTATAGCATGCTTTGGAATCCATATCTTCCTAACTACTTTTCCTCTAAAAATAGTTTTTCTATATGTGCATGCTTGAGAGGTGTGACCTATCCTATTGCATAGTGAGTATATGAGAGATGTATCATGCATAGAATTTTTGATCACTAGGAAATTATTAAGATGAGTTTCTTTTTGTTTTGCATTATAGCCTAACCCATCTTTGTCAAAGAAAGCTCTTTGGGTCTCTAACATATGATCTAGCTTTTGTTGACCCATGTAGAATCTAGAAAATGAATTATGCAAATTTAAAGTTCTTTTTATTTACTTCATCAATTTCCAGATTTGATTCTTCTAATTTCTTTTCTAATTCTAGCTTAGCACTTAATAACATTTCATTCTCTATTTTTAATTTAGCAATGATTTTCTTATATTTAGAATTCATGCATTGAAATTCATTTGCTAATTCATTAAAGGCATTTTGTAGTTCATCAAATGTATAATCATTATCTTCACTAGAACTACAACTAGCCTCATCATCACTAATGATCATAAAGCATGAGTAGGCTACCTCATCATCTACGTTTTCCTCATTAGAGCTATCTCTATCGCTCCATGCAGCCACAAATGCTTTCTTCCTAGGCTTCCTATCCTTTTCCTTCCTAAGTAAGGGACAATCTAATCTAGTGTGCCCCGATTCATCACACTCATAGCACACTAATGGATCATTTTCTCTTTTACTTGACTCTTCTCTTTGATGTTTCCTATTATTTTCTCTCTTCTTCATTCTCATGAACCTATTAAATCTTTTGGTAAACATTGCCATTTCCTTTTCTTCCTCATTTCCACTCTCATCACTATCATCTCTAATGTTCTCATGAGTGGAAGACTTAAGTGCTACCCCTATTTTCTTTGAAGGCTATTTATTTCTTTTTAATTTCATTTCATATGTAAGTAGGGAGTTGTAACGCCCTCGGAAGCCGGATTTTCTGGCTAACTTTTTCCTTCACTTCCTATGTTTGTCACTCGCTCAGTGTAGCTAAAAATCTAATGAGTAGTCTCACTCTTATAATTGTATAAGACTAGTTGTCTAAGGTCCCATTATAGTCTTCTCGCAAGACTCGTCGAAAACGACACTGAAAAATTTCGTCCCTATTTTAGCCTATTATCTATCCCCATACTAAGTACATCATTGTTCTCAACCTGTAGCAATTCCAAATCTCAAGATAACTACTGAAATACTTAACATCCATTGATTCAATATATAAACATATCGAGATTACGACTTAACTACGAATCACAATATGTTTACAAACTCGATATCTCCTAGTACTTACATCCCGAATCCTATTCACTATGTACACAAAAGACTTTAGTCTGGGATATAAATAAAAGAATAAAGGATTATACCTTGGCTCAAAATACAACTTTTTGCAGCTAAACAAAATGACTCTTGATGCACCACGCTCGTGCCGAGTCTACCTGAAATAATCTGAGGTGGAAGGGGGTGAGCTTTGGAGAAAGCCTAGTAAGAAAACATACGCTAAGTGATATTAGATGTTCTACTATGTTCGTGCATGTGTATGCGTGAATAAGTGCGTCAAAACTCATGCTTAAGTGTGTCTTACGGAAAAATGCAAGTTGACAAATCATTGTTCTATAAGCTATAAAAACACTTGCACTCACGCATTTATAAAATCGAAATACACAATCAAAATATTTCCAAGAGACAGGATTTCTTTGATAAGGTATCGTAATATAACCGAGATCTTTGGAAATAACCGAAAGCTTTCTATGAAAGCGCCCACTGTAGCTAGCAGTGGTTACCGTTCCGAACCAAGATTCTATCCATGATCATGAATCATCCCAGCACCAGTGATCATCTAGTAGTTGAGGTACAAGTCACAACTATTTGTCGGACGCTTGGAAGATCACAAAGCAATCCAGGATATTTCACGATAATTGCCACACAGGCTTATTAAATGCCACATAAGCATAATTTAAATGCCACACAGGCTTAATAAACGCCACACAGGCGAGTTAAGTGCCACACAGGCAATTTCCAAGCATCCCTTCTCTCTTATGCCAAAATTCATGCAAGAATACTTTTACAATGTATCTTAAGTATGGGAGACATAATTCGTATTAAACCCTCACGTTTTGATAACCTCATCGTACAAAACATATTTTAAAAAGACAGTATCTCGATGACTAGTAATGGTGCTTGAGGTATATGAGGTTTTAAAGACATAATAAAATTTAAACCAATGCCGAAAATCTATTTAATAATTTCTAACGAAATTTCGGCATTATGACGGTATAGGTAGAACACTACCCAGCATCATAGTCCACAACCAAACAACCTGCATAAAACGCCAACCAACAGTATTTTTATCCACAAATCCAACATAGTTCAAATTCAAGACCATTTGTACTTCAACTCAGTTCAATACGTATGAAATTCAACCAAGAATGCATTTCAAATCAATAAGTATTAAATAATAGAACTTTGGACATACACAACATAGCAGACTAATAAACGTTTACCGTAAATCCCCTTACCTAATGCTGCACAATATGGTGATTAAGGATACCACCACCATATGCCTTACACTTTAGCACTTTCTTGAACACTTTTAGCACGTTCTTGAATTTTGTTCTCCACTTAACCTACACCAAACGACACCTATACAATTATAAATTTAACACTTCTACTAAGGCTTAGACACTACCATACCACATCTAGTTTCCAATTACAATATATATTTTCATATATACACATATCACCATTTAAGAAACTAGATAGAATCCTTTACCTTTATAATTCACAAAACCAAAATTCCACTTAGCCTTGTCCTAAAAATCAGTACATTAATATTAAAGTAGTTCTTCTCACATCTTAAATCTACCTTATGTCTAAAACATCATCCCATGTCACAACCCACCATTTACCTAGGTCTAAATTTAACATTTCTTTAATCAAAACCCATGTATATAAATCATGCAAGGAACTATTCTTACCTTATAATTTCTCATGAACTAGATTCTTCACATTTTTCCTTAACCATGATTTCCAAAATCCTATTGCTCATTCAAATATCCTCAAGCCAACAATTCCAAGCATGTTCATATTAATCTTTACTTAATACAAGATCATTATACTAATCTTGACTTTAGGAAATTTCATGAATTAAAACCTTACTAGACAATTTCTTACCATATGATATCCCATGCTAGCCGAACACTTTTTCAAAGTTTTCTTTCACTGCACATGTCCTCCAAACAGCATCTATAAGCACAATTTCCAGCCACAACATCATCATTTATTCTCTAAATAAAATTTCCTAATTTAAACATGTTCTACACCAAGCATTGATCCATCCTTACCTCTTAATAGATATTGTCCCTTGCTTATGGGTGTGCTCCCTTGCATCTACTGTTTCGACTGCAAATAGATAGCCTTCTTCAGCCCTTGTTCAGGCCAACTCAGCCCTTTTCTTTAGCCCCGAATCAATATTGAAATCTCTTGCCAAGTGCCCTTATACAACTTTAATTGCTGCACTGTTCTGACACCACAACAGCACCCAAAAATCTCCCAACATAGACCTTCCCTTCCACGACTCCAACTAGTGCCCAAATGTGCCCTTGTACCAGCCATATCTCAGTCCTCAAACTCCTCTTTGCCTAGCCGAAATGTCAGCACCAAACACCCTTGAACAGGCCACGCCGCTGCCCTTGTTTCTATACCGATTTCCTAGCCAAATCAATGCCTAAAAATGCCACCAAAACATACCTGAATCAGCGTATAACAGCCCCTTTTTTAATCTATTTCGAATTTGTAGCAATACCCAAAAATTCCATTTCTTTCCAACACCCGACTGCTCTTTTCTTCCCTTGTTCTTTGCATTTGATCGATATTCAAAGTCAGCCACACTTGTCCTTTAAACTACAACCAAGAGCCCCTGTTTTTGTTTCAGTTCTTCCCAAATGACAAACCCACGCTACTGTCCTTTATCAAGCAGAAATGAGCATCCTGCCAGCGCCCCTTTTCAGACCAAGAACAGCCTACACCAGCCGCTTATACCACTGCCGAGATCTGCTTCAACTCTCGATTTTCGCCTTTCCTGTTCGTTGCCAAAAAGAAGACTGCATTTGCTTCCCAATTTCCTTCAGCTGAGAGTGATATGTGAGTGGAGGTAAGTGAGCATTTGGCTTCTCCAAGACGCCACTAACAATTACTAATATTTTATGCTTTAGTCACATGTGTTTTGTTTTATATATGTAATTATATATTATATAGTTTCCTGACTTTCTTTTACCAACTCTAAAATAACTAAGTATATTCATTTGTTAGTTTTATATATATATATATATATATATATAGTTAAGTGTTAATAGTATATTTAAATACATATATATTATTTATTTATTTATTAATTTTTTTATCAACATTTACTTTAAGATTGAAAAACATTTCGGTTATTACAGGAGCCCATAAGCTCATCTAGAGACAAGGTATTAGGATCCTTAGACTCTTCTATTGCGGTTACCTTTGCCTCCCAAGATTTTTGCAAGCTATTCAAAATTTTCTTAACCATTTCTACATTGGAATAGGTCTTGCCTAAAACCTTAAGTCCATTGATTATGTCATTAAACCTAGTGAACATCTCACTCATGGACTCATTTTCTGTCATCCTAAAAAGCTCATAGTCATGTGTGAGCATTCCTACTTTGGTTTCTCTAACTTGATTTGTCCCTTCATGTGTAATGGCTAATTTGTCCCATATTTGCTTGGCATTCTCACATAGGGAGACTCTATTATATTCATTGGGACCTAATACACAAAAGAGAGAGTGCATAGCCTTGGCATTCAATTGTGCCAATCTTATATCATTTGTGTCCCACTCATCTTCACTCTTAGGGACATCCTTTCCATCTACTTTCTTCATTGGAATTTTGGGACCATTAACTATTACTCTCCACACTTCATAGTCATTTGATTGCATAAACAACATCATCCTAATTTTCCAATATGAATAATTTTCTCCATTGAAAAGTGGAGGTCTAACTAACGAGTGTCCCTCTTCTCCTAAGGGTTTGCCTACATTCAAGTGAGCCATTTATGATCATTTTACTCGTAGACGTTAATCTAAATCAATCTCGAGCCCAAGCTCTTATATCAATTGTTAGCTCTATAAGTTATACCAAGAGGGGGGTGAATCGGTTTTTAACTAACCTTAAGGTCGTTTTTCGGTTCCTCAAAATTCACTAGCCTATATTAATGTTTTCTAAGTTCTCTAGGCTATGCAAGCATGCAATCCAAATTCAATACAATAAACACAAATATAATTGCAAGTAAATAAAGAGAGAAGGGAAAGAGAAATGTACGCAAGCGATTTATAGAGGTTCGGCAACCTTGCCTATGTCCTTTACCTTAAGACGCTTCTAAGGATTTTTCCCAAATTCACTAACTTAAATTTGTCTTTACAATCCCTCTTTTTCAAGGCTCAAGAGAAACCTCCCTCTTTTTCTAAGGCTAAAGAGAAACCTCCTTCTTTTTCTAAGGCTTAAGAGAAACCTTACCTTTACAAGGTGTGAATGTGTTTTACAAGGAATGTAATCAAAGAAAGGCCTCTAGGTAGGCAAGTGATTACAATGTTCAAGCACAAGGAAAATCCTTATACAATATTTGTGCTATGCTATACAAGGAAGATGAGAATGATAGAAGATATTGAATTTTAGCTCTTGTAATCTTTGAGATGTTTGGAAAAGATGAAGAAATTGAGGAATGATATGTCTTGGCTGCTCTATTTTTTCTTGAGCTTCCAAGCCTCTATTTATAGTCCCTTGGATGGTTTGTAAACGTTGGTAGGAGCCAAAACTGAATGTAGCCATTGTATCTCACAGAAACTAGCCGTTGGAGGCTTTTCACGTGTAAAGGGATCGATCCCTTCCCTTAGGGGATCGATCCCATGCTTCCTTTTTGCTTCCTGGGAGCATTCTGCCATTCCGGGATGGATCCCTCATCCTAGAGGATCGATCCCTCAAGTTTTTCCTGCACTTTTCTGGGCCATTTTAGGTTAGAAATTATGTGAACTTTGATTTTAATTTATCCCAAAACATTCTAGAATTTTGTGGGAGTTTTTCTTGACTTTCTCAATTGAAAACATGGTCCAAAAACTAATTAAGTAATTTTCTAAGGTTGTGTTCAAATATATTCTTGAAAACATTACTTAATGAAAATATTCAAAACCATTTTATAAAGTATTAAGACCAATAAGAATATATCATTAACTCATGATCTTCGACTTAAAATGGTTTGAGAAAATCATGTGTGATAAAGCAAATTTACAATATGAAATAAACATTAAGCTTACTTAAGTTTTTGTCATTTCAAAATACATATATCAATTTAAAGCTAACACAAAGAATAAATCTTATTTTGTTAGTATCCTTCCTTAGTGAAGAAAAATTCTAAATGTAGAAGAGAGAGATGTTCTAGGCTAAAAACCCTTTAGGCTAGGTCAGGGTATTGCTTCAAAAGTTTTATTCTTAACCTAGAAGAATAGAATGAATTTTTTGCTTGCTTGACTTACATACAATGATAGCCCCTATTATTCTTATATAGGTGGCAACTTTAATGTTATAACTGTAAAGAGGTGTGGCTACCCTAATGTGCATCATGCATATGCGACAACCCCTTGTTATAACATTAAATAGGTGTAATTAACCCTTGTTCTTCAAGACAAGGTGCCGTCCTTTTATTTCCTTAGTCCCACTAGTAGTGCAACTCTTAAACCTCAATTACTTTCATTAGGTTCATAGTTAAAATTAAATCAAATTGAATTTAATAGTTCTAATTTTAATTAAGTCCAACATAATATATCATTTTAATTATTATTTTACAACTCCATTGTGTGTGACCCATTAGGTTTCAAAACAAGTTGACAGTATATATGAATTACATCCTAAAACTAACTAGGATCAGATGAATTATCCTTTAATTCATCATTGGATCAAACTCCTTTGCATCGATCATTAATTATTCCTAATTGAACAAATTTAGTATATATACATTGTGACCGAACACTAGCAATAGTTGCACAACCCCCAATAAGTTAAGGACGAGTCATAGCTGTATGACAAATCTATCTATGCATAATCTTCCCGTGTAATTCAATCCTTTCATCTTTATGTTCCAATTAGATATAGAGCTTGGAGCAGTGTCTACTCTATTATTGTTTTTTTTATCCTAGATAATTAACTTATCTCAATGAGATTTGAAAACTCTTAGTCAAATATCTTTCCACCTTATTCAAGGACTTAAGTTAATCTACCACTAATCAAAGACCTTAGAATATTCTCCCAAATCTTCACATAGGGTGATGAATTCTATCTTGATCACACATATACCTTAGGAATGTAAACGGGGTGGGTACCTATCAATTTCGAGGTACCTGACCATGACCTCGTTTAAGATTGATGGAACCCAAACCCTAGAAAAACCTTATTAATTTTTAAATGTACTACCTGAACCCGACCCTATTAATTTTCATACTATTCGTTTATTACCCGAACCTGTTTAAATACCCATTTATACTTCCAAACTTTTTTGTTAACTCGATTATTAACCCGAATCTGAACCCAAAACATTTCTACATTAATTCATTCTTTTGTTAATTAAAAACATAAAATTAAAAAACATACAAGTGCCATTACAATTCAACAAACCATAATAGTTTGAAATTAATATCGATGTTTTTCGAGCTTGAACCTATAATTGATGGACCAGTTGCAACCTTATCATTCTTATCAACAATCTCAATATTTCCAGTTATCGCCATTTTTTTAAAGACTTGTAAATACTTTAAAAAAGAAGTAAACTCATTAAGAGTTAAAAAAAAATCCACATTATCTATTATATTCACTTGCTTATTCCATTTAAAAGTTCAACACATTGATAGTTAATTTAACAGCAAGTATATTCAACATAATGACAATTCATTTAGCAGCAAATATCTTCAACACAACGACAGTTCACTTAGCAAATATCTTCAACACATTCACCGTTCATTTAGCAATAAATATATTCAACACATTGACAATCCATTTAGCAGTAAATATCTTTAATAGAGTTAGTTCATTTACCAGCAAGTATCGATAAATTCCAAGACAAACACAGTTCATTATTAGCAAGTATTTTCAACACATTGACTAAAAATCTCATATTTGGCATATTTACTTATAGAGCAAATGATGTGTTGTTGCATTCGAAGAGGAGTTGCCGCTGAAGGGAGAGAAAGCTGCTGTTGCCACCGCCGCTAGATCTGAAGGACACCACGACTGGAGAGAGGAAGGGCTATAGCCACCGCTGCTGCCGCTAAAGAGACGAAGGTTTACTACTACCACTGCTGCTGGAGAGAGGAAGGGCTACTGCAGCATTGCTGGAGAGAGGAAAGACTGTTGCAGCCGCTGGATCTGAGCTCGCTGCCATTAGATCTGAGCTTGTTGCTTGCTACGATGAGGGGATGCAATGAGAGCCACTGTGTGAGAGATGGTTGCAGTGATGAGAGCCACCGCGCCTGAGCTGAGATAGTCACGCCAGAGAAGTCGCCGACGCTATTGGTATTGAGTTTTATCAAAAATCACAAAGCAGTGGGCAATGTTTAAGGATTTTTGCTTTTAGGGTTTGGAGAATGAAAACTAAAAGACTAAAAAGAGTAATAGATTAAGAGAGGGCTAACTGCTTTTAAGATTTTTGTTTTTTTTTTACTTTTTTTAAAATTTTAATTATTTTATGAAAAATAAAATATTATAGTCTATAGAATTAGTTTATAGTATACACAAATATTTTTTTATATTATGAGTTTTTTTAATAAATTATTTTCATATCTTTTTTAATTAGAGTTTAGCTAAATTATTATGAGTGTGCAACAATAATAGATTAACTTATCATAAATTTTTTATAAATTTAATATCAATACCTTATATTTATCAAAATAATTAACTAGTTTAATTTCACATGTTGCACTAATTCTTTTTCTAAATTAGTCTTAACTCTCAAGGATAATTGATAAATTTATAATAACAAAATGTTATATCCATCAATATGATCCAATTGATATTTTACATGGATCATTTGTTTTAAAGTTGCATGCTATTCAACTCTTAGCTTAATGTAAAATGTTTTCAATTTCAATCCATTATCATAGATTAGAATATAATGTTGTATATCTAATTTCAACAATTTGATTTCTTAGGATATATTCATGTAATCTAGATTAATTTGATCAATGATCATAATTTTAAAAGAAGGGTTTGTATATGATACATTGACAGTGTATAGTTTCTATATATTGTCAATGCATCAGAGGTTGATACTTCATCAATTGTCAAACTAAAAAAATATGCCAAGCCCTTAAAAGCAAATATAAATAAATTTTTTTAATTTGCTCATAAGGGCTTATTGATGAGGTGTCAACCTCTGATGCATTGATAGTGTATCGAAACTATATACTATCAGTGCATCATATATAAATCCTTAAAAGAATGGATTGATGTAGTCATAGACCATAAATTAATAATTACAATTTTAAGTACAATTTGTATCATATACATATACTATAATATCATATATGTAAATGGTCAATGTGTAAGAATTGCATCCTTGCTAATTATAAATCATTATTAATTTAATTTTAGTTTTTTATGATTGCTTTAAATACTTATTATCTTAAGCATAATTAACTAATTTAATTTCATAATTATTTTATTACTATGTTTCATTAATTTTTTGAGTCAACAATGTTTTATTAAAACTGATAATTGCAATTTAAATACAATTTATATCGTATACATGTCATTGGTCAATGTGTAAAAATTGCATATTTATTTATGATGAAACTTTTATTATTTTAATTTAGTGCCATGTTATCTTAAACATAATTAACTAATTTATTTCACAATTAATTTATTATTATTTTTTATTAAATTTTTTAGTCAACAATATTTTATTAAAATTGACAATTACAATTTAAATACAATTTGTATCAAATACTATATTACAGTATCATATATATGTCAACCGTGAATGGGTAAGAATTACATCTTAATTAATTATAAAACTTTTGTTATTTTAATTAGACTGTCATGTTATCTTAAGCATAATTAACTAATTTAATTTCACACTTAATTTTTTTATTATCATCTTTCATTAAATTTTTTAGTCAACAATATTTTATTAAAATTGAAAATTACAATTTTAAGTACAATTTCTGATATATAAGTATACTATAATATCATATATGCAAATGGTGAAGGTGTAAGAATTGCATTTAACTAATAATAAAACTTTTATTAATTTAATTTCAATGTCTTATGCAAAAACTTATTATCTTAAGTTTAATTAATTAATTTAATTTCATAATTATTTTTATTATACATTATTATTATTATTATTAGGCTCACAAAATTTTATTGTATAGAAATTTTTTTAACACACTATGTCAAATACAAAATGTGGCTCACTAGGTAAATCATTTGCTTGGAGACTTAAGGACAAGGATTCAAGTCCTCACAACAACATATTTTGCTAAAATACATAAATGGGTATCAGGTTCGGTAATCAGATCTGTCACGGTCTGAAATATCTTATATTTTTCTAATTCCACATAAACAATTCACATGTGGTTGGGCTGTCTTCAGTGTCAACTTATATTCGAAATGAAACTTAGTTTATTTTTACACAATCCAGGATTCAAAATTCAATTCCATAAACAAAATATAAATATTTACATCCTAAGTTTAATATACATAAAAGTAAATCTAGTATACCTCGACGAATCAGTGTAGTCGCATGAGGAATACTATAGGTGCTTATTGGGCCGGGTTGGCCCGACCTGGTTCGCAACCGATCGGGCCAATCCGGCCCAATATCCGAACCGGCCCAGCCTGGTATGTTACTGGGTTGGGCCGATTTTAAATATTTAGAACCGGGCCCGTTAAGGGCCCGGCCCATTAAGGATCGGGCTCGGCCTAGAACCGGACCGGTTCGAACCGGTCCGGTTAAAAAAAATAAAAAAAATTATTTTGACTGCAGTTGCTGCAGAGCCAAGTCACAGACTTGCCGTTGCCATCAATCCTTTTTTTATTTTTTTATTTTTTAATTCTAATTAAATAAAAAAAATTTTGGCTTGGCTGCCACTGCGCACTAGCCTTGCAATTGCACTTAGCGCAACTGCAGTCTGCAGAGGCAAGTCACAGACTTGCCTCTGTGTTTGATGGGGCAACGGCCATTTCAATCCTTTTTTTAAATTTTTTTATTCTAATTTTTTTCCTATAAATACCTTTATTCTATTTTCTATTTTCTATTTTCTATTTTCATTTACATTTCTTCTATATTTTCTCTCAAATCTACTATCTATATTCATCTACTCTTATTCTCTTCACTCACATACTCTCTCAATATTCACTCAAACTCTCTCAAATTCACTTAAATTCCCTTATTCCAAATTTATAATATCATCATTTCCTTTCTAAATTTCATTTTTCTTTTTATTTTATAATTTTACAAATTTTACTTTTAATTTTCAAATTTTAATATATTATATATATCCCTTATTCCAAATTTATAATATCATCATTTTCTTTATAAATTTCATTTTTCTTTTTATTTTATAATTTTGCAAATTTTACTTTTAATTTTCAAGTTTCAATTTTCAAATTCCAATATATTATATATATCATACATCTATTTTTTTTAATTTTTAACATATATTTATTTTCAAAAAAAATATATAAAAATGTCAAATTTCTTTCGTCGTTCATGCTCTGTTTCTCGACCTTTTGGTTCCACTGAAATTCCTAATTTGGGTGACGAATTATTTAATGAAATCGAACCCGATATTCATCCGAAGGAGGAGCTTCCTTTGGCACCATCGTTTGGTCTTGGTCGTGGTCGTGGTCATGGAGGAGGTCATGCTCAAACACAATCATCAGCTGCCACCACTGCTGCTACATCATCAAGACCAAAGTTTAGTAAAAAAAAAACAAACAGGGTATGGGAGTATTTCGACATTGTAGCAAAAGAAGGTGAGACGAATAAATATTGTGCCATCTGTAAATTGTGCAAAGGTGTTTACTCGTATAACTCTGGTGGAGGTGGTGGCGGTATAGGTACGTATAAAAGACATTTAATTACTATACATAAAATTAATCCTGATGCCGAAGAAAATGAAATTTTAGAAGGTAAATAATCTCAAATTAATACGCATGATGGTGGAAAAAATTTTAATTTTGATAATGTTCAAGCTAGACGTGGTTTAGTTAGATTTGTAGTTAGGATTGAACAACCATTCATAATTTGTAAAAAAACAGGATATTTAGAATTTGTTTGTAAATATTTACAACCCGCATATAAATCTGTTTCTAGACATACATTAAAAAGAGATTGCATGGCTATGTTTAAAGAATATAGACAAGCTTTAATTGATAAACTTAGTAATATTTCATCTAGGGTTAGTTTAACTAGTGATATATGGACTAGTACTAATGGTATAAATTATCTTGTTATAACTTGTCATTGGATAGATGAAGATTGGTCCATGCAAAAACGAATTTTATCTTTAGATGTAATTGAAGAAGCACATAATTCATATACTATTCATAAATATATTACTAAAGTTTGTAAATTATATGGACTAGAAAATAATAAAGTTTTTGCTATTACTTTTGATAATGCTTCGAGTAATACTGCAGCTATTCCTCATTTAATTAAAAGTTTAAACCCTGTTATGCAAGGCATATTTTTTCATGCAAGATGTGCATGTCATATTATAAATTTATGTGTTCAAAGTGATTTTAGTTCTAGTGGTACTGGTACTGGCATAGGTCCAATTGATAAAATTAAAATTTTAGCAAAATGGATTCGCACACCAAGTAATAAACGTGAATGGAAGCAAATTTGTATAACAAATAATATACTTGTTAAAGCGTTTCCACTTCTCGTGGAAACAAGATGAAATTCACTTCATCGTTTGCTTTCTTCTATTTTACCTTATAAAGAACTTGTTACTCCTTTTTATAACAATTATACAAGTAGCACAAATTTAGTACTTTTTGAAGAAGATTGGACTTTTATTGAATATTGTGTTGATTTATTATTTACTTTTAAAGATGCAACCGAAAGATTTTAAACTCTATTTTATCCAACTACACCGTATTTTGTTCCTATTATCTACACAATGTTTGACAAATTTGTAAAATTTAGGAATCATGAAATTTTAAGTTCTTTTTGTATATGATATGGAGGAAAAATTTTAAAAATATAGGGAAATAATTCCTCCTATTTATTGTATTGCAACTTTACTAGATCCTAGTCAAGGTGAGGTAAATATAGAAATTTTTGTTGATTGTTAAAAAGAATTTCTTGGTCTTGATTCTATTGAGGATCAAAAGTCCTCAATTAACAATCTTTTTCGAGAATTGTTTAATGTTTATGAAACAGAAAGGGAGCAATTCAACTTTAATCGAAAAGAAGAAGATTCATACGAAGAAACCGAAAGTAGCAAAAAAGGAAAAGGAATTTTAAACGCAATTAAGGAAGCAGCAAAGAAGAGAATGAAGCTAAAAGGAAAAGCGAGCGGATTGGGATCGGGATCAAAAACTCGATGAAGTTCTAGCTTCAATAAGCTAGGATTTTTCTTAAGTCAAGATTTTTCTGTAGATGATAACTTTGATCTTCTCCAATGGTGGAAAGAAAACCAAAAACAATTTCCAGTTTTAGCTGCCATGGCCCGAGATGTTTTTGCGGTGCAAGTTTCTTCTGTTGCTTCGGAATCCGCATTCTTGATGTGTGGAAGAATTATTGGAGACCATCGAACCACTCTTAATCCGGATTCATTGTGCATGTTAACATGCCTTAAAGATTGGTTTGATGCGGAATCGCGCAATGTCGAACTTGGAATGGCCAATGAATTTGCTGATAATAATTCAGAAGAGGAGGAAGAAATTTCCAAGGCAATCCATATAAATTATGAAGAGTAGAGAATAATATTTTTTTTGTAAATTGTATGTAAAATTGTAAATAAGTTTAGTCATAGTGAATATTTTTATGGACTACGGTCCCGTGGTTTTTACCCTTCTAACTTTTGAAGGGGTTTTCCATGTAAAAAATCTTTGGTCTCCTACTCTCTCCTTTTTCTCCTTTGTTGTTGTTGTTATTATTATTATTATTATTACATACCAAATTAATTAATGTTATACTTATCTATGTTTAAAATAAATAAATATTTAAAATACAAAATGAATTAATATTTTAAAAACATATTAAATAAATGAATAAATAAATAAATGAATAAATATTAAGTAAATGATATTTCAAATATAATAAATTATTTTAAATGCAAAATGAATATAATAAATGAATATAAATAAATATATGCAAAATGAATATAATAATAATATTCATAATATCATTATTTGTATTTTGAATCAAATATCATTTTATCATAATATTATATTCATAATATAACTTTAATTTATTATAACAATAATTTTATTAGATAATTTTATAATAGTTTATTTTTACATTATTGTTACATTAATTAAATAAATTATAATATAACTTTAAAATAAATTATTGTTAAATTAAACTATTAACATTATTTATTATAAAAATAATTTATTAGATTAAATTATTAAAATATATTAATATATATTAAAATAAATTAATATAAATTTTTAAAAATAAAAATTTTAAAAAGCAAAAAAAGAAATGGACCGAACCGATCCAACGAACCGAGCCAGTTCGCCTTTTATAAAAGATAGAACCGGTCTGGACCGGACCGATTTACTACCGGTTCGGACCGATTCTATTTTGGTTAGGGCCGGAACCGGTGAAAACCGGCCCGGTCCAGCTCGTAACCAGCTCTGAGGAATACCGGGAATCAAGTCCTCCAGAAAAGCAGACTCAAACTTAGTGTAGATAATCTGGGAGTGAAAAATAAAGGGGTGAGCTAACGTGCTCAGTAAGGAATACCTATACGAAAGCTGGTACACCTTATCCTACATGCAATTTAATAAACGGATTTCCTTACAAAATCATGAATTAAAATCTTAAGATTTAAATTAGATAAGCACGATCTAACAGAAAGGATACTATAGTGGACTGGATGACCAGAAGAGTATAGGAGGTACTTTGAAGTACCTTACGTGTTCCGATATCCAAGTCCACTATAGGAAATTTAAAGATATTTAAATTAATCACAAATTCAGTAATCATTTAATGGCTATTCAAACTTTGCATAAAATCATTTAAAATACATAAATTACTTCGTAAACAATATTAAATCATAATTGTCTCATTTTCGAAACAGATAATTCAAATAATTATAATCACCAAACATATTATAATATCATAAAGTGTAGTCAACATACAATGAAATCAAAAATCAAATCAAACTGAGAGTGCCTGAATCTAAGTTAACTAGGGATTTACCACTCCGGTATAAGTTTAGTAGAGGTTAGGTTACACCCAATAGACACATGCACTATAGTAGACATATGGCCAT
The DNA here is from genome assembly GCA_031772115.1 of Heritiera littoralis. Taxonomy (NCBI): domain Eukaryota; kingdom Viridiplantae; phylum Streptophyta; class Magnoliopsida; order Malvales; family Malvaceae; genus Heritiera; species Heritiera littoralis. The sequence goes on along the minus strand of JAPDPK010000006.1, from coordinate 8,919,486 downwards.
AGTCAGGGTGCCACAGTGTTAGCACTAGCCAGGTGTCACTTGTGGGAGCTAAAGACTGGGCTAAGGTCAATAGCATCGGAACAGAACGAAAATGCATGTACCCGCAGGTAGCTACGAAGCCAACAGTCTCAAAACATTTCATAATTATTTTCAAAGTTGTTTACGGAGATAAATTAAATAAATCATGTCATAAATAAATTCATAACAATTTAATTCAAAATTTCATACATTTAAATATGAAAATATACCATAAAATCTCAAAATCATCTATAGCATGCAAAATAATTTATTTCAAATAATCCAGAGGCATAAACAAATTCAAACAATTGGAAAAATATGTAATTTTTGTAAAAATATGTATAGAAATTGAATTTATGATTTAATTATTTAAAGCCACATTTAGGGACTTAAATAATTAAAATTCTACAATTTATTTCTTTTATTTTAAATATCATGCTAAATTTTATTTTAAAGGGGTTTAGGCTATTTTAAAAAAATTTTGATAGCATAACGGTATGTTTTAGCCAAACCCTTCTACACGAAAAACAACTTCAAAACCACAATTTCTAGATTTCAATTTCAATCCAAAACATCAATTTCAATTGCACTAGAAGACAATTTTTATCAAAATCATGCAAACAAAGTATCCCTACGCTTCATGCAAATATCCCTTACCTCTTAATTTGTTGGTATTATGCTCTTTTGCACCGGTAGCAGCTTCTGACCTCGAGGTTGCAAATCATCATTCAAACTTGATAAATTCACCATATTTTAATTAAAAGAATACTTAATAATTTAAATGCTAATGAATTGTCTGTTGTAGCTCTAATAAAGTCTAAATTCTACCAGTGCCAAAATCACAACTTTTGATAGACAGCTTCGTTTTCGATTCCGATCGTGCCTACAATCTCAGAATAATTCGTACATTATTTTAGGACCTAAATTATATTAAAATGAACACAAATTCCACCTTCCCTTGATAAGGCCGAACACGTCTTCTTTATGCCACACATTGAATTTTTCCAGTTTTACCTTCCTTATTAATTCTAAACATGTTCTACTAATTTCCTACACCACTTCTACATGTTTTTTGCATGAAATGGCATCATGTTCAAGCTCCCTTGGCCATGGCCGAATAGCATCATCATCCTTACTCTTGCATTTTCTTCCATTTAAGCTTAATTAAGCTTAATTTCATGCTTTTCATAATCTCTACATTATTTCTACACTAAATCCTCATCAAAACACATCATTCCCATGCATAATGAATGTAGGCCGAGACCCTCAAGTCCCCAAACTCATGCTTTTAATTTGATTTAAGCTAAAATAATCATGAAAACATCTTAATCACATGGTAGTTAGCTAGAAAACCATGAAAAAGCTTAAGTTCCTCCAAAAACTCACCTTGGTTGAACACTAAGAGAGAGCTTGAGATCTGATTTTGGCCACTTTAGCAAGAAATATTGGTACCAAGTTGTAGAGGAGACTGAGGAGAACAAGTTTAGTTAAGACAGTTTTTAGTTTCGGTGAGTTTTCAGTGAAATTTTCAAGCTTTCTCTCTCCTCTCAAGCTCACATTAATGGTTGAATGGTTGCTGCTGGTTGCTGGCCGAAAATGAGAGAAGAAGAGGCTGAAAATTTCATGAAATTTGATATTTTATGGGCAATTTTACCATTTTGCCTTACACTTAAAGATTCTTCCAATTTTACCCCTAAAGTTTGACTTTGTTGAAAACAATCTGTCTAATCTCCAAAATATTTTATTTAATTATAAAACACCTCTATTTAACTTGGTCTAATGGTTGGTGAAGCTTTGGTTGAGGTTTGGTTATCAATTTGGGAGAAATTACCAAAATACCCATATCGTAAAATTGCGTAAATTTTTGTTTTTACATCTAGTTTATTCCATCTATTTAGATGTTCTAAAACTATATTTCATAAGGAATTATTTATTATAGACAGTGGGTCAAAAGTCCTTTTGGTTTGATCATTATTTTCGAAAATTCCGACGTCCTATGTACTAAACCGTCATTTTTCAAATTGTTGCACATTTTCCAAAATATGCAAAAATAATTGAGTTTGAGGCTAAGATTCTTACCATCATATTTTTTCATTATTGGATCCTCCAAGTTTCACCTTCATTAGGACCTTAAAAAGTCAATGGGACCCACCTGCTGTTCTGCTTGTATACCTAAAGTATATTTCAAAATTTATTAATTATAAATTATTCAATCTTCTTAATTAAATAAATTTGATTAAATGGAAATTAAATATACGGGGTATTATAGATTCAAGTACCCTAAGCTGATTATGCTAATCGGGTTCGAGTTTAGGAAACCCTCAGGGTACTGTGCAAGCGAATCAGAAAAATTGGCCTCTGCTGTTAGATGTGACCCAACTATGTTTTAATTATAGAAAGATCTCCGCCACGAACAAAAGTCCCTTTGAAGTAGTTACGGGACAGCAACCGAGATTGCCCCACACTCCTCTTGAGCCATATAAAGGGAAAAACCCTCGAGCCTTCAACTTCACCAAAGAGTGGAGACAAAACACCGAGATTACTTGAGCTTACTTGGAAAAAGCATCAAAGTGCATGAAAAAATGGGCGGACAAGGGTCGAAGAGCACAACAGTTTAATGTGGGTGATTTGGTATTAGTCAGACTAGTGCCTGAATAGCTTAGATTTCTACAGAAGCGAGATCGCAGATTGGTGCGCAAGTATGAGGGTCCAGTGAAAATTCTTGACAAGGTGGGACAGGCCTCCTACAAAATTGATCCCCTAAAGTGGATGAAAGTGTACCCAGTTTTCCATGTGAGCAACCTGAAGCCATATCATGCAGACCCAATAGATGCAAGCCGAAGTAGAACAACTAGGGCAGCCGTCAGCATGAAGCCCCCTTCAGAACGTCGAATGGAGGAAATCTTGGCTGATAGACGATCCGTAGTGTCAAGAAGACCAATCCAAGAATACCTTGTGAAGTGGGAAGGATTAGGACCAGAAGAAGTCAGTTGAGAGAGAGAGCACAACCTTAGAGCTTTCAAGCAGAAGATCGAGGAGTTCTAAGCAACCAAGTCAACGAGGACGTCGATAGATTAAGTGGGGAAGGATGTCATGAGCCAACCATGTATAGGGCCATGATCGGGTAGACTTGCCTTGGGGAAAATAGAATCCAGGGGAATTTAGAAAAATGTCCCTATTTCAAACATTTTAATGGTTACTGGTAGCATAGCTATAAAAGCTCTTTAGCTCTTTAGGAGGGGTGAGCAGTCGGCTGAATGTTGGGCTGTCTCATTGTTTAAGGTATGTGCAAGCACACCCATCTAGGGCTGTCCTCCTTTAGCCCGACGATGGTGTGGAAGAACCAACTTCTTTTATAATCTTTTATAACTCTCTATCATTAATAAAACAAATTTTTTTCTACAGGAACACCTGTGGTTATGTTGTGTGAATTCTTTATGCCCCGCTATATCGTGGTGTGCCCTATAGTAACTTGTTGCTTGATTGTTGATTGTTCAGATAGTTGTGATATCTTGACTGACTTGTGTGGATGAGACCATTCAAGTGCAACGCGGCCAATCGCTTTAGTGAGAAAAAGCCTTGTCCGTGACAGCGGGAGTGTCTTGCGCGCACTAGCTTAGCTACGCGGGAGTCTATCGTGCGACAGTGTGTGTGCAGGACTCTCGCGCAACTATTACTCTCTCACACATTGTGCGGGAGAGTTACTTAACTCTCTTGCACAATGTACAGGAGAGTACTCAAAGCACTCTCCCGTGCATTGTGCGATAGAGTTATTTAACTCTTCTGTACAGTGTGCAAGAGAGTACACATTGTGCAAGAGAGTACTCAAAGCACTCTCTCGTGCATTGTGCAGGAGAGTTACAATGTGTGGGAAAGTGTTAATATTAATTTTCTTTATTTTATTATTTTATATTTTTTAATAATAAAATATAAATATATATTTATATATATTGAATTAATGATTATATATTTGACAATAATATTATTAGTATCAGTAAAATCACTATTATTTTTATTTTTTTATTTGTGTGACACATATCAACTACTTCCCAATTCTTTGTGAAAGAACTCAATCTGTTACAAAGAATTTTTCAGTGGTCACATATTTACCTTGTATATATTTAAATTTGTCTTATGTAATAAATAAATAAAATTTAACTTTAGCCTTTTTCGCTTCAAATTCTTGCGTCTCATGTGTGTCTTTTACGTCTCAATTTTTTTTATCAAATTTGTACACTTTCTTGTCTTTTATGTTTGTGGCTTATGTCACGTATTTTTCGCTTCAAGCTCATGCTTCTTGGTACTCACGCATGACTTACATCACTCATTTTTCGCTTTAGGCCTGCTTCGCGCACTTTTTGCTTCAGGCCTTTTTCTTCTCACGCGTGGCTTAACTCGCTCATTTTTCACTTCAAGCCTTTGCACTTTTTATCTTTATGCATAACTTACATCGCACACTTTTTGCTTCAAGTACATGCTAGCCTACATCGCGCACTTTTCACTTTAGGGCTTTGCATTTTTATCTTCATGCATGACTTACATCGTACACTTTTCACTTCAAGTACATGCGTAGCCTACATCACGCACTTTTCGCTTCAAGCCTTTTTCTTCTTGTGCGTGGCTTACCTCATGCATTTTTCACTTCAAGCCTTTGCACTTATTATATTAATGTATGACTTACATCACGTACTTTTCGCTTCAGGCCTGACAAGGTTTTTGTATTTTTGTTGCAATATATGCAGTCACGATAATAAAATAAATTATATACACTAAGAATCATCAATTTATTGCATACTACCAATAACTAAAGACAATCTGGAATACAAAGACAAAAATGTTTAAAATAACATGTCTGGTATTAATTGAAACTTTAAAATATCAACATCTCAAATCTTCCCTATCCATCTTTACATCTAGGGGTTAGTCATAGTATGAGTTTCTTTCTTTTGAATCCCTTTGCTAGTGGTGGATGAGGTATAATAGGTCCTTCTTCTATTATGGTCTCCTCCAACTTGGTCTACTCCATTAGGCATGAATTTCATCAGTAGGTAATATGGAAAGATCACAGCCCTTATGTTGTTCAACAAAGGTCGTCCAAGAATTATGTTGTAGGCTATGGAGCTCAACTTTACAATCATGAACAACACTTGTTGAGTCATATCTTTAGGACTCTCTCCTAAAGTGACAAGCAGTTGTACGGACCCAGCCACATCCACCTTCTCTCCTACAAAGCCATATAATGGTGTCTTGACAGGTTTTAATCTAGTTTCACTAATGTTCATCTTCTCAAAGCAGTCAGAATAGATGTGGTTCACTGAGCTGCCATTATCCACCAGAATTTGACTAACGGGGTGCTTGGCCACTACTGCAGTTATTACCATTGGATCATCGAGAGGAGTGATCACATCTCCTTTGTCGGAGGGGGTGAATACAATCGGCTCCTCGCCTTTCTTTTTTCCATCACTGAATTGATTTTATATGCTTGGCAAGCGACGAAGATGTTCTTCTAGCCATGGAATCTCCTCCCGAGATAACATTTATGGTTAGGTCGTATGCTCATTGTCTTCCTGTTAGCCCCTCTGACCATCCCTTACTTCATCATTCGTCCTTCTATTTGCCCCCCTCTCTTTTGTTATTGTCATATTGCCTATTTTGCAATAAATTATCTCTCTGATTGCGTGGAAAATAATGGGCTCTTCCATTCTTCCAAAGGTTTCTATCTAGTTTTCTTTCTTGGGCCAATTTCTCGAGCTGATTAATTAGCTCCCTACATTTCTCAATTGAATGTCCATTTGTAGAATGAAAATCATAATAGGAATTTACGTTTTTTCCCATACTTCATGTTGTCTTTTTAGGGAAGTGTAATAGTCTTGTCTCTTCTATAGCTGCATGAATTGAGGCTCTAGGCTCATTAAGTCAAGTGTAACTATCATATCTCAACTTTGGAGCCTTGTTGGACTTATTTGTGCTTTTGTCAACAGATTCTCTCTCCCATTTCCTTCCTCCCTCGAGATTGTGAGTCAGTACCATGTTCAGCATTTCCTCTTGAGTGATGTATTTGTTACCTCTGGTGAACAACTCTAAAAGTGTTATTGGTTGATCTAGAGAGAGTAACTCTTGTAGCTTCTCAAACCTAGTCCCTTGCAACATTGCTGCTACTATGACATCGACCTGTAAGTCACGAATCTCCAAGGTGGCATCGCAGAATCTATCGATGTAACTTTTTAACGATTCCTTGTTACCTTGCTTCAAAGTAAGCAAGTATGTTGCCTTCTTTTTCCTCTGACTATTGATCGCAAACGCCTTCAAAATTTCAGTATGCAACTAGTCGAATGAAGAAATAGACCCCTCCTTCAAACCATTGAACCACTTCATTGCATGACCAGTTAATGTAAGTGAAAATGCCCTACACGTAATCTCATCCTCCTAACCGTAGAGGAGCATTAATGACTCATAATTTTGCATGTGATCATACGGGTCCGTTTTTCCCGTGTATGCTATCATCTGAAGCATTTTAAACTTACGGGTAAGGGCCTCTCCATGATTGAGGCACTAAATGGAACCCGTCTTTTCTGAGTGTCCTCAGTTGTAATGAGTTTCTTCTCTTCCAGAATCTTTTCGACCATTTTCTTAACATCATCTGTATCTTAGGTCGTGAAAGCAAACTGATTTCTTACTCTAGAGGAATCTGCTTGGTCTACAATTTTTTCCCCTTATCATAGGCAGATAGTGCCGATCTATTTCTCTCTCCAGCTCGCCTGTCCTCAATTTTGACATCAGAATTCCAAGTTGAGTTTGCTTCTGAGTTTGAAATCCTGACACGCCTAGCACCGGTAACTAGATGTGCCTCATCAGTTGGGTCTATCAACTCAACATCTCCCATATCAGTCTGTCAAGCGTCAGTCTGCCCTAGACCTATCTGCCGCACTGCAGCCTGCCCAGACATATCTGGCGCATAGTCTCCCCCAGACCTGACTGCCGCACATCGGTTTCACCCAGATCAGTTAATGCACAATCTCCCCTAGACCAGTATAGTGCGCTTCAGTCTTACCTAGACCAGTCTAGTGCATAGTCTCCCCCAGACCAATCTGGTGTGCCCTAGTTTCTCCCTAGCCAATCTGGTGCCTTAAGTCTACTTCATTAATTTGTTGCGGTTGACCCTCTCGAGGCAAGATTCTACACGGCAAATGGCAAACTCATTTGCGAAAGTGCTTCTTTGAAAACATTTACTAGGGCCTTCAATGCATTAGTAGTTTCTTCATTTCTCTGCTTCAGAGCTTTGAATTATGCTCTTGGTACTGTGTTCGTATGTTTAGCTTTTGGCATCTGGGTTTCCTAACGCGTTTGAGGAGCAGGAGAGCTAGCCGAACCTTCCTCCTCATTCACTTCCTTTGTTGCTGATCGTGTTCTTACCATTTTTCGCAACAAAGCTTTTCGTATCAGATTCCTACAGACAGTGCCAATTGTTGTTGCCTGTTTACAACAATAAATTTGTATGTCATAGGAATCTCGATCTTTGTGTCCATGTGTCTACCAAGAACTCTGCAGAAAAAGAAGAAATCAGAAAAACGCAGGGATTTTTCCCTGCGCGTGCACTCTAATGCTTAAGTTAAAAAGCTAAGCGAAGTCTTAGTCAGAAAAAATAGTGATTAATTGAATCATTAATGATCATCTGACTTGTTATTTATAGAGGTGATTGGCTTGGGCTGAATTCTATTGGGTCAGTAAATTATGGGCTTCATTAATCCCTTCCGTGGGAGGAGAGTGCTTCATTCAATGTGAAAAAAGTAGCTTGTGTGGCAGACTTTGCTGGAGTATATCTTGCACGGGACCCATGTGGTAGCACGAACGAGGCAGTGCCACACGAGAGAGTCTCCCCTGTGGAAGTGTGACCGCGCGGAACACCTCACGGCAATATGTATGCGAGAGTCTCCTGCGCGACAGTGTGGTCGTGCAGGAGTGTCCCGAGCGCACCAGTGTAGAGTCGCGGAGTCTCCTACGAGACAGTGTTTGCGTGGGACTGCCGTGCGGCGGTGTGCATGCAACACTCCGCGCAACTCTTACTCTCCCGCACATTGTGCAGGAGAGTTAAGTGACTCTCCTGCACAATGTGCAAGAGAGTACTCAAAGGACTTCCCCGCACATTATGCGAGAGAGTTATTTAACTCTCCAGTGCAAAGTAAAAGAGAGTACACAAAAGCACTCTCGCACATTATGCGGGAGAGTGTTAATAATAATTTTATTTTATTTTTTATTTTTTAATAATAATGTATAAATATATATATTTAATGAATGTATATATTTATATATATATATTGAATAATGGTTATATATATTTGATAATGATAATAATATTATTAGTATTAGTAAAATCACTATTATTTTTATTTTTTTTATTTGTGTGACACATATCAATAGTAGAACCTAATGATGAAGCAAAGTAGCACCAAAGTTGCCCAAGCTGATAAGCAACGACAGTGATGAAGCAAGGCAGAGGTGTGGTTTAACAATAGAACACCCCGGTTCTTCTAGCAACAAACGATAGAGAAATCGCATGAGAGAAGGATGATGGTAGCGGCAAACGGAAGTGGTGTAAGGTGATGAAGCAATGGTGCAGCTGGGTTTAATGCAACGGACAACAGCGGTGGAATGGCAAGGTTCACGAGTAGAGGCGCAGCGGAGCAGGGTCTTCTCTTTGCAGCAAGGTGGCACGACAGGCAAGAAGATGAAAGCCGAAGGTGGCCAAAAGACAAGGTGGCCTTGTTTTGTTTTCTTTTTATTTGTTTTTCTCTTCTTGCTTGTGTTAGTAGGAATTATATTATGCAGACTTAAGAGTATTTTAATTTTGGGAAGATCTTGTGCACCAAGAATATAATTTTATAAATCAAGAATATATTGCTTTTATTGCTTTGATTTTATTACCAAAAATATTCCATATAGATTCAATATCTTAATTGCAAATTTAATTTGGTAAATCCCAAAAATTTCTCAAACAAGATTTTTCTTATTCAATTTGATCCAAATCCCATTATTTTTCATTTTAATTTCCTTTTTATGAACATTATTAAAAAAAATAAACTTAAAATCCAATATGTCCAATGATATAAGCGTAATTTACTAACCCAAGCTTGAGCCCAATTAAACAAATTTATTCTATAAAGTTTGGACAAAAAATAGTTTCTACAACTGCCCCTCTTTACACTTTTGCTATGGAACAGTAACGGTGCAAAAACATAAACAAGCATTTTATCTGAGTGTAGGACCTATCAATCAGTATAATGTAAAAAAAATAATAATACGAAATTTACTAGTCTTTCCTTTCATAAGACTAAGGAATGAATGCGATAATGAACTTTTCTTGTCACTTCTCTTATAAGACTAAGGAATATATACAGAAATTAAATTTCCTAATCTTTTTCTCCTATAAAGATTAACTAATGAATGTAAAATGAAGTTTCCTAATCTCTTCCTATAAAGATTAAGGAATGAATGCAAAATAAAGTTTCTTAGTCTCTTTTATCATAAGACTAAGGAATACAAACATGAATTTTCCTAGTCTCTTCTATCATAACACTGAAGAATGCAAAATGAGTTTTCCTAGTCTTTCTTATCATAAGACTAAGGAATGCAAAATGAAATTTCCTAGTCTTTTCTATCATAAGACTAAGGAATGTAAAAATGAAATCTCTTAGTCTTTTCTAATATAAGACTAAGGAATGCAAAATGGAGTCAATTTCCTAATCCCTTCTCTCATAAGATTAAAGAAGTGATGCAAAATGAAATCTCCTTTTTCCTAGAGGCTATGAAATAAAGAGTTCCTCTCAACATAGGCTTTGAAACTTTTGAAAAATAAAGAGCTCTTCTTAACAAAGGCTTTGAGACTTTGAAAAAAAAGAGCTCCTCTCAACAGAGGCTTTGAGACTTTGAAAATAAAGAGCTCCTCTCAGTAGAGACTATGAAACTTTGAAAATAAAGAGCTCCTCTCAGTAGAGACTATGAAACTTTTGAAAAATAAAGAGCTCCTCTCAATAGAGGCAATGAGACTTTGAAAATAAAGAGCTCCTTTTATCAGAGGTTTTGAGACTATTGAAAATAAAAAGCTCCTCTCAATAGAGGCTATGAAACTTTTGAAAAATAAATTTTCATTTTAGAAGGCTAATTAACTTGGGCTTGAAAATCTCATCTAATATGCCAACATGATTGGGCTTAACTCTCATTTTTTTGCCAGCTACAGTGGGCTTTGATCTCATCTAAAAGATTTTTCAAAAATATTTGTCTAGTTATCTTCTCATATGTTATCATATTTGTAATACCCCAATCCTACATCAGGAGTTTATGAGACTCTACAATGTTATATATGTAGAGATTTGAATCCATACTAGTGAGACGCCTTTTGTGGGACAAAACTGTGAGACCTTCAGGTCAAAGCGAACAATACCTCGTAAGTTGGGTGCTAGTCTCCACTAATGGTACTAGAGGTGGTCCACTAGTGGGAACACAGTACCTAAGTGTTATACTATGGGAGCCATCTCTAAATTCCTGCGGGAACTAAGTGCTTCACGATGGGAACCACCTCTAGATTCCCAATGCCTGATGAGATCCTAGTTCTATTCTAATTGGGCTTGACGAGGACGTCAAGTTTTAAAGTAGGGGAGTTGTAACACCCCAATCCTATATCGAGAGTATATGAGACTTTGCAATGCTATATATATGGAGACTTGAACCCGTACTTGTGAGGCACCTTTTGTGGAAAGTGAGATCTTCAGGTCAGAGTGGACAATACCTCGTAAGTTGGGTGCAAGTCTCCACAATATTTTCAAATTCTCATCTCTCATATTTCCATCCTTCATATTTTCATCTTATTCAATTCTTTCTTTCAATTTCAAAATTTCTCACATTTTTCATCATTCAAAACTTCATCTTAATGTCTTAACAAGTAGTTCAATGTCAAAATGCAATAATGAAATGTCTTGTATGTCATCAGTATAATGAATGTCATGAATACCATGGATGCTATGAATGTTATGCACATGTCAATGTCATGCCCCGTGAACTATTCCATGAATGTATACAAATGCAATCTCAATTGTGGTAACAAGATTCTCAAGCTCTTCTTATCTTTCTCAAGTCCACTCTAACTGTTGGATTCTTCTTATCAAATCCTCTATCTTCATTTCTCATCTCATCTTCTATTGAGTCTTGGTCTAATTACACTCGAAGACTTGCCATCATGCTTTTAAATTTATATTTTCATCATTTTTTATTTTTGTTTCTTTCTCTCCCTTATTAATGCAAGAATTCTCAAAAAATATATTTTTTCAAAAATTTACCCAAAAAAAAGGTTACCAACATTTATTTATTTTCCTTCCAACTCAATGTAACGATCTGAGGTACAGTTTTACACTATATTTATTCATATTTCACACACTTTTACCGGTTGGATTGTCCGCGATGCATTAAAATAAACCAATCCGTCTCAGTAGTGACAATATATTTATTACTGTAAAACTTAAAAATGTGATTATTACACAATTTCTTCACATAAATACATTCCCTGTATTCTACTTGAATTTAAAGTAGTATTGTACATATTCTCTAAATATATAAAAGAAAGTAATTATACCTCCGATAATGTAAATCTGGCAACTCAGTAACCGATCTAACAGTAGACAAACTTGGATGGTAAACCTCTTGATCCAAATTAATAACCTGTGGAGTGAAAAGAGAGGGGTGAGCGAACCACGTGCTCAGTAAAGGAGTCGTATGCTGCTTGATATAACGAAAACTATATGCTGTAAAACAATTTGTTTTCCTAATAGTGTACTATGTATAGTAAAGAAGGATACTATAGTCGGCCGAGAAATCCAGATGGAGCATGGATGGTATTTTAAAATACCTGTCTTGTCCCGGAAACCTAGAGCGACTATAGGTAGTGATTGAGAAATTGTTTTGATAAAACAATTTAGTACTTATTTTTCCATAAATATAAATGGAATAAATCATTCATTTCTCTTCCTTTCAATATCATTTCAAAACGCGTGATAGTATAGTGGTAAAACAGTATATACAGTAAGCAGTATAAATATTCAAATCACTGGATAAACAGTTCAGTAATTATTTTTACTTTAGAAATAATTTTCATAATATTCTTCTTTCAATAAATAGTAATTCCTTTTTCAGTTCAGTAATCCGTAATTCACAATACTGTATGTAGACAACCCATTTTGTCCGGGGTCTTTTAATGTTATTGGGCCTATTGGATTTGATAATTAGAAGATGAATTTAATTTTTTTGTATTACTATCTTGTTTATTATTAAAAAAATAAAAAAATAAAAAATAATAAAAATAAAAAATAAAAATGAAAAAATAGAACAAAAATAACAAGAAATAAAGTGATCAAAGAAGGAAAACTTGACAAAATAAAAAAAATAAAAAATCAGAATCTTAAAACAAAAACAAAGCCAAAAATTTAAAAATCAAAATCAATGAGTGAATCAAGTGAGAATCAATAAAGATACAAGTCAAACTCAAATTTGTGCATGGATGGAAAGGAAATAAAATGGGTTTTATTACCTGTATCAAGGAAAGGAAAGAAAATTAAATAAAAAGAGACAAACACATATATTAAAGGGAGAGAATTAGGGTTAAAAGGGGGCACAACACAGAAAAGCGAAAGCCGAGAAAACCTAAAAAAAGAGAGAAAAAGAGACAGCAAAAAGAAAACGGGAGGAGGGTTTCCTGGATCACATGAACACTTCTGTTTCGCTGCCATACCGGCGGATCTGCCCTCTCCATTCCTCCTGCCCTATTGCTGCTTCATCGTGGTTGCAGGCATCACCGATCCCAGCATTGCTCCACCTGCTGCTACCTTACGTGCTGCCTTTCTTTTGTTGAACTTTTAACGTGAATAACAGGATAAAAAGGAAAGCAAAAAGAAAGGGGTTGAAAAAGCTTGCTGGGGCTGGCTAGGTTTGGAAAGAGACTACTCCACGACTTTTACACAGAGAAGGGGAGGCTGGTGACAGTAGCTCTTCTTCAACCGTTTACTGCATTTTTTTGTTCTTGGTTGTTGAATGTTGCTGCAAGAGGAGGCTGACTAGGTGACAACCTGTTTGGTTTTCTTTTGCTGCGTTCATACTCTGTTTTAAGTTTCATTTTGCTAGCCATTTAAAGCAGTTGGTCGAGATGAAGACGCATGATGCGTTACAGTCTACTGGCGTGAGCTGCGTGTAAGCAATGATCGGGCTGAAGCAAAACCGGCGCCAAGTGGAACAGCTACCGAACGTGGAGGAGTAGGAAGCTTCACGTGCAGGCTGCTGCGTGTAGCACAATAAGGAGCTTAGAGCAGAATAGCGAAGCAAGAGGTGGCATGGGTTGGTGAAGCTGGTATACGTGCATGGCTGCTGTCTTTTCGGGTGTAGCTAGTCACTGCTGCACCGATCCAATTTGCCACGCCATCTTCTTGCTGCATCCAAGCTGCTACCTGTAAGAAGAGGAAACACAGAGAAGCTTTGAGGAAGAAACAGGAAACTGAGACAAAAGAATAAAGAAAAGAAAGAAAAGAAAAACAAGGAAAGGCAATACATGCAGGTATGTGTATATATATGTTTGTGTATATAAAACTAATGAATAAATTAATAATTTATTTAACTTATTAAATTGGTAAACATTTGCATGATATTTCAATAATTCAATATATTGACCACTTGACAATAATATTTAACTTAATGTGGTTGTTTTAATTGTATATGATAATGTATAATATGGGTTTTAATAATTGACATGATAATTTAATTTGTGGTTAAAAATAATTTATGTTAGTTAATTAATTTAATAACGATTTAATGGTTTAATATGAATTAGTTAATTGTGTATTTATTTGCATGACTTGCATAATATGATTTGATTTACTTTGCATGATTTAATTACTTTGATAACATTTGATTAATATACATGTGTCGAATAAATAATTTGTAAGTTGATATGATTTGTTTAGTTTAATTTGTATGATATATTTTATTCTTTTACATATACAGTATGATAAATATTAGATAAACAAAATAATATAAAAAATTAAATTGAATTAGAGGAAAAATGCAAGTAAGAAATAAAAATAGAATAAAGATAGAATAAAATAATAAAAAAATACGAATATTCCGACGAGGGAACTCTGAGAGGATTGCGATCGAGTAATACTTTCAGAGATCTTGAGGTGAGGAGATCCATTCTAAGTCTTACCAGCTTGATGGAAGATCTAAAAGGCATTTCCGATATTTAAAACTCAAATTTATTAAAAAGATTGAAATAAGAATTAATTAAAAGTAACTGCAATTAAAAGAATTAATAATCAAATTAGAAATTAAGAATTATAGAAATTAATATATTTAGAAATAAAATAGAATAGAATAATACAACGACAAATAATTCGATGACGGAATTCTAAAGGGACTGCGCTTGAGTAGTACTTTTATATGTCTTGAGGTGAGGAGAGTTCTTTTAAGTCTTGCCAGCTTGATGGAAGATTTAAAGGACATTTCCAAGATTTAATAAATTAACTTATGAAAATAAAATTAAATTAGATAAAAGAATAGTAAATTAAAATTAAATTTATTATAATAAAGAATAAAATCAAATTAATAAATTAGAACTAAAATTAGGAAAGAATTAAAATAAATAGAAATTAAATTAACTTAAATATTTTAATAAATGTGAATTATTCCGAGGATGGAATTTAAAAAGAATTGCACTTGAGTAATTTCTTTAAAAATTCCTGAGGTGAGAAAGGTTCTTTAAGGTCTTACCAGCTCGATGGATGGTCTTTAAGAAAATCTTCAATATCAAATAATTCATGTTTATTTAAAGATATAAAAATATATGAAATAATAATTTATATAAGAAAATAACAACAATAGAGTAAAATAAGATAAAATAAGGAATGGAAATTGGATAGGAGTCAAAATAGGGTTTGCATAAAATATCTAAACAAGCCGACGACGGAGCCTCTTCAAGAAAGGCGATTGGTCCTACTTGAATACTCTCGAGGTGAGAAAATTTTTTAAGTTGTCCAACCAGCTTGATGGAGGAGACTTAAAAAATTCTTCAATATTTAATTATATCGAAATTAAAGTAAAAGGCAAAATTAAGATAACCTTAGATTATTTGGTACCATTTTAGGATGGGCGTTGTAAGGGTGCTAATCCTTCCTCACACGTAACCGTACTCCCGAACTTAGAACTCTTAATGTAGACCAAGCCTCATCCTTAGTTTGAATAGGTGACCAATCACACCTAGGTTAGAATGGTTGGTGGTGACTCCATATCTTTGTGTCTAGCTATTAGGTTTCCCCCAAAGCCTGATACATTACGACAGTTTGGCGACTCCGCTGGGGACTTTAGAGAGTCAGGCCATTAGGAAGTTTAAGGTTATCAAAATCTTGCCTAAAAATTTTAAGTTTCATAAGACATTTAAATACACACACTCCACTTACATGTGCATGCATTAGCCCTCGACCCAGGCTTACCTTTTTAAGAGGAAGTAAAGTAGCTTTGCCTTCGTGAGGTGGTAACCTCCACATAAGCCAGTGAAATACTCCCACTCAGGTTGAACCCTTTCCATTTGAAGCCTATAGTGGGTGAGGATTGGGGTGCCTTACTAGTCCACGTGGACGATAGTGGGGGACAGTCTGGGAACCTTTAGTAATCCATCTATCCAAGCCAAGCATATAGTGAACTTATGATGCCCACTCGTAAGCTAGAGCCTTAGAATTGAAGCCTATATTAGGACACAAAGAATGACCATCATCTCATACAAGAAAAATATGGAAAATAAATAAATACAAAAATAATAAACCAAAAAAAAAAGAAAAAAACATAATGCATATTCTCATTCCTTGCATTTTTTTCTATCTCATAACAAATTGAATAGATTAAGATCCATTTGCATCCATGGAGAAATTATCGCAAGAGGAACCAGCCCACATAGTGAAAGAACGATCAGAAAAGGCCTAACGTGAGAATGGTGATTACCTACCTGTTGGTTTTGTTTCTACTCTGCTAGAAAGAATTCATTTGGACCTAAGACAAAATGACTACATTGAGTTGCTTGGAATTTTGAAGGCATGGGGTGAAGAAAAGAAGACAGAATTTTAGAAAAAATATGGGGACTTGATGCTATTATTGTCAGTGGGAGTGGACTTGGATTTGATAAGGGCCATGGTGCAATTTTGGGACCCGTCCTACAGATGCTTTGTCTTCAATGAGGCTGATTTGATGCCAACCATGGAGGAGTATTCATTCTTGCTCCATTGTGAGTTAGAAAATCCCAACAAAATCTATTGGAAGAAAAGGAAATCGGGATATGATAAGAAATTGTCCTCCATGACTGGTCATAGTGTTTCAGAAATTGATCATCACACAAGGCAGAAAGGGGAGACCACTTATGTACCATGGAGTCTTCTACGAAGTTGTCTTTAGAAGCAGCTAACGAAAGAACAACATATAAGCATAATGGCATTAGCTGTGTATGATATGGCCATGTTCCCTAAATTCTTAGGACACATTAAGATTACAATGGTGGATTTTGTTGAGCAGCTTGATCATGAGGTGAACGTGGCCCCAGTTATCTTGTCTGAGACTTTTAGGTCTTTAAATTTTTGTCGTCGCAAGGGAGAAGGACGTTTTCATCGGATGTACCCCATTGTTATACATTTGGATGAAAAGTCACCTTAGAGGTAACGAAGAAAAGTTTCGAGAAGCTTATCTCAGTACAGTCTCGATAAAAGAATTCTGTGAGAAAACTTGGCCTGCACCGAAGGCAATTGGGCATTCAACAGAAAAGTGTAGGCAATTGAAGGAAAATGTTGGAGAACTCATCAGCAGTGGTGCCTTAACTCAAGAGCTTATTGAACAATGGAAGTCTGCTATTCCATAGGCCAAATTTCCTATATGTAATTTGTGGATGTGAGATGTTCTCAAGATTCTTGAAATTTGCATCAAGTTGTTTTGAAAGCTTTCCATATTTTTTCTTTCCAAGTTGATGAAATAAAATAATTTTGAAAACATTGGTGATTGTTATTGAGAATGAATAGACCTAGCCATTACATTTCCAGTATACTTCCCAATTCAATGAAAATTTGGAATCCATAAAGAAACACAAGCTTGAAATTCATTCATTCATTTTTGCGTACCATGATAAACTTTTGAAGTCAATGATCTTCATTAAGGTAATGAGTAATGAAATGATTGATGAATTTGCAAAACGTTTTGAACTGTTTTGAAGGACTAATTCATGAAGCATTCTCTTAAGGACTTTGTATTTGGAAATTTGATAGATGTTAAGGCCAAGCTAAGAGTCCCAAACATATCAACCCAAAATTCTTTCTCATACCTTGAACTTCCTAATTCAAACCACCCTTCACTATATCTTGGGACAAAATGATTGAAAGAGCTAAGCTTTTGATAACCTCAACATCTTTTAATGACCATTCTTAATTTGATTGATATCCTTTTTCCTATCTTAAACCATGATAATGGAGATTGTTGCATATGGCCTTCATAAAGTTGAATTGATACATTCTAGGCATGAGTTGTGAAAAAAAAAAGCAAAGAAAAAGGAAGTAAAAAAAAGAAAAAAGAAAAAAATTGATTGTGAAACCATGCACGAGGGATATTCAAATGATTTCAAAAGCCAAATTTTCATCTTGAGGATTGG
Organism: Heritiera littoralis; assembly: GCA_031772115.1. Lineage (NCBI taxonomy): Eukaryota > Viridiplantae > Streptophyta > Magnoliopsida > Malvales > Malvaceae > Heritiera > Heritiera littoralis. The sequence continues at coordinate 8,901,758 of JAPDPK010000006.1, read as the reverse complement.
TTTTCAATAGAAGTGTCAATATCTGATATGACAAATGGCCATCTTTCATATTCCTATTACTGAAATGAAATCATCCTTTGTTACCCCTTTTGAGCTTATTGATTTCTTTTTAAATGAACCTTGACCAAGGATCACTCTCCACATTGGAGAGGCAAATACATCAGAGGAGTTTTAGAAGCATTGGTGATTGGTCTGTCAAATGCAAGAAAATGATGCCCTATGTTAAGGGGCAAATGTGAGAAAAAGGATATATGAAGATGGAAATCAATATGAAAAAACAAGAAAATGAAAAAAAAAATGAAAAAGGTAGATGTGAAAAAAAAGAAAAAAAGAAATGAACGAGAATAAAAGGTTAGGAAAGAAAAAAAATGCTTCGAACAGTGGGAAGGACAGATGTTCACAATCGAAGAAATGATCCTTGGTTCGATAAACCTTGAAAGCACTTATTTTGGGCCTATTTATCCATTCTTTGAAAACCCTAAACCTTGGCTACGGTACGTGCTTAAAGTCCATTTTGATCAAATAAAGATGCTTGTATTGAAAAGCTTTTCTTTGAGAAACCATCATCATTATTTAGTTTGGGATGAAATTTGAATTCTCAAATGCATGGTAGAATAATCAATAAAAAAAAGAAGAAGAAAAAAAGAGAATGAAGCTCTAGGGTGAAAACCCATGAAAGAGCAGTCTAGAGCAAATTTGAAACAACTCAAGGCCATTGTTTGTGACTATGCTAAGGCAATAACAAGAAAGAAGAAAAACCAGAGGAGTTATACCTTCAATCAAGACCTTTTGAGAAATTCAAAAGCCATCACCTTGAAAATTTGATTTGAGATCTGAATCCTTGCCCAGAAATTTGAGCCATCACAGCTAGTCTTGACATTTGTTAAAGTCCACATATCAACAAATTAAGAGAATGCTGAAATGGATTGTGTTATGTGAAAATTACTTTTACAAAAAGGAATAATGATTTTCAAGGAATTTGTTTCATTTATGAGCCAAGATGAAGAGACATTGATCAATAGAACCTTTCTTGATAACCAAACATCTTTGATGCACCAAATCAGCACATTTATTCAGCTAAACCAAGTTGTGACTCATTCTATTTGTTCTCAATAGTAATCACTAATTTTTAAGAGATTTAAATGTCAAATGTTTTTATCTTGGAAAGTTATTATGTGGGGCAATTTTCTATTCTCAAAAAGAAACTTGAAGAAGTGAAAAAATGAGAGTTTTGTGATTTTATGGGGGCAAGTTCTTGTTTTAAAGAAATCAAGTGTGGTAATGGTGTTTTTAAGACTATTCTTGGGGCAATCTTTGGTTGTTATGAGAGCAGGAATTTTCGTGAAGATATGAGAAGTGGTGAAGTGTTCTTGTGAATAGTTTGGGATGATTTTGTTGTTATGATTTGGATAGATGAATTTTAAATTGATAAGAATTGTGGAGCAAGAAGAAAAATAGATGAATGATGATGATGGGGCAATGGGTAGATTGAATGATTGATGATTGCTAAATTTAAAGAAAGAAGAATCGTGGGGCAAGAAGAAGACTGAATGAATGACGATGATGGGGCAAATGATTTTAAGATTGCTAAATTTGAAGAAAGAAGAATGATGAGGCATTGAAAGATTGAATGATAAGGAAAAGAGAAGATTGAAGAATGACAAATTTTTGAAGAAAGGAATAGGGTAGACTGATGGTGTGACTTGGTAAGGCATTGTCATGACATGCAAGACATTCCATTACATGCATTTTGACACACAAAAAAAATTGTTTGTTAAGACAATAGGATAAAAATTTTTGAAAGATTAGATGAAAAATTTTGAAAAAAAAAGAAGAAAAAAATCAGAAAATATGAGAAGGATTAGGAATAAGATGTGACAAAAAAAAGGGTATGAAGTTTTGAAATAAAAATGTTAAAATTTTGGAAAGAAAGAGGAAATTAAAAAGGTATGGATATGATGGGACAATAAAAAAGAGATTGAAAAAATGTGATAAGATGAAAAAAATGTGATATTTAGATAGAAAATAACAAAAAGAAGAAGCTGGAATGATGAGATGATCTAGAAGATGGAATTGAATGATGAGATGAGATTAAAGCCTCCAGGGCCAATCTATAAGACCTCCAGGCATGATTCATTAAAACCTCCGGGTACAATCTATAAGACCTCCGGGCATGATTCATTAAAACCTCCGGGTACAATCTATAAGACCTCCGGGCATAATTGGGCACTTTTAGTGATGAGAGAATTTAAAGCTTCAGGGCCTTCCTAGTCAAAGGAGCATTTAAGAGATGAGAAATTTAAAGTTTCAGGGCCTTCCTAGGAGCATTTAAGAGATGAGAGAATTTAAAGTTTCAGGGCCTTCCTAGTCGAAGGAGCATTTAAGAGATGAGAGAATTTTAAAGTTTCAGGGCCTTCCTAGTCGAATGAGCATTTAAGAGATGAGAGAATTTAAGGTTTCAGGGCCTTCCTAGTCGAAGGAGCACTTTCAGATGAGAAAAATTAAAGTTTCAAGGCCTTCCTAGTCGAAGGAGCATTTTGAAGATGAGAAAATTTTTAAAGTTTCAGGGCCTTTCTAGTCGAAGGAGCATTTTGAAGATGAGAAAATTTTGAAAGTTTCAGGGCCTTCCTAGTCGAAGGAGCATTTTTGAGATGAGAAATTTTAATTTTTAAAGTTTCAAGGCCTTCCTAGTCGAAGGAGCATTTAAGAGAGGGGAAAATTTAAAGTTTCAGGGCCTTCCTAGTCGAAGGAGCATTTAAGAGAGGAATAAATTTAAAGTTTCAGGGCCTTCCTAGTCGAAGGAGCATTTAAGAGAGGAGAAAATTTAAAGTTTCAGGACCTTCCTAGTCGAAGGAGCATTTAAGAGAGGAGAAAATTTAAAGTTTCAGGGCCTTCCTAGTCGAAGGAGCACTTTCAGATGAGAAAAGTTTTAAAGTTTCAGGGCCTTCCTAGTCGAATGAGCATTTTAGAGTTGGGAAATTTTAAAGTTTCAGGGCCTCCCTGGTCGGAGGAGCATTTTCATGATGAAAACCAATTTTTTTTTAGAATAAGTAAATATCCAAAAAAAAAAAGAAGAAAGAAAAATTTTTTTGAAAAAAAAAGGAGAAAAAAAATAATAAAATGGATGCGGACAAAATGGATGTCTATGTCTTTGCACAATTACTATTTCATAGCAAATGTACAAAGAGGGGCAACTGTAGACACCCCATTTTGTCCGGGGTCTTTTAATGTTATTGGGCCTATTGGATTTGATAATTAGAAGATGAATTTAATTTTTTTGTATTACTATCTTGTTTATTATTAAAAAAATAAAAAAATAAAAAATAATAATAATAAAAAATAAAAATGAAAACATAGAACAAAAATAACAAGAAATAAAGTGATCAAAGAAGGAAAACTTGACAAAATAAAAAAAATAAAAAATCAGAATCTTAAAACAAAAGCAAAGCCAAAAATTTAAAAATCAAAATCAATGAGTGAATCAAGTGAGAATCAATAAAGATACAAGTCAAACTCAAATTTGTGCATGGATGGAAAGGAAATAAAATGGGTTTTATTACCCGTATCAAGGAAAGGAAAGAAAATTAAATAAAAAGAGACAAACACATATATTAAAGGGAGAGAATTAGGGTTAAAAGGGGGACAACACAGAAAAGCGAAGGCCGAGAAAACCTAAAAAAAAGAGAGAAAAAGAGACAGCAAAAAGAAAACGGGAGGAGGGTTTTCTGGATCACATGAACACTTCTGTTTCGCTGCCATACCAGCGGATCTGCCCTCTCCATTCCTCCTGTCCTATTGCTGCTTCATCGTGGTTGCAGGCATCACCGATCCCAGCATTGCTCCACCTGCTGCTACCTTACGTGCTGCCTTTCTTTTGTTGAACTTTTAACGTGAATAACAGGATAAAAAGGAAAGCAAAAAGAAAGGGGTTGAAAAAGCTTGCTGGGGGCTGGCTAGGTTTGGAAAGAGACTACTACACGACTTTTACACAGAGAAGGGGAGGCTGGTGACAGTAGCTCTTCTTCAACCGTTTACTGCATTCTTTTGTTCTTGGTTGTTGAATGTTGCTGCAAGAGGAGGCTGACTAGGTGACAACCTATTTGGTTTTCTTTTGCTGCGTTCATACTCTGTTTTAAGTTTCATTTTGCTAGCCATTTAAAGCAGTTGGTCGAGATGAAGACGTATGATGCGTTACAGTCTACTGGCGTGAGCTGCGTGTAAGCAATGATCGGGCTGAAGCAAAACCGGCGCCAAGTGGAACAGCTACCGAACGTGGAGGAGCAGGAAGCTTCACGTGCAGGCTGCTGCGTGTAGCACAATAAGGAGCTTAGAGCAGAATAGCGAAGCAAGAGGTGGCATGGGTTGGTGAAGTTGGTATACGTGCATGGCTGCTGTCTTTTCGGGTGTAGCTAGTCACTGCTGCACCGATCCAATTTGCCACGCCATCTTTTTGCTGCATCCAAGCTGCTACCTGTAAGAAGAGGAAACACAGAGAAGCTTTGAGGAAGAAACAGGAAACTGAAACAAAAGAATAAAGAAAAGAAAGAAAAGAAAAACAAGGAAAGGCAATACATGCAGGTATGTGTATATATATGTTTGTGTATATAAAACTAATGAATAAATTAATAATTTATTTAACTTATTAAATTGGTAAACATTTGCATGATATTTCAATAATTCAATATATTGACCACTTGACAATAATATTTAACTTAATGTGGTTGTTTTAATTGTATAGGATAATGTATAATATGGGTTTTAATAATTGACATGATAATTTAATTTGTGGTTAAAAATAATTTATGTTAGTTAATTAATTTAATAACGATTTAATGGTTTAATATGAATTAGTTAATTGTGTATTTATTTGCATGACTTGCATAATATGATTTGATTTACTTTGCATGATTTAATTACTTTGATAACATTTGATTAATATACATGTGTCGAATAAATAATTTGTAAGTTGATATGATTTGTTTAGTTTAATTTGTATGATATATTTTATTCTTTTACATATACAGTATGATAAATATTAGATAAACAAAATAATATAAAAAAATAAATTGAATTAGAGGAAAAATGCAAGTAAGAAATAAAAATAGAATAAAGATAGAATAAAATAATAAAAAAATACGAATATTCCGACGAGGGAACTCTGAGAGGATTGCGATCGAGTAATACTTTCAGAGATCTTGAGGTGAGGAGGTCCATTCTAAGTCTTACCAGCTTGATGGAAGATCTAAAAGGCATTTCCGATATTTAAAACTCAAATTTATTAAAAAGATTGAAATAAGAATTAATTAAAAGTAACTGCAATTAAAAGAATTAATAATCAAATTAGAAATTAAGAATTATAGAAATTAATATATTTAGAAATAAAATAGAATAGAATAATACAACGACAAATAATCCGATGACGGAATTCTAAAGGGACAGCGCTTAAGTAGTACTTTTATATGTCTTGAGGTGAGGAGAGTTCTTTTAAGTCTTGCCAGCTTGATGGAAGATTTAAAGGACATTTCCAAGATTTAATAAATTAACTTATGAAAATAAAATTAAATTAGATAAAAGAATAGTAAATTAAAATTAAATTTATTATAATAAAGAATAAAATCAAATTAATAAATTAGAACTAAAATTAGGAAAGAATTAAAATAAATAGAAATTAAATTAACTTAAATATTTTAATAAATGTGAATTATTCCGAGGATGGAATTTAAAAAGAATTGCACTTGAGTAATTTCTTTAAAAATTCCTGAGGTGAGAAAGGTTCTTTAAGGTCTTACTAGCTCGATGGATGGTCTTTAAGAAAATCTTCAATATCAAATAATTCATGTTTATTTAAAGATATAAAAATATATGAAATAATAATTTATATAAGAAAATAACAACAATAGAGTAAAATAAGATAAAATAAGGAATGGAAATTGGATAGGAGTCAAAATAGGGTTTGCATAAAATATCTAAACAAGCCGACGACGGAGCCTCTTCAAGAAAGGCGATTGGTCCTACTTGAATACTCTCGAGGTGAGAAAATTTTTTAAGTTGTCCAACCAGCTTGATGGAGGAGACTTAAAAAATTCTTCAATATTTAATTATATCGAAATTAAAGTAAAAGGCAAAATTAAGATAACCTTAGATTATTTGGTACCATTTTAGGATGGGCGTTGTGAGGGTGCTAATCCTTCCTCACACGTAACCGTACTCCCGAACTTAGAACTCTTAACGTAGACCAAGCCTCATCCTTAGTTTGAATAGGTGACCAATCACACCTAGGTTAGAATGGTTGGTGGCGACTCTATATCTTTGTGTCTAGCTATTAGGTTTCCCCCAAAGCCTGATACGTTACCCTAATAGCTAGACACAAAGATATGGAGTCGCCACCAACCATTCTAACCTAGGTGTGATTGGTCACCTATTCAAACTAAGGATGAGGCTTGGTCTACGTTAAGAGTTCTAAGTTCGGGAGTACGGTTATGTGTGAGGAAGGATTAGCACCCTCACAACACCCATCCTAAAATGGTACCAAATAATCTAAGGTTATCTTAATTTTGCCTTTTACTTTAATTTCGATATAATTAAATATTGAAGAATTTTTTAAGTCTCCTCCATCAAGCTGGTTGGACAACTTAAAAAATTTTCTCACCTCGAGAGTATTCAAGTAGGACCAATCGCCTTTCTTGAAGAGGCTCCGTCGTCGGCTTGTTTAGATATTTTATGCAAACCCTATTTTGACTCCTATCCAATTTCCATTCCTTATTTTATCTTATTTTACTCTATTGTTGTTATTTTCTTATATAAATTATTATTTCATATATTTTTATATCTTTAAATAAACATGAATTATTTGATATTGAAGATTTTCTTAAAGACCATCCATCGAGCTGATAAGACCTTAAAGAACCTTTCTCACCTCAGGAATTTTTAAAGAAATTACTCAAGCGCAATTCTTTTTAAATTCCATCCTCGGAATAATTCACATTTATTAAAATATTTAAGTTAATTTAATTTCTATTTATTTAAATTCTTTCCTAATTTTAGTTCTAATTTATTAATTTGATTTTATTCTTTATTATAATAAATTTAATTTTAATTTACTATTCTTTTATCTAATTTAATTTTTATTTTCATAAGTTAATTTATTGAATCTTGGAAATGTCCTTTAAATCTTCCATCAAGCTGGCAAGACTTAAAAGAACTCTCCTCACCTCAAGACATATAAAAGTACTACTCCAGCGCAGTCCCTTTAGAATTCCGTCATCGGATTATTTATCGTTGTATTATTCTATTCTATTTTATTTCTAAATATATTAATTTCTATAATTCTTAATTTCTAATTTGATTATTAATTCTTTTAATTGCAGTTACTTTTAATTAATTCTTATTTCAATCTTTTTAATAAATTTGAGTTTTAAATATCGGAAATGCTTTTAGATCTTCCATCAAGCTGGTAAGACTTAGAAAGGACCTCCTCACCTCAAGATCTCTGAAAGTATTACTCGATCGCAATCCTCTCAGAGTTCCCTCGTCGGAATATTCGTATTTTTTATTATTTTATTCTATCTTTATTCTATTTTTATTTCTTACTTGCATTTTTCCTCTAATTCAATTTATTTTTTTATATTATTTTGTTTATCTAATATTTATCATACTGTATATGTAAAAAAATAAAATATATCATACAAATTAAACTAAACAAATCATATCAACTTACAAATTATTTATTCGACACATGTATATTAATCAAATGTTATCAAAGTAATTAAATCATGCAAAGTAAATCAAATCATATTATGCAAGTCATGCAAATAAATACACAATTAACTAATTCATATTAAACCATTAAATCGTTATTAAATTAATTAACTAACATAAATTATTTTTAACCACAAATTAAATTATCATGTCAATTATTAAAACCCATATTATACATTATCCTATACAATTAAAACAACCACATTAAGTTAAATATTAGTGTCAAGTGTTTAATATATTGAATTATTGAAATATCATGCAAATGTTTACCAATTTAATAAGTTAAATAAATTATTAATTTATTCATTAGTTTTATATACACAAACATATATATACACATACCTGCATGTATTGCCTTTCCTTGTTTTTCTTTTCTTTCTTTTCTTTATTCTTTTGTCCCAGTTTCCTGTTTCTTCCTCAAAGCTTCTCTGTGTTTCCTCTTCTTGCAGGTAGCAGCTTGGATGCAGCAAGAAGATGACGTGGCAAATTGGATCGGTGCAGCAGTGACTAGCTACACCCGAAAAGACAGCAGCCATGCACGTATACCAGCTTCACCAACCCATGCCACCTCTTGCTTCGCTATTCTGCTCTAAGCTGCTTATTGTGCTACACGCAGCAGCCTGCACGTGAAGCTTCCTGTTCCTCCACGTTCGGTAGCTGTTCCACTTGGCGCCGGTTTTGCTTCAACCCGATCATTGCTTACACGCAGCTCACGCCAGTAGACTGTAACGCATCATGCGTCTTCATCTCGACCAACTAGCCAGCCTCCTCTTGCAGCAACATTCAACAACCAAGAACAAAAGAATGCAGTAAACGGTTGAAGAAGAGCAACTGTCACCAGCCTCCCCTTCTCTATGTAAAAGTCGTGGAGTAGTCTCTTTCCAAACCTAGCCAGCCCCCAGCAAGCTTTTTCAACCCCTTTCTTTTTGCTTTCCTTTTTATCCTGTTATTCACGTTAAAAGTTCAACAAAAGAAAGGCAGCACACAAGGTGGCAGCAGGTGGAGCAATGCTGGGATCGGTGATGCCTGCAACCACGATGAAGCAGCAATAGGACAGGAGGAATGGAGAGGGCAGATCCGCCGGTATGGCAGCGAAACAGAAGTGTTCATGTGATCTAGAAAACCCTCCTCCCGTTTTCTTTTTGCTGTCTCTTTTTCTCTCTTTTTTTTAGGTTTTCTAGGGTTTCTCTTTTCTGTGTTGTGCCCCCTTTTAACCCTAATTCTCTCCCTTTAATATATGTGTTTGTCTCTTTTTATTTAATTTTCTTTCCTTTCCTTGATACGGGTAATAAAACCCATTTTATTTCCTTTCCATCCATGCACAAATTTGAGTTTGACTTTATCTTTATTGATTCTCACTTGATTCACTCATTGATTTTGATTTTTAAATTTTTGGCTTTGCTTTTGTTTTAAGATTCTGATTTTTTATTTTTTTTATTTTGTCAAGTTTTCCTTCTTTGATCACTTTATTTCTTGTTATTTTTGTTCTATTTTTTCATTTTTATTTTTTATTTTTTATTATTATTTTTTATTTTTTTAATAATAAACAAGATAGTAATACAAAAAAAATTAAATTCATCTTCTAATTATCAAATCCAATAGGCCCAATAACATTAAAAGACCCCGGACAAAATGGGGTGTCTACAGTTGCCCCTCTTTGTACATTTGCTATGAAATAGTAATTGTGCAAAGACATAGACATCCATTTTGTCCACATCCATTTTATTATTTTTTTCTCCTTTTTTTTTCAAAAAAATTTTTTCTTTCTTCTTTTTTTTTTGGATATTTACTTATTCTAAAAAAAAAATTGGTTTTCATCATGAAAATGCTCCTCCGACCAGGGAGGCCCTGAAACTTTAAAATTTCCCATCTCTAAAATGCTCCTTCGACTAGGAAGGCCCTGAAACTTTAAAACTTTTCTCATCTGAAAGTGCTCCTTCGACTAAGAAGGCCCTGAAACTTTAAATTTTCTCCTCTCTTAAATGCTCCTTCGACTAGGAAGGTCCTGAAACTTTAAATTTTCTCCTCTCTTAAATGCTCCTTCGACTAGGAAGGCCCTGAAACTTTAAATTTTCTCCTCTCTTAAATGCTCCTTCGACTAGGAAGGCCCTGAAACTTTAAATTTTCCCCTCTCTTAAATGCTCCTTCGACTAGGAAGGCCCTGAAACTTTAAAATTTTCTCATATCTAAAATGCTCCTTCGACTAGGAAGGCCCTAAAACTTTAAATTCTCTCATCTCTTAAATGCTCCTTCGACTAGGAAGGCCCTGAAACTTTAAATTTTCTCATCTAAATGTGTTCAATTATGCTCAGAGGTTTTACGGATTGTACCTAGAGTATTTGATGAATCATGCCCGGAGGTCTTATAGATTGTACCTAGAGGTTCAATGAATCATGCCCGGAGGTCTTACAGATTGCACCCGGAGGTTTTAATGAATCATGCCCGGAGGTCTTATAGATTGTACCCAGGGGTTTTAATGAATCATGCCCGGAGGTCTTATAGATTGTACCCAGAGGCTTTGATCTTATCTCATCATTTCAATTCTATCTTCTAGATCATCTTATCATTCCAGTTTCTTCTTTTTGTTATTTTCTATCACATCTTTCAATCCCTTTTTCATTATCCCATCATAACCATACCTTTTTAGTTTCCTCTTCCTTTCCAAATTTTTAACATTTTTTTTCGTCACATCTGATTCCTAATCCTTCTCATATTTTCTGATTTTCTTTTTCTTCTTTTTTTTTATAAAATTTTTCAAAATTTTTGTCATCTAATCTTTCAAAACTTTTCATCCTATTGTCTTAACAAACAGTTCAAATTTTTTTCTTTTTTGGTGTAAAAATGCATATAATGAAATGTCATGCATGTCATGAATGCAATGCAAATGATAAATAATGCCTTACCAAGTCACATCATCAATCTACCATATCCCTCTCTTCAAAAATTTGTCATCCTTCAATCTTCTCTCTGCCTTATCATTCAATCTTTCAATGCCTCATCATTCTTCTTTCTTCAAATTTAGCAATCCTAAAATCATTTGCCCCATCATCATCGTTCATTCAGTCTTCTTCTTGCCCCACAATTCTTCTTTCTTTAAATTTAGCAATCATCACGCATTCAGTCTTCGCATTGCCCCATCATCATCATTCATTTAGTTTTCTTCTTGCCCCGCAATTCTTATCAACTTAAAATTCATCAATCCAAACAACAAAATTATCTCAAACTACTCACAAGAACACTTCACCACTTCTCATATCTTCAAGAAAATTCATGCTCTCATAACAACCAAAGATTGCCCCTAGAGTAGTCTTAAAAACATCATCACCACACTTGATTTCTTTAAAACAAGAACTTGCCCCCATAAAATCTCAAAACTCTCATTTTTCATTTCTTCAAGTTTCTTTTTTTTTTCTCCTTTTTTTCTTTTTTTTTGAAAATGGAAAATTGCCCCACATAATAACTTTCCAAGATAAAAACATTTGACATTTGAATCTCTTAAAAATTGGTGATTACTATTGAGAACAAATAGAATGAGTCACAACTTGATTTAATTGGATAAATGTGTTGATTTGGTGCATCAAGGATGTTTGGTTATCAAGAAAGGTTCTATTGATCAATGTCTCTTCATTTTGGCTCACAAATGAAACAAATTCTTTGAAAATCAAAATTCCTTTTGTACAAGTAACTTTCACAGAACACAATCCATTTTAACATTCTCTTAATTTGTTGATACGTGGACTTTAACAAGTGTCAAGACTAGCTGTGATGGCTCAAATTTCTGGGCAAGGATTCAAGTCTCAAATCAAATTTTCAAGGTGATGGCTTTTGATTTTCTCAAAAGGTCTTGATTGAAAGCATCACTCCTCTGGTTTTTTTTTCTTGTTATTGCCTTAGCATAGTCACAAACAATGGCCTTGAGTTGTTTCAAATTCGCTCTAGACTGCCCTTTCATGGGTTTTCACCCTAGAGCTTCATTCTCTTTTTTTCTTCTTGCTTTTTTTTTTATTATTCTACCATGCATTTGAGAATTCAAATTTCATTCCAAGCCAAATAATGATAATGGTTTCTCAAAGAAAAGCTTTTCAATACAAGCATCCCTATTTGATCAAAATGGACTTTTAGGCACGTAACGTAGGCCAAGGTTCAGGGTTTTCAAAGAATGGATAAATAGGCCCAAAATAAGTGTTTTCAAGGTTTATCAAACCAAGGATCATTTCTTCAATTGTGAACATCTGTCCTTCCCACTCTTCGAAGCATTTTCTTTTTCTTTTCTAACATTTTATTCTCATTCATTTCCTTCTTTTTTTTTCACATCCACCTTTTCATTTTTTCAATTTCTTGTTTTTTTTCATATTGATTTCCATCTTCACATATCCTTCTTCTCCTCACATTTGCCCCTTAACAAAGGCATCATTTTCTTGCATTTGACATAAGATCAATCATGAATGCTTCTAAAAACTCCTCTGATGTATTTGCCTCTCCAATGTGGAGGGTGATCCTTAGTCAAGGTTCATTTAGAAAGAAATCAATAGGCTCAAAAGGGGTAACAAGGGATAATTTCATTTCAGTGATAGGAATATGAAAGATGGCCATTTGTCATATCAAATGTTGACACTTCTATTGAGAACCAATCCTCAAGACGAAAATTTAGCTTTTGAAATCATTTGAATATCCCCCATGCATGGTTTCACAATCAATTTTTTCTTTTCTTTTCTTGTTTTGTTTTTTTCACTTCCTTTTTCTTCACTTCTTCTTCTTCTTTTTTTTCACAACTCATGCCCAAAATGTATCAACTCAACTTTATGAAGGCCTTTTGCAACACTTTTCATTATCATGGTTTAAAATAGGAAAAAGGATATCAATCAAATTAAGAATGGCCATTAAAAGATGATGAGGTTATCAAAAGCTTGGCTCTTTTAATCATTTTGCCTCAAGATATAGCAAAAGATGGTTTGAGTTAGAAAGTTCAAGTTATGAGAAAGAATTTTGGGTTGATGTGTTTGGGGCTCTTAGCTTAGCCTTAACATCTATCAAATTTCCAAATACAAAGTCCTTAAGAGAATGCTTCATGAATTGGTACTTCAAAACAATTCAAAAGTTTTGTAAATTCATCAATCATTTCATTGCTCATGAATTTCAAGCTTGTGTGTCTTTATGGATTCCAAGTTTTCACTGAATCGGAAAGTATACTGGAAATGTAATGGCTGGGTTTATTCATTCTCAATAACAATCACCAATTATTTTATTTCATCTACTTGGAAAGAAAAATATGAAAAGCTTTTCAAAACAACTTGATGCAAATTTCAGGAATCTTGAGAACATCTCACATCCACAAGTCACACCTAGGAAACTTGGCTTATGGAGAAGCAAACTTCCATTGTTCAATAAGCTCTTGAGTCAAGGCACTACTATTGATGAGTTCTTCAACCTTTTCCTTCAATTGCCAGCACTTTTCTGTTGAATGCCCAATTTCCCCCATGTGATATTCACATTTGCTATTTGGTTCATAACTCCTTGCTGCTAGGTTTGGAGCTGTTTTCAAAGGCGTAGGCACCAGATACTGGTTCTTTATTAGCAAAGGCAATAGTTTAGAAACTGAAATTGGCAATCTCTCTACACTGTTTCTTGGCCTTCTTAGATTGTTTGGTAGGGTGTAGAGTGATTGAAGACAAAAGTTAGGTTGAAAACCATTTTGAGGAATTGAGTGGTAAGGATATGGACAAAGGTGGTGGGTTTGTTGCATGGGGTATGGGTTATATAGGGTATAACTTTCATACTGCTTTTCATTAGTCACAGCTTGAACATCTTGACGCTCATTATTGAATGTTGCACCTCTCATTGTATTTGCCCATTCGATCTTCCCACTTTTTATAGCATATTTGATCATCTCACCAGAGAGTACCATATCTGCAAAGTTTTTGGTGACATTTCCAATCATTCTCTCATAGTATGGAGCCTTAAGTGTATTGACAAACAGAATTGTTGTCTCTTTCTCCGTAAGGGGAGGCTGAACCTGAGCAGCAATGTCTCGCCATCTCTGAGCATATTCTCTAAAGCTTTCGGTAGCCCTCTTTTCCATATTTTGTAAGAACAATCGATCTGGTGCCATATCCTTTGCATGTTGATATTGAACTATGAAGGCCCTCGCAAGATCCTTCCACGAATGGATGTGTCCTCTATCTAATTGGACATACCACCTTGCTACGGACCCAATAAAGCTATCTTGAAAACAGTGGACTAGCAACTTTTCATTGTGAGTATGCCCTGCCATTTTTCGACAAAACATTGTAATATGGGCTAATGGGCATTTAGTTCCATCATATTTTTCAAAGTTTGGGACTTTGAATTTTGCGGGTAACACCAAATCAGGAACTAAACTCAGTTTCTCCACATCAATGTTTCCATAAATAGTGCTCCCTTCGATGGCCCTCAGTCTCTCCTCTAACATATCACACATACGATGCATCCCCTCATGAGAACCTAGTTCAATCGCTTCCCTCTTAAACTTCTCTTGCTTGATGGGGTCCCCCATTTGTGGCTCCACTCTAATGTTAGCGTCTTCATCAACTCCCTTCCCTTTTGCCAAGCTCATCATCATCTCCATCATCTTGGCCATTTGTTCCTTAGTCTCTTCTTGGGCTCTGACAATCTCTTGTTGCACCTTTTCAATTCCATCAATTCGTGCCAATTGCTCATTCTCCATTACTCTTGTTCGCAAACAAGTATCGTGTGGGTGACTGGCAATTTTGATGGTCGAGCTATCTTCTTACCTTTATTCCCATAGTCTAAGTCAAGATGCCATGATATGCATATACAAACCTATGCATGGGATGCATGCTCAATTTATGTATGACCAAAAATATCTAGATGTATAGCTGCAATGTTGAAATTGACATGTCATGCATTGTAAAATCAAATAGATGCATGTCGTAATGAACCATTTTGTCTCCTAATTTATTTTTTTTATTTTTTTGAAAAAGAATATTCTTTTGTGTGTCCTAGCTATAGGTTATTTCTACACATTAAGTTGGCATGGCTTTGTCTAAAGTTGGGCCTCTTAAGTCTTATTACATGCTGGGCTTTGGGTAATTTAAACTTCTAAAAGTTCCCCGATTGCTCCTCACTATCATCCACAAGGACTAATAAGGCACCCCAATCCTCACCCATTACAGGCTTTAAATGGAAAAGGTTCAATCTGAGTGGGAGTATTTCACTGGCCTATGTGGAGGTTACCACCTCACGAAGGCAAAGCTACTTTACTTCCTCCTAAAAAAGGATAAGCCCGGGTCGAGGGCTAATGCATGCACATGTAAGTGAAGTGTGTGTATTAAATGTCTTATGAAATTTAAAGCTTTTAGACAAGATTTTGATACCTTAGACTTCCTAATGGCCTGACTCTCTAATGTCCCCAGTGGAGTCGCCAAACTGTCATAACGTATGTTTGACGAGAAAATTTAAAGTTTCAGGGCCTTCCTAGTCGAAGGAGCACTTTCAGACGAGAAAATTTAAAGTTTCAGGGCCTTCCTAGTCGAAGGAGCATTTTGAAGATGAGAAAATTTTTAAAGTTTCAGGGTCTTCCTAATCGAAGGAGCATTTTGAAGATGAGAAAATTTTGAAAGTTTCAGGGCCTTCCTAGTCGAAGGAGCATTTTTGAGATGAGAAATTTTAATTTTTAAAGTTTCAGGGCCTTCCTAGCCGAAGGAGCATTTAAGAGAGGAGAAAATTTAAAGTTTCAGGGCCTTCCTAGTCGAAGGAGCATTTAAGAGAGGAGAAAATTTAAAGTTTCAGGGCCTTCCTAATCGAAGGAGCACTTTCAAATGAGAAAAGTTTTAAAGTTTCAGGGCCTTCCTAGTCGAAGGAGCATTTTAGAGATGGGAAATTTTAAAGTTTCAGGGCCTCCCTGGTCAGAGGAGCATTTTCATGATGAAAACCAATTTTTTTTTTAGAATAAGTAAATATCCAAAAAAAAAGAAGAAAGAAAATTTTTTTTGAAAAAAAAAAGGAGAAAAAAAATAATAAAATGGATGCGGACAAAATGGATGTCTATGTCTTTGCACAATTACTATTTCATAGCAAATGTACAAAGAGGGGCAACTGTAGACACCCCATTTTGTCCGGGGTCTTTTAATGTTATTGGGCCTATTGGATTTGATAATTAGAAGATGAATTTAATTTTTTTGTATTACTATCTTGTTTATTATTAAAAAAATAAAAAAATAAAAAATAATAATAAAAAATAAAAATGAAAAAATAGAACAAAAATAATAAGAAATAAAGTGATCAAAGAAGGAAAACTTGACAAAATAAAAAAAATAAAAAATCAGAATCTTAAAACAAAAGCAAAGCCAAAAATTTAAAAATCAAAATCAATGAGTGAATCAAGTGAGAATCAATAAAGATACAAGTCAAACTCAAATTTGTGCATGGATGGAAAGGAAATAAAATGGGTTTTATTACCCGTATCAAGGAAAGGAAAGAAAATTAAATAAAAAGAGACAAACACATATATTAAAGGGAGAGAATTAGGGTTAAAAGGGGGACAACACAGAAAAGCGAAAGCCGAGAAAACCTAAAAAAAAAGAGAGAAAAAGATACAGCAAAAAGAAAACGGGAGGAGGGTTTTCTAGATCACATGAACACTTCTGTTTCGCTGCCATACCGGCGGATCTGCCCTCTCCATTCCTCCTGTCCTATTGCTGCTTCATCGTGGTTGCAGGCATCACCAATCCCAGCATTGCTCCACCTGCTACTACCTTGCGTGCTGCCTTTCTTTTGTTGAACTTTTAACATGAATAACAGGATAAAAAGAAAGCAAAAAGAAAGGGGTTGAAAAAGCTTGCTGGGGGCTGGCTAGGTTTGGAAAGAGACTACTGCACGACTTTTACACAGAGAAGGGGAGGCTGGTGACAGTAGCTCTTCTTCAACCGTTTACTGCATTTTTTTGTTCTTGGTTGTTGAATGTTGCTGCAAGAGGAGGCTGACTAGGTGACAACCTGTTTGGTTTTCTTTTGCTGCGTTCATACTCTGTTTTAAGTTTCATTTTGCTAGCCATTTAAAGCAGTTGGTCGAGATGAAGACGCATGATGCGTTACAGTCTACTGGCGTGAGCTGCGTGTAAGCAATGATCGGGCTGAAGCAAAACCGACGCCAAGTGGAACAGCTACCGAACGTGGAGGAGCAGGAAGCTTCACGTGCAGGCTGCTGCGTGTAGCACAATAAGGAGCTTAGAGCAGAATAGCGAAGCAAGAGGTGGCATGGGTTGGTGAAGCTGGTATACGTGCATGGCTGCTGTCTTTTCGGGTGTAGCTAGTCACTGCTGCACCGATCCAATTTGCCACGCCATCTTCTTGCTGCATCCAAGCTGCTACCTGTAAGAAGAGGAAACACAGAGAAGCTTTGAGGAAGAAACAGGAAACTGAGACAAAAGAATAAAGAAAAGAAAGAAAAGAAAAACAAGGAAAGGCAATACGTGCAGGTATGTGTATATATATGTTTGTGTATATAAAACTAATGAATAAATTAATAATTTATTTAACTTATTAAATTGGTAAACATTTGCATGATATTTCAATATATTGACCACTTGACACTAATATTTAACTTAATGTGGTTGTTTTAATTGTATAGGATAATGTATAATATGGGTTTTAATAATTGACATGATAATTTAATTTGTGGTTAAAAATAATTTATGTTAGTTAATTAATTTAATAACGATTTAATGGTTTAATATGAATTAGTTAATTGTGTATTTATTTGCATGACTTGCATAATATGATTTGATTTACTTTGCATGATTTAATTACTTTGATAACATTTGATTAATATACATGTGTCGAATAAATAATTTGTAAGTTGATATGATTTGTTTAGTTTAATTTGTATGATATATTTTATTTTTTTACATATACAGTATGATAAATATTAGATAAACAAAATAATATAAAAAAAATAAATTGAATTAGAGGAAAAATGCAAGTAAGAAATAAAAATAGAATAAAGATAGAATAAAATAATAAAAAAATACGAATATTCCGACGAGGGAACTCTGAGAGGATTGCGATCGAGTAATACTTTCAGAGATCTTGAGGTGAGGAGGTCCATTCTAAGTCTTACCAGCTTGATGGAAGATCTAAAAGGCATTTCCGATATTTAAAACTCAAATTTATTAAAAAGATTGAAATAAGAATTAATTAAAAGTAACTGCAATTAAAAGAATTAATAATCAAATTAGAAATTAAGAATTATAGAAATTAATATATTTAGAAATAAAATAGAATAGAATAATACAACGACAAATAATCCGATGACGGAATTCTAAAGGGACTGCGCTTGAGTAGTACTTTTATATGTCTTGAGGTGAGGAGAGTTCTTTTAAGTCTTGCCAGCCTGATGGAAGATTTAAATGACATTTCCAAGGTTTAATAAATTAACTTATGAAAATAAAATTAAATTAGATAAAAGAATAGTAAATTAAAATTAAATTTATTATAATAAAGAATAAAATCAAATTAATAAATTAGAACTAAAATTAGGAAAGAATTAAAATAAATAGAAATTAAATTAACTTAAATATTTTAATAAATGTGAATTATTCCGAGGATGGAATTTAAAAAGAATTGCGCTTGAGTAATTTCTTTAAAAATTCCTGAGGTGAGAAAGGTTCTTTAAGGTCTTACCAGCTCGATGGATGGTCTTTAAGAAAATCTTCAATATCAAATAATTCATGTTTATTTAAAGATATAAAAATATATGAAATAATAATTTATATAAGAAAATAACAACAATAGAGTAAAATAAGATAAAATAAGGAATGGAAATTGGATAGGAGTCAAAATAGGGTTTGCATAAAATATCTAAACAAGCCGACGACGGAGCCTCTTCAAGAAAGGCGATTGGTCCTACTTGAATACTCTCGAGGTGAGAAAATTTTTTAAGTTGTCCAACCAGCTTGATGGAGGAGACTTAAAAAATTCTTCAATATTTAATTATATCGAAATTAAAGTAAAAGGCAAAATTAAGATAACCTTAGATTATTTGGTACCATTTTAGGATGGGCGTTGTGAGGGTGCTAATCCTTCCTCACACGTAACCGTACTCTCGAACTTAGAACTCTTAACGTAGACCAAGCCTCATCCTTAGTTTGAATAGGTGACCAATCACACCTAGGTTAGAATGGTTGGTAGCGACTCCATATCTTTGTGTCTGGCTATTAGGTTTCCCCCAAAGCCTGATACGTTACGACACTGTACAATAAACAGTTTTCAGTAAACTCATTTAGTAAACAGTAATTAATAGGTTGAGACTAGGCATCACCTTAAATCATGTCATGCTATCATCGTTCCCGAAGGAACACAGTAATCATCCCCACTAAGATACAATGTAGATCTATGGCCATAATCTATAAGTGGTCCACGGTGTACACTTGCCAGGTGACTCCGAGACCGCTGATGACTGGCAGGTCTATCAGCCACTTAAACAATAACAATATCACAGTAAAGCGTGAATCTCGGGGCCTAAAGTCTCAAAATCCCTTTATTTCTCATAAAATACTTTTAAGGAAATTATATAATTTATTCATTTATTTAAATAAATACTATCCAAAAAGGTATTTATTCTCTATTTCCACAATCAGTAAAACAGTCGATAAATATTCATGTATCAAGTGAGAAAATCAATAAATATTCATTTTGAATATTTAATCTCATATAGGATATAATTTAATTCCCACTTTAGTAAGGTTTAAAAATGAATATTCTCGCCCCCATAGCTTGTTTACAAAAAGGGGTACTAGTTTGCCCATAAAATGCACTAGAGCTCGCCCACCTACATAAAAGACCTTAGCTCGCCTAATAAAAGTGCATTGGAGCTCGCTTGTCATAGCTTGCCTATGACGGCCTGTGATAACCGTAAATTTCGACTTCCAGTAAATAGAAATCAATATATTAATTTGGAATAAATAGTTATTTTGGAACTCTTGGAAGAATTAAGTAAATTGATGGACTTAAGATTTTTGGCAATGGGATTTGGATTAAAGTATTTTGATAAAGTATATGGGGATTTATTCGAATAAGCGATTGTTAAGTTCTAAGAGATTGATTATATTAAATGTCAAGGAACTTGAAATTTAAGCAAATAAACAAATACATATATAATATGATTTAAGAAGGAAGAAATATATAAGTGAGGAAATACATATAAGTGAATACAAATATATAGATGTATATGGATATACATAGGTTTAAAATAAAATAATAATGCAAATATCCATGTACATAAATATATAAATAATATATATCACTATATATATAAGCATTAGGCAAATATATATAATATAAAAAAAAAAAAGAGAAAAGGAGGGAAAATCCGAATGGCTTCCTTAGGAAGCCATCGGTTCCGTACTCCCACTAACTTGGGAGCAACAAAAATGAAGAAAAGGGGCAAAAGCTCTCTGCCAAGATTAAGAATCAGGGGAAGAGAAAAGAAAAACCAAAGGAAAAGAAAAGAGATTGCAGCCATTCGATGAAGAGAGGCGTGAAAGAGGTTGAAGAACGAAGTAGCAAGGGAGCCGTTTTGCTCTCAACATCATTTCCATCTGATTAGAAGAGCAAACCAAGAAGAGAGAGAGAGAGATCGTGAGAGAGACACTAGAGGTTGCAAGAGCTGATGCGCACTAAGAAGGAAGAAGAAGAGAGCAGGTCGATGGTGTTGCAGCTGCTGTTTCAGAGTAGAAACAAGGGAACAACAATTCGGTTCTTAGTGGTTGAAGCAGTAGCATCGTGCGAGGAAGAAAACCTGCAGGGAAGAGGTGCTACAGTGCTAGCTTTTAAGTTTTAAACAAGTCTGTATATAGCCTAAAAACAGGGGTTGCATAAGAGTCTTGTAGAGGCTGTGATCAGGACCAAAATAGTGAGTTTAAGAAACTGTTTGGTGTGATTCAAGGCTGGCATTGCAAGGCTATTTGAAAAAAAATATGAAGAAAAGAAACAGTAGCTGGGTTTAGTGAAGTGGTTGTTAAAGTGGTGTTTGAGCATTGTACAAGTAGTAAATAAGTTGAAAGGGAGTTATCAGTCGAGCCACGTTGGAGGCATTTATTTCTCTCGGCTGTTAATGGAAACAGCAAATAGTGGAAAGAAAGAAAGAAAAAAAAAACTGGTGCTGAACAGAGGCGACATTTAAGGTCAAAAACAAGGGTCTACGTGTGGTGTTTTGGTACTGGATGGAGTATCAAAACAAGAGAGATTTTGCTGGAACAAAAACTACTAGGGATAGGTTCGAGAAAGGGATAATAGGGGCTAAGGTAGAGGTAAAAAAAGGCTGCTACATTTTGGAGAAATTAGCAGCATAGCAGCATTAAGTCATGAAGAGCTGAGTAGTAGGGATTCTCGCCAAGGTTGTTTCAAGCAGGAACTTTGGTAGTTGTGTTGAGCTATTGTAGGCCAAAGAAACCTGCTGATTTGGAGGTAAAGATAGCAACTGTCGAGAGGTAAGGTTGGTTAATGTCGGAGTTATTTAAGTTTAAATTAAGGAATTTATTCAATGAAATGAACGATGATGATTTAAGACTGATTTTATATATGTGTAGAGGCTCTTTGAAAGCACCAACTGTAAGGCTTTAGCCGAGAAAGTGGCTGCAATTTTATGATGTCCATAACAGTTTCCAAAACAAAAAAGATTAAGCTGCATTAGAGGCTATCGGTTTTGGCTAATAACAAAAGGTAAGAACTTGATTTTGTTATAGATTTTTAAATGATGAATGCAGAGTGAAACAAGGAGGTTAAAATATAATCTTTAATGTAGGTGTGAGTAAGGAAAGAACATGTAAGGAAGTAAGGAGTAAGTGGCAGCCAAGATAAAGTTACAATGTAATGCACTTAAGGAAGAATTTAAAATATAAATTTCCTTAAGGTGATTCAAAAATATAAATTATTGAATTTTATGCTTTGATGTAGGAAGAAATGATACAAAGTAGGGGACACTTAGTAACCTAAATTAAAGACTAAAGGAAAAGGAATAAAGGGGTGATAGAAAGACAATCGAGAAGAACAAAGGTGCCGTAGCTATACTCGTGCTACACATTAAGTTAAGAGATATATATATATCGGAACTTAAGAGATATTGAATGGTATTTAAAATCAACTGCCTTGTGGTTATATAAACTGTATTTTCTTGTAGGAGGTTTTAAGTAAATATAAGCCGTTATGCTATCGGACTTTTATGAAAATAATGGTTTTATGATTTAAGCTTAGTTTAAGCAACCATTTGAAAATGACAAATTATCCGGCAGGTTTATTTCGAAAACGGTTAAATCTTACGACTTTGATTTGTTTATAAGGCTTTCAGCCCAGATATTAATCTCAAAGAAATTATCAACCTATGGTATTGTTTTGAAGATATTATGAGTATGTATGATTTATATGCTTTTGAAAGAAATGTATATGACTTTTGTTATGAACCTTCCTAAAGCTCGAAAAATACTATTTCGTATTTCGAAAGATATATGTATAAAATGTTTTGAGACATGACTAACTAAAGTCAGTACAGTATTGTTTTGAAACTACTGTGTGTGATCTTGATTCTGCTCGCAGTAGGTATTTATATTCGGACTACTATGTGTGGCCTTGAATCAGTCCGCAGTAGGAACTATATGTATGGAAATGTTTTGAGACATGACTAACAATCACTGCAGTAATGTTTTGGACTATTGTGTGACCCTGATCCAATCCACAGTAGGTAATGTTTTGGGCTACTGTGTGATCCTGATCCAATCTACAGTAGAGTTTCTATTGCTGTGTTACCTTGATCCAGTACACAGCGGGCCCAGTTGACACCTGATCAGTGCTCACTATGGACCCCCTCTAGACTATGGCCATATGTCAATTTGAACTGCTTGATTATTGCTTAGTCGTTATGTCTCAAGCTTAGTATGTATATGCTTTTCCATGCTTATCTTCGTATATGATTTCCAAATGTATGATATTTGGATTCTGAAACCGATAAGAATTTGATTTGATGATCCGTATTGAAACTGAATGTGATAAGCACGGATATTTCGGATTATGTTCAGAATTCAGTTGTTTATGTTTTGGTTTAAAGGAAATGTTTTCTGATGCATTGCATATGCATGATTTGATTTCCGAATGGTATGAAATACGGTATTTGAGTTTTAATAAATATTTTTGAAACTTGCATATAGAAATTCGGTATCTGTTTCTTATATATATTTCTTATTGGGTTTTCCAAAAAGCTCACCCCCTCTCCACCTTCCAGATTATTTGTAGTAGGTGCTTTGTACTTGTGGTTTAAGCAAGTCCTTTGAGGCTTTTGTACCACTCTTGAAGGTATGTGATGTACATTATTCTCTTTTATATTCAGACTTCTATATTCAGTACTTTTATAATATGGGGATGTAATTAAAGGAAGTATAGAATATAATTATGGTTTATAACAATGCATGCAACTTGGGTAGAGATATATTTAATGAAGTAGAATGATTTAAAAGTGTAAATGCATGCTTAGTGAGAGAATTTGACTGAAACCTAAGATAATTAAAAGATATTGACTTTGCTAGTATAAAGTTAGCTTAAGAATTGATTGGTGACCTACGTACAGCCCAACCAAGTAAGTGAATAAAGAAAAAATTAGATTCGTATTTTTGATAAAAATGATCGTTACAAAAGTTGATATCAGAGTAAGGTTGGTCTAATGTACGTTAGTGTCGATAGGTCAGGAAATGTTTACATCCATTAAGTATTGTATATGTCTAAATATTTACTGTACATTTTTGTTTAAATTGGCACTGAATATGTTTATTATATATGGATAAATTATAACTTTTCCCTACCTAAACCGTATATGATATGACTTGATAAGTAATGAAGTGGTAAACGTTATTTATTCGGTTTTGAATATATTGAAGTGATATGAATAGAGGCATAATGGTCCATGTGATTTAAAGATTAATGCAATGTATTTTTCAAGACTCATGAATAGGGAATGACATTGTGTTTGGTAGAGATGATAATGCTATAACCTAGCATAGTTGGCCTAAGGTAGGTTATGCAATGATCTGAAATGATCGATTAGAATACGTTTTGCTTTGAAAGAGATAAAATTATTGTATTTTATATGATCGATGCAGAAATAGGTAATGATTGAAAGATGCAAGAGGACTTTGTTAATATGGAATTGTAGGAACATATGTTGGGTACTCTAAGGCTTTTGATGGAACAATGATAAAAAATTTATGCTAAGATAAGGATAAGAGACTATGAAAATTGTGGAATGAAGGTTGGATACATGAGAATTGTGTTGGAATATAAATTTGAGTTATGATAATATATCCTGAGAATAGTATGTGATGAATATGCTTAATTGCATATTGAACTCATTTACGCAAACTGCGAATCTTAAGGATTTCAACACATGCCTCGATGTAACGTTTAGACATATTTCGCATAAGCTTTGAGCTTTTGGAATTGTTTGGTTTTGATTATGCATGGATTTATAAGGTAATGTATTTGGAAATCTTAAATATGTAGGCTATTTTGAATGACTAGAAAGAAATCAAACTGTGCATTGAGCTTTTGTTTATAGAGCCATTCGAACCTAAAGTCTTATGATGACATTATTTTCCTATGAAGAGAGTATAAGATTTGATCAAATACGTGATCTGACTTTTATTTTGAGAACTATATGAAACTTGGGATTGCGATTTTAATCTATGAAACTTGAGTTTTGAGGATTAGGCATCCTTGATGAGCTTTAGTAGAGTCTCAACACCTGGTGTATTTTGATTATGCTTATTGGACTTTGACCAATAGGGTTTTGAAACCATCTACAATAGTAGCAAGAAACTGTTATTTGAATATATTCATCGTGCAAAAAAATATAATAATAAAAAAATTGATTGAACAATGTGATTTTGTGAACTTTGTGAATTTTGAAAAGTCCTTGGTCTTCAACCTGTGCTAATAGAGAAGCTTTTAGTAGAGCTGATATTGAATATGATTGATTATAGAAATTATGAATCTTTGAGTATTACTGGAGACCTTTAAAGAATATCAAGTAAGATGGTAAATTGATTTTAAGGTTTGGATTTTGGGAGATAAGATATTCAAGATCATCTTGAAATGACATTGATCTTAGCTTAACTTGAGGGTTATGGATTTGTAAAATGATATATGTTTGTAATGTATAAACTAATGAGATACACATGATTTGTGAATTGATTGAATATTGAGATTTAAGGTCTAATGTAAAATAAATTTGATTTGTGGATAAATGGTAAAATATGAATTAGATTTAGAATTTCCCCAATTAGGAATAAAAAGGATAAGGTTTTGAGGTCCAAAGCGATTTCAAAGAAAAAAAATAAATACTCTTTAAAACTCTCCGCTAGTAGAGTTGAGATTGAATACGATATGCTGAAAAGGTGAATCTCTAAAGGAATGATGGAGACGCTAGAACACATCGTACAAAATGGCTCTTAATGTAGAAAATTGGTATTTAATAGGCTAACATTTTGAATATCCTATTATGACGATGATTGTACCTTTATTGAAGCTTTCTAATTGACAAGAGGATATGCGTTGCAAAGTGAGAAATGGTATGGTATATTCAATTTGTAGAGTGCTTGAATATTTGAACTTTGAAGTAATTATAATCTTTGGATAAGTAATAATGCATAAATTGACCTTGAAGTTTATCAAACTTATTATGTAAAGGATTTAAAGTAAAGGTGTGAGATAAGTATTTAGTAGCAGGTTCGATACCCTTTAATGTGTATGATTTTGATGTATCATTAGGCTTGGAATGGTTAGCTAACAATTATGCTAGCTTATACTGGAATAGGAGAGTTTAACTTTCTCCCCACGTGAAAGTTTGTATTAAGTTTTGGAAATGATAAATAGAGTAATTTTGGGACAAGATACTCAAGATCATCTTGTTATGATAATTAATATCCATGCAAGACGATGAGTTCTAAAGTGATTAGATGCAATGTGTGAAATAATTAGATGCACCTGAAATGAGTATTGATTGAATAGTTGAATTTGTGAGATCAATATGAAGTAGATATGATTTTCAAGACAAACTGTAATATATGAATTAAGATTTGAGATTGGAGAATTGACAAAGTTCTTATCACTTGGGAATAAAGAATATAATAAAGAAAAGCATCCATTCATGTTTAAGTAACTTCGAAAAATTTGAAGGACCAAATTTTCTATGGTAGGGAGGATGTGATAACCGTAAATTTCGACTTCTAGTAAATAGAAATCAATATATTAATTTGGAATAAATAGTTGTTTTGGAACTCTTGGAAGAATTAAGTAAATTGATGGACTTAAGATTTTCGGCAATGGGATTTGGATTAAAGTATTTTGATAAAGTATATGGGGATTTATTCGAATAAGCGATTGTTAAATTCTAAGAGATTGATTATATTAAATGTCAAGGAACTTGAAATTTAAGCAAATAAACATATACATATATAATATGATTTAAGAAGGAAGAAATATATAAGTGAGGAAATACATATAAGTGAATACAAAAATATACATGTATATAGATATACATAGGTTTAAAATAAAATAAAATAATAATGCAAATATCCATGTACATAAATATATAAATAATATATATCACTATATATATAAGCATTAGGCAAATATATATATCATATTTAAAAAAAAAAGAGAAAAGGAGGGAAAAACCGAATGGCTTTCTTAGGAAGCCATCGGTTCCATACTCCCACTAACTTGGGAGCAACAAAAATGAAGAAAAGGGGCAGAAGTTCTCTGCCAAGATTAAGAATCAGGGGAAGAGAAAAGAAAAACCAAAGGAAAAGAAAGAGATTGCAGCCATTCGATGAAGAGAGGCATGAAAGAGGCTGAAGAACGAAGTAGCAAGGGAGTCGTTTTGCTCTCAACATCATTTCCCATCTGATTAGAAGAGCAAACTGAGAAGAGAGAGAAATCGTGAGAGAGAGAGTAGAGGTTGCAAAAGCTGATACAAACTAAGAAGGAAGAAGAAGAGAGCAGGTCGATGGTGTTGCAGCTGCTGTTTCAGAGTAGAAACAAGGGAACAACAACTGGGTTCTTAGTGGTTGAAGCAGTAGCAGCGTGCGAGGAAGAAAACCTGCAAGGAAGAGGTGCTACAGTGCTAGCTTTTGAGGTTTAAACAAGTCGTATATAGCCTAAAAACAAGGGTAGCATAAGAGTCTTGTAGAGGCTATGATCAGGACCAAATAGTGAGTTTAAGAAGTTGTTTGGTGCGATTGAAGCTGGGATTGCAAGGCTGTTTGCAAAAAAAATATGAAGAAAAGAAACAGTAGCTGGGTTTAGTGAAATGGTTGTTAAAGTGGTGTTTGAGCATTGTACAAGTAGTAAATACGATGAAAGGGAGTTATCAGTCGAGCCACATTGGAGGCATTTATTTCTCTCGGCTGTTAATGGAAACAGCAAATAGTGGAAAGAAAGAAAGAAAAAAAAACTGGTGCTGAACAGAGGCAACATTTGAGGTCAAAAACAAAGGTCTATGTGTGGTGTTTTGGTACTGGATGGAGTATCAAAACAAGAGAGATTTTGCTGGAACAAAAACTACCAGGGATAGGTTCGAGAAAGGGATAATAGGGGCTAAGGTAGAGGTTAAAAAGGGCTGCTGCATTTTGGAGAAATTAGCAGCATTAAGTCATGAAGAGTTGAGTAGTAGGGATTCTTGCCAAGGTTGTTTCAAGCAGGAACTTTGGTGGTTGTGTTGAGCTATTGTAGGCCAAAGAAACTTGCTGATTTGGAGGTAAAGATAGCAACTGTCGAGAGGTAAGGTTGGTTAATATCTGAGTTATTTCAGTTTAAATTAAGGAATTTATTCAATGAAATGAACGATGATGATTTAAGACTGATTTTATATATGTGTAGAGGCTCTTTGAAAGCACCAACTGTAAGGCTCTAACCAAGAAAGTAGTTGCAATTTTATGAAGTCCATAACAGTTTCCAAAACAGAAAAGATTAAGCTGCATTAGAGGCTATCGGTTTTGGCTAATAACAAAAGGTAAGAACTTGATTTTGTTATATATTTTTAAATGATGAATGTAGAGTGATACAAAGTAGGGGACACTTAGTAACCTAAATTAAAGACTAAAGGAAAAGGAATCAAGGGGTGATAGAAAGACAATCGAGAAGAACAAGGGTGCCGTAGCTATACTCGTGCTACACATTGAGGTAAGAGATATATATCGTAACGTAAGAGATACTGAATGCTATTTAAAATCAACTGCCTCGTGGTTATATAAACTGTATTTTTTTGCATGGGGTTTTAAGAAAATATAAGCCATTATGCTGCCGGACTTTTATGAAAATAATGGTTTTATGATTTAAGCTTAGTTTAAGCAACTATTTGAAAATGACAAATTATCCGGCAGGTTTATTTTAAAAACGGTTAAATCTTACGACTTTGATTTGTTTATAAGACTTTCAACCCATATATTAATCTCAAAGAAATTATCAACCTATGGTATTGTTTTGAAGATATTATGAGTATGTATGATTTATATGCTTTTGAAAGAAATGTATAGACTTTTGTTATGAACTTTCCTAAAGCTCGAAAAATACTATTTCGGATTTCAAAAGATATATGTATAAAATGTTTTGAGACATTATTAACTAAAGTCAGTACAGTATTGTTTTGAAACTACTGTTTGAGATTTTGATTCTGCCCGCAGTAGGTATTTATATTCGAAATATTGTGTGTGGCCTTGAATCAGTCCGCAGTAGGAACTATATGTGTGGAAATGTTTTGAGACATGACTAACAATCGCTGCAGTAATGTATTGGACTATTATGTGACCCTGATCCAATCCACAGTAGGTAATGTTTTGGGCTACTGTATGATCCTGATCCAGTCTACAGTAGAGTTCCTATTACTGTGTGACCTTGATCCAGTACACAGCGGGCCTAGTTGACACTTGATCAGTGCTCACTGTGGACCCCCTCTAGACTATGGCCATATGTCAATTTGAACTGCTTGATTATTGCTCAGTTGTTATGTCTCAAGCTTAGTATGTATATGTTTTTTCGTGCTTATCTTCGTATATGATTTCTAAATGTATGATATTTGGATTCTGAAACCGATAAGAATTTGATTTGATGATCCGTATTGAAACTGAATGTGATAAGCACGTATATTTCGGATTATGTTCAGAATTCAGTTGTTTATGTTTTGGTTTAAAGGAAATGTTTTCTGATGCATTGCATATGCATGATTTGATTTCCGAATGGTATGAAATACGATATACGAGCTTTAATAAATATTTTCAAAACTTGCATATAGAAATTCGGTATCTGTTTCTTATATATATTTCTTATTAGGCTTTCCAAAAAGCTCACCCCCCCTCTCCTCCTTCCAGATTATTTGCAGTAGGTGCTTTGTACGTGAGGTTTAAGCAAGTTCTTCAAGGGTTTTGTATTACTCTTGAAGGTATGTGATGTACAGTATTTTCTTTTATATTCAGACTTCTATATTCAGTACTTTTATAGTATGGGGATGTAATTAAAGGAAGTATAGAATATAATTATGGTTTATAACAATGCATGCAACTTGGGTAGAGATATATTTAATGAAGTAAAGTGATTTAAAAGTGTAAATGCATGCTTAGTGAGAGAATTTGACTAGGACTTAAGATAATTAAAAGATATTAACTTAGCTATTATAAAGTTAGCTTAAGAATTGATTGGTGACACTACGTACAGCCCAACCAAGTAAGTGAATAAAGGAAAAATTAGATTCGTATTTTTAATAAAAAGGGTCGTTACACGACCAAATAGAGCTCGCCTATTTGAAAGCACTCGCAAGGTTTTAAAAGCATTTGGCTTGTTTGGGCGAGGTAAGTTTAGTAAAACGTGGAGCAACAACTTTATAGTATAAAGATCGACTTATCAATCCAAATTTTGCATGCTTTCAAATCAGATCATGCTTCCAATATTTTCATAGAATTCGGCTCAAGAAAACATGCAATTCATTATATCCAAACAACTCACACACTTCCCCCTTACCGGTCTTATGAAGTTGAGCTTCCCGGTTGTGTTTACCGAATTTCTTAGCTCCCGGTTGCAAATAAATTTATTAAAATTCATCAATATCCTTCTTCTTAATTTCTATAATCATCTTCATACAGCTTCCAGTCAAGTTTCTTCATTGTTCTCATTTATACTAATTTCACATCTTGCTCTAATTCCCTCTTCTAATGAAGCTTAACTGAATAAGTCTATAACCATGATTATCATATTAAGAAACACGTAAATCCATCATTTAGTATCAAGAAAACCTTAGAATTATTGAACTTACCTTAACCGAATTTCACCTCCAACCCAGAATGATTTCCTGCCTCACGTCAGCCTCACCTTGCTTGTTTCTTAATGGGTTTTAAGATGGATGTAAAGCCTATGAAGAAGGTTAGATGGTCATCTAGGAATATGATGAAGTCCTACTAAGGATTCAAGGAAGAAACGGAAGGAACCAAGCTGAATAACCCTTAAACAGATTACTCGTAGATTAGCAGGGAAAGTTAGCGAAGAGAAGAGAATTACGCGGCAGTCTAATCCCGTTAGTCTCCTATATAGCCATGTTAGCCAATAGAATTTCACCACATATTTACCTACCCCATCTCCTCATCATTACCCTGTCTTATTAAGCAATAAAATCTGGAGAAAAACTGCAGTAAAAAGGAAAGGCGGGAGTGGAAAATTTGCTGCACATTTTTTACTTATTTTCGTCCTCTGTTTGCAGTCTCCAGCCAATAGACTTTAATCACATGTTTAGCATTAAATTCCTTATCCTTTAAGTATTATTTCTCTTGTCTTTTATGCCATAGCAATCTGCTTTTAACTTTTCTTTCGGTCATTAAACCGTGTGGCACCATAGCAGCAAAGAATTGGCGTGCAGATCCAAATTACTATCTATCCAAGGTGAATCCATGCCTATTCTAGGCAAGCATGTCACTTTGGCGATCATCTTATGGCCTTACTCGCCTTCTTGGCGTTTATCTATGCCTATATCTGGTCGACCTTTTACTTATCCTTGGCAGCTATTCACCTCAATCCATTTTAGGCGATCATGAAACTCGAGTGATCTTCTACTCAATGTATTGGGCGATCATGAAGTTTAGGCGATCTCCGTTTCAGTCCGTTTGAGCGTTCATGAAATTTGGGCGATCATCTTAGCCCTCACCCCATTCGGGCGACCAATTTAATTATCCTATTTAGTGAAAATATTTATTGACTATTTATCATTTTTATCCAAAACTCGCCATCATCTTTTGGGCAAACATCTCCATTACTTAGCTTGCCTGTTTGGAGGGCATCATATTTTGCCTTGCTCGCCTATTGTGCGAGCATCAAAATGCTTTGCCTGCCTCTTGGGCGAACAGCTTGGATTGTGTCTCTCGCCTATCTATTTTTCCATAAAGTGTTTCAAGTAGAGATTCATATTCATTATTTATTTAATTTTCACTAAATATTGTATTTCATCTATCACACTTTACAAAATCTAGTGTACAATATTATAAAATCAGATCTCACACTCAACCACCAATGTAATACACTCATGCATCTTCTTAATTTATTATAGGGGTGGAATATATTTAAGATAATCATGAGAGAGATAGGTATTCATTCTTAGAAAATAACACGAAGTCATGAAAAAAGAAAATCAATGTGGTAGCTATTTAGGACGGGGATTTCAATATCCATTTAACAAATATTTTGACAATTTTAATCAAGTTAATTTAAAATTCATTTCCAAAAGCTTACTCCTATTGCTATGTTCCTTCATGTATGATTTGCTAATCTTGCTCCTGTATCAAAACTTTTGATACTGATATTTTCCTAAGCCGTCATTTTAGATTTTTAACTTAGGTGCCCATCCTTTGATTTAGACTTAGCTTTTCAAGTTTTCAATCTGAGTCCTCCTTTTTTTCTTTTCATTTCACTTTTTTCTTTCCTTTTTTTCTTTTTTCTTCTTTTTTTTTTTAATTTTTTTCTTCATTTCAACTTCATTGGCTTCGACAAATTTCAACTCTTTGTATTCAATCTAAATTCATGCCTCTTAATAGGCATTCTTGCTTTTGATTTAAGTTATCTTCTGGAGCCTTTGCTTCCATTTAGGCATGGGTTTTTTCATTCAACTTGATTTGTTTATTTTGATACCACCTCACTAATGTTTTCAATGAATCTTTAAAGGATCATTATCTCATTACATAAGTTTTAACACTTGGTTCCCCTTTTGTTTCAAAGTTTAATATGCTAGCTTTCACCAAACCTTACACCCTATACTTTAATGCAATACAGTTCTCCAAAGAGTGACCCACATTTCCAAAGTGATACCTGCATCGAGCATTCTCATCATACCATTTTAGATATGGTGGCTTGAGAGGTTCCGTATAGACAGCGGCGATGAGTTGTTTTTTAATTAGTTGTATGTACAACTTAGTAAAGTCATGGGGATTAGGTCAATTGGAGGTCTTTCTCTTTTTGGCCATGATCCTTTAGGATTGCTCTTTTGTTTAGTGAACTGGGTAGTTGGTTGAGTAGTAGGTGCAGGTGTTTGGGGGTGGAAGCTAAGTTGAACATTGACTTGTGGGTATGACTAGTAAGGATACTAAGTAGGAAAGTATGATAGTGGTATGGGGTAAAGGTGTTGTGGAATGTATCCACCATATTGCCTCTCATATGTGGCAGCATGGACATCTTCCTCCCTTCTTTTATCGGCTCATTTCTTTTAGACCTGGCAATTTGTGTTTATAATTCGTTTTCGTGTCATTTAAAACCGTGTTCATGTCGTGTAAAACACGAAAATTTCATGTCAAAATTCGTGTCGATACGAAAAACTCAAAATGTTATTTTTAGCTTTTACCATATTCATATATTAATTTTACTTAATTTTAACCCCGTGTCATCTCGTGTCATTTATTCATATCGTGTTCGTCTCTGAGATTGCCATGTCTAATTTCTTCTCAACATTGTTAGGAACTTCAATCTTGGCACTTTTGATCGCATTATCAATTATGTCACTAGATAACACCATAGTAAGAAAGTTCTTAGTGGCATTGCCTATCATTCTATCATAATATGGAGCTTTCAAAGTATTAATGAATAGGACAGTGAGCCCCTTTTTTGAAAGTGGAAGTTGTACTTCCACAGCCACATCGCACCATCTTTGAGCATATCGTTTAAAACTCTCATTAGCCTTTTTTTCCCATGTTTTGGAGTTGTTAGCGCTAAATTGCCATATATATTTTGAAATGACAAAAACTTAAGTAAGCTTTAATGTTTTAATTCACATTGTAAATTTGCCTCATCACACATGATTCTCTCAATCCATTTTCAAGTGTTTATATCAAACATTAAGACCATCATTTAATGATACATTCTTATTGGTCTTAATACTTTACAAAATGGTTTTGAATATTAAGTAATTTTCTCAAGAATTATTGAATATAAGTTTAGAAAATTACTTATAAGTTTTTGGACAATATTTTCATTTGAGAAAGTCAAGAAAAACTCCCTTAAAGCTTATACATGTTTTGGGTTGAATTAGGATCAAAGGTCATATCATTTCTAACCCAAAAGTGCAAGAAAAATGCCCTCTGGAAGAAAAGGATCGATCCCCACTGTAGCAGGATCGATCCCTTTTTGGAAGAAAGTCTTCCCAAGGTCCCTGAAGCCCAGAATCAAGATTCTGGACAAAAGGGATCGATCCCCTATGGAAAGGGATCGATCCCTTTGCCCGAAAATAGCCTATAACGGCTAGTTTTTGTAAGACAACGGTAATATTCGAGATTTGGATCCACCCAACGACTAGAATACATCCAAGGGACTATAAATAGAGGCTTAGAAGCTAAAGAAAGCAAGAGGAACCACTTAGCAACTCAAAATCTCATATTCCTCAAATCTACAAGCCTCAAACAACAAATCAAGAGCTACAAAGTTTCCATCATCTATCATTCTCTTATTCCTTGTAGTGCTTAGCACAAATATTGTATAGGCTTCTCATTGAGCTTAATTTCTGTAATCAATTGCCTACCTAAAGGCCTTTTCTTTGATTACATTATTTGTATCCCATCATTCCTTGTAAAGGGGAGGTTTCTCTTAAGCCTTAGAAAAAGAGGGAGGTTACTCTTTAGCCTAAGAAAAAAAGGGAGGTTACTCTTGAGCCTAGAAAAAGAGAGAGGTTTCTCTTGATCCTTGAAAAGAAGGAGTGTAACAGAAATTCAAGTTAGTGAATTTGGGGAAAATCCTTGGGAGCGTCTCAAGGTAGAGGACGTAGGCAAGGTTGCCGAACCTCTATAAATCGCTTGCGTTCATTTCTCTATCCTTACTCTCTTTACTTATTTGCAATTATATTTGTGTTTATTGCTTTGAATTTATATTGCATAATTGAGTAGCCTAGAGAACTTAGAAAATATAAATATAGGCTAGAGAATTTAGAGAAACCGAAAAACGAACCTAAGGTTAGTGAAAAACCGATTCACCCCTCCTCTCAGTATAGCCTATAGAGCCAACAATTGGTATCAGAGCTTGGGCTCGAGATTGATTTAGACTAACCTCTATCGAGCAAAAGGATCATAAATGGCTCACTTGAATGTAGGCACACCCCTAGAAGAAGAGGGATAATCATTAGTTAGACCTTCACTCTTCAATGGTGAAAATTATTCATATTGAAAAACTAGAATGATGTTATTTGTACAATCAAATGATTATGAAGTGTGGAGAATTATAGTGAATGGTCCTAGAATTCCCATGAAGAAAGTAGATGGAAAAGATGTCCCTAAGGATGAGGATGAGTGGGACACAAATGACATGAGATTGGCACAAATGAATGCCAAGGCTATGCACACCATCTTTTGTGCTTTAGGTCCCAATGAGTATAATAGAGTATCATTATGTGAGAATGCCAAGCAAATATGTGACAAATTAGCCATCACACATGAAGGGACCAATCAAGTTAGAGAAACCAAAGTAGGAATGCTCACACATGATTATGAGCTATTTAGGATGAAAGAAAATGAGTCCATTAGCAAAATGTTCACTAGATTTAATGATATAATTAATGGACTTAAGGCATTAGGCAAGAGCTATTCTAATGTAGAAATGGTCAAGAAAATCTTGAATAGCTTGCCAAAATCTTGGGAGGTAAAGGTGACTGCTATAGAAGAATCTAAGGATCCTAACACCTTGTCTTTAGATGAACTTATGGGCTCCCTACTTACATATGAGATGAAATTGAAAAGAAATGAAATGCCTTCAAAGAAAATAGGGGTAGCACTTAAGTCTTCCACTCATGAGGTCATTGAAGATGATAGTGATGAGAGTGGAAATGAGCAAGAAAAAGAAATGGCAATGTTTGCCAAAAGATTTAATAGATTTATGAGAATGAAAGAGAGAGAGAATGATAAGAGGCACCAAAGTAGAGGGGTAATAGGAGGAGAATCTAGTAGGAGAGAAAAAGACCCCTTAGTGTGTTATGAATGTAATGAACCGGGTCACACTAAGCTAGATTGCCCCTTACTTAGGAAAGAAAAGGATAGGAAACCTAGGAAGAAAGCATTTGTGGCTGCATGGAGCGATAGTGATAGCTCCGATGAGGAAAACGTAGATGATGAGGTAGCCTACTCATGCTTTATGGCTATTAGTGATGATGAGGCTAGTAGTAGCTCTAGTGAAAATAATGACTTTACATTTGATGAGTTACAAAATGCCTTTAATGATTTAGCAAATGAATTTCAATGCATGAACTCCAAATATAAGAAAATCATTGCTAAATCAAAAATAGAAAATGAAGCCTTGACAAAGGCTAAGCTAGAATTTGAAAAGAAATTAGAAGAGGCTAACTTAGAAATAAATGAGTTGAATGAAAAGAATACAAATTTGTATAACTCATTTACTAGGTTTTATATGGGTCAACAAAAGCTAGATCATATGTTAGAGACCCAAAGAGCTTTCTTTGACAAAGATGGGCTAGGATATAATGAAATACATAGAGAAACTCATCTTAGGAATTTCTTAGTGAGCAAAAATTCTATGCATGATACATCTCTCACATGCTCACTATGCAATAGACTAGGACACTCTTCACAAGCATGCACATATAGAAAAACTACATTTAGAGGAAGAGTAGTTAAGAAGATGTAGATGCCAAAGCATGCAATAAATAATGATGAATTGTGCTTGAAATGGATCCCAAAAGGATCAAAAATTATTTGCACTAACTCTCATGGACCCAAGAAAATTTGGGTACCAAAACATGCATGAATGTGTTTGTTGTAGGAGTGATAGAGCATGGAGTTACAAAGAAACAATGGAGTTTGAATGCTCTACACACCTCTATGAAAATTGCTTGTGCCAATGAGAAAAAGAAAAAGCTTGAGGATCCATCACAACAATTCTTCAAAGGATGGCACAAGGTGGATTCTAGTCAAGGCAAAGCATTCTTTAGCAAAGGAGTTTTGTAAGCTTAATTCCTTACACCTTAAACTTTTTATTTGATTAGTTATGCTTTGATGAGAAAATTGGTTAATGATTAATGATGCATTGTGATTGAGCAAAAAGCATAATAAATGATTGTTGAGTGCTTGATGAATTGTTCTTGATACATTGAATGAAAGGCATGTTTAGTGAATTTGAAATGATTTTTGGTTTTCTACATCTTGAGCAAGTTTGATTTGTCTAGATAATATATTTAGTTGCTCAAAAGAAGTTAAATATGTCATATATGCAAAATGCCATGTCATAAGCATTAATGGAGAACTTGTATATTGGAAATCATGGCATGTTGTTCACAAGATATATGCTTTAATGATATATATGCTTAAAATCTATGTGACCAAGTTTGTTTTGACATATTTATGTATTTCAATGCATTGGTTTGGTCAAAATATGCTTAAATCTCAAAATGACCTCTTATGAGGCCAAAAATGCTTTTATTGGTGAAAATCCTACCAAAATTGCAAAATCTATTGTTAAATGGTTTTTCATTCATGTTCATTCATACAATTCCAAAATCATGTTTTACAAATGTTTAAACCTTTACTTGGACTTAAATTACTCAAAAACGGAGTTTTGGTACCTCACAAGTTGAATTTTCTGTCAAAACTACTGCAGAATCTGCAAGAAACTATGAGGGATCGATCCCCCTCCTAAAGGGATCGATCCCCCCAGGCCAGAAAAGGCACTCCTGCATGTTTTCAATCGAAATTGAGAAAAACTTTTCATTGTTTTGATAGTTTCTCTCCTCTCAACTTAAAATTTATTGTTTTAACTTCTTTTGATGATCTTTAATGTATGAAAATTCATTTTTCATTGATATCATGCCTCAACTTCATCAATTAATATCATTTCCAACAAATGATATCACTTTCAACAATCAATACCATTTTTCTTGAGCTCACAAGTGCAAAATCATTTTTCTTATTGAAAACACTCATGATTTGCATAAATCTTGAAATAATCTTGAAACATACTTTCAATGAATGCTTAAACATAATTTTGAGAAATATTTCAAGAATTTATGGATATACTTGAGAATTTGATGAACTTATGCATAATGAGTATTCTTCATATTTTTTTTGTTCATCTTAGTCGAGCATGCCTATAGGATTATGTCTCTTAGCTTGACTTATCAATTCCACACTAGGTTTCATGATAATTATACATCTAGTGGATTGATTTCAAATATAAATTCAACAATTGGTAATGATCATTGGCCTATAATTTGTGATGGTAAATGGATCCTAAATGTTCAAATGCATGAAACTTTATCATCCATGTACTTAAATTTTCTTATGACCATATTAGTAAAGAACTTGGGCTTTAATGACAACACTAACTATTGATATACATGCATTGTATCTTGATTGTTTTGATGTTGAACATGTATGTTTACTTAAGTTGAATCAACAATCATGCCTATGAAATGAGAATAGTTGTTTTCATGATATTATGTGCTTAACCTCACTCATAGTTTATGGATTTTAATGATAAAATATATTTTAGCTTGATAATATTGATTCACTTAGGTGAAGCCATTTTAGTTAAAATAGCATATACCCTCTAGAACGTTAAATGATGATAACAACTAGGGATATGGCTCTTAATTGATTAAAATGGTAATTTTGAATCTTTCCTTGTTCATAATTGGTTAAGGACTTGAATTGAAAAATGAGCATAGGATTTTTGTAATTAAAACCATGGAAGAAAATGTGTTTGCTTAAATTCCTTGATTTTTTTGAATCTTCCATATGGTATAATTCTGTGAATATGAATATGGATTAATACTTTATGATAGTATGCTTATGTTTAATTGATCCATATGCATATTTGATGATGTGTCTTGTGTTCTTGCATATTTAGAATGACTAATTTCTTGACATGAACACACTACACATAGATATTGGATTCATGCAAAATGACTAAGTCAACCATTAGTAACAATTGGTATTTAGATTGAAATAACAATTAATATCATTGGCAACCATATTTTCAATACTTTGTAAGCCAAAACTAAATTGCCAATTGGTATGAGCTTTAAATTGCCAATTCTTCTCATGCTCCTTAGATTGAAATGACAAATAGGGAAGAATCCATATAAGACACTTTTGCATGAAACACTTTTGTGCTAGAATTTGTGATTAATTGATGTATGATTTAATTCTAGACACAATATTTCTTGAAAATGATTTATGAGCACATACATATGATATGTTATATAATTTTAGCTCATAATCATGATGAATTACCATGCACCTTAGTTGGACCTTAGAGAACAATTGATATACTTAGGTGCTTGCTTAAATTCTTACCAATTGGAACCTCCTTGCAAAATTACTTATCAACAATTGGTATCAAAAATATTTATAAACAATTGGTATAGGAAAATAAGCCTTGTCCTTTGCATGCCTAAACATTTCATACTCTTTATGGACATTGTCTTATGAATTTGTGCTATGAGTCCCATGTACTAACATGTTTCTTGTTGGATGGAGCATTTTTATTTGTTCTCATATAGCCATGATTTTAGGGGGAGCATATTTTCTATTATTTTTCCTTCTTTTTGCTATGACAAAAAGGGGGAGAGATAGATATTAAAAGGGAAGGATATTAAGGGGGAGAGATAATGAGGGAAAATTCATTTTCAAAACCCATGCTTATATTAAGGGGGAGCTTTATAAAATCTTGCTTTATTTGAGGGGGAGTATTTTATGAATGAATTTTCAAAGCAAATTTAATTAAGTTTTGTCATATCAAAAAGAGGGAGATTGTTAGCGCTAAATTGCCATATATATTTTGAAATGACAAAAACTTAAGTAAGCTTTAATGTTTTAATTCACATTGTAAATTTGCCTCATCACACATGATTCTCTCAATCCATTTTCAAGTGTTTATATCAAACATTAAGACCATCATTTAATGATACATTCTTATTGGTCTTAATACTTTATAAAATGGTTTTGAATATTAAGTAATTTTCTCAAGAATTATTGAATATAAGTTTAGAAAATTACTTATAAGTTTTTGGACAATATTTTCATTTAAGAAAGTCAAGAAAAACTCCCTTAAAGCTTATAAATGTTTTGGGTTGAATTAGGATCAAAGGTCATATCATTTCTAACCCAAAAGTGCAGGAAAAATGCCCTCTGGAAGAAAAGGATCGATCCCCACTGTAGCAGGATCAATCCCTTTTTGGCAGAAAGTCTTCCCAAGGTCCTTGAAGCCCAGAATCAAGATTCTGGACAAAAGGGATCGATCCCCTATGGAAAAGGATCGATCCCTTTGCCCGAAAATAGCCTATAACGGCTAGTTTTTGTAAGACAACGGTAATATTCGAGATTTGGCTCCACCCAACGGCTAGAATACATCCAAAGGACTATAAATAGAGGCTTAGAAGCTAAAGAAAGCAAGAGGAACCACTCAGCAACTCAAAATCTCATATTCCTCAAATCTACAAGCCTCAAACAACAAATCAAGAGCTACAAAGTTCCATCATCTATCATTCTCTTATTCCTTGTAGTGCTTAGCACAAATATTGTATAGGCTTCCCATTGAGCTTAATTTCTGTAATCAATTGCCTACCTAAAGGCCTTTTCTTTGATTACATTATTTGTATCCCATCATTCCTTGTAAATGTTAGGTTTCTCTTAAGCCTTAGAAAAAGAGGGAGGTTACTCTTTAGCCTAAGAAAAAGAGGGAGGTAACTCTTGAGCCTAGAAAAAGAGAGAGGTTTCTCTTGATCCTTGAAAAGAGGGAGTGTAACAGAAATTCAAGTTAGTGAATTTGGGGAAAATCCTTGGGAGCGTCTCAAGGTAGAGGACGTAGGCAAGGTTGCCGAACCTCTATAAATCACTTGCGTACATTTCTCTATCCTTACTCTCTTTACTTATTTGCAATTATATTTGTGTTTATTGCTTTGAATTTATATTGCATAATTGAGTAGCCTAGAGAACTTAGAAAATATCAATATAGGCTAGAGAATTTAGAGAAACCGAAAAACGAACCTAAGGTTAGTGAAAAATCGATTCACCCCTCCTCTCGGTATAGCCTATAGAGCCAACAGGAGTGATAGACGATCAAGGGCCATATCAACAACATGTCATTTTTAGGCTATAAATGCCCTTGCCTAATCATTCCAAGTGGTTATTCGAGTTCCATCTAGTTGATTATACCACTTAGCAACAGATCTAGTAAGGCTTTCTTGGAAAATATGAACAAGGAGTTTATCATCATGAGCATGGCAGCTATCTTTCTACAGTACATAATAAGATGAGACCTAGGGCAAGAAGTCCCATTGTACCTTTCAAACTAGAGTGCTTTAAACTTGGGTGGAATGGCCAAATTAGACACCAAGCATAGCCCAGCAACATTCAAGAAATCGTAAAAGTCAAAACCTTCAATCGCTCAAGAGCTTTCTTCAAATAGATTAATCTTTTGCTGTGACTTCTTTCATCTTTCTCCTCTACTTTCATCTTCTCAATTTCCCTTAGATCGTCTAAGTTAGGCACCTCCATGGGATCAATAGATTTTGTTCCTTAGGAAGGATGAGTGGGCTTTGAGATTGAGCTTGTTCAAATATTTGAGGCATAGTAGTGTATACAAATGGATACCCTCATACTTGAGATGTTTGACTACTAAGCTAGGCTAGTTCCGAAACCGGTTTAACCGGTTTCAACCATGGGCCGAGTTAACCAGGTACGGTTTCGTGCTAGACCGGGTCAACTCGACCCAATAAGTACCTCTAATTTTTCAGTGGCATTAAGCTATTGTCATTTTCAAAAACACTGACTTGTAGCATGGCACGAGTCATCATTTAGTTTATATAAATATTTATTTATTTTAAAAATTTTAACCTTAATGTTTCTGTCATATTTTTATATATTTATATGTAAAAATAAAATTAATTATTGGGTTCAAGATAACAAAAAATGTACATAACTTATAAAATTTCAAAATTATATGAAACCATTCAAACCCATCCAAACTCGAACCGATTAAAATTGAAATTATCCAAATTTGAAAAAGCTCGTATCAAAAATGATTCAAACCTCAAATTATTTGGTTTTCAAAAAACTTGAATTTGAAATTATCCAACCTCAAAAACATTTGAGTTTAAGAAGATTTGAATTTGAATCGAATGCGAAGTCAAAATTATCCAAATTTCGAAAACAATCTATTCGAATCCAACCGTTCTATGTGCCGCTTCTACCGTCGATACTAAAAGTAAGTTGTTTAACCCTCAATCTTTTTCTTTTTATTATTAAAATATTCCTTAGTATATGTGACTTGACTAATAATGGCTCTTTAATTTATCTGACTTTTTGATAACTTTTTTAAATATTTAGTCGTCAAATGCATTCAATTGTATTTTTTTTAACCATATTATTATCTTGTTGGCATGTTTCTTAAGAACTCATTTTTAGCTTATCCTTTATCTTTTTGCATTATTATCTCTTTTTCCATGCCACTTTAAATTTTTACCTATTGACTACTTTTATATGAAGGGCAAAATTAAACGTGATTGTTCATTTTTGTCTACCCGGATTCGGCTCTTCTTGTCTCTGGCCGCACTATTCGTTTGTACTTGGTTAATAAATCAGATAGCGACAAAATTATGGTAGTTCAAGATTTTTTTTTGTATTTTAATTAAATGAGAAAATTGTCACACGCAAACACTATAGTCAGGCTGACTCCAGCCATCATGAATTCATGATGCAAGGAAAGCGATCAGATAACTCTTCCACGTCAACATGGCATCCACTTGACAAATTTTTATTGCAAATCAAGAAATTATTGATCGTCACATTCTTTAAATTATAGAGTGATTCTTGAATTGAACGTCATATTTGATAATTGAGCTTGATTTTCTTCAGAAGTTACTTAGGAAAACAGCTCAGGGACTTAAGTCTAACAAGCTGCAACCAGACGTATCGGAAGTTTCGTTGATTGTCCCGCTATGATTCCTAATAAATGCTTGGCACTTGTCTCAAGCACCTTACTAAAAGCAGTCTTAGTCTATGATCTCTAGACAAAGCCATTGGTAAATCGCGGCCTTGCTTTGAGAGAACATGGATATATCTGTCCCTTTGTTAGTTGGGTTATCTTGTCTTCTGCTAAGCAATGGAATTAAAGTAGAAGACTGCGATCATCTGATGGGCAATATAAGTTTTCAATCCTTCCAGATTCTACAACAAGCAGAGCAGCCTTACAGAACAGCCTATCACTTCCAACCTCCTCAAAACTGGCTGAATGGTATGCCAAGCTAGCTTTCCTTGTTCTTACAATATCATATTCTTTCCTAGATATTTTAAAACCTTTTTTTTAAGATTTCGTTCTTTTTCATTGATGTGTTTGTTTTTATCTTTTGTTTGGTATCAACTGATTCAATCGACTGCTTCAATGGTGGGATAAATGGGTGACATTGACTACCCAGATCCTAATGGTAAGTGAAATTCTATTTGCGTTTCATGTTATCCTTTCCTTTTCTCCTTGCCCAAGGCGATTAGGGTACAGCATATAATGAATCCATCCCTCTAGGTTTCCTCATTTTGTTTGGACAAATCAGCAATCTACCTTTAATCTCGAAGAAACTATTTGAAACCAGAAAAATGTCTATTCTGCATTTATGCAGTATCAAATAACCATGTTATCTTTAAAATCTTTATATGATTCACACATGCGAGGAATGAGCAATTTACTGCTTCTGGAAGACAATCTGAGATCAGATGAACTGTTTTTAGTGCCTTGTGTTGTTGAAATGCATCTGGATCACTTCAACTAGTTTACAGTTCTCTAATGGAAAATAGATTTATTTAGTTTAAGCAGATTTGAAGCAACTTTAATATTCAATCCTAGCCATTCTCTTAGATAGGACCAGGATAGATGAATCTGAGCTAGCATGTTAAAACTTAAAACAATGAGCTATACTAACCAGTGAAATAAGACCAGTAAGATAATGTTCCATCTAATGCAGGGCCAATGTACTACAAGGGTGTATATCACTTGTTCTATCAATACAATCCACATGGTGCATTGTTCGGTGATAGTATGGTGTGGGCACATTCTGCATCATATGATCTAATTAACTGGTTCAGTCTTGATCATGCACTTATTCCATCTGAGCCATTTGACATAAACAGTTGCTGGTCGGGTTCTGCTACAATCCTACCAGGGAATAAACCAGTCATTTTATACACTGGAATAGATGCTAACCACAACCACAACCAGGTTCAAAACCTGGCTACTCCCAAAAATCTATCGGACCCATTACTAATAGAATGGGTCAAATACTCCGGAAATCCTCTAATGACTCCCCCGGATGGTGTTGAGGGGGATAATTTTAGAGATCCAACAACTGCTTGGCAGGGTGCAGATGGAACCTGGAGAGTAGTCATTGGGAGTTGGAGCAATAAGCAGGGCATGGCCATTCTCTACCAAAGTGAGGATTTTGTTCACTGGACTAAGTATCAAGATCCTCTTTATTCATCATTAAAAACTGGGATGTGGGAGTGTCCCGACTTCTTTCCTGTATCTATTAACAGCACCAATGGGGTTGACACTTCTGTCAAAAACCCAGGTGTTAAGCATGTAATGAAGGCTAGTTTCAATTCTCATGACTACTATATAGTGGGAACTTATGTTATCGAGCTAGAAAGATTTCTTCCTGACACTGACTTTACTGGAACCAGTCTGGACTTGAGATATGATTATGGTAAATTCTATGCCTCAAAGACATTCTTTGACAGCAAGAAGAACAGGAGGATACTGTGGGGTTGGGTAAATGAATCTGATAGTACAGAAGATGATATACAGAAAGGCTGGTCTGGACTTCAGGTGATTTGCATAGAAGGATATATTATATATTTGTTGATGTAACTATTAGCATGATTTTCAGCATGGCATTGATGTCCTAGAAGCACACTGATCCTCAATGGTTTCTGGACAATCTTTTGCAGTCAGTTCCTAGGCAAATTTGGCTTGACAGAACAGGAAAGCAATTAGTGCAGTGGCCAGTAGAAGAAATCAATAGTCTACGTGACAATCAAGTCAATATTTATGGTAAGCAACTTGAAAGTGGATCAATTTTTGAAGTTCCTGGCATCACGGCATCACAGGTGAGTACTCTATTGATCACCATCATATAGCATACTTTAGATTCAATTTTCCCGTTTATATCTCTGTAATTCAGTCATATTTGAAGTAAACGCATTATCATGACAATTTTCTTACCTTGTTGGAAGGCCGATATAGAAATAATGTTTGAATTGCCTGAACTAGAAGAAGCTGAGTTCATGAATAGCAGTTGGGTTGATCCACAACTAATCTGTGACAGAGAAGATGCTTCTGTCCCTGGAAGGTTTGGACCATTTGGTTTATTAGCTTTGGCATCAAAGGACCTGACAGAACAAACTGCAATTTTCTTTCGGGTTTTTAGAGGTCATGAGGGATATGTAGTACTTATGTGCAGTGAGCAGAGGAGGTTGGTTACTAACCTAGAAACACAGGCATCCCACCCCC
This sequence comes from Heritiera littoralis, assembly GCA_031772115.1. Taxonomy (NCBI): domain Eukaryota; kingdom Viridiplantae; phylum Streptophyta; class Magnoliopsida; order Malvales; family Malvaceae; genus Heritiera; species Heritiera littoralis. The sequence goes on along the minus strand of JAPDPK010000006.1, from coordinate 8,856,942 downwards.
TTTCCTTCATTCCAGAACTGTCCACCATTGTGCAATAATCATCCACATTCATTTCATTCAATGTTAAAACACGTGTTCACAGGTCTTCTTTGCGAACTGAATTAGATAAAGCCACATATGGAGCCTTTGTAGACATTGATCCTCGCCAGGAAATGATTTCACTAAGAAGCTTGGTGCGTTGATTTGTTGTACCATTTTTTCTGGGCAGTCCTTTTTGGTGCGTTGATTTGTTTTTATCATTTTATTTCTCGGTTCAACTTTTGCAGATAGATCACTCCATAATTGAGAGTTTTGGCGGAAGAGGAAGAACATGTATCGCCACAAGAGTTTATCCAAGGATTGCTATCAACAATGAAGCCCATCTTTTTGCATTTAACAATGGAACTCTAAATGTAACAATTTCAAGATTGAATGCGTGGAGTATGAATAAAGCCAGGATTAACAGCAGGGGAGGTTTGGAGAATACAGCATCAGGCTAGAAAAGAGAAAAGAGAAATTTTATCTGAGGCTTTCTTGATTCATTCTGAATTCGATGTGGAGTAAGCAACAAACAAGCTGGCACCTCGTTCATGTCTTGGCAATTACATTTACTAATACAATGGTCGTTGGTGAAACTTTTGTGGTCTATATGTTCATTTCCTTCGGTCTCTGGAATTTTTTAGTAGTTCATTTTCTGAAAAACTTTTGAAATGAAAACATTACACTTTTATTCAACCTTATAAAAGCTAAAGTCTATGATTAGTTTAGAATTTGAAATATATGATCTGGGAATATTTTACCTCTATTATTGCTGCAAGTCTAGTTTGAACAATTTTACGAACACAAATTGTCAAGCATAGTTTTCAATGTCTAAAATTACCAATTGAATTGACCGAATTAATTGATCAATGAATTTATATATGATGCACTGGCAGTGTATGGTTTTTATACACTGTCAATGCACCAGCGGTTGACACCTCATCAATAAGCCTTTATGAGCAAATAAAAAAAATTATTTATATTTGCTTTTAAGGGCTTGGCATATTTTTCAATTTGTCAATTAATGAAGTGTCAACCTCTGATGCATTGATAATGTATAAAAAATATACATTGTCAGTGCATCATATACAAACCCTTGATCAATTTTATTATATTTTTAAATATATTATTTATATGATTATTATCTCATACATTGTTAGTGGAGTTCTATAATTCCACAAACGGTATTAAGATGATACACATAATCTTTTGAGAATATTACAAAAAAAAAAGCGGGATAATCCTTATATTTAATGAATTTATATATGATGCACTGACAGTGTATAGTTTTTATACACTGTCAATGCATCAGAGGTTGACACCTCATCATTAGGCCCTTATATGCAAATATAAATAAATTTTTTTTATTTGCCCATAAGGGCCTATTGATGAGGTGTTAATCTCTGATGCATTGACAGTGTATAGAAACTATACACTGTCAGTGCATTATATATAAACTCATATTTAATATATCTAAAACTTGTTTTGTATTGTTAGATTTGAAGGCAAATGAAAATTTAAAAATTAAAAAGAATATTTGTAATACTAAAGATAAGAAAATAAAGATAGGAAATTCAGTTTTTAAGTTAACTGACTTATTTCGGTATAATTTCTTTGGTTAATAAGAATTAAATCATTCAATTCGGTTAGTTTTTTTAAAAAGAAATTGATTAATTCTTTTTTTTTTCATATCAAACTGATAGAAAAACACTAACCGCACATCTTTGCCTTATAACAAAGTCCAAGGAACTCCACTTTTGGGATGGTTTTACCATTTATAATTCTCAGTCCAAACAGAATTAATCTCAGGCCGTAAATCGGATGCGGATACTTGTGCTTACACAAAAAAAAAATCCAAGTAAACTCTCTATAATTAAATGTTTTCTCATAATAGTTTCTTTCACTACAATGTTGCTATCAAATGTGCTGCTTGAGTTTAAAAATAATCAGTAAATTTGAGTGTATATACAAAGTCGTCGAATTACATCTTTTTTTATCATAATATCATCTTGTTAGCATGTTTCATGAGAACTCATTTTAGCTTATCCTTTCACTTTGTGCGTTATTATCTTTGTTCCACCACTATAATATCTAGTATTTACCAGTTGACTACATTTATATGGCAGGGCCAAAATAAAAGGTGATTGTTCATTCTTGTCTATCTGGGCTCTGTTCTTCTCGTCTCTGACCACACTATCTATTTGTAGTTGGTTAATAGATCAGATAAAATTAAGGTAGTTACAAGATTTTTTTCTTTTAATAAATGAGAAATTTGTCACACGCAAATACAATAGTCAAGCTGACTCCAGCAATCATCAATTCATGATGTAATTGTAATTTGTAAGAGAAGCCATCAAATAACTCTTCCACGTTAACATGCCATCCACATGACAATTTTTTATAGCAAATCAAGAATTATTAATCATCTCCTTCTTTTAATTATAGAGTATAATTGTGAATTGAACTTCGTATCTGATAATTGAACCTGTTTTTCTTCAGATACTATTTATGAAAACAATTTAGAGATTTTAAATTAGTCTAACATGTTGCAAACATCTGAGGTTTTGATTGAAAAAGACATCATAGATAGATTCATTGATTGTCCTGACATGATTCCTTATAAATGCTTGATACTTGTCTCAAGTACCTAACTGAAATGCAGTCTTAGTCTGATCTTTAGACAAAGCTATTGGTTTATCACAGCTTTCCTTTGAGAGAAACATGGATCTATTTGTACTTTTGTTAGTTGGGTTATCATGTATTCTGCTGAGCAGTGGAATTAAAGTAGAAGACGGCGATCATCTGGCAGACTATGAGTTTTGAATCCTTCCAGGTTCTACAACCAGTAAAGCAGCCTTACAGAACAACCCATCACTTCCAACCTCTTCAAAACTGGCAGAATGTTATGACAAGCAAGCTTTACCATGTTCTTAAAACATCATATTCTTTCCTAATATATAGATATTTTAAAACTATTTTTTTAGATTTCATTCTTTTTCATTGATGTGTTTGCTTCTATCTTTGTTCAGTATAAATTGATTCAACCGACTGATTCAATGATGGGATAAATGGGTGACATTGATCGTACAGATCCTAATGGTAAGAAAGCAACGTCATTTATGTTTCAAGTTAACTTTTCCTTTTACCCTTGCATATGGCCGTTTGGACACAGCTTATCATAAAGCCATTCCCCTAGGTTTCCTTATTGATTGGAAAAGTTAGAAATCTACCTTTAATTTGAGAGAAATATTTGAAACCAGAAAAAAAAAGTCAATTTTGCATTTTTGTAGTATCAAACAACCATGTTATCTTTAAAATCCTTGTATGATAAATACATGCAAGGAATGAGCAATCTTAATTGCTTCAGTAAGAATAATCAAAACTCAGGAAGACTATTTGTGATCAGATGAAGTGTTTTTAGTCCCTTATGTTGTTGCAATGCACCTGATCACTTCTACTAGTTTAGTGTTCTCTAATAGAAAATAGATGTGTTTAGTTTAAGCACATATGAAGCAAACACATCATCTTTGTTTGCTTTTATTAAGTCAACAAATTGTATTTTTGTTTTTAAATGTTTGTTTTATAATTAATTACATAAGGGAGGGTGCTACCGTTATTTACATACTTGACACAACTAGTATATAAGTTAATATTCACTCTGTTTTTACCATTTTTAAATATATCAGATTTTTCCCTCTTCATCATTCAACTCGGTTCATCTTCTTTCTTTAAATCTTTTAGTTCAAATATGGTATCAGAGCACGCAATCCGTTGAGCTCCCTTTTTTAATTTGGCTGCCATGGCTCGTGGTAACAACGCAAACAATGCAAATAACCAGTTTGTTGTTGGTTCTTCTGCTACTCAGGAATACTCCAGTAGTCCTTTTTATCTCCATAATGAAGATCATCCTGGACTCATTCTTGTCTCACACTAGCTGATTAGTTCGAATTATAATTCTTGGAGTCAAGCTATGATTATGGTGCTTACTACCAAAAACAAACTCTGTTTTGTAGATGGCAATATTCTTAAATCAGAAAGTGATGATCTTCTCTATGGTGCTTGGATGCGTTATAATAGTATGGTCATTTCTTAGATTCTCAATTCAACTGCTCAAGAGATTGCCGATAGCTTGTTTTACTGTTCTACAGCCCTTGAGATTTAGACTAATCTCAAAGATCGCTTCCAGTAAAGCAATGCTCCTCGGATATTCAGATCAAGAAGAGTCTTCGTGGCTTGCATCAAGTTTCCTTGGATGTTAATACTTATTATACACGTCTAAAAATTCTTTGGGATGAGCTTAAAGAATATCAATCGGTTCTTCTTTGTAATTATGGTGGAATGCGACCATGAACTGAGTATCAACAATAGTAGTGTGTAATGCAATTTTTGATGGGGTTGAAGGATTCCTTTGCTCAGATCCGTGCTCAAATTCTTATGATGGATCCTATTCCATCCATTACCAAGGTCTTTTATCTTATTATACAAGAAGAACGTCAACGTGTGATTAGCCATAATACATTGTCTTTCTCGAATACTTCTTCCACTGAAATGAATGTCACTGCTACTAATTGTAAGCAAGTTTTTTAAGGAAAAAAGGATCGGCCATTATGCACACATTGTCATATACTTGGTCATACTATTGAGAAATGTTACAAACTAGTTGGCTATCCACCGGGCTATAAGGTTAAAGGGAGAAATGTCGCATCCAAGGCAAATCAAACTAGCTCTGTTGTGAATGATGATTTTGATCCTTCTTTTAAGGGGCTAAGTTCTGCTTAGTACAAGCAACTCATTGTTGTCCTTAACTCACAATTGCATAATGGCTCTTGTAGCATTCCCAAACAGCAGCAGCCTGAGCCTGTAGTTTCTTGCTTCAGTGGTATTTTTTCTTTCTCTTTATTAGCTTCATCTAATTCTTTTTCAAAGTCTTCTTGGATTTTAGACATAGGAGCTACTTCACACATTTGTTGTTCTTTGCACCTTTTTACATCTCATTCTACTATTCCTAAATCTCATGTCACCTTACCCAATAGTCATTCTATTGAACAATCTGGTGTTAGAAGATGTTTTGTTTGTTCTCGATTTTCAATTCAATTTGATATCAATAAGTTCTCTAACTCAAAAACAACACTATTATGTTAATTTTTCTTTTGACTCTTGTGTCGTTCAGGACCCTACACAGAGCAAGATGATTGGGATGGGTAAAAGAGTTGGCAATCTTTATGTCTTGGCACCAGTAGTAGTTCTTTTCCAAATAAGTGTGTTAATTCTATTTGTAGTAATGCCTCAATGACATAAAGAGAGCTTTAGCATTTTCGTTTAGGGCACCCTTCCTTTGTAAAAATTCAAACACTAAAAAGAGAGTTGGATATATCTTGTAATTCAAACAGAAGTAGTCTTTTTCATTATGATGTTTGTTCTTTGGCTAAACAAAGAAGATTACCTTTTCCTTCCGTTAATAATCTTTCTGCTCAACCTTTTCAATTAATCCATATTGATATTTGGGGTCCTTTTACTCCTATATCTGTGGAAGGTTACAAGTTTTTCTTGACTATAGTTCATGATTGTACACGTTTTACTTAGGTATATTTGCTTAAAACAAAAGGTGATGTGCTTACTTTCTTCCTTGACTTTTACACTCTCATTAAAACTCAGTTTGATGTGTCCATAAAGTCTATACATTCTGATAATGCTTCAGAATTAGCCTTTATTGATTCTTTCGTAAACATGGAATCATTTCTTATCATTCCTGTATCGATACCTCTTAGTAAAATTCTGTTGTAGAGAGGAAACATCAACACCTCTTAAATGTTGCTAAAGCTCTCTTATTTTAGTCCAATGTTCCTTTGTCATATTGGAGTGATTGTATACTTACTTCTGTTTATCTTATCAACCATCTTCCTTCACCTATTCTAAACAACAAGTGTTCTTATGAGTTGTTATGGCAAAAGAAACCAATATATATACATCTTAAAGTATTTAGGTGTCTGTTATGGCTCCACTCTTCTTGGGCATCGTTCTAAATTTTCACCTCATGCATCTCTTGCTGTATTCCTTGGTTATCCTTTTGGTTTCAAGGGTTATAAATTGTTGGATCAAGAAACCGATACTGTTTACATCTCTAGGAATGTTGTTTTTCATGAACATATGTTTCCTTTTCGAGATAATTCTTCTCTTGCATCCAACCCTTCTTCAGATTTCTTCTCAAATAGAGTTCTGCCTTCTAGATCTTTCAGTATGGTTTTACCTTATAATTCCATTCCTCATCAACATCTTTGCCTCTTAATCCATCCAATGAATCTCACTCTTCTAGAATTTGCAAACCTCCTACATACCTTCTTGATTATCATTGTTATTCAACTATTTCTTTTGCTTGTTCTATTAAGTATCCTTTGTCTTCAGTGCTTAGGTTATCACAAACCTTCATCCACTCACAAAGCTTTTGTTCATGTTATTTCTTCTAACATTGAACCAAATACTTATGCCCAAGCTGCTGAGGTTACTGAATCACGCGATCACTACAAAAAAATAAACCTTCAGCGACGGAATTAGCGACGGAAAATTCCGTCGCTGATAGTTAAATTCCGTCGCTGATGGTCTTCAGCGACGGATTACCTACGGATTACCGACGGAAATTTTTCTGTTGGAAAAATCGATGTCGCTAATGCTCACTCCGTCGCTAAAACTTCATTTCCGTCGGTAATTCCGTCGCTAATTAGCAACGGAATTTTTTTACATCAGCGACGGATTTTATATCATTAGTGACGGAAAATTCCGTCGCTAAAAACATAATTTCGTCTTTTAATTTACATGAAAATCCGTCGCTAAAAGGCATCAGCGACGGAAAATTCCGTCGCTGATAGTTTTTTTATTATTTTATTTTATGAAAAAATCCGTCGCTAATAGTTTGTTATTTTTGTTAATTCAATAAATATTCTGTCACTAAAGAGCAACAGTGACGGAAATTCCGTTGCTAATGTTATGAATTTCGTCGCTAATTTGATGAATTTTTTCACTTATTTAACAGATTTTGTGGCTAATTTCTATGAATTTTGTCAAAAAAATGTTCTTAAATTAATTATTTATATTTATATTTATATATATAGAGAGAGAGAGAGAGAGAGAGAAACATTTAAAATAAACCTAATATTTATACTTAAATCCATAAACATTATCTTAAAATAAATTAACTAAAACAAACAAAAATACATTATCTTCAACATCATTATCACCACTACCACCAGCACCTCACAGTATCATCATCATCATCTGTAAGTAAAAAACAAAAAACAAAAATATAAGTATTAAAGTTTATCATATAAAAAAATTGACAACATAAATATAAAAGAAAAATAGAGTAAATTTACAAAAAAAAAAGGAAAAAAATAAAAGGAAAGAGGGATAAAGAAGAAAAACTAAGAAAAAAAACGAGAAGATGGACAAAAAAGAAGATAGAGAGGAATGAATAGGAGAGAAAACAGAGAATATGAGAATATATAGAGTCTTTGGCGCGTATACAGAGGAATTACCGACGGAATTACCAACGGACTAGCGATGGAAATTCCGTCCGTTGGTAATTCCGTCGCTAATGCTATATCAAAATATTTCCCGCTACAGCTCAGGCGGGAAAAATTCAAAAAAATTTTTTATTTTTTTCAAATTTAAGGCATCAGCGATGGATTTTTTCCGTAGCTAATTCCGTCGCTATTGCTTTTTAGCGACGGAATTAGCAACGGAAAAAATCCGTCGCTGATGCTTAATGAAGGAAATTTATTTTTTTTATTTTTTTTGATTTAAGGCATCAGCGACGGATTTTTTCCGTCGCTAATTCCGTCGCTAAAAAGCAACAGCGACGGAATTAGCGACGGAAAAAATCCATCGCTGATGCTTAATGAATAAATTTATTTATTTTTTATTTTTTATTTTTTTCGAATTTAAGGTATCAGCGACGGATTTATTCCGTCGCTAATTCCGTCGCTAAAAATCAACAGCGACGGAATTAGCTACGGAAAAAATCCGTCGCTAATGGCTTAATTCAAAAAAATAAATAAATAAATAAATTTCCTTCATTAAGCATCAGCGATGGAATTTTTCCGTCGCTAATTCCGTAGCTAATGACCTTTGGCTACGGAATTAGCGATGGAAAAATTCCGTTGCTAAGTTCCCTACACATATTTCTTCGAAATTATAAAGGGAAATTAGCGACGGAATTTTTCCGTCGCTAATTCCGTAGCTAAAGGTCATTAGCTACGGAATTAGCGACCGACGGAAAAATTCCGTCGCTAAGTTCTATAACCTTATTTCACCGAAATGTTGAAGGGAAATTAGCGGCGGAATTTTTCCGTCGCTAATTCCGTAGCTAATGACCTTTAGCTACGGAATTAGCGACGGACAAATTCCGTCGCTAAGTTCTATACACTTATTTCACCAAAATGTTGAAGGGAAATTAGCGACGGAATTTTTCCGTCGCTAATTCCGTAGCTAATGACCTTTAGCTACGAAATTAGCGACGGAAAAATTCCGTCGCTAAGTTCTCAACACATATTTCTTCGAAATTATAAAGGGAAATTAGCGACGGAATTTTTCCGTCGCTAATTCCGTAGCTAATGACCTTTAGCTACGGAATTAGCGACGGAAAAATTCCGTCGCTAATTGCTATACACTTATTTTCTCAGGAAAATTAGCGATGGAAAAATTCCGTCGCTAACTTCTATACACTTATTTTCTCCAGAATTATAAAGGGAAATTGGCGACGGAATTTTTCCGTCGCTAATTCCGTAGCTAATGACCTTTAGCTACGGAATTAGCGACGAAAAAATTCCGTCGCTAATTTCTATCCATGTTTTGGGTTTAGCGACAGACAATTCCGTCGCTAATTCCGTCGCTAATAATTTGGCGCAATTGAACAGTATCTCCCGCCATAATTAGCGACGGAATTGGCAACGGAAAATATTCCGTCGCTAATTACCGACGAATTTCTGTCGCTAATCCGTCGCTAATTCCGTTGCTAACTTCGGTATAAATTCCGTCACTAATCCGTCGCTAATCCGTCGCTAATACTACTTATCAGCGACGGAAAAATTCCGTAGCTAAATTTCCGTCGCTGAAAATCAATTTTCTTGTAGTGGATGCTATGTATGCTGAATTGCAGGATTTGGAAGCAAATGGGACTTGGACTGTCATGCCTTTACCTCCTAGAAAGCACCTAGTTAGTTTTCAACGGGTATACAGGATTAAATAGCAAGTTGATTGTACTTTGGAGAGGTATAAAGCTCGCTTGGTTGCAAAAGGATATACATAGCAAGAGGGTGTTGATTATCTCAACACATTTTCTCCAGTTGCTAAGCTAGTTACTGTCAAGGTCCTACTAGATTTAGCTTCCATTCATGGCTGGAGTCTTACTCAACTTGATATTAATAATGCTTTCTTACATGGAGAGCTAGATGAAGATGTCTATATGTCTATTCCTCCAGGTTATCATCGACAGAGGGAGAATTGGCCACGTAATGTAGTCTGTAAACTTCATAAATCCTTGTATGGCTTGAAGCAAGCTTCTCACCAATGGTTTTCCAAGTTCTCCTTAACATTGCTAAAGATTGGTTTCAAGCAGTCCATGGCTGATTCTTCTCTTTTTACCAAGATCAGGGGTGATTCTTTTATTGCTCTGTTGGTGTATGTCGATGATATAGTTATTGCTAGTAACAATCTCATTGAGGTAAATGACTTAAAGAAGTATCTCAATGATTGTTTTAAGTTGAAGGATCTTGGTGATTTGAAGTATTTCCTTGGTTTGGAGATAGCAAGATCAAGCAAAGGTATTTTTCTTTCGTAGAGGCAGTATGCTTTACAACTTTTATCAGATGCTGGCTATGGTGGTTTTGTAAACCAAGAAACACTCTCATGGATCCAAACAATAAGCTTTCAAGGGATCAAGGTGATTTGCTTGATGATCCGACAAAATACAAAAGAATGATTGGGCGTTTATTGTATCTTACAATTTCAAGGCCTGACATTTGTTAGTCAGTAAACTACCTTAGCCAATTTCTTGCTAAACCAAGAGTACAACACTTGCAAGCTGTGTATCAAGTTCTTCAATATGTTAAAGGCTTGATAGGACAGGGTTTGTTGTTCTCTTCATCCTTTCAACTTGAGCTAAAGGGCTTTGCAGACTCAAATTAGGCAGCCTATCCAGATAGTAGAAGATTGATCAGTGGTTTTTGTGTGTTTATTGGTGATTCGCTTGTTTCATGGAAGTCAAAGAAGTAGCAAACCGTGTCCAGGTCTTCTGTTGAAGCTGAATACAGGTCAATGGCAAATGCCACTAGTGAAATTGTTTGGTTATTGCATCTTTTGAGGGATCTGCACATAGTTCATCCCAAGCCAGCTATTTTGTTTTGTGAGAATAAGGCAACTTTACACATTGCTGCAAATTCAATTTATCATGAAAGGACTAAACATATAGAGATCGATTGTCATTTGGTCAGAGAAAAGATCCAACCAGGTGTCTTGAAGACTTTGTATGTTCCATCACTACACCAAATAGCAGATTTACTCACCAAGCCTTTATTCCCAGCACAATTCCAAATTTTACTTAGCAAGATGGGTGTTTATGATATACACACTCCATGTTAAGGGGGAGTATTAAGTCAACAAATTGTATTTTTGATTTTAAAGGTTTGTTATACAATTAGTTACATAAGGGAGTGTGCTACAGTTAGTTACATACTTGACACAACTAGTATATAAGCTGATATTCACTTTGTTTTTTACCACTTTTGAATATATCAGATTTTTCCCTCTCCATCATTCAGCTCTGTTCATCTTCTTTCTTCTTTAATTCTTTTAGTTCTAATAGCTTTTTTCTTTTAGTACAGAAGAAACATAAAATTCAATCTGTAAACTAAACAAGTCTCATATGACCCACGTCATTACATCTTTGTTTTTTCACTGATATGAAAAAAAGATATGAAGCAACTTTAATATTCAATCCTAGCCATCATCTCTTATATAGGACCAGGGTAGATGAATCTGAGCTAGCATATTAAAACTTGAAACAATGAGCTTCTTCTAACTAGTGAAATAAGTGACAGGTAGAATGAAACTTTTCTACTTGCAATAGGGTTAACACAAAAAATAAAAAGATAAAGAAAGACAAAGAAGAACATATAAGATTTTACATGATTAGAAAAAAATCCTCCTAGGTTCACAATTAAACTGAATTCTTAATATGTTTTATGAGTTACACAATATAAAAGGTGGCAAATGAACTTTTTAAACATTAAAATTAGGACAACACACTTTTAATAAAAAATTACAAGAATTTTTTTAATTATTAGACTCTATTAGGAATATAAACGGATCGGGTATTTATTAATATTAAGATACTCAAACTTGGTTGTTAGTCATAATATCTGACTCTGATTAACAATCCAATTATTTTGGCTTATATTACTCGAACCCTATCCGTATAATATAGAAAGTACACATTAACTACTTGAACTCACTAAATATCTGTTTATTAAATCAAAGTTTTAAAATCAATTTTAGAACAAATTATTAAAAAATTAAATTAATGTCAACAATCTCTTGACTTAGTGGTTAAGAATGAATTGAGGCATATTGTAAGACTTGGATTCGAATCCAAGTACCTCCATCTCCAGTTATTTAATATTCCTCTTGTAACCAAAAAAATTAAATTAATAAATGTAATTTAACTCATAAAAATAAATTAAAGTTAAAAATCATAATTATAATATTTAATGAATTAATTTAATTAAATATTACATTAATAATAATTTATAAATAAAAAATATAAATATTATATTGAAAATTATTATTTTTAATTAAGCTCAGGTAGCGGGTATCTTAAGATGACTATTCGAACCTGTGGCGGGTAATACTTTTTAGCCAAAGTTAGTCGAACACCACCTAGCACTTTTTGTCCAACAACTCTTAGTCTACTACTAACATAGACTCCGGCATTGTTTCCTACAAAAGGTTGATGCAATTTCTTCTGAAACAAATAATTTCCAATTTATATCTTCAAAAAGCCAAAATTATTACCGTCAAACTTATCAATTTTTACTTTTCCTCTTTTGTTGTCATCGCTTCACGCTTAATTGTTTTAACCAAAGCTTTGATACTAGTTATTAGAGAAAGCGAAACTTTTCTATACATCTTGAAAACATAACGAATGAAAAAGTAAAGAGAAACAAAAAACACGTAACATTTTTCATGATTTGAAGAAAATCTTTCTGCGTCTACAACCGTAAAAAAATTCTCATTATGTTATGATAATTACCCAAAGATGACTAATTACTATTTTAATAGAAATTCTATATGGGGCCCAGGAAATGCTTAGTATGACCCATTCTCTTCATATTAAATAGTAACATTATCAAAAAAAATAAAAAATTAAGAGTATTGGTTAAAAAATTGACTCCATTTAAATTTTTTTCTTTTTTAAACACGAGAATTAAGGCAACAGGATACTTTGCTTTTTAATTAGCTCCACCGTTGGCAATGAGACCAGTAAGATATTGTTCCATCTACTGCAGGGCCAATGTACTAAAAGGGAGTTTATCACTTATTCTACCAATACAATCCACAAGGTGCATTGTTTGGTGGTGAAAAAATGGTGTGGGCACATTCTGCATCAGTTGATCTTGTTAACTAGTTCACTCTTGACCATGCACTTATTCCATCTGAGCCATTTGACATAAACGGTTGCTATTCGGGTTCTGCTACAATCCTTCCAAGGAATAAACCGGTCGTTTTATACACTGGAATAGATGCTAATAATCACCAGCTTCAAAACCTGGCAACCCCCAAAAATCTATCGGACCCATTGCTAATAGAATGGGTCAAATACTCCGGAAATCCTCTAATGACTCCACCCGATGGTGTTGACGGAGATAACTTTAGAGATCCAACAACTGCCTGGCAGGTTCAGATGGAACCTGGAAAGTAGTCATTGGGAGCTGGAGCAATAACCAGGGCATGACCATTCTCTACAAAAGCGAGGATTTTGTTCACTGGACTAAGCATCAAGATCCTCTTTATTCATCATTAAAAACCGGGATGTGGGAGTGTCCGGACTTCTTTCCTGTGTCTATTAACAGCACCAAGGGGGTTGACACCTCTGTCAAAAACCCAAGTGTTAGGCATGTCATGAAGGCTAGTTTCAATTCTCATGACTACTATATAGTGGGGACTTATGTTACCGAGCTAGAAAAATTTCTTCTCGACGCTAACTCTACTGGAACCAGTCTGGATTTGAGAAATGATTATGGTAAATTCTATGCCTCAAAGACATTCTTTGACAGCAAGAAGAACAGGAGGATATTGTGGGGCTGGGTAAATGAATCTGATAGTACAGGAGATGATATAGAGAGAGGCTGGTCTGGACTTCAGGTGATTTACAAAGAAGGATATAATATATATTTATTAATGTAACTAATATCATATATGTATGGCATTGATGTATTAGAAGCACGCTGATCCTCAATTGTTTCTGGACAATCTTTTGCAGTCAGTTCCTCGGCAAATTTGGCTTGATAGAACAGGAAAGCAATTAGTGCAGTGCCAGTAGAAGAAATCAATAATCTACGTGACAATCAAGTCAATATTTATGGTAAGCAACTTGAAAGTGGATCAATTTTTGAAGTTCCAGGCATCACGGCATCACAGGTGAGTACTCTATTGATCACCATCATATAGCATACTTAAGTTTCAATTTCCCATGAACAGTTTCCCACTTATATTTCCATCATATAGATTGAATGCATGCAGTATGAATAAAGCCAGGATTAACTACAGGGAAGGTTTGGAGAATACAGCATCATGCTAGAAAAGAGAAAAGAGAAATTATATCTGAGGCTTTCTTGATTCATTCCGCATCATCGATGTGGAGAAAGTAATAAATAAGCTGGCCTTATGTTCATGTCTTGGCAATTACAGTTACTAATGCAATGGTCGTTGCTGTAACTTTTGTAGTCTATGTTCATTTTCCTTCATTCTCTGGATTTGTTAATAATTCATTTTCTGAAGAACTTTTCAAATGAAAACATAACTCTTTTATTCATCTTATAAAAGAGCTAAAGTATATGATTGCTTTAGAATTTGAAATACATGTTCTGGGAATATTTTACTTTTACTGTTGCTGCAAGGATATAATGGAGGGTTTTATAATGGGACAAACAAAAAACTGCCACATCGGGCTATCAAAAGAGCAGGCGTGTTCTAAGGCAAGATCTCTCATTAATTATATCATCGAAATGAATGAACATTGTGGGTTGACTCTAGAAATTGATTTTGGAATTGTGAAGAAAGAAGACGCCACAAAGCTTCCTCCAAGTTGGGGCTGACTACTGATTACGCCAATTCACTATGTTAAATTCAGCATGCCAAAGGCATGAACAAGAAACTTCAGCGACCAGCATGAGACTCAAGGCTAACAGAGACGTCTCCCTTTGATAGAACCGAATTTTCATTTTAAAGTAGACTTGCAGATTTCCATCTTGATCTTAACTGGCATGCGTAAAAAAATATTGATCAATGCTTGCTTAATTTCAAAGTCTTATGATTTTTTATCTGATATGAGTTATCTATTTCGAATGCATCTGTTTTGTTAGTTTAATGTTGTTTTAGCGAATTTCAATTGGTGGAATGCATTCTAGTTTCCCTGATAACCTAGTGAAGGAACCGTTTACATGTTCTCCAGCTCTATTATATTTTTTTTTAATTACAAAAATCCAAGCATATATTTAATGTAAACGGTTTTGAATAGTGTATATTAATGAGACTTGTCTCTGTCTTCTACAGTCTAAATTGATTTACATAAAATGCTAGTACTACTTGTCTAACAGGCATTGTGCTCATTATTGAGTTTATTCATATGATTACAAAAATGCAAGTTGACAATGCAGCTTCTTGGGGAAAATGAGGAGGAGATTGCTTGATCTCACCTAATAGGCATTGTGCTCATTATTGAGTTTATTCATATGTTTACAAAAATGCAAGTTGACAATGCAGCTTCTTGGAGAAAATGAGGAGATTGCTTGATCTCACCTTTAAATACTGGTTCCAATTTGTACATATCCTCATAGAAAGTGTGCGCCAACGTTGAGTCATTGGCAATGGCTAAATCTGTTATTTGGATTGTTGGGTTATGCTTTGTACTGGTTGGCAATGTAGCTCAATGCTCTCAAGTAAATGTTGAAAATCATAGGCCTTCTTCCTTAGGGCAACCTTATAGGACCGCCTACCACTTCCAACCTCCCAAAAATTGGATGAACGGTATGTTTTCATGAGCTTTTTTGTTTTTGCAGTAAAGTTGCCGTTCAACCGCATTAAATTTGCTTTTGTTTTTTCTAATCTTGATTTTTTTTCCTATGTTTGACATGTAATCTACAAATTAATGGGAACTAATGGCAATGCAGATCCTAATGGTAAGTTTGTTAGTTTCTCCTTATTGCATGGTTATATGTTATTCTTAAATTTTTCATTTTTTTTCCTTTTTTTCCATTAGCACTTTCTTGAGGTATGGATTATACAGTAGATTTTCGGATCATTGAAACATGAACCTCCTTGATGGATATAATTGAAGCATGGCCATATAAAGCATCATGAATTACAAATCAAAATTTGAAATTTCGTAGTGGTAAATCTTTTCTGAAAGATTGTTCTGACGCCATTTTACTTATTACAGGACCAATGTACTTCAATGGAGTCTACCATCTGTTCTATCAATACAATCCCTTTGCTGCAGTGTGGGGCAACATTACATGGGGTCATTCAGTATCATATGATCTTGTTAATTGGATTCATCTTGAGCATGCACTTCATCCAGTGGATCCTTATGACTTCAATGGCTGCTGTTCTGGTTCAACCACATTCCTTTCCAAGGGAAAACCTGTCATTCTATACACAGGAGTTGACACTCAAAATCGTCAAGCTCAAAATTTGGCTCTGCCTAAGAACCTCTCTGACCCCTTCCTTAGAAAATGGGTAAAATCTCCTCATAATCCTCTAATGACCCCCATTAATGGCATTGATCCACAGTATTTTAGAGATCCAACAACTGCTTGGAAAGGTCCTGATGGTTTATGGAGAATCTTAGTTGGAAACCAGATGAATGGCCATGGAACGGCACTGCTATATAAAAGCAAGGATTTTGTTAGCTGGAGAAGAAGTAAGGATCCTCTTCACTCATCCAAGAAAACCGATATGTGGGAGTGTCCTGATTTCTATCCTGTTGCCATCCATGGCAAAGATGGAGTTGACACCGGTTCTTTAGTTAAATCGAACAAGCATGTGCTTAAGGCAAGCTTCAATCACCATGATTATTATGTACTAGGAAAGTACACACCCCAAGGAGACAAATTTTCAGTTGACTTTGACTTTACAAATACTAGTTCAGATTTAAGGTACGACTATGGGAAGTTTTATGCTTCAAAAACATTTTTTGACAGTAGTAAGAAGAGGCGCATCTTGTGGGGAATAAATGAGTCTGACAGTGAATCAGATGACATCAAGAAAGGTTGGTCCGGGCTTCAGGTAAACTGAATCTTTCTGTTCTTTGCTATTTACTTACGCTCATAAAGTACCAATTTTAAATTATCAACTTTCGATGAAACTGGGTTTTTTTAAAGATTCTAATGATACTTTGAGCTGTATTGCAGTCATTTCCCAGAAGTATTCTGCTCAGTAAAGATGGTAGGCAATTGATTCAGTGGCCAATCCAAGAGATTGAGAAACTGCGTACTAGCAAAGTAAGCTTTCGTAATAAGAAGCTCAAGGGTGGATTTTTTCTTCAAGTTTCTGGCATTACAGCTTCACAGGTGCCTAAGTATTTCAATTCTAATTCACTGTTGATCAAAGCCAATCTTTTGTATTTGAAAGAATAACTTGCCACATTCTCTCATCTCACTGCATAGGCTGATGTAGAAGTTTCATTTGATCTGCCCAACTTAGAAGAGGCTGAAGTAATGAATCCAAGCTGGGTTGATCCTCAACTACTATGTAGCGAAAAGAAAGCATCTGTTAGAGGCAAAGCTGGGCCGTTCGGCTTACTGGTTTTAGCTTCCAAAGGCTTGGCAGAGCAAACTGCAATTTTCTTCCGCATATTTAGAAACCATAACAAATACGTTGTGCTCATGTGCAGTGATCAGAGCAGGTTAATTTATTATTGGTCAAGGTTCCTTTTGTCTCCCGTCCATTAAGTTATTGATTTGACAGTTACAATATTTTAACAGGTCTTCTTTGAGAGAAGGGCTTGACAAAACCATCTACGGAGCTTTCATTAACATAGACCCTCATCTTGAAAAGATTTCGCTGAGGACTTTGGTAATGCTGCTTAGCTATTGATTCAAACTGAAAACTTTTCCATTGATTTTAAACAATTCAATGTTTGCTAAGGTTTTTCTGTCTGGTCTTGATATCGAACTCTTTCTTCCCATTTTGTTCTTTGACCATATGCATTTGGCTTCATGTTACAGATTGATCATTCCATTATTGAAAGCTTTGGCGGGGAAGGGAGAACGTGCATCACTGCAAGAATTTATCCAAAGTTGGCAATTAATGAGGAAGCATATCTATATGCTTTCAACAATGGCACTATGGATGTCACTATTTCAGGTCTCAATGCCTGGAGTTTGAAGAAAGCTCAACTAGTTTCTGCCACAAAATGAAAAACGCCACATAGCAGCTGAAACAAAATAAATAAATGCATCCACGGCATTTTACCAACACTATTCTTCAGTCCTATGTACCATAACTACATTTCGTAAAAGGCAAAGTAAATAAAAAGCCCACCTTATGGGGGGAAGACTTGATGTCAAAGCCTTCACTCCAATAAACGTCCTCTCTGTTTTTCCCCTCTATGAATCTCCGATTTCTAGCTTGGCATGCAAAGCTGAGCAGTTACTGTTATATTCTCTTCCGATAGCAACTAAATTCCTCAAAATATTGCAAATGCTCTCTAAGAATATGTAAGAGTATAGCAAATTAATATATCAAATGAACAAGTTGTTCAAGAAATAATACAATAAAATTTACTTAGGGTTGAATGAAGATCAAACTCTTGAACTTTTATTTGTACTTTAAACTTCTAGATTTTGATAAACGAACCAACTAACAATCATAAAAAATTACAGTAATGACTTCAAGACGAGCTACAAATGTCTCTTTTTTTAAGATTTATTTCACCCCTACTAATTACAATATGCAACAATGATTATTGATATAGTCTTGAAGAAAATAAAGTCAACTTGTTTGAAAACACTTACACTAATAAAATCAAATCATTAAACATCATTGACAAATACTAAAGTATTTTGTTTTAGTTACTATTAACTGTAGTAAAACAATGTCTAAAAGATTTATTTCTGTCTTGAGATTGAGAGAAAGAGAATTCAAAAATATTTAAGTCTTTTAAGTGTTTTAGAAATTAATCTTGGCCTCTCTATTTATAAAGATTTTTTTCAAGAAATGTGATTATTAATCAAATGAAATAATCATTCACTTGTGTTGTTTAATTCAATAAACACATTTTTCCAAAATAATGAAAACTTAATAAAACAAACGGTTAAATCTTCTAACAATTCAAGAGTAAAAGAGTGCTTAGGGGTGTAACGAACCAAACAAAAAAAAAACGTTATTATGTTTATCTTCGTTCATTTTGTTGGATATAGATGGCTCGATTTTCTGCCTAAAGTGCAACCTACCCTACTCAAGCAATACACAATGTAATAACTGTTGGATTATGCCCTTAGAACCATTCATTAGATGATTGACTTTGGCATTTTTATGTATCATGACATTTTTATTTATAGTTCATTATTATATTTGTTTTATAACTGCGTAATATAATCTTATATGATAATGTCTTTAGAATAGTAATAACACACTATTCTCAAAATATCCCTAGTCAAGTATTATTGTGAACAAGGATAACAATGATACGATAAGACTAGTATGTGGTTGACTGATGACCATTGTCATGGATATAGGATATCAAGTCATCACATAGGTACATGTTAGAGAACTATGTACTGGATCGACCCTCCATGAGAACGCTACATGGATTGTTATATGAGTGTCATAAGCGATTCTCATAGTGATGATGGTGTATGTGATCCTTTGACTTGAGATCATCAGAGATCCCAACATAGAGAATTGCATACTTTAATGCTGCTAGATGTCATTCGTAACAGGATGGACTATAAAGGTAGTAATTGGGTATGCCTCGATCTATGTAGAGGGATGTTGAGTGATCAAGATAGGATTTATCCCTCTTATATAACAAGAGTGATGTCTTGGGCCCTTTGATAGAGTGAGACTAAAATGCATGGCTGTGCTCAAATAAGTCAATATGAGATATTGATTTTATTTGTTTAATTAGTCTACTCAGGAATCAAGAAATGCTGATTAGACTATACAAGTGTGACACATTCCATGACTTGTGTCTAATCAAGACATCAAAGGATAAAAGGATTAGACTACACAGTAACATCTATCACGAGTAAGGTTATGTCGAGTCATTGACATTCTCGTTACATGGGTAGCAATGATGTGTTGCTAGATACCGCTCATTGCCTGTGACAATTTTGTCATTGCCATTGTTTAGAGAACCTATTGGGTCGCACACTTAGAACGGATCAATGAGGAGCTTAACTAATCCTATTCTGAATTGGATTAAGGATATAACTAATCCTATTCTAAGTAGGATTAGAGTTCTGTTTGGCAGTAAATTTTAGGGTAAAATTTACTGCCTATAAAAGGATGTTTTCTGAAACATAGCCACACAACAATTAGAAAACAGAAAATTATTCTTTTAATCGAAGCTAGCAGTTCGGTTATAAGAATCAAAAACGCTCCTTAAGGCATCTGATCGTGAGACGTTCAAGAGTCGTAAGATCCGTTCGTGTGGATACCGTAGAGGCAGGAACGAAAAGTTGTTGCTTGTGACTCGACCAACGAAAGAAAAATCAGAGAAAAACGTTAGGTAAAATCTTGAAACCCTAATCAGGCAACTCTCCGAATCGATCCTGGTGGAGGCCGAATGTTTTATTTCCGCTGCGTGTATGTTTCGGTTTCCAACAATAACAAGTAAATAGATAAGCAGCAAGCAATAAACAAATTAAGGAGTGTAAAGAAGAGAAGCTTTACAAAAGAATTTATAAAAGTTCGACACCCTTACCTAGTCCTCTACCTTGAGACTCTCCGAATGATATTCCACCAAATTCACTCTCATGAAATGTAACATCCCAAATCCACTGTATAACATAACATTTACTTATAATTTACACTTACTTATCGGTTGGGCTGTCTGTGATGCTTAACAGTTCTCAACACTTAAATAAAAATCAGTACTCTTATTCCTCTCACATATAGAAATATGAATTATTAAAATTGTTCCCTTTAACATGGTTATACATTCCCTTTTATTTAAAGTAGTACTGTAACATTTTACATAATATATAAAAGAATATAACATACCTTCGATGTCAAATCTCTGGAAGGTAATTCTCTTAATCCAAAATCAATAATCTGTGGAGTGGAAAATAAGGAGTGAGCGACAACGTGCTCAGTAAGGAAGGTGTATGCTGCCTTATAAACATAAAGAATATATCTCCAAAACATTTATTTGTCCTAACGATCAAACCCATTAGGAAAACAATGGATATAGTAATCATTAAACAGGATTCAATAGATCCTTTCAGTAAACAGAAATCAATGAGTTGAGACTAGGCATCAAACAAATCATGCTCTCACAAGTCATCCGCTTTTGGGGTGCACCCGTAGGCCATCGCCCCTCATGGCTATCTCAGCTAGATCTATGGCCATAATCTATAAGTGGTCCTCGAGTCCACTTGCCAAGTGACCTCGAGACCGCTGATGACTTGGCAGGTCCATTAGCCTTGTGACACCCTGAGGTGCACCCATTGGTCCATTAACCTGAGCCACCGCCCTAGGAAGGTCACGCAATTATATGAATAATACTGCATGAACTCAGGGCCTAAAGTCTCAAAAAACACTTTTTATATCTCATGAAAACCCTTGTGGAATTATCTCAATCCATATTATCATTTTCTCAAAATGATTTAATTTCCAAAAAGGTTTAGGCTTTCTGTTTACGAAACACCTTGAAAACAGTCCGAAATCTCAACCTTTAAAACCTGGTCGCCCATGGTCAGCTCACTCATGGCAACTCGCCCATAGTGGTGAACTAGTGTTCGCCCGCCCGTTTTTTTTCTATTAAAAACAAGTAAAATTGGCTCGCCCATAACCAGTTCGCCCTCTCTGGTATTGCCATGGTCAGTTCGCCCAAATGCGACACTTCCCTGGTCACATGCCCATTGAGGTCAACTTGCCCATTACATTAAAAACATATTTTATATTTTCGAAGATATAAAAATTAGTTCATTTTTCGTTGAGAAAATTTGGAAAAGTGAATCTGTTCGCCATGGTCAGCTCGCCAGTCCGGCTCACCCATGACACTCTTAACAAAGGGGTCGCTCGACCCAATATGTTAAAAAAAGGGGTCACTCACCCAAGATATTATAAAAGGGTTCGCCCTCCATTGGCTTGCCCGGGTTTTGATAAATTAGGGGTCGCTCGCCCCAATCACAACATAAAAGGGTTCGTTCGCCCGTCTTTTACCAGTTCGCCTAACAAATAACATAGGGGCCGACTTTATAGCTCGCCCGAGATCAAAACACTTTATCAAATAATGCATGTCATAACACAAAACATTTATCAATATTTTCATAATATTTACTCCACAGGACATGCATTTTACTTCACACACATCCCCTTACCTCGTCTGATGAAGCCTTGCTTCCCGCCCGCCTTATCAATTCTCACTTCCCGGGCTGCAAAGTAAAATATTAATATCATTAATATTTTCTTTTCGAATATTTTCTAAAACTATTAATATTTCTAACACTTTGGCGAGATTCTGTAACTACTCTACAGCTCGCCATTCGCCCAACAGAGCTAGTCATTCGCTTATGGGCTTACACGTGGGAGCTCGCCCAACATGGTAACTCGCCCAACATGGTAGCTCGCTCGACAATCAACTCGCCATTCGTTGCTTTTTATTCAGAGTTGGGTTCGCCCATGAATTGCATTAACACTTGTCGACCTCTTTATTTATTTTCTACTCGCCTCATTAGCGATCACTAACGTTCCACATGGGCGATCACCATAGTCGCCATTCTCGCCCTTTTTGCAATCTTTAATTTAATACATTTTGGGCGATCATAGTCCTCGCCACTCACCCTCGCCCATTTGGTAATTGTCCTTATTGTCTAAAGAGTTGGCGAACACGTATGTCGCTGACTCATACATTTCTTGAGCTCGCCTCAACCTTTGGGCGAGTACCCAAAGCTCGCCCATTTGGCAAACAGTTGAATAATCACTTCGCCCCTCATGTTTTTTTATATATTCTAACCAGATTTTGCTAAAACAAGGCTATATCTATGTTTATTACGTTGTAAAACATAAACATCTACCATTGAACATCTAAAAAACCAAAAAAATATAGAACTGACCTTAATTGAATTGCACTTCCAGAACAGAGTGCTTTTCTGCCTCACTTAGCTTTACTTCTCTTGTTCCTTAGCTCTTCAACACTGCAGAAGAGGTTTGGCTAACTAAGAATGAAGTTTTCATGGCTCATGTACGTGAGGGATGGAAAAACCAAGATTTTGAGTTTGCAGAACACTTGCTGGACGAGAAGCATCAGAGAGTTTTTTTCTTGAAGAAGAATGTTGTATAAATCTATTTTCCCATGAATTCCTTTTTATATCACCACTCAAATCCACTTAAAACCCACCACCTGTTCTCATCCTGTTTTTCTGTCATCATTACCTTGTCTTATAACTCATTAAATGGTGAAAGAAAATATGGCAATGGCGTGGTGAAATTTTTTTCTATTGTCATTAAATGCTGAAGAAAATTCCAGCCAAAAAGGGATGGCTAGGGGAAGTCTATTTCTGCAGTTTGACTAATTTTCTTTCCTTTTTCTCTTCTTTTCTCCTTCCTCTTCTCGCCACTTCCAGCCAGCCACTATAATTGACCTTTTTGTCTCATCTTTTCCTTATCATTAATTACCTAAACCGAATTTTAAAGGGAAGCAAAGTGGCGTGAAGTCCACTTATAGCCTCTTATATTGACTTTCCTCTCTTCTTCTCTAGTCCACACCACTTCCAGCCACTATCATTGACTTTGTTATATTTCATTTGTTCATTTGTTTTTCTTCATTTGTTCAACCCTTCATTTAATGCTTTCACACTTCAACCTTTTTATCAAGATTATATCTCATCTATCTCTTGTTGCAACTTTAATGTTTGTTTCTCTTTCTTTTATACACCATACCATAAATCATAATTTCCAAAAATTGAAATAAAGAGTGGAAATTCACATTCAATATTTCTTAAATTTCGATCAAAGAATTTATTTCCACTACCAATCATGTACAAATATGATATATAGTATAATAAAATCCAGGTCTCACATGAAAATGGTAGAACCTCTCCCTTTGTCCAAGTTCAAGGAGAAAACCTTCCTTTTTGTTGTTTAGAGGATAACCTTACTTTTTCACAAGCTCAAGGACAACCTACACTTCTCTTTTGCAAGTTGAGGGAATAACCTTTACAACTGCTCCTTTTATATGCTTACGAGCAAACTTTGAACAACAGTTCTTTTTCTGGCTTGAGAGCAAACATTTATCTAATTAACTTGACTTTTATATAAACTCTCAAGGGAACTCTTCCCTAACAAATTTAGGTATGGGTTTACAAGATGGTTAAAAAGGTATGTCTCTACTAAGGCTGAATATGAACACTCTAGCTCTTGAAGGAAAATGACTGAGATAATGGTTGTGGAGTTGTGGAATTTGTCTCTTCTCTTCTGACTTGAAGCTTTGGAATATGAGTATGACTTTAGATTTGGAATTTTAGGTCTTTTGTCCAATTTGCTCCAAGCTATCAGCTTGTGTAGCTTTGTCTCAAGACCTTGGCTGTTAAAAAATCATTTTGTTAGTAGACACAGAAATTTGACCATTAGAGTTAGCTAGGCTTGAAGTGTATCGATGCTTCCTTTAGTGTATCATACTCAAGAGTGGAATCCTACGTAAACAAAGTAAGTTATATCGATACTATCTTTAACTGTATCAGTACCTAAAACAGTGCGTAACCTTCTATCTCAATATCATGATACTGTATCAATACTTCATTAGTTTTTCCAATATTCAATTTCATATCGTATCGACACATATTCAATTGGTACCGATACACTTACATAAAGTACATGCAATTGGCTTAAGGATGCAGGATAATCTTATGTCTAAATATGCATATATAAATCTTAGCTCTAAATCTAGACATTTTTGACTTTCCACTTATATAAAGCATGATCATATATCAATCAAACAAATAATTCAATCATTCTTATAATTAAAATTATATTTCACTTAAGTTTTTTAAGGTCATATCAAAATCATAGTATTTCAAAGTCAGCACATTTATTCTTTTAATATTTTTTTGTTTGGTTCATTTTCTTTAAGTTGTTCATAAACATTAACTAACATGTTCACAATCACGTATTCGTAAATATTAAATGAACGTATTTATAGAAATTTGTTCGTGAACATTAAACGAACAAGTTTGTAAACTTTAAATAAAAACATTATACAAACAAATTGTATTCACTATAATATATATTATATCAAATTAAAAAAATTCTATATAAATATTTAATTTTAATTTTAATAATTACATATTAAAATGACTTATGAGTAAATATGTAATTTAAAATTTTATTATAATCTAACAATAGATAAATACTAAATCAATTATTAAATGAACAAGTTTTAAACAAATTTTAAATGAATTTATTCATGAACATAAACGAACAAATCACACATTTATTCATGATCATTTGTTAAGATTAATAAACGAACAAAAACAAATATATTCACAAATTGTTCATTGAACGTTTATGTCTACACCTTAAGAACACCCTTTAAATGAGTAACTATTCAAAAAATCAACTATTCATTTAAAAGTTAGGTTTAATTTTTTGTACTAGTTTCTCATTCCATTGATTAAACATATGATTAATCAATTATTCTTTCACTTTATTTTGAAAACTTTCTAACAATCCCTAATTAATTTCAAAATAGAGCAAAATAAAGTATTTAAAGAATTTTCATGCATAAAATGATGGTATCATTTTTTATTTTAACCATCACCTTAGAGAAATAGTATTTTGAATTAATCAAAACGACATGGTAGAACAAAGGCTTGAACTAGCGGTTTTATAACCAATAATGAATTCTCACACGAGTGATAGGATGTTAAATTGATAATTATAAATATTTTATTATTAATTTTATGATATTTTATGCCTAAAAGAGATTGCTGATGCTTATTTTATGTTTTAGGTATTAAATATCAAGTTTGGAATAAAAAAAGTGTTAAAAATAAAAAAAAATGTCGAATTTTTTTGACTAGTAGGGCAAATAAGTAATTTGACCAATTTAATAACCTAAAATCAAGATGAGACCTCATCAAAATTGTAGAAAACTTCTCAAGATTTTTGAAATGTCTAAGAACGTGCAAATTGAAGTTTGTTCGATGGGTCAAACGTTTGTAAAAGCCAGCAAATAAAATCTACTAACAAATCCTACTAGAAGTAAGAACTCCAACAAAGTAAGGATTAGGACAAGAAAATGTTAAGACAAGGCCAAGTGGATAATGTCTGAAAATAAATGTCTTAAAATGTTTTAAGAGATTTATTTGTTATAAAATTTAGACATGGTAAAAAGTGTAAAAAGATGAAGAATTTTGGATAAGATTTAACTAGTTAAACTCAATCCCTTAACAAACTCCTCATCCAATTAGGATTACTTGACCTCTTTAAAGGGTCTTAGGCTCCTTATAATTTCCATTCCTCTTCTTTCCGTCTCTTCTTATAACGTTTTTATTAGTTCTTTTTATAAAAACTATTTTTATTTTTCTTCTTTGCCGATTTTAATATTCAAGCTTTAGAATTATTTTTCTTCTTCTTACTTTTTTGTGCCAATTTCTTCGGAATGCTTTATAAATTTATTTTTCTTCTTTTAATACTTTTACTATTTCTCTTAGTTATAAAACACCAAAACCAATTTCATCTTTTCTTTCTTTTGCGTTTTCTCCTTCAAGATTTTATAATTTCTTTTCCTTTTAATTCTTAACGATTTCTTATTTTCTTTTGAGGGATTTTCTGATTTCTTTGTTTATTTTTATAGTGAATTGCTTTTTTTTTCAATTTAATATTGTGTCTTGTGCTAGATTTAATTCTTGAATAATTGTTCTTGCTTTATAATATTAAAGATTGATTGGATTCTTGTGATTTGTATGATTTATGATAACTTGATTTTATTTAGCATAAACTATATGTTCTTGAATGTCTAGTGAATAGTTCTTTGATTCAGCTATGAAGTAAATTGATTATTCTTGGAAAGGCATGTTCTGAGATTCATGTGCCCATGATATAATTGTTGATTAAGTATCCATAATTCTTTGGCACATTATTATGATTGTTTATTTGATTAGATAGGTTACCAACTATTTAGTTAAATTAAATAATTTATTGCCAAATTGAAAACTTAAGTTCGTAATTACTTTTGGATTTAGTCACCAGAGATTTAGGAGAATCAAGGTTTAGGTTAAATGAACTGAGCTTATGAGTTTGTTATCTAATGTCAACTCATATTTTTTTAATTGTTAATGTAGTTGTAATTTATATCTAGAGAGCTTGTTCTAGGTAGGTTAGTAGTTAGGAATTAGTTAAAGAGTTTGTTTTAACTAACAACTCAGTAAAGAAAGATGGTATAACCAAGTTTGTTGTTATATCATGGTGGTCTATTTAATTGACAATGATATTTTGTAATCAATTATCAACATCACAATCCAAGAATGATTAATTGTCTTGTATGTCTTATTTGCCTAAATTTCAATTTTTATAATCTTTGTTTTTATTATTATTAGTTAATTTAGATAATTGATAAAAACCTCAATTCTTTTTTTCCCTATAAAAATTATATTTTTAATTTAATAATTAACTTAAGTAATTCAATCTCATTAGATTTTTAATTTAATAATTAACTTGAGTAATTCAATCCCTGTGGGTTCAACCCTTACTTCATTGTCTACAAATTAATTGGGTTAAGGAATATTTTTGGTGATCCTGACACTCATCAAAATCTTAGCATTGTTGCCGAGAATTGAAATTTATTTGAGTTATTTATTTTTAATTATAGTCTAATTTTTTCTTTTTGTTTTCTTTATAGGGTTTGTATGCCTAATGAAGAATCTAGTCAAAGACTTCAAAGGATTAGAAACGTCTTCCAAACAACCCAAAGCGCGGTGCCTCAAATGCCACAACCACCACCATCTTCAACCCCAAACACTCCATCTTCCACCGAGCCTACTTTCAACCACTTTCGAATTCCCAAGTGATGCCAAAGAAGAAGACATGGCTCAAAAAGCAAATAACAGGACTTTAAAAGAGTTGGTGGCTTCCACCATAAGCCAACAATCCCTTTGCATTACTTATCAATAATGCAAATCAGTTAGAATTTACAAGTATTAAAAGAACTTTGCCAAATAGTAGGGAAAAAAAGGAATACCTCGAATAAGGTAGCAACAATAAACTTAGTGATACTTGTTAGCTAGAAAGACTCAAAAAGATGCTAAGAGTTGATGGTACATGTCTTTTAGCTCAATTGAAAGCACTACTTGGGCTCATTAAAATTTTCATTTTGTAAGGAGCAACTTGCTAAGGAAACAATTCTGTAGAAACAACAAACATATAAGAATTTGAATCATCTGCTGAATCTTTACCTTTCGAATCCTTAGCATAGATTCTTTTTGAACCGGAGTCAAGCTAGGTGGTGATGGCACTATAGGGGAAGTGTCACCACTTGTGGCAACACGAGGCAACAACCTTACAGCTTGCCTCTTAGGAAAGTTTAGAGAAGCAGATCTTTTCCCTTTTGATTACTCTTGCCTCTTTAGCAAGCTAATGAATTAATCATCTCCCATGGCTACAATCACATAAGTAGAAAAAGTTATTCAAGTTATTCAGTAACATACAAAAGGAGAACACGTCAATCAACTAGCAATTATCTCTAAAAGCATATGGAGGATTTAAATTTGAAGAGCCAGCAACAAAACTCTCGAAGACAGCATAGCTAAGACAAAAATTCAAAATATTGTCCTTCTCTGCTATATTCCTATAAGTTATTACGGTAATAGCATAATAATCAAATTGATTACTCTCATATGTGGTGTGGAGACCCACACCCAACTTGCCAGGTATTGTTCGTTTTGACTAAAAGATCTCATGGTTTTGTCCCACAAAAGGTGCCTCACAAGTATGGGTTCAAATCTCTACATATATAGCATTGTAAAGTTTCACAAACTCCCGATGTGAGACTAGGGTGTTACAAACTCCTCCACTTTAAAGCTTAACGTTCTCGTCAAGCACAATCAAAACATAACCAGGATCACACCAAGCGTTGGGAACCTAAAGGTGGCTCCAATCGTGTAGCACTTAGTTCCCATAAGAATCTAGAGGTGACTCTCACGATGTAGTACTAAAGTTCTGTGTTTCGACTAGTGAACTGCCTCTAATACCATTTGTGGATACCCACACTTAACCTGCGAAGTATTGTCCGCTTTAACCCAACGGTTTCACAATTTTATCCCACAAAAGGTGCCTCATAAATATGGTTCAAGTTTTTACATATATAGTATTGCAGAGTCTCACAAACTCTCAATATATGATTGAGGTGTTATATGTGATTAATTAAAGAGGTTCCCTAATACTGGCAAAAAAAAAAAGAGGTTCCCTAATAAGAGCACTAGTAAAGGACCACCTGACTTTAAAAGGCCATTCATAACCTTCTTTCAAGGTTACAAGGAAAAAATAAGAATAATTAAAATGAGTATTTGAAGTGATAGGAGATAAATTCGAAACATAGTTAGCGAGATAAAACCAACCCCTATCTCATTTCAAACAATAGAGAGAAATCAAAAACTTAAAAGATGGATCCCAATTCTTCTTCTTATACTTGACTAAGTATCCTATGATTCTAACTCAAGAATTGGCAGTAAACTGTGATGGTGCCAGATTATATCTATGGGGAACTTTACCACAAAAAGGGTGAAGAGGGAGATGAAAGCCAAACTTGAATATGTGGTTATAAAATGCTACAGTCCTACCACTCACATGACTAACAAGGTAATTATTATATCGGATTTCTAGTTCAAACCTAGAATTTGAGCAATCAAAACATGACTTTTTCAAGGCATTCTTCATGATTTTTAGATAATCGATTAATAGTATTTATCAGCATACCACCCATCTGCCAGATTCCCAGTCTTAGCGTATTGTTCTTCCTTGCCGACCAACACCGAGTCAACATCTACATCTCTTAGAGGAGGTTCATCAGAATTCTTAACAACAATCTGACCTCTATGAACCACAGGGCGAATTTCAAGTCACCATCTTCTTCCTCGTCATTAAAAGAATATATATACATATATATATATATAATTACTACATGAGAGATAACTGCTTACCGAAAAGAAAGATCTCAAAAATCCTACTTGATCAAACAACAGATGATACAGACATAAGCAAAGAAAGACAAAGGTTTTCATCAAAAAAAAAAAAAGAAGGACAAAGGTGAGTTTTTGGTAAGTAATGGATAAAGACTAAAAGGCACTCAAGTATAAAGCGCCATCATTTTTCAAAAATATTTTGAAAAGATACACCCCTAACACTTGGCGCTAAATGCTTTACTTCAAGGAAAAAAATGTCTCTTTTCACAACAAGGGGAATTAACTGCACTTTCAATAAAATATCAAGCATTTTCAAATAAAAATAGGCAATCATTCATTTAAGTTCTTAAGAAGATCACTTTATAATCTTCTATCCAATTAGAGATGTAATTGTTATCCCATATTTGTTTAGGTTTCTTGCCCAAAACCAAGCTAAGGCCTTTGGCTCACAAGTAAACCTTACTAGCCACTCAAGGCTCATCAGCCCTTCTATTATGAAAGAAGAATCCTAAGTTAAAAGGTCTTCCATAATATGCAAGATCCTTACTAGTTAAGGATCCTGGCGAGATTTAATTCTAGTCAAACTTAAAGACTTGACAAAAAACAATATAAGGCACACCTAGGTATGTAAGTCGACTCTAAGCTCTCTATTTTACTTACAATACTTTCTTTATCTTAAGTATTTACTGACTTAAGCATCGAAGTATGCCACAAAGAAAGATTTTCGATGTCCCTTTCTGTTTCTTATCTTTGACAGGTCTTAATTCATGCATCTATTTGCTTCGAAGTTGATCATCATAAAATAGTCATCAACGCTGATAAAAAGATGTACCAAACTAAGGGAGTTAGTTTCAATTAGTAAAGATTGTATTCCCATGTATGTTGCTAACTGAATGTTTGTGCGATAGCTTGTAATTCTGCGATATACTTGGTGGTGATGCCAATGTAGTTGAAGAACCCAATAATAAAATTAAAATTAGCGACTCCAATAAGACCTCTACAACCTGCCGGATCCGGATTACCCAAGCATGATCCATCACTATTGAGTTTAGTAAGAAATCAAAATATTTGAATCAGCAAAAATATAAAGTCGAAGCAAATAAATCGTTTGAGCATTAAGTTTGTCCTAAACAAAAAGTAACCGAAGAGAGCCGCTTGAAGCCAATCGGTTAGCGAAATATGTTTACATGGTCAGATACCGAAAGGAAATCAAGTAACTATTGTTGAAAAAATTTCTTTTTTCCCTCTTGGTCCGGCCATGGAGGAACCAATCCAATCCCTCTCCATACTCCAGTCGCTTGTACCATCCGCTTCCTCTCCCTCTTCCTTTTTTCAATATTTTTCAATCTATTTGCAAAACAGACTGAGACAAGCACATGTTTTGCTTACCACTAGCTTTCTCTTTCGCACTGTTGTACAAAGCATCTTTGCCATATGCCATGCCCCCCAGGCCGTTTTGCCTTTTTCGTGCCTAAAAATACCCACAGTTTTGGTGCCACAGAATTGCAAAATTAAAGAGAAAAACATTTTTAAAAAAAAATGGTCTGTGAATTGTGATGTTATCCAACTCAATATCCTTGCCCATTTCTAACATTCCAGCATGCATCCACGCCTCTTCTTCATTTATAAACAATTATATTGTTACCAAAGTTAGTAATGCAACTATTGTTAAACATTTTTTAATTACTTGAATGCATCTCCTTATGTTTGCTTTCAAACACAAATATACATTACCCACACCGAATAATCCTAACAAAATTATTAAAGATTTTTTTTGGTACAAACAAAATTATTAATGATAAACTACTTTTACTGCAACTAACTTATGAATTTAAAGATATCCAATTATCTTACCATTTGGATTCAACTAAAAGCCATTATAAAAATAAATAATCTATTGAGTTTCAAAGTCAGGACACAAGTAAGAATCCACGTTTCTTCCAATTAGATCATAATGAGGATTTAGGCAACACTTGGCCAAAGTTACATGACCAGTGAACCTCTCCATACTAATGAGAATCTTAGACCTAAGTATTGACAATAAATCGTTTTAAGCAAAATTACCAAAATCCCAGAAATATAAAAAGCCTATCCCTCTGTTCAAACACCCATATTGCGAAATGAACCGCGTGTGACAAATTTCGTTAATTTCCCTTTTGGGGACGCCGATAGGAGAGGAAAAAGATCATTCACAGAATCACAAAGCTAAAACAAAAGCAGCCCTCTCCAAAGATAGCCAGCCAGGAGAAAAGCCTCGGAAACTCTGTTTCTTTTAAAACACAGAGCAACTAATATGATCCCTTTAATACGCAAAGCTTCACTCTTTTTAGCTGACAATTATTTTCCCACCATGACTACACGCTAGAAGAGAAAGGGTTTCTTTTTGTTTTAAAGAAAAACAATTTTGGGTCTTTGAAGTTATGAGCAAAGAAGAAGATGATGAATTTAAAAACAGGGCAGGGTTAAAACCGTCGGTAGGGCCGTACAAATGGTTGGCGAGCTTCTACCGTGATCTGATGGCGGGAGCGGTGATGGGTGGTGTGGTGCACACGATCGTGGCACCAATTGAGAGGGCAAAGCTGTTGCTTCAAACCCAAGAGAGCAATTTGGCTATTGTAACTGGTGGAAGAATGAAATTCAAAGGGATGCTTGACTGTATCTTCCGTACGGTTAGAGAAGAAGGCATTCTTTCTTTATGGAGAGGCAATGGAAGTAGTGTTCTCAGATATTACCCTTCCGTTGCTCTTAATTTCTCTCTCAAGGTAATAAATTTATCAAGATTTTTATCTTTCCCTTTTTTCTCTTGATTATTGGTATGAATTGAAATGAATATGAAAGGTGTGATTTAGAGCGAATTAATGTGTTGGCGTGGTTCTTATAGTCTTCGGAGATGTTATTTTGAGATGGGTTGTTGCAGGTTTGGGAATTTTTGGGATGAGATATTCTTGGCATGTGAAATGAATGATAAAATGTTTCTTCGAGCCTATGTGATGTTGTTCTTATTACATGAGAGATCGAGATACTAATTTTTGCACTTTCTTTGGTTGCTGCGTTTGAATGTAATTAATGTGGTCATGATACAACGAGTGGTTCTATTGAAATTAATAGGAGGTTTTAGGGAAAGAGACCTAATTAAGCTAATTTTTCTGTCTCATTGCTAGTTGCTACTGTAATTTCTTCAGGGCATTCTTGTTTGTGCAATCACTATTTTAATATCCAAGTCGATCTTTTTTGATAATGATTCCTCAGTCAACCTTATTCATTGACGGAATTGAGGACTAAAGAAACGTATCACCTGTAATAATATCCTATTCTCCAAGCTGAATTTCGTTTAGGCCACTCATTAGATAAGGGACCAAACTGCAAATGTGCTGTCTTTTTTCTTTTTTCCCTGTTTCAATAACACCTTGTCCTTAGAAAATGTATTCTTTTGAGTTAATCTTCACAAGTTCTGAAACCTGTCTATAACTTTTCAGTCTTATCTGCTAGTCCAATCTTGTAGTGGTCCTTTATGGCACCAACTCCAAAATAGCCTGCTAGGAAATTGTAAATCCTTAGGGATGGATAAATTTATTGGTCAGTTCACTCCCATCTAGAACCTTTTATAGTCTCATTCCTATTGCTAAACTGTCATAGGTGTATTCTTGCTATTGTTCAGATGGTTAGGGTTTTTATTTCATTTTTTGTTTTTGCATGTAAGGATTTTGCTTTAATCAATCAAGATAGAGTATTTAGAATGCAAACTCAATGCAGGCCTCATCTGGAATAGAGGATCTGCTTACATGCTATGAAGTGAGCAATTTTATCTTGGTTGAGGGGAATGGCTTATTTCACAAAGCCTTTCTTTTCTTTTGTTTGGTTCATTTTCAAGGAATATAAAAAATCCAAAAATAAAGCTAAAAATATATGAAATGTAAATACATATTTAATATTTGAAATTTGGATGATATTTGAATTTTAATATTGTTAGAGCTTTTAACATAATATTTTGGTATTTAAACATTTTGTTGGATGATATTATTTAGTTTGTTTCAAATATGAGAAATTAAAAATTTAGAATATAATTTAACTTAAATGTATTTTATTATTTCCGTTAATTTGGTTAATTAACCAATTGGCTGGATTTGATTTGGTTTGGTTAACTACGAAATTAAAATTTTTAGTTTGGTTAATCAAAGAAAAATAAATTAATTCGGTTAAATGCGGTTTTGGTT
Organism: Heritiera littoralis; assembly: GCA_031772115.1. NCBI lineage: Eukaryota > Viridiplantae > Streptophyta > Magnoliopsida > Malvales > Malvaceae > Heritiera > Heritiera littoralis. The sequence continues at coordinate 8,823,092 of JAPDPK010000006.1, read as the reverse complement.
AATTCGATTCGGAATTAATTGAACCAACTGAATGAATATCCTTAAGAATGGCTTGTCCTTGAGAAATAGAAATTTTCATACCCCTCTCCCCCAAGATTTGCAATTCTATGAGATCAGGAAAGCAATTTTTTTACACCCCATTTTACACTTTGATATTTTTATTAAATTTTAATAATTATTATTTAATAATCAATTAATAATTTTTAATTTAAAAATATTTAATCTTATTTAATAAATAAAATAATATTTTATAATTAATAAATAATTAAAGACTACTACATAAAGAATAATTCATATTTGATTACTAATTAATTAATCATTAATAATTAATAATTAAATTAAAATTAATTAATCGTTAATAATAATTAAATATTCTAAATTAGTTACTACGGAATAATTATCATTAATTAATAAGTAATAAATAATAATTAAACAATAATTAATAGTTACTAAATAATAATTAATATTTAATTAATAATTATTTAGTTAATTAATTAATAATTAATTAATTACTAGATAATTGTTAGTTAGTCATTAATCATTAATAGTTGTTCTTATTTAATATTTAATAATTAATAATTAATTCACAATGAATAATTTGATAATAAATAATTAATAATTACTTATGAACTATTCTTAATTAATATTTAATAAATATTAATAATGAATAATTAATTAATACTTAACAATTAATAGTTAATTATGATAATTTATAAATAATAGTTTTTCTTAATTAATAATTAAATTTTATTGAGTACTTATCATTAATAATTAATTTGATAAAAGGTTAAAATGGTTTTTTTAGCTTATTCCAGTCATATTCCCTGCACTAACCAGACTTATTAATTCTATTACCTACTAAATTCCATTCCCTCATAATACTATTCCATTCTTCCTTTATTTCATTCCGTAAACCAAACATGTCGATAGGAATGGAGAAATTGATAAAGAGGTCACTCATATGATCCAAGTTGGATTGATGGAATAGGGAAATGCATCAGGAGTCTTAACTGATTATAAACTCCTCTGAAATTTATGAAAATGTTAAGGTATGGCAGTCAAACTAGCAATGTTGGGCTTTAAGTATCAACATATGTGAATACAAGTGAACGTGGCTGAGATGAGAATCCATTATAGATGTCTGTAGATATAATGGAAGATACAATAAGAAATACTAGTACAAGAGAAGAGATGGGATGTGTACCCACTTGAGGACAACATGAGGCCATCTCATGTAAGGTGCCCTAAGGAGGAGAAATAGAAATGTTACATAAGAAGATATGATTTAATGGAGAATTTAACTTCTGTGTCAAGAGAAATAAATGAAGACTAAAGAGTACATGGATGGAAACAATAAAAAAAACCTCACTTACTGAGTTTGCAAAGGATGTATTCCTGATATAACTCTGTAATATCACTTGATATAAATACAAATCCAGTAACCTTACTGGATTCTTTGTGTGAGTCCTAGTATCACCTATGTTTATGTATGGTTGAGAATGGTGAAAGCTTCTAGCACCCTGTTGTGTAGTTTAATTAATGGAATCACAGTTTTGGAAGAAAATGGATGGATTGGTATTTTGGTGGCTCTGCAAAGTATCAGGAAAGAAATGTGGGTTATAGTATGCCTCTATACCTGGTAGAGGCAATAGAGGGTTGCCCTTCAGGGCCATGGCAGATTAAGAGGATATTAACCTTCAAGTTTAATGTAGTACTAGGAGTGTTGTTACAAAGTATTCAGCTAATCTTAATATGGTGGTGATTCAGTTTTTGGCTTGTCATATCATGTACGAGTATATAGTAGAAGCATGTTCTGAGATCTGAATGTAGTCTGATGAGATAAAGCTTTCTGAGTTTTAAAATCATCCTTTTTTTCTTGAATATTCTTATTCCACCTAGAAATATGTACTTGTTAGCAGTAACCTGGAGATATTTCAGATGAAACTTTTTTGTGTTTTTGTGTATCTATTAAAAGAACCAGTAGTGCAGTTGATTATAAGGTTGTAGGAATAAATTTTTAAAGTTTCCATCAAATTAAATCATAAACGGAAGGTTTTTTTTTTCTACATGTATATGCACGCGCATGCACAGTTTGCCTATTTCTTTTCTTTTCTTTTTTTTTTAATTTTTTCTTCTAAGATGCATTAGAACCAAGTCTGATCTCAAAGATAATTATGGTGTTTGAATAATAGGAACAGAAAAGCTAAGAGAAAATTTATGCCCTAATTGGTGGGATTAAAACTCTTACGAGAAATAACTATAGTGTTACTTCCTTGAAGAGCATTAGGAATAGGTGAGATGTATTTGCCTGACATAATATCAATCTGCCATCTGTGAAAAGTTCATAGGATTCTTGATAAATTCCATTGACACAAGGTGGTGACGCCTCACTTGAATTCAGATAAAATTTTGCTTGATGGTAAGCAAGCTTGAAAGTCCCCAAGGGGATATTCCCAAGTGTTAAAACTTTAGACTTAAAATTAAACTGAGGGATCTACGGTTTGAATCTTGGGGGTGGAAGCGGTAGGATTTATGAGATGGTTGAGAGTTACCTACCTTTTATGTAGCTTAAGGCCTAATTGGTCTCCTATGTACACCCCCCACCCAACCCCATCCCCCCCCCCCCCCCCCCCCCAAAAAAAAAAAGAGCCTTCAGAGCCAAACCAGTGCCTCAAAAGTAAACAATTAAAAAACATAAAACTTGTTGCTTGAGTTTTTAAATAATTTACAACATCTCTGTGTGCTTATCTTTTTAATTACTTTGCGTCTCATTATGCAGGAGCTGTATAGAAACATATTAAGAAATGGCTATTTTCAAGATGGTCATTTATTCTCTGGAACATCTGCCAACTTTATTGCTGGAGCTGCAGCTGGTTGCACAACATTGATATTAATCTACCCTCTTGACATTGCTCACACGCGCCTTGCTGCAGACATTGGGAGAACTGATGTTCGTCAATTTCGAGGTATCTATCATTTCCTGAGTACCATACACAAAAAAGATGGAATTCGGGGAATTTACAAGGGTCTTCCTGCCTCTCTACAGGGGATGATTGTTCATCGGGGTCTGTATTTCGGAGGATTTGATACAGTAAAGGAAATTTTATCAGAAGAATCCAAAGCCGAATTGGCATTATGGAAGCGTTGGGTGGTGGCCCAGGCTGTAACAACGTCTGCTGGATTGTTGTCGTATCCGCTAGATACAGTCCGGAGGCGGATGATGATGCAATCTGGCTTGGATCAACCAATGTACCGTAGCACTGTGGACTGCTGGAGGATGATTTATCGGACAGGGGGGCTGACATCATTTTACCGTGGGGCACTTTCTAATGTTTTTAGGAGCACTGGTGCTGCGGCCATATTGGTCCTGTATGATGAGGTCAAGAAGTTCATGAATTGGGGTGGATTGTAGTTAGAAGCAATTGTTGACAGTTTTCATTTTGAGCAGCAGGACTAGAGTAGAATGAGATTCGGGAAAACATTGTAAAGTGCAATCGAGGTTGATGCTCTCAAATCTCAATGCTACAGTATGTACTAGATGACATTGAAAAGCTCAAATATTGTGCTCGAGGTCATTATCAAATGTGTCTTTTTCTTTATAGTTATGTCTTTGGGAAGGGAATAAATGGGTTCTGTGCAGTTGCTCCTTTCACATCAACACCCACGTTCCGGTGTCCGGTATATTCTTGTGGATATCCAGGAGCCAAAACGACATGAATTTCTGCCTACTTACTGCTTCCAATGTATCTCATCTAAAAAAGGTACCCCTCTTTCATTCTGATGACAGCCACAGGAGCAGAGACTGCAGCAAATAATAGTAGGACTATATTATAAGAGGGACATATAACAGGTAAATCTTCACTTCAACTAAAAGCGGCAGAAATTTACGAGTCCTGATGTTGGACACTGGTAACTGGTAAGTCCGACGATGTTGTGGCAATGATTTCAGTTCCACTCACCTGTTACTTCTCTGTATGGTTCCTTAATTCACCTATTGTCAAAGATCAGTGCTGTGTTTTCTCTATAATTTATCCTTCACTAGTCTTACTTGCGCATCCTTGATGTCACGGGCTAAACTTCCTCACAATAAAGTAATAGGCTCTGTGGCACTTGGATGGTCTCATCCACGTAAGTCAACCAAATATCTCGATAATCTGAGCAAGTAATAAGCCAGCAAGAAGTTATTACAAGGCTCACGACAAAATAAGGGGGCATAAATAAAGCACACCATCATAACCACCAGTGTTTCCATAGGAAAAAAAGTGTTTTTAGTGATGATGAATATATTACAAAGATTACAAAAGAGAGTTAAGACTTCCACACTATCGTCAGGGCCAAGGAAGGCAGCCCTAGATGGGTGTGCTTGCACATACCTATACTAGTGAGACAGCCCAACAATTGCCGACTGCTCACCCCTCCTAAAGAGCTAACGAGCTTTTATAACTATGCTACTAATAACCATTAAAATATTTGAAATGAGGACACTTTTCCTAATTCCATGGATTCTATTTTCCTAAGTCCATGGATTCTGTTTTCCTTAAAGCCTCTCTACCCGGTCATGGCCCTATACAAGGTTGGCTGATGACATCCTCCCCTACTCAATTTGTTGACGTCCTCGTTGACTTGGTTGCTTGGAACTCTTCGATCTTCTGCTTGAAAGCTCTCAGGTCGTGTTCTCTTTCCCAACTGGCTTCTTCTGGTCCTAGGCCCTCCCATTTTATCAGGTACTCATGGATTGGTCTTCTTGACACCATATAGTGTCTATTTGCTAAAATCTCTTCAACGCGAAGCTCTAAAGGTGGCTTCATGCTGATGGCCGCCCTAGTTGATCTACTTCTGCTTGGATCTGTTGGATCTGAGTGAAATGGCTTTAAGTTACTCACATGGAACACGAGGTGTACTTTCATCCATTTTGGAGGGTCGATTTTGTAGGAGGACTATCCCACTTTGTCAAGAATTGTCATTGGACCCTCATATTTGCGCACCAACCGAAAATCTCGTTTTCGTAAAAATCTAAGTTGTTCAGGCACCAATCTCATCAAGACCAAATCACCAACATTAAACTGCTGCGCTCTCCAATCCTTGTCGGCCCACTTCTTCATGTGCTTCGACGCCTTCTCCAAGTAAGCCCGAGCTATCTCAGTGTTCTGTTTCCACTCTTTGGTAAAGTTAAAGGCTCGGGGGTTCTTCCCTTTGTACGGCTCAATGGAGGTGTGAGGTAATTGTGGTTGTTGTCCTATGACCACTTCAAAGGGACTCTTATTGGTGGTTGCGCTCTTTTGAGCATTGAAGCACAATTGTGCAACGTCCAATAGCGGTGGCCAATTCTTTTGATTAGCTTGTACAAAGTGCCTTAGATATTCCTCTAACAACTCGTTGAAGCACTCGTTTTGCCCACCAGTTTGAGGATGGTAACTAGATGAGATATTCAGTTGGGACCCCAATATGTTGAAGAGCTCCCACCAAAACGACCCTGTGAATCTCGGATCCCTATCACTAACAATGTTTTGTGGAATACCCCAATATTTCACTACATATTTGAAGATGAGACGAGTAGTGTCTTCCGCTGTACAATACTTTTGAGCTGGTATGAAAGTGGCATACTTTGAAAAATGATCAATCACCACCAAAATCGACCCAAGATCACCAACTCTAGGGAGGCCAGTTATGAAATCAAGAGAAATACTTTCCCAAGGCCTGGTTGGTACCGGTAGTGGTTTAAGCAACCTAGCTTGCTTCTTTCTTTCGACTTTATCTTACTGGCAAACGAGGCACGTCTTGGTGTAGTCCATCACATCTTGTCTCATATGTGGCCAATAATAGCCTTGTCTCTATAAAGCAAGGGTGAGTTGCCAACCCGAATGACCCGCCCAAGGGGTATCATGATACTCTCGCATCAACATCTATCTTAAACTTCCTGCTCTGGGTACAAATAATTTGGGACCTTTTGTCAACAATGCTCCATTCTCTACCCAAAAGTACTTGGACTTCCCATCTTCCACCATCTTCATTATGGACTTGGCTTGGGGGTCTTTAGTCAGGTTCTCTTCAATTAACTTGCGAATGTCCGCAGTCACCCTGGTAGCCGACATTGGAGCTATTCTTCTTAGTCCTACCAATTCCGCTCGTCGACTCAGGGCATTTGCTACTTGATTTGAGCTCCCTGTCTTATACTCAAATGAAAAATCAAATTCGGCTAAGAACTCTTGTCCTCTTGCCTGTTTGGCTGTGAGCTTGGGCTGAGTAAGGAAATGGCTAACTGCAGTGTTATCTGTCTTGACAACAAATCTTGACCCAAGTAGGTAATGTCGCCATGTCCTTAAGCAATGGATTACCTCTAAGAGTTCCTTCTCTTGGGCAGTGTATCTTCTTTCTGTCTCATTTAGCTTGTGACTCTTAAAAACGACCGGTTGCCTCTCTTGCAATAGCACTCCCCCAATGGCAAAGTTTGAAGCATCTGTTTGTACTTCGAAAGGTTTTCTAAGGTCAGGGAGGATTAAGACGGGTTCTTTCATCAAAACTACTTTTAGACCCTCGAAGGCTTCCTGGCACTCTGACATCCACGACCACCTCTTATCCTTTTTCAGTAATTCAATGAGGGCCGTTATTCTCGGAGAGTATCCCTCTACAAACTTTCTGTAATAGTTGGCTAACCCAAGAAAGAAGCGCAGTTCCTTAACATTCTTCGGGGTCGCCCATTCCTTGATGGCTTTGACTTTTTCCATATCCATCCGAATCTGGCCCTGTTCCACAATGTGCCCCAAGAAATGGATTCGAGTTTGGGCAAAACAACATTTCTCTCTTTTCACATACAACTGATTTTCTCAGAGCCTGTTGAATACAAGTCTCAAGTGTTCCTGATACTCCTCTAAGGTTGAACTGAAAATCAAGATGTTGCCTAGGTAGATGACCACGAACTTATCAAGATAGTCATGGTATACATGGTTCATTAAAGTGCAAAATGTGGCAGGAGCATTGGTTAGTCCAAAAGGCATGACTAAAAATTCAAACGCACCATACCAAGTTACACATGTGGTTTTCGGTTCATCTCCTTCGGCAATTCTGACCTGATGGTAACCAGACCGAAGGTCGAGTTTGGAGATGTACTTGGCTTGACTCAATTGATCAAAGAGGTCCGCAATCAAAGGGATTGGGTACTTGTTCCTCATCGTTACCTTATTCAAGGCCCTATAATCGACACAGAGTCACAAACTTCCATCTTGTCTTCTTTGGAATATTACTGGTGCACCAAAGGGTGCCTTAGATGGTCTGATGAACCCAACTTGCAATAACTCATCTAACTGCTTTCTCAACTCAGCCTCTTCTGGAGGAGCCATGCGATAGGGTCCCTTTGCAAGAGGCTTGACTCCAGGGAGTAGTTCAATCTCATGATCTATGGCACGGCGTGGTGCTAATACCTTAGGCAATCGATCCGGCATCACATCTTTAAACTCTTCAAGAACTGTGTTGATCTCATTTGGCACCAACTCTGACCCTGTTCCTTTTTTGTGGACCAGCAGGGCTACATATGAGGGCTCTCCCCTTTTGAACCCCTTCTTAAACTGTAAGGCTGAGATGATTTTTCCACTTCTAGTGAGAATTGTGGTCGGCACTACACAAGGGCGTTCCCCTAGGAATAGTAAGCAACTAGCAGTGGGAACCGGGATTGCCTGAGCCACCATTATGAAGTCCAATCCCAGAACAACGTCAAAGTCATCTATGGTGGAAACAGTGAAGTTCACGCCTCCTTCGCAGGGTCCAACTTTGGTCATCACGTTCTTGGAGCTCCCACTAATGGTGGCGGCTGGTGAGTTTACCGCTTACATTTGCCCACAATCCTTATTTACTTTTAGTCCACACCTCTTGGCCTCGTTTGGGGTGATTAAAGTGTCAGTCGCGCCTGTGTCCACCATAGCCCTTGTTTTCTCCCCATTTACCTCTAACTCTATGTAGTTTAGGCCTTTCTCAAACTCCTTCTTCATCATGCTCAATTGAGAATGAAGTGCATTTAAGAATCGGATTAAGCCCATCCTTACAGGTTCATCTACATCATCCTCCGCAGTTTGTTGTGGTTGAGACATCTCTTGAGAAGTAGTCCTGAGGGCACTCAAGGCACCTCTTTGTGGACATTAGTAACTCGGTGCAGTCCCTGACAAAGGAAGCAAGCTAATGGTTGTTTTGGCTTGAAGCTTTGGGTGTTGTTTGTCTTGGATTATGGTGTTTCTCGAGTGGGTGGCCTCCTGTCTACTCTCCCACTTGATGATCTATCTACTCTGGCCATCTTTCCCTTGTTCCCATAATTGGAGTTACCACCAGCTGAAGGAGGGATCTTACATTTGCTTGAGCTGTCATTGTAATCGTTTAGGCGTTCGGTGGTAGCCATAGCTATGGCTACATCTTGTACCTTCTGCCTTTGAAGTTTTGTCCTGGCCCAAGGCTTAAGTCCCTCAAGGAAATAAAACATCTTGTCTTTTTCAGACATGTCCTTAATATCCAACATCTAGGTAGAGAAGCTCTTAACAAACTCTCGCACCGTTCCTGTTTGAACCAATTCCCTCAACTTTTTTTGGGCCAAGTATTCTACATTCTCAGGGAAGAATTGGTTCTTCAACTCTTGCTTTAGATCTCTTCATGTTTTGATGGAGCACTCATCGCCAATAAACTTTGAACGCCACCATAACTTAGCATGTCCAGCAAGATATATTGAGGCCATTTCAACCTTTTCCTCCTCCGATTTTGTGCCCATTGCCTGAAAGTATTGTTCAATATCAAACAAAAAATTCTCAAGCTCTTTTGCATCTCTTGCCCCTTCGTAATGGCGCGACTCTGGCACCTTAGCTCTTTTCCCATTATCAGTTGTGCTAGAACCCGCCCTGCCTACAGCTATTTGAAGCACATTGATCTGAGCCTTGAGTTCCTCAAACTATTTTTGGGTATTTCTCAATGCATCTCTAGTCTCCTCACCCAAGTTAGCTAAAGAGTCTGATAGCTCCCGCTGGGCTGTCTCAATTTCTCCCAATCGGTCATTAGTGACCATGTGAGCTTTCAAAACGGCCACCGCAGCCTCAAGCTCCTCAATTCTCATTTGATCATCAGACCTTCCTTGAGTCGTCGCCATTTTCCTTTCGCTTGCTAGCATGCTTGCCTAGCTCGAATACCAGCTGTCACGGGCTAAACTTCCTCACAATAAAGTAATAGGCCATATGGCACTTGGATGGTCTCATTCACACAAGTCAGCCAAATATCTCAATAATCTAAGCAAGTAATAAGCCAGCAAGAAGTTATTACAAGGCTTACGACAAAATAGCGGGGCATAAATAAAACATACCATCATAACCACAGGTGTCTTCATAAGAAAAAAGTGTTTTTATTGATGATGAATATATTACAAAGATTACAAAAGAGAGTTAAGACTTCCACACCATCGTCAGGGCCAAAAAGGGCAGCTTTAGATGGGTTTGCTTGCACATACCTATACCAGTGAGACAGCCTAACAACTGCCGACTGCTCACTCCTCCTAAAGAGCTAAAGAGCTTTTACAACTATGCTACCAGTAACCATTAAAATGTTTGAAATGGGGACACTTTTCCTAATTCCGTGGATTCTATTTTCCTAAGTCCATGGATTCTGTTTTCCCCAAAGCCTCTATACCCGGTCATGGCCCTATACAAGGTTGGCTCATGACACTTGGCGTGCTTGCTGTTCGTGAATAGGTCATACATATCACTTTCTAGACAGATAACAACAACAATAACAATAATTTAATATAATAGCTATAATGACCTAGTAATATAAATTTCATTAGTGCAACACATGTCCAATAAAATAATACAATAATATTTACTTGGTTTGAGCGAAAATAAAATTTTTTGAACTTTGAATTGAATTTCAAATATCTGGAATTTGAATTTATTGATTAATGAGCTAATGAACAATCACGATCAATCATAAACAGATTGTTGTAATCATTTCAAGGCGACAAATGCCACTTTTTTTAAAACTTATTTCACCAACACCAGTTCTGATATATAACACAAATTATTGAAATAGTGTCAAGATACAATAAAGTTAAACCTATTTGAAATCACATTGCACAAGTGAAATTAAATCACTAAACACCCTTAACAAATACAAAAATATCCAATCTCAGTCACTATCTTATAAGACTTGTTTTTTGTAGTATTATCTTCTGTAGTAAATTAATGTCTAAAAGATTTGTTTTCTATTTTGAGAATGAAAGAATAACCAGAATTATCAAGTATGTTCAAGTGTTTTCCAAGTGTGTTAAAAATGAATCTAGGCCTCTCTATTTAGATAGATTTCTTCCAAAAGAATTACTTTGTCAAATGACATAATTATTCACTTATGTTGTTTAATTCAATAAATAACTCTTTCCAAAATAATCACAACTTATCAAAACCAATGATTATATATTTTAACCATTTAAAAGCAAATCATTCAAAAGTGAAAGAATACCCTTTAAATGAGTACATACCTCTTCAAAAAAAAAAAGTATTTAGGGAAAAATTATGTCAACTTTTGTATTAGCTTCTTATTTAATTGACATCCCTTTAATCAATCATCTTCCACTTTGTTTTGAAAATTTTCTAACAAAACATGAGTTAAACATAAGCCTCTACAGTAAGACCATTACATTATTACTTGTTTTATCGTGGGAATATGCTTAATCAAGGATTAGTACTTAACGGTAGTTCGGATCTTTTCTTATTTTCAGTTTTTTGTTTTCTGTTATAAAAAATGTTGTTTTTATTTTATTTTGTTCTCAAAATTCTTAAAAATATATGTATATAATATTGTTACATATTGAAAATAAATGGTTTTTATGGTGTTACGGTCAGGGCACCTTGACAACGACTTGAACCCTAAACTTGGCCTACAAGATGATACTTGCTTATCAGTGGATCCAACCCTTGAGGTTATTGAAAACAAATATTTAAATTGTTTTGGATATAATAACTTATTTTATAAAATAAAATTTATAAAAATTAAATGAAAATATTGATATATTTTAGGATTATTATCCTATTCAACGCCAATAAAGTTTTTTAACTCCACAAGCGAGGTTAGGATGATGACATGTATCCTTTAAGAATATTAAAAAAAAATATAACACATGTCATCTTCCTAATGCCCCTTGTGGAATTAAAAAACTCCATTGGTAGTAGATAGGATAACAATCTTATATTTCATAAATAAAATATAATATTTAATAATATTATTAAATATCTTTTTTTGGTACAATTAAATATCATTATTTAATCACATTAGAATGTAATATATTTACATATTATTATATAATTATATATAATATTAAGTAAGATAATTATAAAATATAAATTAATTAATATTGAAAAGTAATAATAATATAAAATATTAAATAAAATTATCTAATTTTAAATCTTATCAAATGATGATACAAATTAATAAAATTATAAATTATATAATAAATAATAATATGAATTAACAAATTATAAATTATATTTAATAATATTATATAACTAGCTTGTATCTCACTCGACGCATGAATTGATTTTATTGATTTTAATATATGTAAACACATAACTTAATATTACTTAATCATTTACATATTCAAAGTATAATAAAATACATTAGTTAAAGGTCAAGGATAACTTAACTTGTTAACCACAATGAATTAAATTTCAATATATATATATAGATAAATTATTTTTAAAGGTGTTGTTGCCAAAAACAACAATAAATGTTTGCTGACGTCGGATCCTCGCTCTTCGCGTTAGTCTGTCTCCAAGGATCTGCGAAATAGGAAACCATCAGGGGGCGCAGGGGTTTTCCCCTGCACGCGCCCTCCGATGCTTAAGTCAGATAGGGTTTCAGTAGGCAAATAGAGCTTAGGGTTTAAGAATGATACCTGTAACCTATTTATAGGATTTATTTTGCGCGTAATTATTTTTAAGTCCCACAGCTTAAATAATAACCCAGTGGATCATTCATGGGCCTTTTGAGTCCTCTTTCCTCTTGGGCTTAGATTATCATTTAGCTCAATGGTTTTCAACTTGATTTATAGAAAAGCCCAATAGTCTTTAACCTGACCCACATCAATTGCTCCCCACTCTTTTGCAGGGTTTACCCTGTGAAAGAGTATATAAAGAATGGGCTTTTCAAATTCTTTTGCTGTCCTCTTTCTGGGAATATCACAAGAGTTTTTTCATCTTCACATGAGAGCTCGACTAGTGAACTTCATTATTATTTGTAACAGAAACGACGTCGTGTCATCATTTCTTTTGTCAAGTGTCTTCTATTAGCCAAGAGGAAGAAAACCGAATCTGGGTTAAGGCCATGAGGGCACATCGTCAAGAAGTGCCATAAGCAGATGCATATGTTCTTATCTGGTTTCATCAGATGTGGTTTGTATTCGGCATGCTCTTGATTGGTTGAAGCTTGATCTGGATGCTAAGGATTTGGAACCTTTTCTGAGAATAGGCATTTATAAAGATCTATCTGATTTTACTAGCCCTTAAGAGCCTTTTCGTTGACCTAAGATGATCGGGGTTCTCACAGGCTTGGACGAAGATGATTTAGATAATTATAGCACCTCAGGACGTACATGCTTGGGTGCCTGTTAGTATCGATGCTCCTTTTGAGGCAGGAGTTAATCTAGAGTGCTCCCCAGTATTTTGTGAAAGAGCTTAGTCTTTTACAAACTGATCAACACATTTTTAAACTCATCGACAAAGGCAACTACACATTTACCTTGTATTAATCTTACGTAGTAATCAGACTTTCCTCGTGCACTTTTTGCTTCAAGTTCTTTTACATATGTGGCTTATGTCGCCCAATTACTGCTTCAAGCCCTTACACTTTATGCATGACTTACATCGCGCATTTTCGCTTCAAGTACATGCGTAGCCTACATCGCGCATTTTTCACTTCAGGCTTTTTTCTTTGAGTATGTGGCTTACTTCACGCATTTTTAGCTTCAAGCCCTTACACTTTATGCATGACTTATATCGCGCACTTTTTCGCTTCAGGCTTTTGGTTTGCCAGTCTCGCACCCTTTTGTGCTTAGGGACTTTTAATTGATTCATGGCTTACCTCGCGCATTTTTCGCGTAGGGACTTTATAGAATTGATAAGACTATAACATCGTTTTTATATCCGGAATACCAATATAAAACGTTGTAGCACATATCTAATAATAAAATTGTACCGTACCTCGTACCATACTTCACAGCCTGCATACTGTGTGCTCCCCAAGTTTCTCTTTGCGACTTTTTGTGTCCAAAGAAGAACTTTTACTGGAGTATTGGTCCTGTATTGCGTACTATCCACTTAAGGACCTGTTAGAATATAATATCGTTTATATCCGAGATGCCAACATAATACGTTAAATGTAATCTGATAAAATTGTAACGTACCTCGTTTAGAGATATTTTTACCCGTCTCGTGCATTTTTCGCTTAGGGACTTATTTGTGCCCGTCTCGCGTCTTCTTCTCTCTTAGGGTTTTGTTTTTGCCCATCTCGCCCATTTTTCTCTTAGCGACTTATTTGTGCCCGTCTCGCGTCTTTTTCTCGTTTAGGGTCTTGTTTTTGCCCGTCTCGCGCATTTTTCGCTTAGGTACTTATTTGTGCCTGTCTCGCGTCTTCTTCTCGCTTAGACTCTTATTTTTGCCCGTCTCGCACATTTTTCGCTTAGGGACTTATTTGTGCCCGTCTCGCGTCTTCTTCTCGCTTAGGGTCTTATTTGTGCCCGTCTCGCGCATTTTTTGCTTAGGGACTTATTTGTGCCCGTCTCGCGCATTTTTCGCTTAGGGACTTATTTGTGCCCGTCTCGCGTCTTCGGCTCACTTAGGGTCTTATTTTTGCCCGTCTCGTGCATTTTTCGCTTAGGGACTTATTTGTGCCCGTTTCGCGTCTTCTTCACGCTTAAGGTCTTATTTATGCCCGTCTCGCGCATTTTTCGCTTAGGGACTTATTTGTGCCCGTCTCGCGTCTTCTTCACGCTTAAGGTCTTATTTATGCCCGTCTTGCGCATTTTTCGCTTAGGGACTTATTTGTGCCCGTCTCACGTCTTCTTCTCGCTTAGGGTCTTATTTTTGCCCATCTCGCGCATTTTTCGATTAGGGACTTATTTGTGCCCGTTTCGCGTCTTCTTCTCGCTTAGGGTCTTATTTGTGCCCGTCTCGCGCATTTTTCGCTTAGGGACTTATTTGTGCCCGTCTCGCGTCTTCTTCTCGCTTAGGGTCTTATTTTTGCCCGTCTCACGCATTTTTCGCTTATGGACTTATTTGTGCCCGTCTCCCGTCTTCTTCAAGCTTAAGGTCTTATTTGTGCCCGTCTCGCGCATTTTTCACTTAGCGACTTATTTGTGCCTGTCTCGCGTCTTCGGCTCGCTTAGGGTCTTATTTTTGCCCGTCTCGCGTATTTTTCGCTTAGGGACTTATTTGTGCCCATTTCGCGTCTTCTTTACGCTTAAGGTCTTATTTATGCCCGTCTCGCGCATTTTTCGCTTAGGGACTTATTTGTGCCCGTTTCGCGTCTTCTTCACACTTAAGGTCTTATTTATGCCCGTCTCGCACATTTTTCGTTAGGGACTTATTTGTTCGCGTCTTCTTCACACTTAAGGTCTTATTTATGCCCGTCTCACGCATTTTTCGTTTAGGGACTTATTTGTGCCCGTCTCGCGTCTTCTTCATGCTTAAGGTGTTATTTCTGCCTGTCTCGCGCATTTTTCGCTTAGGGACTTATTTGTGCCCGTCTCTCGTCTGCGGCTCGCTTAGGGTCTTATTTTTGCCCGTATCGCGTATTTTTCGCTTAGGGACTTATTTGTGCCCGTCTCGTGTCTTCGGCTCGCTTAGGGTCTTATTTTTGCCCGTCTCACGCATTTTTCGCTTAGGGACTTATTTGTGCCCGTCTCGCATCTTCTTCACGCTTAGGGTCTTATTTATGCCCGCCTCGCGCATTTTTTGCTTAGGGACTTATTTGTGCCCGTCTCGCATCTTTTTGGCCAGTTTCCGTTTTTTCTTCTTCTATTCCTGCAACATGTCTATCAAACATGGAGGATTATCATAGTACAGATAAAAATAATTGGCCTTTCGTTTCATAATATAGTATTTTCAATTAAATGGAGTAAGTAGCAATATAATTGCAGCAAATGTTAAAACAAAAATAGCAAATGTTTACCACCAGTACCATTCCAAGTCTTTGTCTTTGAAAAATTTGTAAAGTACGAGTGCTTGGGTGTTCTGCTGTCAACTATGGATTATGCACTAAGTCGTGCATCGGTACCAGCAATCTACCTTCACGAGCTTGCCACAAGTTGTTTTCGATAGAAACAAGCTCTCCCTGGCTTGCTGCCTTTCACGACAGCAGTTAGTGCCTACCTCAAACACCTGCCTAATTCAATTACAATTGTTAGAGTGGACAAGAAAATTGAAAACATCATATGAGAGTATCTCAAATCTGCTACCACCAGCATGTTCCTTGCTTGGTTGGTGAAGATTATAATAATGTGCAAGGGACTTCGTTGACCTTGCATCTAAACAATTGGCCACGTGCTTTCTTCTAACTTATCAGCAACTAGCTCTAGTTTCTCACTGTCAATACTAACGGGGTGTCCTACCTGGACCATCACCCCTTCACTGTCTAAGCTTGATGCACTCTTGTGCAATTCCGTGATATCACAAGGGCCATTAATTTGGACACGAGTCGCCAACCTGACTGTCTTACCCTTTTTCCCCTTTTTATTATCAACCATTAATTTGAAGTTCTGGCGTGTTCCATGAGGTTTTTGGTTAGGGCTCGCCCAATAGAGCTCCCCTGGATTTACTTTCACTCGTTTCGAGCCTTTTATCCAGTTTTTTCCTTTCCTTGGCGAGCTCATCCAGCATTGTGCATGCACCTCTACCCGACCCTTCGGCCTGTTCCTTGCCTCGTGTGCGAGAGGCTGGGCTCACGGGAGCCATTTGTTCGTCTAGAATGCCTGCCGTGTCACTTTTTCTTATTTGCATGGCTGTCGCATAGGATGAATTACTTTATCGTGACGTAATCTGTCGAATGTGCTCACTGTTACCTTTGACTTGTTGGGCTAGCATGCAGCTTGGGATCAGTCCTCGTGTATTTGCACTACCTCCTTGCATGCGGCAAATTAACCTGTCGTGGCAGGAGTCCTTCTGTTGCGGTAGTACCTGTCACGTGAATTGCTCTGTCGCGTGGCCTGTCGCACGCCTACTCTATCGCCCAGAACTGTCTGTCAATTGGGTTTTTTGCTCATTGGCATCTCCCTGTTGCATATGCGAGCAACTCCTTTTGCGTTGCCTTTCGCATGGGCTCTCGCTTGGGAGAGTACGTCTATCACATGGGAGGGCCACCCATTCGCCATAGGGCTGTTGCGCGTGGGGGCAACTCTCTCGCCCAAGGCCCTCGTGTGTGAAAGCCTGCCTCTCACCAAAGGCCTCTCACGTGCGGAAGCCTTTCTCTCGCTAAAGGCCTGCCGCGTGTGGGAGCCTCTATCTCGTCCAAGGCTTGTTGCGTGCAGGAATCATTGCTCGCCCGCTTTAGCTGTCGCGCAGGTGAGCCACACTATCGCCATGAAGCCTGTAGTGTTGACCTTGCTTGCCACTTGGCTGTCGAATGGGCGAGGCACCCTCTCGCCTAACGAGCTTGCTGCGGGTAGATGTGATCGCTGCCTTTGCTGACGCATGGGCGTGGCGTCCTCTCGCCAAGAAGTCTGCCTCATGCTTTTGTTCGCCTGTTTTGGCTGTCGATAGGCGAGCCATAATCTCTAATTGAAGGCCTGCGATGCAACATGCTTGTCATATTCACGCCTGCGTGTGCTCATCGTGCAGTACTTTACCTCCCTTGCGTGCGTGAGTGGCTATCTCTCGCCAAAGGGTCCTGCTGCATGGTCCTGCTTGCCCATATTCCGCCCCTGGCGCGAGTCATCATAACAGTCCTTTGTTCACCATCGCCAAACAAGCATTTCTAGTTAGGCTTTTTTTGCACACATGCGTTGTTCTACCCGAGCACTTGCCACTCTCGACAAAAGGGGATGTCAAGCGCAGGAGCCCTTCTCTCGCTATCAGTGTGCGGGAGACCCTCTCTTGTCGTTTTCTTGCTAGAGCCCCTCGATCGCTGTTTTTCATGTGGGAGACTCTTCTCACCCAGGGGAGATGTCTCATACGGGAATCATTGCTCACTTGATTTAGCTGTTTTGCAGTTGAGCACTGTGTCACCAGAGTGGCCTGCGCGGGACCTTTGTCCACCTGAATTGGGCGAATCTTGTGTGCGGCAACTATTATCGCCGATATTGCTTTACCCTACGACAGAGTGTTTTTCTGTGCCTGCTTGCACGCCTATCGCCCACACATCTTATCGCGTTACCGTGGTCGAGTGGCCTGTCGCGTGGCCTGTTGCGTGAATTGCTCTGTCGCTTGCAATAGCCTCTCTCTCGCCCAAGCCTATCGGGCCCTAGAGCAATTCTCTAATTAATGGCGTGAATTCTAATTAGTAAAATGTGTTTTGTCAAAACATGTGTAGAGCATTAATTATCAAACTAATATTAATATTATCAAAGCTCTCATCATTAAAAGCGATATTAGTATTATAAAAGCTGCCACCATTAAAAACAATATTAATATTTAAAACTAATATTAATATTATAAAAGCTCTCATTATTGGCGATGTAAGACCTTTTATGTCAACTAAAAATTTCCTTCTTTTGCTCTCTTTGCACTTTACTTTCTATTTTTTCCACGTGATTTCCTTTCTCACTAGCTTTGATTGTTTCTTTTCTCAGCTTTTATTTCCTTGTACCAGTAGCCAAAAGCAATAGCAAATGAAGAGCAATCAAAATAGAAACTATGCAGACGTATACGTGAAAGCGAGGATCGTAGCAACCAGGAGCAAAGATGCAGCAGTAGCAAGTCGATGCTAACAGCTGCAAAGGCGACGACCACGCAAGGCTAAAACAAACAGACACTATTCCCTTCTGTTTTCCATACCATATTTAATACAGCCTTTCCTGCTGACGTAACTTTGGCTTTCTATTTCACCCAAACTCAACAACCAACGTAAACAGAGTAATCAACGCTAGCATCGGTAAGGTAGAGGCGATAGGATGGTGTAGGTAGCCTTGGACAAGACATACTACTTTTTCTTTTCCCTTTTTTTATTGTTGCCCGTGTATTATTTCTTCTCCCTTTGTTCTTAATCAAATTCTGGTAGCAAAGTATTATGCTGGAATTTTCTTCACTCAGCAGGAGTGATGATGGCAGCAACAAACAATAGTGGCGACGATGAAGCTTGGCGGCATGAAACGACAAGGAGCAGCAGAAGCGTGGGAACAATGGCTCGATGAAGATACAATGGTGACACGAGAAGATGATAGGCAGAGTCAATAGCTTGAACGTGGTGAAGATGAATACAGAGGCTGTGTAATAAGGCCTGAAGTGCAAAGAATGTGGTTCGGCTGTAAAGGGTGGAGGCTCTCCTTTTCACGCTCCTTTTTTTCTTTTTTCTTTTTTTTTAATTATTTTATTTATTGTTTGTCTTTTTGCATTTTATTTGATGGAATCCTTCCATTGTTTGCTTCCTGTGATATTCATTGCATCATGACTTCATTAATTGCATTGCCAGCTAAAACCTTATTAATGGCTCACGTGCATACTCTAACCATAATTACATCTGACAACTTTCGTTTTCTCGCCCACGCCACTCTCTCGCCCAAGTTTGTTGACGCGAGAGCCACTTTCTCGCCCAAAGACACTCTCTTGCCCAAGCTTGTTGACGCGAGAGCCACCTATCGCCCACGCTTACCTTGTGCGAGAGCCTATCTCTCGTCCAAGACCTGTCGCAAAGACACTCTTTTGCCCAAGCTTGTTGACGCGAGAGCCACCTATCGCCCACGCTTACCTTGTGCGAGAGCCTATCTCTCGCCCAAGACCTGTCACTTGTGTCTGTTGTCGCGTGAATTACTCTGTCGCATAGGCCTCGTGTTTGCTTGCGACAGACTGTTTGTCGCATGCCTGTGGGCTTGCGATTCGCTCTGTCGCATTTAATTGCTCTGTCACGTGCACCTCGCAGGCGACAGACTGTTCTATCGCGTGAAATTGTGACAGATTGTTCTGTTACATATATATTTATTTTATTTTATTTTATTATTTTTTAACAGGTCTTACGCAGGTAATAGGCCTCCCGCAGGTGTTAGGTCTCCCGCGCCTTATCGCAGATTTCTATACTTGGCTTTTTGTTTGTTTCCCACAGACGGTGCCAATTGTTGTTGCCAAAAACAACAATAAATGTTTGCTGACGTCGGATCCTCGCTCTTCGCGTTAGTCTGTCTCCAAGGATTTGCGAAATAGGAAACCATCAAGGGGCGCAAGGGTTTTCCCATGCGCGCGCCCTCCGATGCTTAAGTCAGACAGGGTTTCGATAGGCAAATAGAGCTTAGGGTTTAAGAATGATACCTGTGACCTATTTATAGGAGTTATTTTGCGCGTAATTACCTTTAAGCCCCACAGCTTAAATAATAACCTAATGGATCATTCATGGGCCTTCTGAGTCCTCTTTCCTCCTGGGCTTAGATTATCATTTAGCTCAATGGTCTTTAACTTAATTTATAGAAAAGTCCAGTAGTCTTTAACCTGACCCACATCAAAAGGAAGCTAAGTTGTAAATTTAATTTAATAATGTCCTGAGGACCACCAAAAGTTTTCTTAGAAAGTAGCTTTGTTAATTTTAAATTAAGGCTAAATTTCAAGGAAAAGAAATAATTGTTGATATCACACTTATATATATATATATATATAAAACTTTAGTCAAGCATGGACTTGTAAAAGTGTTCTGTTATCCATTCAAGTCTAAAGGCTCGTCCAATTTTTTGACAGATTTGGGCAAAAATATCATGGACTTATAATCTGTGGTCACAAGTGCATTGATTAGAGACGCAAATGAACTAACATTTGTTTTTTTGTAAGAGTATGGAAGTCCAAAAAGAAACTAATAGCAAGAAATTCTCTCATGAGATAGGTGACTAAACGACTCAGGTCACTAAGGGCCAAAACAATCAAATGCAAGGAAGACAAAAACAACTGGAAGAAGATTGTTAAGGGGCACTTGCCGAGACATTGGAAGATCCAACCAGGACTCGTAGCCATCAAGCATTTTTATAAAGAGGCATGAAATTCTATTACCATTATGAGCGACACCCCCTTGAAAGAGAGGTCTCCATGCTTACCAAGATGGCGCCCAAAGAATAACATCCCTCAGCTGGCCCTAACGAAAACTAGCCTCGATCTCTGCGATTTTCCTAGCCATCTTTTTTTACAAAGTTTCTTGTTGTTTACATGTAATTAAGTGTTCTTGTCAAACTACCAAAAAAAAACGCATAAATTATCCACGTCTATTGAACTTAGTAAAAGGAGCTTGGTATCCCTTAAGAATATCTTGAGTTTGAGTCTTGTGAATAGAGAAAATAGCACTGGGAGAGCTCACCCATTTAGGGTCCAATCTTAGCTTGACTTTAGATTAATTGGACCTAAAGTGGCTCTCGAATACTGAAGAGTTTCGACCAAAACAAAAACACATAAATTAATACTATTTAATCATTTACATATTCAAAGTATATATAAAATACATTAGTTAAAGGTCAAGGATAACGTAATCTGTTAACCACAAAAATTAAATTTCAAATATATATAAAAATTATTTTTAAAGGAAACTAAGCTGTAAATTTAATTTAATAATGTCCTGAGGACCACCAAAAGTTTTCTTAGAAGGTAGCTTTGTTAATTTTAAATTAAGGCTAAATTCAAGGAAAAGAAATAAAAATGTTGATATCAAAATTTTATAAAAGGCTTTAGTTAAGCATGGACCTATAAAAGGGTTCTGCTATCCATTTAAGTCCAAAGGCTTGTCCAATTTTTTGACAGGTTTGGATAAAAATAGTATGCACATTAATGGGTTTGGGCTTGAATGAAAATCAAAGCCTATTAAAAATTGGGTCAGGCTTAAATTAACCATTTTAAGTCTAAGTCCAACCCGGTATGATAATTATAATTTTTTACTTTTTTATACTAACGTATTTTTTTAATTACTTTTATTTTTTATGTAATTTGATTTGATTTTGTACTTTTTTAGACTAATTTAAATTTTAATGTTTCATGTAATCTTTTTATAAGAATTTATTCGAGCTTATTGTGTTATGCTTATTAACTATTATGTGTTTCAATATTTTTAATAAATTATAATAGTTTTCTTTTAAAAAAATTAATAGTATTTGGGCTGGCTTGGATAAACTTGGACTTATTCATTGTATGTAAAATCAAACTTAGACAAAAAAAATTATGCTCGAACATTAGGTCAGATCGACTTGTACTCACTTTTGATTTCTTAATAAATTACCTAAGCCTCATTCGAACCTAGTTTGACTTGACCCATGAACTAGTGCTGAATCACTTACTTAAACAAAAAAGGGGAGTGAATGGTTTCTTTCAAGTTTAATAAACTCTAAGACAATCCAATTGTTCAATTTTTTTTATGTCAAACAACTTATCATCTAATTTATGAACATAAGAGGTACGACATATAAGAAAATAAGGAGAAGAGTAAAAAAATAGTTACGCAAATGATTTAGAGATGTTCGACACCATTTGCCTACGTCATTTTCCTTTAAGCTCACCTTAAAGGCCTGCACCAAGTTCACTACTTGAAATTTGGATTTTACACCTTTCTCTTTTAATGGTTCAAGAATAGCATTCTACAATCTTTTTTTTTTCTTAGGCTTAAGGATAAACTTCCCTATTTTCTCTCTATTTTTTTTTGTGATAACCACGTTCTCTCTCATTGAGGTTTAAGAAGACAACCTTACAAATGACCCAATTACAACAGAGTTTCACTCAACCTTTATGATAGTGAATTTAAGTATATATGAGTATAATCAAAGTAGAATCAAAAGAATTACAATAAAGATCATTTTTAATGCAACAATGGTTATCTCTCTTGTTGGCTTCTTCTTCTAAGTTCTTCTTTAATGCTTGAATAAATACCTTTTTACTTTGAATAAGATGGTAGGTGAGCAATAAATGCAAATCTTACCATTAAAGCTCACATGAACCACTTATTATCACCTTTTAGGCTTAAGGGGTATTGATACACATAACTTTGACATATCGATAGTTTGAGAGGAAATCCTACAAAAACATATTTAATTTTGTATCAATACCTTATTCTCTTGTATTAATACTAACACAAAGTGAAGCTTCTGTTCAAAGGTAATGGAAGGGTATCGTTACATTTTCTATTCTTTGTATCCAAACAATGTTAAAATACCAATACCTTTTCTAAGAGTATCTATACTCATTATTGTTGTAAAATCAAAACTTTCCTTCATAACTTTTAGCATCAAATTTATCTAAGCTTTCTTTTCCATTATTAAGCACAAAATACTTATATCCAAATAGATGAAAGTAGCTTATGTTAGGTTTTCTTCTTTTATAAAGCTCATAAGGTGTTCTTTTTAAAATTGGCCTAATCATAGCTTTATTAACTACGTAACATGAAGTGTTAATAGATTCAACCCAGAAATATTTACATTTTCTATTCTTTGTATCCAAACAATGGTAAAATACCAATACCTTTTCTAAGAGTATCTATACTCATTATTGTTGTAAAATCAAAACTTTCCTTCATAACTTTTAGCATCAAATTTATCTAAGCTTTCTTTTCCATTATTAAGCACAAAATACTTATATCCAAATAGATGAAAGTAGCTTATGTTAGGTTTTCTTCTTTTATAAAGCTCATAAGGTGTTCTTTTTAAAATTGGCCTAATCATAGCTTTATTAACTACGTAACATGAAGTGTTAATAGATTCAACCCAGAAATATTTAGGTAAACTATTTTCACAAAGCATTGTTCTTTCTATTTTCTAATGTCTTATTTCTTCTTTCAACTACTTATAGGGTTCTAGGAGTTGAAAAATTATGAGTTATTCCTAAATTGTTGTAATAATTTTTAAAACCTAAGTAGTCGAATTCTTTTCCATGATCACTCTTAATACTAGTTATTATATAGCCTTTTTCATTTTGACTCTGTTTTGCGAGAGTGATGAATTTTTCTAACCTTCATCTTTAGTGCCTAGTAAAAGTACCATTTAGATCTTGTATAATCATCCACTAAAACAAATCCATAGAATTTTCCTCCTAGACTAGAAGTTCTTATAGGTCTAATGAGGTCAAGATGAAGTAGTTGTAAAGCCTTATTAGTGGATAGATATAATTTGGGTTTAAAAAAGCTTTTTAGATGTTTCCCTCTTGGACAAGCCTTACACAATTTATTATTTTCAAAGTTTAACTTAAGAAGACCTACCACAAGATCATTTTGGACAATTGTGATATTACATGCATACTTACATGTCCTAATCTTCTATGACAGCTTCAAAGACCGTTCATTTTGTTTACCATGAAACAAACATTTTGATTGTTTAAGTTTTCTAACCGTACTACATAAAAGTTTCCTTTCCTATAACTAGCAAACAAGATCTTATTTGTTTTAGGGTGTATGACATGATAATTTGATGAGTCAAAACAACTTTATGTCCTTTTTCATAAAGTTGACTAATGCTAAGAAGACTATGCTTTAACCCTTTAACAATGAATACATTTTCAATAAAGGTTGAGTTGTTACCTATAGTGCCAATACCTTCAATTTGAACTTTTGAGTTATCTCCAAAGGTAACATTTCCTCCATTTTTAGCCTTTAATTCCTTAAACTAACTTCAATCCCCTACTATATGTCTTAAGCATCTACTCTCTAGATACCAATGTTCCATTTTTGTTCCTTGTGGCTATACTCTTCTACCTACATTCACAAAATTCAAAAATGGTTTTAGGTACTCAAACGTTCTTGGGTCCTTCAATGTTAGCAAAAATAATTTTAGTGTCAAGAGGTATCTATTTCATAAATTCATCATGTGTTTTAAAAGCTTGTTTAGGGATCCCTACTTTCCTAACAGTTTTTCTCCTAGAAGTGAATATGCCTAAAAGTACAAGTAAAGGATGAAAAACCTTTCTTATGACAAACACAGCATGTGCAGGACATGTTGTGCAATTCATTTTTTTTTTTTTTTGCAAGGAAGTTTCTTAAATGAGTTTCATTTTTTTTCAAATTCTGTATATCCTAGACAATTCTTATCAAAGTATGCTAACTGAGCATTAAGCATATGGTTTAATTTTTGTTATCCCATATGAACTTTTGAAAAAGAACTACAAATTTTCATTTTTCTTGATTAGTTCCTTGATTTTTTTTGTATTAAAATTATTCACTTTCATTTCTAATTCTACTTTGGTGTTAACTAAATCTTCATTCTCTTGGTTTAGCTTAGCTATCATTCGCTTAAATTTTGCGTTCATAGCTTTATAATCATCAGCAAGTTCATAAAATGCATCCTGAAGCTTATCAGAAGAATATCCTACAGAGGTTTGAGAACTATTTTCAAAGTCATATTCATCAAGGGCCATTGGACATGAAGTTTCAAATCTTTTATTGTCTTTATTGTAAATATAAGAGAGATTTTCCACATGCTCTTAGCATCTTTACACCAACTTACCTTTTTAAATTCTTTTGGTCCTAAAGCACCAGCCAACATATGTATAGCCTTAGCATTAAGTTGAGCAATTTTCATCTCATTTTTCTTTACAGTTTCCATTGATCCCTGAGATTCATTTTCAATCACCTTCGATGCTTGAATAAATAATTTCATTCTATTCTTCCAAATAGAAAAATTCTCATTATCGAGCATAAGGGGTTTGATAATGGAATATCCTTTTATACAAAAAGAGGTTTCTAAGGTAAAGTGAGCCACTTAAGGGCTGTTTAACCTCTAAGGATATTAAGCCTATATTCAAGAGTCTCTGTTTTGATACCAATTGTTGACTTACTTATTTAAACCGAGAAAGGGGTGAATTGATTTTTTTTCAAGTTCAATACAATCCTATTGTTCAATTTTTATGTCAAACAACTTATCATCTAATTTATGAATATAGAAGGTACAAGATATATAAAAATAAGAAGGAAATTAAAGAAGACTTATACATGTGATTTAGAGAGGTTCGACACTGTTTTCCTATGCCATCTTCCTTTGAGCTCACCTCAAAGGCCCTCATCAAATTCACTACTTGAAATTTGGATTTTACGCCTTAACACTCTCTCCCTTTTAGGCTTAAGGAGACAACCTTACAAATGACCTAATTACAACTTAATTTCACTCACCACTATGATAGTGTATTTAGTACAATCAAAGTAGAATTAAAGGAATTATAATGAAGATCGTTTTTAATGCAATAATGAATATCGACTGCTATTTGTGAAGAAGCATTCTGTCTAAAAACCAGTCGACTGCTATATGGACCAGTCGACTGCCCCCATGTATTTTCAAAGATTAAAATATCGAAATTTTAAATGAAATTAATTTCGATAAAAGAAATTTATGAAGTAGCAGCAGACTGCCCTATGAGGCTAGTCGACTGCCATGTATGGAAAGAGCTTTCAAAGCTTATTTGATTTAAACACAAAAGTGTTTTCTGAAAAAGTATATTATAAATGTTTTGAGACTATGGACTGTGTGATAATTATGCATTTCTGATGGCTGAGAGACTCTGATCAAGTCCTCAGTAATATGTAAGTTAAGCGAGGAACCCTAGTCCGGTCCTCAAGACCATAAGTGACACCTGACTAGTGCTCACTGTGGTATTATTAAGGCAGGAGAAAATCCCTGACCTCTACATGGTATACCAATGTACTAATGCATGATTAGAGTCATATAAATGGGTATAAAGGATTTATATGACGATACAATCGCTTAAATAATTGTACATAGTCTCCATCCTATTTCAAAGGATATACGATGTATGTTTTAAAGTAAAGAAGTATGATGTATGTTTTAAAGTATGATATGAAGTATGATGTTTCAAAGAAAGAAGTATAAGTATGACGTTTTAAAGAAAGGATGTTTGCCATGTCATTTGAAATAAATATGCATGATTGCAAACAATGCATGAGAGATGTTTATGATGCATGCTTTATAATGCTTTACATGACATTATAGAGCCAAGTAGGAAAAATTGCATATAGAGGCATAGCACGCTCTTTTACATACTTTTCTTACTGAGCGTAAACTCATCCTTTTACGACCATTTTTCCTACAGATTATCTGAAGTAAGCCTCGCTCCGATTAGAGGAGCTTGTTTTGGAAAGATTGCAGTGTACCTTCTCGATACGCTTCCCAGTTAGCATAGAAGGTATACTTATATGTTCAGATATATAGTAAATTGTAATTCAGTTACAGTACAGTACAAGTAGCCAATATGTATATAAGACGTCTGGGGATGTAGGATAAGATGATGTATGAGATCCTGTGGGAATGAAATGGTATTTATATATATCATTTTTATGCTTATGGAAAGTGAATAAAATTTTATGAGCTATTAGATAATTAGCTTAAGAATAAGGAAAGAATGACACTGGATAAAGTAAATCAAACAATGTCGAATAAGATAATAAGAAAAAGTTAAGTGAAAAGATGAAGTGGCGGGGACGTCATACATATTCATCAAAGGCCATTGGACATGAAGTTTCAAATCTTTTATTGTCTTTATTGTAAATATAAGAGAGATTTTCCGCATGCTCTTAGCATCTTTACACCAACTTACCTTTTTAAATTCTTTTGGTCCTAAAGCACCAGCCAACATATGTATAGCCTTAGAATTAAGTTGAGCAATTTTCATCTCATTTTTCTTTATAGTTTCCATTGATCCCTGAGATTCATTTTCAATCACCTTCGATGCTTGAATAAATAATTTCATTCTATTCTTCCAAATAGAAAAATTCTCATTATCGAGCATAAGGGGTTTGACAATGGAATATCCTTTTATACAAAAAGAGGTTTCTAAGGTAAAGTGAGCCACTTAAGGGCTGTTTAACCTCTAAGGATGTTAAGCCTATATTCAAGAGTCTCTGTTTTGATACCAATTGTTGACTTATTTAAACCGAGAAAGGAGTGAATTGATTTTTTTTCAAGTTCAATACAATCCTATTGTTCAATTTTTATGTCAAACAACTTATCATCTAATTTATAAATATAGAAGGTACAAGATATATAAAAATAAAGAGGAAATTAAAGAAGACTTATACAAGTGATTTAGAGAGGTCTTCCTTTGAGCTCACCTCAAAGGCCCTCACCAAATTCACTACTTGAAATTTGGATTTTACGCCTTAACACTCTCTCCCTTTTAGGCTTAAGGAGACAACCTTACAAATGACCTAATTACAACTTAATTTCACTCACCACTATGATAGTGTATTTAGTACAATCAAAGTAGAATTAAAGGAATTATAATGAAGATCGTTTTTAATGCAATAATGAATATATCTGTTGTTGGCTTCTGCTTCTGAGTTATTTAATGCATGAATAAATACCTTCTTACTTTGCATTAGGTGCTAGGTGAGCAATAAATGCAAATCTTCAGGTATCGATACATAACTTTGCTATATCGATACTTTGAGAGGAGATCTTGCAAAAACATGTTTGATTTTGTATTGATACCTTATTCTCCTATATTGATACTGGCAGAGAGTGAAGCTTCTGTTAAGAGGCAATGAAACACGTTTTCTTTTTTTAACAAGAAAATATTATAAAACATATTTTATACTATAACTTTAAAAAATATAAAAAATAAAAGGATAAACAATCCTTAATTGGGTAATGGTTTCTCTCTAATTTCTCTCTCCGTTTCCAAGTGATGTAAGCTTGACTCGAGGCAACAGTGGTGTATAAATTATAAAGGTGGAATTTAGCAATTGGTGAAGTAGGATCCGGGGAAGGTGTTAACTAGAGAGAATTGAGAGCCATAAACAATGGGCCTAAACCAAAATTGAGACCGATTGGGTATGGAAAAAAAATGAAAAATAATAAAAATAGATACAAGGAGGTGGGATCTCTCGTAAAGAAAAAAGACAAAGCCTAAAGCAAAGCCATGACTTTACCCATCAATAAAACAAAAGGTGAACCAACTGATAAAGTACTTATTGAAGTCTTAAAGATGCTTATTCCAACTTTTCGACTAAAGGTTTTTAGACCTAAAACTTCCTTATCACTTCCATTTCACTTAAAATATATTACACACAAACAAACAAATAAATAAATAATACTTTCTCATTTTACCATTTTTCATCCCAAAAATTTGCTTAATTTTGGAGAATCAGAAAGAGATTCTTCTCATGTTAGGCTTTGTAAAGATTCTAGATGGGGTCCATTGATGGGGTAAATCAACAGCATCGCATGCCTGCCATGTGTAAAATTCTGAAATAAACGGAGGTTCAAATGTGAATTGTGGCTGCGTCATCAATCACCATGCTGTCTTTTCCAAGCCCAAAGGGAAATATAATTATAATTATAATTATAATTACAACATGGGTCCCCTCCCCACCCATTTGAGTTGAAGTGGGTGTTTAAGCTTTTTCGCCATTTTCACTCACTCTTGCTTCCTTTGAATGGGAAAGGTGTAGCTAGCTTTAAATTCTCACTTGGAACAAATTAATGAAATGTACGTTGAGATCCCTTCACTAGTAGTAGTTCTACACACTTTCATTTAGAGTAAGGTTCCGACAAGAACATTCCCACTTGCTCATTATTATTATTATTATTATTATTATTATTATTATTATTATTATTCCTCACCACTTCAACACGCAAATAAGATATTTTAAGATACAACTTCACAATTTACATACAACATGTTGCTTAATATTAAAATAAAAACCATACACTTACTTTAAAAAATCTTGTAAATTAAGATAGCTATGCATCAACCCACATGTGAAAAGACCTTAGTATAAATGCTAGCTGCTACTATTACTACTATTCTTTTAAAGTTTGAGGATATTAAATAAGAATTAGTCGAACTTTGAGTATCAATTTAAATATTTGTATAGTTACGTTTAAAACATAATTTTGTGAATTTAAAATTTAAGTATCAATATCAACATCCTCTTTTTTTTCTGTAAATAAAAAACTTTCAAGATGCTAAAAATAATTAAAACTAGACATATCCCTTCGAGTCTCCATCAACATTTTGTTTTAAGTAGCTCTTGATATTTTTTTTCTTTCTTAATAGCCGACAGTTTTACTTAAAAATAAAATTCAAAAAATAAATAAACTTGAAACTTAAAATCGAAGCCCCAAAACAGCGAGCAAAAAGATCAGTAAGAAAAATCAGAAACAGGACTACGGATCCACGCGCAACAGAGACGAAAGTGGGTTAGTGATAGAGTTAGAGAAGTCCAAAAAATTGGTGATGAAATGAGGCTGTCAAGTGGCTTAATCGAAGCTATGACGCATTTTGGAATACCGTCTGATGGCTTGGTGACAATTCGGGGCATTGTCTTTGCATTCAAGTCTACAATTTTTGGTGATCTTATTTGTCAGTTTCTCCCTCCTAGATATGATAATTCATTTTTATAATTCGGATTCATATTATATAAAATACAGAAATTTCGTATTAAAAATCATGTTTACAACAAAAATATAAAATTTTATTTTTTATTTTTATTATATTCATGTATAAATTTTATTTAATTTTAAATCGTATTATTTTTATATTTTTTATTTATATCATTTTCGTATTATTTTTATATCTTTTATTTATATCGTTTTCGTATCGTGTTATAAATTAACAGATCTACTCCTATCCTTACACCTTTCCTTCACCCCCAACACGTTAGTATGCTAAAATTTGCGGCTTCTGATCACTTTTTTTTTCTACCTCTATATATAAATTCACTTTTTTTAGCATCTGGGTCGAAGGAACAGTTATTGATTATTTTGTTTTGTTTCCTGTTTCACAGCTCATTTTTCAAGTGTCCTTGGGATCATCAAACTCTTTTATTTAACAGCCATTCAAACTTCATGTGAGATCTACTTTAGGGTAGAAAAAAGAAGAAATTAACGCTTTAGACTTTATCTTGTTATTACTGCAGTAAACTATACAATTCCCGGCCTACCAGTTAGGTAGGTTCGAACACAGACAAGAACAAATATAATTTGCATGAAAGTTGAAACAAATTAAGAAGAATTGTTGGTCACAAATATGAAATATCACAGAAACCGATTGAACCACAAATTATGGAATGAAATCTGTTGGGAATCAAACAGAAAAGAGCAGCGTAAGAATCCAGGATATTATCTCTCTTAATAATAATTGGAAGAATTTTGTCAGATTATGCGACAATGGCCGCTTGGATTGGAGCTCGTCATTGTCAGAAAAAAGCATCACAAAATCACCTCCCCTAAAAACCCAGATCACATTATGAACCATTCTCCTTTATCTAGAATCAACCTGGAACAAATTTCAACGGCTCTGATTGCTCAATAATTGGCAATGGACCCCATATCACTCATTGCTCATTGTCCAACTCAGACCAAACCCTTGGCCAGAGCTCCTGAAACACTGTAGCTGAAACCCCATAACTCTCACTTTACAATTAATCCAACAAAAAGAAAAAGAAAAAGAAAACTCACACATTCAATCTCATTCACTCGATTTAATTACTACAACTCCCTAAATACTATAATATAACTTCTTCAATATGCTCCCTTTGACCAGAAAAGCTAACAGGTAAAAAAGAAAGCAAAAATTATCTTCTGGATGCGAACTGCCTAATTTTATGTTCATCAACTTACAATTGCAAATAAGTTACAACAACAATTATAATGGCAAGAAAAATTAAAGCATTAAAAATGGCAGCTTGACTTGGTAATAATAATAATAATAATAATCATCATCATCATCTTTGTATCATACCCAGAGAGCGCCAACTTCGACGAGCTTTGGGACGAGGTGACCACTAAGGTGAAGAGCCACGAGGGATTCAAGGCCGCCGACGCAGGTTCCACCAATGAAAACGGCGGGGGCAGGATTCCTAGAGGAGAAGCTATCGTGAGCCGGAGGTGGAGGGAGAGAAGCGATCTCATGGTCATCAAGTTCGATGACAGTAGGGTGAACCCCGATGGTGGCTAGGAGCTTTTTCATGACGTGACACATGCAACAAGAGGATCGGCTGAAGATGATGACAGGGTGCTCCGATATCAGCCTCCTGATTCGTGTCTCCGTTGACTCCTCCTCGTCAATGGAAAGGCCGGCGCAGCTGATGGCGGTGGAACTCATGGGGATGCTGTTGGAGGAAGAGGAAGAAGGTGGTAGTGGTGTTAGATCAAGCTGCACAACGTCACTTGAGCAACTTCTTAGGCTTTGCATCGCCAAAGAAAAAAGAACGGAGCTTTTGTGTGATTATGGTAATGTCAACGGGGAACACAGGTGGGATGAGAGAGTTAAATACTGGGTATAAAACAGACAGAAGAGAAAGGGGTCTCGGCTTGGGCATTGCTTGCTTACATCAGAAAGTACTGTGTTACATCGCTTTTTTTTTTATTTTTTGGGATCATGAGATTTTTCGGTGGAGAGAATTTAGGTAAGCCCACGCGCTTAATTAACAAAAAAAAAAAGTTGTCAAGTGCTGCTATTCTTATTTATTTGGTGCTAAGTTTTTATTTGATATTATATTTTTATAAATAAAATAATAAAAAACTTTAATCATTAAAATTAAAATATTACTATTTTATCAATACTAAGACAATACCCCTGCTTCGCATGAATGTTTTTCTTTTTTTTTTAATATATATACACTCTAAATAGTATTAAAAATAATAATAAATCAAGATATTTATTTTCAAAATATTGATTTATTAAATAAAAATAAAATATTTAATTTATCAATTAATCAATGTATTTTTAACAGTAAAAAAACCAGAGGTGATGAGGTTGGGATGTTTAGGTGACAAGAGTATTTTTAAGAGTACTACTATCATAAAGTGCTCCTGACAAATTCACAGATCATGCACCATCAAATTTCATTTCTAATTTTGTCTCAAACATAATTTCAATTATTTTGTTAAATTAGTAGTTCAACTTAAAGATAGGATGATATTTTGTGAATTTTATATGTGCTAATATGTTTGCTTTATTGATGTTTTATGCCTAAAAGAGCTTACTAATGTTTATTTTATGTTTTAGGTATTAAATATCAAAGTTGGAATAAAAAGAAGATAAAAAGAGCAAAGTGCAGTATTTTCTATCCAGCTTGAAAGATTGACATTTTTTGACCAATTTAACGACCTGATCTCAAGAAGTGACCTTCATGGAAGTTCTAGAGGACTTCTCAATGTTTCCAGAATGCACAAGATCGCAAAAATCGGAGTTCATTTGGTGGCTCAAACGTCTAGACAAAATCAGTACGAAATTCTGGGCAGAAAAACGAGATTGAGAAGAAATTCCAACAAAGCAAGTTCAAGACCAGATTTTGTTGAGAGAAGATAGTTTCTTAATTTTATTTTGTCTTAGATCTGTAATTAATTAATAAAAATAGGCCTTAGGAATTTTACTTAGAAAATAATTGTAAAAAGATGATGAGATAAAGGTAAGAGTTTGACTAGTCAAATTACTTGTTTTCCAAGTAAACTCTTATCTGAATCCCATATTGCTTAGGAAAGTCTTTTAAACTCTTCCTTAGGCCTATATAAAGAGCACAAGGCTCTCATAAACAACATCCCTCAAATCCCTCACATCGCTCTCTTCCCCCTCTTCTCTCTTGTTTAGTTTTAAAGTAGATTTAATAGAAATTTTATTTTTATTATTTTGCTTATTTCTTTATTATTTTTAATTCTGATTTTGTTTTCTTTATTTAAATTAATATTATTTATGTGTTCTTGCTTGCTAGTTTATAATCTTGATTATTAATTCTGATTTTATATTATTAAAGATTGCTTCTTTGATTGTTTCTTGCATGATATTTGTAATCTTTATAATATTAAACTTGAATTTTATGATCTTGAATATGTCTAGTGAGTAGTTTTCTTATTCAGTTATGAGGTAAATTGATTATTTTTGGGAAAAGCATGTTGTGAGACTCTTGAACGTATTATATAATTGTTGATTAAGTATCCAAGATTTTCTGAGCACATTATAATGATTGTTTGTTTGATTAGATAGGGTGCACACTATTTAGTTAAATTAAATAATCTACCGCCAGATTAAAAACATAAGTCCGTAATTGCTTGTGGAGTTAATCACTAGGGATGGAGGAGAATTAAGGTTTAGATTAAATGAACCGAGCTTATGTGTTTGTTATCTAATGTCAACCCATATCTTTCTTGTTGTTAATGTTGCCACAACTTATATCTAGAGAGCTTGTTCTAGGTAGGTTAAGTAGTTAGAGATTAGTTAAAGAGCTTGTTTTAACTAACGACTCAGTAAGGAAAGATGGTGTAACAGCGCTTGTTGTTATGCTACGGTTGACTATTTAATTGACAGTGATATTTTGTAATCAATGATCAACATCAAAATCCAAGAATGATTGATTGCCTCGTAACTGAAGCTTTTTGCTATTTGTCTTTGATACTTAATAATTCTTGTTTTCTTTATTTTAGAATAGTCTCCAAAACCCCCAAACTTCTTCTTTCCCTAAACCCTAAGATTAGATTTTTAATTTAATAATTAACTTAAAAAATTCAGTCTCTGTGGATTCGACCCTTACTCTGCTATCTACATAGTAGAGTTAGGAAATTTTATTTTTGGTGACTGACGACACTCATCAAATTTTGGCGCCGTTGCCGGGGACTGAAATTTGTTTAGGTTAATTATTTTAATTTAAAGTCTAATTTTTTTTTCTTTTCCTTTTCTTTTCTTTTTCAGGGATTGTTTGTCTGACAAGGATTCTAGCCACAAACTTCAAAAGATTAGGGACTATATACAAGCAACCCAAAGCGCAGTGCCACAAGCACCACATCATCCACCACTACTACCTCCCAAGACGAGAAGTGAGAGGACTCCATGGAGCAAGCTTATGAACCATACTATAATTATGACCCATACTATAATTATGAACCACACTACGATACTTACTATCAAGGATGGTGGGATCATTCTAATTTTAGTTATGGGAATCAATATGAGGTTTACAATGCACCATTCCAAGATACATATCAAGCTCCATCTCAAGACTCAGGTATGCCTCCACCTCAAGAATCAAGTATATCTCTTGAAGATATTGTTAAGACCCTTGAGCTTAAAACTTTACAATTTTCACAAGAGGCTGATGTTTATATTAAGAATATTGATCACCATGTGAGTCAAATAATGAATTCCATAAGTAACATTGAAGCTATGACCTCTCAACCTGTGGAGAATCCAAGAGATAATGTTACTAACATCACCTTGAAAAGTGAAAGAGAAATTGAATTTAAGGAAAGTGCACATGAAGATATCGATAACTTTATAGAAAGGGAGGATGAAACTGATTTCAATATTAAAGGAGGAGTTGTTGACATGCACAATGTAAAAGAGAGAGAATTTCGACAACTTTATAAAGCACTATGAGGATGTTGAAATCAAGGAATTCAAAACTGAGGTAAGTGATATACAAATTCGTTTTAATGCTTTTACTTACCCTCCTCCTTTTCCTGGTAGGTTTGCAAGAGCTACAAATGAAGAGCAAGACAAGGAGACCTTGAAGACATTTAGGAAAATGGAAGTTAATATTCCTTTCCTTGATGAAATTATTGATCAAGTGCCTTGCGATGCCAAGTTTTTAAGGGAACTATGCACTTTCAAGAGGAAATTAAAAGGTGATGAAAAGCAAGTTCTTAAAGATGAGCTAGAAATAGCCATGAGCAAAAATCTTGAGAATGAGGAACTCGAGAAACCGATAAAAAAGTTGAGGTTTGGGATTGGATGATGGAAGGTGGAGCAGTCGAGCTAACAACATTAAACAAAAGCGCTACTTAGGAGGCAACCCAAGGATGTAAAAAAAGGGAGTATTGCTTTCCTTTTCTTGTATTACCATTATATTTTTGAGTTTTTATTGTTCTTCTTTGCATGCTAGACTTACTTTGAGGACAAAGTAAGATTTAAGTGTGGGGGAGAATATTGGTTTATGAGTCTATAGATTTTTTTTCTAGGAAGTGGAATTTTTTTTTTGAAAAAAGGGGTCAAATTTTTAAGAGTTTTAAAAGATCATGATATGTTTTCTTTTTTTTAAAGATTGATTCTAAACTAAAACAAAGTTTTATAAGAAAGTTGAGACTATTTTGATTGTTATTATTGTTGAAGTGAGTACTTTCTAAAGAATTTATGTGAGTTCATGATTAAATATGATTGCTCATATGATATTGATAATGTGATTAGTTCATTGAAGTTGGTATAAGCAAATGATAAATAGACAATAACAAGAAAAAAACATAAAAAGAGAAGAAAAATAGAGGTTGAAAGCTTTAAATTCTACTCCAATGTTTTGAGTTACTCGATCTTGTTGATTAAATTCTTGAAGTGACTTAAAATATGAGTATACAAAGCACCCTAAAAGAGGGCTTACTTGTTGAGTAACCGGGTGTTGGTATCACCAATATTAACATTCGCGGAAAAAGGCAAGTAAGTACTTAGGGAAACCATTATTGAAACCTCAAAAGAAAAAAAAAGTTCTTGATCTATTGACTTTGTTTGTAGTAATGTAAATTGGATAATTGCAAAGTTGATATTATATGTTTCAATTGTGTTGATTGTGAATTTTGCGTGAATTTATTTAGAAGTATGCATGAATATGAGAAGTAATGATTAGAATATGATTGACTTGATTATTTGACTCTTGTTGAAGTTATGAGTTAAGAATTGAAAGATTTGAAAATATGTTCATAATCTTAATCTTGTTTTGAGTCTTAATTTTTAATTTTTGAGTCTTATTTTGAATTTTTAGGATTGAGTCTTAAGTAAAAGATTTTGTGGGTATATCTTCTGAAAGCCCTCACGAGACACAACTCGTCCACTAAGGGTGACCTAGGGGTTTAAAGGCTTGTTGCATATGCTAAATGCAATCGTGATTCCTACGAAAGTGAGTTAGGATATAGGATTTAGTTCTTTAGGAAGTTAGTTTAGGTTTTGCTAGAGGACTAGCAAAAGCTAAGTGTGGGGGAATTTGATAGGATGATATTTTGTGAATTTTAAATGTGCTAATATATTTGCTTTATTGATGTTTTATGCCTAAAAGAGCTTACTAATGTTTATTTTATGTTTTAGGTATTAAATATCAAAGTTGGAATAAAAAGAAGATAAAAAGAGCAAAGTGCAGTATTTTCTATCCAGCTTGAAAGATTGACATTTTTGACCAATTTAACGACCTGATCTCAAGAAGTGGCCTTCATGGAAGTTCTAGAGGACTTCTCAATGTTTCCAGAATGCATAAGATCGCAAAAATCGGAGTTCATTTGGTGGGTCAAACGTTTAGACAAAATCAGTACGAAATTCTGGGCAGAAAAACGAGATTAGGAAGAAATTCCAACAAAGCAAGTTCAAGACCAGATTTTGTTGAGAGAAGATAGTTTCTTAATTTTATTTTGTCTTAGATCTGTAATTAATTA
Source organism: Heritiera littoralis (assembly GCA_031772115.1). Classification (NCBI taxonomy): domain Eukaryota; kingdom Viridiplantae; phylum Streptophyta; class Magnoliopsida; order Malvales; family Malvaceae; genus Heritiera; species Heritiera littoralis. The sequence continues at coordinate 8,786,575 of JAPDPK010000006.1, read as the reverse complement.
ATAAAAATAGGCCTTAGGAATTTTACTTAGAAAATAATTGTAAAAAGATGATAAGATAAAGGTAAGAGTTTGACTAATCAAATTACTTGTTTTCCAAGTAAACTCTTATCTGAATCCCACATTGCTTAGGAAAGTCTTTTAAACTCTTCCTTAGGCCTATATAAAGAGCACAAGGCTCTCATAAACAACATCCCTCAAATCCCTCACATCCCTCTCTTCCCCTTCTTCTCTCTTGTTTAGTTTTAGAGTAGATTTAATAGAAATTTTATTTTTATTATTTTGCTTATTTCTTTATTATTTTTAATTCTGATTTTGTTTTCTTTATTTAAATTAATATTGTTTGTGTGTTCTTGCTTGCTAGTTTATAATCTTGATTATTAATTCTGATTTTATATTATTAAAGATTGCTTCTTTGATTGTTTCTTGCATGATATTTGTAATCTTTATAAAATTAAACTTGAATTTTATAATCTTGAATATGTTTAGTGAGTAGTTTTCTTATTCAGTTATGAGGTAAATTGATTATTTTTGGGAAAAGCATGTTGTGAGACTCTTGAACCTATTGTATAATTGTTGATTAAGTATCCAAGATTCTCTGAGCACATTATAATGATTGTTTGTTTGATTAGATAGGGTGCACACTATTTAGTTAAATTAAATAATCTACCGCCAGATTAAAAACATAAGTCCGTAGTTGCTTGCGGAGTTAATCACTAGGGATGGAGGAGAATTAAGGTTTAGATTAAATGAACCGAGCTTATTTGTTTGTTATCTAATGTCAACCCATATCTTTCTTGTTGTTAATGCTGCCACAACTTATATCTAGAGAGCTTATTTTATGTAGGTTAAGTAGTTAGAGATTAGTTAAAGAGCTTGTTTTAACTAACGACTCAGTAAGGAAAGATGGTGTAACAGAACTTGTTGTTATGCTACGGTTGACTATTTAATTGACAGTGATATTTTGTAATCAATGATCAACATCAAAATCCAAGAATGATTGATTGCCTCGTAACTGAAGCTTTTTGCTATTTGTCTTTGATACTTAATAATTCTTGTTTTCTTTATTTTAGAATAGTCTCCAAAACCCCCAAACTTCTTCTTTCCCTAAACCCTAAGATTAGATTTTTAATTTAATAATTAACTTAAAAAATTCAGTCTCTGTGGGTTCGACCCTTGCTCCACTATCTACATAGTAGAGTTAGGAAATTTTATTTTTGGTGACTGACGACACTCATCACTTAACATTTTCTTTCTTTCTTCTTTTTTGAGCAGTATATATTTATTAGAAATTAAAACCATAACCATCATATTACATTTTATGATAAGTTATTATAAAAATCACTTTAGTCAAAGTAAATAAATTAACAAAAAACTATAATTAACTAAACTAGTAAAAAACCAAATTAAACTTACATTCACACGTAATGAGAATCAAATTTAAACCTCGAAATTTCAAAATTTTTCTTTGCAACAAAGCAAAACCTCATTGGTTTCTTTTGTTTTTTTCATTTTGAGTTGTACTAAAAATATATACAAGCTTCGTTTTGAAAAGAAAATAAAAATCAGAATTTTTTTGCTTGATTAATTTTTTTAAAAATTTTAATAATTATTTAATCAAACAAAATTATTTTAAGATAAAAAATATTAATAATAAAAAATTAAAAAATAATACAATATATCAATAATATTCATATTTAATAAATAATTTTTTTTGTGGAAAAAGCGAATTATATTAAACATAAATAAATTTTTTATGTAATCATTCTAAGGATCTCCCGTGAATATCCTATGTTCAATTTTTTTCATAAAGTCGTAGACTGTAGAAAGTAAAAATTGTAGAGTGTAGATCACACATGCTGAAGCAAACGAGTGAGGGGAGCCAGCGTCACGTAATTCGGTAGTTCAGAAATACTGGATTTTGGCCGGAGACATGGCGTGGAGCAGTCACATGGGTAGTAAATGACCTTCCCTTACGTCACCTTCAATTCCACGTGGAACGCTTTTATTGAAGCGTGACGTAACCAATAAGCTATACCCTTGCCTCTCTCTCGACTATATGCAAGTACAACAATTTTTTTTTTTGCAGTATTTTATTAGAGTACTAAAAAAATAGAAAAGCTACCGAAAATTAAAAGCAACCCAAATCAAAGACGACGAAGAAAAGAGAGCTGACGTGGAGAGATACTTATGCAGGGAGTGGGATAGTGGACCCCACTAGCAAGACATAATCATCGGAACGAAATTACACTTTCCTCGTCATCGTGACGTTCCCTGCTTGACACGTGGTGGATGTGTTTCATTTTCCTTCAGGCATGGAGACTGTGGGCTTCCGGGAAAGAGAGGGAGAAAGATTTGGGGCCCTCCATACCTTTTGGGTCTCAAAGGTGGAGGCAATGAAAATATGCCACGTGGATGTGAGCATGGTGCGACGGTGGTGGGAATTGGGGAGGGGCTGCTTTCATTTTTCTGGTGATTAAATGGGAAGGGCTGCTTCGCTTTCAGATTTTGCGTGGCCTCGTGGGAGAGGGCCCCACCATCATGATATTGGAGTGCGAGGGGAAGGTAGGGGAAGGATTACCGTTGATGGTGGTAAATAAATATGGTGTCTGCCATGTGTGATGAGATAAGCAAAGGGAATTGCATCAGCCATCAGCATCATCACGCTTGCACGTGGACACTTAACTTTTTTTTTTTTTATGAACACTTAACTTTTCTTTATCACCGGAAAGTAAAAGACCGAAAAGAGATCTGAATTTTGGAATCACAGATGTAATTTAATATAAATCAATATGACAAGCTTTATGTACAAAGCATCGGAATTCGAATTTTTATCATTTTTTATTAATATGCAATTTGTAAATTTTAAAATTAGTTGACTATTCATTAAATCTGATAATTCGTATTTTTAATTCGTTTTCGCATCATATAAAATCGTGTTCGTATAATGTAAAACACAAAATTTTTGTGTCAAAATTCGTGTTGATACAAAAAATATAAAATCTTATTTTTTATTTTATACAATATTGATATACAATTTTTACTTAATTTTAATCTGTGTCACTTCATGTCTTATATTTATATCATTTTCGTATCGTATAATCGTGTCAATTCTAAGATTGTCAAGTTTACTATTTATCTTGAATTTGAAAATAAAGTAACTTACCTTACTCTTAAATTTTTATATACCAAAAAATGGTAAAAAAATGTTAATTTTATATATTCAATAATTATTCTTTTAATTATATTTTGTGTCTAAATGAGCTTAATAAAATTTATTTTTTGTTTTTTTAATGCGAAGTGCCATGTTTCATTTAACTAAATATCAGAGTTACAAACTGTTGGTGGAAGTGAATCCACCCATAATCTATTTTCCCCAACATGACATTCAAGCTTGGCCAGTAAGTGTGAAAGCTTTGTTGTAATTTCTACTTACAAAAAAAAAAAACGATAATTAAATAATTCCCTACTCAATTCCTGATTATTTCCCATTATATTTCCTCCTTCCCAGTAGGACACTTCCTTGTGAATCTTCTTGACTGCCACTAATGAATCACTTTCGATAATGACATCCTGAAAACCAGGGAATAAAGCAACTTCCACAGCCCACTTAATAGCATAAACTTTAGCATATAAAGGATTTGCTATATAAGTTAATTTTTTCACACCAGATAAAACCACTTCAGTAAAAGCCTTCCTTGCTGCCAATCCTAAGCCAACAATCGTACACGGATCATCAAATGACCATCCACATTTATCTTGATTGTCGGTCCAATGGGTGGAGACGAAGCACCAGAATTAGCTTGACTATCCACAGCAGTAGCAACTCACCTTGACATCACTACGGCCTCCTCTGTAAATCTATGGGCAGCCATCACGATAGATTTAGTGAACTTACAAAAATCTTTATGCAGGCAAGTATTTCTGCTGTCCCATATTAACGAAGGCACGTAGAATCCAAGACTCAACTATCCTTCCTCCTCCATTATGAAGACTTCCTTCCAAAAAACCGTAGATATTGTCTGTACAACATCAAGCTGTAAATAAGGAAAATACGAATTTAAAATTTGTCTCCAAAATGGACAGTTAATAAGGACGTGTTTCCAATATTCCTTTTATGCACCACAAACAGGACAACTCTCAACCACCTCGATCCCTCTCCTAGACCTGCTTATTGGGCCGGGTTGGCCCGACCCGGTTCGCAACCGGATCGGGTCAATCCGGCCCAAAATCCGAACCGGTATTATACCGGTTCGGAACTGGCCCGGCCCGGTATGTTACCGGGATGGGCCGGTTTTAGTTTATTAAAACCGGGCCCGGTTCATAATCGGACCGGTTCGAACCGGTCCCGTTTAAAAAAAACAAAAACAAAAACTGCAGTTGCACTGCAGTGCAACTGCAGCATGCAGACTCGCAGTGCGAGTCTGCTTTTTGATGGGCAACGGCCAAATATCAATCTTTCTTTTCTTTTTTTTTTATTTTAATTAAATTAAAAAAAAATAAAAAGAGGCTTGGAATGGCATGTTAACATGCCTTAAAGATTGGTTTGATGCGGAATCGCGCAATGTCGAACTTGGAATGGCCAATGAATTTGCTGATAATAATTCAGAAGATGAGGAAGAAATTTCCAAGGCAATCCGTATAAATTATGAAGAGTAGAGAATAATCTTTTTTTTTGTAAATTGTATGTAAAATTGTAAATAAGTTTAGTCATAGTGAATATTTTTATGGACTACGGTCCCGTGGTTTTTACCCTTCTAACTTTTGAAGGGTTTTCCACATAAAAAATCTTTGGTCTCCTACTCTCTGCTTTTTTCTCCTTTGTTGTTGTTGTTGTTGTTGTTGTTGTTATTATTATTATTATTATTATTATTATTTATTATTATTATTATTACATACCAAATTAATTAATGTTATACTTATCTATGTTTAAAATAAATAAATATTTAAAATGCAAAATGAATTAATATTTTAAAAACATATTAAATAAATGAATAAATAAATAAATGAATAAATATTAAGTAAATGATATTTCAAATATAATAAATTATTTTAAATGCAAAATGAATATAATAAATGAATATAAATAAAGATATGCAAAATGAATATAATAATAATATTCATAATATCATTATTTGTATTTTGAATCAAATATCATTTTATCATAATATTATATTCATAATATAACTTTAATTTATTATAACAATAATTTTATTAGATAATTTTATAATAGTTTATTTTTACATTATTGTTACATTAATTAAATAAACTATAATATAACTTTATAATAAATTATTGTTAAATTAAACTATTAACATTATTTATTATAAAAATAAATTTATTAGATTAAATTATTAAAATATATTAATATATATTAAAATAAATTAATATAAATTTTTAGAAATAAAAAGTCTAAAAAGCAAAAAAAAATGGACCGAACCAGTTTAAACCGATTCGGTCCGATTTTGAGGCGAACCGGTCCAGCGAACCGGGCCGGTTCGCCTCTTATAAGAAATAGAACCGGTCCGAACCGGACCGGTTTGATACCGGTTCGGACCGGTTTTCTCATGGTTAGGGCCGGAATCGGTGAAAACCGGTCCGGAACCGGCCCGGTCCGGCCCGTAACCAGCTCTACCCTCTCCCCCTTAAAGCTGCCGTTGTTGGTAATACGTCCTTTAACAATCTAAATAAGCTTTTGGAGTAAACTAAGCTAAAATGACAGATTTGAAGAGTTTTATTAAAGAACAAATACAAGTAAGAGAGCAGTGGCGGATCTTGACATTTGAAGAGTTAAAACAAGTCTAATCAATCTATTAAGAAGATAATATATTTTTGATTTTTCTATCTCTGTTAGAACAAGGCACAATTGTGATAAAGAAGATAGATTTTGTAGTTTCACATCGTTGTGCATATCATACTCAAAATGTTTAAACTGGAATTTCAAATTCAATCTCTCTTGCTTAGTAAAATCAAGAGGATAATATTTTTCTGCAAGAGTGCAAATATCATCAATATTGAAAGATTTATAATCTTCCTTTGGATCCAAAGTAGAACTAAGTGTCAAAAGATCCATTGCTTGATCATTAAACCTATTGTTTAGCTCTTACAATTAAAAATCAATGACTTCATTGAATATGTCAAAATGATAATGGTGCTCCAGAGTGATTTGATTTTGTTTCTGTCGACGTCGACCTTCAAAATATGGAGCATTCAAATTAGGAACACTCAAATCATATTTTTCACAAAATGATAGCACATTTTCAAGCAAACTATTCCAACCAGCTTCTCTCAAATTCTGAATCAACATCTTTGTACTTGAAACCAAATGCATAGTATTCAAAATATCTTGATATTTTTGTTGCAAAGCTTGGCATAATACATCGGTAATGCCCATAACTTCTTTCATCAAGTGCAAAATAAAAATGAACTCAAATAATTGAATAGACTTTAATGCAACACTGGCATCCCCTTATTGAGAATAAAGGGATCCTTCTTTTTTAATATTTTCAAGCATTAAACAAGTTGCATCAAACATCATTATAAGACTGCATATATAATAAAAGTGAGAACCCCGAGTCTCAACACTTCGTTTCAAAGTTCCAATCTAATTGGCACCTTTTCCAGTCTCAAGCTCATCAACAAATACCATGCATGCAATTTCAGCAGCTTAAGCAGCTTGTAATTCTTCATGACGTTTGCTTGAGGCATCGACAGAATTGATAATAAAAGTCAAATTATTAAAAAACTCATGAACAAAGTGTACCTCTCTAGCTACAGCAGCAAGAGTCAATTGTAACCGATGAGCTAAACAATGCATAAAATAAGCAGAAGGACAATCATTAAGGAATAATGCTTGCAATCATTTCCATTCCCCTCGCACATTACTTGCGCCATCGTATCTTTGACCACGAATATTATGAACATTAAGACTATGATAAGAGAATATATCACATATTTCTTTCTTAAGAGTTAATGCAGATGTACCTTTAACACAAAGAAACGCTCCCTAATAAAGCCATCTTTGTCAACAAATCTCAAAACAATAGCCATTTGTTCTCTTTTGGATTCATCTTGATCCCCGTCAACAATTATGCAAAATTTTGAATCTCCAATATCTTCACGAATCTTATTTCATACTTTATTAGCAAGAACATGCAAAATCTCTTTTTGGATTGAATGAGAAATATACTTGGCGGTTGATTTAGGAGCATTTTTGTAATACAACCTTTTTAATATCATCATTGTAGGAAGCCAAAAGTTTAATCAACTCAAGAAAATTTCCTCGATTTTTTGAATTAGGAGTCTCATCATGACCTCTAAAAGCACAAGCTTAATGCAAGCCATCTAACAACATTTATAGAAGTCTTGACTTGTAACCTGTTATTCAAATTTGTTGTGAACTTTGTGCATGCATTACTTTATCAATGCGCCCAGATTGTTTCATCAAATTCTCACTAGATCTCATGGCATTATTATACGATGTTACAGGATCATCTCCAATATGATTAAGAAAAGCACAATCCTTCCCAGCATTGATTTTTTTCCAATTTCTAAATCCTTTAATAGTGAATACATCCCAACTGAGTCCCCGTTGGATTTCATGTTAAAAAGATAACATGGTAAACAATATGCAACATCTTTAGTTGGAGAGTACTCAAGCCAAGAAGAGGATTGAGCAAACCAAGAATATTGAAAATGCCTAGGATGCTTTCTAATGAACATGGATAACTAGAAAGATCAATTTGATATGAACCTACTCTCAAGCCAAGAAGAGGATTGAGCAAACCAAGAATATTGAAAACGCCTAGGATGCTTTCTAATGAACATGGATAACTAGAAAGATCAATTTGATATGAACCTACTCTCAAGTAAGCTCGTCGAATTTCATCCTGTTGATTAATTGGATATTCCAAATAGGTCGATGTAATCTAAGATCACGTTCAATGGAGTGAATATTAACTTCTTCAAAACAAACAATAGGAGAATTTGGAGGAGATTAATTAGGACTTTGGTGCTCAAGCCTTGGAGATTGGAATGGTATACTGCTTTCTAAATTATCATCATCTTTCTTTTTAAAAAATAAGTCGTACCTTTTTTGCTTACCCATGAATGATGAATCCACAAGACCTGTAATTAAAATACGATCTTTAACTTTGCTCAATTAAGGATCAAAGGTTTTCAAATTTGTTCAATGTATGGTTTTTTGAATCGAAGTGACATACACACACTATTAACTCCGTTAATTGTAACAAATTGAGAAGAAAATATCTAAATTACGCTCAAGGTAACCTTATTTCGTTCCAACTTTCCTTTTTCTCTTTTCTATCTCTCCAAAGATCTCTGTACTTTCTTCCTCAACTCACCTTAAGTCTACAATCCCTCTTTCACTTATCTTAAATTCTTGCATTTTCTAACTTTTATTTTTCTAGTCTACTCATTGCCTTCTCTTTTTTATCAACAACTTTTACATACCAAAAAAGCACAAAAATTCGACAAAAGAAAGAAAACCAGATGCTTCTCTTTTCTTACTAGTCTTCACTTCCTCAACACCTATCTCTAGATTTTCTCTTGATTCAGTTAATGCTGAAGAAGAGTTCTTCTAAAATGCCTTCAAAAAAGGTAGAAAAGAATAGAGAATAGCCTATTTTGGAACAGATAAACCGTCCTCAACTCCTAAGAAGGCTGGTAACAAAAGTGATGAGATATTTGCTGGTAAAAAAAGGAAGAAACCTTAGAAGCCTAATGGTGAAGAGATTTCAAAAGCCAAGTTGATGAAAAAGAAGAACAAGAGTAAAGAAACCAAAGAAGAAGGGTTGAGTGAACCATATTTTCGGCCTCAAAAGAAAACTGCTGATGGTTTTGCTACTTACAATGAAGAAGAATTTTGTGTTAATAAATCAAATGCTGGAAATACACCACTTTGTCCATTTAACTGTGATTGTTGTTTTTGATTTAATGTTTCAATTGCAAAATTTGAGTACGGTTCAGACTCTCTACACTTATACTTTTACACAAAGTAATGAGTTTTACATGAAATGCAATTTGGATACTTGAATTGCTAAAAAAAAAAAAGATTTACCCAACAACTAGTCTCAATATATACCCCAAAATTGCAGCTATGGAGAATCCCAGAAGCATCAAATAGTCAAGAATCAATAATCATCTCAGCAACCAAAATTCGATTTACACATAACCTAAATTAATCTAGATACATCAAAAAATCACAAACATAAACACAAGATACATCAAAAATACACAAAAAGAAATAAAAAGGAGATTTGGGTTTGAACAATAGAGTTAAAATTTGAGTTTATGGAAGTTTTGAACAATGTTTACGGATTTAATGTTTGATTTTTTGATGATTGGAGTACAATTGAGCATAGTAATAGGAGGTGGCCGACGGTGGCTAGAGACAATGACAACAATTTTGTAAAAAAGAGAAACAATGAGACAAAATGAGGAGGCAGGAGAGAGGAGAGAGAATAAGAGAGGAGAAAGAAAGAGAAAAAATAGAAAAAAATTATTTAAGATTATTTTGTTAAGGTGAAAATACATTTTTGTCCCTCTTACATCAGCATTCGCACTCTTACGGCACATTTGTATTGTTAAAAAGTCCCAAATTGAAAAAATTCAAAATTGTTTAGTCCTTAATTGAGCAAACTTAAAGATCATATCCTTAATTAAGAAATCATCAAAACATTAGCCCTAAACTGAGCATTTAGCCTTAAGTTTTATTTTAAACAATTAAAACTTAAACGTTTCAAAATAACAGAATTAATTACATTTTGTTAAGTCCCTCTAAATACTGTTAAGTTTTAATTGCTGTGCAAAAGTAACGACAGTTAAAGGATTTAACAAAAATGTACCTAATTCTATTATTTTGAAACATTTGGGATTTAATTACTTAAAATAAAGCTCAATGGACTGATTTTCATGTAATTAAACGTTGAGGACTTAATTTCATTTTGTAATAAACGTTGAGGGCATGTGTAGGTATTAAGCCTAATATTTATTACTTTAGCATAATTGAAAGATTATGATGAATCTACTAAAAAGAAATATGATAAATGGCTATAAGTTGAGATTGATAATTTTTTTTTGGATAAATGAGATTGATTAATTATTGAGTTAAATTATGATTCACAATTTTGTTAGTCATTACATGACTATTTTAAATATTATTTTAGTATGTTACATAGTTGTTTAATTTGGTCATGCATAATGCTAACATTAATTTAATAAGTATGAAAATTGATAAATACAAGAAAAAGAACTTTATAACTTTGTTAAATACATTCATAATCATAGCTTTAATCATGATTGTGATTTGTTACATGATTAAATATGAAAATTGATTATTGTTAGTATAATATATGAGTATTTGAGAAGTTATGTTAGAGTATATATTATTGCTTAATGCAAGTATCCATATGTTTAACATTTTATAATCATAAATTTTGAGAAATACAAAAATTTCAGATTGTTAAATGCATTCATAGTTTTAATCATGACTATCAATTGTTGGATGACTATGTTGTAAATTTTGAGATATACATGCATTATGATATTGTGACATATTTTTAAATTTAAAAGTTATATTGTGATATTTATACTTCATGACTTTAATCATATTCTCATATATATATATATATATATATATATATATGGATGGACGGATGTATGTATGTATGTATGTATGTATGTATGTATGAGATTTGTGTTACTAGCATCTTTGATTTTGTGAGAAATCTTGAGTTGATGTTTTCAAAGTCTATATATTGTGTAAATGAAAATTTAAAAAGTGTAACATTTAAGTTAAGGTAATTAGTTTGAAAACAATTAATGTGGTGACAAATAAAGATGACATAGTTACAATGTTCATTCACTTTAATGTGAAAGTGTGAATGTGATGAACATTAGTGATGATTATTGAAAAGTAACATGTCATGAGTCACTTATTTTACTATGCCTTTAATAGTTACAATGAGATCATCTTCCTTTTAACATGTTGAGTTACAATTGTGAGTTTGAAGTTTTATAATACAAACCAATTGGCATATTAGAAAATTCAAAGGAAGAAAATTAAATTAAAGGTTATAATACAAAGAAAGATATGGACTACTTGAAATCTTTTCATATGATTAAAAATGATTTCTATAAGAGTTATGTTGATATAATTAAGCTTGAAAACTTCAAGTGGAAGTATAGAGATCTTGTCCTTAATGATGATATGGATGAGGACTTATTTCATTTAGAGGAAAGGTAGGTATTCTAAATAATAAGACAAGGTAAGACAAATGAAGAACATCAAATCAAAAACTTCTTATTATGAGGTATGTTGATTTCAAGAAGATAGATTTCAAATCTATCATTGAACAACTAAGATAGAATTGGGATAAAATGAGTTTCAAATTCATAAGAGATTGATCATTTATCTTAAATGATGAGATCACTTTAGATTGTTATGAGAAACAACAATAAGCTCAAATGATTGTTTAAAAGTAGCAAACACGTTGCTATTAGAATCCTGTGTTGTAAGGTAGGCAAGATACTATTTATCGAGCAAATATTAGTGAATCCCCAACCAAACCCTTATCATGTGAGAAGATTGCTAATGCCATGAGAAGTATAAGATTAATTAGTTACTAGAGATAATCTTGATTGATTCCAACTCTATCTCATTAGAGTCACTTAGGATATTGATTCTTTCACTTTAAACAACAATCTCCTCATCTGATGATGTTTGTGCATAAGAGTTCTAAAGGTTTTCAATCATGAATTGTAAAAAAAATTCATATATGAGATATATGATATTCCTAATTATTGATTTTTGGAATAGTGGGGGTAGTTAAAATTAAAGATTATTCCTTATAAGGTTTTAGATCTAGGTGCATTGTTAAATCACAACATTTGAGTGGATTAAAGTCCGTAATTTATTTATATATCTTTTGATCATAGAGTTTTTGTAAAAAGGGTAATTGTGATTCACTCTTGATGAGTCTTTCTATGCAAGTAGAGAAGTAAGAGGGCACTTCTTATGAATTTCTAGTTAATCCTAAAGTACTTGCTAACACAAGAAAAAGCGAAGTCTCGTAACAAAAATGCGCTGCCACTTTTGAGGAACTCACATACCAGTGTAAGAGAGGTTAATATGTTTCATTGCGTCTCATAATCAATCTAAAGTTTCAAGCTTTGGCCATCTTTAGACATACACCCTACATGAGAACCATTTGCATTTTTTCTTAAAGTTGCATAAATTGCATACACTTGTATTTTTTCGTAAAGTGGGGGGATCATTTTATATATTACCAAAGAGTATATTATTTCAAGAGCAAACATATTTTGAAATCACTTAAAATGTATATGTGTTAAGAAAATGAAATTTTGGAAGTATAAATTAAAGTATGGAGTGAAAAAATTACATTTTGTTTTGCAATTAGCATTGGACAATTGAATGCCCAAACAAGTAGTTGCAAAAATTTGCCTTGGGCAGTTGACTGCCTAAAAGAGCAGCCGCCCAAAAGAGCAGTTCATTGCCCTTGATATAAAATTTTTTTGTTTCAAAATATGCCTAGGGCAGCAGTTGCCCTATACAGTAGTTGACTGCTTTAAAGCCCAAAAAATTTCTGTGTGAAACACTAGGGTAGTTGACTCTTTTTTTAGAGCATTTGACTGTCGATTTCAGAAATTCAAAAAATAGGTCTATTTGCCATGTCTTTTCATTCTATAAAACCATGATTCTTCATCCAAAAGATGACTAATCATAAAAGAGTGTTTCTAATACCGATTAGGACTTATAAATACTACCATAAATGTTCATTTTCAAAGAGTCTTTCAACTTTTTCTTTGAAATTTTCAAACACTCATTTTTGCACACTTTTTTTTTGTTCAAGTGAGTTCACAAGAAGAATTCAAAATGCAATTGAATTCGTCTAAGAATAGGCATGTATTATGAGAACAAAGTTTCCCAAACCGTTTGCACCTAAGTGAGGAAACTATGGTTCTTAATATAGCTTTTTGGAAGTGTCATCTATCGGTGTTTATCGATGGAAAATATAGTCACTGACAGATATAAATTACCAATAAAACCAATTTCGATGATTTTACCAGTGAAAATTCTATTTGTAAGTTGTTTGCTAACAGATTTTTAGGTATTACGAACGAAATTTTTTTAGTAGTGTAAATTGTTATTTATAAAAATAGTTTTATATTCAACATAATAATCGATTTTTTTCACAGAGTTATAATTTAAGGTTAGGGAAAAATATTATAGGGGTTGAAATTTAAATCCAAACCTATTAAAAATTACTTTTCTTTTTGGTTTGAGGCTTATTAACATAAATTACTTTTTAAAGATTTTATAGGAACCAATTAGTTTAAACAATATCCTTTAATTAGGAATAAAAACAGTTACAAGAATTTTATGAGAGGGGTCAAATTGATGATAAGACTAGGTTTCTATGAGGTTAGCAGCCTTGTAAATATTAGTAATGTTTTCGTTGACCCATTTTACAGTAACCACTTACCAATTTTTTGGGTGGCTAGTTTAATAGTTATTACTCGATCAATAGAGTGCCGCTAAGGATGACCAGATACACCTGCAGGTTTATATTTTATATGTATAGGAAGTTAAATGACAGCATGCAACTGAATTATTATTTAGGTGAAACAAACACAATGCCTGCACTAATAACGTCTACTAAAGTACCAAACACATGCATGGAAGGTACTTCACATATTTTTTTATTCTCCCATGGATAAAATGAACCTATTTAAAATTTAGCTGATGAACAAAATAGATTCGAAATATAATGTTTTGGTATGCTATTGTACTAAAAAATTAGTATGATGCACGTGACGATCATTGGTTCAATGCATGTAATGTACAGTAGGGTCCAATAAATACTGTCATGAATATTTCTTTAAGGGTCGTATTTGATTTATATGTTAGATGCTTGGGTTTTCTCTTTTTACAAGAAAAAATATTTAATAACTAAATATAAGAGTTTAATTGCTTAGATTCAAAATCAAATCTTACAATATAACATATTTTATTATAAATCCCTCGGTCAAGAAGTTATTGACGTATATTAGATATATGTTAATACACATAATTGATGTCTCATTTGATACCGGTAAAAAATATTAATTGAAGGAACAAAAACTTTTAAATAAAATTTTGTTGTCACATGCATTTGTCATAATGATGATCACGTATAACCTAATTTCTTAATGTTGTCAAATTCAACGATTTATTATCTTTCAATATCATTTAAAAATACAAGATGAATATGTTGGGTGTATCTATCATAGAGCTTTGCCAACTAAATCACAAAAAAAAATACCCTAAGCCAATTAGAAGAATTCGTTGTAGCAAGTGGGAAACCCACAAAATCAATATCCTCATCTCTCCTCACAACACATCCTTCTAGGCATGCTTAGTTTTCACTTTTCACATTTCACATGATGATACATAGTAGTATTGAGAATAGTTCACTATTATTTTGTTTTATTTTCACATGATCATGACCTAACCTCAATATTATATGCATCAAGCATTGCGTAGAAAACACTTTCTCTTTTTCGACATTCGTGGAAAAAAATATCATAATCTGCCATAATAAAGGTCTACTAACTATTTTTTTATTAAAACCTCTAACTCCAATTCTCTAAACTCTAAACCGTACTCCCCCTTCTAATTTTAAACAACTTCCATGCACGCGCTTCACGAGATTGTGGTGAATTTTTCCATTTGCCCTTGCACGATTCGTTATTTAAGACAATCCCCACATTAGTAATCAGATGTCCGTACCTTCGAGAAGGCGGTGATCTAGGAGATCTTGTCAGCAAATCCATACCCGTGAGTCGGATCCGGATCATACCACATTAGGTTCGGGCCTCCACTTCCGGGGCCATCGTTAGTGCTCATATCCCCCGTGCGCACACACTAGCATCGCCCCTTGTTTTTGTTCTCTGGCTCTATTAATCATCGACGCCGCTGGCTTTTCCATTTTTCTTTTTTAATTCCAGCCGTTTTATTTTTTTATTTATTTTAATTAAATGAGTTCGTTGACTGATGGAAGATGACACAACATGGGTGGCGCAGCCTAACATGACAGTCACGGGTCCTATAGTGGGACCCGGTGATGTCATGATCTGAATCACTGTCGATTTTTGACTGTAAGGGAAGGGGGGATCTGTTTATCCCCGTATGAACCATAAGGGGTTTGCCCCCGACAACTAACCCATCAGGGCCGTTCACGTGACAGATTGAGTGAAATTAGGGCGTGGAGTTAATATCATGGGGTCAGTTAAATTAAAGGTTGTAATTGTCTGGCCTGTTTTTGTTAGGTTTTAACCGTACAAAAATGTGAGACAACGAGGAGAGTAAGGAGCCAGATAGGGATGTAAACAGATCGAGTACTTGTTAAATTTGAGATATCTGAATTCGAATTTAATTAACTTCAATAATATCTTAACCCGATTAATTACTCGATTATTTTTATTTATGCTACCCAAATCCTAACCCTATAAAATATAAAATACTCGTTTAATTACCCGAACCTGTTAAACTACCCGTTTATTAAGTCAAAGTTTGACTTTTAAATTTAAATTTAAAATCAATTTTAGAATAACTTAATTAAAACATTATATTAATAAATTTAATTTAACTCATAAAAATAAATTAAAGTTAAAAATCATAATTATAATATATAATGATTTAATTTAATTAAATAAAACATTAATAATAAATAATTTATATATAAAAAATATAAATATTGTATTAATTAATTAATATTTACAATCGGGTTTGGATAGCAGGTACCCTAAGGTAACTATCCGAACCCTACCCGAACTCTTGACGGGTAATAATTTTACTATTCGAACTCTACCCGAACCCGATTATACACTACTCTAACATTACTTAAAAGGGTCGGATAGTTCCGAGTACCCGTTTATAGGGTATCCATTGCCTTCCTAGCCAGCCATGGACATTGAAATGTCATCTGTGCAATAATGCGAAGGGTATTAACCTTTGGGTGAACATTTTTGTCCAAGAATCTTGATTCTTCTATTGAAATTTATATCCTCTTATTCCATTATCCCAATTGTTTTTTTTTGGATAGAAATTATCCCAATTGTTTGAAAGAAGAATATTAAAAACATTTATTTTAACAATTATATTTTAATATTTTTAATTTTATGTGAAAATTAATTATTTATATAAAAAATTGAAAAATTAAAATATGTAAATATTAAAAAATGTTTTTAAATAACTTATAATAATAAATAATAAATTTTTGTGTAAAATTAAAATATAACGTGATTTAATAAAATTGAAATTATTAAAATATAGTTGTAAAAATAATTCTTTTAAGCA
Source organism: Heritiera littoralis (assembly GCA_031772115.1). Lineage (NCBI taxonomy): Eukaryota > Viridiplantae > Streptophyta > Magnoliopsida > Malvales > Malvaceae > Heritiera > Heritiera littoralis. The sequence goes on along the minus strand of JAPDPK010000006.1, from coordinate 8,770,197 downwards.
ATTTTTTTTGGTTTGAAACTAAACATGTTCATAAAATTTGGACAGAATGTGTCAGTTGTGCAATATTTAAGATTTATTAAAGATGTCCAAAGTACATACAGTCATGTCTTGTCTGGAGAATCGCATTGATGGTTCATGTTAAAAAAAAAAACTCAGAGCTTACAGCTGGCACGTTGAATACTGAGGATAACGATAATTGAATTGACTAAATCTGACGGATGATGATAGGGTTAATTTGTATGTATGTAGCTTATAGGTTAGGCCCACGGATTTTAATTTATCAATGGGTAAAAGTGCTATAAAAGAAAACTGATTTGACTCTTGCTCGCGAAATGTATCTGGAAAATTGTGTCTTGGCCATGACATACTAGAGTTTTGACCAAATAAAATGGGTTTGTAATAATTTTTTTCATAAATAAGTTCTTTTTTATACAACCGAATTCTTAATTAAAAAAAAAGAATATTGCAGATTTTAAATTTATAAATTTTCATATCTTATAAATAAAGATATAATTATTTAAATTAATACTTAAAATCATAAATATTTTTTAAAATATAAACAAATCATTTCCAATTTGCCCTTTCATTCAAATTTTATACTATAATCAGGATATATATTGGTAAAATAGAAGAAAGAATACTTTTTTTTATCTTTTTTGTTGGGCAAATGGGACAGACAGAAACAAATAGGCATGGCAGGCAGGGCCCCAAAAATCAATAGGCCGAAAATAATGACAAGAAAATGAAGTCATCATCAAAGTAGGGTTTTCATAGAAGAAACCGTGGCAATAGCTTATCTTTTCCTTTCACTTTGTCTTTCTTTTCTTTTCTTTTCTTTCTTTTCATTTCCATTCTCATCAGTGGTGGCCTGGTGGGCTCCAATTATCTTCTATTTCTTTTGACAATTCTGTTAAGTTCAGGTTTAAAATAGCTCAATGACGATGCATAGAAGTTAGAAAAAAAAATACAATATATGTGGCACTCAATTATTGAAAATGATAGTCGTACAAGTCGATTACCCTTTCACATGCTATAGCATTCAAGGGGAGATTAAGTTTAGCTAATTAAGCTTTGAATGAATCTCTTTACAAGAGAGATAAGTTGGAGCTAATAAAGAAAGAAACGAGGATGATCCCTTCCAGTGCAAGTTTCGTATGTCAGCTACGAAGAAAAAGCGACCGAGCCCTCTTTAATTCATCTATGGAATGGGAATGGCTTTTTTTTTTTCGTTTTTTCTTTTTTATCCCTTTACTCGAGACTTTTTTATAACTACAAAATAATGAGGATTTATTAATTTTAAATTATTTTTAATTACTATATATTAAATTTCAATGAAGTTTATTTTAATTCTAGTACATGTTAAATATTTTTAACTTATCTTTAATTCAAAATCTTTTTAACTTATCTTTAATTCAATTATATATATTAACTTTAATATGAATTCATTAAAATTTTTTATTTAAAATAGAGTAACTAATATTACTTAAAAAATCTAGTGATAAAAAATTGATTAAAACAAAAAAGGAGGGATATAAATGAGAAGAAAAGAAAATGTAGTTTTCGTTCATCTTAGAACATTGATCAAGATCGCGAAGAAAGGAAACTTAAATGCAGAGAGGAATAAGAGGAAGATTCAGAAAATGGTATTGATCATTCATACTGAACGGTGCATTAAAAAGATCTTTTATATACAAAGGATGCAAAGGTTGGTTATAACTAACTAAACTAACATTGCTGGCTAGCATAACAAACTTAACTAACTTATACAAGTAAAGAAAGTCTTCCGTCCGTTAGCCCCGTCAAGCTGGAGTGTATAGATTATTAGTACCAAGCTTAGTTGACAGTGAGCTGAAAGTTGTAGGGGAGTGTGGTTTAGTAAAGATGTTAGCTATTTGGGAAGAGGAGACATGCAACAATCTAATCACTCCGGCTTGTAGTTTCTAACTATGAGGTGACAATCAATCTCGATGTGTTTGGCTCGCTTATGGAACATTGGATTTTCTACAATGGCTATAGCAGATTTGTTGTCACAAAAGATGAGAACTGGTGTGGGATGAGAGACATGAAGATCATTGAGGAGAAATAGAAGCCATTGGCGTTCACAAGTGAGAGAAGCTAAAGCTTTATACTCTACTTGTGACAACTGAGAATTTTCCACTCTTGGAATTAATTAAATAGGATAATGGGAGTAGTTAAATTATTGAGGATTATTAAGGATTTTGAGAACTATGAAAGTGATGGATTTAAGAAAGAATTTAGAGAATTATTTTAGAAAATAATTCATTGAATTATTTAGGTTTATAGAAATTAAGTGAAATTATTGGAAAGAAAATTTTGGAATTAAGAATTTTGAAAATTTAATTTCGGATTTCAATGGACTTGTGGGGAAAAAAAAGGAATGAAATTATTTATCGGATTGGAATGTTTTGAAAATGGTACATGATCAAATTGATGTAAGGGAGATTTAATTTTTAGGAATTAAAATTGATTGAAATATTTTGAAAACGATCATATGAAGAAGGATTGCTCTAAGAGTGCAAAATAGCTTGCCAAAAAGAGTAAACTTCTCAACCTTTTTGTTCTTGATTTCACTTTAGTATCAAATTATACTTGGTGGATAGATATGGGTGTAACTACTCATATAAATGTGACAATGCAAGGCTATCTAAGGAGAAGAAGGCCAACTGATACTGAAAGATTAATCTATGTTGAAAATAATGAAAGGGCTCCTGTTGAGGCTATTGGTCTATTTAGACTAAAGTTAGAATCTGATTGTTATTTAGATTTGAATGAGACTTTTTATATATCGTCATTTAGGTGGAATTTGATTTCTATTTCTTGTTTGAACAAATTCAATTATTCTTGTTTATTTGAAAATGAAAAGTTTAGCCTTTACCAGTATTTAAATCTTATTGGTATCTATTCTTTAGTTGATAATTTATATAAATTAGACCTTTATGCCTCATACATTAATGAATCCTTGCATAAAAATAATTGTGGTGCAAAGCGCAAATTAATTACTGAGAATTCTTCCATGTTACGGCACAAGCATTTAGCGTATATTTCTGAACAAAGAAAACGAAGGCTTGGATGAGAATGAATTCTTGATTCCTTTGATTTTTCAAAATTTGTATTGAGTGTATTAAGAGAAAACAAAAAACTATCAATAAAATTGGTCCCAATAGGAGTTCAAACGTCTTGAAATTAATTTATACTGATATTTGTAGTCTATTCCCAACAGCTTCTTGGAATGGTTAATGGTATTTCATTACTTTCATTTATCATTATTGTTGTTATGCGTACTTATACTTGATTCATGAGAAGTCTCAATCATTGAACATTTTTAAAACCTATAAAGCTTAAGTTGAAAATCAGCCATTAAATCTGACCGTGGTGGTGAACATTATGGTAGATATAATGGATCATGTAAACAACGTTCAGGATCTTTTGCAAGGTATTTAGTAAAATGTGGCATCATTTCTCAATACACTGTGTCGAGGACTCCAAGTCAAAGTGTTGTAGCTAAGAGACAGAATCAAACCCTAAAGGATATGATTAGAAGTATAACAAATAATTATTCTTTAATTACCAGAATCGCTTTGGGGAGAAGCCTTAAAAACTATAGTGTATATTCTTAATAGAGTTCCAAGCAAAGCTATAGCCAAAAATATATATGAGTTATGGACAGGAAAGAAGCCTAGTGTTAGGCATTCACATGTTTGTGGTTTTTCAATTAAGGCTAGGCCATATAAGCCTAATGAAAGAAAACTAGACTCAAGAACAATAAACTGCTACTTTGTTAGATATTCAGAAAGATTAAGGGGTTTCAAGTTTTATGATCCTCAAGTATATCTTTTTTTGAGAAAGGAAATGCTAAATTTATTGAGGATGTTGAATATGATGAGAGTGTCAAACTCAGGAACTTTGTTTTTGAAGAAAACATGTAATTGTTCTTACAGTTGAAACTGAAAATGATCAGGCAATTATGTTTGACATTGTTCAAGATGCAAATCTGGATTATAAAAATATCTTTGGGTTACATCCTTCTCATATTGAAGAACCTATTCCTATTCAATTGGAGGAGCAACAATAACCTCAATTGGAAGTGCCATTAATGAGATCCTCTAGAAAGAGGAGATCGATGATTTCAGGTGATTATAACGTGTAACTCTAAGAACATGAGTTTGATATAGAACTGGAAGATGATATCTTTTAGTCAAGCCAAACAAAGTGTTCACTCCCAGAAATGGATGGAGGCCATGAAAGATGAGATAAAACCAATAGAGGACAACAACTTTTGGGATCTTGTCGAATTACCTGAATGAGCGAAACTGATTGATTGCAAATGGATTTTCAAAACCAAACGAGATTCAAAAGGTAATGTCAAAAGATATAAAGTATGTCTAATCACCAAAGGTTTCACTCAAAAGGAAGGTGTTGATGCCAAAAAGGTTGCTGGGCTTGTTGATGATGGATTAACTCATTCCTCCTTGGATCAACATGCAAAATAGAAGGTCCACTGGGGTTGTTCCTAATAGGACTTGCTTCGATACTTAAGTCAGTAAAGTGTTTAAAGAAATTATAAGTAACAGAATAGAAGAGAGTCAGAGTGAGTCCTTTTCTCGTATATTTGCCCCTTTATATAGGCGGTCGTGCAGTTAAGTGGGCGGTTACTCCTTGTGGGCGATTACTCGTAGTTAAGTGGATGGCGATTACTCCTTGTGGGTGGTTATGCGTTGTTAAGTGGGCGGTTACAGCGGTTACTTTGTGTGTAATCAAGTAGGCCACGTGTAATCAAGTTTAGTAAGGTGGGCTTATTGGGCCTTCTAATAATGATACTAACATTATGCCTCTAGCGAATGGCGATTACAAAGTGATCGGTATTCGCCATAGACTTTTTACTCCTTTCATATTTTGGAGATTGTATCCATTGCCGAAGAGTTAACCAACATGGTGTCTAAGGTTACGACTGTGGAGGGACTTTAAATTCTGGCACTTAAGGTAATAATAAATCCAAAGATATGAGCGAGCAAGTTCCTAGAAGACTGGTGCTCAGGCTAAGAGTGAGTGGAAACTCGAGAAACGCGCTAAGGCCATGGCGAGCAAGCGTCTTAAGTTACTGGCATTAAGGGCATGGGCAAATAAGTAGAAACCCAAGATACTGGCGCTTAGGCCGTAGGCAATTAAAGGCCTTAGAGATTGGCTTAAACATAGGCAAACATATGCTCAGGAGACTGGCTTTAGGCCACAGGCGAATAGTGCCCAAGAGATTGGCACTCAGCCATTGGGCAAAGAAATGATCAAGATGCTGGTGTTGAGGCCCGAGGGCGAGCAAGTGCCTAAAAACACTGGCATTAAGGCTATGGCGATCAGGCGATCGAGATACTGGCGCTAAGGCCCGAGGCGAGCAAGTGCCCAAAATACTAGTGATGAGGCCATGGCGATCAAGCAATTGAGATACTAGTGCTAAGGCCCAAGGTGAGTAAGTGCCCAAGATGCTGGCGCTATGGCCGTGGCAAGCTAGTGCCCAAGATATTGGCGCTATGGCTGGGGCGAGCTAGTGCCCAAGATACTGGTGCTAAGGCCTGGGGTGAATAAGTGCCCAAGATGCTGGCGCTAAGGCCCGGGATAAGCAATTAATCAGACTATTATGGTTCAGTTCTCTTTTTTAAGCATCAATAACTATTAAATAATGGAAACAAATAGAACATAGCTTAATGAAAAATATGAGAATATACTTCAAATGGTGGGACTTCTCCATCTTGGGAATCATGGGCTTTACAGGTCTTGGCTTGATTTGGCGTTCATATGATCGCCAACTTTCTAATCGCCAGCTCACTCAATGTTTGTCTTCCTAATCTCTTCTGCTTCAGCAAGGCTCTGAGCTTTCTGGAGTACCTCATGCAAGGCTAATGGTTCCTCATCATATAAGGCATAATGAACATGGTCGTTGATCACACCTGCTCTAAATGCTTGGATAGCAAGATTGTCGTCAGGGTCCTTTACATCAGCATAGAAATTAATGAATCTACATATATAATCCCTCAAACTTTCTTTGGGCTTTTGAACGATTGACATCAGACTAACAGAAGTCCTCATTTGCTTCTTGTTGGCGAGGAAATGCCCGACGACTAGTTTACTAAACTATTCAAAACTAATGATAGAGTTAGGTGTAAGAGAATAAAACCAGGACCTAACTATACCTGTCAGAGTTGTTGGAAACGTTTTATACTTGATAGCATTATTTATACCGTACAGATCCAAAGTTAACTCATAACACAGTATGTGGTCTTGTGGGTCGCCTGTCCTATCATATTTCTCCTTTAGTGCTCGAAAATGGCTAGGAACAATCTCTCTTTGGATCCTAGAGATAATGGACTATTTGTTCGCCGTACACAATGGTCTAATTCTTGTCTCCCTTTCTTCATCTCCTTAAGTTCTTTGTCAATAGCATTTTATTTTTCTTGTAGAGAGCGATTAGACTTCTTATGTACAGTCTTAGTTCTTTTTGCCACATCTATTATGGGGGAGTTGACACTTCCTTCTTCTCTTTCCCTTTTTCCACGTGAGCTACATTGCCTAACTTAGGGTTCTGCTAGCGGGTTTGGATTTTGGTTGGGGATGGCACCGATTAGGCGAGCTGCATCTGACTAATTGTTGATAGGGAGTTGTGCTTCGAGTGGATTTTGCTAATATGGAGTGATTGTTCGTTGACGAACAATAGGAGCAATTGGTTGTACCTCGAATGTAGATGGATGAGCATCAGGTGCATCTGGGTGATCTGCAGTTGCATTACGGCGAGCACTAAGAGATTCCACTATTTGGGTGAAGTGGGCTATCTTAGCTGTTAAAGCTTTGTTTTAGGCAAGCAATTGATTGTATTGCTCTATTGATACGATTTGTGGTATTGTGTGAATTTGTTGCTGTCCCATCAGAATTGACATAGGGGGGAGGGGAGTAACGAAGGTTGACGGAATTCGACAGCAGTAGAAACAAAGAGTGGTTGTGTATCCTCTCAGTTTGGTATTTGTTAGTTTGCTTGGGAGCTCAACATGGCTTCTTCTTCAAGTTCCCACAGACGGTGCCAAAATGTTAATGCCAAAAAGGTTGTTGGGCTTGTTGATGATGGATCAACTCGTTCCTCCTTGGATCAACCTGCAAAATAGAAGGTCCACCGGGGTTGTTCCCAATGGGACTTGCTCCGATGCTTAAGTCAGTAAAGTGTTTTAAGAAATTATAAGTAACAGAGTAGAAGAGAGTCAGAGTGAGTCCTTTTCTCGTATCTCTGCCCCTTTATATAGGTGGTCGTGCAGTTAAGTGGGCGGTTACTCCTTTTAGGCGGCTATGCGTTGTTAAGTGGGTGGTTACAACAGTTACTTTGTGTGTAATTAAGTGGGCCACGTGTAATCAAGTTCGGTGAGGTGGGCCTATTGGGCCTTCTGACAATGATACTAACAGAAGGCATTGATTGTAAAAGAGAATTCTCTTCGATTTCATCGAAAAACTCTTTTAGAATTCTGATGACACTTATTGCTCATTATGATTTGAAGTTACATCAAATGGATGTAAAGACAGCGTTTCTAAATGGTGACATTGAAGAAACAATTTACATGATGGAACAAAAAAATTGTGTCCGATAAATCAAAACATCTGTATGCAAATTAAAGAAATCCATCTATGGTTTTGAAGTAAGCATCCCGTCAATGGTATAAAAAATTTAATCAAGTGATCACCTCATTCAGTTTTAAGGAGAGTTTTAAGGAAAACATTGTTGATCAATATATTTATCACAAGATCAGTGAGAGTAAGGTTATTCTTCTGATACTGTATATTGATGATATTCTGTTAACAAGTAGTGATATAGGCCTATTGTATGAAACCAAGAGATTTCTTTCAAATAATTTTGAAATGAAAGATATTAGAGATGTATCTTTTATATTGGGCATACAGAGTCATCGAGATCATTTTCGTGGTATACTTAACTTATCACAAAAAAATATATCGATAAGGTGCTTGGCAGATTTAACATGAAGAATTGTGTATCAAGAGACACGTTCATTACTAAAGGTGATAAATTCAGTTTGCTTCTATACCCAAGAAATGAGATTGAAAGAAAGAGATGCAGAAGATTCTTTATACTTCAGTAGTAAGGAGTCATATGTATGCTTAAGTTTGTGCACATCTGAGAATTGCATATATAGTTGGAATGCTTGGCAGATACTTAAGTAACCCTGAAATGGATCATTGGAAAGCAGTAAAAAGGTTTATGTGGTATCTATAAAGAACTAAAGATTACATGCTTACATATAAAAGGTCAGATCATTTGGAGATCATTGGGTATTCAGACTCCGATTTTGCTACTTGCCTTAATAGCAAAAGATCCATTTTTGGCTATGTCTTCATGTTAGCTAGAGAAATTATGTCATGGGAGAGTGTGAAGCAGTCACTCATAACTTTTTCCTCTACGGAAGCAAAATTTATAGCTTGCTATGAGGCATCGAACTAAGCAATATGGTTGTGGAATTTTATCACTAAGCTGTGCATTGTCAATGGCATTGAGAGACCATTGAAGATTTATTGTGTAATAAAGCCGTATAGTTATATTCTAAGAACAACAAAAGCTTGTTGAAGTCAATACATATTGACATTAAGTTTCTTATTGTTAAGGAGAGAGTTTAGAGTCTTCAGATATCTATTGAATATATCAGTACAAACTCTATGATTGTGGATCGGCTTACTGAGAGTGTAACACTTAAAGTGTTTTATAAGCACGTAGCTCATATGGGTGTTGTTCATCTTGATGATATGCTTGTATAGTGGGAGTTTGTTTCTTAATGTTCATTTGTTATTAAGATATTTTTCTAATCAGACTTAAGTATTATTGTTAATACTAAAAACTCTGAAGTAATTACATTCTTTCAATTGTGGCTATGCATAAATTTTAAAAGCATGTTGTTTAACTCTTTAAATTATATATAAAGTAGAACCAATTGAAAATAGGCATATTGAGGGATCACGTTACATGTAATTTCCATGCTACACATCCATACTTGATCTATGTTGTTGATCATATTAATATATGAGACATTGATGGGTTTAGTTATGAAATATATGTAATGAAGATTGCTTTGATCCTATGTTGGTATAATTGATGGACCAGATTGTCTAGAGATGTTACTTTGTGAAGATAGCAAATATTGAGCTCATAAAGTTATTTTAAAATGTATAATTGTCAAGTGACATATGTGTCTCAAGTGGAAGATTGTTAAGAAATTCTTTAAGTGGGCCTATATATATTAATTAATTGTACATTACAGGCTATCTAATTTGTTTAGTGTATTTAAAAGTGATCATACAAAATTTGAGTTATTGGACTTTATAGCATCTCGTTTTGATATGAGCTTTATAATGTGTGTGACCCAATATTTTATTTTATTTTTATAATGGGCCAAAATACAATAAAATATACTACATGTATAAATAGATTATGGTCTCCAGTCTAAACATACGTTATTCTCATTCTCATATTCCATCAGTGAGTGAGCTATGGATTTTATCAAAAAATTTAAACGCGGAAGGTTGATATCCCCAATAAACTTATTCCAATGGATTCATGTACGCTTCTATTTTAATTTTTTTTATAATTAAACATGAGATCCTGTGTATATTATCTGTTTAAGTTTTTCTACATCAATTTGCATCAGAAAATGCTAGGGATAGTCACTTTTGACCGTCACTTTTAATGCTCTCGCTTTTATTGGTCAACATCACTCCTTTGTTTTACGTAAAAATGGGTTACCCATGTAAGAAGTAAAAAGCTAAAGTATGTTGATATTAAAAAAAATACTTTTCAAGTAATTTGTAATTGTAGATAATTGATCTTTACGTAAAACTAAAAAGTGACGTGACTTAATAAAAATGAAAGTATTAAAAATGACCATAAAAAATGATTGTCCTTAACATTCCTCACTTGTACAGGGATGAACTTGCAGGCTGACGAAAAAGGAGTACAATATCCTAGGAAGTTTAAATTTAATGTAATGCTTTCTTTTTTTCCATTGTAACTACACACACGTGTGTGTGTATAGGATGGATCCAGTTACATATGTATAAAACAAATTTAGTTTGACACATTTTCATATCTTTTTATTTGATTTATAATTTTTTAATCGACTGTTGAATTTTATGTTCTATTCACATAGATCACCCATACCAAATTTCAAATTAATCGAATACGTCTAACTATATATTTCATAAAATAAAATTTCAATCGTTGATATATATTGAAAAAAATTTTATTCTCGATTAAAATGATAGAAATAGCAAATTGATTCAAAAATATAAATACATAATAAATATGAGTATGTTGTTAAATCCAATGGTTGATTTGCAAAAATATTAATCCTATATGAAGATATAAAACTGTGTAAAATAAATTTATTTTACACATATATAAATAGATCTATACTCATATATATTTATATAATGTGTTTGCTCTTCCTCATCTTCGTTTTCGATAAACCGAGCTCTTTAAAATTCAAATCACTGAAGCTACCTATTAATTTTGCAGACCAAATCCTTTTACACCTTTACTTAGAATCAGGCCTTTATTAAAGAAAAATAAACTCAACCTACAACAACTTGGGAAGCCAGCTAGCTAGCCAGCCTTGGGAGGAAAAAACAGAGGAGAAAAAGAGTATAGGCCTTTGGAGACCAAGGTGAAAGACAGAATCGTTGGCCCAAGTTCTCTTGGTGTTGATCCAGTGTAGGCTTACTTGGAGCTGAGACGAAGTTCATCTGCGGAGTGAAACATTCTTTGAAGCCGGTATCATTTTTTCTTGTCCTCACTGCTTACATCACACACACAGAGAGCTAAAATTGGGCCTAATCAACCTCTTCCATGGAAGCTCAATCTGACGTAACGAAGCCCATTTGTTTATTCCTCGGCTGCACCCTGAAATATCTATGGAATTGCAACGTGGTGGGTGGCAAAAGCTGAGACATGAAAAAGCTTTGGAATGATCAGGAGGCCCCCACAATAAGACTAGAATCAACGGCCGAGCGCAACCCCTTCAGCTATCAGCCCCCCGCCCACGAGTCTGGAAAGCTGGAGATGTTGCCAGAACTTTTGCTTTTGACTAATGGCAGAAACTTCCTACGAACTTTACATACATAAAATATTCTCTAGAACTTTCTTCTCCATCGCCTTATATCATCAGTTCTCTCACGCTTCCTCGTGACACTCAACGAACATTGCGGAGAGAACTTAGAAGTGAAGTGAACAACAAAGTTGCTGGTTTTATCACAGAACCAAAGTGAAGAGCAAGAAACAAGAAACAAGAAATGGAAGGAGCGGTAATAAAGGAAGAGGAAACGGTGACGTTTGCAGCTGGAACGGCAGGGTTGTCTTCATCGTCATCATCATCATCTTCTTCTTCATCTTCGAATGTTACTCCGCAGCCAAAAGAAGGGCTCAACGAGGGTGGTCCACCCCCGTTCTTGACCAAGACTTTTGAAATGGTGGAAGATCCTTCCACGGACTCGGTGGTTTCATGGAGTAAAGCTCGTAATAGCTTCATTGTTTGGGATTCTCATAAATTCTCGACTACTCTGCTTCCTAGGTACTTCAAGCACAATAATTTCTCCAGCTTCATTCGCCAGCTCAATACATATGTAAGTAGTTCACTTTACAATGTGTTTTTATTTTAGTTTTGTTACTAATTTTCTAGAAATTGTTTGGGTTGTCGCTGTTTTGGTTTTTCTGTCAAAATTCTCTTTTCGTTTTAGTTGAAAATAGTCATTTCGGCTTTTTGTACTGTTTTGATTTACTAATTATCTTGATTCTTAGGTGATGATCATTCCAATTTTTCTTTTAAATGTATAGTTTATCAGAATTCTGTTGCAGGATTAGTAAAATTGGCTCTTTCTGTGATGTTCTTCCCACTGTAACAAAGGCTTCTATTGCTTTTCTTCTACGTACCTGACAATGTTATATTTTTGTTTGATTGTTTCTATGGCACCATTCTTTACAAGCATTATGTCTGCAAATGGGTTTGTGTAATTTGTGGTGATATTTTGCTTTAAAGTTCTCAAAACTAAGTTTCAATAACAATGTTCTCTCTTTGTTTTTGTTATCAAGCCAATAAATATCCTTTTGATTTGCTTTGTCTCATTTTCGTTGTTCCTAGTTTCCCTATTGAGTTTGACGTTCCTTGTTAATTCTATATACAATTTTCCAGTTTGGAGGATTTCTATTAATTAAGTTTTGTGATTACAATCAAACAGAATAAACAGATAGATACGTTGACTGATAAAATTAGTAACTGATTTTCTTGCTCTGTGTCTGGGTGATCAGTTTCCAGTCTGATATATTTCAAGACAAGCTAATCACTCTAATGCTATATTCTAATGCAGGGTTTTAGAAAAGTTGATCCAGACTGTTGGGAATTTGCAAATGAAGGATTTCTGGGAGGGCAAAAGCACCTACTGAAAACGATCAAAAGGAGAAGAAATACCTTGCAAAGTTCGCAACAGCAAGGAGGAGCTTGTGTTGAGATAGGACAATTTGGACAAGACGAAGAGCTTGAGAGATTGAAGAGGGATCGAAGTGTCTTACTAGGAGAAATTGTGCGACTAAGACAACAACAGCAGCAGTCAAGAGACCAAATTGTTGCAATGGAGGATAGGTTACAAAGCACGGAGAGAAAGCAGCAGCAGATAATGACATTCCTTGCCAAGGCTCTTCGCAACCCAACCTTTATCCAGCAATTTGCACAGAAAAGACAGATGCACGGTCTTGAAATTGGGAGAAAGCGGAGACTAACAGGTAGCCCGAGCGCAGAGAATTTGCAAGAAGAAGAAATTCCTGGGATAGTTGATAAGGACCAAGTTGTTGATTATATGAATCAGGAGCAAGAAGAATTGGCAACCATAGAGTCTGAGATAGAGACATTTTTCACTTCTGCCTTGGACAATGAATCAAGCAGTGAAATCAAGGATCCTATTGCAAGCCCAGTGCCTGTGTCAAGAGTAGCTAATTTGGGTGTTAATGAGACAATATGGGAGGCGTTAATAACTGAAGACCTAATAGCTGGTGAACCTGAGGAGAAATTTTTGGTGGGTGATCAGGCTGAAGTTGATGTTGAGGTTGAGGATTTGACTGTAAATCCTGCAGATTGGGGTGATGATTTGCAGGACCTTGTGGATCAGATGGGTTTTCTCAGGTCAAAGCCATGACCAAATGCATTAATGAAAATTAGGATATTGTTGTTCTAGGCTTGAGCTGATCTCTGGACATCATTCCTTGTTTTCTTAAACTGGTATGTTCATGAATCTTAGCTTGTTTTTCATCTTGCTTTTGTATTTGGTTAGTGACTAATAGGATATATGATTTCTCATACAGCAGGGAATGGTGAAAGTTGCTAAGGGGCCAACACATGTTCCTGTTGTTCTGTATCCTTGATCGATAATCAAACCTAGTCCTCTATTTCCTTTTGATACTTTTTACAGTTTGGAATTTGATTTACCAGTTACATGATATTTGTTGTTTGCTGTGGCAAATTTTTGCAGGCGAACTAACGGACAGAGGTTCATGAGGAACCCCTTCAAGCCGTGAGTCGTCCACAAACTTCTAGTTCCAGATGTTTGGTCCCTACTTCCTGCTTGTCTATGTTTGCTATACTGCTCTTACGGTTTCCTTGTTATATTTTTATTAATTTTTGTTCTTGTAAATATCAGTTTCAATCCATATGTATATAAATGGTTGCATATTTAAATTATTAACTTCTATTAATTATTTTCCGAACTAAGAATGAAATAAATGATTATAGCTCATTACCGGTAAGGATTGAATTAGTGGCAAAGCTCAGACCAAATAAGATGTTCCATGATCAATGTGCACTTGTGGGGTAGAAACCAATGAATTTCAGATATCTAGTCTGTTTCCATCTGATAAATTGACAAACGTATCATGTGAAGTGATGGCGAACTGTTAATTGTAACGCAAGGTGGTGGAAAAGCTCGAGTCTTGGCTTATGCTTATGCTCTCGATTGAAGAACTGGAGGTATCCTGGATTGGTAGGAACAGATGCTTGTCAAAAGATACTCAACCTTTGTTCAAACTTAAAACAACAAAGGTGAATGCGACTCTTTTAGCTGGAGTCCAAGATTCTTTGCAATGCGAACGCGATGATGACGCCCAACTATGCTTAATCTTCTAAAGATGAAATACTTGTACAAATCCGATGAAAGACTCGGTTATATCCAATTAACCTTTTGTATGTTTTGTCGTATGATGTATACTAAAATGCGAAACTTTACCGGGCTAGAGACTAGATAAGATGTGTTTCCCCTTTATCCGAAGGGAAATCATCAATCGTTTATCCGTGTGCGCAGGTCACTTCTGGAAATTAGTGGAAAAGATCAATTGCGTGTGTTAGAAGAAGTAAATTTTTGGATCCAGACTAATTCGGAGTCGAGCTCCGGTCAGATTCAATACAAGAGAGCTCTCCCAATATTATGTTCTCTATTTATAAAATTCGAACCCGAGATCTTACATAAGGGGTATTGAACTTCTTCTACTCAATCCAACAGACATTCTTAAAATAAGTAAACTGGTACCAAGATTAATTGATTAGCATTCATGAAATAGGCAGTAAATTCCTGAAATTACAGGTCTAAAGTTAAAGATAAAATGCACAAGAACTGGATGGTTATCATATCAGAATCACCTGTCACTTTCAGTCATAGATTTCAAAGGGGAAAAAAGGATAGGTTTCCAGCTTGCTATCACACGTTATCTGTCCACATATCTAAAACCTAGTAATGCAAGACACTAATTTATTAATGAAAACATAAATCATCCATCACGGCATCCTCATATACTAAGTAAGACAAACAGACCCGAAGGAATCTTAAGCAATCAGGAGGCATCAAGGATAGCGGATATTCGCAAACAGCATAAGGTAGAAAGGAATCCTTTTCAAACCAACTTCTTTCGGAAGTAAGTAAGAATAATGTCACAACATCGGGATTAGAAGTATGGAAGGTTGTCCACAAACTATTGGCCTGCCTCGCGGTCGATGACTCAATGATTCAACCAGAATAATCCCATCCTGAAAATCTATTTTACTTACGCGATAAACTTCAAGTTCTAATCAGGCCTCGAGTCGGATAAACTCCAAGTTCTATACCTGTGAGAGAGACCGGAAGAGAAAAATGGAATTTGCTCAAGGAATATTATTTAGAGTTTATATATAATGCATTAGTAGTGTATAGAAGCTATACATTGTTATTCAACTACGTAATGTTATTTCATTAATGAATAAAATTTAAAAATGCCTAAGCCCTTAAATATAAATATTAATGAAGTTTTTAAATTTATTTTTAAAGGCACATACACTTTTAAGTTTTGCTCATTAATGAGGTGACATTATGTGATTAATTGACAGTATACAAAAGTTATACATTATCAGTGCATCATGTATATTATTTAATACATTTTCAGTAAAATTTTGAGACTTCATAAGTAAAATCAAAATAATGAAACAGGTTTCAATTTATTTTTTTAAAATTATTTAATATTCTTAAAAGATATGTGTCACCATTTTACTTCGATTTATGGAGGCTAAAAATTTATTAAAACTAAGTATCCATGATTTTAAAACTTTTGACCAGAAAAAATACAAAACTATTATGAAGTCTCAAAATTTAAATGAATCTCCCTTCCAGGTAGTCTATTCTGTCCTTCACCGGGGAGGATCAAGATCCATTGGAAAGCTTCAAAGCTTATGTAACAGAGCCGTGCATCAGAATGGCCCTACAATGAGCTTTTGCTGTCAAATAGACTGGTTTAATTGGTAGGACTAAACACAGAGGACATGCACAATAATCACATTTTTTATTCAATATAAAACCAACGGATGCAAATATACCAAGATCTATTTCGCCAAAATAATCATTCAAATACTGACAAAGGCCAAATGCCACAAAGATGCTTTAAAAAAATCCCACTCTCCATTACCGACGACTTTATTTATATAATCTAGACCCCGCTCCACTTCGTCCCTCCTTGTGAGAGCTAAACACCAGCTTACAAAGAAGAAGGAAATGGATCTAATTCATGAAACTCTTCAAAGCTTAATTGGTGCAGAAGAGTTCTACCCTAGTGTCCCAATGGTGTCGACAATCTTCACAGTGTTAGCCATGGTAGCAGGTGTGTTGGGCTATCTGTATGGGCCCTATTGGGGAGTGAGAAGGGTTCCTGGCCCACCAATTATCCCACTGGTAGGACACCTGCCCTTGATGGCAAAGTACGGCCCTGATGTGTTTTCAGTCCTTGCCAAAGAATACGGTCCTATTTTCAGGTCAGTTTGCAGCTTTTCTCTTTTCCCCTTCCGATGCTGATCATATTGCCATGGTAGCATTTGATAAGTCAACATCCAACAAGTTTTCTTTTTTGCCCTTTTGCCTTGGCAGCGTCGTCCTCCTTGAAAGGCCAACAATAAAAAAAATCAACCCACAATCTTCTTGTTTTAGAACTTTGTTATTCTTTTTATATTTTGATGGAATTAATCTCTCAAAGCATAATCAGATTTTGGAAGAATGGTAAATTTAAGAGAAGAAGGATAAATAATCACCGGCAACCATCAAAATATATAAAATCATTTTTACGGTTCAATGACAATTCAAGAAAAGGATAAGCAGAAAATGTTTTCTAGAGAAAGTGAGAGGGAGAAGCGTAATCTTTTCTCTTTCTTACAAGATAAAGCACTTGTAAAATGAGACTATGATGGAGACTACTCAAGAAAACAAGGTTGACACGATAGCCCAATCCCAAATAGTTTTCTCTAGCATTGTCACATCTTAAGGTTAGCCAAAAGGCATATAAGCATACCATTCTTACCCAGTTTCACAGAAGTTGTTGCATTACCTGTTTAGCGTTTACTCTAAAGAAACTCCACTTTATTTAATGATAATAGCAGTAATACTTGCATTGACTTTCCATTGGAAAATTAAAATTTGAGAAATTCGACATATATTTCAAATTTTTTATCTTTACATCCAATTTTCTTCAATTGAATATTGTTCAAATGCAAAGAAGATAGGTGTATAAGAAAAAGTTAGTACATTTATAATCATTTTTAAAAATAAAAAAGAGCTCAACATGCACGGTTGAATACCAATGTGACAAAGCTTGAGATACGATAATTGAGCACATTGCTTTTAATCAGGATGTTAATTGTGAATTTAAATCTTATTTTTAAAAATTAAGTATCGAGTATATATGATATCATAAAATATATAATTTTAAAAATTATTATAACATATACATATAAAATAAATAAATAAATTATACATTTTAATAACATTAAGAAAGTATGATATAAATAAAGAAAATATGATTGTCTTTCAAATTCTTAAAATATTCATTAATAATATTATACGTATTATTTTTGTATGTTTCATGTTAATTTATTGACTTGAAGTCTAAAATTTTCATAGTTTTCAAATTTAAAATATGTAAAATTATGTTTTAAAGTTTTTTTAAGTTAAAAAAATATTAAACTAGATAATTAGATCTAATCAGATTTTGATTAAATATGATTCATTTGCGTATGAAATGATAAGCCAATAGTTCATTCTAAAACTGATTCTTGTAAAGATATGTCTTGATTTTGCAATAAATTATATCATACATACCTATCCTATGATACACAGTACGAAATTGATGATCATGAATTTATGATTGGGCATGTGATTTTTGGTGGAGCAGGTTTCACATGGGTAGACAACCCTTGATAATTGTAGCAGACCCAGAGCTTTGTAAAGAAGTCGGAATAAAGAAGTTCAAAGACATTCCAAACAGAAGCATTCCCTCACCTATCGCTGCCTCCCCACTTCATCAAAAGGGTCTCTTTTTCACAAGGTACTCATACCAAGCTAGCTAAGTCGATTAGTTTTAACTCTCTTATATAGTGCACCAAGTAACATATCCAAACTGTTCTACCAATTGATCGCAAGTGTTCTAGCAAAATCACCTGAATGTTGCAGGGATGCAAGATGGTCGACTATGAGGAACACAATATTATCTCTCTACCAACCATCACACTTGGCAAGCCTAGTGCCAACCATGCAAAATTATATTGAATCTGCCACTGAAAATCTCCATTTATCTAAAGAAGACATCACTTTTTCTAACCTCTCACTCAAACTGGCTACCGATGTCATTGGGCAAGCTGCTTTTGGGGTTAACTTTGGTCTCTCCAAATCACAAACAATCAGTGAATCACTCAGGACTGTGGATGACCAAGGCAGTCAAAATGATGAAGTCTCCGACTTCATCAACAAACACATCTACTCCACAACACAACTTAAGATGGACTTATCTGGTTCTCTTTCAATTATCATAGGTCTGCTTGTCCCCATATTACAGGAGCCTTTCAGGCAGATTTTGAAAAGAATACCTGGAACCATGGACTGGAAAGTTGACAGGACTAATAAGAGTTTGAGTGGCCGGCTTCATGAGATTGTATCAAACAGAATGAAAGAGAGGAACCGAGGTTCGAAGGACTTCTTGTCTCAAATATTGAGTGCAAGGGAATCAGAGAATGCGGCTAAGAATGCTTTTACTCCGGACTACATTAGTGCAGTCACTTATGAGCACCTTCTGGCTGGCTCAGCAACAACATCCTTTACATTGTCCTCAATTGTATATTTAGTTGCTGGACACCCAGAGGTGGAGAAAAAATTGCTGGCAGAGATTGATGAGTTTGGGCCGCATGATCAGGTGCCAACTGCTTATGATCTCCAACATAAATTTCCGTATCTTGATCAGGCAAGTCCCTGAGACTTCATTTTTTGACATTCATGCAATGTTTCACAGTGACACTTTGCCCATGTTTGGATTTGTTCTGTATGTTCTTAATTCTGTTTGTCGGTTTGACTTCAGGTTATTAAAGAGGCCATGAGGTTCTACATTGTTTCTCCATTAGTTGCAAGAGAAACATCGAAAGAAGTGGAGATTGGAGGTTACCTTCTACCTAAGGTATTACCATCGCTCATACTGTACTGAATGTAATCTAATTTTGTGCTTGTCTATGATTTACTGATTCTGTCTTCATTTTGTTGTGTGCTGACGAGCAGGGAACGTGGGTCTGGTTAGCACTTGGAGTCTTAGCAAAAGATCCAAAGAACTTCCCGGAACCAGATAAATTTAAGCCAGAGAGGTTTGATCCAAACTGCGAAGAAGAGAAACAAAGGCATCCTTATGCTCTCATACCCTTTGGAATCGGGCCTCGGGCATGCATTGGACAGAAGTTCTCCTTACAGGAAATCAAACTCTCCCTGATACATCTATATCGGAAATATATATTTCGACATTCTTCCAGCATGGAAAAACCTTTGGAGCTTGAATATGGCATAGTTCTCAACTTCAAACATGGTGTAAAGCTCACAGTCATAAAAAGAACATGTTGATTAGTGCATGCGGCTGAGTTAGATTTCCTCAGCCAAATAAATGGAAAACAATAATAATAATAATGGTAAAAGTGACTCAAGGCAAGGGTAAGGAAGAGTTAAATGAACAATTGTACAGAAGGGATTGCCCTCATATCAGATCCAAGGTACTCAATACGGTGTTTGGGATAGCTTACCTCTAATGTGATACAAATTTCAATAAAATTGAACAACAAGATGTTGGACTTTTCCAGAAACAAGCAATTAATCCACCTAATCATGCAAGCAATTTCCCCTCTCCTTGTGTTTCATTGAGCTTTTATCCAATTGTGTAGGTGGATATAGTGGTTGAGAAATATGGACTGAGGGCTCAGAATCAGCACTTCTTTTTGAATCCCCATTATAGAAAACTGCTGATCTCTTGAACTGGAACTCATCCATGCACTGCCTTCGGATTCTGTTTAAGGCATGATTGCCAGCTCTTTGTTTTGCCTTGGTAGACTCTGTCATGTTCATATAGCTTGGCCTACTATTGCCACTCTCCTCTGTTTTATCTGAAGCCAAGAAAGTGTTTCCAGAAGCTGGTGTGGTAGAAGTGCATATTGAAGATGAAGCAGAGCTCTCATCGAATCGAAATTCAGAACTAGGACTTGAAGAGGATCGAGTAACTTGCCCGATACGGGGAGGCTTTGCAGAAATCTTAGTGGTGATATTGTTCTTTCTGACTTTCACAGAGCATGGTTCGGAAGATCTTGTGTTCTTTCCCACAAGGGACTCTGAACAACTTTTTGATGATGCAGTTGCTTCTGAAGGATCAGCCTGTGATTTTTCCATCAATCTTGTCTCCCATGGCCGGGCTGCCATCCAACGCTCTAACCAACTCCATCCCCAACTATTCTTGTCAAACTCTTGACTTTTGAGATATGGAACTGAACTATTTGTTTGGGTAGTTGAACCAGGGTTTGATCTCCATTGCTGTAAAAGCAAAGAACTTCAATTATCTTCAGCAAAGATGTAAACAATTGTGCGTGCAAAATTTAGAAAATTTCAATACCTTCTGAGCAAGAGAATAAGCAAGTGCTCTTTCTCTCTTGAAGGCTCCTTCTTGCCTCATCTGTAGCTTTGTTTTAACATCCTCTAGCGTTCCTTTGCTATCACACCAGCCATCCTGAATTTTTTTTGCAGTCATAGATGGAAAATTTTCCAAACAGCTAATAATGACATTAGCAAATTGACGTGGCAACTAAAGTTTTGGTTAGTCGTACCTCAGCTTGTTTCAAGATATCATCCTTGCTGCGGTGTTCATCAAGCATCTTCTGAACTGCCTGCCCCTCCATGGACATTCGCACACGACGAGCCCTAACACGAGCTTGGACACGAACAAGAGCTTGCATGCACCTAAGTGTCACAGCAGCCTGTTTCCTCACCTGTCGACCACGGACTAATGCTTGAAGCCTCACAATTCCTTTTAAAGCTCTCAAAGCCCTTCTTGCCTACATAAAAATTGCTGGTAAATAGGTATGCTGGTTCAACAACAACCACATTTCTGAAAAAAGCACCATCAATATAACAATAAACATAGGCCATAGAGTGAACCAACAATTTGAAGATCTGAGGGTGAATACATCAATACAAATTTGACATTAAATTTACTGGAGAGCAAGGATAACTGCATATACCTTAAAAACATTAATCCAGATCAAATAATACTACTATTTTACAATGAAGTTAAAATTTCTAAATACGGAGCTAAGTACAAATTAAGAATTAAGGTTTTTTTTTAATAGAAGTGATATTTTTAATAGAAGTGATATGCTACTTCTATTCAAAATCTAATTTGTTATTAATGAATAGAATTACTACTTACAAACCTAGGCCCTAATTGAAAGCTTTGGTTTATGTGGAGGAAGGTCTCAGCAAGTCTTGCTTTGTACCTTCTATGAGCTGAATCAAGTTAGATCTAATCATTATTTGCTATTTATTATGGCTGCACTGTTGTATTAACGGTTGAAATTTGAGAAACAATGAAGAACTCACTCTCTCAGACACCAAGTGAGGAAAGAAAAAAAATGGCATTAAAAGGGAATCCAAATTTACCAAGAAGCCACGAAAAGCAGTTTGGATGCGGATAGCAGCCCATTCTTGCCTTACGACCCTGAAATCTTTAGGAGGAGCTCGAAGTACTGCTGCCATTGCAGCGTTGAAAGCATCAGTCCTAGGTGAAGAATCAGATCCTTCAGAGTCTGCTCTAAACTTTCCTTTAAAACCCTTCCATGAGTTTCCCAAGTCTCTTGAAGAACTCCATAACTTCCATTTCTTAATCTTTCCACTCGCCTTCTCCTGCAATATAGCGAAAGGAAAAAGAACTTTAGTGCACAAATGTATATAACGGTAAGTAACTGTATAAGAAAGCAGAAAAGAACAGAGCTTACTTGGTCCTCTTTTTCAGTCTTCTTGAGACCAATAAGAGATTTCACCCATTTCCCTGAAGCACCCATCGGCAGTTCAAGGTATATATTTTCTCAGAGCTAGAAAATAAAAAAAGGCTTTTTTTTTCTTTCCCTGTAGAAAAGAAAAAAAAAACAGAGAAGTGAAACAAGTTTGATCTCAACTAGCTCAAAAGGCGGCAACTTGGTAAACAAAGGAAATGGGCAGCAATGAGAACAGAGAATAACAGAATAAGAGTAAGAAAAAGAAATATCCTTGAAAAAAATGGAACTGCAACAAAGTTCAAAGAAGAAAACTTTTCTCTCTTTGTGGAAAAGGAAAGCCAATTGAATGAAAAATAATAAAAACCCAAATGGAGAGTTCCGAAAGAGCCCAGAAACAAAGTTTGGGGTAGCAAGCAATGAAGAAACCCGAAACCAGAAGCAGAGAGAGAAAGAGAGAGAGAGAGGGACGTGGGGAAATGTGGGGATTCTGGGTTTGGGGCTAGTGGGGTTTACGAGGTCGAATGATACCATTCATTATTTTGAAATTCAAAACAAACCAACGGACAAACGACGGCTGATCTTGATCCCGCTCAATGGAATTCCTTTATCATCTGCTGAGCCTGAGACTTTCTTTCTGTCCTCGTTTTTGGAACTATTTTTACGATACATGGGTTAGGTCCCACTCCGTCTAGTTTTAGGAAAATATGTCGTGAAAAGATATGTGCCCTTTGTTTTAGTACTTGCAAAGTTACATAAAAGGACAACAAGTTACCCGACAAAGGATCTTCCAATCAGTGTTAAGCTGTGTGGCATTTTCGAGTCATTGGCTCGGGACACTTGTATGGACAGTGTTAAATCTCTGTTCAATTTCACGTTTTAAAATCCTCTTCCTTGTAAAAATTCTTGCTTCCCCACATGATTTTTTATCCAGGGTTGATTGAACATCACAAAACAAAATAGGCAGAGAGGTTGATTGGTCTGGTCTGAAGCCAATAATTGTTCAGAATATTACAAATAGCATTTGAATATTTACAGCTAGTTGGATTTCAAATTGTTTGTAAAGACAGATTTTCAAATTTCTTGACAATGAGGATTTGCTTCCAATGTAACTTGTTATATAGTCTGAGATTTCTAATTTAAAACCAAAGCGGCAAAATCTATTTTGTCTATAAACAATCAATTCATAGTGATTTAGACTATCTAAACTGAACTTTTTTGCTTGGGATTCTTTGGGACTGACAATACTTGAAAAAGCATATGAGAAGTCAATGGTGTTCTTTTTAAATCTGCAGTCGGAATTAATTGTGCTAATATAATTGGAGTAAAAGGCAAGCAAGTTTAGGCTACAGTCGTAACCTTTGGTTGTTTGATAAAGCTGCCAGCTAACGAATGAAAGTGAGTTGTGAAGTGAGAGGAGATGCCATGGAAAATATGAGAGACAGACGGAGACAGAGGAAGTAGAAACATTTAACTGGGAGGTGCTTGGGTTAACTTAATTAATTACTGCCAATGTTTTACTTAGATTGTTGTGTTTGTCAGGCGTTCACATCGAGAATGAAATAAATGTGTCATTGCAGTCATTTCATTTTAACTACTCTCACCATGATTTTTAATGGAGTAATGTACTCCATTGAAGAGTTTAAGTAAAAGATAAAAATGAAAATGGTGTTTGAGGAGGTGGTGGAAGGGAAAGTAATGTTTTTTTTTTTGGTGAAAGAAGTGAAAGTGATGTTAATGGTAAATTCAAAACTGCATTTATAAATACTGGATTATTATGAGTTAATTTGGATTAATAATAAAATTGATTTTAGTGAAATTTAAAAGAATAAAATGATCATTAAAGGGTTTGTTTATAGTCGGGTCATAAAAAATCAACATTAGTGTAAGGTTAAAAGATCTCATGAGATATTCAATATCGTATGAGAAATTGAATAAATTATAAAAGTTAACAAAATATATTAATAATGATTTAACAAGTCACCAAATAAATTTTAATTTAATAAAATAAAGGTCAAATTATGTCATTGATTCTTGTACTACAGTGAAATTTGAAATCTAATTCCTTCACTATATTTAATTAAATTCAAGTCCTTGTAGTATTATAATTTAAAAATTCTAGTCCAATTGTTAACGATTGTTACATTTTCGATTAAAATATTGATGTGGTAGTTGACTTTATTGACGTGTTGTTGACTTGTTGACGTGACATTGATTTTTTTTTACTTTTGCTGACGTGGCATTAACTTTGTTGACATGGCATTTTTGTCCCATGTAATTTATCTCTATACTTTTATGAAATTTTAAATTTAGTCCATCTACTATAATTCGTAAAATTCAAGTCCCTTTACTATTTTGATTTCTAAATTTTAGTCCAATCAATAACGTTGTTAAAGATCTCCATTAAAAAATGCTGATATGGTATTGAGTTTTATTGACATGGCATTGTTTGCTTACGTGGCTTATTTTTTATTCACATGGCGATGATGTGACTTTTTCATTTTTTTCTTCATTTTTAGTCTTTTTCTTTTTTTTTTTCTTTCCTCTTTCTCTTTATTAGTCATTCTTTTCTCCTCTTTCTTTGTACATCACAATCATCAACTTTCAAAAAATCTACTTTTTGGTGGTCAGCCGTCATTCGTCGGCGATATTTCGATTACAAAATTCATCACTCTATTCTTATTGAAAAGCTAATATTTTGCAGAGGATTATCTCAACCAATTAAAAAAAAGCTAACAAATTAATTAGATGTGCTTTAATACTATTTGCAGCACAAAAAAAGCGTAACAACCTGAGCATTATTCTCATAAGCATGCATTTTTCTAAGAACCTTTTGTGCTCTCACTCCACCAATTCCTGTAACATCAAAACAAAATAATTTCCTCTCACATCAAATTCATAAAAACACAGTTTGGGTAATTTTCAAATGTTAATTTACGATAATTTTTTATCATTATTCTTTTTTAAAAAAAGTATTAGTATTTTTATCTTAACTATAAGCTCATAATACCCAACTAAAAAAAAAGCTAGTTGATGAAAGTAATGTAATTTCCTAAAATAAACAGTATTAAAACACACTACCTCCATGGCGAGAACATCAATATTTTCTCTTTGTAACAAAAGGAGGCCTTTCAATACCAATATATCCCCTTCACAATTCAGTAAGGAGAAAAAAGCAAATAAAATGAAGGGAGATAGAAGAAGAAAGAGATTATGGCTTTTAAAGGTTGGATCCATGGGTTAGTTTTCTATATCTATAAAATTTGAGAAATTTTTAGAAAAATCCAATTGGATAGTGAGAAAAATGATATTGATAGGAAGAATATGGCGAATTTTGGAAGCGAAACGCAGTCAGTGAGTGATGACAGTTCCCTAAAAATCGGATAATTCTGTTGGTCTCTCGATTATTATGTAGAAAGAAAGGAAAAAAAATGAAAAAAAAAACATATCATCTCCATGTAAACGAAAATAAGCCACATCATGCCACTTAAGCAAGGGATGTATAAATAGTCCAAATAAAAAGCTACAAGTTAATGTTACATCAACAAAAGTCAACACTAGATCATTATTTTTAATAGAGATCTTTATCAATGATATCGATTGGAACAAGATTTATAAATCAAAATAGTAAAAGGACTTGTTTTTCATGAATTATAATAGAGGGATTAAATTTCAAATTTCGTAAAAGAATATGAATCAATTACATGGGACAAAAGGTGCCAGATCAGCAAAAGTCAATACACATCAATGGCCACATCAGCATTTTTAACGAAAAATGTAATAGTCGTTATCGATTAGACAAAAATTTTCAAATTATAATACTACAGGGACTTGATTTTTATGAATTGTAGTGAAGGCACTAAATTTCAAATTTCGTGATAGTATAAAGATCAACTGCATAATTCAACCTTCAAAATAATGATCTAGTGTTGACTTTTGCTGACGTAACATTGACTTGCTAACGTGGCTTTTTATTTGGACTATTTGTACATCCCTTGCATACATGGCATGACATGGCTTATTTTCGTTTGTATGGAGATGATATAGTTTTTTCCTTTCTTTCCTTTCTCTATACATAACAATCGGGAAACCAACGGAATTATCTGATTTTCAAGGAACTGTCATCACTCACCGACTGCGTTTCACTTCCAAAATTCGCCATCTTCTTCCTATCAATATCATCTTTCTCACTATCAAATTGGGTTTCTCTAAAAATTTCTCAAATTTTATAGATCTAGAAAACTAACCCGCGAATCCAACCTTTAAAAGCCATAATCTCTTTCTTCTTCTATCTCTCTTCATTTTATTTGCTTTTTTCTCTTTCTTACTGAATTATGAAGGGGATATATTGGTATTGAAAAGCCTCCTTTTGTCACAAAGAGAAAATATTAATGTTTTTGTCATAGAGGTAGTATATTTTAATATTGTTTATTTTGGAAATAACATTACTTTCATTAACTAGAATTTTATTGTTGGGTTTTGTGAACTTATAGTTAAGATAAAAATACTAATACTTTTTTTTAAAAAGAATAATGATAAAAAATTATCGTAAATTAATGTTTGAAAATTACCCAAACTATGTTTTTATGAATTTGATGTGAGAGGAAATTTTTTTTTTTGATGTTATAGGAATTGTTGGAGTGAGAGCACAAAGGTTCCTAGAAAAATGCATACTTGTGAGGATAATGCTCAGGTCGCTATGCTTTTTGGTGCTGCAAATAGTTTTAAAGAACATCCAATTAATTTGTTAGCTTTTCTCTAGTGATTGACATAATCCTCTGCAAAATATTAGCTTTTCAATATGGATAGAATGATGAATTTTGTAAGCGAAGTATTGCTGACGAGTGACAGCTGACCACCAAAAAGCAGATTTTTTGAAAGTTGATGATTGTGATGTAGAGAGAAAGAAGAGAAAAGAATGACTAATAGAGAGAAAAAGCAAAGAAAAAAGAAAGAAAAAGACAGAAAATGAAGGAAAAAAGTGAAAAAGTCGCATCATTGCCACGTGAATAAAAAATAAGCCATGTAAGCAAACAATACTATATCAATAAAACTCAACACAATGTCAGCATTTTTTAATAGAGATCTTTAATAATGTTATTAATTGGACTAAAATTTGCGAATCAAAATAATACAAGAACTTGATTTTTATGAATTATAGTAGAATGACTAAATTTCAAATTTCATAAAAGAACATGGATCAATTACATGAGAAAAAATGCGATGTCAGCAAAGTCAATGCCATGTTAGCAAAAGTAAAAAATGTTAACATCATGTCAACAAGTCAACGACACATCAACAAAGTCAACTACCACGTCAATTGCCATGTCAGCATTTTTAACCGAAAATGTAACAGCTATTAACGATTGGATTAGAATTTTCAAATCAAAATACTACAAGGACTTGAATTTTATGACTTATAATGAAGGGACTAAATTTCAAATTTCGTTGTAATACAAGGATCAATGACATAATTTGACCTCTTACATTTTATTCATCTTTATTATGCTAGCAACGTGGATTGAAGAAAAGAAAAAAAAAAATTGAAAGCTACGCAAACCACTTAGAGAAATCGATGCCTTCTTGCCTTTAACTTAAAACTAATTCTTTCTCTACTCTACTTTTGCAAGTGCCGAAAGTGAACTCAAATTCCTTTTTTGGAAAAAATCGAATTATTCCAAAGGAAGAAGAAGGGTTGAAGTTTCCAATCTCTTTGCACTTAAGGAACCCAAGACCATCGAATCTCTCTTCACGTTGCCTACAAGTTTCGATCATCATCATCATCTTGGGTGAGGCGTTGCATGTGGGTTTGAGAGAAGGGACTCGCCAAACCGAGAGAGAGAAGAGGGCTGTAAGTTCTGCTCCCATGGGTTAAGGTAAGAAAAGAAATTCTATGAATTTTGTTTTGGCTAAAATTTTTTAAAAAGGCATTTGTTTAATTTTGGGAATGCAAGGTAGTGGGAGTACATTTTGGAGCCTCACGAGATTATGGTTAAGAGTGGAAGAAATCGAAAAGAGGAGAAGGGGTTAGGCTCTCGGTTTCACAAGGTTTGGAGAGGAAGTTCGAAATCGAAAGAAAGAAAGAAGTTTATGGTTATGCCATTGAAGAAAGAGGTAAGCATTGAAGTTTAACTAATCATTGAGTTCAAATGCCGTGAATCAAGTGTTGATGGGATGTTGCATGTTGAACATTTTTAATAAATTGTAGGAAGAAAAATGTGCAGTAATTCTCCTTATGAGCTCTCAGTTTGAAGAAGCTTAGCTACTAGAACTTTTGGGTAAGTGAGGTAATGTTTTTGTAGACACCTAATTTTGTCTGAGCAATTTAAAAAAAAATTATAAAGCCCTTTGGTCAAACCTTAAATCTCATCTAACCCTAAAGTACATTTTTAACTCCAAGCTATAAATCCATGCAAACCCTAACACTCCATGTAAACCCTTTCCAAAGCCAAATAGGACTTGATCAACGGGATTTGTTGCTAAAAATTTATCTATAAATAAAAAATATAAAAATAGAAGTAAAATAATAAATAAATAAGTGAAAGAATAAAGGAAATAATCCAGAATTGAAAGTTAATTACCAAAAATAATATAATGAAAAAGGAATAAAAAGATGGGTCAAACAAAAAATAAAAGACAAAATAAAAGTCCCCGAATCATGGGGTCAACTAGAGGTGGCAAAAATTGACCCGACACATAAAACCAACCTGGTCAACTCGAAACCAAACCCGACTAATTTGAGACCAAAAAAGTCAACAACCCAAATCCAACCCGATCCGAATCCGAATTGATCCGAATTTTCATTTATTCAAACCCGACCTGATCCAAACCCAAATTCATTCGAATTTAGATTAACCCAAACCCGACCTGATTCGAACTTGAATTAATTTGAATCCAAATTGACCCGAACCAAATTGATCCAAATCCAAATTAACCCAAATTTGAAAAAAATTCAAACTTAAATTAATATTTAAATAAATATTTAAATGTTAAAATTAATGACCAAAGTATTTTACTATAATAAAAATATAATTTTTT
Organism: Heritiera littoralis; assembly: GCA_031772115.1. Lineage (NCBI taxonomy): Eukaryota > Viridiplantae > Streptophyta > Magnoliopsida > Malvales > Malvaceae > Heritiera > Heritiera littoralis. Next base: position 8,741,275 of record JAPDPK010000006.1, on the reverse strand, counting down.
CAATAACACGAGTGTTGTATTTTTTTTAATCTAGTTAAACTTAAATATTCACTTTTATATTATATTCATTTAAACCTAATGTATAATTATCTAATGGCTAATCTATAACAGAGTATAGAAGCTATATCACCTACACTTAATGTCTTCAATTATTTTATAAAAATCACGAGAAATTAAAGAGATGTATAGTAGTGTATTATGAAATTTAGTAGGGATTATTAAATCACTTTGATTCATAAAGGTATTAATTATTATAGATAATAGAAATAAAATGAAAAAATGTAATTAATTTATAAATATTGGTAAATATATTATAAAGAAAACTATCATACAAATTATTAAATATTTTGATTATTTCAATCCTAATTTTATTATAGGTCATGTAAGAAAAAAACTTTATTTTTATGAGTTTTGTGATTTTTAGAAATACGGTTTTAGTTCATTATCATACCAAACAAATCGCATTGAGATGACCACAACTTAACCTGAAAAACCTGTCCGCTCGACCCGAATCCAAATCCGATCAACCCGAATTGACTAAAAAAGTTAACAACCCAAACCCGATTTACTTCCAACCCGAATTGATTCGAACTCAAAGTAAATCGATTTCCTTGACCTAAACCCGACTTAACCTGAACCCGAAATGATCCAAACCCAGAATGATCCAATCTAAAATAACCCAATCGAACTCGATCCAATTTACTCATTTGCCACCTCTAGGGTCAACACATCAAAATCATGATCTTAGAATTTTGACAATCCGGCCAAGCCAATCAATTGATGTTTTGATGCATGTAAGATATTGAGAATTTTAAAACTTGGTGAAATTTTAAATATGTGCATGTGTTGTTCGTCTACTGGTTATTAAAATGCCCACAAATCCAAAGCAAAACAGTAATACAAAGCAAAGATATACTGAGAGGATACGTAATGTTCCATTAAATCTTAAAATGTGAATAGTATGACAAATTTTCTTTTAAGACAAGAGACCCTTAATTCTTTTACCCACCCATTCTCTAGAATGTCCAATGATTATTCTTTGCCATAATTTCTATAAATTACACAGTTTGAGCCTTGTAAGCTCTAACCTAATACATGTAACGTGACCATCAAACACATGAGGCATTAAAGCACGTATTTAGATAATTACATGTTTATTAGCACAATATCTGCAATGGCCAAGGAAAAAAGAGCACTTTGTTTCTCAAATGTAGTGTCATCCTGAAAATAAAATAAAATAAAATAAAATTAAAGTGTACAAAACAAAAAGTGACAAAGAAATATGACTAATGAAGCGGAATTGAACAAATCTACAACTGGGATAATTAATTTATTCACACATACATTGTGACATCTATTCCAAAATCAAAGCACTTGAATGATTCCTTGTCGGTCTCTGTGTTAGTGTGTGTTGGTGGGTGATCAAAAGTATATTTGAAAGGCTTATTACCTCGCCTCTTTCTTTTCCATCGGTACCTTCCAAATCCATGGCAACTGTGAAAGGCTCTATGCCAACACAATGTGCAATCCAAACACCCTTGGTAGTTTGGCTTCTGCAATGAAATTTAGATAAGGTTATACATCTATCTTTTGATAGAGAAAATAAAAGTTAAAAGAGTATATAAAAGAGCAATAAAATAAGGGAAAATATAAAAGAGCAATAAAATAAGGGAAAATATTAAAGAGCAATAAAATAAGGGAAAATATTTATTCCTTTTGAAACAATATACAGATTTTGGGAATGAAATTAAGAACTAACCGTCCTCTGTAGGCATCAACTCCCTGAAATTTGTGTGGAAAAGATGATTTAAAAGGATGCTTTTCCCTATAAACAAAAGAGAAAGCCTTTAAATCTACAACATACACGACTTTATGAACTTAAAAAATATGAAACTTTTAGACTTTTAGCTAGTAAATCAACAAAAAAAATAATTTAAAAGATATATATTATTAATGAACAATGTGCATGTTAAAAGTTTGAAAATAAATTATATTTTTATTTGTTCATTTAATTTTATTAATATGTATAATATTTTTTTTATTTTAATGTGTATATATGTTACTTATAATTAACTTCAAAATTATTTATCATATCTTATTATATGATACTTTCAATTATCAAAAATAAAATTCTAATAGATATGGACTAGTAATGTGCACCATTGGAGCACTAGAAGTAGGGCGTATGGAACATGTTGTATGGACAGGCATGAAAGATTGTTTGGTTGCTAATAGAGATTTTGGACCCAGTCAAAGTCCTTGGTTGCCAAGTTCTAGAGTTCTTAGGATTAGAGAGTTTATAAGAGTTTAAACTCTTATAGATAGAGTCTTGTTATAATTTAAATACTTATTGATAGGCTTAGAAGAGTTTAACCATGTAAGGGAACTCCATTACAAATAAAGGGCCTTTGCACCTTGATTTGTATTATGATGACCAATATAACTCCAAGAAAATATAAAATAAAGGAAGCTATGACTTTCTAATTGAGCTATAGCCCAAAGAAAATAAAAGGAAAATCTTGGAAGGAAGAACAAAAGCTGTATTAGTTTAGATTAATAGAAGAGAATTCGACATACAAACTCGACAACAAAAAATAAATCACCTTGAAAAAGTATGGACTTTTTACTAGAATTTCAATAATAACTAATCCAATAAAAAACTCCAAGTAACTAAAAACCAATTTGCGGGAATCGAGAAACAAAATGAAGTAAAAAAAATTCAAATCTCGAAATGAATTGAAAGGCAACATACCGCTACTTTGAGGGCCTATTATGGCGACAATAGCATAAGAAAGGCCACATTGAGAGAAATTAGTAATCTGGATAAAGTTGTTGAGTCCAGCTACATTGAATTCCCCATTTCCATCAATTAATTGCGTCAAGCAACAATGGTCCACTTTTGCCATCCAGGGAAAAAACTTAATCGAATCAAAGGATTAAAAAAAAAAAGAAAAGAGGAATCAAAGGTAGATTTGTAAACACTAAATAAATGGTAAGTAATCAGGTTTTTATATTCCTTCATTTCAGTGAAGAATAATTAGATACCACAGACAAAAGTTATCATTTTTTCCTTGATGGTTACTGAATCCCTAGATTTGAAATCGAGGTAATAAGAAAAGGTCGAGAAGAAGATAGAAAAAGAAGTAGTTTTTGCTTGTGACTAAAGACAAAGATGATTCCTGTCATCCTTTATTCTAAACGAGACCACAAATTCTTGCTTTTGGTTCAATTTTGTGCTCAGAATTTGCTTTCCTTGATATATAATCTATAGATTTGAAGTTTTCTATTTTTCCTTAACTCGGAATCTCTAGATTTGAAGTTTTCTTTTTTCCTTAATATGAAATCTCTAGTAAAATATTTTCTTTTTTTTTTTCCTTAATATGAAATCTTTAGACAAATGTTTTCTCTTTTTCCTTAGTATGGAATCTCTAGATTTGAAGTTAAGGCAAGAAAGAAAGGTAGAGAAGGAGATAGAAAAAGAGGTAATCTTTTGCTGTTGACTAAAAATTAAAAGATGATTCCTTTCATCTTTCATTTTGGACGGGACCATAAATTCCTAATTTTTGTTCAATTTTGTGCTAAGAATTTGCATTCCTCAGAAACATTCTTTTCCATGCATCGAAGGAATTGAAATTTTTCTTAGGTTGTGCCTATTTTGTTTTTTTGGAAGAAAGAATTGGTTAAAATCTTTTTTTTCCAAATGTATTTTTAAAGAATTTCAGAATTTTCATGCCAAGCCAAGGTTCTTTCTTTCCTCATCTCTTCTGCGTTTCTTCCTTCTATCGTTCTCCTTTCTACTCTCCTATCTAATTCTGTAATTTGTTCTTTCTATCTTTTCATCTCTGCAAATTTCTTAGCAATTGCAACAAAAAACAAGTGACTTAGGCATACAAGTGCTATATTTGTGAGATTTGTTGATGAAACCTTCACCAATTGAACCTTCAAAACACCAACTAAAAATATCAACAAAAATGGTGTCCAGCAAGAAAATAGTGAATACAATTTGTACTATTATTTGTTGTTTGTTTATCTATTTTGATAATGTAAAAAAATGGAGACTGAAAGAATTTTTTTTGTTTATTTTGGATTTAATAGAAGAAGACCAAGCAAGCATAAACAACAGGCTGGCTCTCATTATGAATAGTGGAAAATATGTTCTTGGTTATAAAAGTGCTTAAGCCTCTCAAGACATCTAAAGGTTCTTTACTTTTTCCATTTTTGAGTTTGGGTCTAACTTTGTTTTATTTTATTTTTATTAGTTGAGATCCCTTAGATTTTAAAGATGTAATTTTTTTATTGAAAAAATTTTGGGTTTTGTTGATGTTTGATAAGAAAGCTAATTATTATTTCGAATAATTGATGGCTAAAGCTTTTATAATATATATACGTCCACATGTACCTAGGCTTGAGTTTAATGATTCTTGTGTTGAGTTGTTGATACTTCTTTTCTCTGCATGTGAAATATGTGGTAATAATTTTATGAAGATTTTTAGTAGTGGATATAATAGTTATTGTTTAGAAGTATAGACATGTAAGAGTTGTCCTGTTAAAATCTAGAGTCATCTTTATGATTTATATTGTCTTTATTTCCATTTGAAACAAACAAAACATGTTCCTTGTGAAATAATTAATGGCAAGGATCATGACATCTAAAAGTCTCTAAGGCATCAAGTCAATTCTAGAAATTAAGTTTCATGCATCCATCAAAGTAATGCATGATGTAATAGTCCCTATGTGAGACCTGATTTTACTGTACTATACATGTGATATGTGATTATTTATGAAGCGAAAATTTATGTGTTAAATGATTATAAGTGATAATGTATGTGGGCCCCACTTATTTTTAATGTGTTTCGGTGGGCTTGAGACTGATAATATAATGTACACTGGGGGTAATAAACATAAAATAATGATTTTAAGGATTAAAATCATTTAATTATATTATATTTAATTATTTTGAATTATTTTGTGAAGTGTGGGAAACAAATTGAAAAATGACGAATACGTCTCGAGAGCATTTTCCTAAATTGTGCCCAAACTAAAAAGAATTGAGATGAAGTAAAATTACCATGATATTCTACATGAAAATTAGGATAAGACAGTGTCAAGAGATTTATCTAAACAGTGGTGAAATGGGAGATATTTGTCGGTGGGTCGCAGGGGTAAAATCGTAAATTCTCATTATCCACGCACCGTGCGTCGACGAAACCACTTCCAATCATCAAGATACATTAAATATGATTATTTGGTGATGGAATCCAAAATGTTGGAGTCCAATTACACAGTTTTTACGACTACCAAAGCTTAAGAGCAAAATTGTCTGAAATTTACATAATCAAGGGCATTTTGGAATTTTGCCCTAATATGAAATATTCTAAAATATACTACGCACATTAGCTGGCCACTATTGAGCTTCTTCAACCTCTTCACCCATGCCACCATGAAAGAAGAAAAAGAGAAAGAAAACAAAAACAAAACAAAAACCCATTAAAACACAATTGTTTCAACAAACCTATTTCTACAAAAATTGCTCTTCTCTTTATGCTCTATCAAACTATACCAATATCTTATTTAGAAAGTGACCAAACAAAGAGAAAAGAGGGAGGAAAGTTTCGGTCAAGAGGTATGGATTTCTATACTTAGCGTTTTATTTCATTTTAATGGTAGAGAATGATAAATCAAGGTGTGACAAGCATGTTTCTAGCTCTAGAATTGAATATTTTGAATTAAATAAAATGTTTCCATGGAAGGGGGTTTCAACTAGATGAAGATGATGAGGAATCCATGTTCAAACTAGCATGAAAATGGTGCTAAAAGGCTTAATGAGCATGAATAGAAAGGTTAGTAAACTTAGATTGTTGAAAAACACTAAGATCTACATAAAGCACCATTCGGCCATGGCTTCTTGGACAGCATATCATGATGTATTTTATGATTTTAATGTGTCAAATTATTGTAGAAATTAAGAGAAGATCATCGGTGAAATTGGATATGAAAACGGAGCTAAAACAAGAAAGTTATGTTTTAATATCGGTGTAAATTACACTGGTTAGACATAAGCAGTGTCCAATGTGGCTGCATTTAGTGATGAATGATGGTTTAAAAATTAGAAAATAATTAATAAAAATTATTGGTGAAATTATTTTGCAACCTGAATAATTGGATTACGTGTGGTAACATCGAGAAGTTTGACACCACGATACAGGTAAGGAATGGGTGTGTAAGCCGTAGGGATATAGTGAATGCATGATTTTAATGAGTATAATTTTATGAAATTATTAGGTGTTGAATTGTCATTAAAATCATGCAAATCTGTGGTTTACGACTACAAAAAATACTGTGTTTAAATGTAAGGGGTTAGCGTAATTGTAGTTGTTATACTGTCGAAAATTTCTTCAAATTTTTTTAAAATATCATGAAATATTTTATGAGCATAAAATGAGTGAGATTGTGTATTTCGGAGCTTATTTCCAATATTTTTCATAAATTGGAATTTTACTAAAAAAAGAAATTATTATTTAAATATTCATGTCAAATACTTTCTTAGAAATATTTCACAATTATTTAGAACGTTTACTAATTTTCTCACTAAGACATGAATATTTTATTGACTGTTTTTACTGTACTGTTAAAAGTAAATTTAAATACCTTTTGGAATTTTATTAAATTTAAATGATATTTGTTTAAATTCCTTAAAGGTATTTTTCACTGTAAATGAAATGTTTTGAGACTGTTAGGCCCCATATCATGCTCATGTGTATTACTGTACTACTACTGTGGCTGATAGACTCGCCAAGTCATCAGTAGTCCCAAGGGCACTGGCAAGTGTACTCTGAGGACACCTATAGACTATGGCCATAGATCTTACTGTTTACTGTTACTATTCCCTACAGGGATTATAGCATGATATATCGAGAGTGATACCTAGTCTCCACCTACTGTTTACTGTTACTAAACTGTGAATCACTGATTACTGTTTTACCGAGCTGTGAATTACTGTTTACTGTTTACAGAATTGTACTGAATTGTTACTGTTTACTGAATCGAAAGTGTTTTATGAAAATTATTATTGGTTTGAAATGTTTATTGAACTATTACTGTACTGTGAAATTCAAGTGCTTACTGTATTGAACTATTTTTACACTGTTTATTGAACTGTTACCATACTAATACTGAACTGTTACCATACTAATACTGAACTGTTTTACTGTTACTTTAAAGAGTACCGTACCAAATTGTTACTAAAGTGATACTAAAGTGATTTACTGAACTAATAATGTTTCAAAATGAAACATTTTATTGTTTCTCAAACCTATATGGTTTACTGAAACCACTACTATTTATTGAATTGTGATTTACTGTCAAATGTTTACGAAACAGTGATTTATTGTCAATTTGTTACTGATCCATACTGAGATATACTGTTTACTGAAATGAAAATAATTATGATATTATTTTTGGTTTTTGAAAGAATTACTGAACTGTTACTGAGATGTGAAATCGAAGTGTTTACTGTACTGAACTGTTTCTTCATTATATATTGAAGTGCTTTATCGTACTGTTACTGAATTGATTTATATATTGTTACAACTATTCAAACTCAACTGTTTACTGTACTGTTCTACTATTGTTATTGTAAGTGTTTTCAAGTGTTTACCGAAGTGTTTTATTAAATGGTTTTATTATCATTTATTTATGAAAGTGTTATAAAATGATTTCATATCAGCAATTTATAAACTACTCCCTATAGTCGCTTTGGGTTTTCGAGACAAGATAGGTATTTCAAAATAACTTCCATGCTCTATATGGATTTCCTGGCCGACTATAGTATTCATCCTAATACTGTGCCTAGTGAACTGTTAGGAAAAATAACTGTTTTCGAGCATATAGTTTTCGTTATATCAGTCTTGCATACGACTTTTTTACTGAGCACGTTTCGCTCACCCCTTTATTTTCCACTCCACATGTTATTATAATTGATTAAAAGGGGTATAGATTAGAGGATATTGACAGCATTTTGGATTACCCAGACTGTGTTGTGTCAACCCAGGAGGTATTTGTACTTTCTTTTATACATTCAGATGAATTGTACAGTACTACTTAATTTGTAAAATAGGAATAGGGGATGTAAGTTGTAAGAAAATGATGTTAAATTTAATATTCCAAATTTATAAAATTATTTAGAGTTACTATTTATTACTGTTACTGTACAAGTGTAATGGCATCGTAGACAACCCAACCGAAATTTGTGTGTAAAAATATGTTATTTACTGTATATTTGGACTGTAACACCCTATAATTTGTTATTTTCCCTCTAGTTTAGGTGCTCTAAGTCAACATTGTCTTTACCATATGCTAATTACTATATGAAACCCAGGTTATTCAATTAGAACCTTTCAATTAAAGATGAAGAAATACTTGGACAATATGAAGGTTATAGAGATGATCTGACTGTTCTCGATGACTCAAACACTCCAGCAATTGCAACTATTATTCTCCACATACATAATAAAAGATGGGAAGGTAGTATAATTGCATCATTCTGTTTGTTATTTTTTCTCTTACAAAAAAAAACTTATTGGTGGCTCAGCCCTAGAAAATTTGAATAACTCATTTGGAATTTGATGTTATTTATCCATCTATGTCTGAGTTTGTTAGTCATTATTGTTGATTGTTTATGTGCATGTAACAACTACAATTTTCCTATATGTTAAATAATGGTAAATGTCCCTTACAGGTGTTTGGAGGCCTAATCTTGATGTTTTTGGGTTTTTGGTGTAAGAGCGCAAGCTTTCAAACAAACAAGCTACTTTACCATTCAGGTAAAGCAAATGTTGTAGTGGATGCACTAAGCAGGAAAAGCTCAGCAATGGTTTCAGTGATGATGGTGCAGCAGTGGAGGTTGTTGAAGCAGTTTGATGAATTGAGTTTTCAAGCTATTTTTGGATCAGTTCGTCATTGTATTTATTGACGATATTTTGGTGTACTCTCCATCTCCCAAGGATCATGAGCGATACTTATGTACAGTACTCTAAACCTTCAAAAAGAGAAAACTGTACGCAAAGCTCAGTAAATGTGACTTTTAGCTCAATCAGATTACCTTTTTAAGGCATGTTGTACCTAAAGATTGGGTGTCTATTGATCTATCCAAGATAGAGGCTATTTTGAAGTGGGAGAGACCTAAGACAATGACATAGATCTGTAACATCCTAGGGCTGGCAGGATACTATAGAAGATTTATCGATGGGTTTTCGAAGATTGCTGCACCGTTAACTCGTCTTACTCGGAAAGGAGTAGACTTTCTATGGTCTGATGTATGTGAAAATTGCTTTCGAGAGTTGAAATAGTGGTTGACGTCTGCACCTATTTTAACCATTCCTAGTGATTCAGGAGGTTTTTCCTTATACAATGATGCCTCGCACAAGGATTAAGGTGTGTTCGGATTCAGCACGGGAAAGTGGTCACTTATGGTTCTAGACAGTTGAAAGACCGTGAGAAAAACTACTCGACACATGATCTTGAACTAGCTGCAGTCATATTTGCCCTGAAAATATGGTGCCAGTATCTTTATGGGGAAACATTTTAGATCATTACTGATCATAAGAGTTTGAAGTATCTTTTCTCCTAGAAAAAGTTAAATATGCGCCAATGATGCTGGATGGAGTTGCTTAAGGATTACGACTGTAATATACTTTATAATATGGGCAAAGCAAATGTCGTGCGGATACACTGAGTAGGAAAAGCTCAGCAATGGTTTTGGTGATGATGGTGCAAGAGTGGAGGTTATTAAAACAATTTGATGAATTGAGTTTGAATATAGAACCCTCCATTGAAAACTGTATGTCAGCAAGCATGAGATTCCAACTATTGCAACACCAATTTTCAACTCTGATTCTAGTCGTAATTTCATTGCCTCTATCAGCACCGCCACTGCTGCCGTCACTAACAGTTGCTCCTAAGCCACGAGTGCAACCACCTCCCCTTTCATTTGCTCAACCATTGCCCGTAGGAGGTACTCTCTCTTGTTCTCTCTCTTGCTTGCCTTCTCACATTGCATTTTTTCACCATTTATCATAACAATCTGTAACTTTTATTTGCTCACATTGCATTTTCATTTTCTCTCTTTTACATTGTACTACTTCCAATGATTTTGGTATGGCATGTTAGAGACAATTGTTTCTGATGATGCACTGATTAACTATGCCTTTTATAGCATTCATTTTGTGCTTGAATTTCTAGGAAGGAGTGAAAGTTGTGCAGTTGGTTGATTTCATCACTAATAATTATTGATACTTTTAAGTATGTTATAAATTTTTAGCTAGTATTGATTGATTTTATTGGTTCCATATTTTTATATTTTGGAGATGTGTGATAACTCAGATTTCAATACAAGTGAGAATTCAGACTCACCAACAAAGAGAAGGATAAGAGGAGGTGATGGGGAAGGCTCCAATGGCATTACAAGTGCAAACAACTCAAATGAAGTGGGCACTGCAATCTCTAAGAGTGCTTGTATTTGTCATGACTCGAAGGCCATGACGTGCACTTGACACTTACACTTATTCCAGTTAACAAATTTATAGACTAAATTTTTTCCTTTTCGTTTTATGGTTTGTATTCAATGTCAGTGTCGTCGATAAGCAATTTTCACTCATCCTTTAATTCATAAATGACTTAAATTACTTTCTAAAGAAGGGGGTGATCCTATTTAGCCCGTAACATATCTCTACCTAAAAACATATTGATCCACCCTTATATTTTCAGACTTTCCCATATTAATCATCTACAAATCAAATCCATTCAACACAGTGTAACACAACAGTTTTTCCCAGTTCAACAGTCCTAATATCCATAACTAATCACATACATATCATGTAGCATCAAAATGTTATATTGACCATTCATTATCCTAGTTTACATCCATCCTATAGTACTGTATAGAAATTGCTTGAAAATAAAAGCATATATAAGAGAAGTATTACAGCACCAAAATATTCAACAGCGAGGACTTTGGAAGTTGAGACACTATTTAATCATCAAAATGTCCCAACGTGTTAGACCTGGCAATTCGTGTTTATAATTAGTTTTCCTGTCATGTAAAACCGTGTTCGTGTCGTGTAAAACACGAAAATTTCGTATCAAAATTCATGTCGACAAGGAAAACTCAAAATGTTATTTTTAGCTTTTACCATATTCATATATTAATTTTACTTAATTTTAACCCCGTGTCATCTCGTGTCATTTATTCATATCGTGTTCATGTCGTGTAATTGTATCGTGTCTAAGATTGTCAGGTCTACAACGTGTCCCTTAACTCAAGATCAATCTATAAGAAGAAATTAATTTCATTGAATGAGCGAGGGCTCAGTAAGTTACTAATATAATAATAAAGTTAGAATTATATCATCCCTAATGCAAATGCATAAATCCTACAAGTGTCTACCATAGTATCATTAGAAATCAATATCCTTTGAGTATTTATTCGATCTTGCCCTAATGACACTAAACACCCCTGTATCACTGCATGTTATGCATCAGTGCAAGATATATAATCATGACAAGTTTCAATATGTAACATATGAAAATTTTGCCATATAAAATGATTGCCATATCAAAACATGTTACGTGTAATAATTAATCAGGTGTGAAACATATTTAATCTCAATATCATATCACATGAACTTTAAAAATGTGTTAAAAACAATTACAGTCTCAGATCATATCATGTTTGGTATAAAACAAAGTGTAAATCATATTTAGTCTTCGTCATATCCAATATATTGCAAAAACATATCATGTATAGAGTTCCATATACAATAAACCATTCTCTAGATAGCATTTAACATGTATTAAGAGACTATGCATAAATCCCTATCCTGGTAATATCTCATCTCTAACACATTGTAGCTATCAATGGGAAAGTTTCCCCTAAGGGCATCTATCTATGATCATTGATCGTCCTAGTCCTAGTGATCAATTGAAAACTAGGGAATTTATCCACGACTATTGTCAGAACAGCCCAAAATGGTCTAATCAGGCAACATCTACATGTACGTATCACGTATATATAAATGGGGTTCCATGCCACACTGGCAAAACCACTAGACATATATATACTCTATGCCACATGGCATTCTGTAAGGTACCTATCATCTCTAAATCAAAATCTCTTTTTTTTTTCAAATTTCTTTTCAAATCCTTTAAGACAGCCCACACAATAAAGCAATTAAAACTACATCGTTTCTCAAATCAATGCATGGGTAAACTGTATGGTCAGTTTGTATATGTTATGCATGATCTCAAAGCATGAGTTAAACATTCATGCATTGCGGCTGTCTATTCATTTCAAATATTCTTTTAAAACATTTAAATACATCTCTTTTAAAAGCAATACTTTCACTTTTAAAACAATGCATGTATTTAAGAGATCAAAATCACATGTTATGCATGTGTGAGAACCTCGTTTTTCCAATACCTAGTATAAGTTAAAGAGTGTAGAAATCAAAAAGTGAGAGTTGATCACTAAGGTTTCTAGATAGTTGGTCTGTTTGGTAAGGATCGAAGAAGTACCCAATGAGGGCCCCACAAGGACCTTTACTGTCTAGATTAAAATGAGACCCTAGAGTAATGATATTTGAAGTGAAACATTGAGATAGCAAGAATCTGCATCTAAAAATTCATTTGTTTGCGCATGTTTTGAAAAGCATGTAACAATTTCGAAAATGACGATTATGTTCATAGGCTAGGAAAACTTCCGTAAATAACGGTCAATCTAATTTGATTTATGACCAACTAACAGTCATAGGTGAATCCTTGTGTGAAGAAGTCTTATGTGATTTCAACCCGTAGGTTAAATCACACGAAAACGCTAAAAATAATGGGAATGAACAATCAGGGGTATTTTGGTAATTTCATCAAAAGGACATTCAAACCCTGATAAAATTCAATGTTTTGACTAAATTATGTCAAATAGATATATTTGGCATTGAAATAAAAATAATTTGAAGTTAAACTGAATATTTAATGGAATATTGAAATAGTTAGGACGTAAAGGGAATTTCAAATTTGAGAAGGGCAAAATGGTAATTTGGCCCATAAGATATTATCAAAGGCCATAAAAATCTTCTTCTTCTTCTTCTTTACGGCCAGCCATGGTGATCTAGAGTGAGAAAATCTCATATTTTCTTAAGTTTTTAAAGAGAGAGAAACTTGTAAAATCCTAGTGTACAAATCTCAAATCAAAAAACACACTAAACTAAAGTTGCTCCTCTCATCGAGCTCTATCACATACATCCAAACTAGCCATTGAAAAGGCCATTTGAAGGGTGAAAAAGCTCCTTGATGTTTTGGCCACTAAGGAGGTAAGAGACTGAGTGTTCAGTTTTTGATTCTGTTAATTCCAAACAATTGTTCTTTGATGTTTAAGCATGTGTATGATGTTAAATTGAAACAAAAAACTTGAATCATGCTTAATGAAATTCAGCCTAGAGGGTTTCATGATTAATAAAATGCATGGCTTCATGCAAAAGTGATGTAGAATCAACGTAGAGAGTGAGCAGAACATGTTTGTAGCTTTAAATTATTGAAATGAAATATGTAGACATGTATAGACAATTCGGCTAAGTGAAAGGCATGGGGAAACCATGCTCAATTCAATGCAAATTGGGTCCTAAAATATCGTATAAATTGATATAAGACTGTTAGTGAAGTCAGAACTAAAAAAAGGAAGCGTTTTTACTGTACTTGTAGTTTTGGCATCCAATAGGAAGTAGATCGGATTTGTTGTTGTATTAGGAAATGTGAAAGACCTTAGAATCTATAATGTTCTTTGTAAAAGGAATATTTAAATTTGATTGTGTTTTGATATTGTTTTGTAGCTCCAAAGTAAGTGGCGTTAAGAAAACGATAAGCGAATATATGCTCACTTATCTACATTGCTTACTGGAGTTGATTGTGTATAGTGCACTGTGATTGGAATTGGCAAGGGATATATATATAGAAAAAGTAAGGATACTATGACTACATTAGAAATGACTAGATGAAATTTAGCATAACTGAATAATGAAACTATATTAAGATCGATTGACTGGACTGTGTGACTTGAACTGATTGACTGGATTGTATGATTTGGAAAGAATGATTGAACTGAGTAATTGATATTGCAAATGAATTGGGATGGAAAAAAAATAGAATTGTGAGTATTGAACTATGTTTTTAGTGCAATAGGGTTAGGATAGATACTATCGTCATGCTGCCAAAATTTCATAAAACAGTTCTAAAACCCTAAACTGCTAATAAGAGACTATTAAAGTAAGAAATGTGGAAGAAAAAGAGTGATTACTTGAGTAAACCTTAAGGCCTATAAATGTGCATGAATTTGTAACACTGTTTTGGAAGGGATTTCTAATATTTTCAATACTTTTTATAAAACTGAAAAGTTTTAGAGTTACTGTTATACGTAAACAAAATATTTTGAACACTATTTTTGTGTTGAGATTATTGTATACTATATAACGCTTTTACTGTATTTACTATTTTAAATGCAAATGTCACTGATTTCATATACTTATGGACTAACTGAAGATATGTTTTGATTGAACATCATTTAATATGAAGTGTTATAACAGTTTACGAAGCATATTATCGAAAGTTTTGAACGTCTAAATGAAGTAAGTGTTTTGAATGTTCTAGATTGATTGACTCTGTTTTACTAAGAGTTTTGATTTTTCGATTGTAGCTAAAATTTTGATTGTTTGATTGAAGTTAACGTTTTGAGTGTCTGACTAAAGTAAATGATTTTAATATTGTGAATTAACTAAAAAGGTTCTACTAAAAGTTTTGTTTATCTAACAGAAGCTAATGCTTTAAATGTTTTGAATTAACGACATTGTTTTATTGAGGTTAAACTATGTCATCGATCCTTGTACTACAGCAAAATTTGAAATTTAGTCTCTTCACTATAACTCATAAAATTCAAGTCTTTGTAGTATTATGATTTAAAAAATTCTAGTCCAATTGTTAGCAACTGTTTAGTTAAAAATGCTAACGTGGCAGCTGACTTTGCTAACATGTCGTTGACTTGTTGACGTGACATTGACTTTTCTGACTGTTGCTGATGTGGCATTGACTTTGCTGATATGACATTTTTGTCCCATGTAATTGATCCTTGTTCTTTTATGAAAATTGAAATTTAGACCTTCTACTGTAATTCATAAAATCAAGTAATTTAATTATGGGATTAGAAGATGTTAAAATGAAGCATGTGAATTAAGCTAGTACATTTCACATTAGAGTATAAAATTTATTTGGATAAACAAATTAAGGAAATATATATTAAGAGTGTGTGTGTGTGTGTATATATATATGTGTGTGTGTGTATATAGCATTTAAAAGGAGTTTGTAAATATACTATAAATGCAATAAAATAAATGAGAAAATTGAAAATAAGTAAATAAATAAAAATAAATATATATTAAAAAATAATATATAAATGATAATAAAAAATAATATATATAATTATATGTATTTGTTGGGAATGCAAATGTAATTTTATTTATATTATGAAAATATATAAATATATATAATAAAATATATATATATATATATATGTTTGTTTATTTATTTTATATATATATATATATGTATATATAAACATATACAAAAAAAGAAAAGAAATTACAAAAAGCACCGACAAGCTTCCAAAGGAAGCTTGTTGGGCACATCTCTTGTCTACAAAAGCAAACTATTCAAAAAAAAAAGAAAGAAAGAAATAGCAAGAGGGAAGCAAAACGAAGCTCGATCAAAGAGGAGAGACCGATCCAGAGGAAGAGTGGTTGGCGAAGAACTAAATGAAAGAAAGAGAAACAGAAGGGGTTATTGCTGGCAGGTGAAGAGAAAAGAAAGGAAGAGAAAAAGGAGGAAAAGAAAAGTCACCGTTGCCTTTCCTGTGTCACCGTCCCCTTCCTGCTCGTGCCGTCCACTCCACCTTTGCTGCTGCTGGTCAGTGTGGAACGGGGAAAGAAGTTGGCAGCAAAAAAAAAGAAAGAACAGAAAAAAAAGAATATTAAAGGAAAATATGAAAAAAGAGAGAGAGCCGAGTGAGAAAGAAGAAAAGGAAAAGAAAAAAAAAAGACAAACAAGAAAAGATTTTGGTAAAGATTCCTAACTTTTAGCTTGAAAATTTGTAAAGAAAATTATAGTGGTTGTTTGTTAAATTTCAGGATTTGGTTTGTATATTTATTTAAGTTTTTTGGTGTTGTTGAGATTGTAATGAAAGCGTAAAAGGCATCTTATGGTGTTCGACGAAGCTTGGAGCTCATCAAAGAACTAAGCTTTGACACTAGGTAAGATATTTATATAAAGTGGTTATAGGTTTTTATTGTATTAGATTACTTTAATTTGAAATATCATAAGATTCCTTATATAAGTCGGAGGTCTAACTATATTGTATTAGTTTGATTAATTTGAGAATCGAACAATGAAATTGGAAATTATTGAAAATCTGTTTAAATGATTTTATGAGTTAGGATGTGTAATTTTGTTGATGTAAATGATTAAGCATGATAACATGGTAATTTATATTATGGTCAAGGTAAGATGCATTTATAAGTGAGTTGTAATATTATCTTGTAAAGATTAATTGATAGTATAATATTAAAAGATATTTATATGTTATTATGATGATGATGGAATGTTGAGAAATTGACAATGATATATGTTAGGACATTGTTGATGGAATATAATGAGAATATGAGGAAATGTGATTGATTATATGAATCAATACTATAATATATGTTTGTGAAGTTATGAATGATACTAGGAAGGTTTTGAGATTGGAAGGTCTTAAGGAAGTTAAAAGGAGGACTATCATTATGATTTTTATGTGAAATATATGTAAATATATATAAACATATATGGCTAACACGTGATCTTACTTGATTTTTCGTAGATGTAGCGAGGACATGTTAAATAGATACGAAAATATATGAGTGTACTTGAATTAAGGACCTTTATGAATGAATTACGTACGAGTATGCACGAGGTGAACTTAATGCTCTAAGATTGTTGGTAATGAATTAGCAAGATGAGATGATTTTCTGGAAATAGAGAATTATCGTTAGTGCTATTGTATGGGTATATGTGAATGTGAACTATGACTATGGTATGCTACTTGTATAAGACAAATGTTAGAGTTATACCGTGTAGATAAGTAAGTTGGTGCATGTATGATCAATTGCCGTTAAGAGCTCTTAGAAAAAAAAACTAAATAAATAAAATAAAATATGGAATAATAAGTGTACAAGTTGAGTCTCTTGATCTTTGAGTATGTATAATAATATGATCAGGTGATTGGTGATTGTGTTGTGATTCGAAAGCTTGGAAACGATGTTTTGTGGTATTGTGTGAAAGAGAAATGGGTAGTAAGGATGGTTAAACTAGTGATATGAGTTATGAGAATTATCCATATGCATGAATATGATATTAATAACTTGGATTATAATATATGATATAATTTTAATGTGACTTATAATCATGGAAATATTGTTAAACTATGGTGAGTCAATTTAATACTTAATAAGGATTGATTTAGAATGTTTAAAAGACATGAAAAATATGAATATGAGCCATGATGGATAATTTTCCCAAGACAATGTGACCATGATAATAATTATACAATTTAATCCCTTGTGGATGGTGCTAGGACACATATTGAATAAATACATAATATAAGGTAGTTTTGATGTATTACAATCTCAAAGATAGAAAATCAGGGGTGTGAATTATGTTTGATAATGTGATATGGAATTATGTTATTAGTACATCATGATATTAAATTAAGAATGAATTTATGTGTAATTTGTGGTTACAATAGGAAAATATATAAATGTATATATATATGTACATATTACGTGATCTTACTACGTGATGAGGGCATGGTAGCACATTGTGGTGCTTGTGATTGTTTGATATTAGTATTATGTTTAGTATATTGTTTTGGAATGGATAAATAATGAAAGCACTCAGCTTAATGCTTGATACCTCGTTTGGTGTGATTGAAATAATTGAGTGAGAGTAGCACTTTGGCGTGATGCATGGTCCACATATTGATATATTTTTGAAACTCTTGATTTAAATGCATTAGCTTAAGCATGCATAATGTGATATCTGACTAATTGAAAGTGCACATCGATTTAAATGCACAAGATTCGACTTAAAACGCATTTAATTTATTTGAAAAGAAATGAGCATGTAGCATATTGCATGTGCATAAATGGGTTTCAAAGTAAAGCATGACATAGCTTTCATGATTTTAGAAACTTTCAAATTTTAGTACTTGTGAACGATTTGAAAATCCGAACTTTCTAAACTTTTAGAATTTTAGATTTTAGATTATGACTAATACTTTAAGTCAGTAAAGTACTATGGACACTTGTCCGACAATTGTCATTGACAAGTTTCAGTCGCACTTGATCAATGCAACTGGGATTTTCAAATCTATAGCCATAGATAGCTTCTTAGTCTAGGGATGTTTGACACACTGATCACCTGCAGTGTGATTTGATAAGGCTTTACTGATGAGTTTGATATGATTAGACCATAACTCTTTTTGAATTTGATTTTGAATATAAGTTTATTTGAATTGTGTTTGAATAGCACGAAAGCCTTATTTTTGAACTTGATCACGTATGCTTTATGAAAGGCTTGAGCAATGCTAAAGTCTTATTATTAAAATGTGATCGAGTATGATTTACTATCAGTTTCGAATTTGTGTTTTAAGCTATGTTGTATCATTGATTTTGAACTCGAGACAATAGTCTTATATTGTTTTGAACCTTTGATTTTGAATTCGAGACAATAATTTGAGTACTATTTTGAAACTTTAATTTCGAACTCGAGACAATAGTTTGAGTATTATTTTGAACCTTTGATTTTGAACTCTGGACGATAGTCCAAGTATTGTTTTGAAACTTTTCAATAAGCATGTACATTTGAATCAACTTTTGAACTTTGAACACTTTTACAATATATGTGACGTGCATGAGACTGCGTATATTTCGAACTGCACATGTGAAATGATTTTAGACTCTGCATGCTTTTATACATGATTGTATACCGTGCTTGACATGATTTGGACAGTACTCTCTTGCACGTGATTTTATACTGAAAGCCATATGATTTGAAACTACATAAAAGCCTTGAAAACATCATATGCGTGCGGTATTAGATTGATATCGAGTTAGATGATTGATATTGGGTTAAATGATTGTTATTGCAAATTGATATGAATAAGTAATAAGTATAGTATTTGACGTTTTATTGACAAGTGTCGGGGACGGAGATAATAAGGTATTTCAAAGTACTCTTCCATCTGTACCTCAAAACTCTACAACACCTAGGTTCTTCTAGGTCATGATATCGAGATCAAGTACGTCTATGATCGGAATATGTTATGAGGATTTATATTTGCAGGTTTCACGCTTTGCATTTAAAATAGTCTAATTCTACTTCTGTACTTATATGAGTACCTTATTATGCCCTCGCTCACTAAATTATTTTTAAATTTTTCTATAGATTGAGCTTAAATTATGGATTGTCACAAGCTGCCTTTGAAGGAACGCAGGTTCAAGTAGTGACTTGAGTTTCCAAGACATATGCTCAAAATTTGTGGTATATGAATATTTATTTCTGCATGTGACTGTATTTTCTGGCAAACTCTTGTATAGTACTATAGGATGGGATTTAGACTGAACAAATGAAATAATGCTATCCAATTAATTGTCTTACGATATGAAATAATGAATTGTGGTAAACAATAAAATTATCCAATATGATGTATCTGTAATGAATAGTTAATGAATAATTGTAGACATTAGGATTGTTGATATGATCTCTATTTGAAGTGTTTTATGTAGATTGTGGAAATGAGTGCTGTGATTAGGATATATATGATATGATCGTATTTTGCAGGTGGTTTGAATTAGGGAAAACTCTTAATTTAAGGGAGGATATTTTCAATTTGTTTTCTAAGCTGGAAAATATTATGGGTTAAAAATGATTATTACCTGCCTTTGAGAATTAAATAAATTCATCAATGATAAAGTTTAGGTTATTAAGGTTGGAGCAAAATAAAAAGATTAGTAAGTATCGCTTAGTGACTACACTGACACCAAATACAAACCTTAAAGTGAAAAAAAAGATAGAAAAAAGTGTAAGTTCGCAAGTGTACGATACAGCCTTCGGGTTATGACAAATTTAATGATATTAGAGTAAGGTTTGTCTAGTACGTGTCAGTGTAGAAAAGATATAATGGTCTACATCCTATAGTGTTATCATTTCCTGAATTTTAAGTGCTCAATAAGTGCAAGAAAATTGTTTTGAATGAGTATGTTCCTTTATAGAATATTGAAAAGAAATCAATGAAAGACATGGATGACCCTAATGAGTAAGACAAGCTCAGTTGCCTTCACTTCCTCTTTAGCCTCCAAACTCGAATACTTGATTTGAGCACCTGGAGCAAGAACGAGCTAATCTTGCCGTTTGGTTGGAGAGGCAAGCAAGAAGCTTAGTCAGGACTGAAATATTCTAAGTGTTGGATTTAAAAGTATTGTAGCTAAAAGATTGAAATGATGTACCTATCAAGGTTCGTCGAAGAAGATGTAGAATTGTGTTAGATAGATGTGATAGTGGGATGACCTAGCATAGTTAGTTTGAGAAATAAGTTATGTAATGGGTCAGAGTTTGAAGGATGTAGAATTTCAAATATTATTTCATGAAAAGGAGTATAATTTGGAAACTACACGAATTTTAAAATTTCTTGACTTCTGAAAATATACGATTTTGAAGTACTTAGATTTCAGGAAGCTCAATGATTTGAACCCTATGGTTTGAACTATAAGAATTTTGAAAATCAAAGGACTCTTCAAACCCTCCATTAGGAGAGTTTAGACTGAACACAACGTGTTAAAAAAAATGATTCATGTAAGAAAATTTTGCAGACTCTTAGGACATTAAAAAAATGTGAAAATTTAGAATTTTGTGAGATAATACACCCAAGATTGTCTTGTTATGACGTTGATCTGACCACGTTCGATGGATTTTGATTTATAAGAGGATGTATGGATGCAATATGTGAATTAAGGAGAGGCACCCGAGTTATGGATTAACACGTCCTAACCTTTACAGAAGCTTAAAATTTGCAGGCAAAATTTTCATTTTTCCCTTTACTTCACTTACTCAATTGTTGGTGATTGGGTAGGTCACAATTTAGTTTAAGTGATCCTTTGATCACTAAGGTCCAATTTTATTTCTCTAGGGTTTATATATATTTATGACATTCGTCTTGAACCATCAAGCACAAGTAAATATATATGTGTGTGTACATATATATGTGCATATATCAACATGAAACTCCATCTTAAATAAGCATTAAACCATATTATCCTGATAACAAAATAACATTGCCTACATCTTAGACTTTGTATATACAATCAACAAAAAATAAGTAAGTACACTGTGCCATTATCTATCTATGTCTATCTAACTTGCCAAAAGCCATATACCTCAACACTGTACAAAAGAACCACTTTTGAGGAGTTGTTCAAGCCCAAAGAGTAGTGACAGTATCAATCATCAATCTGAAAGGGAAGGAAAGAAGAGGGGAGTGAGGTATACTCAACAAATAACTACAATAAGCAAGTTAAAAATCATAACCTGCATCTTTCAATTTCAAACTCATAAATCATACACATCTGATAAATCAAATTTGATATACTGCATTATAAAACATAGCTGCATTATAAAACATTAAGACTAGCAATCTAATAGATAGATTTAAATCTTCATTTCAAATCATGCATAAAGTATATAATTTCATAAGATAGATTTAAATCTCAATCTCAAATCATGTGCAAAGCATACAGTCTCGTAAACATGTTAGATCTCTATTGTGAAGACCATGAATTTCCAAAATAAATAGTAAATATCTAGAAAAATTTTAATTTGGACAAAATGCAATCCAAATTAAATAAGAAAGAAAATGTGTATATTTATATAATTATATAATTAGATTATATAAATATATATATATATTATATGTTTTATAAAAGCACTTATGTATATGTTTATATAGAAATATAAACATTATTTTATGTTAAAGTGTAAGAAGGTGTGTATACACACACACACACACACACACACATGTATTTGATACAAAATATATATTTGAAATACATAATATAAATAGTATATTTATATATATAATTATAATTATGTGTATAATTATAATATATATACCATTGTTAATATTTATATTTATAAATATTTATTTATAAATATAATTATGTATATATATCTATATATGTATAATAGAATATTATACTTATATATATTAATATATATATATAAGAAAAAAAAGAAAGTTAAAAGAATAAATAAATAACAAACCAACGTGACAAGCTTTCTGAAGCTTATCATGTTGATTTAAAAGGTGAGTCGGAAACCCACTCACTAAAAGCCTGCATTACCAGGAAAAAAAAAATAATAAATGAAAATAATAATAATAATATATATTTGAATTGAGACAAGCTTCCCGAGGAAGCTTGTCCCAATTCCAAAGTCTGCTCAGCAGACCACACTGTCTGCTAAAGCAGACATAAAAAAAATATGTTTAAAAAGAAAAAATATATATATATAGAAAAGAAACTTTTGCTACAGTAGACCCGTGTCCGCTGAAGCAAAAGCTTCAGTTTTGCTTCACTTCAGCAGACTCGCGTCGCGTCTGCTGAAGGCTTAAAAAAAAAGAAAAATAGAAAGGAAGGAGGGAGAAACAGATCGGAGGAGCCGATCGGAAAAGGTTGGAGATGTCGTCGGCCAAGAAGAG
Organism: Heritiera littoralis; assembly: GCA_031772115.1. NCBI lineage: Eukaryota > Viridiplantae > Streptophyta > Magnoliopsida > Malvales > Malvaceae > Heritiera > Heritiera littoralis. The sequence goes on along the minus strand of JAPDPK010000006.1, from coordinate 8,718,396 downwards.
GAAAATGGCTGACCGGCGATTGAGAAAAAGAGGGAAAACAGTAGATCGAAAGAGAAGGAGAAGAAAGAAGAAAGAGAAGAAAGATAGAAAGGAAAGAAAGAAAGAAGGAAAGGAAAAAGAAAAAAAAAAAGGAAAAAGAAAGAGAAGAAAAGGAAGGAAAGAAAAGAATGGTAAGGAATTTAAGGATTTTGCTATATTCCGTAGAAATTTATGGAATTTATTAAATTTCTTTCTAAGCGAATATATGTGTATTAAATTGTGGCAGCATGGAAATGAGGCTAGTGGTGGAGTTCGGCTAGGCTCGGAAACACGCTAAGTGTTGGCGAATAGGTAAGATACTTTTATAAAGCATTAGTAGCATTATATTGTATGTGGGATTTATGATTTTTATATGATGCATTGATGGAATGATTTTTAATGGAATTGTGATTTTTAATATAATGCATTGATTGAATTGATGTTAAAAATGCTAAGAGGACCCACAACTGATGGTGGGGGTCTTATTAGAGACATAGGAATTGTGAGAATCAACGGCTGAAGTATAAATTGTGTTTTCCTTGCAGGAAGTTTGGTAAAAATTAAGCCGTTATGCTGCCAAAATTTATAGGAAAATGTGATGAATAAGATCAAAGTTTTTCTCGTATAAATGGAATTAGATAGAATTATTGAGAGACAAGTATTAAAAGGACACTAACATATTGCCAGAAAGACTTAATTTTTGGAATGGTTTGATTAAGTAAATGGCTGAACGAATAAATGGTGAGAGTATTGACGGAGTGATGATCTTAGAAATTACAAATTTTTTGATTGTCTAGATTCTTGGAATAATTCCGAAGATGATAATACGGACATTGCAAGAGATTGGTGTTGAGATGGTTTTATCGTAATACATTGCATTGTCAAATATACGAGAAATAATAATCGGGCCTACACTTGGGGAGGTGGTCTTAATATTGACGTGTAGCACACGATGAATAGTTATGATATTGAATTTTAATAAATGTACGCTACATGCATACATAATCTTATTGGAAGTGAGGTCGAGTTCTGATACAAACTAATCACTGATAGATTTAAATGAATGAGTGACCTGGAGAAATTTGGGAGATATGATAAATGGCCTATTTTAGTATTGTGTTTGAGATGATGATAACAAGAAAATAGATTGTGATGCCTTGTAGACATCTGATAGAACACACATCTACATAAAATTATACTTATACATGACTATGTTAAATAGATGTGAATTGGGATTTTTGGCAATAATATGGATGGTCGTAAAACGACTGAAATGATTGAAAATACTATTAATAGTGGCAATTGGCCAAATCTCCTAAGTGGATAAATTGCTGATCCAATTGGAACTCGATGATATCTTTATAGATAATTATAGTGTGGTATTACACAGGCTATAGGAAAATTGATTTAAAACTGTGACTGGATTTGTGATAGTGAATGAAATTGGGCATCAAGTTGGAATTCCGAATGGGTGCCAATATGTTAGACCACAAATAGATTTGATAGATGACTATTAATCTTGTGGTTGCAATTCTCTCGATGTCGACTCTGGAATATATCTTAAATAGTGATATTGGTAATGGCAGAATTTCAGTATCTTGATGATTATAGAGAAATACGATATCTAAATGTTCATAGATACTAAGAGGACTCATACTGATGATGGTAGTCCTAGTATTGATAATGAAATATATAAGTGATTGTATAGTCGATAACTGTGGAGAAAGAATATGACATATCGAGGAACCACATGGAATATCGAATTTACCTATTAGGTATGATCTGATTGAAATCAAAAGGATGGAAATGAGGGAATTGAATTATAGTGAATGTTATAATTGAATGACGTGGTTGATGAAAATGATAGTTCACTATTGAACTCGTGATTTAAATTGCATTGCATTAAAAATGCCTTGTTACAACTTGAAACATTTTAATAATGTTTATATGAATACTATAAAGTATTGATTTGTTTTGAAATGAAAGTATATGGTAGATATATATATTTTGATATATGAAGCCTCATACAGAATTTTACCATATGCTTTACATGATATTGAAAAGAAAGCTAAAGATTTAAATGTTTTATGAGACTGTAGGCACCATAAAAGAATTAAATTCAATAAAGCATAGTGAAAACCGCCTAATTGGAGCTTTGCTCATTAGGCAGAGATGCTTGTCCGATAATAGTTATGGACAGGTCTCAGTGACGCCTGATCAGTGAGGCTGAGAGAGATGAGGTCTATGGCCATAGATAGCGCCCTAGTTGGTTTCCAGGGGACGATGACATGATTTTCACTACTAGCTACAGTGATATAAGTCTTTATTGATAGAGATGATAGGGATCTAGCCTAGTCTCTAACCGATATGATATGAGGTCTAGAGTATGATTTTATTGATATGAACTCTAGACTTAACATGATTTATACAATACATGAGACATGTTTGAAATGAAATATATTTTGAAACAGTACATGTTTTAAACATGTTTTTAAAAATCCATGAGATATGATTTCGACATATATATGATTTATATATGATTTTGTGTCGAACATGGCATGATATGCAATCCAGAGTATAGTTTGATTTGATATGAACTCTAGACCTAATATGACTTACAGTATATGTTTTAAAAGTACATGATAAATGATTTCGACACTTATATGATTTATATACGATTTTGTGTCGAACTTGAAATGATATGCGGTTTAGAGTATGGATTGATTTGATATGAACTCTAAACCTGATATGATTTATAGTACATGAAAATTGTTTTAAAACCGCACATGTTTTAGACATGCTCTAAAAACAAATACATGAATTGAAATTAAACATGTTTTATCATGCCGTAAAGGAAAATTTGAAATGAATTGAAAATTCATACGTTGAGCATGTTCTAAAGTATATATGATATTTATATGAAATGATAGCGGTTTGTACAGTAAAGTTACATAAATTACTTATTAAACCCTGACATGATAATATGCTTAGTACATGAGAATTCCATGAGGAATGTCATGACTCGACGTTGATGATGTTTCATCTATACGATAACATGATATGATATGATATATGAACATAAGATTGATATGAAGAGAATTTTGATCTTACTCTATCGTGATCATAAATTCCCATATGATAAGTAATATGAATTGATGTAATATAGGAATATGATTGTTAAATGTAAAGTGACTCGATAGGATATCTCAATTAAACATGAAGAATATATGAGTATCATGACTCGGTGGTAACGATATTTCATCTATATGATGTCATGATATGATATGAAACATGAATATAGAAATACACGAAGAGAATTATGACTTCGTACTGCCGTGATCATGATCCACAATATGAGAACTGATAAGGGATGATAGAATACAGAAGTATGATTATGAAATGAAAAGTGAATATGAGAATTGATATGAGATGATATAATACAGAAGTATGATTATGAAATGAAAAGTGAATATGAGAAGTGATAATGAGATATTATCGATGAGAAAGGATTAACTGTAATTGCATCCTTGCAAGTTTTAAGCATTGCGGTTAAGACAGTATAATCCTACTCTTGTATTTATATTAGTATCTTACTGAGCCGTGGTTTTGCTCACCCCACTAAATTTCATCTCTTTCAGACTATTGAAGTTAACATCTTCCATGTGAGCTGCTAAGTGGGCATCGGAGATGGTGTATGGATTTGGTACTAGTCTTCTGAGGTATATGTTCCTTATAAAATACTTGTTTACATGTAAGACTTAAATTGATGTACAGTACATATTCTGTTTAACAAGTCGGGACGTAACTAAGAACCGTTTCCTTGTTAGTTTAATATTTAAATGAAATGACTATAGGTCACCCAGATAGTGTAGTAACTATACTGACACCGAATACAAACCTTAAAATGAAAAAAAAAATTAGTCCATAAATTTGTAGACTAAGAAAAGTATTAGTATTAAAGGAAAGTCGCGGCCTTCGGGTCATGACATCTATATCGAGAGATAAGGCATTATGTCTATACTCAAGTCTTAGAGCTAACATCATAACGATCACGGTAGCTAACCGTAGCAATCTCCCAAGAAGGAACACTGCCAATGCATAGACCAATCTACTTTATTCCATTGATCTGATGAAACCGGAACTTGTCTAAACATAGTATGTGAGACAAGCTATCGTTTTTTGAGAACTCTACTCGCAAAACAGTGCTCTAAGTAAGCTATAGATGCCTTTCACTGCTCTCAAGGTATAATGCCCTAAGGTCTCAATACCCTGAGTCTAAAATAATGTCCATCGGACAATTATAAAACAATCTTCATCATGCCCTAAGGTTTCATTACCCTGGGTCTAAAATATTATCTATCAAACCATTATAAAACAATCTTTAATGACTTCATATTAATATCATAGTTCATAATAACATAGCTGGTAGTCTAAGGCTCACAAAGCGTTAAAATACAAAAGTTGTAAACCATGACAAAGAAACCTTGTTTAAAATAAAAGCTGGATTTCAATTTTAAAATCCTTAAAATGGTTCGTTGAATCATATAGTAGTACATAAAATTGAGAAAGGATTTTGCGAGCCTTTAAGATGCTTAATAAAACAATTTCAGAAGTTATAAATCAATCCGTCAAGGGAAGCTTAGAAGCCAACATTTTAACGTATGTCAGAGCATCAATTTAGAATAAATTTTAATTTAGTCTAGATGCAGGGTAGTTGCTTAAGGGTTACTTACTGTACTTCCTTAACTTTTAAGTTTAATCTTCTTTGGCCTATCAAGTTTCACGCAAGGTACTTATGCAAGTAAACCTTCAGCCAAACTTTAGTCATTAATATAACCTTCTACACAGCAAATGGTAAATCGAGTTAATTCACTATTTCCAATTACATGCTAACATTAAGAGTTATATAATTTAATAAGAAATGACACCAAGCAGTGTTTCTGAACTATTCAAATATAACTAGCTCTATTTATCCCTTTTTTTTGTTCATTTGAACTACTCATAATCTACTTGGTCCATTTATGCATTTGAGATTTTTGGCCTTATGGCATTATGCTAGCCTTAATTGAAAATTTCGGAATCTAATTGCTAAGCCATAATTTTTATATTACTCCTAACTTAAATCCATATTAAGAAGTGTAAGGCTCATTCTCTAATTCATTCTATGTTATTCCCAAAAAATTTTCAAACTTCTATCCATTTCAGGCACATTAGGCGCAGTGATTTCCTAACCTTTATGCACTAAAATTTACATTAATAATTATAGGAATATCCAAAATTTATGAGTCCAAGACCATGTGAAACCTAATTCAATTCCCAATTTAGAAGACTAAATTTTATAATTTTATCATTTCTGATTCATTTTCAGTAGTTCCAGAAAGTTACTTTATGTACAAGTGCACTCAAACAGAATGGTTAACTGAACTCTGTGCACAAAATGTCTCATATCTCAACATAGGAATAACCAATTTTTACAAACTCAAAACCATATTAATCTTATCTCAATTACTTTCTGGAAATATAAGGCTTGCAACCAAATTCAATCTGGGCTACTTTCCAGGCATTATGTTCCAGCTGTTTCAGGCAGAGTATCACATTGACCTACGTGCAGTAAAATGTACTTATCTAATTGTAGCCAAATCCAATTAATGAAATTCCAAAATGGGATACCAACTCATTTTCCTATCTAGCAACGTAAGGATTGAACCTTAACTCATTTTGTTTCATTTTCTACAATTTTTCAAAATCAGAACAGGAATTCACGTTTTCTAGGCAGAGTGTCTTGCATTTTTTTAATCTATAACTTCAGGTATAGGACTCCAAATTAGGTGATTCCAAAACTGAATTAAAGCTAACATAAAAGGCTATCTACCATAATTTTTCTAGAATTTATCTCAATGCACAACTTTCAAACTAAACATTTTAATCTCAACCTAGAACATAACATTAACCCAAATTTTAACATCAAGCCTAATTCACTTAATCATTTATCCATGCCACTGCCACTTAATTCAAATCACCATAATTCCATATTCATACTTAAGAAATTAACATTGCATGTCAGAACATTACCTCACTTACCCAAAAGTTCTAGCAACTAAGCTTCTTCAAACCGAGATCTCCTAAGAAGAATTACTGCATAGTTTTTCTTCCTATATTTTATTAAAAATGTTTAACATGCAACACCCCATCAACAATTGATTCACGACATTTGAACTCAATGATTAGTTAAACTTCAATTCTTACCTCTTTCTTCAATGGCATAACCATAAACTTCTTTCTTTCTTTCAATTTCAAACTTCCTCTCCAAACCTTGTGAAACCGAGAGCCTAACCACTTCTCCTCTCTTTGGTTTCTTCCACTCTTAACCATAATCCTGTGAGCCTCCAAAATGTACTACTACTGCCTTGTATTCCCAAAATTAGACAAATGCCTTTTTAAAAAATTTCAGCCAAAACAAAATTCACAGAATTTCTTTTCTTACCTTAACCCATAAGAATAGAACTTATAGCCCTCTTCTCTCTCTCGTTTTGGCGAGTCCTTTCTCTCAAAACCACATGCAACACCTCACCCAAGATGTTAATGATGATCAGAACTTACAGGCAACGTGAAGAGAGATTCAGGGGTCTTGGGTTCCTCAAGTGCCAAGAGATTGGAAACTTCAACCCTTCTTCTTCCCTTGGAACAGTTCAGTTCTATCCAAAAAATGAATTTGAGTGCACTTTCGGCACTTGCAAGAGTAAAGTAGAGAAAGAATCAGTTTTTGATTAAAGGCAAGAGGGCATCGATTTCTCTAAGGGGTTTGGGCAACTTTCAATTTTTTTTCTTTTCTTCAATCCACGTTACTGGTATAATAAAGATGAATAGAATGCAAAACGTCAAATTATATCATTGATCCTTGTACCACAACGAAACTTGAAATTTAGTCCCTTTACTATAATTCATAAAATTCAAGTCTTTGTAGTATTATGATTTGAAAATTCTAGTCCAATTGTTAACGGTTGTTACATTTTTGGTTAAAAATGCTAATGTGGCAGTTTACTTTGTTGATGTGTCGTTGACTTGTTGATGTGAGGTTGACTTTTTTTACTTTTGCTGATGTGGCATTGACTTTGCTGACATGACATTTTTGTCCCATGTAATTGATACATGTTTTTTATGAAATTTGAAATTTACTCATACTATAATTCATAAAAATCAAGTCCTTTTACTATTTTGATTCACAAATTTTAGTCCAATCAATAACATTGTTAAAGATCTCTATTAAAAAATGCTGACATGGTGTTGAGTTTTATTGACATGGTTACGTGGCTTATTATTTGTTCACGTGGCGATGATGTGGCTTTTTCACTTTTTCCTTCATTTTTTGTATTTTTCTTTCTTTTTTCTTTCCTCTTTCTCTTTAGTAGTCATTCTTTTCCTTTCTTTCTTTCTACATCACAATCATAAACTTTAAAAAAATCTACTTTTTGGTGGTCAGCCGTCACTCATTAGTGACAGTTCACTTACAAGATTTATCATTCTATCCCTATTGAAAGGCTAATATTTTGCAGAGGATTATCTCAATCAATAAAGAAAAGCTAACAAATTAATTGGATGTTCTTTAAAACTATTTGCAACCTTGAAAAGCATAGCAACCTGAGCATTATCCTCACAAGTATGCATTTTTCTATGAATCTTTTGTTCTCTCCCTCTATCAATTCCTGTAACATCAAAACAAAATAATTTCCCCTCACATCATATTCATAAAAACACAGTTTGGGTAATTTTCAAACGTTAATTTATGGTAATTTTTTATCATTATTCTTTTAAAAATAAGTATTCGTATTTTTATCTTAACTATAAGCTCATAAAACCCACAAAAAAATGCTAGTTAATGAAGTAATGTAATTTCCTAAAATAAACAATATTAAAATATACTACCTCCATGGCAAGAACATCAATATTTTCTCTTTGTGACAAAAGGAGGCTTTTCAATACCAATATATCCCCTTCATAATTCAATAAGAAGGAGAAAGAAGCAAATAAAATGAAGGGAGATAGAAGAAGAACGAGATTATGGCTTTTAAAGGTTGGATCCGTAAGTTAGTTTTCTAGATTTATAAAATTTAGGAAATTTTTAGAAAAATCCAATTAGATAGTGAGAAAGATGATATTAATAGGAAGAAGATGGTGAATTTTGGAATCGAAATGCAGTCGATGAGTGATGACAGTTCCCTGAAAATCGGATAATTTTATTGGTCTCTAGATGGTTATTTAGAGAGAAAGGAAAAAAAAAAATGAAAAAACCATATCATCTCCATGCAAATGAAAATAAGCCACATCATACCATGTATGCAAGGGATGTACAAATAGTCCAAATAAAAAGCCATGTTAGCAAGTCAATGTTACGTCAACAAAAATCAACATAGATCATTATTTTTAAGGTCGAATTATGCAATTGATCTATGTACTATCACGAAATTTAAAATTTAGTTCCTTCACTACAATTCATAAACATCAAGTCATTGTAGTATTATAATTTGAAAATTCCAATCCAAACGATAACAACCATTACACTTTCCATTAAAAAAGCTGATATGGTCGTTGATGTGGCATTGACTTTGTTGACATGGCATTGACTTTTGCTTACATGGTACCTTTTGTCCCATGTAAGTGATTCCTATTCTTTTACGAAATTTAAAATTTAATCCCTCTATTATAATTCATAAAAAACAAGTCTTTTTACTATTCTGATTTTAAAGTCTAATCCAATCGATATCATTGATAAAAATCTCTATTAAAAATAATGATCTTGCGTTGACTTTTGCTGACGTAACATTAACTTGCTTACGTGGCTTTTTATTTGGACTATTTGTATATCCCTAGCTTACATAGCATGATGTAGCTTATTTTCGTTTGCATGGAGAAGATATGTTTTTTTCATTCTTTTTCCTTTCTCTCTACATAACAATTAAGAGACTAACAAAATTATCCAATTTTTAGGGAACTGTCATCACTCACCGATTGCGCTTTGCTTCCAAAATTCGCCCTCTTCTTCCTATCAATATCATCTTTCTCACTATCCAATTGGATTTTTCTAAAAATTTCTCAAATTTTATAGATCTAGAAAACTAACCTGCGGGTCCAACCTTTAAAAGCCATAATCTCTTTCTTCTTCTATCTCCTTGCATTTTATTTGCTTTTTTCTTCTTCTTATTGAATTGTGAAGGGGATATATTGGTATTGAAAAGCCTCCTTTTGTCACAAAGAGAAAATATTGATGTTCTTACCATGGAGGTAGTATGTTTTAATACTGTTTATTTTAAGAAATTACATTACTTTCATCAACTAGCTTTTTTTTTTTGGGTTTTATGAACTTATAGTTAAGATAAAAATACTAATACTTTTTTAAAAAGGAATAACGATAAAACATTATCGTATATTAACGTTTGAAAATTACCCAAAATGTGTTTTTATGAATTTGATGTGAGAGGAAATTATTTTGTTTTGATGTTACAAGAATTGGTGGAGTGAGAGCACAAAAGGTTCCTAGAAAAATGTATGCTTGTGAGAATAATGCTCAAGTTGCTATGCTTTTTGATGCTGCAAATAGTATCAAAGAACATCCAATTAATTTGTTAGCTTTTCTCTATTGATTGAGAGAATCCTTTGCAAAATATTAGTATTTCAATAAGAATAGAATGATGAATTTTGTAAGCGAAGTATCACTGACAAGTGACGGTTGACCACTAAAAAGTAGATTTTTTTGAAAGTTGATGATTGTGATGTAAAGAGAAAGAAGAGAAAAGAATGACTAATAAAGAGAAAGAGGAAAGTAACAAGAAAGAAAAAAATCGAAAATCAAGAAAAAAAAGTGAAAAAACCACATCATTGCCACGTGAACAAAAAATAAGTCACATAAACAAATAATGTCATGTCAATAAAACTTAACACCATGTCAGTATTTTTTAATGGAGATCTTTAACAACGTTATTGATTAGACTAAAATTTGTGAATCAAAATAGTAAAGAGATTTGATTTTTATGAATTATAGTAGATGGACTAAATTTCAAATTTCATAAAAATACAAGATCAATTACATGGGAAAAAATGTCATGTCAGCCAAGTCAATGTCACGTCAACAAAAGTCAAAAAAGTCAACGTCACATCAACAAGTTAACAATACATTAGTAAAGTCAACTGTCACGTTAGTATTTTTAACAAAAAATGTAACAGTTGTTAACGATTGGACTAAAATTTTTTAAATTATAATACTATAATGACTTAAATTTTATAAATTAGAGTAAAGGGATTAAATTTTAAATTTCACTATAGCACAAGGATCGATGACATAATTTTGACCTTTATTTTATTAAATTAAAGTTTATCTATTGACTTGTTAAATCATTATTAATATATTTTTTTAATTTTTATTATTTATTCAATTTTTCATGAAATATTAAAAATCTCGTAAGATCCTATGCAAGAAAATCGATATTTTACTATTTTACTGTAATCAAACCTACTGTAGGTAGCATTGAATACCGATTTACACTCTCAATCGTAATACCAAATCTCATTAAGACGGTTGAAGTCGACAGAGAGCGCTGAATTAGAAAGGGGATGGAGCATGTAGGTTTCCTCATGTTCTCTTCTCCTCTAATATAAAATGCACGTCTTCGATTTCCATCGTTTTTAATTTGCTTTTTTCTTATTTAATTACCAATTCAAGATCAACCCAGATTGCTTTGCTTTTCAAAAGAAGTGGTTTTTGGTGTTTCTTATTATCTTTTACTTTGTATTTGTATACGTAGTTTTTTTTTTTTTTTTTTTTTTTTTTTTTTTTTGCTTCAAAGGAACGATTGGATTAAATAAAATAAACAAAACTACAACTTAATTGTCCTGGGAAACAACATTCCCATAATATCCGATAAAATAGTAAGTCTTAAAGAAGCTGGTGGAACTTCAAAAGTAACAAAATCACTTTCCATGTCGGCTCCTATTTTTGCAAGACCATCTGCACAAGCGTTGGCTTCCCTATATATGTGCCTGATCTCCACTCTCCCTAGTCTTTGCATGATTGCCCTGCAGTCAGAAATAAGAGAATGATAAGTATGAGTATTTGGGACTCCATCTTTGACGTACCTGAGAGTAGTCATCGAGTCCACTTCTACAAGGATGTTTCTAAAACCATGGTTAGCTGCAATTCTGAGACCATCGCGAAGGCCCCAAAGCTCAGCGCATGTGCTGGTGGTAATACCAATACCTCTCGAAAACCCAATGATCCAATTGCCGAAGTGGTCCCTAATGAGACCTCCCGATCCTGCTCTCCCTGGGTTCCCTTTAGCTGAGCCATCTGTGTTAAGTTTCACATAACTTGTTATAGGTGGTCTCCAACCAATAAGCACTTCCCTGCTTTGTTTAGCATCTCTGTTAGGAGCTATGGTTGCCCAAAATTCCTTAACTTTTCCCATGAGATTATTGAGCCAGCGATCAGGAGCTTCACGGTGTTCCTCAAATATGATCTTATTCCTGCTGGTCCAAACATGCCATACAGCAAAAGGGAAGATGATTTTCCATGGCACTCCAAAAGAGTTGTGATAGCTTGTGTTTTTGCAGTTAAACAAGATCCAATCTTTGATATTTTCATTGAAGGTTGGGGAAAGATCTTGGGGAATCCCGATCTTATCCCAAAGGAGTCTGACAGCAGGACAGTCCCGGATGCAATGAGTGATTGATTCAACTTCAGTAAGGCATCTTGGGCAGATAGGCGGTATCTGCATTCCCCTCTCATTGAGGACAAGTCTCGTAGGAATCTTCTCATGACAGCAGCTCCAAAGGAAACAATTGATTTTAGGAAGAGTTTTGATCTTCCATATCCACTTCCAAATCTTTCCCTGATTATCCGAGGCATTTCTGGAGAGTAGGTAGGCAGATTTTAGATTAAAACATCCGTCCAAGGAGTTATTCCAACAAAGCACATCTCTTTCCTGGTTTTCAAGCTGAAAGGGAATGGCTGCAATCTGTTTTTGAAAACTTTCGGGTAACCTGTAACTTATTTTATTAAAATCCCAATTTCCTTGTGTGGTTTGGACTTCTTTAACAGTTAACCTCTCATCTTGGGGACTCCAAGGTCCATAGATCATATTTTTTAGTGGTCCAAGTCCTGTCCAATTATCTTCCCAAAACCTGGTTTGTTCTCCAGATTTAACAGTCCACTTCAACCCTTTATGAAGAACTTGGGTTCCTTTTCGAATGCCTGACCACACTGGGGAGCAAGCTTTTCTCAAACACACACCATTTCTAATATATTTTGACTTGAGGATCTTAACCCAAATGCAATCTTTATTTGTTAGAAGATCCCACCCAATTTTGGCCATATTAGCCTCGTTGAGATTCTTCATATCCTTGATCCCTATGCCACCCTTATCTTTAGGCTCTGTAACTGTTTGCCAGTTGATTAAGTGACATTTCTTTTTGGCGTCTGATGAGCCCCACAAGAAGTTCCTGCAGATTCTGTTAATTTCATTGCATATGCTTGCTGGAAGAGATGTTCCTTGCATGTAATACATAGGAATAGCTCCCAAAACAGATTTTATGAGAGTGGTTCTTCCAGCGAAAGATAAAAGTCTAGCTTTCCAGCTTTCCAGCTTCTTGTTGATTTTGTCGATGATAAATCTGTAACTGGAAGCTTTTCTGGAATTATGCATTGGAAATCCCAAATACTTTCCCAAATTATCAGATGGATTTATTCCTAAGATCCTACTCAAGAAGTTTATCTTTTCTTCGACAACATTTGCAGAAAACATGACACTAGATTTGGAGAAGTTTATGGTTTGTCCTGATTTGTCACAAAAGTCTTCCAAAACTCTCGTCATGGCATTGCAAGTTAATTCACTAGCTTTTCCCATGAGAATTAGGTCATCGGCAAAGAAAAGATGGGAGAGTTTCATGCCTCCTCTAGAGAGTTGAATTGGCTCCCAACGACCTGCCTCACACTCTTCAAGGATTTTAAGATATAGGTACTCCATACACATAATGAAAATATACGGTGACAGAGGGTCCCCTTGTCGAATACCCCGTGATGGGAGAATTTTGGTGCTTTGTTCTCCATTAATAAGAATCGCAGTAGAGACTGAAGTAATGCAAGACATGATAAGATTAATCCATTCCTGAGGAAAGTCAAAAAATTTAAGCACTTTTCGGATGAATCCCCATTCCAGCTTGTCATAAGCTTTCTCGAGATCAATCTTTACAATCATGAAACCTTGTTTGCCTTTCTTATGATTCATTGAGTGGATAACCTCTTGAGCAATGATTACATTATCCTGGGCTTTCCTTCCCGCAATGAAGCTTGATTGGAGAGGGTGGATACATCTTGACAATATAGGCCTTATGCGATTCACCAACACTTTTGATATAATCTTGTAAATCGTGTTGCATAAGCTAATAGGTCTAAATTGTGAGACGTTCTCTGGACTGTTACACTTCGGAATGAGGCAAATGAACGTTTTGTTGATTATTTCTGGAACTCTCTGGGTAAGAAATACTTCCTTGACAAGTTCACAGATTGATTTCCCAACAGTTTCCCAACACTTCTGATAAAAGATTGGGTGAAGGCCATCTGGTCCTGGAGCTTTTAAGGGTTTCATTCCAAATAAAGCCTTAAAAACTTCCACTTCCTTGATTGGATTTAATAAAGTTTCTCTTTCTTGTACCATGATGGGATTGGAGAAGTTGCATTGAAGATTTGCTGTTCTGAGATTAAACTCCACAGAGGTGCTATAAAGTTTAGAGAAAAAGTTTTGGACGATGTTTATAATACCCACTGCATCAGAAACTTGTAGCCCCGAGGGGTCTTCAAGTGAGAGAATTTTGTTAGCTCTTCTACGTTGCAAAACACTCATGTGATAAAATCGAGTGTTACGATCTCCATCGTTAATCCAGTCAACCCTAGCTTTTAAGGCCCAGATTTCTTCCTCAAGTTTCAAAATATGTTGGTATTCCTTCTCCAAATCTTCCTCGAGTTTTTGGAGCCATGGGTTATTCTTGTCAGCTAGTGCTTTCTGGATCCCTTCAAGTCTTGCTCTTAGCCTTTTCTTCTTGTGCCAAATATTACCAAAAGAAGTCTTGTTCCAGATGGTGACATTCTCTTTAAACTTCTGGATTGCTTCAATGATTGAGAAATTTGCTTCTTTCCAAGATATTTCCACTACTTGTCTGAACTCTAGGTGAGAAAACCACATTGTTTCAAACCTAAAAGGTTTGGGTCCAAAGTGGTGTTCAGCAGGGTGAGTATCAAGCAGTATGGGAATATGGTCAGATTTTATTCTCGTCAAGTGGAATACTGTAGAGTTTGGAAGCATCCTCTTCCACCTATCATTTGCCCAAGCTCTATCTAGCCTTTCTCTAATTATCTGACCAAGATGATTCTTATTTGTCCATGTGAATTGTTGACCCACAAAGCCAAGATCTACCATCCCACACTCATTCATGCAGTCCTGATAGAGTCTTGCTTTTACCCGGCTAATCGGTCTGCCTCCGAATTTTTCTGAATCAGCTAGAACTTCATTAAAATCCCCCATCATTAGCCATGGGAGAGAATGGGTGGTCGAAATATGGATTAATTCTTCCCATAGTAACTTTCTTCTTTCAAATTGGGGTCTAGCGTATATGGCTGATAACAGCCAGGGTGTACAAAGGTTATCATTAGAGTCATATGAAATAGAGACAGAGTTTGAAGTTACCTGTAGTGAAGCATGGATAGCCTGGTTTGATGTGTGGAGGACAGTAATTGAGATTTCAGTGGCACGCCAAAGCAGCCAAATTCCTCCAGCGAAGCCCTCTGCATCAACTCTCACGTTGCTGTCAAAACCCAAGGAGTCACACACCTTTTGAGCTTTATCCCCTGAGATTCTTGTCTCAGTTATAATTACAAAACTTGGGTTGTTAATTCTTATAAGCTCCATGAATGATCTTTTGAACTCAGGGCTTCCAGCCCCTCTTGCGTTCCACAATAGTCCTCTCATGGGAAAGACGTCAAGAGCGGTCTGATTGAGGAACCAGTTGGCTGGTTTTGGGATAACTCTTGCATCCCTTCTCTGCGTCCTGCATAACAGCGTCGGGGCAAGGTGGCTCTGTGGGAGAAACAGCACCATGTGGTCCATTTTCTGATCTTGCAGATTCTGCACTAGCTTTGTCACTAGTGATATTGGGTTGATGGTCGGTGTTGTTGTTAAGAGAACTGCTTCCTTGCTTTCCCTGTCCAGTTTTTGTTTCCTTACCGTGTCGAGAATTAACATCTTCATGGGCATTCCCGCCATGTTCAGGAGTTTCTCTACCTTCCGAGGTATGAAGGTTTGAGTCTGCTCCCTTACCAAATGCGAAAAAGGCGTTGGGTCCGGAAGATTGACTATCATGATGAGGTTGTTCCATGCTTGGGCAGTCTCCTCTTCGTTCCACTCCCCTACTTGCTTCTTGTCTTCTAATAGAACTGTCGTGGCTTCCTTGAGAGATATTATCTTGTCTCCCAACATTAAAAACATAACCTCCAGATCTTTGAATCTCCCCGAATCCATCTCCTTGTTCTTCTCTTGTTGTGTTAGTTTTTGTTTCTTTCACTTTCAGAAAACCTTTTTGGTTATTGTTCGGCTTGGTGTCATTGTTGGCGCCTGGCTTGGGTGAGTTTTGATGTTTGTTTCGGTTCCATCCCAACGAGTTTTGGCTTGGTCTCGTTACAACTGGATTGCTTGTTTCTTTATTTCTATGTGGGTCCCTCATGCTGCTCCCTGATTTCCAATCTTTCCCAACCTCTGAACATTGTCCTATCTCTGTAAAGGACTGAGAAAATAGCCGTTGGCCAGAGCCTTTCACATGGGTCAATGTTGGACCTTTTCCCTTGTCATTTCTACCCGTCGGGTCTATGTTTGGGTTTGAATGACCCGGTTTCTGGTTCCTGTCATGCTTGGCTTTTCTTCTTGAAACAATCATCCATGGACCATACGGCTCCTTCTCCATGTTCTTGTCCCTATTTGTTAGGTTCTCATCTTGCAGGGAATCTTTGCAGTTTGACCTGTCTTGATCAGCCTTTTTCTTTTGATTCTTGACACAGTCTTCTATTGGTGTTTGTGGATTGTCTTGTCTATTTGTAAAGCAGTGCTCTCTCCTATGACCTATCATGCCACAAGCAAAGCATAAATTTACTCCTTCATATACTATATTTTGGATAAAATTCCCGATTTTGATTTTAGGGAGTAAAGGTCTATCCAAGTCCACTTGTACGCAGAATCGCGCATACCTTCCACGAGTATTCTGCTCTGTGAAGGTGTCAATCTTTAAGAGCTTGCCCAATTGCTTCCCAATTCGTTGCAGGATCACTTTGTCAAAAAATTCAATGGGTAGGCCTGGGAGTCTAACCCACACAGCAGTTGTAGAGAAAGCTGTTGACTTTTCAGGTATGAACCCTGGCTCCCATACTCTCATTGTCAGGTAGTATGGCCCTACAAACCAGGGTCCCCCATGGATCACCTTATGAAAGTCCTCCAAGTATTTAAACCTGAAAATGAAAAAGTCATTGCCCAAGTCGATACAATCCATTCCTCCAATCGGATTCCATTGAGCTTTGACTCTAGGGAGGAGGAAATTGTAACCCACATTCTTGCCAAAAGTCTTGACAATAATTGAGTTTTTCCAGGGTCTTCTGATCCGTTCTTTCTCTTCTCGTGACAGAAGAATTGTGGGGATTTCATCATCTTCCTCTGGTTCCTTGTCGGAGTCTTCATCCATAAATACTTGTTGATTTATGAATGAAACACTGGAATTATCATGCGATCCAAGCAAGGAATCTTTGTATGATATTCCTGAGTTGGGCTTATCCTGCATAATCTGATCATTTTTCTTTACTTCACCATTTTTTGTCCGCTTAACACTTCTTTTCTGTAGATCTTCTTCCTCTGTTGCTATCGGGACGTTCTGGTTCACTGCTTCCATTCGAGAGCTTTTTAGAAGAACCAATTTTTCACAACAAATTAAAATTCTTTTTTTTAAACAGACTAAATTTTTCACTGACTGAATACTATTTGTATACGTAGTTGATTGATTCTTTTTCTTCTTCTCTGAAAGTTTCTATTGTCAGGAGGACAATTTTTATCTCTTCCAAGGCTATTGCTTTTTGTTTTCTTAAGTTAAACTTAACTATTTGAGATTGGAATAAAAACAAAAACTGATATAGATAGAGATAAATTGTTAATGGAAGAAGAGAAAGCCAGAAGCAAGTTCAAAAGGGTGTGTGTTTTCTGTGGAAGCAACTCCGGTCACAGAAAAATCTTCAGCGATGCTGCTCTTGAATTGGGCAATGAACTGGTTTGCTTTTTTTCTTTAACACTATCTCTATACTCATCAGTTTGAAAAAAAAAAGGTTATGCTAGTGGTCACAAAAGATGAACATTTTAATGTTTTAGTACTTATCTTGAGGTAGTGGTATGTGAGTGTGTTTTTTAGAAACTGGGTTGGTTGTTTCACATTAGTTGGGTTCAAAGATTTTTGAGTTCTTAGTGATAAAGGATGAGATTTTTGCTGATTTTTTCATTCCATGAGGGTGGAGTTGTACATTTGGTGTTTCTTGTACTGAATTGGGTTGCTCTGTTTGGTGTCATGACAGTATTGACCATCAAGGTATTTTCTCCTGACTGGGTATTGCTCTTTTCTACCCATACGGGAGTAATATCCATGAGTTGAAAATTAGGTGTTCTGATGCAAGAAACTTATTTAGCAAAATGGGTCTTTTCCAGTTTTCTTTAGCTTGATCTCTGTGTTTAAATTGTTTGCCTTAGTTAATAATTTGTGGACTTCTGTTTTGCTTAAGGTGCGTGTTGATTACAGGTAAAGAGGAAAATAGACTTGGTGTATGGTGGGGGAAGTGTTGGGTTGATGGGTTTGATATCTCAGACAGTCTACGATGGAGGTTGTAATGTTCTTGGGTAATAAGGAACTTTCCTTGCATTTAAGAGCGTATTTTTTTTCTTTTCTCTGCAGAACCTGTTACAAGCTTGCAAGCAGTTTCCTTCTTGTTCACATTAGGTCTATTATTAAGTAATAATTGTTCTTCACATGCAGGATAATTCCAAAAGCTCTCATGCCTCTTGAGGTATCTGTACCTGCTGCCATATAATTATTGTTTATTGAATATTGGGTTCAAGTGTTAGGTCTAATATCATTTTAATTAGTCTCTCTTTGGAAATTCTTAATTTGATGTTTATTCTTTCCTGCATTCACCAGTTAAAGGGTGTATATAGTTTTATGATTCACATCACTGAATTTGCTACATTACTAATGATTGATGTTGCAAGACTTATTATTATCAGGACAAATTTGGTAAAAGAATGTGCTGGAATATCTCTAATGTCAATTGTTGCTTTCTTTATTTGTAAGTATTTATCTCTATGCCGTCTAATAGAAGATTTCAGAGAGATTAACCATTAGTGCATAATACTGGATAATATTGACAGATATCAGGAGAAACAGTTGGAGAAGTGAGAACTGTTTCAGACATGCATGAACGCAAAGCTGCAATGGCCCGAGAAGCTGATGCCTTTATTGCTCTTCCTGGTAAATATACCTTGATCTTTTTCATCGATAGTAAAGAATAAAATGGAAAATGTGGTCAAAGAGTCTTGTTTTTTAATGATAGAACTAGTTCTAACCTTAAAATTTGATGTTTTAGGTGGATATGGAACGATGGAAGAGTTGCTGGAGATGATAACGTGGTCCCAACTTGGAATACACAAGAAAACAGTAAGGCATCATTCTTCCAGCTTCAAGAATTTAGCTAGCTATGCTTTCAAAAAAAAAAGAATTAAGCTAACTATGTGAATTTTATTAATCTTGTTGTGTGCATTACACTTACTGCAGGTTTGTTTGCTAAATGTTGATGGTTACTACAATAATTTGCTTGCTTTGTTTGACAATGGCGTTGAAGAGGGTTTCATCAAGCCAGGTGCTAGGCATATAATTATCTCTGCTCCAACAGCCAAAGAACTTTTGGAGAAGATGGAGGTATGATATGAACTTTACCTATCATTTTTTTGGATGACGAGGTTAATTAGTTAGCATTATTTTGTCTTGGGTGAAACGCTATTCACTTTAAGAAAGAAAATAGATCATGAGATCATTAAAGTAATGGCTAGCACTCAATAAAAGCAATTCAAAACTTTCCAAGAAACTCATGGTCAAACTTGACTCCGTGATTGATTCCAAGTTTGGCACGGCACTGCCGCAGCCCTCTGTTTGTTGTTTATATTATTCTTTCCTTTTTGTGTACATGTGACTGATTTCTTTGTACGATAACATTAGATGGGAGATTGCTGTGACATCAGGTTTTCCTCAAACTTCTAGGCATAGGCTCTTAGGAGATATTTGGGGAGAGAATATTAATGGTAACAATTAGGCATTAACCAAAATTTTAGTAAATTTTGCAGCAGTATACTCCTTCCCATGAGCATGTGGCTCCTCACGAAAGCTGGCAGATGGAGCAACTTGGTGATTATCCCAAGCAACTCAATGCGCAATGAAGCATTGATGGTAGGTCTCCACTGTTGATTCCTGATGCCATTCATCATCATCGAGTTCTTCACGACAATCTATTTGGATGGGCCACACATTGGTCATTTACCATGTACTTTTTATCACAATAAAAATGGATTTGATCCTATTAGAATCATCTTAGCTGTTTCACAGACATGCACTGATTTACGGCCAACTAGATCTCTAGTGTTACTACATATGGAAGACAAAAGTCTTTGCAATGAAAAAAAAAAGTTTATTGCAGAATCTTCTAAAGCACGGTAAGATTTTCCCACCGTGCAATGGCTCTGCTACTGCTAGATAAGGTGTATTAGTTGGTAACATATTATGTATTTAGCAGTATATAAAGTTACAGAATCCCAAGCAACTAAATCTGGCTTAACTTTAAAAACTGCCGGGGTATCTTGGTGACGGTTCTAGGTATTTAAAGGTAATCCAGCTTTCCAAGGCATATCCTCAAGGAGAGGGCAACTCAAGTTAAAACTTCGCATTTACAGAAGGGAGAACATTTGGTAAAGTTGCTCGTTGACAACTGAACTGACCCATGCCTCTTGGCAATATTTTGCTGCGAGTATGACTGGTCGGTTGACCACGAGGCCTTGGGTCATCTTGAGGTGTAATCTCTAAAGAGAATGATTCATAGAGGCTAGTGCCCAAGCAATCATTCCGTCTCAGTTCGCAGCCTTGACGTTGCCGCTTTCGAAATTTAAGGTGATGTATCTTGCTAAGGTTTGTTCCCTCTGTAGGGCAACCTAAAGTTGAAACATTTGCTTCTGTATGACTTCGACAATGATAAGTCTGCAAGTCTTTAAATGACATGGGAATAATCCATAGTTGGCGACTGCCATCAAAATTAGTGAAAAAATGCCTTCAAACAAGTTCCAGCATCTTGTTCCTCCAAATTCGTAACAAATCAATTATTATTATTATTATTATTATGATTATTATTATTTCCTACAGAATTCTGTGATTTCTGTCTTCCCGATGTTCTAACCAAACGTTTTGCACCCTTACACCAGGAGAATAACAACAGTTAATCATTGCAAAATAAATGAGTGATTACTGAAATATGTTTGGCCATAAAGTCGTGCGAACCTTTGGGTTGTTTGATCAAGATCTGATTGCATAGCTTTGCATGTCAAATTTGTCTCAGCAGCTTCCGCAAGCGTCCGAAACTTTTCCACGTGGTATAGCTAGCTAGGATAATCGTTAAGAAAGCAAAAGGAAAACCTTGTCAAAATCTGAGGAACTATGGCTAGTCTGTCACTTTTCATGCAGCTAACTTTGCAAGCGTCGCCTTTCTTGAAGACGCCAACTTCTTCTCACGTGGACTTCTCAAGGGATTAGCTGCCAAAGGGTCCTAATGCCTGTGGGCTTCTTCATAGTTAATATGTTCATTGATTTCTGTTAGTATTGCTCTGCTGCACTACTTTTGGTTAGTACTGTCAAAATGGATTGACCCGGTTTCATTTGATCCGACTCTAACGGATTAGATGAATTTAAGGTCGGGCTGGAAACCCCTTTTAATAAATGGGTTAAAAAACATAAATTTAGGTGACATGGTAAATCTGGTCATGGGTCGAGCCGGACTTATAATAGATAATAAAGATTTATGTGTATGCCCAAGCTCGATTCGGCCCGAAAATTAGAGCCTAACTTTTAAGCTAGGCTTGTTTTTATTTTTATACTATTAATCCGAGCCTAGCCCGTCCGAATATAATTTTATTTATTTTTTATATTTTAATTAATTAATTATTATTATTATTTTATTTCTTTTAAAATTTAATTTAATTTGTCAAAATGTGTATGTCAATTTTCATGTTAAATATTTATAATCATGTTTATTAATCAATAATGTTTTATATATACATAAAATTATATTTTACTTAACAAATATATAAAAGAATATAATTAATATTAATATTTGGGCCAGGCCAAGTTCGAACTTTGAAAGGTCAAGCTTGGGCCCAACCCGATTTTTAGATGGGCATAAAATTTTTGTCCAAGCTCGGTAATTGCATTATATATTTTTGTCCAAGTTCGACCAAATATCGAGTGGGCCTTCGGGCTTGGGCAGGTAGCTTGGCCCTTGAACATGTCTAGACATGAGTTGAATTGATTGATCTTACCCATATATTTAAAAGTTAAAAAAAATTATTATTAAAATCATAACAAAAGTATTTTTTTTATATTTATTATTAAAATTTAATATCAAAATATTCGTAAATAAAAATATAAAAACATTATATCTTCAATTAAAATTTTAATAAATTATAAAATAATAAATAATAAATTACTATTTATTATTTTATTTTTAAATTTTGTAAACATAAAACATATTTGGTTAGTATTTTTACATATTGAAAACAAATATTTAAACTGATTTAAATATAATAATTCAATTCAGAAAATAAAATTTTAAAAATTAAATAAAAATAATAATTTATTTATTTAATAATATTATGTACATAATATTAAATGATATTATTTTATGCTATTTAATACTGATATTAAATATATTCATTTAATCATATTAAAATTTAATATAATTTAACTAATATTATAATTAAATATATTATTAAATAAAATAATTACTTAAAATAATTCAATTAAAATAATATTAAACAATTTTAATTTTAAAATAAATACACAAGCTAAAATTTTGAAATAGATATTAGACAATAAATCAAATAAATTCATATTTAGTCCATAATCATATTCATTGTCTAACAACTATAATATAAATTGTCTTAATAAACTTGAAACTAAAAAAACATAACAAGTCTCAGCAATAATAGAAACAAAAAACATAATAACAAATGTATAGATTTTGTGTCCTCCAATGTTATCAAGTCATCATACTCCAACGATATTCAACCTATTTTCAACTACTTTCATTTACAAATATAAATAAAAAAGAATATAAGAACTCATAAGGATTAAATTTATAAATAGATTATAAAATATAAATTTTAAGTATAATTAAAAATACCAAAAGAACCAATAGGCCGACTTAATTAAGCACAGTTTAAATCCATTAAGACTTGTGTCAAGCTAAAAAAATCTTCTTCTTTAAATTGATTACAAAAATGAAATCTAAACCCTTATTAAGGGTTAGTTTGGAAGGAAAGTATAACTAAAAAAAATAAAATGACCATTAAAGATATATATTTTTTAATAAAATAATTCAATAAATTAAACCTAAGGATAAAATAAAATTTTACCCTCCATTTTTGTCTTTTTATACAAGTGGTGTACTAGTCATGTTGCATCACATTGATGACAACTAATGTGTCAAATTAACCCTAAATATATCAAATCAGACCGACTCAATAAGTTTTGACCCATTTTAATAGTGCTACTTTGGTGGGTAAGGTTTGCTGTTATTATCATTTAGGCAATAGGAAAATGTACAATCCAGCATAGATTCCCATTGGCAGTCCTGCCACTTCTTGGCAGGGCATGGCCGATGATTGGCTGGTCTGCCTTCCGTTATTGGGTTTTGTTTTTCCTCATTGAACATTCACCTCAGTAGTTGTGGTTCTTGTACAAGTTATGGTGGACCTTGGAGTCGCTTCGCGCCTGTTATGTCTGTTGCATATATAACCAGACTTCCTTTCTAGTGTTTATAAAGAATTGATTTAAAACAAGTGTTTATAGAGGTTAAACTATGTGATTGATCTCAATGCCATTACCAAAGTTAAAATTTAATTTCTCTAGTATAATACAATGAGCCGAGGACAACAGTATGGTGAAAAATGCACACTCCCCGAATCTGTTTCTGCACTCGTGTTGCTACAGCTGTTTATGAGGTTACTTATGATTTTTTGCAAGAAACAAGGCAGAAACATATTCTACTTGCATACTGTATTAAGGTCATTTTAGAATGGTTTTCGTTTACAAATTTAACAATTTATGACGTATAACAGCTTAGTGAAACACTGATCTTAAATCTCACGCCCCGGAAAATACCAGCAACCAGATTGAATGTATTATGCACCCCAAGCTCACCAAGACCCAAAATTTGATCAGAGATTGACTTTCACTTTCACTTTCACATGCATATGCAGTGATCTTTTGTCTTCTTCACTTATGCCTTCTCCTTGGCTGGTATTGGAATCAGATGATGCAACGTCGCAGCCTGGATAACAGCACTTGGACTAGGATCCTTGGCTCGTTGAGACCCTGATCGTCTGGGATTGAAATTCCAGTCCACTCCACCAGGCATTAAATTCCGCATTGGCCATGGAAGGTGTCGCATCAGTCTTGTTGAACTCACAAGCAAAATCACACCCATCATGATAAATAACCTGAAATGGGAAAATTTTCAGATAAGCTACAATTTCATGGCAAAAGTGTTGAAATTCAGCTACAAGAATATGAAATCACATATGATTGCACTAAAAAGAATGGGTATATGTAAATGATCAAATGATTTTGAATTAAATACCGTTTACAACTATCAATCTAAAACAAAACACGTGGCAGAACCTCATCCAAACTCTTTATTTTTCCATTTTTTATTTTAAAAAGAAAATTTTGGTAGACAAGGTTGTCAAACTGGATTATATCAACCAATGAAGCTTTTCAATGCATAAACTACCCTATGATATGCAACAAGTGGTAAGACACACATTGCATGAATTTGGAATAAGATGTTATTGTTGTACAATATGAGTAAAATTAGGCCGTGCGTACCATCCAAGCAGAAGTGAAAGACGTGCAACTGGTGCTGAAGGCAACTGTTCACCCAATGCAAGCATACCAGCAAGTACACCAGTCACAATTGATGCCACAGCAGCACATGTCGAGATCACAATTGCTCTACCATGCTTTAGACCACGAGTCTGCTCAAAAGGTGTAAAAAGATTACGTTATAATTATTCAAGAGGCTCAAGTATGCAGCAACAGTTGGTACAAACATGTAAAAAGCAACACATTAGTGGACCCTGTTAGACATAAATTTCCTGACAATGAACCTTTGCTTCCACTAAATCAGAACATAAGTGAACCATGTTAAACTTGAAATCAGAATAAGTGGACCATGTCGAACATGAATTCCCTGAATCCACACATGGATATGAACTTGTTATGCAGGATTTTGCTTGGGAAAAAAAGACTTAATAGCTTAAGGCAAGGATATCAACATGCTTAGATGTCATCATGAACCATTTAGCTGGCAGAAATACCTGGTAGTAAAATCCAGTCCCACTACAACATATGCTGATTGAGACACATACAGGAATCAACATTTCAGAGAAGCCCTGCTCCACAAAGACAAATCCCATCTTTGATATCACTGATGCCATTCTGCAAACAGATGAAACTCCATTTAAGTTGAACATCTAGAACCACAATAATACAAGTTTTGATGCTGTCACATACCATTGTACATAAATTTTGCATTAAATGTGTAAAATCTCCATTACAAGATAAATTATTAACCACAAAGAGCAAGAATATGATGTACAATAAAAGCAATTCAGGTGAAAGAGGGTACCCAAATAAAATTCCTGATTCCAAGCCATATATGATTTCTTCAACAACTTCATACTCCATCTACATGAGAAAAATTGTTAACAAATGCACTACGGTGAGGGGGGGAGAAGAAACAAAATGTTACATAAGTGAATACTATTGCAGAGTAAAAGCAACATAAATCTTTAAAATGAGAGAGAGAGTTTACCAGTTCTTGTTCTCTCCGTTCATGCTTGCAGATGCGAAGCCACCCATTTAGGATTACCTGTATAACCATATATAGAGTATCCAAGCATTAACACAGAGTGGATTACCCACAATATAAACAAGGGAACAATGAAATATTGCACGTGCATGACTACAAAGATATTTATAAAAAGAAGATTATGAATCTGAGACATCAAAACATATGGATAGCCCTTTCAAATTCAATGGCCAACATCAGCAACAGGTCTTTAGTTATTTAAAATGGTTCAACTACACTAAATTTTAAATATATAACATTTTAAATTCAATAAAAATAAGCCTCAAATTGATAATTCATAAAATACTTTGAGTTCAAGCAGAAGAAAAGAGCTTAAGTACTAAAAAAAAATCATCAATAATAGCCATTATAATGCCACTAATCTTGCACCTCAGAAGAGGGTCACACCAGCAACAAATTAATCACAATTTATGACTTTATCTCTACACGCCGAGATTTATGACTTGGTTTAGTACACTTGTTTTATTAGATTAACAATGTAGAATTTATTGATTAGAGATGTCCACCTGTCTTTGGCATAATCCATCCAAGCTTTGCATAGTGATGAAATGCTCCATTGAACTTAGGAATATAAGTTTCAAGTTTGCAAGACAAGAATTTAATGAAATAGACTTAGCCTCTCATAGAATCCTACGACATATTTCTGATAATAAAAGCATATAATCTTAATCTAAAAATGATACTATTAGATAAGAGTAGAAGAAAAAGGTACCTACAAACACGATCACAACAACAAATGCCAACCATGGTAACTGTAAAATAGATACTGAAGAAGCTTCTTGCTCCTCTCCACCAGCACCAACTCCTGAATGTACAAAAACAAAAGAAGACTATTACTTTATATAGGGTCAATAGTATTCTATTGGGGTATCATATGGCTAAACTGCATGATGCTGCTTATTGCAGATACTATAAGCATAACCATCAGGAGAGGGTGTATTTTACAGAATTAAAACCCTTAAATCATTGAGAAAAAACAACATGAAGATGGCAATAAGGAAAGTTTCAAGTAAATTACCTTATGCTTTTAAGTTAAATTGAGAACTATCATGGCAAAATTCTAAATGTACTCTCTTTCTAAAAATACCTATACAGTTCATTCCACAGGGAGTAATCAAATATGAGAACCGTGAAAACTTGCATTACCTATTGTGCCAATGCCAGCTAAGGTAATCCCCATCCAGTCAATAACGTTCATGACTTCTTGTAGATAGAAGTGTGAAAAGATGCAAAGAATGGCAAGCCCACAGCCAGACACTGGTTGAATGACAGATACCTAAGCAATATTTTTGTCATCACCAAGATAAAGAATACACAAAATTTACGCTATAAATCATCATACAGTAGTACTCAACCAATATGCAGCCAAACATTGGCCATCATGCAGTTAAAGTAGTAATAAAGCTATTCACTTCGGTTCATTGCATAAACATAGAATTATAAACATTAACTCACCGGAGCCAGAGATAAGGCTCTCAACATCAACAAGGCACCGCATATATCCATCAGAAATCCTATCACCCATGATTTATTAACAGCATATGCTCTTATCACCTATATAAATACATGTACAATTAGTCAACATCTAAACCAAACTCAACTCCTTATTCTTCTATGTTAGAAAGTAAAAGCTTGCACAATGTCTATTAACAATAAGAAAAAGGAGCCCCGTGCCAAACCTGATCTCAAGCTGCAATTGCTAAGGCTGAACAATAACCAAAGCCAACAAAAAAAATTTGATGACCAATACCCAAAAAGTTCCACAGATTGAAAATCCAAGACCAAACCCACTTCTACAGTGGCTTTAAAAAGTTTCATAATCATAAGAATCATTTAATAAAATTAAAAAAAAAAAGAGATACCCAGAAACAGAAAAGAAAAGACCCGCAAAAGAAAATGAAAGAAAACGAGAAAATTGCCTTGAGTTTGAAGGAGAGGGGAGGGAGAATAACAGTGCCCTTCTTTTGTAGAACTTTGCCTATGTTGTTACCCGCCGTTGCTGCCAATGTTAAACAGATCGATTCCCACATTTCTTCTTCTTCGCTCTCTGTCTGAAATCAATCAAACAAAAAAACTTATTCAAATTAAAATCTCTCCTCTCTCTCTCTTTCTGGTGGATTTTTTTCACCTAAAAACATGAAGTATGGGTCAGAAAGTGGGTTTGTCGCAACCTTACGTTACCTCGCTCTGTCAAGAGTTTGGTGTTGGCATTAGATAATCCCGTTCCCACATGTCATTCGGTGGGTTGGTTGATTGAGGAGAGCTTGAAAGATCCGATGAATTTAGACACGTTAATGTACTCAAAAATAAAAAAAAAATTAATACAAAATTTTTGTATTTCAAATTATTTAAATATAATTTAACACAATACTACCCTGAATTATATACACAATTGTCAGTTATAATTGGAAGGACCGGAAAAGTGTCTGGTAATAATAGTTTTTCTATTTTATTTTTACATAAATCTAGTAAAATAAGACACGTTAGTATTATCTGATTATTAGTAGAGCTAAAGATGAGGAGGTTACCGCAAGGGAGGAAAAAACAGGACAAGGGTGTCAATAATCTTTTGATCTAGTAATTAAGGATGAATGTGATATATTATAAATTTTAGGTTCGAATTTAAGCACTTTCATCTCAATTATTTAATATTTTTTTTGTAATAAAAAAAACAGGACAGAGGTGTTTGTTATGGAATAATTCTTATCATAAGAATAAGAATATACCCTTTTAGTTTTTGTTCTTCCTCTAAAGTCAACGCATCAAATTAATTCATTAATGGCGAATTACTTGAATGGGAAGTTCTGAGGGAAGCTCCTGAAGGTGAGCTGAAGGAGCTTCTAGCAAAATTTGCCGAATTACAGCTATAGATGTAAAGATGTAGTCTAGTCTAGCCGGAAGATTATGATTATCTGATATAAATAAAAGGTTTATACATATGGAGTCATCATTTCTCCACTTATTGGTCAGGAAGGATTTTTTATCAAGGCCACAAATTGCATTGGCAAATTCTCTATTATCAGCAAGTTCATTTTTAACTGTTACAGCACATTAGGCCATGTCTCTTTAGTCCTTTTTTAACTTTCTTGGTTGCTGCAATACATGAACAGCTAGCTAGCGCATTGGATGGATAATGCCAATTGCCAATGCAATGCTTAATGATCTCATGACCAACAATAACAGTCTTCACACGTCAATGGCTACCGTCTAAAATTGTAAACAAGATCTCCATTGGATGAGCCAATATGCCTCACAACTGTCAAAGAAACCAAAAATAACAGCTTAACGAAAACTCCAAAATGATAAGAGGAAGATATGTACCAATTACCAGATGAGGACATTTGTGGTAGTTTTGATAGGAAAAATGGAGTACTAATTTGAGTAAAAACTAATAAATCATTGCAGAAGAGCAACTTTCAGCACAGACTGTGAAATCCAGCTTTCCTGACGACTTCATAGCTATAGCAGAAAACTAATATAAAAAGGACATCAGAAAACAAGCACCTCCAGTTCCCTCTTTCTCCCCCAAATGTCTTTGAATTATAGGCTAATGTTAATTCTGTAAATCCATATTACTTGTACAGGGAAGCAATTTAAACGAAGACATTCCGAGGGGTAACTGTTAATCAACTGAAAAAACATTAAAGCCCAGAAAATCAAGAAACTGTGACACATTACAGAAATATAATGCAAACACTTTCATGCCAGTTGTATCTCAGTCATATACCCAGGAAATGGTGATTAAGTTAAAAATGGTGCACCCTTTAGAGGATCAACACTCCTTTATGGCTTTGTAGTAAAGGTCTATAAACTTGTTCACAAAGACAGTGTAACCAGAAACCATATAGTCCATGCACAGATATTCTGTGACTCCAATATCATTATCATAGTACCAGAAAACAGCCAAAAGTTCAAAATTATCAAATAAGGCTTGACGGTAGATTTATTCTCTAGAACAATCAAGCATCAAAATTCTGACATTCAAGACAATACAGATAACAAAAGTTCCCTGAACAAGATCAGCTGCAGAAGAAGACTATCCTCAAAGCTACTCAAAAAACCTGCCTTCCCTAGCGAATAAAGGCAGTTCTTGTTATCAATTATGAAATTGAACTCATTCACTTTTGTTAACAAATTGGTGAAATAATCAATAAATCAGTATATAGAATAAGAATATAAGAAAGCCCTCGAAATCAGGTGGTCAACGCCTTCTGATCATGCGACCACCAAGAATTTGAACGGATTTAACATAGGAATATAACCCAGAAAATTTTTCCAGGTAATAAAACAGCAGTAACCGAATTTACAATTAAGCAGTCCACATATGGCCAACAACATCAGCAGTTTTATAACAAAAATCTTCCTTTTAGCACAAAAATTGAAATTTTTTTCACACACACCTTGAATTCAAGCAAGAAAACACAAAGAAAAGAGAAACAAGAGCCCAACTGCCAGAATTATCACCACCCATAGACAACTTGCGTGTACTTATCTTTAAGCCACCTAAAGCTTCTCCTCAGGGACCCTTTGACGTTACCTTCCACACTATACATCTTGTAGCTAGCAACTCTTTTCTTCCTCTGGAATTCAGGATCAGCAAAGCTCCATGACTTTGAAGAAGATGAGCCAGAAGTACTCTTCCCTTTCTTCAACTTGAAGTCCCTGTTGTTTCCTGTGTTATAGTTGTTAGCCATCTGGGAGTCTGCATAGGAAGCACTATAGCACCTGAGATCATAAGAAACTGAAGGCCTGGGTGGTCCATGGCAGGTGTCCAGCTGCATCATCCCATTACCATATGATCTTGATCTGTTGTAATCTTCCATTGAATATTGGCAGACTCAACAGAGATTCCTGAAGGTGGTGGCGGCTTGGTGGAGGGGTTTGCTTAGGTAGTTGAGTTCCTTTGATCACGACAGATAAGGGAGGGAGCAAGAACAGTAGAAACTGTGGGGTCCTATAAGAACAGAAAACCCATGGAGATGGTAAAATAATTATACTTTGAATTAATCATTAATTTTAGTTGTTTTTCTTATTTTGAATTGCTGCATTTGCAATTTTTTTCCTCTCCTGTGACCGACTTTGGGAGACATGGAATTGATTCTAGATAGCGTGTTTAACGGGGAATCATGCTGTCCAATGTCTGCCGCAATTATATATTTATGTTCTCCTTGGTACAATACATTTGCATTGACCAGTCATACTATGAGGCAGAAACTACTTATAAATTATATTTTTGAAAAAAGAAAACTCCTTTTGATTGCTCAATGAGCTTTACCTTGCTTGCCCTGCGCTTTGGGAGCTACTATTTTTTGCAGATTTGTTTCAGGAGAGATGGAAAAACAGATCTGACAGTAAAAGCCTAATGCTCTATATTATGCAGTTCTTTTTCTGCTAGCAAACAGTAATAAACCTGCGTAACGTGAGTAAAACAGAGAGTGAAACTGAAAATGTTGTCTGTACATTAATTTGCTGCACTTCATTAAGTTTCTGTTGAGACGTGCCTTTCATTCAACTCTTTTTGCGTTTGTCTGTTCCATCGACAACTAAGATCAACCGATAAATAACCACAAATAACAAAAGTTACTTCTAACTACCCGTAGCCAAAGTCCAAAAGCCAACCTGTTTTGTTTCACGTAGCTTGGTTCACAAGCCAAAACCAGCTCAGTAATCCATCACGTCGGCCTTGAAAATATTTTCTCCAAGTCATACCCTTTGAAGCAGTCCAAAAATTCAACTAAGTACGTCTTTATTCTTTTTTCTTAGTCGTTGAAAGCTTGACATGAGAAGTCTACGCATAATTCGTTTGCATATGGGTCCCAAAATGCATTCGTAAATCATTTTGGAGTTGTTTTCTAAAAATGCAACCTTGTCATAGTAACAGAATACCCAAACGCCCAAACCCCAATGGTTAAGCAAAGGAATGACCAGCACTAATTGCTGAAGTCAATACTTTTTTGGAAATTTTATTTTCAGCTTTTTTCTTTTACTTTTTACAATTCGTGGTTAAGAATAAGATAATTAAAAAAATTTAAAAATCAAAATTACTTAAACGAATTACAATCTTTTTTTTTTCCTATTTAATCCTTCCACACCTTCTCAAAACCACCACTACTTCCACTCTCATTCACCTCCATTTCTGTTTCGTTTCACCAATCCCTTCTCTAATTTTTTCAGTTTTATCAATAAATCTTGAGGTATGCTTTGGTTTAGTACAGAGATGTCCATAGGCTGGGCCGGCTTAGGCTATATATTAATAGATTATATTTAAGCCTGAGCTCGGCCAGATTATTTAGGTTTAAATTTAAGCCTAGATCCGTTTATATATTTTATTAAAGCTTAAGCTCGGCCAGGCTCGATTTTATTTTATTTGTTTACATTTTGATTATTTTGATTATTGTTTATTTATTTATTTTATTTTTTATTCCATTTAAAATTTAGTTTAGTTTGTCAAACTTTACATGTTAAATTCTATATTAAATATATAATATTTATTAATCATTAATATTTTAAATACATATAATTACATTATATATAATAAAATATATAAAAAATATTAATATAAATATTAATAATATTCGGGCCGGGTCGGGTCTAGGTCTCCAAAGGCAAAACCCGAGCCCAGCCCAAGAATACATCAAGCTTAAGTTTTTTTGTCCAAACCCGTTCATTATGCCTATTTTTTTTGTTCGAGGCCATTAAAATATCAAGTTAAATTTCGGGCTTTAATGGGCTACCCCATCCTTAGACAGATCTAGTTTAGTATATTGATTTTTTTTTTTGTAATTTTTTTGTTGAATAAAACACAAAATCGCTACAACTCAAATAGATTTCCACCAGAAGTCCCTTTTTTTTTATTAGCAAAGGCTAGCGAAAAAACGATGCGAGCCTTAAGGCTCATGGAAGTGTCGAGCCATCATAGAAGTGATTTCCATTAGTCTTCTAAGCCTAGTATTAATCATGAATTTGATAAGTTTGATGTTACTCGTATGTTTGTATGATTAAGTAAGACTCATGAATTTGAATCCTATAAAGAAAAAAATTGTTAATAGCCTTTTCATTTTGTAATGTTATCATATATTCTTATATTTTCATTAGTTTGACTTCTACTTTGATAATCTTGTTTATGGTTTATGTTAGTAGTTTTATAATTGTGTTACGTTATCAATATGGAACGTGCAAAGAGCTAAGGTATTTAGAGGATTGATACGTGATATTACGGATCCTTCCTCTACTATATCTCAGAGGCAACCAACCAACTCCCGTTAAAAGGAGGTGACAAGTTGATTTGCAAGCAATAACGGACAATTTTGTATAATTTAGCAGTAAGTAAAGGTGTCATAGGCCGAATTGGGCCGGGTTAAGGTTAAGCCTATGCTATATATTAATAAACTATATGTAAGCTTGGTCTAATTATTTGAGCTTGAATTTTAGTTCAGACCTGTTTATATATTTTCTTATTCAAGCTTGGGCCTAGCCCTTTTTTTTTTTTTTGTATTTTGGTTATTTTGATTTTTTGTTTCTTTATTCTTTTTTCTTTTATTCCATTTGTAATTTAATTTGGTTTATCAAACTTTGTATGTTAATTTTCATATAAAATATATTAATAATTTTTAATATTAATAATGTTTGGGCTGAACTGGGCTTATGTCTTCATGAGTAAAGCTCGAGCCTAACCGAAAAATTCATCGGGCCTATTTTTTTTTGTCTAAACCCATTCATCAAGCTTATTACCCAGCCCATGGACAGGTCCACTGACAAGGATGTGCCACGACAAGAGGATTTTCCATGACATGATGAGGAGGCATCCGAGTCTTGACATGAAGGCTCATTTGATACCTCTATTCTTACGTGTTTTGGAACCCATGCCATTGCAACTGTATTAAAGGGTTAAGTAATTTGCAAATTTATGTTATTACATATATTTTGTAGAGTTAACATACTTGTATTGTTTGTTGACAATAATCTAAGAGTTAATTGCACCCCCGATCTTTATAGTTTGGGCCACATAACAAATTAGTCCATATACTTTAAAACGTAAAAAAAATTATCCTCTAACGTTATGATACTGTAACAAGTATGTTCTTCGTCACTCAAATCGTCAATTCAGCTGTTAAATGCCAGCTAGGCTACACGTGGCTTACACATGTGCCCAATCATCTCTTACATTTTGCTAACATGGAATAGTAACAAATTAAAATCAATTAAAAAAAAGTTATAATAAAAAACCCTAAAAATCTTTTTAAAATATATTTGATATAATTAAAAAAATCATTGTTGAGATCCTGTTGAGCTCTATTGAGTAGAGGAGGAAGAGAGGGGAAGTAGAGGGACGACTCAACTGAGGAAGAAGAAAAGGTCTTAGTAGAAGGAAGAAGAGAGAAAATGAAGGGAGACAATGAAAAAGGGAGAAAATATCAACGGGTGAAAGAAGGACAGCTTACATTGGGGTTGTAACGTCCCTTTTTACCTAAATTTAGACTAAATTTTTCCTTTTTCTTACAGTCAGTTGGGCTGTGCTCGGTGCATCATTCTGATATCAAGCTAAAACTTCCTTAGCTAATTCATCATTTAATCGTACAAATAGGACCCAGTACACTAAATTACAATACGCATTTTGTTTTTCTATACAATATCTAACAACAAAACTATGATTGACATTCGAAATTCTTTGGTTTACTGTTTACATCCATTTACACACTAAAGTACTGTACAATAACTGTTTGAATACCATACCTGTAAAGTACCACATCAAAATGTAGTAGGCATCCCATTAGAAATTTCTCTTAACAATCTACTAATGCTGCCGATAATTTGTGAAGTGGAAAAAAGGGGGTGAGCTTATGCTTAGTAAGAAATATATATAAAAGAACTGATACTATGCATACCTATATGCATATGTCAAAAACATAATTCATAAATATGCAGTCAATATTAAAGTAATATAATTGGACTCTATTAGAAGGAATACTATAATCAGTTAGGAGTACCAGATTGAGTATGGAAGAATGCTTTAGAGCACCTCACTTGTCCCGGTTCCTAAATTCGATTATAGGAAGTTTCTGAAAACCTTACATCGAAGAAATTCATACATATCAAATCAGTATAAAAACCTTTTTAATCCTTTATTGATAGTACTCAAACAATATACAATCATTATCGGATGGATCAGTAAAATATCCAATAAATCATATATTTCACTATTTAATAAATCGTTATAGACAATTCAAAATCAACTCAGGAAATAGTTCAGTAGCTCACTCGTTCAACAAACCTTTTAATATATCGATCAGAAGTCACTTGATTTAGAATACAGTTTAGAAAATCATATGCTCGGAATACCGTTCAAGAAAATTGTTCGAAAATTACACCTCCAAGACATAATTCAAAAGATTACCCAGAATGTCACATGTTCGAAAAGTTGTACAGAAATCGATCACATAGAAAACCGTTTCAATAATTATTCAGTAAATCACACAATAACCAGTTTAGAAAATCGTTCAGATATCACGTTGTAAACTGTTCGAAAATCATTAGTAAATCGCTCAAACACTCTTCAAAAATAGTACAGAAAATACATCCTTTGAGAAAGTTTCTTAAATCAATCAAAGATCACACACAGAAAATAGTTCGGTAGACATTTCAAGAATCACTGTGATAACCACAATTTTCTTAAATCAAATATGAATTCAATGTGTAATTTAAATGAATATAATGCAATAATGTAATTTGTGGATTTCAAATATATAATTATGCTTCATAACTATCGAAATAAAATTTGTGAGAATAGAACTCGAAGTGGCATAAGAACTGCATGTATATCATAATTGCGTTGTGTTTAAATCGATGTGGAAGGAGTACTCAAAATTTTACGTATAGGTTATGTACATGCATGAGGCAACAAATGCATGCAATGTGCATGCATGCATATATTAAATGCATGCAACGTGCATGCATACATGCGAATGTACATGCATACATAAACAAATATATAATTAATTATATAACTCAAGAGTCAAGTGAAATAAGACTAGCTTAATATACATATAAAAGATATGTACAAGTAGAGATGTACATATATACATATATATATATATATATATAGATATTATACATATAAGTATAAATATTTGCACATACAAATAAATATGGTATAAAAATGAATACATATATATATACACACACACTTAAATAAAATATATATGTATTTGTGTAAGTGTGTGTATCTATATATATGTATATATATATATATATGTGTGTGTGAATATGGACGAACATAAGTGTAATAGAAAGAAAATAAAAATAAAAATATATCTATAAACATGATATTCATTATATAAAATTATAAGATGTAAACATAAAATATGGGTATAATAAAATATATATGTATGTAAAATATATATTTTATAAAATATATATGTTTTAAGATATAGAATAAATAAATATATTGAAGTAAAGAAATATTAATATATATATATATAAAGATGACAAATGTAATAAAAATAAAAATAAAATATAACATAATAAAAAGTAATTATATATAAAATTAAGTGGATGATTTGGTGGGATTTTTCCCACCAAATCTCATTCTGGCAGTATGTCTGCGTCAAAGGTAGACCTATGCTGCCTCACTTTACATTTTATTAAAAAAAAAAAGAAACACAAAAGATAAAAAAGAAAGAAAAGATAGAAAGGATGGAAAAGTGAATCGGTGAGAGTAAGGGGGATGGACGAGAGACACAGAGGAAACAGAGAAGAGAAGGAAAGAAAATGAAGTGGAGCGGTGAAGAGAAAGATCCGGCGAGAGAGAGAAGAAGCAATGGTGAAGAAAAGCAACACGTGAAGAAGAATAAAAGCAAATCAGAGACGTGATTCTGGGGCCTGGAAATAAGGCTTTTCGTCCAAGTTTTAGGCTGAATGCTTGTGGTTTCAGAGGCTGAAGTTTGCTGTTTTAGAGGGTTGTAAACAAGGGTATTTCAAATGGCTCTCGGCAAGGCTGTTCTTGGCTGAACCTTGGCAGGTTGGCATGGTGGAGGGTAGAGGATTGAAGGGCCAAAAGAGAGCTGTGTCTGTGGACTAAAAGCAGTGGAGATAAGGGCTACTTTGGGTGGCACGGAAATAAGCAACAAACTTGGTGTTGTTTTAAAGGGACTGGTTCAGGCGTGAATAGAGGCTTCGTGCGTGGCATTGATGCTGCTAGAATGGCATGATAAAAGGAGCTGAAAATAGTGGCCTTTGAAGCTAAGTTTATGGCCCGAAATATAAGGTTATTATAAGGTTAAAATTAGGATTAAAATAAGATTTTTGAAAGGGCTGCTTTGAGATGTGCTTGAAGATGGAAATAGCGATGTTTGGGTGGCTTTTGGTGCTGATTTTCGGGGCCTCTCAGTGGTTTTGAAAGCTGGGAAAGGAGGTTGGAATGAAACAAGTTGTGGCATGAGGATGAGGGCTGAATAGTGAGGTTGTGATGAGTTAAAGGGCTTAGTTTTTTAGACTTGAAAACAGAGATTTAAAAGATGGATTTGGTGGCTTTTGAAACGTGTAAGGTCTGAGAAATGGGGACAGTACAAGGTGGCTTTCGAGCAATACTTATCTATTGTACACATGGCTGCTGTGAGGCATTGAATCAGGCTTATAAGGAGGCTTGAAGAGACTAGTTTATGTGCTGGAAGTTGAAGGCTGGTCTAATGGCACAGAGAATGGGGCTGGAAAAAAGGGAGGAAACAATATTGTTATAGGGATGTTACAGGTTGTTTTAAAGGCAAAATGTGAGGGCTGAACCATGGTTTTAGAAGCTAGTTATAGGATAGTTTAAAGGTTGATTTGGGGGTTGTAAGCTGTAAATAAAGGGAGGTCGAATGGTGGCTGATTTTAGGCAAAAGAAGTGAAAAACATAGAGAGCAAAGAAAAGAAAAGAAAGAAAAGAATAGAAAAAAAAAAGAAAGAAAGAAGAGAATAAAATAAGGGAATTTTAAGCTTAGCTCGAGTTAATAGCCAAAGAAAAAATCGGTAAAAGGAGCCGCAAATACCAATTTTGTAGTTTTATAAAAATATTTAGAAATTTATCGGATTAATACTAAGTCGACTTAATTGAATGTGTAGCGCGACTCAAAGACGCCAACATGAGTCCGACTAAGCTCGATGCACGGGCACGCTAAGCTCAAAGTCGATAAGACATTTATATAATTCAAATTTAGAATTATATTGTATAGGTATAGTTAGATTGTGAGATAATGATGATGATTAAAGGTTTAGATTTAGTGATATATAAGAAGCAATAGGCCTGTGGTATGATGATAAATTGATGAAATGATTGAGTGATGTTGGTATTGTGATTGAATAGGCCTTGAATGAGCTTGTTTTTGTTTGAATGATTTTACCATTATTGTAAAAGTTGATAAGATAATATTTAAATATACGTGAAATACTAAGAGGACCCACATTTGGTGGTGGGGGGTCCTAATATTGATATTGAAACGTAAAGGTGATTAATTTGATTGGTAGATGTTGTGAAATGAAATTGAATGTTGTAGAATGACAGGAGCTATTGAATTGATTTTTTATATACAATCTTGTTGAAATAGAAGGGATGAAATTGAGAAATTAAAGAGAAATGTGTCATGATGTTAAGCTAGATATATGCGATATATCGATGTGTTTTGAGGGTAAGGATTAAAGGAGAAATTGGCATTATAGTTAGCACTATGTCTAATAATATTGCATCGATACAATTCATGGGCATGATAGTAAATTGTTTTAAACTCAGGTTTTAATTTGCATTGCCTTTCAAGTATACTTTGTTTATAACTTGAGATTTTGAAAGGATTTATTTATATGATACTTATATGAATAGTTTATATGTTTGAATTGTTTTGAAAAGATTGAATATATAGTGTAACTGTATGTATTTATATATATAAATGATCTTAAAGAAACATGTTACATACTTTACACTATTTTCATAAGAAAAGTGAAATGTTTAAATGTTTTATGAGACCATAGGCACCCTAAGAGAGTTAAACTCAATAAATCATAGTGGAAACTGCCTAATTGGAGATTACTCATTAGGCAGAGATGCTTGTCCGACAATAGTCGTGGACCGGGCTCAGTCACACCTGATCAGTGGGGTTGAGAGACATGAGGTCTATGGCCATAGATAGCACCCTAGTTGGTTTTCAGGGGATGATGACATGATTTTCACTGCTAGCTACAATGATTAAAGTCTTTATTGATAGAGTATTAGGGATTCAACCTAGTCTCAAACCTGAGATGATATGCTGTCTAAAGTATGATTTTATTTGATATAAACTTTAGACTTGACACGATTTTTACAGTATATGAGAAATGTTTTGAGACTGTATGTAACATCCCGTTACTGCATTTTTCACGTATTTCCATACAACTTTACCGGTTGGGCTGTCTGTGATGCCATTAACATTCAAACAATGACAGTAATAATTGTTAAACATTTATTTAAATATGGACTATGAAAATTCTTTTCGTTATACCTTATATCTAACATCCCCTTATTGTCTTATTGCACTACAGTAGTACTGTATACTTAGGTCTGAAATGTAAAAGAGTAACTTGAGATTTTGAAAGGATTTATTTATGTGATACTTATATGAATAGTTTATATGTTTGAATTGTTTTGAAAAGATTGAATATATAGTATAACTGTATGTATTTATATATATAAATGATCTTAAAGAAACTTGTTACATACTTTACACTATTTTCATAAGAAAAGTGAAATGTTTAAATGTTTTATGAGACTATAGGCACCCTAAGAGAGTTAAACTCAATAAATCATAGTGGAAACTGCCTAATTGGAGATTACTCATTAGGCAGAGATGCTTGTCCGACAATAGTCGTGGACCGGGCTCAGTCACACCTGATCAGTGGGGTTGAGAGACATGAGGTCTATGGCTATAGATAGCACCCTAGTTGGTTTTCAGGGGACGATGACATGATTTTCACTGCTAGCTACAATGATTAAAGTCTTTATTGATAGAGTATTAGGGATTCAACCTAGTCTCAAACCTGAGATGATATGTTGTCTAAAGTATGATTTTATTTGATATAAACTTTAGACTTGACACGATTTTTACAGTATATGAGAAATGTTTTGAGACTGTATGTAACATCCCATTACTGCATTTTTCACGTATTTCCATACAACTTTACTGGTTGGGCTGTCTGTGATGCCATTAACATTCAAACAATGACAGTAATAATTGTTAAACATTTATTTAAATATGGACTATGAAAATTCTTTTCATTATACCTTATATCTAACATCCCCTTATTGTCTTATTGCACTACAGTAGTACTGTATACTTATGTCTGAAATGTAAAAGAGAAGAGACTGTACCTGTCATGTTTAACATCCATCTTGGAGCTACTTCTCTAACTCAGTGTCTTTTATCTGTGGAGTTAAAACAAAGGGGTGAGCGATTCATACGCTCAGTAAAGGAAACATATGCTGCTTTATAAAACCAAAACTATATACTACAAAATATTTGTTTTTCCTAACATCATACCAAGTAGAAAAACAGTGGATATAGTAAACAGTACTCTCAAACCATCATTCAAATCACTGGCTAATCAGTTTACTTTAAATTGTAGTAAACAATAAATAGGATTTTACAAATCCTCTTAGTAAACAGAAATCAACAAGTTAAGACTAGGCATCACCCTATAAATAAGTCATGCTATCATCGTTCCCCCTCCCCCTTGCGAGAACAGAATAATCATCCCAAAAAGGGATACAATAGATCTATGGCCACAATCTCTAGGGGGTCCTCGGGTCCACTTGCCAAGTGACCTCAAGACCGCTGATGACTTGGCGGGTCCATCAGCCTTGTGACGCCCTAAGGTGCACTCTTTGATCCATCGACCGAGCCACCGCCCCAGGCGGGTCACGCAATAGTAACGCATGAACTCAGGGCCTAAAGTCTCAAAAATAACTTTCATATCTCATGAAAACCTTTATGGAATTATCTCACCCATATTATCATTTTCTCAAAATGATTTGATTTTCCAAAAAGGTTTAGGCTTCTGTTTACAAAACACGTTGACAACATATCAAAATCTCAACATTTAAAATCTGCTCGCCCATGGTCCGCTCGCCCAACATGGCTCGCCCAGTGCGGAGAACTTGTGTTCGCCCGCCAACCTTTGCTTTTAAAAAAACAAGAAGCAAAATTGGCTCGCCCATTAGTCAATTCGCCCAAAAGTGTTTATATTTTCTATTTTCAAAAATATTAAAATGGCTCATTTTCGTTAAGAAACACCATCGAAATCTGTTCGCCATGGTCAGCTCGCCTAGAATGGCTTGCCCATGGTCACTCCAGAATGGTGTGAACAAGTGTTCGCCCGCCACCCTCTGTATTTAAAACAAAATACTGGCTCGTCACTTTCGGCTCGCCCATAGTTTTCTTATAAAGGGGATCGCCCGCCCGAAACATTATAAGAGGGTCACTCACCCAATGTTTAATAAAAAGGATTCGCCATTCATTGGCTT
The DNA here is from genome assembly GCA_031772115.1 of Heritiera littoralis. Classification (NCBI taxonomy): domain Eukaryota; kingdom Viridiplantae; phylum Streptophyta; class Magnoliopsida; order Malvales; family Malvaceae; genus Heritiera; species Heritiera littoralis. Next base: position 8,677,549 of record JAPDPK010000006.1, on the reverse strand, counting down.
GCTCGGAATTTGATAAATCAGGGGTCATTCGCCCCTTTTCACAAAATAAGGGTTCGTTCGCCCAAATGATGAAAGGTTTGACTCGCCCGCCCCTAAAAATTATAAAAGGGTTTGGCTCGCCCGCCAATACCAATTCACCCAACATAAAAACACAAGGGCTCGCCCGCCCTGTACCAGTTCGCCCAATCTTATCATAAGGGTCGACTTTTAGCTCGTCCGAGTCCAAAAACACTTTATCAATTAATGCATGTCAGAAAACAAACATTTAGTAATATTTTCATAATTTTTATACTCCATAGGACATGCATTTTACTTTACACACATCTCCCTTATCTAATTCAACGAAGCCTTGTTTCCAGCTTGCCTTCCAAATCGCATTCACCGAGTTCATAATTCCCGGCTGCAAAATAATTTATAAATTCTATTAATATTTCTTTTTCAACTATTCCCAACACTTTGGCAAGACTTAATATCCAACTAGCTCGCCCAGAAGTATTCTTACTAGCTCGCCCAACCGAGCTCGTCATTCATTAAATGGCTTACAATTGAGAGCTCACCCGCCATTTCTCGCCATTAATATATTTAGAGCTCGCTCGACATCCAACTCGTCAGACCAACATTGGCTTAAATGTGGGAGTTCGCCCAAAATTCTACTCGCCCAATGCCTATGCATTTGAGCTCGCCCATTAATTCACTTCACTAGAGTTGGGCGATCTTGCCCATTTGAACACAGACTTTACCTTGGCGAGTTCTTTAGTATCTACTCACCTCATTGGCAATCACTAATTTTCATCATTGGCGATCACGATAGTCGCCATTTTCATCACTTATTCCATTATTTTCCTTGTTTTCATATTCTCTAAGGATCTAACTAAAAACAAGACTGTATCTATGTTTATTACGTTGTAAAACATAGAAATCTATCATCAAACACCAAGATAATCGTGGAAATAAGGAAGCTCACCTTAGCCAACTACACTTCCAGAACAGATTGCTTTCTGTCTGATGTTGGCCTCCTTTTGGTTATTCCTTCAGCTCATCAACTATGGAGAAAAGGTTTTATAAGCAGGTTTACTGGTTTAGCCAACTTAAGGTTTGAAGTTTAGTAAATCGGGCATGGTAGAAATGAGAGAAATCAGAACATAAACTGGCAGTTGCATAGCTCTCGTGAAGAAGATGAATATGGCTAAGTCGGTTTCCTCAAATGTTTGTTCTTATATAGCCATGCTATCCAATCAGAACTCATCATTTGGCCTTATCCCATTTCCTTCATTTATTTCACGTTTTTCATTTATTTCACGTCTTTCATTCATTTAAGACAGAAGAAAAGCTGCAGCAAAAGGAACAGCTATGAGCAGCTATTCTCTGCACATTTGACTTACTTCACTTGCCATTAATTGTCTAAACTGAGAAGCCAATGGCGTGAAGTCCACAGCCTCTTTTCTTGACTTATTACCCCTTATATTTTATTCCTCAACCAATAAGGTTACTTCCTTTATGGACTTTAGCATCCTTACTTAATTTTCTTCAGCTGTGTGGCGTACAAAGTCAAATTTTGGCTGTACGGTTCTGATTTATTATTTCCAACTCGCCAAAACCGAGCAATGTATCAGCTCGCCACCTCTAATACAGTTCGCCAGCTGCACAGCTTGCCAATAGTCCTTAATTTGCCCATTCTCACTCTTTGGGCGATCATTACTACTTCATTTGGGCGATCTTTGCCCTCTCATCACTCGGTGATCACCTTACAATCAACTTGGCGAACTCACCTATTCGCCAATAACGCCATTAAGTCAACTCGCCATCAACCATTGGTGATCATCCTGCCTTGCTCGCCCATTGGCGAGCTATTCCATAATACTCGCCCACAGAGTATTTCACAGAAACTGCTCCATTCACTTCTCAAGTTAAGGAGCTTTCACCCACATGGAAATCAACATTCATATTTATTTAATTTCCATTATAAATTTTATTAAATTAAAGTCTACAGTAGTGTAGAATCGGATCTTACACTGTATATGTTTTAGACATGCTCTAAAAGTGAATATGAAATGTTTTGAGACATACATGCTTTTAAACATGCCTTAAAAGTGCAAGTGATATGATTTGCGAATTGTTCATACTCTAACATGTCTTAAAGGTGAACATGAAATAAATTAAGATTTACATGTTTTGAACATGCTCTAAAAATATATGTAATATGATTTGAAATGATAGTCGTTTTTATATAGTAAAGCTTACATAAGTTTGCAAAATGAATCATGAAAAAACGATATGTTTTCTGCATGAGAGATGTCATGACCCTATATTATACATAAACCTGATAATTACATGAAGAGTGACATAACTACATACTACATGTGATCTTGTTTCCACATGAAAAGTGACTTGATTTAATACGGTATAAAGGCTAAATTTCTATATGATAAATGACATGATTTGATATTGTCCATGGTTATGGTTTCCATATGAGCTGTAATATGACATGAGATTAAAATGAGTATAACTTAATACCATATGATGTCGGAACTACTTATAATGCACTATTGCATGATATACCATGGTGTAAGGACAAGAGGGTTGAAAAATAATTAAATTGATACGATTAGAGGTTTATGTGATAGACTTGCATAGAGATGGAAGTGATGAGGTATTTTTGAGTACCCTTACATCGATACCTTAAAACTCTTGCCCACTTATAGTCTTTAGGGCATGATCTGAGATGTTTTGATAAACAATTACAAATGGAATATGATATGAGAATCTTTAATTAAAGAGTTCATGCATCCACATTTGAACAGTATAAGTCTAATTCTGCACTTATATAAATGACTTACTAAGCTCTCACTCATTAAATGAGAATTATTTTTCAGATTGATTCGAGGGACACGTTGGACAGTTTCGGTGATTTGACAGTGTCTTGACTCTTGAAGTCCTTATTGTTGAATATTTTGCTATAGTAATATTTCTTCTCTATATGCTTTTATTTTCAGGCAATGTTTGTACAATATTGTAGGATGGGATGTAAACTAGAATAATGAATGTTGATGTAATATTCTAATATTATATGTTGTGCATGTGGTGATTAGTCGTGGATATTAGGACTGGTTAGATGATACAGATTTGGTGAATATAATGTGAACTGTGGAAAATCTTGTTCTATTGCATTATGATGATTTGCAAGTAGTTAACTAGGAAAATCTCAAAATATATAGGGGGATATTTTCAATCTGTTTCTAAGAAATAGTAAGTTATGAATTAAAAATGATCCTTCCCTACCTTAGAGAATAATTTAAATCATAATTGAATTAAAGAATGAATGAAAATAGTTTAGTATCTACACTGATGCCGAATACAAACTGTAAAACGAAAAGGAAAAATCTAGTTCGTAATTTTACTCAGTGGAATAAAATGTAAGTGTCAATTGAACATCACGATTTTCAGGTTGTGACAATCACACACTTAGAAAATTGTTCATAAATCACATATTCAGAAAATTGTTCAGAAATCATACGTTTAGCAAAACCGATCACACACTTAGAAAACATTTCAGTGAGTTTATCAGAAAATCATATACTCAGAAAATTGTTCTATAAACTGATTATAAATCATTCACTCAGAACATGGTTCAGAAAACAGTTCAATAAACATTTCGAGAATTTATACTTAACAAATCATTAAGAAACCAATTGCATGCGCGAAAAGTCATTCCAAGATCGATTACATAGAAAACCATTCAAAATTAATTCTGAAGACAGTTCAGTAAATATTCAATTTTTCATTAGTGGAATGGTTTGATAAATCGTTTAGATAGTTAGCAAATGTATTCGTAGCCTTTCAATAAAATATGTTAGCTCTTATAGGCAATACCGAGAGGGGGGGTGAATCGGTTTTTAACTAACTATAAGCTCGTTTTTCGGTTCCTCTAAATTCTCTAGTTTGGATTGATATTTTCTAAGTTCTCTAAGCTACTTAAGCATGCAATATAGATTCAATTCAATAAGCACAATATAATTGCAAGTAAAGAGAGTAGGGAAAGAGAGATTTACACAAGCGATTTATAGAGGTTCGGCTACCTTGCCTACGTCCTCTACCTTGAGACGCTCCCAAGGATTTTCCCAAATTCACTATCTTTGAATTTGTCTTTACAATCCCTCTTTTCAAGGCTCAAGAGAAACCTCTCTCTTTTTCTAGGCTCAAGAGAAACCTCTTCTCCCTCTTTTTCTAAGGCTCAAGAGAAACCTCCCTCTTTTTCTAAGGCTAAAGAGAAACCTCCTCTTTTTACAAGAATTGAATTGGATAACAAGTTGTGTAATCAAGGAAGACCTCTAAGTAGGCAAATGATTACAGAAATTGAGCACAATGAAAAGCCTATACAAAGTTTGTGCTAAGCAATACAAGAAATAGATGAGTGATAGAAGATGAAGACTCTTTATCTCTTGAATTGATGTTGAGGCTTGAGGAAGATGAATAAAATGATGAAAGATGTTGCTTGGTTGTTCCTCTTCCTTCCTTTAGCTTCTAAGCCTCTATTTATAGTCCCTTGGATGGTTTGTGGACGTTGGTTGGAGCCAAAACAGAAAGTAGCCGTTGTGTCTCACAAAAACTAGCCGTTGGGGGCTTTCTGGTGCAAAGGGATCGATCCTGCTACAGTGGGGATCGATCCCTTTTGTCCAGAATCTTAATTCTGGGCTTCAGGGACCTTGGGAAGACTTTCTGCCAAAAGGGGATCGATCCTGCTACAGTGGGGATCGATCCTTTTCTTCCAGAGGGCATTTTTCCTGCACTTTTGGGTTAGAAATGATATGACCTTTGATCCTAATTCAACCCAAACCATTTATAAGTTTTAAGGGAGTTTTTCTTGACTTTCTCAAATGAGAATATTGTCCAAACATTCATCAAGTGATTTTCTAAAATATTCAAGACATTACAAAGTATTAAGACCAATAAGAGTATGTAATTAAATCATGGTCTTAAGTTTGATATGATCACTTGAAAATGAATTGAGAAAATCATGTGTGATGAGCAAATTTACAATGTGAATTAAGACATTAAAGCTTACTTAAGTTTTTGTCATTTCAAAATATATATTGCAATTTAAAGCTAACAATCTCCCCCTTTTTGATATGACAAAACTTAATGTAAATTTGCTTTGAAAATTCTTTGAAAAGAATACTCCCCCTCAAATAAAGCAGGATTTTATAAAGCTCCCCCTTAATATAAGCATGGGTTTTGAAAATGAATTTTCCCTCATTATCTCTCCCCCTTAATATCTCTCCCTATATCTATCTCTCCCTTTTTCTATCTCTCCCCCTTTTTGTCATAGCAAAAAGAAGGAAAAATAATAAAAATATGTGCTCCCCCTAAAATCATGGCTAGGTGAGAAGAGATAAAAGAATATGCTCCATCCAACAAGAAACATGTTAGTACATGGGACTCATAGCACAAACAAATAAGTCAATTGTTCATAAAGAGTATGAAATATTCATGCAAAGAACATGACTTATGATCCTATACCAATTGTTTATAAATAATTTTGATACCAATTGTTGATAAGTAATTTTGCAAGAAGGTTCCAATTGGTAAGAAGTTAAGCAAGTTGTATATAAATATCTACTAAGGTCTATGACTTGCTCATTTCAATCCTATTAAGCACCTAAGTATATCAATTGTTCTTTCTAAAGTCCAACTAAGGTGCATGGTAATACATCATGATTATGAGCTAAAATTATATAACATATCATATGTATGTGCTTCATAAATCATTCTCAAGTAAGAGTGTGCATAGAATTAAGACATATAGCAAGTAACTACAAGTTCTAGCACACAAGAGTTTCATGCAAAAATATCCTAAGAGAATTCTTCTCTATTTGTCATTTCAAACTAAAGAGCATGAGAAGAATTGTCAATTTAAAGCACATACCAATTGGCAATTTAGATTTGGCTTACCAATTATTGAAAATATGGTTGCCAATGATACTAATTGTTATTTCAATCTAAATACCAATTGTTACTAATGGTTGACTTAGGCATTTTGCATGAATCCAATATCTATGTGTAGTGTGTTCATATCAAGAAAATAATCATTCCAAATATGCAAGAACACAACACATATCATCAAATATGCATATGGATCAATTAATCATTAGCACACTATCATAAAGTATTAATCCATATTCATATTCACAAATTTATACCATATGGAAGATTTATAAAATCAAGGTATTCAAGCAAACACATTTTCTCCCATGGTTTCAAGCACACAAATCCTATGCTCATTTTCTAATTCAAGTCCTTAACCAATTATGAGCAAGGAAAGATTCAAATAATAAATGCATGGATATCAAGTTTGTTCAAGTTTGCATTTATCTTTGAGTGTTGGTGTTGTCATTAAGACCCTAGTTCTTTAAGTACAAGGATGATAAAGTTTTATGCATTTTAACTTTTAGGATCCATTTACCATCACAAATTATAGGCCAATGACTATTACCAATTGTTGAATTTACATTTGGAATCAATCCACTAGATGTAAAATTATCATGAAACCTAGTGTGGAATAGATAAGTCAAGCTAAGAGACATAATCCTATAAGCATGCTTGACTAAGATGAACAAAAAGAATGAGACATATTTATTATGTACAAGTTCATCAAATTTCTCAAATATATCCATAAATTCTTGAAATAATTCTCAAAATTATGGTTAAGCATTCATTGAAAGTATATTTCAAGGTTATTTCAAGAGTTATGCAAATCATGAATGTTTACAACAAGAAAAATGATTTTGCACTTGTGAGCTCAAGAAAAATGATAATGATTGTTGAGAGTGATACCAATTGTTGGAAATGATATTAATTGATGAAGTTGAGACATGATATCAATGAAAAATGAATTTTCATATATTAAAGATCATAAAAAAGAAGTTCAAACAATGAATTCTATGCTTATACAAAAGATAGTGTGAAACTAACAAAAGATCCTCCCAATTTTCAGTTTAAACATGCAGGAGAGCCTTTTCTGGCCTAGGGGGATCGATCCTGCTACAGTGGGGATCGATCCCTCATATGTTCCTGCAGATTCTGCAGTTGTTTTGACAGAAAATTGGACTTGTGAGGTACCAAAACTTCGTTTTTGAGTGTTTTAAGTCCAAGTAAAGGTTTAAACATTTGTAAAACATGATTTTGGACTTGTATGAATGAAAAACATGAATCAAAAACCATTTTACAAAAGATTTTGCAATTTTGGAAAGATTTTCACAATAAAACACATTTTTGGCCTCAAAGGAGGTCATTTTGAGATTTAAACATATTTTGACCAAACCAATGCATTGAATTACATAAATATGTCAAAACAAACTTGTTCACATAGATTTTAAGCATATATATCATTAAAACATATATCTTGTGAACAACATGCCATGATTGTCAAAATACAAGTTCTTCATTAAGGCTCATGACAAGGCATTTTGCATATATGACATATTTGACAACTTTTGAGCAACTAAATATATTATCTAAACATATCAAACTTGCTCAAACTACAGAAATCCAATAATCATTTCAAAATTGCTAGACATGCTTTTCATCCAATAATCCAATGCACCACTCAAAAATCATTTTTCATGCCTTTTCATCAATCATTCAACTCACAAAGATTATCAACCACATTTTTCATCAATGCACAAATAATCAAATAAAAATTTTTAAGGAGTAAAGAATTAAGCTTACAAAACTCCTTTGCTTGAGTATGCTTTGCCTTGAATTGTTGAGTCCACCTTGTGCCATTCTTTTGAAGAATTGTTGTGATTAGTCAAAGATGGATCCTCAAGCTTTTCCTTTTTCTCATTGGCATATGCAAACTCCATGAGGATGTGTTGAGCATTCAAACTCCATTGTTCCATTGTATTCCCATGCTCTAACACTCCTACAATAAACACATTCAAGCATGCTTTGGTACCCAAATTTTCTTGGGTCCATGAGAGTTAGTACAAATAATTTTTGATCCTTTTGGGATCCATTTCAAGCACAATTCATCATTATTTACAGCATGCTTAGGTACCCATATTTTCTTCACTACTCTTCCTCTAAATGTAGTTTTTCTACATGTGCATGCTTGTGAGGAGTGGCCTATCCTATTACATAGTGAGCATGTGAGAGATGTATCATGCATAGTATTTTTGCTCACTAAAAAGTTCTTAAGATGAGTTTCTTTTTGTTTAGCATTATAACCTAACCCATCTTTATCAAAGAAGGCTCTTTGGGTCTCAAGCATGTGATCTAATTTTTGTTGACCCATATAGAACCTAGAAAATGAGTTATGCAAATTTGTGTTCTTTTCATTTAACTCATTTATCTCTAAGTTGGCCTCTTCTAGCTTCTTTTCAAATTCTATCTTAGCACTTGTCAAGGCTTCATTTTCTATTTTTAATTTAGCAATGATTTTCTTATATTTAGAATTCATGCATTGAAATTCATTTGCTAAATCATTAAAGGCATTTTGTAGTTCACTAAATGTATAATCATTATCTTCACTAGAACTACAACTAGCCTCATCATCACTAATGGCCATAAAGCATGAGTAGGCTACCTCTTCATTTACATTTTCATCATCGGAGCTATCACTATCGCTCCATGCAGCCACAAATGCTTTCTTCCTAGGCTTCCTATCCTTTTCCTTCCTAAGTAAGGGGCAATCTAACTTAGTATGGCCTGGTTCATTGCACTCATAACATACTAAGGGGTCCTTTTCTCTTCTACTTGACTCTCCCCTTTGATGTCTCCTATTACTCTCTCTTTCTTTCATTCTCATAAATCTATTAAATCTTTTGGCAAACATTGCCATTTCTTTTTCTTCCTCATTTCCACTCTCATCACTATCATCTTCAATGACCTCATGAGTGGAGGACTTAAGTGCTACCCCTACTTTCTTTGAAGGCACTTCATTTCTTTTCATTTTCATTTCATATGTAAGTAGGGAGCCCATAAGTTCATCTAGGGACAAGGTATTTGGATCCTTAGACTCTTCTATTGCGGTTACCTTTGCCTCCCATGACTTAGGCAAGCTATTCAAAATTTTCTTTACCATTTCAACATTGGAATAAGCCTTGCCTAGAGCCTTAAGTCCATTAATTATATCATTAAACCTAGTGAACATTTCGCTAATAGACTCATTTTCTTTCATCCTAAATAGCTCATAATCATGTGTGAGCATTCCTACTTTGGTTTCTTTCACTTGATTGGTCCCTTCATGTGTGATGGCCAATTTGTCCCATATTTGCTTAGCATTTTCACATAGGGACACTCTATTATATTCATTGGGACCTAATGCACAAAAGAGAGTGTGCATGGCCTTGGCATTCAATTGTGCCACTCTCATGTCATTTGTGTCCCACTCATCCTCACTCTTAGGGACATCCTTTCCATCTACTTTCTTCATAGGAATTCTAGGACCATTCACTATAATTCTCCACACTTCATAATCATTAGATTGTACAAATAGCATCATTCTAGTTTTCCAATATGAGTAATTCTCACCATTGAAGAGTGGAGGTCTAACTAATGATTGTCCCTCTTCTCCTAGGGGTGTGCCTATATTCAAGTGAGCCATTTGTGATCGTTTTGCTCGATAGATGTTAGTCTAATTCAATCTCGAGCCCAAGCTCTGATACCAATTGTTAGCTCTTATAGGCAATACCGAGAGGGGGGGTGAATCGGTTTTTAACTAACTATAAGCTCGTTTTTCGGTTCCTCTAAATTCTCTAGTTTGGATTGATATTTTCTAAGTTCTCTAAGCTACTTAAGCATGCAATATAGATTCAATTCAATAAGCACAATATAATTGCAAGTAAAGAGAGTAGGGAAAGAGAGATTTACACAAGCGATTTATAGAGGTTCGGCTACCTTGCCTACGTCCTCTACCTTGAGACGCTCCCAAGGATTTTCCCAAATTCACTATCTTTGAATTTGTCTTTACAATCCCTCTTTTCAAGGCTCAAGAGAAACCTCTCTCTTTTTCTAGGCTCAAGAGAAACCTCTTCTCCCTCTTTTTCTAAGGCTCAAGAGAAACCTCCCTCTTTTTCTAAGGCTAAAGAGAAACCTCCTCTTTTTACAAGAATTGAATTGGATAACAAGTTGTGTAATCAAGGAAGACCTCTAAGTAGGCAAATGATTACAGAAATTGAGCACAATGAAAAGCCTATACAAAGTTTGTGCTAAGCAATACAAGAAATAGATGAGTGATAGAAGATGAAGACTCTTTATCTCTTGAATTGATGTTGAGGCTTGAGGAAGATGAATAAAATGATGAAAGATGTTGCTTGGTTGTTCCTCTTCCTTCCTTTAGCTTCTAAGCCTCTATTTATAGTCCCTTGGATGGTTTGTGGACGTTGGTTGGAGCCAAAACAGAAAGTAGCCGTTGTGTCTCACAAAAACTAGCCGTTGGGGGCTTTCTGGTGCAAAGGGATCGATCCTGCTACAGTGGGGATCGATCCCTTTTGTCCAGAATCTTAATTCTGGGCTTCAGGGACCTTGGGAAGACTTTCTGCCAAAAGGGGATCGATCCTGCTACAGTGGGGATCGATCCTTTTCTTCCAGAGGGCATTTTTCCTGCACTTTTGGGTTAGAAATGATATGACCTTTGATCCTAATTCAACCCAAACCATTTATAAGTTTTAAGGGAGTTTTTCTTGACTTTCTCAAATGAGAATATTGTCCAAACATTCATCAAGTGATTTTCTAAAATATTCAAGACATTACAAAGTATTAAGACCAATAAGAGTATGTAATTAAATCATGGTCTTAAGTTTGATATGATCACTTGAAAATGAATTGAGAAAATCATGTGTGATGAGCAAATTTACAATGTGAATTAAGACATTAAAGCTTACTTAAGTTTTTGTCATTTCAAAATATATATTGCAATTTAAAGCTAACAAAATAGTTCAATGATAATTTAATAACAAAGCAGAAGTCGGTCAGTAAATAGTATAATAACCCTTTCCCTAACATTTCGGTCATTGAGTAAACTACAAAATATATCAGAGAATAAATTCTTGCATTTCCAAATCAGAGTCCCGGCTATGTAACTTTCACGACTTCGTTTCAAAATCATGAAATGCAAATGTTTTAGATCAATCCAAAAACCATGTAGATTGTTGTTCAATTGACATTTAGATAATCTTAAACCAGTTAGAAAAATATGCGGATTTTAAAGTCCAATTAATACTTGTACTATTAAAATCAAACCATTTTTAGATTCCCAAGTTCATATGTCAAAATTTCAAAAATCATCCAAAATCCATATAAATCATAATCGTTGTAGAATTCCGAATTTTGACATGAAAACTTCATAAATCATATAGAATTCAAATAATTAGTTCCCGAAACTCTCCGCAAACAAATCATCATCAATTTCAGTAATTCATGTAAAGGTCGGAAATCATAATTAATAAAATTCAAATAAATCATATTCACTAAGAGTTCAAAGTTCAGATATTTAAGATTCAAAAGTCATTCAAAATCCAGATAATCATAGTCATTTTAGATTTCAGAGTTTAGAGATAAAAGCATCAGAAATTATATAAATTCAAATAAATCGAAAGCGGTGGAGACACAACAATATAAAACATTTCTAATAGCTTCCATCTAGCAATTTCATAAAACATTTGGAAAATCAGTTCTAAAACACTCCATAAACGATATAAATCACTTTTAGACAAATAATGTAGGGATTCGAAATCATAAGAATATTTAACATGTATAATGAAATCGAAAACTAATAAAATCTGAGAGTGCTTGGATCTATGTTAACTAGAGATTTACCACCCCAATATAAATAAAACAATAGAGACTAGGCTTCACCCAATAGACTCATGCTACAAACGTATGGCCATAGTCAAGGGTACCACAATGTGTACTTGTCAAGTCCGAAAACGTGAGCTTTCGTACCAGCTTTTTGTTTTTGAAACACTTATTCATATTCGATCAATTACAATTATATGGTTTACATTCGGTGTTAGTGTAAGTTTACCCAATAACTTTTGATAGCTATTAATCCTTATACCATTAGAATAAATTTATTCACGAATATTAAATATGAAATCAAAGTATAAACCACAATATAAAAATTTATACTTTTTATTAATATCAACTTATTACAAGTACATTTCAACTAATTCTTTAATATTCTTTGACCTTACGCTATACGATTTACATCCTATACTATAAATACAGTTGCTATGCATACACATGTCTGAATATAAAAGCATAACACTTAAGATATACCTATTACTCGATCGCTTAGACTTCTAGAAATTTCTTCATTCAACCTTACAGCAGCAGTTATCACGTGTACCAATGAGCTATCTGAGATGGTAAGGTGGTGAGTTATGAAGCCTAATAAGAAATTCGTATGCAAGAACTGATACTATGAAATCTATATGCATAAAATCATTTAATTCCTAGCGGTACACTAAGTGATGTTTTAGGAAGGATACTATAGTCAGCTAGGTAATGAGATGGAGTATGAGAGGTACTTTGAAGTACATGTAGTGTCCCGGTCCTTAGTTCTAACTATAGGGAATAAACAGTTGATGATGAGATAAATAAATAGTATAAAAACCATTAAATAATTCCAGGCAATTTTTCAATCGATAAACAATATATAAAACAATTTATTCAAACAATTTCATAAAGTAATCTCAGTATAAAAATTCAAATAAACAGTACGGTAACACTTCAATACCATGATTCAAAACAATAATTTTAGTGCTTATTAACAATATAAAATTCAGTTTAGTAAAAAAGGTACAGTGGAGACATGCAACACGTAATAGATATCATGTCATAACAATATCCCAAGAAGGGAGAGACAGTAACTGTAAGATATATGGCCCTGTCACAGTGGCATCCGTAGTGTGCATTGATCGGGTGACAACTGGGACGCTGATGATATGATCAGTATCAATAAGCAAATAGTATAGTAACAATAACAGTAACAGTTAGTCAGTCAGCATGATATGGGGCCTAACAGTCTCAAAACAGTTTATAGGCAGTGTAAATACCATTAAAGAAATTAATTTCAATGATAAAACCTTCAGTCAATCCATAAATGCATATTTTTTGGAAATATAAGTAGTTCAAGAATAAAAATTTATAAAATATTCACAGTTCAATATTTAATTTTCAAAATATTCTATTTACATGTAAATAAGTTATAAAAACATGCAAGTAGCTTCATGTACGTAAAATTCAATAACATTAATTTTTAAATATATAATATCAGGTTTTGGTATGCGTATGAAATTTTCACAAAAGGAATAAAATTGAACTTATTAAATCTTCCATTTTTACTATTCAAAGATATCAAAATATAATTCTATAAATTTATTTGAAATTTCAGCGGCATAACGGCTGTTTTTATCCTAACATCCCTGCAGGAAAAACATAATTTATAATTCCAACAACAGTTCACAAAATCCAATCCATTTAATCTCAAAATAGTTTCATAAAAATCATTTTTAATATCAATATGCATTCACAATATCTCTACGTCTTCTATACTTATCCTTCACCTTTTGGTTTTCACCAAAATGAGCGTTAGCACCACGTGACTTATTTCACTCCCAAGCTGCAAAACATCATGTAAATACAATTATTTCATTACATTTCAATTATAAAGAATTCTACCCTCATTAAAATCTATCACATTGCCTATTATAACTACTAAATCGATCTATTTCACACCGATTCTAAAACTACAACTATAACTAAATCAACTCCATTTTCAATTCTGATCACACTGACAGTCTTATATTAATTTATACAGTGTCATGGGACTTAAGACACATTAAATTGAGCACAATTCCTAGGTCTCTTTCACTTGGCCGAAACATACATGCATGGCTACTCAACTTGATTCAACAATTTAAGCTTAATTTCTTGCTTTACTATTGTTCTTCATTTATTCTACAACATCAATATATCAACCAACTTTCGTTACTTTAAAAATCTCTCATCATATGCTACTAACTATCAAAACATTTAATCACAATTCTTAATCATTCACACAATTTCATGACAATATCTCAATCTTGTTTCATCAATATCTCATCATTAATTGTCATAATAATCAATATCAGTTCAATATTCTATGATACTAATTTTTAACCTCTTAAAATTGTTTAACACAATAATTTGACATCTTAATTAACACTAATTCATTGTGATGCAATAATACAACCAACTTATATAATTATTTTACCACGTCCATAATATAAATCCTCACGTCATCATACTCAATCATCTGAATCAATCTCACCATTCATTCATGTTAGCTTTAAATTGACAAGTATTTTGAAATGACAAAACTCAAGTAAGCTTAAGAATGATTTTTCCAAAGTAAATTTGCTTTAAATGAACTCAATGATAGAAAATATTTTAAATAAAGTTTTGGTTTGTGATTTCAATTGAAAAAGTCAGTAAATATTCTTAGAAAAGTGTTAGAAGGTTTTGAACTGACTTAGAATCACAAAAGCCATCAATTTGTATCAATTTGCAGCAAAATAGGTGCAGGAAATTATGAGGGATCGATCCCCCTAGTAAAGGGATCGATCCCTAAGTGGCAGAATACTTGGAAGAGGTCCAGAGAAGGATAGGAAAGCATTCTGGAGAAAAGGGATTGATCCCTCCAGTAAAGGGATCGATCCCTTTACTCGAAACCTGACTACAACGGCTAGTTTTTGAGGGCTTCAATGGGAGAATTTCCATTAAATGCTTCACCAACCATTCCAGTCAGTTGGTGGGATATAAATAGAGGCGTTTATGAAGTTTGGAGGTAGAACAAGCACTCAAAAATCTTTAAGCTTCAAAAGAGAAATTCAAATCTGAAAATTCTTATTGTGTAACTCCATTTGTGAGATTTCTTGTTGTTCTTCACCCATTTATTGAAATTTCTGTTATTTAAAGGGGTGAGCTATCCTTGTAAGGTCTATTATTGTAGAGTGTGGGTAGTCTTACAAGAGGAGAGGCTTAGAAGGTGATTTCCAAGTCCTCAAGAAACATTGTAAGAGGTCTCACCATACCTCGAAGTGGTTTGTAAAGATTCTCAAGGAAGAGTTGAATCAAAACCTTGACAAGAGGATCAAGGAGAGAGGACGTAGGCAAGAGATTGGTCGAACCTCTATAAATTTGTGTTTGCTTCTCTTTCCCTTACTCATTTTACTACACTTATTTCATTGTTGTTTCATTAGTTTTATTTGTGCATTAAGAGTTAGAAAAATAAAAAATAAGTAAAAAAAATTGATTCACCCCCTCTCGGTAGAGCCAACAATTGGTATCAGAGCTTGGACTCAAGAATCGATTAGGAGTAATTTCCTTTGAGTAAAAATGATCTAAATGGCTCAAACTAGTGTAGCTACACCTTTGGTAAGAGAGGGACACTTTACGGTTAGACCATTATTTTTCAATGGTGAAAATTATGCATATTGGAAGACTAGGATGATGTTATTCATTCAAGCTAATGACTATGAAGTGTGGAGAATCATAGTTAAAGGTCCCTTAGTTCCTATTAAGAAAGTGGATGGGGAGGATGTGCCAAAGAAAGAAGATGAATATGACACAAACGATTTTAGAATGGCACAATTGAATGCTAAGGCAATGCACACACCATTTTGTGCATTAGGGCCAAATGAATACAATAGAGTTTCATAATGTGAAAATGCTAAGCAAATTTGGGATAAGCTAGCTGTCACACATGAGGGAACAACACAAGTTAAAGAAACTAAGGTAGGCATGCTCACTCAAGATTATGAATTATTCAAAATGAAGAATGATGAATTTATAAGTGACATGTTTACTAGGTTCACTGACATTATAAATGGTCTTAAAGCCTTAGGAAAAACATACTCTAATGTAGAAATGGTGAAAAAGATACTCAATAGCTTACTTAAATCATGGGAAGCTAAAGTCATTGCTATCGAGGAATCCAAGGATCCTCATACACTCTCATTAGATGAACTTATGAGATCTTTACTTACTTATGAGATGAAAATTAAGAGAAATCAAGATCCCCCAAAGAAAGTTGGAGTAGCTCTAAAATCCACCACAATTGAGGAATCAAAAGATGATCATGATGAAAGTGGTGATGATGAGGATTTAGAAATGGCCATGTTCGTCGAGAGATTCAATAAATTCATGAGAATGAGAGCTAGTGGAAACTCTAGGAGACCCCTTAGGAGAGAATTCAATAGAGGAGAAACTAGTAAGAAAGAAAAGGACCAAATTATTTGTTATGAATGCAAAATTAAATTTGATTGTCCATTTTATAGAAAGCAAAATGAGAAGAAACCAAAGAAGAAGGCAATGGTGGCTACATGGAGTGATAGTGATTGCTCCGATGAAGAGAATGTGGAAGATGAAGTAGCCAACCTTTGTTTTATGGCTTTTGAAAATGAGAAGGTAACATCTAACTCATTAGATACTAATGAATACACTTTCGATGAATTACAAGATGCATTTGATGAGTTAACAAATGAATTTGAATGCATGAATTTGAAATATAAGAAAATGATCTCTAAGTTGAAAAAGGAAAATGAAATGCTTATGAATGTTAAATTAGAATGTGAGAAGAAATTAGAAAATGCTAATCTAGAAATAGAAGAATTAAATAAGAAGAACACTAATTTGCAAAACTCCTTTTCTAGATTTTTCATGGGTCAATAAAAACTTGATCATATGCTAGAGACTCAAAGAGCATTCTTTGATAGAGAAGGGTTAGGCTATAATGCATCAAACAAAGAGACTCATCTAAAAAATTTCCTAAGTAAAGATAGAAAATTTGTTTTGTGCACATTATGTAATAAACTAGGGCATTCCTCACAAGCATGACTCTCTAGGAAGACCATGATTAGAGGAAAAATGGCTGTAAAGATTTGGGTGCCTAAACATGTTTTAAATTCAAGTGATGAGTCCTTAAAAATGAAATGGATCCCTAAAGGATCAAAAATTATTAGTACTAACTCTTAAGGACCCAAGAAAATTTGGGTACCTAAGATGAAAGCTTGATGTGTCTGTATGTAGGAGAAAGAGTATTGCTACAAGGCTAAGTCCAAGGAGCATTGGTACCTTGATAGTGGATGCTTAAGACACATGACGGGTGACAAGAGCCAATTCAAGTTCCTAAAGCATAAAAGTGGTGGAGAAGTCACATTTGGAGACAACTCCAAAGGACAAATTGAAGGAATTGGCTCCATTGGTAACTCTTCCTCAACTATTGAGAATATTTTATATGTTAGAGGCTTAAAACATAATTTGCTTAGTATTACCCAATTGTCTGATAAAGGATTTAAAGTTGTGTTTGATGATTTGTGTTGCAATGTTGTTAATGCTAAAACTAATCAAATTGTTTTTATTGGACATAGACAAGGAAATATTTATATTGTTAATTTAAATGAGGTTAATAGTAAAAATGTATGTTTTATGGCCACTAGAGAAAATGAACCTTGGTTATGGCATAGAAGACTAGGCCATGCTAGCATGCATGTTTTGTCTAAGTTAGCCAAAAGAGACCTAGTAGTAGGATTACCTAAGCTTCAGTTTGAAAATGATAAAGTTTATGAGGCATGTGTAAGAGGAAAACACAAAAGAATTTCGTTTAAACCTAAGAAATGTGTTACAACATCTAGATCACTTCAACTCCTCCACCTAGATCTATTTGGACCAACTAGAACCACTAGCTTAGGAGGAAAACACTATGTTTTGTCATAGTTGATGATTACGCTAGGTTCACTTGGGT
Organism: Heritiera littoralis; assembly: GCA_031772115.1. Classification (NCBI taxonomy): domain Eukaryota; kingdom Viridiplantae; phylum Streptophyta; class Magnoliopsida; order Malvales; family Malvaceae; genus Heritiera; species Heritiera littoralis. The sequence goes on along the minus strand of JAPDPK010000006.1, from coordinate 8,659,761 downwards.
ATTCTTTTTAAGTGTTAAAAATGAAGCCTTAGATAAATTCATTATTTTCTCAAAACTTGTTCAAAATGAAAAAGGTTACTCTATTACTAGTATTAGGAGTGACCATGGAAAAGAATTTGAAAATCTTGGTTTTGATACATTTTGCAATGAAAGTGGTATAAGCCATAATTTTTCAGCTCCTAGAACTCCTCAACAAAATGAGGTGGTTGAAAGGAGAAATAGAACCTTAGAAGAAATGGCTAGAACCATGCTTTGTGAAAATAACTTACCTAAATATTTTTGGGTTGAAGCAATAAATACTGCTTGCTATGTTATAAATAGAGCTATGGTAAGGCCTATTTTAAAGAAAACTCTTTATGAGCTTTATAAAGGAAAAAGGCCTAACATAAGCTATTTTCACCCATTTGGATGTAAATGTTTTGTTTTGAACAATGGTAAGGATAACCTAGGAAAATTTGATGCAAAGAGTGATGAAGGTATTTTTCTTGGTTATTCTTTAAATTCTAAGGCTTATAGAGTTTTCAATAAAAGAACATTTGTAGTAGAAGAGTCAATACATGTAATCTTTGATGAATCAAATATTTCTAGTAGAACCAATCTTGATGATGAAGTAGAAATCTTTGATCAACCTATAGTTGATCCATCCCAAGATAAGGATATTAGGGAACAATTAGAAGATCTTAATATTAACAAAAATAAGGAGTTCATGGAACAAGAAATAATTAAGAAAGAATCTAGGTGTCCTAGAGAACTTGGATATGTGAAGGATAATGATATTGTTAGAGATCCAAACATTGGAGTTAGAACTATGTCAACCTATAGAAACATATGTCAACATGTAGCCTTTGTGTCACAATTTGAGCCAAAGAATGTGGATGAGGTCTTGAAAGATGAAAATTGGATTATGGCCATGCAAGAGGAATTAAATCAATTTGAGAGAAGCAAAATGTGGACATTAGTGGAAAGACCTAAAGATTATCCCATCATTGGAACCAAATGGATATTCAAGAATAAGATGGATGAAAATAGCATTATTGTTGGAAACAAGGCTAGGTTAGTGGCTCAAAGATATAGACAAGAAGAAGGGATAGACTATGATGAAACCTATGCTCCGGTAGCTAAATTAGAAGCCATTAGGATGCTACTTGCTTTTGCATGCTATAAGGATTTTAAGTTATATCAAATGGATGTAAAAAGTGCTTTCTTAAATGGTTATATAAATGAAGAGGTTTATGTTGAGCAACCTCTCGGTTTTGAAAATCCAGAGTTTCCTAACCATGTTTTCAAACTATCAAAAGCTTTATATGGATTAAAACAAGCTCCTAGAGCTTGGTATGAAAGACTTTCAAAGTTTTTAATTGAAAAAGGTTTTACAAGAGGAAAGGTAGACACAACTTTTTTTATTCAATCTAAGGGTAATGACTTATTAATAGTTCAAATTTATGTAGATGATATCATTTTTGGATCTACAAATGAGTCATTGTGTAAGGACTTCTCAAAGTTAATGCAAGGTGAATTTGAAATAAGTATGATGGGAGAGTTAACCTTTTTTCTAGGACTTCAAGTTAAACAATGCAAAGAAGGTATTTTCATAAATCAAGCCAAGTACACTAAAGATTTGCTCAAAAGATTTGGAATGGATGAGTCTAAACCTTACTCTACACTAATGAGCACAAATATCAAGCTTGATAAGGATGAAGGAGGAAAGTTGTAGACACTAAACTATATAGGTCTATGATTGGTTCATTGCTATATTTAACTGCTAGTAGACCCGATATAATGTTTAGTATATGCTTGTGTGCTAGATTTCAGTCATCTTCTAGAGAGTCACACATACAAGCAGTAAAAAGAATCCTTAGATACCTTAAAGACACTTCTTCCTTAGGACTTTGGTATCCTAAAGATTCTCCACTTGATCTCCATGCTTATTCCGATGCGGATTTTGGCGGATGCAAAGTGGATAGGAAAAGCACATCGGGAACATGTCAATTCTTAGGAAGTAGGCTTATTTCATGGTTCTCTAAGAAACAAAATAACGTAGCTCAATCCACAACCGAGGCTTCTTCCTAAAGTTAAACATACTGCTCAAAAACGCAAAACCCGTGCTTCTTCTTCCTCCTCCTCCATACCAACCACCTTTAATCGATGCTTTTTCCATGCCAATGAGAAAACAAAATTTCTAGCGAACTTTGCAAATATGCCTATTAAGCATTGGCGTCCAATTGATTTCGATTTCCTCGAATCAATTAATTTTCCTTACTTGGCTAAGTTTAATGAATATCATTGGACTGAGTTCCTCAAAATCAATACTCCGGTTCCTCCAAACATCATTCGCGCCTTCTTTTCCAATGTCGAACTCATCTATGACCCAAATGATGAATGTAAGGTTGTTGGAATTCGATCCTATGCCATGGGCAAAAATATTGAAATGACCAAGCAATCCCTTTTTCTTGCCTTTCGACTTCCTGACGACGGTTCTATATATGAAAATGTCGACATCCCCTTAGTGTTTCCCGTTACCAATAATCGTGCAAGTGACCTTCCTGTCTTCGCACGACTCCTCCATATCATCATTTCCTGGAATCTCTGACCCCTTGGCACCAGATATTCTCACCTTCGAAAACTTGATCATTTTTGGCTCCATCATATTCACTCATCCGATGGCAATCAACGAGACCTCCTACACTTTATCCTTCATGATTGGGTGAAGATTGTTAGTGGCAAGGTACACACCATTGTCTTCCCTCAGCCTCTCGCCTTTTACTTACTCTCTGAAGGCGTTGACTGTTCATGTGAGGTCGATGTACTTTCGGATCCCAGCACCACAATCAATCTCGCCACTCTCCATAACCTTGGGTGGTATCAACGTCAACGGGGCGACACACTCGAATGGGTCAAGAGTCATGGACCGCATGCATCTCCCGAACATGCCCCGGAAGCAGTCGGAGAAGAAAGAGCAGACGTAGACGAAGCACCTGTAGCAACCACCTTTTCTGCCCCTTCCGGCTCCACGTCAGCCTCTCTCGACTAGATCATGCATATGCTTCAAAATTTCCAGCATGACGTGGGTCAGTGGCTTGATCAAATCGAGGCAAACCAAGCTGCCTTGTTCGATGAAATTCAGGATGTCCGCATGCAACAAGAAGATTTCATTGAGCAATATCACTAGACCTTTCCAAGGCATTGATCCTTCTCTTTGTGGCATGCGTCTCTTCTAGCTAGTTATGACCTTCTAGTTGTTTCTTGAGACTTTTTCTAGTGTGTTTGTGCTATCTTAGTTTTATGTTAATGACTATGACTTGTTCTGACATTATTTTTGCTTTAATGACATTGGTTTGCTCTTTGTTTCTCTTTATATCATTGCCAATACTCATGCTTATTCTGCTTATTATTGGTATCAAATTGTTGCTTTAAACTGACTTATACCACTAACCATTTCTCCATGTTATTTATTTCTCTTATTGAGGGGGAGTATCTTTACATCTTCGTTCCGCTTTTGATTACTTTGCTATGACAAAAAGGGGGAGAATTAATGTGGTAAACTTATATTAAATTGAGGGGGAGCAAATATTGAGGGGAAGCAATGTTTTTCAAAAATTTAAGTAACCTCAATCTTCAAACATATAAGCAAATTTACCTTAAGTTTTGTCATATCAAAAAGGGAGAGATTGTTAGCTTTAAATTGACAAGTATTTTGAAATGACAAAACTCAAGTAAGCTTAAGAATGATTTTTTCCAAAGTAAATTTGCTTTAAATGAACTCAATGATAGAAAATATTTTAAACAAAGTTTTGGTTTGTGATTTCAATTTTAAAAGTCTGTAAATATTCTTAGAAAAGTGTTAGAAGGTTTTGAACTGACTTAGAATCACAAAAGCCATCACTTTGTATCAATTTGCAGCAAAATAGGTGCAGGAAATTATGAGGGATCGATCCCCCCAGTAAAGGGATCGATCCCTAAGTGGCAGAATACTTGGAAGAGGTCCAGAGAAGGATAGGAAAGCATTCTGGAGAAAAGGGATCGATCTCTCCAGTAAAGGGATCGATCCTTTTGCTCGAAACCTGACTCCAACAGCTAGTTTTTGAGGGTTTCAATGGGAGGATTTGTATTAAATGCTTCACCAACCATTCCAGTCAGTTGGTGGGATATAAATAGAGGCATTTATGAAGTTTGGAGGTATATTAAGCACTAAAAAATCTTTAAGCTTCAAAAAAGAAATTCAAATATGAAAATTCTTATTGTGTAACTCCATTTGTGAGATTTCTTGTTGTTCTTCACCCATTCACTGAAATTTCTGTTATTCAAAGGGGTGAGCTATCCTTGTAAGGTCTGTTATCGTAGAGTGTGGGTAGTCTTACAAGGGGAGAGGCTAGAAGGTGATTTCCAAGTCATCAAGAAACACTGTAAGAGGTCTCACCACACCTCGAAATGTTTTGTAAAGAATCTCAAGGAAGAGCTAAATCAAAACCTTGACAAGAGGATCAAGGAGAGAGGACGTAGGCAAGAGATTGGCCGAACCTCTATAAATTTGTGTTTGCTTCTCTTTCCCTTACTCATTTTACTGCAGTTATTTCATTGTTGTTTCATTAGTTTTATTTGTTCATTAAGAGTTAGAAAAATAAAAAATAAGTAAAAAAGACCGATTCACCCCCCTCTCGGTAGAGCCAACAATTCATAAGCCATAAGTTTCATTTGGTCACATACTCAAAACAACTTCGAATTTCAATCTTTCAATCTCAAATTTATCAAACTAACATGGTATAGATCTATGACCATTTTATATAAATATCTTACCTAGCGTCAATGCTAGTGTTTTAATCTTTCTCAAGCTCTGTTAAGCTCCAATCATCACTTGGATATCTCTACAATCTCCAAATCATATACACTTAGAAAATTCCATGAATTATTCAACAATTTATTAAATAAATAACAATATAATAAAACTAAATTTCTTTACCCTTCTTCTTTTTTGTCTTCTTCTTCCTTTCTTTTTTTTTGTTCTGTCCTTTTTTCTTCCTCTACTAGCTACCGGTGAGAAAGTGTGGACGGCTCCAATGAGAAGCGACGGCGGTGACGACGATAGTAGCAGGACAGCGACACGAGAGCTTCCTCCTCCCTTCTTTCCTTTTCTTCCTTTCTTTTCTCCCTCCCTCTTCAATGCCAACCAGCCCTTCCTCCAGATCTGCTTTTACCGGTGACCATGGTGGCGATGGTGGTGTGAATCGGACTGCGCCGTCTACTTTCCCTTTCCTCTTCCTTCTCTTTTCTTTCCTTTCCGTCACTGCCGACAAGAGATTTCAACACTGACAACTTCCTTTCCTTTCCCTCATCTTTTCGGCGTCGATTTCTCTCTCTCCCTCCTCGATTGGCAACCTTTTCCCTAGAGTTCTCTGTTTATATATAGAAGAGAAGAGAAAGGGGATTGAGTTTGGTATCCCGATTCCCTTCTCTCTTTTCTCTTTATTATTATTATTATTATTATTATTATTATTATTATTATTATTATTATTATTATTATTATTATTATTATTATTATTATTAACACTATATAAATATACTTTATATGAACAATTTCATATATATATATATGTATATTCTTGACATATATATATATATAATATATTATATACATATATATTTTTATATATTTAAAATTTATATTTACAATATAACTAATATATATTAAAAACACATGTACATATATAATTTACATATTATCTTAAAACATCTATTTATTCATTTTATTTTATAGATATATATATATATTTATATACTTTAATTTAAAATAATATTTATTACTTATATATATATATACACTTATATATTTGTATAAATATGTAAAATATATATATATATATATAATATATATTATATATATACATACACATTTTTATTTCATTAAATTTTTGATTCCTTAATACAAAAATAACTTTTTATTTATTAGTTCTCCAATTTATCAATAGATCAAATACCATAATTCAAATATTTCGATCTTATAATAAATTTATTTATTTATTTATTCTGACTTTATCTATTAACATTAGAAGTTGAATTTATAGAATCTCTAATTCCAAAAATGGAAGAATTCTCGTTTATCACAGTACTAACTAGGTAACACCTGTGGGAGATAGATGATTGGGCTAGAGTCAATAGCAATCAGAACGAAACGGAAAGCATGTACCTGTAAGTAGCTACGAGGCAAACAGTCTCAACACATTTCACAAAATATTTCATAATGTTTACAGAGATCAATTTAGTAAAATATAACTGAAATTTAGTTTCTAAAATATTAAAATCATAAAATCTTTACACTTGAAATATAAAAATCCCTCAAAGATTCTCAATCCAATAATAAATGTTTAAAATATTTTATTTGCACATCACAAAGACATAAAAACATAAATAAATCATAAAACATACAAAAATTATTAAAAATCTCTTCAAAATCTAATTTACAAATTTATTATGCATTATGATATTTACGAACTTTAATTTCCCAACATATAATCATATCGTCCTTTTTACGCATAAAAATTATTCCAAGTGATGTTTTTTGAAATATAAGTTCATTTAAGAAAATTTCGGTAACATAACGGTACTTTCTATCCTAATCTTCTTGCACGAAAATGCAGTTTATAACCAAAATTCCAATTCTCATTTGCAAATCAAACCATCAATTCAATCTCATAAAAATCATATTTCATCAAAACATGCAACATAGTATCCCTATGCCTTCCATATATATATATATATATATATATATATATATATATATAGCCCTTACCTCTTAAACGCTCGCTGTCCTGCTCGTTAGTACCAATAGCATCTTCTGACCTCAGAGCTGCAATTTACCATACAAACTAAATAAATTCTCCATACTTCACTTAAAAGAATATTTAACTCATCAAATGCCAGTACATTGTTTGTTGCAGCTCTAAATTTAGTCTAATTTCTACTGGTGCTAAAACTGCAACTAGAGTTAAACGCCTCCGTTTTCGATTTTGATCATGCCTATAGTCTCATATTAATTTATACATTATTCTAGAACCTAAAACACATTGAAATAAGCATGATTTCTTCCTCCCTTTCTCTTGGCCGAATAGGTTCTTCCTTCCTACATATTGTATTTCTTCAATTTAAGCTTCATTTCTTGTTTCAAACTAATTCTACTGAATTTCTACATCATTTCCTAATCAAACAACATCATGTTCATGTACAAGAGGTGGTGGCTGAAACCCTCGATGGATGAATTTCATGGTTTTAATTTGATTTAAGCTTAAATATATACTTAAACACAAAAAACACAAGATAAAGAATTAAGAAACCATGAAAATCACAATTTTTCTCTCACTTTTCTTCATGATCAGATCTGATTTGGCATGATCCACCATGATTTTGGCCACCTTAGTACTTGATTTTGGTTTCAAAAGATAGAGCACCGAATTCTGGACAGGGTTGGTGAAAACAATTTTTGGTTTCAGTGTCTTTTTCTAAGGTTTTTAAGCACTTATTCTCTCTTCTTAAGCTTTGGTTATGGAGGAATAAGCTTGAGGAAGAAGATGGCTGGCCAAGACATATAGAAATATGTAGAAAATTCTAATTTTAAAATATCTCTATGTGAAATTACTAAAATGCCCTTATACTTAATGAAATATTCCATTTTTGCCCTTAACATTTCACTTAATTGAAAACAGTCTATCCAATTTTCAAAATATTTTATTTAATCATGAAACACCTCTATTTAACTTGATCTAATCATTGGTGGAGCTTTTGTTGAGGTTCGGTTGCTTATTTGGGTGAAATTACCGAAATACCCCTAACAGTAAAATTGCGCAAATTTCTACTATTTCATATGATTTATTCTATCAGTCCACATGGCCTAAAACCTTATTTCATGAAAATTTCTTCACCACTGATAATTGATCAAAAGTCATCTAAATTTGACCATAATTACGAAAATTTCGACGGCCTATGGACTTAATCGTCATTTTCAAACTTGTTGCATGTTTTGAATGAAGGAATTTCAAGGTGAAAATTTCTCCTATCTTCGCATTCCACTCCAAATATCATGGTTTTAAAGTTTCACCATAATCTGGACTATAGAAGTCCATTGGGGCCCATTTAGCAATTCCTTTCTATAAGTCCAATTATTCCATTTTCTTGGTAATTCATCCTTTATCTTTTCATTTCCATAACCTTTAACTTATGAAATTTATTGGAAAAATGTGATCCTCATAGGGGTGCTTCTTGTTTACCATCGTGGTGAACAACATCATGGACGGACAATAACCCAGGTTGAAGGTTTTTGGGTTGTAGCAATTATGGGGTATAATTCGTTTATGGGTTTTTATTCAATAGCTATTTTGTGTATGGCTTTTATATTTATGGGATTTTTTTTTTAAAAATTTTTTGTAGTACAATGGGGCTTGTGGATATTTTAAGTGGTAGATCTTCTAGAGCATTTGAGAATTGTTATTATTGGTTTGTTGAGGAGGGTATGAAGAATGGAACAACATTTGGAATTATGTTGAAATAATAACAACACCTATAGTGATGGCAATGGGCAGTGGAAGTGGATTTCTCTGTTTTTGTCTATAGTTATTGTGATGTTGTTGCTGGGAAAGAAATAAATCCAAACTAAATTGCATTGATAGGAAGAATGTAGCTAAGGGTTTTGATGATGTTATGATGTTTTACTTGTGAGGCTTTAGAGTTTTAGTCATGAATTCAAACTATTGAAGCTTTAGAGTTTTAGTCATGAATTCAAACTATTAAGGCTTTAGAGTTTAACTATATTATGGTTTTTACAATGTACTTTTTTTAAGTTGGTTATCTGTCTACATGACCAACACGAATTGTGTGTCCTCACTTTTGTAGAAAGGATAGAATGAGAAATGAAGACATTCATAAGAAGATTATGTGATACCTATTGAGCACAAGATGTGTGAAAGTCATTTACGTTGGTTTAAACACATACGACGTAGATTCATAGATGCTTTAGTTAAGAGAGTGAAGGCTATGAATGATGAAAAAAGGGTTTAAGGCTAGAGAAAGATCAAAAAAGACTTAGAAGGAGATTATTCGAAAAGATATGGAGGCATTAGAGTTTGAGAAACACATTGCCTTAGACAGGAATTTGTGGAGGAGGAGAATTCATATGGATGACTTAACGTGAGTTCAGATATTGGTTCATGTAGTCTACACTAATCTATTGAGATAAAGGCTTTGATAATGATGATAACATGTAGAGTTTTTAGACTTCACAAATGAAATTAATAATGTGATACATATTCTTTAGGGTATATTAAAAAATAAAGACAAAAACAAATTAAAAAAAAGTAAAGACACATGTGATAGTTAATTCTAATTGGAGTTAAATTTTTTTACTATCAATGTATCAAATATGTTTATTAAAAGCTAAATTATTTGATACACTATTAATGGAATTTCAAACTCTACAAACAAAATTAACAAGATGACAAATACTTATTAAGATTTATTAAAAAAAATTAATAAAAAATGTGTGACAATTTTTTAATTCTATTTATAAAGTTAAAAATTTTACCTATGAATATATGAAATGCGAACTTTTTACACGAGAAATTAATTTGCTTTTGTAAATTGAAAGAAAAAAAGAATAAACTAAAAAATCATCGGCCATTTAGCGGCTCATCTATATTTGATCATGGATCGAGCCAGGCTTAAGTCATATAATAATGACTTATGTACAAGCTCAAGCCCAGTTCAGCTCACAAATTAGGGCTTGACCTTTAGTCCAAGCCCTTTTTTTTTTAATGCAAGCCTGATCTCGGCCATGCCCGACTCGAATATTATTTTATTTTTTTTTGTATTTTAATTTTTGTTTATTTGTTTTTTTATTAATCGATAATTTTTATTTTTTGTTTATTCCCTTTAAAATTTAAATTGATTTGTCAAAATTTGCATGTCAATTTCCATATTAGATGCATATAATCATATTTATTAATCAATAATGTTTTATATGCATATAATTACATTATACTTAATAAATATATTAGAAAAAACTTTTAATTAATAATTATGTTCGAACTGGGCTCAGGCTTTGAAAAGTTAAGTCCAAGCTCAGTTTGATTTTTTATTGGGCCTAAAACTTCTTTCTAAAATTATTAATTACGTTAGATATTTTTATCCAAACCCAAAATATTGAGTAGGATTTCAAATTTAGACGGGTAGCCCGTAGCCCGATCTTTGAGCAAGTATAAGCTCATCTAAAATATGTTTTGCATGTAACCAAAACAATCTGCATTACAGGCCAATCAACCAACTTAATTGACAAAAAGAAAGGAAGGGGGCAATCCTCAAAGCACTTAACGCAGCATGAAAGATATTCACAAAGCCAGTCCAATCAATTGCTAAACATCATTTTGAAGAATAATCAAGGGTAAGTTCGTCCAACTTTATTACGTGACTTAATCTAAACGGTCCTTACAAGTCAACCTTTTACAATTGACTATAGTAAAACAAGAACTCACCTATTTAAGTTTCAATTTTTGAATTTATGTCAAATTTAAATGCTCCAATGTCCAAACCTAAACCAATTGGAAAACAAAAATAAAAAATAAATTTATAATTTATGATATATAAATCATGTGCTTTTCTGATTCTTTATCAACTCTTTACTTCAAAACCTCAACAAACTGCTGTTTCTATCCAAAAAATTCTTCAGATCCAGTTAAGAGTTTTCTCGAAAACTCTAACCTAAAAATTTCAGTTTCTTATTCCAATTTAGCTTCGGAAGAGATCATAATCAAACCAAACAAGTGATTTTCGATTATCTATCTCTGTTATTTGTTCTCTTTGCTTTGTTTTCTACTCCATTTTTTTATAAATCAATCCAATAACTGTTCTTTTGTCATTTATCGTACTAATATGTCTTTTGATGTGGTGCCAAAAAAATGTTGTTTGATGTTTATTTAGATTTGTATTGTTTACACCATGTAGTTTGATTATTTACCAATATTATTAACGCAAGGTGCTATTGGTTTGTTACAGTATGGTTTGGTGATCGTTATGAATAATGTCTTCGAGTTTTGTTTATTTAGAATTATTGTTGATTATATTCAAAAATCAGTGATTTGAGAGATTTATCAGGATCCGACTTCACTGTCAAAATTGCAAAATAGATTAATTAATATTTTAAAATTTAAATTTTTTATGTTATGTTTAGTATGATAACTTATTAAGCCTTAAATATTGTCTTTATTTAAGTCTATATTTAATTTTGATTTGACAGCTTAAATGTTTTGGTTTAATTTATCAGGAGAATTTAGGTAGCTAATTTTGATAACTTATTAGGCCTTAAATTTTGTCTATATTTAAGTTTATATTCAATTTAGATTCAACGGCTTTAGTGTTTTGGTTTATTTTATCAAGAGAATTTATGTAGCTAAAATTTTGAAACTTTATATTCCAGTTGTTACACTTATAGTGAAGCTTTATATGTTAAGATTTTAGGGCTTAATTATATGCTTTTCCATTGTTTCTTAAATTCTTTACTTGTTAGGTTCCTTATATATCCATGTATCTAAACTTATCTATGAGCATTTCTTAAGCACTAAAACGTATAATCATCACATAAATAGGTCATTATGGATTATAACAAAACGACTTGTATAAGTTGCGTAAGAATTTATTCTTGAATAAATTTGGTATTCTTACTCCTAAACTTTTATATCAAATAGAGATCCTGTTTGGTTTCTAGAATTCCTTTTAGTTGGGGGAAGTTATTTATATGTTGCTCTCTCAAGCATATGGTAGCATATTGATAATTTTGGGAGATGCCAAATCTTATATTGGTTGTATGGGTTTGTTATAGATATCTTACCATCTCTTATGTGATGTTTTTTTGTATTTATTGCTACTAGTTACAATCATGGCTGGACTTGTAGCTGACAAATCACAGTATGATGCTTGTCAATATGACAACAAAATGAATGAGTTGTAAGTTTTAGAGTTCACCTCCGATTTTTATGTTATTAATTCTTAGTCATGTGTTAATAATGCCAGATTTTTTATTTCTTTTAGCTCATGATTGTAGGCTTTCTGATGATGGAAAAGTGTTCTTCACTACTTATGATAAGGTTTATGAAAGCTTTGATAAAATGGGTTTGAAAGAAAACCTTTTAAGAGGTATTTACGCTTATGGTAATCTTTATTCTTTTCTAATCATTTGGCCTTTCTATTATTTAACAAAATATAAAGCTAATGCTTAATTAGGGTCCAAATTTATGTCATAACTCTTCCACGCAGGGTTTGAGAAGCCATCTGTAATTCAACAAAGGAGAATTGTGCCCTTTTGCAAAGGTCTAGATGTAATTAAGCAAGCATAGTTAGGTACTGGTAAAATAGCAACATTCTGCTCAGGTATCTTGCAACAGTTGGATTAAGATTTAGTACAATGTCAAGCTTTGATTTTTGCTCCGACTAGAGAGCTTGCACAACAGATTAAGAAAGTCATGCGTGCTCTAGGTGATTATTTGGGTGTAAAGGTTCATGCATGTGTTGGTGGAACTAGTGTTTGGGAGGATCAATAGATCATTACTGCTGGCATTCACGTTTTTGTTGGTACTCTTGGTCGTGTTTTTGACATGCTTCGAAGGCAGTCCCTTCATGCAGATTCTATTAGTATGTTTATCTTGGATAAGGCTGATGAAATGCTCTCTCGAGGTTTTATAGATCAGGTTAGTATCTTGCCTTCAATAGTAGTAATGGTTGAGCATAATGGTTAAGTGCTACATTTGTTCACAAGAGTTTCTTATTGTAATGGTTATGTGCCACATTTGTTCACAGGAGTTTCTTGTTGTAATGATGATGATCATGACAATTATAATACTTTACCAATAAACTATTGCTATATTCTTGATAATCAATACAAGATGGAAAGCATTTATTTTAAAATGAAGAGGATGAAATCAGGAGACTATAACCTTCTGAATTAGAAGACATGGTGAGTTTTGGTGGTGATAGTAGTTTAATATATTGTTGAAAATGATTATTATATTAATTTGATGATGATTAATCTATATCAATACATTTTTGCAAGAACATATCTAGGCTTTTGGTAATTGATTTAGCAAGTGAAACCCAGTTGATAGTATGTGTGCTTAAATGTCTATGGGATACTTTATAGCTTAGGAAGATGTTGAATCTCTTTTGGTGATCTTCCTTGGGTTACAAATCTTGGAAATGAGGTCAGGATGTTTCAAACAGTAGTCAGTCATAAACTTTTCTCTTTTCTTGAATGAATATGAAGATGTGGTATAATGTGTGATTAAGTTGTATATGCTTCTACGTATGCCTTCTGGAATTTTTGGTAGGTTTTATGTTAGGATTCTTAATTTGTATATGGTAATATTTTATAAGGCTTTGAGATTCAATTTCCCTTATGTTTGAGAATCATTCAACTTATCACTGTAATCTCTTAATATTTTGCTTCTAAAAGTAAGCATGTCCATTTTACTTGGCAGTTTCGATAACTGCACGTGTATAAAATGTCTATCTCTTTGCTTCTAGATGGCCTTTACTTCTAACCCTATAAGTTAAATTATATATTAAAATAACTTTCGTGATTGATTAACCCTAATGTCTTCTTTTCTTAGATGGCTTAATAGCCAAATAAGCCCTCAACCTTTAGCCCAAAATGGAATTCAGCCCTCAACGTTTTATTGCATGAAATTCAGTCCATAAACTTTTATTTCAATGGAAATAAATCCTTAACCTTTTACAATTATGTAATTAAGTCAAAATCTGTTAAATGACATTAACTGTCGTTAGTTTTGCATACGTGGCAGCTGACGTGGATAGCTTAGTTAGCTGCCACGTGGCATGCCACGTATGCAAAACTAACAGCAGTTAGTTCACTTAACAGATTTGGTCTATTTCCACTAAAATAAAAGTTTATGGACTGAATTTCATGCAATAAAACGTTGATGGCTGAATTTCATTTTGGACTAAAGGTTGAAGGCTTATTTGGCTATTAAGCCTTCTTAGATTTATGATATCTTCCAACAACTCCCTAAGAAAATTTAGGTTGTTGTATTTTTTGCAACAATGCCACCTGAGGCTCTTGAGATTACATGGAAGTTTATGAACAAACCAATCAGAATTCTTGTAAAGCATGATGAGCTCACCCTGGAAAGCATTATGTTAATGTTGACAAAGAGGAGTGGAAGCTTGACACACTTTGTGATCTCTATGAAACTTTGGCCATCACTCAAAGTGTGATCTTTGTTAACACCAGATGCAAAGTTGATTGGCTTACAAACTAAATGCGAGCCGAGATCACACAGTCTCTGCCACCTATGGAGACATGGACTAGAACAGTAGAAACATTATCATGCGTGAGTTTCGTTCAGGATCTTCTCGTGTGCTAATCACCACGGATCTCTTAGCTTGAGGGTTTGATGTCCAGTAGGTTTCCTAGTTATTAACTATGATTTGCCAACCAACCTGTCACATTCTGAAATATAGTTTTCCATACCATTTTACGTCTTACTTACTGTTAGTTCGGTTGTCTGCAGTGCCTTCACTAATAATTTAATTTAAAATTTATATTTATTTTCATAGTTAATCCCAGGAGCTATTTCTTTTCATTCATTGTAAACAAATATATACAAACCACCAATTTTTTAAGAATATATTTTCAGTCCGATTGGCATCCCATGTCTAGGTACATATAACAAAAGTATTGTACATATAAGTCCGAACATATAAACATAAGTCTGTATACCTCTATGGATATATCAACTCTGCCTGAAGGATACCAAAAGTAATATACTTCTCTCGCTTGTAGCTGAGAGATCATTGAAAATAATCTGGACAGAGAAGGAGGGGGGGTGAACTAATGCCCAGTAAGAGAATTGTATACAAGAACTGATACTATGTATCCTATATGCAAAATCAAATTCAACCTTTTATATAAAAGCATGGAGTATTTAAATTAAGCACGATGTAAGGAAACGATACTATAATCAGTTAGATAATTAGGCTAAGTACGGAAGGATGCTTTGGAGCACCTCACGTGTTCTGACATCTAGATCCGACTATAGGGATTTCTTTTGGAGTTCAGCAATTTCACTAAATATGCATAATGCAGTAAATAGTAATAAACAATCTTTAACACTAATTTCATTTATTCAAATAAACTATGTAAATCATTTCTCCGTACACAGTGTACAAATCAGTTTCGGTAGCAAAAACATAACTTGGAAAGCATATTCAATAAATATAATCGATTTAAATTCAAAATCTATATCACATATACATATTTTCTGAGAGTGCCTGAGATGTCTGGGAATTTGCCACCCCAGATAAAATAATGGAGACAAGGCATCACCCAATAGACCCACGTAGGGGGGACATATGGCCATAGTCTAAGGTTGGCCATAGATGAACACGAGCCAGATGTCATATGGGGACATTGAATGATGGGATCAGGATCACTCAGCTACAGTAACAGTGATAGTAGAGGTGCATATGCTTTAAGCAGCTATGGGGCCAACAGTCTCAAAACAGTAGATAAAACAGTTTATAGTAGTTTACGGAGATAACTTCAATAGTATAAATCCTCAGTCCATAAATGTATATTTTGGAAAAATAAGCAGTTCAAGAAATAAAAATTCATAAAATATTCACAGTTCAACATTTAGTTCTAAAAATGTTCCATTTATCTGTAACCAAGTTATAAAAACATACTAGTACCCTTACATACGTAAAATTCAATATGATGAATTTTTAAATATATAATTTCGATATTCGGTAAAAAAATGCAATTTCAATGAAAATGATAAAATTAGCTTAATAAATATTTCATTTCTAATATTTAAAGATACCAAAATATAATTCTATAATTTTAATAGAATTTTCGGCAATATGACGGCTGTTTTTATCATAACCTTCTTGCAATAAAACACAGTTTATAATACCAGCAACAGTTCCCATTTCAAAACCAATTTTCAACATTCCAAATTCAAGGGAGGCACATATTTTAAAAACATGCACCATAGTATCTCTACTTCTTTTACACTCATCCTTTATCTCTTAATTCGCTGTGTTTTTGCTCGTCAGCACTAGTATCCTTATCTGACTTTCGAGTTGCAAAACACCGCACAAACACTATTAAATCACCACTTTTCAATTATAAAGAATTATTAACTCTCCATAAGCTATCACATTGCATATAGTCACTTCCATTTCAATCTTTTTTACACTGGTGCTAACACGACAGCTTTAGTTAAACAACTTCGATTTTAGTTCCGATTTTGCCTGCAGTCTCCTATTAATTTCTACATTATTTTAAACCTTAAATACATTAAATTGAACACAATTTTCTCCTGTAACGACCCTTTATACTGAAAATACGAACCAAATTTTTTTTTTCACTTGGTTTGGCTATACATAGTGTTACTAATCAATTCTTAAGCTAACTTTATATTAGCTAAGTTAATATCTTTTAATTACCTTAGGTCCTGGTCAAATTCTCTCACTAAGCATGCATTTACAATTTCGAATCATTCTACTTAACTAAATATATCTCCACCTACGTTGCATACATTGTTATAACTATAAGTATATTCTATACTTCCTTTAATTACATCTCTATACTATAAAAGTACTAAAATTATAAGTCTGAATATAAAAGGGAAAACTGTACATCACATACCTTCAAGCGTAGTACAAAAGGCTCGAAGGACTTGCTTATACCCCGCGTACAAAGCATCTACTGCAATTAATCTGGAAGGTGGAGAGAGGGGTGAGCTTTTTGGAAAGCCCAGTAAGAAATATATATATAGAAAACTGATACCAAATTTCTATATGCAATTTTTCAAAGTATTTACTAAAGCTCAAATACCATATTTCATACTAATCGGAAAATCAAATCATACATATCTAATGCATTAGAAAACATTTCATTTAAATCTGAAACATAAACATCTGTATTCTGAATGTCATTCGAATTACGGGTGCTTATCACATTCCGTTACAACACGGATCGTCAAATCAAATTCTCATTAGTTTCAGAATCTAAAATCATATGTTCGGAAATGATATACAAAGATAAGCACGGAAAATCATATACATACTAAGCTTGAGACATTTGACGACTCATAAATTATCCTGCAATTCAGATATTCCCATGAGGGAAAATGCAGTTCAGAAAGACTTATGGCCATAGTCCAAGAGGGGGTCCGCAGTGAGCACTGATCAGGTGTCAACTGGGCCTGCTGTGGACTGGATCAAGGTCACACAGTATCAGAAAATAAATATCTATTGTGGAATGGATCAAGGTCACACAATAGTCAGAATGGATATCTACTGAGGACTGGATCAAGGTCATACATTAGTCAGAAAGTACTACAATGACTTATCTAGTCATGTCTCAAAACGTTTTATACATATCTTTTTCAGAATCCGAAATAGTATTTTTGAGCTTTAGGAAAGTTCATAACAAAAGTCATATATCTTTCTTTCAAAACATATAATGATACATACTCATCATTTCTTCAACACAATAACATAGGTTGATAAATTTTCTTGAGATAAACATCTCAGCTGAAATTCTTATAAATAAATCAAGGTCATAAAATATAGCCGTTTTCAAAATAAATATGCCGGATAAATGGTCATTTTCAAATGCCTACTTAAATCAAGCTTAAATCATAAACCATTATTTTCATAAAAATTATGGCAGCATAACAGCTTATATTTTCATAAAACCTCCTGCAAGAAAATACAGTTTATATATAACCACAATGCAGTTGATTTTAAATTGATTTCAGTATCCCTACGTTCCTATACATATCTCTTACCTCATGAATCACACGGCACTTTCCAAAATCAGTCTAGTAGCGCAGAACGATTAAGTGAGCACATACTTGCTTAAGTCTTTTCTACCGCTCGTTCGTTTCCGAGCTGCATAAAATTATTTCCTTCAAACATAAATCATTTGAAACCACTATAAATCCATCATTTAAATCATTCTTTTAAAATCATAAACCTATCAAACAATTTCTTTGCTTACTTAAATTTGATAAAAATTTCAGTAGCCTAACATTTAAGGAGATGGGATCTCCTACAAGTTCAAAACAGCAATATTCCAATATATCCCAATCCAGTTCATATGCATAATTTCACGATCTCGTCACCAACAATCTTAATTTATAATCATTATTAAACTTATTTAAACATAATTATTACATATACCACAATAGGTTAACTTGCCTAATAGGGCACTATTGTCACGTATGGTCCTAAACACATTACTTCCATGTACATCTACATCTCATAAATTATACTTGCCTAATACTTTTACCAAGTATGATTAAATCAAATGTTTGCACGGTTAACAAAATATAGCGTTTTTCATTTCAAGCACCCATTCCAACACTTTGGCCGAAAGCTACGGTGCTCCTCCAAACGATGAATTTCACTACAAAACCACATTGCATACTTAATTTTGTATAATAGGTGTAATTGAAAAACACTTAGCACATCTACACTTTGCTCATGCTTACCGCGCTAAGAAGGTATATTAACTAGGTGTACCCTTCCTATGGTTTTAATATGGATCAACTACATTGGTTATATAACCATTCACAGTTCACTAACATATCACAAAATTACACCGAAATCACGTCATTTTCACTATGCCCTTCATTAGGGCCTAATGTACATTTATGTCATATAATTCAGTTTTAATGTCATTTAACATCTTAATCATGCTTAATTACATGAATTACACCTTATATATAAAAATCACTATCAATTCAAGCATGATTACACCAAGAACACCAAGTGACCGAATGCTCATTAACTCGATAAATTCAAATAAAATTTCATTTTTCTTCAAATCATTCTCAAACAATTAAAACATATTCCATATATATTTATCTTAATATTTGAAGTATACTTACACTTCAAATACTATGGAACCAACTTAATGTTACTTTCACACATTGCATTTAAACCTAATTTTTCTTCAATTAAACCTCCAATCACTTCAATTTCACTAACTAAACTTCCAATTAACTTCAGTTAACACCAATTATTAAAATTAAAGCTTAATTCCTAAAATTCCCAATTTCACCTAAAGGGGAAAAATTCAATTCTTGGCAAATCTATGCCACCCAATGAAATTGAAGCTACAATTAACTTCTATTTATATCAATTTATAGTAATTTAACTTCAATTTGATGTAATTTAACTCAATTATACAAAACCCCCAATTTTAACAAAAAAGGAAAATCCCATTTCTATCAATTCTTGATAATTTCAAGCAACCCATTGAAATTGAAGTTATAATTAGCTTTTAATATCTTCAATTAACTAAAATTTAACTTTAATTTCATGAGAATTTAACTCAACCAAAAATCCCCAAATTTATCAAGTTGGGCGAAATCCCTATGTCTCCATTCTTGAACAATTTCTTCCAATTAAAACCATAGAAACACTTAGAATCAATCCTTAAACAACATATTAAGAGATCAAAACAAGCAACCAAACAATTCTTTACAAATCTACTAACAATCGCATCTTACCCATTTTCTTCATTTTAGGTACTCTCTCTAAAAAAAACTGCATGAAACGACTTGACAAGTAGATGGGGAGGCCGAATATGGCATGGGAATTGTTCAACTATCTCCAATTTTTCCATCTTCCTCATGAATTTCGAGTTTGGCATGGAGAAAGGAGGTGAAATCGTGAAGAACCAAGACGGAAGAGAGGCTCACGATTTTGGCTGCCAAAGAGAAAGGTTTTTCACATTTCCAACAAGCCAAATTTGGCTTTCTTATAAACACTTCCCATGAATTACAAAAATGCCATTAATGAACACTATTTGGCACATGTTTTATTCATTTAGTCTTTTTTTTTCCTAAACCCAAGTAAGATAACTCAAATTTATGAAATTACAAAGTAGAATATTTATTTAAGATATTTTTTTCTCGTATTAAATCGAGACTTTAAGTGTTAAATTACGATTTTACCCTTTTTTTTTCCAATCGAGCACAATTTCGAAAGATAAGCGAAATCTAATTTCAATTATATTAACATGACTTATCTTAGGATAAATATAATCAATTTATGATGATTCAAGTATATCTCGATGCGTGTGCACTTTCGCGGTCGTACGAAGGTTTCCTTTTTGCACCAATATCGATAATTCACTATTTTATTTGAATACGAATATGTTCAATATTTATGAGAATAAGGGTTCTCACATCTCCTCTCCTTCACCATGGCTGAATGCTCCTAAGCTCCTTACTCATGTATTTTCTTCAATTCCAACACAAATTCATGTTTCTTTATATTTTGACACTATTTCTACATTATTTCCCAATTAAATTATACCATTTTCATGCACATGGGAGCTTGGTTGAAACCTAAGGAAGTGTTCTTCCTAGTTCCAAGTTGATTCAAGCTTAAACAATCATCTAAACATGATAAACACCTAGTAGAAATCATGAAAACCACGAAAAATCCAACATTTCCTCACCTTTCTCCGTTGGCCGAACACTTCAAGGACCCTTACCCCTCTATTTTGGATGCTTTAGATAATGATTTTGATATAGGAAGATAGAGCAAGTTGAGGAGAACAACTTTGGTGAAGGAAAATTTTGGTTTCATTAAGTTTTAGGTATGGTTTCCTAAGCTTTCTCTCTCTTCACAAGGTTTGTCTTTGGAGGAAAAATGAAGCTACTGGTTGCTGCTGAAAATGATGAAGAAAATGATGGAATTATCCTTAAAAATCCATATTTTAATGCATAAATTACCATTTGCCCTTACTCTTAAGTAATCTTTCAATTTTGCCCTTTTCGGTTTGACTTTGGTTTAAACAATCAATCTAACCTTCAAAATATGTTATTTCATCATGAAATATATCTATTTAACTTGCTTTAACTCTTGGTTGAGCTTTTGTTGAAGTTTGACTGATCGTTTGGGTGAAATTACTAAAATACCCCTAACCGTCAAATCGCATAAATTTCTATTTTTACGTAGGTTTAATTCCATCAGTCCACATGGTCTAGAACCTTATTTTATGAGAAATTTTCCATCACTGATAGTGGGTCCAAATTCAACTTGGTTTGACTGTTATTTACGAAAATTTTATCGACCTATAGACTCAATCGTCATTTTTTCAATTTATTTGCACGCTTCTAAAAAATGCACAAACAAACCAGTTTAGGGTTCATTTTCTTACCTTATCCATATTTAGTTCCAAATATTGTGTTCACCAAGTTTCACTTGTTCCGGGACACCAGAAATCTTGTGGGGCTCACCATCTGTTATCCTTTATTCTTGCAAGGTATAGGTCATTTAGATAATTATATTATATCTATAAATGTGTATGAATGGTAGATGTATGAATATCACATTTCTCCCCATCTTAGGAAATTTGGTCCTCCAAATTTGATCGGACCAATCAAAAGAATAACTCTAGATACTTTTCTTTCATTAGGCTCTCTAGCTCTCAAGTAACCTCTTCTACTGAATGATACTGCCAGGGAACCTTCACCAAAGGTATTGTCTTAGACCGTAGCACCTTTTCCTTCTGATCCAAAATTCGTACCGATTTCTCCACATAGCTCATATCCTCTCTTATCAACAAAGGTTTATACCAGATAACATGTGACGGATCTGGATGATATCTCCGCAGAATAAATACATGGAAGACGTTATGGACACCGGATAGCTCTAATGCTAATGCCAACCGATAACCATGTCTCCCACTCGATCTAAGATCTGGAACGGTCCGATGTAACGAAGACTCAACTTTCCTCTCTTTCAGAATCTCATTATACCTTTCGATGGTGAAACTTTTAAAAAGACTAAATCTCCCACAGAAAATTCCAAAGGTCAGCGTCTGACATCCGTATAACTCTTTTGCAGAGTCTGAGTAGTTTTCAATCTATCACAAATAATCCGTATATCCTCGAAAACATGTTCAACAAGATCAGGAGCCAGTATTTTCTTATCACCCACTTCCTCCCAAGAAATAGGAGAACGACATCTTCTACCATAAAGAGCCTCATAAAATGCCATGTCGATGCTGGAATGATAACTATTATTGTAAGCAAATTCTGCCAATGGTAAATGATCGTCCCAAGAGCCTTTAAAATCAAGTGCACAAGCTTTTAACATATCCTTGAGCGTCTGGATAGTGCGCTCAAACTGACCGTCAGTCTGCAGATGAAAGCTATGCTAAAGTTCAGTCGAGATCCCATAGTATCCTGAAAATGCTCCAAAAAATGAGAAGTGAATCGAGAACCTCTATCCGATGTAATGCTCACTAGAGCTCCATGCAACCTGACAATCTCCCTTAAATACAAGTCGGCTAAGGCACTCAAAGAATCAATGGATTTAATAGCCAAGAAGTAGGCTAATTTTGTCACTCTATCAACAATCACCCACATCACATCATGATTCCTCCTGGTCCTTGGCAAACCCATGATGAAATCCATGGTGATGTGCTCCCATTTTGTCACAACCCGAAGGCTGTGACGTATACTTAACAATCACACTTGTACTGTTTCCCAAATTTAAGAACTAAAATTTTCTTTTCACTTTTAGGTTTATATTCGATGTTAGTGTCACTGCTAAACAATTTCTCAATTTGATTTAACTTTACCTTACCATTTAAGTAGTTAACATCTAAAGCAAATCACTTTCTCGATAATTTAATTCAGTATTAAATTGGCAAAAGAAAAAAGATTGAAAACCTCCCCCTTATATGTAGTCAATTTCCCCAGTAAATCCTGCAAAATACACAACTACTCCCAACAACACAACTCAATTCTAGAATCAACAATTTATATCCTCATACATTACACACAATCCAAAAATCATCAATTAACATGTTCACATTCCATAAAATTCCTAGTTATCAAAGCACAAATATATCTTAGATTGCACTCGATAATCATACTAATCCATAATAATCTAGAGCGATCCTAAGTTACATCCCAAAATATTTTCAGTAAGCATGTACTGTGTACTTAAAAATGTCCATACATGATAACCAAAATGATATACAAGTCTTGTATACCTTAAAAGAAACCAAAAACAGCACATGGAGGACTTAGAAGACTACCGCTAATAGATACCATCCCCGAGGCCTCGCACATGAACTCTGAGCGTGAAGTCTAGCTCGTATGATCTGCAAGATTATTATGAAGGGTGAGCAAACCACAGCTCAGTAAGTAGTTTAAGTAAATGCATGTTAGACTCATGTCGCTCTACATGCAAGTGTATGAAAAAGTAGTAACCGAAATGACGTGTATGCATGGTATTATGTCATGATACCAATGATCTAATATGAACTTTAATCAGAACACTTTCGCTATGCACTTCATTTTAAAACACTTTCACAATGCATTTTATTTAATTCACTTTCATTATGCAATGCGATTAAATCAAAACATTATGCACTTCGATAAATCAATTACTATGCACTTTGATAAATCAATCACTAAGCAATTTAATATATCAATCAGTTCACAAAACAATAATGAATAAGCGTATAGCTTTGATTCACTAAAAACAGTTTCAAAACCGATCACTTAATCACTTTAGGCGTAAGCCTCAGTTCACTAAAAACTATTTCAAATTGATCACTTTTCACTTTAAGCATAAGCCTTAATTTTATTGAAAAGCGATATCAATACGATCACTTGTCAATTTTTAGGCAAAAGCCTCAAATCACTGAAAATGATATCAATACGATCGCTAGTCACGTTTAGGCAAAAGCCTCATATCACTGAAAACGATATCATGTAAGATCCGATTCTACACTACTGTAGAGTCTAATTTCATAAAAGTGATAATGGAAATTAAATAAATAAAGAGTATTGATTTCCATTTAGTTGAAAAGCTCCTTATCATAAGATAAGAATGGAGCAATTTCGATGAAATAATATTTGGGCGAGAATGTTGTTTAGCTCGCCGATGCGCGAGCAGAGTTGGTTGTTCGCCAATGGGCGAGTAGTTTGCCAATGGTGATAGCGAGTTGAATAGTAGTAAGGGCGAATAGGTGAGTTCGCCATTTCTCTTGAGTAGATGATCGCCCGAATGGGCAAGGACATGTAATCGCCCATATAGATGAGTGAGTTATATGATAGTAAGTGGGGCGAGCTGTGGTTTCTGGTTGACTAGACGAAATGGAACTGGAATCAGCACATGACCAATTAGCAGCCAAAATTGACTTGTAAGTCATACGGTTGAAGAGAATTAATGGAGAAGAGGTTGAAGCCAGTAAGGAATTTACCTGATTGGTTGAGAAACAAAACAAAGTCAACAGAAGCAGAAAAAGGTGTGTGAAAGGGAAACTTCCACGCCACTTTGAGCTACAGTTTTCTTCATGCCTTAAATGCATGAAAGACGTGAACAATGATGAAAGAAACAGGATAAGGGACAGGCGGAAGCTTTGGATTGGTTTAGCATGGCTATATAAGAGGAAATGCTGGAGGAAAACTGAGTTAGCCAATTCCATCTTCTTCACGAAAAACCACTCCACTGCAAGTTATCCTCTGTTTCTTCCATTTCTCTGCCATGTTCGATCTACTAAACTCCAACCTTAAGTTGGTTAAATACATAAACCAGCTTGCAAACCTTTCTTTCTTAGCTTGATGAGCTGAAGGAATAAGCGAAAGAAAGGCCAACATGAGACAGGAAGCAATCTGTTCTGGAAGTGAAGTTGGTTGAGGTGAGTTTCATATTTCTGAGGTTTTCTTGATGCTCAATGATAGATTTCTATGTTTTATGAAGTAATAAACATAGATACAGATTTGTTTTTAGTTAGATCTTTGGAGAATATGAAAACAAGAAAAATAATGGAATAAGTGACGACAATGGCGATTACAGTGATCGCCCATGTTGAAAAGTAAGTAATCGCCAATGAGGCGAGTAGAAGATAAGGAACTCGCCAATGTAAAGTGTGTGTCAAAGGGCGAGAACGCCCAACTCTAGTGAAGTGAATTAATGGGCGAGCTCAAAGGCATAAGGCATTGGGCGAATAGGATTGTGGGCGAACTCCCACAATTAAGCCAATGTAGGCCTCGTGAGTTGAATGTTGGGCGAGCTCACAAACCTACGGTAAGTAATGGCGGGCGAGCTACCATGTGGAAGCCATTTGTTGAATGGCGAGCTCGTCTGGGCGAGCTAGTTGGAGCTCTATTGGGCGAGTAGTCATTTGATTTATTTCAATCTCGCCAAGTGATATGAAACGAAAATATTAATAGAATTTATAAATTATTTGCAGCCGGGAATTTTGGACTCGGTGAATGCGATTTGGAAGGCGAGAAGGAAGCAAAGCTTCGTTGAACCAGGTAAGGGAGATGTGTGTGAAGTGATGCATGTCCTGTGGAGTAAATTTTATGAAAACATTAAGTTAAGTGTTTTGTTTTCTGACATGCATTGTTTGAGGAAGTTATTTGATAATTATTTTGATTCGGGCGAGCTAAAAGCCGACCCCTATGCTGTTTTTTGGATGAATTGGTTAAAGGCGGGCGAGCCCTTTTGTGTTTGTTTTGGGGCGAATAACTCCGATTTTAAAAGAAATTCGGGCGAACCACTGATGGGCGAACCCTTTTTAATGTGTTTGGGCGGGCGGCCCTTGTTTTAAATATAAGGCGGGCGAACCGCTATCAACGAGACATACTTCTGTTTTGAAAAGCTAAGTGCCGGGCGAATACTAATTCACCGTCTTGTCGAGTTAGTCAGGGGCGAGCCGTGAAGGGCTAGCTGACTCTGGTGAACGGTTTTAACGTGTAATTTCCTAAACGAAAAATAAGCTATTTTAATATCTCGAAAATAGAAAATATAACCCTTTTGGGCGAGTTGACTAATGGGCGAGCCACTGAGGGCGAGCCAGTTTTCCTTTTCGATTTAAAGGGCAAAGTTGGGCGGGCGAACACATGCTCTCCGCCATGGGCGAGCTGCCATGGGTAAGCCATAACGGGCGAGCTGACCATGGGCGGGCAGGTTTTAAAAGTTGAGAATTTTGGAAAGTTTTCAAAGTGTTTTGTAAACAGAAAACCTAAAACCTTTTCGGGAATTAAATCATTTGAGTAAATGATAATGTAGGTGAGATAAGCCCTTAAAGGTTTTCATGAGATATAAAAGTTATTTTTGAAACTTTAGGCCCTGAGTTCATGCGTTACTATTGCGTGACCTACCTGGGGCGGTGGCTAGGTCAATGGACCAACGAGTGCACCTCAGGGCGTCACAGGGCTGATGGACCCACCAAGTCATTAGCGGTCTCGAGGTCACTTGGCAAGTGGACCCGAGGACCACTATAGATTATGGCCATAGATCTGAGATAGCCGTGAGGGGCGATGGCCTACGGGTGCACCCCAAAAGCGGCAGATTCCGTTCTCGTAAGGGGGAGGGGGAACGATGATAGCATGATTTATTTGTTGCCTAGTCTCAACTTACCAATTTCTGTTTACTGTGAGGATTTGTTGAAATCTTATATAGTGTTTACTACATTTTAAAGTAAACTGTTTAGCCAGTGATTTGAATGGTGTTTTAAGAGAGTTGTTTACTATATATCCACTGTCTTTTCTACTGGGTTATTGTTAAGAAAAGAATAAATGCGTTGTGATATATAGTTTTGCTTTATTTAAAGCAGCATATGTTTCCTTTACTGAGCGTATGAATCGCTCACCCCTTTGTTTTAACTCCACAGATAAGAAGTACACAAAGTTGAGAGAATTAGCTCTCAAATGGGTATAGCTATGCTTAAAGCACTGAGGCATGACACGTTAAATGTGACAGGTACAGTCTCTTCTCTTTTACATTTCAGACATATGTATACAGTACTACCTTAGTGAAATAAAGATTAATAGGGGATGTTAGATGTAAGGAATAATGAAAAGAAATTTCATATTCTGTATTTGATAAATAAATATTATTATTTATCACTATCATGGTAGAATGTTATTGGCATCGCAGACAGCCCAACCGGTAAAGTTGTATAGAAATACGTGAAAAATGTGGTAACGGGATGTTACATATCAACACAATCGCTAGTCACTTTTAGGTAAAAGCCTCAAATCACTGAAAACGATATGAAATAGATATCTAATAAAGTTTTGGTAAAGACCCCATTCACTGATATAGTCACGACATCTATCCTAGCTAGCAATGGAGGAAGTGTCGTAATCAAGAAACTCGTGTAGCATGTAGGTCCTTTAGGATTCTAGAGGTGGCTTCCACAGTCCAATAGGTATCCGTGTAGCACATAGGTAACTTAGGATTCTAGAGGTGGCTCCCACGATCTAAACGATATCCGTGTAGTACGTAGGTCCTTTAGGATTCTAGAGGTGGCTCCCACAATACAATATCTATGGCCATAGAATACTCCAGTTTTGCTGATCAGTCAAGAGCTGGAACTTGTCTGCTGGTTTTCCAGACAAGCCTAATAATGCCTAGAGCACGAGACTTGTAAGGCGCAGATACTAATACTGAAAGTCTAGAGCACAGAGCTCAATAGACGAGTAATGGAACCTAGAGCGAAGCTCAATGGGCTCGAAGTGACCTAAAGGTCAATGGGTTTGCCTGAAATCGAAAACAGATCTAAAAACATATTTCTCGTGTAGCACTTAGCTTCCACAGATCTCAAAACACTTATTAAACCAATTCTGAATATCAAATATGCGAAAATTTCGATTTACTATCAGTTCAAAAACAAGACTTTGCAATTTAAGAATAATGCAATGTCGTCATAAAACTTATACATCAATTAGCTTAAATCAAAACATTTTATACATGAATCGTGTATGCATCAACGATATGCCACTGCATACTTTGCATGGTTATCTCGTATAATAAATGCATGCCATGCACTAGTACACTTAGCTTTTGCATACATGACATCAAGGTTTATACACATCAATTAACACATGCACACTTCATTTCACTAAACAAGCAAGCTTGGCTGGTCACAACACACAAGGCAGAAAAACAAGGTTTCAATCCAGCCCAAGCAATGTCCAAGATCACATTTCAATAGTAACTTCAATCTTACCTTTGCTTACCTCAGTTGCCCAAATTAATAGCATCACATCGCTTAATTGAAGAATGAATTCTAAATATTAACAAAACTTAAATCATTTCTACGAGATGGTGCTAACAACCTTTACTTAACCCAGTTACCTGGATACTTAGCAATCTTCTTCTCTGATCGTCCAAACCAAAAAAATCAAGCTCTAATACCGCTCCAATTCACTACAACAAATTCGTTTTCTGTATCAATAACTTATCCTCGTTAAACTAAATCACGTATTAAGTATATACCTTAAAACCACAGTTATTTAAGTCATCTCCATGCTAAGAATTTATTTTTCATTAGCCTACAATCTCTTTACGTGTGTGTATTTATATATATATATATATATATATATACACACATATCAACTTTGACCAAATGTATAATTTCTTTTATCTTCCTTAAATAATTCCAAATTGATAATCAAGATAAATCTAAAGTATATCATCCTCAATATTTATAATTCCTCATCAATCAAATAATGCTTTTATATATATTTAAATTCATCCACAAAGAGCATTACCTTCTCGATTTAAGCTCCTTGTGCTTGTCTTCTTTTCTTTCAAAGACTCTTAGATCACACCCGTTTATTGCCCCTTTGTTCAACCGAGAGAGTGCACTCTACTGCTTTTGTCTTTGGCCGAAAGTGTTGCTTCAAATAGCGGCCTAGAAGCTATAGTTGCTTTAATCTGGAACTAGCAGCCTACTACTACATTATTTCTAACCCGAGGCAACCCTTAGTTCATGCTGAGCTTCTTCACTCCAACAACAACCGTTTACAGGTTTGGTTTGCCTTCTCTTTCTCTTACGATTTTTATTATGATCTCGATCAGGCCTTTTTTTTTTTTACACCTAAACAGCCCCGATCATCAACACTGAAACTAAGACTAATGTCCCTTGATCAACCCCCACAAGATCAGTCTAAAACTCCAACCGAAGTAGCCTTCATGTTCACTACTTTTCTTTTCCCCTTATGCACCGCTGATCACCCGAGAAACATCTTCAATGTGCTCTGTTTTAAGCATAAAAAATGCAACTCCTTAGCTTCACATCCCTTACTTCCAGTCTCCTTCCTCGCATGAAGCTTCAACGCCTGAATTGCTTTGGTTTAGCCTCACCAACAGCTACGGTTTCTCCCTCATTACTCTACTACCTTTTTCTTGCTTTGCCGAGAGATATGCTCCCTGTTTCGAAGGCTGTTCTGCTTCAGTCACAGCCCTTAAGCACACAACGCCACTTCTTCCCTTTTCTCTTTTCCTCTCCAAAGACTTATAGTTTTCTTTCTTTTATTGTATTCTTTTTCCTACCATTTCTCTTGTTTAGTTTCAGCCTCACCAAATCATCACTTTCATAGCTTTATTTCACCTTTACACATTGCTAAATACAGCCGAAACTACCGTGCTACTGACCTCTCCCTTGGCTTTGCTTCAGCTAATCACAACCACCAAAAAGCCATATTTCTCAGCCCCTTAAGGCCACGCCTAATCTGCCTAGTAGCAACTCCTAACAGCGCCTAAGCGTCTGTCTTCCTCAACAGCTACAGTTTCTATTTTTCTTCTCTCCCCTGCACTTTCTTGTTCTCAATCTCGCTTCACTCTCTTCCTCCTCTCACGTTCTCTTTCTCTTGCTACAACAGTGCCCCCATAGACCTTTCTCTCTTTGACTGCAGCTTGCTCGATCTTCCTCTCCCTTGTCTCTTTCACGTTTCCCTTCTCTTTTCTCTTTTTTTTTTTTGGTTTTGGGTTTCAGTAGAGGCAAAGCCTCTGCCTTTCTTTTTAACGTGGGAGCAGGTGGGGGAAAATCGGGTGGCTTCCTTTGGAAGCCAATCCTGGTTTTTTCCTCATTTTTTTTATTTCCTATTTAATATATATTTCTTATATATTATATATTATATATGTGTTTATTATTTTCTTATATATATATATATGATATATGTGTATATATTTTTCACCCCTAATATATGTTTAATAATAGTATATGTATGTTACTCTTTCTTTATTTCAAATTTATATATATATATATATATATATATATACACACACACACACACACACACATTGACACCAATGTATATCACATTCAATATAGTACACTTGTATCCATTGTTTAGTTTAATAAATATATTTATTAGTTTGTTCTTTTAATTATATAATCACTTACAACATATGCACTTAGGTTTTGTAGTGCATTTATATATCAACTAACATGTTTATTAATGTAAAATTTATTTATTTATTTTCTTTATTAAATTATGAACTTATTTATAAATCCAATATATGTATATTAATCATTTGTTGTTAAATACTTTAAATTAGAATATCTGTTTTCATTTCTTGAAATAGTAAGAATTTCAGATTACATTTCGATACTTAGCTTATTTAGTGTCTTTTACTTATTTTACTAATTCAATAAGGAAAATTCGTGGTTTTCACATTCTCCCCTCCTTAGAAAATTTGGTCCTTCAAATTTGATTAGGGTACTCTTAAAACTAGTGAGGTTGCTTTTCCTTATCATATTTTCACACATCAAGTCATTTCACACGAGATTTCCTAAAGTCTCCAATCTTCATTTAAGATCCACTTGCTATAAAATGTTGTGTTCCATTTCGACTCTACTAATGGGGAGTTTCAAGAGCCTTGTGGTTTTTGAACTCACATAGTTCAAGACCATAGGTCTCAAATTATTGAACTTCCAAAATCCATTTAGTTTCAACATAGCTTATTTCAAAAGTCACATTATTTCCGAAATCCTTGTACTTTCAAAGTTATATACATTCTATATCACATGGTTTTCTGAAGTCCATACACTTTTCAAAATATACAGGATCCAACGCATTTTTTTTTCAAATCTTTCTTTGTTGGCAATTCTTGGCCATATGGTTTACCATTCCACACTTAAAACAAGCACCTGTATTCGAGTAGCAAGGCTTAGCCCCATGATACTTACCACAACATGGGCAAGGCTTAGATCCCAATGCAGTTGAAAACTCAAAACTCTTAAGTTAAGGCATTACAACTTTCTGCCTCCTTCTTAGGCCTTATCCTAATTTCTCTTCTTAACTCCTTATCCTTACTTTTTGCTAGCCGCAACCTTAGCTCATGGCAAGTGGTAAACCCTGCAGCTATTATGGATTTGATGCTCACTAAGAATGCCTAATCTCTCAAAATTCAAAATTCAAAATTCTATATATGGTTCAAAATCATAATTTCAAATTCAAACAATCTCAAAAACTAAGGTGGAATCATGCTTTCGATCAAATCATATACTTTATGCAAACGGTTTCGTTGGCATAAAGCCTTAAGTTTGGATGGCTTCACAAAAAAAAACCCTTAAATTAAGCTCATGTACAGCTCGAGTTCCTGACCATTGCATGACCTATCTTAGACCAACTATGCCGTCATTCCACTATCGTTTCTATCAACCACAACTTTATTCCTTATTCATAAGTCTTTATAGGTATACTGCATTAATCTCCAACCACACAGTCTATTGTGCTTTTACTAATATCACTTCAATACGTTCAGAACAGGACATATAAGTACTTATCGCTTCATTACTTGTCAAATCATTTCATAAATGGATTTGGCAAGGAGAAGGTTGTAATTTTCCCATAGCAGACTTCACTAGTGCGATGGGTGGCTAACGAGTCCATACCTAAAATGACATCAGAGTTATACATATGTAATAATATCAGTTCTACTATTAGGTCTCTATCTCCCACCTTTACTTTACATTGATGATAAACATATTCAGTCATCTATCATTCTTTAAAAAGAGTACCAATATATAACAGATAACCTAAAGGTTTTGACTCTACATGCAACTTACTGGCAAATGCAAGTAAGATGAATGAATGAGTTGAGCCTGGATCAATAAGTACATATGCTTTTAGGTCACAGATAGTGAGCTTACCCTTGATAATCGAACTAGAAGCATCAATTGCCTCCTGATCGAGTGCGAACACTTTACCTTGAGCCACTGGTCTTTTGCCTTTATCCTAGGCCTTCTCTTGTTACGACACTATCAATCTATCTGCCTGTTTCTCTGTGGCCTTAATCTGAGGACAATCTCTAAACTTGTGACCAATCTTGCCACATTTGAAGCAAGCCCTAGTAATTCTATAGCAAGGCCTGCCGCCATGATCTCTACCGTAGGTGGCATACGATTGAGAAGTATTGGTAGGTGTAGTGGCTACGACTCTAGTAGTGGTGGTAGCTGTAGCTGTAAGCCTAGCAACCTGTGGTCAAGACATAACAATTCTCTGTCTCTTACTTTGCCCATAATACTTACTCTGTTCAGACTTCCTTTTCTCACTTCGGTTATCTGTGGACTGTTTAGCTTTGGGTGGCCTTCTAGCCTCAAACTCTGCCTGGGTAGTCTCTAGTTCTTGCTCTATAGTCTGAGCCTTTCTAACTACCGCTGCATACTCGGTGAGTTCAGATAGGGTGACCCTGCCTCAGATATTAGGTCTTAATCCTGAAGCAAACTTCTCTGCCTTCTTTTTATTGTTATCGGCATAATTTGTATCATACTTAACCAAGACAGTGAATCGAGTCTTATACTCATCTACTCTCATCAATCCTTGAGTAAGTTCAAGAAATTCTTTCTTCTTCTGTCGCCTAGCAGCTTTGGAGATATAATAATTCATAAAAGCTTTCACAAATCTCTCCCATGTAATTTTCGGATCCTTAGCCAACAAGAATGGTTCATGAGTCTTCTACCATATTTGTGCCTCGCCCTCATCATATACACAACTAAGGAAACTCTTTCAGTAGTAATGCACCCCATATACTTGAAAAGGAACCATATGTTCTCTATCCATTCTTCGGCCTTTGCTGGATCCTTCTCCCCCTTAAACTGTGGTGGATTCATCTTCTGGAATTTTCGGAGGAGTGTCATGTTTCTATCTACTGGATTTCCAACCTCAGACGTGGCTGGTTGAAGCATCGCTACGTGAGGTGCAACTAGCAGAGGTATAGTCTAAGGTACTACAGGAGGGGGCGAAGGTGGTGTCTGTTGCGATGGTAGTGGAGGTGGTGGCACTAGAGGTGCAGGAGGTGGTGCTACAGCCTGATGTGCACTAGTTGGTTGGCCACCAATTGTTGTAATAAGGTTGTCATGACCTCATGACTTTGTTCTATTCTGGCCATCCTTGCCTCTATACTATTTGGTGGAGGACGTGTTGGGTGGGTGGAGAAGGAGGTACGGTAGGTGGAGTCAAAGGCATAATTAGCTGTCTCCCAACCGACCCCCTAGGCCTTCCTCTAAATCCAGTCCTCATTGTATTTCAACATAGAGAAATCTTGTACTAAGAGCAGATCAATCTTAGTATAAGTTGGTAATGAAAAGTTACATGCAGACATTCACAGTACATGGGATGCAACACTGATAACAATCTCATGACACTGATGCAACACTGATAACAATCTCATGACACTGACACGTACTAGACAAACCTTGCTCTGATACAATTAAGGCCTAATAGTTAGCATGTCTTAACACTTGCAAGAGGTCAAGGGTTCGAGACATACAAAATGCGCTCAAGGTGTTAAATGTCCTGGGAGGTACTCCAGGCACCTTGGGAGAAAGCTGTGAGGGTGGCGATCGCCCAAAGCGGACAATACGTTGAGTGAGTGGGCGACTGCCTACCTCACAGGTCAAGGCAAACTTGGGGTGAGATCGCCTAGGGGATGCCAGTCGACTACAGATAAACGAGCTAGGCCTTGACACATTTCCATATCAGTATCAGTAGAGGTCGAAGTAGTCCAACGAGCTTTTGATGCTCTACCTTTACCTACTGACAGGTGAGACATCTTGCAACGAACTCAACGATGTCTTGTTTCATATTGGGCCACCAGTACACCTTATAAAGATTGTGATACATTTTATTACTCTCTGGATGTAAAGTGTACCTCATGAAGTACGCCTCTGTCAAAATCAGCTCTTTCAATTACTTGTCCTCGGGAATACATATCTGTCCTCTGAACCTCAAAATACCATTTATGCCAATCCCACACTCTGATTGAATTCCAAATTGTATCTGACTGGCAACATCAATATAGAAAGCATCCTACCTTTGATCATTTCTAATCCTATCCATCAAGCCCGGCTCAATCTGGAAGCTAGCTAAGCAACCATACATTTTAAAAGGGTCACATCCAGATTGAGGCTCGCAAACTATCCCAAGAGATCGTACTCCCGAACCATCATATAAGATATCATACCCAGGTGCTTTCGGCTCAAAGAATCAGCCACCACATTTGCTTTCCTTAGGTGGTACAATATCTCGTAGTCATAGTCTTTAAGTAGCTCCATCCATCTACACTGCCTCATATTTAATCTTCGTTGCGTGAACAAATACTTGAGACTTTTGTGATCAGTATATACTTAGAATTTCTCACCATATAGATAATGTTACCATATCTTCAGAGCAAACACCATAGCATAAACTCCAAGTCATGAGTAGGATAATTCCTCTTATGGTCTTTCAACTGACAAGAAGCATATGCGACTACCTTCTCTTTCTTCATTAGCACACACCCTAAACCAAGTGATAAGGCATCACTGTACACTGAAAATGCTCTTGGCCCGCTAGGAATGGTAAGGACTGATGCTATGGTCAATCTTTTCTTTAACTCTTGAGAGTTGCGCTCACAAGCATCAGTCCATTCGAACTTAACATCCTTACATGTGAGGTGCATCAAAGGAGCAGCCAATCTCGAGAATCCCTCAACGAACCTCCAATAATATCTGGCTAGTCCCAGAAAACTCCGAATCTCTGTTACTGTCTTCAGTCTCTCCCACTGTATGATTGCTTTAATCTTAAATGGATCAATTGACACCCCATCTTTAGAGACCACATGTCCCAAAAGAGTAATCTAATCTAGCTAGAATTCACACTTACTCAGTTTGGCATACAGCGTCCTATCTTTAAGGGTCTGTAAGACAATATAAAGATGTTACGCATGCTCCTCTCGAGATTTGGAATATACCAGAATGTCATCAATGAACACAATAACAAATTTATCCAAAAAAGGCTTGAATACCTCATTCATTAGATTCATGAAAGCTGCAGGGGCATTAGTAAGCTCGAATGGCATAACTAAGAATTCATAATGACTATATCGGGTTCGGAAAGCAGTTTTTAGAACATCCAACTCTCTGATTTTCAACTGATGATATCTCAACCTTAAGTCAATCTTAGAGAATACTTGAGCACCCTTGAGCCGATCAAATAGATCATTTATCCTAGACAGAGGGTATTTATTCTTGATCGTGATCTTATTAAGCAACTGATAGTTAATGCACAGTCGTAGGCTATTATCCTTCTTTCAGACAAACAGGATTGGCGCACCCCAAGAAGAAACATTGGGTCGAATAAATCCCTTATCCAACAACTCCTAGAGCTGCTTCTTAAGCTCATCGAGCTCCACCAGTGCCATTTGTAGGGAGGCTTAGATATAGGTTCAGTGCCGGGTATCAAATCGATAATAAATTCTATCCTTCGATCGGAGGAAGACCCGGTAATTCATCCAGAAACACATTTGGAAAATCGCTGACAATAGGAATCTCATGTAACTCTGGACGTCTCTTTTCTATATCCTCCACATAGGCAATAAATCCTTCAATCACAACATTCGAAAAGTTTAGTTTCGATAACATTTCAACATAAATTTATAATTCATTACTATCTAGAAAGCTTTACAGTATACTTTCTAGGAGAAAAAAAGGTTACATACTTAATGTAACAATCTAAACTAACATGGCTTGTAGCTAACCAATCCATTCCTAAGATAGCATCAAAATCATACATATTCAGAATTATTAGGTCAGCTACTGTTTTCGTTACTCCTATCTTTAGTTTACAGTTACGATATACTACATCTATCATCGAGATTCCCTAAAGGGTGTATTTATCTATAACGCATACCTTAAAAGCTTCGGCTCTATTTGTAATTTAGTAGCAAATAATGGAGATACAAACGAGTGAGTAGAATCAGGATCAAGTAATACATATGCATTAATACTAAAAATAGAAATCTTACGCTTAATCATCTTAAAAGAGGTATCAACAGACTTTTTATCTGAGGCATACACTCGACCCTGAGTCACAGCCTTTTTCCCTTTCTCTACAGCTGTGGATCACCTGGGCGCGGATGGTGCAGCCTCTTTTGGCTCCTTAACCTCTGGTGTTGGTGCTGGTGCTGGTGCCACTGCTGTTGGTGCCGACAAGGTCATCTTCTCCTATGGATAATCTCGGACTAAGTGTCCTTTCTACCCACATTCGAAGCAAGCCCCGATAGTCCATAAACAAGACCTGTCACCATATGACCTACCATAAATACCGCATCTAGTCACAACACCCTTCTAAGGAAGGGAACTAGTGGTACTGGTGGACTTAGCTGATCTGTCTCCAGCTGATTTACCTCCGATAACAATGCCCTTGGACTTCTTAGTCGGCCCCCTATATGATCTATCATTTGAACCTCGTCTGGCCTTCTTTTTACCTTACCTCTAGCACAAGACTCATATCTTGCTTGATACTGCTAATAATTCTGCTCAGCAAGCTGCCTCATCATATGTAGTAACATTAAAAGGGGCTAACCAGGCATTATACGACGGTCTCAACCCTGCTAGGAACCATTCAATCTTATGCTCCTCACTTCTCATCGTCTTTGGATCGAACTGACTTAGCATGGTGAACTTAGACTCATACTGGTCAACCGTCATGTTCTCCTCGGTCAGATCTAGAAAATCCCTTTTCAGCTTCTACTATTTAGTGCGGGGAATATACTTGTAACAGTCCAGTAAAACAGTAATACACATATTATTACACCATTTAAACAGTTGGGCTGTCTGCAATACTTTACTTTTCATTTTCATTTGAACAATTTCATATGAAATTATAACATGAATTACATCCCCTATCTTAATTCCCAAGAAAGTAGTACTGTAGATAAGTCTAAATATGGAAAATAAATTATCGTACCTCATGTAGTAAATCAAGCTGTCACATCATCCCCAACTGCACAGTCGAAATCCTTAGATACCAGACTCTCAGTCCTCGAAAATCTGAAATGTTAAAATTAAAGGGTGAGCAAACCACGGTTTAGTAAAAGAGTTATATGCAACACTTGATATTCAACTACCTATATGCTGAAAATAATTTTTCACTTTCTTTAAATCTTCCTAGAGGGCTCTAGGCTCACATGTAGGAAGGATACTACAATCGGCTAAGGATCCGGATGGAGTAAGGCAAGTATTTTGAAATACCTGTCTTGTCCAGGAACCTAGAAGCAACTGTAGAGAGTATTTTATAATTTGTTCTCAAAACACTTTAATACTCATTTTCCATAAATTAAACCATTTATTTCTTTTCACTTCAGTATGGTTTAAAACACGTGATAGTTCAGTAGTAAAACAGTGGTTTACTTCTGTTCTCTTCGGTACAGTTAAAAACACGTGACAATATAGTGGTTTGTAAATATCCAAATCATTGGATAAACAATTCTGTAATTATTTCTATCTTAGAAATAATTTTCATGTTATTCTTTTTGAATAAACATTAATTTCTCTTTAGTTCAGAAACCGTATCTTACAATTCAGTAAAACAGTAATGTTCAGTACAGTGCTATTTGGTAAAACAGTATCTTGCAGAACAGTAAAACAGTATCTTGATATGGTTCAGTCAATAAACAGTAACCAATAGCTACCAATTCAA
Organism: Heritiera littoralis; assembly: GCA_031772115.1. Lineage (NCBI taxonomy): Eukaryota > Viridiplantae > Streptophyta > Magnoliopsida > Malvales > Malvaceae > Heritiera > Heritiera littoralis. The sequence continues at coordinate 8,621,959 of JAPDPK010000006.1, read as the reverse complement.
TAAACAATATACGGTAGCTTTCAGTTCAGTATACAGTAAATGGTAGCTTCTAATCTAGTAAAACAGTGATCAGTGGCTACCATTTCAGTAAACAGTCATGCTATCTTCGTCCACTAGGGACACAGTATTAGTGCTGAGATCTATGGCCATGATCTATAATATGTCCTCGGTGTGCACTTGCTAGGTAACATCCAGGACGTTGATGACTAGCTGGTCAATCAGCCACGTGACAGTAACAGTAATAGTACGATGCATGAAACTCGGGGCCTAAGTCTCAAAACAGTATAAACCGTACCATAGCCTTTATGGATTTTAAAATACAGTAAATCAAAGTATTTCACAATTATCCATAAGGCTCCATGTAAATATAATCACCTTTATGAAATAAATAAAATAAATAAAATAAATAACATTTTCAAAATATTCATAAAGGTATAAATCATTATTTTTCATACGATGAAAACCGTTTATAAAATCATCACACTATAAAATATAAAAGTCATAACTATCCTTTTTCACCGTAAAACATGTACGCACGCTTTTCCGTGCTTTTTATTGAAAACATGGTTTTCAAAGTTATCGGAATTCAAATTACTTGTATTTAGAATTTATGAAAATAAAATATTTATTTTCCAATTTCAAAATCTCATCACCATGTTTTCCTCTGTAAACACGTGTAGAGACCTTCTAGTATCAAAATACCGTTTTTCACCTTTAATTAACCTTTATGGAATTTTTTTTTATAAATACCTATTTTCATAATTGAAACCATAAAGGTTATTTATGAAATCAAGTGAATATTTAAAGAAATATGATTAAAATATTCACTTTATGTCTTTTCATCTTTCATCTCGTTTTACGTGTAATGTACACCTCGAGAGAAAATTTTGGTAATTTCATTTTCCAAATTCTCGAAAACATGAATACTTTACTCGTATATTCATGTTTTATGAAGACTAATCGATTTCTTTATTTTTGTGGTTGGAAATCGTTTCTCGTGAAATCAAATCATTTATTATGATTTTTGGTGATTTTTTGTTAATTTTCGGTAATTTTTCGACAGTATAACGACAGCCGATTGGCTAGCCTCTTGCACGAAAAATACAGTTTATAATTCAACCGGTACATTATCACAGATTTCCAACCAATCAGTATCAACAGCATTTATAAAAATTAAATGCATAATTTAAAACATGTGTGCCGAATATCCTTACAGGCTGCACATGTCTCCCTTACCTGTCTCGGGTTGGTGACCGCCTCATTACGTCGCGCCCGTGTTCACCTCTTCTGATTCTAATGTCTCGATAATCGAGAAAATTTTTCTTGAAATAAAATTGTAAAATTTAGAATTTTTTTCATAATTTATTTAATTAAATAATCGGAAATAATTTTCGTAATTCTTACCAAATTTTCGGGATTTTCGTAATTTTCGAATTCCCGGGAATTTTTGAATTCCCGAAAATTCCTCTTTTCTTTTCTTTTCTTTCTTCCTTTTTCTTTTTCTTTTCTTTTCTTTTTCTTTTCCTTTTCCTTTTTCTTTTTCTTTTTCTTTTTCCTTTTTTTTCTTTTCTTTTTTGGCCAGACCGGTTCAAACCGGTCAGCCCCTCTTCACGGCCGGTTCTCCTCCGATGGTCGGTTCTTCGGCTGTTCTGCGGCTCCTCAGTTGGCCGACGCCACGGCGAAGCTGGATCTGGCCTCCGTTCATCCCGGAATGGCGGCACAGCGGTGGATCTAGTCGGTTTAGATTCGGTCTCTTCTCCTTCTTCTCCCTTCCTCCTCCACCATTCTCTGCCTCTCCGGTGGCCTCCTACCCTTTTCTCTTCCTCTGTCGAAGGTTCGGTTGCAGTGGCGGTGGCCGAATCGGTCGGCACCGCCACTTTCCCATTTCTTTTTCCTTCTCGGCTTCCACCGATTTCGCTTCTGTTTCTGTTTCTGTTTCTCCTTTCTCCGTCGGTCACCGGCTTCTCCTCTCTCCATCGATGCCGTCCTCCTTTCCTCTCTCCCTCACTTGGCCGAACGACTGTGGCCGGCTTTCACTCGGGAGGCAGAATCGGGAGTCTTCCTGATTCTGTTCTTCAGTTTTTTTTATTATATCAATTATACATATACTATATTATATACTATATATTATATATCATACATGTAATATATACAATATATTATACATATAATATTATTATTTTATATATAGTATTGTACTATATATTATATAAATATACATATATATTAGGTATTAACAAAATATATATCTAATATATATATATACTTATATACTTTAAATTAAATAACATTTATATATATCTTTATATAAATGTAGGAAATAGAATATATAAATATACAACCTTTAATGTAAAATAATATTTACATTTCTCATATATGTATATATATATATATTTATATATATACATAAAATGTTATACTTGAATACATATGTATTATTTAAATTTATAAAATAGTATATATATACATATATACATACTAATGTATATTAATATGTACTATATACTATACAGTATTTAAATACATATGTATTTGTATAAAAATACATTTATATAATATATAATTATATAAATATATTTCATATTTCTTCCTCATTTTCTTATTTAATTTGGGTTTCCATTTATCCAAATTAAATTTCCTTATTTCATTATTTTCCATAATTCCAACCTTATTTTCCAATTTAAATTTTTTCCTTCACTCGAACTTCCCAATTCGTCACTTTCTCAATTCACAGAATATTCACTAATATTTCGATCTCATATTATATTTATTTATTTCACTTGTCTATTTTCTTTAATATTAATTTTCAATATTAATAATTTTCAATAAATGGAAAATTTTACGATACTGCGTACGGAAAGTCTCCAAAAATATCTCCCATGTCTCTACCGGATGTCTCGCCACTAACACTATCTCGGTGAACTTCCACCAAGGTTCTGCCTCATCAATCAACAAATAGGTAACCAGCCCTACTTTCTTTGCCTCTGAACGTCTCATATATCTAAATAATTTCTCCACTGCATTCTCCCAATTTTTTGCTGCTACAGGATCCCGTTCACACTTAAATTTAAGGGGATTCATCTTAGTAAACTTACACAGAGTATCAACATCGCATCTACCAATCGGATCTTGCTTGGGCTGGGCTAGGATAGAATCGGAGGCTGAGGCTATTGTGGGGGAGGTACTGGTTGTGGCTGAGGCTCTGGAGGAACATTAGCCTAAGGCTGAGGGGGCTGTGCCTGCTCAAGAACTAGTGATCTCGTTTGACTGCTTATAAAATTGGTAACTATGCGCTCCAATCTCGACAGATGAGTGTCTATACTCTTAGGCTGTGGAGGGAGAGCGGGCTTTGGTACTGGCTTTGGAGATTGCTCTAGGGAAAGATGGATGCGTTTAGGACGTCCTCATCCTCGTTTGGCACCCCTTTGCCCTTTTTCCATTCATCCCAAAGTAAAACGAAAAAATTTTTCAGTCTCATATTCGTAACGATTATATATATATTCAGACAAGTACAGTAATACAAGAGATGTAAATCAACTTTAATCTTAATGACCCTGACAGATATCAGACCAACTTGCTCTGATACCAACTTAACTGTCACAGTCCGAAATACAGTTTTTTATACCATTCTACGACTTACTTATCATTGGTTGGGCTGTCTACAGTGCCTTCACTAATAATTTAATTTAAAATTTATATTTATTTTCATAGTTAATCTCAGGAGCTATCTCTTTTCATTCACTGTAAACAAATGTATACAAACCACTAATTTTCCAAAATATATTTTCAGTTCGATTTACACCCTATGTTTAGGTACATATAACAAAAGTATTGTACATATAAGTCTAAACATATAAACATAAGTTTGTATACCTCTACGGATATATCAACTTTGCTTAAAGGACACTAAAAGTAATATACTCCTCCTGCTCGTAGCCGAAAGATCAATGAAAATAATTTGGAAGGATAATGAGGGGGTGAGTCAACGCCGAGTAAGAGAATCGTATACAAGAATTGATACTATGTATCCTATATGCAAAATCAAATTCATCCTTTTATATAAAAACATGGAGTATATAAATTAGGCACGATGTAAGGAAACGATACTATAATCGATTAGATAACCAGGCTGAGTATGAAAGGATGCTTTGGAGCACCTCACGTGTCCCGACATCTAGATTTGACTATAGGGATTTCTTTTGGAGTTTAGGAATTTTACTAAATATGCGTAATTCAGTAAACAGTAATAAACAATATTTAACAAAAATTTCATTTATTCAAATAAACGATGTAAATCATTTCTCTGTAAACAGTGTACAAATCAGTTTCAATAGCAGAAACATAACGTGGAAAGCATATTCAATAAATATAATCGATTTAAATTCAAAATCTATATCACATATACATATTTTATGGGAGTGCCCGGGATGTCCGGGAATTTATCACCCTAGATAAAATAGTAGAGACAAGGCATCACCCAATATACTCATGCAAGGGAACATATGGCCATAGTTTAAGGTCGTCCACAAGTGAACACGAGCTAGGTGTCACCTGGGGACACTGAATGATGGGATCCGGAACACTCAGCTACAGTAACAGTAACAGTAACAGTAGAGGTGCATGTGTTATAAGCAGTTTTGGGGCCAACAGTCTCAAAACAATAAATAAAACAGTTTATAGCAGTTTACGGAGATAACTTCAATAGTATAAATCCTCAGTCCATAAATGCATATTTTGGAAACATAAGCAGTTCAAGAAATAAAAATTCATAAAATATTCACAGTTTAGCATTCAATTCTAAATTGACAAGTATTTTGAAATGACAAAAACTTAAATGATGTTAAATGTCTTACTCTATATTGTAAATTTGCTTATCAAAATTACGACCATAATTTAATTGATTATCATCATTGGTCTTGACCTTCTATAAAAAGGCTTTGAATATTTACATTAAGTAATTTTCTCAAGAATTTATTGAACACGATGATAGGAAATTACTTAACAAGGTTTTGGACTAAGCTTTCACTTGAGAAAGTAAAGAAAAATTCTTACAAAATTGAAAGGATGTTTTGAACTGAATTAAAATCAGAAAATATATCATTTCTATCGTGAAACAACTTACAAAAGTGCAGGAAAGACTTGAGGGATCGATCCCCCATGTTGAGGGATCGATCCTGTATTGGCGGAATGCTTCCAGAATCAAAAATCAAAGGAGAGGATAGATCCCCTCATGGATGGGATCGATCCCCTTTTGGCAGAAAGCTTCTAAGGGCTAGAAACAAAGAAAATGATCAATCCCCCCAAGGAAGGGATCGATCCCCATTTGGTAGAATGTGTTCCAAGTTGATTTTGGAGCTATGGGTAAGGATCGATCCCCTATCACGAGAACAATGCCCAATGGCTAGTTTTTGAGAGTTTCAACAGGAAGAATTGCATTAAATGCTCCAACAACTATCCTTAGCTCTTGGTGGACTATAAATACATGCATTTATGAAGATTAAAGGTAGAACAAGCACTCATCATCTTCTCTAAACCTCAAGAAAGATTTCAAAGCTCATTCTTTGTACTTAATTTGTTGAATTCCTACCTTCAAGAGGTTATACCTTGTACACAACCCATTCATATTAATCTTTGTGATTCAAAGGGGAGTGTAAGCCTTGTAAGGTTATCTTCTAAGAGTGTGGGTAGCTTTGCAAGGGGATAGGTTAAGAAGGTTATTCCTAAGCCTACAATAGGAAGTGTAAGAGGTCTCTCCACACCTTGAAGTGGCTTGTACTGATTCACAAAGAAAAGTGAAATCAATCGCTTGACAAGAGGATCAAGGAGAGAGGACGTAGGCAAGAGATTGGTCGAACCTCTATAAATATTGTGTTCGCTTCTTCTCCCTCACTTTTATTTACTGCATTTTTTATATTATTGCATAAATTGTCTTATTTGTTAGCTATGTTCTTAAAAACTTGAATTTAGTAGTTAAACCGATTCACCCTCCTCTCAGTATAGCCAACAATTGGTATCAGAGCCTAAGCTCGAGATTGATTTGGAGTAATTTTCATTGAGTATAAACGATCTAGATGGCTCAAAGTAGTGTAGCTATACCTTTAGTAGGAGAGGGACACTTTATAGTTAGGCCACAACTCTTCAATGGTGAAAATTATGCATACTAGAAGACTAAGATGATGTTATTCATTCAAGCCAATGATTATGAAGTGTGGAGAATTATTGTCAAAGGTCCTCTAGTTCCAATTAAGAAAGTTGACAAGGAAGAAGTGCTAAAGAAACACTACAAGAAATTATACTTTCAGTGACGGAATTTTTGAGACGGAAATTTCCGTCACAAGTTCATGCAGATTTGCAACGGATTTCCAACGGATTAGTGACGGAACAAAGAAAGTTTTAGCGACAAATTTAGTTACGGATTTTCTACGGAAAATCGTTGCAAATTTGCAACGGAATAAATTTTGTCACAAATTCCGAAGCTAAAAAGGCGTGTGCAAATAGTGTTTATCCCGCCAAATTTTTCAATGGATTTTGAGACGGAATTTTCGTTGCAAATTCCGTCTCTAAAGTCTGAGACGGAATTTTGCAACGGAAAATTCCGTCTCAAAACCACATGTTGCTTTTTCTATTTTGTTGAGGTATTTTGAGACGGAATTTGAGACGGAAAATTCCGTCTCAAAACCTTTATATTCTTTTTTGTTATTTCTTGAAAGGGTTTGAGACGGAATTTTCCGTCTCAAATTCCGTCTCTAATATTTGAGACGGATTTTGGGACGGAAAATTCCGTCACAAAACCTTTCAAGAGATAAGAAAATGAATATAAAGGGTTCGAGACGGAATTTTCCGTCTCAAAATCCGTCTCTAATATTTGAGACGGATTTTGAGACGAAAAATTTCGTCTCAAACCCTTTATATTCCTTTTCTTATCTCTTGAAAGGGTTTGAGACGGATTTTGAGACGGAAAATTTCGTCTCAAACCCTTTCAAGAGATAAGAAAAGGAATATAAAGGGTTTGAGACGGAATTTTCCGTCTCAAAATCCGTCTCAAATATTAGAAACGGATTTTGAGACGGAAAATTCCGTCTCAAACCCTTTATATTCCTTTTCTTATCTCTTGAAAGGGTTTGAGACGAAATTTTTCGTCTCAAAATCCGTCTCAAATATTAGAGACGGATTTTGAGACGGAAAATTCCGTCTCAAACCCTTTCAAGATAACAAAAGGAATATAAAGGGTTTGAGACGGAATTTTCCGTCTCAAAATCCGTCTCTAATATTTGAGACGGATTTTGAGACGGAAAATTCCGTCTCAAACCCTTTCAAGAGAACAAAAGGAATATAAAGGTTTTGAGACGGAGTTTTCCGTCACAAAATCCGTCTCAAATATTAGAGACGGATTTTGAGACGGAAAATTCCGTCTCAAACTCTTTATATTCATTTTCTTATCTCTTGAAAGGGTTTGGACGGAATTTTCCGTCTCAAAATCCGTCTCCAATATTTGAGACGGATTTTGAGACGGAAAATTCCGTCTCAAACCCTTTATATTCCTTTTCTTATCTCTTAAAGGGGTTTGAGACGGAAAATTCCGTCTCAAAATCCGTCTCTATGTCTCAAAAAAGCCTTAGATTTCTTTTTTTTATTTTTTTCGATTTTGAGACAGAATTTGCAACGGAAGTTCCGTCTCAAAACATTTAGATTTCTTTTTTTTTTAAAAAGATTTTGAGACAGAATTTGCAACAGAAATTTCGTCTCAAAATCTTCCAATAAATAAAAAATAAATATCTAAAAATTTTAAGACAAAATTTTCGTTACAAAATTTGTTTCAAAATTTAAAGACAGAATATAAACTAATATAGTAATATAAAATATAATATCATAATATTTTTTAGTTTAATGTTGTATAATAATTTTTAGAGTATATGAATTATAAATAATATCATTTAAATATAAAAAAAATTAAGTAAAATTTTTATCTTCTAAATGAAATAATATTATTGAATTTATGTAAAAAATATATTAAAATTTTGAGACGGATTTTGCTACCACAAATCCGTCTCAAAATTTTTCTTCAATTCCCGCGCGTAGAATATACTTTACCGCCCCATTATCTTTACAGCCCCAAAATAGAAAAACAAGGAAATCAACCCTTCCTCACCCAACTCTCCCTCGTCCCTCACCCCGACTCTTCCTGCCAGCCACACCCACCCACCTCCGGTGCCAACGTTAGCACAGCCTCCCTGCTTTTGTGATTGAACCCTTGCCCACTCTAAGTGGAATGGTCCAGAAACAACCTACTCATCGACAAACAAACAGATTACATTGGGCCACTTTATGTTAGCTAAAGTCTGATTCGCCTCTCAACTGCAACCGCCGGAGTCGTAGAATTTGAAAGTTATTGAATCGAAGCCTAGAAAAAGCTGGCATGGTTTTGTTCATCACTCCTCTCTTTCTAGACCCAATCCCCTTTTCAAAATCCCTAGCAAAAATCTCACATTTCCCAGAAAACTGATATTCCCCAAAACCCTAGCCTTGGCAATTGTGGAAAAACCCAGAAAAGAGATGGAGATAAATAGGCGAGTAATGTGTCTAGAGAATGAGGAATTAGCAAGTTACTTGCTGCAAAAGAGGCAAGAGCTAGCAGATAAACCCAAAGGGATAAAGGAAAACACTGAGATGACTCTTCCGAAGGCGTACAACAACATTTGCAAGGCTCAGCATCCCATCAAGACACTTAAAGATCTCAATGACATCAAGTATGCTCTTTTATTCTTCTTCTAATAATTTGTAATGCATTTGCATTTTTAAAGAAAGTAAAGTCGATCTCTTTGGGTTGTTTCTTTTTCCTGGTTTGGGTATTGGGTATATTTAAAATCAGGAATAAAAGTATTTGGTTTAGTTATTTGTATGATTCCAAGACCTGTTTTCTTTCTCATTTGTCCTTTTCTTTTCTTGGAATAATTTGGTTTATATTTGTGTAGAGAGATATTTGGGAAATGGATTCTGGTGCTTATGCGTGGCTATTTCGAAAGTGGTTCAGGAAGTTCTGAACCAGAAGACATAACTAGGAAGGGTACATGCAATTCTCCCTTTTTTGTGTGTGTGTGCATTGATCCACTTGAATTTTTCCAGTTTCTTCCTTTTTAACTCTTCTTTAATGCTTTTTTAGGTAAGAAAACCAAAGGAAACAGACGTTATTTGCCCCAAAAGAATTCTGTGGCATATGCATTGTTGATTACTCTGTACAGGTATTTATATCTTTTTATGTGAAATTGTTCTATCATATATATATATATTTTTTTCTATATAGATTTGAAGTATCAGATGGATGTGCATTGTCATTAGGAGACTGCAAATAGGAATGAATTTATGCATAAACAGGATCTTATTGATGCAGCTGAAGCAAGTGTACTTTCTTAAGCAGCAATTGTGTATGTTGATCCTATACATTTAACAGGGAATTTGCTTCTTAATACTTTTAGTATTTTGGAGTTTGATTGGTGGTTTAAAAACTGGAATTGTGCATTCTTAGGCCAGAGAAAGGAAAAGGGAAACCTACCCAATTAGGCAGAAAAAATCCATTGATGTTCCACTTGATTCTCTTGAAAGGGTATCCGCCAACTGAGTCACTTCTAAATGAAATTCCAGTTGATTTACAAAGATAATTATAGTTTCATATTCAAGTGTTAGTGTCTTAGACCACTAGGCATTATTACTTATCTGTGGGATTTACAGCATATAAAAATTTATGTTCAATCCTTGTGCTCCTGAACTCTCTAGTGTTGACTTCTTTTCTTCTGTTCTCTTGTTCTCTTTGAGGCTGTTTTTTTTTTCCTAATCTATTGATTTCCTTTCTGTAGTGTACTCGCATGGGATACTCTATGGAACAAGTTCTTTGTGCTTTTGCTGAAGTCTTTGAAACTTCCAAGAATAACAAGATATCTTCACTTTGGCCAGCGGTCTTGTGTCATCTTCGAGAAGATCAAGTTTACGGTTAGTTATTGACTGTTTTAATATGACTTAACAAATAACATAGAGATATTCAAATATGTTTTTATGGGACCTCAATCATTGGGAAAAATTTTACCTTTAAAAAGAAAAGAAAAGAAGAAATGGCAGAGGAAAAAGAAAAGTGTTTTGATTAGATATATGGCATGTAATAAGTAGTTCTGCCTTATGATGTGCAGAACCTAAGGATGATAGTTTCCTGCAAAAGGATAGAAGAAAAGATCCCTTAAATTCAAACGGTTTAGACTTTGTTAACATGCATCTGTTTTTTGAGTTTTGTAAAAAAAAAAAGGAAGCAACGGTTGGTGACAGTAGCCGTTTGTTTTCTTGTTGCTTTTCTTGCTTCATATGTTTAGTTTAATTTTTATTTGTTTTTGTTGAGTTTTTTTTTCTAGTATTAATTCTGCACATTCAAAGTGCCTTAAAACTCAGTTTCTTGTTATTCAAATTGAACAAAATCGCAGTAGTTTTCTTTATATGCTCTGTTTTTCATCAAGTCACTGTTTCATTGCTTATTTCTTTTATTTCCTGCTCTAAATTTCTTTGAGTTTCTATTGAGAATTCAGGGTTGGATGTAGTTTTACTGTACAGCAGTGTTCTTTCTTATTCCACTTTAGATTTTACATTTTTCTTCTTTTCTTCTTCCTGCTCTGTTTTCGGTACTATATTTTTGTATCTTGTTTGGGACAACTTCGAAAAGTTGAAGAAACCATAACTTGCTACTGTGTTCAACTTCTGAGCTTTGCTGGAAGTTTCTGGTGTTGCGGTTTTGGGTTCTGCATTCTACGTTGCAGGTTGTTGCTGGCAGTCTGAAGTTGAGGCGTTAGCTGAACAAGAACGTGACAGAGTTAGTGCGTGGCAACAGAAGCAGGAGGTGGCTAGATTGCAAAGCATGGTGGCTGTTGCGTTGGCAATCAGTGGAGAAGGAGTTGTGCGGACAATGGCAGGTTGCTACAGCATGTGCGGGCAAACAAGAATTGGCATTGGTGCTGACTATCCATATTTGCTAAGTTTTCAATTAAAAGTGTTGAGTTTGTTTGATTTTTACGATGAATTAGTTGTCTGATGATTTAGTCATTTTATTAAAGTAATTTACATTATTTTAGTTGGTTAGATTAAATTACTTTAATAGTTAAATATTTTATAACTCTTTAGTTTAGTCGGTAGGTATTTAGTTTAATTGATTTAGTTCTTTTCATCCAAATTAGATTTAAATAATGTTCAGGTAGTTTAGTTAATTAATTAATTTAAGTTTTATTTTTATTTTATTTTATTTTTATTATTATTTTTTTGATTTCAAGCATTTTTAAATTTAGCGTGACTTTGTTTTGTTATTTACTTTCTTGAATTTAGTTTCATGTTCTCTACATTTCAATTTCTTTTGTTTTATGCTTTCATTTTATTTTCTTGCTTGTTATTATTAACTTGCAATAAATTTTTTTTATTGGCTTGAATAAATCTAAAGTGACCAATTTTAGTACTTAGCTAAAACAATTTAACTAATCCTCGTGGGAGAGATAATCTACTTATCACTTTATTACTTGTCGCGACCCGTGCACTTGTGGTATAGGTCTTAGAGCGCAACAAGTTTTTGTGATTCCTTAAATTTTCTTTTCACTGTTGGTGTTCAACATACGGAGTTTTAAATACTATGGGTGTTTCTACTAATGATATGTGCATCAAACATACATAACTGCAAGTAAATTTACATGATCACTAGTTTCACCTGTTCTTGTGTAGATTATCCCTGTGCTTTGTGTTTCTATTTTCAAATATAAATTTAATTGGAGTTGGTGCAAGTTTTTGTCTATGCTTTTCAACTTAAGTTTGCCATCATTTTGCTATCATTTTTTCTTTCCATTTTGCAAGAGATCTAGACTTAAGAAGTTGATATATCATGTGGAAGGTGACCCGAATTCTTCAGAAGCTGCTGAAAGCATCAAAATAGCGTAAGAATTTTTCTATATATAGATTTAGCGATCATTTTGCTTTCTACTAGGTTTTGACTACCTGCTTCTGGATTTTGTCTCTATTTTGTCTCTGTTATGGGGTCAACATTAAAGGCTTAGGTTTTTCAGTCACTTGTGGATGTGAGGATTTATCTGCTAACCATTAACCTGGTTTATATATGAGCACTTCCAATTATGTTGATATATTAGTTGAATACCCTTTTAAGTATAGAAGATTGAAGGTTTGTTTTAAGTGATTGACCTTGTTGGTAACATTTTGAATCATTTAATTGCAGGTACCGCAGGTGACTGAGGAGGTTGCCATAGCTGTTGTAGATTTGTACCCAACACTAGTATCTCTTGCCCATGCTTACTCTGTCCTTGTAAGTTCATTTTTTTCATGTTGAAACTAGGAACTTTATATGAGAAAATTAATGGTTAATCTGGCTAGGATTCTGTGATTCTGAGTTTAAGAAGTGGCATCACAAGTTAACAACGTAGTCATCCATCTGCATAAGATTAGTGATTTAGAACGGAGAATTCAGAGAAGGGTTTGGTGCTGGTGGATCATAAATGTTAATCATTTACTGTTGTAAAAAGGATAAAATTCAAAGAGGTAAAGGTGGTCTAGTTGCTGAGTTTTTTATGCTCAGGACAAATATATATATATATATATATATATATATTGAAATTGAATTGTTGCAAGATGATAATCGAGACTCACTGTCACCAGAAATTGAATTATCCAGCTCTTAGTTTGCATTGAAATAACTGACCAATTTCTCTAAAAATTTTGTTATGAACAAAGGTTTTGTATGGAAGTCCAGAATGCCATGACCTATGTTGTCATCGTCAAGCACTTTGTTCTAGCCTCTAAAGTTGTTTCGTCTGGAGCATCTTAATTTATTTTTATGTTTATCTTTAAGTTTCACTGACCTTGGTCCATTATTTGTGTTTGGAAAGGAGGGTGATGTATACGCGTAAGAGGAGATGCTTAGGAGTCAGAGTAATAACGTGGTAAGCTCAGTTGCTAGTAAGAATATTTTTTGGTTTGTTTGGGGTGACTGACCTAGGCAGATTTCTTATAAGTTGTAATCTTCTAAGTAAGAGTTGTCCCCATTGAAGCTTTCTATGAATGATTGTTTATTTGAAGTTCAATATTGTAAATAAGATAACTAATAAAACAAGGGATTAGATAAATGTAGTGAAAAAGTTGAAAAATATCGCTATAAAAGATGAATGGATATTTTCTAAATATTTTGCATATTTTATTTGATTATGTACGGGTGTGAGTTGAATATATATTAATTGAATGAATTTTTGTTAAATCGTATTTAACAAAAAAATTTATTTTGTTTTAAGGAGTTTAATTGCTATTTTTTAGGTGTTTTATCCCCGAAGTGTCAATGAGTTGAAATATGAATTTGGGTTTTTGATTTCTTACCTTAGGAATGATTTTAGCTTATCTAAGGGCACAAAATATTGCTTAGAAGAAGAAGAAGAAAAATTTAAGATGAAGCCCAAAGGGTTAGCTGCTGCTCAGCTGCTGGTGCTCCAGCAGCTGCTGGTGCTGCACCAGCTGGCAATATCAATTGCTGTCTGGTGCACCAGCAGTTGCTGTCCAGCAGCTAGTGGTGCAATTTCTTTTAAAAATTTTTTTAATAATATGGAATAATTAAAATAAACATAATTTATTTTAATAATACGAGTATTATTGATTTAAAAACATTATTAGTGGATAGAACATGATCTTTATGGATGTTAAATGGATATTTTTATAGATATTTACCATTTTTATTTGATTATTTAAATATATATTAAATGTATTGATTTTTATTAAACTGGAGTATAAATAGATTCGAGTATGTTTTAGGCATTCATTTCTTGGAGTTGGATGCTAATGAGTCAACATTGCTTTGTAGACATTATTTTTCTTTTTATTTTATTTGAATGTTATATATACTTGCATTTATGAATTGGACATGATGTTTGGGATGTTGAATGGATATTTTCTATATATTTTGCATATTTTATTTGCTTATGTACGTGTGTTAGTAGAATATATATTAATTGTATGAATTTTTGTTAAATCATATTTAACAAAACAATTTATTTTGTTTTAGGTGTTCACTTTTTGAAGCAAAGACATTTTCATAAAGCCTTACGATGTTGTACGACTTTATCTTCATGCTTTCGTATTTCAACATAATATATATTTTCGAATTGAACATAATGTTTATGGATGTTGGTACATATTTTGTAGATATTAGATGTATATTTAAGGTTTTTGTTTGATTATGTATATATTAAATGTATAGATTTTTGTTGAATTATATATATTGTAAATTAATTAGATTCAATTTTAGGTGTACTTGGAAATTATATTTTAGCTTACAAATTAATTGTTTTTTTTAATGAAATTCAACAATTTAAATAGCTATGAAATAACAATTTAAATGTTGATTTTTTTTGTCACAGTTTTGTGATGGAATTTGTTACAGAATTTTTGTTGCAAATTGTGATAATTTTTAACAGAAAGTAGTAATTTGCAACGGATTTTCCGTCACAAAATATAATTTTAATTTTTTTATATTGTTTTAATAATATATTTGTTGTGACGAAAAAATAGATTTACAAACAGAATTTTTAGTTACAAATTTTGTTGCAACATATTTGAGACGGAATTTTCTATTGAAATTTCGTCACAAACATTAAAATTCAATTTTTTTTTAGTTGAACAAATTAATTTTGTCACAGAAAATAGTTTTAAAGACGGAATTTTTGTGTCGGAATTTCCGTCACAAAAATTTGCAACGGAAAAATCGGTTGCAAAATCCAATGCAAAAAGCATATAAAAAAAACAATTTTTTTTTGTTTCATTATATTTTTCTGACGGAAAAAAAAGATTTAGAAACGGATTTTGGTCGCAAATATCTGTCTCAAATTTGCAACGGATTTGTAACGGAAAAAAAAAATTTCTGACAGAAAGACTTTTAGCCACTTAAAATTTGGAGACGGAATTTGAGACGGAATATTTCGTCTCAAATTCGTCGCTAATTACAATCAGTGACGGAAATTGAAAATTTGTGACGGAAATTCTGTCGCAAATTCCGTCTCTAATGCTCTATTTTTTTGTAGTGAAAGAGGATGAATGAGACACAAATGATTTTAGAATGGCACAATTAAATGCTAAGGCAATGCACACACTCTTTTATGCACTAGGACCTAATGAGTATAATAGAGTCTCATAATGTGAAAATGCAAAACAAATTTGGGATAAGTTGGCAATTACTCATGAGAGAACTACATAAGTTAAGAAGACCAAAGTAGGCATGCTTACTCAAGATTATGAGCTATTCAAAATGAAGAGTGATGAAACCATTATTGACATGTTTACTAGATTTACTAATATTATAAATGGTCTCAAGTCCTTAAGAAAGACATACTCCAATGTTGAAATGGTGAAGAAGATCCTTAATAGCTTACCTAAATCATGGGAAGCTAAAGTTACAGCTATTGAGGAATTAAAGGATCCTCATACCCTCTTTAGATGAACTCATGGGATCTTTACTCACTTATGAGATAAAACTCAAAAGAAATCAATAACCTCCTAAGAAAGTTGGAGTTGCCTTGAAATCCACCACAAATGAGGAATCCAAAGATAATCATGATGATAATCATGATGATAAGGATTTTGAGATAGCTATATTTGCAAAGAGGTTCAACAAATTCACGAGGATGAGAACTAATGGAAACTCTAAAAAATCTCCTAAGAGAGACTCTATAAAGGAGAAACAAGTAGGAAAGAAAAGGATCCAATTATTTGTTATGAATGTAAAAAACCTGGTCATATTAAATTTGATTGTCCTCTTTATAGAAAACAAAGTGAGAAGAAACCAAAGAAGAAGGCAATGATGGCTACATGGAGTGATTATGACTACTCCGATGAAGAAAATGTTGAAGAGAAAGTAGCCAACCTTTACTCCATGGCCCTTGAAGATGAAAAGGTAAAATCCAACTTATTTGATACTAATGAATACACATTTGATGAGTTACAAGATGCATTTGACGATTTAGCAAATGAGTTTGAATGCATGAATATAAAATATAAGATAATGATTTCAAAATTGAAAAAGGAAAATGAGATGCTCATGAATGCCAAGTTAGAATGTGAAAAGAAATTGGAAAATGCAAATATAGAAATAGAAGAGTTAAATAAAAAGAACATTAATTTGCAAAACTCATTTTCTAGATTTTATATAGGTCAACAAAAACTTGATCACATGCTAAAGACCCAAAGAGCATTCTTTGATAAAGAAAGAGTAGGTTACAATGCTTAAAATAAGGAAACTCACTTCAAAAATTTTCTTGCTAAGAATGAAAAATGTGTGTTGTGCACTTTATGTAATAAATTATGACACTCCTCACAAGCATGCACATCTAGGAAGACCACCATTAGAGGAAAAATAGCTATGAAGATTTGGGTGCCTAAGCATGTTTTGAATTCAAATGATGAGTTATTGAGAATGAAATGGATCCCTAAAGGATAAAAAATTGTAAGTACTAACTCTTAAAGACCCCAGAAAATTTGGGTACCTAAGATAAAAGTTTGATGTATTTGTGTGTAGGAGGAAGAGCATTGCTATAAAGCCAAGTCAAAGGAGCATTGGTACCTTGATAATGGGTGCTCAAGACACATGATCGATGACAAGAGCCAATTCAAAATCTTAAAACCTAAAAGTGGTGGAGAAGTCACATTTGGAGAAGGAATTAGCTCCATTGGTAACTCCTCCTCAACCATTGAAAACGTCTTGTATGTTATAGGAAACATAACTTGCTTAGTATTAGTCAATTGTGTAATAAAGATTTTAAAGTTGTGTTCGATGCTTTGT
Source organism: Heritiera littoralis (assembly GCA_031772115.1). Classification (NCBI taxonomy): domain Eukaryota; kingdom Viridiplantae; phylum Streptophyta; class Magnoliopsida; order Malvales; family Malvaceae; genus Heritiera; species Heritiera littoralis. The sequence continues at coordinate 8,605,119 of JAPDPK010000006.1, read as the reverse complement.
GTTGTCATGTTGTTAATGCTAAAACTAATCAAATCCTTTTCATAGGACATAGACAAAGAAATATTTACATTATACACTTAGATGAGCTAAATAACAAAAATGTATGTTTTATGGCCACAAAAGAAAATGAACCTTGGTTATAGCATACGAGACTAGGTCATGCTACCATGCATGTTTTATCTAAATTAGCTAAAAGAGACTTAGTCATAGGATTGCCTAAACTTCAAATTCGAAAACGATAAGGTGTGTGAGGCTTGTATAAGAGGAAAACACAAGAGGGCATCATTTAAATCTAAGAAATGTGTTACAACCTCTAGGTCTCTCTAACTCCTCCATTTAGATCTTTATGGACCAACTAGAACCACTAGTTTAGGAGGGAAACACTATGGTTTTGTCATAGTTAATGATTATACTAGGTTCACTTGGGTATTCTTCTTAGGTGTGAAAAATGAAGCCTTAGACAAATTTATCACTTTTTCAAAACTTGTTCAAAATGAAAAAGGTTATTCTATTGCTAGCATTAGGAGTGATCATGGAAAAGAATTTGAAAATCTTGGTTTTGACAATTATTGTAATGAAAATGAAATTAGTCATAATTTTTCAGCTCCTAGAACTCCTCAACAAAATGGGGTAGTTGAAAGGAGAAATAGAACCTTAGAAGAAATGACTAAACCCATGCTTTGTGAAAACAATTTGCCAAAATATTTTTGGGCTAAATCTATTAATACTACATGTTATGTTATAAATAGATCTATGGTTAGGCCCATTTTAAAGAAAACACCTTATGAGCTTTATAAAGGAAAAAGGCCTAACATTAGCTATTTTCATCCGTTTGGTTGCAAATGCTTTGTTTTGAACAATGGAAAAGATTCCAGAATCAAAAATCAAAGGAGAGGATCGATCCCCCCATGGATGGGATCAATCCCTATTTGGCAGAAAGCTTCTAAGGGCCAAAAACAAGGGAGAGGATCTATGCCCCTAGGGAAGGGTTTGATCCCCATTTAGCAGAATGTGTTCCAAGTTGATTCTAGAGCTATGGGATCGATCCCCTATGGCTAGGGATCGATCCCCTATGGCTAAGGATCAATCCCTTATCACGAGAACAGTGTCCAACAGCTAGTTTTTAGGGGTTTCAATGGGAAGAATTGCATAAAATGCTCCAACAATTGTCCTCAGCTCTTGGTGGACTATACATACATGCATTTATGAAGATTAAAGGCAGAACAAGCACTCAGCATCTTCTCTAAGCCTCAAGAAAGATTTCAAAGCTCATTCTTTGTACTTGATTTATGTAACTCCTACCTTCAAGAGGTTATACCTTGTACACAACCCACTCATATTAATCTTTGTGATTCAAAGGGGAGTGTAAGCCTTGTAAGGTTATCTTGTAAGAGTGTGGGTAGCTTTGCAAAGGGATAAGTTAAGAAGGTTATTCCTAAGCCTACGAAAGGAAGTGTAAGAGGTCTCTCCACACCTTGAAGTGGCTTTTACTGATTCACAAAGAAGAGTGAAATCAATCCCCTGACAAGAGGATCAAGGAGAGAGGACGTAGGCAAGAGATTGGCCGAACCTCTATAAATATTGTGTTTGCTTCTTCTCCCTTACTTTTATTTACTACATTTGTTATATTATTGCATAAATTTTTTTATTTGTTACCTACATTCTTAAAAACTTAAATTTAGTAGTTAAACCGATTCACCTCCCTCTCGGTAGAGCCAACACTCTTTTACACCGGGGCTAAACTGCAACTTTAGTTAAACAACTCTGATTTCAGTTCCAATTTTGCCTATAGTCTCCTATTAATTTGTACATTATCTTAAGACCTTAAATACATTAAATTGAACACAATTTCCTCCTCCCCTTCACCATGGTTGAATGCTCCTAAGCTCCCTACGCATGTATTTTCTTCAATTCCAACACAAATTCATGTTCATTTATATTTCTACACTATTTCTACATTATTTCCCAATTAAATTACACCATTTTCATGCACGTGGGAGCTTGGCTAAAACCCTAAGGAAGTGTTCTTCCTAGTTCCAAGTTGATTCAAGCTTAAACAATCATCTAAACATGATAAACACCTAGTAGAAATCATGAAAACCACGAAAAATCCAACATTTCCTTACCTTTCTTCGTTGGCCGAACACTTCAAGACCCTTATCCCTTTATTTTGGCTACTTTAGATAATGATTTTGGTATAGGAAGGTAGAGGAAGTTGAGAAGAACAACTTTGGTGAAGGAAATTTTAGGTTTTGTTGAGTTTTCAGTATAGTTTCCTATGCTTTCTCTCTCTTCACAAGGTTTGTCTATGGAGGAAAAATGAAGCTACTGGTTGCTGCCAAAAATGGTGAAGAAAATGCTGGAATTCTCCTTAAAAATTCATATTTTAATGCACAAATTACCATTTTGCCTTTGCTCTTAGGTAATTTTCCAATTTTGCCCTTTTCGATTTGACTTTGGTTTAAACAATCAGTCTAATCTTCAAAATATGTTATTTCATCATGAAATATACTATTTAACTTGCTCTAACTCTCGGTTGAGATTTCGTTGAAGTTTGACTGATTGTTTGGGTGAAATTACTAAAATACCCCTAACCGTAAAATCGCGTAAATTTTTATTTTTTACGCAGGTTTATTTCCATCAGTTCACATGGCCTAGAACCTTATTTTATGAGAAATTTTCTATCACTGATAGTGGGTCCAAAGTCAACTTGGTTTGACCGTTATTTATGAAAATTCTATCGACCTATAGACTTAATCGTCATTTTCTAATTTGTTTGCACGCTTCTCAAAAATGCATAAACAAACTAGTTTAGGGTTCAATTTCTTACCTTATCCATATTTAGCTCCAAATATTGTGTCCAACAAGTTTCACCTGTTTCGAGACACTAGAAGTCCTGTGGGGCCCACTATCGGTTATCCTTTATTCTTGCAAGGTACAGGTCATTTAGATAATTATATCATATCTATAAATGTGTATGAATGGTAGATGTATGAATATCACATAACCATGGAATTATCTTCACTCTATTGGCCGAAGTGGAAGATTTGAGAGGAAAGGTGTTGCAATCAACTTTGTAACGTAAGAAGATGATAGGATGCTTGCTGACATCTAGAAGTTCTACAATGTAGTGATTGAGGACCTTCGTACAAATGTTGTAGATTTGATCTGATTGGCCTCCATTTTCATACAAAAGAGAAATGTTTGTTTTAGTTAGGGGAAGGTTAAAATGGGTTTGGCCTTTTTGACTTTGCTGTAATCATTATTGTTGTTATAATTAGTCATTACTTCTTGGATAATTATATCATATCCTGTCAGTGGAATTTTTAACTCCATAAGCAGGATGAGGATGATGACACATGTCTTATTTTATTTATTTTTTATTTTATTAATATTTTTAAAGAACATGTGTCATCGTCCTAAATCTGCTTGTGAAGTAAAAAAAAAACTCTACTGAAGGTGCATGGAATATTAATCCTTACTTCTTTTTCTCTCTTTTTTCTAGGTTCTTGGAAAAATCTTGTTTGATTATTTTGATGTTTTGAGGCTCAAATTTGGATAAAATGCAGTTGTTGTCTCCAATTTGTTACGTAAGTTATAATAGTATTATAATAGTCTCAATTTTTAAAAAAAATTGTCAACATGTTCTTTCCAAGTTTCTTTAAAAGTAACAGAAAATTACAAATTAAAATAATGGATCTAAAATTTATTACTCATTTCTTAAATTAAAATGTGTTTATTAAAAAGAATTTAACATACAAAAGTACCATTTTTTATTTTGACTTTTAAAAATTCAACTTAAAATAAAGAAAATCTATATTTAGTTTTTTTCTTAATAATTTTAGAATTTTATTTTCTTTATAGTAAATTTTATATCTCTATGATTCCAATCTTGCATAATATATAAAAGCCAAGCTTTTGATTGCAAGTAAAACATTTTATATGAGTAATTCATATGTTTCACACGTGTAATATCTTAATTTTTATATTTAATTTTTTATAAAATAATCGTATTTAATTAATTATATAATTTTAAAACATTTGAAATTAATTAAAATAGATTTTAACCATTTTATCTTTATTTAAATAAAATAAAATTAATCTAAGAATTTAATTTTTTATCACTTACTATGTTATTTTCAAATTAAAAAAAAAATATCCATATATTTTAATCAGAACTATCCTAAAGTTTTAAATCTTTTATAAAAAAATTAAAACTAGGTATTTATGTGTGTGTGTGTATCTCTCTCTCTCTCTCTCTATTAACATTGAATTAAATTTTCATGCCTTTTTTTTTTCAATTTTTTCATTCCTTTTTCAAATTTATTTGTTCAATTTTTTTCTTTGGTAAAATAAAAAAAACCATAAGTGTTACCTACTCTTTTGAAACATGTATTATCTTAAATATTGAATTTCATTATTTTCAATTGACTTAAATTTTAAAAAACTCAAATAATAAATTGTTGGCTCAATTACCTAACTGAGAGGGAGGATGAATCGATTTTTAACTACCTTAGGTTTGTTTTTCGATCTTCTTAATTCTAGCCTACATTGTAGTTCTTCCAAATTCACTAGGCTATTCTAGCATACAATTCATACACAATACAATAAACACAATATAATTGCAAGTAAATAAAGAGGGTAGGGTAAGAGAATTGTACGCAAGTGATTTATACAGGTTCGGCAACCTTGCCTACATCCTCTACCTTGATATGCTCCCAAAGATTTTCCCCAAATCCACTAATGGATTTGTCTTTACACCTTCTTTTTGCAGGCTCAAGAGAAACATTTACATCTCTTCTTTTTCTAGGCTCCAGGAGGAAACCTCACAGCCTTCTTACAACCTCTCCCTTTTATGGCTCAAGGAGAAACCTTAATTTCTACACACAACTCACTTTACAAGTTGAGCTCTCAAGGGTTCACTCCCCTTTACAAATTGTGAATAGGTTTACAATAGATGTAATCAAGAATAGCCTCTAAAAAGGTAGGTGATTACACTTTAAGCTCAAGAAAAAGCTAGATAAGGTTTATGCTATACAAGGATTATGAGAATGATAGAGGATTTTGAATTTCTAGTACAAAAAATATTTTGAAGTTTGAGGAAGATGAAGAATGAAGTCTCTTGAGTGTCTTCAGCTTTTAAGCTTCTATTTATAGCTCCCTTGATGATTTCTTGAGGTTTAGAGGAGCCTAGAACAAATCTTCCCGTTGTCTCACAAAAAACTAGTCGTTGGAGGCTTGCAACGAAGAGGGGATCGATCCCTTTGAAGAGGGGATCGATCCTGTGGCTTTGGGATGCCTTCTTATGGTTTCTGCCATCAGGGGATCGATCCCTTAGAGGAATCGATCTCTTTATTATTCATCTATCCCCTTAGTCAGGAGATCTATCCTTTTACTATTCATCTATCTACTTGGTCAAGGGATCTATCCCTTTTACTATTCATCTATCCCCTGGTCAGCATTTTAACTTTTCTAGGCCTTTTAAGCATTAAAAACATTCCTAAGCCAATTTTGAATATTTTAAAATATGACATGATTTTGAAAACATGAATTTGAGTCCAAAAATTTATCAAGTAATTTTCTTAAAATATATTCAATAATTCCATAAGAAAATTACATAAACCAATAATTGAAAATGTTTTCTCAATTGATTAAAACCAATAAATATAATTAATTAAAACATGGTTTTATATTTGATAAAAGCACTTAATATGGTTTCTGAAAATCATAATTGATAAAGCAAATTTACAATGTTGGTCATTCATTTAATATTGCTTAAGTGTTTATCGTTTCAAAATATATGTATCAATTTAAAGCTAACAATCTTCCCATTTTTGATATGACAAAACTTAAGGTAAATTTGCTTTGAAAATACTTTGAAAAAGCTTCCCCTTAATATAAGCATGATTTGGAAAATAAAGCTCTCCCTTAAATTGAGCATGATTTTCAAAACAATTTACAAATCACATTATCTCTTCCCTTTTTTTGTCATAGCAAAAAGAAGGATAAGCAAAAAATTGCTCTCCCCCTAAAACTATGGCTTAAAATTTTTGAAGACCTAAGAAAAATTGCTCCAACTAACAAACAAAACATTAGTACATTAGTAGTTATAGCACAAATAAATAAATCAATGTCCATGTAAAGATCATGAGATGTTTGTGCATGTAATGGACTTTGTTTATGATCCTATACCAGTTGTTCATAAATAATTTTCAATCCATTGCTAATTGGTCATAATGATGCAAGTTGTTTATACATTGTCTATTAATTCTATAACTTGCTCATTTCAATTCTATTAAGTACCTAAATACATCAATTGTTCTTTATAGTCCAACTAAGGTGCATGTCAATACATAATGATTATTAGTTAAACTTAGATGAAAATTATATGCATTGAGCTCATAAACCATTTTCAAGAAAGAATGTGCCTAAAATTAAATCATATATCAATTATTCATATATTCTAGCACAAAAAGTCTCATGCAAATGTGTCCTAAAAGAATTCTTCCCTATTTGTCATTTCAATCTTAAGAAAGAGAGAAGAATTATCAATTTAAAGCTCATATCAATTGTTACAACTGGTTGACTTATACATTTTGCATGGATTCAATTGTTATGTGTGGTGTGTTTATGTCAAGAGAATAATCAAGTTAAACACGCAAGAACATAATCACACACCACCAAATATGCATATGGATAAGTTAAACATTAGCATACTATCATGAAGCATTAATCCATATTCATAAGCACAAATCTAATTATATGGAAGATTCAAAAGCTTATGTCATTCAAGCGCACACATTTTCTTCCATAGTCATAAAAACAAAAAATCCTATGCTCATTTTCCAATTCAAGATCTTTACCAATTATGAGCGAGGAAAGATTTCAATATCGCCATTTTAATCAATTCGTAGCAATATTCCTAGTTGATTTTATCATTTAATGTTCTAAGGGGTATATGCTATTTTAACAAAATAGTTTTACCTAAGTGAATCAATATCATGTTTAAATATATTTTAACTTTAAAGTTCACAATCTACGAGTGAGATCAAGTAGAGTTTTATAAGAACAAATATTCTCATCTCATAGACATGATCATTGATTCAACTTAAGGAAACATGCAAGTTCAACATCGAAACAATTAAGAATCAATGCATGAAAATCAATCAAAGTGTATTTGTTCAAGTTTGCATTTATCCTTGAATGTTGATGTTGTCATTAAAGCCTAAGTTCTTAGAAATTTAGGCATAAGAAAAATCTAAGTTCATGGATGACAATTTTTCATACATTTGAACATTTAAAGATCCATTTATCGTAACAAATTGTAAGCCAAGGACAATTATGACTCTAGGTAAAGCTTTTTGTATCTCAAGTATTTTATTCACCTAAGTCATATTCAAATTTAAATATTAAGGTCAAGCTTGATCATTTTATCATTCAAGCATAATTATTTTGATATTCTTTACTCGTATTCCAATAAATGCATACTTATAATGAAGCCTAGTGTGGAATATGTGAGTCAAACTATGAGATATAATCCGTTAAGCATGCTTGACTAAGATGAACCAAAGGAATGAACAATATCTATTATGCACAAGTTCATCAAATTCTCAAATATATACACAAATCATAAAAATAATTCTCAAAACAATTTTTAAGCTTCATTGAAAATATATTTTAAGATTATTTCAAGATTTATGCATTTCATGAATGTCTTCAACAAGAAAAACGATTTTACACTTGTAAGTTCAATGAAAAATTATATTAATTGTTGAAAATGATATCAATTGTTGAAGTTGAGGCATAATACCAATGAAAAATGATTTTACATGTTAACACATTATCAAGAATAAGTTAAATCAATGGATTTTAAGTTGAGACGAAAGAAAGTATCAAGAAAAATATGGATCCTTCTCAATTTTGGCTTAAAAATCCAAAAACAGACATATTTTACCTAGGGGGTCGATCCCAAGAGGAGGGGGATCGATCCCTCAATGCCAAAATGTAGATTTCTGCATTTTTTGGCAAGAGGATCAATCTTACAGGAGGAGGGATCGATCCCTTGCTTAAATTCTGCAGAATTTTGGCTTAAAAATCAACTTTAGAGGTGCCAAAACTTCGTTTTTGAGTGTTTTAAGTCCATGTAAAAGTTTAAAAATTTGTATAACATGATTTTGGACTTTTATGAATGAAAAAATATGGATGAAAAATTATTTGACAATAAATTTTGCAATTGTGGAAGAATTTTCACTATAAAATGCATTTTTTGTCTTAAAGGAGGTTATTTTAAAAGTTATGCATATTTTGGCAAAACCAATATGTTTGAAAACACAAACATGCCAAAACAAACATATTCACATAAATTTTAAGCACATATATCATTAAATTACAAAACTTGTGAACATTACGCCATGATTTCTAATATGCATATTTCTCATTAATCCTCATGACATGGCATTTTGCATGTATGACATATTTGACATTTTTGGAGCAAGCAAACTTGCTCAAAATAAAAAAATCTAATAATTATTTCAAAATCATGTTATATGCTTTTCATCCAATCATTTAATGCATCAAGAATTATCCATTAAACAGTTAAAAAATAATTTATCATTCCTTTTATTCATTCATTTAACTTATAATGCATCAAAGATCATCAACCAAATATCTCATCAAGGCACAAATAATTTAATTAAATTAAAGTTTTTTTAAAAAAATTAAGCTTACAATACTCCTTTGCTGGAAAATGCTTTGTCATGATTCATTAAGTCTACCTTGAGCCATTGTTTGAAGGATTGTTGTGACCTTGTTAAAGGATGGATTCCTTAAGCTCTTTCTCTTTCTCGTTGGCATAAGCAAACTCCATGGGGTTGTGTAAAGCATTTGAACTTCATTGTTTCATTGTAACTCCATGCTCTAACACTCTTACAACAAACAATTTCAAGCATGCTTTGGTACCTAAATTTTCTTGGGTCCATGAAAGATAGTGCAAATAATTTTTGATCCTTTAGGGATCTATTTCAAACTCAATTCATCATTATTTATAGCATGCTTTGGGATCCACATCATCTTAACTACTTTTCCTCTAAATGAAGTCTTTCTATATGTGCATGCTTGTGAAGAGTGGCCAATCTTATTGCAAAGTGAACATGTAAGTGACTTATCATGCATAGCCTTTTTGCATACAAAAAAATTCTTAAAATAAGTTTCCTTTTTATTTGCATTATATCTTAACCCATCTTTATCAAAGAAAGCTCTTTGGGTCTTTAACATACGATCTAGTTTTTGTTCACCCATATAGAACTTAGAAAATGAATTATGAAATTTGTATTCTTTTCATTCAACTCATTTATCTCTAAGTTTGCTTCTTCTAATTTCTTTTCTAATTCTAGCTTAGCATTTGTCAAGGCTTCCTTTTCTATTTTCAAATTGGCAATGATTTTTCTATATTTAGAGTTCATGCATTCAAATTCATTTGCTAATTCATTAAAGGCATTTTGTAATTTATTAAAAGTATAATCATTTCATTCACTAGAACTAGAACTAGCCTCAACATCACTAAAGGCCATAAAGCATGAATAGGCTATCTCATCATTTATGTTTTCCTCATCGGAGCTAGCACTATTGCTCCGTGCAACCACAAACGCCTTTTTTTTAAGCTTTCTATCATTTTTCTTTCTAAGTAAGGGACATTCTAACTTAGTATGACCCAGTTCATTACATACTATGGATTCTTTTTGTTTCTTACTTAACTCTCCTCTCATTACTTCTCTTCTTTGAAGTCTCCTATCATTCTTTCTAGCCTTCATCCTCATAAATCTAATGAATCTTTTAGCAAATATTGTCATTTCCTTTTCTTCCTCATTTCTACTATCATCACTATCATCTTTAATATCATAAGTGGAAGATTTTAAGGCTACCCCTACTTTCTTTTAAGGCTCTATTTTGCTTTTTAATTTCATCTCATAGGTAAGTAGGGAGCCTATAAGCTCATCTAGAGATAAGGTATTAGGATCCTTAGACTCTTCTATTGCGGTTACCTTTGCCTCCCAAGATTTTGGCAAGCTATTCAAAATTTTCTTAACCATTTCAACATTGGAATTGGTCTTGCCTAAAGCCTTAAGCCCATTGATTATATCATTAAACTTAGTGAACATATCACTAATGGACTCATCTTCTTTCATCCTAAAAAGCTCATAATCATGTGTGAGCATGCCTACTTTGGTTTCCCTAACTTGATTGGGCCCCTTATGTGTAATGGCTAATTTGTCTCATATTTGCTTGGCATTTTCGCATAGGAAGACTCTATTATATTCATTGGGACCTAATGCACAAAAGAGAGTGTGCATAGCCTTAGCATTCAATTGTGCCAATCTCATGTCATTTATGTCCCACTCATCCTCACTCTTAGGAACATCCTTTCCATCTACTTTCTTCATTGAAATTTGGGGACCCTTAACTATAAATCTCCACATTCCATAGTCATTTGATTGCACAAACAACATCATCCTAGTCTTCCAATATGAGTAGTTCTCTCTATTAAACAGTGGAGGTCTAACTAATGAGTGTCTCTCTTCTCCTAAGGGTGTACTTATGTTCAAATGAGCCATTTATGATCGTTTTGCTCGATGGATGTTAATCCAAATCAATCTCGTGCCTAAGCTCTGATATCAATTGTTGGCTCAATTACCTAATGAGAGGGGGGATGAATCGGTTTTTAATTACTTTAGCTTTGTTTTTTGATCTTCTTAATTCTCTAGCCTATATAGTAGTTCTTCTAAGTTCACTAGGCTATTCTAGCATACAATTCATACATAATACAATAAACATAATATAATTGTAAGTAAATAAAGAGTATAGGGTAAGAGAATTGTACGCAAGTGATTTATTGAGGTTCAACAACCTTGCCTATGTCCTCTACCTAGAGACGCTCCCAAAGATTTTCACCAAATCCACTAGAATTTGTCTTTACACCCTTTTTTTGCAGGCTCAAGAGAAACCTTTACACCTCTCCTTTTTCCAAGCTCAAGGAGGAAACCATACAACCTCTCCCTTTTATGGCTCAAGGAGAAAACCTTAATTTCTACCCACAACTCACTTTACTAGTTGAGCTCTCTAGGGTTCACTCCCCTTTACAAATTATGAATGAGTTTACAAGAGATGTAATCAAGAATAACCTTTAAGAAGGTAGGTGATTACACTTTAAGCTCAAGAAAAACCTATACAAGGTTTGTGCTATACAAGGATTATGAAAATGAAAGAGGATTTTGAATTTCTAGTACAATAAATGTTTTGAAGCTTGAAGAAGATGAAGAATGAAGTCTCTTGAGTGTCTTCAGCTTCTAAGCTTCTATTTATAGCCCCCATGATGATTTCTTGAAGTTTGGAGGAGCCTAGAGCAAATCTTCCCGTTGTTTCACAAAAAAACTAGTCGTTGGAGGGTTCTAGCGAAGAAGGGATCAATCCTATTGCTTTGAGATGCCTTCTTGGGGTTTCTGCCATCAGGGGATCAATCCCTTAAAGGAAGGAATCGATCCCTTTACTATTCATTTATCCCCTTGGTCAAGACATTTATCCTTTTACTATTCATCTATCTCCTTGGTCAAGGGATCTATCCTTTTTACTATTCATCTATCCCCTAGTCAGATCTATCCCTTTTACTATTCATCTATCCCCTGGTCAGCATTTTAACTTTTCTAGGCCTTTTAAGCATTAAAAACATTCCTAAGCCAATTTTGAATATTTTTAAATGTGACATGATTTTGAAAACATGAATTTGAGTCCAAAAATTTATCAAGTAATTTTCTTAAAATATATTCAATAATTCCATAAGAAAATTGCATAAACCAATAATTGAAAATGTTTTCTCAATTGATTAAAACCAATAAATATAATTAATTAAAACATGGTTTTATATTTGGTAAAAGCACTTAATATGGTTTTTGAAAATCATAATTGATAAAGCAAATTTACAATGTTGATCATTCATTTAATATTGCTTAAGTGTTTGTCATTTCAAAATATATGTATCAATTTAAAGCTAACATAAATTTTTTTTATTTTTGTATTTATTTAAAATTTTAACTTTAGTTACCATCTTATGTTTGAGACTATAATAAATTTTTTTTTTTCAAATACTAGACCCTTCAACACTTTTGCATTTGGTGGGAGCGTTAGCTTAGTCCTCTTGGGGATGAATTCCTATGCCTCCCCAGAATTTTTGGTGTTGGAAGACCTCTTTTGTACTTAAACTTGGTTTGGAGCCATTGAGGAAGTTTTAGAGCAGAAGAGAGTCGTTGGAAGACTAAAAAATATGATTGTTGGAGTTTTTTGGCACAAAAGGTATCAATACGATATTGATATCTCAACAAGGGTATTGATACCTTTATCAAGGGTATTAATACCTCAATTGGGAAGGAGCTACTGTTTTAGGATACTGATAAAGGTATTGATATTGGTACCCTGTGCCAAGGATATTGATATGTTGGTCATGAAACATGCAATTTGTAAATTTAAAGCATGTAATCACTTTACCAAGGCAATTTTAAATGAACAAACATGCATTAACAATATTTAACATTCAAGAACATGCATATTTGTCTCTTAATGGTTTTTCCAAAATATCTTTCTTTCTCAAAAATCAATTGTATATCCAATTACAAAGCTTTCTATTAAGATCAATTGGATTTATTTTTCAAATTAAGCATGTAAGATAACCATCAAATTTATCTTTTGGTTTAAGAAATGCTTGATTATTAAAAGCAAATTTACTTTGTAAAATCTCATTTAAACAAACTTAAGTTTTTGTCATTTCAATATATATATATATATATTATATATATATCAATTTAAAGCTAATAGGTAATTATTTTGCTCTAGTTGTATTTGCTATTCATATTATTGATTTTTTTGTTATTTGTTTCCCTAAAAATTCTTCTTCTCTAATTGATTAAGTTCAAAATTTAATTTTTATTGAATTACTTTATTCTTTTATTTACAAACTCATGATCGGATTGATGTTTGAGTTAAGGTTAGACTCTTTGGTTGTTGCCTACGGGTGTGAAGTATAAAGAGAGAATACATGTCCACTATTTTTGCACATTATATATTTGTGCTCAAAAGACTTGATTATTATAAAAATGTGATATTTGATAAATTAATGATATTGTTATCATTTGTTGAATGACATATGGTTGATGAAATTTTTATTTTTGTTGATTGAGTAGTAATATTTTTTATTTTGAATGTTATAATTTGTGTAATTAAATAAAATAGTTGAATAATATAATACTATTTTTCATGAAATTATTTGTTAATTATTGATATACAACAAAAAATAAAGGCTACACATTGATTTAAAAGCATAGTCTAATACCATAAAATGACCTCCAAACAAAAAAATATAATCTATTCATAAAACAATATACTACTGTTAATTATATTTAATAGCTATATTTGATAAAACGTAGTTTATTATTTAAAAGAATGCAAATATAAATGGGCTTTTTAAAACAAAAATAAGTCATTTTAATTAAATATGCTACGGCTACAAATTTGAAACATAGTCTATCCTTAGAAAAAAAACTACAGTTTAATATTAAAAATTAAAAGTAATTTGATTTATAGAAAAAAGAATTATAGTTTTCCCTTAACTTTAATCTAATATCATAAATTATACTAAGAAAATAATAGAGTCTAATATCATATATTAGATTACATTCCATAAAACCGTAATTTATGACACTTAGAAAAAACTATGCTTGAATAGATTACGATTAAAAAAATGTAATTTTTGAATTTTTAGAGTAGTTGTTTGTCTTTTTCCATTATTCTTTAAGCCAAAAAATACTAAATTTGGCATTTTCATGGGAGAGTGAATCAACCCATTTAAACCAATAACACAAGCATACATAAAATTCCGTAGTTTTTATATATATATATATATATATATATATATATATATCAGTTAGCATTGAAGTGTTAGCTCAGATGCCTCTCGCTACTTAGTGCCTGTTTGGCTTAATTTATGAAAAAGTTTATTTCCTCTAGAAGCAGAAGTCAGTGTTTGGCTTTCAAAATTTTAAAAATTTTAACTTATACGGGAAGCAGATTTGAGCTTTTTGATAAAGTTATAAATTAAAGCTTTTCCTCAAAAGTGCTAAAATTTTTATACATTTTCACTTTATTTTTCAATAATTTACAAAATTATAAAAGAGGATTCATATTATTTCACAATTATTTATTTATTTTGTGTCATTTTTATTTTATTTCATTTTTTATTTTAATTAGCAAAATTTTTATTTTGTTTTATTTATTTGTTTAACTTAAAAACTTGTAATTTAATTTTATAAAATTTATTGTTTTATTTTTTCATTTATTAAAAAAATAAAAAAATTCAATAAAATAGTTTTCAATATTTTACAATACTTTAATATTAAGTTTGTCAAATATTAATTTAACTTCTCCTAACAATACTTTTATAAAAGCTCTATTCAAATAGTCCTTTTTATGACAGTTACAAGTAGGCCAAACAGACCCTTGGGAAAGTTAAGTCATGTAAATTAAAACTTTTCATCTTTTCTAGGATTTTATTTTAATAATTTGCTTCGCCTAGTACTTAAGCGCATGTCCTTTTATCTTTATAAAACTAAATAAGGCTGTAAAAGAACCAAACACGAAGGAACGAACTGATATTTTTGTTCGTTCATTTATTTTTTAGTATCGTTCATGTTCGTTAAGGAATTTGGTTTTTACATTCATGTTTGTTCATTTGTTTGGTAGAGATTGTTCGTTAAATATTCACGAACAAGCTCGTTTGTCCCAAACGAACGCATTCATAAACATGTAAACGGACGCATTCACTAACATGCAAACGAACATGTTAGCGAACATTTAAGCGAACGTGTTCGAAAACAAGTATTCATAAACAATTAAACAAACACATTCACGAACACACATTTATGAACACATATTCATGAACAAGTGTTTATGAGAACAAACTAAATATTAAATATTAAATATTAAAAAGCCTACATAAAGATTAAATCCCATCTGTAAATTGAAATCATTCAACACAATATCTTAAATACAACACAATTTAAGTTAGCAATTTTTTTATTAAAGTTGGTAATTATAATTTTAAATATAATTTGTATCATATACATATACATGTATTGGTATACATATATTAAAGTATCATATATATATATATGTGTGTGTGTGTGTGTGTGTGTATACTCATACGTGTAATGTATATATAAATGGTCAATAGATAAGAATGAGATCTTAACTTATTATGAAACTCTTATTAATTTAATTTCAGTACATCATGTTTAAAATTAAAAAAATAATTATATTAAGCATAATTAACTAATTCAATTTTATAATTATTTATTATTAAATTTTATTAATTTTTAAAGCCAACAAAGTTGTATTGTATAAATATGTTTAAGAATTAGGTACTAAATTTTTAGGTAATGTCTTAAAAATAGAGTATATATTATATAACTTATACAATATAAGTAATTTTAGTATTTTAGTAAATAACAAACGAATAACAAACGAACAACAAATAACACTTTAAATGAACGAGTTATAAACGAACGAATGATAAATGACACTTTAAATGAACAAACAATAAACGAACATAAACGAGCCTATTCGCAAACAAAAGCGAATGAGCTAGACCTTTGTTCATGTTCGGTTCGTTTAATAAACGAACATTAAAATGTTGTTCGTGTTCGTTTGTTAAAGTGTTTGTTTGTTAAGCTTAATAAACGAACATAAGCAAACAGAAATCGAACAGATTCACAAACGATTCATCAAACGTTTTGTTCGTTTACACCCCTAAAACTAAACTTGCAAGTCTTCATCTTAGTTTTCTCCGTAAACGAAAAAAAAATTAATGGAGAATCATATTACCTTGTTTATGAGTTTGGATCAAGCTTAGACAAGACATTAACAAACCAAATGAAAACTCAAGCCCATTTTGATTTGATTTTCAAATTTAATTTTTTGATCAAATCTATTTTTATATTTAATCAATAAGTTGTTCTAAGCTTACCCAGATAAAGTTTTTTAATTATAATAAAACACAAAAAATATTAAAACACATAATAGTTAATAAATATATCACAATATGTTCAAATACATTTTTACAAAAAACTACAAAAAATGAAATTTTAAATTAAAATCTAAAAAAATAATAAAACTCAAATTAAATTATATAAAAAAATTAAAAGTAATTAATAAATACTTTAATATAAATAATAATAATAATAAAAGAAATTATAATTATCAGGTCAAATTGAGATTGGGCTTGAAATGGTAAATCTAAGCCCAACCCAATTTTTTTATGAGTTTCAACTTATAAACTTAAATTCATTAATGAACTTAATATTTTTATCTAAACTCACCTAAAATTAAGCGAACCTTCAACTTACAAAAAAACCCAACCCTTTGAACACTACAATTCAAATCTCTATAAATGCTTTTTTCAGCTACATTAATAAATTGTTAAAGAGTTTGTTTAGGTTCATGTAGGGGTGTAATCGAGTTGAGTCGAGCCGAGTCGAGCCGATACAGTGGAGTGCTCGAGCTCAACTTGAAAACCCGCTTCTCGATACTTGGCTTGAACTCGATCTAGCCTTAAGTTTTTAGCTCAAGCTCAACTCGAGATCAAAATCGAGCTACTCGAGCTCGCTCGATTAAGCTCGATTGTTTGAGCTCGATTCTCATGCTCAAACTAATACTCGAATTTATTTTAATATAAAGAGAAATACTGTGTATCAATTAAACATAATAAAATATAAATTTTTAATAACAATAATAACAATGCAACAACAACAAAATTGAAAACTCAAAAAAAAAAAACCTCAAAACTTAATCCTTATGTAATTTTATTAGAAAACTCAAAAAAGCATCAGAAAATGCTATACATCTCAGAAAATCATCTACGTAAGAAAAATATATGCCAATACAAATTCACTCCACACAAGTCACCACATACCACATATAATGCACAACACCCTAAAAAACTTCATAATCTATCAAATATCTACAATTCAGCATGAACCAAAGAAGGCAGAGAGACAACACTTAAAACATGAATAATTTAACTCTCAGATGACAATCCATCCAAAGACTACAAACTAACGTTGAATAAAACTAAAAGAAAACTAACGTTGAATAAAAAAAACTAACTTCTGGGTGGTTTACTGGTTCGAGGGGCTTGGTATATGTTTCCTTAGTGTTTGGTGCATATATTTGTGTTACTGCTGTAAAATAATAACGATGAGATTTTATGATTTAGCCAAAAAAGTTAAAAAAAAAACACCAAACAATACTTCAGGATTTAGAATATGCATACAAAAAATGGATAAGAATGATAGGAATCGCATCTAGCAACCAATAATAAAGAGAGTTTGGCTTTGTAATCAACATGTGTAACCACTTCTTTGCTTGGTCTCAATCACACCCTCTAGGAAGCTTTGAAGATATCTGCCATCATACACAAATGTGATATCAATATAAGAAAAAAAATCATTTATTTTTAAAAAATTGTAAAAATAAAAAAGAAATAGAGGGTGCGCCGGATCTGTTGTAGGTGCGCCAACTCTGCTGCGGTAGGGGTTAGGTTCGCTGGATCTACTACGATAAGGGCTAGGTTTGCCGGATCTGCTGTGGCACATCAGATCTGTTGCATAAGAGAGGAGTTGGACAGATGGTGTAGAGGCGTTAGACCTTGGGGAATAGGCTCGTCGGATCTGCTGCGGGAAGGGCTAGACTTGCCGGATCTACTGCGAGAAGGGTTAGGCTCGTCGAATCTACTGTAGGAAGGGCTAGACTCGCTGGATCTGCTACGAAAGAGAGGAAGAGACTCGCTGGATCTACTACGATAAGGGCTAGGTTTGCCGAATCTGCTGTGGCACATCAGATCTGTTGCATAAGAGAGGAGTTGGATAGATGGTGTAGAGGCGTTAGAGCTTGGGGAATAGGCTCGTCGGATCTGCTGCGGGAAGGGCTAGACTTGCCGGATCTACTGCGAGAAGGGTTAGGCTCGTCGAATCTACTGTAGGAAGGGCTAGACTCACTGGATCTGCTACGAAAGAGAGGAAGAGAGGGGCTGGTTGGCTGTTGTAAGGGCGTCGAAGCTTGGAGGCACGCCGGACTATGGCAGATGTTAGGTGGGGTTGGGGCTCGAGCAAGTGCAAGGTTTTGGGTTAGGTTAGAATATGGAGGAGTGAATATGAAAGGAAGGGTTTTTGAAGGTAAAGGTGTATTTTAGGGCAAATATGTAATTTTATATTAAAATAATAAAACTCGATAAGGCTCACGAGCTACTCGAGCCGAGTATCTTAGTACTCGAACTCGGCTTGCTCGATAACTCGAGCTTGACTCGATAAAAATCGAGTCGAATTCGAGTTTGCATCGAACTGAACCCGAATAGCTTGCGAGTACCAGTGCATCGTTTACACCCCTAGGTTCATGCATGGGAAGGCGTTGTGCCTCTAAACCAATGGCATCCATTTATGTTACAAAGTTAGAGAAGCATGTGGTAAAGCACATGCATCTGATGCAATCCTGAATCATCACATGCTTAGCATTGAGCTGTCCACCCACAAACTGTTTCTCTTTCCCTTTGTTTTAATGTCATGGCACTTCATGGTCCTCCACAACCATATGACCTCTTTTACTATTTGTAATTTAAAAATCTTATACACTTTTCACCTAACGTAGATGATGATAATAATAATAATAATAATAATAATAATAATAATAATAATAATAATAATAATAATAACAACAACATTTTATCAAAAATAAAACAACATACTCCATATTTTTCTTGGGAAGAAACTTGATTGTCTCCATCCTTCTATTTATAATTAATGGCTAGATATCCGCGTAGCTGCTGCTTTCAAAAGTGTCCTTTGGCCAGTCTTTGAGGCAAGTTAATTTATTTAATAATCTTAGTTTAACTTTAAGCTGCTGAAGATCATATTTAGATACTTAACTCTCAAAATATTTCATATAGATAATAGTAGTAGATCAAATGGATATTCATATATATATATATATATATATATATATATATATATAAATATATATATAATGTTTTATTAATTTGGTGATAACATACATTAGTCATTACTAAATGTTTACAAATTCTGAACAAATAAATATCCTTTTTGTTCCAAATTAATTATATAATCAAGATTATCATCTTTTTACATACGCATCCGTTGGTGGGAATTGAATTAAATTCTCATATTAATTAGTGAGATATGTTATTCGGACCAAAAAAAAAATGGTGAGATATGTTATATGTAATATTGAAATTTGTTACACATGCAAGATTAAAGAATATATTTGAAATTGAAAATACTCTTTGTCTATCTGCTTAAGACATGTGACCAAGAAAAAAAAGCTAGGGAATTATCCCAAATGGATAATGTTAGCTAGCTAGCTGGGTGATTCTTGATTGGACACCATTTAAGAAAAAAAATAAAGAAAAAAAATATCTAACAAATCCCCCAGCTGCTGCTTTCACATTACTGATCAGTTTCTTCTTTGAATGCATCTTTATCCTTTCTCTTGTTGCTTGGACTTCCATGGAAATTGATGGAAGAATGGGGAATAGATTGTGCTAGGAGTTGCGAAGGCAAAAGCAAACCAACAAACGCATGGCCTGAGCCAGCAGGATCAAGCTTCCCCCATGTTGCCACTTGTAACCCACACAGATAAACCCAATCTCAAGCTACTTGCCGAAAGTGGAAGATAAGATAGGATAATCATATAACGTGCTCTTTTACCTGCCATTAGGGTTAACAGAGAAGAAAAAAAAGAGAGTGCATTTATATATATTTGATGATCATACAACAGAAGAAGAAGAAGATGATGTTTATCATAATTGCTGAAGCAAGTTGGAGTTGGAGTTGGGATTGGGCGTGGTGGATGGTGTGCCCTCTTTTGAACAAATTGATTTTCTTTTTCTTTCAAAGCTATTGGATATAGGAATATCCACATGTATGGTAGCCGCCTCCCCCCTCATCTTCCACTCTTGAAAGGGAAAGTATAGACCACAAACAAGAAATGCCCACTTCCATAATGGGAAAATTATATAATTATTTTGTTGTACCCAACATATGTCATCATTCTCATTAAAGTAGTATAAAGTAGTAAATTAGGTTAATCTTCATTATGGAACTGTAAGACCTGATTCTACACTACTGTAGAGTCTAATTTCATAAAATTGATAATGGAAATTAAATAAATAATGAATATTGATTTCCACTTGGGTGAAAAGCTCCTTAACTTGAGTTGTGAATGAAGCAATTTCGGTGAAATAATATATGGGCGAGTATATGGAACAGTTTGCCAATGGGCGAGCAAGGTAGGACGATCGCCAGTGGTGATGGCGAGTTGGATGATGGCAAGGGCGAATAGGTGAGTTCGCCATGTCTCTTAGTTAGGATGATCGCCCAAATGGGTGAGGGCTTGTGATCGCCCATATGAATGAAGTAAATTAAAAAAAAAAAGGCTAAATAAGATTTCCAATTTGTGGCATGAATCATAGTAGGTAGGCGAGTAGAGCAATGGTGATCGCCAAGTAAGGAAATCAGCTTGTAATCACCAAACCCTATGTTGGCGAACTGAAATTGAGTTGGCGAGCTGTCTCAAGATTGACTTTATACGCCACAAGACTGAAGACAATTATGAGAGGATCCCAAAGTCAATAAAGAAATTATCCTTATTGGATGAGGAATAAGACAAAAGTGCAATTAGTCGAGAAAAGAGGCTATAGTGGACTTCACGCCACCTTGTCCTCCTGACAAATGGTTAGACAATTAATGATAAAGAGAAAAACTTAGTCAAAATGTGCAGAGATAGCTTCCCATAGCCGTTCCTTTTTGCTGCAGTTTTTCTTCGGTTTTTAATGCATGAAAGACGTGAAATAAATGAAAGAAAATGAGATAAGGCCAAGTGATGGGTTCTGATTGGAATAGCATGGCTATATAAGAAGAAATAGTTGAGGAAAACCGATTTAGCAAACTTCATCTTCTTCACGAGAGCTATGCAACTGCAAGTTTATGTTCTGATTTCCTCCCATTTCTACCATGCTCGATTTACTACACTTCACCCTTAAGTTGGCTAAAAACATAAACCTGCTTGCAAAACCTTTCCTCTATCGTTGATGAGCTAAAGGAATAAGCAAAGTAAGGCCAACATAAGACAGAAAGAGTTCTATTTTGGAACGTGCAGTTGATTAAGGTGAGATTTAATGGTTTCTTGAGATTGAATGATATATTTCTATGATTTCAAGTATGAGAAGCATGGTATAGTGTTGCTTTTGATTAATTCTTATTAGATCATAGAAATAGAATAAATTCATAGCTTAAAGTAGATGAAGAATAAAATGAAACTGGGTTGCAATTGTAGTAGGATGATGGGAAAATAATCGAAAATGAATAAGGAAAGTAATGGAAATGGTGTAAGAGTGATGAGAATGGCGACTATGGTGATCTCCCATGTTGAAAGTTAGTAATCGCCAATGAGGCGAGTAGGAAATAAGTAACTCGCCATATTAAAGTTCGTGTTCAAATGGGCGAGGTCGCCCAACGCCAGTGAATACATGGGCGAGCCCACTTCTGAGTAGAAAGCCACGTATGGCGAACTCAAACAGGGCGAGTTGAATTGTGGGCGAACTCCCTCATTTAATCTAATGTAGGCCTGGCGAGTTGAATGTTGGGCGAGCTCCCAAATATATTAATGACGAGTAATGGCGGGCGAGCTCCCACTTGTAAGCCATTTGATGAATGGCAAGCTCGGTTGGGCGAGCTAGTAAGAACTCTTGTGGGCGAGCTATTTGATTATTAAGTCTCGCCAAAGTACGGAAAATGTTTAGAAAAAGGAAAATATTAATAATTTTAATAAATTATTTTGCAGCCGGGAATTGGGAATGGCTATTGGCGAGCAGGAAGCAAGGCGAAGCAAGGCTTCGTAATATTAGGTAAGGGAGTTGTATGTGAATGCATGTCTTGTGGAGTTAAATTTTATGAAAACATTGCGAAAATGCTTTGGTTTATGACATGCATTTCGTTGATAATTATTTTTATTTAGGCGAGCTAAAAGCCGACCCCTAAATTGTTTGTTGGGCGAACTGGTAAGGGCGGGCGAGCCTAGTTGGGCGAACCCTTTTATATTGTCTTTTGGGCGAGCGACCCTGTTTTAATTGAAATCCAAGCGATTCAAATAGAAGACGACCCCTTTTATAATGTTTTGGGACGGGCGACCCCTTTGTTAAGGAAATTATGGGCGAGCCACTAAGGGCGTGCCAGTTTCACTTATTGTTTTTGATTGTAATGGTTGGCAAGCGAATACTGATTCACCGCATTGTTAAGTTGACCATGGGCGAGCTGGACTGGCGAGCTGACCATGGCGAGCAGATTTCGATTGTATTTTCTTAACGAAAAATGAACTATTTTAATATTTTTGAAAATAGAAAATATAATTCTTTTTGGGCGAGTTGAACAATGGGCAAGTTGACCATGGGAAATGCCATAACAGGCGAACTAGTCGTCGGGCGAGCCATTATGGGCGAGCCAGTGTTTTTGTTTTAAATGATATGGTTGGCGGGTGAACCACTAGTTCACCTCAACAGGCGAACTGATTTTGGGCGAGCTGACCCTGGCGAGCCAAGTTAACCCATATTTTTCATACATAAATTGGTGGAAATGGGTTGTTTTTAATATATTTGTAAACAAAAATATGAAACCTTTTGGAAAATAAATCATTTTGATAAAATGATAATATGGGTGAGATAATTCCATAAAGGTTTTTCATGAGATATAAAAGTGATTTTTGAGACTTTAAGCCCTGAGTTCATGCATTATTATTCATGTAGTTGCGTGACCCACCTGGGGCGATGGCTCGGGTCGATGGACCAACGGGTACACCTCAGGGCGTCACAGGGCTGATGGACCCGTCAAGTCATCAGCGGCCTCGAGGTCACTTGGCAAGTGGACCCGAGGACCACCTATAGATTATGGCCATAGATCTAGCTGAGATAGCCGTGAGGGGCGATAGCTTACGGGTGCACCCCAAAAGCAGACGACTTGTGTTCCTGAGGGAACAATGAGAGCATGATTTGTTTATTGCCTAGTCTCAACTTATTGATTTCTGTTTACTGAAAGGATCTATTGAATCCTGTTTACTGCTGAACTAATGATTTTGAATGGTGTATTGAGAGGGTTGTTTACTATATCCACTGTTTTCCTATTTGATATGATTTTAGGAAGAACAAATACTTGTGGTATATAGTTTTGCTTTAATTAAAGCTGCATACGTTTCCTTTACTGAGCGCGTAGTTCGCTCACCCCTTTGTTTTAACTCCACAGATAAAAGACACGGAGTTAGAGAATTAGCTCCCAGATGGATATAGCTAAATATAAAGCACTGGGGCGAATTATGTTAAACTTGACAGGTACAGTCTCTTCTTTTTTACATTTCGGATATAAGTATACAGAACTACTTTAGAGAAATAAAGATAATAGGGGATGTCAGATATAAAAAATAATGAAAAGAATTTCATATTCCGTAAATAAATGTTTATCATTTATTACTGTCACTGTTGAATATTAACGGCATCGCAGACAGCCCAACCGGTAAAGTTGGATAGAAATACGCAGAAAATGTGGTAACAGGCTGTTACAGGAACTCTCTTAATTCATTACATATTTAATTATAAAGTTGGTATATTTTTTAATTTTTTAGATGAATAGAAATGAAGATTTAAGTTGTTTGAATTCTAATTCATATTTTATAACATATTATTACTTTTTTAAATTATTAGATTAAGAGATTTGGTAATATACTCTATTTTTTTTTTATTTTACGGTTAGCGTTTTGAATCAGTTTGCAAGTGTCTTGAAATTAATTTTTACTAA
Source organism: Heritiera littoralis (assembly GCA_031772115.1). Lineage (NCBI taxonomy): Eukaryota > Viridiplantae > Streptophyta > Magnoliopsida > Malvales > Malvaceae > Heritiera > Heritiera littoralis. The sequence goes on along the minus strand of JAPDPK010000006.1, from coordinate 8,581,171 downwards.
ACAATTTTAAAGTAAACCTTCCACAACGACCTAATTCATTGAAGGAAATTAATTTTTTAAAATATTGACCCTAAAACTTACACCTTGAATTTGACCTAAACAAATTAATATGCTCTTTATTTTTTATATATTTGATATGTATAATCATATATAGGTTTGTGATTTGATTGTGATCCTAATTAAAATCAGCTGGTTGGATTAAGCGGTTTGAATCATTACATAAAACGAGGAGCATGCATGATTTGGGAAAAGAAGCAATGTATTTAATTTATTAATTAAGATTATTAATGTTTGATGTTACTTTACGCAAGTATCAAATCTAATGGCGATTTTGTAACCAAAAAAAAAATTCTAATGGCGATTTGTACTACTCAATAGGGAATGTAGAAAAGGCATGACGTCCCCGCGAACCACGCATTGGGAGTGGTTCTTTACATCATTATTTATGTTTAATTAATATAAAGCATATATGCTTTAAGCTGCAGTAGCGCCGGATTGGATCTTTGCGTTTTCATGCGTCCATGAGGTTGCGTTGAGAACTCATTGGACGATGCTACCTTTCACAAAGCTTCTCATTTGCTTTTCTCTTTCATATTTTTTTCCTTCTCGTTTCTCTTTTCCCAAAGGCAATGCTGCTGCAGTTTGCAGACTTGGGTCCCAACTTCATTTGTTTGTATTAGTAATGAACTTAATTATATGACACCTTTGGTAACTGAATTATCTTCCTTGCTGCAAATGTTTTGGTGCAAATAAGAAGGGTAAAAGGGATATATAGAAGGAATTCAACCTTGAAACCTAATTAACTTTAAACCTTGAACATGTAGAAAGGAATTCTGGTAAGAAAATGTTCCTGTTCTATAAGCCAAAGCTCAAAATAATGTACTTGGTAACGTGTGTGTGTGTATAAAGAACTTGAATGAAAAAGAGGTGAAATGGAATGGAATAGGATAAAGTTTCATATGTCCTAGATTCCATTTTCTACATTTTATGGGCTAATGTGGGAGAATTTACTGAGATGAGATTCCTCTCTATTAGAATAGACAAGTGCCATGTTAACAAACTGAGAAAATTTTAGAGTATACAAGTCTATAACTTCCAACATAAGTGTGGTTTGATTATAGCTAGCTAGCTAGGTTTAGGTTTCAGCATGCAAAAATTAAATTATATATCTATATATAAACAAAATAATTAGAGCTTTAACTTCCTTTGGTAACAAACTTATTTGAAAAATCGAGATATTAAACTACTTGAACAAAATAAAAATCTTTGCAGCAATATATATATATATATATATATAATATATATATATATATATATATATATAGACACACGCGCACGCATAATTCATCTTTGTGTGGCTGCAGCTGGTCCATTCTTTGTGCTACTTTTTCTTTGGCACTTGGCAGCCTACACGTTTTTTATTGCAGCTTCTGATGTGGTTTTGCTTTCTTTTTGGGTGTATAACCTGTAAATTGTAATCTCCTTTGTTTTTATTTTATTTTATTTTTATTTTTATATTGGTTTGCTACTCTTTACATTAGCAGCCCCTTCTCAATTAGAATAACAAATTTCACGTTTCCAAGGAGGAACGGTTAGAAAATTCTTTAAGTGGGCCTACATATATTAATTGTACATTACAAGTTATCTGATGTGTCTAATTCATTTAAAAGTGATCAAATAAAATTTAAGTTATTGGACTTTAAGGTATCTCATTTAGTATAAGCTTTATAATGTGTAGAGATTCAATATTTTATTTTACTTTCATGATGAGCCAAAATAAAATAAAACATACTTCAAGTATAAATAGGTTATGGTCCCAGTCTAAACAAAAGGTAATTCTCATTCTCAAATCTCATCATTGAGCGAGATACAAATTCTCTCAAAAGGTTTAAACATGAAAGATTCTAACCTCAAGAAATCAATTCTATTGGATTCAAGTACGCTTCTGTATTACTCTTTTCTTGATGATTGAACGTGAGATCCTATGTGTATTTATCTGTATAATTTTCCTACAAGTGGTATCAAGAACATGTTCATGTTTGATCATTGAGAATTAAAATTTTTTGTTTGAAACATTAGAGCTTTTATTCCATATAAAATAAAGATTAAAATCATGTAAACAATTTTATGAATTTTGTTTCATAGTTCAAGTACTTTATCTTCTAAGCCTTTTAAATCCCAAATTAAATATTCAACCAAAACAATTATGTTTTGTATGTTTTGATTCAAATTGATGAATGGTAGTTGTTTCTTGTAACTTATATGGTTGAAACAAAGTTACAATTTCGGTAAATTTTTTTTTTGGTTGAAAGAAATAAAAAAAAAGGGTAAAGATTCTTTCATGGAGTTTTCTTGAAATTTTTTATCAAATAAAACACCAAATTTGTTGTTTTGATCCCAGTTTTTGCATGGGTTTTGTAGAAAAAGGTCTTAATTCCATGTTAATAAACTCAATTTGGTGAATGAAAACCAAAAAGGGTCAAAAAAATTAAAACGAAAATCGAACAAACTTGAACGGTCTATTTAGCATCCAGTCGGGCAACCGATTGAAGGTTGGGGAAGGTGAGGATCTCGACTGGGAATCTCCCCTACATGCTAGAGGTGGCATGTGGGGTCCACACGCTGCTTTCCAATGGCCATTCAGCCACGGGCTTTTCTCCAGTCCTGTATAGATTTTAATTTCCTATTTTTTGAGAATTTTTATGAAATTTTTTGACACTATTAAATATTTATGGTAATTTCAGTGTTTTGATGTATTATGCACATATTTTTTGACATTTAATTTCATGATAAAATATTTTATGTTATTCTGAGATGATTGATAGTACTCACTCTCCTTGTTGATGTGAATAATTTTGTGTACTCTTAATGTTTCGTATACGTGCATAATGTGTTGAAAATAAAGTTCAAAATAAATTAAATTAATATAAAATGCCACCAAATTGACCTTTTTGATGTTTATTTATTTATTTTAAAAATTAAGGTTGTCCTTAAGGAATTTAAATGACTGTATTTTTAATCCCTGCAGAAAATAATCGGCCCAAAGAAAAGTTATTTTTTGGTCGAATTGCAAACACAATAAGATAGTAAATATGTTATAAAATTAATTTTTACCATGTATGCAATATGTCGGTCCAAAGAAAGGCATGTTGTTGGCAGGGTTTGGTTATCAATTTTTACTAATCAAGTTTAAGAGTACCACTTACAAATTGAAATTTTTGCCCAAAGACTAAATTTTAATGTTATGCTTGGTATCTTATATGGCCCAAAATTATTGTTTGTTAATTGTGAGCTTATTGTTTTTATTTTCTGCTTTCAGTAAATGTTTCTTATATATTTGCCAATTCGAATAATATTCCAGTGCTTAACGGCACTAACTTCAAGAAATGGAAGGCGCATATTACCATTGTGCTGGGATGTATGGATCTAAACTATGTGATCAAGTTAAATAAACCTCCTATTCCTACTGATAATAGTACAGCTAAGAAACGGGCACTTTATGAGAAATGGGAGAGTTCAAACCGCATGCGTCTAATGATCATGAAGTACTTAATTTCGGATACCATCAGAGGTGCAATGCCTAAGAAAGAAAATGCTAAAAGTTTCCTATAGCATATTGCAAATAGATTCGCTGCAAATAAAAAGGTCGAAACAAACATCATATTGTCTAAGCTTGTTTCAATGCGGTATAGTGGCAAAAGAAACATAACGGAGTACATTATGAAAATGTCTAATCTTGTTACAAGACTAAAGATACTAAAGTTACAGTTGTTTGAAGACATTCTCGTGCACTTGTCTTAATATCTCTTCTTGCACAATTCAGTCCTTTTAAGATAAGTTATAACTCTCAAAAGGAGAAATGAATTTCTAATGAGCTCATTGCTCAGTGTATGCAAGAGGAAGAGAGGTCGAAACAAGAAAAGATAGAAAGTGCTCACTTAGCATCTTCTTCCAATGACAATGTTGCCAACAGAAACAGGAAAAAGGAACACAAGAAAGGCATTGCAAATATTAAAACTTTACAGCCTAAGGGGCAACAGAAACAGGATAAGGTGATCACCTGTTTCTTTTGTCATAAAGGTGGTCATGTGAAGGACTGTTCCAAGCATGAAAAATAGCTTGCCAAAAAGGGTAAACTTCTCAACTTTGTTTATTCTTAAGTTAATTTGGCTTTAGTATCCAATCACACTTGGTGGATAGATACGAGTGCAGCTACTCACATAAGTGTAGCAATGTAAGGTTGTTTAAGGAGCAAAAAGCCAACTAATGCTGAAAAATTTATCTATGTAGGAAATGGCGAAAAGGCTCCTGTTGAAGCTATTTGTCTATTTAGATTAAAGTCAGGATCTAGTTGCTATTTAAATTTGAACGAGACTTTTTATGTACTGTCATTTAGACGAAATTTGATTTCTATTTCTTGTTTGGACAAATAAGGATATTATTGTTCATTTGGAAATGGAAAGTTTAGTCTCTTTCAGTATTCAAATCTTATTGGTACAGGTTCTTTAGTTGATAATCAATATAAATTGGACTTTCATGCCTTACAAATTAATGAATCTTTTCATGTAAGTGATTATGGTACAAAGCGCAAATTAGTTAATGAGAATTCTTCCATGTTATGACACAAGCGTTTAACACATATTTCTGAACAAAGAATAAAGAGGCTTGTGTCAAAAGGAATTCTCGATTTCCTTGATTTTTTAGATTTCAAAATCTGTGTTGAGTGTATTTAGGGAAAACAAATAAATATTAAGAAAACTGGTGCTAATGGATTTATTTCATTATGGTCCTTTCCCTACAACCTCTTGGAATGGTCAATAGTATTTTATTACTTTCATAGACGATTATTCTCGTTATGAGTACTTATACTTGATTCATTAGAAGTCTCAATCATTGAACATTTTCAAGACCTATAAAGCTGAAGTTGAAAGTCAGCTTGATAGGAAAATTAAAGCCGTTAAATTTGACTGTGGTGGTGAATGTTATGGCAGATATGAGGGATCAGGTGAACGACGTCCAAGATCTTTTGCAAGTTATTTAGCAAGATGTGGCATCGTTCCTTAATACACCATGCCAGGGACTCCAAGTCAAAGAGGTGTAGCTGAGAAACGAAATCGAACCCTAAGGGATATGGTTAAAAGTATGATTAGTCATTCTTCTTTGCCAGAGTCACTTTGGAGAGAAGCCTTAAAGATTGTAATATATATTCTCAATCAAGTTCCAAGCAAAGCTTAGCTAAAACCCCATGTGAGTTATGGAATGAAAAGAAGCCTAGTATTATGCATTTACATGTTTAGGGTTGTCCAGCTGAGGCTAGGCCAAGCAAGCCTAATGAAAGGAAATTGGACTTAAGAGCAATAAGCTGCTACTTTATTAGATACTCAGAAAGATCGAAGGGTTTCAAGTTTTATGATCCCTCAAATAGATCCTTTTCGAAATGGGGAATGTTAAGTTCATTGATGATGTTGAATATAATGAAGGTGCCAAACTCAGGAAGTGTCTTTAAGGAAGAATATGTTACTGTTCCTACAATTGCAATTGAAAATGATCAGACAAGTATGTTTGACATTATTCAATATGCAAATCCAGATTATCAAGATATTTTTGAGTTACCTCCTACATATTGAAGAGCCTACTCCAACTCAATTGGGGGAGCAACAACAACCTCAATTGGAAGTGTAATTAAGGAGATCCATTAGAGAGAGGAGATCGGCGATTTCAGATGATTGTGTCGTATATCTCCAAGAACACAAGTTTGATATATGACTGGAAGATGATCCAAAATCTTTTAGTGAAGCCAAACAAAGATTTCACTCTCATAAATGGATAGAGGCCATGAAAGATGAGATGAAATCAATGAAGGACAATGACATTTGTAAATTTGTCAAATTACCTGAGAGAGCGAAACCAATTGGTTGTAAATGGATTTTCAAAACCAAGCAAGATTCGAAAAACAAATGTCAAAAGATATAAAGCACGTCTAGTTGACAAAGGTTTCACTTAAAAGGAAGGCATTAATTATAAATAGACTTTCTCTCCGGTTTAATTGAAAGACTCTTTTAGAATCATTATGACACTTTTAGTTCATTATGATTTAGAGCTACATCAGATGGATATAAAGATAGTGTTTCTCAATGGTAACATTGAAGAAACAATTTATATGGTGCAATCAAAAAAATTTGTGTCGAATGAATCGAAACATCTAGTGTGTAAGTTAAAAAAATCCATCTATGGTTTAAGGCAAGCTTCTCGTCAATGGTATCGAAAATTTAATCAAGTGATTACCTCTTTTGTTTTTAAGGAAAACACTGTTGATCAATGTATTTATCACAAGATCAATGAAAGCAAGTTTATTTTTCTAGTGCTATATACCGATGATATCTTGCTGGTAAGCAACGATATAGGCCTATTGTATAAGACTAACAGATTTCTTTCGAATAAATTTGAGATGAAAGATCTTGGAAATGCATCTTTTATGTTGGACATACAAATGCATCAAGATCGTTCTCGTGGTATACTTCACTTAGCACAGAAGGCATATATCGATAAGGTGCTTAGCATATTTGACATAAAAAATTGTGCATTATGAGACACACCCATTGCTAAGGGTGATAAATTTAGTTTGCTTTAATGCTTAGGAAATAAGATTGAAAAGGAAGAGATGTAGAAGATTCCTTATGCATCAGCAATAGGAAGTTTCATGTATGCTCAAGTTTGTATGCATCCGGATATTGCTTATTTAGTTGGTATGCTTGATAGATATTTAAGTAACCTTAGAATGGATCATTGAAAAGCAGTAAAGAGGGTTGTGTGGTATCTATAGAAAACTAAAGATTACATGCTTACATATCGGAGGTCAGATCATTTAGAGATCGTTGGGTATTCAGACTCTGATTTTGCTGGTTGCCTTGATAACAGAAGATCTACTTAGCTGGAAGAGCTATATCTTGGAAGGGTGTAAAGCAGTCACTCATAGCTTCTTCCACCATGGAAGCATAGTTTATAACTTGCTATGAGGCATCAAACCAAGCAATATGATTGTGAAATTTTATCACAAGACTGTACATTGTCGATGGTATCGAGAGACCATTGAAGATTTATTGTGATAATAAAGTTGTAGAGTTATACTATAAGAACAACAGAAGCTCATTAAAATCAAAGCATATTGACATCAAGTTTCTTGTTGTTAAAGAGAAAGAGTTCAAAGTCTCTATATATCTGTTGAATATATCAATACAAATTCCATGATTGTGGATCCACTTACGAAGGGTGTACCGCCTAAGGTGTTTCATGAGTATATAGCTCGTATGGGTGTGGTTTACTTTGATGATATACTTGTATAGTGGGAGTTTGTTTTAGTTATATTCATTTGTTATTAAAACATTTTTTTGATCAAACTAAACTATTGTTATTATTGCTGAAACTCTGAAATAAAGTTTTATACTTTCAAATTGGAGTTGAGCATAAAGTTTTTTTGAAATTAGGACTAGATAGAATAGACATGTTTAAGGGATCACGTTACATGTAATTTCCATGCTACACATCCATACTTGATTTATGTCATTGATTGTATTAATATACATGACCATTGATGGGTCTAGTTATGAAATATATGTAATGAAGATCGCTTTGATCCTATGTTGGTATAATTGATGGACCAGATTATTTAGAGATGTTACTCTGTGAAGATAATAAGTTTAAAGCTCTTAAAGTTATTTTAAAATGTATAATTATCATGTTACATATGTGACCCAAGTGAGAGATTATTGGAAAATTCTTTTAGTGAGCCTACATATACCAATTAATTATACATTACAGACTATCTGATGTGTTTAGTCCATTTAAAAGTGATTAAATAAAATTTAAGTTATTGAACTTTAGGGCATCTCATTTAGTATGGGCTTTACAATGTATAGACCCAATATTTTATTTTATGTTCATGATGAGCCAAAATAAAATAAAATATACTTCAAGTATAAATAGGTTATAGTTCTTAGTCTAAACATAAAGTAATTCTCATTCCCAAATCCATTCATTGAGTAAGATACAGATTTTCTTAAAAGATTTAAATGTAGAAGACTCTAACCTTAAAAAATCAATTCCAATAGATTTAAGTACGCTTCTGTATTACTTTTTTCTTAATGATTGAGCATGAAATCCTATGTGTATTTATCTGTATAGTTTTCCCACTAAAACAAACAATCAACTGAGAACATGAAAAAAATAAGATTCAATATTCATGTTTATTTGACTAATAAACATCACAAGCTATTTCCATATGTCAGTTACTATAGCTTTAATTATACTGTATATATAAATTCTCTTCCAAAGCATGCATGCAAATAGTTCCAAAAAAAAACTCCTGTTCAAGAAGACATTTGCAAATAATTCCAAAAAAAAACTCTTGTTCAAGAAGACATTTAATACATGCCATCAGACGAAGGTGAATAAAGGAGAAAGCTTGAGGATTGAAAGAGGTTTATTTCATCAAAAAAAAAAAAAGAAAGAGGTTTAGATATTTAGAATTACTAGATGCATTGGTAAGAGTAATTGAATAAATGAATTCTGGATCTTCACCTTTTTTTTCTTCAACCTCTGAATAATGTTATTAAACTATTTCGAATTGACCAATGAGATAAACCCACATTTATTCCATAAGCAACCACTTTCTTTTTCATTCTATATAAACCCCAATACTCCATTGTTTCCCACACCAATGCAAAGCAAAACAAAGAGATGTTTCAGTAGTCTAATATTGGAACATTTCTGGGTATATAGGAAAGTGTGTGACTGTGTGGTTATACACCTAAAGAGATATAGAGGGTGTCCTTGATTCCAGCTTCAACATGGTTTTGTAGGAAGTGCCTAATAATCTATCTGCTAAAAAGGGTTTTAGGGTAAGCGAGGTGACAGAAGAGAGTGAGCACCCAGGGTACTTTCTTGCATGCTCGGCTTTCATGCTTGAAGCTCTGCGTGCTCACTCTCTATCTGTCATCCTCTTCTCTCTCTCTCTCTCTCTCTCTCTCTCTCTCTCTCTATTTTTCTATTTTTATTTGCATGAGCCTGTGTAAGGACCAGACAAGCAAGGGATTTCTGTTTATTTTGCATAAATTTATTGTGCAAAACCAACCTGGACATCTTCTTTATACTAACGCTTATGTGGCAAAGGAAGAAGTCATGACAGTCACAGTCTTCCTTGCAATGGCAAGTCATTCTGATGGGCTACAAGGTCTTCTACTTGGCTGGCACTTTTACAGTATTAGAGCTGAAACATAAACTCCATCAAAAACCAAAGCCTAAACGGTGACTGTTTTCGTTGTCATCACTTATCACTCATCCTTTACAAAGACCAGTTAAATTCAAGGAATATTATTTGCAGTTTTTGCACTCCAATTTCTGTTTCATCGTTAGTCAGGTTTGAGTCTCATAACCCATGTATAGACTATAGGGTTTCATTATGAAAATGAAATTTAATTGTTGACTGCGTGAATAGATCTAGTTGGGTTTTAGAGCTAGATTATACTTCTGAGTGAAGTTATCTATATGTTCTCTATATTGCTTTCTTCATTTATTTTTTTCATTGATCGAATTGATCCAGGTATATTATCTCAATCTTATAACTAGCTAGCTAGTTATGGATGTAGACTGTGGCATTCCTGCTGACATCAAGTTTCGTTACTATATGCTTGTGTGTTTGTATCATGTGGAGATGCGAGCAGTTGCTGTACTGGTGGATTTGTGGTGGGATTTCCGCAGTTCTGTGAAGTGCTTATTACATGATCTTTCATATGGTGAATTTAATTATTAGAATAGGGTGGCTTCGAGTGGATTTTTATTTTTTTTGTGTTTCTTCTCTTCCTCTTATCGCTATATGGTATGATATGCGTATGAATACCTCCTCGTTTAAAAAGCTGTTCTTCAGTGCATCAGATCTATGGATATACGTGCTCTGTGCTCAAGCAGACATGAGTTGTCTTAGAGTAGTAGAAACAGAATCTATAAGCTAATGATCCATAAACATGAGTTGATCAGTATTTCAAGGAGACACAGCTGGTTCTTAATTATTTGTTAATTACTCTATCTGAAAAGCTTACAGTAAGAAGGAAGCATAGTTATTTTAACTCTCTTCTCATCTTTGTTGTTCTTTGGTGAAGCAAATCTTAATAAAGTAAAGTTTTTTCAACTAATTAATGGCAGAGTCCTGATGAGTGTAATAATGCATGGTTTGCAGAGTCCTGAGTGTAAAAATGCCTGGGTTGTCTCCAGAAAGGGGTTTTGAGCGTTTTGACACAACCAATCTTAAAATTTAAAATCATCAAATAGGTTCTTGAGATTGCTATATATTCTCGATCCTTGATTAATCATTTGAAAAAGAAAAAAAAGGAACAGTAATGAAGGGATAATTAAGGAGAAGTCTGAACTCTTATAGGCAATTTTATCTGTCTCTCTGATCCCATCATGCTCAATGTGTAATATATGCTTATGACACTTTCTCCATAATTAAGCATTTAAAAACTCACAGCCAAAGGAATGATCAATATTTCAATACAGAATCAAGTCTGCTTCATTTCTTGCATGTTTGAACAGTAAAAAAATTTTCTTTATTGGAGAAACAAAGGAATAAGAATGTCGATGCATATTTATACACTTCAACGGATAATTATTGACAAGTGATCAACACTTGGGTGAGTGAATTTATTAGTATTATTTTGGCAGGTAACTGAAACCAAATTATTTAGGTAGACAAAATTTGCAATCACATTGTATAAGCAAATTAAATAAGACCTAATTCCCTTCACCGTTGAAATTTGAAACACACGATAAAAAAATTGTTCAATTTTAGAACACAAAGCTACAAACATGAATTTAATACTAATAAATATCACGTACTTATTTTTAAAAGCAAAATTTTCATGGAAGCCTAAGATATGTTTCAGTATTTTTGGAAATACATGATTTTAGTGCCAAAGTTAGGAAATGCTCGTTGAAACAGTTCTCTGAAAACCAAGAGCTGATTAAGCTTTGAGACTGATCTGTTGGACTTCCTTTCGCCCACTTGTCTACGAGTCTAAAAGCAAATTGAGATGCAGCTGAAAGGATAGATGACTCATCAACTCGCCAAATATATGAGAGAGAATTAGTGCAGGTACATTGATTCTTCTCAGCACTTCTGTTAGAAGAAATCAACTATCTTGCAGTTGAAAACGAAGGCAATAAAATATATAGCTTCAGGAATGCAAGTAACATCTGATCCTGTATTGACTTCAAAGCCTTCATTATTCATGGCTTTAATGGCTTCAATATCATCTCTATTTTCCATTCTAGTCTCCCTGTGATAAGTTCATTTGGAAATGGTGGTCTAAGGTGTGATGTGATATTTTGGGTCAACAGCTCGAGTGCTTTCTTTATCCGTCAGTGGCAATACTACAGTGCTTGCTGATCTGACAGCAACCTCCGAACAGATGCCTCCACAGCCGCACCCTAATTCCAAAACCCTTTTCCCTGCAATAATATTTGGATTTCTTGCAAGGATAGCTGCCATCAACATCAAGCCAGTTGATTTGCAGGTATGTTTGACATTCCTTGAATAGTACTTTGATCTTGAAAACACAGCCTCCAGGCGCAATCTTGATAACCTGAGGCAAACTGATGTATTTGAAGAACTAAACATAACAAGCATGTTTAAATCTGCTAATGACACAAAGTACAAGCTAAAATTTAATTATAATTTTGAAATATGGAACGCAATGAAGTAAAGGATAAAAAAAGTACGAAGAGCAACAAGGATACATTTCTCGTCTAAATACCAAAAAAGGGAAAAAATTTGAACTATCTTAAAATTAAATATAACATTCGTCAATAAGTATTCAAATATTTACCTCATTTTTATGAGTAGTTGGAACTCCAAACATTTCTACTATCCTACCTTCTCACTTGTCAACCACAAAATCTTTAACGGGCTCAGCATCAGCCTTAGGCTGAACTTTCTCTTGACAACAAAGATCAACCTTGGTTGGAGCCTCTGAATCAAAGGAATAGTTTACACTATCTGAAAAGCAAAAAATACAGCTTAGACCAACAACTAAAATCACAGGCAACACAATTCCTTCAAGGCAAACATAAAGTTCTTCCAAGAAAAGTGAAACAATTCAAAAGTAGGTATAATTCAGAATGCAAAAAAAAAAAAAAGGTTCTCTTGATATGTCATTGATCATTTACTGATTCTGTTGGATTATGCCCTTAGAACCATTCATTAGATGATTGACTTTGGCATTTTTTTTTATGTATCATGACATTTTATTTATCATAGTTCATTATTATATTTGTCTTATAACTGCGTAATATAATCTTATATAATAATGTCCTTAGAATAGTAATAACACACTATTCTTAAAATATCCCTAGTCAAGTATTATTGTGAACAAGGATAACAATGATACGATAAGACTAGTATGTGGTTGACTGATGACCATTGTCATGGATATAGGATAACAAGTCATCACATAGGTACATGTTAGAGAACTATGTACTGGATCGACCCTCCATGAGAACGCTACATGGATTGTTATATGAATGTCATAAGCGATTCTCATAGTGATGATGGTGTATGTGATCCTTTGACTTGAGATCATCAGAGATCCTAACATAGAGAATTGCATACTTTAATGCTGCTAGATGTCATTCGTAACAGGATGGACTATAAAGGTAGTAATTGGGTATGCCTTGATCTATGTAGAGGGATGTTGAGTGATCAAGATAGGATTTATCCCTCTTATATAACAAGAGTGATGTCTTGGGCCCTTTGATAGAGTGAGACTAAGAAATGCATGGCCGTGCTCGAATAAGTCAATATGAGATATTGATTTTATTTGTTTAATTAGTCCACTCAGGAATCAAGAAACGCTGATTAGACTATACAAGTGTGACACATTCCATGACTTGTGTCTAATCAAGACATCATAGGATAAAGGGATTAAACTACACGGTAACATCTATCACGAGTAAGGTTATGTCGAGTCATTGACATTCTCGTTACATGGGTAGCAATGATGTGTTGCTAGATACCGCTCATTGCCTGTGACAATTTTGTCATTGCCATTGTTTTGAGAACCTATTGGGTCGCACACTTAGAACGGATCAATGAGGAGCTTAATTAATCCTATTCTGAATTGGATTAAGGATATATCTAATCCTATTCTGAATTGGATTAAGAATATATCTAATCCTATTCTAAGTAGGATTAGAGTTCTGTTTGGCAGTAAATTTTAGGGTAAAATTTACTGCCTATAAAAAGGATGTTTTTCCAAAAAACATAGCCGCACTTTTTTAAAACAGAAAACAAAACATTCTTTTAATCGAAGCTAGCAATTCGGTTATAAGGAATCAAAAGCTCTTTAAGGCTTCTGACCGTGAGACGTTCAAGAGTTGTGAGATCCGTTCGTGTGGATACCGTAGAGGCAGGAACGAAAAGTTGTTGCTTGTGACTCGACCAAAGAAAGAAAAATCAGAGAAAAACGTTAGGTAAAATCTCGAAACCCTAATCAGGCAACCCTCCGAATCGATCCTGGTGGAGGCCGAATGATTTAAATTCCGCTGCGTGTTGTTTCGGTTTCCTTCACTGGTATCCGAGCCAGATTCGGAGTCCCTGATTTGTTTTGATAAAAGCATGATCTCTGGTTACTTTCTGTTTATGATTACATGCAATCGTTTTAATGAGATTAATACGGATTAGAATGTATATGGTATATTCAGAGGCTACAAACCGAATTGTTGAAATTATATATATGATATATATCAATTTCGATTCAACTTATATGTGAGATATAATCTGTGATGCGAATTATTAATGGCGGTTTCTGTTCTGCATAAACGTTATGGAAGAAACAGAATAATGTCGAAAGTGTATAAAGATTGAAACACTTTTAGATAAGAGTTCTAATGCGACTAAAATTATAGTCAGTATGAGATACTGGCTGGAACATCCTGATAAGATTAGGACACTTTCGGATAAGGGGCGTTGGCAATGTCAATACTATTGACCTTTTTTTTTTTTTTCGGGGGCTCCGCCCCCAAACCCCCGCAAGGGGCGCTGCCCCTTGACCCCGCCCGCTGACCTGCCAGCGGGACCGCAGCCCAGGGGCTGCCGCCCCTGGGAACCCCGCAGTCAGGGTTATAATTCGTTTCAAATGTGCCTCATTAATAAAACTAAAAATTAAAAATTGCATTACACTTGTTTGTATAACACGGTGGTTGTTGTTTGAGCATGGTGCATAGTTATAGCCCTAGCCCAATATGATTGTATTTTCGTGGTTGTAAATTTTAATAAATACGACCTGCGTGTCGTGCCTTGTTCTTGAAATTCTTGTTGTACATTCTTTTCTCATCTTACTCCCCTCGAATGTAACTCGAGGTTTCTCTTAAACTATGTAATTGGAGCTGACAACCATGCAAAGGATGACCAAAGAGGCACTTGGAGAAGATGCTATTACCCTTAGGTTAACCCTTAGGGTTTCTCATTGGCTTTGGAAATCCATTTAGTTTGGGCTATAACTATGTCACGTTTATTTTATTGCTTAATTGCATGAGATGCATGGTTTATTTTGTACGTTTATGATATGAAAATCATATGATAATTTAAAAAAAAAAAAAGTAAAATTGGTGAGATCTTATTCAATAAACTAAGAAAATCCCTCAAATTAAATTAAGTCAATAATAGATGCCTACCAATGAATAGCACTCGTCAAGACTAGAATCGATTTTGTTATGTTTGCCAAAGCAAAATATCATATCTATCTTAGTAAGACGCGATGGGATAATAGTGATATCCAAAGGCTATAAATTGGGTTGACTTAACTAAATTTCATCAATAGGATTGGGAATTTAGAGGCATAAAGTTGGGCTTCCATTCATGAGATGAATTAGAACAAGTGTTGTTCACCCAACTATCCAAGAGTTACATGAGATGTAATTGGTAAGTGTTGCCTACCTAAATAGCCAAATCTTGTGCGATTAGCCAAAGCTAACTCTAGATAAGGTGAAATATGGATCTTGGCCCACTAGAGAAATTATGTGATAATTTTTCCGAATTAATAGTGAGGGTTGTTGATTCGATAAAAATAGTGGGAGCATCATTTAATAAATATTTAATTAAATGAATGCATTCATGATACTTATATTTTGCATATTTTGTTGTAGATTACCATGGCATCAAACACAAATAACACACTTTCACTGCGATCTGTCCTTGAGAAGGACAAGTTGAATGGGACAAACTTCCTGGATTGGTACAGGAACCTGAGGATAGTCCTCAAGCATGAAAAGAAGTTGTATGTCCTTGAAATTCCCTTACCTGAGGAACCACCCTCTAATGCTCCAAGGGCAGAAAGAGATGCTTATAAGAAGCATCAAGATGATGCATTGGATGTTAGTTGCCTTATGCTTGCCTCCATGAATCCTGAGCTTCAAAAGCAACATGAGGAAATGGATGCGTTCGATATGATCGAGCATCTCAAGCAACTCTATGAAGAGGAAGCTAGGCAAGAAAGGTACAATGTCTCTAAGGCATTGTTTCAGTGTAGGATGGCAGAGGGGACTCCCGTTGGTACTCATGTGCTCAAGATGATTGGGTACACTGAAAACCTTGAAAGATTGGGATTTCCTTTGGGCCAAGAGTTGGCCACTGATGTGATTCTGCAATCGTTGCCAGACAGCTACAGTCAGTTTGTTGTTAATTACAACATGAATGAAATTGACAAGACTCTGCCACAATTACTTAGCATGTTGAAAACAGCTGAATCCAACATGAAAAAGGCCAAGCCCAAAGATGTCTTAATAGTTAAGAAAGCTAAGGGCAAGGCTAATGCAAAGGGCAAGAAAAAAGGTAATAAAGCCAATGGCAAGTTCAAGCCCAATGATACTACACTGAAGCCTAAAGGTGGGGTTGCCAAAGAAGGGAAATGCTTCCATTGCGGTGAGACCGGACATTGGAAGAGGAATTGCAACAAATACTTGGAAGAACTAAAGAAGAAGAGAGGAAGTGAGACTTCCACTTCAGGTATTTATGTTATAGAAGTTAATCTATCTACTTCTTCATCATGGGTATTAGATACTGGATGTGGTTCTCACATTTGTGTAAATGTGCAGGAATTCAAAAGGAGTAGATCATTGACTAAGGGCGAGGTCGACCTACGAGTGGGAAATGGAGCAAGGGTTGCTGCATTAGCTGTAGGAACTTATATTTTGACATTGCCCACAGGGCTTGTTTTAGAATTAGATGATTGTTATTATGTGCCTTCCATCACTAAAAACATTATTTCTATTTCTTGTTTGGACAAGAAGGGTTTTTCATTTATAATAAAGGACAACTGTTGCTCCATTTATTTAAATGATATCTTTTATGGTAGTGCACAACTAATTAATGGTCTTTACATTCTAAATCTTGATATGCCTATTTATAACATAAATGCTAAAAGGATTAAATCTAATGATCAAAATCCAACATATCTCTGGCATTGTCGCTTAGGACACATAAATGAGAATCGCATTTCCAAACTCCATAAAGATGGACTTTTGGACTCACTTGATTTTGAATCGTATGAGACATGTGAATCTTGTTTGATGGGTAAGATGACTAAAGCCCCTTTCAAAGGACATAGTGAAAGGGCAAGTGATTTATTGGGCTTAGTACATACAGATGTATGTGGACCTTTAAACACACAGGCCAGAGGTGGGTTTATGTACTTTATTACATTTACTGATGATTTCAGTAGATATGGCTATGTGTTTCTTATGAAACACAAGTCAAAATCTTTTGAAAAGTTCAAAGAATTCAAGAATGAAGTACAAAACCAACTTGGCAAGAGCATTAAGGCACTTCGATCAGATCGAGGTGGTGAATACTTAAGCCAAGAATTGCTTGACTATCTTAAAGAGTGTGGGATTGTCTCACAACTCACTCCTCCAAATACACCACAATGGAATGGTGTATCTGAAAGGAGAAACCGAACTTTATTAGATATGGTTCGATCAATGATGAGTCATACAGATCTTCCAGAATCCTTTTGGGGACATGCATTAGAAACAGCTGCTTTTACACTGAACCGTGTTCCATCTAAATCGGTTCCAAAGACACCATATGAGATATGGACTGGTAAACGTCCCAGTATGTCTTTTATGAAGATTTGGGGTTGTGAGGCTTATGTAAGACGTCAAGTCTCTAACAAACTTGCACCTAAATCTGATAAGTGCTATTTTGTGGGATATCCTAAACAAACTAAAGGATATTATTTTTACAATCCCACTGAGCGCAAAGTGTTTGTAGCTAGAACAGGTGTCTTTCTAGAAAGAGAATTCATTTATAGAAGAACTAGTGGGAGAAAAGTAGAACTTGAAGAAATTCAAGAGCTACAAGATAGCGCACCCGATGTTGAGATGGAGCCTGAGCAAGCACCACAAGTTGTTGTGGAACCAAAACCACAAGCTGTTGTGGAGCAACCGCCTGCTCAAGAGACACAAGCCTTGCGTAGATCAGTTAGAACACATCGTGAGCCACAGAAATATGGATTTCTAATGACTCAGAACGGTGATGTATTGCTCATGGACCAAGATGAGCCTACTACCTATCAAGAGGCTATTACAGGGCCAGACTCTGAGAAATGGCTTGAAGCCATGAGATCTGAGATGGAATCCATGTATGCCAACCAAGTTTGGACCTTGGTTGACTTACCCGAAAGGGTAAAACCTATAGGGTGTAAATGGGTTTTTAAGAAGAAAACCGACATGGAAGGAAATGTTCATACCTATAAAGGGCGATTGGTTGCTAAAGGTTTTAAACAAATTCATGGTATTGACTATGATGAAACTTTTTCACCAGTCGCGATGATCAAATCCATTAGGATCTTGCTTGCGATAGCTGCATACCATGATCATGAAATCTGGCAAATGGACGTCAAGACTGCTTTTCTTAATGGAAAGCTACTCGAGGATGTGTACATGACACAACCTGAGGGTTTTGTTGATCCAAAAAATGCTGGAAAGGTTTGTAAGCTGCAACGTTCTATTTATGGACTAAAGCAAGCTTCTCGAAGTTGGAATCTTCGTTTTGATGATGCAATCAAAGAGTTTGGTTTCATCAAGAATGAAGATGAACCTTGTGTCTACAAGAAGGTCAGTGGGAGCACTATTGTCTTCCTGGTGTTGTATGTAGATGACATACTACTCATTGGGAATGACATCCCTACCCTTCAGTCTGTAAAGACTTGGTTAGGGAATTGCTTTTCAATGAAGGACTTGGGCGAAGCTTCCTATATACTGGGTATAAAGATCTATAGAGATAGATCAAGGAAATTAATTGGCCTAAGTCAAAGTGCATACATAGATAAAGTGCTAAAGAGGTTTAGCATGCAGGATTCCAAGAAAGGATTCTTGCCTATGACACATGGCATTTCTCTCTCAAAAGAACAGTGTCCTACAACACAAGAAGAGAGAGAACGTATGAGTAAAGTTCCATATGCATCTGCTATTGGATCCATTATGTATGCCATGTTATGCACACGTCCCGATGTCTCGTATGCCTTGAGCATGACGAGTAGATATCAAGTTGATCCTGGTGAACGTCACTGGATCACTGTCAAGAATATTCTTAAGTACTTGAGAAAGACTAAGGATACATTCTTGATATATGGAGGTGAGGAAGAGCTCATTGTAACAGGTTACACTGATGCTAGCTTCCAAACTGATAAAGATGACTATAGATCGCAGTCTGGTTATGTGTTTTGCCTTAATGGTGGTGCTGTGAGCTGGAAGAGTTCAAAGCAGGCGACAGTGGCCGATTCTACAACAGAGGCTGAGTATATAGCTGCCTCTGAAGCTGCTAAGGAGGCTGTTTGGATCAGGAAGTTCATTACTGAGCTTGAAGTTGTTCCTAGCATTGTAGATCCGATTGAGCTCTATTGTTACAACAATGGAGCCATCGCACAAGCTAAGGAACCTAGATCTCACCAACGATCCAAACATATACTACGGCGCTTCCATCTCATTCGAGATATCATCGAGAGAGGAGATGTGAGGATATGCAAAGTACCAACTGACGATAACATCGCCGACCCACTGACGAAGCCTTTGACGCAGCAGAGACATGATCGTCACACTAGGTCACTAGGTATTAGATACATGAGTGAATGGTCTTAGTGCAAGTGGGAGATTGTTGGATTATGCCCTTAGAACCATTCATTAGATGATTGACTTTGGCATTTTTTTTTATGTATCATGACATTTTATTTATCATAGTTCATTATTATATTTGTCTTATAACTGCGTAATATAATCTTATATAATAATGTCCTTAGAATAGTAATAACACACTATTCTTAAAATATCCCTAGTCAAGTATTATTGTGAACAAGGATAACAATGATACGATAAGACTAGTATGTGGTTGACTGATGACCATTGTCATGGATATAGGATATCAAGTCATCACATAGGTACATGTTAGAGAACTATGTACTGGATCGACCCTCCATGAGAACGCTACATGGATTGTTATATGAATGTCATAAGCGATTCTCATAGTGATGATGGTGTATGTGATCCTTTGACTTGAGATCATCAGAGATCCTAACATAGAGAATTGCATACTTTAATGCTGCTAGATGTCATTCGTAACAGGATGGACTATAAAGGTAGTAATTGGGTATGCCTTGATCTATGTAGAGGGATGTTGAGTGATCAAGATAGGATTTATCCCTCTTATATAACAAGAGTGATGTCTTGGGCCCTTTGATAGAGTGAGACTAAGAAATGCATGGCCGTGCTCGAATAAGTCAATATGAGATATTGATTTTATTTGTTTAATTAGTCTACTTAGGAATCAAGAAACGCTGATTAGACTATACAAGTGTGACACATTCCATGACTTGTGTCTAATCAAGACATCATAGGATAAAGGGATTAAACTACACGGTAACATCTATCACGAGTAAGGTTATGTCGAGTCATTGACATTCTCGTTACATGGGTAGCAATGATGTGTTGCTAGATACCGCTCATTGCCTGTGACAATTTTGTCATTGCCATTGTTTTGAGAACCTATTGGGTCGCACACTTAGAACGGATCAATGAGGAGCTTAATTAATCCTATTCTGAATTGGATTAAGGATATATCTAATCCTATTCTGAATTGGATTAAGAATATATCTAATCCTATTCTAAGTAGGATTAGAGTTCTGTTTGGCAGTAAATTTTAGGGTAAAATTTACTGCCTATAAAAAGGATGTTTTTCCAAAAAACATAGCCGCACTTTTTTAAAACAGAAAACAAAACATTCTTTTAATCGAAGCTAGCAATTCGGTTATAAGGAATCAAAAGCTCTTTAAGGCTTCTGACCGTGAGACGTTCAAGAGTTGTGAGATCCGTTCGTGTGGATACCGTAGAGGCAGGAACGAAAAGTTGTTGCTTGTGACTCGACCAAAGAAAGAAAAATCAGAGAAAAACGTTAGGTAAAATCTCGAAACCCTAATCAGGCAACCCTCCGAATCGATCTTGGTGGAGGCCGAATGATTTAAATTCCGCTGCGTGTTGTTTCGGTTTCCTTCAGATTCATCACCAATTCATGTGCTCAATTCTCAAGTCTCGACTTGTTTGAGACACAAACCAAGTTCTTCAGTATCAAGCGTATTGTTCTTTAAACAAACTTGTCAAGAACTCACTAAGGGTCCGTTTGGAAGGTGCGGTGGATTTCAATATATATATATATATATATATATATATATATAAATATATATATATATATATATATATCAGCTAAGGGCAAACAAAGACCTTAAAGCATCAAAAACT
The DNA here is from genome assembly GCA_031772115.1 of Heritiera littoralis. Classification (NCBI taxonomy): domain Eukaryota; kingdom Viridiplantae; phylum Streptophyta; class Magnoliopsida; order Malvales; family Malvaceae; genus Heritiera; species Heritiera littoralis. Next base: position 8,560,333 of record JAPDPK010000006.1, on the reverse strand, counting down.
AAGAACATATGTTCTCACATTACTGCAAGAAACTATTAACAAATTGCAGAATTCCAGCAATTTAATTGTACTAAAAAAGTACTTAAAGATATGTGCATAGATCAACCTGAGCGAGGTCACCAACAGCATAGTCTGGAAACAGCACATAACCAACGAAAAATTTGTAAAAGGACATGTGTCTCCGGAAGGTAGTAAGAAATCCTTAAAATGTCACTTACCTTGGGTACTTTTTTGACGTTCTTCAAGGCTAAAGGCATCTTCTCTGGAAAATGTTGCAGATAACAAAAAAAATCTACTTAAAATGTCAGTCCGTTAATGTATAGTAAACATCACTTATGAAACACAAACACATGGGCACATAGCAAATAATAGTATAGTGAAAAATATTATTCAAATACCATGGTTAGAATATCGACAGAGGCCGAAGAAATCTGCTTGCTAAGGTCATCAGTGGTCTGGTAACTGGTGAATGCGCTGGCAAGAGTCCCAGTGAAGTCTTTACGTGCCTGCAATAATCAGGGAAAAATATTCATTCATGCTGCAAGATCTGTTTAAACTAGGTTCTTTAACAATAAACAATTCAGTCCCCAATTATGACTAATGGTACAATTAGAGGACAAGAAACTAATCCTTAACCAAATTAACTGCACATAGTGAAAAGTCAGAGGCGTGAACAAAAAACATCTGGGTATGCAGCAATTAAAGGCAATACAGCATTTCCAGCTCCTCAGCCAACCTGCTTACCAAGATGATTGACATTAACTCTATAAATACAGCAACTATACAGGAGCAGAATTTAAGAATCTTACACAAGGACACTACTTAATACACACTAGGACACTACAAAGAAAAGTCAGGTCAAATGCTACCACAATGAAAGCAAGAAAATAGTGACCAAAACTATCAATAAAACAGTGAACAGGGGTTTGTCACTTGAATCATCGGTAACGATAAAAGCATCTCAATTAAAATTACCAGACTGTTTAGAGGAATAAAATAAGAATCGATACAGAAAGCAGCAAAGTTTGCACAATTCTCATTTACTCAAACTCAATTAACAAGTCATGTTCAAGTAAGCTGGCTTTAAACAATGCTAGGTGATTTACCTCCAAGAATAACTTTTCTTCCACTTCCCTAAGTAAAATAGAAGGTCTAATAGCACCAAATAAGAATAATTTTATTTTAACCTACCTCAATCTTTTAGAATAAAGGCTTTGACAATGGTAATGATAATCCCTAAGTAAAACAAAAGAGAGAGAGAGAGAGAGAGTAAAATTTAAGGAAACAAATCATCTTGAACAAATATAAATCAAAAGGTTAGGAAAATTGTTATCTTTGACTACCAGAGAAATATTGATCCAATTCCTTTTCCAAGTATTGCCGATCTTTGAAAAACTGAAGCAATAGGAAAGGAAAAATGTACAAAATCAGTACATGTAATCGTAGTAAAAACTCTTGTCGTAGTGGTTCTATTGAAGTTGCTACTTTGTTAGAAGTGAGCCAACGGGAACCTTAGGCACCAGCGTAGCTAGCAAAAAGGTTAAACAAAATTTTATAACTTAGGAGCGTCGATGTTAGGTATCTGAGAAGCTATACAACCAATATTGCATTAGACCAGACATTACCAACCAGCAACATTGAACAGCCAGTCCAAATTCCGGGGCTTGGTAATGGTGGTAGTACATTAAAGTAATAACACGGCTATAGTAGTAATAGCCATAAACGGTGAAAAATAACTGAAGGAAACAGCGGAGGAGCTTACCATACCTCGATGCCACCTGTAGAATTGTCCCAATACTTCTTAGCATCACTTTCATACTTGTCTCCAAAAAATAACATTATTTTGTTTAAAGGACCGTGTATGACTTCATGCAGGCCAAGAATTGAGAGAAAACTCCAGTGCTAGTGGGAGGGCATATTTGTATCTTTTGTGCCAGTTGTTGCTGCTCCACATTGTTTTGCCTACTGAATCTTCATCATTCTATGAGCCTTATGGGCAAAAACATGTTCTTAAAAGTGATCCAAAATCCGTGTATTCAGACATAAGCTCATAATTAATTCAATCAATACCGAAAGAGTTTCAAAACCCCCCGAAAAAGAAAGCCATCTGCCTGTTTTACTGGGCGTGAAGGCAGGAGAAGCGGGGAAACAGATGAGGAGAGAGAAAGCAAAGTGGTTAGGGTTTTTGCTGCTAAAGCTGAATGATGGGCACCCTGTTCAAGAGTTAGTGCGACGCCTTGAACGTAACGCTTTCGTACGTTTCTGTTTTTTTTCTTTTTTATGGTACCGTTAGGTCACTGCCTTTAACCATATAATAATTATCCTAAGATAATATATATATATATATAAACAGTAATCTGGTTAGATAACGAACGCAGTTGTAGTGGGAGGGGAAATAAGCCTGAATGAGCAGCGTTGTTCGTTTCTAATTAACAAAAAAACAAGATTCTTTTTTGTAACCCAAAAAAAAACCGATATTCTTATTTCCTTCTGGAAACATTTACATGAAAAAGCAGTAGCTTCTGTTATCCAGAAGAATCAAATACATAAAATGAACAAATTAAACGTTAACGTCAACAAGTCTTTGTTGGAAAATTTATATTTTTATTCTAAATGAAAATACATTAAAAGAACAACTCCTATTCGTTTCTAAATTATGAAATTGTATTGTTAATCTTTACTTTGTATAACATACTTTGAAATTTTTATGGAAAACCAATGGACAGATATTTACAAGCAAATTAAAACAAAAATTTTAAGGGTTAAAAAATAAAAGAATGGATAAGTAAATTAACTGATGAGCTTCCTAGGATGCTTCTCCCAGCTGCTGGTCAGTCTACAAAGTGGGACTGTTCTGTTCCTTCCCGTCTGCATTCGCACTCTCTGTTTCATCAACAGTAGATTCAACACCGTTTCCCACAACAGGCTGAGGCAGGTCACCGTTTTCTGAAGTGGTCTTTTCCTCCCCATTGCTAACCGGTTTAGGGGATTCTTTCACTGATGAGATTGTCAACAGGCTACAACTCTGTCATATAAATTCTTTGCATTCATGATAAGAGCAGCTCCTGTGTAACATCGACCAGAGCATGTTGCACAATGTGGGAAAGCTACCTACAAATGAGGGAAGCTTGTCAGCCCATGAAAACTGTCAAATTTGCTCTATAAGTAAAACCTGCAGGTGACAATCTGCCCAATTTCATCAGAATGCACCTCTGTAAATGCTCAGCAAAGCAAGAGGAAAAGCCCAGACTCATTTTCTCTGAGCATCCTTGTTGCATTGTACCTCAGTGGAGAGTCAGAAACAGCCTGCAATCCCTTAATTAATTTTTGAACGAGAACATTCTTCAAACTTAGTGGGGCACAAGGACGTAGCTCTTTCATTGCAGCAGAAACACTTAAAATCACTGGAAAAAGACAAGTCAATGTCAAGGAAAGTAGCAATTCTCTGAAACAGAAGATTTCACTCACAAGGAATTGAATGAGAACTATCATGATATAGTTTTGTAGACAACCCTCAGATTAAATATAACTTTTTTAACTTCAGCTATTGACCCTTTGAAAAGAACAGATACTTCAAGAAACACCACAATTTCTTAAGATCCAATTATACATAACAGATAACATTGAACCATCAAAACTTTAACTTAAGAAATAAAATTAGTTCTCTTTTGCCTTCACATGAGACTATTATGGATGAATATAGCTTGAATCCAAAAGTTAGAATTTCTAGTGAAACCTAATTATCACTCCCTTGACAACTCTACTGTCATTATTTCTTCAACAGTTTTATCCAAATTTTGATTTAAGATATAAGAGTGGTTCTCTTCTGCCATTACACTCTACATAAGAGTTCTGGATGAAAATAACTTGAATCTAAAAGTTAGAATGACTAACACAACCTAATTATCACTCCCTTGACAGCCATTATTCCTCTGATAGTTTTATCCAACCCATTTGTTTCCGAGCAAACCCACTATCTCAACAATTTAAAGGTAGAATAACTTGATTAAACATTTGATAGGCCATCAACAAGGACAAAGCACTTCGAGAAGCATGGGTCAAATTTACCATTAATAAACGCTGCAAGAGGTGGATGTTCCCTAAGATAAGATGGTGGATTTACATCCTCCTGACTTTCTTCACCAAAACTAGTCGCTGAAAAGCCAACTGCTGGCAGCGGAACTCTGAGATGTGAATCCAAAACTAACCGGAGCCAAGTAAGACAAGAAGTTACTAATCAGGAAATTGTACATTGCTTGGTTCAGGAACAAGTTGCGAGCCCAAATTGCATCACTAAGGAAACTAATCCATTTTGAGATCATTATGAAAAAGAAAACCCTAACTTTGTCCCTCACTGGCATACATGAAAGTTTTCAACTGCTGTATTCATATTCTTTGAGAATAAATTCAGCAACACCCTGTAAAGTGGTGAAAGTCAATGTAATTGCTCATATATGTAAAATGTAGTTAAAAGGAAACTAAAAGGGAAAAAACAAGATCATGTATTTCCTCTTCAAAAAGAGATGGAAGCAAGCCTCGGACATCCAATCCAACCCACCCGAGTCCCATTGCACAATACTGTCAACATCAAAAAAGGACAAAACCATCATCAAAATTCAGATGCAAAATAGTTCTTGCTTCATATGAAGAATGACAATGATCATCCAGCTAAAAATAATGTTCCTTTTGCAAAACTAACTCCATTCCAAATGAAGTGGTGTTTGATGCACAAAAACAGAGTTGCATTACTGCAAATCTGAAACCAGGCTATCTTTCAGGTCTGCTAAAAGGCAAAAACGTTTTGAATACAGGCTTTTGTTGAGTATGTTCTGATCATAAATTATCAACAGTCAAGTGATGATGATATCTCTCCAATATCATGAATTTCATGAACAACTATACTTTATAAATATACATTATGACTATAAGCTTTAAGGAAATGAAGAATACATAAATATAAGAAAATATTAAAATTTTAATTTTCTCACCATACACTGATCCAGAATATTTGACAGCGACCCACCCTCTGTTATCTTTGGAAGCATGGCTTTAAGAGTTTTAAGGTGTGAAGTAGAGTTTTAAGGTGTCAAGTAATCTGATGCATAGCCCAACTAAAAAGAAGCCCAGCATCATAATTCTCTTCGCTTCCAGATGAATCATCAGCAAATATTGCTCGATATTTGTTAACAATATTGAAAAGACGCATTCTATGACAGCTTATCATCCCCTTTAAATACTCATATGCATTTCTGGTCCAAATCCTCAAGAATCCCAGTAAGCCATGTCTCTCAGCATCTCAAAAACTGAAACATGAATTAATGCTGTCAGAAAGGGACACATAAAAGTACAACTAACATGCGCGTGGAAGTGGGGAGAGTGAACCCCGTTGATAAAAGGAGTGCAGATGGACATTGACAAAGTAATGCAGTAAGAGTTACCTCCAATCGCATTTCATATTCACTAAACACACTGATTCAGCGTAAATTTCCAATAACTCAAAGGCACTTTGGTAACTGCAATGCACAAACGCACACTTGAGTTAAATTCCAAAAAAAAATAAAGTTTCGTTTATAGCATATGTTGAACATTGCTTCCAAATAGATACCTGAATATTAAAGCGAAGCTTTTGGAGAAGCAGAGAGAGAAGAGATTGGGTCGTCAGCCTAACTTCTGCAGCCAGTGCTTGAATAACATGTAATCTTTCAAGAAGGAAAAAAGAAAGCTCAGTCAACTGTCTTCTGTGGTGATAAGGGCAGGAAATAATAGGAGTTAACTCACTTGGGGCTCATGGTCGAGAATTTGTAAACAAATGCTTCTAAATCAAGGGCTTCATCATAATTTGTGTTTTGCACACATCTGTGGAAAAATAGAATTTAATTAGCCATTCTAGAATATATTCTCTAAGACTAAGTGCCTCAGTATTTACAATTTATTAAACACATACATGTCCATAAGCTGAGGAATCTCAAGCAAGTCAAGCAAAGTACTGTCATTTGCTAGCAGAGTCTGGTTCATCTTCCTCTCCTCCAAAATCTGTTCTGCAGATTCAATAAACTCTGTGCAACCAGATGTCAGGTTTGGAATCTCAGTTATCTGCAAGGCCAAAACCCTACGTATAAGCATAACAGCAAAAAGAAGTTCAGATTTCTAAGGATCAAAAACCAAAACATAGAAGATCAATGTGTCACCTGTTCACCATTTTCATAGGATGCCTAAATCCAGTAAAAGTAGAGGCCAGTCCTTTTTTCCTCTTTAACTTGAGAGTTTTCCTTTTGCAATTCTGTGCTTGCAATGAGATTGATTCCCTGCTAGAAGTAGAGTAACCTTAGCTAATCTCATTGGTCATCGACATAAAAAAAAAAAAATACAAGTTCTCTCTTCTTTGTCCACTTATTGATTTTGTACATACAAATATAGAGACAAGCAAACACAGCAGATAGCAGAAACTGTTTTCAAGTACTCTTAACTCATCATTCAGGGAGAAAACCAACTGTATGCTGTCATGCTTTGTAAAAAGACGCTTTCAAGACTCATTCAAGCATCAAATCTAACACAGCATAATTGAAGCTATTTTGAAAGATTTTTAGTTTTATATTCATAAGAAAAGGCAAACACTAATCTTGAGATTCACTATATAGCCAGGGATGTAACATTCCACCTGTAGTACTCCATTAAATCAGACATCCTATCACCTCCTTTAAGATCCTAACAACCAAACCTTTCTGATTGATACATTTAAGAGTGTCCAAAGCTCTTTGAAAACAATTATAAAACGTCCTTGAATTTTGGTCTCTCAAATGCCTGTAGCTAAAATTAAAAGAAAATGAAGTTTATAATTATTCAGTTGCATGCATTGTACTCTTTTCCAATCTTCCAATCTAACTACTGTATGTTTCCTACTTCAAAATTAGTTCATGAAAATCCATAGATCAAATGACATCTCAATATCATAAAGCAAATAGTAAGTACCAGAACCTAAAAAACTGAAAATTGAATTGAAAAAGAAACGTAATTACCAGAGATTCAAGATGCTTATCGATAGAAGACGCTTCCTCTTTGATTGCAACCAACGCATCCGCGGCAGGAATGAAAGCGCGGTAATTACCAACCGCCACTCCTTGCGCATGCCTCTGAATCCTATCCGCATCAACTCGAAGAAGTTCCGGCTCCTTTTCATTCAGAAACAACAAATACGATTCAATGTCAAACAACATTTACAAAGAAATATGAAAAAAAAAAGGCAAAAAAAAAAGGAAAGTAACGGACCTTATGAAGGCGATCAAGAGTGAAAGAGAGGAGCTCGGAAACGTAAGGCTGTTGAGAGACGGAGGCGAGAGGAAGAAGACTGGCTATGGCCGAGGCCGGTGACGCCGATGGGAAGAAGACGTCGTCTACCTTGTCTAGTTCCATTACCATTGTTCAATTAGGGCTTTGTTGGATCTTCTCTCGGACATAGAAGTTTTTTTGTACAGCTGAGTAAGTCCGCTAGAGATCCCTTTCCTGGTTCGGGTTTTTTTTTTTATCATAAAGATTTTAGTGCTAAGCCTCGTGAGCTGCGGGATAAGGATCCGTTTGAACGGAGGAGAAAATGGTTCACTGAGATTGAAGACAGTGACGGATTAACACGATGGCCGTAAAATTGAGTCATATATTGGTAACATGTTTTTGAATGGAATGGCAACAGTGACAACAGTGACAATAGGATGAATATAATAAAAACAGTGATCACGTTAAATTAGAATCATATCATATATTATATTACAAAGTATGTACTTATGTGTCAAATATGGCTGATGTGAATGCCCAAGTGAATAAGTTATATTTTTGACAAGTAAGTTTTGTTGTAATTACCAAATATATATTAGATCCTCTCTTACATTTAATTAGTCATTAATTCATAAATAGGGTCAACATTGTTATTAATTAGTATTAACTTCAGTTAATTTTAATATATCTAAAAATAAGTAATTAGAATATAAATTGTAAATAATTAGTATTAATTACCTAAAAGTTGTGGCTCAATTGGCAATATAGGCTGAGTTTGTGGGAAGAGCTCTCGAGTTCGACTCCCACTAAATACATCTTTAGGGAGGGGTGAAAAGCCTTAATTGTGACTAAAACCCGAACAGGATTAGTCTTAGACCGTTAAAACAGATGAGAATACATGTGGTATACACCAAAAAAATAATTAGTATTAATTAGCAGAATTTCAAAATAAATCATTATGACAGCCAACTTTAATTATAATATATCAATTGCTTCTTAAGAAAAATTGAAGCAATATGGAAAACAGAATTATGGCATTGATGTTTTTTATATTTGAATATATCAATGAGGGTCAACATTTGTTTTTACATTTGAATTAACTCTCATCAAATTCCAACCTTTGCAAATAAGTTTCCAAATTATTTTTAACTCCAATTAGTATTAACTTCAATTAAATCAATATGAATTGTAAAAAGTTTCCAAATATATAAATTGTTAACTCCAATTCTTATTAATTGGCAAAATTTCAAAATTAATCATTATGGTAGCCAACGTTAATTTTAATATATCAACTACTTCTTAAGGAAATATATATAAATATATATATATATATATATATATATATATCAAAATAATTATGGCATTGCTTCTTAAGGAAAATTGTAATATATCAATGAGGGTCAACATTTTTTTACATTTGAATTAACTCCAATCAAATTTATATGAATTGTAATTAAGTTTCTTAAAATATGAATTATTTTTAACTCCAATTAAATCAATATGAATTGTAAATAAGTTTCCAAATATATGAATTGTTAACTCCAATTGTTATGAATCGGTTCTTATTAATTGGTGGAATTAATGGCAGAATTATTAATTGGTTCACAATAATTCATTATGACAACCAACGTTGTAATATATCAATTGCTTCTTAAGGAAATATATATCAAAATAATTATGGCACTGCTTCTTAAGGAAAATTGTAATATATCAATGAGTGTCAACGTTTCAACATTGAATTGTGGCATTGATGTATTATGGCATTGATGTATTTATAAAGTTGTCGGATATTTGCAGTTGAAGCAGTAAGATATTTGTGTAACTCCAAATCTCATTCTCATTTTGCAGGTATTTTTTTTTTATACTTCTTAGTTTAAGTTTATTTAGCATTCCATGTTACTTGACTAATTGTGAAAAAATTAATCATATCAATCAACAAACGAAACGGTGTTCTTGTAACATCCCGTTACCACATTTTTCACGTATTTCCATACAACTTTACCGATTGGGCTGTCTGCGATGCCATTAACATTCAACAGTAACAGTGATAAATGATAAACATTTATCTATTAATTATGGAATATGAAATTTCTTTTCCATTATTTCTTTCCTCTGACATCCCCTATTAACCTTTAGTTCACTTAGGTAGTCTGTATACATATGTCCGAAATGTAAAAGAGAAAAGACTGTACCTGTCACGTTTAACGTGCCATGCCTCAGTGCTTTAAGCATAGTTATACCCATCTGAGAGCTAATTCTCTCAACTCCGTGTACTTCTTATCTGTGAAGTTAAAACAAGGGGTGAGCGATTCATACGCTCAGTAAAGGAAATATATACTGCTTTAAATAAAGCAAAACTATATATCACAACTCATTTGTTCTTTTCTCAACAATAACCCAGTAGAAAAGACAGTGGATATATAGTAAACAACTCTCTTAAAACACCATTCAAATCACCGGCTAAAAGTTTACTTTAAAATGTAGTAAACACTATCTAGGATTTCAACAAATCCTCACAGTAAACAGAAATTGGTAAGTTGAGACTAGGCAACAAATAAACCATGCTATCATCGTTCCCCCTCCCCCTTGCGAGAACGGAATCTGCCGCTTTTGGGGTGCACCCGTAGGCCATCGCCCCTCACGGCTATCTCAGATCTATGGCCATAATCTATAGTTGTCCTCGGGTCCACTTGCCAATTGACCTCGAGACCGTTGATGACTTGGCGGGTCCATCAGCCCTGTGACATCCTAGGGTGCACTCGTTGGTCTATATGACCCGAGCCATCGCCCCAGATAGGTCACGCAAAGTATATAATTAATAACGCATGAATTCAATGCCTAATGTCTCAAAATCAAGTTATATATCTTATGTATCATTTCCACAAAATGATTTGATTTCTTATAAAACAATAAAACACCAAAAACAGCCCGTAATCTCAACTTTTAAAACCTGCTCGCCCATGGTCAGCTCGCCCGATATGGCTTGCCCATGACAGCAGCTCGCCCATGGCGGAGAACATGTGTTCGCCCGCCCAACTTTGCCCTTTAAATCGACAAGCTTAATTGGCTCGCCCTCAATGGTTCCCCATTAGGCAACTCGCCCAATATTCAACTCACCCCAAAAAGTTTCATATTTTTATTTTTGAAATATTTAAAATTATTTATTTTTCGTTTAGGAAATTACACTTTAAAACCGTTCGCCAGAGTCAGCTCGCCCTTCTCGGCTCGCCCCTAACTAGCTTGACAAGACGGTGAATAAGTATTCGCCCGCCACTTAGATTTTCAAAACAGAAGCATTTCTCGTTGATAGCGGCTCGCCCGCCTTATATTTAAAACAAGGGCCCCCGCCCAAACGCATTAAAAAGGGTTCGCCCGACTACGGCTTTACCCGGATTTCTCTTTAAAACAAGGGCACTCGCCCAACTCTTATAAAAGAGAGTTTGACACTTGGTTCGCCCCATAGCTTTCCCATAAAAATGATTCGCCCGCCCTTATATATAGAAACGGGTGTATAAAAATTTATAAAATGGCTTGGCTCGCCCGCCAATACCAATTCGTCTGACTACAAATGCAAGGGCTCGCCAACATAAAAATACAAGAGATCGCCCGCCCTGTATCAGTTCACCCAGAAAACAGCATAGGGGTCGGCTTTTAGCTCGCCCGAATCAAAATAATTATCAATTAACTTCTTCAAACCATGCATGTCAGAAAACAAAACATTTAACTTAATGTTTTCATAAAATTTACTCCACAGGACATGCATCACTTCACACACATCTCCCTTACCTGTTAGAAACGAAGTCTTGCTTCGCCCTGCTCTCTGTTCGCCCATAGCCATTCCCAATTATCGGCTGCAAATTATATAAATTCTATTAATATTTTCTTTATATATATCACTTGGCGAGATTGAAATAAATCAAATGACTACTCGCCAACTGAGCTCCACTAGTTCGCCCATTACTTCACTTCACTAAAGTTGGGCGTTCTCGCCCTTTTGACACACACTTTACATTGGCGAGTTACTTATCTTCTACTCGCCTCATTGGCGATTACTTACTTTTCAACCTGGGCGATCACTGTAATTGCCATTGTCGTCACTTATTCCATTATTTTCCTTGTTTTCATATTCTCCAAAGATCTAACTAAAAACAAAACGGTATCTATGTTTATTACTTCATAAAACATAGAAATCTATCATTGAGCATCAAGAACTCCTCAGAAAATATGAAACTCACCTCAACCAACTTCACTTCCAGAACAGATTGCTTTCTGTCTCATGTTGGCCTTTCTTTTGCTTATTCCTTCAGCTCATCAGGCTAAGAAAGAAAGGTTTGCAAGCTGGTTTATGTATTTAACCAACTTAAGGTTGGACTTTAGTAGATCGAACATGGCAGAGAAATGGAAGAAACAGAGAAATGGCTTTCGTGAAGAAGCTGGAATTGGCTAACTCGTTCTTCCTCAATTGTTTCTGCTTATATAACCATACTCAACCAATCAATAGCTACCGCCTGTCCCTTATCCTGTTTCTTTCATCATTCCTCACATCTATCATGCATTTAATGCATGAAGAAAACTGCAGCTCAAAGTGGCGTGGAAGTCTCCCTTTCACATACCTTTTTCTTCTGCTGCAGACTTTGCTTAACTCATCAACCAATAAGGCTAACTCCCTTATTGACTTTAACTTTTCTTCATTTATTGTCTTCAACCGTACGACTTACAAGTCAATTTTGGCTGCACGGTTTCTGATTTATTATTTCATTCTGTCCATGCTAATTTCAGCTCGCCTAATCAACTTGAGAGCTCAGCTCACCACACTACACCAGTTCGCCAGCCATTCAGCTTGCGAGCTTTATCTTGGCAATTAAAAGAATTTCCTTTTTTCTCGGCAATCATATTGAGATTTAGCAAGTGACAGTTGCCTTTCTCGCCAACTAGGCTATTCTTTGCCTCTCAGTATGGCGATCATAAGTTCTCGCCCAATTAGGCGAACACCAAGTATGCTCAACTCGCCAGCCTTTTTCTGATTCACCTCACACATTGGCGAACACACCTATTCGCCCTTACATCATTCGGCTATCACCATAAGCCACTAGCTGGCGAACTCACGTATTCACAAAAAGGCAATTGCATTAACTCGCCAGCATCAGTCTCGCCATCAACTCTTGCAATGGCCATATCTTGCTAGCCCATTGGCGAACTGTTTCATTTTGATACTTGCCCATGGAGTATCTCACGGGAATTGCCCCATTTGCAACCAAAGTTAAGGAGCTTTTCACCAAAATGTAAATCTTTATTTATTATTTACTTAATTTCCAATATCCATTTTATGAGATTAAGGTCTACATTAGGGTAAAATCAGATCTTATATTTTCTCCCCACCTTAAGAAATTTAGTCCTCCAAATTTCAACCTGACCTGTCAGTGTGAAAGCTCTGAATATTTCTTACACATAAGGCCCTTTAATTCTCAAGGAGCCTCCTACTACCAGAATATCCAATCAAAAGATTAATCTTAGATCACGACACTTTATCACTACACTTTATCCTTCCTATCCAAAATCTGTACCGATTTCTCAACGTAATTCTTGTCGAATCACGTGAGAAGGATATGGATAGTACTTTCTCATCATTGAGACATGGAAAACGTTATGCACTCTTGACAACTCGGGAGATAGTGCACCTCTTTCACATGATCTAATATCTCCAAAGATCTAATACGTCGGGAACTCAATTTTCCTCTCATTATGCATCCCAATGGTAACACCTTAATATACATAACCTCTTGTATATTTCAAGAAGTCTGTTCGACCAAGTCGAAAATAATTTTCGGTCTCCCATTTCGCATGCTATCGTGGATTATATCGTCTGCTAAAATAATTTCTTTCAAATGTTATGCCTATATTCTCTTGTGGCCATTATTATCAACAAACTCTGCCAGGGTAGAGGATTATCCCAGGAGCCTATAAAATCAACCGCACACGCTCACACCATATCCTCGAGCGTCCATCTCATACACTCAGACTGTCTCTCAGTCTACGGATAAACTGCGGTGCAAAACTCAATCGGGATCCCATAGCTTCCTGTAATCTCTCTCAACACTGAGATACGAAGCGGGACTCCCTATCAACCATAATGCTCACTGGAATATTGTAAAACCTCACCATTTCCCTGACATATAGTCTGGCCAAGGCATTAATTAGCTCAACAAATTCCATAATCAAGGAATGAGCAGACTTACTCGATATATCCACAACTATCCAGATAGCATTTTACTCTTTTCAATTTTTCACTGAGTATAGGAAGTGCCTTTAATATAGGTATTTTTCTTCCTTATCACCTTCTCAACTTTTATTTGTTCTCGTTTCTAATATGATATCACAAATATCTCTTTATACTCCTTATTGCCTTTAAGAGTATTGCCCGTCTCTTCAGGCCATCACTAATCATTCCTTTGGCGCTCTCCCGCGCTCTAGGATTATTCTCTCAAGTGCGTTGGCGACCACTTAGTTCGCCCACATCTCACGACATGTTACCCGGTGTTGAGCGATCACCTCACTCGTGGGTCGCCCATCCCAAATTTTCTCAAGGTCCTGAAGAATCTCGGGCGTCTTTTCTCAAAACCAATTTACACTCCCTCAAGTCTTTTATCATCCTTGAGAGCTAGTAACTCATCTATACTATTTATCACTTATCATCTCATTCAGTGCTAATCGATTATAATTTGATGACTATCATGTATATAATTTTAATCATTCGTATGTAATTGTCCCAGTAGTCTCTAAAATACCACGCACTCGCTCTCAATATATCCCAGAGCGTCCACGCAATGCGCTCGGATATCTATATCAATCTGAGGCGGTGCTAACAGTAAAATTTTGGAATCCCAAAGCCTCTTGCTATTCTCTCAAAGCATATGGCAAATCAGGGATCCCTATCACAAGTACCCACTCACTGGAACTTCACATACGTCCTCTCTGTTTCACCAATGTATATCGACTAAGGCACTTATTACATCCCGAAACCTGATGATGAAGAAGTGAAATAATTTGGTTACTCAATCCATAATTACTTCTATAACATCATGGTTCTTTCGGATTCTTCACCACCTCACAGTGATTGTTTCATGATTAATCTAGGATTGCTTTTCTTTTACAGAGCTTACTATTAGCCACCGATTACGTCTCAGGTAATCAGTTTCCCCTCGATCACTTCTCTTATCTCAAGTGATCATTCTATCTCTTATTCTCCTAGTACATGTAATGTCACTACTTGGAGAATATACTTTTCCTTACATCAATTTCTGAAATTTAAATTTATTATCATTCAAATTTCATCACCACTTTACTTATACAATTTCACATTCCCAATATGTACATATATACACATGTGTATATCCTTTTCCAGGATTAGCAGTACTTCTTGTATCTGCTCCTCTGGGTATGACAATTTCATCTTTTTAATTCTGGCTTGTCATTAATTCCAGCCATAACTACATAATGATCAGAGGAAATCACATTTATTCATATACTTGGGAACTACCTCATAACTTGTGTTCCCTAGTCATCATATGACTTGTCTTCTCAAGACAATTTCATTCTTTTACATTCATCACCACAATTATTTTCTCACTTAATCTTTCGAGACCTCACGTCTCTAATATACATAGTTCAATCAGGACTCATGGTCACTGACTTAACAATAAGGTTTTCCATACCTTATACAGCAATATTGTTTATATTAATATACATATTTATTCTCTTTAAAATCATCCTAGTTGGCTCTAGGCACACAAATAGGAAGGATACTACAGTCGGCTAGGGATCCAGATAGAATATGATAGGTATTTTAGAATACCATACTTGTTCCGGAACCTAGAAGCAACTGTAGAGAGTACTAATCCCATTGTTTTCAAAACGATAAAATTTTTCGTTTTCACCAGTTATAACAAACTAGTTTAATTCTTTACTCATCAATCTCTCGAGTAATTTCTCAAGCTCTACTGATTCACTGGTAAGAGCTTACAACAATTTCTATTTCAATTTACCAACCTCTAAGCTTGTCAACTAAATCTCGATGCCAACTTTATCATTTGGCACATACGAGACATTTCATTTTCTTGGCGATTACAGCTTTTGTTTTATTCGCCACATTGTTATGATTTACACCACAATTTGTTGATCAGATTTCTCACCATACTCTTTGGGCGATCATCACTAAAATTATTTGGGTGATCAGTATCCTTGCCCACTTTAGCAATTCATGTTATATTGACGGACTAGTGTTAGTTCTCGCCATCATGTATCTCGCCCACACCATTGGCGATCATACATTTACACGCCCATCGAGTATTTCACATAAATCTCATCCCGGTTCTATGGATATCGTAACGGACCAGCCCAACCGGCCATGGCAATCCCCTTTTTGGGCCCATCGACAACGATTGCTGTGACAACGCTACTCATCCATACTGTCCTCTTTGGCGATCACCTCGATGCCCGGTTCTTCCAACCTTGCTCGAGTTCACCCATCTCAAAATTTTCTTTCTCATCCACAGACTCAAACACTTGACTTCCTCAAATGTCAAGTCGCTACTAATATCCATTCTCCTAAAACATAAGGAGTATATATAACCAGTATTATCATAATCGATTTTTTTATCATTTCTCACACAATTCACTTTTTTTTTTAAATCCAGACCCCAAAATCCACAACTAGGCTGACTATCTCGCGACCTCTCATAACTTGTACTCTGGGTCGTCTTACTTATCAATTATATCAGTGGGGTCCACAGTAGGGATCATCCTTTACACCATCAAATACTCATACTATTTCACTATCAATTTCTATTTTAAATCCATTCAATCACTTATGACTTTGAAAGATAACATATTAATATAGGGGTATATTCATAAATTCCCCTTTAATTCTCTCTCATCAATATAACTCCAAACACGCGATCTTAGGGCTTATATGTTAATATTATCCCTTTTTGTTTCAATATCATCATTTTAGGATCTTAATTCGATATGGACAGAGAAGTCCTGGTGGGGCCCTCACCGAGTTCCTCACTGTACCTTATCGAATAGACCCGACATAATGATGATAAGATCACCTATCTCATGCAAAATTTCCGGATTACTATCTCTATTTGTAACCCATAATTCATCAACTTTCACCATATTTCACCACTTAACTCAATTCACAGTCATTCGACTCCTCTATACATTCAGACTATACAGTACTACAAGGGATGTTAACCTTTCTCAACACTTCCCATACTAAAGGCATCAACAGACATCAGACCAACCCAAGCTCTGATACCATTAAATTTGCAACATCCCGTTACCACATTTTTCACGTATTTCCATACAACTTTACCAATTGTGCTGTCTACGATGCCATTAACATTCAACAGTAACAGTGATAAATGATAAACATTTATCTATTAATTATGGAATATGAAATTTCTTTTCCATTATTTCTTTCCTCTGACATCCCCTATTAACCTTTAGTTCACTTAGGTAGTACTGTATACATATGTCTGAAATGTAAAAGAGAAAAGACTGTACCTGTCACGTTTAACGTGCCATGCCTCAGTGCTTTAAGCATAGTTATACCCATCTGAGAGCTAATTCTCTCAACTCCGTGTACTTCTTATCTGTGGAGTTAAAACAAGGGGTGAGCGATTCATACGCTCAGTAAAGGAAATATATACTGCTTTAAATAAAGCAAAACTATATATCACAACTCATTTGTTCTTTTCTCAACAATAACCCAGTAGAAAAGACAGTGGATATATAGTAAACAACTCTCTTAAAACACCATTCAAATCACCGGCTAAAAGTTTACTTTAAAATGTAGTAAACACTATCTAGGATTTCAACAAATCCTCACAGTAAATAGAAATTGGTAAGTTGAGACTAGGCAACAAATAAACCATGCTATCATCGTTCCCCCTCCCCCTTGCGAGAACGGAATCTGCCGCTTTTGGGGTGCACCCGTAGGCCATCGCCCCTCACGACTATCTCAGATCTATGGCCATAATCTATAGTGGTCCTCGGGTCCACTTGCCAATTGACCTCGAGACCGCTGATGACTTGGCGGGTCCATCAGCCCTGTGACATCCTAGGGTGCACTCGTTGGTCTATATGACCCGAGCCATTGCCCCAGATAGGTCACGCAAAGTATATAATTAATAACGCATGAATTCAATGCCTAATGTCTCAAAATCAAGTTATATATCTTATGTATCATTTCCACAAAATGATTTGATTTCTTATAAAACAATAAAACACCAAAAACAGCCCGTAATCTCAACTTTTAAAACCTGCTCGCCCATGGTCAACTCGCCCGATATGGCTTGCCCATGACAGCAGCTCGCCCATGGCGGAGAACATGTGTTCGCCCGCCCAACTTTGCCCTTTAAATCGACAAGCTTAATTGGCTCACCCTCAATGGTTCCCCATTAGGCAACTCGCCCAATATTCAACTCGCCCTAAAAGGTTCATATTTTTATTTTTGAAATATTTAAAATTATTTATTTTTCGTTTAGGAAATTACACTTTAAAACCGTTCGCCAGAGTAAGCTCGCCCTTCTCGGCTCGCCCCTAACTAGCTCGACAAGACGGTGAATTAGTATTCGCCCGCCACTTAGATTTTCAAAACAGAAGCATTTCTCGTTGATAGCGGCTCGCCCGCCTTATATTTAAAACAAGGGCCCCCGCCCAAACGCATTAAAAAGGGTTCGCCTGACTACGACTTTACTCGGATTTCTCTTTAAAACAAGGGCACTCGCCCAGCTCTTATAAAAGAGAGTTTGACACTTGGTTCGCCCCATAGCTTTCCCATAAAAACGATTCGCCCGCCCTTATATATAGAAACGGGTGTATAAAAATTTATAAAATGGCTTGGCTCGCCCGCCAATACTAATTCGTCCGACTACAAATGCAAGGGCTCACCAACATAAAAATACAAGAGATCACCCGCCCTGTATCAGTTCACCCAGAAAACAGCATAGGGGTCGACTTTTAGCTCGCCCGAATCAAAATAATTATCAATTAACTTCTTCAAACCATGCATGTCAGAAAACAAAACATTTAACTTAATGTTTTCATAAAATTTACTCCACAGGACATGCATCACTTCACACACATCTCCCTTACCTGTTAGAAACGAAGTCTTGCTTCGCCCTGCTCTCTGTTCGCCCATAGCCATTCCCAATTATCGGCTACAAATTATATAAATTCTATTAATATTTTCTTTATATATATCACTTGGCGAGATTGAAATAAATCAAATGACTACTCGCCAACTGAGCTCCACTAGTTCGCCCATTACTTCACTTCACTAAAGTTGGGCTTTCTTGCCCTTTTGACACACACTTTACATTGGCGAGTTACTTATCTTCTACTCGCCTCATTGGCGATTACTTACTTTTCAACCTGGGCGATCACTGTAATCGCCATTGTCGTCACTTATTCCATTATTTTCCTTGTTTTCATATTCTCCAAAGATCTAACTAAAAACAAAACGGTATCTATGTTTATTACTTCATAAAACATAGAAATCTATCATTGAGCATCAAAAACTCCTCAGAAAATATGAAACTCACCTCAACCAACTTCACTTCCAGAACAGATTGCTTTCTGTCTCATGTTGGCCTTTCTTTTGCTTATTCTTTCAGCTCATCAGGCTAAGAAAGAAAGGTTTGCAAGCTGGTTTATGTATTTAACCAACTTAAGGTTGGACTTTAGTAGATCGAACATGGCAGAGAAATGGAAGAAACAGAGAAATGGCTTTCGTGAAGAAGCTGGAATTGGCTAACTCGTTCTTCCTCAATTGTTTCTGCTTATATAACCATACTCAACCAATCAATAGCTACCGCCTGTCCCTTATCCTGTTTCTTTCATCATTCCTCACTCTATCATGCATTTAATGTATGAAGAAAACTGCAGCTCAAAGTGGCGTGGAAGTCTCCCTTTCACATACCTTTTTCTTCTGCTGCAGACTTTGCTTACCTCCTCAACCAATAAGGCTAACTCCCTTATTGACTTTAACTTTTCTTCATTTATTGTCTTCAACCGTACGACTTACAAGTCAATTTTGGCTGCACGGTTTCTGATTTATTATTTCATTCTGTCCATGCTAATTTCAGCTCGCCTAATCAACTTGAGAGCTCAGCTCGCCACACTACACCAGTTCGCCAGCCATTCAGCTTGCGAGCTTTATCTTGGCAATTAAAAGAATTTCCTTTTTTCTCGGCAATCATATTGAGATTTAGCAAGTGACAGTTGCCTTTCTCGCCAACTAGGCTATTCATTGCCTCTCAGTATGACGATCATAAGTTCTCGCCCAATTAGGCGGACACCAAGTATGCTCAACTCGCCAGCCTTTTTCTGATTCACCTCACACATTGGCGAACACACCTATTCGCCCTTACATCATTCGGCTATCACCATAAGCCACTAGCTGGCGAACTCACGTATTCACAAAAAGGCAATTGCATTAACTCGCCAGCATCAGTCTCGCCATCAACTCTTGCAATGGCCATATCTTGCTAGCCCATTGGCGAACTGTTTCATTTTGATACTCGCCCATGGAGTATCTCACGAGAATTGCCCCATTTGCAACCAAAGTTAAGGAGCTTTTCACCAAAATGTAAATCTTTATTTATTATTTACTTAATTTCCAATATCCATTTTATGAGATTAAGGTCTACAGTAGGGTAAAATCAGATCTTACAGTTCTTACCTGTCAAAGAAGCACAATCAAAGTAGATACGTACAACTCTTCATTCTGATTTCAGATTTTTTGTTCTTTCATAGCTTAATATTTCATTTTACTTTTAGGTCTCGATTTAAAAATTTTTGAAACCGTTCAAATTATTTATATCATACATTATATTTAATATTTATTTTATTAATCACTCCTCAGCCAAACAAAGAGACAGCAGCAAACCATCTTCTCAATTCAGCAAAGCAGCAAAAAAACATCTCATTTTAGATTTTTTCTTTGTTTTACTTTTAAATTAATACTTAAAAAATTAAGTATTAAATTTTTTCAGCATAGATTATCATGAATTTTTTTGTTATTCTTCTGATATCTAAAACAGAAAATATATCAGAATTAATTATTATAATCCATTTTTCTATTTAAGAAAAGAAAATCTTTTTCAACTATACTTAGTAAAATTTAAAATTATATATTATATTACAAGGTACATGCACGTGTCAAATATTGCTGATGTGAATGCCTATGTGGATAAGTTATTTTTTTGACACGTAAGTTTTGTTGTAATTACCAAATATATATTAGATCCTCTCTTACATTTAATTTGTCATTAATTCATAAATAGGGTCAATATTGTTATTAATTAGTATTAACTCCAATTAATTTTAATATATCTAAAAATAAGTAATTAGAATATGAATTGTAAATAATTAGTATTAACTGGCAGAATTTCAAAATAAATCATTATGGCAGCTAACTTTAATTGTAATATATCAATTGCTCCTTAAGGAAAATTGAAGCAATATGGAAAACAGAATTGTGGCATTGATGTTTTTTACATTTGAATATATCAATGAGGGTCAACATTTTTTTTTACATTTGAATTAACTCTCATCAAATTCCAACCTTTCCAAATAAGTTTCCAAATTATTTTTAACTCCAATTAGTATTAACTTCAATTAAATCAATATGAATTGTAAATAAGTTTCCAAATATATGAATTGTTAACTCCAATTCTTATTAATTGGTTCTTATTAATTGGCAAAATTTCAAAATAATGCATTATGGCAGCCAACGTTAATTTTAATATATCGACTACTTCTTAAGGAAATATATATCAAAATAATTATGACATTACTTCTTAAGGAAAATTGTAATATATCAATGAGGGTCAACGTTTTTTACATTTGAATTAACCCCAATCAAATTTATATGAATTGTAAATAAGTTTCCTAAAATATGAATTATTTTTAGCTCCAATTAGTATTAACTTCAATTAAATTAATATGAATTTGTGACATCCTCGTCACTAACCAAATAACAACTAACTTTTATCTCAAATAACAATTAAATCGACTAGTTTATCTGATGTCAATCTTCCTTGCTCTTATGCTTTAGGCATTTTTTTTTCGGAGTATAATAATCATTTTCACATGCATAAAATTTTTCATTTATAAACATGTGTCATGTACATCAGGATCTCAAATATTCAGACAACCTAATTTCCCCCGGATATACAAAATTGTAGTATCGTACTGTACATTAGCCGAAGTAACGGCCGACTAAATATACCTTCATGGGATAATTTGGAAGCGTGCCCCGAAGGTATCTCAAAATCCCAAAAGATGGGCTTCTCTATCCGGAGCGGAATTACTTCAAGTAATCTGTATGAAAAATAGTTGTAAAGGAGTGAGTTTACGCTCAGTAAGAAACTTATGTAAAAGAGCGTACTATATCACTATATGCAGTTTTCCTGCTTAGCTCTATAATGTCATGTAAAATCATTATAAAGCATATTTCGTATGTTTCTTTTGCAAATACCAAATACAAGTAAATCATGCTTTCAAATATTTCCACGGATCTCAAATTACGTGAAATCAAGTAGGCAAGTACAATATTTTCAAATAGATGGGAGACAATTTATATCCAACAGATTCATGCACCAAATAATTCTCATCATGGATACAGCAAATATATCCCGTAAGGGATAATCCAGAGAGATAATGGATACAGCAAATATATCCCATAAGGGATAATCCAATTTAAAGATCTCATGAGGATACCGCAAATATATCCCATAAAGGATAATCATAAGAGATATCAAATAAATGGCATACCCACGTATGGGCCAGGGATCCTCCCCAAAGCCGAATCAAATAAAAGACTCATGGCCATTGTCTATAGCCCACAGTTTCACTAGTCAGGTGCCGTACTGCGGGTCTGAGGGCTGGACTAGAGCTCCTCAGTCAAGTACAAGTAACAATTAATGTGCATGCTCTTTTGAGAGATTCATAGTCTCCAAAAACCTTATTCATATAGGTTTTAAACAAGTATGAATATCCTTTCTTAAAACAGGTTCTCAAAACCTTTCTTTCAAATAGGCAGTTGACTGGTCATATATAGCAGTCGACTGCTACCCCATGTTTTGCCTTATTGAATTTCTTTCCCTTTTTGAAATTCAATTATTATATTTTTCAAAATACAAATAAGGCAGTCGACTGGTCCCAAATGGCAGTCGACTGGTTTTGAAACAGAATGTTTCCCGAGAATTAGCAGTCGACTGGCCCCCTTGGCAGTCGGCTGGTTTTGAAACAGAATGCTTCTGGACAAATAGCAGTCGACTGGCTCCCCTGGCAGTCGACTGGTTTGAAACAGAATGGTTTTTGGAAAATGGCAGTCGACTGGCTCCCATGGCAGTCGACTGGTTTGAGTCGGTTTTCGAAAAACGGCGTTTTAGATGTCTCTAGGCAGTCGGCTGCTACTTAAGGCAGTCGGCTGCTACTTAAGGCAGTCGGCTGCTCCTAGCCTAATTGGCACTAGGAGTAGGACCCAAATTGCCCTTTTTTTTCCTATCCATAAAGCAGCTGTTGTTTCTCTCCTAAAACAGTTAAAATAATTAAAAACATGCGGACATAGTCACCCTACGTCCGTTACATAAATTCCTTACCTCAATTAGCAATTAATCCACAAGTTGGTTGCACCAACACTTGTCCTTTTTCTTTACTCTGCAAGCTGTAAACATCATAACAATTAAAAACTCAATAAACCTACTATATCAACTTCATATAATCCCAAACCATCAAAATTATCAACATAAACCATATCTTCTCTTACCTTTGCTATTCACCAACTTTTAAGATTTTAAGATCTCTTCAATCACTTGGATCTAGCCTTTCATATTAAAGGCATAGGTTAAGCTATCGGTAAGGATCGTTTTTCTTTAGAGGAGCTTAACGAATCGATGGCCTGAAATGGTGGTTTGTCAAGGTGAGAATTTGAACACTCATAGGAAAATATGGAAGCAACGAGAGGGAGAGGGAGATGGGCTGGTACCGTGGGGTGAAAGGGATGATGATGATGAGTCATGGCTCTCATTAATTGCCCATAAATGCATTCTAATCCCCTCATCATCCTATCTCAGCCATTGACCATCCATTAACCCTTTTGACCATTGATTCTTTGACCATTCAATTGCCTTAATTCCTCTTATGTCCCATACACCATATATATATATATATCAGAAAATTCATATTTATTTTATTAATCCAAGTTGAAAAACTGTACAAGTATGTAAAAATTATAGAAAATTAGGGATTTCACAGAATTGTAAATAAGTTTCTAAATATATGAATTGTTAACTCCAATTCTTATTAATTGGTTCTTATTAATTGGCAAAATTTCAAAATAATTCATTATGGCAGCCAACGTTAATTTTAAAATATCAACTACTTCTTAAGGAAATATATATCAAAATAATTATGGCATTACTTCTTAAGGAAAATTGTAATATATCAATGAGGGTCAACGTTTTTTACATTTGAATTAACCCCAATCAAATTTATATGAATTGTAAATAAATTTCCTAAAATATGAATTATTTTTAACTCCAATTAGTATTAATTGCAATTAAATCAATATGAATTGTAAATATGTTTACAAATATATGAATTGTTAACTCCAATTCTTATGAATTGGTTCTTATTAATTGGCAGAATTAATGACAGAATTATTATTTGGTTCAAAATAATTCATTATGACAACCAACATTAATTGTAATTGTAGACACCCCATTTTGTCAGGATCTTAAATATTATTGGGCTTGTCGGGATATTTTTAATCAAAGTTTGAAACTAAATAAATTTTAATATGAGTTTACTGTTCTTTTAGTTACACCTTTGGTTTGGGTTTAATTTGATTTTTGGACTTGAAACTATGATTTTGGACTTAGTAATGGATTTGGGCATAGGTTTGATGATTAGAAGATGAGTCCAATTTTTGAATTGTTATTTTGTTAATTATTCAAAAACAATAAAAAAAATAAAAAAGGGGAAACATTAAGTTCAGAGTTAGGAAACTTGGAAAGAAAATCAGAATTTTAAAATAAAGGCAAAGTCAAAATTTTGAAAATTTTAGAAAGAGAATCTGTAAGATCCGATTCTACACTACTGTAGAGTCTGATTTCATAAAAGTAATAATGGAAATTAAATAAATAAAGAATATTGATTTCCACTTGGGTGAAAAGCTCCTTAAGTTGAGTAGTAAATGGAGCAATTATGGTGAAATAATGTATGGGCGAGTATACAGAATAGCTCGCCAACGATTTAGCAAGAAAGGATGTTCGCCAATGGGCGAGCAGATCACCAATGGTGATGGCGAATTGGATGTTGTCAAGGGCGAATAGTTGAGTTCGCCAACGTGTTGCTTAAATCTGAGCAAGGTGGCGAGTTGAGCCATAATTGGTGATCGCCCAATGGTGATTATGGGCAAGTATATGGCACAGTTCGCCAAAGGGCGAGTAAGATAAAGGCTTATGGCCAATTGTTGAAGAGTATAAATATTCATCTTATTGACTAATGTGTTCGTCAATTGAGTGTCTTTGGATGATCGCCCAACGTGGCGAAGACTATTGATTGCCCATATGATTGCAAGTGGGCGAGTAGAGCAATAAGCTGTGATCGCTAAAAGTAAATTTTCGTAATTGCCAAATTTTAGGTTGGCATCAATATCAAGTGGCGATCTCAAAGAATGGTGAGTTGAAGCTGAGGTCTCAAGATTGACCAGGCGAACTGAAATCAGTATGGACAAGACGAAAAGAGAATCAAAACATTTGACAGCCAAAATTGACTTATAAGTCACACGGTTGAAGAGAATTAACGGATAAGAGGTTGAAGTCAGTAAGGAATTTACCTGATTGGTTGAGAAACAAAACAAAGTCAACAGAAGCAGAAAAAGGTGTGTGAAAGGGAGACTTCCAGCCACTTTGAGCTGCAGTTTTCTTCATGCATTAAATGCATGAAAGACGTGAAATAAATACAAGAAGAAGGGATAAGGCCAAGTGATGAATTCTGATTGGATAGCATGGCTATATAAGGAGAAACAATTGAGGAAGATCGGCTTAGCAAACCTCATCTTCCTCCCGAGAGCTATGCAATTGCAATGGTTATGTTCTGATTTTCTCTCATTTCTACCATGCCCGATTTACAAAACTTCACTTTTAGGTTGGCTAAACACATAAACTGCTTATAAAACCTTTCCTCCATAGTTGATGAGCTGAAGGAAGAAGCAAAGTGAGGCTAACAGGAGACAGAAAGAATTCTGCTCTGAAAGTGCAGTTGGTTGAGGTGAGTTTCATATTTCTGAGGTGTTCTTGATATTCAATGGTAGACTTATATGTTTACAACATAGAACACAGCTTTGTTTTAGTTAGATCTTTAGAGAATATGGAAACAAGGAAAGTAATGGAATAAGTGACGACAATGGCGACTACAGTGATCGCCCATGTTTAAAACTAGTAATCGCCAATGAGGCGAGTAGATAATCAGGAACTCGCCA
Source organism: Heritiera littoralis (assembly GCA_031772115.1). Taxonomy (NCBI): domain Eukaryota; kingdom Viridiplantae; phylum Streptophyta; class Magnoliopsida; order Malvales; family Malvaceae; genus Heritiera; species Heritiera littoralis. The sequence continues at coordinate 8,534,508 of JAPDPK010000006.1, read as the reverse complement.
AGGTAAAGTCTGTGTTCAAAGGGCGAGAACGCCCAATTCTAATGAAGTGAAATAATGGGCGAGCTCAGATGTAGAGGCTTTGAGCGAATAGAATTGTGGGCGAACTCCCACAATTAAGCCAATGAAGGCCTCGTGAGTTGACTGGCGGGCGAGCTTCCACGTGTAAAACATTTATTGAATGGCGAGCTCGGCTGTGCTAGTTAGAACTCCGTTGGGCGAGTAGTCATTTGATTTATTTCAATCTCGCCAAGTGATATAAAAAGAAATATTAATAGAATTTATAATTAATTGCAGCCGATAATTGGAAATGGCTATTGGCGAGCAGGAAGTAGGGCGAAGCAAAACTTCGTTGAACCAGGTAAGGGAGATGTGTGTGAAGTGATGCATGTCCTATGGAGTAAATTTTATGAAAACATTAAGTTAAGTGTTTTGTTTTCTGACATGCATTGTTTGAGGAAGTTATTTGATAATTATTTTGGTTCGGGCGAGCTAAAAGCCAACCCCTATGCTGTTTTCTGGATAAATTGATTAAAGGCGGGCGAGCCTTTTTGTGTTTGTTTTGGGGCGAATAACTCCGATTTTAATAGAAATTCAGGCGAACCACTGATGGGCGAACCCTTTTTAATGTGTTTGGGCAGGCGGCCCTTGTTTTAAATATAAGGCGGGCGAACCGCTATCAACGAGACATACTTCTGTTTTGAAAAGCTAAGTGGCGGGTGAATACTAATTCACCGTCTTGTCGAGTTAGTCAAGGGCGAGCCGTGTAGGGCGAGCTGACTCTGGCGAACGGTTTTAACGTGTAATTTCCTAAACGAAAAATGAGCCATTTTAATATCTCGAAAATAGAAAATATAAACCTTTTCGGCGAGTTGACTAATGGGCGAGCCACTGAGGGCGAGCCAGTTTTGCTTTTCGATTTAAAGGGCAAAGTTGGGCGGGCGAACACATGTTCTCCGCCATGGGCGAGCTGCCATGGGAAAGCCATAACGGGCGAGCTGACCATGGGCGGGCAGGTTTTAAAAGTTGAGAATTTTGGAAAGTTTTCAAAGTGTTTTGTAAACAGAAAACCTAAAACCTTTTCGGGAATTAAATCATTTGAGTAAATGATAATGTAGGTGAGATAAGCCCTTAAAGGTTTTCATGAGATATAAAAGTTATTTTTGAGACTTTAGGCCCTGAGTTCATGCGTTACTATTGCGTGACCTACCTGGGGCGGTGGCTCGGTCAATGGACCAACGAGTGCACCTCAGGGCGTCACAGGGCTGATGGACCCGCCAAGTCATCAGCGGTCTCGAGATCACTTGGCAAGTGGACCCGAGGACCACTATAGATTATGGCCATAAATCTGAGATAGCCGTGAGGGGCGATGGCCTACGGGTGCACCCCAAAAGCGACAGATTCCGTTCTCGCAAGGGGGAGGGGGAATGATGATAGCATGATTTATTTGTTGCCTAGTCTCAACTTACCAATTTCTGTTTACTGTGAGGATTTGTTGAAATCCTATATAGTGTTTACTACATTTTAAAGTAAACTGTTTAGCCAGTGATTTAAATGGTGTTTTAAGAGAGTTGTTTACTATATATCCACTGTTTTTTCTACTGGGTTATTGTTAAGAAAAGAATAAATGCGTTGTGATATATAGTTTTGCTTTATTTAAAGCAGCATATGTTTCCTTTACTGAGCGTATGAATCGCTCACCCCTTTGTTTTAACTCCACAGATAAGAAGTACACAAAGTTGAGAGAATTAGCTCTCAGGTGGGTATAGCTATGCTTAAAGCACTGAGGCATGGCACGTTAAATGTGACAGGTACAGTCTTTTCTCTTTTACATATCAGACATATGTATACAGTACTACCTTAGTGAAATAAAGGTAAATAGGGGATGTCAGATGTAAGGAATAATATTCCATAATTAATAGATAAATGTTTATCATTTATCACTATTACTGTTGAATGTTAATGGCATTGCAGATAGCCCAACCGGTAAAGTTGTATGGAAATACATGAAAAATGTGGTAACGGGATGTTACAGAATCAAAATCAATAAGTAAATCAAATGAGAATCAATTAAGATACAAGTCAAATTCAAATCTGTGCATGAATGGAAAGGCAATCAAATTGATTTAACACTCGTTTCAAGAAAGGGAAAAAAATCAAATAAAAAGGGCAAACGGGCAAAAGAAAAGGGGATCGAAAATCTGCCTATTACCTCTTACCCTCATAGTCATCACGAACCCGAATCCATCCATACTTTGATCCCAAAAACTACACCACCAAGAAGCTCGTCGTAGCCACCGTCTACTCACCCTTACTTGCTGTTCGCTGTCCTCACGTTGTGTTTCCCTCGTCTATCCAATTCCTTATTTGCTTCATCGTCGACTGTCAGCAGTGCCATTCTCCTAAGTTGCTACTCTGTTCGCTGTCGCCATAGCCCTGTTGCTACGCTTTGCTGCTACCTTGGGTCACTACACTGAAACACCCATCACCAAACCTCGCTGCACTGCTAAATATTTAAGCCTTGCTCCACTACTTATGTGAAAGAAAGAAAGAACGTTGGGCTTGGCAAAGATTTGTTTCCTCTAATCCTATTATTACATCATTAAGTTCTCATGTCTAGACTTGGTTTTTTTTTATAGATAAATTTACTGCAGAGTTGCTTTTGGAATCCATGCTTCAATTGATGATTTACTAATTTGGGATCTTAAAAATAAATTTTAATTTGTTGTCAGTGAATGGGATATGCAATCATGAAAGCTATGAAGTTAACTTACTAAAGAAAGATCAAAAATGAAATTGTAAATAGAAATTCTTTTTTTGTGAAAACATAGAAATTCATTTACTGCTCTGTTCACTTACATTTGTCTTTTTTTACTTTATAATTTATTGGGTTTGTTGTATAAAATTTGTTCATATGTATAAGTAATTATTAGATTGATTTGTTTAATTTTTTTCTTTTATATACTTAACTCGTTATACTTTGTTGATGGGTTTATTAATTTGATTTCAATGATTCATTTTCGAATTAGAAAGGATTATTTAGGGATACAAATAGAGACATAATAAATTAAAAATTCTCTCATATACTAAATTAAATTTAAATAATCTAAAATTTATAAGATAGAAAAATGAGAACGAATTATTCCGATGATGGAATTCTAAAGGGACTGTGCTCGAGTAGTGCTTTTAGATATCTTGATGTGAGGATGTTTCTTTTAGGTCTTACCAGCTTGATGGAAGATCTAAAGGGATATTTCCAATATTTAATAAACCAATTTAATTAAAAAAATAAAAATTAAATTAGATTAAAAAATAGTAAATTAAAATTAAGTTCATTATAATAAATAATAAAAATCAAATTAATTAATTAGAATTAAAATTAGAAAAGAATTAAAATAAATAGAAATTAAATTAAATTAAATATTTTAATAAATGTGAATTATTTCGAGGATGGAATTTAAAGGGAATTGCGTTTGAGTAGTTTCTTTAAAATATCCTAAGGTGAGAAAATTTTCTTTAAGGTCTTACTAGCTTGATAGAAGGTCTTTAAGAGAATTTTCAATATAAAATAATTCATGTTTATTTAAATATATAAAAATATGTGAAATAATAATTTATATAAAAAAATAATAACAATAGAATAAAATAAGATAAAATAATAAATAGAAATTTGGGTAGGAGTCAAGATAGGGTTTACATAATGTACTTAAATTATCCGACGATGGAGCCTCTTCAAGAAAGGCGATTGGTCCTACTTGAATACTCTTGAGGTGAGAAAAACTTTTAGGTTATCCAACTAGCTTGATGGAGGAGACTTAAAAGATTTTTCAATATTTAATTATATCGAAATTAAAGTAAAAAGGCAAAATTAGGATAACTTTAGATTATTTGGTACCATTTTAGGATGGGCGTTGTGAGGGTGCTAATCCTTCCTCACACATAACCGTACTCCTGAACTTAGAACTTTTAACGTAGACCAAGCCTTATCCTTAGTTTGAATAGGTGACCAATCACACCTAGGTTAGAATGGTTAGTGGCGACTCCTTAGTTTTTGTGTCTAGCTATTAGGTTTTCCCGAAACTTAATACGTTATGACAGTTTGGCGACTCCACTGGGGAGACTTAGAGAGTCAGGCCATTAGATAGTTTAAGGTTAACAAAATTTTGCATAGAAGCTTTAAGTTTCATAAGACATTTAATACACACACTTCACTTGCATGTGCATGCATTAGCCTTCGACCCGAGCTTATCCTTTTTAGGAGGGAGTAAAGTACCTTTGCCTTAGTGAGGTGGTAACCTCCATACAGGCCAGTGAAATACTCCCACTCAAATTGAACCTTTTCTGTTTGAAGCCTGTAATGGGTGAGGATTGGGGTGCCTTACTACTACATGTGGACGACAGTGAGGAGCAATCTGGGAACTTTTAGAAGGTTGAATTATCCAAAGCCCAGCATGTAATAAGACTTAAGAGGCCCAACTTTAGACAAAGCCTTGCCAACTTAAAGTGTAGAAATAACCTATAGCTAAGACACACAAAGGAATATTCCTTTTCAAAAAAAATAATAAGAAATAAATTAGGAGACGAAATGGTTTATTACGACATGCATCTATTTGATTTTACAATGCATGACATGTCAATTTCAACATTGCACCTATACATCTAGAAATTTTTGGTCATACATAAATTGAGCATGCATCTCATGCATAGGTTTGTATGTGCATATCATGGCATCTTGACTTAGACTATGGTAATAAAGGTGAGAAGATAGCTCGGCCATCAAAATTGCCAGTCACCCATACGATACTTATTTGCAAACAAGAGTAATGGAGAATGAGCAATTGGCACGAATTGATGGAATAGAAAAGGTGCAATAAGAGATTGTCAAGGCCCAAGAAGAGTCTAGGGAACAAATGGCCAAGATGATGGAGATGATGATGAGCTTGGCAAAAGGGAAGAGAGTTGATGAAGACACTAACATTAGAGAGGAGCCCCAAATGGAGGACCCCACCAAGCAAAAGAAGCTTAGGAGGGAAGCAGTTGAACTAGGTTCTCATCAAGGGATGTATCGTATGTGTGATATGTTAGAGGAGAGACCGAGGGCTATCGAAGGGAGCACTATTTATGGGAACATTGATGTGGAGAAATTGAGTTTGGTTCCTGATTTGGTGTTACCCGCAAAATTCAAAGTCCCCGACTTTGAAAAATATGATGGAACTAAATGCCCATTAGCCTATATTACAATGTTTTGTCGAAAAATGGCAGGGCATACTCACAATGAAAAGTTGCTATTCCACTGTTTTCAAGATAGCCTTATTGGGTCCGCAGCAAGTGGTATGTCCAATTAGATAGAGGACTCATCCATTCATGGAAAGATCTTGCAAAGGCCTTCATAGCTCAATATCAACATGTAAAGGATATGGCACCAGATCGATTATTCTTACAGAATATGGAAAAGAGGGCTATCGAGAGCTTTAGAGAATATGCGTAGAGATGGTGAGATATTGCCACTCAAGTTCAACCTCCCCTCACAAAGAAAAAGACTACAATTGTGTTTGTCAATACACTTAAGGCTCCATACTATGAGAGAATGATTGGTAATGTCACCAAAAATTTTGCAGATATGGTACTCTTTTGTGAGATAATTGAATATGCTATAAAAAGCGGGAACATCGAATGGGCAAATACAATGAGGGTGCAACATTCAATAACGAGAGTCAAGATGTTCAGGCTATGACTAATGAAAAGCAGTATGAAAGTTATACCCCATATTACCCATTCCCCATGCAACAATCCCACCACCTTTGTCCATATCCTTATCAATCAATTCCTTAAAATGGTTTTCAACCTAACTTTTGTCCTCAATCACTCTCCACCCTACCAAACAATCCAAGAAGGCTAAGAAACGGTGTAGAGAGATTGCCAATTCCAATTTCTAAACTATTGCCTTTGCTAATAAAGAACCAGTATCTGGTGCCTATGCCTTTGAAAACAACTCCAAACCCAGTAGCAAAGAGTTATGAACCAAATAGCAAATGTGAATATCACATGGGGACAATTGGGCATTCAACAGAAAAGTGTAGGCAATTGAAGGAAAAGGTTGAAGAAATCATCAGTGGTGGTGCCTTGACTCAAGAGCTTATTGAACAATGGAAGTCTGCTTCTCTATAAGCCAAGTTTCCTATATGTAATTTGTGAATGTGAGATGTTCTCAAGATTCTTGAAATTTTCATCAAATTGTTTTGAAAGCTTTCCATATTTTTCTTTCCAAGTAGATGAAATAAAATAATCTTGAAAACATTGGTGATTTTTATTGAGAATGAATAGAGCTAGTCATTACATTTCCAGTATACTTTCCGATTCAGTGAAAACTTAGAATCCATAAAGAAACACAAGCTTGAAATTCATTCATTTTTGCTTATCATGCTAAACTTTTGAAGTCAATGATCTTCGTTAAGGCAATGAGCAATGAAATGATTGATGAATTTGCAAAACTTTTTGAATTGTTTTGAAGGACCAATTCATGAAGCATTCTCTTAAAGACTTTGTATTTGAAAATTTGATAGATGTTAAAGCCAAGCTAAGAGTCCCAAACACATCAATCCAAAATTCTTTCTCATAAGTTGAACTTTCTAACTCAAATCATCCTTCACTACACCTTAGGGCAAAATGATTGAAAGAGCCAAGCTTTTGATAATCTCAACATCTTTTAATGGCCATTCTTAATTTGATTGATATCCCTTTTCCTATTTTAAACCATGATAATGAAAATCATTGCATAAGGCATTCATAAAGTTGAGTTGATACATTCTGGGCATGAGTTGTGAAAAAAAAAGGTGAAGAAAAAGGAAGTGAAAAAAAAAGAAAAAAAGAAAAGAAGAAAAAAATTGATTGTAAAACCATGCATGAGGGATATTCAAATGATTTCAAAAGCAAAATAAAATTTTCATCTTGAGGATTGGTTTTCAATAAAAGTGTCAATATTTGATATGACAAATGACCATCTTTCATATTTCTATTACTGAAATGAAATCATCCTTTTGTTACCCCTTTTGAGCCTGTTGATTTCTTTCTAAATGAACCTTGACCAAGGATCACCCTCCACATTGGAGAAGCAAATACATAAGAGGAGTTTTTAGAAGCATTAGTGATTGATCTTATGTCAAATACAAGAAAATGATGCCCTATGTCAGGGGGCAAATGTGAGAAGAAGGATATGTGAAGATGGAAATCAATTTGAAAAAACAAGAAAATGAAAAAATATGAAAAAGGTAGATGTAAAAAAAAAGGATGGAAAAGAAGAAATGAATGAGAATAAAAGATTAGAAAAGAAAAGAAAAATGCTTCGAAGAGTGGGAAGGACAGATGTTCACAAATGAAGAAATGATCCTTGATTCGATAAACCTTGAAAACACTTATTTTGGGCCTATTTATCCATTCTTTGAAAACCCTAAATCTTGGCCTACAATACGTGCTTAAAAGTCCATTTTGATCAAATGGAGATGCTTGTATGGAAAAGCTTTTCTTTGAGAAACCATCATCATTATTTAGTTTGGAATGAAATTTGAATTCTCAAATGCATGGTAGAATAATCAATAAAAAAAGGAAAGAAAAAAAGAGAATGAAGCTCTAGGGTGAAAACCCATGAAAGGGCAGTCTAGAGCAAATTTGAAACAACTCAAGGCCATTGTTTGTGACTATGCTAAGGCAATAACAAGAAAGAAGAAAAATCAAAGGAGTGATGCTTTTAGTCAAGACCTTTGGAGAAATTCAAAAACCATCACCTTGAAAATTTGATTTGAGATTTGAATCCTAGCCCAGAAATTTGAGCCATCACAGCTAGTCTTGACATTTGTTAAAGTCCACATATCAACAAATTAAGAGAGTGCTAAAATGGATTGTGTTTTGTGAAAGTTACTTTTACAAAAGGAATTTTGATTTTCAAGGAATTTTGATTTTCAAGGAATTTGTTTCATTTGTGAGCCTAGATGAAGAGACATTGATCAATAGAACCTTTCTTGATACCCAAACATCCTTGATGCACCAAATCAATACATTTATTCAGCTAGACCAAGTTGTGACTTATTCTATTTATTCTCAATAGTAATCACCAATTTTTAAGAGAGTTAAATGTCAAATGTTTTTATCTTGGAAAATTATTATGTGGGGCAATTTTCTATTTTCAAAAAGAAACTTTAAGAAGTGAAAAATGAGAGTTTTGTGATTTTATGGGGGCAAATTCTTGTTTTAAAGAAATCAAGTGTGGCGATGGTGTTTTTAAGACTATTCTTAGGGCAATCTTTGGTTGTTATGAGAGCATGAATTTTCTTGAAGATATGAGAAGTGGTGAAGTGTTCTTGTGAATAGTTTAGGATGATTTTGTTGTTATGATTTGGATTGATGAATTTTAAGTTGATAAGAATTGTGGGGTAAGAAGAAAACTAAATGATAGATGATGATGGGGCAATGGGAAGACTGGATGAGTGATAATTGCTAAATTTAAAGAAAGCAGAATTATGGGGCAAGAAGAAGACTGAATGAATGATGATGATGGGGCAAATGATTTTAGGATTGGTAAATTTGAAGAAAGAAGAATAATGAGGCATTGAAAGATTGAATGATAAGGCAAAGAGAAGATTGAAGGATGACAAATTTTTGAAGAAAGGAATATGGTAGATTGATGATGTGACTTGGTAAGGCATTGTTTATTATTTGCATTACATTCATAACATGCATGACATTTCATTATATGCATTTTGACACAAAAAAAAAATTGAACTGTTTGTTAAGACAATAGGATAAAAAGTTCTGAAAGATTAGATGAATAAAATTTTGAAAAATTTAGAAAAAAAAGAAAAAAAATCAGAAAATGTGAGAAGGATAAGGAATAAGATGTGCCAAAAAAGGTGTGAAGTTTTGAACAAAAATGTTAAAATTTTGGAAAGAAAGAGGAAATTAAAAAGGTATGGATATGATGGTATATGAAAAAGGGATTTAAAGATGTGATGAGATGAAAAAATGTGATATTTAGATAGAAAATAACAAGAAGAAGAAACTGGAATGATAAGATGATCTAGAAGATAGAATTGAAATGATGAGATAAGATCAAAGCCTCCGGGTACAATCAATAAGACCTCCGAGCATGATTCCTTAAAACCTTCGGGAATACTTCAGATAAGACTGATCAAAACCTCCAGGTACAACCTGTAAGACCTCAGGGCATAATTCCTTAAAACCTCAGGGTATATTTCAGATAAGAACAATCAAAGCCTTCGGGTACAATTTGTAAGACCTCCGGGCATGATTCATTAAAACCTTCAGGTACAATCTGTAAAACCTTCGAGCATGATTCATTAAAACCTCCAGGTACAAGCTGTAAGACCTCCAAGCATGTTTCACTAAAATCTCCGAGTACAACTTGTAAGACCTTCGCGCATGTTTCCTCAAAACCTCAGGGTATAATTTATAAGACCTCCGAGAATAATTAGGCGCTTTTAGAGATGAGAAAATTTTAAAGTTTCAGGGCCTTCCTAGTCGAAAGGGCATTTTAAGATGAGAAAGTTTTAAAGTTTCAAGGCCTTCCTAGTCGAAGGAGCATTTTTAGAGATGAGAAATTTTGAAAGTTTCAGGGCCTTCCTAGTCGAAGGAGTATTTTAGAGATGAGAAATTTTGAAAGTTTCAGGACCTTCCTAGTCGAAGGAGCATTTTAGGGATGAGAAATTTTAAAGTTTTAGGGCCTTCCTAGTCGAACGAGCATTTTAGAGATAAGAAAATTTTTAAGTTTCAAGGCCTCCCTGGTCGAAAGAGCCATTTTAAGAGGAGAAAATTTAAAGTTTCAAGGCCTCCCTAGTCGGAGGAGCATTTTAGAAATGAGAAAATTTTTAAGTTTCAAGGCCTTCTTAGTCGAAGGAGCATTTTTAAGATGAGAAAATTTTTTAAGTTCAATGCCTTCCTTGTCAAAGAAGCATTTCTATGGCGAGAACCAATTTCTTTTAGAATGAGCAATTATCAAAAAAGTAAAAGAAAAAAAAAAGAAGAAAAAAAGAAGAGAAAGAAATGAAAAATGACAAAACTGTTGAATGCGGACAAAATGAATTGTCTATGTCTTTGCGCAATTATTGTTTCACAGTAAATACACAAAGAGGGGCAACTGTAGACATCCCATTTTGTCTGGATCTTAAATATTATTGGACTTATCGGGATATTTATAATCAAAGTTTGAAACTAAATGAATTTTAATATGAGTTTAATGTTCTTTTAGTTACACCTTTGGTTTGGGTTTAATTTGATTTTTGGACTTGAAACTGTGATTTTGGACTTAGTAATGGATTTGGGCGTAGGTTTGATGATTAGAAGATGAGTCCAATTTTTGAATTGTTATTTTGTTAATTATTCAAAAACAATAAAAAAAATTAAAAAGTGGAAACATTAAGTTTTGAGTTAGGAAACTTGGAAAGAAAATCAGAATCTTAAAATAAAGGCAAAGTCAAAAATTTGAAAATTTTAGAAAGAAAATCAAAATCAATAAGTAAATCAAATGAGAATCAATTAAGATACAAGTCAAACTCAAATATGTGCATGTATGGAAAGGCAATCAAATTGATTTAACACCCCCGTTTCAAGAAAGGGAAGAAAAAATCAAATAAAAAGGGCAAACGGGCAAAAGAAAAGGGGATCGAAAATCTGCCTATTACCTCTTACCCTCATAGTCATCACAAACCCGAATCCATCCATACTTTGATCCCAAAAACCGCTCCACCAAGAAGCTCGTCGTAGCCACCGTCTACTCGCCCTTGCTGTTCGTTGTCCTCACGTTGTGTTTCCCTCGTCTATCCAATTCCTTCTTTGCTTCATCGTCGACTGTTAGCAGTGCCATTCTCCTAAGTTGCTACTCTATTAGCTGTCGTCATAGCCCCATTGCTACGCTTTGCTGCCGCCTTGAGTCACTACACTGAAACACCCATCACCAAACCTCGCTGCACTGCTAAATATTTAAGCTTTGCTCCATTACTTACGTGAAAGAAAGAAAGAATGTTGGGCTTGGCAAAGGTTTGTTTCCTCTAATCCTATTATTACATCATTAAGTTCTCATGTCTAGACTTGGTTTTTTTTTTATAGATACATTTACTGTAGAGTTGCTTTCGTAATCCATGCTTCAATTGACGATTTACTAATTTGGGATCTTAAAAATAAATTTTAATTTGTTGTCAGTGAATGGGATATGCAATCATGAAAACTATGAAGTTAACTTACTAAAGAAAGATCAAAAATGAAATTGTAAATAGAAATTCTTTTTTTGTGAAAACATAGAAATTCATTTACTGCTCTGTTCACTTACATTTGTCTTTTTTTACTTTATAATTTATTGGGTTTGTTGTATAAAATCTGTTCATATGTGTAAGTAATTATTAGATTGATTTGTTTAATTTTTTTCTTTTATATACTTAACTCGTTATACTTTGTTGATGGGTCTATTAATTTGATTTCAATGATTCATTTTCGAGTTAGAAAGGATTATTTAGGGATACAAATAGAGACATAATAAATTAAAAATTCTCTTTATACTAAATTAAATTTAAATAATCTAAAATTTATAAGATAGAAAAATGAGAATGAATTATTCCGACGATGGAATTTAAAGGGACTGCGCTCGAGTAGTGCTTTTAAATATCTTGAGGTGAGGATGTTTCTTTTAGGTCTTACTAGCTTGATGGAAGATCTAAGGGGATATTTCCAATATTTAATAAATCAATTTAATTAAAAAAATAAAAATTAAATTAGATTAAAAAATAGTAAATTAAAATTAAGTTCATTATAATAAATAATAAAAATCAAATTAATTAATTAGAATTAAAATTAGAAAAGAATTAAAATAAATAGAAATTAAATTAAATTAAATATTTTAATAAATGTGAATTATTCCGAGGACGGAAGTTAAAGAGAATTGCGCTTGAGTAGTTTCTTTAAAATATCCTAAGGTGAGAAAATTTTCTTTAAGGTCTTACTAGCTTGATAGAAGGTCTTTAAGAGAATTTTCAATATAAAATAATTCATGTTTATTTACATATATAAAAATATGTGAAATAATAATTTATATAAAAAAATAATAACAATAGAATAAAATAAGATAAAATAATAAATAGAAATTTGGGTAAGAGTGAAGATAGGGTTTACATAATGTACTTAAATTATCCGACGACGGAGCTTCTTCAAGAAAGATGATTGGTCTTACTTGAACACTCTTGAGGTGAGAAAAACTTTTAGGTTATCCAACCAGCTTGATGAAGGAGACTTAAAAGATTTTTCAATATTTAATTATATCGAAATTAAAGTAAAAAGGCAAAATTAGGATAACCTTAGATTATTTGGTACCATTTTAGGATGGGTGTTGTGAGGGTGCTAATCCTTCCTCACACGTAACCGTACTCCCGAACTTAGAACTTTTAACGAAGACCAAGCCTTATCCTTAGTTTGAATAGGTGACCAATCACACCTAGGTTAGAATGGTTGGTGGTGACTCCTTAGTTTTTGTGTCTAGCTATTAGGTTTTCCTAAAACTTAATACGTTATGACAGTAATATATCAATTGCTTCTTAAGGAAATATATATCAAAATAATTATGGCATTACTTCTTAAGGAAAATTGTAATATATCAATGAGGGTCAACGTTTCAACATTGAATTATGGCATTGATGTATTATGGCTAGAGGTGGCATATGAGCGGGTCGGATCGGGTTTGGGTTGGATCATTTTGGATCGAATATTTTTGGGTTAAGGAAAAATCAGATAATTTCAGGTTCAGATCATTTCAAGTTCGGATAAGGTCGGGTTTTGGTTAAGTAAAAATCGGTGTATTTCGAGTTCGGATCATTTCAAGTTCAGATAAGGTCGGGTTTGGATCAATTTGGGTTCGGATTAATTTGGGTTCAGATTAGATCAGGCTTGGGTCATTGGCTTTTTTAGTCAATTCAGGTTGGTCAGATTTGGATTTAGGTCGATTGGACAAGTTTGTTAGGTTAAACATTAGTCATCTCGATGTGATTTGTCTGGTATGAAAATCTACTGAAACCATATTTCTAAGAATTAAAAAACTTAGGAAAATAAAATTCTCTTACATGACCTATAGTACAATTGGGATTGAAATAATCAAAATATTTAATAATCTATATGATAGTTTTCTTTATAATATCTTTACCAATATTCATAAATTAATTACATTTTTTTCATTTTATTTTTATTATCTATAATAATTAATAACTTTATGAATCAAAGTGATTTAATATTCTCTACTAAATATTATAAAATAGTATTATACATCTCTTTAATTTATTTTGATTTTTTATAGAATAATTGGAGACATTAAGTGTAGGTGATATAGCTTCTGTACTCTATTATAGATTAGCCATTAAATAATTATATATTAGGTTCAAATGAATATAATATAAAAATGAATATTTAAGTTTAACTAGATTAAAAAAAATATAACACTCATATTAATGAAAAAAATTATATTTTTACTATATTAAAATACTTTGATAATTAATTTTAACATTTAAATACTTATTGATAATATTAAATTTATGTTTGAATCTTTTCATATTTGGGTTAATTTGGATTTGGATCAATTTGGGTTCGGATCAAGTCAGGTTTGGGTTAATCTAAATTCAGATGAATTTGGGTTTAGATCAATTCAGGTTTGGATCAATATGAATTCGGATAAATTTGGTTTCGGATCAATTCGGATTCGGATCAGGTTGGATTTGGGTTGTTGACTTTTTTTAATCAAATCAGATTGGTCGGGTTTGGATTCGGGTTAATTGAGCAGATTTTTCGAATCAGGTCAACTTTTGTCACCTCTAATTATGACATTGATGTATTTTTAAAGTTGTCATATATTTGCAGTAAAAGACAAAAGATATTTGCATAACTCCAATTCTCATTCTCATTTTGCAGGTATTTTTTTTTTCTTTTATACTTCTCAGTTCAAGTTTATTTAGCATTCCATGTTACTTGACTAACTAATTGTGAAAAAATTAATCATATCAATCAACAAACGAAGTAGTGTTCTTACCTGTCAAAGAAGCACAATCAAAGTAGATACATACAACTCTTCATTCTGATTTCAGGTTTTTTGTTCTTTAATAGCTTACTATTTCATGTTACTTTTAGGTCTCTATTTAAAATTTTTTTAAACCATTCAAATTGTTTACATCATACATTATATTAAATATTTTTTTATTAATCACTCCTCAGCCAAATAAAGAGGTAGCAACAAACCATTTTCTCAATTCAACAAAGCAACAAAAAATCATCTCATTTCAAGTTTTTTTCTTCATTTTAGTTTTAAATTAATACTTAAAAAATCAAGTATTAAATTTTTGCAGCATAGATTATCATGAATTTTTTTGTTATTCTTTCGATGTCTAAAACAGAAAATATATCAGAATTAATTATTATAATCGATTTTTCTGTTTAAGAAAAGAAATTTTTTTTTTACTATACTTAGTAAAATTTAAAAATTTTACCAATACAATTATAACAAATATATTAAATATGATAAAAAATACATGTAAAATTTAAGTTTATTCAATGTGTGTCTAAGTAAAATTATTCAACTATTTACAAAGTTAAACGAACATATCCCTTCTAACTTATATTCATGAGCATAAAGAAACATCTGTAAGTTTAAGTTTTTACTGATAGCTTTACATTAAATTTACAGAATTAACTTACAGATGTTTCTTTATGTTCGTTTAAGTAAAATTTTCTTTAAGTTTATGTTGATTTAAAGGAAAGAAACAAGTAGGTAAAATTTTCTTCATCATATAGCAAATAGTTTTCGTGTGTCTATGTAAAGAGTTTCACAACAAGGGCATGGAGGTTGTAATTCTGTAGTGCAATTCACCATTTGCTTCCATGCATCTTTAAGAGAAAACCAAAAATGAAAGGTTTTTTAACCAATCCAAACGAAAAGTAATCAAACATTATTTTACCACAGACCAACAACTGTTTATTTGATCTAGAGATTTTTAAAAATTCTCCTGAACATAAAAATTTTACACGTTTTATATCCTATTATCTAATAGTTTCAGTACACAATGGTAGCAATAGTCTAACGTAACCATATAAAATTACAAGAGAAATAAATGGGAACTGAAATAAGTAATGCGAGCCTTACTAATGGCATTTGGACAAATATATATATGTTAGCATACATATTTAGATCGATAAGAAAATGAATTAGAATTATTAGATATGCACAATAAGTTAGAATTTTTTGAAATATTTTACATTTACAGGTCTATAAAAAATTCTGCACTAGTCGAAGATACTGACAATTGAAGAAAATTTTTACTTTGATGAGGCTTTTAGATTTTACTTCAACAATTTCATGGATATTTTAGCTTATGAATTTTTTATATTTGAATGAAGTTTTTGATTTTATATATGTTGGCTCTATAACAATACCGAGAGGGGGGTGAATCGGTTTTTAACTAACCTTAAGTTTATTTTTTGGTTCTTCTAAATTCACTAGCCTATATTAATGTTTTCTAAGTTCTCTAAGCTATGCAAGCATGCAATCCAAATTCAATACAATAAGCATAATATAAATGCAAATAAGTAAAGAGAAAAGGGAAAGAGAAATGTACACAAGCAATTTATAAAGGTTCGGCAACCTTACCTACGTCTTCTACCTTGAGACACTCCCAAGGATTTTCCCAAATTCACTAACTTGAATTTGTATTACAATCCCTCTTTTTGCAGGCACAAGAGTAACCTCCCTCTTTTTCTAGGCTCAAGAGAAACCCCCCTCTTTTTCTAAGGCTAAAGAGAAACCTCCCTCTTTTTCTAAAGTTAAAGAAAAATCTCCCCTTTACAAGGTGTGAGTGGGTTTACAAAGAGTGTAATCAAAGAAGGCCTCTAAGTAGGCAAATGATTACAAAGATTTAGCTCTAGAAAGGAAACTCTAAAGTATTTGTGCTATAAAGTACAAAGATGTTGAGAGTAATAAAAGATATTGAATTCTAACTCTTGAACTCTTTGAGATGCTTAGAGAAGATGAAAAAATTGAAGAATAATATGTCTTGGCTGCTCTCTCTTCTTTCTTGAGCTTCCAAGCCTCTATTTATAGTCCCTTGGATGTATTCTTGACGTTAGTTGGAGCCAAAAACGAAAGTTATCATTGTATCTCACAGAAACTAGTCGTTGGAGGCTTTTCACGTGTTAAGGGATCGATCCTTTGACATAGGGGATCGATCTCATGCTTCATTCCACGCCTCCAAAGCATTCTACTAATAGGGGATCGATCCTTCATCCTAGGGGATCGATCCCTCATGTTTTTCCTACACTATTCTGGGCCATTTTGGGTTGGAAATGATGTAGCTTTGATTTTAATTCATCCCAAAACATTTTAGAATTTTGTGAGAGCTTTTCTTGACTTTCTCAATTGAAAACATAGTCCAAAAAAAAAAACTCATTAAGTAATTTTCTAAGGTTGTGTTCAAATATATTCTTGAAAACATTACTTAATGAAAATATTCAAAACCATTTTATAAAGTATTAAGACCAATAAGAATATATCATTAACTCATGATCTTAGACTTAAAATGGTTTAAGAAAATCATGTGTAATAAAGCAAATTTACAATATGAAAGAAACATTAAGGCTTACTTAAGTTTTTGTCATTTCAAAATACATATGGCAATTTAAAGCTAACAATATATATTATTTATCAATTATTGTTTAACATATGTTAAAAATATTATAAGACTTTAAATATTTTTTGAAGTATTATTATTTCAGCTTTATTTTGAATATATAAATTAAGTTAAATTTATGTATCTACAAATACATTTAAATAAAGAATCTGTGCATCGCACAGGTCATAAACTAGTTTATAATATATTTAAAATTTATGAAAAATTAATAAAATTATGAGAAAATTACAAAGATATTCAATGAAACAATAATATTTATTTAACAGTGTTAAAACGTATTTTATTTACCAAAAAGAAATAAAATTTTTAAAATTAATAGAATAGAATAGAAATAACCATTTAATATTTAATGAAACATCGAGAGAAGATCAATCTTCTTCGTTTTTTTTTTTTTCTACTTTCGCACTTCTCATTGTTTGGCTTATAGAACCTATAGCTCATCATTTACTCTTCATTTTTTTCAGTTATTTTGTGCATCAAAGTAAGAAGAAACAAATCAAAAACCTAGAAAAATATGGACGAGCTATCTTGGATAAATGAGTCAGAAATTCTAGTCATTCGAATATTGCAAAAGAGATAATCGATTATTAATAGGAATAAAGCTATAAAAAACTTGTTTAATTCTTAGTTTTTATAGTACATCCTAGATTAAGATATGTATAATTTTAAACTAACTCAAGGTATACAGTTACCTTAAAGTAAAAATTTGGACACTTATTCTGATAAAGTCTTGGTAAGAGAAGTGAGAAAAATACAGATATTTGAATAGCCTTAAAGAGGAAATTGAATGACATTCTCCATAAAGCTATAAATTGATATGTACTTATTATGATTCTTTACGTACATTCTAAATTAAGATACGTTTACATTTATTCCAAGATTGAAATTAATCTAAACAATTTGAATACCCTTAAGTAAACATTTAAATACCCACTTTGATAAAAATCTATTATTTCAAGTAAAAATAATAATGAAAATTCGAGTACCTTTCTAAATATTTGGATACCTTTCCAAACGAAGGTATAGTACATGTTGCATATAAAATTATTACGTTACCCTGCATGATTTCTTTTCCCAACCTTCATTTGTATTCCCATAAACACAACAATACAACCTTGCATATTCATGTGCTTCTTCATCTTCTCTATTTTATATAGTCTCTTTCGTCATCTTCTCCATTTACATTTGAATACCCAGGCTTTGCATTATCAGTGTTCTCGCATTTTCAAATATTTTATTTTTCCTTCAACATTCTTTTTTTAGCTTTTTTTAAGAGTTTTATCCAATTTATTGTTTAGGGTTAGGGTTTAGGCGAAATCAGCGCAACTAGTTAAGGTTTGCTTCAGGTTGTTCGATTGCTAGAAAAGTGAAAGTTAGAGTATATAGAATGCTTTGATATTTGATATTAAAGATGAAAGGTGTAATATTTCTTATATTTTTTTTTCATATATTAACAATGGCAGAAAGGAAAGATGTAAAGATTTTAGGAAAGAGAAGCAAAGATGATTCTACTTTTGAAGAAATTGCATACCAGGTGTAGTCCTGGTAGATTTGTTAAGTTAATTAAAGCTTTAGTTATAGATCATTCTTAAAAAGTAAATGCCCTTATGGAAATAAAGTCTTCGTGATCTTTTTATATTGAGAGTTTGTTCGCTTCATGTGAGTAGCTAATGTAACAATTTGATTCATTGAATTTTAATTTTAATTTTTTTTTTGATAAAGTTGTAAAGGTAACCAAAACAGTAAACTTCATTTATTTTGAAGGTTGCTTAGTTTGTGAAGAGGATGGAAGGTCAGTTTCAGCCACTTGAGAAGATGGCTGCTCATTTTGTGTGGTTAAAGAACATGGCTACTTAACTTCTTTCTCTGGAGCATTCTCTTGTTGCTCACCTTCTGCCCTTAGACTTAATAGCTACTCACTCTCTTTCTCTGGATCTTTCTTCGGCTGCTTACCTCCTGTCCTTAGCCATGATGTCTACTCACCTTATCTCTCAAAAGCTTTCTCTAGTTGCTCAGTTTCTAGTTAGGAAAAGTTGGCAGCTCCCCTGTCTCTCCACGGAGGATGTTTGGCCAAGAAAGGACTGTATTTGTATATCAACTCCGTGTCTCTAAAGTAGTTGTACAAGGACTGTTAGGAAAATAACAAGGTATATGGCTTTGAGGCGTGTAGAATTACACTTTCTTGAGTGTAATATTGCTTCACACAGAAGCAAGTTACCCCAGGATACAACAAAGCCTTCAGAATTTTCGTGAAAAGTAAGAATGCAGAGTGAATGTTTTCTGGAAATCATCACTCTTATATAGAGTATGAAGAGACATAAATGAATGGTTGTGATTTTCTGTTAAATAACAACCATTCATTTCAGACATAACTGTTCCAGACATATAACCGAAAATATGTCTGTTGGAACAGTTAAAATAATTTTAAATTCAATTTTGAATTTAAAATATTTTGTCAAAAAATAAAACTTTGACTTAAGTGCCCAAGTGCCCATCTTTGACTTTTAAAATAGGCCAAGCTCTAGCCAAAGCCCAAGCCAAGCAAGCTCAAGCCCAAGCCAAATGGTCAAAGCCCATTTCCTCTTTGACTCCAAATTACTCTCAAGAGTTGATTTCCCTTTATAAATATATCACTTTACACTTTTGCAAGCAATGTAGGAACTTGTTCCCTTGTATTTATTACAAGCTATCCAACAAGGACAGCATCAATTTGATTAAACCGAGCAGCCATAATGGTCTGGAAGACATTAAACCTCTTTTCCAATTGTCCGAACCTCAAGTTGAATTGATTTAGCAATTCATGAATTGATTCAGTTGAAAGTTGAGTTTCAGGTTGATTCCATCGCCCACAATAGTTTGTCCTTGAAGAACAACTTCACGGATTGCCTTTTTCTTCCCCTTACTCGTTAGCCTAATCTCTACCTTCTTTTCAAGTTTGTTCTTAACAAACTTAAACCTTATCCTACAAATTGTGGACATATCATACTTAAAAACAATTGGTTTGGGAATGTATTTTGGATAAAAAGTATTGACCTACTTGGCAATCTTTATAATAATGAGGGCATAAGGTAAAGAAGTTTGTTGACTACTTGACTATTTGTTTTCACTATTATCAATTATTCCTTTGACTGTATGCTTCATTTTGTACAGTATATACCCTGGCAAAGTAATGGGTTTGCTAGTGATCAAGGAATGAAACAACTATAGGCTTTCTTTTGTCACTACTACAAATATGCCACTTCTGCAATGGACCATGATTGCAATAAAATGGTGATAGAATCTAAGCTCTATGATTTTTAGAGAAGAAGCTTTTACAAACTTATCATATGAGCATCTTAACTAGTGTATAATTTCCACACATCAGCAAGTATTAAATCCTTAGGAACACAAAAGTCACCACCAACATCAACATGCTTACAACTAATAACATCTCGAGATAATAAGGAGTAATGGTATGCTTTGACCCATCATATATGGTATAGAAATTGTTTAAATTCCACATGATATCCTCAAGAATTTTATCCATTTTTCATGACAATGTCTGAGAATGTTGGGATGCAGAGAATTTTTCAGAATGAGTAGGAGACAATGACAGATTAATGTTGCTCAAAAGTTTTCTTTCTATTCATATTGTCATAACAGAGTACAGGGAAGTCCCATTTTATAAAACTTGTAAACCGACTAACAAAAGCTAATAAGCTACTGCTATTTAATTCTGGACACAACTGGACACTTTTTTAGAGTTCAAATCCTATCCTACTTCTAACTCTATTCCCTTAGTTGTTAAGCAAACCGACAACTCCTCTGCTACTTGTCTACTTCTACTGCTTCAATTAATTTGGCTTCTGCAATTTCTGACAACTTTATTCAAATTGCAAATTATATCTTAACAACCCTTCTTAATTTAAAATTCTAAGAAAATATTTGAATTGCTCGACTTTCTTGGATGAGGCTGTCTTCGTGAAAATATCAGCCATCTATTCACCTGTGTTGACAACTTCCAATTTGATTTCATTTTGCTACACCAGATTTCTGATGAAGTGATGACACAATTCAATATGCTTTGAACGGTTGTGAAAAACATGGATTTTTTGTCATGGCAATTGCAGACATGTCGCAAAAGATGATTGTTGGTGTTTCCCTTTTGTGCTGTAAGTCTTTGAGAATCCTTCTTAACCAAACTGCTTCACATGCGACATCCGTAGCTGCAATATATTCTGCTTCTGCTAAAGATAATGCTATTGACTTTTGCTTTTTAAATGACCATGTGATTGCCTTTGTGCCCTGACAAAATAAACATCCAGAAGTACTCCTTCTATCATAAATAGATCTTGCCCAATCGCTGTCTGTGAAACCTGTAAGTTCATTTTCTTTTTCCTTCACGTACCTGATGCCCAACTTTTTTGTTCCTTGTAAGTAGCGTAAAATTCTTTTGCCTGCTACAAAATGAAGTTTGCTTGGCTCTTGCATAAATCTTGAAATTAGATTGACAGGATAGAGAATGTCAGGCCTTATATGTGTCAAATAAATTAGAAAACCGACTAAGCTTTTGTATATTCTTGATGTCTGCCTTAGTAGCACCATCATTCAATTGCAACTTTTCATTTATTGCCAATGGAGTGGAAACTGGTTTGCAATTGTTCATGTGAAATTTCTTCAATAAATCTTCAAGATATTTTTCTTGAGAAATAAAGATTTCCCCTTTTTGTTGTTGAAGTTGAATGCCCAAGAAATATCTCATGAGACCTAAGACTGTCATCTCATATTCTTTCATCATAGCAGCCTTGAATTCTTACATTATCCTAAAGTTTGTTCCAGTGTAAATTAAGTCATCAACATACAGACAAACAATTAGGAGATCTTAGCTGCCTTCTTTCTTCACATAAAGAGATGGCTCACTTTGGCTCTATTGAAATCCACTTTGACAAAGATAGTTGTCAATCTTGCTATTCTAGGCTCTTGGAGCCTGCTTTAATCCATACAATGCTTTTTTCAATCTATAACCTTTATCTTCTTGTCATTTCATCACATAACCTAGAGGTTGATTGGTATAAACTTCTTCTTGAAGTTCTCCAATAAAGAAGGCAGATTTTACATCGAATGGTACACCTCTAACTCCATTTGAGCTGCTAATGCAAGGATAACTCTAATTGTTACGAGCTACTGGTGCAAAAGTTTCATTAAAATCAATACCAGGTTGTTGTGAATAGCCTTTTGCTAATAACCGTGCTTTATGCTTTTAAATGCTTCCATCTTTTTTAAACTTAGTCTTATAAAGCCATTTCAATCTAATAGCTTCTTTTCCTTTAGGCAAATCTACCAACTCCCATGTTTGGTTCTTCTCAATAATTGAAAGTTCTTCATTAATGGCTTTAATCTAATGTTCTTCTTTTGCAGCATCCTCAAAACTTTGTGGTTCACAACAGAACAAGGCTATGTCACAAGATTCATAAATTTCTCTCAAGAAACGCTCCTTTCTTGGTGGAGATTCATATTCTGTTCTTGGAGCTGAACTTGAAGGTTTTGATGGATTTGAGTTTGATTGGAGCTCATTACCTTGGAAGATAATGGCTTGTTCAAGTAAGTGCATCACTTCTTGAGAAGAATCAGTTTTCTGTAGATTAAAATTTGCCATTTCATCAAAGATAACATCTTTAGAAATTATGAGATTATTATTCTTTGGATTAACCAACCTGTAACCTTTTGACTCATCACTATAGCCAATAAACAAAAACTTTTCTCCTTTCTCATCAAAGTTTTCTCTGTGATGTGAAGGTAAATGAGAGTATGCAACACAGCCAAAAACTTTAAGATGAGTCACTTGTAGTTTATGTCCAAACCAAGCCTTATATGGAGTTTTGTTCCAAATAGCTTTGGTTGGTGAGCGATTGAGAATGTATACAGCAGTGTTCACTGCTTCTGCGCACAGCTCCTTCGAAAGACCTTTTCCATTGAGCACGCTTCTGGGCATCTCTACTATTGTGCAATTTTTGCACTCTGCCACTCCATTTTGCTGCGCATTGAATCTCACAGTAAGTTGTCTCTTTATCCCTTTTTCTTTGCAATAATTCTGAAAAGTTATGGACATAAACTCTCCTCCACGATCTGTCCTAAGAGTTTTCAAAGACTTTCCACAATCTTTCTCAACCATTGCCTTAAATTGACAAAAGGTTGCAAAGGCTTTCAATTTTTGCTTTAAGTAATTGACCCACACCATTCTTGTAAAGTCATCAACAAAGAGAATGAAATATATGTTATTGTTGAGAGAAGCAATTCTTGTTGGTCCAGATATATCAGCATGCACTAACTCAAGTGGGGCTTTGGCTCTCCATGAAGACTTTGGGAAAGGAAGTCTATGCATTTTTCTATAGATGCATCCTTCACATACTTTACCTAAATGTGCAATAGATGGCAAACCAAGAACCATGTTCTTATCTTTCAATAGTTTCAAACCTTTATAGTTGAGATGTCCATATCTTAAGTGCCATAAATATGACTCATCTACAGTTTCACTTGTAAGAGCAAATTTCTCACTTAATGGCATAGATAAGAAAAACATTGTTTACATTCATTTTCACTTTTGCCATTGTGATATTCTACTTCTTATCTTTGATCATGCATTCATTTTCATCAAAAATAAGCAAATAGTTTTTGTGAAGTAGCTGCCCAACACTTAATAAGTTTTAAGTCAGGAACATAAAGCACATCATATGTGAGTTTAGAATTACCTCCTTTTGAATTAACTGCTACTACTCCTTTTCCTTTAATATCATGAAGTTTACCATCCCCAAGCTTCACTTTGGAAGAGAAACTTTTATCAAGTTGCACAACGCTTTTTTCACTCCCAGTCATATGTTTACTGCAGCCGCTATCAATATACCATTTGTCTTCTGTTTCCTGCTGCACGCTCATGCAAGAAAATACTACTTCATTTGCTTTATCAACTACTATGTACTGCGCTTTATTTTCTTCAGGGTAGTTAACTTCATATAGACACCATATTTTACCCGAGCTTAGTGAGATACTAGGCATATTGAACTTGTTAAGCTATTGGACTTGTTAGATTTTTTTGAATCTAATGGATTGAGTAAATTTATTTAATTTCAGAGCTTGAATTAAGTTTATGATCCAAATTAGTTTAAAGCCCAATTATTTAAGTTCAGATTTTTGTTTTAATTTATTGCTCAAAAGTTTTCTATCTATTCATATTGCCATAACAGCGTAAAGGGAGATCCTATTTTATAGAACTTGTAAACCGACTAACTAAAGCTAATAAGCTACTCCTAATTATTTTTTTTTCGTAAGTCATAAGTTTTTTCATCCGTTTTAACAGTTTGAGATTAATCATATTCAAGGCTTAGTCACAATTAAAGCTTTTCATCCCTCCCTAAAGGTGTGTTTAGTGCGGATCGAACCCGAGAGCTCTTCCCACAAACTCAGCTTGCGTTGTCAACTGAGCCACAACTCATGATAAGCTACTACTAATTAATTCTAGATACAGCTAGACACTTTTTTGGAGTTCATATCCTATCTTACTTCTAACTCGATTCCCTTAACTAGTAACTCCTCTATTACTTCTCTGCTTCTGCTGCTTCAATTAATTTGGCTTCTGCAATTTCTGATAGCTTTATTCAAATTGCAAATTACATCTTAACAGAGAAGAATTCAAATACCAAGTTTAGATTGTACATCAGCTTGTCTAAGTTTGCTAACCTTAACCATCCTACCCCATGAAGCTTTTGATGAATAAAAAGAACAAAATCCCTTGATTAAAGGGATTTCCAATCAATTGTTCCCCCAGAAATAGCCCTTAAGTTTTGTATAATCTCATGCCTCTTTTCATGCAGCTCATTTTTTAATATGATGGTTGGCAGAACTGCTTGTATTTCCTCCAGCCTCTAATTTTTCCTCCCCTTTCGATTAGGATTTCGCTTGGATTTACTTTTCGAAGGCTCAGAGTTCCAATCCACAACACTCCTTGTAACGCAAAGAGATGAAGAGCAAATCCTGAAATCCCCAAATTTGTTGGAAGAAAGGGTAGGAAAATAAAATGGTCCCTACTTTCAGGAGATCCAACATAGAAGACAATCTATTCTGGTAATGGTAGAATGATCCTATGCAGGGAGACACTATGCAATGATTGATAACTTAGGCACATGGAAGGGAAACAAAATAACTCGATGTCAGGGGACTTTCGGTTTTTGCTATCTCAAAACCTTCCACGCACTGGCAGCAGTGAAGAGTCCAGAAGCAATTGCAATTCAAATAACACGATGGGATGATAGAACAGCAGTAGTTATAGTGCCACATAAGGCAGACTAGATTTCAACAAGGTCATTTGATCGCGCAAAGTGCCAATGTCAATCACCAAGAAAGAGGACATCCGCAACCTTGGCTGTCGTAGGCAGCAAAAGTCATATAAATATATGCTTACAAGGAGTAATAAAGGGCAAGTGTGTGCCAATTATTGTACCATAAGAATGTTTGCTTTTCATTTTCCAAAAATATGCTTGGAAGAGGGCCCAACCAACTCCCTTAGTTTAAGCAGCTTTCTCCATGTCCAACTATGGCTTTTAGGAGTAGAAATTTGCCAAAAACTCCTCCATTGAGGGTGTAAATGTGGACCCAAGCAACCCAGAGTGATCCAGATTTGGTAAACATCGCCCAAATATATTTTGAAGAGCAAGCAACATTCCAAGAGATTGGATATTTAATGCCAAGGCCTCCTTTGGCAGATCTAATGATTCCCTTCTAGAGAAAACTAAGCAGAGTTCGATAACATTTTTCAGAAGCTTCTGAGGAAACATTAAGATTCTAGTCCAGAAATTTTGGAGTTAAAAATCATAGAGTTAATAAGCTGAAGTCTTCCCGCACAAGGAAGAATTTTTGTTGCCAAGCTATTGATTCTAAATGAGATTTTCTCAATAAGGGGGCCGCAATCTCTCTCAAATAACTTACCAGAAATCAGGAGAATCTCAAGAGACCTTAGTGGTAAGGCACCATGCCTAAAGCCAGTGATAGATAGCAAATCAGCAATGGCTAAAGGTTCAAGACTGACAGAGAAAAGCTCAATCTAGATGTTATTAAGCTGAAGGCAAGATAAGTAAGAGAAGATATGCAGAATTTTTTTTATTTCACTTCCAAGCAGACTGGTTTCACTTCTATATCTACTTAGCACTTCCCAAACAAAATTTATCTATTTCAAGTTTCAAGCATTTCATTTTACACATACTCCTTTTAGCTTCAACCATGAGACTACAAGCAACTAGCACTTGATTTCTCAAATACAGTATAATTATCTCCAATTAATGAGAAACAATACAAAGGGTCATTTTAACCATCTTGTTTTTAAAGAAAATCCCAGCATTAAGAACAGCCTCATGTTATGAGTAACAAAATTTCCTCTCCGAATCAGAACACAACTGTGTTTCACAGAGACAGTAGCTACATATGCTTGTTCAGTGGTTTCTCATAATAATCGAAAAGAGGAACAACAAGAGCTTGATAGTTTATTTCTGAACATCATCCTAATAATAAAAGAACAAAAATACAGAACATCCCAAATGTGTTCCTAATTTATACATATGCCTGGGAGACCTTAGAACATCTTGTAATATTTCTATCTCTTGACCTTTACTAACCCCAAAACTATGTAAACACCCAACCATTCAACAATTCGATAGCAGAACGTTGAAAAATAACAACATTGCAAGTGACAAGGAGGCCTGAAAAGAGACAGAAGAGGCCTTTGATGCATAGAAGTAGTAATAAGGATAGGGGTACTCATGTGGTCCAACTGTAGGTGGTCCTTGACCTGGAGGTGCATTATAGAAGTAATTAAAAGGAGGTGGTGGGCTGCCCTTTGAGGGATATGATGAAGGTACTGCTGGGGCTGGCCGCGGTGGAGATGGAGGTGATACTGATTCTGACGGTGGTGGGGAGTGATAGTTAGGTTGTGGTGGTATGTAATAAAAAGGTACTGGTGGTGGAGAGTGGTGAACTGACGGTGCTGGCGGCGGATATGACTTCGGCAGTGCTGGAGGTGGCGGTGAGCAAATGACAGGACACGTTGCACAATCACTGATGCATAGTAAGCCGGCTGACGGTGTCCCCATTTCATCCTCAGATGTTACTCTAGCAAGCATGATCATGCCCATGATCCCTACTTTCATTAGCAAGACAAGCGATTTGCTTCCTTGAGATAGTTGACTATTACCAAAGCCCATCTGTAGTTTTTGTAACATAAGTTAAAAGAAGTCGATCTTGTGCCTTTGTGAGTTGCCGGGACAGAAGCCTGTTAATACTTGTTTGCTCCGTGACTTCATCAACACTACGCCAAATGAATGCTATGCACCTAGATGGGCCATTTTACCTTTTACATGCTTGTGTATGGCTCTTCTAAAAGTCTGATTTAGAAGCTCCCTTAATTATGGGTTGTGATGTTTTGCTGTAAAGGATAAGATCTACTTCCACAACTTTTCGCTTTGATCTGAACAAAGGACTGGATTAAACAATGGAAGGCCAATATTTGGACACAGCAGCAATTCGCATGAAAGGCCAGAAGTACCCTTGGTAACTTAGTATCGATTAAAGAAGAGCTTGAAATATTTGTTGCCCTTCCGATATGATTATATTATAACACTGAAAAAGTATTGTAGATTGTTTGAAGGAAGAGGATTTATAGGTAAATGCTTGTCTTTCGGTTTTGATAGATATACTTTTCTGGCACAGTAAACGAGGTTGGACTTGCGGGAAATGATGAAGTTTACCTGATAATTACAATTGATATTAGAAATGGTTTCCCACTTGGTGTTTTCCACTTGGCATTTCGTTTATTCAATCTTGTTAGAGATGACCACATGATCATAATCTTCCGTCTCTATCTCTTTATGATCCTCTATACATGATAAAAATAAGAATGATTAATCGGGGGACCCAGACAACGGCGAAAAGGCATTGAAGGACTTGGTTATTGGTTAAGCATTGGTGCTAATAATCTTTATTATCTGTTTAGATTTTGAAGTTTTTAAATTTGTATTCTTTCACTTTCATGGAAGAGGAATCCAAAGCAAAACTTGCTGGGTAATACCGTTCCTACTTTTTCTTATACCTTTCTCATAACATAACTTCATCTTTGTGAGCATCGATTCTCTTACCACTTTATTCTCTGCTTGTGCTTTTCTTTCGGAGGAGGGCTACTGAATCTCCTGTTCTTATTGCAGGTACTAGGGAATTCTTGCTGCAAGTGACCATGCCATTAATGAATTAGGTCATGTATAATGCATTGAATAATTTGGGAAGTGCAGTTTGATTATGTTGACTATCCCACCATCTGGAGGTCCTTGACCATTACTGATGCTAATGGATCAAATTTCAAAGCTGAGCAGATGGCATGCAAGAGGAATTCGAATTTCACTTTTAACTTAATTCAAGGCGCTCTACAGTCCTATAAGCAAAGCATCAGTCAAGGTGGGGCTATGGCGTAATTCATAAGAAAAACTTTCCTGAAGGCACATTTAATTTGACAAATATTCATGTCCATTGGTCCTTTCAATGGTCCTTTGATAATTTTCACTATCAAGTTAATGGATACCCGTTTGAGCTGTCTCTTTAAGCTAGTACCAATGGCCAAAACTTGAGTGGTCTTAAAGCATATTGATTCTTGTCTTCAAAATTAAGGGAAGTCAAGAAATGAAAATTCTCTTCTGAATTGAATCTCATGAGTGTGAGTGTGCGTCTCTACATACATACATAGATATATATATATACACACACGTATATATATTATATATGCTTTAACATAATGAGTATCTTGTTTTTTTTTTCTTTTTTGCTCAATCTAGGTGCTTAGGCAGGTATACTACAATAGTTCCTATGGTACTCTTTCAAGAGGGTGACAAGCTAAGTTCTTCGAAGTACGATCGTTCTTTGCTAATGATTCCCGCAAGACCAACAATTATGGTTTTGATTTCTGGTGTTATTAAATAAAGTGGATGTAAGAATTACTGAATGCATAATTAGAGATGATGAAAATGGTCACCCCTACCCTATCCTCTAGAATCCTCCAAAACAGGGTGAAGGTAAAAATGAAAGCAAAGCTAAAAAGCTGAAGGCTGATCGATTATTTGTACTTAGGTTTAAGATTTCAATTATTAATTAGATAAGTTAGTTAAAAGAAGTTAGCTAGTATACCAACTGTTATTAACAAACATTGTAGCTGACTTGTATATAACTTGTATAAAACCACGCTATTTTGTAATCAAGAATTCATTAAAACAAACAAACATTTTTCTCTAAATATTTTTAGTTTCTTAATATGGTATCAAAGTTTTTTTTTTATATATCAATTTTTTTCTTCTTTCTTGATTCAATGGCCATTGAAATTAGTCTAGATGATCTTTCTAGCCCATATTATCTTCACGCAAATGAAAATCTTACTCTTGTTTTTGTTTCTTCTGTTTTAAACAGCTCAAATTATAATAATTGGTACAAAGCCATGAAGATGGCACTCTTGTCCAAAAACAAACTCAAGTTTGTTGGTGGAAGCATCAGAACACCAGCCAAAAAAGAAATCTTGTTTTTTGCGTGAGAAAGATGCAATAAAATGGTATTATCTTTGCTTATTCATGCATTCTCTCCCTCGATTGCTCAAAATGTAATCTGACTTGATACACCATAGACATATAGAATGATTAGAAAGATCGATTTTAGATTATTTCAGAATCTCAAATTTACAAGAGATTTATTCTTTTCAACAAAGATCAATGTCAATTACGGATTACTTCACAAATTAAAATTCTTGTTTCCTGCTTGGGAAAGGTGCAATACAATGGTATCATCTTGGCATATTCATTCACTCTCTCCCTCGATTGCTCATGGTATAATCAGGCTTCATACAACCATAAATGTATGGAATGATTTGGAAGATTAATTTGCATAAGGAGATTCTTTCAAAATCTCAAATTTACAGGAAGAGATCTATCGTTTTCAATAAAGATCAATCAGTTACGGATTACTTCACACACTTTAAACTTCTTTGGGTGAGCTGATGAAGCTACGGCCTATTCTTTCTTGCAGTTTCAATCTTTAGTCTTCTTTTGAAGCTTTGAACATAACTAGAAAATATCAGCAAAATGATCAAGTAATTCAATTCTTGAATGGCCTGATTGAAAGCTTTGCAACTATACATGCTCAAATCATGTTAATAGAGCCTCTTCCTCCAATTAATATGGTTTTTACCTTAGTTGTTCAACAAAAAAGGCAAAATAATTCTGCTTTTCTCACTGCTCAACCAATTGATTCCAATGTCTTTAGGACAAAAGGAAAACAATATGATTTTGGTTTTAAGCAGCAATCAAATTCCAACATTAAGAGGCCATTTTGTACTTTTTGTGGTTATTAAGGCCATACTAAGGATAAGTGCTATAAAAAGCATGGCTATCCTTGTGGATATAAGCCAAAATATTTGAATATACGTATTGTGAATGACATTGAAGGCTTACTCCATGAAGTCACTTTTTATGAATAAAATTGAGAATGATAATGAAGTTTTGACTTCAATCCTTTTCACTCAAGATCAGTACAATCAAATTCTTGCAATGCTCAAATCAATTGAATTAGCTTCTTCCCCTGCAAATCATATTAACTCAATCAATCCAACCTTCACATCTTTACTCGAAAATGAAGAAATTTACATAGCTACTCGTAAAACCAATATATTTCCTTACACTTCAATTTGAATTTCTGATAGTGCTGCAACTGACCATATTGTTTGTTCACTTATATCTTTTGAAACTTACAAACCTATTCATAGTGCCTTTGTTATGCTTCCTAATGACAATCATGTTTTAGTAACTCATATTGGTACAGTTAAGGTTTTTCCTTTTTTAATACTTATAAATACCTTGTTTGTTCCTTCCTTTACCTTCAACTTGATATCTATTAGCCAATTAACCAAATGTCTTTAATGTCTTGTAATTTTCAACCTCAAATTTATATTGTGCAAGAGAAAGCATGTTGGAAGATGATTGGTTTGGGTAAACAAATGCATGGCCTTTATCAATTGATCAAGCAAATATCATATGAATGATTCCAAATTTTCTTTCTCAAAGTCATTTCCTTCTCTTAATCAGTATTTTGTTAATGCTTCAAGTTCAATTCATCTATGGCATTATCGCCTAGGTCATGTCTCTCATCCTAAAATAAATCTATTTTATATTCTAGACTCATCAATTGGTATTATAGAAACTATACTTTGAGTATTTCCCATTATGCAAAATAAAAAATAAATTTTTTTTCTATTAATACTTCTGTAAGCCTTGTTGGTTTTGATCTTATTCATATTGATATATGGGGTCCATATCACATTACTTCTATATATGAACATTTTTATTTTTGGACCATTATGGATTACTATAGTAGAGCAACCTAGGTTTATCTCATGAAACCGAAATCAAAGACTAAGCCTCTCATTAAACAAATTTGTATTCTTGTTGAAACTCAATTTTCTACCAAAATCAAATGTTTTCAAACAAATAATGGCCAAAAATTCAATATGTTTTCTTTCTTTTCCTCTAAAGAAATCTTACAAACCTCATTCGTTCAATCTCCTCAACAAAATAGTGTTGTTGAATGAAAACATCAACTCATTCCAAATATACCTAGAGCTTTAAGATTTCAAGCTGATATATATAAAAAAATCTTTTGGTCTGATTGTGTACTTCATGTTCATCTTATTAACTACATATCATCTCTTGTTATTGAAAATAAAACACCTTTTGAATTACTTCATCAAAGAAATCCTACTTTTTGAATTTAAAGGCTTTTGGTTGCCTCTACTTTGCATCCATTTTGACTAATCTTGTGACTAAATTTGATTCTAAACCAAGAAAATGTATTTTCTTAGATGTTGGCTCAAAGTAAATCAAGGAGGTAAATTCACTTTTCTAAATTCTCACCTAGCTCTAACTCCCACTACAATTTCAATTTCAATTTCAACCAAAATAAACACAATTAAAATGCAAATCGAAATAGAGTAAGTATAGAAAAGTACAAACAATGATATTTATAAAGGTTTAACCTTTCTTGAGCCTCCCCTCAAGGAGTTTCCAAATTCACTATTGAATTTGATTATACACCCTTTTTTTAAGGCTCAAGAGTAATCTTTCCACCTCCTTTTCAAGGCTTAGGAAGAAACCTTTACACCTCTCATTTTTTTAAGGCATGGGAGTAATCTTTATCCCCACTAATGTGGCTACATAAACCTCGCAATTTTTTGCTTTAAAAGGTTTCTCACCCCTTGTACAAATGGTATGGTAATGGGTACAATCATGTAATCTTTAGTACCTCGAGAACGGTGAGATAATTACAAATTTTGCTTTTAGAAAAATTAAATATGACTAAATGAATATGCAAGAAAATTTAGTGAGACGATAAAAAAAAAACTTGATTCTTGATTAATAGATGTTGAAATGTTATCTCTTCAGTCTTGAAGATTTCGAAGCTTTTTTTTGTATCCCTTCGATCGTTTTTGGCTATTAGTGTGCATTATTTAAAAATAGGATAAATTCCATTTAAGTTCTTAACGTTTGATTTTAATTCAACTTTAGTCTATTAGTGTAAAAAATGGACACTCCGTCCCAAACTTTTCTATTTCGCAAGACAACTAAGTCTTTCCATTAGTAAATTGTTAAGTAAACTATTAAAAGCTTAATTTTGAGACTATTTTACCCCTTGGATCATTTGGAATGCTTTAAATACTCGCCACAATAAAAAATGAATAAAAAACACTAAGAAGTGGTATAGCCTTTGAAAAAGTTTTTTTTTCTTTTAATTTATTTTTTGTTTATTTATTTGCTTATTATTTATTGTTTATTATTTATTATTTTTGTTTATTATGTTCTGCACTAAGCAACATCCTATTGTTTTTTTATACTAAGTAGCATATTACAGATTTTCTTTTAATTTCTATTTATTGGTTTCAATTCCTAGTTTTACTTCAAATTTTTTTCAACCATTATTTTAACTAGAAGGCTCAATTTATTCTCTAAATTCTGCGCTTTTCAGTCTCAAAAATTTTTATATGGAATTTTCTTAATTATTCTTTGATTAGAAATATATTCTTAATTATCCAAGTATAAATCTCATAACTAACCATTGGCACAATTTATTATCCAGGAGTTTAGGGTAAATTTCAAATAATATTATCATGCCTTCTTCAAGCCATAGTCATGCATTACAATAGGATATTCAATTTCAGAACAATTATTGTACGTTTGGTCGAAGAGTTGTTATAAGAATATCAAAATCTGAGTATAATTATTCAAAACTCTATTTTACTTGTCACGAGAGGAATTGTGGATTTTTTGAAATGGTGGCATCCGATGACTGTGCATCCTATTTTCAATGATGAGGAGAAATGCCTTAAAGATTAAAAGTTGTATGATAGAAATGAATAAAGAAATTGAAGCTACAATGGAGCATTGCGAAAGAATTTAGTGTGCTGTGAACTTATTGAAAACAATTATTGTTACTTTGTTTGTAGTTTTTTTATTAATTATTTTTAGCAAATAATGTTGAACGAATTTAATTTCAAGCTAAGTTACTTATTAGTGTTATGTAATATAAGCTAAGTTATTTTTAACAAATATTGCTTTTTTGCTGTAAACTTTTTAGCATTAAAAAGTTACTTAATAGTGTTAAGTACTGTAAGCTAAACTATGCTTAAATGTAATATGTGCATTCAATGTCATTGGGGATGAAGTACAAAAGGTGATAGCTTAATGTGCTTGGCCGTATGCAATTCAATGAAGATAATCTATAGGTGAATGAGAACAAAGTAAAAAAAAAGATAGAAAAGGAATAATACGATGAATGAGAAACGGTTTAGATAGAAATTTTCAAGATGGGTAATTTTATCATGCACATGTTTTGTTAACTATTATTAATGGTGTTAAGATTTTTCGGACAGAGTATCCATTTTTTAAACTAATGGACTAAAGTTGGATTATGGTCGAACGTTAAAGACTTGGATGAAATTTACCCTTAAAAATATTCTGGTTACAACACACAAAATTCTAACTGTCAAACCGTGAGGTATTCATACCTTATCTCAAGGTATTGATGCATTGTAAAGATTTCCTACAAAACAAAGCAAGGGGTATTGATACTTAAACCTTAGGATATTGATACCAAAACAAAGCATTATGCTACTATCTTAGGGTACTAATAAGGGTCCGTACCATGCATAAAACTACAAAAATTTCAAATAAAGAGTATTGATATCTTTCACCAAGGATTGTCGATACCTTAGTTATGCAACATATAATTTTGGCAAATTAAAGTATAGAATGACTTCATGAAGGATATTAAAAGATTACAAACATGCATTAACAGTATCAATCATTCTAGCATGTGCACATTCGAGTTTTAATTAATTTCTAACTCACTTAACAATATTTCTATATTTAATTTCTCAATTTAATTTAGGATAGAATTATGCTAAAGTGTAATTAAAAATTTAATTCACTTAAGTTTTCTTAGGTCTTACCAGAATCCTATATATTTCAAAACTAACAATCTCCCTCTTTTTTATATAACAAAACTTAAGATATATTAATTTTGCATAAAGGAAATTAAGCCTAAAATTATAATTCATCCATTCTTCTTTCCCTTTTTGTCATAGCAAAATGAATAAAAATTTCAAAGCAACAATCACAAAAGGTGCTTAATTAGTGATTATCTATATAAGTATAGCAAAGATATCATTTTTTAAAGAATACTCATAGTTAACATATCGTGGACCTATGTATCATGATATGTCAAAGAATTAAGTGCATAAGACACAGTAGTCACACATATCAAAATGACCAAAAACAAAAGTCAAGTATATGAAGTCCAAGATATATGCACAATAAACATTTGTTCATAACATATTATATATGCACAATTAAATGCACATGATATCCAATAATATCACAATAAATATTAAGAATGCTCAAATTTGTTAAGATCAGAATTAACCACATTGTTCATACAAATCAAGAAGTATTTTCCTATCAACAAAAGCATAAGTAATCCACAAAATCATTAAAATATGTCCAAACAATAATCCACAATGCACATTCATCAAAATATTCATAACCAGAATACTCACTAACTAAAATAGTCACATATTCCATAAAATTCATTAATATTACCATAATCACAATAAACCACATCTACAACATCCAAAATGAGTATTACCAACATTGACAATATCCACAATGTTTAACACATTTGCATAAAACTAGGGATTGAGAGATCAAGATAAATATCTAAGTTAGGTAAACCAAAAGTCAATGCAATTGTACTCTGCCAACAAAAAAAAAAGTTTGGTGTTAACAAAACATGACACACAAGTCACTAAGCCAAATACAATACTAAATCCGAAATCAAAATAGTTAAACGTCTTTTCAAACGTCTGAAACCTAAAATAATCACACGTCCAAACAATCTATGATACGAAGGCCAAGGTGAGGATCAAGCTCATAGATTTAGCATAGACTATTTTCAAGGAGTGCAAAATTGTTGTTGACTTGCCTTTCATGTATAGTGATCTGAGAGTAGATGCTGTCCTCGAATAAAGACATATTTCGTTTAAACCACTCTGGTGATGACTTAGAGGAGGTGGGCTCAAGAGATGGCATTTCAGGTGACAGTGGCATGGTACCATGTTCCTTTTTGGCATGCTATTTGAATAGCGGTGCATCAATCGGTCAAACCTAATCAAGGATTGCATCGAATACAAAACCGACTTGCTTGAAGGTGGCCTTTTTGAGATAGGGAGCAAGAAGTGGTTTATAAGTAGTCTCATATCGAATATTAAAATGGAGGTGGAGAAGGAAATAGGTGAGAGAATATTGGAGACTATGGATTGTTTGATGCCTTGAATGAACCAAACCATATTCTAGAACATGAAATGCATGAGATTGGGCTTTTTCCTAATTTGAATGAAGTGTATCCACCAATAATTTGTGGCCATACGGCATGGTTGACAACAGTTATTGATAGGTTCCAATCTTAGCTGATCACTAAGATTGGAGAGATGAGAATCAATAGCCATAAGTAACACTCTAGTTTTTAAGGTATGACATTAGCTCACTGATAGCTACAGTTGGATAGTTTTTATCGGTTAAATACAAGAGGATTTGCCTAATTGATTACAAGTGTTTATTATTGTTTTATGAGTATTGATAATTGATTGACTTGTATTGATGTCTGAGTTACGAGTACTGATTATTGTTTTACGAGTATTGATTGCTGAATTTAGGAGTACTGATATATGATTTTACGAGCATTGATTTCTTAACCTAAAGTACTAATTTTAGAACATTACATATTGATTTGACTGACCAGGGTTATTGAATACTATTTACCGTATTGACTGAAAAGTTCGTTGTTTTATCAAAAATCGTAATTGTATTGATTTATCGAACTTTGAATCATGTTGTCATTGAATCATTGTTTCATTGATATAAAAGAATTGTTAGTTGTGATAACAAGTTCAAGTAAATAATGAGGTACTTTAAAGTATTATCTCATGTCCTACCTCGAAAGACCTTAACAGCGCCACCAAGTCCTAGTGTTGATAAAGATCAAAAAAGTAATTGAATATCGGAAAACAAGATTTTATAAGATATCGTATATTGACATTAATATGGAAATGAAATTAAATCGTTGCTTCCATGCATTATAGAACATTATACAGTATGTTGCTATCCTCTGTACTTGTGTGGTTAACTTACTAGGCTTCTAGCTCACTCCCCCACTATTTACTCACAAGTTAAGCCAAGACTATCTGAAATGTGTTAAATCGAAGATTTACCACTTTTACAAGGGAATTGTTTTCCTGGTGTTTTTCGATGTTAAATAATACAATATTGAATTGGAACCTTAGGTAGGTTGCATTAAACCGAATTATGTAGTTAGCTACTCAATTTTATAAGATGACACCGCTCACATGACAAACCAGTGTAAAGAAAATTGAAAAAAGTTAGCCTAAAAATTCCGAATTTCACATAAGCGTACGAATTATTGTGTCTCTTGAGGTGTGACAGATTCAAAGCCGGGCTGGTTGTAAAAAGATACACACAACAAAGTATTGACTATCTAAATACTTTTTCTCTAGTAGCTAATATGACAACAATTTGAACCTTATTAGCTATTGCAGCAACTAAGTGTTAGCATCTTCATCATCTAGACATTAACATTAATGCTTTTACGGAGACTTAATTAAGAAAGTCTATATGGATCTCTCTAATGGTTTCTCATGTTCAACACCAAATCAAGTTTGTAAACTTCAAAAATCCTTGTATGGATTAAAGCAAGTATTGTATGCAAAATTGATTGATGCATTAATTCAACAAGGTTTTCATTGGGCACCTTCCAATCCTTCACTTTTCTTGAGAAATGATGCTTCTTCATTCATTGCTTTGCTCGTCTATATAGATGATGTTATCATATTAATGCCTTACATTTAATTTTTGATATAAAGAGTTACCTAGGTAAAGCCTTCAGGATTAAAGACTTGGGACCTTTAAAGTTTTTTTTTTTTTTGGGAGGGGGAGACTTGAGGTTGCTCAATCTCATAAAGGTATTAATCTTTGTCAAAGAAAATATGCTCTTGATTTTTTTGCAGCAATATGGTTTTCTTAGATGCAAACTGTTGAGAAAAATATCCTTCGACCAAACACCCACAAAAACAGAAGAAAGCAAAAAATAAATACAATAATTTTTAATGTGGTTTGGCCCAACCAAATTGGCCTATAACCACCCAATCAAACTAATAACCAATCAAATAATTACCATTGTGCAATTTTTAGAAGAGAAAAATTGCAAACTTCTTATAAAGCCCAAAGCCCAACTATCCAGAGAACCTAACTACGCCCTTTATAATAGCCTAAACTCTAGCTATTTTATTGGTATTTACAACTCTTTGGGATATTTTACAAACCAAGCTTAGCACATTATTTATAAGGGAAGAGCCCTTATAACTTCTCTTATACTTTTGAAGTGGGATTCAAGGCAAACCCCAACAAATCCTCCCTTGACTTGAATCCCTAAACTACTCGACAACATCTGAAAAGCTAACATGCCTTTAAGTCTTCTTATTCTTGGGAACAACTCTATCCTTTGCGTCATCAAGTAAATATAGTTGTTTCTCATTCCTCTTTCCTTACAAAACAAAATCACCATTCTTGTATGCTTTGCAACAATCATCATTACCAATATATGTATACCCATGTGAAGTTAACTCACCCAAAGAAATCAAATTGTAGCTAAAACTGGGCACATACCTCACATTATGAAGAGTTTTGACACCTCCATCATGAAGTTTGATTTGAACACTCCCAATACCTTCAATCTTCACTCTATTACCATTCCTAACCGTAATATTGCCTAAACTTTCAACCTCTTTTAATTCATCAAAGCGATCTTTAGCATTGCAAATATGCATCGACGCAGTTGAATCTAAAACCCAACCTTTCTCATAAGTATGAGACTCATCTAAACAAGTTGCCAATATATCATCAACTGCATCCGTTAGAGCAACACGTCTCATTCTTCTTTTCATCATCACTCTTTTGTTGAGCCTTCTTGAATGCAGCCATGTCCTCCTTCAATGTCTTGCAACGTGTTTGAATATAACCTTTCTCTCCACAATAATAACATTTCACCTCACTATAATCTCTGAATCTTGATCTTGATCTCCCTCTTGATTCACCATGTCTTTCATTAGTTTTCCCTCTAATGGAACCTTCTACAACAGCTAGCACACCTCCTACAGATGAAGAATCTTCTTTGCCCATAAATCTTTCATTCTCACGCAACATAGCAATCACATCATCCAACGTCAAAGTAGTTTTACCTACCAATAAAGTCTGAACTAAAGGTCTATAGGACTTAGGCAAAGATGACAACAACAGCAATGTCTTCTCTTCTTCTTTCAACTCTTTAGAATCAATAGCTAATAAATGTGAAACTAATTTATTAAATTCAGTTAAGTGATCATGGAGACTCGTACCTTCATCCATCTTCAGAGAATATAAATCCATCTTCAAACACAATCTATTCATCAGGGATTTTGATGCATAGATGTCTCCCAGCTTCTTCCATAGTCCAGTTGGTGTCGTCTCAATCAATACATTATACGTAATCTCTGGAGCAAGTGTCACTCTAATTACGCTAACAGCCCTCTTCTGAATTCCAACCCAATCTTTATCAGACATTCCATATGGCTTATTTTCTTCTAATGCCAAATCTAGACCTTGTTGCACTAGAAAATCCTAAATCGTATTTTGCCATAATATAAAATTACTTTTACCATCAAATAAAGGAATCTCAAGCTTAAGCATACCTCCAGGCATAGCTCCAGCCATAACTTTCCTCCTCTCGCAGGATCACAAACCTTCAGCTTTGATACCATTTGTTGGAAAAAATATCCCTCAAACCAAACACCCACAAAAACGAAAGAAAGCAAAAATAAACACAATAATTTTTAATGTGGTTTGGCCCAACCAAATTGGCCTATAACCACCCAATCAAACTAATAACCAATCAAATAATTACAACTGTGCAATTTTCAGAAGAGAAAAACTGCAAACTCCTTACAAAGCCCAAAGCCCAACTATCCAAAGAACCCAACTACACCCTTTATGATAGCCCAAACTCTAGTTATTCTATTGGTGTTTACAACTCTTTGGGATATTTTACAAACCAAGCCTAACACATTATTTATAAGGGAAGAGCCCTTATAACTTCTCTTATACTTTCGATGTGGGATTTAAGACGAACCCCAACACAAACCTGCATTGTCTTCTACGACCATTTCTCATAAAAAATTCCATTCATGATTCTAACCCTTTATTATCAGATTCTTCAACTTACAGAGGACTTATTGACAGACTTCTCTGCCTCACCTCAATCAGGCAAACATTGCCTTTGTTGTTAAGACAACTGAGCATCTTCTTGTTGCAGCTCATAAAATATTGAGATAAATCAAATCCTATCTAAGTCGAGGTCTTTTCTTTCTTGTTACTTCTAATCTACATTTGAAGGCCTTCATAGACTTGAATTGGGCTGCTTATCTTACTTCTAAAAAGTCTATCACTGGTTTTTGCAGATTTCTTGTTTCTACTCTTATTTCGTGGAAATCTAAAAAGTAGCCTACAATGTCTAAATCTTCTTCCAAAGTTGAATAGAGGGCCAATGCTTTTGTTACATGTGAATTACAATTGTTGAAGAATCTTCTGAATGATCCTAAAGTCTCTCATCCTCAACTTGCAGATCTTTTTTTTAATAGCAAATCTGCTATTCAAATTGTTGAGAACTCTATTTTTCATCAGAGAACAATGCACATTTAAATTAATGACGTATACTTTTGCTTGAGGACAAGCAAAAATTCAAGTTTTACCAAATTTTTTATGAGTGTACCGCAAGTATACGGACCGTAGC
Source organism: Heritiera littoralis (assembly GCA_031772115.1). Taxonomy (NCBI): domain Eukaryota; kingdom Viridiplantae; phylum Streptophyta; class Magnoliopsida; order Malvales; family Malvaceae; genus Heritiera; species Heritiera littoralis. Next base: position 8,494,303 of record JAPDPK010000006.1, on the reverse strand, counting down.
AAGTAATAAAGTGATGAGTACAAGATCGTTCTCATGAGGATTGAAATTGTGAGTTGTTTACTAAGTACTAAAATTCCACACCAAAATTTTATTCAAATGATCGAAAGAATTTTTTAATCAAAACACTAGTATTTCTGAAATAGAAGTGGCAGGAAAATGAAAATAAAAAAATCTTTATTTAAATAAAAACTCCTAAAATATTACAAAATAAAAACCGAAAGAAATTTAGATGAAAACTTGAAAAACTAAAACAAAGAGAATAAAACTAAAACTACTCTATATCCCTTAGTAGGATTGCATGCCCTTTCATGGTGCTGAAGCTGGCTATTTATAGAGGTAGTAATGATGATGACTAGCTCAAAATCTTGGCTAATAAGGCTTGATCTTTATCTTCACAGAAAATTTATCTTTATCAGCTTTCTTGTTTATCTCTATTCTTAGCAAAAAGTCCATCTTGATAATTTATCTTCATAAAAGATAATTACAACAATTTATCTTTCTTGGCAGCAAGTAGAGATATCCATGCATGAAGCTTTATCAACAAAGTCTTGTGTTTGAATGGAATTTGGAACTAAATTCCTTCACATCTTTGACTTCTTTATAAATTGGAGTTCCTACATCATTGAGAGAAATTTAATAGATAAATGAGGGATTTTAATCTAATAATAATAATTTAGAGATAAATTATATCATTAAATTCATGATAATTCTATAAATTATACAATTATCATATACTTAGGCAGAAAATTCAATCTGGCCTTGTACATCTTCTTCATGTTTCTTCTTAGGATCAACTAACTGATGTTTCTACTAAACCAAACTCCCCTTTTTTTCTCTTTTAGGCTTTATTTTCAAGTTGGGCTTACAAAATTTGCATGCTCCAGCTTGTCGGGGGGTAATAGATGATGAAAATCATCACCCCTATTTTCCAAAATCCTCCAAAAAGAGCTGAAGGCACAAATGAAAGCAAAGCTAAAAGCTAAAGGCTGATTGATTCATTGTATTTAAGTGTATGATTTTAATTGTTAGTTGGAGAAGTTAAAAGAATTTAGTTATATGGGCTATTTTTAAAAAACTTGTCAGCTAACTTGTATATAACCTTTATAAAACCATCTTCAAGAAATATCCACGTCAGGCCATGTTCATCTGCATCAAAGAGAGAAAAATAAATGACTGTGTCATTAGATGATGCAATGGATTATTATGATTCTAATGTTGATGAGCGACTTTCATATATTTGAGAAAAATTACTAGGATTAACACCATTTGCTCATAGCTAATTTATCTTCTGAGAATACATTATACATCTACCAATAATAAAGGAAACTAAGTCTCCAATTTTTTAAAATAATTATAAAAAAATGACTACTAATTTTTCTATAAGCACAAAAAACGAAGAAGTTTTAGGCTTGCTTTTCGAAAGCAGCTTTTCTTGCAAGTGGTAGAATAACCCGGAAGATGTACACATTTTTAATGTCATATTGCATAATCTAGCATTTACTACTAGAAAAAGGGTCTTTAGCAACCAAATTTGCAACGACTAACATAATCGTTGCAAAATCTCATGACATTTGCAACGACTCTTCATAGTCGTTGCTTAATTAATTTTTTTTATATTTTATCCAACGACACTTATTGTTGTTGTGAATTCTTATCAAATCGACAACGATAAAAAAAATCGTTATAATATCTTACTATGTTTGCAACGACTATTAATTATCGTTGCTTATTTGATTTTTCTTTATATTTTATGCAACGATACTTATTGTTGTTGTGAATTCTTATTAAATTGACAACGATAAAAAAAGTCATTGCGATATCTTATTATGTTTGCAACGATTTTTAATTGTCGTTGCTTATTTGATTTTTCTTTATATTTTATGCAACAACATTTATTGTTGTTGCGAATTCTTATCAAATTAACAACGATAAAAAAATCATTGCGATATCTTTTAATATTTGTAACGACTTTTAATAGTCATTGATTATTTGATTTTTTTTATAATTTATGCAACGACACTTATTGTTGTTGCAGATTCATATCAAATTGACAACAATAAAAAAAAGTTATTGCAATATCTTATTATGTTTGCAATGACTTTTAATTGTCGTTACTTATTTGATTTTTCTTTATATTTTATGCATTGATATTTTTTAACATTACCAATTCATATCAAATTGACAACGATTAAAAAAATCGTTACAATATCTCATTGTTTTTGCAACGACTTTTTATTGTCGTTGCCTAATTAGTTTTTTTTTTATATATTTTGTACAATGACATAAAAGTTATTACGATATTTATATCACATTTATAACGACAAAAAATTCTGTTTCGAAATCTTATTAAATTAGCAACAATTTTTTATAATTGTTTACGTAATTGATTAAATTTACTAATTTTGTATCATAATTTAGATGAAAATAGTCATTTTTAAATTAATTTGATATTTTCTTATAAGATTTTATATTAATAAATTTATTTCTAATTACTTACATTGATTCAATTAAATTAATTAACTATATACATTTAATTTTATCATCTAAATAATTAAATTGTAAATAAAATTTATTTTTATTAACAATCACTTTTAAATATACAAAATTTCCCACGGATCATAAACTAATTTCCTAAATGAAAGCATAACGCAGTCACCTTATGGCCAATCCCAAGCAATTCGTCGGTTAAACGTCACTACTAAAAAAAGGGCTTTTAGCAACCAAAATCCGCAACGACAGAGAATGTCATTGCAAAATCTAATTAAATTTGTAACGATTTTTCATAATCGTTGCTTATTTGATATTTTTTATATTTTATACAACAATATTTTTTATCGTTGCAAATTTTTATGAAATTAACAACGATAAAAAAAATCATTAAGATATCTCATTGTTTTTGCAACAATTTTTTATTGTCGTTGCCTAATTAGTTTTATTAAATATTTTACACAACGACACTAAAGTTGTTATGATATTTTTATCACATTCGTAACGACAAAAAAAATCTGTTTCGAAATCTTATGAAATTAGCAATAATTTTTCATAGTCATTATTAAATTATTGTAATTTAATTTTTATATAATTATCATAATTTGTAAAAAATAAATATAAGAAAAATAAAATAATAAAAATTACAAGAATTAAATTATATAAGTCAATTTTCTAATTTGTCTAGATTAAAACTTGTAGATATTTTAGAATATTACATTAATAAATACTACAACTAAATAAGACTTCTACTGATTTTAGGACTAATTCCTATAGAAATAAATCTACGATTAATCACAAAAAAACATAATTAGATTTTTTACTTAGAAAAAACGCTCTTGCAAAATAAAGAAGCAGCTTATGAAGCAGAGCCGTTGGAGGACTCGCTAGTGTATCAGTTGTGGGGGAATATCTGCAACCTGACAATCATAGCCAAAAGTATGACAATCACGATTTTTCGAACTTAGTGAGTAAATCCATTTATTTAGACTTTTATAATTTCATATGGAGTCTTTAAGAGTCATAAGAGTTTATTTAATTAAATGATAATTAAATTTTTTTATTCTTTGAAATTTAATTGAATTAAAAAAGGGAGGATCTAAATTAAGGAAATATATATATACACACACACATTTATATATTAAACAAAAATATACAGATGTGTATATATATGTGTGTGTGTGTGTGTGTGTGTAGATTAAAAGGATAAAAATATATATAATAAGTGTGTGTGTGTGTGTAGATTAAAAGGATAAAAATATATATAATAAGTGTGTGTGTGTGTGTGTATGTAAATATAATGAATATATATATATAAATATATATATATATAATGAGTAAACAAAAAGGGAAATATAATTATAAAATATATGTTTATATATATTTTTTTGAAAGATATATATATATATATATATGTATCATTTAAAAATATATATCTAGTATAATATATAATAGATAAATATTTATATAAATAAACAAAATAAAATAAAATTTAAATAAAAAATAAAATAATGTTTGAGTTAGTGGAGTTTGGTGGGAAATATCCCACCAAACCCCACTACATGATCTGTTAAGGCAGATCACGTCTGCCTTTGTTCCCAAATTTTTAAAACAAAAATCATACACACCTATAGGCTACAGATCGAGAGAGAGCATGAAGGGGAAACAAGAGTTAAGTAAATGAGAGAAATCACGTGAGAGAGAAGAGAGAGTGAACCGAATAAAATAAAAAAAAATTAAAGCAGTGAAGATGAAAGCCAGGCGTACGGGAGATTGTTGGCCGAGATTCGTTTTGCTTCCCGCTTCTTATTGCTAAATTTATTCATTTGGCGCCAATTACTTTCAGTTTTCCTTATACCTATTTTAGTTTTCTTTCCCCTATTTCCATTTTTTTTCCTTTCTTTCTTTTGCCTCTCATCTTCCTTTTTCACTTTCGGCTTTTCCCTATACTGTATAACACAGATGGGGCTTGCTGATTTTTATTTCGTCTATTTCTTCCCCTGCTTCGACTGACTGTAATTTTGTGTATAAGAACAAAGCATATTGGAAACAAGTGGAAGAGTGGGAATAGCTCGTTCGCAAGACTTTGGTGTGTTGTTGATGCCGTTTTTATTTTTTTATCGATTTAGCTCATTTTTTGTTGATTTTGTTTATTTATGGTTCTTGACTATCAGATCTGTATGCAATTCTGGCAGTTGAGTGGGATGGTGGAACCTTCTCTTACAGCTCCAATCTTCAAAGAGATGAGTGAAATTCAAGCTCCGATCTTCACTTGCATTGTTCTGTTCTTTGATTTTATTTTATTCTATCTCCACATATTTTCATGGAAGATTAATTTCTTTCATTTTATCTCTATGTAGTAGTTAGTAAGTGAAAGACAAATTTGGTTTCTTTTGCTTCACTAGTAAAGCAAAGAGCTTTCTAAATTTGTTTTGTGCTTCAACTCTGTTTTGCTTTGTTGCTTTGCTTTCCGAGATGTCATGTTAGGTTCCATTTTTATCTTCTGTGTTTGATTGTATGCCCTTGGGTTGGTTATGTACAGTTCAGCGATTTTGATTGTCAGCAGAGGGTTGGGGTTCGACTGGGTTGAAGTGTTGATAAGGTGTTTGTTGTTTTGCTACAATGAGTGTTGGGTTTATTACTCTGTTGGCTTACTGATCTAGTGTGTTATTGGCCTAAATATTATTGATAAATGCTAAAAAATGGTGTGGGTAAGTCTTTTAAAAATTTTTTCATTTCCTTATTTCAATTTTGTTTTTGAATTTTATGTTCATTATTTCAAGTTACTTATATCATGAATTTTTTTCATTGCAGGAGAACAAGATTACATTGAGAATTTTTTTTGTTTATTTATGAATTTTAATTGTTGTAATATATTTTAAGATAAATGTATTGTAAATGACTTAATAATAAATATATATTTAATTTATTAATGCTAATTTTCTTTTTTTAATTGTATAACACTTTGTTCATGAAATTTTATCGATTTCTAAATTTCATTAATAGTAATTATTCAAATTATTAATTCTTTGATAATTTATTATTTTTATCATATAAATATATTTTTTATTATTTGTAACTATAAAAATATTGTAGTGAAAATATTATTTGCAACAATAATATTGGTCATTAATTTTTTTATGTTTTCAAATAAATTAAAAACGACAAAAATATGGTTTTGTATTTATTTTTGAGAATGACTATAATTGTTGTAAAACAAATTAGAAACGACAAAAAATTTAATTTTATAATTATATTTGGCAATAACTATAATTGTTGTACAAAAAATTAGAAACGATAAAATTATGATTTCGAAATTTTCTTTTAATAACGAGTATAGTCGTTATAAAAAAAATAGAAACGAAAAAAATGTTGTTTTGTAACTATTTTTAGTAGCAACTATAATCGTTGTGAAAAAAATTAGAAACAACAAAATTACTGTTTTATAATTATTTTTTATCAACGATTATAGTCTTTATAAAAACTATTAGAAACGACAAAATTGTGATTTTATAATTAAATTTAGCAACGATTATAGTCGTTTCAAAATTAACTATTGTAGCGACTTAAAATTGTTGCAAAAGAGGATTTGTAACCAAATATATTCTGCTGCAATAACTTAAAGAAAATGATTTTAAGTCGTTACTAAAACACTATTTAATTAGAAACAAAAAAAATGTTGCAATAAATACATTTGGTAACGACACAAAAGTCGATGCATGTACTTTTAATAACTGAACTTTTTTCAACGACTTTGCAACGACTAAAAATCGTTGCGAAAAAATTTTAGCAACGACAAAATTACATTTTGCCCTATTTTCTAGTAGTGATTCTTCGCTATCCATCTTGTTTACAAACATTGTTGTTTGCTGTTTTTCTTCAGATGTAAGCAGCTAGTTTCTCTCGATCCTTCAATCTCATTCGAAACTTCACTCAGCGCCATCTTGTTTAAAGCTTGATATTAGTTCACTTCCCGAATTTGCAGTCTTAATCAGTGATTCCTAGCCATTCAATAACAACACTAAGTTAGAAACCAGCTTTTAAGAATAATGCATTTTGTGCCTCCACCTGGAGATTGTGTGGCAAGACGGATTCATACTGTTAATAACAAGCAATTGGGAATTGTTCTAGGATATCTTTCTACATACTATGCATCTAAGTAATATCAATGATAGATGAGTCTTAAACCTGACTTACCGATGATATCCTCCTCGATCTTGAAAGTGGACTCGCCGAAGAATGTGCACGGCTACGACTGACCTTTATAGCCATGTCCTTGGCTATAACCACTACTGCTATGTCCGCTATGAACATTACCGCTGTATCCAAGGCTATGTGAGTCAGAGCTTCCAAGGTCTCTTAACTTGTTAAGTTCTGGTACTATAACAGAGCCAAGATCTGGTCTGTCCCTCTTCCTCAGCTCTACACGCTTTAGTGCCAATTGAGCAAATGACAAAGCCTCTTCAACTGGCCAATCTGGCACAGCAGGATCAAGCATATCGACAAAAGTTCCTTTTTCGATAGCCCTTCCAACATGGTGAGCAATACCCATTGGAGGCTTGGCCGTGATTATCTGAAGCAACATTATTCCGAAGGAATATACGTCTGATTTAGTTGTTAGCATACCTGTTTGTTGATATTCAGGATCTATGTAACAGAATGTCCCTGCTGCAGATGTCATGTGATATTGTGTTACACTGTCAGCTACAGAAGGTGGAACTAGCCGTGCTAGGCCGACATCACTAATTTTGCTCACATAATTACGGTCTAGGAGAATGTTAGCTGGCTTGAGGTCTCGATGCACTAGTGGTTCTGGCTTTGCTTGGTGAAGAAATAGAAGGGCTGTTGCAATTTCAGCAGCTATTTTAAATCTTTTCCTCCATGAAAGTGGATGAGTATTGCCTCTTCGAAATAGCCTATCCTCTAAGCTGCCATTGAACATGTATTCATATACTAAGCATCCATACTCAGGGCAGGCACCAAGGAGAAGGACCATGTTTGGGTGTCTAATGCTACAAAGAACCTCAACCTGTACAGGGTTGTATTTTATAGACCAAAATATTAGCTTGATTTGAAAGGGAATGGATGCCGACAAAATGAATCATGCCAACAGCCTTTTTGGTCTCTTCCTACTGAAATTAAATGGCTTTAAGAAAATGATATCCATGTTAGTAATGCCAACATGATGCCATACCTCTTGCTGGAATTGCTTCTTCCCTTGAGCAGCACCAGGTCGTAAAACTTTGATGGCAACAGGAGTATGATCAAGTTTGCCTTTATAAACAGGTCCGTAGCCTCCTTCTCCAATCTTCATTGATTCTGAGAAATTTTCAGTAGCTTCCTTCAATTTCTTCTATTGTATATTTTCTGTACCGGACATCATTATTTGTCAAAGCATTCAGAGCCGATTCTTCTCTTTTGCCTCTTTCATGGCTTTATACTCTGCTTGTCTTCTTCTATGTGCTTCCATCTCTGCTAGCCTCTGTGCTGCCTCAGCTGCTTCAATGGCAGCTTTAGACTTAGCCTTCTCTATCTCTGCAAGGGCAAGAGCTGCCTCTCCAGCTGGCCTCGCTTCCTCAAACTTGCGAGCCTCCTTTATCTTCCACTGGTGAAGCTCATCAGCCTGGATTCTCAAACTGATGTTCTTGACACCCTTTACGGATTAGAAAAAGACTGGTGGGGCAACTTCCTGCATATATTTGAATTTAAGTGTGTTTTGAATTATTTACATGTATGCAACATCCAGAAAATCTAGTAATTGTGCTACAACTTCAGAACACATCCTTCATCCCTTTGTCTCCTAGTAGTTACCAGAAGAATAAGCTTTGTACCTTTTATCTGCAATAACTTCATTATTTGCTTTTTCTTACTTTGTTTACCATTTATTCATCAAAACCGTCTAATATGGCCAAACATGTATAGATAATTTCAATTTCCCGATTTCTGGACAAAGTTAAGGACTAATTTTAGTTTTTAAATGTTATGTTAAGACTTGGGATTTCAGAATTTTCTTGGAAGATATTGTTGATTTAATTGACAGAAACTGGAAAGTTGAGATTTTGAGAGGGTATAAGATAACCTTTCTTTTGGGCTGCAAGAGCTTCTTTGCAAGCTGTGCTGTACATATCCATGTTTTGCTTAAGTTCAAGCTTTAACCTTCTCATTTCGTCTCCTATGTCTCGCTGCAACTCACGGTAGATTATATTATGAATGTTAACATTAACACTTCTGTCATCAAGCCAGAAACTTTTTACAGTGAAAACAACAGTCCACTATCTGTGAATTCTTATTACAGGCATTCAATAGCTAATACCAAAGTCCACTTACCGAATTTTGTGGAAGTGACTCTGAAGGGGTACTTGATACCACAGAGAAATCTAAATTTTGGTCAGAAATATCCATAGATCCAAGGGCAAGTGTTGTTGGAAAATCTAAGTCACTATATAAAGAATCATGGCTAGTTGAAGACTGTCCTTGGACAGCTAAATCAATGGAATCCAATGATAGATTTGCTGGAGAGCTTCTGTGTCTAACGCGATTGCGTATAGGTACTTTTGGGGGATTATCCAAGGACAGTCTCCCTGGTCCTGCATTTCTCAACGCTTCCCTTGCATAATGTCCTCTGTTTTAAGTAAAAGATACAATGTCAAACATAGACAGGCAATGAAGCATAATACACTAACTTTATACTAGTAGTCTAGTACTAAAAAGAGACACCATTTTTAACTTCATTATCAAATTTGATGTTTCAATCAATGGTAAGAAATGGAACCAACCTTTCCCATCTGTTTCCATCGTCTTCAGTTTGATCCAGTGGAATCTGAGGTGGTATTCCGGATGGTGCCTTTGGCGGGATAGCGGTATTAGATACAATCCTCTGTGCTTTTCGCATTGTCAATACCTTGCCTTTGGAAATTACATACACCGAACAAAACTCTGGTGCGGTTTTGATCACACTAGTCGGAATGTCATTTTTGAATTTCCTGTAACACAAATTGTTAGCAGTTAGAACAGGATAGAGAGAACAAGAAGAGGGGATCAGGAAGTAAGATATAACATTAATCAACCTTGAAAAAGCATTCCTCGTTGCTGCGCCAAGGACTATGCTGTTAATTAAGTTTCTACTAATGTAGTCCAAAGGTGCTTTAGAGATATCACCATCCTCAAGGGTAACCTCCTCCATTTGAATCTGAACTTGACAATGAAATTTGATATTAATCTGAAACTGGTTATGTCATGACGTAACAAATTCTTAACCTATGCGCTCCCATTCTTGTTAAATAGACCATATGAAAACTGCTTACCCCTTTGCGAGCACAATAGCCGCGATAAGGGATGAAAAGCTGGTTTATGTCATAATCAGATTCGCTTTCATCTGCACTGTTAAATTAAGAACTAAAAGAAATCAGAGAAAAAAGCATGCATTGAATAAAAGACAATGAAGATAATAATATGAGAAACAAGAGCGGGTACCTACGGTTTTTATGCCTAACATGGATCAAGATGATGAAAGGATTGGTGCTCACAAGATGATCAATAACCCAACGTACGGCATGTGGGGCGTTTTTGTCTTTGTCGATGGCCACCGCAATGGTGTTGACAGGTACGCTGTCATCAGATGAGACGTGTGGAGCCATCTCAGGAAAAACTTTGTGACTTGTGGCTCACGGCAATGTTGCTAAGCTTTTTGATGACGGAATAAGTTGCCACCACTACCGTTGAACCATCCGGCCAATGCCTCCTTTACCTCCTGCTATAACTGTTCATAGAAAAGGAGAAAAATAACCCTACATTACCAGAAAGAAAACGGGAATGAGAATATCATTGAAAGCAAAATGAAAAAAAAAATGGAGAAGCCTAGTTTTAGATCTCTGTCATGGTGTTTAGGTGCAACTGCAATATTTCCCAATCCTCATGTAATGAACTTAAGAACTTATTTTCCACCGTTGACTTGTTTTAGGCAATTAGACCACGGCCATTCGTTTTCCTTCGAAAAATGTAGCTTGTTGTAAGAGAGACAAGCGTTTAGGAGTTTATAAGCATTTTTTTTTACTATAATTAGAGCATTTGACCATCAGTCAATCAACATTCATGATATTTGAACTTCAAGTCTTGATGAAGAATGATTTATACGGATTTATAAACATGAACCTTACCATATAAGAGGCATTTGTTATTTTGGATTCGGGTCCGCCCATAATGGGTGACCCGATCCAAGTATATACACAACTGCCAAACGCTGTTTTCATGTTGAAAACTGCCATAGTCAATTGCTATAAATTTTGAATTTAAAATACGAGTTAAAAACACCCCATTGGTATGCAATGAATGGATTTGGCCACTAAGTGCACGGGAGAGAAAAGAAACAAAAACACTCGAAGAAAAGAAAAAGAACAAAAGTGTTCTTTATAAAATTCTCTGCACTTAGAAGAATTTAGGATGTGGAAAGTCGTACAACTTTTTCTTGTGATTTTGTACTCGACTATAGTGAATCAAGAAGACAATTTTACCTTAAATCGTAGGTGTTTAAGTTCTACAACTTATTAATCGAACATCGTATGTTCAATTATGTGTCAAATTGTTTTTGATATTTTTTGTTTGTGATCATGATGTTGTATGTCATATGTATGATATATAATTTCTAACAAGAAGAAAAAATCAAAATGATTTTTTTTGGTGGGAATTAAAATTATAGGGAAGCCTTTTTCCATTTTAAAGATCAATTATACTATGATCTAGTTTAAGTTTTGCTGCTGGTTTTGGAATTTAACTTGGCCCGTGTAGCTCTTCTTTTTCCCCCATAATCCCTCCCCGGGCGCATACTTTCCTTCCTTTCCTTGTAGCCTCACTCTTTTGCTACTTTCGTTAGCGTTTTGGTCAACAACAGTGGAGGGCATGATTGTGTCAGCACCGCCCCCTTCCTTGTTGCCCCTTTGTTCCTTCTTTAAGTTGTGCTCACCTGTGTCTGGTTCTGGAATTCAACTTGACATTAGCAAAGAGCAAGTCATTATGCAAGCTGCTCTAGGCTTATGAAAACCATTTCTCCGATTAATATTGGAAGGGAATAAGAACGTTGATGGGCCTAGGTGGATATTTGTTTCTTCCTTTTAAATTTGAAATCATGTTGTCCAGACAGAGTGAAACTCATCCTAGTTTTTTTTTTTTTTTTTGCGTGAACTCTAGGGTTTAGCAAAACATCAGAAGTTCAAGCAATCTATATCCACAAAAACCGCTGCTTAAAGCAGCGAGCCTGGAGGTGGTGATAATGAGGATTTGTCTGACTGGAATGCAGTTCGGTTTTGCTCATGATACCAAGGTTAGTTTTTTTGGTTACAATACCAAGGTTAGTTGATCATTCCTAGGGGTGTAAATGATACACTAGTGCTCGCAAGCTACTCGGGCTCGACTCGAAAAAAACTCGAACTCGACTCGATTTTTCTCGAGCCGAGCTCGAGCTCGAGCTACTCGAGCTGTCAAGCGAGCCGAGTTCGAGTAATATGATATCCGGCTCGAGTAGCTCGCGAGCTTAATCGAGTATTTAATATTTTAATATATATTTTATTATAATATTATAAAATTATAATTATATTTATATATAACATAAATTAAAAATTTGATATTTTCTCTTTTCTTTTCGACAGACATTTCTCTTAGTTTTTTGCCGCTTTACTTTTAACTTCTCTGCGCTTGCTCCATTCGCCATCTCCCTCAGCTCCGACGACGCCACCTTCATCAGCTCTGGCGACGCTTCCGCCTCCAGATCCGGCTTCCCCTCAACAGAAGAGTGTCATCCACACCAGATCTGGTGCCCACGACGACGACGAAACGATCATCTTCCACAGATCAGGCGCCGACGAGACCGTCGGCCTTCAGATCTGGCACCGGCAAGACAGTCGACCTTAAGCACTAGCACGAACGAGAGCCTCGGTTGGCCGCTTCGCTACCATGTCCACCCTCACACACACCTCTCGATCATCCTCCACAGATCTGGCGCCGATGAGACCGTCAGCCTTCAGATCTGGCACCGGCAAGACACCCAGCCTTAAGATCTAGCACGGACGAGTGCCTCGGTTGGCCGCTTCGCTACCATCTCCGCCCTCACGCACGCCTCTCTATCATCTTCCACAGATCCGGTGTCGACGAGACCCTCGGCCTTCAGATCTGGCACCGACGAGATCAGTCCCAATATTTTTTAATATCTTATGTCTGATTTTAGATGGTTTCTGCTTTATTGTTCACCTGGCGATCTTGGTCTTTTTGGAGTTTGTCTTTTGTTTGCATCACAGAACTTTGACTTTTTGTTCTCCTAACCAGGAAGCTAGTGCAGCAATCTCAAGAGCTGGTGTTTTTGGGAAACTTAAATTCGAGAGTGGAATTCACATGGTTCAGATTTCATTTCTAACTCTTTAACATACAATATAAAGCTTAAAGTATAATTTACACAGTTTTCTTTTGGCAGCATGTTCCTGTGACAGAGAAATCTGGACGTATACACACTAGTGCTGTATCATTGCTATTCTCCCTCAGGCTGATGACGTATTTAAGGATGTGAATTTGTGTTTCTTTTGGGGTTTATTCTCTGAAAATTTTTAGATTTATTTAGTTGGGAGTTTTGCTGCATGCTCGGCCTGCTTATTCTAGTTCAGTTTCACCTTACCTCTGGACATTATAGAGTCACAATCTTATGTTCTCTCATTACTAATTTTTATTTGCTATATCCTTTTTGCCTGCTTTGATTGATGCTCGTGTTGGGGTTCCTGCAATGTCCACTTAAGGAATGAAGATTTGAGAATTGACACTTACAGGTCTGGTGGTTCTGGTGGTCAACATGCAAACACCACCAACAGTGCAGTTAGAGTCACACATTTATCAGCCAAGCTTTCTTCTTATGATTAGGCAAAATAGTTATTGCTTTTTGTAGGCTAGAAACATGATCTTTCCTTTATATATTTGTTATGGTTTTATTCTTAATGTTGAAAACTATTAACTTAAAATGCAATCCTTCATGTTGAAATTGTGTTTTTAGGCTTTGTTGTTGGAGTTTCAAAAACTTAAACTTAGAATGCTCTTATGAAAATTTTATTAGGAAATGCAGGAAGAAATGAAGGCCATCTTGCACCTGCTGATCTATATCCATAACAACAGGGATGTTTGCTGGAGGTGGTAATCGATTTCATGATGGATTAAGTGGATTTGATGATGGATCGGTTGTGCTGTTGCCTTTTTTTATGTTGTTTAATTTATGATTTTGAAATTATGTAAGATGTTATAATCTTCCGACAGATTAATGTTGTGTAGATTAATGTTGTGTGTTTGTGTGGTCTTAAGTTATTTTTTTTTATTGTAAGGTTTTCATCATTGTTTATGCGGTATTGATATTATTATTAAAAATTATTATATTTTATTGTTATTAATTGATAATATTTTCATGGATATAAAATAAATTCAAGTTCGAGCTAGAGTTCGAGCTCGACCAATCGAGTATGATATCGAGTTCGACCAATCGAGCCTGATATCGAGTTCGACCAATCGAGCTTAATCGAGCGAGCTCGAGTAGCTCGTGTTCGATCTCGAGTCGAGCTCGAGTTCAAAAAATATGACTCGATCGAGCTCGAGCGGAGTATCGAGCATCAATTTCATAGTCGAGCTCGAGCTCGAGCACCTTGTTGTATCGGCTCGGCTCGGCTCGATTACACCCCTAATCATTCCTTTGTATGCAGGCGAGCATACACTCACACACACACACACACACACACACACACACACACACACACACACATATATATATATATATAAGATAATTATTGCATGTATCGTTCGTGAAGTTTTTTAATTTTACAAGTGGTATATTAGGATCGTTACACATATTTTATATAAATATTTAAAAAATAATAAAATAGAACATATGTCATGATCCTAATCTCATTTGTAGAATAAAAAACTCCACTGGCGATATATGGAATAATTATTCTCTTATATATGTATATATAATATATGTATCCTTTTAATATCTTGTAAGCACTTAAGCAAAAACCTAAGGTGCTATTTGTTAAACCATTGAAAATTTTCAATTCATTGAAAATAAAATTTTTCAATGATTTAATATTTTCAATATGTTTGATAATGTATTTTAAAATCAACATAAAAGAAATTTTTCAATAAAAGAGCATTAAATATGATAAATAGATAAACACCTATTTATCATTTAATGTAAAAAGTTTTCAAAATAAAAATAAAATAAATTGAACTATTTATCCTAAAAAAATTACATAATTATCTATTCATTCATCAAATTAGGTATATACTCTAACCATACTCAATATAATTTTATTACCTAATCAGGTTTACGTACAGACTTAATGTTTCTCTACCACCATTCCTTTTGGTTCGATTCAGTTTCGGAGTTAAAGATTTTGAAGATCTGAAAGCTGATATACTACAAAACCTGAAGACCATATAACCGCGCATTGAGAAGTATTTGGATTACTAGGACACTTCTTGATAAAGGGCCACATTGGGGGGTTGAAAATGGTTATAACATCAGGGTATGTGTTGGCTTATCTAACGAGAGGAGGTGAATCGGCTTTTCTCTAACCTTAGGTTCATTTTTGGTTCTCTAAATTCTCTACACTATTTTATCCTATCTTACCATGCAATTCTAGTTCAATACAATAAGTATAGAGGTTCACAAGTTTACCTACGTCCTCTACTTTGATACGCTCCCAAGAATTTTTTTCAAATTCACTAAATTGAATTTGTTACACTCTTTTTACAGGTTCAAAAGTAACCTTCAACACTCCTTTTTTTAGGATCAAGGATGAAACCTTACAACCACTACTTTTTACGGGATCAAGTAGCAAACCTTACAACCACTCCCTTTTATGGCTCAAGGAAAAAACCTTTCTACCTAACACCTCACTTACAATAAAGCACTCAAGGGTTCACTCCCCTTAATAATTTGTGAATGGGTTTACAAGAGATGTAATCTAGAATAACCTCTAAGAAGGTAGGTGATTACAAGTTGTTAAAGCTTTAGGGAAAACTTTACATATTTTGTGCTATACAAGAAAAATGAAAATGATAGAAGATTTTGAATTTCTAGCACTTGAAATGTTTTTGAAGCTTGGAGAAGATGTAGAATGAAGTCTCTTAAGTGTCTTGAACTTCTAAGTTTTATTTATACTCTTTTGATTGATTGTTGAAGCTTGGTGGAGCCTAAAACAAATACTCCCGTTAATCCTCACAAGAAACTAGCTGTTGGAGGCTTTCTGGGCATAGAGAATCGATCCCTTGAACTGTCTTGCCTTCAAAGGGTATTTTGCTAAAGGGGATCCATCTCCTAAAGGGGAACTTATCCCCTGGTCAAGCTGTTGACTTTTAAAGTATTAAAAACATTCCTAAGTCAATTTTGAATATTTTTAAATATAACATGACTTTGAAAACATAAGTTTGAGCCCAAAAATTTAGCATGTAATTTTCTTAAATTATATTTAATAATTTCTTAAGAAAATTACTTAAATGCAATATTTAAAAATGTTTTCTAAATTGATTAAGACCAATAAAAATTAGTAATTAAACCAAGGTCTTATATTTGATAAAAGTACTTTGATATGACTTGTGAAAATCATATATGATAAAGTAAATTTACAAATTGTATATAACATTTAATTTTTTTTAAGTGTTTGTCATTTCAATATATATATATATATATGTATGTATGTATGTATGTATGTATATATCAATTTAAACCTAAAATAATGGAAGGGCAAGTACATGCTTTTTAAAACATCTTTCGTTCCGACTTTATTTAATGAAGAAAGAAATAAAAATAGCTTGGTTTTTGATTTAATAAATGATCAAACCAAACAATGGGATTGGGAGAAGCTTGAAGAATCTTTCATAATACAGGAAGCAGAGCAAATAGCAGCCATTCCTATCAGGAAGAGAAACACTCCTGATGTACTGATATGGCACTGTGATAAGGAGGAGAATACACAGTTTCGTTCCGACTCTATTTAATGAAGAAAGAAATAAAAATAGCTTGGTTTGTGATTTAATAAATGATCAAACCAAACAATGGGATTGGGAGAAGCTTGAAGAATCTTTCATAATACAGGAAGCAGAGCAAATAGCAGCCATTCCTATCAGGAAGAGAAACACTCCTGATGTACTGATATGGCACTGTGATAAGGAGGAGAATACACAGTAAAGAGTGGTTACAGGTTGCTCGGGAAGGAAATCAGGCTGGAGGATGAATATGGGAATGTGAAAATGAGAAGAATTTGGAAGAAAATATGGATTGTGAAAGTTCCTAGCAAGATGAAAGTCTTTATTTGGATAGGACTTTAATCTAGCAAAAAAGACTATAGTGCATGATGCAAATTGTCATATATGTGTGGAGGAAACAGTCTTTAATACATGCTTTGAGAACATGTCCTCAAGCCCAGCAAGTATTGCAGCTACTTAGTTTTGATTTGGGATGAGAGAGAGATGGACAGTATGGAAGATTGGATACGAGGCACAGCACAAAAATTGAAGGATCAAAAAGCCTTCCAGCAATTTATCCTCAAATCATGGGCAATTTGGCTCAAAGGAATAATGTTTTGCATGGAGGTGTGAAAAAACCAGCTAGTATCACAGCAACCTACATTATGAACTACTTGGAGGAGATTAACCAGGCTCATCAAGTGGAAGCACAGGATGGGATTAAAAGACATGTACAATAGAGACACCTGGAGAAGGAGCGTACAAAGTAAACTTTAATGGGGCAGTTTGTTAAGAGACGAAGACGAGTGGGATCGATATGGCTATAGAAATTCTACAGGCGAGATATTGGGAGCTTTACCGGCAAGTATAGTTTTCACTACAGATCCACTTTTAGTTGAAGTTAATGTTGCATATAAAGCCCATGAGCTTGCCTTACACATGAGGCTGGAAGAGATCGAAGTAGAGAGTAACTGCATTTCCGTAATTTACAGGCTAAGGAGGACAGACGCTGATTTACCAACAATTGGAAACATCATTGAGGTCAGCAAAGTTATAAATTATAATGAATTGTTATAAATCCTGTCTGCTCATGCCTTCTTTTAGAGAAGGTAATAATGCAGCACATCTTTAACTAATAAGGGTTTAGAATGTAGGGATGAAGTAATCTAGGACTGTTCCGAAGAAATAAGTGTCGAAATTGCTGCTGAAGCAAATTCTACTTCTGAATGAATGAAAGTTAACTCTATTTCAAAAAAGAATAAATAGAAGGAAAAGAGAATAAAATACACAATTATTTTATTTATTTATACTATTTAATTACCTTACATGATATTTTATATAGTTATGGGAATGATATATTTTTTACTTATTGAAAGTATAATAATTATAATATAAAACATGTAATTAACAATTACTATACAAAAAAGATATTTAACTCATTATATAAACATAAATTTTTTGTACTATAATAATTACTATACAAAAAATTTTTCAATGAATTTATTTAATTATTAAGTCAAAGAAATTACTATAGTAGATGTAAATCAGGTGTCATTAAGAGAGGATATCCACCTAACTTTTCTTATATTATATGCGTGTACTTTATAATATATATATATATATATGCATTTTTTATTTTTTATTTGAATTTGATCAACATTTCTTTGTTTTCTAAAAAAAATTATTAATGGGTTTTTGGAGTTAGTTAAGAAAGTACATGCCATGACATGATGGACTCGTGGATTAGACGTCGAAATGTTCGTGATATTTCCACATTTATGACGATATAACTTTGGTTAAAAGAATGGACTATAGTGAATACAGCTAGAAATAGTTTGATCGGATTGGAATGGGATGGCATAACAAGAGTTTTTGGGTTTTTGCCAAACCCACAAAGATTTGGAAATTCAACCAATTTGACCAGGAAATAGTATCATAAAATCATGATGGGGCAAAAGGGAGGGTATCTCAGTCGCTCTTACATAGCTTTGGAAGCAAGAATACGGTCCTTTAGCTAAAGACTCATTCAACAATAACTACCACTACAATCACTATTTAATGTGTAACATGAATTCATTACTAATCAAAGCTTTTTTTTTCCAGAATAAAGAAACACATGGTTGACCATGTGCCATTCTAGTTTTTGCTGCTACATTTTGATTTCCTGTATTGGTCCCAAGGTATGAAAGCAGAACAATTATGGACATGCATGCTTTAGTCGTTAGGGCTCAAGTGGGGCAATCTAAAGGTAACAAATTCAACATTTTCTGCTCCAACTTTTTTCTATGGTCCGCCATTTTTGAAAATAGAGGTAAACGCATATGCTGCACTGCAGCAGCTGCAACATCACCGCGGTAATTGGATTTGCGTCTGCGGACTCTGGTAATTTTACGCCAATTTACTTTATACCCTTTATTCCAGGCCTCTGTCTGTGTTTACTTGTGGGAAAAGAATTAAAGATTCTTCCCAATTCTCATGCGGCACTTTTGCCTCCCTTCTTTTTCCTGGTCATTGTTAAACAATATCTCGGCAAAAGCAAAATAATGAAAAGCAGGTGGACAGAAAGACACAAATTTCCACAGATTGAAACGAAACTTGGCATCTAAATCTTGTTCTAAAATTCATTCCAAGATCTATCACTGTCAATGTCAGCAACCAAGCAAGCATATCTACCTCAAACTAAGCATATTTCTGGATGATCGAAGCCGCGTCATTGCCATGACTCAGCCCACCGATTTGTGGGTCCAAAATTTCTTAATCATTTTCATTCTTTTTCTTATCAGAGGTTGATATTTTATTAATTTACAAATTAAAAAATATATCAAATCTTTAAAAATAAAAATAAATTAATTTTTTAATTTGTTTATAAGGACCTATTGATGAGGTATCAACTTCTAGTACATTGACAATATATAAAAACTATACACTATCAGTACAACATATATAAATTCTTCTTTTTATCAAATACTTTTACATATAACTATGAATAAATAATAAAATTAGAGCCAACAACTTCTTAGTCTAGTGGTTAAAGATGAGTTGTGGCATATTGTAAATCTTGAGTTCGAATTCAAGCATCTCTATCCCTACTTATTTAATATTTCTCTTGTAACAAAAAAATAATAAAATTAGAATCTAACCTTCTTCGTTTAATTATTGTTGTTAAGCAATTTTTTTTATTTCGGGGATATTCTTAATCCCTATTTTTTATTTGTTTAATTTATTAGAAAGTATATATATTATACATTTAGATTTTATCTAACTTTTAATTTTTAAAAGTCTGTCCAACATATTAATTATTATGTGAAGTGAAACAAATTGACAATTTTCTTAGAACAATAAAAAATTTTAATCAAAGAAAAATATTATAAATATTAGACTTTGAATTTCTGTAAAAAAAAAAAAGTAAAATGTAAAATTTATGAATTTTCAATATTTTAAAAATGAAGAAATAAACCGGAAATTAATACCGGAAGTCAGTCGGTTGACAGCTTTGCCTATCAACTGGATTGTATTTGAACAAGAAAACATATTTTCAAATTGTTTAGGCTGTGTTTTGCTGTATCTTTCTTTAATTAATTTGTCTGACAAGTTGCGATGAAGGGGGAGCTGAAATTACAAATCTGCACCAAACAAACAAGAGAAGAATCCGCGTCATCCAAGGTCACCGTCCACACCTACCGCCACCACCGTCGTATCTAAACAGTACAAGTACCCGGGGACGCGTTCACACCAGTACTTGTTTCTTTTTAATGGTTTTGATTATTGTACCGTGTTCCCGCTTTCGGTCTTCACAATTGCGATATTTTTTGCAAATATGTATTAGTCGACACTTTTTTTTTAATAAATTTAGATTCTAATTAATGAAGTTGAAATTTTAAAATTTAATTACACCTTTTATTTTTTCACTCAGGGTTTAGTTAAAATGGTGATGAAATACAATAATAGCTCTCAAAATTTTAAAATTTTATTCTATTTTAAAGGTCATATCTCTTTATTTAAAAAATATTAATTATTTCGTGTCAATAACTTTTTTATGAAATGATTAAAGAAAAAAAATGAAATGTTATCTTTCAATTTGATTTCAAACAATTTTAATTTATATTCTAATTGTAAAAAAGTTTATTTAATCGGAAGGAAATTCTGTCATTTAAATAATTAAAAAATTGTAATCTCAAATCGAAATTCATACATGCTACATGATGTTTAAGGCCTGTAGTTAAAATACATAATTGAGCTCAATGATTTAATAAAATGACGTATAAAGATAAGGCCGTTTATTGATGTTGATAGATTGCCACATTTTATAACGCATCCGCACCCACATTTGTAATGTCAATCTGAATCTCTTTGCGTTCACACTTGCTTCATCTTTTCACACCTTTCTTCTCACACTTTTCAACCCCCGAGAAGAAAAACAAAACCCCAATTTTTTAACATTTTCTTTCTAATTTCGGCTCTTAAATCTTACCCTTTTTTTTTCTTATTATATTGAAACTCTCATCTCTGCAAATTCAGAGAACGATTTTATCTTCTTCTTCTTCTTTTTCTTCATTCTTTTGTTCAAAATGAATAACGGTGACAAATACATGCGGCGACGAAAGGAGAGGTTTTCCGACCAGGATGGTAACGAGGACGACGATGATAGCTGTTCCAGTGATCATGAGACCAAGAAGAAAGATTTGAATGGTATTATCACTTCCTTGCTTTTGCTTGAAGAGCAAGAAAAGCGAGACCGTGAAGAGCAAAACGATGCATCCAACGAAGAGAGATCGATTTTGGAGTCAACCCACAAGAGAAAAACTCGAACCATGCTCGATTTTTACTCCAGTCTCCAAGATTACTACTCCGAAATCGACGAAACCGACCGTTTAAAGCGGAAGAAGTCCCGCGCCATGGCGGCCTCTGTCGCTGCCGCTTCTGTTAACCAAATTGACAACCAATCGTCCAACAACCATGGCAAACAATCCGGGTCGGGTCAGCCGAGGCGGTTATGGGTGAAGGACAGATCTAAGGCCTGGTGGGACGAGTGTAACCGACCCGATTACCCGGAAGAGGAATTCAAGAAGGCGTTTAGGATGAGCAAGTCAACGTTCGAGCTCATTTGCGAAGAGCTCAATTCCGCTATCGCCAAAGAAGACACCACGTTACGGAGCGCGATCCCCGTTAAGCAAAGAGTGGCGGTTTGCATTTGGCGGTTAGCCACGGGTGAACCGCTACGTCTCGTTTCGAAACGGTTCGGTTTAGGCATATCGACGTGTCATAAATTGGTCCTCGAAGTCTGTTCGGCAATACGCAGCGTTTTGATGCCGAAATATTTACAATGGCCGGACGAGGATTCGTTGCGGAAAATAAAAGAAGAGTTCGAGGGTGTTTCGGGGATACCAAACGTAGTCGGATCAATGTATACGACTCATATACCGATTATAGCACCGAAAATAAGCGTGGCGGCTTATTTCAACAAGAGACATACGGAACGGAACCAGAAAACGTCGTACTCGATAACGGTACAAGGTGTGGTCGATCCTAGGGGAGTGTTCACGGATGTCTGTATCGGGTGGCCAGGTTCGATGAACGATGATCAGGTGTTGGAAAAATCAGCTTTGAATCAAAGGGCAAATGGGGGATTATTGAAAGGAGTTTGGATTGTTGGGAGCTCGGGGTATCCATTAATGGATTGGGTTTTGGTCCCTTACACGCAGCAACACTTGACTTGGACACAGCATGCTTTCAATGAGAAGATAGGGGAGATTCAAAGGGTTGCTAAGGAAGCTTTTGGGAGATTGAAAGGCAGATGGTGCTGTTTGCAGAAAAGAACAGAAGTGAAGTTACAGGATTTGCCTATTGTACTAGGAGCATGTTGTGTTTTGCATAATATTTGTGAAATGAGGAATGAAGGACTTGACCCAGACTTGAAAATTGAGCTTGTCGATGATGAGATGGTCCCTGAAGTTGCTCTGAGATCGGCAAGTTCGATGAAAGCTAGAGATGCAATTGCTCATAACCTTTTGCATCATGGTCTTGCTGGCACTACTTTTCTGTAATTACAAAGCCCAAATCTGAAACCCACCATTTTCATTTGTTCTTTTTAAGGATTAGAAATTCATTTTTTGCAATGTAGTATAACATATTGTAGGGATTAATTGTAAATTTGTTTGAAGGGATTTGTCAAATTATGTATTTATCCCCTCCTGCAAATGGAATATTTGGAGTTGTAATTTGAGTTATAGTGTTACATTTACATGAAGTGATGAAGATACTTGTTACCTAGATTCTATACTCGTCAATTATGAAATAAAGAATTTGAATGAGATCAAACATCAAAACTATTCTTTTAATATTCAGTTTTAGACAGGGATAAATGGGAATTCTGTTCTTTTTTTTTTTTTAATTTTTTGTTAATTCTGGGGGTGATATTTGTGCGGTGGTTTACAGCTTTAAGAAGCTTTTATAAGTAAAATATTTCAAGGTTCAGCTGCTCATCTCTGATCGAATGCACATGAATCATTCAGAGAAAGTTAATATGAATTCAGGAGTCAGGACCAGCAGTTTTTCTGATGTTTTAGCAGTTTTATCTTTCTGCATTTTCTTCTCTGTGACATGTTGCTGTCTGCCTCTCTCTCTCTCTCTGAATGTCGGGTGATCTTTGAAATTGGTGGCAAGAGGGAGGGTGGTGTTTATGAAGCCGGCTGACATTCAACCGTGTCTGTGAGAAAGAGCCTGTTGATTTAAATCGATGTGAGGGACCTTTGGGCCCATTTCTTCTAGTTTTACTTTGGGGCTGTCCCATTCATTTATCTTTGCATGTATTTTCCATGTATCGGATTATTCGTGTAAGCTTAAAATTTTGTTTGATTCTTTGGATGGTTTAGCTAAAAATATTAAACTTATTATATGAATCTGGTCACATAAACAAGATTGGATAAAAACATCTGGTTGGGTCTTGATTTCACCAAAGCTTAGGTCCGATTCGATCCATCAATTAATTATATAACAATTATATTTTACATATACATACAGTATATTATTAATTGAAAAATAAACATCTGTATGGTTTATAAATTTTAAAAATTAAACCTGTAATGTGTTGTATGAATATAATATTCTTAATTTAATGCCATTTAAATGATAACTATTAAATTTTTATTTTAATTTATGAAATAAAGAATTGATATTGTTTTCGGTAGGCTTTATTTTTTTTTTATGTAAAAACCGTTTTAGATTAAAAAAAATCGAATCTATGTACCAAAAAAAAAGAATCGAATCTTAAAAATCCGATCAAATGGGATCTGCTTGAAGTTCAGTTTGCATAAACTCGAGTTAAATCTTATCCAATACATGACCAGATCAACTCAAATCCAGGTTACAATCAGAACATAATTCAAGCTACAACGCTGATTGTTCCAAGCAGATCGATTGCGCTTTGAACTGAAAAGGTTTTCCAATTATTCTTATATTAGCAAAACGATGAAGCTTCCAATATTATTGGCAGCTTTCTCTTGTATCTGCATATTATAATTATTAATTAACAAGAGCTTATCCCATTGCTTAGGTTGCCTGGCGGTTTAGTTTCTTAATTCGTACTGAACTTGATTATATGGTTATTTTAAATGCTCCATCGTTACATTCAAGGTCCTATCTTGACTCAAAGAAGAAATTTTGTGGCAAGTGATTTCTAGATGAACGAATTTCTAGACTGACATGTCATCTCCATGTTGAACAAGGCATCAAGATGATGAAAATGACTTAATAATCTTCAATGCAGAAAAATAAAAAGACTTAATAATTTTTAATACAGAAAAATGCTTTAATTAATGGTAAATATAAAAGAAGTTTCTGAAGAACTTGATAAACACTGACACCCAAATGCAAATAATTATTGAAGTACTAACTACAAGACAAATCAAAATGAGTTTAACTGGACGGGAACGGCAAGGTTCTGATTTCTATCACCTCATTTCTTGGTTTATCTAACAAAATAAATGAATGGTTTCTTGTGATGTAAATTCCAAATCTGAATAATATATTCAGGCTGAAGTTCATGGTTCTGGTGACTTCATCCCCAAGTCTGAAAACCATAGCAATGCTGCAGTCCTTGGCGACTTTCACGCCATAACATATTACCAGTCAAACATGTTATCTTTTGGGATCTGACTGACTTGGACACCTAAGGTTTAATGATCTGTCTTTTCCGGGACATTGTTCTACAATCAAAATAGTAGTACAAAAATTCTTTTCACATTTAAGCGTTGCTGGGGAGGAAAACAAAAAAAAGAAGTGAAGAAAAATATTTGTTAATTCAATTATTAAGCTACAAAATAAAAAAAATGGTTCTGAAATCTACCAATTGGATTAACAAATTTTTTATCCTCACTTTTTTCTACACTTTTTACCAAGCAAAGCCTTATTCTACCATTCTTAAGGGGATGATGCCTGCCAAGAAAATGAGATACAAGGAGCTTTAGCTGTCTGCACTGCAAATGAATTGTATGCAAATTACCCATAGTCAGAGGTACGGCCTTATCATGAGAAAATAAGAACTGACCTGATCTGAGAGGCACTTGTAACAATCGTTAAAATGATTGATACGTGCCCATAACAAAATGCTCCCAAGGTCACGGATGAGGTCACTGAGCGCATTTTGATCAATGTCAGAACTCAAACCTCTAATAATCACAATCAGATCGAAGACGGAAAGGAAAATGTGTGACTTGGATTCTCAATGCTGGAGAGTCAGGTTTCTTGTCATCAAATCTGTAACCTGCAGAAAAAGCCGACATCCCACCACCTATAAACAACTGGCTGCTACTGCTGCAATACTAATTCATAGTGCATATTCAGAGACTGAAAATTGATAAGCATGTACAGCTTCATCACATTTCATGCTCATTGTCAACTCAATATATGCCACACCTGATATTGTAAACAATGATGCCAGCAAGGAAAATGTTAAGTAATTAGACCAATAAACAAATTATAAATGCCCTGAATTTCCTCTAGTCATTTCTCAAAATTCTCTTTTCTTCTGTTCCACCATTATTCTTCTCTCTTTAAGTTCTATATTCGATTTTTTGTGCCTAGATTACCTTGTAGAGCGTGCATGGCAGTCATTGCTTGTTTTGAGTCATCGAACTCTACAAAGCAAAAAACCATGGCTCTATCTCCACTTTGTAATTGACTAAATTACCGAGACAACTACAGAATACAGAGAACATAAATAAAACTAAATTAATGTACGAATAGGATGGAAACATGTTAACATCATGGTATATTAAGCTATTTGTCCCTGACATTTCTCTGGAGGCACTGCATAGAATGCCTTGAGCAAAAAACAAATGAATAGTAACTTGTCTAAGCCAACCTGGTGTTATTCTAACAGACTAAAGCATGTCAAGAATCTCTAGCAATAACCTGAAGCTAAATAGAGAGAAGAGATCAACTAGTAAACATACAAGTCTCTAGGGATGTTGTTGAGAAATACATTCATACACAAAAGTAGCCTACTTCTCTTCTTGCACAGTGTGTTAGAAGATCATCGACAAACAGAATGTTTGATTCGCCAGCGGCAAGTGGGGGACCATCACCGTTTCTCTTGAAGGCAGGCTTTTCATCAACAGCATCAGGAATACCAGGCCTCATGCCTAGTGGACCATCCAGTCTTTGGCCAACTGAGTTTGGATCTTCTAGAGGAGATAGGTAACCCTCTTTGCTAGCTCCAGCTGATACAGCACCAAGGCTGGGTTCAGGGTGAACTCCAGCACTTGGACTAATGCCTACAGGAGCACCCTGTCTTTGGCCAACTAAATTTGAACTTCTACTTCTACAGCAGATGAGTAACCCCTTGCAGTAGCTATGGCTGATAGACCACTAAGATTGGATACAATAAACTCTGGAATATGAAATATCATCAGCGCCAGTGCCTTATATCCCAGGCAGCAATTGATTTACCTGCATGAAAAGGCCAATTAAAGGAAGGGACATTCTCTCTCTTTCTTTATTTATTTTTTTGAAGAAGGACACTCTCAGTTATACGATCCCAAAGTAATTTAAGAAAATAATATAATACTAGAAATGCCTTGCATCACTCTTTTGAACATCTGAAGGAGCAACCTCCATATCAGCATGAAGAGATGCCGATGAGGGTGCTTCAAATGACAAGTCGCCAGGAAAGCTAGGCCTTAAAATACTAACTGTTGCAATGAGAATCAACAATCAATGAAACGCTGTAAACTTATTAAGATCAACTTAAAGCCAGGACGTGGAAAGCATGAAAAACAATCAGAATATTCACCAAAACGATTAAAAAATTCCAAACTGGATTATCAAAAAAAAAAAAATCTAAACTGCAGAAAATTTGCTTCATCTACATTATTTTCCAGCATTAAGGTATGCCATTATGAACACCTTGGTGCAGGGCACCTGACAATCAAGAAAAAAATTCCCCCCTCGACAACCTATAGTCTATAATGTTGAAATTACATTATTGATTAAATTCAATGGGTAGAAAAAACAGGGAAAAGCTATCAAACATTGTTGAATAAGGGGAATGCAAAGTACTCATGCCTAACAGAAATTTATAGGAAATGCAGTTCATTCAAAGATATCACCCTTATGATTTTACACGCGACACCTCAACAAGCCAAGATCATGTGAAACCTTGGAATCAGCCATTGCCAATACTAATCCTGTTTAAATAGAAAAACAAAAACCCAGTAGCTATATTATAGAGTAAAAGAGCACCCTCCTTAAATATCCAAGAATGGTCTATGCTAATCAACTCCAACGTAGTTCAATTCAAATGATATCATATAGCCACATTCATTACGAGAGAAACTAAGATAAATACAAAGTATAAAGAAGAGTGAAAATTTGCATACAATGACCCGAAAGGCAAAATTTTTAGAAGCAAACAAGTGAAATTCTGGTAAGCTAAAAGAATAAAAAAATCATGGGTAAATAAAGACAAGAGTAAGCAGATGTATCTGCTAACGCAGTAGCAGGTAACTGTAATAAGGATCCCCCATAGGTTTATGCAATTCTCTGTCCTTCTTTAACTTGAAACCTGAAAACTCAAACCCCTCTGCTTCTTGGTTATTGATACTTTCGATTCTGGTGATTAGGAAGGGAAGGAACCAGAAAGAAATAAAATAAAATTTGGGCTCTGTTTGGCTCAGGCCTAAAAGGTTCTAGGTTCTGTTTGATAAGGCAAAATAACCCAATATAGAAACTCTACCTTTTAGTTTAGCTCAGAAGGTCTAAACTAGGGATTGGGCTTTGTATGATTAGTCCAAATTGTCTGGTATATCATATATGGTCACCTTTTTCTCTTAAAACTTTGAAACTTGAGCTTCAATTCACACATTTTTTTAGCATCTATTTGGATAGACAACACATTCATCCCAAGGCGGAAATTTAGCATTATTTTGAGAGACAATGGAAGTGTTAATTTAGATGACATGCACATTTTGGACTAACCAAATAAAGGAAAATGGGAAGATTAAGGATAAATTAAAAATTAAAAAAAATGTAAATCACTATCACTCCATCTGAATTAAATGTGCAACCATTGTGCTTTTTTTCTCAAAACTTCGATAACACCAATGGAACAGCTGTCTTTTTGAGAGCTGCAGCTAAACTGCCTGTCCTGAATGGTGTCAAACATGAAAGGAAGACAACATACCCTTTTTCAGTCATTCTTTACTTCTAATGTCTCCTTATAATTTACAAATGTACATTTCAATGTTTTTTTTAACTACAAATATTTTTATCTAGTTTACAATTTAAAATTAATGTTATTCCGTTAAAAAATGATAAACGGTAAATCTTCTTCAACAATAATAACTTTAAAATTTAAAACATATTCAAATATGTGAAAATAAAATCTTAAACCTATTTATTTTCAGCCAGGTGAGAGTATTTCAATGTTATTATATAGAAATACAAAAGTGACCCGCCATTCACCAATGGGATATGATCACATGAAGAAGTACTGTCAGTTGCCAATAATACATGCCCACGTTAGCTCTAGCCTAGGGGTACAACTGTGGACCAGGTGAACTGGTTTGTACAGTATCGTTTAGTCTCAGAAAAATTCTAAACACACCCTATTTTTTAACAAAATTACATAAATAACCTTCTTAATATTTTTTTAATTTTTTTCTGAAATCTTTTGTCTCCCGGAAGTGGATTTCCGAGAGCATAACAAGTTCCGCGGAAGTTCACTTCCGGGAGCATCATAAAGCTCCCGGGTGTGAGCTTCCGTGAGCATAATAAAACTCTCGAAAATTCACTCCCATAAGCTTTTTTTTTCTCCCCCATGGCTGTCCAAGCAGCTTGCTGCGGGAGCTTTTTTTTTTCTCCCCCATTTTTGTTGGCTGCCCAGGCAACTTGCTGCGGCAGCATGCCTGGCAGCATTCATGTGCTGCCCAGGCAGCATACAACTGCTGCCTGGGCAACACTTGCTCGCTGCCAAGCAGCAACTCCGGTGAGCTTTGGCTCACCGGAAATAAAAAATGCCATGGAAGAAGCAAAAGGTATGAGGAGTCAAATTTTTTTAGATAGAGTGTGTCTAATAATTTTTGGGGTGTGAATAGAATTTCTCTTAGTCTAATTATGCACAACTCACCAAGCATGAGATATACAGCTTACTTAAAAGAGTTATGGCAGAGGGTGGCCGGTTCCACAGCTAGATTTTCTTACGAAAATTCTTTATTTCCAAGACAACTATACCTACAGCATAGCAACAGGTAAATCTTTCTTCCTCACATGTTCAAAAAGTGTCTCTAACCTAGAACCCTAAGTTGTTTTTGTCATCCTTTCATTAGATCATGATCAATAAGAAAAAGAAGAAAAAAAATTAAGCATGATTACTGAACAGTATTCGATTGATTGAAAATTAGGGCAACATCTTTGTATATTATAATTTCATGAAAAATAATCTTATCTAATATATATATATATATATATATATATAAAAGTTAAAGTATTTGACTACAAGTAAAACATTTTATGTGGATGGTTTAAAAAATTGACACATGTAATATTCTAAAATAAAAAAAATTATATTTTTTTCATTTTTTATATATAGGAATATATATACATTAAAATTTTAAAATAAATTAATTATCTTTTTAAATCAATTATCTATTTCAATTTCTAAACGATAAACATATATATTTTATATATTTTAAAAATTAAAGAATAATCCCATATTATTTATAAATTTATTTACTTATCTTTTATCAATATACATGTACTGATGTTATATATATTATTTATAGAAATAATTAATTTTGCTATAATTTTTTTATATAGATACACTTTTTTAAAGAAAAAGACAAACGTATTTTATATGAACACATGACATGTATGGTAAAATGAATATTTTTCATCTTTAACGTATAAAATGTCCACCAAAAATTACTTAATCATTAATCAATGTTATACTTCTAATTTCAATAAGATTCAATTTTTTATAATAATCTTATATCTTATATAAAAAAAAATAAAAGCCAAAACTATTAGCTAAAAATAAAATATCCTAGGAAAATACCTTAACTTTTTTTATACTTAAAATAATAAATTGAATATCTTTCAAAAAAATAATAAATTGATTTTAATTTTTATATAATAATCTTATTCAATTAATTGTTTAATTTTAAAATATTAGAAATTTAAAAAAAAATAGATTTCAACTATATTATCTTAATTTAAATCAAATAAAATTTATCTCAAACTTTAAATTTTTTATAACTTATTATGTTATTTTTAAATTAAAAAATATCCGTATATTTTGATCAGAATTATCTTAAAATTTTAAATTTTTTATCAAAAACAGTAAAATTGGATATTTAAATTTATATATTTAGTATTAAATTAAGCTTCCATATCTTTTTTTCAATTTTCATTTATTCCTTTTTCAGAATTATTGTTCAATCATTTTATTTGGAAAAAAAAGTTCATATGGATTATTTATTCTTTTGAAACGTGTGTGATCTTAAATATTGTATTTAATTATTTTGAGTTGATTTGAATTTTAAAAAACTTAAATTATTTTTAGTTTTATTTCTATTAATATTTTTACTTTACTCACCTTTTATGTTTGACACTATTATAAATAATTTTTTTTGAAAACTCTAAAAATAGAGTTTTTCAAGACTAATTAATTTTATACGATTAATTTGGAGTCATTTAAATTCAAATTTTAAAAATAAATCAGTTTCAAATATGTAATATTAACCAATAATCTATTAATGATTAATATAGTAAGAATTGTTTTCATTAAAATTGTAGTTATTTAATTCATTTATTAAATATTTAAGATTTATGATATTTAATTTTTCTATAATTTTTTAATTGTTATTTTATTTTGAACTACTTTTTAATTTGTGTATTTTATATATGCATCAAGTTTTTAATACATTATTCAACATGTATTTCAAAATAATTTTTTTATAATTCTATTCTTTAAAAAATTATTATATATTAAAATAATCACCATGCATCGCACAGGTTTAAATTTAGTATATATAAAAGCCAAAGCAGTTGATCCAAAGTAAAACATTCTATGTGAATAACACAAAATTTTGACACATGTAATAACTTAAAATAAAAAATATAATATATTTTTTATATTTTCTAAAAGATAAAAATCTATATACATTAAAAATACAAAACAAATAAATTATTTCTTTAAATCAAGTATATATTTCAATTTCTACAAGACAAACATCTCTCTCTCTCTCTCTCTCTCTCTCTTCTCTTCTCTTATATATATATATATATATATATTAAAATTAAAGAAAATATATATATTTATCACTTTTTCAATTGTTTTCACATATCAATATAAACATATTTATAGAAATAATTAATTTGATATAAATTTTTTATTTAGATGCACTTTTTTAAAGAAAAAACATATGTATTTCATATGAACACTAAGCACTAGGCATGCAGGGTAAGATAAATTTTCTTTTTATCGTTAAAGTATGAAATGCCCACTATGCGTCACCTGATCATTAATCAAAGGTTAAACTTTTATCTTATTTAAATATATAAAAGTTTACGTACATAGCTTTTAACTTTTTTATACTTAAAATAATGGATTAATTTTAATTTTCTATAAAATAATTCTATTAAATTAGTTATTTAATTTTAAAATATTTAAAATTTTTTAAAAAATAAATTTCAACCGTTTTAGCTACATATAAATCAAATAAAATTTATCTTAGGATTTGATTTTTCTTTTATCACTTATTATTTTATTTTTAAATTAAAAATATATGTATACTTTAATAGGAATTATCCTAAAATTTTAAATCTTCTATCAAAAAATTAAAACTGGGCATTTAAATATATATATTAACATGAATTAAATTTCATGTCTTAATTTTTTCAATCTTCATTTTCTTTCTTTTTTAGATATATTTGTTCAATCACTTTGTTTATTTATTTGTTCAATCATTTTTTTGGTAATAAAAAAAAGAAAATATTTATATGCGTTTAATTATTTTGAATTGATTAAAATTTCAAAAAACTGAAATAATAAATTATTTTTTATTTGTATTTACATTTTTTTCTTTAGTTACTTTTTATATCTGGAATTATTATAAATAAATTTTTTTTTCAAGATTCTAGAAAGTAGAGCTTTCAACTCTAATTAATTAAAATAAGATTAATTTATAATCATTTAAATTCAAATTTGAAAATTAAATCAGTTTCAAATATAAAATATTAACCAATAATCTATTAATAATTAATGTAGTAAGAATTGCTTTAATTAATACTGTAGCTAATTAATTAATTAATTTAATATTTAATACTTATTATATTTAATTTTTCTAATTAATATTAAATATTAATTAGTATTTGATTTTCTAATTAGTATTTGATTTCAAATTATTTTTTTAATTTCTTTGTTTTGTATATCCGTCAAGTGTTTTTTAACATATCAAAAAAAAATTTATATAATTTTATTCTACTTTTTAAAAAATTATTATAAAATGAAATCGTCACCGTGCATCGCATGGGTTTAAATATAGTTTTGACTTAATTCTTATGAAAATAAGAGAAAATCCAAACTCACAAGTTAAAAATGTCGTTATTGAATTTATTTTTGATATTTTATTGGTGCATAAATTTTATATACTGTTAATAAGTAAATTATCTACACTATCAGTAAATCATAATATTTTACCCCATCAATTCTTAAGTTTTAAAATAAAAAATTTAAAAATAAATATTTTTAAATTTACTAATTAATTCAATATTGTGGTATGATTCAATATTGTGGTATGATTAAAAATATATATATATATATTTATATATAGTTTATACACTAATGGCATGTCAATTCTAAAATCATAATATAGAGATGCTTGTGAGCCAAATCGAGCCAAGTCTGGGCCAAGCCAGATCGGTTGCGACCCACAAGTTATAAAAACCTGTTTGAACTGGTTAAAACCAAGTCGAGCCAGGCCAGTTCTGTCACAACTCGAAGGCTGCGACTTTCGTTTAATATTTACTTTTCTTAGTCTACAAATTTATGGACTAAATTTTTCTTTTTCATTTAAGGTTTGTATTCGATGTCAGTGTAGTTACTATACTATCTAGGTGACCTATAGTGTGAGGCCCGCTTCCCGGACTACCTCACGCATCCGTATTGTCCGCTTTGGATTCTAGAGGTGGCCCCCGTCAGTTCGGCTGACGTGGCACTTAGGTCCTCACGGATTTCTTTCGCGTCCGTCGCTACCCGAACCCCTTACTTCCCGTAAGTGTCGAGTAACGACTAACCATTGGACTAGGTCCAATGGTTAGTCGTTACTCGACACTTACGGGAAGTAAGGGGTTCGGGTAGCGGCGGACGCGAAAGAAATCCGTGAGGACCTAAGTGCCACGTCAGCCGAACTGACGGGAGCCACCTCTAGAATCCAAAGCGGACAATACGGATGCGTGAGGTAGTCCGGGAAGCGGGCCTCACAATAAACCGCGCGTTTTATTGTGAGGCCCGTATCCTAGTGGCCCATACCTCATTCATCCGTATTGTCCGCTTTGGGAGTATCATGTGGGGCCCCCTCACGGATTTCTTTGGCGTCCGTCGTTACTCGAACCCTTGACATCCAAGCGATTCAAGTAACGACTAACCATTGGACTTCTAGAGGTGGCCCCCGTCAGTTCGGCTGACATGGCACTTAGGTCCTCACGGATTTCTTTCGCGTCCGCCGCTACTCGAACCCCTTACTTCCCGTAAGTGTCGAGTAACGACTAACCATTGGAGGTCCAATGGTTAGTCGTTACTCGACACTTACGGGAAGTAAAGGGTTCGAGTAGCGGCGGACGCAAAAGAAATCCGTGAGGACCTAAGTGCCACGTCAGCCGAACTGACGGGGGCCACCTCTAGAATCCAAAGCGGACAATACGGTTGAGTGAGGTAGTCTGGGAAGCGGGCCTCACAATAAAACGCGCGTTTTTTTGTGACGACCAGTATCTCGTGGGGCCGATCGCACTCAACCGTATTGTCCGCTCTGGATTCTAGAGGTGGCCCCCGTCAGTTCCGCTGACGTGGCACTTAGGTCCTCACGGATTTCTTTCGCGTCCGTCGCTACTTGAACCCTTGAGATCCAAGCGATTCGAGTAACGACTAACCATTGGACCTAGGTCCAATGGTTAGTCGTTACTCGAATCGCTTGGATCTCAAGGGTTCGAGTAGCGGCGGACGCGAAAGAAATCCGTGAGGACCTAAGTGCCACGTCAGCGGAACTGACGGGGGCCACCTCTAGAATCCAGAGCGGACAATACGGTTGAGTGCGACCGGCCCCACGAGATACTGGTCATCACATATAGTCATTTCATTTAAATATTAAACTAACAAAGAAACGGTTCTTAGTTACATCCCGACTTGTTAAACAGAATATGTACTGTGCATCAATTTAAGTCTTACATGTAAACAAATATTTTATAAGGAACATATACCTCAGAAGACTAGTACCAAGTCCATACACCGTCTCCGATGCCCACTTAGCAGCTCACATGGCAGATGTTAACTTCAATAGTCTGAAAGAGATGAAATTTAGTGGGGTGAGCAAAACCACGGCTCAGTAAGATACTAATATAAATACAAGAGTAGGATTATACTGTCTTAACCGCAATGCTTAAAACTTGCAAGGATGCAATTACAGTTAATCCTTTCTCGTCGATAACATCTCATTATCACTTCTCATATACACTTTTCATTTCATAATCATACTTCTGTATTCTATCATCTCATATCAATTCTCATATTCACTTTTCATTTCATAATCATACTTCTGTATTCTATCATCCCTTATCAATTCTCATATTGTGGATCATGATCACGGTGGTACGAAGTCATAATTCTCTTCGTGTATTTCTATATTCATGTTTCATATCATATCATGACATCATATAGATGAATTATCGTTACCACCGAGTCATGATACTCCTCATATATTCTTCATGTTTAATTGAGATATCCTATCGAGTCACTTTACATTTAACAATCATATTCCCGTATTACATCAATTCATATTACTTATCGTATGAGAATTTATGATCACGATAGAGTAAGATCAGAATTCTCTTCATATCAATCTTATGTTCATATATCATATCATATCATGTCATTGTATAGATGAAACATCATTAACGTCGAGTCATGACATTCCTCATGGAATTCTCATGTACTAAGCATATTATCATGTCAGGGTTTAATATGCAATTTATGTAACTTTACTGTACAAACCGCTATTATTATACTCTAGACAGCATATCATGCCATGTTCGACACAA
Source organism: Heritiera littoralis (assembly GCA_031772115.1). Lineage (NCBI taxonomy): Eukaryota > Viridiplantae > Streptophyta > Magnoliopsida > Malvales > Malvaceae > Heritiera > Heritiera littoralis. The sequence goes on along the minus strand of JAPDPK010000006.1, from coordinate 8,459,020 downwards.
AATCATATATAAATCATATAGGTGTCGAAATCATATCTCATGGACTTTTAAAAACATGTTTAAAACATGTAATGTTTCAAAATATATTTCATTTTCAAACATGTCTTGTATATTGCATAAATCATGTCAAGTCTAGAGTTCATATCAATAAAATTATACTCTAGACCTCATATCATATCGGTTAGAGACTAAGCTAGATCTCTATCATCTCTATCAATAAAGACTTCAATCACTGTAGCTAGTAGTGAAAATCATGTCATCGTCCCTTGGAAACCAACTAGGGCGCTATCTATGGCCATAAACCTCATCTCTCTTAGCCCCACTGATCAGGCGTGACTGAGACCTGTCCACGACTATTGTCGGACAAGCATATCTGCCTAATGAGCAAAGCTCCAATTAGGCGATTTCCACTATGCTTTATTGAATTTAATTCTTTTAGGGTGCCTACAGTCTCATAAAATATTTAAATCTTTATCTTTTCTTGTCAAAGATCATGTAAAGCATATGGTATCATCCTTTAAGAAGTTTATATATATAAAATATATATATATATATATCTACCATATACTTTCCTTTCAAAACTAATCAATACTTTATAGTATTCATATAAACATTATTAAAATGTTTCAAGTTATAACAAAGCATGCTTAAATGCGATGCAAATTTAAATCATGAGTTCAAACAATTAACTATCATTTTTCATAAAATACGTCATTTAATTATATCGTTTCTATAATCTAAATTCCTCATTTTCATCCTTTTGATTTCGATCGGATCATATCTGATATTCACTGTGGTTCCTCGATATGCAATATTCCTTCTTAATAGTTATCGACTATATAATCATTTGTACATTTTATCATCGATATTAGGACTACCACCGTCAGTATGAGTCCTATTAGTATCTATGAATATCTAGATATCATATTTCTCTATAGTCATCAAGATACTGAAATTATGCAAATTTTCGATATCATCATTCAAGATCTATTCCAGAGTCGACATCGAGGATAATAAACCACAAGATCAGTAGTCACATATCCAATCCATCTATGGTTTAAATCTATTGACATTCGTTCATAATCCCGACTTGAGGTTCAATTTCATTTACTCTCACAAAACCAAATCACAGTCCTCAAATCAATTTTCATATGTCTTGCATAATTTAATATTGACTTATGCAAATTGTCGATCTTAACATTTAAGGCCTATTCCAAGGTTATAACCGAAACCATATATTCACATATTTATCACTCATTTATTTAAATCTATAAATGATCGGACTGTGTAGTAATTCAACCTCAATTTCAATGAGATTATGTATGCACGAGTCATACTTTCATTATAATTCAACATCATCACTATCCATTGTATACCACAATATTGATACTAAGACCCCTACCACAATTGTAGGTCCGCTTATTATCTCACATATATTCGATAATGCGATGTAATATAATATAACCATCTCAACATTGACCTCTTGCAATGTCCGTATTATCACATTTGAAACTACTCCAAAAATCAAGAAATCGAGATCAATTTGTTCTAAAATCATCACTCTGTCGATAATTCCACAATTCAATTGTTAAATCATCTAAATTACAACTTCGATATTCTCTTCCGAGCTATATCATATAATCATCATTAATTTTATCAATAATTCGACTAATCGATATTCAACCTCAATTTCAACTTGATAATCAATTCGTGATATTGAGATAAATCCATTTATCGATTCTATAATGCTTACACCATATAACTCATCACATTATCATGTTCAACCATTTGCCTTCGCAACTATTCCAAACATCAAGTTTTTTGGCAACATGATAAAGTCTTTACAAAACTTATCTTTCGATAATTCTTTCCAAAATTCCATTTACACGAGAAAATGTGAGGCCCGTATCCTAGTGGCCCATATCTCACTCATCCGTATTGTCTGCTTTGGAATCTAGAGGTGGCCTCCGTCAGTTCCGCTGACGTGGCACTTAGGTCCTCACGGATTTCTTTCGTGTCTGCCACTACTCGAACCCCTTACCACTTGTAAGTGTCGAGTAACGACTAACCATTGGACCTAATGTGAAGACCGAGAATTTTCTAAATAAATATAAGGTATTCGGAAAATTTAATTTGGACAAATTGAAATCCAAATTAAATAAGAAATAAAAAAAAGGAAAAAAATTAAATTGCAAATAAGAAATGAAGGAGGAAATTTAATTTGGATAAACGGAAATCCAAATTAAATAAGAAAATGGAGAAAATAATTTTGGATATTTAGAAATCCAAAACATAATAAGAAATAAAAATATTTTGATTAATTTATATAATGATATTATATAAATATACCTTGGATAAATATAAATATTTTTTTGTGTTAAAAGTGTAAAAAGTATATATATAAATAAATATTTTGATACAAAATATGTATTTAAATACATATTATGAATAGTGTATATATATAATTATGGTGTATAATAATTATATATATTATAGTTATTATTATATATAATAATAAATATATAATTAAAAAAACAAGAAACAGAAGTGAAAATCAGGGAACCCGCTTCCTACACTTTCTGTTAACTAAAACAGAAGAGAAGCAAATAGAGAAACAATGGAGAGCCGGCCGGCGCGGGGAGGAGGAAGTGGCAGCGACGCCGCTGGCGAGTCGAGGAGAGGCATCCGACGTCGACGTCAACGGCGGGAAAAAAAAAGAAGAAAACAGAAGTGAAGCGGAATAGAGAGAAGCGGTGAAACCGAAGAGAAAAAGAAAAGGGGAAAAACGGCGGTGCCGGTTGATCCAGGCACCGCCATCGCAACCTCGACGTCGACAAGAGTGAAGGGAAGGTAAGAGAAGCCACCGACAGCGAAGGAAACGGCAGAGGAAGGAAGAAACAGAGGAGAAAGGAGCCGAAACCCACGTCGCCAGATCCGGCACCGTCGCCGGTGATGGGGCGAAACCGAGGCCAGATCCGGCTTCGTGGCAACCTCTACAAGCTGTGGAGTGGCTGAACCGCCGGAATGGGTGGCCGCCGGTGATCGAACCGGCCAGCAAAAGTTGAACTGGCCAAGCCAAGCTCTGAACCGGCCCGAACCAACCTGACCCAGTTCAGAAAAGAAAAGAAAAAGAAAGAAAGGAAAAAGAAGAAAAGAAAAGAAAAGAAAAAGAGAAATAAGGAGAAAAAAAAAGAAAAGAAAAAGAAGAAAAGAAAAGAAAAAGAAAAAGAAAAAAAAAAAAGGAAAAGGAAGAAGAAGAAGAAAGAAAAGGTAAGGAAAATTGAAGAAAAATAAATTATTGATGTTATTGAATAATTTATGGTTATATTGATGTAGTGCATTGATATTGAAATTGTAGCAAAACGGAAATGAGACGAATGGTGGAGTTCGGCAAGGCTCGAAAATCGAAAAGTGCGCTAAGCTTTGGCGAATAAGTAAGATACTTTTATAAAGCTTTAGTAGCATTATATTTTATGTGGGATTTATGATTTTCATATGATGCATCAATGGAATGATTTTTTTTATGGAATTGCAATTTTTAATATAATGCATTGATTAAATTGATGTTAAAAATGCTAAGAGGACCCACAACTGATGGTGGGGGTCTTAGTAGAGATATAGGAATTTGTGAGAATCAACGGCTGTGGATAAATTGTGTTTTTCTTGCAGGAGATTTAGTGAAAATTAAGTCGTTATGCTGCCGAAATTCCTAGGAAAACATTGAGGAAAAAGATTTAAGTTTCTCAAGTAAATGGAATTTTGGAAATAATGATTTAAAAATAAACATTGAAAGGACTTTATGGTATTACCGTGAAAGTTTGATATTGAAATCGATGAGAAGATAGATCGTTGATCACGGATAAAAGTGACGATGATGATATTATACAACTTAAAAGAGAAAAAAATTGAAGTTGTGATTTAGATGGTCGAATGATAGAATTACGGAATTATCAATCGAGTGAAATCATAGAATTGATAGAGTCAAACAAATGGACCGTCTTAGCGGTATGATTGAGATAATGATAATACGAAAGTAGATTGTGGTATCTTATGGACATTTGATAGAACATACGTTTACATAAAAATGTACTTGTACATATCGATGTTAAATAGATGTGAACTGAGATTTTTGCAATAATATGGATAGTCGCAAGGCGACTTAAATGATTGAAACACTATTCATAGTGGAAATTGGCAAATTCTTTTAAGCTGGTAAATTGCCAATCAAAAATTGAATTGAAGATGTTTTATAGATAATTCTAACATGATATTACATTCTACAGGCCATAAGAAAAGTGAATTGAGGATTGTGATCTGATTTTACGATAGTGAATGAAATTGAACCGCAAGTCGAGAATTTTGAATATGTACCTATAGGTCAAACCATAAATGGATTTGATAAGCGATTATTGATCTTGTGGTTCTATAATCCTCGATGTCGACTCTAGAATAGATATCGAATGAGGATATTAGTATTGCATAATTTCAGTATTTTGATGGCTATATAGTGACATGATATTTAAATATTTATGAATACTAAGAGGATTCATGTAAGTGATGTGGTCTTTGTATTAATAGTGAAAGGTAGAAATGATTGTTATAGTTTATAGCTATCGAAAAAGGATATCGAATACTGAATGAGTTGAATACCAAATGATCTGATTATTGAATAATTAGAATACTGAATAATTTGAAAACTGAATGAAATGAATATTGAATTGATTTGAACACTGATTTACTGATGTGTCAGAAGGATAGTTTGAAATCGAAAGGTTGATGGTGATAAAGTTAAATGAATTGTTTCACCGTATTAGATGAAGATATTACTTATATTGACATTTGAAACTTTACCAAAATTTACATACGGAAATGATTTCATAGCATTGCTTTAAGCATAATTTGCTACAGTTTTCAGATGTTATAATAGCATTTATATAAATGCTATAAAGTATAGATTAGCTTTAAAAAGAAAGTATATGGTATATAGGTACTTTCATATACGAAACCTCTTAAGAAACTTCACCATATGCTTTACATGATTTTAAAAAGAAAAGCTAAAGATTTAAATGTTTTATGAGACTGTAGGCACTCTAAAAGAATTAAACTCGATAAAGCATAGTGGAAACCGCCTAATTGGAGCTTTGCTCATTAGGCAGAAAGATGCTTGTCCGACAATAGTCGTGGACAGGTCTCAGTCACGCCTGATCAGTGGGGCTGAGAGAGATGAGGTCTATGGCCATAGATAGCGCCCTAGTTGGTTTCCAGGGGACGATGACATGATTTTCACTGCTAGCTACAGTGATTTAAGTCTTTATTGATAGAGATGATAGGGATCTAGCTTAGTCTCTAACCGATATGATATGAAGTCTAGAGTATGATTTTATTGATATGAACTCTAGACTTGACATGATTTATACTGTACATGAAACAAGTTTGAAATGAAATATGTTTTGAAACAGTATATGTTTTAAACATGTTTTAAAAGTCCATGAGATATGATTTCGACACTTATATGATTTATATGTGATTTTGTGTCGAACATGGCATGATATGCGGTCTAGAGTATAGTTTGATTTGATATGAACTCTAGACCTGATATGATTAACAGTATATGTTTTAAAAGTACATGATAAATTATTTCGACACTTATATGATTTATATACGGTTTTGTGTCGAATTTAAAATGATATATGGTCTAGAGTATAGATTAATTTGATATGAACTCTAGACCTGATATGACTTATAGTATATGAAAAAATGTTTTAAAACCGCACATGTTTTAGACATGCTCTAAAAACAAATACATGAATTGAAATTGAATATGTTTTTATCATGCCGTAAAGGTAGACTTGAATGAATTGAAAATTCATACGTGGAGCATGTTCTAAAGTACATATGATACGATTAGAAATGATAGCGATTTATACAATAAAGTTACATAAATTGCATATTAAACCCTGACATGATAATATGCTTCGTACATGAGAGTTTCATGAGGAATGTCATGACTCGACATTAATGATATTTCATCTAAACGATGACATGATATGATACATGAACATAAGATTGATATGAAGAGAATTGTGAACTTACACTATTATGATCATGATTTCTCTATATGGAAAGTGATATGAGATGATAGATTACAGGAGTACGATTATAAACATAAAGTGAAGCTTCAATTGGACATGATGTACTCCGAGATAGAGGAAAATATAGACTAATAGTATATGACATTCAATTTGGATACGACAGATTTTCGTGCGATGCACTATAGTGTAAGGACGAGAAGACTGAAAAAGTGATTATGATGATTTATTTAAAAGTATAAGTGATAGACAAATGACAAGAAATGAGATAATGATATGTTATCGATGAGAAAGGATTAACTGTAATTGCAAACTTGCAAGTTTTAAGCATTGCAGTTTAAAACAGTGTAATCCTACTCTTGTATTTATATTAGTATCTTACTGAGCCGTGGTTTTGCTCACCCCACTAAATTTCATCTCTTTCAGACTATTGAAGTTAACATCTACCATGTGAGCTGCTAAGTAGGCATCGGAGACGGTGTATGGACTTGGTACTAGTCTTCTGAGGTATATGTTCCTTATAAAATACTTGTTTATATGTAAGACTTAAATTGATGCACAGTACATATTCTGTTTAACAAGTCAGGATGTAACTAAGAACCGTTTCCGTATTAGTTTAATATTTATATAAAATGATTATAGGTCACCTAGATAATATAGTAACTACACTGACACCGAATACAAACCTTAAAATGAAAAAGAAAAATTTAGTCCACAAATTTGTAGATTAAGAAAAGTATAAGAATCAAGTGAAGGTCGCGGTCTTCGGGTCGTGACAGATTTAATGGTATCAGAGCACGGTTTGTCTAGTACGTGTCGGTGTAGTTGAGACAGTGATAGTGTTGTGTAGTGTCTACATGTAAACTTGTTGATTTTCAATCTATATCAGGATTAGTCAGCTATTGGTATGGGTGATACCAGTCGACGACCTATTGAAACAGGCTGGGCTTTGACATAAAGATGCCAATCGATGACCTATTAAAACGGATTGGAAACCGTTAATGAATGGTATCGATATGGTTTAGAAGAATTGTGTATCACCTTAAAGGAATAGGATATGAATGATCGAGAATGATTGATTGTGGCAGTTTATATGGAAGATAATAGAATGATTGTATAGAATATGATCGATACGTGAATTGAAAAGGATTGAAAGAAATAAAGAAATAGCCAATGAAAAATGATCGAACCCAAACATATGGTTCGATTGAAAGTACAATCCCACTTTAATTATGAAGACTATTGGAAATTGAAGATATGATTTCGAGTTATAAGGGAACACGAATATGAAGCAGTTTTCGAATTTAAGACTGAAAGTGATTTCACTTTGGTTATCACATCGAGATGTAATAAGAATACCGCATGAAAAGAGATATAGAGAGAAAATGATTGATAAATGTTGCATTATGGTAAGAGATGATTAACAGTAAAGTTTGAAATGAGGTGCGGCCTTGATTTATCAATGTGACAATGAGTGTTGTGAGATAATACGAAACCCAAAAGAAATATGATATCATGGAAGTGATTATAGACTGATTGATTAAATTGAATCACTTTTCCATTATCAAACTTCTAGATTTCTCTAATGCCTTTGTCGAAATATAAATATGAAACGGAGAGAATGTATGTGAAGTTCCAGTGAGCATTACATGTGATGGAATCTTGAATTGCCATATGTTTATGGAAAATAGTAAAAGGCTTTGGGATTTCAAATTTATTGACGGCATCGCTCCATACTGATATGAAAACTCGAGCGTAATGTGGAAAACGCTCGAAGATATGTTGAGAGGGCGGATGCACGAGATTTAAAGGCTACTGGGACAATTACATACTACTGATTGAATCGATAAACGATAGTTACCAAATTATATCGACTTGGCACCAAATGAGAGAAATGGATAATAAATAGTGTAAAACAGCTAATATGTGAAAAGAGATGAAAGGGATAACTCCCGAAATGATAAGAAAATTTTAGGGAGTATGGATATATGGTGAAAAATGATATGTAATGGTTTAAAAAGGTGATTTCGATGTTGAAAGCATACTGGTAGTAATACTTAAAAGATGATTGAGAGGACAAGAATTATAAGCATACGAAACGGTACCATCTTTTATTAAGTGCAATTCGGAGGACCGAATTTCTTAAGGTGGGGAGAATGTGAAGACTGAGAATTTTTAAATAAATATAAGTTATTCGGAAAATTTAATTTGGACAAAATGAAATCCAAATTAAATAAGAAATAAAAAAAGGAAAAAAAATTAAATTGGAAATAAGAAATGAAGGAGAAAATTTAATTTGGATAAACGGAAATCCAAATTAAATAAGAAAATGGAGAAAATAATTTTGGATATTTAGAAATCCAAAACTTAATAAGAAATAAAAATATTTTGATATATTTATATAATGATATTATATAAATATACCTTGGATAAATATAAATATTATTTTGTGTTAAAAGTGTAAAAAGTATATATATAAATAAATATTTTGATACAAAATATGTATTTAAATACATATTATGAATAGTGTATATATAAAATTATGGTGTATAATAATTATATATATTATAGTTATTATTATATATAATAATAAATATATAATTAAAAAAAAAAAGAAACAGAAGTGGGTATCGGGGAACCCGATTCGCACATTTCTCTTCTGTTAACTAAAACAGAAAAGAAGCAAATAGAGAAACAATGGAGAGCTGGCCGGCGCGGGGAGGAGGAAGTGGCAGCGACGCCGCCGGCGAGCTGAGGAAAGGCATCCGACGTCGACGGCGGGAAAAAAAAAGAAAACAGAAGCGAAACGGAATCGAGAGAAGCGGTGAAACCGAAGAGAAAAAGAAAAGGCGGAAAACAGCGGTGCCGGTCGATCTAGGCACCTCCACCGCAACCTCGACGTCGGCAAGAGTGAGGGGAAGGTAAGAAGAGCCACCGACAGCGAAGGAAACGACGGAGGAAGGAAGAAATAGAGGAGAAAGGAACCGAAACTCACGTCGCCAGATCCGGTACCGTAGCCGGTGATGGGGCGAAATCGAGGCTAGATCCGGCTTCGTGGCAACCTCGGTAAGCTATGGAGTGGCTGAACCGCCGGAATGGGTGGCCGCCGGTGATCGAATTGGCCAGCAAAAGTTGAACCGGCCAAGCCAAGCTCTGAACCTGCCCGAACCGACCCGGCCCAGTTCAGAAAAGAAAAGAAAAAGAAAGAAAGGAAAAAGAAGAAAAGAAAAGAAAAAGAAAAAGAAAGAGAAAAAAAAAGAAAAGAAAAAGAAGAAAAGAAAAGAAAAAGAAAAAGCAAAAAAAAGAAAAGGAAAAGGAAGAAGAAGAAGAAAGAAAAGGTAAGGAAAATTGAGGAAAAATAAATTATTGATGTTATTGAATAATTTATGGTTATATTGATGTAGTGCATTGATATTAAAATTGTAGCAAAACGGAAATGAGACGAATGGTGGAGTTTGGCAAGGCTCGAAAATCGAAAAGTGCGCTAAGCTTTGGCGAATAAGTAAGATACTTTTATAAAGCTTTAGTAGCATTATATTATATGTGGGATTTATGATTTTCATATGATGCATCGATGGAATGATTTTTTTTTATTGAATTACGATTTTTAATATAATGCATTGATTAAACTGATGTTAAAAATGCTAAGAGGACCCACAACTGATGGTGGGGGTCTTAGTAGAGATATAGGAATTTGTGAGAATCAACGGCTGTAGATAAATTGTGTTTTTCTTGCAGGAGGTTTAGTGAAAATTAAGCAGTTATGCTGCCGAAATTCCTAGGAAAACATTGAGGAAAAAGATTTAAGTTTCTCAAGTAAATGGAATTTTGGAAATAATGATTTAAAAATAAACATTGAAAGGACTTTATGGTATTACCGGAAAAGTTTGATATTGAAATCGATGAGAAGATAGATCGTTGATCACGGATAAAAGTGACGATGATGATATTATACAACTTAAAAGAGAAAAAAATTGAAGTTGTGATTTAGATGGTCGAATGATAGAATTACGAAATTATCAATCGAGTGATGACATAGAATTGATAGAGTCAAACAAATGGACCGTCTTAGCGGTATGATTGAGATAATGATAATACGAAAGTAGATTGTGGTATCTTATGGACATTTGATAGAACATACGTTTACATAAAAATGTACTTGTACATATCGATGTTAAATAGATGTGAACTGAGATTTTTGCAATAATATGGATAGTCGCAAGGCGACTTAAATGATTGAAACACTATTCATAGTGGAAATTGGCAAATTCTTTTAAGCTGGTAAATTGCCAATCAAAAATTGAATTGAAGATGTTTTATAGATAATTCTAGCATGATATTACATTCTACAGGCCATAAGAAAAGTGAATTGAGGATTGTGATCTGATTTTACGATAGTGAATGAAATTGAACCGCAAGTCGAGAATTCTGAATATGTACCTATAGGTCAAACCATAAATGGATTTGATAAGCGATTATTGATCTTGTGGTTCTATAATCCTCGATGTCGACTCTGGAATAGATATCGAATGAGGATATTAGTATTGCATAATTTCAGTATTTTGATGGCTATATAGTGACATGATATTTAAATATTTATGAATACTAAGAGGATTCATGTAAGTGATGTGGTCTTTGTATTAATAGTGAAAGGTAGAAATGATTGTTATAGTTTATAGCTATCGAAAAAGGATATCGAATACTGAATGAGTTGAATACCAAATGATCTGATTATTGAATAATTAGAATACTGAATAATTTGAAAACTGAATGAAATGAATATTGAATTGATTTGAACACTGATTTACTGATGTGTCAGAAGGATAGTTTGAAATCGAACGATTGATCGTGATAAAGTTAAATGAATTGTTTCACCGTATTAGATGAAGGTATTACTTATATTGACATTTGAAACTTTACCAAAATTTACATATGGAAATGATTTCATATCATTGCTTTTAAGCATAATTTGCTACAGTTTTCAAATGTTATAATAGCATTTATATAAATGCTATAAAGTATAGATTAGCTTTAAAAAGAAAGTATATGGTATATACGTACTTTCATATACGAAACCTCTTAAGTAACTTCACCATATGCTTTCCATGATTTTAAAAAGAAAAACTAAAGATTTAAATGTTTTATGAGACTGTAGGCACCCTAAAAGAATTAAACTCAATAAAGCATAGTGGAAACCGCCTAATTGGAGCTTTGCTTATTAGGCAGAAAGATGCTTGTCCGACAATAGTCGTGGACAGGTCTCAGTCACGCCTGATCAGTGGGGTCGAGAGAGATGAGGTCTATGGCCATAGATAGCGCCCTAGTTGGTTTCCAGGGGACGATGACATGATTTTCACTGCTAGCTACAGTGATTTAAGTCTTTATTGATAGAGATGATAGGGATCTAGCCTAGTCTCTAACCGATATGATATGAAGTCTAGAGTATGATTTTATTGATATGAACTCTAGACTTGACATGATTTATACTGTACATGAAACAAGTTTGAAATGAAATATGTTTTGAAACAGTATATGTTTTAAACATGTTTTAAAAGTCCATGAGATATGATTTCGACACTTATATGATTTATATGTGATTTTGTGTCGAACATGGCATGATATGCGGTCTAGAGTATAGTTTGATTTGATATGAACTCTAGACCTGATATGATTAACAGTATATGTTTTAAAAGTACATGATAAATGATTTCGACACTTATATGATTTATATACGATTTTGTGTCGAATTTAAAATGATATATGGTCTAGAGTATAGATTAATTTGATATGAACTCTAGACCTGATATGACTTATAGTATATGAAAAAATGTTTTAAAACCGCACATGTTTTAGACATGCTCTAAAAACAAATACATGAATTGAAATTGAATATGTTTTTATCATGCCGTAAAGGTAGACTTGAATGAATTGAAAATTCATACGTGGAGCATGTTCTAAAGTACATATGATACGATTAGAAATGATAGCGGTTTATACAGTAAAGTTACATAAATTGCATATTAAACCCTGACATGATAATATGCTTCGTACATGAGAGTTCATGAGGAATGTCATGACTCGACATTAATGATATTTCATCTAGACGATGACATGATATGATACATGAACATAAGATTGTTATGAAGAGAATTGTGAACTTATACTATTGTGATCATGATTTTTCTATATGGAAAGTGATATGAGATGATAGATTACAGGAGTACGATTATAAACATAAAGTGAATTGATATGATGCTTCAACTGGACATGATGTACTCCGAGATAGAGGAAAATATAGACTAATAGTATATGACATTCAATTTGGATACGACAGATTTTCGTGCGATGTACTATAGTGTAAGGACGAGAAGACTGAAAAAGTGATTATGATGATTTATTTAAAAGTATAAGTGATAGACAAATGACAAGAAATGAGATAATGATATGTTATCGATGAGAAAGGATTAACTGTAATTGCAAACTTGCAAGTTTTAAGCATTGCAGTTTAAGACAGTGTAATCCTACTCTTGTATTTATATTAGTATCTTACTGAGCCGTGGTTTTGCTCACCCCACTAAATTTCATCTCTTTTCGACTATTGAAATTAACATCTGCCATGTGAGCTGCTAAGTGGGCATCGGAGACGATGTATGGACTTGGTACTAGTCTTCTGAGGTATATGTTCCTTATAAAATACTTGTTTATATGTAAGACTTAAATTGATGCACAGTACATATTCTGTTTAACAAGTCGAGATGTAACGAAGAACCGTTTCCATATTAGTTTAATATTTATATGAAATGACTATAGGTCACCTAGATAGTATAGTAACTACACTGACACCGAATACAAACCTTAAAATGAAAAAGAAAAATTTAGTCCATAAATTTGTAGACTAAGAAAAGTATAAGAATCAAGTGAAGGTCGCGATCTTCGGGTCGTGACAGAAAACTTAACATTTTTCATCAAACATTTTCATATAATTTCGGCAGCATAACGGCTTAATTTTATTAAAACCTCCTACAAGGAAATACAGTTTATAACCATACAACCGTTGATTCTCACCATTTATTTATCTCTTACTAAGACCCCTACCATCAGTTGTGGGTCCTCTTAGTATAAAAAAAATCATTCCATAAATGCATCATATAAAAAACATAATTCCACATACAATATAATGCTACTAATGCTTTATAAAAGTATCTTACCTGACGCTGAAACTTAGCGCCCTGACGAGCTCCAAGCTTCGTCGAACACCTAATCACGTCTTTGTCACTTCCGCTACAATTTCAACAACACCAATTGCACTTACATAAATATATATAAATAAACTTATTCAATAAATATCATTCAATTTTTTGTTTTTTCTTACTGTAGACACCATTTTTGTCCGGGTCTTTTTCAAGCATTTTTAATTAATTAGTTTTTATATGTATATATTTTTTATTTTAGATTTAAAAGTTTTGATTTTGATTTTTTTTATTATTTTTATTATTTTTTTATTTTCGATAAAAAATATATAAAAAAAGGAAAAGGAAATCAGAATTAATTTTGATAGGAAAGTAAAATTAAATGAGACTATTAAAGGATAAAAAATTAATTTGGATTTGGTGGAAAGAAAAATCAGAATTAATATCGGATTTAATATCCGATTCTTGAGATATAAAATTTCCTAAAAAAGATTGATTCTTGATTTTTATGAATTACCTAAAATAAAATGAGACCTAGGTCTATTTAAAGAAGAGACAGAAAAAAAATAAGGAGGGGGGCCAGCCGCTGGGGGAGTTTTTGGTTTAAAAAAAAAAAGGGAACAACACACGGTGAGAAGAACCCTAGAGAAAAAAAAAGCTGGAAAAGAAAACCCTTTTTTTTTCCAGAGGCTTCATTCATTCACGAAGATCACTCCTGCCATCCTCCATTGCCGCTGCATTACTGCCTTGATCTTTTACACCAAAACCACATTCTCCTCCTCCACCGTTCACGTCCCAGTATTCCTCACCAACTCAGCAACCTTAAACAGTCCATTAATGTAGTTCTGCCAATCATCACTATCAAGCTTTCTCACGTCAACTTCTCTGGGAGCCGCTTGTGCGTGGCCTCCTCACCATCTTCAATTCTGCAGTTTCCTCACCTAGCTTCACCATTGTTGCCCCAAGTCTCCCGCATCATCTCCATCAGCTACCATCATTGTCACCATCTTCCAGTTCCAGCCCAAGCCTAAACCATCATCATCTTCACTGCTGCACCGCTTATTCAACACCTGCCCACTGCATGAAAGCTATATGTTTGGGTTTGATGTGCTGCGTCTTGTCTGCTACGTGAAAGTTGTGTGTTTGCTGTGCTGCGTCTTGCACTATCGTTTCTTTCCCTTGGTGTCGTTTGTTGTGTGTTGAAGAAAGAGTAAGGGAGAGTGACGTAAACAAGGTTGAAGGAAGAAGAAAGAACAAAACTGTACGTGGGAAAGAAATAAAGCAAAATTGATCCTGTCCATGAGATAAGGAGCGAAGAAAGGAAATAAATTGCTAGGAATAAGAGGGCTCACGTGACCTGCAATTGCAAGGTTTGATTATCTTATTTTTTTATATCATTTTAATATCTTTAATATGTTTAAATTAACTGATTTAGTTTATATGGGCATGATATGATTTGTACGATATTGGCATGGTCTGAGTTAATATATTTGGGTCAGTATAATTGATTTGTATAATATGAATAAATTATTAGCATTACATGATTAAATTGAGATATGAATATGATTGTAGCCTTGTCAAATTTTATTTATTTATTTATGATCCCTTTAAGAGACTATAGTGAAAATTCTTCAAAACAAAAAAATCTAAATAAAATAGAAGATAAAATAGGAAGATTTAATATATGAAAATTAGAATAAATAAAATATTATTTAAATCAAGAAGATGTGCAAAAATTATTCGGACGATGGAACTCTAAAGGGACCGCGCTCAAGTGGTACTTTTAGAGATCTTGAGGTGAGAAAATTCTATCCAAGGCCTGACCAGCTTAATGGAAGGTCTAAATAGAGTTTTCAATGACAAATAATTTTAAAAATAAATTTATTATAAAATTACAATAAAAACAATTAGTTATAATATTAGGAAAGATATTAATGACTAGTAATAATATGATAAAAATAATAAATAAAATAACGAAGGAAATAAATAAAATAACTAGAGTTGGATATTAAAATAATAATGAAAATGAATATAATTTGTTTCGATGATGAAATATTAAGAGGATTACGCTTAAGTAATTTTCTTAAAGATTTCTAGATGAGAAAGTTCTATTCAAGGCCTCACCGGCTTAATGGAAGGTCTAAATAGGGTCTTCAATAAAAAGTAATTTATATTCATTTTTTTTTAAAATCAAAATATGAATAATTAGTAGATTTGTCATTGAATTAGAACAAGATTAATTAGAAACGATAATTAATAATCCATGATAATAGAAATAATAATGAGTAACAAAATAAGGAATGGAATGAATAAAAATTAGATATGAAAATTATAATGAAGGTGAATACGAATTACTCCAATGATGAAATATTGAGAGGATTACGCATAAGTTATTTTCTTGAAATTTTCTAGGTGAGAAGATTATTTTCGAGGCCTCACCAGCTTAATGGATGGCCTAGAGATAGTTTTCAATAATAATCTAAAAAATATTATTAAATTAAAATCAAAGTGATGAATTAAGAAGATAAAAAATTTCAATAATTCATGTTAACTATAATAATAAAATAACAATAATAAATAGTAATGAAATTTGAAGAAATAATAAAATGGTAAATAGGAGTTATTGAGAATGAATATTGATTGTTCCTATGATGAGATTCCAAGTAGATTTATGCTTAAGTAATGATTTGGAAATCTTTAGGTAAGAAAATTTCTTTTGAGTCTCATCAGCTTAATGGAAGATCTAAAAGGAATTTTTGATAAAAATAATTCATATTCATTTTCACATAAAAATAAACAAATAAAATTAAGAATTAATAAATAATAGGATGGTAAGAATAAATTGGGTAGAAAAAGTCAAAGTTAGGAATTTCTCATAAAATATTAAAATGAATCCGACAATGGAGCCTCTTCAAGCAAGTCGTATAGTACTACTTGAATACTCCTGAGGTGAGAAAGATCTTTTTAAGTTGTCCCACCAGCTTAATAGAGGACACTTAGAAGTATTTTTCAATATTAGTTATATCGGGATTAAAGATCAACATAAGCAAATCTAGCAAATGACCTAAAACTAAGTGGTACCATTTTAGGATGGGCGTTGTGGGGTGCTAATCCTTCCCTACACGTAACCGTACTCCCGAACCCTAGTATCTTTGAATGTAGACCAAGCCTTATCCTTAGTTTGAATAGGTGACCAATCACACCTAGGTAGAATGGTTGGTGGCGACTCCATAGATTTTGTGTCTAGCTATTAGGTTTTTCTCTAAAACTTAATACATTATGACACTTACCAATTCTTTTCTTTTCTTTCCTTCCTTTTTCTTTTTTTTTCTTCTTTCTTCTCCTTCCCTTTTTCCTTTCTTTCCTTTTGTTCTCTCTGTTTTTCCTTTCTTTTCTTTCTTTTTCTTCTTTCTCTATTCTCCTTTCTTTTCTTTCTTTTTTTTTTTTGAACCAGGTCGGGTCGAACCGGTTCAGTCAGTTCAGCCTTTGGCTGGCCGGTTCGGCGACCGGCGGTCACCCTCTCCTCCGGTTCAAGCATCCAACAGCTAGCCGACCTTGTGAGGATGCCGGATCTGGCCTCCGTTTCTCGATCGGCGGCTTTGGCTGTAGCAGATCTTGGATGGGCGGCGGCGGCTCCTTCTCTCTTTTCTTCCTCTCTTTTCTCGCCATTTTCTTCACCGTCGGGCCTTCCTTCCTCCAGATCTGGCCTCACCGGGGCTTCGCAAGGTGGCGGCGACAGGTGGATCAGCCGGCGTCGACTCCTTTCCTTTTTTCCTTTTTCTTCCGATTTTCCTTCCTCTCGCTTCGGCTTCTGCCCAGTTTTTCTTTCCTTTCCACCTCGCGTGGTCACCGTTTGCTTCTTCTCTCGCCAGCGACGTCGCTCCTCCTCCCCTTCTTCCTCTCGCTTGGCGGGCCGACGCCGGCTTCTCTATTTGCTCCTCTTCTGTTTTGGCTAACATAAGAGAAATGTGGGAATCGGGTTCCCCGATTCCCACTTCTGTTTCAATTTTTTTTAATAATTATATTTATATATTTATAAATATAATTATTAATTAATAATATATATATATATATACACATTTTTATTTTCTCAAATTTTTGGATTTCTTATCCTCCAATATAAATATACTCATTTTCACCTCTTTAATATTTGGATATCTTAATATCCAAAAATCATTCAAAATAATTTCCTCAACTTCATCAAATTCAAAAATTTCAATAATTTTCCCATCTCGTAAATAATTTATTTATTTACTTTCACTTATTTATTTGCATAAAATTAAATTCCCAAGAAAATTAATACCAAAAATGGAAAAATTCTCGGGTATCACAAGTTTGATCGATATAAACCCTTGAACCAGTTCGGCTCGGCAGTCCAATTCATTACAAACTAGGTCGAGCCAAGCAGAACCGATTGGCCCTTTTTTTAATTAATTAATTTATTTTTTAAATTTATTTATTAATTCATTTTAATCAAAATAAATTTATTTTTATAATAAATAATGTTAATAGTAATTATAAATTTATAATACATAAATTTATTATAATTTATTTAATTAAAGTAACTGTAATTTAATGATAAAGTTATTATAAAATTATCTAATAAAATTATTGTTATAATAAAATAATAAATAATGATATTATGATAAAGTTATTGTAACTTATTTAATAAAGTTGTTAATTTATAAAAAATCATAACACTTTTGAAATTTTTAATTTTGTTAAACTTATTTATTACATTTGAAATATAATTATACTTATCATTTAAAATATAAGTAAACTTATAATTTTGCATTTAAAATATTTATTTATTTAGTATGTTTTTAAATATTCATTCATTTTGTATTTTAATTATTTATTTATTTTTTAAATATAGTATAAGTATAACATTAATTAATTTGGTATTTAACAATAATAGGAAATGAAAATAATAAATGAGAAAAAGGTGAGAGTAGGAGACCAAAGTTTTTTTATGTGGAAAATCCCTTCAAAAGTTAGAAGTATGATTTTCCATTTATTGGAAATTATAAATATTGAAAATAAATATTGGAGAAAATAAATCAGAGGAAATAAATAAAAATTTGCGAGAACGGGATATTGGTGAAAATCCCGAGAATTGAAGAAGTGAAAGAATTGGGAGATTCGTATAAAGGAAATTAAATTGGAAGTGAAAATAAAAATAATAGAGAGATGAAAAAGAATTAATTTGGATAGATTAAAATCCAAGTTAAATAAGGAAAATGAGAAATGAAAATAAAGCATGTTTATATAATTACAAATTTTATAAACGTATTTTATACAAATACATATGTATTTAAAATAGTATATAGTATATCTTAATATACGTTGGTATATATATGGATATATATACTATTTCATAAATTAAAATGATACATATGTATATAAACATAATATTTTATGTGTATATATAATTATATAAATACATATAGAAGAAAGGTAAATGTGATTTTAAATTAAAGTCTATATGTATATAAGTTGTAGTATAACATTTATATAATTTGTATATATAAATGAAATTTATTTTAAGGTATATAAATATACATATATATACTAGATATATGTTTTGTAATATACAATATATATAATTTATATATAATATATATTGTATTACATTATATATGAAATAATATATGTATAATATATAGTATATATTATATGTATAAAATATAATTTATAGGGTATAATATATAGTATATTATATACTAAAATGGGAAAGAAAATAAAACAAAAAAAAAAGAGAAAGGAAACAAAATAAAAAAAAGGGGACCAGAATCGGGAAGACTCCCGATTCTGTCTCCCGAAGAGGCCACCCCCGTCAGCGGCTGCCAGAGAAGGAAAGAAGAATGGGGAAGAGAAGCGTCGTCGTCGGCGGCAAAGGGAGAGGAAGCCGACGCCAACGCTGGCGAAGCGAAACGGAGCAAGAATCGACGTGAAACGGAAGCAAAAGCCGAAAGAGAAAAGCGGAAAAGAGATGTTGCGGTGCCGGCCGATCCAGGCACCGCCACCAACGCCACCGGCAAGGACCAACGAATGTGAAGGAGGCCATCGGCGGTGAAGGAAACGACGGAGGGAGGAAGAAACAGAGGAGAAAGGAACTGAAACCCACACTGCTAGATCTGGCGCCATCACTGGGGATGGGGTGAAATCGAGGCCAGATCCGGCGTCCCCGCAACGGTGGCCAGTTGAGGGAGGCCCGAATCGGCGGTGAAGCTAGCGAGAAGAGGTCGAACCGGCAGAAGGACACCAAACCGATCTAAACCAGTCCGGCCAGAGAAAGGAGAAAAAGAAAAAGAAAAAGAAAGAAAGAAAAAGAAAAGAGGAAAAAGGAGAATTTCAGGAATTCAGAGATTTTCGAAAATTCGACAACCCGAAAATTACGAAAATTCGGTAAGAAATTCCCGGAAATTAAATTTAAGAAAAATGTAATAAATTAAGGAAAAATTCTAAAATTCTAAAATTTTTATTTCAAGAAATTATTTTCAGTGATCGGGATAAGGAAAATCGAGAGAGATGGAGTGCGGGCACGATCGATAAGAGGAAGTCGTCGACCCGGAAAAAGGTAAGGGATGCATGTGCAGCACTGTAAGGATATTCAGTCTGCATATTTTAATTTGAAATATTTTATGCAAATATTTTATGAAAATTATTATGATGCATGATTGGATGAAAATTTTAGGTTGAAGTACTGGCTGGAAATTTAAAACTGTATTTTCTGTGCAGGAGGTTAGAAATCGGCAGCCGTTGTGCTGCCGAAAATTTTAGAAAAAACTTTATAAAATCATATTAAATGATTTTATTTCCGAAAATCGATATTAAATCATGAAACATGAGGAAATTACTAAATTTCATAAAACATGAATATAATGAGATGGAATTTTAAAATATTCATGTATTCGAGAATGGTGATAATGAAACCACCGAAAATTCTCGGAATAGATAAATTACACGTAATACGAGGTGAAAGATGAAGTGAAATACAGTGAATATTTTTATTAATATTTTTATAAATATTCACTAAAGGATTTTAACCCTTATGGTTTTAAATTATGGAATTATATATTTATATAAATTCCATAAAGGTTTATTTTATGATGAAAACTACGGTTTTGAGATTGGTTGGCATTCCTATCATGCTGATGCATGATATGTGATATGTTTAGTCCCAGTCGACACCTGATCCGTGATCCACCGAGGGCAATATAGATTATGGTCATAGATTTGACCGGTTTATTTCTTTACCCTCCGAGGTTTAGAGTATGATAAGATTGATGTCTATCTTAGACTCCATAAATGATAGGTGATATGTTAAAAAGGAAAGTGTTTTACATGATATGGAATATGTCAAACGGAAAATGTGATATATGATTTCGTGACATGTGAAAAGAACATGTTTTATATGATATGAGAAGAAAATCAACTGATTTATAGCATTTTTACAAAATTCTCATTTCGGTACTGATTATAGTACTGTGAGATGATTTTCATAAGACATGTGATATGAACATGTAATAATTTTTTTAAAAAAAGGAAGAAATGATAAATCTAATATTCTTACCATGGTCTTAAATGGAATATTAGATTATAAGTACTATATGAGTTCTGATAAGATAGTGGAAAGTATATACGGCATAAAGGCCAACCCGAGTAAAGACTCGATCTTTGTACCGTGTGAGCCACCTCTAGAAGACTTAAGGGACCTAAGTGCTACATAGATTCTTCGTAAACTATGGGGAGCCACCTCTAGAATCCTTTTAGAACTAAGTGCTACACGAGTTTCGATGTGTTAGTAAGAAGTTTCTGTACCGTGTGAGCCACCTCTAAAAGACTCAAGGGACCTAAGTGCTACATAGATTCTTAGTGAACTATGGGGAGCCACCTCTAGAATCCTTTGAGCACTAAGTGCTACACGAGTTCCGATGTGTTAGTAAGAAGTTTCTGTACTGTGTGAGCCACCTCTAGAAGACTCAAGGGACCTAAGTGCTACATAGATTCTTAGTGAACTATGGGGAGCCACCTCTAGAATCTTTTGAGCACTAAGTGCTACACGAGTTCCGATGTGTTAGTAAGAAGTTTCTGTACCATGTGAGCCACCTCTAGAAGACTCAAGGGACCTAAGTGCTAAATAGATTCTTTGTGAACTATGGGGAGCCACCTCTAGAATCTTTTAAGAACTAAGTGCTACACGAGTTTCGATGTGTTAGTAAGAAGTCTGTGTCCTAAAGGTCAAACCGAGTGAAGACTTGATTTCTGTACCGTAGGAGCCACCTCTAAAATCCCAAGGGACCTACGTGCTACACGGATACCAGTTGGACCGTGGGAGCCACCTCTAGAATCTCGAAGGACCTACGTGCTACACGAGTTCCTCGATATGACACTTAACTCCATTGCTAGTTAGGATGGATGTTGTAACTGAATCAGTGAATTGGGGCTTACGCCTAAAGTGATTTAATAAATCGGTTATATTGGAACTGTTTTCAATGAGTTAAGCTATACGCTTAAAGTTTATGGATTTTCATTTTATGAATGGATTGATTTATTAACTTACATAGTAACCGCTTTATCAATGTGTATAGTGACCAATCTATCGAAGTGCTTACTGCTTTGCTAATTTGATAAATGGAATAGATTTTAATAGCTTATTTTGCTACTTAAAGTACTGTACTAATTAGGAGAGTACAATAAAACATGAAATGAGTTTTAAAGAAACAAGATGATGATTTAACTAATATTCTTTTCAAGGAATATACGAATATTAATTATTTTATTTAAATGCTTTATCTCATAAAAGCATTATTTTGAAAAGAATATGAAAAGGTTATGGAATGAAAAAGAAAAGGATTTATTAATTCAAAACGAAATGAAAATTTCTCTCTACAGTTGCTTCTAGGTTCTAGAACAAGTATGGTATTCTAAAATACCTACCTTACTCCATCCGGATCCCTAGCCTACTGTAGTATCCTTCCTACATGCGAGCCTAGAGCCCATAGGAAAAATGAAAAAGATTTTCAGCATATAGGAAGCTGAGTATCAAGTGAGGCATATAATTCTCTTACTGAGCCGTGGTTTTGCTCACCCCTTAATTTTAAACATTTCAGGTTTTGATGATTGTGAGTTCAGTGAATTGTGGATCCCAGCTGTACACAAAGGAAAATGTGACAGATCAATTGAGTTATTTGAGGTATGATCATTTATTTTCTGTATTTAGACATGTCAACAGTACTACTTATTTTATTAATTACGATGAGGGATGTGTATAATATAAACAATGTTATGTAAAATTGTTTAACAGTCAGTACAAGTGAAGTATCACATACAGCCCAACCGGTTAAGTTGTGTACAATAAGGTGAGAAATGTGGTCACGGGTCGTGATAGATTTAATGGTATTAGGGCAATGGTTGGCCTGATGTCTATGGATACTTTTGGAAGGAAAAGAGTTAAACATCCCCTGTAGTACTGTGTAGTCTGAATACATAGAGAAAATAAATGATTGCAAATTGAATTAAGTGTTTAGAAGGGAGTGAGCAATTTTGGAATAAGGAATGCTAAAAAGGGAAAACGGCTCGGGAATGTTACCTGAAATAGTGATCTTATGATCTAAATGAAGGTCGGTTCAGTAAGGAACAGAAATGGACTCGGAGAGGGCCCCACCAGTACTTTTCTGTCCGAACCGAATTGAGACCTGAAAGTGTAGTATAAAGGAGGGGGATAAAATATCATCATTAAATAGACTTTAAGATCACTGATTGAGGGTAATTTGAAGAAAGAGAATTTTTGGCCAAAAATGACCAAAATACCCCTGACTCTGAAATTTTACAAGGAGTTAAAATAAGCCAACAGAGGTTGGAATTGATTGATCTGACAGAGAAATTAATGATATAAAGCTAAATTACAAGCAAAATAATTCAATTATGGATTTTAGTGAACTTCTTTGTCGAAATCGAATGAAATCTAAATTGTTGTTATAAGTATCAGATAGCATACTATCAACATATAATGATCAGTTCATTGATTTAAATGTATATTGAGGAGATAGAAATAAATATTGAAATGACGAAAATACCCCTATATTGGGCGATGTTCGGAATAGTGTTAAAACCGAGTTGAATTGGAATCCATTGATAGTAATGGAATTATTAATGGCATAGAATATGTCATATGAATCTAACGATCCCTATTACTGATTCCACTAACACTTAGATTACGGACGCGAAAGAAATCCGTGAGGGGTTAAGTGCCATGTCTGTGTGACGGGGGCCACCTCTAGAACCCAGAGCGGACAGTACAGATGTGTACAGGAGGACGGCGGACGGGCCGGGGCCTTATGTGATGCGATCCAAAGAGTGTAGTGGAATGTAATCAGATGTTTGGCCCGGTTATTGACTGTAAGGGTCGAAAAATTAAGAGTATATTGAACGGGATCGTTGAATACTATGAAAAGTGAAATGATTACAGGAATTGACTGATGAGGTGAATAGTACAGATAATGAAATACATACTGGTGTGGTTACTTATGGTTCTATACATTTTTACTACTTTGAGGTATCAAACAGATAATCTTATATAGAACCGACGTATCTTAAAATATGTGCTACAGAATGAGGTACTGTGTGGAGTACTGTGAATTAGAGAATAATTATAAGAACAGTGAAGTGATAAAAAAAAGAAGATCACAGCTAACCTAAGTTCTTCAGGACCCTTGGGACAGAACTGTGATGGGCGACCCAATGATGGGCGACCCGTAGTGGATCATGTGTTGTGAGATACAGGCGAACAATATTATCGCTGACTCACTAGTAAGGGTAAACCTGGGGTGAAAGGATTGCTTAGGGGATGCTCGCCGATGGTCGATTCGAACGGGCGGGACTCTTACAAGAAGCTTAGTGATAACACGAGTGTAAGGAACTAGGTACGTAAGGGTGCCAAGGTTCGAACCTCGTGGATAATATACTCAAGGGAATTAAGCCTGAATTCAGTAAATGGAAATGGTTTTAAAGTGAATAACTGAATTGAAACGGGTAGCTATAAAGTGTGTTGAGAACCATTGTACTTGATACAGCTTACCAGAATGAGATTCGTAACGCTGTAAAGTATGACTAGATAATGAAATCAAGGTAGAGTATGTATCAAAATGATTTGAATATTGAATGTCTCTGCCTTGAGAATACACTATAAAATGATGGGACATAAAGATGAAGGTCCAAAATGATAAGAGAAGTGCGGTTAAAGAAACTATCAGATGAGAATCCCGATAAATTCCAAAGTAACATAGATTGAGAAATCAGGTTAATGTTGACTCGATTGTGGATGATGAAATTCACATGTATCGATGTAAAGGATGGAAAATACAAATGATATGATTTGAGGATGAATTAAATGATGTATTAAAATTTTTATTATACACTAAAGTTCTTATGAAGAACAAATAAATATCTATATGGAAGTGATGCCTTAATTATGATTTAATCGGAGATGTATAAGGAGCTTATAAGAGCAATCTTTGTAAAAGGCGTCATCAGATGAAAAGTTGAAGAACGATGGTCACAAGATGATAAGAAATGTATGATTAAAGAAAGTATCAGATTTGATTTCCGATAGAACTTCCAGAGTTATATAAATTAGAGGAATCGAGATAACACTGACACGATTTTGAATATGAAGTTAAATTCTAAGCTCATATCGGAGGATATAGAAAGAATCCGAAAAGCTTAAAAAAATGTGTGAATAATGAAATTCACGTGTAAAGGTCTGGATGACGAAAATACAAAAAAAAAATTTGAGAATAATGAAATTATCTGTATAAGTGTAAATGAGAGAAATACAAATGATATTGAGTTGTAGATGAATTAAAAAGGATGTATTGATTTCCAATCATTAATAAAGTTTTGGCGAAGAACAAGTATTCATCTACATGAAAATAGACGCTTTATTGAGCTGATTAGGGATGTGTGAGGAGTTAATAAGACTAGCCTCAGTATAAAGAGTCCTTAGATAAAAGATTAAAGATTGGTGTCCATAAGATGATGATTTGAACTCGAAGTGAATTTTACGAGTTCCTATTGAAGTTACAAGGGTAATGAGTTGCCTTGTAAAGTATATAAGCCTAAAGAATGAGGCATCCTTACATGAGTAAACTGATGAAATACTGATAGAGTCTAAAGTATAAATGGAACATGAGCAGCATTGCGATATGATCCTTAAACTCTTAAAGGCTGTGGAATTGTGCTAAGATTAGCAACTAAGAAATTTGGCTAGACAGTATCTCCTCTTGAGATATATAATCTTGAGACGACAGGATAACAGTGAACCTGTCTATGATATAAAGATAATGATTGAGATACGAAAGTAATGAGTCTAGCTAAATACTATTTCCAGCCTATAAAAGAGTGATGAGACTAGCTGCTCTATAGAGGAGATCTAATTAAAGAAATTAAAGTCGGTAGATGGATAAGTGTAAAGAAAAAGATGGTATGCAAGATTTTAAAAGATCTTAGCAGTATAGTACCATACCAATTAAAAAAATATATATGCATATATATATATGTGTGTGTATATATATATATATATATGAAGAGATAAAAGTGGAAATATGAAAATGAAAATGAAAGAGGAATAAGGAAATAAATTGCATGATGAGAAGGGAACATCAATATGAAACAGTTCCCGAAGGTAAGACTGAAGGTGATTGTGCTGGTCATCACATGATTGTGGCAAGATGTAAAATCAAGCCAACTTTGATAAGCGCAATTAATGATATTCAAAGGAGTAAGATAATTGATATGTTTACTGCCAGTATATAAATAGGAAATGTTTGTACATACAACCACCTCGTCATGATAGAAATGGTGGAACTGTATAGATAATGTGATGACTGAATGATGATTGGAGGATTCAATTGGAGAATCTAAATTATGAAAAGAGATTTAAAGACTATACTACATGAAAAGAGACATGGAGAGAAAATTATTGTCTCATGATTTATTACTGTAAGAGATGATTAACAGTAAAATTTGCAATGAGATGCAACCTTGATGGAATAAATGTGAAAATGAATATTGTGGACAATAAAGAGTCCAAAAGAGAAATGATGATATGGAAGTGATCAAAGACTAATGATCTAAATAGAATCACTTTCCACTATCAGACTTCTAAATTCTCTAGTGCATTAGTCGAAGTATAAGTGTTAAACGGTGTGAATGTGTATGTACAGTTCCAGTGAGCCTTACATGTGATGGGAGTCTCTAAGTTGCCATATGCTAATGAGAGATAGCAAAAGGCCTTGAGATCCCAAGTGTATTGATAGCACCGCTCCATACTGATATATATATATATATGAGCGTGAGATGTAAACGCTCCATGACATTGAAAGAGTGTGTGCATGAGATGTGAAAGCTACTGGGACACTTACATATAATTGATCGACATGAGTACATGATAGTACCAAATTATGTTGACTCGGCACTAAGTGAGAAGAATGGATGATGAATAGCATAGATCAGTTGTAATATGAAAAATATTGTGTATGAACTCTTATATGAAAAGAGTAAAAGTGAATAACTCCCGATTTGAGAAATGAACTTACGGGAGTATAGACATATATGATGAAAGACAGCATGTAGTAGTCTAAAGTACTCTTAATGTTGAAAGTGTACTGGCAGTATTACTTGGAGGATGAACTAGAGGTCAGAAGTTATAAGTATACGGCATGTACCACCTTTGGACTTAAGTTAAATTCGGAGGACCGAATTTCTTAAGGTGGGGAGGATGTAATAACCGTAAATTTTCCATTTATTGGAAATTATAAGTATTGAAAATAAATATTGGAGAAAATAAATCAGAGGAAATAAATAAAAATTTGCGAGAACGAGATATTGGTGAAAATCCCGAGAATTGAGGAAGTGAAAGAATTGGGAGATTCGTATAAAGGAAATTAAATTGGAAGTGAAAATAAAAATAATAGAGAGAGGGAAAAGAATTAATTTGGATAGATTAAAATCCAAATTAAATAAGAAAAATGAGAAATGAAAATAAAGTAAGTTTATATAATTACAAATTTTATAAACGTATTTTATACAAATACATATGTATTTAAAATACTATATAGTATATCTTAATATACGTTGGTATATATATGGAAATATATACTATTTCATAAATTTAAATGATACATATGTATATAAACATAATATTTTATGTGTATATATAATTATATAAATACATATAGAAGAAAGATAAATGTGATTTTATATTAAAGTTTATATGTATATATGTTGTATTATAACATTTATATAATTTTTATATGTAAATGAAATTTATTTTAAGGTATATAAATATACATATATATATATATACTAGATATATGTTTTGTAATATACAATATATATAATTTATATATAATATATATTGTATTACATTATATATGAAATAATATATGTATAATATATAGTATATATTATATATATAAAATATAATTTATAGGGTATAATATATAGTATATTATATACTAAAAAGGGAAAGAAAATAAAACAAAAAAAAAGAGAAAGGAAACAAAATAAAAAAAAAGGGACCAGAATCGGGAAGACTCCTGATTCTGTCTCCCGAAGAGGCCGCCCCGTTCAGCGGCCGCCGGAGAAGGAAAGGAGAAGGGGGAAGAGAAGCGTCGTCGGCGGCAAAGGGAGAGGAAGCCGACGCCAACGCCGGCGAAGCGAAACGGAGAAAGAATCGACGTGAAACGGAAGCAAAAGTCAGAAGAGAAAAGCGAAAAAAAGATGCGGCGGTGCCGGCCAATCCAGGCACCGCCACCGCCACCGGCAAGGACCAACGAAGGTGAAGGAGGCCACCGGCGGTGAAGGAAACGGCGGAGGGAGGAAGAAACAGAGGAGAAAGGAACCGAAACCCACACTGCTAGATCCGGCGCCGTCGCCGATGATGGGGTGAAACCGAGGCCAGACCCGGCGTCCCCGCAACCGTGGCCAGCTGAGGGAGGCCGGAACCGACGGTGATGCCAACGGGAAGAGGTCAAACCAACGGAAGGACACCAAATCGGTCTGAACCGGTCCAGCCAGAGAAAGGAGAAAAAGAAAAAGAAAAAGAAAGAAAGAAAAAGTGTCACATCCTGTGACCACATTTTTCACGTTTTTCTACACAACTTATCCGGTTGGGCTATCTATGATACTTCACTTTTCATATTCATTTAACTGTTAAATATAAAATTGATATTATTAATTACATCCCCTATTTTAATGCTCAAGAAAGTAGTACTAAAAGTAAGTCTAAAAAATAAATGATCATACCTCATATTATAAATCAAGTTGTCGCAGTGTCTCCAAATGCGCAGCTCGTAATCCTCATATGTCAGATATCTTAGTCCTCGAAAATCTGAAATGTTAATATTGGGGAGTGAGCAAACCACGGCTCAGTAATAGAGTTATATGCAACACTTGATATTCAACTACCTATATGCTAAAAATAATTTTTCACTTTCTTTAAATCTTCCTAGAGGCTCTAGGCTCACATGTAGGAAGGATAATACAGCCGGCTAGGGATCCGGATGGAGTAAGGCAGGTATTTTGAAATACCTGTTTTGTCCCGGAACCTAGAAGCAACTGTAGAGAGTACTATATAAATTGTTCTCAAAACGATTTAATATTCGTTTTCCATAGAGTAAACCATTTGTTTCTCTTCACTTCAGTATGTTTTAAAACACATGACAGTTCAGTAGTAAAACAGGGGTTTAGGATAAACCATTCTATAATTATTTCTATCTTCGAAATAATTTTCAATGTTATTCTTTTTGAATAAACATTAATTTCTCTTTAGTTCAGTAACCATATCTTACAGTTCAGTAAAACAGTAATATTCAATACAGTACCACTCGGTAAAACAGTATCTTGCAAATCAATAAAACAGTATCTTGATACGGTTCAGTCAGTAAACAATAAACAGTAGCTACCAATTCAGTAAACAGTATACAGTAGCTTTCAGTTCAGTATCATGGAGATCAGGCAACACCCTAAATGTATCATGCTATAATATCATCCCAAATAGGGGAAACACATGAGATCTATGGCCATAGTCTATGGGGTCCTCAGTGTCAATATCTATCAGCACTAACACGTGATACGTGAGCATGATATGGGGCCTAACAGTCTCAAAACAGTAAACACGTGATATAAACCCCATTTATGAAATCAATTTCACTGAATATAAGTTCAATCAATCCACAAATATTCATAAGAAAAATATTTTCATCTCATGAATCACAATTTATAAAATATCCATACTGGGGTCATCATTCCCGAAAATGTTCTAAACATTATAGAACAGTATAAATCACATTTTCCATATAGTGAAAACAGTTTATAAAATAATCACTGTAAAATATAAAAGGTCATAACTGTCCTTTTTCACCATAAAACATATACGCACGTTTTTCCGTGCTTTCTATCGAAAATATGATTTTCAAAGTTATCGGGATTCAAATCAATTATTTTTATGATTTATGACAAATTAAAATATTTATTTTTCAAATCAACACTCCCGTCCCGTATTTTCTTTGTAAACACATGTGGAGACCTTTTAGTCTCAAAACACTGTTTTTCCACCTTTAATTACCTTTATGAAATTTTCTATAAACACTTATTTTCACAATTGAACCCATAAAAGTTATTTATAAAACCAAGTGAATATTTGAAGAAATATTAGTAAAATATTCACTTTGGTCCTTTTCATCGTTTCATGTGGAATATCACCTATTGGGATAAATTTAGGTGATTTCCTTTTTCACCATTTTCAAAAACATGAATATTTTAAAATTAATTATCAACATATTCATGTTTTATGAAAACTAATCGATTTCTCGATTTTTGTGTTGGAAATCATTTCTCGTAATGTAAAATCATTTATTATGATTTTCAGTAAATTTTTAAGATTTTTCAGCAGTATAACGGCTGCCGATTAGCTAGCCTCCTGCACAGAAAATACAGTTTATATTTTCAACCGATAAATCACCACAACTTTCCAACCAATCATTGTCAACAGCATTTATAAAATTAAATGCATATTTAAAATATGCATACTGAATATCCTTCCAGGCTACACATGCCTCCCTTACCTGTTTCGGGTCGGCAACTACCTCTCGAAGGTCGCACCCATGTTCACCTCGCCCGATTCCATCGGCTCGGTTATCGAGGGAATTTTCTGGAAATTAAATTCTAGATTTTAGAATTTTTCTCAATTTATTTAAATAAATAAATTATTTAAATGTTTTCAACATTTTTCGGGATTTCTTACCGATTCCCGTAATTCTCGACTTTTCTGAGTTTCCCGGGATTTCTCGAAATTCTCAAAATTTTCGAAGTCCGAAAATTTCCTTTTTCTCTCTCCTTTTTTTTTCCTTTTCTTCTTTTCTTTTCTTTTTTTCTTTTTTTCTTTTTCCTTTTTCTTTTCTTTCTCTTTTTTTTTCTTCCTTTCTTCTCCGGTCAGACCGGTTCAGACCAGTCAACCTTCCTCCACGGCCGGTTTTCCGGCGGTTTGGACTTCCCTCAGCTGGCTGGCGACACGACGAACTTGCTGGTTGTCTCCGTTTGGCCTGGATCGGTGGCACGGAGGCGGATCTACTCGATTTTGCCTCGGTTTCTTCTCCTCCTCCGTCGGCCTTCCTCCACCGTCGTTGGCCTCACTGGTGGCTCTTTTCTCCTTCCCCTCACCTCCGCCGAGGTCGAGGTGGCTGTGGCGATGCCAAGACCGGTCGGCACCGCCTTTTTCTTCTTCTCCTTTCCCTTTCGGTTTCCGCCGGTTTCCTTCGATTTTTCCTTCCTTTTCGAGCCGTCGCCGGTGGCCTTCACCCTTCCTCAGCTTTCTCCATCGCCGGCGACGCCCTCGCCTCCCTCTCCTCTTTTCCTTTCTCCGGCGACAGGGTCGGTCGCCCTCGGGGAGGCAAAATCGGGATCCTTCCCGATTCTTCTCTTTTTTTTTCTTTCTGTTTCTTTTTTTATTATTTAATTCATTTAATTATATATACATATATATACACATAAATTATATATACATAATACATATAATATTATTATTATATATTATAGTACTATATAACTATATTATATATATATATAAAGATATATATATTTTATGTATTATCAAAATACATATTTAGTATATATATTAGTTTAATTTAAATTACTTACATTTATATATTTCTTTATATATAAATGTAGAAAATTTCATATATATTGTATTTACAATATATATATTTATTTAAAATTTAATGTAAGATAGTATTTACATTTTTCTCATATATGTGTGTATATATATATATATATATATTTATATATACATAAAATATCATACTTGAATATATATATATATGTATTATTTAAATTTATAAAATAGTATATATATACTTATATATACCAACGTGTATTTAATATATACTATATATACCATATGGTATTTAAATACATATGTATTTGTATAAAAATACATTTATATAATTTATAATTATATAAATATATTTCTCTTTTTCTTATTTAATTTGGATTCACATTTATCCAAATTAAATCTCCTCTTTCCATTATTTTTCATAATTCCAATTTTATTTTCCTTCACTCGTATTTCTCGATTTATCACTTCCTCAATTCTCGGGATTTTCACTAATATCCCGTTCTTACAATTTTATTTATTTATTTCCAACATTTATTTTCTCCAATATTTATTTCCAATAAATGAAAAATTTACGGTTATCACAAAAAGAAAAGAGGAAAAAGGAGAATTTCGGGAATTCATAGATTTTCGGAAATTCGACAACCCGAAAATTACGAAAATTCGGTAAGAAATTCCCGGAAATTAAATTTCAGAAAAATGTAATAAATTATGGAAAAATTCTAAAATTTAGAATTTTTATTTCCAGAAATTATTTTCAACGATCGGGATAAGGAAAATCGAGAGAGATGGAGTGCGGGCACGATCGATAAGAGGAAGTCGCCGACCCAGAAAAAGGTAAGGGATGCATGTGCAACACTGTAAGAATATTCAGTCTGCATATTTTAATTTGAAATATTTTATGCAAATATTTTATGAAAATTATTATGATGCATGATTGGCTGAAAATTTTGGGTTGAAGTACCAGCTGGAAATTTAAAACTGTATTTTCTGTGCAGGAGGTTAGAAATCGGCAGCCGTTATGCTGCCGAAAATTTTAGAAAAAACTTTATAAAATCATATTAAATGATTTTATTTCCGAAAATCGATATTAAATCATGAAACATGAGGAAATTACTAAATTTCATAAAACATGAATATAATGAGATGGAATTTTAAAATATTCATGTATTCGAGAATGGTGATAATGAAACCACCGAAAATTCTCGGAATAGATAAATTACACGTAATACGAGGTGAAAGATGAAGTGAAATACAGTGAATATTTTTATTAATATTTTTATAAATATTCACTAAAGGATTTTAACCCTTATGGTTTTAAATTATGGAATTATATATTTATATAAATTCCATAAAGGTTTATTTTATGATGAAAACTACGGTTTTGAGATTGGTTGGCATTCCTATCATGCTGATGCATGATATGTGATATGTTTAGTCCCAGTCGACACCTGATCCGTGATCCACCGAGGGCAATATAGATTATGGTCATAGATTTGACCAGTTTATTTCTTTACCCTCCGGGGTTTAGAGTATGATAAGATTGATGTCTATTTTAGACTCCATAAATAATAGGTGATATGTTAAAAAGGAAAGTGTTTTACATGATATGGAATATGTCAAACGGAAAATGTGATATATGATTTCGTGACATGTGAAAAGAACATGTTTTATATGATATGAGAAGAAAATCAACTGATTTATAGCATTTTTACAAAATGCTCATTTCGGTACTGATTATAATACTGTGAGATGATTTTCATAAGACATGTGATACGAACATGTAATATGTTTTCAAAAAGGAAGAAATGATCAATCTAATATTCTTACCATGGTCTTAAATGGAATATTTGATTATAAGTACTACATGAGTTCTGATAAGATAGTGGAAAGTATATACGGCATAAAGGCCAACCCGAGTAAAGACTCGATCTTTGTACCGTGTGAGCCACCTCTAGAAGACTCAAGGGACCTAAGTGCTACATAGATTCTTTCGTGAACTATGGGGAGCCACCTCTAGAATCCTTTGAGAACTAAGTGCTACACAAGTTCCGATGTGTTAGTAAGAAGTTTCTGTACCGTGTGAGCCACCTCTAGAAGACTCAAGGGACCTAAGTGCTACATAGATTCTTAGTGAACTATAGGGAGCCACCTCTAGAATCCTTTGAGCACTAAGTGCTACACGAGTTCTGATGTGTTAGTAAGAAGTTTCTGTACTGTGTGAGCCACCTCTAGAAGACTCAAGGGACCTAAGTGCTACATAGATTCTTAGTGAACTATGGGGAGCCACCTCTAGAATCCTTTGAGCACTAAGTGGACACGAGTTCCGATGTGTTAGTAAGAAGTTTCTGTACCGTGTGAGCCACCTCTAGAAGACTCAAGGGACCTAAGTGCTAAATAGATTCTTTGTGAACTATGGGGAGCCACTTCTAAAATCCTTTGAGAACTAAGTGCTACACGAGTTCCGATGTGTTAGTAAGAAGTCTGTGTCCTAAAGGCCAAACTAAGTGAAGACTCGATTTCTGTACCGTAGGAGCCACCTTTAGAATCCCAAGGGACCTACGTGCTACATGGATACCAGTTGGACCGTGAGAGCCAACTCTAGAATCCCGAAGGACCTACGTGCTACACGAGTTCCTCGATATGACACTTAACTCCATTGCTAGTTAGGATGGATGTCGTAACTGAATCAGTGAATTGGGGCTTACGCCTAAAGTGATTTAGTAATTTGGTAATATTGGAAGTGTTTTCAATGAGTTAAGCTATACGCTTAAAGTTTATGGATTTTCATTTTATGAATGGATTGATTTATTAACTTACATAGTAACCGCTTTATCAATGTGTATAGTGACCAATCTATCGAAGTGCTTACTGCTTTGCTAATTTGATAAATGGAATAGATTTTAATAGCTTATTTTGCTACTTAAAGTACTGTACTAATTAAGTGAGTACAATAAAATATAAAATGAGTTTTAAAGAAATAAGATGATGATTTAACTAATATTCTTTTCAAGGAATATACAAATGTTAATTATTTTATTTAAATGCTTTATCTCATAAAAGTATTATTTTGAAAAGAATATGAAAAGGTTATGAAATGAAAAAGAAAAGGATTTATTAATTCAAAACGAAATGAAAATTTCTCTCTACAGTTGCTTCTAGGTTCTGGAACAAGTATGGTATTCTAAAATACCTACCTTACTCCATCTGGATCCCTAGTCGACTGTAGTATCCTTCCTACATGCGAACCTAGAGCCCATAGGAAAAATGAAAAAGATTTTCAGCATATAGGAAGCTGAGTATCAAGTGAGGCATATAATTCTCTTACTGAGCCGTGGTTTTGCTCACCCCTTAATTTTAAATATTTCAGGTTTTGATGATTGTGAGTTCAATGGATTGTGGATCCCAGCTGTACACAAAGGAAAATGTGATAGACCGACTGAGTTATTTGAGGTATGATCATTTATTTTCTGTATTTAGACATGTCAACATTACTACTTATTTGATTATTTACGATGAGGGATGTGTATAATATAAACAATGTTATGTAAAATTGTTTAACAGTCAGTACAAGTGAAGTATCACAGACAGCCCAACCGGTTAAGTTGTGTACAATAAGGTGAGAAATGTGGTCACGGGTCGTGACAAGAAGGGTCAAAACCACAAGACTGTAGTCTATGAAAGTATTTACTATGACTAAATTTATTTACAATTTTACATACAATTTACAAAAAACAAAAAGAAAAATTAAATTTTTACGTATACCTCATAATTTATAGGATTGCCCTAGAAATTTCTTTATCCTCCTCCGAAATATTTTCGGCAAATTTATTGGCCATTCCAAGTTCGATATTGTGGGATTCCGTTTCAAACTAATCTTTAAGCCATGTTAACATGCAAAATGAATCTGGATTAAAAGTAGTTCAATGGTTTCCAATGATTCTTCTACATGTTGAGAATGCAGATTCTAAAGCAACGGAAGAAACTTACACTGCAAAAACATCTTGGGCCATGGAAGCTAAACTTGAAAATTGTTTTTGATTTTCTTTTCATTATTGGTGAAGATCAAAGTTATCGTTTATATGAAACTCTTGACTTAAGAAAAATCTCATCTCATTGAAGTTAGAACTTTGTTGAGTTGTTGTTGATTCACTATAAATTCTATCCATATAGATTCTGATCGCCAACTCATACATACTAGATCCAGTTGCATTTTATTGGAATTGAGAGAATAACCAAAAAAATTCGACTTTACTTTTTTTGTTTCCGAAGTAACTCTCATCAACTAGTACTATTTTGATATGAACTTTTAGAAGTAATTCATCAAATTGCTTAGATCTAAAATCATCCCCTTTATATGATCCCCTATACAGATCTACTAGATATATAGACTTTAATTTCATACATCCGGATCGGTACCGATCCGCTTGCTATAATTCATTTACCCCTATATCATGTTTACGTATGCATAAGAGGAGCTTTTTCATTTATGTTCGGGGAAGCCGGATGTTATACAATATTCTACTAAATAGATATCTGTGGCATCCAAACCTTCCGGCTTTTCCTTTTAGCTTTATTCTTTTCTTTGCTACTTCCTTAATTGTGTTCAAAATGCCTTTTCCTTTGCTGCTACGATTCTTCTTATCTTCGGTTGAAGTTGAATTGCTCTCTCTCAGCTTCATAAATATTAAACAGTTTTCGAAAATAATTGTTAATTGAGGACTTTTGGTCTTCAATATAATCAAGACTAAGAAAATCTTTATAACAATAAAAAAAATCTCTATATTTACCTCACTTTGACTAGGATATAGTAATGTTGCAATACAATAAATAGGAGGAATTGTTTTCCAATATTTTTAAAATTTTTCCTCTATATCATGCACAAAAGAAGATAAAGTTTCATGATTCTTAAATTTTAAAAATTTATCAAACATTGTATAAATAATAGGAATAAAATAAGGTGTATTTGGATAACACTGAGTTGAAAATCTTTTGATTGCGTATTTAAAAGTAGATAATAAATCAACACTACATTTAATAAAAATTCAATCTTCATGGTAAAGTGCTAAACATAGGCTACTTGTATAATTGTTACAAAAAAGAGTAATAAGTTCTTTGTAAGGTAAAACAGAACAAAGCAAACGATGGAGTGAATTCCACCTTTTCTCCACGAAAAGTGGAAACGCTTTAACATGTATGTTATTTGCTAGACAAAACTGTTTTCATTCACGTTTATGATTTAGGGAGCAAATCCATTTTGTTAACATTTTAATTTTATCAATTAAACCTATGCCACTAATACTACCATACCACTACTAGTAACATTAAAACCACTTTGAACACATAAATTTATAATATGACATGCACATCTAGTATGAAAAAATACACCTTGCAAACTGGGTTTAAATTTTTAATTAACATAGGAAGAGCTGTGTTATTACTCAAAGCATTATTTAAAGTAATAGTAAAAACTTTATTATTTTTAAGTCCATACAATTTACAAACTTTAGTAATATATTTAGGAATAGTATATGCATTATGTGCTTCTTCTATGATATCTAAGGATAAAATTCATTTTTGCATGCACCAATCTTCATCTACCCAATAACAAGTTATAACAAGATAACTTATACCGTTAGCACTGGTACATATGTCAATAGTTAAACTAACCTTAAATGAAATATTACTAAGTTTACCAATTAAAGATTGCATATATTCTTTAAACATATCTATGCAATCTTTTTTAATGCATGTCTAGAAATAGATTTATATGCAGGTTGTAAATAGTTACAAACAAATTCTAAATATCCTACTTTTTCACAAATTGTGAATGACTGTTCAATCCTAACTATAAATCTAACTAAACCACGTCTAGCTTGAACATTGTCAAAAGTAAATATTTTTCCACCATCATGTATATTAATTTGAGATTGTATGCCTTCATTAATTTCATCTTTTTCATCTAGATTTATTTTATGTGCACTAATTAAGTGTCTTTTATATATACCTGTATTGCCGCCACTTTCACCAGAGCTATAAATGTAAACCTTTTTACATAATTTACAAATAGCAAAAATATTCATTTGACGTACCTTCTTTTAACACAATGTCAAAATGCTCCCATACCTTACTTTTTTTAGTGCAATTAATCTTCGTTTTCATTAGTCTTGATGATGTAGCAGTAATGGTGGTAGTTGATGATTGTGTTTGACCACGACTAGTATATATCGGTGGTGTCGAAGAAAGCTCTTTTTCCAAATGAATATCGGGTTCGAATTCATTGAATGATTTGTCACTCAAATTAGGGATTTCAGTGGAACTGAAACGGTGAGAAACAGAACATGAACAATGAAACAATTCTGATATTTTTATATTTTTTAAAATAAATATATTTTAAAATTTGAAAGAAATAGGTTTAGGAATATATATTGGAAGTTAGAAGTTGAAACTAAAATTTGTAAAATTGTAAAATGAAAAGGAAAATGAATATTAGAGAGAAAAATGATAATTTTATAAATTTAGAACAAGAGAATTTGAGTGAATTTGAGAAAGTTTGAGTTAGTATTGAGAGAGTATGAGTGTTGAGATTTAAGAGTATTGAGAGAAAATGAGAGAAAATGTAAAGAAAAAAAATGAAGGAAATGATACATTTATAGAAAAAAAATATTGAATTTAAAAAAATAAAAAAATATAAAAAATGGATGGAGGGAGCGTCCCTAAATGATAATATTATAAATTTAGAACAAGAAAATTTGAGTGAATTTGAGAAAGTTTGAGCAAGTAAAAGTGTTGAGATTTGAGAGTATTGAGAGAAAATGTAAAGAAAAAAAAATGTAGGAAATGATACATTTATAGAAAAAAAATTGAATTTAAAAAAATAAAAAAATTTTAAAAAAATGGATGGAGGGAGTGTCACTCTCTCCTTTTGAATCCTAGCCGTTGCCCATCAAATGCAGTGCTTGCCACCTTTTTTTAAAAAAATTTCAACTGGATCGGGATCGACGGTCTACATCCCTTATCGTGCTTAGTTTTTTTGAACCGACCCAGTTTGGTATATTATACGAAGCTGGGCTAATTCTAGTTTACAGGCTAGGTTGACCCAGTTAGTGGCGGAGTTAGAAAATTTGTTCAGTGGGGGCTTTGTTTAAAGTATTTAATCATAATTGTTAAAAAGTTTTCAATTGTCATTAACATAATTTTATATTTTGAAAACAGTGCACAATAATTCTGTTAATGATATTTTGGAACTCATATTTTTTAAGGTACATAATTAATCTATCATTTAATCATTAATCAATCATTCGTTTACGTAAACAAGTATTCAACATATTCATAATGAAAAATGCGTTATTTACTATGATATTTTTTTTTGTCTAAAATATTCTTATAATAAAACCGATTCATCAAACAAAAAATGAATAAAATTTTACAAAATATAAATATTATTTATATAAATTTACTTAAATTAATTTTTTTATTTGGGGTAGTGGAGGCTGGAGCCCCCACTGGGCCCCAAGAGGCTCCGCCCCTGGATCCAGTTTGGTTCCAAGCGGAACCGGGACTCAGTCCAATTATCACCTTTAGCTTTACCATAATATTAATGTATTATAATGTGATATAAATATAAAAATGTACAAACAAACTGATTGTCTTAACATTAATAAAGAAAGTAATTTTACAATGTAGGAATTAGCAATCAAAGCCAGATATGTATTGTAAGATTATGATAAAAATAAAATAGTAGCAAATTTTTGACCATATCATCCAATTTAAGCTTATGTTTTGTTGGATTCTAATCATGTTTTTTATTAAAAAAAAATTCACTTCAAACTATAAGAAATCCGAAAATATCCACCAAAAGATTTTATTTATGTAATCTTCACGTTACTTTGAAAAAGGATACTCCAAAAAAGACAGGAACATGTTAAAAATAATGTCTTAGGTTTTGTCTTTTCTCTTAAACAACTAAGATCAGAGGAAACAAACAATCATGCACACCGTAAATTTCTGTGTGAGTACTAAGATAAGAGATCAACCCTCAGTTTTTTAAGCAGCAAAAGACAGCCGAGCACTGATCAGAGAATTAAAACAATCCACATCAAATTCTATGTGGGTAACAAGCACGCTCCAATCACAGCCCAACACCCAGAAGGCTCCCCTTGTAGCTTTACGACCGGAAACGACACTTCTCTCCGTTATACTGTGATGTGTTTTTCACTAGTTCATCACAGAGCGTGAGAGCTCCGACTTCTTAAACTTATTGTTTAATAAATAAAAATAAATAAATAAATAAATAAATAAACTCCTCTACTTCCCAGCCCACGCTGAACCAGCTCCAATCAAGCATGAAAAAACCACCGTCGTGCTAGCATAATTCGACGTGGAGGTTTATGATTGGTTTTGTAACGGGTTAATAGTGCGAGAATGAAAGTAGAAGATAAAGAGGAAAATCAGTAAACGAGCACTGTTTCTCTTCATCATATCTTTGTTGGCTGTTGCAGTAAATGAAAAAGTTTTTTAGTACCAAAAAAAGTTGAGAGCTTTTAGAAGAGGAAATATATAAGTATAAATATAGAGAGACAGAGAAAGCTATAAGTTAGAGTGAGAGAAAGGGAGCTTTTAGTGAGAGAATAAATGGAGGGCATAGAGGAAGAAGAGAGTGGAGAAGAGGAGGTGTTGGGGTCAAGCTTGACGATGGAGAAGGTGGCGGCGGCAAAACAGTTTATTGAGAATCATTATAGAGCTCAGATGAAAAATATTCAAGAACGCAAAGAAAGGTAGTATTTTTTTTTACTTATTTAAAATTAACTTTTTTTCTTATTTTGCATGTGGCTTGGTTCCATTAGTTTCTGTTAGTGTTTGGAGAGTGAACGAATGTCAAATTAGGTTTCTTTGTTAGGAATTGCAGCATTTAATAGGCTAAAACTATAAAAAAACCCTTAAATTATGTCTAAAAATCTAAAAAAAAATTTTATTCTTTTATTGCATCTAAATAAACCCTTAAACTAATATTTTTCACTATACAAACCTTTTTTTGGATGGAATCTGTTAATTAATATAAACTCTGTTAATTTTTTGACATGTTGGTTTTTATAAAATATGTGTAAATTTGCTTAGGATTGAGATAGTCCATACAAGGGAGAAACATCAATTTCATGTTAAAAGTAAACACAGAGAATGAAAGTTTCATCCTCATTGATTAGCTAATAATCAATAATAGAAATGATCAAAGGAATAAAAATGAAAATTTTATTAATTCAATAACTAAGCTACAAAGTAAAAAATTATGTCATCATTGGATTAACAAATATTTTATCATTTCTCCTTAACAAAATGGCCGGAATTTGGCCTCATATTAATTAACACCAAGAATGAAGAGCCTGTTTTTCTTAGGAAAAAAAGACAAATCCTTCTTGTTACCAAAATCAATGTAGTATGGCAACTGTGTACTGTAAATTCTGTTTTGTACACTGTAATATGCAAATTATAAACAAAATTTTCCTTCTCTAAGTACATGGTTTGCGATTATTACAATCAAAAAGACCTTTTCAGATCCTTGAAGTCATCCACGGGATCAACACATTCCATTTTGCTTCTGTGAAGATTCAGCAATCTCACAACTCTGAAGCCTTCTCCTTTGTCTTGTCAACGCAGCCAACCTGCAAAAGCAGCAGAAGCTTTTGAAAAGCACCCACTTGGAGAGCTTCAACGAGGAATCCTCCATCTTCGCTCGTCTCATTCTTGCAAAGCTTCCACAAAATGGAGACTGAAAACTCAGTTGCCAAGCTCGACACTCTCAGGATTTTCTTAGCCACATGATTCATCACAAGATCAAGTTTACACATATTTTATAAAAACCAACATGTCAAAGAATTAACAGAGTTTATATTAATTAACAGATCTCATCCAAAAAAAGGTTTGTATAGTAAAAAATATTAGTTTAAGGACTTATTTAGATACAATAAAAGAATAAAAGTTTTTTAAAATTTTTAAACATAGTTTAAGAGCTTTTTTATAGTTTTAGCCCATTTAATACGAGTAATTGAACTGTATCCTCAAATTGGATATCAAAGTATCAAGAAAGATTTTTTTTGTGTATTTTTCCTTACTTTTCTCACCAATTAAACGCAGGAGCTTACTGTTTGGCCCAAAAAAAAAAAACCGCAGGAGCTTTTTGAATCTGATCTAGTGTCCGTGGCCCAGCCCGGCGGTGGGTCTTCAGAGTTCAGATCCCAGTAGTTAAAATCAACTAACTTTTTTCACTGCGGGTTTCTTCCTTTGGCCAAAAAAAAGAAAAAAAAACCTGATCTGGTGCATGATTTAATTAGCAATGCAAAGTTGCTCCAGTTTGAAGTTACTGTTAGCTGTCTTATACAGTTTTCTACAGTTTTGGTGATCCTAGAATTTCTTTGTACTAATGATATTTCCTAGTTCTGGGTCATGGATTTTCTCTTTTATTACTTTTGTCTGGAAATCTGAACCCAAAGAAAAGACCCACAACATTAACAAAGGGGATCCTATCGCTTGTGCGCTTAGCAAAGAAAAGAAAATAAAAGAAAAAAAATACTGATAAAGTTGAAAGCAAAGCTTTTGTTTTGGAAAATGATTGGGAAATTTTGGGACTAATATAAGTATATGTGTATT
This sequence comes from Heritiera littoralis, assembly GCA_031772115.1. Classification (NCBI taxonomy): domain Eukaryota; kingdom Viridiplantae; phylum Streptophyta; class Magnoliopsida; order Malvales; family Malvaceae; genus Heritiera; species Heritiera littoralis. The sequence continues at coordinate 8,416,919 of JAPDPK010000006.1, read as the reverse complement.
TTATGTTTTCTAATTGGTCTTGCTGTTGTTGGCTATGTTATTTGTCATGAGTTACGTATGCATTCCAAAATATATTCGATTAAGAAAATGATGGAAAGCAGGTTTTGCTTCATTGATGTCTAGGATGTGCACTTTTTATTTGTTGGAAACTGGTTGATGTAATACTTAGAATGGTTTATTCAAATTCATCAGAACCATGAATTTTTTTTTGCAGCATCTAGATTTTAATAGTATCTGATTTCCTAGTTAAATTATTACCTTCAGCATGCATCAACAATAAACCTACTAATTGCATCTGGTACATGTTATTTTCAATTTTTGATAAACGATTCTTGAAATAATGCTAGAATGTGACTTCAGGGTTATTTGGGAATTGAGATTTGTTAATAACATGATTTAGTTTCATTGCAGACGATGGGTCCTAGAGAGAAATTTAGCTGCTTCACATGTGCCCAAGGAAGAACAGATCAATCTGATAAAAGATCTAGAGAGGAAAGAGACAGAGTTTATGAGACTTAAAAGGCACAAGATTTGTGTCGATGATTTTGATCTTTTGACCATTATTGGAAGGGGAGCCTTCGGTGAGGTTAGAATGCTAATTTTTGTTATAGGTGAAACTATTCGTTGTCTTGTTTCTAATATAAGCTGCTTCACAGTCTCTTTTTATTTGGAACTATGAGTTGTATTTTCCTTCTTATTTATACCACAATTCATGCATTGGCTGCCTGGAGTATTTTAGTGCTCATACTTTTTTTGAAGGTTCAACTGTGTCGGGAGAAGAAATCTGGAAATATTTACGCAATGAAGAAGTTAAAGAAATCTGAAATGCTTATGAGAGGACAGGTAACATGCAAAGTACCATTCATCTAATTGATACCTGTAAAGTCAAGGTTGAGCTTGTGGGACTTTTGCCAACCATCTACCTCTATGTTACCTCTTGGTTTTAAAGCTTATGTTGACGCTCTTTACATGTTAACTTCACTTGGTTTTAAAACTAACTTCAAGTTTGTTTCATACTACATCGGACTAAACATGATTATGCATCCCTTTTCTGTTCTCCCCTGATTTTCAGCTGGTGTCTGCTCCTTGGTTGCTACCTAACCTTCTTATAAATATCACATGCTTTAAATTAACTATTTTTTCATTTTCCATTGGAGTCCTTTCTACAATGCTAATCCAACGAAGTGTTTGTTGATTCCTTAGGTGGAGCATGTTAGAGCAGAGAGGAACTTGCTGGCAGAAGTTGCAAGCCACGGCATAGTGAAACTCTATTATTCATTTCAGGATGCTGAATACTTATATTTGATCATGGAATACCTTCCCGGTGGTGATATGATGACTCTGCTGATGAGGGAGGATACCTTAACTGAAAATGTGGCTAAGTTTTACATTGCTCAAAGTGTCTTGGCCATAGAGTCTATTCACAAACATAATTACATTCACAGGTTAATACTTTAGCTTTCCCTACTAAGTTGCCTAATTAATTCATTTTGAAGAAGGGTGATGTGGTAATTTCTATTAATGATTGTTATAAGTCATGTTTACCCCTTCTTAGCTCTTTCCATTCACTTTCTTTCCAGAGACATTAAACCTGACAACCTTCTTCTGGACAAAAATGGTCACATGAAGTTATCAGATTTTGGCCTTTGTAAGCCTCTTGCTTGTACAACTTTACCAACAATCCATGAGTATAAGCCCATGGATGATGAAAATATGACAGAACCTATGGATATTGATGGATGTATTCCTGATGTGGACAATAAGAGCAGTTGGAGAAGCCCCCGTGAGCAGCTTCAGCATTGGCAGATGAACAGAAGAAAATTGGTATGTACGCAATTTACCTCACAGTTGTATTGTTTTAATGCATGTATCTTAAATTACATTCAAGTCGAATCTTTAAACACCAATATGGCAGTGGCTCAAAATTTTTCCAACATATTAATTAATTAAAGCACATAATTGCTTAGATATGGTGCTTTAAGGTATAATATTAACCTTTCTCAAGTTTTCCCTTGCCAAGTTTTAGTTTTGATTCTTGATCGACTCCCCTTCTATCTCTAACTAATGCCATTGCTTTTTTTCTTTTGTTAAAACTATCCAAGAGCTCACCAAGTCACAAATACAATGTTAAACGTAGTAAAAACTGACCTAAATGCGGACGAGAGATCAATCCTGCTATACTAAACTTTGTCGTATTTGAAGCATGTTCTGAATGCTCTTCGTCTGCTATCCTGGGACATGCATAGGAGAGAAGAAGAGAGAGAAGGGTTTTACTACTCTTATCTCTTCTTTCTAAAGTATGAAACTTGATAGCCAATTTCATATATATATATATATATATATATATATATGTATATATATATATATATATATATATGTATATAGGTTGAGAGTAGGGACCTCCCTTTTAACTAGTACAAATTGAGCCGTCCCATTAAGGGTTTAAACATACAGCAATATCAGGATCACACTTGACCCATATCATACTTCTTGACTAGGTATATTTTTATCGGTCTCACTAAATTGTTCTTGAACTTGACATTAATCTAAATTAAGTTCAGGTCAAAATTGACTTTGCTAATCCACTAAATGAGATAAATCCAACATCTTTATCATACCTCTTCTAGCCAGGCCTAAAGTGAAAGATCATGAAGTTTGTTATACACCTTCTTATATTCTGCCTCTGAACTGTGCCTAAGTTCATTTGTTGCTAGATGTGAACAGTATCTATTACAGACTAGACTCTCTGAATGGCCACTAATGGCACACATCATTCCTTGAGCATTTTTTCGAGTATCTTTCCCACACAAGGGCATTTGCAAATAACAGCACCGTTGACTAAAATTAATGAATCTTAGAACTCAGAGAGTGACAAAAGTTTTTGGTAATTTTCCCATTTAATAGCTGCATTAGTAGTAATGCAATCAGATATTTTTTGAAAGACATGGCTCAGTTGGCAAAGCAGTTTTTTTGGCAATTTTGGCTATTAGTTTTTTGTTTAACTTTGAAGGCATTTTCAACTGTTGGAACACCTGATTACATAGCTCCTGAAGTGTTAATGAAGAAAGGATATGGCATGGAATGTGACTGGTTAGTTATCTTTATTGTCAGTTCTCTTTCAATCTCATGGTTGCAACTGTTATCTTTTACTTGTTCTCCATGTTGTTACTTTATGTTTTCACATGACCATATTTGTTCTACTGTTCTAATTGTACTATGTCTATCATCTTTTTCAGTAACAACTTTGATTTTGCGAGCTAACCAATTGCTGAAATTTTTGTTTACTCTCTATTGCATAGACACAGGTTTTTCTGCGAAGTTCTCATACCATAAGTTAAATTCCTTTTCTGTTGAACTTATTTTAGGTGGTCATTAGGAGCAATAATGTATGAAATGCTAGTTGGATATCCACCATTTTATTCAGATGATCCAATTACCACATGCAGGAAGGTAACACGTTTCTGTCTGGCTTTATTTTTTTAGCACCAGTTGATCTTTGATGCATTATAAATATTATACTTCTTCTTGGGTGTTCTATCCAAATTCAGGATGATCCACTGAGCAACTTCTGCTTTCTAGTTTGGGCTAGTTTATAATATCAATCCTTTTCCTTTACTTATGGATCATTAAAGAATTCCAATGCAGGATAATGCCTAGATGTTTAATGCATCTTTATATTCAATATTACGCTAATATTATTGTATTTCATCCCCAAATAAATGTGCATTTATGTCTGCTTATTCCAACTATGCCAAATGCTTACTTTTACAGAATAAGTTGGTTGTTGGTTTCTTACTGGCATATTCTTGATTTTGTGTTCTTTGAGCATTTTGAGACTAGGCCCCGACTTTTTTGGCTGTTGTGCTTTTTCCTGAAAATTTTACCTATGCACTTGGTTGCTCTCCCCCGACCTCTTCTTATAAGTTTAACAGAACATTTTCTTTATTGTAGACTTGATGGAGATATCATTCTTTTTCCTGACATTTTGGTCATCACTAATTGTCAGATTGTGCATTGGAGAAATCACCTAAGATTTCCTGAAGATTCAAAGTTAAGTCATGAAGCTAAGGATCTCATATGTAGATTGCTGTGTGATGTCGAGCACAGATTGGGTACAGGAGGGTCACATCAAATTAAAGTAAGATTATGATATTTTTAAATGTTATTTCTTTTCTACCAACTATGTCTTCTTCCTTAGGTTGTTGACATTTAATTTTTTCAGGCTCATCCTTGGTTCAAGGACATTGTGTGGGATAAACTCTATGAGATGGAGGCAACATTTAAACCTGAAGTGAATGGGGAATTAGATACTCAAAATTTTATGAAGTTTGATGAAGTATAACTTGAAATTCCCCTTCTTTATTACTCTTGTTTTTACTTGTTCCAATTACTAACCAGTTTCTTCACTAAGCATTTGTTCATCTTGTTGAATTTTTTTTTCTCATAATTTGACTATTTTTGGAATTGTCACCAGTTGGATTCTCCAGCACCAGCAAGAACTGGCTCGGGACTCTCAAGGAAGGTTTGTAACAAATGATGCTGTCTAAAAACTCATCTTAAGCATTAGTTTCTCCCAGTACTTTCCAGCTGGTGTATATCATTTTATTTACACATTTTTTGAGTATCTGGCAAGTTTGTGCTGTATTACATGATCTGATAATGCTGTGAATATGAAATCGTAGAACTTTATTCCTTTTCCATATTTGTTCAAAAGACGATAATAAACAAAACAATTGATATCTTTTTTCAATGATCTCTCTTGTGAAAAATTGTATTAAGACTTTGTGACAAAAACAGATGCATTGATGTGGAGAAGTATATACATTTTTTTTGCATGATAATCAGCATGCTTGGTTCATGTTATATTTGTATTTTGATATATTCATCCTTGAGTAGTACCTATCCACGCACAAAAACATGGTAGAATTTATCTATTTATTTGTTTTTTCCTACTCCATGCAGATGCATTTGACACCCAAAGATTTAAGTTTTGTTGGCTATACATTCAAGAACTTTGATGCTGTCAAAGGACTACGCCATTCTTTTGGTATGCAATTTGTTAGTGAGATGTCAAGATTTCAGCCTTTTTTCTCTATTGATGCAGCACATCTTTTTCGGAGTGCTTATCGGTGATAAATATCCCTGTTTCTTGTGAACATGCATTTTGTGCAGAAACAAAGGTTGCCTGTGGGTGAGTAAAAGTTTGGCTCTAGGTTGGACAAGTGAAGTGTTGTTAGATTCAATTTTCTTGTCCTTATCAATGTTGATTATAAGCTTGAATTTCTTGATCATATGTTTCTTTTTCATCTCATGAGCAAGGATGTAATGTGAAACAGGAGGCTTAAATGGATGCTAAACTAGCACTACAGATGTATGGAATGCCATAATGAACCTTGATCTGTTTGCACCTTTACCTTCCATTGCCAGTATTGGCTTGCTAATAGCTTTAGGTAGTCAAGTTGCTACTCCCATTTTCTGAATCTGTCTAAAGAATCATAGGAAGTCACGGATCTGAGAAATAGATTTTAGCGTCTGCGATAAAACTACTTGACAGCCTTTAATAACTCAAGCTTAGGAATAGGTTGTATGGATAATGAGTTAGATTTAGATCCATGGATGACAATGAGAATGGAGTTAGGAAGCAGAACCAATCTATGATAGTTGAAGCCAATCAAGGGTAACATACTAACATGGAAGTCCTAGAAGAGATTATTGGGATATGGTGAACCCACTGCTCATTTTAACTGTCGGAAGTTCATGAGCATTGGTAAAATTCTGTCAAGAGAATGAGTTTGATGCAGTGTTTCATTGTGGCTAATATAGATTTGGGTCTGAACTTTGTAGGTGGAATTCTGTGAACTGGAATGGTATAAATTTCCGGCAGAGTTTGAGTGAAATAACTGGTTGTGAACTAGGAGCAATTAGGTAAGTGCCAGCAAGATTAAGTAGTCAAATGAAAGACTTGAAACTACATTCTCATAGTAGTAAAATCACCTTAAAATGCTAGAATCTGTTGACTACATTTAATTTGTGGAGTCAAGAAGAAAAAAAAAGTAACTCTCTTTGTGCATGAAAAGCATATAAAAGAGAAAGGCAAAATGTACCATGCTGCTTTAGAAGTATATATATATTTGCAAAATCCAGATTTTCTTTTATATGTTTTGCTTCAGCTGATTCTGCTTCTGTTAAATAGGGAAGAGATTGGTGATATCAAACTATTTTACTCCTGCAGATTTCAAGAATCCATCAATGGAACAGCTATCTGATGATTCTATATACAGTAATGGTTCTTTCTCTTTCTTCTATTCTTATTTTCATTTTCAACTTCTGACCATTATAGTTATAGATGTAATAATTTGTCTTTATTCTCTATTAAATGGATTAAGTTTGTTAATATCCGCTGGTGATTCAGGGGTAGGTTATTCTACCATGCAGTCAGCTGAGGAAACAGAGGTGCAGATGCTTGCATCAGCAGGTGATCCCATGTTGCCATAAAGACAAGTAACCGAAAGGAAAATCTCTTCCATGGATATATGGATATTTCTTCTTGTTTCAGGTATGCAGTTCTTGTGCAGTGGCTGCCGATTGCCATCCAACTAGTGGAACCACTTTGTTAAGTGTACAGAAGTATTTCAGAAAAAATTTAAATCCAGTTGTGAGTTGACTGGTAGGATAAGCGGGACTCTTTTTCAGCCTAAAAGGCATTGTTTATTAGAAGTTAGATCAGAGTTCTGAAACTTGATGCACTGGCTGCCCAGGTTGGCTGTGGTAAATTTGCCTTCTCTAGTGGCAGTTTGTGGTGAAATTTTTAATTGATCTATAGCCATTTTGGGAGCAATATTGATCCCTTTATTGGTGTGTAAACTATTATTAGCAACAACTAGAAATTAGCTGTGAGGAAATGACATTTTGCTGATAAATGTGTTTCTCAGTGAATTGTTCATTGAAGTACTCCTGCTACTTTTGCTGTATGATTGCGTATTTGAAGTTGGCCCACTTCTGAAAATGTTGTCATTGAACAGTTCTAAGCAATTCTCTCTCTGGCCCTTGATGCAATAAGGTGCTCCAGAAAATATCTATGGTGGACCATTACCACGACTCTCTATTCCAATTTGGCCAGCGTCAGTTCTGATTCTGAACAGTGGTGTCATGGAGCCATGCCAGGTGCTACTAGAAAATATGTTCAACCTACCTGAAGAAAAGCAGCAGTAAGCAGCTAGCATTTAGCAGTTTACTTTCTCCAATCATCTGACAATTCTTTATTTAGAAAATATGTTCAACCTACCTGAAGAAAAGTAGCAGTAAGCAGGTTAGAAATTCAGCATTCTTATTTTTCTGTTGGGTTACAAGGTTTTCCATTTTTTGTCAACAACAACAGGATTGCCCGTATCCTGAACTCAGGTTTGTCAAAGGTTGACTCTTGTGATCTTAATATTGGCACCAAAGAAATAACAATGGATTGCTCAAAATCTTAACCTTGAATCCATGGAAGAAAAAGATAGGTTTCGTGCCATGAAGAAAAAGTCAATTGCTATTGACTTAAAAAGTAGAAGTATATTTCTAGCGAGGAAACTAGAAAACGAACTTCGGAGGTATTTTTTTAGTGAAAATTGAGGTGAGAAAGGGGAAGGTCAAAGTTGGCTTGGCTCTTACCAAAAATGCAACCAAATGATTAGCATGGCTGATTAAAAGGGTCAAGTTTTAGCCATTTACTTAACTATAGTTAACATATGATCAAATTGTTTATGTGAGATTTTGCCACATGCACAGATTGCCAGATTGGTGGGTGCATACTTTTCATTGAGGCAGGTATTCAGACTTACTCTCGTAATCCTTAACCAAACCTGAAGTCAAGATAATGTTAAGTCTAAGATAATTTCTTTTAAATAATAATAATAATATATTTACCCATCAAATAAGAATTAAACTATATATGGAATGGTTAATCTTTTCTTCATTTGGACAAGTATATATCGAGTACAGCATGATACATAAGCATAGTAATTTGTGTATTTCTTTTCATGGAAAATGCATGTAAAACACAAATCATTTATCATAATTCATGTAGATACATTAAATATGAAACAATTTTTTTAATTTTTTCAAAATCATATATTTTATTAAAATTTTAATTCATATCATTTTTGTATTATATAAAAATTTATCAGATCTAATAAATTACAGTCAGCTACTTCATCTCATATTCATATTTGCAGCCGTATCCACGTCAAAGGGAAAAAAAGTCTTTCATGGGATTTTTTCCAAAATGATTTTTTTCTTCTAATTTTCCATTGCTTAGGAATGATCAGCTAATGAAGTCATAAACAATATTAATTACTAAAAATCCTAGTGCTTTATGTCTAAAAAACTGTCATTAGCAAATCATTGAGATCGTCAAATCAACCGGGTTTTCAAAAATACAACCAACACAAAAAAGAAAAAAAATTGCAGATGCTGATAACCGGAAAGTGAAAAAAATCTACAATATCCTTCTTTTTCTTTCTCTTTTTTAAGAAAAAAGCAATTAAGATAAAATTTAGATAAAGACCCTTGTAGGATTGGAGAATTAAAAGAAAAAATCAAACAACAATGGAAAAAATGGAAGGACAAAAAAAGAGAGCATGAGATGGGTGGAGATGCTTTAATATGCTCTTCAAGATTTGACATCTGTCATGTCTGTCCTTTTTCTCTTTCTCTTACACACATTAGACACACGCTCTCTGCCTTTCTCTTGTCTTTATCCCTTTATCAATTCATTTTCTTTTTCTTTTTCTTTAATCCTCTTTCTTCTCCACTGGCCACTCCCTTCCTTTTGCTCCTTCAAGTCTTAGCACCCAGATGGCTAGATATTATTATTGTATGTATAAATAAAAGAGAAATAAGATACAAAGTCTTTTTAATCTCCTAATGATCACATTGAGCTGTTTATTACTTTTAACTTCTTTAAATGATAAGCAAAGTCCATATCTTTGCTTTCTTACTGATTTTTTTTCATGTCTTATCTCTCAGATGTTAAAAGCTCCTTGCTTTAGACAGCTGTAGAGAGAGAGGAAAAGAAGACTCTACTGCAGTTGACATCTTTAGGTAGTAGTCATTCTTTTTAGTTGTGGTTGTTGTTGTTGTTAAAGTTTCTATATTTACTTTCCTTTTCTTGATTATAATTGTGTAGTCAATTATCTGACGGAGAGAGGGAGGGACTGGGGTGCTGGGAGCAAAATTTACAAGAGGCCGTGAAGGGTTGCCTCAGATCCAGGGAACTCTTTAAATGATATCTGAAAAAGGGTACTATCCTTTTTAGGGTTTTCCTGTGAGTCTTGGGACATCACCTTTTGAGTTCTTTTTCATGACCCTGTTTTTTTTCTCTCTCTCCAAGTCTTTCTTTTTGTGTTTGAGGATAAAGGGTTGGTTTCAAATTTGATCTAATTGTGGTTGTCCGAAAGTTCTATATTTTTTTCTGGTGATAGAAGTTCTATAATTATTGTTAGTATTATATTTATTTTTTTATAATTTGGTTTGTGTGGATATAAAGTTGTTTCTTTGCTTCTCTGTCTTAACTGTTGTTGATGGAGGTAGATAAAGAAGAGTCCAGAGAAGAAATAGAAAAGCATAATCAATGTTTAAAGTGACTATTACTGGGTAGTAATTTCCACAAATGGAACTTTGGATCCACTTGTAGTTGACCAGATCTGAGTAATCTATTTCCCTTTCACCACCTTTTTTGGCTCATCCATTAGTGGCAACCCTGAACTTGCATCCTTCTCTGGGACAACTTTGAGTTAATTAAGGTATGGGAAATGGTCTGCTAAAACCCACCATTCACATTCCATTGTCGTTCTTTATTTCAGAAGGAGTTGATAGTTTCGTTTAACAATGACAGGTTGTGTGATGTTTGAGGGGTTGGAGGGTAACTTTTTGTACTGCCTAGTTAGGGATTTTGATGGAGGAGATGTCTCCGGTTGCAGTGCCTTTTAGATTAGGTAATTCAGTCTGTGAAAACTCTACCTTTGCTACTCGTATGGACATCACAAGACTTAAGCTTATGGCAAATCCTGCTGGTATTCTAACTGATTCTGCAACCAAGGCTACTGACCAGTCAGTTACTGGTGAAGATATGGATTGTGACTGTACTGGCATGGAGACCGAAGACAGTAGTACAGAGGTGCCACTCACAGAAGAGGTAAAGTTAGAACAAGCTACCTCCTTGGGTGTGATATCTGATAGTAAAGTTAGTTGGATTGCTAGTAATGACGTTATAGCCCAAGAAAGTGAGGACGATACTTTCTCTTTGGAAGGTGATCGTGTTTTTGATCTTGATAGCTCTTGTTCACTGTCACTGGCAAGTGAGACTAGTAGCCTCTGTGGGGAGGATTTCCTGGGTTTTGATGCTACTTCTGAGGTAGGAACCCCAATTTCTGTGGACAACGGGAAAAGCATTTGCAGTGTAGATATTATTGAAAAGGCCACCAAGTTTGTTGAGTCAAACGTTGAAACAGAAGTTGCTAGTGATCCCCTTGCTGTGGCAGTAAGACTTGCGGAAGAGATTGGAGATGGGTCTGAACAGAAGCCAGCTGCTGTGGTTCTTCAGTTGGCTCTCGAAAAGGAACATAATACAAAAGTTCGGGTTCCATGCAGTGTGTTTGAGGTGGAATACGTGCCTCTTTGGGGATTTACCTCTATATGCGGAAGGAGACCGGAGATGGAAGATGCAGTTGCTGCTGTGCCTTGGTTTTTAAAGGTTCCAATTCAGATGCTAATTGGTGATAGGATACTTGATGGCCTCAGCAGTGGCTTTGCTCATCAGACTGCTCATTTCTTTGGGGTCTATGATGGTCATGGAGGCTCACAGGTTAGTTTTACATTTCCCTTGCATCTTTCATGTTTAGCTTTCTTTCCTTTCCATTAAATCATGCTTGAGATGTCCTGGAAGTAAAAATATTTCTTGGTGTTCAACATTGTACAGGTTGCAAACTACTGTCGTGAGCGTATTCACTCTGCGTTAGCTGAGGAAATAGAGTTTTTCAAGGAATGCCAGAGAAATGCAAGCATAACAGATAGTTGCTCAGAGCTGTGGAAAAAGGCATTCACAAATTGTTTTGTTAAAGTCGATGCTGAGGTTGGAGGACAAGCTAATCAAGAACCTGTTGCCCCAGAAACAGTTGGTTCTACTGCCGTTGTTGCCCTTATTTTTTCTTCTCATATTGTTATAGCAAACTGTGGAGATTCAAGAGCTGTTCTATGTCGTGGTAAAGAGCCCATGGCTTTGTCTGTGGATCATAAAGTAAGAGACTGTGGATTGCACCTTTATATCTTATTGTATTTCTTAATCAACTGTTGGGAACTTATACCCCTTTTTTATTCTGTTCGTATTTCTTAGCCAAATCGAGAAGATGAATGTGAAAGGATTGAAGCTGCTGGAGGCAAGGTTATCCAATGGAATGGGCATCGAGTTTTGGGTGTTCTTGCAATGTCAAGGTCCATTGGTATGTGTCAAGTCATATTAAACTTTTCTTTCTCAAGAATTGAACTCTTTTCTTTTACCATTTCAAGCTTTTTATATGCTTTTTTTTTCAAACCATAAGAGGGGTGGGGGCACATATTTGCTTGAGACAAATTTGCCCTAATGGCATCCTTATCATGGTTGATATCTTGTGAACTTAGTCTTTCTCATGTTGTATGTTGTTGCTGAATTATATTTAAAGAATAATACAACACATATCTCTTGTGAGACAGGATTACTTGGTGTGCCCCTGCTTCTCACTTGGGACATTAGCTGTAGGATCTGTCTTTTATGATGCTTCAGAATTGGTTGGATTTGGCATGTTTATGTCTGTGGAACTAACCATTGAAATGTGTTAATGGGGAGAAATGTGTTCATGGGGAGTGCCAGGGCAGTAATTCAATATCTGTTACACTTTTGCTTGAATTTTCTACTCTAGCTTCTAGCATGAAGTCCTACGGTTTCGCCTTGTATCAAAGTCTTCACTTGTTTATTGGTGTGGTGAATGTATCTGTTTTATACCATACTGAACTCTGGGGAACCCTTTTTTTCCCGTGCATTAACTGCTCAAAAGGTGCAGCTGTTTTATGATAAAAGAAAATTTCTTCAACCAGGCCTAAAAGAAATAGAACACTTAAAAGAAGATTGGTGAATGTTAGGTAGAGCTATAGATAACAAATCTCCACGCATTGGCTTTTTTTTTTCTCATCAAAGTTTGCATGATAAACATGTGTCCTGCCTGGTATAGAAGTCACATTTTGAGTATTAAACCGATATGGTCATAAATATTGCAATCAGGGTCCTATAGTGTGGCATTTGTTGTCATTTTGTTGTCATTTTTCTTTTCTACCAAGGTCATCTCATGTCTGAAATCCTAAGAAGAAACACGTGTTCTAATAGTATTTAAAGAATTCCTGCGGTTCTTTCAGTATCCAATGGACTAAAATTGGATGTTCTATCCTTGTAGTGATATTTTTTAGGTCGTAAATTGACATCAATCTTATAAGATTTAACTTTTATTGCTATTAGTGCTGTCATTTTTCTCTAAAAGCATGCATCCGTAAGCTATTTCTTTTTGGTAACTCTGTTGTGCTAGCATTCTGAGGATTCTTGCTTAGGAGCTTCTTTCACGAAGCCATACAGGATAATAGAATAAGAACCCTCTTCTCAAGTCACAAAATCATAAAGCACCTGATTGCAGGTGTTTCTGATGTTGATATGGGCCTTAAAGTGTACTAATCAAAAATAATTTGACTGGAAATAACAATTATAAAATGAGATGATCACCATTCTTGTTGTTTCAGGAGATAGATATTTGAAGCCGTGGATCATTCCAGAGCCAGAAGTAATGTTTGTCCCAAGAGTGAAAGAGGATGAATGCCTCATTTTGGCCAGTGATGGTCTCTGGGATGTTATGACAAATGAAGAAGCATGTGACCTGGCTCGGAGACGAATACTGCAATGGCACAAAAAGAACGGAGCTACACTGACTTCAGAAAGGGGTGAGACTATTGATCCTGCTGCACAAGCTGCAGCGGAATACCTTTCAAACCGTGCTCTCCAGAAAGGAAGCAAGGACAACATCACTGTACTTGTGGTGGATCTGAAAGCTCAAAGAAAGTTCAAGATCAAAACATGATGGTCTCTCAACCATCCTTGGGACTTCAATCCTGCCATATGACAATTTCATATGGTTCAATATAGTTTTTCCCATTTGTTTTTCAAGGGGGTTGCCCTATGGCTTTATTTGACAGTATCAGTCTGTATGTACTATAGAACGCGCACCATTCTAGTACCTCTCCATTGTCTCAAGAGTCTTGATATAAGCCAGCCAAGTTCTTCGGGCTATTGTAAGTCTTAGCTGTACCGTAGGAAATGGGATATTGACGGTGCCATGCTTTTGACATTGTGGGAAATTGTATTCATTGTGCCTCCGAGTTAAAAATCGCTCTGAGAGGTATTTGTTTTGTATTATTTCAACCACATGGTGCTTATAGAAGTTGGAAAATATCGTGGATAGCCGACTACCGTTCTTGACTTTTCATTAGGTGGCAATCATTGATTGCTTCTGTTGAGATGTTTCGAGTTTGTAGCACGATAAACCGGCCAACTATGAGGTTTTGGAAGTGATTATTTTTGGCCACGTAAGATGCTTCCTTTCTCATGCTGCATTGCAATTGCATGATGCGTGTGGAAATATGCTGTAGGCGTCAATTATCACAATGTCTGAATGTTTTTAAACCCATTTTTAATTCGAAATGCTAACTAACTTAAGCCACTTCCATTATTGATTGATATGATTCTGGTAGGCAAGTCATGAGACTCCAACAGCAAGGAAAAGAATAGCAATAATAAATTTAAAGCATAAAATATAAACGACCGTCCTAGTTTTTTCCGATTGCCAACTTCTTCACAGCCTGCTCCAGATCTTTCTCATTCCGAATGCTCTGAACCCATTTGGCGTTGATCTGGACCTGCTCAATGCTCTGCTTCAGGGTTCTAGCAATCGAAGGCTTTGAGCGATTTGCAAAGAACTCCTTTACTTCCTTCACTTTCTCAGACGAAGCAAACTATGAAGGGAGAAAAGAAAAAGTGGGAAGACAATGAAAGTAAGGATTAACATTTTAAACAAGAACATGAAAAACAAAACAGAAACTGCAATAGGGGGGACAGGGCACAAACCGGAGATACAGTTGAGCTGACAAAACGAGTTAATAGGAATCCAGAACCATAGGTTTCCCAGATGCGATCCCAGTTATCCTGTATGCCAATTATTAAAACAGAGAAGAAGAAAAAAAATAATCTGATCCAAAGAAGAAGAGTTACAGGCTGTTAGTATTGTTACCCTGAGCCATTTCCAAGCATCTTCACGTCCTTCCTTACTAACAGCAAGTGCAAAAACAGCATCTTGGCTGCGAACCTAAAGAACGTGGACAATGTTCTTTCATACCATCCAACTCAACTCCTGGAAATTTAGTTTATCAAGACAAATTCAAACTGAACTAGAAGTTAGAATACCTCAGAAGACAGGGCGAAGTTTAGAGCTTCAAGAACGATATTCTGATCAGGACAAGATGCCAATGAACCTAGATAAGAACAAGTATATGCTTGTCGAAATTTTTTACAGATTTGAATAATCTGCAAGAGTACAAATGAATTTTTTGTACCTAAAACCTGAGTTTTCTCCTGGCTTAGATCAGTCTCTCTATAAACTCTCAAAAGATATTCAAAACCTGCTTTGTTAGAGGAGCTGACTTTCTGCATTACAGCCACATATGCAGCCTGCAAGCAAACATGGTCAGTTAAAAGCTTAGTTGGTAAAATTCTTTGGTTTGTACTAAGAACCTGAGGTCGGCAACCTTTCTTATGTCAGGACGGAGGAGTGGTGTGTTTCTGTTATCCAAGAAGACATGAAATCGGGAAGTTGCTTCATTCAGTGTCTTCTCATGTCCGAGCATGGCTAGGGCAGTGAGAACATCTCCTCTCGACAAAGCATCCAGATGACTCTCACCTTGTCTAGGGTCCCATCCAAGCTTCCTGTAAAAAAATTAGAACATAAATGAATGACCAAAAAATGCAGAAGCAAGAAGCTCACCTCTCTTAATTTGCTTATGAAGATTAAACAGGATCACCTCCCTCTTGGTTCTTTGGTTTAACTTATTCCTAGTTCAAGCAGCAAATTGGGTTGGTGATTTTTCTTGTTCATTTCTATTTTAGTTTAAGAACTGGATTATTAATCAAGCACGCCACGATTGTAACCATCCATATCTAAATAACTTACTCAGCAGAATATAGGAAGAGGCCAATAAAGAATTGTTTGATGTCATTCATTAGTTCAGGTCTTGCATCTGGGACAATCCTTCCAAGTGTATCAGTTATCTGTGAAATGCAGGAGCCAGAATCAGGACTTGAAGCATAATTGAAGTAAAGATAAACAAGATAAGAGGCAAAATTACCTTAATCAAGTTAGAGAGCACAGTATGCTCGAGTTCCTCTCGGTAGGCATCCATGATGGTAAGCAAGGAGGTCAAGGACATTTGATGTGCCATACAAAGTGCAAAGGAGTCATCCAGAAAGCCTGTTAACAGAATATGTAACATTTAACGTCCCTATTTTACCATCCAAGAGTTATATAAGAAGTAAAGAAAATACATTCAGATTACCAAGTCTGTCTGCTACCGACAAGTATTTGTTTTCTATTGCATATCGAAGTTTAGCTGCAAGGCCCTCGTCATAGTTCACCCTGAAGAAACCAATCTGCTCCACATTGAGCTTTATCCAGGACCGTGCTGGATCACTACTTTTACCGGCATCGGAAAAGAAACCTTTTATATCATGAGTTTCAGATTTTTTTTCCAACAAGAAGCTTTTCTGGCTGTCATATTCGCCGCAACATAATGTCATTGGGACAATCCACTGGCCATCCCCACGGGAACCGCTATATGAGAATTGTGACTGCCATTCATTGTGTTACTGCTTAGAACACTACCTTAATATTAAGTTAACGTCAAAATCAAATCATCATACAATGAAACAGCTGACCGTGTATTTGGATTGACAGATATGAGATATCATTTCAAAGTTTTATTGGCCCAATAACATAATTAATATAAACATGACCAAACCTGCTTAATTTCCAGTTTCTGATTTTTCATTTTTACAGAGACAACTGGATACCCCTTCTGCTTTGTCCATGAATTCATTATCTTGCCCACAGGTTCATCACATCCCACAGTAAGGGCTGCCCAAAGGTCTTCTGTCCTTGCATTTGACCATGCATGTCTTTTTATATATGTAGCAAGTGAGTTCTGATTGCAGGGAATATATGAAGTTAACTTCCGGTCATCAAGAGAGAATAGTAGTACAAACTTTAGGTTCATAAACTTAAAGAAGCTTGAGATAAACATACACACAAACACACTTACCATACGTAAACCTTAACAGTAGGAAGTCTCAAAGATACATTTAAAGTTAAAACTCAAAACAGGCATATCAGCATAGGCACGAGGAAGTCTTAGATTAACTATACTGATACAAGAGGACACATTTAACTAACAAGAAGATCACCAACCTGAAAGCGTTGACCTCCTACATAGTCTCGTAGCATCCGGATAATTGATGCCCCTTTTCTGTAGCTTATTGTATCAAATATTTCATCAATTTCAGAGACATGATTTACTTCCACCTTCAAAGTAGAACATGCTTAAGATCAAATATTGTAGAGAGAAACAAGCATAGCAATTGTGTTAGTTGTATGGATAAAGATAACCCGGTTAGGTGCCCATTCACCTCGATTGGGTGGGATTCTGCAAGCCCGTCCAACCTAAGACCTTCACTAGTTTCATGATCAAAAAATTGTGTCCATATTTTCCATTCTGGAAACAACTTATCTTTTGCCGTGTAGCTCATCTGACAATGCAAAATCATTAATAATAAGCACATGCTAGTGACAATGGTGAGATTGGAGAGCAAGAAAAAGAGAAAAATGAAAGTGCCATACCCAAGTTGCAAAACCCTCATTCAGCCACAGGTCTGTCCACCATTCCATGGTTACAAGATTTCCAAACCACTGGTGCGCCAATTCATGGGCCACCACTGTTGCTACCTTAACAGCAACCAAGTACACTAGTCAAGCATTTTGCGCGGATAGGTCAGAGGGGAAACATATCTGAAAAAGAGACCAACACCATATTTACTAACCCTCTGCTTGTTGGCAGCTGTAGAATGCTGATCATCATAGAGTAAAGCTGTTTCACGATATGTAACTAAGCCATAGTTCTCCATTGCCCCAGCAGCAAAATCAGGGATTGCAACCATATCCAATTTAGGAAGAGAGTATGGCATAGCAAAATAACTGTAGAAATTAATTAGTACAACAAGCAACAAAGATTGTAAGCAATCTCCCACTTGAAAACTAAATAAGAAGCCAAGTGTGTTCCCTGGTTTGCATCTGTCAGCTTGTTGGGAACAAAGATTAACAGATGAAATTTAAATTAGACCAAAACATACTCTTTATAAAAATCAAGAGTCTGCACAGCAACATCCAGAGCAAATTTCCCTTGATTTGTCTTCCCAACTTGACAGTATACGCGAACTTTGATCCCTGTGTAGAGATACAGGTAAGTGAAATATAGCAAGAAGCAGGGCTGCACTGCCATAAGCTGCAAATGATTCATACCGTCTGATGTATGATCCTCAATGTAATCAAACAAACCAATAACAACTGCCACCAGATATGTGGACATGACCGGTGATTCCTGATAATAAACTGTTTTCAGATGCCCATACTTTTTCTCCTCAATGACTGGCATGTTTGAGAGGGCCACTAGATCAGATGGAACATCCCGTAATGTGATTTTGAACTTAGCCTGTAAATTTAACGTGTTGCCAGAACATGAAACAATTTTAATGATGTCAAACTACGAAGATGCATAGAAATTAATTAACAATATCAATGTTATCTTGAGTGTAAACTTTAATTTAAATGAAGCTGCATACAAATAATAAATGGAATTTTAGATTTAAAACAAAGGCAGAAAATAAATAAAAAAAAAAAGGAAGGAAAGAGTTTGCATTGCATGCAACACCTTGAAAGCAGGTTCATCCCAACACGGAAAGCATTGCCTAGCATAAGCTGGCTCGAACTGTGTAGCTGCCATATTCTTTTTCTTGCCGTTGTGCTCATAAGTACTGGATTTAAAATTTTGATAAAAAAAAAATCAAATTTCCCATTTGCTTTAGAATTTTGACAACCCAAAAGTATGGAAATTTTGTTTTTTAATGTTGACATTGACGAGAAATGAGTATACCTGCGATAAAATCCCTTCATTTTGTCATTTAAGACGCCATTAAACCCAATATGCAACACTCCCGTTCCCTTCGGAAGTGTGTCCGCAAAATCCAACACCAAAATCTCGTCCGCTTCCACCATCCCTATTTTTGGCTCCTCAAATGCCTGCTTAATATAAAACCAACCCATTAAGTTACTTGCAAAAGATATCAGAGACAAAAATTAAGCAAATTCTCAGCAGACCAAACTGACTAGCAATAGTCATCAGAAAAACATTGGAATTTTGGACGTTTAATAGCGCAAGGATTACGTTGAATATAGCTTCCGAGAAACTACATGATAGAGCTCTTAAATAAAAATAAAATGGGAAATGGGAGATGAAAATGATGCAAACTGAGAGCTTGCAGAGAGATGGTGGAAACCTTATGAGAGTTGGGATGGGAGAAGGAAACGGAAGCAGAGTTAATGGAGAGGTGAGCAGCATTGAGGACGATGAAACGAGTATCCGCAACGATGTCGAGGTCGATAGATACATTGCCTTCGAATATGCAGGCTGCGAGGTCCGGTTTCAGGTGAATATCGTAGCTTTTGGGGACAACGAATTTGGGGAGACGAGGTTGCCCTTGGAAGGTTGTGCGTGTGGGACTCCCAGGCTTTCTGAAACAGGAAAAGCACTTCTTAAACAGACACATGATGATCCCAAGGACGAAATGAATAAGAGAAAATGGATTGTGTTTGTGTCTGTTTTCAAGAATAATCTTCGGAAAAGAGGCAAAACTTTGAGAGAGCTATGGAAAACTAGAAGCTAAGGATGACAGAGGGGTGGTAGCCTTGTATAATAGGCTTTGCGAGAGTGATCCTGTTGCATGCAGCGGGAAACAATAGCTATCTTTAATATTATTGGCTCTTTTTTTAATTTGTAATCCTAAAATTGTTTGGATTCCTAAGTATTTAATTCATTTAAAAAAGATATTACACATATAAATTTCACTCGATAATTGTAGATATGATATGAAAGTGATTTTAGCTAAAAATTTTATATGGATAATAAAAATTATAAAAAAATTTTATTTAACTAATTGACACGAAATTTTTGTTTATACAATATAAATACAATTTTACATGACATGAACACAAATGATCAGATTTAATCTAAATTTTTTTGAATATGTAATTTTCAAAAATTTGTCAAATATACGTACACATGACATGAAGTAATGCTCAATTGGCAAATAGTATATATTAGTTAATTTGTAATTTAAAATAAAATATAAATTAATATCCAATACATTATCAGTAAAATTTTTTTGATTTTACAAACGGAATTAACATGATGACACATATACTTTAAAGGTATTAAGAAAATAAAAATAAATAAAATAAGATATCCATCATTATCTTAACTCTGCTTGTTGAATTAAAAAAATTTCATTGACGTATAATGAATATTAATTTATAAAATATTGCTTAGCATAAGCTATGACTAGATTTTAGAATAAGAATATTAACAGCTAACTTAATTAGAAAAATGAAGCCGAGGACTTTGGCATTAGATGCTCGCTTAGCGACAGAGGCACCTCCAGTCTTGCAATTTGTTTAGGATCAGACCCACCCAACCTTTTTTATTTTTTTATAATTAATTAATATTAAATAAATTCTTTACATTCGAAACATACATAGATTGTCGTCAGCTGGCTCTTGGAAGAGAAGACAAAACGAGGATCAAGAAAGAGAAGAAGAATATTATTTAGAAAATAATATAGTAAATTTGGATTATGTCATGCTTTAACGACGTCTTAGTTATGTCATATATTCAGGCTTTGAAGTATTGCATCTGTCTTTTTCTTCGATAATAAGATAGACATTTCTGTCATTTTATTTGTTACAACATTTTATATGATGGGTTTGTTTCATTATTTCAATTTTTTTGATGTTCTGAATCTCTTATCTCAAAACAACGATCACTGGATTCTTCAACGCCTTTAATCTTTGCTTGTGCCCCGAATTCACTTTGTTCCTCTAATCCGCCATTGCCGCTGCTTGAAAACAGAATATGTTTTGATTTAAGCTACTGGGATTCTTTTTCAGGGTTGGCTGTTCGCATTTGGGATATGCATGTTCTATATTTATGACAGTACAAAATAAAAATTCTCACATGGCAAACACTATAGTCCATATATGAACGAATTTCTTCATTCATTTTCTCTTATTTCGGAATATGTGGAAAAGACGTTAGAGTAACTAGTGAGAACTGACGCCCCCATGCAATATTCTTATTACTCAGGTTTAGCCACCCCAGCAGCTTTCCGTTCTAGTTTTAGAGCTGAACAGGAAACATCGTAATAAAAGATCAATCTTAGTATTTCCTGTGAGCTAACTCCTGGACGGCCTCAGTCAGATTTTTCTCTTTCTCAATGCTCTGAACCCAATTGGCATTAATGTGTACCCGCTCAAGGCTCTGCTTCAGCGTTCTCACCATCGAAGCCTTTGTTCGGCTTGCAAAAAACTCCTCCACCTCCTTCACTTTCTCAAATGAAGCGAACTGTGTACATGGGAGAAAGAAGGAACAAAATTCAAAAATAATATTTATGACAGCATTTCCTCTACTAAAACAGAAAGCATATATAACATAAAAACAACTTCAGACTACAAATTATGATGAAGTTACAGAGAAAGAGGAAAGGGCACAAACCGGTGAGACAACTGCACTGACAAAGCGTGTTATCAGGAATCCACTACCATAGGTTTTTTCAATGAGATCCCATTTATCCTGTATTACCATTACCAGAAATATTAGGAGGAGGAAATGGAAGGGACTAAAATCAGCAATATATTTGCTCTCCTTTATATTACAAACTGAAGATTTCCGCAAGATGTATTGCCAAAAGATTGGTTATTTGCCAGCATTACAAGTTCCAAAACTGTCAAGAATAAGACACCTTTTTCCACAAGATGGCGTCTCTCTTCCACCCCCTCCCCCTTGTCACCCCCCCAACCCAAAAAAAAAGGGGGATACCCTGGTTGCTAGTATTACCTTGAGCCATGCCCAGGCAACTTCGCGTCCTTCCTTGCTAACAGCCAGTCCATACACAGCATCTTGGCTGCGAACCTGAACAATAAGAATAAAGTTGTTGAGACCATTAGATTTGGATGTAGTAGTTAGTTTATTATGATAAATGCTCGCTTTTCAACCAGCAGTTAAAATACCTCAGAGGACAATGCAAAGTTTAGAACTTCAAGAACTATATCCTGATCCGGACAAGATGCCAGTGAACCTACAAATAATAATAATAATAATAATAATAATAATAATAATAATAATAATATAATTGTCAAATCCATAGACTGAACTCAACCATCTGCATCACAATGGCAAGGATTTGCCAGTACCTAAAATGCGGATTTTCTCCTGACTTAGATCAGTCTCCCTATAAACTCTCAAAAGAGACTCAAAACCTGCACTGTTAGAGGAGTTGACTTTCTGCATTACAGCTACATATGTTGCCTGAAAACATAGTTAATAGTTAACAGGTGGGTAAAAAGGCGGGACAATTGTCTCAACTAATCCTTCACACTCAATAACCTTTCTTATGTCAGGAGGGAGGAGTGGTGTGTTTCTGTCATTCAAGAATGCATGAAAACGCCTACTTGCTTCACTTAGTGTCTCCTCATGCCCAAGCATAGCAAGTGCAGTCAAAATTTCTCCTCTCAGCATTGCATCCAGATGACTCTCACCTTGTTTAGCATCCCAACCAAGCTTCCTATAAGAAATTAAAACAGCAAAAAAGAATGTCAGAGTAAGAATCAGATCTCCATTAATTTATACTTTACAGTGCTATCTGTTTAGGTAAAAATATAATAAAACTAGGCTTCCATTTGCTATTAAGAATTAAACTCCCTTTAAGCTTTATATACTGGTGAAAAATGTAATAAAACCAAGTTTCTATTTTCCTTTGAAGATTAAAAAGAAGCCATTCTCTTAACTTCTGGGGTCAATTTAAAAGCTCAAGCAACTAAACTGGTAGCTAACATTGATTCACTCTTGTTTTAGATGAAGAATTGAATTAAATAAAACAGATGATAGCTTCTCAATTGGTTTTCAAAAATTGTTGTATGTGTCGCTACGATCCAATCATATCTAAAATATGCTTGAAGTCATCATTACTCCAGCATGCCAAGCAGCAATCTATATTGCCATGAAACCAGTATCTACATTTAAAAGATAACTTACTCAGCAGAATACTGAAAAAGGTTTATAAAAAATTGATTAATGGCATCCATTAGTTCAGGTCTTGCATCAGCTGCAATTCTCCCAACCTTATATGTTATCTGTGAAAAGCAAGAGCCAGAATCAGGACTTGAGCAGAATTGAAGTAAATTTAAACAAGATAAGAGATGAACATTACACTAATCAAGTTTGACAGCACAGTATACTCAAGTTCCTCTCTATAGGCACCCATCAAAGTAAGCAAGGAAGTCAAAGGCAGCTGGCGTGCCATACAAAGTGCAAATGAATCATCAAGAATGCCTGCAAAAAGGAAGAAGTAATGTTAACTTATCTCTTTTACCATTCTAGAACAATATGCAATCTAATGAAAATATTCAAATTACCAAATCTGTCAGTTGCAGTCAAGTATTTGTTTTCTATTGCATAGCGAAGTCTAGCTGCAAGTTCCTCATCATATTTCACCCTATAGAAACCAGTCTGATCCACATTAAGCTTTATCCAAGAATGTGCACCACTTTTATTGCTGTCAGAAGAGAACTCTTTTACATCATGAGTTTCAAACTTTGTTTGCAACAAGAAGCTTTTCTTCTTATCATACGAACCACAACAAAATGTTATTGGGATAATCCACTGCCCATCCCCATGGGAACCACTAGAGAAGAATTGTGACTGCCATTCATCACATCAATTGTCAGAGCACTAACTTCAAGAATAACATCAAACAAAAACCATCATAAAAGTAAACAGCTTACGACAAATTTGAATTAAGAGACAGATTTCAGAGTTTTAATTGAACAGAAAACCCATCTTCCCCTTGAAATCCACCCAACCAAAAAGAATCAAACATGACTAAACCTGCTCAAATTCCAACTTCTGATCTTTGACTTTGACAAATACAACTGGATACCCCTTCTGCTTTGTCCATGTATTCATTAGCTTGTTCACTGGTTCACCAGATCCCTCCTCAAGGGCAGCCCATAAGTCTTCTGTCTTTGCATTTGAGTATGCATGTTTTTTTATATAAGAAGCAAGTGACCTCTGATTGCAGGAATATTTCACATGTAAATGGATCAAGTTAAGCTTCAATTTTAAGGTATTCAAAGAAGAACAACACTAATTTAACTTCATAAATGCAATGAAGAAGATTGGTGTAAACATATGGCATTGGACTCAATTATGAAATAAATAAATAAATACAAGTTGATGTTCCATCATTTGTTTTCCTTCACTGTTTTCAGCAGAAATACTTACTAGCAAGGAATATTAATAATTGTAAGATTCAAAAGATGAATGTAAATAAAACAATTACACAAAAAGTAATCACAATCATTAGGATAAACTGATACATGATTCATGATGCATGTAATGAACCAAACCAACCTGAAAGCATTCAGCACCTAAATAGCTTTGTAGCATGCGGATAACTGAGGCACCTTTTCTGTAACTTATAGCATCAAAAATTTCATCAATTTCAGCAGCATGATTTATTTCCACCTGCAAAGTAAAATATTTTATATATCAAACATTCTAGAAACAAGCAGTCATATCTCTAATGTAGAGAAAAAAACCTTACACTCTATCCATTTACCTCAATTGGGTGGGATTCTGCAAGACCATCCAACCTAAGACCATCAGTAGATTCATCAAGAAACTGAGTCCATATTTTCCATTCTGGAAACAGGCTATCAGTTGCCAAGTAGCTTACCTGAAAACGCATAATCATTAGAAATACAGTTTCTAGCACAAGCTGATAACACTAAATAGATATTCACACACACACACACACACACACACACACAAAGAAAAAAAAAGTGCCTTACCCAGGTTGCAAAACCCTCATTCAGCCACAAATGTGTCCACCATTCCATTGTCACAAGATTACCAAACCACTGGTGTGCCAGTTCATGGGCCACCACAGTTGCAACCTTAACAGAGTCCAGGTAGTATTGTCAAACTTTTTGTCTGATGCAGGATAATATAATCTCATAAAGACACCAACATAGTTTACAAATGTTACCCTCTGCTTATTGGCAGCTGCAGAATGCTGCTCATCATAGAGCAAAGCTGTTTCACGGTATGTAACTAGGCCATAGTTCTCCATTGCCCCAGCAGCAAAATCAGGAATAGCAATCATATCCAATTTGGGAAGTGCATAAGGCACAGCAAAATAACTGTAGAAGTTAGCCGAAAAAATTTGGGACTAAATTCCAAAAAATAGATCTTAAGCAGTAAGCATCCATGTGAAAGAACAGCCACTAGTCTTAACAGTTTGAATCATCAAAGACATAAAATGTGGGAATAACAATCAATATGCAAGCAATTAATGATGAGAAAACATACTCTTTGTACAACTCAAGTGTCCGCACAGCAACATTTAGAGCAAATTTTCCCTGATTTGCCTTCCCAACTTGACAATATACTCGAACTTTAATCCCTGTCCAGTGATTCAGGTAAAAATATTAAGGCTATAATAATAGAGTATGACTGCACTGTCAACATAAAAAATAAATAATGGAGTCTGATCATACCATCTGATGTGTGATCTTCCACATAATCGAACAAACCAACAACAACAGCCACCAAATAAGTAGACATGACTGGTGACTCTTGATAAGAAACAGTTTTCAGAGGCCCATTCACTTTCTCCTCAACAACTGGCATGTTCGATAGGGCAACTAGATCAGATGGAACATCTAGCGTGATCTTAAATGTTGCCTATAACACAAATTTTATCATCAATAAGTAACATAACAACTAAAAAACTGGTTCAAAAAAAAAAAAAACTAAAAAACTAAAGCTTTTAGAATAACTAAAACAATAACCTTGCAAGCAGGTTCATCCCAACACGGAAAGCATCGCCTAGCATCAGCTGGCTCAAACTGTGTAACTGCCATGTTCTTCTTCTCACCGTTGTGCTCATATGTACTGAATTTCAAAATTAATATCATTACTTAGGTAAATATCCCACTCTTTTTTTTTCCTTTTCCATCAAAAGTAACTATATAAAGCATAATAGGAGTACCTTCTATAGAAACCTTTCATTCTGTCATTCAAGACTCCTTCAAATCCAATAGCCAAAACTCCCAACCCCAGAGGAAGAGTCTCAGCAAAATCTAATACCAATATCTCATCTTCTTCCACTAAGTCTACTTTCGACGCCTCAAATGCCTGCTTAGCAATCAGTTACAGCCCATTAAGTTGGCAAATTTTAGTCAAACAAAATACTAACAGATTAGGTATCTTACTTGAACTAACCTAGGTAAAATGGAAATGTAGAAATGAAAAGCTGAAAAGTAGTTAAATATCGCTTTCGAACTAAAGATAACGAAAAAATAAAAAACTTTGCGGAGATCGAGGAGACCTTGGAGGAGTTACTAGGGGCGAAGGAGACGGAGCCGGGGTCGATGGTGAGTTCGGCGGCGTTAAGGACGATAAAGCGAGTGTCGGCAACGATGTCGAGATCGATCGAGACGGAGCCGGCGAATTTGCAGGCGGAGAGGTCCGGTTTCAGCCGAATGTCATAGCATCTGGGGATCGCGAATTTTGGAAGATGAGGTTGCCCCTTGAATTGTTGCATTATTCTTTTCGGGGGATGAGTGCACGCTACGCTTGTCAGTGAGAGTTCAAATCAGAGATTGTAAATAAACGGGCCGAACAAGGGAGGTGGGGATTTATAGCTTGCAAGGCGATGGTGGGCCGGTTCAGACCGGTTCCGGCCCACATAATAATGGAACTGGTCTGAACCGATCCAAACCGAGCTGGTTCCTCTTATGTTTAGGTACGTAGGACAGGTTCAATTTTTTTTTAAATTTAAAAATTTTATTTTTTAAAATTTATATTAATTTATTTTAATAAAAATAAATATATTAATATATTTTTATAATTTAATCTAATAAATTTATTTTTATTATAAATAATGTTAATAGTTTAATTTAACAATAATTTATTATAAAGTTATTATAATTTATTTAATTTATGTAACAATAATGTAAAAAAATAATATAAAATTATCTGATAAAATTATTGTTATAATAAAATAAAGTTATATTATGAATATAATATTATAATAAAGTTATTATGATAAAATGATATTTGATTCAAAATATAAATAATGATATTACGAATATTATTATTATATTCATTTTGCAATATCATTTTGCATATCATTATTTATATTCATTTATTATATTCATTTTGCATTTAAAATAATAAATAAGCTGTAAGCGTATCAATATCATTTTGCATTTAAAATATTTTATTATATTTGAAATATTATTTACTTAATATTTATTCATTTATTTAATATGTTTTTAAAATATTCATTCATTTTGTATTTTAAATATTTATTTATTTTAAACATAGATAAATATAACATTAATTAATTTGGTATTTAATAATAATAATAATAATAATAACAACAACAACAACAACAACAACAACAACAACAACAACAAAAATGAGAAAAAGAAGAGAGTAGGAGACCAAAGATTTTTTTATGTGGAAAACCCTTTAAAAGTTAGAAGGATAAAAACCACGGAACCGTAGTCCATAAAAATATTTACTATGACTAAACTTATTAACAATTTTACATACAATTTACAAAAAAAAGATTATTCTCTATTCTTCATAATTTATACGGATTGCCTTGGAAATTTCTTCCTCCTCCTCTAAATTATTATCAGCGAATTCATTAGCCATTCTAAGTTCGACATTGCGCCATTCCGCATCAAACCAATCTTTAAGGCATGTTAACATGCACAATGAATCCGGATTAAGAGTGATTCGATGGTCTCCAATAATTCTTCCACATGTCGAGAATGCAGATTCCGAAGCAACAGAAGAAACTTGCACCGCAAAAACATCTCGGGCCATAGAAGCTAAAATTGGAAATTGTTTTTGGTTTTCTTTCCACCATTGGAGAAGATCAAAGTTTTCATCTACCGAAAAATCCTGACTTAAGAAAAATCCTAGCTCATTGAAGCTAGAACTTTGTCTAGTTATTGATCCAGATCTGCTGGCTTTTCCTTTTAGCTTCATTCTCTTCTTTGCTGCTTCCTTAATTGCATTTAAAATTCCTTTTCCTTTTTTGCTACTCTCGGTTTCTTCGTATGAATCTTCTTTTCCTCGATTAAAGTTGAACTGCTCCCTTTCTGCTTCATAAACATTAAACAATTCTCGAAAAAGATTGTTAATTGAGGACTTTTGATCCTCAATAGAATCAAAACCAAGAAATTCTTTATAACAATAAAAAAAATCTCTATATTTACCTGACCTTAACTAGGATCTAGTAAAGTTGCAATACAATAAATAGGAGGAATTATTTCCCAATATTTTTAAAATTTTTCCTCCATATCATATACAAAAGAACTTAAAGTTTCATGATTCCTAAATTTTACAAAATTTTCAAACATTGTGTAGATAATAGGAACAAAATACGGTGTAGTTGGATAAAATTGAGTTGAAAATCTTTCGGTTGCATCTTTAAAAGTAGATAATAAATCAACACAATATTCAATAAAGTCCAATCTTCTTCAAAAAGTGCTAAATGCGTGCTACTTGTATAATTGTTATAAAAAGGAGTAACAAGTTCTTTATAAGGTAAAATAGAAGAAAGCAAACGATGATGTGAATTCCATCTTGTTTCCACAAGAAGTGGAAACGCTTTAACAGGTATATTATTTGCTATACAAATTTGCTTCCATTCACGTTTATTACTTGGTGTGAGAATTCATTTTGCTAAAATTTTAATTTTATCAATTGGACCTATGCCACTATCAGTACCACTAGAACTAAAACCACTTTGAACACATAAATTTATAATATGACATACACATCTTGTATGAAAAAATATACCTTGCATAACAGGGTTTAAACTTTTAATTAAATGAGGAATAGCTGCAGTATTACTTGAAGCATTATCAAAAGTAATAGAAAAAACTCTATTATTTTCTAGTCCATATAATTTACAAACTTTAGTAATATATTTATGAATAGTATATGAATTATGTGCTTCTTCTATTACATCTAAGGATAAAATTTGTTTTTGCATGCACCAATCTTCATCTATTCGATGACAAGTTATAACAAGATAACTTATACCGTTAAAACTAGTCCATATATCACTAGTTAAACTAACCCTAGATGAAATATTACTAAGTTTATCAATTAAAACTTGTCTATATTCTTTAAACATATCCATGCAATCTTTTTTTAATGTATTTCTAGAAACAGATTTATATGCGGGTTGTAAATATTTACTAATAAATTCTAAATATCCTACTTTTCACAAATTGTGAATGGTTGTTCAGTCCTAACTACAAATCTAACTAAACCATGTCTAGCTTGAACATTATCAAAATTAAAATTTTTTTCACCATCATGTGTATTAATCTGAGATTGTTTGCCTTCCAAAATTTCATTTTGTTCGACATCAGGATTAATTTTATGTGCAGTAATTAAATGTCTTTTATACGAACCTGTACCGCCACCACCTCCACCAGAGTTATAAGAGTAAACACCTTTGCACAATTTACAGATAGCACAATATTTATCTGTCGTACCTTCTTTTACTACAATGTCGAAATACTCTCATACTTTGCTTGTTCTTTTTCGGCTAAGCTTCGGTCTTGATGATGTAGCGGCAGTGGTGGTAGCTGATGATTGTGTTTGAGCACAACCTCCTCCACGACCATGACCACTACCAATTAGACCTGGCAATCTTAGACACGACACGAACACGACACGAATAAATGACACGAGGTGATACGAGATGACACGGGGTTAAAATTAAGTAAAATTAATATATAAAT
Organism: Heritiera littoralis; assembly: GCA_031772115.1. Lineage (NCBI taxonomy): Eukaryota > Viridiplantae > Streptophyta > Magnoliopsida > Malvales > Malvaceae > Heritiera > Heritiera littoralis. The sequence goes on along the minus strand of JAPDPK010000006.1, from coordinate 8,387,595 downwards.
GTGGTAAAAGCTAAAAATAACATTTTGAGTTTTCTGTGTCGACATGAATTTTTGACACGAATACACGACATGAATACGGTTTTACATGACACGAAAACGAATTTTTGACATGAATTGCCACGTCTACTACCAATCGATGGTGCCAAAGGAAGCTCCTCCTCCTTCGGATGAATATCGGGTTCGATTTCATTAAATGATTCGTCACCCAAATTAGGAATTTCAGTGGAACCAAAAGGTCGAGAAACAGAACATGAACAACGAAAGAAATTTGACATTTTTATATTTTTTTGAAAATAAATATATGTTAAAAATTAAAAAAATATAGATGTAGGAGATATATAATATATTGTAATTTGAAAACTGAAGCTTGAAAATTAAAAGTAAAATTTGTAAAATTATAAAATAAAAAGAAAAACGAAATTTAGAGAGGAAAATGATGATATTATAAATTTGGAATAAAGGAATTTAAGTGAATTTGAGAGAGTTTGAGTGAATATTGAGAGAGTATGTGAGTGAAGAAAATAAGAGTGGATAAATGTAGATAGTAGATTTGAGAGAAAATATAGAAGAAAATGTAAAAAATAATAAAAGGAAGAATAGAGGTATTTATAGGAAAAAAATGAAAATTTTAAAATTAAAAAAAAAAGGTTTGATGGATGGGCAAAGGCCAAATGGCCGTTGCCCATCAAATGGCAAGTCACAGTAGCCTTGCCTACGCAGCGGCAGCCTTTTTTTTTTTTAATTTAAATTTGAACGGGACCGAACGGTCTCGGTCCTTAATGGGTCGGGCCCTTAGTGGGCCCGGTTCTTATTTATTGGAACCGGTACTGTACCGGTTCGGTTATTGGGCTAGATCGACCCATCTGATTGTAAGCCGGGTCGAGCCAACCCGGCCCAATAACCACCTTGCTCTGCAAGGGCAAGAATGTTGCAAAATTAAATGACAGTGTTTGTCATCTTGGAAAAAGAAAATGATTTTAAGTTCAAATTGTCTAATTGGTCTAGGTGGTCACAAGAAATTTTTGCCATGTGTGGATAATTTATTTAGGTTGTTTTTTAAATTTTTAATATTTTATTTTTTAATGCATTTGATAAAATATTTTAAAATCTATATGAAAGAATTTTTTCAACAAAAAAGTGTTGAATAAAATAAGTAGCTTACAATCAAAAAAAGGTAAGGGGCCATTTGGTTCACGGAATTTAAGATTACTTTTAGGAATCATTTAACGAAAAATCATTTTACTTGACGGATTCCTAGGAATATTAGATTCTTGGGAATATTAGATTCTTGTGTTTAGTTGTATTGGTGGGAATATATGATTTCTGTGTTTGGTTAAAGGAAAGTAAGATTGCTTAATTACTTATTTTACTATAATACCATTCATATTATTAGTTGATGTAGAGTGAATAACACTTGATATAAAGTATATTGAAATTAATTAATTAATTAATTAATTATTTAAGATACTCATTTATTTGGTCCCTTTTTTTATAAGGTTTTTGTTATGTAAATTATTTTGATTTAACAAACTATTACTATATTAAATTGATTTTGATTAATCAAAAATCATAAGGTACATCTTATTATTGGTCCATTTGATTTTAAATTCATTTTTCTCTTAAATGTCAATTCATCAAAATAAGAAAAAGAGGGAAAAAAAATACCTCAAGGGGAGAGGATATTGTTTTTCCCTCCTATTTTCTCATTTTTTGCCACTGTTGGGAATTGATTTTGATTAATCAAAAATCATAAGGTCCATCTTATTATTGGTCCATTTGATTTTAAATTCATTTTTCTCTTAAATGTCAATTCATCAAAATAAGAAAAAAAGGGAAAAAAAATATCTCAAGGGGAGAGGATATTGTTTTTCTTTATGAGAGGGAAAATTATCCAACCAAACGAGGTTAAACAATTACGGAAAATTTTGGTTAAACAATTACTAAAAATAAAATTTCTGAGATAATCTTAAATTCCGTGAACCAAACGCACCTTGAGTGTTGAATAAAAAACCGTCTCATTTACTTTAGACAGAATAGTCTTCTGATCATCGTCTCATGTTCATCCTGTATATCACGAGTTGTTGATTCAAATGATGTCCGCTTATTAAGGCATCAGGATAGTCTGGAAAATTTTGTTGTTTTCCACCAGGCATTCCTTTGATGCTGCAGTTTCTAAGTCCATAACCTTTCGGCATATCCCCATATCTCATTTAACCAAGTGGTACCGAGTGTTAAATATATCTGTATTATAAATTATGGGATGCAACCAAATGTCTTTCCTGTTAGTGGCTGTTTCTCTTGTTGACTAAGGTAATTGTGGCTGTTCTTTTCAGGCAATCGACAGATTTGATTTGTTAAAGCTGGTTATATTGAACAACCATCTTCAGTTGCAGACATTAATGATACTGCTAGTAGCATGAAAAAACCTTGGGATTTTCTGCAAATTTTACTGAGTAGTCTAGTTGTATCATTTTATAATTTGTACCCGGGAGAGGATTTTGGTTGATAGGGACTTGACATAGAAAGTGAAAAATGAAGCCCACAGAAGAAATACTCAATTGGCGTTCAACAAGGAAATTCATTTTATATTTTTTGTTGACCAGCATGAACTTCGATGCAGAAGTATATTTTACTGAAATTTGTGATGAACCTCAAATATTTCCATTCTTACACATCATTACCTCTAGTAAAACTTCACTACCAGAATTAAGATTCTGTGATTGTGATCAGTGGTAAGATCCAGTGCAAATTTTGCTCCTCTACTAACAGAAAAGATCCAAGTAAGCTCCACAAAGTTTCAATCTCAAACTATTTTTTTGCATTACATGAATTATATACTCTCTTCTGCTCGATGTTTGTCCTACCTTTAGCCACACAACACAGTCCAAAAACATCTCAGGGTCAAGAGTTATTCTCTTAAGAATGAAAGAGTCAAAAAGCCTATAATGATATCCAGGTCTTAGATGTTCTTACTCCCTGAACTCCCAAAAAGGGTCATCATTTAATTATATGAACATATATTAAACAATAGTAGGAATTGCTGATATATAAGATAACGGCACCAAATAAGATATTTGAAAATTAGGCTGTTTTGATGACTCCTGACGAAGTTGTTATTGCTTTGAGTACAAGATTCCTGGTAAGACCAATTTCATGCAAAGTAACAAAATGCGTGTCTCTTCTCAATGGAACAAACAGAAAGATTTGCAGCTCTTATTTAGGTTTGAATTGTGATATTCAGCTATTCTAGAGTTCATCTTATTGGAATCAATTGTGCCTTTAGCACAAAATGATCGTACTTTTATCCTTCGAAGTTGGTTTCGGGAGGAAAGAAGCCTTGACTGCTTCATTTCTTCTTGAATAGGAAAAGTGCAACCATCCATTCTTCTCCATTATTGTATCCAAAGAGTTCTGCAACAGCGATAAAGAATGTTCTCCAATAGACGGTCCATTTGACAGCCTGATCCTTGCCATAGGTTGACTCCATCATTGGCTTAATGGAAGCCAAGTTTTGGTCCATTCTCTTGAGCCACTCTTCACTGCAATACAAAAATGTTCTCGAGAATGTTCAAATTGTTAACAGGGAAAGTATAGTTGAGCCTCACAGTTCAGTATTACTCTGGGAAGAATCAAGGATTTTAAACAAGTCATTACAGTCAGCTGCAGTAAATTTGTAATGAATATTTATATTGGTATTACATAATAACTGCAGTTCTCACCTAGTTTGCGCATAATGTTTCCCATTCAGAAGCCAATGATTGACAACAGAAACATCATCCTGTATACAAATAATGAAGAAGAAACCATCAATAGGTGAGTTAATTCACGCAGAGCTCAAATATGCATATTCCTTCTGATGGTTAGGCATCGTAGAAAGGCACTTGGTTTCTTTTTTTTTTTTTTTAAGCAGGAAGCAGTATGACATCAAAATCCATGCCCATTGAATTTCAATTTTCAGAATTCATAGCCAATATGACATGTAAAAAAGCTACAAGGTCTAATGCGTGAAGTACAGAACTTACCTGGAAATAAAGAAGCAGATTAGCTGAAGGCATTGTACCCCCTGTGAAGAAGTACCTAGTTATCCAGTCATCTTCATTTATATCCTAGATAAAAACGTTTGATAAAATATTGTCACATCAGCTAAGATCCTAATGTTTAAAATAATTTTGCTTAAACCCATGTTAGGAATCTAAAGTAAGGTCACTTAGCAGAAGCAATTTTTATGCATACCTCAAAGTGGTAAGCAAATGCTTTATGGCAGAAATAATGAACAAAAAGAAGGCTGTCCTGTTTCATCCACTTGGATATCTTCTTGAGAAGATCCTGATAATTCTTCATATGCTGTTAAACAATGATAGAATCAACTTTTCAGCTATCAAGATTAAAATGTGCGTGTAGAAGCACTGACTGACAGCAAAAACAAGCAACCTCAAACATTTCAATGGAATATATCCTGTCGTATGATGCCTCCATTTCAAATGTGCTCATGTCTGCAACGATGATCTCCACATTATGTAACTGCTGATCCCTATAAAGGGTAACAAAAGCTAGTTTTCAAAACTCAAAGTAGTTTATAGGGAGTAATACTTTCATTTAGACATAGCATTCAGCAAATAGCATTACCGGCATTGCTCCTCTATGAAAGCTTTCTGTGTGGTGGAATTGCAAATCCCTGTGACCCTGCAATTGGGATATTTCCGGGCAATGTAAAGAGAAAGTGAGCCCCATCCACAGCCCACATCAAGAACTGTGTGCCCATCTTTCAAATGCGACCTCTCACAGTACAGTTCCAACATTGCTTCCTCAGCTTCCTCCAAAGTCTTGGACCCATCAGAGAAGTAACAACAACTGCATCATTCCATACAAAAAACAATCGCATCAACTGCTAATAAAAGTAGTACACAAATCGAACTCTCTCCACTATGAACATAAAAGAAAAAAAAAAAAGAAGCACCTGTACTTGAAATTCCTGCCAAGAACCAACTTGAAGAAAGAGATTGGCAGCTCGTAATGTTGCGTTTTAGGCTTATCTGTCTTGATTGCTATAGGCATCTCCCTTAAAGCTACAATGCAAACAAACAAGTCAGCGGAACACTAGTATTTAAATTCAAATCAGGGTGAACCAAAAAAACAAAGAAAATTTAACATTTAAGAAATGTGAGTACAGTGAGCGAACTGGAGGAGGTTAGAGATTTGGAGTTCAGTGGAGGGTCTATAACCAGAGCGAAGACGGCTGGCCAAGAGCAGCCTTGTTAACCTCCTAATGACAGCATCAGGCAGCAAATTGCGCTCGAGGGAAGCCAACATCAACCTCACCGTAGCATCATAAGAAGCCAGAATTAGACCCTCCATTAGCAAAGGTTTTACTTGATAGACTTTTATTTGAACTTTTCTTTCTGCTAATGGAAGTGTCTGAATTCTCTGTTGCTGATGAGTGGTTGCCGATACTTCTAGAAAATAGGATAAACCAAGTTGATGTTCATCGAAGGAAATGCCGAAAATGGGCATCATGCCTGGCTTTTGGGCGGTTTTGTTTTGGATTTTTTTGGTGGACAAGGGCCTCAACCAATCAGAATTATAAATCTTGCACAGGGCTTTTTTTTTTTTTTTTACATCAGTAAGATTTTGACATGAACTGTGTACAAGACAAGCATGTCTGAAAATTTCAAGTTCAATCATATTCAACGTATCAAATAAAAAACGTTTTCTTTTTTTTTTATAAGAAAAATATTAAAAAATTGAATTCTAATTAAAATTTTACAAAATATCACAATTTATCTTTAATTATTCGATCAAAAAATTGTTGACAATCATATAAAAAATGTTACTTCTAAATCAACTTCAAATTTTTTTTTTATAATTTAGTTTTATTACAAGTTATCATCATAATTATCATATTATATTTATTGAACTTATAATTATGAATATCATTTTAATTGAATTAAATAAATTAGTATGCATTTATAATTAATTAAATTAATAAATAACTACATTCAATTAAATTTACATATATGATAAAATTTGAATTTGACACTTCAAACTTCTTAAACTGTTTATTGACCATCGATTTAGTTGAAAAAGGGGAAGTTACATCATATATCCGAATGTACAAGTAGGGGTTAAAAATGACAGTATGAAACAGGATTAATGGAAAATTAAGTGAAATCAATCAAAAACATATGAAGGATTGAAACTTTTTATTTACTGGTTGTAGGTTAAAAGTTAAAATTGAGAAAGAATAACCTATCGGTGGATGTGATATGATACTCTCAATGCTTGCCCCTTGATTGTGTTTGTGTCCAAGTGAAAATCAAATTTGTTCCTGTTGTTGCAAAAAACAACAATAAAGGTGTGCTGACGTCGATATTGTCTTCTTTCTCCATGTGTCTCCAAGAAGCTTCTGTAAAACAAAAAAAGTCAGAGAGACGCAGGGGTGGTTCCCTGCGTAAACACTCCGATGCTTAAGTCAGCAAAAGGTTCTTCAGTATTGGGAAGCGTAAAAGCCAGTAGTCAAAAAATTAGAGAATAAAATTGTACTTGGGGGCCTATTTATAGGCCAGCATTCTAGGTTAATTGCTTAAGGATAATGACATTATCTTGCTAAGAGTTTGTGTCCCAATATAACACAAGTTCCTTGAAAATCGGGAGCTTCCGGAGCCTGTCGTCGGCGAGAGACTCATACCACGTGGCACGTTGTGACGTCAGGGGCTTGTCGCTAGCGGGAGCCGAAATCGTGCGCCACGTGTCGCCATATGACTGTAGGCGACGGACTGGGAATCTGTCGCCCGGCGGTAGGTATATATGCACGCCACTTGTCGCGTTATGATTGCAGGCGATAGACTCAAAGTCTGTCGCCAGCCGACAGGTATGATCACGCACTTCTACCTTTGTCGCCGATGGTCTCGTGGAACAATGACTCTGTCGCCCAGCGACAGATGTGATGCATTAAGCATTTATCGCCGAAGGCCACGTGGACCAGTGAGCCCTTGCCACGTGGTAATTTCTGACACCATTGGGCCTGACCCAACACGGGTAGACTTTGTCATATCAATTGCTCCCCACTCTCTTGTTGGATTTCTCCAACCAAGAGAGTATAAATACGTGTTTTTGGGCCTTAAACCATTGTGAATAGTCCTCTATGTTTTTTTTGTGTTTTTTTTTGCAGGTGAAAAAGGTCTATCTTGTGAGAGACGTGATCAGGCGCGACGTTTGGCATTCCTTGTCGCAGCTATATAAACAGCTGGGACCCGACGAGAGACCTCACGAAAACCTCTGAGCAGCCATCTGTCACCAACTTTCAGCTCTCTCGCCAAAAAGAGCCTGTCGCCAAAAGAGCCTGTCGCTCTCCCACCAGAAGTCTCTCGCTTACCTTAGTAAGTATACATCTATCGCCTGTTTATTGCTTCTCGCAACTAGATTTAGGTCTCCCGCAGGTGTTGTAGTCTTCCGCTTACAGTTTTAGGTCTTCCGCAAGTGTTTTGCTCAATAGGTTTGTCGCCCAAAAGGTCTCTCGCCAAAAAGGTCTGTCACCCAGAGGGTCTGTCACCCAGAAGGTCTGTCGCCCTAATAGGCCTGTCGCCTTATTGGGTCTATCGTCTGTAGAGTCTGTTGCCGGGTAGTTTTTTGCTTTTTTCTTTTCTGCGATGTCTTTGCTATGCCCGGCTAAAACACTTAAAACAAGTGGTCTCGTGTGTTCTTTGACAAATGCCGACTTAGAAGATATTAGGACTCGTTTCCCTCTTCCTTCGGGTTATGGCTATAGACTTCCGGTGCAAGGAGAGGTCACACCTGACTTGGTTAGGAATGGTGTAGCTATCCATAAGGCTTCTTTGTCTTTCGGTTTTCGCTTCCCTCTTCCGGAGTTTGGTGAAGCATTTCTTAGATATAAGGACATCGTCCCGTGTCAACTCCACCCCCATGCGTGGGCTCAGCTGGTAGCGTTTTCCATAGTGTGTCATAACCTAGGTATTGTTCCAACGGTTCCCCTTTTAAGCGCCTTTTTTAGAGTTCGCAGGCTGAAAGGGTTAATAACGTTCTCCCTTCAACGGTTAACGGTTGATGAGTTTCCCAATAATAAAATTTTTTCGGATCTCCCCAATAAATTGCCAGTTTTGAGAGCGAGTGGGTCGTTGTCGAGATTCCAAGTAACCTGCGGATTCGCTCTAGATGGAATCGTGATACCTCTGACCACTCGCAGCGCTCGGAGAGGTTCAGAACAGAAATTTTGAGGGACCAATTTGGCGAGCCTATTCGGCGAATCTGCTCCACTGGGGAGCGTAATTTATTTTCTCTTCTTACCCCGGAGAACATTGCTGCTGCCGGCTGGGGGGTGAGCAGGACCGTTCTTGAAGCTTCTGCTACCCCATCTAACCTGCCTACAACTCCTCGTCTATCTGATGATGGTCTTAGTCAGCCATCCCCAGTATTAGTAGCCAAAGCATCCACCCCTGTAGGCCGTCTTGTAGATGAGTCCTTTTTAGATTCGGAGGACGAGACCCCTGAGGCTGCGGATACTAATGATCCTTCAGAGGAGAATCCTGAGTGGGCTCAGGCCGATGCCTTTGGGAGTCCTTTCGTCGATTTTCCTTTGGATTCGAACTTGGATAGTCTAGAGGATTTTGGTGGTTTTCTAGGTTTCCAATCCTTTTTTACTTCTCGTATGCATGTGCATGGCGTTTTACTTGGTCAGCTAATCCTTTCTTTTTATATTGTACAGGCATGAATTTTCGGGATTTGCTCCGTAAGAGGGATGCTAGTGCTGCTGCTGCTCGAGCGGCTCCTCCTCCTCAGTCGCAAGTTAGAGCCCCATCTGGACCAGCTCGTGCTCCTACTCCTCCTCCACCTTCTCCTGGCGAATCCAGCCGTCCTATACAAGAGGTTGGGAGAAATAAACGGAAGCGGCCTCTTGTCCATGATCGAGGTTCGGGTGATCGCGAGAGCTTTGAATCTCAAAGGAGTGAGTCAGCCCTTCAAGAAGGTGGCTCTCGTGCTGCTGAGGGTAGGTCAGCTCCTCGCCAGCCTAGGCGAAAATACAGAAAGAGGCTGATCATTGAAGCCTCAATGCCCACAAGACCAGTCTTACCCAAGGTGGTCGGCCCTACTTTGAGGCGCTATACAGTTGATAGCGGGATCGTCGTCGGTGGGGAGGATTTTCAGACCTATCCCGGAGTGAACAAAAACGACAGTATCGAGGATGTCGGGATAACATCTCGTTTGGCCTGGAGCACCATTCTTCCTCGAGACGAGGCGGGGCTTTTCACAAACATCCCTGAAGCGGAGGATAATTCTGATTATCTCGCTATGAAGGTAAGAGATCTTGTGCTCCTTTGGTGATGATTAATTCCCTGTTTTTAACTTTTTCCGTCAAGTTATTTTTTTGATTTGAGCTACTTCTGTTTTTCGTCTTATCAGTCGGCTCAACAAATTGCAGTTGTCAATGCCCGACACCGGGCTCTCAGGGAGCAAGCTGACAAAGATATTTGCGAGCTTCGTGAGCAGAGAATGGAGCTTGCCAACGAGGTTAGCCAGCTTCGTCCTTACGTCTAGAGGATGGAGGAAATGAATAAAAAATATACTGATCTCGAGCAGAGGTTCCGGGAAGAGCAGGCGAAGGTTGTTTCCCTTCAAGGGTACCAAGAAGCCTGCAATAAGGCCGTCGATGATCGGGGAGCTATGGAGAGGCAGCGAGATGAGGCTATTGAGGAGCTGCACAACGTACTGGATCGTCAAAGAGAAGCTCGGATCGAGGCCCGGATCGAGGCCGTTCGCGAATATCGCTTGTCCCAGCATTGCTTTGACAAGAAGACAGAGTTTGCAACGGGATTTATTAAGTACGGTTTCTATCTGGCTCGTTCTTGGCTGGAGAAGCATCGACCTAGTGAGGCTTTTCCCGAATTGCTCTTTACTGAGGAGGCCAAGTACTATGACGCCCTTTCTTGGACCAAATATGAGCCCGACTCACAAGGTCCGGAGGCCTACTTAGCGGAGGGAGCTGTAGATAAGCTGGACAATCTTTAAGGTCCATGGCCTCGTCGACAGCCACAGCATCAACCTGAGTCTTCCGAGGCACTTGATCAATCTGAGCCTCCAGCAATGCGTGATGTTTCTAAGCTTATCGAGGCGGGCGATCAGCCTGAGTCTATTGAAGCACTGCTGGGGTTGGATAGCGATGAATTTCAGATTTCAGATTCTGCAGCCATTGATCCCGTGCCAGACTCTACCGCTGTGGTAGGGCCATTAGGTGATGTTCCTTCTCCCAGGATGGCTTTTTCGGCTCCCCAGGATCCTGATGCTTCGAATCCTCCAGTTTCTAAGCCTCCAGCTTCTCAAGATGCTAATGCCGATGTGGCGCCTTCTCAGCCGGCTGACTCGGTCATTGTCGTGGATTAGAGTTTTGTATTTTTTGTTTTGTTTGTTAACTCCTATGTACAGATTAAATTTGAATGAAAAGTATTGTTTCTTTCTGTAGCTCTTTCAGCACTTGTACAAATTTTTGAGTGAAAAGTACCGTTTGTAGCTCTTTCTTTCTGTTTATGTGAATACTTTGTATACTTTTATACCATGTTGCTCCCCAAGTTCTACTTTGACACAGCATTTTTATTCATGTGCAAAGATGAACTTTTCTCGAGCATTGTGCCTATCTTGCGCTTTTTTCGCTTAAGGACTTTATTGAATAACGACTGAAATGTCATAATTTGTTGAAAATTTCAACGTACCTCGTAATACCTGGATGTTGCGTTTATTTGTTGTTGGAGGGTTTCTAGGTTTGCTTTTATCACAGATTTTTCGTGTTTAAGGACTGGTCCTTACCCATCTCGTACTTTTCCGTGCTTAAGGACTTTGTGTTTGCCCGTCTCGCGCATTTTTCGCTTAGGGACTTTGTGTTTGCCCGTCTTGCACATTTTTTGCTTAGGGACTTTATGTTTGCCCGTCTCGCTCATTTTTCGCTTAGGGACTTTGTGTTTGCCCGTTTCGCGCATTTTTCGCTTAGGGACTTTGTTTTTGCCCGTCTCGCTCACTTTTCGCTTAGGGACTTTGTGTTTGCCCGTCTCGCGCATTTTTCGCTTAGGGACTTTGTTTTTGCTCGTCTCGCGCAATTTTCGCTTAGGGACTTTGTTTTTGCCCGTCTCGCGCACTTTTCACTTAGGGACTTTAGTTTGCCAGCTGTTGTCTCATTTTAATTCCTGTAACACATAATCTGTCTCACATATTGCGTTAGAGAATATAAGGAATGATTGGTTGGCCTTTATTCATGAATCAGAAAAATAATAACATCCGTAAAGTAATGTAGCAATAGATGGGAAAGTAAAGACAAGAATAATAACAACCAGAAAGCAAAAATTAAAATGTTTACTGCCAATATAGCTTAAGATGGTTGGCATTCCAAGTTTTTGAGATCTTCTTTCCCTGCAAGGTTTCCAAGGTACATGTGTTAGGTCTGACCATCTTTCTGATTCTGTATGGTCCTTCCCAATTAGCCCGGAGCTTTCCATCCTCCTTATGGGCGTTTGTGATTGCCGACTTTCTCAACACCAGGTCTCCTTCTTGCATTTCTCTGTTCTTCACCTGTGCATTGTAATAAGTAGCTACCTTCTGTTAGTAAGCAGCCAACCTCATTTTTGCTTTGTCTCTCAGCTCGTCTAGCAGGTCTAGATTCTCCCTTAGTCCTTGAGAATTAAGTTCCTCGATGTAGGGGACCAACCGGGGTGACTCAGCTCCAACTTCTACTGGGATGAGGGCTTCAGTGCCATATACCAAATTGAACGGTGTTTCACCTGTTGACACTTTGCTTGTCGTTCTGTAAGCCCATAGGACACTTGGGAGCTCATCTACCCATGCTTCCTTTGCCTTGTCCAACCTAGTCTTCAACCCATGCAGTATAGTTCGATTGTTCACCTCTGCCTGCCCATTGGCCTGTGGGTAAGACACAGAAGATATTCTTAGGAGAATCTTCAGGCCACTACAAAAATTCCGGAAAGCGTCACAGTCAAACTACTTTCCATGATCAGCATTTATCACGGGGGGGATCCCAAATCGGCAAATTATGTCTTTCCAGACCATTGCTTCCACCTTCTTCTCAGAAATTGTAGACAAAGGCTCCGCCTCTATCCATTTTGTGAAGTAGTCTGTGGCCATAAGCAAATACTTCCTTTGTCCTGAGCCTAGGGGGAAAGGCCCTAGGATATCTAGGCCCCATTGTGCAAATGGAGTTGGTTGGAGTGTGTTCTAAAGAGTGGAAACAGGAGCGGTGGTTATAGGAGCGAATTTCTGACATTTTTCACATCTTCTTACTTTGTCTGTGGCATCCTTCCTCAGTGTAGGCCAATAAAACCCTGTGTGCAATATTTTCGAGACCAAGGCTCGAGCCCCCAAATGTTCACCGCATATTCCCTCATGAACTTTAGCTAAGGTGTACTCAGCCTGTTGGGGCCCTAGACACTTCAATAGGGGCATTGTGAATCCCCGTTTATAGAGTTCCCCATTCACCACGGAAAACCTGGCACTTTTTAACTTCAGCCTTCGAGCTTCGTCTCTGTTAGTGGGGAGTGTGCCCCCCAGTATGTAATCTTTGATTGGGCTTCTCCAATCGCCTCCGATTTCGACATCACAGACATCTTCTTCTTCAATGCTTGGTCTAGCGAGGGATTCTACTTTGACCATACCCCTTTTGACCCTTCTGGAAGAAGCCAATTTTGAAAGAGCGTCTGCATGGTTGTTCTTTGTTCGATTTATCTGAGTCAGTTGGAAGTGCTTGAACGACTGTGCCAACAATTGTACTTTCTGCAAGTAAGGGACTAAGGAGGGTTCTCGTGCTTCATACTCACCTGAGAACTGGTTTACCACCAATTGTGAATCGCTATGTGCCATTAAGTTGCTGACTCCTAGTTTCTCAGCAAGTCTCATCCCAGCTATCAAGGCTTCGTACTCGGCTGTATTGTTTGAACTTGGGAAATCGAAACGTAGGGAATACTCATAGGTTTCCCCTTCAGGCGATATTAGCACAATTCCAGCTCCACTGCCGTCCATGTTACGAGCTCCATCAACAAATAATTTCCACCAGACTAACTCTGTTTCCTCTTGGACCTCTCGGCCAGTGCATTCTACAATGAAATCTGCTAATGCTTGTCTTTTTATTGCTTGACGAGGCTGGAAGTGAATGTCATATTCACTCAATTCGATAGCCCATTTAATCAGACGCCCGGAGTGTTCTGGTTTCTGTAGTATTTGTCAGAGGGGCTGATCTGTTAAGATAGTCACCGATTGAGCTTGGAAGTACGGCCGTAACTTCCGAGTTGCTATCACCAGGGATAAAGCTATTCTTTCAACTAAGGGGTATCTTGCCTCGGCATCTAGCAGGACTTTGCTTACATAATAAATCGGGCAATCTCTATCCCCTTCTTTCCTTAGTAGGACTGCATTTATAGCTTTCTCTCCTACACCGAGGTACATGAGAAGGTGGTCTCCGGGACGTGGTCGAGATAACAGAGGCAACTCTTTCAGGTAGTCTTTCAACCTTTCAAAGGCGTCGTTGCACTCTTCCGTCCACTTGAAGTTCTTTCCTGCCTTTATGGCCTTGAAAAATGGTATACTTCTTTTAGTTGACTTGGACAAGAAACGACTCAAGGCTGCTATTCTTCCTGTTAGCCTTTGGACTTCTCTTACTGTATTAGGCGGCCTCATGTCCAAAATAGCTTGAACCTTCTCGGGATTAGCCTCTATCCCTCGGTTAGTAATCATGAATTCCCAGAAACTTTCCAGATCTCACCCCGAATGAGCATTTGTTGGGATTCAACTTCATCTTGTATTGTCGCAACACATTGAATACCTTAGTCATTTTCTCGGCATGTGATTCTTCTCGTCGGCTTTTAATAATCATATCATCAACATAAGCTTCCATGGTGTTGCCCAACAAGTCTTGGAACACCTTATCTACCATGCGTTGGTAGGTTGCACCCGCGTTTTTCAAACCGAACGACATCACTCGATAGCAATATATCCCACCATCGGTAATGAACGAGGTATTCTCCTCATCATCTGGATGCATCACGATTTGGTGGTACCCTGAAAAGGCATCCAAGAAGCTAAGTAATTCATAACCACAAGTTTCGTCTACCAACTTGTCAATTTGAGGTAGTGGATACGAATCCTTAGGACAAGCTTTATTCAGATCTGTGAAGTCCACACACATTCTCCATTTCCCGTTGGTTTTCTTCACCATCACAACATTAGCCAACCACTCCGGATAATTAACTTCCCTGATGAATCCTGCTTGTAACAACTTCGATATTTCTTCGTTTATTGCTTGTTGTCTGTCTGGAGCAAAATTCCTCTTCTTCTGTTTTATCGGCTTTGCCCCTGAGATTACGTTCAACCAATGGCAAATAACTTCAGGGTCTATTCCAGGCATATCGGCTGGAGTCCATGCAAACACATCACAATTCTCTCTTAAGCACCGGACTATCTCCCTTTTTACTTCTTCAGGCAACTGGCTTCCTACGTACACTATTCTTTCTTCATCTTTCTCATCTAACCAGATTGCTTCCATCTCCTCATCAGGTTTTGGCTTAGGCTTTTCTTCGATCGTAAGGGTTTCCTTCCTCTGAATCCCTTTACATGTGGTGGATGCGATATTACATGTCCTGGCTTTCCTTTGATCTCCCCTCACTTGTCCAACACTGCGGGGAGTCGGAAACTTCATTAACAAATAGCAGGGATGCACCACCGCTCTCATGTCATTTAATAATGGCTGCCTAAGGATCATATTGTACGCCACGAAAGTTGATCTCACCACCATAAACAACGCTTGTCGAGTGACACACTTCGGGCTTTCCCCTAATGTCACAGGTAGCTGAACTGCGCCCTCCACCTTCACTTTTTCTCCTGAGAAGCCATACAGTGGTGTGGTTACTGGCTTCAGTTTATCATTGGAGATGTTCATTTTCTCAAAGCAACTCTAATAAATCAAATTTACCGAACTCCCATTATCAACTAGGATGCGACTCACTGGGTGTTTTGCTATTACTGCCGAAATCACCATTGGGTCATCATGAGGGATCATTATATCACCTCTGTCAGCTGGCGTGAAAGTGATGGGCTCTTCATCATGCTTTTCCTCCATTACCGAATTAATTTGATAAGCCTGTCGGGCGTAGGTCTTTCGAGATGAGGAAGAAGTGCCAGCTAACGACTCACCCCCTGATATCACGTTAATAGCTGGCCCTGTGGGTTCATTGTCTTCCTCTCGATTCCTTCTTTCTACCCTTCTGTCATTATCTCTTCTTTCACCTTCATTTCGTCTAACAGTTCCTCTGTCTTCACCTCTTCTATCTCCGAAATTATTTCCTCTATTCTGTGCAGGATAGTTAGTTCTATCACCTCTCCATATGAAACGGTTTATTTTTCCCTCTCGTGCTAGCTTTTCTAGCTGATTCATCAACTCCCTACACTTCTCAGTTGTGTGCCCATGTGCTGAGTGGTAATCGCAGTATGACCTTAAATCACGGCCCAAATTCCCTGACGTCTTCTTTGGAGTCTGTATGAGCCCTGATCCTTCAATGGCTGCCAACACTGAAGCTCGAGATTCGGTGAGTGGGGTATAGGAATTGTATTTCAGTACGGGAGCTTTCTCAAACTTTCTCGGTTGGCTAGAAGATGCTTCAGTGACCTCTCTTCCTCGTTTCCTTCCATCCTTGGATTCTCCTATTGCTACCATTTTCATTACTTCCTCCTGGGTTACATACTTATATGCGCGGGAAAGCAGGTCTGAGATGGTTGTTGGCTGATCTAGCGATAAGGATTCTTGCAATTTCTCAGACCTTGTCCCCTGTAACATGGCTGCCATGGCTATACCGACTTGCAGATCTCGCACCTCCAAAGTAGCATCTCTGAACCGATCTACATAACTCTTCAATGACTCCTTAGCTCCTTGCTTAATAGTGAGCAAATAGGTCGGTTCCTTCCTTCTCTGACTATTTACCGCAAACGCCTTGAGAAACTCACTTCGCAGTTGGTCGAAAGAGATAATGGACCCTTCAGGCAGGCTATTAAACCATTTCATCGCATGTCCGGACAGAGTTAAGGAAAAGGCCCTACACATTATCTCGTCTTCCCATCCATGTAACAACATTAGTGCCTCATAGTTTTGCATATGGTCGTAGGGGTCCATCTTTCCGGTGTAGGCGGTCATCTGCGGCATTTTGAACTTTGGGGGCAGAGGTTTTCGCATGATGGTCGTGCAGAACGGTACTCTCCTCCCCTGGCTCTTTTCTGTAGACACTAACTTTTTCTCTTCCAGTACTTGTTCTATCATCTTCTTCATGTCCACAGGGGGAGCGAGCTGATTTCGGGCTTGAGACGAATCAGGTAGGTCTCCGACTACTTCCTTACCCTTAGCTTGAGGTGCCTTTGTTCATACCATTTGCGTGCACCAAGTGGGGTCAAACTCCGACCCGATTCCACAAGTGCTTTGATCTTCAACCCCGTTCTTTCCAGCACCTCCAATACCATGGTCTAAGTTAGCACCATCAAAATTTGATAAGTCATGGTGGTGGGCGGTAGACCCTGTCACCTGGTCATCGTCCTGTCACCCAAACATCTGCAGCAGGACACCTCTATTTGTTCCTCCTACCAAGTTCTGCATGGCAGGCGGCAGATCCAATGTCCGGAGAACTCCTTGGAACAGATCCACCATGGCTCGCAGCGCCTGGGTAGTTTCTTCGCTCTGTCGCCTTAGAGCTTCGAATTCTGCCGCCGACACAGTAATTCTTTCTTCCTCCCTGTTCACCTGGTTTGTCTGGCGAATCTGTTGTTCAGGGGAGCTCACAGAGTTTTCCTCACTTCCGGTCCTTATGTTTGTAGATCTTGTTCTCACCATCTTAGAAAATTTTGGCTTTTTATACGATTCCCACAGACGGCGCCAATTGTTGTTGCACAAAACAACAATAAAGGTGTGCTGACGTCGATATTGTCTTCTTTCTCCACGTGTCTCCAAGAAGCTTCTGTAAAACAAGAAAAGTCAGAGAGATGCAGGGGTGGTTCCCTGCGTAAACACTCCGATGCTTAAGTCAGCAAAAGGTTCATTATTGGGAAGCGTAAAAGCCAGTAGTCAAAAAATTAGAGAATAAAATTGTACCTGGGGGCCTATTTATAGGCCAGCATTCTAGGTTAATTGCTTAAGGATAATGACATTATTTTGCTAAGAGTTTGTGTCCCAATATAACACAAGTTCCTTGAAAATCGGGAGCTTCCAGAGCCTGTCGCCGGGGAGAGACTCATACCACGTGGCACGTTGTGACGTCAGGGGTCTGTCGCTAGCGGGAGCCGAAACCGTGTGCCACGTGTCGCCATATGACTGTAGGCGACGGACTGGGAATCTGTCGCCCGGCGGTAGGTATATATGTACGCCACGTGTCGCGTTATGATTGCAGGCGATAGACTCAAAGTCTGTCGCCAGCCAACAGGTATGATCACGCACTTCTACCTCTGTCGCCGATGGTCTTGTGGAACAATGACTCTGTCGCCCATCGACAGATGTGATGCATTAAGCATTTATCACCAAAGGCCACATGGACCAGTGAGTCCTTGTCACGTGGTAATTTCTGACACCATTGGGCCTGGCCCAACACGGGTAGACTTTGTCATATCAGTTCCTACTAGCCAACCTGGCGGCAAATCAACCCATTCATTGTATACTGGCATGAGGTGAGCAGCACTGTGTCTTAGCTCTATTAGAAACGTACTTCCACGCTTTGGAGACGTACTAGAACTTAGAATTTTGGCTTCCCTCAGTTTCACCAACTAATCCAAGAACAAGCAGTACATACAAGGACAAAAGCGTTTAACTTTTTCCACTTTTTGTCTCCTGAAAATTTCCGGGAAAAGATATAGATAATTAAAAAAAACGATCCCAAAAAAATCCCAACTAAACCAACAACTTTTATATGTTTCAATTTCCTCTGAAGGGTAGTTTATTATCCTTGATTGTATCTGTTGATGTAATAGAGTCGAGTTGAAACGATTTGATATTAGGTTTGAGTTCAACTTGATTCGAGCTTGATTAGACTTAATTTTTAAAGCTTAAGCTCCATTCGATAAAGTATTCTAGTCATTCGAACTTAATTCAATAGGTTCAAACTCAACTTAGTAGGTTCAATTTATTAATTTTTAATCATATATTATGATGGTAAATTTGTAAATTAACAATATATTAAAAAAATTCGATTAAGTTTGTGAGCCGCTCGAACCTGGTATTATGATACTCAAATTTAGCTGAACTCATTACTTTGGAAAGCTCGAGCTCGGTTCAAAAACAAACGAGTCAAATTCGAGTAATCATCGAATCGAGCTCGAATAATTTATGAATAGTTTGGCTCATTTATACTCCTAATTGTAACTCTTTTGTTCTAATTAAAAAAATGAGCAATTGAAAGTGCCAAGGTTTTTCGTTTTATTGTTTCATCTTAAGGGAAAAAAAAAATCAAATTTCAAGTAACTTTCTTTAATTAACTTCTTTATGGGTTTTCAATGATTTGTCTTGTAATTCACTTTTTTATTTTTGTGCATGACTTATACGTCATTTGAATCTTATCGCACCGGGGGTGCGGTGAGTGCAAGTCATATAAAACAAATTAGTGAAAGGAAAAAAAAAATATCATTTCACTCTTGTTTTCAAATATATTTTTAATTTTTAATTATTATTTTATAAAAATTATTCTTTTTTTAATGATCTTTTTTTTTATTAAAAAATAATCTCATTATCCATCCAAACTAACCTTTAATGATTGAAGACTCAAATGTGTTATAAAGAATATTTGGAGAAACTGAAATTGTCAAATATATTTGTTATTCTCGGTTAAAGCTTGCAACTGTCATTTTGGAATTGAGAAAATCAACTCAAAAATTGAGCTTGATGAAAAAAATGTTATCAGTGATTCTAATGGCGTTTAGTTGTTGTAATAAGAAACAAAAGGGAGTAGCTTCCAACAAGGACACTAGACGAAAGAAAAAAATTTTAAGGAGAGGGTTGGGAGTTGTGATGCCGAACAGAAAGAAAACAAATTTAAGGAAATGGAGATTGAGAGCAATTTTGCTAGTGTGAGTAAAATTTTCTTTTAATTTTAGTATAATGTCGTGTATTTTAGAGATGAAATTTGATAGAATTAAGATTATTTGGAAGTAATTAAGAGGAAAATCCACCTTGCAAAAAAGATATTTAGTATGATGCATTTGTATGGGTTAAATTATGTATTAATCTACAGATTTTCACTACGACTATTACATATGATTGAAGAGATTATCAAGTCTAGTTCTTAAATCATTAAGCAAATCTTACTTTTTAGATATATGTCTAGAGTTATAGTCGTTTTAGCAAGAATAGTATTGGCTGTCTTTTTTGTTAGTTAGTTTAACTCAGGTTAAATTAGTAATTTATCTTTTTAATGCTAAATATTTTGAATAATAGGCTTCGAGAAGTTTTAATGCTTTGCTTTTTGGTTTCAATTTTAGTGAGTTTACGTAAATAACTTGATATCTTTTTGGTGTTTCAAAACTCTTAAAATTAACTCGGTTATGAGTTACATTTGGTATGTTTTGTGCACATACCATGTTTGTTCTTTAGATTGGGTTAAGCATGCAAAGTATATATAATGCTTTGGAATTGACTTTGAATGTGATATAATTCAAATACATGATTTAGTCGCCCTGATCTTTGCATTATAATGCATTTATATATTATCTATCTTGTATGCGAAATTTGCTTTGGAATGATAAAAGAAATTCGCTTTGTATGAAACATGTTATGAAAAAAAAATATTTTTTTGTATATTTGGGGTAATCTAAGAAATGTTTTGTTTTCTCTTCTAGTATGGCTATGCTCTGACTCTACCAATGAGGGTTAAATGTTAGCCATGTGGAAATGTATTTTGTTATTAGAAACCAGTTTCAAACTGTACTACTAGTTGAGAATAGTGGTTATGTGATATCTATTCTATGCCACTATTGATTGCCTCTGATATGTCTAACCTATGCCACTAGGTTAATATAGGTTTATAATGTGACTTTGACCTAAGCCATCGGGGTTAATTGTGGTTTCTATTCTTATTCTGATTTGTGCCAAAAGAGTTAAGTGTGGCCATGACATGCTATGAGAGACTTGAATTTTTTTTCGAGAAATTCTATTTGGTTTTGAAATCGGTGAAACTCTATTAGCTTTGAAATCTGAGAATATGAAATAGAAAAAATCATGTTTATAAGTACAAGAATAACAAATTATTATTTGATATTATTATAATTGATAATTTTGGCTTAAATATTTGTAGCATGCTTAATCCAACTGATGTAATATCGATTACTTATTGAGTAGTTGTACTCACTCCTTCCCTTAACATTTTTATAGGTTTTGATGTGAGTAATTTACGTAAGAATGTGAGGGAGTGACCTTTTAGAGTTTAATACATTCAAGACTTTCGAGGTTAATGCCAAAGTGAAAAATTGAGAACATCTTGGTTGTTTATTTTAGACTTTTAAGTTATGATTTAGAATTTTATAAATTTCTTTTAATCATTTATCCTCGTACATTGTTTTTAAGAATGACATTTTGAGACTAATTAAATAATTGAATATTTGAAATTCTTTCAAATTTAAGCCTCTTGAAACCAAGTAAGAATGTTAGTATGATGAAAACCTTGCATATATGTAATATTATATCTTATAGGTGTGCAACATTAGGTCTCGGATTTGGAGTGTGACAATTGTTGCATGAAATTGAGGAAATATGTAAATCCCTTGCATAAACTCTAGTCAAAGGCTTTGATTCCCACATCAAATGTTAGATCTAAAATATGTCAAAAAACCCCATATTGTGGAATCAAAATCAAAGCAAAACTCAAGAAAACTTTATGATGATGTGATGCAAAAGGATAGGAATCTATCATCATTGGGGAATTGGAAGAAACAGTTGAAATAAATACATTCAACAAAAAATAAAATTTTAGATAAATTGACCTTGCTGAAATAAAAATTTATGAATTAATGTATAACATAATAAAATAATTTGGCATATATATATATACTTGGTGAAAAATAGAGATAACAAAAAAATTGGTTAAGACAAGAAAAATATTAACATTATTTATGTAGTAGTTTTTTATGCTAAAACTAATTTTGATTTTATCAATTACGACTGCAAGTATATAATTTTTTTTTATGAACTCATGATTATATTTTAGTATTACACATAAGAATCAATGAATTATATCAAATAAATACTAACCAAATAACAAATCAACATATGAGTCAGATAAATCCTACATAAAATTAACCCAAACTCACATATGATGAGACTTAAACATGAGATTTCAAAGTTTAAGATCTAGTTGCTATAAGTTAAGACTTTATTGTCAATATACAAACAATTTTTTCAACAACTAAAGTAGTGAAAATTTTGTTACACAAATCAATAAGAGGTAATTGGGTCACGATACTAAAGAAATGTATTAGATATATTTATAATTTGGGTTATTATCCAATTACCATAAATAGAATTTTTTAAACTTTATAAGCAGGTTTAAGATGGTGACTTTAAAGAATATTAAAAAAATTAAAAAAAATAAAGTGAGGTATGTGTTACCATCTAAAACTTGTTTGCGGAATTCAAAAACTTTATGATGATTCTTAAAATATAAAAACTCTTCATGATAATTGTAAATAAATAACTTTATATTGAAGATTTTTTTTAGATTTTTATTCTTAATATAGATAATTGAGCTTTTAAACTCCATCGATTATTTGCTATATATTTATTTAATAATTGAATAATTTATTATTTTCTAAATATATTTAAATGGATATATGTTAACTCTTCAATTTAATTTCTAAAATTTAAAATTTTCCTATCATATAAAATTATTATAACTTTTCTTTTAATATTTATACTTAATTTTTGTAATTATATTGTAATTATTCAAAGCTTTTGTATGAAAAATTTTATATTAATATATTTGTGTATTTTAAAAGATAATTGTTAATCATTTTTATACTTTTTTATTTTTATATATTAAAAAATACAAAATTATAGATGATTTTAAAAAATAAAGAATATCAATTTTTTATCTACAAAAGAAAGGCAATTTAATTTTAAGATATTTTTAAAAAATAATTATCCAATACATTGTCAATTAAGTTTTTAAATTCCAAAAGAGAATAATAACACATACCATTTAATTATAGTAAAATAATAAAAAATAAATAAAGTGAGATATATGTCACTATCTTTAACTTTGTTTGTGGAATTTAAAAATTACACTAATAGTATATTGGCTAATTATCTTTAAAAAATTTATAAGATATAACAGAAAAAGGTAATAAGTCTAACAAAATACAAAGCCTAATAAGTAGCATTTTCGGGATAGCAAATAGGGATGTAAATGAGTACCCTATAAATAGGTGCTCTATACTACTCGATCCGATTAAGTAGGGTTAGGGCAGTTAATAATTGGGTTCGGATAGTAAGTTTACTACTTATCATAGGTTTGAGTAGTGATCTTAAGGTATCTTACTACCTGAACTCAATTACAAATAATAATTTTTAAATATTATTATATACATTTTTATTTATAAAACATTTATTATTAATATAAAACTCAATTAAATTAATTCATTAAGTATTTTAATTATGATTTTTAACATTAATTTATTTTTATGAGTTCATTTAAATTTATTAACTTAATTTTTTAATAATATGCATTAAAATTAATTTTAAATTTAAATTTGAAAGTCACACTTTGATTTAATAAATGTATATTAAATGGGTTCGAGTAGTTAAACGGGTAGTTCTTATATTATATAGGTAGGGTTCGGGTAGTAAAAATCAAAATATTCGGGTATTTTATCAAGTTCGGATATTAAAAAATATAATCAGGTTTTGGTTTAGATAGCTTAAATTTAATGGATACCCGTCTCGTTTACATCCTTAGTAGCAAAGCACAGCAACAATTTGGGACCCACTGCTTGTTTGCGAGTGGCATGGCTAACTCTAATAAGCCTACATTTCCAAAGTCAAAGGTCAGTGTAAAATTGAAGAGTATGGAGGTTGAACTGACCAACAATGATTAGAGTTCCTGTAACGTAGAAGAAGATGATCTCAAAGGAAGAAGCGTTAAACATATAAAGAATGGTGATTTTAAACCAAATAACAATAACTCGGGGGGAAAAAGCCTTATATCCCACCATTATGTCGAGATTCTCTCATGACCAATCAAGACTCTGTTGCCTTCTCCTTGGTCACTCAGCCTTTATTTCTAGAGGAGGACTTAGATCAAGAAACAGAAACAACAGATGACATTCCCCCAATTTTCCTCTCTAAAGAAGAGAAGAAGAGAATTAGATTGCCATGGAAAAATGCCATTATTGTCAAAACATGTGGCAAAACTGTTGGATATAGTTTTCTTTATCCAAGAGTTAAAAATCTTTGGAAACTAAAAGGAGAAATGGACTGTATTGATTTGGGGAGTGATTTTTCCTCTTTAGATTTTACTCTATGGATGATTACCAAAAAGATATTTATAGAGGACCTTGGCTTTTTGGTCTATAATACTTCACCATGAGGTTATGGGTACCAAGTTTCCTCCTTGAGAACAACGTCAAATACAGCATAACCGCCGTGTAGGTGAGACTCTCGACACTACCGATTGAATTTTTTGATAAAAAAATTTTGCAAAGAATTGGTTGTCGTTGGGTACAATATTAAAAATCGATTTTGTCGCTGAAAGAAACACTAGGGGAAGGTACACTAGAGTATGTATCCAAGTTGATCTTGACAAACCGTTGATTCCAAAAATCCAGACTGGAAAACACACTCAAAATGTTCTATGTGAGGGTGTTAACCTCTGTTTTAGCTGTGGAATAATTGTTCATAGAAAGGAAATTTGTCATGTTGGTAAGGAACCAATGATGGAGGAAGAATAGATGAATCCAGTTATCATTCAGGAGCAAAGTTCTAATCTGGAGACTTCAGCGGAGGAAGGATTTGGCCCTTGGATGGTGGTTTCACGTAAGAAATAAGAGAAACGTTTTAACTCCGGCAAAGGAAACCCGAAATAGGAAAAAATTCTTAATTTGGACCCAAAGAAACGCAACTGCAGACATAAAGCTGGAAGATGCCTCAACCTGGATTCGAAAATCCCATTTGGTAACCCAAATATGAATGGAGTCAACAAAAGGAAAAGCCAAGATGATAGAATGGCACATGAAGGGCAGCACTCAACAATCAAAAGAAAAAGAAACCATTGCTATCAAATAGTGCTCGGAAACTTTACAGATGAAAGATGTCAATCAAAGCTCTTACATGAGTCAGAAGACAAGTCAATCAAAAGTCATAGATGGAAATGCATCTAAGTCGATTACCATTGTACCAAACCAGAAGAAAATTTTGGTTATAGCTCCTTCTACCTTCCACTTAAGCAACCAAAAAATTGAAAGAAGTAAAGAGAATAACAGTATTCCCAAGAAATCACAGACAAATGGAAAACTCACAAGAGCTGTTCAAAGATTTGGAAGGGATGTTTCTAGTGCTTAGACAAAGGGTAATCAAAGTAACTTAGGCCATAGAAATTCTGATGCGTCACAGTCTGGAGGAACAAGAATAGACCTTGACCAATCTCATGTTGGCATGGAACAATCTCTTGATGTGCATAAAGTTATCTTTACCACAGGAACATCTTCACTTGGTGCCAGAGATGATATAGTCAATTCTACCAGGGAAAGAGGAAATGCTTCCACTACTCTAAGGCATCAAACTGTGGCAGATCCCACTGGACATAACTAGAAAGAAGATACTGGAGAACGACAAGAGGGCAATATTACTCAATACCCCCTAACAATCAATCCAACAAGGATTGTACTCAAGTCGAAGAGAAACAAGTGGGAGAACAAGAGGGAGCTAACTGCCTTATTCATGTCGCACTTTCATCATGCAGTGAATCTGCTTTGCAAGTGACCATCAGGAGAGGTCAGAGCTCTACCTGATTTGGCAAATTTGTTTCTTAAAATCTCCCATCTTGATATCTATCAAATAAGGATCCTTTTTTATAATGTTAGAGAGGTAGAAAACCCCAACTTCAAAATATCTTTCATGGAACTTGTCCGCGTTAACAACTCAAGTGTGGTGATCATTGTGGAAAAAAGGATCTTTGGGAATAATGCTGAGCGTGTCAACAATTCACTGGGTTTTGATCAAGTGTTCAAAGTGGATGCAAAAGGACTTGTTCGTATTAACAACCCAAGTGTGGTGATCATTGTGGAAACAAGGATCTCTGGGGTTAATGCTGAGTGTGTTAGCACTTCATTGGGTTTTGATCAAGTGTTTAGAGCGGATGTAAAAGGACTTGCTGGAGGCATTTGGCTCCTTTAGTGATCAATGGAGGTTCACATCAACATCCTCCAACATTCAAATCAGGTTATTCATGCTTCAATTCAGGTCAGTAATCCCTCATCTAGCTCGTCTTCTGTTAATTCCCATTCCCACATCCCGTTTAATAAATGTATTTTATCAACGATATATGCTAGACCTAAACTTGCAACTAGAAGAATTCTCTGGGAATCTTTTGCAAATTTCCATTCTCTCTAGTGGCTCATGCTTAGGGATTTTAACAAGTTAATATCAAACTCCAAGAAGTTAGGAGGAAGACCGATCAATCAAAGTAGGGCTCATATTTTTCAAGATTGTATGAATGCCTGCGGAATGATTGATTTAGGATTCTTTGGTTCTAAATTTACACGGACAAATAAGAGCTGCTTTGGTCAAATGATTAGGAAAAGGTTGGATAGATGTTGGGCTAATTGTAATTGGTTCCCAACTCGTTGGTTTCCCATATCTAGAAGATGCATGTTGATCATAATCCTATTCTTCTTGATACTAGCCTAAGGAAACTTCGTTGTGGATCAAGACCATTTTGTTTTGAGACGATATGGCTTTCACATCTTGATTTCAAAAATGTGGTTTTTGATACTTGGCTCCTTTCTCAGAATGATCTTCTTTGAGCTATAGCTTGTTTTAAAGAAAATATCTCTTCATGGAATATTCATACTTTTGTTAATATTAACCATAGAAAGAAGAGGCTTAAAGCCAGATTGCTTGGCATCCAGAAATCCCTTGAATCTTCCCCATATCAATGGTTCCAAAATTTAAAAGATGCTTTGCTTGAGGAATATCAACAGGTTTTGAAACTGGAGGAAGAATTCTAGGCATTTAAGTCTAGAGTGGATTGGATAAATGATGGAGATCGCAATATTAGATATTATCATTATCAACAGTTCAGCATAAAAAGAGAAACAAAATTTGTGCACTTATGAATGATGTGAGTGTCTGGCTTATTGAAGAAAATGAGATTAGAAACATTGCTATTCTCCACTTTTCTAAACTATGTCAAACCTCACTGGAAACAGGGAGTTCTTCTATCTCTCTTGACTGTAATCTTAGTCATCGTTTCTCTTAAGAGGATTGTTGTACCCTCATTCAACCAATTACAAAAAAGGAAGTTTTTAAAACTTTGTTTGGTATGAAGCCTTTAAAGGCTCCTAACCCTAATGGTCTTTACCCAATTTTCTTTCAAAAATGCTAGGAACTTGTTGGAGACTTTGTGTACAAATTTGTTTGTGAGGTTTTTGAAGCAAAATCTATCCCAAAAGATGTCAATCGTTGTTTCCTATTTTTGATCCCAATGGTACAATGCCCATAGACTATTAATCAATTTAGACTGATCAATCTTTGTAATACAACTTACAAGATCGTGAGTAAGCTTATTGTTAATAGGGTAAGGCCTTTACTATCTAAAATGATTAATCTTGTGCAAGCCAGCTTTATTCTGAGACAGAGAGCACAAAACAATGCCATCATTATTCAAGAAGTAATGCATACCTTTAGGAAGAAAAAAGGGAAAAACGGCTTCATGATGGCAAAAATTGATCTTGAAAAGGCTTATGATAGACTTGAATGGAGTTTCATTAGAGAAGTGCTCTTCTTCTTCAATTTTCCTCCTTCTCTAATTAAGCTCATTATGTCTTGCATCTCATTAGTTTCCATAACTATTCCTATCAACGAAGAGCAAAGGGGGGAAATCACCTTGTCAAGAGGCATACGGCAGGGAGACCACCTCTCACCATATATCTTTGTCCTTTGTATGGATTATCTGTGTCTAAAATTCAAGAAGAATGTGAGAAAGGGAAATAAAAGGCTATTAGTCTCTCAAGAGGTGGTCCAAAACTTTCCCATCTTTTCTTTACGGATGACCTTGTTTTAATGGGTCTTGTTACTAAAGAAACTTCTCTGGCTATGCAACGTGTCCTTTAATCTTTTTGGTTTTTGCTTGGGGCAATCCATCAACTTCAGCAAATCTACTCTTTGCTTTTCATGTAACATTGATTGTAATGTGAAAAATCATCTCAACAATGTATTGTATATTCCACGCTCTGAAGAGCTTGGAAAATATTTAGTTTTTCAAATGGATTATAATCGACCTACTGCGAAATTCAAATTCATAATTGATAAAATCAAAGGTAAACTTACGGGATGGAAAGCAAATCTTCTGTCTGCTACTGGTAGATCCACCCTTGTTAAGTCGGTGATTAGTCCAATCCCAATGTATTATATGCAAGAGTCCATCTCCCTTCCTTAACATGCAATGAAATTAACAAAATCAGCAGGGATTTCCTCTGGGGGTCTTCAACAAATCAAAGGAAAACCCATCCAATCAATTGGGATACACCAACTCTTGATAAGAACAAAGGGGGTGTGAGGAATCAAAGATATAAAAATTATGAATGAAGTTAGTATGGCTAAACTTGGTTGGCGTATTATCTCAGGAAAGGAGAGCCTTTAGACCAAAGTTATTAACGCTAAGTATTGTCGCAACGAAAGCAGAATTATTTCTCCCATTTGGTCTGGGATAAGCAAAGGAGTTCCAAACCTTAATAAAAGAACTCGATAGGTCATCAAATCAAGAAATCAAGTTAGATTTTGGGTGGATAATTGGACAAATTTTGGTGTACTCAATAAGCACTCAACAAAATAATCTTTGGGCCATGGCTCCCAGGGGATGACTCAATTCTTCTTTGGGATTTATTCTCTGACAAAGAAAAATGGAATCTTGAAAAACTGCATTACCCTCTCCCTAATGATATCAAAGATGTTATCAAAGCCATACCTTTTTAGATTGAATGTAGCGAAAGAGATACAATCAGTTGGAAGATGTCTTCGACAGGGTCCTTTTCCATCAAATCAGCCTATTCCATTGCAAAGGAACAGATGAACTTCGCCATAAGAAATGGAAAATTTTATGGAAGATGAAATTACCTCCTAGAATCTGACACTTCATGTGGCTTTGTTTCCGTAAAAGAATTGCATTGTATGATTTTCTCATTGCCCAAAGCATGAATTTGAATGCCTTTTGTCGAAGATGCAACAAAGATATTGAAACCCCAAAGCATTGCCTCAGAGATTGGGAGGAAGTGAAACCTCTTTGGGAAAGCATACATATTCCTCAAGATCTTTCTTCTTCATTTGAATCGGATTTTGAAAACTGTCTTCTTCTTTTGAATTAGATTTTGAAAACTGGCTTGTTCTAAATTTTAGTTCCTTTGTTAACTCTTCTTTAGCAAGTATTCCCTGGAGTATCATCTTCTCTTTCATGGTTTGGAATATTTGGCTATAGAGAATCTTTTCATGTTTCAAAATATAGCTGAAGAACCTTCCAGATGGATGAGGAATGTCAAACAGAAAATCATAGAGTATTGGGCAATTGGAAGTGCTGAACGATAGTCCCAAAATCATCTTGAAATAGCACTGTCAAAATGGGCCAAGGCCCGTTAGGCCGACTCGACCTGGCCTATTTATTCAGGGCTTGGACTTCATTTTTGTAGCCCATTTAAGAAGGAGGGCTTTTTGGCCTGGCCCATTTAGGCTCGGGCTTTAATTTTTTAGTATTTTTAATTATATTAAAATTTTATTTTTATTTTTATTATTTATATGTTTAACATTTTAATCAAAGTAAAATATATAAAATTAATTCTATTTAGTATTACTAATTTACTTTAAACCAACCTAATGACTCATAACTTCTTACACATGCTAGTTGGAAGGGGAAGAGTACATTTGCTTTAAGTGATGTAAGTTCATTTTCGTTTTTCAAGTATATACTTTATTTTAAATTCTCTTTTGTAATGACAATTAATTTATTTTGAAATGTCCAAGGATATAGGCTTTCAAAAGATTTGAAACTATTCAAGTGGAAGGACCAAAGTCTCAATTAGATCTTTATTTGGAAGAGCTAAAGATTATGGGTCGCATAGTTGAAAATTTAAATGTGCTGCAACGGTAGAAAGATCATAAGCCAAGATTTCCAAAACTTGAAAGTATAGCTTGTGATATCTTGAGCATTTCAATAACAACAGTAGCATTGGAGAGTTCTTTTAGTATTGGTTTTGTGTTTTAAATAAGTATTAAAGTTCTCTAAATCATGAGAATGTGAAAACTTTCATTTGCGCCCAAAATTGGATTCTTGGTGTTGACACCTAATTTTGTCCTAATATTATAATTGTTATATATATTTATTTTTATTATGTGTTTTGTTTATATTATTATTGTTATTATTATTATTATTATTATCATATTATTATTTTTATTTTTATTTTTATTTTCTTTTATTTGACTTGATTTTTATTTTTATTTTGATTTATTTCTATCAGTGCATTTAATGATTTCTCTTCCCCATAACAGCCGGCCACCTCTCCTGCCAGCTGCCCAGTACTCTGCCCCTCTCCCTTTCCCCTGAAACCCAATCAATCAAACCCTATTCCAACACCTAAATGACTGAACTTCAATGCTAAAATCCGAGGGACAAAACTAAGAATTAGACCAAGAGATGTTTTTCCAATTCGGTTAAAATGCACACTGCCCAGGGGTGTCGGCCATTTTTGCTCTTGACAATAGAGACCATCTCTACCATCTCACCGGAACCCACCATTGTTTCCATCTTCACCAGCCCAAACCACCACTAACTTGAAACCCTAGGGACATTGCTCAGGCACCATTCTCGACCCTTTTCAATACAGAACCCAACTTTGAACACAAACCACTCGACCACCTTTCCTAACCCTCAGATCCCCAACAGCCAACTTCACCTCCAAAACAACACCCAAAAGCCTTTTTGCAACTTGAATCCCGAACCCCCGCCGAGAACCAACACCCATGAACCAAAACTCACACACAGCCACTCAAAGAAATAGACCCACTTCAACCACCAACACGCGCACCTCTATGACCTTACCCCGAATCCCACTAGCATCACCTCACCCTACCACCCTACAACCAGCATAACGCCAACGAAACCTAAACCCAAAACCCAGATTTTAACTCCTGCAAAAAAAAAAGAGAAAGAAAAAGCCACAGCAACACAGCAAACCATCAGATCCGAGAACATCCAGACCATCAAAACCAAAAAATTACAAAAAAAAAAACAAAATAGAAAAGAAAAAGGGTGAGGAAATGGTTTCGGTTAAACCTAGATCTATGGTGTTAGGGATATTTTCGAGTGAAACCAAGGCTGGATCTGGATAGAGGAAGGAGAGACGAGTGTTTTAAGGGTGTCGAGGAGACCGCCGACGACCGGCGAACGGTGGCCGGCAACCATTCGGGGGTTGAAGGAGAGAGAGTTTTTGATTCTTTTTTTGAAGTTTTTTTTTGGGAAACCGATTAAAATGAATGAAACAAAAAAAAGTGGCCTTTTATAAAGCAGCAAAACGCTGCGTTTTGGAGCCTCTGGGTCCGCGTGTTGCCCCGACCCGGGGTCTGCGCACCGCTCCAGCACTCGACCCGGGACCCGATTCGTGACCCGCCCCCTGGCCTGCTATCAGCTCCAGCAGCCCAATCCTTTTTCTGGCTAGGCCCGTGTTCCCTAGGTGCCATATATGGGCTTCATTGCTCTTGGGTTCTAAGCTCAAATTAATTTGGGTATATTTCCACTTTTCCCATTTATTTATTTATTTGTTTTATTTATTTATTTGTTTTGTTAGATGGTTTATTTCTTGTTTTTCTAATATATTTCATGGTAAAAACATATATTTATTTGCATGTAAAATAGTCTAGAATTTATAATAATTAATATAATTGCATGAGATTAGTTTCAATAATAAAATTAAACACTTTTTAAAAAAATATAATAATAACAATAAATTTTTTTAGTATAATTTTTCATAATACTAGGCAAATTGTTAGGCTGTAAAATGTGTAATAATAAATTTTAAGTAAAAAATTCCGATGATGGGATGCTACGGAAGTCACAAGTAGTGATTCCTAGCTGATCCCTAGGTGAGAAGAGTCGTACTAAATGTTACCAGAGTATTGGAATATTTAGTATGATTTTTCAATAATTTAATTTGTTTTATTAAAAATAAAAATCGATAAGTTTTTAAAGAAAAATAAAAAAAAACAAAGAAAATTAATAATAATTTTAAAATGAATGAAATTAGTCCGATGATGGGATGTCATGAAACTCACAAGTAGTGATTTCTTGACTGATCCCTAGGTGAGAAGAGTCATACTAAATGTTACCAGAGTATTGGGATACTTAGTATGATTTTTCAATAATTTATTTTTTATTAAAAATAAAAATAAATAAGTTTTTAAAAAGAAAGTCCAAAAAGGAAATTAATAATAAATTTTAAATTTAAATAAATAGTTGTCCGATGATGGGATGCTACGGAAGTCACAAGTAGTGATTCTTAGCTGATCCCTAGGTGAGAAGAGTCGTACTAGATGTTGCCAAAAGTATTGGAATATTTAGTATGATTTTTCAATAATTTAATTTTCTTTTGTTAAAAATAAAAAAAATAAGTTTTTTTTAGGAAAACTAATAATAAAAATTATAATTAAACGAATATCCGATGATGGGATGCTACGGAAGTCACAAGTAGTGATTCCTAGCTGATCCCTAGGTGAGAAGAATCGTACTAATTATTGCCAAAAGTATTGGAATATTTAGTATAATTTTTCAATAATTTAAATTTTTATAAATAAGAAAATGAATAAGTTTTTTTTAAAAACAAAGAAATATAAATAAATAAACAAATAAATAATGAAATTTGAAATAAAAAATTCATTTGCATCATTTTTATCTGTTTGCATCATTTGCATTCATAATAATTTTGAAGCGAGTGTGAATCTTCCGATGATGAGATTCTATAGAACTCACAAGTAGTGATTCTTAAGAAATCTCTAGGTGAGGAAAATTATTTCAAATGTTACCAGAGTATTGGGATATTTGATTTAATATTTTCAATACAAATAGGTTCACATTTACTTTTGAAAAATAAAATTTAACCTTTTTAAAAAAAATAAAACAAAATGATTTTTACAAATAAAGAAAAAATAAATAACTTTGAATGAAAAGAATAAAATTGATTGCAATGAAATAAGAATTATTTTTAAATATTAATTCAAGACCATTTTATTAAAATTAAAGGATAACACATGATTATTATGGTACCGTTTTCTAACGGGCGTCGTGGGGGTGCTAATCCTTCCCCACGCGTAACCGTACCCCCGAACCCAAATTTTGTTTTCGCAGACCCAAATTGTCTTTTTAATAAAACTTAATTAATTTTGAGATTTTGTTAAAAAGATAAATATTTTCAGGTGGCCAATCACACCTAATAAAAAAGATTGGTGGCGACTCCAATTTTTTTTTTAAACGTTTTTCCGAAAATCGTCGAGCGCGAAGCCGTTACGACACTTGGTTTTGAAGGTAATGTTATTAATTAGTTGACAATTTTTAATCAATTCATAAGTTTAATTCTTGTGAGTTCTTATATTGTTCTTTATTTATATTTGTAGTTGGCAAAGTTGAAAAAGAATTGATTGAATGTGATTGACACTATGGAGGAGATGGATGGACAGAGATCTATTTATCATGTTTTTGATTTTTAATATTGTTGAGATATGTTTTTCAGTATCTAGGTTTGTTAAAACAATTTATATTATATTTGTAAGACTAATAATATGTAATGTTCAAATTAGAGGTGGCAAATGGGCGGGTCGGATCGGGTTTGGGTTGGATCATTTTGGATCAGATCATTTTGGGTTAAGGAAAAATCGGATCATTTCGGATTCGGATCATTTCGGGTTCGGACAAGGTCGGATTTGGATCAAGGAAAAATTAGTCTATTTCGGGTTTGGATCATTTTGGGTTCGAATAAGGTCGGGTTTGGATCAAGGAAAAATCGATCTATTTCGGGTTTGAATCATTTCGGGTTCGGATAAGGTCGAGTTTGGGTCATTGACTTTTTTAGTCAATTCGGGTTAGTCAGATTTGGATTCGAGTTGGTCGAATTTGGATTATGGTCGATTGGACATATTTATTGGATTAAGCTTTGGTTATCTTGATGTGATTTATTTGGTATGAAAATCAACTGAAACCATATTTCTAAGAATTACAAAACTCATGAAAATAAAATTTTCTTCTTACATGACCTAGAATACAATTGGGATTGAAATAATCAAAATATTTAATAATCTGTATGATAGTTTTCTTTATAATATATTTACCAATATTCATAAATTAATTACATTTTTTCATTTTATTTTTATTATCTACAATAATTAATAACTTTTGAATTAAAGTGATTTAATAATCCCTACTAAATATCATAAAACAGTACTATATATATCCTTAATTTATTTTGATTTTTTATAGAATATTTGGAGACATTAGTGTAGATGATATAGCTTCTGTACTCTATTATAGATTAGCCATTAAATAATTATACATTAGGTTCAAATGAATGTAATATAAAAGTGAATATTTAAATTTAACTAGATTAAAAAAATATATAATACTCATATTATTGAAAAAAATATATTTTTACTATATTAAAATACTTTGATATTTAATTTTAACATTTAAATATATTAATATTGATAATTATATTAAATTTATTTAATTTGAATCTTTGGATTCGGATCAATTTTCGGGTTCGGAAATTCGGATGAATTTGGATTCCGGTCGGGTTTAGATTAATGTAAATTCGAATAAATTTGGTTTCGGATTAATTTGGATTCAGATCGGGTTGGATTTGGGTTGTTAACTTTTTTAGTCAAATCGAATCGGTCGGATTTGGATTCAGGTTAATTGAACGAATTTTTCAGGTCGGGTCAACTTTTGCCACTTCTAGTTCAAAATGATGTTGAAGACTTGATGGATTTAATATGAATTTATTTGATGTTTGTTTAATATTTATTTCAAATTTTACTTTGGTTATTCACTAAAAAGTGGGATTTTAATATAAAATTTAATTTTTTTAATTTCTTATACGGGCTGACTCATTCAAGCCAATTAGCTCTTAAGGTCGCATATGGACTTGCATTTTTAGGCCCATTTAATAAAAAGAATTTTTTGATCCGACCCGTTTATAGCCTGACCCGTTAGGGCCGACCCATTTTGACAGCTCTATCTTGAAATTGCCATTGGTTGGTAGACTCCTCCTACTGAATTTATTAAAATTAACACTTATGGGTCATCACTTGGTAATCCAAGGAGGGCCAGTGTAGGAGGGGTGTTTCATGACTGTTGAGGCAGGTGGATTTGTGGCTATGCTCGCAACTTAGGTCACTCTAACAGTATTGCAACTGAATTGTGGAATCCGAGGGATGGGCTCAAACTTGCTGTTGAAAAGGGTTTTAATAACCTTATTGTTGAAGTTAATGCTGAAGTGGTTCTTAATTTTGTTTCATTTGGAGTTTTACATACTCATGCTTATAGTGCCATTGTTAATGATTGCAGATCACTGCTGGGATGCCTCAAAAATGCTCAAATGATTCACATTTACAGAGAGGTGAATGCGGTAGCTGATCAACTAGCAAAGCAAGGAGCTTCTCTTTTCGAAGATCTGATTGTCTTTGATGAGCCATCTGAATGTATCAAACTTTTGTTGTTTGCGGATTGTAAGGGGCCTGTTACCCCAGAACGATTAGTAACTCGTCACAGAGCTACCCTGTTTTATAACTCCGCCTTGGGGATCTTTTATTTTTATTAATGCATCGTATTCACCAGAAAAAAGGCCAGTGCAAAATTCTACGCATAGGCCACAGGTGATGAGAAAGATGCAGGCTGGGAATGAGCTCTGGAGTCATGAATCAGGATATAGTCAGAAAGAATTGGCAGATATGGGTCCACATTGTTGAAACCCTAATGTCATCTTCCAAACAAAGATGTCAAATTTTGTACCAAAAGAAAAAAAATCGTGTCAAATTTTTTGTATAATGTAGTTTTGACTAGTTATTGAGAATGTGCCTTTATTTGTAGAGTTAATAGTGTTGGCGCAATTTCCCTATTCCTGTATGTATTACCTAACTTTTCTGCAACTTAAGTTGGCAAGATTATACAGCCTAACAGGAATCTATTTTGCAGTTGCATCCATTTCACATATATAAATTTATGTCCGTTTGTAATCAAAGCATATAACTAAAGTTTTATGCATCACTTTTTCTCATGCAATGGCTTATTTGTTTTGCGAAATAGAAAAATTTAAAGCAGAGTCTATTTTTTATACTAATGAACTAAAATTAATTTGAGTACAAACCTCAAGATCTTCCAGAATGTCATGGCATTGATGGATGCTCATGTTCTGTTCTTCAAAGTGGCAATGAAGATTTTCTTGCATAATTTATTATGACAAAAAGAGAACTAAACGAAGTTGCTGACAAAAGAAAAACTACGGAGATTGCGATACTTGCCCATGTTTCATCTTTCGAGAACTAATGGACTCGGACTTTTCGATATTATCTTTAGATTTCTTAATCATGTATACATGAATTGAGTATCATGCAGACGATCGATGTGGTCGATATTGGCCTTCTGCAGGAGTTGGCTGTGAGATACTAATGATCAAAGAACTCGAACCTCAGAAATTCAACCACTGATTCAAGAAGCGCTTTGGTGATTATGGATCCCCTCGTAAGTTGTAATCACATAACTTGGATCCTCCTTATCTCTTTCTACTCTTTTCTTCACGGGGCATCCATCAACAGAACATCTATAGTAGTTCCTGTTAATAATTATAATAATAAATTAATACTGAAAACCTCCGAGAGTTTTAAGTGATCTCCTACGACTTGGTGCTACGGTACGGACCCAAAAAACAAATTAGTTTATAGATCTAGCAAAGATCTTTAACATTAGCGTGGCTTTGATTCATGAGTCTTTGTCTTAGGTCTTATTGAACACTACTAGTCGCCAGCTAAGAACCGTAGGTATATGTCCTAGCATTCCAACTAATTTGAATAATCAAAATATATTTACTATTGGCTAATTAGTAGCAGCCTTTGTTGAAAATGAGCACAGGATGCAATGATTGAATTGTATTAACTAATAAATAATGAAACCTCTGAGTTAAAAAGATTAAATCATAAAAGCATTGGATAAATACCTTGGATTTGGGCTGTTCTTCACCATCTTCTTCCCATATTTCCTCCATCTGTACCCATCATCCAGTATCTCAACCTCGGACTTGGTCTTGAATGCGTATCTTTCTTTGAATTCCCTCATCACCCTGTCAGTTTCACTTTCTCCTGTTAACACAAGCAAAAACAAAGGATGATTCCCAGTGGCCACAGTCTAATATAGGAACTCGAGATTGCAAGCAACGACTTTTCTTACTGTTACCAGCTGGCCCTTGGAGGAAGCTGCTGGTGCCACTGCCAGCAGAATCATTAACTTCATTGGCTCGATTAACATGATTCTGAATTGGCCCTGAGATGATAGCTTCAGACGGAGAATAATCCTCCAGCCAACCGTCAAAAGCGAAGTACTCCTCAGCGAACTCAAAGCTGGATTGATTGACATGGCCACTTGCTAGTGAGTCTCGCCGTCTAACAATGTTGTTATTAGACATTAATCAGATATTGCAACTAAAGGACTATTTTCTATACCGTTTCCGTAATGGTATACACATATTATATTCCGCTTGATCAACAAGGTAATGTGGTTTCGGCATGACTTTCCTCTGACATTGCAGGAAGCTTCAATGTTAATGCTAAATGCCTAGAATTGATATCTTTGGACTTTGGGTCCCAGGTACATACTGTTAAGAAGTAAATGAAGTGGGGCTTCCAAAGGATGACTTGAGAGGAAGACTTCGCGCATTATTGTTTGTGGGAATTAGCTTTTCGGTCACGTGCTTAGACCAACCCCTTCACAACGTTGTGAGAGAAGACAAGTCAAATATGATCGTGACCTTGAACCATGATAAGATTATTTCTGGTCCTCACATGTAGCTTCTTCCCCCCAAAAAAACTGCTAAATGGCATCAGGATCAGCTGGATTTTGCAGTTTCTTTTAGGCGCTAGCTGTATTTGAACTACAAGATGACCGAAGATTAGATCATTCAAAAGAGAACTAAAGTCCGAAAGGATTTGTACCCATTTGTCTTGACGGACTGCCTGCAGTACGGCAGACGACCAATATTCCAAAATCCAAAGGACAAAAATGGTTGTCAACAAAAAGAAAAAGACCTTTTAACCATTGCTTCCGCCATCTTTACACCTCAAATTTTGAATAATTATCACCAACCAGCTAAGTTAATCTAGAATCTCCTACAGTGAACTCCAACTGCAGACAAATATCCATCTTCATCATTAAGGCAGGCTAGCTACATAGCTCCAGTGCTTCATGACCGTAAAGCAGACTCCTTGGCCACCCCCGCCCCGGAAGTTCACATGAAACTTCCATACCATAGTCAGTCTTGCTTTTCTAACTTTTCCTGGGTTCTGACCATCTGATTGGCTTCACTTCTTAGCATTTATTATTTCAACTTCAGCTCTCTCTAAACCAATTTTAAAATGACTTGCTGATCGAATAAGATAATTTTTTTTATTACAGTCAACTATATTATATGTATTTGGCAAATTTATATCGTTTACCAGAACAGTAGACCACTCTTTTTCCTCGTTCCTGGAAGCCGGACTGCGGAATCTGGATAGAGGTAAGGATGACGAAATTAACTGCAGGCCTAGAAAAAAATATGAGATATATGTGGTGACGTAAAATATGATAAGAAAAAAAATATTAAAAATATTAAATTAAAATTTGTATAAAATAAAACTTATAGTATATGTTTTATATTTATAAAATTAATAAATAATTAAAAATTATTAAAATTATTTATATATTAATTAATAAATTAAAAAGTATTAAAATAACCTTAATATAATACTTTCATTAAATATTTAAAATCATTTACATATATTTATTTATTTATAATTAGTAATTATTTGCATATATCTATTTATTT
This sequence comes from Heritiera littoralis, assembly GCA_031772115.1. Lineage (NCBI taxonomy): Eukaryota > Viridiplantae > Streptophyta > Magnoliopsida > Malvales > Malvaceae > Heritiera > Heritiera littoralis. The sequence continues at coordinate 8,349,258 of JAPDPK010000006.1, read as the reverse complement.
AAATAATAATTTATATGTTAATTTACATAACACATATAAATTTATTTATATTTTAAATAAAACCTAATTAAAAATTTTAAAATAAAAAATAACAAGTCTGAATTTAAAAAAATAAACAATTTAAAGGTTAATTTATGAGAATATAGAAACTGGGGAGGACAGTAGGTGAAAAACTTTGCTAGTGCACCTCTACCGAGCCTAAAAGGGTCTAATGGAGAAATAGGATGTAGCACAGTTGAAAAAGCAAATCCGACTGCAATAATTGAATGGTTAGTGTGAATGAACGGTTAAATTAGTTTAAGTGAAATTGAAAAATAAAAATTATTGAGTAAAAGTAATTTTAATAATATAATATTAAAAGATTAAAAAAAAGATAAAAAAGTACTTTCTCTTTTTCAAAATTTTATCTTTAATTGTGAGATTTCTTTACCTTAAGAGTACAATAAAATTCAAATGAGATCAAAATCAATGTATATTCAAATCAAATGTATATCCAATACATTTGATTTTAAAAAGAAAATTCAATCACTTTAAAATGCGATGTCAAATCAATCTTAAGTCTGCTATTTAATTTGACACCAATATCCATCGATTATCCATACTTATGCTTTCGTCATTAAGTTGAATTATGCATGTAACAATCACACCAATTTTATTTTTGATATGACCAAGAATACCAACTTTGGGTCAGGCCCAAGATCATCAAAGACATCACGTGGCAGGATATCACTGGGCCACATGGCCTTCGGCGACAGACTACGTAGGCTGCGGCATATCACCTGTCGCTAGGCGACAGACTCTCAGCCTATCGCCTGACGTCACAGTGCGACACGTGGCATCAGCACATCTACCGTCTGGCGACAGACGACATAGGCTGCGACATCACACCTGTCGCCACATTGCGACACGTGGCATAAGTCAGCCTACCGTCTGACGACAGACGACATATGCTGCAACATCGCACCTGTCGCTTGGCGACAGACTCCCAGCCTGTCGCCTGTCGCCGCAACGCGACACATGGCATCAGTCACTCTACCGTCTGGCGACAGACCCCTACCGCCATATCGTGAATCGCGAGATGGTCTCTCGCAAGTGACAGTGTTCGAGTTTATCTGTACGTGAAATTTGTATTACATCTGGATACAAACTCTTGGCAAAGTTACGTACTTATCCCCCGGTAATTAACCTAGAATATTCGCCTATAAATAGGCTCAGGTATAATCTTATTCTCGAATTTTTAACGACTGGCTTTTACGCTTCCCAATTCTAAAGAACTTTCTGCTGACTTAAGCATCGGAGTGTCTACGCAGGGAACCATTCCTGCGTCTCTTTGACTTTTCTTGTTTTACAGAAGCTTCTTGGAGACACGTGGAAACTAAACACGAACGCCGACGTCAGCATACCTTTATTGTTGTTTTGTGCAACAACAATTGGCGCCGTCTGTGGGAAACGTACAAAAAGCCAAGATTTTCTAAGATGGTGAGAACAAGATCTACAAACGTAAGGACCGGAAGTGAGGAAAACTCTGTGAGTTCCCCTGAACAACAGATTCGCCAGACAAACCAGGTGAACAGGGAGGAAGAAAGAATTACTGTGTCAGCGGCAAAATTCGAAGCTCTGAGGCGACAAAGCAAAGAAACTACCCAAGCGCTGCGAGCCATGGTGGATCTGTTCCAAGGAGTTCTCCCGACATTGGATCTATCGCCTGCCGTGCAGAACTTGGTACGAGGAACGAATAGAGGTGTCCTGCCGCAGGAGTTTGGGCGATAGGAGGACACGACAGCGGCAGACCCCTCTCGTAGGCGAGAGGCTCCCCATATGGAAGAGCATGACATTCCTCAGAGGGCGGAAGGACAGGGAAGCGGGAGGCCTGTTGCAGGTACCCAGCTAGAGGCTGAGGAAGCATTTGGTTTAGAGCCCGCGACAGGGGAGCGACAGGCCTGTCGCAGAAACCCAGCGAGAGAATGAAGAAGCAGTAGGTTTAGATCCTGCGACAGGGTTCAGGCGACAGGTTCCACATGTAGGGCGGCAGATGTTTGGGCGACAGGACTTTGACCGGGCGACAGGGTCTACCGCCCACCACCATGACTTGTCAAATTTTGATGGTGCTAACTTAGACTATGGTTTTGGAGGTGCTGGAAAGAACAGGGTCGAAGATCAAAGCACTTGGGGAACCGGGTCGGAGTTTGACCCCACTTGGTGCACGCAAATGGTACGGACAACCGCACCTCAAGCTAAGGGCAAGGAAGTAGTCGGAAACCTACCTGATTCGTCTCACACCCGAAATCAGCTCGCTTCCCCCGTGGACATGAAAAAGATGATAGAATAGGTACTGGAAGAAAAAAAGTTAGTGTCTGCAGAAGAAAGCCAGAGGAGAAGAGTACCGTTCTACACGACCATTATGCAAAAACCTCTGCCCCCAAAGTTCAAAATGCCGCAGATGACCGCCTACACCGGAAAGATGGACCCCTACGACCATATGCAAAACTATGAGGCCCTAATGTTGTTACATGGATGGGAAGACGAGATAATGTGTAGGGCCTTTTCCCTAACTCTGTCTGGGCATGCGATGAAATGGTTTAATAACCTGCCTGAAGGGTCCATTATCTCTTTTGACCAACTGCGAAGCGAGTTTCTCAAGGCGTTTGCGGTAAATAGTCAGAGAAGGAAGGAACCGACTTATTTGCTCACCATTAAGCAGGGAGCTAAGGAGTCGTTGAAGAGTTATGTGGATCGGTTCAGAGATGCTACTTTGGAGGTATGAGATCTGCAAGTCGGTATAGCCGTGGCAGCCATGTTACAAGGGACAAGGTCTGAGAAATTGCAAGAATCCTTATCGCTAGATCAGCCAACAACCATCTCAGACCTGCTTTCCCGCGCACATAAGTATGTAACCCAAGATGAAGTAATGAAAATGGTAGCGATAGGAGAATCCAAGGATGGAAGGAAACGAGGAAGAGAGATCACTGAAGCATCTTCTAACCAACTGAGAAAGTTTGAGAAAGCTCCCGCACTGAAATACAATTCCTATACTCCACTCACCGAATCTCGAGCTTCAGTGTTGGTAGCTATTGAGGGGTCAGGTCTCATACAAACTCCAAAGAAGACGTCAGGGAATCTGGGCCGTGATTTAAGGTTGTACTGCGATTATCACTCAGCGCATGGGCACACAACCGAAAAATGTAGGGAGTTAATGAATCAGTTAGAAAAGCTAGCACGAGAGGAAAAAATAAACCGTTTCGTATGGAGAGGTGATAGAACTAACCATCCTGTGCAGAACAGAGGAAACAATTTCACAGATAGAAGAGGTGAAAACAGAAGACCTGTTAGACGAAATAAAGGAGAAAGAAGAGATAATGACAGAAGGGTAGAAAGAAGGAATCAAGAGGAAGATAATGAACCCACAGGGCCAGCTATTAACGTGATATCCAGAGGTGAATCATTAGCTGAAACTTCTTCCTCGTCTCGAAAGACCTACGCCCGACAGGCTTATCAAATTAATTCGGTGATGGAGGAAAAGCATGATGAAGAGCCCATTACTTTCATGCCAGCTGACAGAGGTGATGTAATGATCTCTTATGATGACCCAATGGTGATTTCGGCGGTAATAGCAAAACACCCAGTGAGTCGTATCCTAGTTGATAATGGGAGTTCGGTAAATTTGATTTACTGGAGTTGCTTTGAGAAAATGAACATCTCGAATGATAGACTGAAGCCAGTAACCACACCATTGTATGGCTTCTTAGGAGAAAAAGTGAAGGTAGAGGGCGCAGTTCAGCTACCTGTGACATTGGGAGAAAGCCCGAAGTGTGTCACTCGACAAGTGTTGTTTATGGTAGTGAGATCAGCCTCCGTGGCGTACAATATGATCCTCGGGCTGCCATTGTTAAATGACATGAGAGCGGTGGTGCATCCCTGCTATTTGTTAATGAATTTTTCGACTCCCCACAGTGTTGGACAAGTGAGGGGAGATCAAAGGAAAGCTAGGACGTGTAATGTCGCATCTACCACATGTAAAGGGATTCAGAGAAAGGAAACTCTTACGATCGAAGAAAAGCCAAAGCCAAAACCTGATGAGGAAATGGAAGCAATCCGGTTGGATGAGAAGGCTGAAGAAAGAATAGTGTACGTAGGAAGCCAGCTGCCTGAAGAAGAAAAAAGGGAGATAATCCAATGCTTAAAAGAGAATTGTGATGTGTTTGCATGGACTCCAGCCGATATGCCTGGAATAGACCCTGAAGTTATTTGCCATCGGTTGAACGTAATCTCAGGGGCAAAGCCGATAAAACAGAAGAAGAGGAATTTTGCTCTAGAGAGGCAACAGGCAATAAACGAAGAAATATCGAAGTTGTTGCAGGATTCATCAGAGAAGTTAATTATCCGGAGTGGTTAGCTAATGTTGTAATGGTGAAGAAAACCAACGGGAAATGGAGAATGTGTGTGGACTTCACAGATATGAATAAAGCTTGTCCTAAGGATTCGTATCTACTAACTCGAATTGACAAGTTGGTAGACGAAACTTGTGGGTATGAATTACTTAGCTTCTTAGATGCCTTTTCGGGGTACCACCAAATCATGATGCATCCAGATGATGAGGAGAAAACCTCGTTCATTATCGATGGTAGGACATATTGCTATCGAGTAATGCCGTTCGGTTTGAAAAACGAGGGTGCAACCTACCAGCGCATGGTAAATAAGGTGCTCCAAGACTTGTTGGGCAATACCGTGGAAGCCTATGTTGATGATATGATCATCAAAAGCCGACAGGGAGAATCACATGCCGAGAAAATAACTAAGGTATTCAATATGCTGCGGCAATACAAGATGAAGTTGAATCCCAACAAATGCTCATTCGGGGTAAGATCTGGAAAGTTTCTGGGATTCATGATTACTAATCGAGGGATAGAGGCTAATCCCGAGAAAGTTCAAGCTATTTTGGACATGAGGCCGCCTAATACAATAAGAGAAGTTCAAAGGCTGACAGGAAGAATAGCAGCCTTGAGTCATTTTTTGTCCAAATCAGTTGAAAGAAGTCTACCATTTTTCAAGGCGATAAAGGAAGGAAAGAACTTCAAGTGGATGGAAGAATGCAACGACGCTTTTGAAAGGTTGAAAGACTACCTGAAAGAGTTGCCTCTATTATCACGGCCACATCCCGGAGACCACCTCCTTATGTACCTCAGTGTAGGAGAGAAAGCTGTAAGTGCAGTCCTACTAAGGAAAGAAGGGGACAGAGATTGCCCAATCTATTATGTAAGTAAAGTCTTGCTAGATGCCGAGGCAAGATACCCCTTAGTTGAAAGAATAGCTTTATCCCTGGTGATGGCAACTCGAAAGTTACGGCCTTACTTCCAAGCTCACTCGGTGACTATCTTAACAGATCAGCCCCTCAGGCAAATGCTGCAGAAACCAGAACACTCTGGGCATCTAATTAAGTGGGCTATCGAATTAAATGAATACGACATTCACTTCCAGCCTCACCAAGCAATAAAAGGACAGGCATTGGTAGATTTCATTGTAGAATGCACTGGCTGAGAGGTTCAAGAGGAAACAGAGTTAGTCTGGTGAAAATTATTTGTTGATGGAGCTCGTAACATGGACGGCAGTGGAGCCGGAATTGTGCTAATATCGCCTGAAGGGAAAACCTATAAGTATTCCTTACGTTTCAATTTCCCAAGTTCGAACAATACAGCCGAGTACGAAGCCTTGATAGCTGGGATGAGACTTGCTGAGAAACTAGGAGTCAGCAACTTAGTGGCACATAGCGATTCACAATTGGTGGTAAACCAGTTCTCGGGTGAGTATGAAGCACGAGAACCCGCCTTAGTCCCTTATCTGCAGAAGGTACAATTGTTGGCACAGTCATTCAAGCACTTCCAGCTGACGCAGATAAATCGAACAGAGAACAACCATGCAGACGCTCTTTCAAAATTGGCTTCTTCCAAAGGGGTCAAAGGGGGTATGGTCAAAGTGGAATCCCTCGCTAGGCCAAGTATTGAAGAAAAAGATGTCTGTGATGTCGAAGTCGGAGGCGATTGGAGAAGCCCAATCAAAGACTACATATTGGGGGGGCACACTCCCCACTAACAAAGATGAAGCTCGAAGGCTGAAGTTAAAAAGTGCCAGGTTTAATGTGGTGAATGGGGAACTCTATAAACGGGGATTCATAATGCCCCTGTTGAAGTGTCTAAGGCCCCAACAGGCTGAGTACACCTTAGCTGAAGTTCATGAGGGAATATGCGGTGAACATTTGGGGGCTCGAGCCCTGGCCTCGAAAATATTGCACACGGGGTTTTATTGGCCTACACTGAGGAAGGATGCCACAGACAAAGTAAGAAGATGTGAAAAGTGTCAGAAATTCGCTCTTATAACTACCGCGCCTATTTCGGCTCTTCAGAACACACTCCAACCAACTCCATTTGCACAATGGGGACTAGATATCCTAGGGCCTTTTCCCCTAGGCTCAGGACAAAGGAAGTATTTGCTTGTGGCCACAGACTACTTCACGAAATGGATAAAGGCCGAGCCTTTGGCTACAATTTCTGAGAAGAAGGTGGAAGCAATGGTGTGGAAAGACATAATTTGCCGATTTGGGATCCCTCGTGTGATAAATGCAGATCATGGGAAGCAATTCGACTGTGATGCTTTCCGAAATTTTTGTAGTGGTCTGAAGATTCTCCTAAGAATATCTTCTGTGTCTTACCCACAGGCCAATGGGCGGCAGAGGTGAGCAACCGAACTATACTGCACGAGTTGAAGACTAGACTAGACAAGGCAAAGGGAGCACAGGTAGATGAGCTCCCCAATGTCCTATGGGCCTACAGAATGACAAGCAAAGTATCAATAGGTGAAACACCGTTCAATTTGGTATATGGCACTGAAGCCTTCATCCCAGTAGAAGTTGGAGCTGAGTCACCCCGGTTAGTCCCTTACATTGAGGAACTCAATTCTCAGGGACTAAGGGAGAATCTAGACCTGCTAGACGAACTGAGAGACAAAGCAAAAATGAGACTGGCTGCTTACCAACAGAGGGTAGCTACTTATTACAATGCACGGGTGAAGAACAGAGAAATGCAAGAAGGAGACCTAGTGATGAGAAAGTCGGCAATCACAAACGCCCATAAGAAGGATGGAAAGCTCCGGGCTAATTGGGAAGGACCATACAGAATCAGAAAGATGGTCGGACCTAGCACATGTACCTTGGAAACCTTGCAAGGGAAGAAGATCTCAAAGACTTGGAATGTCAACCATCTTAAGCTATATCGGCAGTAAACATTGTAATTTTTTCTTTCTGATTGTTATTATTCTTGTCTTTACCTTCCCATCTATTGCTACATTACTTTACAGATGTTATTATTTTTCTGATTCATGAATAAAGGCCAGCCAATCATTTCCTATATTCTCTAACGCAATATGTGAGACAAATTATGTGTTACAGGAATTAAGATGAGGCAACAGCTGGCAAACAAAAACAAAAGTCTCTAAGCGAAAAATGCGCGAGACGGGCAAATCAAAAGTTCCTAAGCGAAAAATGCGCGAGACGGGCAAATCAAAAGTCCCTAAGCACAAGAGGTGCGAGACGGGCAAACAAAAGTCCCTAAGCGAAAAATGCACGAGACGGGCAAATCAAAAGTCCCTAAGCACAAAAGGTGCGAGACGAGCAAACAAAAGTACTTAAGCGAAAAATGCGCGAGACGGTCAAATCAAAAGTCCCTAAGCGAAAAATGCGCGAGACGGGCAAATCTAAAAGTCCCTAAGCACAAAGGTGAGAGACGGGCAAAAGATCAATCCTTAAAAAAGTGCATAAAAAGACAAATCGCGGAATCATCAAGCACTGGGCAAACAAACATGTGCGAAGTCCAAATAGCACAAAGATACAAATTATATAGCATGTTACGAGGTACATTACAAATCCTTCAGATTAATATGTTGCAATAAGTTGACAAATTAAGGTTAACACTTGGACATTTTAGTCTTGGTTATTCTACTAAGTCCTTAAGCCAAAAGAGCGCGAGATAGGCACAACGCTCGAGAAAAGTTCATCTTTGAACAATAATGAGAATGCTGTCTCAAAGTAAAACTCGGGGAGCAACATGGTATAAAGGTACGCTTTATACCGTGAAAACAGAATCATTTCATATTTTCATGCTTTAATGCTGCTCTTTAAAATCTTGTGATAAAAACAAACATCCATTCAGATAAGAAAAGAGGAAAATACAAAAAGCTGCAAAAAGAAATGTACTTTTCATTAAATATTCATTAAATATTTACAAATAGAGGAAAATACAAAAAGCTGCAAAAAGAAATGTTCACAGAGGAAAATACAAAAAATCCTAATCTACGCTGAGAACTAAGTCATCAGGCTGAGAAGAAGCCGCCTCGACATCAAAGCCCTTAATACCCGGGGGATCAGGAACTTGAGGAACCAAAGCACAAGGATCCTGGGGAGCGGAAGGAGCCATCTCGGATGAAGGATCATTACTCGAAGGCCCAATCATAGCTGCGGAGTCTGGCACAGGATCAACGGCTGTGGAATCAGAAATCTGGAACTCATCGCTGTCCAACCCTAGAAGTGCCTCGATAGACTCAGGCTGATCGCCCGCCTCGATAGCCTCAGGAATGTCACACACTGTTGAAGGTTCGACTCGATCACGTGCGCCGAAAGACTCAGGCTGACGTTGTGACTATCGAGGAGGCCATGGGCCCTTAAGATTGTCCAATTCATCCTCAGCACCCTCCTCCAAATAGGCATCCAGACCTGGCGAGTCGGGCTCGTACTCAGTCCAAGGAGGAGTTGCGTAGTACTTGGCCTCCTCAGTATAAAGCAACTCAGAAAAAGTTTCGCTAGGCCGATGCTTCTCCAGCCACGAACGAGCCAAATAAAAACCGTACTTGATGAATCCCGCTGCGAACATTGCTTTCTTATTGTAGCAATGTTGGGACAAGCGGTACTCACGAACGGCCTCGACCTGAACCTCTCTTTAACGGTCCAGTACATTGTGCAGCTCCTTAATGGCTTCATCTCGTTGTCTCTCCATGGCTCCCCGGTAATTGACAGCCTTATTATAAGCTTCTTGGTACACCTGAAGGGAAGCCACCTTCGCTTTCTCTTCTTGGAGCTTTCGCTCAAGATCAGCATTCCTTCGCTCGAGATTAGCGCTCTTTTTATTTAGCTCCTCCATCCTTTTGGGATAGGGGCGAAGTTGGACAACCTCGTTCATAAGCTCCATTTTCTGCTCTCGAAGCTCACGAATGTCTTTATCGGCTTGCTCCCTAAGGGCCCTGTGTCGAGCATTAACAGCTGCAATTTGTTGAGCCGTCTGACCAAAAAAAAAAACAAAGGCTCAACAAACCTAACAAAAAAGCATAAAAAGGAAAAAACTAATTACCAAACAAGCACAAAGCTTACCTTCATCGCGAGGTAGTCAGAATTATCCTCCGCCTCAGTCAGATTGGTGAAAAGCCTCGCCTCGTCGAGAGGGAGAATGGTGCTCCAAGCCAGACGAGATGCTATTCCGGCATCTTCAATGCTGTCGTTGTCATTCACCCCGGGATAGGTCTGGAAATCTTCTCCACCAACAACGACCCCGCTATCAACTTGATAGCGCCTCAAAGTCGGATCGACCACCTTAGGCAAAATTGGTCTTGCAGGCATTGCGGCTTCTATAATTAGCCTCTTCCTGTATTTGCGCCTAGGCTGGCGAGGAACAGACCTATCCTCAGCAACACGAGATCCACCCTCTTGACGAACTGAATCACTTCTCTGGGGCTCTGAACTCTCGCGGTCGTCCGAACCACGATCAGGGACAAGAGGCCTCTTTCGTTTATTTCTCCCAGCCTCTTGTGAAGGATGACTGGATACACCAGCGGCAGGAGGAGGGGCAGTAGGAGCACGAGCTGGTACGGATGAGGGAACACGAGCTGGCCCAGATGAGGGAGCACGAGCTGGTCCAGATGAGGAAGCCCCAGCTTGTGACTGAGAAGCAGAAGCCGCTTGAGCAGCATCACTGGCATCCCTCATACGCAAAAACTCCTGGAAGTTCATACCTGCACAATATAAGAAGGAATTAGCTGACCAAGTAAAACGCCACACCCACATATACAAGAAGTAAAAAGGAAATTAGAAAACTAAAAAACCACCAATATCCTCTAAACTATTCAAGGATGAATCCAAGGGAAAATCGGCGAAGGGACTCCCAAAGGCATCGGCCCGAGCCCACTCAGGATTCTCCTCTGACTGATCACTAGTACCCGCAGCTTCAGGGGTCTCATCCTTCGAGTCCGAAGAGGATTCATCTACAAGATGACCTACAGGGGCGGACGCTTCGGCTACGACTACCGGAGATGACTGACTAGGACCAGCATCAAAAACACGTGGAGTCGCAGGTAAGTTAGACGGGGCAGTGGAAGTCCCAACAACGGTCCTGCTTATCCCCCAGCCGGCAACGACGATATTCTCCGGAGTTAAAAGGGAGAATAAGTTACGCTCCCCGGTAGAACAGATCCGCCGAATAGGCTCACCAATTTGGTCTCTCAAGGTTTCTGCTTTGAATCTTTCTGAGCGCTGCGAGTGGTCGGAGGTATCACGATTCCATCTCTTGCAGATCCGTAGATCGCTTGGAATCTCGAAAACGACCCACTCACTCTCAAAGCCACGAAGTTTATTGGGAAGATCCGAGAAGATTTTATTATTAGGAAACTCGTCGGACTTCAATCGTTGGAGAGAGAACGTTATCATCCCTTTCAACCCACGAACTTTGAAAAAAGCGCTTAAAAGAGGAACAGTTGGGATAATACCCAAGTGATGACACACTATGGAAAACGCTACCAATTGGGCCCATGCATGGGGATGGAGTTGACACGGGACGATGTCCTTATACCTAAGAAATGCTTCACCAAACTCCGGAAGAGGGAATCGAAAACCGAAGAATAAGAGGCCTTATGAACGGCTACACCATTTCTAACCAAGTCAGGTGTAGCCTCCCCTTGGACTGGAAGTCTATAACTATAACCTGACGGAAAAGGGAAACGAGTCCTAAAATCCTCTAAGTCAGCATTTGTCAAAGAACACAGAACACCACCGGTTCTGAGTGTTTTACCCGGACGTAGCAAAGACATGACGAAGAAATGACCTAATAGGCGACAGACCTGTTAGGGCGACAGACTTGCTGAACGAGAGACCTGCGGGAGACTTAGGCTCTACGCGGAAGACTAAAAACACCTGCGGGAGGCCTAAATCTGAATGTACAAAGGTGATAAATAAGGCGACAGATATGCACTTACTGTCACTAAGATGAGCGAGAGATCCTGATGATGGAGCGACAGACTCTTTTAGGCGACAGACTCTTTTGACGAGAGAGCTGAAAAATGGGCGACAGACGACTGCTTCGAGGTTTTCGTGCACTCTCTCAACGAGCCCCAGCGGTTTATATAGCCGCGACAGGGAATGCTAAACGTCGCGCTTGATCACGTCTGTCGCAGAGTAGAGCTTGTTCACCTGCAAAAGATATCAGAAGAAATAGCAAAAAATAGAAGAGAATATTCACGGTGGGCTGAAGCCCAAAAAACACATACTTATACTCTCTTGGTTAGAAAAATCCAACAAGAGAGTGGGGAGCAATTGATATGACCAAGAATACCAACTTTGGGCCAGGCCCAAGATCATCAAAGACACCACGTGGCAGGATATCACTGGGCCACGTGGCCTTCGGCGACAGACTACGTAGGCTGCGGCATAACACCTGTCGCTAGGCGACAGACTCTCAGCTTATCGCCTGACGTCACAGTGTGACACATGGCATCAGCACATCTACTGTCTGGCGACAGACGACATAGGCTGCGACATCACACCTGTCGCTTGGCGACAGACTCCATGCCTGTCGCCACAGCGCGACACGTGGCATAAGTCAGCCTACCGTCTGACGACAGACGACATATGCTGCGACATCGCACTTGTCGCTTGGCGACAGACTCCCAGCCTGTCGCCTGTCGTCGCAGCGCGACACATGGCATCAGTCACTCTACCGTCTGGCGACAAACCCCTACCGCCATATCGTGAATCACGAGATGGTCTCTCGCAAGTGACAGTGTTCGAGTTTATCTGTACGTGAAATTTGTATTACATCTGGATACAAACTCTTGGCAAAGTTACGTACTTATCCCTCGGTAATTAACATAGAATATTCGCCTATAAATAGGCTTCAGGTATAATCTTATTCTCGAATTTTTAACGACTGGCTTTTACGCTTCCCAATTCTAAAGAACTTTCTGCTGACTTAAGCATCGGAGTGTCTACGCAGGGAACCACCCCTGCGTCTCTCTGACTTTTCTTGTTTTACAGAAGCTTCTTGGAGACACATGGAAACTAAGCACGAATGCCGACGTCAGCATACCTTTATTGTTGTTTTGTGCAACAACAATTTTTTTACCAAACAGTTAATATATAGCAACAAAGAATTAAATGAAGACCACATTTCTTTATTATGTTCTTGACATGAAGGACAAATTTCCACTTTTGGCTTTACATGTTTGCAACTTGCAAGCAGGTAGAAGGACATTATCTTTTCTGCTGGTTATTTGGTTTCTTTTAACTTTGTTTTTCAATCATTCTCTTAACAACGGCTATCCATATTTTATTTGTTTATTTTTATGATGCATAAACTATACTATACTATATCTTAATTAATGTATATTAAAAATTTACATAATTAAGAATTTAAATTCTTTATCTATATAATATAGTAAGTTCTTTTTTTTAGTAAATAGGGACAAATTGGATATCTTTTGAAAATGTTTATTGGGTACTTATTGTGAGCTATCTTTTGAGTTTTGTATAGGAATAGGATGCTCCAATCAATGTTTCATTAGTTATATAAAAATTAATTATGATTTAATTGGTTTGCTTGAAAATTATTTTTTAACCATTCTATCAACAATAAAACATTTTTTCATTATTTCTTGGTATCCTCGAGATTAGACATCTTTTTTATATACTTTGGATAAAAATTTGCGTGAAAAGTGTTCATTGCAAAGTCAGAGCATATCGCAGGTCTCAACAAAAAGTTACATTCTAAATTTACAGATCATTCAAAAAATGAAAAAAAAATGTTGGCAATAAAAACCAAACCTTAATCATACAAACGAAGTTTATTAGTTGAGAGTAGTAGCCAGTTCTCCTCATTAACCGCCCTATCCTGATCTAGCATTTTATAAGCTGATTTAATCTCCTCCAAATAATGCTTAGCAAATTGAACCGACAGCTCCGCCTCTCTCTTAGACGCTTTTGAGTATCATTATTCCTATCATTCCAAATTGTCTAGGCTATGAGAAAGAATAATTGAAGCTTTTCTTGGCTTTCGTTTTCTAGCACCATCCTTAGCCATTGTGTAATGTCGTCTGTATCATCTCTACCACCAGACCAATGGAACCCACATGTGTCTAGACCTCATTTGCCCACTTACATCCTCATATAGCATGAAATACCGTCTCCTCCTCTTGACCACACTGTAAGGTTTCATTGTCTCGATTTATCATTTCATACATGAAAATAAATAGCAAGTTAGAAAAATAACAAAACCAAAATTACTAGGATCATACAATAAAATTGTTTTCGAGATAGAATCTAACCTTTTTGATGTCGCTCTTATAGGAAAGTTTAACTTTTGAATATAGCAACCCACGAACAGCTCTCAGTTTATTGTTAACTCAAGACTCCTAACTAAGAGAAGCCCTCTAACAGTATCCACATGAGTAAGACGTAAAACTGGACCTTTGCCAAGGCCAAAGGAGGAGGAAGGGGATTGTTTTGTGAGTACTAGCTTCAAGAGGCAAAAGGGCTATCAACTTTTAGACTTAATGTTGTTTATATAGTGCCTCTTAACAAAACCTTGAAAAGGCCTTAGCCTCAATCTAACTAGATTAGGTCTTTTGGGCCTTTTAAAATTAATTAATCTAAATCCGATTGACTTGCAGGGCATACTCTAACAATCTCTCACTTACATTATAGCCAATTAGTCATGTATTTGGACAAATAATTTGGGCTACCCATGAATTATTAAATTAATAATTTATAATTATAATCTCATTATAATTGAAAAGACCAAAAAAACCCTTTAGTCATCTCGAGCTAAAATTACCATTAATTAAATCTCGAATTCTAGTTGGAACAAGATTATAGTCTCACTAGGAATCTTACTTGTACTAGGATTCATCACATGGATCCAACTCCAATTACCTTGTTTTGGTCATACTCTTATTGTGTGTGGCCTTTTAGGTTTCTATTACGTTGGCAGCAATTCAGAATTTCATTCATAAATCATAAGCCAAGATTGGTATCTAGCAATGCATTATGGCTACCCAAGTAATGAAAATGTCGGTGAGTTGACGACAACCTTTCCATAAGCCATTACCGTATAATTTGATCCTTTCGTTACTTAATATCTCAATTGAACATAGGGTATGAAATGTGTCATCTCTATTAAAGTTCAACTACATTGTTTCTCAATCTCAAGATAGATGATTAAATCAAATGAATTCAAAACCTCATCTTAAATCTCATTTGTACTGTAGCCACAGATTTTCAATCATTAATCTTATTGAGAGGCCTTAAGATATAGACTCTTGTTACCAAGAGAGAGAATCCTTTCTTGATCACTCGTAACCCTCATATCATTCATAATGTACATGATTACTGTCTTACTTGCAACCCTAATTGAGTTACATTTACCAGCATCAATGTACATCAATCCACGCATAGGATACCATGGTGATCTCAAGTCTAAGGATCACATATACCATTGCGATTTGAGAACATCTAATGACACTCAATGTAACGATCCACATAGAGTACTCAAGATAGGTCAATCCAGTGTATTCATTCACAATGATTAGCTATGTGTTGATTTGGATATTGCCATATCCATGACTTATGAGATTAATCACTTAAAGGAATCTAACAGATGTTAGTCTTATCATATCACTGATGTCCCTTCTCAGTGATACTACGACTAAGGATATTTAATTATAGTATTCTTTGTATCATAAGGATCTCATTATCAAAGTAACTACTTTGATTCCCTTGATACAAATCCATTATTCTAGCAACTTTATCATTTGATTATGACTTGAGCAAATTAAATACAGTCAATAATGATAAGTAAATGCCATGTATTATTAAATAATATAAATAATCATAATGTCATAAGTGTAATACAAGTCCAAATTCGATTGGCACATTGTGCATATACTAATATTCTCCCACTTGTACTACAGTCAATTGATCATGGAAGGGCTTAAGTATCTGTTTGGATCACTAGTAAGATCGAGGTTTCTTAGCTTTTGCAATGGCTCCATTATTGTCACAGTGGAGTACCATTGGATTAGCAATGCTAGGGACCATCCAAGTTTTGTGATGTTCTTAATCCAAACAATTTCCTTAGCTGCATCTAATGTCATTATATACTCAGCCTTGATTGTAGAATCAACCACTGTTTCTTGTTTAGACCACTTTCAACTTTACAGCGCTATTATTCAAGCAAAACACATAGCCAGATTGTGACTTAAAGTCATCTTTATCTGATTGGAAATGAGCATCAATATAACTATTTACAACAAGCTCATTCTCCCCTCAATAGTCTTAGAAAGCATCCTTAGTGCTTCTCAAGTACTTAAGAATGTTCTTAACTACTACCCCTAGTGATGCTCGCCTGGGTTAGCCTGATATATGCTTGCCATGTTTAAAGCATATGAGACATCAAGCCTAGACATAACATGGCGTACATGATAGATCCAATAACTGAAACATATGAAATCTTAGCCATTTTATCTTTCTCATCATGTATTTTAGGATATATGTACTTCTAAAGATAAATGCCATGTGACATAGGTAAGAATCCTTTCTTAGATTCTTCTATGCTGAATCTTTTCAATATTTTGTCAATATATGTACTTTTACTTAGACCATGCAGCCTACTCGATCTATCTCTATAGATCTTTATCCTAAGGATATAGATTGCTTCTCCTAAGTCTTTTATGGAGAAGCAATTCCTTAGTCAAGTTTTGATAGATTGTAGAGCAAGAATATCATTTCCTATGAGTAGTATATCATCCGCATATAGCACTAAGAATAGGATAGCACTCTTGTTAACCTTTTTGTAAACACAAGGTTCATCTTCATTATTGATGAAGCCAAATTCTATGATTGTCTCATCAAAACGAATGTTCCAACTTCGAGAAGCTTGCTTTATTCCATGAATGGATTTTAGAAGCTTGCATAGCATTCTCAAAAGTGATAAAATCATTAAGTTGTGTCACACATCCTCCGACAAGTTTCCATTCAGGAACGCAGTTTTAACATCCATTTGTCATATCTTATAATCGTGGTATGCAGCAATAGCAAGCAAAATTCGAATGGACTTGAGCATTACAACTGGTGAAAAGGTCTCATCAAAGTCTATACCATGCCTTTGTTTGAAACCTTTGGCCACCAATCGGCTCCTATAGGTATGCATGTTATCATCCATATCAGTCTTCTATTTGAAGACCCACTTGCACCCTAGGGGTTTTACCCCTTCAGGTGGATCAACCAAAGTTCATAGTTGGTTTGTATACATGGAGTCCATTTCAGATTTCATGGTTTCAAGCCATTTCTTAGAATCTGGGCCAGTAATTACTTCTTTATAGGTGGTAAGCTCATCATTATCCTTGAGCAATATGTTGTCGTGTTGAGTTGTGAGAAGGCTAAGCTTCTCGGTCTCTCGACGTATCTTACTAGACCTATGTAGGCCTTGTATTTTTGGAACTACTTTCTATTCCATAACATTTTGTAGGACTTGCTTTTATTCTACTAAAGGCTTAGTGACATTTTGTGGTTCTTGAACTTTTCAAGCTCTATTTTTCTCCCAGTAGTTCTTCTAGAAAGGAAATCTTTTTCTAGAAAGATACAGTGCCGAGCCACAAACATTTTGTGCTCTATGCGATTGTAGAAATAATATCCTTTTGTCTCTTTAGGATACCCCACCAATATGCACTTATTAGATTTGGGTCCTAATTTGTTTAAGACTTGTCTTTTGATATAAGCCTTATAACCTCAAATTTTTAGAAAAGACAGATTGGGCTTTTTCCCAATCCACATATCATGTAGTGTCTTTTCAATTACATTAGTAAGAACTCGATTTAGTGTAAATGCAATTGTCTCTAAAGGTAACCCCAAAAGGAGACAGGGAGGTCAGCCAGACTCATCGTGGATCGAACCATGTCTATCAAGGTCCGATTCCTCCTTTCAAATACACCCTTCCATTCAAGTGTACCAGGTGGAGTGAGTTGTGAAACTATTCCACACTCTTTTAGATGATCTATAAATTTTAGGCTTAAATACTCTTTACCACGATTTGATCAGAGTGTCTTGATATGTAATAGTCTATATATACAGTAATTTACGTACTTTTACACATATTGTAGCGGTTGGGCTGTCTGTGATGCCTTCATCACATACTTATATTTAAGATAACAAGTTTACAATACACAATTTTATTCAATTCATAAATTAGTATTGTTTATAGAACAATGTTTCTTCAATATTTACATCCCTGAATATTATTTACAATAAAGTAGTACTTTACAAATATGTCTGAATATATATAAAAGAAATGTGACTGTACCATGAGAATTTGCTAAACACTGCCTTGAGATGAAATAATGCAACTATAATCATCTGAAAAGTATCTCAAATAATTCTTGCAATTAATCTGGGGAGTGGAAAAATAAGAAGTGAGCTAAACATGCTCAGTAAGGGAATCGTATGCAGAACTGATATTATGAAATTCTACATGCACAAAACGTTTATTTTTCCTAATAGCACACTAGGCACAATAAGGGAAGGATACTATAGTCGGCTAGGGATTCGAATGGAGTATGAGAGGTATTTTGAAATACCTGTCGTGTCCTAGAACCTAGAAGCGACTATAGGGAGTAGTTATAAATTTTTATATGCAATAACATTTAGTAGTAATTCAAAAAGAATTAATCAAATGAATGGTTTATAAACCTTTTAAATAAAACTCTTAATTAATATTTTGTCAAATCACTTTAAACACATTACACGTTTCACACTCTTTGATAAAGTCTAGAAAGTAGTTTAGTAAGTGGTTCAGTGCGGTAAATCACTTTATGATAGTAATAGTACAATAAACTATATGTTAAAAATGATACGATAAATAATTCAATACACATTGAATACCTTAATAATCATCCTCATTCGGTAGTAACTAAAGAAAATAATGTTAAAATTTTAATATAAAAATCGTCTTTATTTATTTTTCAATAAAACATGCTTTGTAAACCAGTAAACGAAAAAACATTAATATAATTTATCTTTCACTACAGGCACAATAATCACATAACAATCGATTGTTTAGTAACAAGACTGTAAGTAGTTTAGTAACAGCAAATACTTTGATAACAGTAGAAGTTCAGTCATAATAAACAGTTCTATAATTGTAATTAATAAATAGTAAACCATTCTTTCAATAGCAGTAGACACTTTTATATAAATGGTTAATAAACCATTAAAATAAAACAATTTAGTAAATAAATAAATTTAAGATTTCCTTTAATAATATTCAATAAAAGAGATTCATAAATAAATATTTGATAAATCACAAAATAAAATAAAATATTTTAGTAAACAATTCAAAAATCACATTTATACACATTTCACATATGTCGATAAAAATTTCATTAAATAACACAGTAAACAATTCAGAAGGTAAACAGTTTAGGAAAATCACTGTTCAATAACCGATATGATAACTAGTTCATTAGATTGAAAACATATCAATCACAGTAACGATTTAGTAACACAGTTTGATAAAACAATTCAGTAACACAAATATCAGTAATGGAGACCATGCAACACCTAAAATATATCATGCTACAATCCCTGTAAGGCACAGTAATAATATCACATGAGACATATGACCATAGTCTATAGGTATCCTCAGAGTATACTTGCCAGGTGACCTTGGGACTGTTGATGACTTGGTAGATCTATCAGCCACACATACACATAGTAACACATGAGCATGATACGATGCCTAACAGTCTCAAAACATTTTATAAATATTCACATTACCTTTATGGAATTTAATGAAAATTGTTAAAATTCATAAATCAATCCATAAATGTATAAATTCACACAATAAAAAGTACAATGAAAATAGCTTATAAAATATTCACATTGTAATGATAATTTTCATAAATTTTCATCACCATAAAACACATATACACACATCTTAATGCTTTCATTTTGATGAAAATCAATTTCATGAATCTTTAAATATTGTTTTTCGATAATTTCACACTTTTTGGAAAAATATTATATATTTAATTTCCAAGGCTAGGAAATCACTCAATAATGCACTTAAAATATTTCATGATATTTTAAAAAATTTTCTAAGAAATTTCGGCAACATAACAACTCCTTTCGATCTAACCTTCCTGCACACAAAACACAGTTCACAATCCAGCCAAAAACCACAGTTTGCACAATTTCCAAAGCAATTGAGTACCAAAATATTCTCATAAAAATATTCTCATTGAAACCATGCATTCATAATATCCTTACAAACTACACACTCTTCCCTTACCTGTCTGCCGTTAACGACCTCTTTGATAGCACCACTTCCGATTTACTTCTCCCGGTTGCAAAACAATTTCACCAATAATTTTAATAAATTTCACTTAAATTTTTAAGCCATTTCTTTTACTAAATGTAGCCACATTGTACATTGATAATATTAAACCAGTAGAATTTCTACTGGTAGTAAAACATAACTTCTCTGTTTTAGGTCGATTTTAAATTCGATTGCACCGGTGGACTCCTCATAATTTCTACATTCACATGGCATCCTAAACTCTTCAAAATGCAGCACAAAAGCCTCTCCCCTTAGGCTATCCAAAACTAGATGGGAGCTTAACTTGAGGATTTTCAACATTTCATCACTTAATTTATACTTAGCCATGCTCATTACATCATTTAGCATCATTTTCATGCAAGAAACAACATGAATTCATGAGATCCCAAGCTTGGCCGAAGCCCCTTTAATGGCACATTTTAATTTAGTTCAATTTAATTCAAACCAATGCCAAAAACATGCTTAGCACACTTAGAAACACCTAAATCTACCATTAGAATTAAAGAAAGCATAAGGGGTGGTGAAATGGGTACCTTGGCCGAAACTTCAAGCTTTCCTTCCTCCAAATTTTGTCACTTATTCAATGTAATTTTGGTATGGGTAGATAGAGGAGAATGAATAGAACA
This sequence comes from Heritiera littoralis, assembly GCA_031772115.1. Taxonomy (NCBI): domain Eukaryota; kingdom Viridiplantae; phylum Streptophyta; class Magnoliopsida; order Malvales; family Malvaceae; genus Heritiera; species Heritiera littoralis. The sequence continues at coordinate 8,328,941 of JAPDPK010000006.1, read as the reverse complement.
ATTTTGATGAAGAAAGTTTAGTGAGATAAGTTGGTTTAGGTTAGGTTTAAGAAGCTTTTTATTTTTCTATCTTTCTTCCATGGTGGACGTGAGCTAGAGGTGGGAGATGGAGGAATAGTGGCCGACCAACTCATGTGAAGAAATATAAAGAGCCTTCTAGAATGGGGCAAAACAACAAAAATGCCTTTGGTTATGAAATTTTAGGACAAAAGTACCCTTAAGCTTTCGTAACTTTTATAACTATGTAATTACACTCCAAAAATTTAGATTTCATCACTAAAAATTCTAATTAGAGGTATTTTGATGAATCATGGTGGTTTCATTGACGCGCGGTTCACCAATATTGAGAAATTACAAAATTACCCTTATCAGACCAGTCGCTTAAATTTATGATTTAATCATTGATTCAATAAATCTATTGACATAGCCTAAGACTTATTTTCATGTAGAATATCATGGTATTTTTACTTGGTCCAAATTCATTTTAGTTTGGACACAATTTCTGAAAATGCCATCAGGCTATGTCCTTAATTATTATTTTCTAATTTGTTGACACACTTCCAAAAAATAATATAAATAAAGGATTTTGATTTCGAAATTTTCACCTTAGGCTTATTATATCCTCCAGACACTTTTTGGACAGTCTCAGGTTTATTCAACCACTATAGAGCAGGTAGGGCCCACAACACTATTTCACTCATAACTTGTGAAATACACAGAAATTGAACAGTGATAAGACATCTGACACCTGTAACAGTAATATATACAAGGCTCTCACATGATATTCTTGCCTAGTTGGTTTTGTACTTCATTCTTAAATTTCTTGAACTTTTCAAAGGATTCTGACTTGTGTCTCATCAGATACATATAACCATATCTACGTAGTCATCAGTAAATGTGATGAAGTATTGGAACCCTCCTCTAGCTTGTGTGGTTATTCGGCTACATGCATTTATATGCGTGAGCTCTAGTAAACTACTAGCCCTTTCACTTGTTCATGTAAAAGGGACCTTGGTCATCTTGCCAAGCAAACAAGATTCGCATATATCATATGATTCAAAATCAAATGAATCTAAGTGTTCATCTTTATGGAGCTTAGATATGTGTTTCTCGTTTATGCGATGAAGTCTACAATGCCAGAGGAATTAGGGTTAATCTCATTACCCTTTAACTTCTTGGAATCAATACTGTATATGTGATTATCTAAGTGTAGAACATACAATCCATTCATAATGGAAGTATTATCATAGAAAATATCATTAAAATAAATCAAACAACTATTGTTCATTATCTTAAAAGAAAAACCTTTCGAGTCCAAACAAGAAATAGAAATAATATTCTTGACAATTGTTGGAACATATTAACAATTATCAAGTTCTAGAATTAGGCCTGAAGGCAACAATATATTAAATGTTCCTACAGCTAATGCAGCAACCGTTGCTCCATTTCCAACTCGTAGGACTACTTTGCCCTTGGCAAGTTTTTTACTCCTTGTTAGGCCCTGTACATTTATGCAAATATGAGAATCACATCTAGTATCTGATATCCAAGATGAAGAAGTAGACAAATTTATCTCAATCTCATATATACCTGAGGTAGAAGTCTCACTTCCTTTCTTTTTCATCAACTCCTCAAGGTACACAGTATAGTTCCTCTTCCAATGACCAATCTTACTATAGTAGAAGCATTTTTCTGTTTTAGCAACTCCATCATATGGCTTAGGATTCTTAGCCTTTCCCTTCTTGTTACCCTTGGGCTTGGGCTTACACTTAGGCTTGCCTTTGCCTTTAGATTTGGCCTCATCAACCATCATAATAGAAGTAGGCCTTGACTTTTTCAAGTCTAGCTCAGTAGTTCTCAACATGTTGAGCAATTCTACTAATGTCATATCCATACTGTTCATGTTGTAGTGCAACACAAACGAACTGTAGCTATCTAATAGGGATTGGAAGATGAGATCAACTGATAGCTCTTTATGCATGGTGAAGTCCAATGCTTCCAACCTCTCAATGTACCTAATCATATTAAGTACATGAGTGTGCACCAGAGCTCACTCAACCATATTACTCTGGAAGAGTGCCTTAGACACCTTATAATGTTCGTGTCGTGCTTACTGTTGGAACATTTCGTTGAGATGTTTGATCATATCAAATGGTTTCATATTCTCATGTTGCTTCTGGAATTCAAAACTTATGGAGGCTAACATTAAGCATTGTATGTCAGTGGCATCATCCAAATGCCTCTGATAAGTTTCCTTATCAGCAATAGAAGCATTCTGCCGGGCTTGAGTAGTGGTTGCACACTCTAGAACATATAACCTTTTTTTTGTGAGGAATAGCTTCATATTTCTATACCAGTCCAAGAAATTTTCCCTAACCAACTTGTTATACTTCTCAAGGATAGAACGTAGGGATAAATTATTGTTTTCCATGATAATTCTATAATCATAAAAGATAAATATGCAAGTAAGTAACATTGTGATTAAAATTATTTAATTATGGTCTTTTAATTAAATGAATTGCTCCCACTATTTTCCTCGAGCTAATAGTCCTCATTATTAACTTGGGAAGCCTTTTCGCCTAGATATCCTAGTGGGCTAGGATCTGTATTTGGTCCCATTATGACTTTAGCTGAGCTAATCGTCCAATGAGATTATTTAGGTAGACAACTCTTGTCAATTGCATCTCATGCAATTGGATAGTTGGGTGTACAACTCTTGTTTTAACTCATCATATGGGTTAAAGCCCAACCTATACATCTAAATCTTATTAGGTTTGACTGAGCCAATGCCCTAATTTAATTTAGTTAAGTCTGACCTAATACACTTGGAGATAACTCTTATCTCATGCAATGTGAATTCTTAATGTTAGCTTTAAATTGACATGTATTTTGAAATGACGAAACTCAAGTAAGCTTTAAGCATTTTTCGACAATGTAAATTTGCTCAAAATGAATTCAACAATGGAATATACTTTAAACAAATTTTTGGATTGTGATTTCAATTGAAAAAGGTAGGAAATACTTTTATAAAAGTGTTAGAAGTTTTTGAACTAACTTAGAATCACAAAAAGCCATCAAACTGTCTCAAATTGCAGCTAAAGAAGTGTAGGAAACTATGAGGGATCGATCCATACTGTAGAAGGATCGATCCCAAGATGGCAAAAAGTTTGGAAGGCATCCTGGAACAAGTTGGAAGGCGTTCTGTAAATTTTGGATCGATCCCTTTGCATGAAATCGGAGCCCAACGGCTAGTTTTTGAGGGTTTCAACGGGAGGATTAGCATTAAATGCTTCATCAACCGTTCCAATCAGTTGGTGGATTATAAATAGAGGCAATTATGAAGATTGGAGGTAGAACAAGCACTCAGAAATTCTCCAAGCTTCAAGAGACAAAATCAAATCTGAAAATTCATTCTTTGTAACTCTATTTGTGTGAATTCTCATTGTACATCACCTATTCACTCAAACTTCTGATATTCAAGGGGTGTGTTAGCCTTGTAAGAATTGTTATTGTAAGAGTGTGGGTAGTATTACAAGGGGAGAGGCTTAGAAGATTATTTCTAAGTCTTCAAGAGAAATTGGAAGAGGTCTCACCACACCTTGAAATGGTGTGTAAGAATTTCAAAGGAAGAGTGGAATCAATACCTTGACAAGAGGATCAAGGAGAGAGGACGTAGGCAAGAGATTGGTTGAACCTCTATAAATTTGTGTTTGCTTCTCTTTCCCTTACTTATTTACTGCATTTATTTCATTTTTTCTTTATTAGTTCTATTTGTGCATTAAGCTTTAGAAAAATAAAAAATTAATAGAAAAACCGATTCACCCCCCTCTTGGTAGAGCCAACAATTGATATCAGAGCTTGGACTCGAGAATCGATTAGGAGTAATTTCCTTCGAGTAGAAACGATATAGATGGCTCAAACTAGTGTATCTACACCTTTAGTAGGAGAGGGACACTCTATGGTTAGGCCACCACTCTTCAATGGTGAAAATTATGCTTATTGGAAGACTAGGATGATGTAATTCATTCAAGTTAATGATTATAAAGTATGGAAGATTATAGTTAAAGGTCCCCTTATCCCTAAATGCTAAGGCACAGAAAGAGAGGATGAGTGGGACACAAACGATGTTAGAATGGCACAACTAAATGCTAAGGCAATGCACACACTATTTTGTGCATTAGGACCAAATGAGTATAATAGAGTTTCACAATCTGAGAATGCTAAACAAATTTGGGATAAACTAGCCATTACACATGAGGGAACCACACAAGTTAAAGAAACTAAGGTAGGCATGCTCACTCAAGATTATGAATTATTTAAAATGAAGAGTGATGAATCTATTAGTGACATGTTTACTAGGTTTACTGACATTATAAATGATCTTAAAGCCTTAGGAAAAACATATTCTAAAGTAGAAATGGTAAAAAAGATCCTTAATAGCTTACCTAAATCATGAGAAGCTAAAGTTACAGCTATTGAGGAATCTAAGGATCCTCATACTCTTTCACTAGATGAACTCATGGGATCTCTACTCACTTATGAGATGAAGATTAAGAGGAATCAAGATCCTCCTAAAAAAGTTGGAGTAACATTAAAATCAACCACGATTGAGGAATCAAAAGACGATCATGATGAGAGTGGTGATGATGAGGATTTAGAAATGACCATGTTTGCAAAGAGGTTTAACAAATTCATGAGGATGAGAGCCAGTGGAAACTCCAGGAGACCCCTTAGGAGAGATTTTAACAAAGGAGAAACAAATAGGAAAGAAAAGGACCAAATTATTTGTTATGAATGTAAAAAACCTAGTCATATTAAATTTTATTGTCCTTTTTATAGAAAGCAAAATGAGAAGAAACCAAAGAAGAAGGCAATGATGGCCACATGGAGTGATAGTGATTGCTCCGATGAAGAGAATGTAGAAGATGAAGTAGCCAACATTTGTTTTATGGCCTTTGAAGATGAGAAAGTAAAACCTAACTCATTTGACACCAATGAATACACATTTGATGAATTGCAAGATGCATTTGATGAGTTAGCAAATGAATTTGAGTGCATGAATTTGAAATATAAGAAAATGATCTCAAAGTTGAAAAAGGAAAATGAGATGCTTATGAATGTTAAATTAGAATATGAGAAGAAATTAAAGAATGCAAATATAGAAATAGAAGAATTAAATAAAAAGAACATTAATTTGCAAAACTCCTTTTCTAGATTTTACATGGGTCAACAAAAACTTGATCATTTGCTAAAGACCCAAAGAGTATTTTTTGATAGAGAAGGAGTAAGCTATAATGCATCAAACAAAGAAACTCATCTTAAAAATTTTCTAGTCAAAGATAGAAAATTTGTATTGTGTACCTTATGTAATAAATTAGAACACTCTTCACAAGCATGCACATCTAGGAAGACCATTATTTGAGGAAAAATGGCTGTTAAGATTTGGGTGCCAAAACATGTTTTAAACTCAAGTGATGAGTCATTAAAATTGAAATGGATCCCTATAGGATAAAAATTGTTAGTTCTAACACACAAGGACCCAAGAAAATTTGGGTACCTAAGATAAAAGTTTGATGTATTTGTGGGTAGGAGGAAGAGCATTGCTATAAGGTTAAGTCTAAGGAGCATTGGTATCTTGACAGTGGATGCTCAAGACATATGACCGGTGACAAGAGCCAATTTAAGTTCTTAAAGCCCAAAAGTGGTGGAGAAGTCACATTTTGAGACAACTCCAAAGGACAAATTGAACGAATTGGCTCCATTGGTAACTCTTCCTCAACTATTGAGAATGTTTTGTATGTTAAAGGTTTAAAACATAATTTGCTTAGTATTAGTCAATTGTGTGACAAGGGTTTTAAAGTTGTGTTTGATGCTTTATGTTGCAATGTTGTTAATGCTAAAACTAATCAAATTCTTTTTATTAGACATAGACAAGGAAACATTTTTATTGTTAATTTAGATGAACTAAATAGCAAAAATGTATGCTTTATGGTCACTAGAGAAGATGAACCTTGGTTATGGCATAGAAGAGTAGGTCATGCTAGCATGCATGTTTTATCTAAATTAGCCAAAAGAGACTTAGTGGTAGGTTTACCCAAGCTTCAATTTGAAAATGATAAAGTTTGTGAGGCTTGTGTAAGAGGAAAACACAAGAGAATATCATTTAAATCTAAAAAGTGTGTTACAACCTCTAGGTCACTTCAACTCCTTCACTTAAATCTCTTTAGACTAACTAGAATCACTAGTTTAGGAGGAAAACACTATAGATTTGTCATAGTTGATGATTACACCAGGTTTACTTGGGTGTTCTTTTTAAGTATGAAAAATGAAGCCTTAGATAAATTCATTATTTTTTCAAAGCTTGTTCAAAATGGAAAAGGTTACTCCATTACAAGCATTAGGAGTGATCATAGAAAAGAATTTGAAAATCTTGGTTTTGATACATATTGTAATAAAAGTGGTATTAGCCATAACTTTTCAGCTCCTAGAACTCCTCAACAAAATGTGGTTGTTGAAAGGAGAAATAGAACCTTAGAAGAAATGGCTAGAACCATGCTTTGTAAAAATAATTTGCCAAAATATTTTTGGGTTGAAGCCATAAACACTGCTTGCTATGTTATAAATAGAGCTATGGTTAGGCTTATTTTAAAGAAAACTCCCTATGAACTTTATAAAGGAAAAAGGCCTAACATAAGCTATTTTCATCTATTTGGATGTAAATGTTTTGTTTTGAACAATGGAAAAGATAACTTAGGAAAATTTGATGCAAAAAGTGATAAAGGCATCTTTCTTGGTTATTCTTCAAATTCTAAGGCATATAGAGTTTTTAATAAAAGAACATTTGTTGTAGAAGATCAATTCATGTGATTTTTGATGAATCAAATACCACTAGTAAAACTAATTTTGATGATGAAGTAGAGATTTTTGATGAACCCATAGTTGATCCATCTCAAGACAAAGATGTTAGGGAACAATTAGAAGATCTTGATATAAATAATAATGAGGAGTCATTGGAACAAGAAATAATTGAGAAAGAATCAAGATGTCCTAGAGATCTTGGTTATGTGAAAGATAATGATATTGTTGGAGATCCAAATATTGGTGTTAGAACTAGATCAACCTATAGAAACATATGTCAACATGTAGCTTTTGTGTCACAATTTGAACCAAAGAATGTGCATGAGGCCTTGAAAGATAAAAATTGGATTATGACTATGCAAGAGGAATTAAACCAATTTGAAAGAAGCAAAGTATGGACACTAGTGGAAAGACCTAAAGATCATCCAATTATTGGAACTAAATGGATATTCAAGAATAAAAGGGATGAGAATAGCATAATAATTAGAAACAAAGCTAAATCAGTGGCGCAAGGATATAGGCAAGAAAAAGGGATAGACTATGATGAAACATATGCTCCGGTAGCTAGATTAGAAGCCATTAGAATGCTACTTGCCTTTGCATGCTACAAAGATTTTAAACTATATCAAATGGATGTTAAAAGTGTCTTTTTAAATGGTTATATAAATGAAGAGGTCTATGTTAAGCAACCTCCCGGTTTTGAAAATCCAAAGTTTTCTAACCATATTTTCAAACTATCAAAAGCTTTATATGGATTAAAACAAGCTCATAGAGCTTGGTATGAAAGACTTTCAAAGTTTTTGATTGAAAAAGGTTTTGTAAGAGGTAAAGTAGATACAACCTTATTTATTCAATCCAAGGGTAGTGACTTATTAGTAGTTCAGTATGTGGATGATATCATTTTTGGATCTACAAATGAGTTATTGTGTAAAGATTTCTCCAAATTAATGCAAGGTGAATTTGAAATGAGCATGATGGGAGAGCTAACCTTCTTTCTAGGATTTCAAGTTAAACAATGTAAAGAAGGTATTTTCATAAATCAAGCTAAGTACACTAAGGATCTGCTTAACAGGTTTGGAATGGATGAGTCTAAATCTTATTTCACTCCAATGAGTACAAATATCAAGCTTGATAAAGATGAAAGAGGAAAATGTGTAGACAGTAAACTATATAGGTCTATGATTGGTTCATTGCTATATCTCACTACTAGTAGACCCGATATAATGTTTAGTGTATGCTTGTGTGCTAGATTTCTGTCATCTTTTAGAGAATCACACCTACAAGCTGTAAAAAGAATCCTTAGATACCTTAAAGACACTTCTTCCTTAGGACTTTGGTATCTTAAAGATTATACTTTTATTCTCCATGCGTATTCTGATGCAGATTTTGGTGGTTGTAAAATTGATAGAAAAAGCACACCCGGAACTTGTCAATTCTTAGGAAATAGGCTCATTTCATGGTTCTCTAAGAAACAAAATAGTGTAGCTCAATCCACAACCGAAGCTGAATATATTGCTTCCGGAAGTTGTTGTGCTCAAGTATTGTGGATTAAACAACAAATAAGTGACTATGGAATAGAAATGGATCAAGTTCCTATTAAATGTGATAACACCAGTGCTATCAATCTTACCAAAAATCCCATCCAACACTCTAGAACTAAGCACATTGAGATTAGACATCATTTTATAAGAGATCATGTGCAAAAAAGGTGATATAGTTCTAGAGTATATAGATACCTTGCACCAATTAGCTGATATCTTTACAAAACTCTTAGACAAGGAGCGATTTTGCACACTTAGAGATGAACTTGGTCTCATGAATGCTCCTTGAATTACATTGTTTTTGAATGAGTGGCTTAAGTTTGGTGTGATAATTGCAAGTCAGAAATTTAGAGAATGTATTGACCACTTGCTGTTTATGACCTTAACTTGCCATATTGTTGTTAGTCTTTAGGATGAATTGTTGAAATATGTGTGTTTGATCATGTTAAATCCTTATCTTTCAGCTTCATCAACTGAAACTCACTTCTCAAGCTTAAGACTTCATCACAATCATGCCAAAATGATTTTTAATGTTTTTCTGCATGTTTCAATAATTTTCTGCATATTTTGGCCTCTTTTCAAGTCAATTATCATGCTTTCCAAGTAGCTCATACTTGGTTTTGATTTTAAAATAGTAAAAATGCATAAGTGCTTTTGTTTTCCAATCATTTTTATGCATCAAAACTAAGGCAATTGACTGAGGGGACAAATCTTCCAAAAATAGGATTGATTCTCATGTCATTCATGCCAAAAATCTGGGTTTCCGCTATAAGGGATCGATCCCAATTACCATGGGATCGCTCCCATAGCATCAAAATGATCAAGGGGGCTCTCGGGTTGGAAGGGATCGATCCCTTCCTAAAAGGAATCGATCCCCTAGGGCCAGATCACAATTCGCGGCTTTTATAAAGTGTCGGCCTCCCTTCTCTTGGCCACTATTCATCTTCCCTTTCTATAGAAACATCCTTCCTCCATTCTCTGTCACCAAAACTTCAAGATCTACTCCATTTCTTCACCAAATCACTTCATTCCTTCACCATTCCTCATCTTTTCTCCTCTTTCGCTTCTCATCATCCTTTCACACCAAAACTTCATCAATTTTAACTTCCTCTCATCTCCCTTGTGTTCATCACTATTCACACCCAACATTTCAATTGTAAGTTTTTCTTCACTATTTTCCTTAAATTTTCTTGCATTTCTCGTTTATTTCATCATATTTTGTCAACCCATTTGCATTTCTTATATAGATTTTCATTCCATCATGCTTTTCATTTCACGTTAAAACCCATGTCTTAGTCTAATTTCTAATCTTTATAACTTAGACTCTAGTTAGCATTTCGCCATCATTTCTTCATCTAAGCTATTAATCGTATATTGCTTTGTGGCTTTCCGTTGTTGGTTAGGCTTTAACTTCCCCATACACTCATCCATAATCCACCAAACTTATGCTTACCAACTGTTCGACTAAATTCCTCCTAGAACTTTACTTCATTTCTTGAACTCAAACCTTACTCAAAATGACTCCTAAAATCAAACACGCTGTCTCAAGAAAAAGAACTCATCCCTCTTCCTCCTTCTCCTCCTCCTCCTCTTCCGTACCAACCACTTTTAATCGGTGTTTTCGAAATGCTGAGGAGAAAACTAGATATCAAAACAACTTTGCCAATATGAACATTAAGCATTGCCGTCCAATTGATTTCAATTTCCTAGAATCAATTAACTTCCCTTATTTGGCCAAATTCAACGAATTCCATTGGGCTCATTTTCTAAAAATCAACACTCCAATTCCTCCCAACATCATTCGAGCCTTCTTTTCAAATGCCGAACTTATCATGTCTCCAAATGATCGTTGCAAGGTGGTAGGAATTCGATCATTTGTCATGGGCAAAGAAGTTGAAATCACTAAGCAATCCTTCTCGCATGTCTTTCGCGTTCTCGATGATGGTCTTATGTTTGAAACTATCCAAGTTCCATTAGAGTTTAAAGTAGTCAATGACCGTGTGGGTGACCTTCCCGTCTTCGCACGACTTCTTCACATCATAATTTCCTGGAATCTTCGCCCACTCGACACCAAATATTCTTAACTCCGGCGACTTGATCGCTTCTGGCTCCACCAAATTCATTCACCTGATGGAGATCGGCCAGACCTTCTTCATTTTATTCTCTAAGATTGGGTGAAGCTCGTGCGTGGCAAGGTCAAAATAATTGTCTTTCCTCAGCCAGTTGCCTTTTATCTACTCGATCAAGGCATCGATTGTTCATGTGAGGTTGGTGTCCTTCTAGAACCAAGTACCACAATCAATCTCGCTACACTACATAACCTTGGGTGGTATGGACGTCAGCAGGGTGATATTACAGTATGGGAGAAGAGTCATGGTCCCCTTGCCTCTCCCGAGCATGATGACGAGGAGGAAGCCCCTGTCGACCCTTCTTCCTCCGCACCATAGGGGTCTACATTTTCCTCCTTTGACCAGATCATGCAAATGCTTCAGCAAATCCATACTTCTCAGCAGGAGGTGGGTCAGCGTCTCGATCAACTAGAGGAGACCCAGGTCGCCTTGTCTGATGAAGTCCACGATATCCGCATGCAGCAAGAGGACTTCATTGACTAGTATCACAAGACGTTTCCTAGGCGTTGACTATGATTTTTGTGTGGGATGAGCCTTTAGCTTGTTATTAGTTCGTTAGGACATTTCCTAGTATGTTTATAGTGTCTTAGCCTTATGTTTGTGACTATGACTGGTGTGTTATGCTCTTTGCACTTTATGTTTCTATGGCATGACTTATGATTCTATATATATATAACCTTGGCTTGACCTATATTTCTATTTATGCCATTGGATTGGTTTATCATTTTGACTTAGTCTATTTATGTCATTGAATTTATACCATTGGATTTTTCCTTTAAATTGACTTATACCACTAACCATTTCTCCATGTTGTTTATTTCTATTAATGAGGGGGAGTCTCTCTACCTCTTAGTTACCATTTTTTTGCTATGACAAAAAGGGGGAGAATTAATGTGGTAAATTCATATAACTTTCTGTAACACTTCGTGCTTAAAGTGAGGGGGAGCAAATATTGAGGGAAGCATCATTTTTCAAAAATTTAAGCCACCTCATTTTTCAAACATATAAGCAAATTTACTTTAAGTTTTGTCATATCAAAAAGGAGGAGATTGGTAGCTTTAAATTGACATGTATTTTGAAATGACAAAACTCAAGTAAGCTTAAAGCATTTTTCTACAATGTAAATTTGCTCAAAATGAACTCAATAATGGAATATACTTTAAACAAATTTTTGGATTGTGATTTCAATTGAAAAAGTCAGGAAATACTTTTATAAAAGTGTTAGAAGCTTTTGAACTGACTTAGAATCACAAAAAGCCATCAAACTGTCTCAAATTGCAGCCAAAGAAGTGCAGGAAACTATGAGGGATCGATCCATACTGTAGAAGTATCGATCCCAAGATGGCAGAAAGTTTGGAAGGCATCCTGGAACAAGTTGGAAGGCGTTCTGGAAATTTTGGATCGATCCTTTCTGGCTTGGGATCGATCCCTTTGCACGAAACCTAAGCCCAACGGCTAGTTTTTGAGGGTTTCAACGGGAGGATTAGCATTAAATGCTTCACCAACCGTTCCAATCAGTTGGTGGACTATAAATAGAGGCATTTATGAAGATTGGAGGTAGAGCAAGCACTCAGAAATTCTCCAAGCTTCAAGACACAAAATCAAATCTGAAAATTCATTCTTTGTAACTCCATTTGTGTGAATTCTCATTGTATATCACCTATTCACTCAAACTTCTGATATTCAAGGGGTGTGTTAGCCTTGTAAGAATTGTTATTGTAAGAGTGTGGGTAGTATTACAAGGGGAGAGACTTAGAAGATTATTTCTAAGTCTTCAAGAGAAATTTTAAGAGGTCTCACCACACCTTGAAGTGGTGTGTAAGAATTCCAAAGGAATAATGGAATCAATACCTTGACAAGAGGATCAATGAGAGAGGACGTAGGCAAGAGATTGGACGAACCTCTATAAATCTGCATTTGCTTCTCTTTCCCTTACTTATTTACTGCATTTATTTCATTTTTGCTTTATTAGTTCTTGATATGACAAAGTCTAGCCAGGCCCAATAGCGTCAGAGATTACCACATGGCAAAGACTCACTGGTCCACGTGTCCATCGGCGACAGAGGCAAAGCGTGTCACACCTGTCGCTAGGCGACAGGTTCTTTGTCCCACGTGGCATTCGGCGAAAGATGTAGAGGTGTTTGATCATACCTGTCGCCCAGCGACAGGCCCGTAGTCTATCGCCTACAATCATAAGGCGACACATGGCGCTCATATACCTATCGCCTGGCGACAGATCCACAGCCCCGTCTCCTATAGTCATATGGCGACACGTGGCGCCTGACCTTGGCTCCCGCGAGCGACAGAACCCTTACGCCACAGTGTACCACGTGGTGTGAGTCTCTCGTCGGCGACAGGCTCCGAGTGCTTTCGATTTTCTAGGAATTTGTGTTATATTGAGACACAGACTCTTAGCAAGGTGATAGACTTATCCTTAAACAATTAACCTAGGATGTTGGCCTATAAATAGGCCCCCAGGTACAATTTTATTCTCAAAATTTTTTGACTACTGGCTTTTACGCTTCACAATATTGAAGACCTTTTTTGCTGACTTAAGCATCGGAGTGTCTACGAAGGGTACCACCCCTGCGTCTCTCTGACTTTTCTTGTTTTACAGAAGCTTCCTGGAGACACGTGAAGACTAAGTACGAATATCGACGTCAGCATACTTTTATTATTGTTTTGTGCAACAACAATTGGCGCCATCTGTGGGAATCGTATAAAAAGCCAAGATTTTCTAAGATGGTGAGAACAAGATCTACAAACGTAAGGACTGGAAGTGAGGAAAATTCTGTGAGCTCCCCTGAACAACAGAATCGCCAGACAAACCAGGTGAACAGGGAGGAAGAAAGAATTACCGTGTCGGCGGTAAAATTCGAAGCTCTAAGGCGACAGAGTGAAGAAACTACCCAAGCGCTGCGAGCCATGGTAGATCTATTCCAAGGAGTTCTCCCGACATTGGATCTGCCGCCTGCCGTGCAGAACTTAGTAGAAGGAACAAATAGAGGTATCCCGCCGCAGATGTTTGGGCGACAGGAGGACACGACAACGGCGGACCCCTCTCGTCAGCGAGAGGTTCCCCCTGTGGAAGAGAACGACATTCATCAGGGGGCGGCAGGACAGGGGAGCGGGAGGCCTGTCGCATGCACCCAACGAGAGACTAAGGAAGCACTTGGCCTAGAACCTGCGACAGGGGTCAGGCGACAGGGCAGTGGGAGGCCTGTCGCAGTGGCCCAGCGAGAGGATGGAGAAGCAGTAGGGTTGGAACTCGCGGCAGGGGTCAGGCGACAGGTTCCACATGTAGGGCGACAGATGGCTGGGCGACAGGATGATGACCAGGCGACAGGGTCTACCGCCCACCACCATAACTTGTCAAATTTGGCTAACTTGGAACATGGTGTCGGAGGTGCTGGAAAGAACGGGGTCGAAGATCAAAGCACTTGGGGAATCGGGTCGGAGTTTGACCCCACTTGGTGCACGCAAATGATACAAACAAACGCACCTTAAGCTAAAGGCAAAGAAGTAGTCGGAGACCTACCTGATTTGTCTCATACCCGAAATCAGCTCGCTCCCCCCGTGGACATGAAGAAGATGATAGAACAGGTACTGGAAGAGAAAAGTTGGTGTCTGCAGAAGAGAGCCAAAGGAGGAGAGTACCGTTCTGCACTACCATCATGCAAAAACCCCTGCCCTCGAAGTTCAAAATGCCGCAGATGACCGCCTACACCGGAAAGATGGACCCCTACGACCATATGCAAAACTATGAGGCACTAATGTTGTTACATGGATGGGAAGACGAGATAATGTGTAGAGCATTTTCCTTAACTCTGTCCGGACATGCGATGAAATGGTTTAATAACTTGCCCGAAGGGTCCATTATCTCTTTCGACCAACTGCGAAGTGAGTTTCTTAAGGCGTTTGCGGTCAATAGTCAGAGAAGGAAGGAACCGACCTATTTGCTCACTATTAAGCAAGGAGCTAAGGAGTCATTGAAAAGTTATGTGGATCGGTTCAGAGATGCTACTTTGGAGGTGCGAGATCTGCAAGTCGGTATAGCCGTGGCAGCCATGTTACAGGGGACAAGGTCTGAGAAATTGCAAGAATCCTTGTCGCTAGATCAGCCAACAACCATCTCAGACCTACTTTCCCGCGCACATAAGTATGTAACCCAGGAGGAAGTAATGAGAATGGTGGCGATTGGAGAAACTAAGGATGGAAGGAAACGAGGAAGAGAGGTCACTGAAGCATCTTCAAGCCAACCGAGAAAGTTTGAAAAAGCTCCCGCACTGAAATACAATTCCTATACCCCACTCACTGAATCTCGAGATTTAGTGTTGGCAGCAATTGAAGGATCAGGGCTTATACAGACTCCAAAGAAGACGTCAGGGAATTTGGGCCGTGATTTAAGGTCATACTGCAATTACCACTCAGCACATGGTCACACAACTGAGAAGTGTAGGGAGCTGATGAATCAGCTAGAAAAGCTAGCACGAGAGGGGAAAATAAACCGTTTCGTATGGAGAGGTGATAGAGCTAACTATCTTGCACAAAACAGTGGAAACAATTTCAGAGATAGAAGAGGTGAAAACAGAAGGCCTGTCAGGCGAAATGAAGGGGAAAGAAGAGACGGTGACAGAAGGGTAGAAAGAAGGAATCGAGAGGAAGATAATGAACCCACAGGGCCAGCTATTAACGTGATATCCAGAGGTAAGTCATTAGCTGGCACTTCTTCCTCGTCTCGAAAGACCTACGCCCGACAAGCTTATCAAATTAATTCAGTGATGGAGGAAAAGCATGATGAAGAGCCCATCACCTTCACGCCAGCTGACAGAGGTGATGTAATGATCCCTCATGATGACCCAATGGTGATTTCGGCAGTAATAGCAAAACATCCAGTGAGTCGTATCTTAATTGATAATGGGAGTTCGGTAAATTTGATTTATTGGAGTTGCTTTGAGAAAATGAACATCTCCAATGATAGACTGAAGCCAGTAACCACATCGCTGTATGGCTTCTCAGGAGAAAAAGTGAAGGTGGAGGGCGCAGTTCAGTTACCTGTAACATTCGGGGAAAGTTCGAAGTGTGTCACTCGACAAGCCTTGTTTATGGTGGTGAGATCAACTTCCGTGGCGTACAATATGATCCTCGGGCGGCCATTGTTAAATGACATGAGGGCGGTGATGCATCCCTGCTATTTGTTAATGAAGTTTTCGACTCCCCGCGGTGTTGGACAAGTGTGGGGAGATCAAAGGAAAGCTAGGACATGTAATGTCGCATCCACCACATGTAAAAGGATTCAGAGGAAGGAAACCCTTACGATCGAAGAAAAGCCTAAGCCGAAGCCTGATGAGGAAATGGAAGCAATCCGGTTGGATGAGAAAGATGAAGAAAGAATAGTGTACGTAGGAAGCCAATTGCCTGAAGAAGTAAAAAGGGAGATAGTCCGATGCTTAAGAGAGAATTGTGATGTGTTTGCATGGACTCCAGCTGATATGCCTGGAATAGACCCTAAAGATATTTGCCATTGGTTGAACGTAATCTCAGGGGCAAAGCCGATAAAACAGAAGAAGAGGAATTTCGCTCCAGAGAGGCAACTGGCAATAAACGAAGAAATCTCGAAGCTGTTGCAAGCAGGATTCATCAGAGAAGTTAATTATTCGGAATGGTTGGCTAATGTTGTGATGGTAAAGAAAACCAACGGGAAATGGAGAATGTGTGTGGACTTCACAGATCTGAATAAAGCTTGTCCTAAGGATTCGTATCCACTACCTCGAATGGACAGGTTGGTAGACGAAACTTGTGGTTATGAGTTACTTAGCTTTTTAGATGCCTTTTCGGGGTACCACCAAATCATGATGCATCAAGATGATGAGGAGAAGACCTCGTTCATTACCGATGGTGGGACTTATTGCTACCGAGTGATGCCCTTCGGTTTAAAAAATGAGGGTGTGACCTACCAACGCATGGTAAATAGGGTGTTCCAAGACTTGTTGGGCAACACCATGGAAGCTTATGTTGATGATATGATCATCAAAAGCCGATAGGGGGAATCACATGCCGAAAAAATGACTAAGGTATTCGATGTGCTGCGACAATACAAGATGAAGTTGAATCCCAACAAATGCTCATTCGGGGTGAGATCTGGAAAGTTTCTGGGATTCATGATTACTAACCGAGGAATAGAGGCTAATCCCGAGAAAGTTCAAGCTATTTTGGAGATGAGGCCGCCTAATACAGTAAGAGAAGTCCAAAGGCTAACAGGAAGAATAGCAACCTTGAGTCGTTTCTTGTCCAAATCGGCTGAAAGAAGTCTACCATTTTTCAAGGCGATAAAGGCAGGAAAGAACTTCAAGTGGACGGAGGAGTGCAACGACGCCTTTGAAAGGTTGAAACACTACCTGAAAGAGTTGCCTCTGTTATCCCGGCCACATCCCGGAGACCACCTCCTTATGTATCTCGATGTAGGAGAGAAAGCTGTAAGTGCAGTCCTACTAAGGAAAGATGGGGATAGAGATTGCCCGATTTATTATGTAAGCAAAGTCCTGCTAGATGCCGAGGCAAGATACCCCTTAGTTGAAAGAATAGCTTTATCCCTGGTGATGGCAACTCAGAAATTACGACCGTACTTCCAAGCTCACTCGGTGACTATCTTAACAGACCAGCCCCTCAGGCAAATACTACAGAAACCAGAACACTCTGAGCGTCTGATTAAGTGGGCTATCGAATTGAGTGAATATGACATTCACTTCCAGCCTCGCCAAGCAATAAAAGGACAGGCATTGGCAGATTTCATTGTAGAATTCACCGGCCGAGAGGCACAAGAGGAAGCAGAGTTAGTCTGGTGGAAATTATTTGTTGATGGAGCTCGTAACATGGACGGCAGTGGAGCTAGAATTGTGCTCATATCGCCTGAAGGGGAAACCTATGAGTATTCCCTACGTTTCGATTTCCCAAGTTCAAACAATATAGCCGAGTACGAAGCATTGATAGCTGGGATGAGACTTGCTGAGGAACTAGGAGTTAGCAACTTAATGGCACATAGCGATTCACAATTGGTGGTAAACCAATTCTCGGGTGAGTATGAAGCACGAGAACCCACCTTAGTCCCTTACTTGCAGAAGGTACAATTGCTGGCATAGTCGTTCAAGCACTTCCAGCTGACTCGGATAAATCGAACAAAGAACAACCATGCAGACGCTCTTTCGAAATTGGCTTCTTCCAGAAGGGTCAAAAGGGGTATGGTCAAAGTGGAATCCCTCGCTAGACCAAGTATTGAAGAAGAAGATGTCTGTGATGTCGAAATCGGAGGCGATTGGAGAAGCCGAATTAAAGATTACATACTGGGGGGCACGCTCCCCACTGACAAGGACGAAGCTCGAAGGCTAAAGTTAAAAAGTGCCAGGTTTACCGTGGTAAAAAGGGAACTCTATAAACGGGGATTCACAATGCCCCTGTTGAAGTGTCTAGGGCCCCAACAGGCTGAGTACACCTTAGCTGAAGTTCATGAGGGAATATGCGGCGAGCATTTGGGGGCTCGAGCCTTGGCCTCGAAAATATTACGCTCGGGGTTTTATTGGCCTACACTGAGAAAGGATGCCACAGACAAAGTGAGAAGATGTGAAAAATGTCAGAAATTCGCTCCCATAACTACCGCGCCTGTTTCGGCTCTTCAGAACACTCTCCAACCAACTCCATTTGCACAATGGGGACTAGATATCCTGGGGCCTTTTCCCCTAGGCACAGGACAAAGGAAGTATTTGCTTGTGGCCACAGACTACTTTACCAAATGGATAGAGGTCGAGCCTTTGGCCACAATTTCTGAAAAAAAGGTGGAAGCAATGGTGTGGAACGACATAATTTGCCGATTCGGGATCCCCCGTGTGATAAATGCAGATCATGGAAAGCAGTTCGACTGCGATGCTTTTCGAAATTTTTGTAGTGGCCTGAAGATTCTCCTAAGAATATCTTCTGTGTCTTACCCACAGGCCAATGGGCGGCAGAGGTGAGCAACCGAACTATACTGCACGGGTTGAAGACTAGACTGGACAAGGCAAAGGGAGCATGGGTAGATGAGCTTCCCAGTGTCCTATGGGCCTACAAAACGACAAGCAAAGTATCAACAGGTGAAACACCGTTCAATTTGGTATATGGCACTGAAGCTCTCATCCCAGTAGAAATTGGAGTTGAGTCACCTCGGTTGGTCCCCTACATCGAGGAACTCAATTCTCAAGGACTAAGGGAGAATCTAGACCTGCTAGACGAGCTGAGAGACAAAGCAAAAATGAGACTGGCTGCTTACCAACAGAGGGTAGCTACTTATTACAATGCACGGGTGAAGAACAGAGAAATGCAAGAAGGAGACCTGGTGCTGAGAAAGTCAGCAATCACAAATGCCCATAAGGAGGATGGAAAGCTACGGGCTAATTGGGAAGGACCATACAGAATCAGAAAGATGGTCGGACCTAGCACATGTACCTTGGAAACCTTGCAAGGAAAGAAGATCTCAAAGACTTGGAATGCCAACCATCTCAAGCTATATTGGCAGTAAACATTGTAATGTTTGCTTTTTGATTCTTGTCTTTACTTTTCCATCTATTGCTACGTCACTTTACAGATGTTATTATTTTCTGATTCATGAATAAAGGCCAGCCAATCATTTCCTATATTCTCTAACGCAATATGTGAGACAGATTATGTGTTACAGGAATTAAAATAAGGCAACTGCTAGCAAAACAAAGTCCCTAAGCGAAAAATGTGCGAGACGGGCAAATACAAAAAGTCCCTAAGCGAAAAATGCGCGAGATGGGCAAAAACAAAGTCCCTAAGCGAAAAATGCGCGAGACGTGCAAAAACAAAGTCCCTAAGCGAAAAATGCGCGAGACGGGCAAACAAAAAGTACCTAAGCGAAAAATGCGCGAGACGGGCAAAAACAAAGTCCCTAAGCAAAAAATGCGCGAGACGGGCAAATACAAAAAGTCCCTAAGCAAAAAATGCGCGAGACGGGCAAACAAAAAGTACCTAATCGAAATATGCGCGAGACGGGCAAAAGACCAGTCCTTAATACGAAACGTGCGTACAAAAGGTAAAGGTACAAGCTATATAGCAAGTTACGAGGTACGTTACAAAATTTTCAGATTTATATGTTGCAATAAGTTGACAAATTATGATTAAACTTTGGCGTTTTTAGTCTTGATTACTCTAATAAGTCCTTAAGCGAAAATAACACGAAATAGGCACAACGCTCGAGAAAAGTTCATCTTTGAACGAAATGACAACATTGTTTCAAACAAGAACTTGGGAAGCAACATGGTGTAAAAGTAAAGTCATACAAGGTACTCTACTAAATTCACATAAGCAAGAGAAAGAGCTACAAAATGAGACGGCACTTTTCATTCAAAATGAATCTGTACACCGGAGTTAACAAACAAAACAAAAACTACAAAACTCTAATCTACGGCAATGACCGAATCAGCTGGCTGGGAAGGCGCTACATCAGCACTAGCGTCTCGAGAAGCTTGGGGCTCAGGAACTGGAGGAGTCAAAGAACCAGGATCCTGGGAAGACGAGGAAGCCACCCTGGAAGCAGGAACGTCACTTGAAGGCCCAACCACGGCCGCAGAGTCTGGCACGGGATCAACGGCAGCAGAATCTGAAATTTGGAACTTGTCGCTGTCCAACCCCAGCAGCACCTCGATAGACTCAGGCTGATCGCCTGTCTCGATAAACTCAGAGACGTCACGCACTGCCGGAGGCTCAGACCGATCAAGTGCTTCATAAGACTCAGGCGTATGTAGCGGCTGTCGAGGAGGCCACGGACCCTCAAGGTTGTCCAGATTATCTATGGCCCCTTCCGCTAAATAGGCCTCTGGACTTTGTGCGTCGGGCTCATACTTGGTCCAAGAAGGAGCATCGTAGTACTTAGCCTCCTCGATGAAGAGCAATTCAGGAAAAGCCTCACTAGGCCGATGCTTCTCCAGCCAAGCGCAAGCCAAATAGAAACCGTACTTAATAAATCCCGTCGAGAACGTCGCTTTCTTGTCAAAACAATGCTGGGACAAGCGGTATTCACGAACGGCCTCGATCCGAGCTTCTTTTTGACGATCCAGTATATTGTGCAGCTCCTCAATAACCTCATCTCGCTGCCTCTCCATGGCTCCCCGATCATCGACGGCCTTGTTATAAGCTTCTTGGTACCCTTGAAGGGAAGACACCTTCGTCTACTCTTCTTGGAGCCTTCGCTCGAGATCAGCATTCTTCCGCGCAAGATCAGCGTTCCTTTTGTTTACCTCCTCCACCCTGTTGACATAAGGGCGAAGCTGGTTGACCTCGTTTGAAAGCTCCATCTTTTGATCCCAAAGCTCGCGAATCTCTTTGTTAGCTTGCTCCCTGAGAGCCCGATGCCGAGCATTGACGGCCGCAATTTGTTGAGCTGACTGATAAGATGAAAAACAAAAGTAACTCATAAAATCTTTTAACGAAAAAAGTTTAGACGGGGACATTAGTTACCAAACGAACATAAAACTCTTACCTTCATAGCGAGATAATCAAAGTTATCCTCCGCCTCCGGGATGTTTGAAAAAAGCCCCGCCTCGTCACGAGGGAGAATGGTGCTTCAAGCCAGACGAGACGCTATCCCGGCATCCTCGATGCTGTCGTTGTCGTTCACTTCGGGATAGGTCTGAAAATCGTCCCCACTGACGACGACCCCGCTATCAATCACATAGCGCCTCAAAGTAGGGTCTACCACCTTGGGTAAGACTGGTCTTGTAGGCATTGAGGATTCAACAATCAGCCTCTTCCTGAATTTGCGCCTCGGCTGGCGAGGAGCCGACCTACCCTCAGCAACACAAGAGCCACCTTCTTGAGGGACTAGATCACTCATTTGGGACTCGGAGCTCTCGCGATCGCCTGAACCTCGATCAGGGACAAGAGGCCTCTTCCGTTTGTTTCTCTCGGCCTCTTGTGTAGGACGGCTGGATTCACCAGTAGAGGGAGGAGGAGGAGTAGGAGCACGAGCCGGTCCAGATGAGGCTCCAACTGGCGACCGAGGAGGCGGAGCCGCTTGAGCAGCAACGTTGGCATCCCTCCTACGCATCAACTCTCGGAAGTTCATGCCTGCACAATATATAAAGAAAGGATTAGCCGACCAAGTGAAACATCACGCACATGTATACAGGAAACAAAAAAAGGATGGAAAACCTAGAAAACCACCAAAGTCCTCTAAACTATCCATATTCGAATCCAACGGAAAATCAACGAAGGGACTCCCAAAGGCATCAGCCTGAGCCCATTCAGGGCCATCCCCTGAATAACCACTAGTACCCGGAGCCTCAAGGGTCTCGTCCTCCGAATCTGAAGAGGACTCATCTACAAGACAGCCCACGGGGGTAGATGCTTCAGCTACTAGGACCGGGGATGACTGACTAGGACCAGCATCAGATAAACGAGGAGTTGTGGGCAGGTTAGATGGGGCAACAAAAGCTTCAAGAACGGTCCTGCTTACGCCCCAGCCGGCAGGGGCAATGTTTTCCGGGGTTAGAAGAGAAAATAAATTACGCTCCCCGGAAGAACAGATTTGCCGAATAGGCTCGCCAAATTGGTCTCTTAAAATTTCCTTCCTAAACCTGTCCGAACACTGTGAGTGGTCAGAGGTATCACGATTCCATCTAGAGCGAATCCGCAGATTGCTTGGAATCTCGACAACGACCCACTCGCTCTCAAAACCGCACAGTTTATTGGGGAGATCCGAGAAGATTTTGTTATTAGGAAACTCGCTAACTGTTAACCGTTGAAGAGAGAACGTTATCAATCCTTTCAGCCTACGAACTCTAAAAAAGGCGTTTAAAAGGGGAACTGTTGGGACGATACCTAGATGATGACACACTATGGAAAACGCTACCAGCTGAGCCCACGCATGGGGGTGGAGTTGACACGGGACGATGTCCTTATATCTAAGAAATGCTTCGCCAAACTCCAGAAGAGGGAAGCGAAAACCAAAAGACAAAGAAGCCTTATGGACGGGCACACCATTTCTAACCAAGTCAGGCGTGACCTCCCCTTGCACTGGGAGTCTATAGCCATAACCCGATGGAAGAGGGAAACGAGTCCTAATATCCTCTAAATCAGTATTTGTCAGAGAACACATAAGACCACCTGTCTTAAGTGTTTTACCCGGGCGTAGCAAGGACATGGCAAAAGAAAGCAAAAACTACCCGGCGACAGGCCTAGTAAAGCGACAGATCTAGTAAGACGATAGATCCCTTGGGCGACAGACCCCTTGGGCGACAGACCTATTGAAAAAGACACTTGCGGAAGACTAAACTCTACGCGGAAGACCAAATCACCTGCGGGAGACCTAAAACTAGTGCGGCAGGTGAACATATAAGGCGACAGAGGTATACTTACTGACGATAAGATAAGCGAGAGACTCCAGGCGTGAGAGCGAAAGACTCTTTGTGGCGAAAGAACGAAAAAAATGGACGACAGATGGCTGCTCAGAGGTTTTCTCGTGCGTTCTCTCGTTGGGTCCCAGCAGTATATATAGCCGCGACAGGGAATGCCAAACGTCGCGCCTGATCACACCTGTCGCAGTGTAGAATTTTTCACCTGCAAAAAATACCAAAGATATTGCAAAAGAACAAAGAGAACTACTAATTGTGGGCTGAGGCCCAAAAACACATATTTATACTCTCTTGGTTGGAGAAATCCAACAAGAGAGTGGAGAGCAATTGATATGACAAAGTCTAGCCAGGCCCAATAGCGTCAGAGATTACCACATGGCAAAGACTCACTGGTCTACGTGTCCATCGGCGACAGAGGCAAAGCGTGTCACACCTGTCGCTAGGCGACAGGTTCTTTATCCCACGTGGCATTCGGCGAAAGAGGTAGAGGTGTTTGATCATACCTGTCGCCCAGCGACAGGCCCGTAGTCTATCGCCTACAATCATAAGGCGACACATGGCGCTCATATACCTATCGCCTGGCGACAGATCCACAGCCCCGTCTCCTATAGTCATATGGCGACACGTGACGCCTGACCTCGACTCCCGCAAGCGACAGAACCCTTACACCACAGTGTACCACGTGGTGAGAGTCTCTCGCCGGCGACAGGCTCCGAGTGCTTCCGATTTTCTAGGAATTTGTGTTATATTGAGACACAGACTCTTAGCAAGGTGCTAGACTTATCCTTAAACAATTAACCTAAGATGTTGGCCTATAAATAGGCCCCCAGGTACAGTTTTATTCTCAAAATTTTTTGACTACTGGCTTTTACGCTTCCTAATATTGAAGACCTTTTTTGCTGACTTAAGCATCGGAGTGTCTACGCAGGGAACCACCCCTGCGTCTCTCTGACTTTTCTTGTTTTACAGAAGCTTCCTGGAGACACGTGGAGACTAAGTACGAATATCGACGTCAGCATACTTTTATTGTTGTTTTGTGCAACAACAGTTCTATTTGTGCATTAAGCTTTAGCAAAATAAAAAAGTAATAGAAAAACCAATTCACCCCCCTCTCGGTAGAGCCAACACTTAAGGTAGGTATGGCCTTGATTGAGCCAAAGAAGCACAATACTGAATAGAGTCTCTTTCATATGCACGATATTGGAAGGCATCTTTATTTGTTATCTTTGACTTAATATTTATTTTGAGGGATTTTAATTTTACTATCTCACCTAACATGCTTTTCTAACATACGTATCAACATATAGATAAGTAAAAGTATAAAATTAAACGTAACATGGTTATGACCTTTATATTACAAAAGAACCTAAAGATACATTATTTTCTAAATGCCTTCTCCTCGGTTTCCCTTTTAGTGTCACTTTGGTTCACCTTGGCTCCGGACCATCTTGGCTCCAAATGGTATACATTTTGCAAGATAATCCTAATTTATTTATGTAACTATTACATAAATAAATTACAAATAAAATCAAGGCTCACAAGTCCAATTTTAATCTATTTAAATAAATTACAATCCATATAAACCTAGGCCCATAACCATGGACAAATGCATCCATTCATATCATATACAAATCAAGCACCAAGCATACATAGCAATATCACATATTAATTTGCATGCTTCCTAATTAAAGTCTAATTTTAATTAATCTAATTTTTAATTAATTATGTGTATCAAGAGTTGTTTTAATTTATTTTTAATTCTCAAAATTCAATTTGGGCTTAATTGAAATTTTAATCTCATTATAATCTCAAAACCATTGGATAGCTCTTATCTAATTCAATATTTTTAATATTTTATAAAATAAAATTTTTTTATCGAGATAACTCTTTTTGAAATTTTAATCTTATTAAAATCTCAAAACCATTGGATAACTCTTATCAAATTTAATATAGAAAATATTTTATTTTAAAACAAAAATTTTATCAAGATAACTCCTTTGAAATTTTAATCTTATTAAAATATCAAAAACTATTGGATAACTCTTATCCAATTTAATATGAAAAATATGTTATTTTAAAACAAAAATTTTATCAAGATTACCCTTCTTGAAATTTTAATCTCATTAATATCTCGAAAAACCATTGGATAACGTTATCCAATTTTGATTTTAAAAATATCTTTCTTTAAAATATATTTAATTTAAAACTCTTATCAGAATAACTTTTATTCTACTTTATTTTAATTAAAATATATTTTAAATAAATAAAATAATACTTTTGGGCAACTGTAGGGTTTCTGTCAAACAATTTTTACAATTATTCTAATATCAATTATATTAGATAAAAGCCTACAGGGTTTTTGTCAAACAATTTTGATAATTATTCTAATATCAATTATGTTAGATAAAAGCATGCAGGGTTTCTATCAAACAATTTTGACAATTATTTTAATATCAATTATATTAGATAAAACCCTACAGAGTTTCTATCAAACAATTTTTATAATATTTTAATTACAAGTTTGAAAAGAATTTTAACATGCAACTCTTAATTCAACAAATCCCTACGGGGTTTCTTTAAATTTATAATTATCTTACAATTATTTTAGGTTGCCTAAACGAATTTTAAAAATTAAAATTAAATCTGTAACAACTAACAATAAAAACAGTATTACCGCGAATCGAATTCGCTATCTAGAAAGATGTTTTGCACACTACCTCATATACTACTCTAAGGTTTCATTGTCTCAGTTTATCATGTCATATAGGAAAATAAGTAGCGGATTAGAAAAATAATAAAATCAAAATCACTAGGATCATGCAATAAGATTGCTTTCGGGATAGAATCTAATCTTTTTGGTGTCGCTTGTGTAGGGAAGTTCAACTTTTGAATATAGCAACCCATGAACAGCTCTCGATTTATCATTAGCTTAAGACTCCTAGTTGAGAGAAGCCCTCTAATGGTATCCACACTAGTAAGATGCAAAACGGGACCTTTACCTAGGCAAAGGGAGGAGGAAGGGGATTGTTTTGTGAGTACTAGCTACAAGAGGTAGAGCGGCTATTAAGAACGTATTGTTTAATTTTTAGACTTAATGTTGTTTATATAGTGCCTCTTAACAAAACCCTAAAAAGGCCTTTGCCTTATTCTAGCTAGATTGGGTCTTTGGGACTTTTAAAATTACTTAATCCAAATCCAATTGACTTGTAGGTTATACTCTAACACACACTGCTAACATAAACTGTCAACAGGAACTCGTCTCCTTTTCCAAATTAACCATCACAGGTAATATACCATGCTTCAATCTACACATGAATATCTGGACCTTACTCGGAACTTTTACCTTCCACAATTTCTTCCAACATTCTTTGCCAAATCCTCCACCTGCCATACTCTACCCCTATTTTGAAAAATCTGTAAGCAGAACCTTATATCCACTGTTAACAGTGTATTCTCCTTTATTATCAAAGTGTTACACTAATGTATCTAGTCTTCCAAATCTACTCACTAGGAGCATGCTAATTTTCTCTGCCTCACCTAATTCAAATCTTTCTTGCAATGCCTCCTAATTCCATAGCCCAGTTCTGCTATCTATCAAATCTGCCACAAGAGCTTCTCCATCCCAATCACCTCGGTTGGAATTTAGTTTAAAATAATCGGTGAAAGGGCAGCCACTTATCTTTCTAAATTCTAATAGACCTCCCATTCCCAATCCTCCATCTTAATCCCTACTCTAATAAACCTTTCACAGCCTAAATACTTCCCTAGGTAAGTGAAGGTTGATTTCCAAGTTGCGATTCCATGAACGAGACAGTAGGAAAATACTTACTCTTCAAAACCCTGTAAACCAAAGAGTCTGTATTAACTAACAAGTGCCATCCCTATTTTGCCAACATTGTTTTGTTAAAAACAATCATATCTCTACCCTCCCCCCACCTTTTTTGTACAAAGATCACTCCATATCATCCAATGTATGCCTCTCTTCCTATTGCTATTCCTCCACCAATAGTTGCTCAATAGGTTATTTACACGACTGCAAATCAAGCGAGGCAATAGAAAGCAACTCATTGCGTAGGATGGTAGAGCTTGTAAAAAAGCTTTGATAAAGACCTCTTTACCTCCTTTTGATAAAGTTCTCGAACTCTACCCTTCCATTCTTCTAGTAATCCAAAGATTGAGGTCCTTGAAAGCACTCGTTCTGGTTTTCCCTACCATAGTCGGTAGCCTTAAGTAACATTCAAGATTTGTTGAGGCTCCTACTCCAAAGAAACTCTGTATCTCCTCCCTCTTTGCATCTGGTACATTGTTACTAAAAAATAAAGAGGATTTTCCAAAGTTTACCATTTGCTCCGAACACATCTCATATTGGTGAAGCACTTCTTGGATTTCAAGACATTCCTCCCTAAATGCTTTAGCAAATAAGAGGCTATCGTCCACAAAGAACAAGTGGTTCACTCTAGGTCCCCCTCTGCTAGCTCTTACACCTTGTAGTCTTCCTTCTCTTTGACAATGTGAAAGGAGGTTTGATAGAGCTTCTGTACAAATTAAAAAGAGATAGGGCGAGAGAGGGTCTCCTTGACGAAGCCCTTTTTTTGGTTTGAAAGTGTCAATATAATCTCCATTAATGATAATAGAATAAGATACTGAAGTTACACATGTCATGACTAAAGACACCTAATTCTTATGAAATCCCATCTTAAGCATCATTGCCTCTAAAAAATGCCACTTTACCCTATCATAAGCTTTGCTCATGTCTAGTTTTAATCCCTTTCCTTTTTAGCTTTAGGGTATGTTATAACTCAAATGCCACCAATATGTTGTCTGTAATCAACCTTCTTGGGGCAAAAGCACTTTGAAACTCATTAATACAGGTAGCAATATACTCTTCAATCTATTAACTAGCACCTTGGACACTATTTTTTAAACCACATTACAGAAACTAATTGGTCTATTTTGCTCTATATTGGTAGGACTGCTAACTTTTGAAATTAACACTATATTTGTTTTATTTATCTCTCCTAATTCTGTCTCTCCCCTTAAACAGGATAAACAAAATTTTGACACATCCTCACCAACAATTAACCAATACTTTTGGAAGAATATAGGAGACATACCATCAGAACCTGAAGCTTTCAATATATGCATTTGTTTATGGGCTAGGTGAATTTCCTTAGGAGTGAACTCTACAAGCAGCATATCATTCATCTCATCAAATACACGAGGTCTTACTCGGTCTAGGATACCATCATGCTAAGACACTCTGTTGGATTGAAACAGGTCAGTAAAATATTCAATGGCAATTCGTTTTATTTGATCCCTCTCTCCTCTAAAGACTCCTTGCCCATCTTCCAACCCCTTTATCACATTTCTTTTCTTCCTTAGAGAACTGGTGAGTGGAAAAATGCAGTATCCTATCCCCCTCTTTTAGCTAGCTAACCCGAGATCTTTGCTTCTAATAAAGCTCTTCTCTTTCTTACCAATCATTAATCTCTTCCTTAAGCTCTTGTCTCTTTCTTAGCACTTGATCTGTGATCAGTTGATTTTGCATTCCCTTTAACTCGTTTTGTAACTTACTGATATTGGCTTGGAAGGTGACACCTTATTGATACCAGCCATGCAGTTCAAAATTGACTAACTTCATTTCATGTAGTAATGCCCGTCCCTCTGTCCGTTGCCACACATTTTTCATTTTGTCCTCATCATCTCGATCCTTGGTCCATATTGCTTCAAACTTAAATCCTTCTGCTAACTGATGCACACCTAGATACCTCATTTTCTGTTTCAACCAAAAGCGGGTAGTGATCTGACATTGTCGTTGATAAATGCCGCACCTCACAATTAGAAAACCTATTACACCAATCATCATCACCGAATGCCCTGTCAATTCTTTCTCGAGTAATTGTTGCTTTTGATCTCCCTCTTTCCCATGTATACTAGCAGCCAACATAACCCAAATCATTCAAACCACACTCCTTTACTGCTTCTCTAAAATCCTCTATCTATCTTGCCCTTCTATTAACATTCCCAATCTTCTCATGATCCCAAAGCAACTCATTGAAATCACCCACACACAGCCATGGACCTTGCTCCGCAACCTTAAGAATCCTCAATAAACTCCACAATTCAGGCCTCCTACACGCTTTTGGTTTGCCATAAAAACCAACCCATCTCCAGCTACTCCCATTACTTTCATCTTCCACCACTTTGTCTATGTGCCTGCTAGATTAACCGTTTATTGTATCCTAATATCTTCAGTCCACTTCATCGCCAAGCCACCCCTGCTCCTTTTGAACTTACACTAAAACATGAAACCATATCACATTTTACCTTAGTTCTTTCCATTCTCCTAGCATGCAGTTTAGTTTCGATTAAGAAAACCGCATGAGGTGCTTCTTTCGTCACTAAGTTGTGAAGAACATGAATTGCTCGTGGGTTCCTAAGCCCACGACAGTCCCAACATAAGAACCTCATGGCTGTCAGTGGGGTTGACCTACAGCCACCGCCAATGTCCTGTTGTCCTTCTCTTCTTTATTCTCTTTCCTTTTCTTCCTCGCCACATCAATTTCCATTAAATCCACCTCAGCTTGTTCAGATCTTCCTATAATTAAGGACGTATTGGAGGCTGCTAACATATTGAATAGTAGATGAAAGGTTAAATTTTATGAGTTTTAAGTAAAAGAAAAACACTGATTTCTTTTGTACTCTCCCTTGCTTGCTTTTTCTTTTGCTGTAGTATTATTTTAGTTGAGGTGGTGGATAACTGATACTGAGCAAAGTGCTTGGTAATGGCGATTGTTATTGTGATGCTGCAGAGGCAAGAGGAATTGGCTTCTATAATCACATATGATATTCTTTTTGGTCAGGTAATTCTTACATTTTCTCTCCTCTTTTTGGCCTTATTTGGAACAAGGTGTGAACTTTCTCTGAAATGAGTAAACTCTTGAATTTTACTGATTGAGTAGGTGAGAAGAAAGCAGGAGTTCGAGTCTCTTAAGACATAATACAATTTATTTGGAATGTGAATAAGTAAATATGGTATTGATTAACTTTGTTTCTGCTTAAGTCCTGAATTTCTAAGGCACAATTTATTTGGAATGTGAATAAGTGAATATGGTATTGATGAACTTTGTTTCTGCTTAAGTCCTGAATTTCTAAGGCCTTGTAACTAAGTTAATATGAGGAAGTGAGGTATTGTTAAATATTGTTTGATCTTTTCATCTGGTGCGCATGGTATCCTTAACTATTGTTTGATCTTTTTATTTATCTACTGAAGTACTTGAGTACTAGTACTTATTTTTATTTATCTGTAGCCATTGTTGAATGTCCTGCAATATATGACTTTGGAAGCGGCTCTGTTTGTAGAGCATTCTTTGATATGTTATCCTCATTTTATAATCAGTCCTTTTCATGTCTTGTCATCTACTAGTTTAGTTTGTGATCATTCTTCTAGTTTCTGTCTGAATGCGTTGGTGGTGGTATCTGTTCTTAACTGGGTTGTAGATATTGAAGTTGTGCACGGCTATTTTCAAAAACCCCCTTTACTCCAAGGTAAGCATGCTCTGCTTTAATGTTCTTAGGCTGGACATGCCTTCTACAGAGGACAGAAATGTTTTCATGCTTTGTGATTTGTCCCCACGATATCTCTATTATCATTAGCTGCTTTTGGGCGTTGGCATCTCGAGTGAACGAGCTAATGCGGTACATTGTTGTCTCGTAGCCGAGCATTTGCTCCGGACTGACCCAGTTGAGGATAAAGAAGGCTTTTTCATTGCTCTGTTTATTAGGAAAGACGGGCACGATGGAATCATCCCTGAAGCCTCTGATGAAGCCACTCCTGATTCTCCTCTTCTCATCCTCTTCCTGTAGAGGGCACTGAAAGACAGAGACATAGGATTTTAATGCCAACTCTGTCTGGTGGAATTTTTCAAATGCTGCTATATCGTAATTTGTAAACCAAGTTTGAGGGTAGGGCCTTAATAAAACAATTGTTTTCCCATTAATATCTTTGTCAGGACAAACCTGCTTAATTCTGTATTTGTTTAGTCGATTTTTAACAAAGCTGTCTGACGAATTTGCTGCTATTCTTTCTCCATCCATGCTGAATTGCTTAAACCGTCTGATTCCATTGATTATAGTGAACCAAAGGCTTATGCAATTAAAATAACAGAACACAGAGGAAACTACTTAGCAATTCAACATTTTTCTGGCAGTATAATATAACAGACAAAAAAAAACCCTTTGAGTTTCACCCAAAAAAAAAAACCCTTTGGTACTCGAAATCAAATTAACCACCTGACCTTCCCCCAACGCAACTCTATCAGGCTAAAGGATAAAATAAAGTAAATTTGCAGCCATTGTTTCTTTTTTCCAAATAGCATCAAGCCAACAACTCGATTCACATGAAAACTTACTTTCATTATTGTCAAACTAAAACATTCAGCACTGATGGAAACTAAAAACTCAAGCACACTCGGATTCCATCAAACAAAACAACTACAAAATGGAAATAAATCTACCTAAAAGCTCTTATTTAAAACCACATTTGCCATAGCCATAGTTCATATAAAACCTTCCCACACTAACTCTCTCAAGCAATCTTGACCTCAATGGTCTTAGGCTTCTTAGGCTCAGGCGGTGGCAATTTTTCAACAGTGACAGTCAAAACCCCATCTTGACACACTGCAGAAATAGTATCAGAATTAGCATTCTCGGGCAGCACAAACTTTCTCATAAACTTGCCGACCCGCCTCTCCATTCTCACGTACTTGGCTCCTTCTTTCTCTTCCTCCCGCTTCCTCTCCCCACTAATCAACAGCACATTGTCGTCCTCCACTTGCACCTTGATGTCCCCGGATTTCAGTCCCGGCATGTCGACGATGAACACATAAGAGTTAGGGTACTCTTTAATGTCCGCTGGGGTAGCTGCCATTGCCTTGGCATCACGCACGTAGGTCCTTGATGGTGCGTTGGAGGTCTTCTCCACGTCGTCGGGAAGGTCCCTCATGTGCTGAAGGGTGTGCAAGAGTGGAGAATCGAAACCCATGATTCTGAAATCCATTTTTCTCTTTTTGCAGCAGCGACTTTAGCTGAGAGATAGAATTTGTTTAGATTTTTGAATGCCAATTTACTCTGCGTCTTGGATGGAAGGGCGTGGATGGTTGTTCGCATTTATAAGGTTGGGAAGGAAGTGTCGAGAGGAAAATTTCAGGAGATTTCCAGAAGGTTGTTTTACATTCTTTGTCGAAGGGTTTCCAGAATGTTTTGGAAGGTCTAGAATTCTCTTACATTCTTTTGACTTTTCTTAAAGCGAGAGCTAGTCATTGGCTGATAGGATGGGCTAGGCTATATTTCTCTTGTTAAGCTTTTTTCGTTTTTGCCACAGGTAAATGCGAATTAGGTAAGAATTATACGATTTTTAGGTGGATACCCGAAGTCGAAGTGACTGGTTTTAAAATCTACAGATTAAGGCTAGTTTGATTAGTAAAAACTAAAAGTGACTGGTTTTAAAATCTACAGATTAAGGCTAGTTTGATTAGTAAAAACTAAAAATAGATTGAATAAAAAAAAGTATTTTGAAAAGTATTTTTTTTTGGAAAAATGTTTTTTTTATTGTTTGAATTGTTTTATAAAAATATATTTTTTATTGTTCGTTTTATTTCTTTTGGAAATTTTAGTTTAATTTTCAAATAATATTGACATACTATTAAAATATAATAATGATTTATTATAATAATTATATTTTAATAACAATACTAATATTTATAAATATTAAAGTAATATTAAACACTTAAATTTTAAATTATTATTTATTTTAATATTTTTAAAATATTTAAAATAGTATTAAAATTATTAAAATATTATATTCCATTCAAATAAAAATATTAAAAATATTGATATTTATTAAAAAGATATTAAAAATATTTATACTATTAAAATAGTTATTTTATCTTCAATATATTTATTAGTAAATCATAACAAAATGTATTACTTAGTTTTTATTAGTATAAATACATTTTTCAAAAAATATAAAATAATATATATTCATTTAAAAATATATTATTTACTATATTAAGATTTATTATTCATATATTAAGATAATACTAATGTAATATGATTTATCATTAAAAACTAGATAACTTTTAATATTTTATTCTAATAATTTAAAAAAATTTTAATTTTTTCCTAAACCATAAACAAAGTGGGATTGCTTATCTCTTCCTCAATAAAAAAAAAATTATACACTTAATTTTATGGGATTGCTTATTTTTTGCGTTAGAACTTTTTGAATTAAAATTCATTTGTTAAATTGAAATCCATTTCAGACAACGTGATGATCTTTTTGGATGACTAGGAGTGTAAGCAAGCCAAATATAAATGAACTTTATTAAGGTTGTGTTCTTTCATTTATTTTTTAATATTGCTCGTATTTGGTTTATATTCGTTAAGTTCGTTCATGAATACAGTGAAAATATTCATGATCACGTGTTCAACAATATTAAACGAACATGTTCACAAATAAATATCCGTGAATATTAAACGAACATGTTCGTGAACACTAAATAAAAAAATATACAAATAAATTGTATTCATCATGATATATATATATATATATGATGCCAAATTAAAAAAAATTACATAAATATCTAAGTTTAATAATTACATGATAAAATGACTCATGAGTAAATATGTAATTTAAAAATTTATTGTTGTTGAAGAGTAAGCAAACACAAAATAATTTATTAAATGAATGAGTTTCAAACAAACCTTAATAATTCGTTTTGTTGGAGATTTTTGAAATTTTGAAACATTTCAAAATGCATCAATTTAAAATACTAGCATTTATAATTGTCTTATTTGGATAAATATATTTTTTTAAAAAAACTGAATACTAGAATTTGATGAAATAAAAAATAATGATATTATATATTAGACAAGAAAAATATAAAAAATGTAATTTGGATCCAACTATTTTTACATATTGTATGACAATCAACTTTCAACTTTCACCATCAAATCCTTGTAGTTTCTTGCTGTTGATTCTTTCAATGTTGTTTGTGAATTTTCATGTCTAATACTTGCAGTTTATTTTTTGTCAGTAAGTAGTCAAAGAAAATGGGTGGGATAAAAATCATGCTCTTTTACTTTGGATTGCCGGTGCAATACCAATAGATTGACTGTTTTTAATTGAACACACGTTTCATTAATTGTAAACCGACAGATTGCCAACGAAATGACTCAATCGGTAAATTTTGCCCTAATATCAAGCAGAACCCCTTTCCCTTCCCCTCCCTCACTTTTCTTCCGTAATTTCTCTCTCTAACAATGCAGCTCCTCCCTCTCTTTAGATTATCTTGTTGTCGTGCTTTTTCAGGTAGTTTCTGATCACTAATCGCCTCTCTGTTATTGTTCTCTCCTATTCTAGCCTCTGTTTTGTTGGGTAGCATTTTTTTGTTTTTATTTATTAATGTTTCAACAACTTTTGTTAATTTTTTTTGGTTTAATAGCCAAATATAACCTCAACGTTTAGGGTAAAATAGGATTAAGGCCTCAACGTTCAATTGCGTGAAAATAAGATCATAAAGTTTTATTTTCAGCAAATAAGGCCTAAACGTTAAAAAAGAATGGAATTATGGTTATAACCGTTAAATCACTGTTATGTCCGTTTGTTTTGTCCACGTGTCATGCTGACGTGGATAATAATGTCACGTGTCATGCTGACGTGACATAATATTGCCACGTGTTATGCTGACGTGGATATAAGTTAATTTTTCTTTTTTTTCAATGTTTAATTACCAAATATCATCCCCAACGTTTGTAAAAATATGCAATTAAGCCCCCAACGTATAATTTCATGGAAATAAAGACACTAAGTTTCATTTTCAGCATGTTAAACCTAAAAGTTATAAAATAATAGAATTAAGGATATAGCCGGTTAAATAGCTGTGATATCCGTTTTTCTTGCCCATGTGGCATGCCACCTTAACGTTGAAATAGATTATAATATCAGGTGGACCAGTGACGTAACATAATATTGTCACGTGTCATGCTGATGTGAATATAAGTTAAATTTTCTTTTTTTTTCTTCAAAATTTCATTTTTTTTCAAAATAAACATTTTTTAAAAGTTCATTTCTTTTCAAATTTACATTTTTCATAATTTCATTTTTTTAATTAGATATTTTTTAAAAATTACATTTTTTTCATAACTTCATTTTTTAAAATTACATTTTTTTCATAATTTCATTTTTTTTAAATTAATTTTTTTTATCATTTCATTTTTATTTTTTAATAATTACATTTTTTTCATCATTTCATTTTTTGGGTTGTACAATACCAAAATTAGTACAAAAATGCATGTGGTATTCAACCAAAAATACTGAAACGACAAGAAAGAAAGAATTAGTATAGTAGAAAAAAATAAAGAAAAGAATCATACCACATGCATTTTTGTTGTAATTTTGGTATTGTACAGCAGAAAAAAATGAAATTATGAAAAAAAATGTAATTTTAAAAAATGAAGCTATGAAAAAAATGTAATTTTAAAAAAATATGTAATTAAAAAAATGAAATTATGAAAAATGTAAATTTGAAAAGAAATAAACTTTTTAAAAATATTTATTTTGAAAAAAAATGAAATTTTGAAGAAAAAAAAAGAAAATTTAACTTATATTCACGTCAACATGACACGTGGTAATATTATGCTACGTCACTGGTCCACCTGGCGTTATAATTCATTTCAACGTTGATGTAGCATGCCACATGGGCAAGAAAAACGGATATCACAGCTATATCCTTAATTTTATTATTTTATAACTTTTAGGTTAACACGCTAAAAATGAAACTTAGTGTCCTTATTTCCATGAAATTATACGTCGAGGGCTTAATTGCATATTTTTACAAACGTTGGGGATGTATTTGGGTATTAAACATTGAAAAAAAAAAGAAAAATTAACTTATATCCACGTCAGCATGACACGTGGCAATATTATGCCACGTCAGCATGACACGTGGCAATATTATCCACGTCAGCATGACACGTGGTATGCCACGTGGACAAAACAAACGGACATAACAGTGATTTAACGGTTATAACTATAATTCCATTATTTTTTAACGCTTAGGCCTTATTTGCTGAAAATAAAACTTTATGGCCTTTTTTTTTTGAGATAAATGAGATATATTATTAAAAAGCTTTAGGGTTTATCAAAAGTTACAGCAGCATCTATAAAGTCTGGATAATCCTCTATCCAAATTTTCTCCTCATCTACAGATAAACCTTGTTTAGCTAATATATGTGCGACTGATTCCCTGTTCTCCTCGTATGTGAGAAGTGAATGTTTCTGAAGAAGTGCATCATACTGCGTCCTTTATCAAGAATTGGACCAACCGGCGTCAAGTCGTCTCCTGTGTTTTCTAGCAATTTAATGATGGTCAAAGAATCCCCTTCCACAATGACATCCCTTAATCCAAGCTCGTTTGCAAATTCAATGGCCTTGGAAGCAGCGTAAGCCTCAGCTAAACACGCGGTAGTCGTCCACTTTAGATTGCCACTGTAAGCACCCATGACATTCCCCACTTTATCTCTTGCTACTACGCCTATCCTGTGCGATTTTTGTTGCCATCATGTGCTCCATCAAAATTAATCTTAAAGAAATCTTCCATAGGTGGGTTCCATCTGCTACCTACCTCAGTATACAAAATAGCCTGTTTCTTGACCGCCTCATTGTACTCTTCTTGATACTCTTTTGCAAATCTTGCTGAAGCCTCTACCTCTCTTCTTTTCACTCCATGGAATTCTCTATTCCGATCATTCCAAATCGTCCATGTCCCTATGAGAAACAAAATTCTTCGTTCTTCGGGCAGCTTCAATATGGTACTGCTAAGCCACTCCTGTAGATCGTTACTGTTTCGTTGATCCTCCCATGTGAAGCCCAACTGTCTCCAAACTCTTGTCGCATGTATGCAATGATTAAGTGCATGCTGAGTTGTTTCCTCTTCCTCATTACATCTGGTGCAGGTAGCTTCATATGAGAGATGTCTTCGTACAAGATTAGCTCGAACTGGGAGGAAATCATGAGCCACTCTCCATAGAAAAACTTTTAGTTTATGAGGTACTGGTGCTCCCCATATTTTATTCCAAATCTTTTTGTCCAGTCCAAAGCTTATAGAGCTTGTCAGATCACTATCCTCTGCAGATAGGTTCTTTATTAAGAGTTTGTAACCACTCCTCACTGTATAAGTGCCCCTGTTATCAAAATGCCATATGATTCTATCTGAAAAACCTGCTCTGCCAACTGGAATAGCTTTCACCAAGTTTGCTTCTGCTAGATTAAAGCATTCATGCACCCTATTCCAATTCCAAGTGCCTGACTCTGCATCAATCATCTCAGCGACCTTTTCATTCTCATCCCAATTTCCTCGTGGCGTTTTGACAGAAAAACCATCGGAGGTGGGGATCCACTTATCTTTCCATGTCAGGATTGTTTTTCCATCTCCCACTCGCCATCTCAACCCTTTCAATAATAATGCTTTGGCTGCCCAAATGCTTTGCCATGTCAAAGATGGTTGACTTCCCAGCGTCGAATCTATAAAATTACTCGTTGGAAAATATTTTCCTTTTAGGACCTTATACATCAAAGACTCGGTGTTGGAGATTAGTCGCCATCCCTGTTTAGCTAACATAGCAATGTTGAAACAACCATCTCTCTGAAACCCATCCCTCCGTTAGTCTTTGGAATGCACAATTTCCTCCAATTCATCCAATGGATTCCCTATTTGCCTCCTTGTTTCCACCAAAATTTGCTCATAACACTATTCATCTGATTACATAGTGTTCTGGGAAGCAAGAAACATCCCATAGCATAAGTTGGCACTGCCTGTACAACTGACTTTATAAGAGTTTCGCGGCCACCTTGTGACAGTAGACGTGAGCTCCAACCATTTACCTTTGATTCCATTCTGTCTTTTAGTTCACTAAAGGCCCTTCTCCTTTCTCTTCCCACCATAGCAGGTAGACCCAAGTATTTCTCAACACTTGTCGTTTCTTGGACTCCAAAGAAATCTAATAGCTCCCTTCTTTTTGAGTCACCCACATTACGACTGAAGAATAAAGCAGATTTATCATAGTTTATGTTCTGACCCGAGCATTTCTCATAAAGCTGTAGTACGTCCTTCACCCTCTTGCTTTCTCTGCTATCTGTATTGGCAAAAAGCAGACTATCATCTGCAAAGAAAAGGTGATTTACTCTAGGTCCTGTCCTGCTTGCTTTAACTCCATTGAGAGCTCCCATTTGCTGGCTTTTGTTGAGAAGAGCAGATAGGCCTTCTGACACTATCAAAAAAAGATAAGGGGAAAGTGGATCTCCTTGTCTAAGACCCCTTTCTGGACAAAAAGAATCAGTAATATCTCCATTAAATATAATTGAGTAAGACAGACGATACACATCTCATGATCAGTTGTACCCAATTTGAGTGAAAGCCTAATTTAATCATCATAGCCTCTAAAAAATTCCATTCCACTCTATCATAAGCTTTACTCATATCTAACTTTAGAGCAAAGGAACCATTTCTTCCCCTTGTCTTCTTTTTTAGAGAGTGCAATAATTCATAGGCAACCATAACATTATTCGATATTAGTCTACCCGAAACAAAGGCACTTTGTGTGTCGCTTATGCATGCTGGCAGTATTACTTTTAGCCTATTAGCTAGTACCTTAGAAAGAATTTTATATAGTACATTGCACAAGCTAATAGGTCTAAATTGGGTGATTTTTCTTGGTTCTTTTACTTTGGGAATAAGAACAATATGAGTATGGTTTATGGGTTTCAGATTCACATTTCCATTAAGACAGGCAAGACAGAAATCTATCAAATCACTACTCAAGATATGCCAATATTTTTTATAGAAGAGAGCAGGCATACCATCAGGTCCTGGTGATTTTGTTGGGTGCATTTGCTTTAGAGCTGTATGGATTTCCTCCGCCTTGAATTCTGCAAGTAGAATATCATTCATCTCATCCGATACTCTCGAGTCTACTGCCTCAAGTAAATCATCAAAGTCAAAATTTCTTTGGGACTGGAATAATTGTTTGAAATAGTTAGTGGCTATTGCTTCTGCT
Source organism: Heritiera littoralis (assembly GCA_031772115.1). Taxonomy (NCBI): domain Eukaryota; kingdom Viridiplantae; phylum Streptophyta; class Magnoliopsida; order Malvales; family Malvaceae; genus Heritiera; species Heritiera littoralis. Next base: position 8,289,896 of record JAPDPK010000006.1, on the reverse strand, counting down.
TCAATCTGACCTTCCACCCACGCACCATTTTCATCTTCTAACCCCACAATAAGATTTCTTCTTCTACGGTTTGTGGCTTGAGCATGAAAGTATGACGTGTTCCTATCACCATCCTTCAACCATAACACCCGCGCCCTCTGTCTCCAAAATGTGTCCTCCTTTTCTAACAAATTGTTCAACTCTGTTCTGAGGATTTGTTCTTTGTGCAAAGTTGCTTCTTCAAGTGGCTGTTGTCTGTAGTATGACAGTTCCTCTTTCAAGTTTTAATTTTACAAACATGGAAATCACAAATAAAGAGTTTGGAAGAGGAATTTTAGTAAATTTGAAAAAATTTTAGTAATTAAATTATTTATAATAAAATGTTGGAATAAATACTATAAAATTAATTTTTTAGGTAATTTGATTGAAATTTAGTAATTAAATTTTTACAATAAAGTGTAGGAATAAATATTATAAAATTAATTGTTTAGGTAAATATGGATAGAATTTAGTAATTAAATTATTTATAATAAAATTTTGGAGTAAATATTATAAAATTTAGTGTTTAAGTAATTTTGGATAAAATTTAATAATTAAATTACTTACAACAAAATGTAGGAGTAAATTTAGTAGTTAAATTAAAATGATAAGGTTAGAAATGTAATAACAAAAAAATGTTATTTTTAAGCAAATAAACTTACAAATGGTCTCAACAATTACATAATCTTGCATCATGTGCTTTCTACAAATCGAAAATGATAACTTTAGAAATCTAATAAATAAATCTTTTTTCATTATCAAATCAAATTACTTATTTACAATAGATTAGTAAATAATTAAATAAGCAAATAAATATTTTTTTGAATTAGATTAGTAAATCTTTTTTTGAATAAATAAATAAATCTAAGTTTTTACTAATGATATTTGTATCTTTGTTGGATTGATGCTCTAGAGAAACTAGTCATTTGTTGTAGACTTGGTAATTCGTGTCTATAATTTGTTTTCATGTCATCTAATTATATAAAATCGTGTTCGTGTCATTTAAAACATGAAAATTTCGTATTAAAATTCATATTGACATGAAAAACCAAAAACCGTTTTTTTAGCATGTCACATACCGAATATCGAATATTCGTACTATTTTCATCTAACTTAATTACTTTCGATTGGGATATTTGCGGTGTCCATATATATTTAGAAGAAATTAACCATTTTCATTCAATCACAACTTACCTAAGATCCAAATATGTGAGCATTAAATTTTATACAACTTGAAATGTAACTCAAAATTTCATTACATTTCACATACTAGTTTCAAATTTACATCTCAAATATTTATATACATACAAATAGCATTGTACATATAAAGTTAGAACATATAAAAGATAGCTCGTATACCTTAACAAATATGGGAAACCGCTTAAGGGATACCAAAATCAGGTCCTCCTGAGTATATCAGAATCTACTATAGATAATCTGGAAGGAAAATAAAGGGGTGAGCTTACGCCTAGTAAAAAATATATATAAGAGCTGAAACTATGCATAATTATATGTAATATCTAAAATTATGCTCTTTTACAATGGAAAACACTAATCATTTGGGCACGGCATAGGAAAAGATACTATAATGGATTGGATAACTAGATTGAGTACAGAAAGAGGCTTTGAAGCACCTCACTTTTTCTGGCATCCAATTCCAACTATAGAGAGTTCAGTAACATTTGATTCAATCACAGAGGTCCATAAACATTTCTAATAGCTTCCACCATGCAATTTCATAAAACATTCAGAAATAAGTTCTAAAACACTCCATAAACAATTTAAATCACTTTCAGATAAATAACGTAGAGATTACAAATCATAAAGCATATTTATCATGTATAATGAAATCATAAACTAATAAAGTCTAAGAGTGCCTGGATCTATGTTAACTAGGGATTTATCACCACAGTATAAACTAAACAGCGGAGAATAGGCTTCACCTAATAGATTCATACAATATAAGTAGACATATGGCTATAGTCAAGCGGCCACAGTGTACACTAGCTAGGTGATAACTGTGGGAGCTGAAGACTGGGCTAGGGTCTAACAGCATCATAACAGAACGGAAAAACACGTACCAACAGGTATCTACGGGGCCAACAGTCTCAAAACATTTCATAAAACATCTCTAAATTGTTTACAGAGATCAATTCAGTTAATCATATCTTTAGTCAATCCATAAACCATTAATTTTGGAAAATAACTATACTTAAAGTATAAAAATTCACTAAATATTCTCAGTTCAGAAACCAATGTTCAAAATATTTTATTTGCGTATAGCAGTAACATGAAAAGATGAATGTATCACATAACGGATAAAAATTAATGAAAATCCCTTTAAAAACTCAATTGCAAATTTAGTGTATATATATAGTATTTAAAAGCTTTAACCCCAAAACATGCCTTTTACATTCTTTTCACTTATGAAACCACACTAAATGAAGAATTCGAAGATTTATATTTGTTAAAGAAGATTTCAACATCATAACGGTACTTTCTATCCTAACCCCTTACATGAAAACACAGTTTACACCCACAAATCCAAATTCACCATTTCAAACCAAAAAATGAAATTCAACTTCACAATATTTCATTTGCAACATCTCCAATGCAACATAGTATCCTTACACCTTCTACATATATCCCTTACCTATTAGATCCTTGCTATATTGCTTGTTGGCACCAGTATCATTTCCTGACTTCTGAGTTGCAATTCACCACATAAACGTAGTCAATTCACCACACTTTAGTTTGTTTTCTTCAATTCAAGATTAAATTCTTGTTCTATACTAGCTCTACATCATTTCTACATCAAATTCACATTGAATTACACCATGCTCATGCATGATGAATAGAGTTCGAAACCCTAGGGTGCTAGATTTCATAGTTTTAATCCAATTCAAGCTCACACATGCTTAAACACATGAAACACATTACAAAGAATCATAAAACCAAGAAGATCACAAGCTTTCCTCTACTTCTTACCTTGACTGAAACTTGGAGAGTGCCCTTCACTATGCATATGGACACTTTAAGGCTTGATTTGGGTACCAAGATGTAGAGCATAGAAAATTAGATAGGGTTGGTGAAGAGAATTTTCAGTTTTAATAAGTTTTTCTCTAGGTTTTAATGGCTTTTTCTCTCTAAAGTGAAGCTTCAACAATGGAGGACTGAGAAGAATAGAAGTGGACGGCAATGGAAGAAGGAACCAAAAAATTTCCTTTAAAAAATAATATTTTAAATGGCAAATTACTAAAATGCCCTTATACTTAAAATTACCAATTTTGCCCTTATCGATTAACTTCGTTAAAAACAGTCTATCCAACCTTCAAAATATTTCATTTAATCATAAAACACCTCTATTTAACATGCTCTAATTATTGGTTAAGCTTTTGTTGAGGTTCGACGGATCATTTAGGCGAAATTACCAAAAAACCCTAACTGTTGAATTGCATAAATTTTTACTTTTACGCCTGATTTATTCTATCAGTCTATATGGCCTAAAACATTATCACATGAGAATTTACCTACAACTGCCAATTGGTCAAAAGTTAACTCGATTTGATCGTTATTAAAAAAAATTCTGACAGCCTATGGACATAACCATTATTTCCTAAATTATTACATGCTTTTTGAAACATGCATAAATAATTTAGTTTGAGATGCATATTCTTACCATCACATTATTTGACTCCAAATTTCCCATCTACTGAGTTCCACCTTCATCTGGATACCAGAAGTCCAGTAGGACCCACCATCCAGTTCACCTTCATACCTATAAAGTAAATATCATTTGAATAGGTATAAGATATCTAATACTCCTAACTTTATGAATAGTGGATTAATAGTAATAAGAAATGTGGATCGCACATAGTATTTAGCCTATTTAGATATTATTTTTACCCAATTTTAGCTCGTGTCACCTTTATGTCTTTTATTTGTATTGTTTTTGTGTCATGTCATCGTGCCGTATCTAGGATTGCTAGGGCTAGTTTATGGTAATGACATAAAGGTTCTATTGAGACGCTTACACTATGTTTGGAAGGACATTAGTAAGGAAAGGAATGGAAAGGAAAGGAATGCAAACTAAAAGAAAGAAGAGGAAAGGAAAGAATACATGTACCCCTTGTTTGGATAGCTAAAACTAATAAATGAAAAGAAAAAAAGTAATCCAACAACCCTTGTTTGGTTAAACAATGGAAATGAAAAGGAATGATTCATTATAATGTTTTTTTTTCCAATCATAATCTCTTTTGTTTTAAATTTTATAATATAATAAGATTAAATTTGATATTTTACCTAAAAGTAAGTCAAGAAAAAATTAAGGGGTGCTCACTCTCCCTCTCTTTTCTTTCCTTAGCTAAAAAATTTTCCCAAATAAGAGAAAGGTTTTCAACCTTCCCTTGTTTTTCTTAGCTTTCCTTTTCATTCCATTCACTACCCCTAATCCAAACATAAGATTAAACCTGAAATGAAGGAGAGAATTAAACAAGAAATTCTAATTATAAGAACATACTTTTGCATTGGTAATTTAATTTTATCTTTATACAAATATTTTAATGTGAAATGGTTTTCAAACAACCTATTTCTCTTAGGAGTAGTATTTAAATTAAAATGATAATGTTAGAAATGTAATAACAAAAAATGTTATTTTTGAGTAAAAAAACTTACAAATGGCCTCAATAATTACAGAATCTTGCATCATGTGCTTTCTACAAATCAAAAATGATAATTTTAGAAATCTAATAAATAAATCTTTTCTTATTATCAAATCAAATTACTTATTTAAAATAGATTAGTAAATAATTAAATAAGCAAATAAATATTTTTTGAATTAGATTAGTAAACCATTTTTTGAATAAAAAAATAAATAAATAAATAAATATATATATATATATGAGTTTTTACTAATAATATTTGTATCTTTGTTAGATTAATGTTCTAGAGAAATTGGTCGTTTATTGTAGACTTGGCAATTCGTGTCTATGATTTGTTTTCATGTCATGTAAAATCGTGCTTGTATCGTGTAAAATATGAAAATTTCGTATTAAAATTTGTGTCGATACAAAAAATCAAAAACCTTATTTTTAGCATTTAACTTATTTATATATGATTTTTACTCAATTTTAGCCTGTCACATTTGTGTCTTTTATTCATATTATTTTCGTATCGTGTTTAGGATTGTCAAGTCTAGTTTATTGTAATGACAGGAAGGTTTTATCGAGACACTTACACTATGTTTGGATAGACATTAGTAAATGAAAGGAATGGAAAGGAAATGAATGTAAACTAAAGGAAAGGAGAGGAAAAGAAAGGATACATGTACCCCTTGTTTAAATAGCTAAAATTAATAAATGAAAAGAAAGAAAAGTAATCTTAACAACCCTTATTTAGTTAAGTAATGGAAAGAAAATGAAATGATTCATTATAATATTTTTTTTCTAATTATAATCTCTTTTGTTTTAAATTTTATAATATAATAATATTAAAGTTAATATTTTACCTAAAAAAATTGAGTAAGTCAAGAGAAAGCAAGAGATGCTTACTCCCTCTCTATTTCCTTTCCTTAGCTAAAAAATTTTTCTAAATAAGGAAAAGATTTTCAACATTCCCTTGTTTTACTTAGCTTTCTTTTTTTTTCCCTTCCCCACCCCTAATTCAAACATAGGATTAAATCTGAAATGAAAGAGAGAATTAAACAAGAAATTCTAATTATAAGAACTTATTTTTGCATTGGTAATTTCATTTTATCTTTATATAAAGATTTTAGTGTGAAATGGCTTTCAAACAACCTATTTCTCTTTGAAGGGATTAGTTTTAAAGTTAGTTTCCATTTCCTATTGTACCTCTTTATGAAAAAAAAAGTATTTTCATATAGTCAATCATTGACATATGCATGGTTAGAATGTGTGCATGTTAAAGTGGTAAAAATTGACCCGACCCAAAAAACCAACCCGATCAACACGAAACCAAACTTGACCGATCTAATTTAACTAAAAAAGTTAACAACCTAAATCCAATCCAATCCTAATCCTAATTTATTTGAAACCAAATTGATCTGAATTCACATTGATCCAAACCCTACCTGATCCGAACCTAAATTCATTCAAATTGAGTTATTCATATTCCAGGATTACTAGAAACCTGAAAGGCTAAGCCATAATTGTAGTGGGCAATCAAAGTGGGATGAACTGGTGTTTTAAGAGTCTATCACATGCTTACCCCTTAAACTTCATTTAAATGCAACAATGAGAATTGATAAGGTTATGCAAGACATAGCATCCCTCACGTCTTCTCTCTGCAAAGAAAGGGGTAAAGAATTAGGAGGGTATGGACTCTGTTACGAAAAGGCATGAGCCTAGCATAGCAATTTGGACAACATTTTAGAAGGCTTCTATATTGAAACTATATAATAGACTAGAGGTAACTGGACTCACTTTTCCCTTTTTTTGGGGGGAGGGGGGGAGGGAGGTTGTTGAAGGTATAATGTAATTTGTGGGTCAAAGACTTACATGGATAAATAAAAATCATTATAGTAGGATCATTAGAAAAAGATTGGATAGGGTCTAGGCAAATTGTGATTGGAAGGCTAAGCTCCCCAACATCATGATTTTTCATTTGACTAAAGTCCATTCTGATCATAACCTTACCTTAATTGATACCCATCCTAAAGCACCTCACTTTGTTGACAACCTTTTAGATTTGAAGCGATTTGGTTCTCTCACATGGACTTTAAACAGATCATGAGGGATTCATGGAATCATGCCAACTCCTCTGTTGTTGAGGCTCTCTCAGTGTTTAAGGAAAATGTCATTATTTGGAATGAAAACACTTTTTGGAATATCTTCTATAGAAAGAAAAGATTCTGTGCAAGACTTGAAGGCATTCAATGGTCACAAAGTATGAACCCCAATTCATGGCTCCAAAGTTTAGAAGATGAGATTCCAAGGTATACAAATCTTTCCTTAAGCTTGAAAAAGAAATTTGGGCCCTTAAGGCAAGGGTCAATTGGGTTAGTGATGGTGACAGAAACACACAGTACTACCATATGTGCACATTTAGACATAGCAGATACAATAAAATCTTAGGACTTCAAGACGAAGCAGGAAACTGGTGCTCAAATGAAGCCCAATTGAAACATATGGTTTCCCAATTTTTTTCTAATATCTACCACTCTTCTAAAGAGATGAGTGGAAGATCCTATTCATTGAACTACTCCTTTGGAATTTCCACAACTATTGAGGAAAGCAATAATATTACTAAACCACTTTCAAGAAATGAAGTGACCAAAGCAATTTTTGCAATGAAGCCCCAAGAGGCTCCAGGGTCGGATGGTCTCCATCCAATATTTTTCCAAAAGTGTTGGGAAATTGTTGGAGACTCAATTTTCCAATTTGTTGATGAAATGTTTAAGAAAGGGAAATTTTTGAAGAAGTAAATATGTGCTTTATCTGTCTTATCCCCAAAATTCAAAGTCCCACTATTTTAAGCCAATTTAGACCTAAAAGTTTATGTAATACTATTTACAAAATTGTGACTAAAGTGATTGTAAATAAAATTAAACCATGCCTATCCCGCATTATCCATCCTCTCCAAGCTAGTTTCATCATTGGGAGAAGAGCAAAGGACAATGTGATCATTACACAAGAAGTTATCCATTCTTTCAACAAAAAGAAAGGGAAGCGAGGACTTATGATGGCTAAGCTTGATCTAAAGAAAGCTTATGATAGAATAGAATGGAGTTTTATTAGGAAAGTTCTTATCTTATTTAAATTCCCCGATTCTTTGATAAGGCTTATAATGTCTTGCATTTCTTCGATTTCTATGACTGTCCTAATTAATGGTGAGCAAAGCTCCTGCATTATTCCATCGAGAGGAATTCGTCAAGGTGACCTTTGTCACTTTACATTTTTATTTTGTGTATGGAATCCATTAAAATTCTTAAGGAATGTGAAAATCACAATTGGATTTCGGTTAAAATGGCTCGAAGAGGTCCTTCTCTTTCACACTTATTTTTTGCCAATGACCTCTTCCTTATGGGACGAGCTGATGCAAAAACTTGCAGGACAATGCAAAAAGTCCTTGCTGATTTTTGTGAGAGATCTGGCCAATCCATTAACCTTTCTAAGTCCATTGTTTGCTTCTCAAGAAACATTGTACCTAATAAGAAAGAGCTTCTCAGTAACATGCTTGGAATGCCTATCATTAATGATTTAGGGAAATACTTGGGTTTCCCAATGACCAACATTCGCAAAAGTGCTAGCTTCAACTTTTTAATTGACAAGGTTAAACAAAAGTTATCTGGCTGGAAGGCAAATTTATTAGCATTTACAGGCAGAGTAGTTTTGGTCAAGTCTGTGATCAATGCTATCCCTTCTTACTACATGCAAGGAATGAGCCTCCCCACTAGCACTTGCAAAGAAATTAATCGCATTAGTAGAAACTTCATCTGGGGGTCTACGGATGATAACAAAAAGATGCACATAGTTAATTGGGACACCATTACCAAAGACAAGAAGGATGTAGGTTTAGGTATAAAAGATATGTGTAACCTTAATGAAGCTAATATTACTAAGTTAGGGTGGCGCATTTTGAATGATCCAGAGGTTTTGTGGACCAAAATCCTCAAAGCAAAATACTTAAGAGAGGGGAATTTTAGAACCAACAACTGCTTGAATCTCTAGAATAGTTTGAAAAAGGATCACCGATCTTAAACAAGGGCCTTAAATGGATTATCAAGTCTGGAAATCAGGCATTCTTTTGGAGTGATAATTGGACAGGAATTGGCCTGTTAGTTAACTTGGTGCATGGACCATGGCTACAACAGGACTTATCCTTAACAGTTAGGGAAGTCATTAATGATCAAGGAGAGTAGGAGTTTGACAAACTTAATAACTTCCTCCCTCAAAATATTCGTAAAAAAATCATGGCTATCCCGTTCCAAATGGAAAACCAGGAAGCTGGTTCTATTAGCCGGAATAGTTCTATAGTTGGTTGTTTCTCAACTGGCTCGACTTATAATCTCTCAAAGCAAGATTCTAATAATTGAGTTCAGTTGGAAGAATGTCTGGAAAGTGCTTACTCTTCCTCGAATCCAACATTTTCTGTGGCTTTGCATGCATAATAAAATTGCCACACATCAGGTCCTCTTTAATAGAGGATTACAAATTTCAAAGTTGTGTCCCATGTGTTTAGTGGAGTGTGAAACACTAGAACACTACCTCAGGGATTGTGTGACTACAAGAGATTTCTAGAATGCCATTTGCATCCTTCAAGATGCTCTTAATTCTTTTAGTTTGGATTTGAAAAATTGGATCGTTGATAAAAGTGACTCAAAAACTGCCTCAAATTTCAACAACATCCCCTGGAATATTATTTTTTCCTTTGCTGTGTGGTTCAGTTGGAAAAGAAGAAACTAAAAGGTGTTCGAAGCTAAGGAAAGTTCTACTGGAAGTTAGATTGACAAGCTTCACAAAGCTGTTGTGGAGTTTTGGGCCATCATGGCAAAGGAAATAGTTAGAAAAACTTTGAATCAAATCCAAGTTGGATGGATACCACCCTGTCATGATTTTTATCAAACTCAACTTAGATGGATCGACTAAAGGCAACCTAAGGGAAGCTAGTGATGGTGGAATTTTCAGAAATCATTTGGGAAGGTGGCTATGCTGCTACTCACGTAATCTTGGAATTGCCTCTAGTCTTTGTGCCGAACTCTAGGGGCCTATGGATGAATTAAGAATTGCAGTTAACTCTGGCTTCCACAATCTCTCAGATGAAGTTGATTCCCAACTGGTGGAAAGTCATATTTCCAAAGGAGTTAGTCATTCTCACACTTACTATGCTTTGGTTGATGATTGCAAGTCCTGCTTTGAAAGTTGAGGAACATTAGGATCTCTTACATATATTGTGAAGCAAACACATGTGTTGACACTATCGTAAGGATGAGGTCGAGTTTAACTAAGGTTTTCATGTTTTTTGTTTTGCCTCCAGATAATTTATTTTTGTTTTGTACAAAATATTAGGAATACATTTAATATTTCAATCATCTAATTTAGAGACGTAGCATCACCTATAGTTACGTTGGAAATCAAAGGGTAGCAATAGTCCAGCCGCCTGATTTAAGTGAACCTTAAAGCAGACTAATATCTAGTCTAGGAAAACAAAAGCCCTCAAAGTAGACTTGGCCATTCATGTTTCTAATTCGTTTTTGTGTCATATAAAATCGCGTTCGTATCGTGTAAAATACGAAAATTTCGTGTCAAAATTCATGTTAACACGAAAAACATAAAATCTTATTTTTAGCTTATTTTTTGCTTTTACAATATTAATATATAATTTTTACTTAATTTTAATTCGTGTCATCTCGTATCTTATATTCATATTACTTTTGTGTTATGTATTCATATCGTGTCTAAAATTATCAGATCTATTTTCAAAAAATAACCCAAACGTGTCTACTTTTCTCGATCCGCAAAACTCTCGCTAAAATCCATAAACTTGTCCTTGTTCCTCTCTGCCGTTGAAGTTCCTTTTGACTTTATCCTGCTTCTCTCTTTCTGTTTCCTTCTAATTTACAATCCGTCTCGCTTTCTGTGAAACACCCTCAAACCCACTTTTCCCTTCTTCTTTTATATTCTATGCGTTTAAGATGGAGATCTCTTTTCTGTTTCTTTGTTATTGCCCAGTTGCCTATAGACAGAAGATGAAGCCTTGAAGATGTTGCAAAGGCTTGGTTTTTTTCTGGTAAGAATAAAAATAAACTCTGGGGTTTTGGGAGTGAATAAATGTTCGACTTATTTCTGCTGATCCACGTTCGCTCTCAATTTTGGTTGCGCCGAAGGCAAAAGCCAACAAAACCCTTTCTTTTTTGGTTTTGTACCTAATAATTTTCTGCATAGAGTTCCTAACTTTGTACAGTCCAAATACTAGAATACTGCAGCCCATCATAAAATTTCAGTTTCGTTGCCTTTTGATAATCTTCTTCCCTCTCATACTAATTTTTAGCTTTAATTTTATAGAAAACCAAGTAGCTGGAGTTATATTTGACATGAGCTGAGTTGGTATTTATAGAGTTTTCAATGGGGTTTGAGGTGGGTTGTGATTAATTTTGGAAAAGTTTATAAAAAAAAACGATTTTAGTTGGTTGAACTTAACAGTTTACCAAAGTGGCGAAAATGAGTTTAAGTCTAGCTGAGGATGATTCAGAGTCAGAGATTCATATACCAGCAGATGTAGACTGGCATATGCTTGATAAATCAAAATCCCTTTTTCTTGGTGCCGCTTTATTTTCAGGTGTACCAGCTGCTCTTTACCCTATAGTAGTCTTGAAAACTAGGCAACAAGTTTCATCCACACAAACTTCTTGCTTTAAAATGTATTTCTCAATTATGAGACATGAAGGATTGAGAGGATTCTATAGGGGTTTTGGTACCGCATTATCATTAGCTGCTTTTGGGCATTGGTATCTCGGGTGAACGAGCTAATGTTGTCTCGTAGCCGAGCATTTGCACCGGACTGACCAAAGTTGAGGACAAAGAAGGCTTTTTCATTGCTCTGTTTATTAGGAAAGACAGAAGCAAGATGCAATCATCGCTGAAGCCTGATAAACCACTCCTGATTCTTCTCATCCTCTTCCTTTAGAGGGTACAAAAAAACAGAACGTCTTAGCAAGAAAAAGGAAGGATTTTAATGCCAACTCTGTTTGGTGGAATATTTAAATGCTGCTATATTGTAAACCATGTTTGAGGTAAGGCCTTGATAAAACAATTGTTTTTCCAATTAATATCTTTGCCAGGAAAAACGTGCTTAATTCTGTATTTGTTTAGTCGATTTTTTACAAATCTGTTTGACGAATTTGCTGCTATTCTTTCTCCTTCCATGCTGAATTGCATAAACCGTCTGATTCCGTTGTTATAATTAACCAAAGGTTTATGCAATTAAAATATGAGAACACAGAGGAAAATACTTAGCAATTCAACATTTTTCTGGCATTATAATGTAACAGATAAAAAAAAACCTTTTGAGACTGGAAATCAAATTGACCACCTGATCTCCCAAAAACAACTTCATGAGGCTAGAGGATAAAATATAGTAAATTTGCAGCCACCGTTTTTTTTTTTTTTTCCAAATAGCATCAAGCCATCGACTCGGTTCACATGAAGATTTGCATTCATCATTGTCAAACTAAAACATTCAGCACAAAAGGAAACTAATAACTCAAGTACACTCGAATTCCATCATAGCGAAGCAACTACTAAATAGAAATGGATCTACCCAAAAGCCCTTAATTAAAACCCCATTTGCCATAGCCATAGTTCATATAAAACCTTGCCACACTAACTCTCTCAAGCAATCTTGACCTCAATGGTCTTAGGCTTCTTAGGCTCAGGCGGTGGCAATTTTTCAACAGTGACAGTCAAAACCCCATCTTGACACACCGCAGAAATAGCATCAGTATTAGCATTCTCGGGCAGCACAAACTTTCTCATTAACTTGCCGACCCGCCTCTCCATTCTCACGTACTTGGCTCCTTCTTTCTCTTCCTCCCGCTTCCTCTCCCCACTGATCAACAGCACATTGTCGTCCTCCACTTGCACCTTGATGTCCCCGGATTTCAGCCCCGGCATGTCGACGATGAACACGTAAGAGTTGGGGTACTCTTTAATGTCTGCTGGGGTAGCTGCCATAGCTTTGGCATCACGCACGTAGGACCTCGATGGTGCGTTGGAGGACTTCTCCGCGTCGTCGGGAAGGTCCATCATGTGCTGAAGGGTTTGCAAGAGTGGAGAATCGAAACCCATGATTCTGAAATCCATTTTTCTCTTTTTGCAGCAGCAACTTTAGCTGAGAGATAGAATTTGTTTTGATTTTTGAATGCCAATTTACTCTGCGTCTTGGACGGAAGGGCGTGGATGGTTGTTCGCATTTATAAGGTTGGGAAGGAAGTGTCGAGAGGAAAATTTCAGGAGAATTCCAGAAGGTTGTTTTACATTCTTTGTCGAAGGGTTTCCGGAATGTTTTGGAAGGTCTAGAATTCTCTTACATTCTTTTGACTTTTCTTAAAGCGAGAGCTAGTCATTGGCTGATAAGATGGGTTTTTTTTTTTTGGTTACATGATAAGATGGGTTATATTTCTCTTGTTAAGGCTCCTTTTTTACCGCAGGTTGGGAATTATACGATTATTAGGTGGATATCCTAAGTGACTGGTTTTAAAGTAGATGTGCTTATTAGGTCGGATTGGTTCGATCCGATTTGTAATCGGATCGGATCAATCCGGCTCAATATTCGAATTGGTATAGATCGATTCAGAACCGATCCGGTTCGGTATGGTACAAGGTTGGGCCGATTTTAAAATTTTAGGACGGACTCGATCCGGTTAAAAAAAATTAAAAGAAAATACTTTTTCTTTTTAATTTTTTTTATTTTTTAATTATAATTAAAAAAAAAATTTTTAACCCTAAACAAAATGAATTAATATTTTAAAAACATATTAAATAAATGAATAAATAAATAAATAAATAAATATTAAGTAAATGATATTTCAAATATAATAAATTATTTTAAATGCAAAATGAATATAATAAATGAATATAAATAAAGATTTGCAAAATGAATATAATAATAATATTCATAATATCATTATTTGTATTTTGAATTAAATATCATTTTATCATAATATTATATTCATAATATAACTTTAATTTATTATAACAATAATTTTATTAGATAATTTTATAATAGTTTATTTTTATATTATTGTTGCATTAATTAAATAAATTATAATATAACTTTATAATAAATTATTGTTAAATTAAACTATTAACATTATTTAATATAAAAATAAATTTATTAGATTAAATTATTAAAATATATTAATATATTAAAATGAATTAATATAAATTTTTAAAAATAAAAATTATAAAAAGCAAAAAAAAATGGACCGAACCGATTTAAACCGGTTCGGTCCGGTTTTGAGGCGAACCGGTCCAACGAACTGGGTTAGTTCGCCTCTTATAATAGATAGAACCGGTCCGAACCGGACCAGTTTACTACCGGTTCGGACCGGTTCTCTTTTGGTTATGGCCGGAACCGGTGAAAACTGACCCATAACCAGCTCTACATATTAGGGCTAGTTTGTTTGGTAAAAACAGATTGAAAAAAAAAAAGAATTTTGAAAAGTATTTTTACTTTTTGGAAAAATAATTTTTTTATTGTTTGAATTGTTTAAAAAAAAATTTTTATTGTTCGATTTATTTCTTTTGGAAAATTTAGTTTAATTTTCAAATAATATTGACATACTATTAAAATACAATAATGATTTATTATTAAAATAATTATATTTTAATAACAATACTAATATTTATAAATATTAAAGTAATATTAAACACTTAAATTGTATATTATTATTTATTTCAATATTTTTAAAATATTTAAAATAGTATTACAATTATTAAAATATTATATTCCATTAAAATAAAAATATTAAAAATATTGTTATTTATTAAAAAGATATTAAAAATATTTATACTATAAAAATAGCTATTTTATATTTAAAATATTTATTATTAAATCATAATAAAAAGTATTACTTAGTTTTTATTACTTAATTTTTATTAGTATAAATACATTTTTCAAAAAATATAAAATAATATATATTCAATTAAAAATATGTTATTTACTATATTAAAATTTATTATTCATGGATTAAGATAATACTAATCTATAAACTGATTTATTATTAAAAACTGGATAACTTTTAATATATTATTCTAATAAGTTTTTAAAAAAAATTAATTTTTTTTCCTAAACCATAAATAAAGTGGGATTGCCTATCGCTTCTTTAGTTAAAAAAAAATTTATACACTTACTATAACACAGTAAAATGAAAACTGGATTTAGAACTTTTTGAATTAACACTCCTTTTTGTTAAATTGAAATGCATTTCAAACAATGTGACTGCCTTATGGGATGAATAGGGATGTAAGCGAATCGAATATAAACAAATGTTATTATGATTGTATTCGTTCATTTATTGTTTAATATTGCTCATATTTGGTTTATGTTCATTAAGACCAAAAAAGATTTGGAAGGAAGTAGTTTGGAAAGTCATGGAGATTTTAGAATTAGATGAGCAAATGGCCTTGAATAGGAATCTATGGAGGCAGAGAATACATATGGACGATCTAATGTGATTTTAGATATTGGTTCATATAGCCTACCCCAATCTATTGGGATAAAGGCTCTGATGATGATGATGATGATGAAGTTCGTTCATGAATATTAGCAAACATGTTCTTGATCACGTGTTTGAGAATATTAAACGAACATGTTCATAAACACATATTCGTGAACACTAAATAAAAAAATATACAAATAAATAGTATTCATCCTTTTATATATATATATATATATATATAATGCCAAATTAAAAAAAATTACGTAAACATGTAAGTTTAATAATTACATAATAAAATGACCTATGAGTAAACATATAATTTAAAAATTTATTATTATTTTAGAGTAAGCAAATACTAAATGATTTATTAAATGAACGAGTTTCAAATAAACCTTAAGAGTCCATTTAGACGGAGAATTTATAAATTTTAAAACATTTCAAAATTCATCAATTTGAAATACTAGCATTTATAATTGTCTTGTTTGGATAAATATTATTTTAAAAAATTTTGATTACTAGAATTTGATGAAATAAAAAATAATTATAAAAATAATGACACTATACATTAGAAAAAGAAAAAATATAAAAAATGCAATATGAATCCAACTATTTCTACATATTACATGATAATCTTCTTTTAGCTTAGCTTCCACCATCGAAACCTTGTAGTTCTTTCCTATTGGTTCTTTCAATGTCGTTTATAAATTTTCATGTCTAAGACTAGCAGCCTATTTTTTGTCAGTAAGTAGTTAGAGAAAATAGGTGGAATATTAAAAAACTCCTACTCTTTTACCTTTGGATTGTCAACAAAATACCAATAAATTGATCACTTTTAATTGAACATGTGTTTCATTAATCGTATACCGACAGATTACCAACAAAATGACTCAATCGATAAATTTTGCCCTAATTTCAAGCAAAACCCCTTTCCCTTCCCTTCTGTCGTAACGATTTCGTCTGGATACTCAATCGCTAGACGATTTTGAAAAACATAAAGAGGAGTCACCATCAATCTTTTTTGATTAGGTGTAATTTGCCACTCAAAAATATTTACCTTTTCAAGAAAATCTTAAAAGTAATTAAGTTTTATTAAAAAGATAGTTTTTGGTCTGCAAAAACAAAGCTTGGATTCAGGAGTTCGATTACATGTAGAGAAGGATTAGCATCTCCATAACGACCGTTAAAAACAGTATCACTTAATCATGTATTATCCTTTGATCTTAATAAAATGGTCTTAATTAAACATTTGAAAAAGAACTCCATTTATTTTGAAATTATTTTTTATTTGTTTTATTTTTTATTTGAAATAAATGAGAATCTTTTATATTGAAAATTACTCCAAAGTACCCTAACATTACTGTGAGAACCACACATTCTAATACTGTAGCACACTTGAGACTTTCATCACTGTTCAATTCTTGTGTATTTCGTAGGTACAAGAGGAAACAACATAGTGGGCCTCATAGGCCTTCTAGTGTCCGGATGGTGGTGAAACTTTATGGACTTGAAATATAGAGTCAAATATCGTAATGGTAAGAATTTACAACTCAAACACATCTATTTAGGTCATTTTTGAAGTATGTGAAACAAATTTAAAAATGTCAATTAAGGACATAGGTCGATAGAATTTTCGTAAATAACAGTCAAACGAAATTGACTTCTGACCAAGTGTCAAATGTAAGATAATCTTCATGTGAGGAAGTCCCATACCATGTCAATAGCTAGACTGAATCACCTGAAGAAACAGAAAATTACATGATTTTACGGTTAGGGGTATTTTCATAATTTCACGCAAATGACCAGTAAAACTTCAACAAAAGCTCATCCGACATAAGAACATGTTGAGTAGATGTATTTGGTGAATAAAAGAAATATTTTGGAGATTAGACTGATAGTTTTCAACAAAGTCAAACTACAAAGGCAAAATGGTCGAAAGTTTTCATAATCAAGGGCCAACAAGATATTTATTTCTTTAGAATTTTCTGCCATCTTCTTCTCCATTTTCGACCAGCACTCTTTCTTTCTTACCAGCCACCATTTTTGAAGCTTTGAAGAGAGAGAAAGCTTGAGAAACCTTAACTAAATTACACCAAAATCAAAAAATTTCTTCACTAACCTTGTTTATTTTTCAGTGCTCTATTTATTGGTACCAAAATCAAGGCCCAAAATCTAGGTTAGGCATCCCCTTAATTTCGGCTAAGGTAAGATTCAAAGGAAATTATGGTTTTTTCATGGTTTTATGAATAATTGTCATGTGTTCTCATTATTTAAGCATGAATTCAAGTTAGAATTGAAACAAAATCATGAAAATTAGCACCCTAGGGTTTCGGCCAAGCTCCCCTCTTCATGAATATGATGTTTCTTCATATGAAAGTGGTGTAGAAATTAAGTAGAATTATAGTAGAAAATAGATTTAAGCTTGAATTGTTGAAATGGCTAGTGTAGGAGAGAGAATGGAATCGGTTTGGATGAAGGGGACACTAAAATGGTGTTCAACTCGGTGTATTTTGGGTTCTAGAATACTATATAAATTAATACAAACCTATAGGTGCAGTCAAAATTAAAAACGGAGGTAATTTGAAGTTAAATGCAGTATTAGCATCGGTGTGAAGTAAACTAGTTTGGCAGTTATAGTAGGCAATGTACTAGAATATAATAAGTAGAATATTATTTATAACTGTTAGAAATTGAAATGATTGTGTTTATGTGTTAAATCGCAGCTTTTAAGTCGGACGAGGCTACTGACACTAATAGGTAGCATAGTAAGAAATTAAGTGATAAGAGATATATATGATGGACATAGGGGTACTATGATGCATATTTATTATAAGAATGATCTTTTGAAATTGTTTTGGAATGAATTAAGTTGGAAATTGTGGATTGCTGTTGTGGATTTTAAACTGTGTTTTGTGCAAGAGGGTTAGAGTATACCCAGCCGTTATACTGCCGAAATTTTTAAGAAACTCGTAGAATTATGATTTGGTATTCTTGAAACCTAGAAATGGAAATTAAATAAGTTTTAACTATGTTTTATTATAAACACCTCATAAGCATACTGAATTTGGTAATTCAATATTTAAAAAATCATGTTATCAAATTTTGCGTACGTGAGGGCACTTGCATGTTTTTCTAACTTATTTACAGATAAATAGAATATTTTTAGAACTAAATATTGAACTGTGAATGTTTTATGAATTTTTATTTTTGAATTGCTTATACTTCCAAAATATGCATTTATGGACTAACTGAAGATTTAGCTTTTCGAATTTATCTCCGTGAACAACTATGAAATGTTTTATATTGTTTTTAGAGATTGTTGACCCCATAGCTGCCTGCAGGCACATGCTCTTATTATTGTATGACCGTATGACATATTACTGTACTGATAGACCTGCCAAGTCTTCAGCTTCCGCAGTGGCACCTGGCAAGTGTACATTGTGGATTCCTTGACTATGGCCATATGTCATTATTACTGTTATTGCATGAGTCTATTGGGTGATGCCTTGTCTCTTTAGTAATACTGAATTTTCATGCTTTTATAAATTCTGATCTACAGCTTGGTTATTGATTATGATTTTCGATTTGTATGAGATGCAGAATGTTTGGTAATGTTTACAAAGCATTATAAGACTGTTTTATATAAATTGTTTATTGAAAGATGTTTTGGATTATTACTGATTTTGTACTCGAAATCAAATTCCCTATAGTAGGAACTAGGGACCAAAACACGACAAGTACTTCAAAGTATCCTATCATACTCTATCTGATCACCTAATTGACTATAGTATCCCTTCCATAACTCGTGCCCTTTCTGTACTATCTATTTCTTTACTGTAAATTCAGAATATTTTATAAAATTTTCGTATAGTTATACGTAGTATCAGTTTTGTTATATATATTTCTTACTGGGCTTTCCCAAAGCTCACCCCCTCCTTCTCCATACAGATTATCTGTAGTAGCCATCTTTTGCTCGAGAGGACGTTTATATTTAGTATTCCTTAGGCGGTTTCTGGATTTACATTGAGGTATACTGATTTCTTTTTATGTATTAAGACTTTGTATATAAAGTACTGTCTTGCATAAAGATACTTTTGGGATGTAAATAAATGTTGAGTATTGGATGTAGTATTAGTTATACAATGTAATTATATTCTACTGCGTATTATAAACAAATGAATCTAAATATAAGTTGGACATTGCAGATAGCCCAACCTTAATTTCAAAAACTTGTGATAAATAAGTACTATATATAGCATATTTTGGAACATGACAATTACTGGTAGCATTCCAAATAATTTCCTCACCAAGAGATTTCTTAAGAATCGCTACTTACGATTTCTATAAAATCTCATCATCAGGAGATTCACACTTATTTTGCAATTTCATGAATGCATATGGTGCAGACAAGGAATAAATGATGCATACGAAAAATCTATTACTTATTTTATTTTCATTTTTACTTTTATTTTTATTTTGAAATTTATTTATTCTATAAAATCTTATTTTTATTGAAAAATTATACTAAATATTCCAATATGTTAGTAACATTTAGCAAATTTTTCTTACCTAGAGATTTGTTAGGAATCACTACTTGTGAATTCTGTAACATCTCATCATCAAAAAATCTTTTAAATTTTTATTTATTCATTTAAAATTTATATTTATTTAATTTTATTTGTTTTATTATTTAATATAATTTCTTTAGAATTAATTTATTCTATGCAATACAAAATCTTAATATCAAAATAAAATTACTTAAATATTTCAATACGCTAGTAACATTTAAATACTTTATTTTGATCCTAAGGATTATCAGACAATCACTACTTGTGATTTCTAAGAAATCCCATCATCGGAATTCAAATTTATATTTTTAAATATTCTATTACAAGTCATTATTTTATAAATTCTATACAAAAACCATCTAAATATATTAGAGATGATAGACAATAAGATTTATATATATAAAAATTAAATAAGCCATGTGCATAACAAATAGGCAATCAAGGTAAAAAAAATGGAATAAAATTGTTAGCTTTAAATTGCTATATATATTTTGAAATGACAAAAACTTAAGTAAGATTTAATGTTATAATTCATATTGTAAATTTGCCTTATCACACGTGATTTTCTCAATCCATTTTTAAGTGATCATATTAAACATTAAGACCATGATTTAATTACATATTCTTATTGGTCTTAATACTTCATAAAATGTTTTGAATATTTTAGAAAATTACTTGATGAATTTTTGGACCATATTTTCATTAGAGAAAGTCAAGAAAAACTCCCACAAAAATGTCAAAATGTTTTGGGTTGGATTAGGATCAAAGGCCACATCATTTCTAACTCAAATGTGCAGGAAAATGGCTCTCTGGAAGCATGGGATCGATCCCCTAAGGGAAGGGATCGATCCCTTTATGGCAGAATGCCCCGGAGGCCTAGAATGAAGCATGGGATCGATCCCTTTTGCAAAAGGATTGATCCCTTTACACCAGAAAGTCCCCAACGGCTAGTTTCTGTGAGACACAACGACTAGTTTCTGTTTTGGCTCCAACCAACGTCCACAAACCATCCAAGGGACTATAAATAGAGGCTTAGAAGCTAAAGGAAGGAAGAGGAACAATCAAGCAACATCTCTCATCATCTTATTCATCTTCCTCAAGCCCCAACAACAAATCAAGAGCTACAAGTCTTCATCTTCCATCATTCACTTATCTCTTGTATTGTTTAGCACAAATCTTGTATAGGCTTTTACTTATGCCTAATTTCTGTAATCATTTGCCTACTTAGAGGCCTTCTTTGATTGCACCACTTGTAAACCAACTCATTCCTTGTAAAAGGGGAGGTTTCTCTTTAGCCTAAGAAAAAGAGGGAGGATTCTCTTTAGCCTTAGAAAAAGAGAGAGGTTTCTCTTTAGCCTAGAAAAAGAGGGAGAAGAGGTTTCTCTTGAGCCTAGAAAAAGAGAGAGGTTTCTCTTAAGCCTGCAAAAAGAGGGAGTGTAACACAAATTCAAGTATAGTGAATTTGGGGAAAATCCTTGGGAGCGTCTCAAGGTAGAGGACGTAGGCAAGTTGCCGAACCTCTATAAATCGCTTGTGTAAATCTCTCTTTCCCTACTCTCTTTACTTGCAATTATATTGTGCTTATTGAATTGAATTTATATTGTATAATTGCCTAGCTTAGAGAACTTAGAAAACACTCAAATAGGCTAGAGAATTTAGAAGAATCGAAAAACGGGCATAAGGATAGCTAAGAACCGATTCACCCCCCTCTCGGTATAGCCTATAGAGCCAACAATTGGTATCAGAGCTTAGGCTCGAGATTGATTTAGACTAACCTCTATCGAGCAAAACGATCTTAAATGGCTCATTTGAATGTAGGCACATCCTTAGGAGAAAAGGGACAATCATTAGTTAGACCTCCACTCTTCAATGGTGAGAATTATTCATATTGAAAAACTAGAATGACGCTATTTATACAATCAAATGATTATGAAGTGTGGAGAATTATAGTAAATGGTCCTAGAATTCCCATGAAGAAAGTAGATGGAAAAGATGTCCCTAAAAGTGAGGATGAGTGGGACACAAATGACATGAGATTGGCACAAATGAATGCCAAGGCTATGCACACCCTCTTTTGTGCTTTAGGTCCAAATGAGTATAATAAAGTCTCCTTATGTGAGAATGCTAAACAAATACGGGATAAACTAGCCATCACACATGAAGGGACAAATCAAGTTAGAGAGACCAAAGTAGGAATGCTCACACATGATTATGAGCTATTTAGGATGAAAGAAAATGAGTCCATTAGCAAAATGTTCACTAGGTTTAATGATATAATTAATGGACTTAAGACTCTAGGTAAGGCTTATTCCAATGTTGAAATGGTAAAGAAAATTTTGAATAGCTTGCCTAAGTCATGGGAGGCAAAGGTAACCGTAATAGAAGAGTCTAAGGATCCAAATACCTTGTCTCTAGATGAGCTTATGGGCTTCCTACTTACATATGAAATGAAAATGAAAAGAAATGAAGTGCCTTCAAAGAAAGTAGGGGTAGCACTTAAGTCTTCCACTCATGAGGTCCTTGAAGATGATAATGATGAGAGTGGAAATGAGGAAGAGAAGGAAATGGCAATGTTTGCCAAAAGATTTAATAGGTTCATGAGAATGAAAGAAAAAGAAAATAATAGGAGACATCAAAGAGGGAAGTCAAGTAGAAGAGAAAAGGACCCCTTAGTGTGTTATGAGTGCAATGAACCGGGTCATACTAAGTTAGATTGCCCTTTACTTAGGAAAAAAAAGGATAGGAAACCTAGGAAGAAAGCATTTGTGGCTGCATGGAGCGATAGTGATAGCTCTGATAAGGAAAACATAGATAATGAGGTAGCCTACTCATGCTTTATGGCTATTAGTGATGATGAG
This sequence comes from Heritiera littoralis, assembly GCA_031772115.1. Classification (NCBI taxonomy): domain Eukaryota; kingdom Viridiplantae; phylum Streptophyta; class Magnoliopsida; order Malvales; family Malvaceae; genus Heritiera; species Heritiera littoralis. The sequence goes on along the minus strand of JAPDPK010000006.1, from coordinate 8,267,277 downwards.
GCTAGCTCTAGTTCTAGTGAAAATAATGATTTTACATTTGATGAGTTACAAAATGCTTTTAATGAATTAGCAAATGAATTTCAATGCATGAATTCTAAAAATAAGAAAATCATTCTAATTTGAAAATAGAAAAGGAAACCTTGACCAATGTTAAGCTAGAATTAGAGAAGAAACTAGAAGAGGCCAACTTAGAAATAAATGAGTTAAATAAAAGGAATACAAATTTGCATAACTCATTTACTAGGTTTTATATGGGTCAACAAAAGCTAGATCACATGCTTGAGACCCAAAGAGCTTTCTTTGACAAAGATGGGTTAGGATATAATGCAATACAAAAAGAAACTCATCTAAAGAATTTCCTAGTGAGCAAAAATACTATGCATGATTTATCTCTTACATGCTCACTATGCAATAGAATAGGACACTCTTCACAAGCATGTACTTATAGAAAAACTACATTTAGAGGAAGAGTTGTTAGAAAAATGTGGGTGCCAAAGCATGCAATAAATAATGATGATTTGTGCTTGAAATGGATCCCAAAAGGATCAAAAATTATTTGCACTAACTCTCATGGACCCAAGAAAATTTGGGTACCAAAGCATATTTGAAATTGTTTGATGTAGGAGTGTTAGAGCATGAAAATACAAAGAAACAATGGAGTTCTAATGCTCTACACACCCCCCATAGAGATTGCTTATGCCAATGAGAAAGAGGAAGAGCTTAAGAATCCATACTTGACAAGGTCACAACAATTCTTCAAAGAATGGCACAAGGTGGATTCAACTATTCAATGCAAAGCATTCTCTAGCAAAGGAGTTTTGTAAGCTTAAATCCTATCTCTTCAAAACTCATTTTTGCTAAAATTATTTATATGTTTTATTGAGGCACTTGGTTGATGATTCTTGATGCATTGTGAGTGAATGATTGAACAAAAAGGCATGAAAAAGATTTTTGATTGTTTGATTATAGTACTTGATGCATTGAATGAAAAGCATGATTTGTGATTTTGAAATGATTATTGGATTTCTGCATTTTGAGCAAGTTTCCTATGTGTTGATAATGTATTTACTTGTCTCAAAATACCAAATATGTCATATATGCAAAATGCCATGTCATGAGCAATAATGAAGAACTTGTATGTTGGAAATCATGACATGTTGTTCACAAGATGTATGATTTGATGATATATGTGCTTAAAACCTATATGAACAAGTTTGTTTTGACATATTTGTGGTTTCCAATGCTTTAGTTTTGTCAAAATATGCTTAACTCTCAAAATGACATCCTTTGAGGCCAAAAATGTATTTTATTGTGTAAATTCTTCCAAAATTGCAAAATCTTTTGTAAAATGGTTTTTCATTCATGTTTTTCGTTCATACAAGTCCAAAATCATGTTTTACAAATGCTTAAACCCTTACTTGGACTTAAAATACTCAAAAACGAAGTTTTGGTACCTCAAAAGTTGGATTTTCTGTCAAAAACTGCAGAAACAAGATGAGGGATCGATCCCTCAACAAGCAAGATCGATCCCCCTTGAGTAGAATGTAGGAAATCTGCATTCTGGAGTTAAGGGATCGATCCCCTTCCTCTAGGGATCGATCCCCCCGGGCCAAAATGGGTTTTCTGCATGTTTTCAACCGAAATTGAGAAGAACTTTTCATTGTTTTGATTCTTTCTCTCTTCTCAACTTAAAATTCATTGTTTTAACTTCTTTTTGATGATCTTTAAACTATGAAAATTTATTTTTCATTGATATCATGCCTCAACTCCATCAATTTGTATCATTTCCAACAAATGGTATTACTTTTAACAATCAATATCATTTTTATTGAACTCACAAGTGCAAAATCATGCTTCTTATTGAAAACATTCATGAATTGCATAAATTTTGAAATAATCTTGAAATATACTTTCAATGAATGCTTAAACATAATTTTAAGATTTATTTCAATGATTTGTGTATATATGTGAGAATTTGGTGAACTTGTGCATAATGACTATTGATCATATCTTTTGTTCATCTTAGTCAAGCATGCTTATAGGATTATGTCTCTTAGCTTGACTTATCTACTCCACAATAGATTTCATGATAATTATACATCTAGTGGATTGATTTCAAATGTAAATTCAACAATTGGTAATGGTCATTAATTTGTTATGGTAATTGGATCCTAAATGTTCAAATGCATGAAAGTTTATCATCCATGTACTTAAATTTTTCTTATGGCCAAACAATTAAAGAAATTGGGCTTTAATGACAACACCAACATTCAAAGATAAATGCAAACTTGAACAAATGTACCTTGATTAAGATCCATGCATTTATTTTTTGAATCTTTTCTTGCTCATAATTGGTTAAGGACTTGAATTGGAAAATGAGCATAGGATTTTTGTGCTTAAAACTATGGAAGAAAATGTGTACCTTTATTTTTTGAATCTTCGATATGGTATGAATATGGATTAATACTTTATGATAGTGTGCTAATTATTAATTGATCCATATGCATATTTGATGATATGTGTTGTGTTCTTGCATATTTAGAATGATTTTTTTTTCTCTTGACATGATCACATTACACATAAATATTGGATTCATGCAAAATATCAAAGTCAAGCATTAGTAACAATTGGTATTTAGATTGAAATAACAATTAGTATCATTGGCAATCATATTTTCAACAATTGGTAAGCCAAAACTAAATTGCCAATTGCTATGAGCTTTAAATTGACAATTCTTCTTGTGCTCTTTAGTTTGAAATGACAAATAGAGAAGAATTCTCTTAGGATATTTTTGTATGAAACTCTTGTGTGCTAGAATTTTAAGTTAATTGCTATATGTTTTGATTCTATGCACACTCTTGCTTGAAAATGATTTATGAGCTCATGTATATGATATGTCATTTAATTTCAGCTCATAATCATGATGTATTGTCATGCACCTTAGTTGGACCTTAAAGATCAATTAATATACTTAGGTGCTTGCTTTATTTCTTACCAATTGAGAACTTATTGCGAAATTATTTATAAACAATTGGTATAGGATCATAAGTCATATTCTTTGAAAGAATATTTCATACTCTTGGTGAATATTGACTTATTTATTTGTGCTATAAGTCCCATGTACTAACACGTTTCTTGTTGGATGGAGCATATTTATTTATTCTCACATAGCCATGATTTTAGGGGGAGCATATGTTTTTATTATTTTTTTTCCTTCTTTTTGCTATTACAAAAAGGGAGAGAGATAGATATTAAAAGGGAGAGATAATAGGGGAGAAATAGGAGAAATAGTTTGAAAATTTCTTTTCAAAACCCATGCTTATATTAAGGGGGAGCTTTATAAAATCCTGCTTTATTTGAGGGGGACTGTTTTATGAAAGAATTTTCAAAGCAAATTTACATTAAGTTTTGTCATATCAAAAAGGGGGAGATTGTTAGCTTTAAATTGCCATATATATTTTGAAATAACAAAAACTTAAGTAAGATTTAATGTTATAATTCATATTGTAAATTTGTCTTATCACACATGATTTTCTCAATCCATTTTTAAGTGATCATATCAAACATTAAGACCATGATTTAATTACATATTCTTATTGGTCTTAATACTTCATAAAATGTTTTGAATATTTTAGAAAATTACTTGATGAATTTTTGGACCATGTTTTCATTAGAGAAAGTCAAGAAAAACTCCCACAAAAATGTCAAAATGTTTTGGGTTGGATTAGGATCAAAGGCCACATCATTTCTAACTCAAATGTGCAGGAAAATGACTCTCTGGAAGCATGGGATCGATCCCCTAAGGGAAGGGATCAATCCCTTTATGGCAGAATGCCCCGGAGGCCTAGAATGAAGCATGGGATCGATCCCTTTTGCAAAAGGATCGATCCCTTTACACCAGAAAGTCCCCAACGGCTAGTTTTTGTAAGACACAACGGCTAGTTTCTGTTTTGGCTCCAACCAACGTCCACAAACCATCAAAGGGACTATAAATAGAGGCTTAGAAGCTAAAGGAAGGAAGAGGAATAACCAAGCAACATCTCTCATCATCTTATTCATCTTTCTCAAGCCTCAACAACAAATTAAGAGCTACAAGTCTTCATCTTCCATCATTCACTTATCTCTTGTATTGTTTAGCACAAATCTTGTATAGGCTTTTACTTATGCCTAATTTTTGTAATCATTTGCCTACTTAGAGGCCTTCTTTGATTGCACCACTTGTAAACCAACTCATTCCTTGTAAAAGGGGAGGTTTCTCTTTAGCCTAAGAAAAAGAGGGAGGTTTCTCTTTAGCCTTAGAAAAATAGGGAGGTTTCTCTTTAGCCTAGAAAAAGAGGGAGAAGAGGTTTCTCTTTAGCCTAGAAAAAGAGAGAGGTTTCTCTTGAGCCTGCAAAAAGAGGGAGTGTAACACAAATTCAAGTATAGTGAATTTGGGGAAAATCCTTGGGAGCGTCTCAAGGTAGAGGACGTAGGCAAGTTGCCGAACCTCTATAAATCGCTTGTGTAAATCTCTCTTTCCCTACTCTCTTTACTTGCAATTATATTGTGCTTATTGAATTAAATTTATATTGTATAATTGCCTAGCTTAGAGAACTTAGAAAACACTCAAATAGGCTAGAGAATTTAGAAGAATCGAAAAACGGGCATAAGGATAGCTAAGAACCGATTCACCCCCATCTCGGTATAGCCTATAGAGCCAACAAAAATATCCAATAAAATAAAGGAAAATAAAATACCTAAAGAAAATGCTTCTGTTGGCTTGGTTTAAACAGTGTTGCACCTGTCTATTTGGCTTCTTTTTCAACTATTTTTTTTATTCCTTTCTAAACTAAACTTGCCAGACCAAACCGTAGCCTCCTCTTTTAGGTCCCTTCATTTCCTCTTGTTCAACACGTAAACAAAGTTGGCTACAAACTAACTCTTCACGCAGCAAACGGCGAGGATAGTTCCAAAGCAAAAGCACTGAGCATGGTCCATAATGGCAAAGATCGACGTTGAACAGCTCAGCAATTGGACAAGGCACAAATGGGCTGGCAACCAGTGTTTCAAATAGCGGCCGCTATTGCAGGTATAACGTGTGTGAGGATGGCTCACACCCATAGCGGCTGATAACGGGCGTTTTATAACGCCATAACGTAGGTTAGCGATGATAGCGGTCCGTTATCGCCACTATCACCGTTACCTTTCAGACAAAAGACAAAAAAGAAAAAGAAAAAGAATTTTAGAAGCAGAGTAGCCGGCCCGACAGCAATAATCAGATTCCCCAACCCCAAGTACAATGCCCAAGCTTTCAAACATCAATCATCAACCTAAAAAATATTCAGCTTTGAATCAAAAAAACAATTCACAACACAAGTTCATCAGTCATCAATGATCACAGGCTCACAGCACAGTCACAGATCCACAATTTCACAAAACTCACAGACACAGACCATAGTCTCATTCTCACAACACACACGAACTGTCACACAAAACAACTCAATTCACAACTCGCAAGTCACAAACAACAGTTTACAACACAACTCACAAGCAAACATAGAGAGAGAGACAACAAGTCAACAACAAAGAAAAATCCTTAAGCAAACAGAGATCATCACAGACAACAACATAGCAAGATCTTTGAAAGGTAAGCAACTAAGCATTTTGTTTTTAAACTTAGATCAGATCAGAGAATGAGAAGGCTGAAGGTGTGGGAGTTGGGACAGTGGGTGATGGCGTGGGACGGTGGGTGATGGCAAGGGCGGTGTGGGTGTTTGAGTCTTTGAGAGACTGAGATCAGATCAGATTAGAAGAGTCAGATCTGGCGCCGAAAGGAAAGGAGGCACCGCCGCTGAATGGCGACAGACATGGTGGCTGGCGGCATGATCCGTGACAGAAGGGGAGGGAGGGACCGAGGGAGTCACAGTGAAAGTCGAAACGAAGCCGACGGAGACAGACGCGAGGCTGAGGCCGGCGTCCTGAGGCTGGCAGCTGGCTGAGCCGCTAACTTGAGGCCGTGCGTGAGGGGAGGTGAAAGGAAAAAAAGAGGCCAAGCCGCTAAGGTGAGGGGCTGAGGGCGTGATCAGGAGGCTGAGGGAGGCTGCCGGCGACTCGTTACTGAGCCACTGAGAGGACTGAGGACCGAGGGTTGGGTTGGGTTGGGACGGAAGGAACTTGGATGGGTGTAGAGTCGAGGACTGTGTCCGTGTCGGTTGGGTAGTGAAGTGAAGAGTGAAGAAGACTGAAGGGGTTAGAGCCGATTTAGATTTTTTTTTGGTTACAGGTTTAGATTTTTTTGAGATATCAATATCATGTTAATTTTAATTAGTCTTTACTTTTATTTAGCATATTATTTTTTATCTTTATTTTGAGCATGTTTTTTAGGTAGAATTTATTTTGAGCATTTTTTTAGCTAGAATTTATTTTGAGCATTTGCTACTGTCGTTGCCATCATCAATCATCATTAGCAGCAAACCAAAAAAAAATTTGTTTTAATATGGATTAATAGTGATGGGCTTTAAATTAAAAGTTTAAGAATGGATGAATCATGATAAAAAAAATTATGAAATGAGTAATTTGAATTTAAAAAAAAAATAGATAAGGTTGAATTTAAATTATTAATTTAATTTTTAAAGTAAAATTTGTAGTGCAATTAAATATATTGTATTAAATATTATTATAACTTAAGAAAAGTTAATATTGATAATTTGATGTTCATATATAAATATGATTGTTTAAGTTAATTGATTGCGGCAAATTAATATTAATTTTTTGATATAGTCGAACATTATTGTAATTAAAGAAAAATATTGATAATGTAAATGTAATTAATTAAATTATTATTACTTCTTAAACGGTTGAAAATGTGGTTAATTAATGATTCAGATTCAATTTTTTTGTATAAAAAAATGTGATAATTCTATCTCATTTGTTTGTTTAACAGAAAATGTCAAGCATACCACGGAGTGAGGATTTTCCAAGTAAGGGACTAGAAGGTGCGCCAAGTGATGATATCGGTTGGCATTTCGGAATACCTGTACCAAATTCAAAAGGAAATGTGTCATGTAAACTTTGTGGGAAAATTGTAAGAGGAGGAATAACACGCTTCAAGGAGCATATTGCTCATAAGACTGGCAATGTTGTACCATGCCCCAATGTTACTGGTATGTTATAAATATTATGTTAATTTTTCAATAAAGATTATAAAATTACATTAACATGTACAACTATTTTTTTTTATTTTTCTTAACTGTATTATTAAAAGGTACTGTTAGAGAAAGTATGATGAAACTCCTCTAAGAAAGTAAAAAGAAAAAAATTGATAACAAAAAGAGAAAAGATGAATTCTTTTCTCAATTAAGAGGAGAGGAAGATTATGATTATGAAGGATTCATAGACGAAGATGCTGCTATGAGACAAGCCATGCGAGAAAGTGTTCAATCACAACGTGAGTGGCATATAAGGCAAGGATTTAGGCAAAGAACTAGTGGTTTTAATAATACTTATGAAGAGGGACGAAGCTCTCATGGCTCAGTTGCTGACTATTTTGATCCAAGAATAAGGAAATCTACTCCAAGTGACTCTGAAATTTCTTTAAGGGGAGCAGTACCTGAATTGTTTAGAAGCAAGAGTTTAAAGCAACCGAAGTTAAGTGATTCTTTTATGAAGACATTAAGAAAGAAGTTGGGTGAATCAGTATCTAAATTTTTGATACACGATCGACTTCCTTTTCATTTAGCAAACTCTCCATGGTTGCACAATTTGGTTTCTGTAGCAGCAGAAATTGGGCCAAATGTAAAGCTTCCAACACCTTATGAGGTTTCTGATGTATATTTGGAATCAGTGTATCAACAAGTCAAAGAATGGGTTGATGGATTAAAGGTTCACTGGAGTGAAGTAGGTGCTACCTTAATGTGTGATGGGTGGACCAATAGCTTGAATCAAATGCATATAATAAATTTTCTAGTTTATTGTAGTAAATGGACCATTTTTTGGAAATCTGTTGATTTCTCTAGTGTTCAGACTAGAGATACTAAATTTTACTACAAATTATTAGATCAAGCTGTGGAAGAAATCGGAGAGCAATATATTGTTCAAATAGTCACCGACAATGAGGCACTTGAGGCTGCTGGAAAAAAATTAATGTTGAAAAGAAAACATTTGTTTTGGACTGCATGTGCAGCTCATTGCTTGGATTTATGCCTTGAAGATATTGGGAAGAAGCAAAGCGTGGAAAAAGTATTGGATTAGGCGAAGAAAGTCACATGTTTCATATACAATCATATTTGGACAGTTGACTTGATGAAGAAATATACTCAAGGAAGGCATATACTTCGTCTTGCTCTCACTCGATTTGCTACCCATTTCATCCAATTGCAAGAAATAACAAAGCATAAACAAGGTCTAATAGAAATGTTCAATTCAAAGGTTAGTATTTAATAATTAGTATAATTATTTAAGTCTAGTTTTTTTTTTTTGATATCTTGTTTAAATCTTAATTTAAAATATGCAGGAATTTAAAGAATCTAAATGGGGGCAACAAAAGTCAAGACCTGCTTATGAAACAAAAAAATTTATTTTGGGAAAAGATTTTTGGAAAAAAGCAAGTGAAATAATAAAAGTTTATGAGCCTTTGGTAAAAGTATTGTGCCTTACGGACAGTGATGAAAAACCAACAATGGGCTTTATTTATGAGGCAATGGATAGAGCTAAACGGGCAATTGAACAAGAATGTCGATACTTCACTGAATATGAAAGGATTATCGATAATAGATGGACATTTATGCATTCTCACTTGCATTCAGCTGGTAAGTAGACTAAAAATGTGGATTGTAATTAAAATAACATTTTTATGTTATATGCTTAAATTGCTTATATATTTTTTTATTGCTTATTTTTTTTATTGTTATGAACTGTGTTTAGGTTATTATCTTAATCCCCAATTTCAATATGGTGTGAAATCTTCGTTCGATGTGTTAATAGAAACAAGAGAAGGTATAAAAGCAGTGATAGAAAGACTAGAACCTTCTATGGATAATCAAATCCAGATGACTAATCAGGTTAGTGTTTACTACTATTTTATACTCGAAAATTTTATTTTATGTATCAGAAATATAATTACTTTTTTACATTTATTTAATAATTGTAATGTTTTATCAATGTAGTTGTTTGTATTTAAAGATAAAAGAGAAACATTCGGTACGCCACAAGCACAGAGAGCTTGGAAGCAAATGAATCCAGGTAAATAATTAATTAAATAGTTTTAATTTCTTTAATATTATTTATATATTGGTATTAAATTTATTTTAAATTATTTTATGCAGCTGAATGGTGGATGATATATGGTACATGTGTTCCTGAATTGCAAAGAATAGCAATTAAAGTGCTTAGTCAGACAACTTCTGCATCTAATTGTGAAAGAAATTGGAGCACATTTAGCTATATACACACCAACAAAAGAAACAGGTTGAAATATGAAAGACTTCATAAAATTGTGTACACTTATTACAATATGAGGCTAAGGATGAGACATCAAAAAAGGAGGAGTATTGATGAGATAAATGATAGTTTCAATCCTATTAGCCTAGACCATATCTTTGAAGAAGATGATCCACTTTCAGAATGGCTACAAGAGAAAGAAAATCCTTTGTTAGATGGGCAAAACTCTGATTGGTTGCCTCTTGATAATTCTGATGATGAAATGAATGTTGAACAATCATATCAATCAGGAGAACAAAATCTGCCTCACTCAAATACAAGCCGATCACCAACTCAGAGTGATGATGATGAGGGTTCAAGTCCAACTGGTAGTGATGGACCCGGTGGTGATGGTAGTGGTGCTGATTATAGTGGTGGTGCAAATGAAAATAGGCCTTTTAGTCCACTTGGCGGAGAACTTGGGCTTGCTGCTACCGGTGGATTTTTCCTTGATTTGTCAGAATACGGAGCACATCCATCTGTTGAATCTAGTGGGGATAGAAGTAGAGATAGAGCTCGATCAAAGAGAAAGGCCAAGAAGCACCAACATGATACGTTTGGAGGCTTTTCATTTCAAAGATCAGCTTCTAGTAATGAATCGTTTGGTAGTCAAGGCTATTATCCATCGGGACCACCTTTACATTTTCAACCTCCTTATGGTTACTATCCACCTCCACAAGGTTATTATCCATCCCAGCCATATCCTAATTATCCGATACCCTATTATCCCCAAATGTATCCACCACCACCCCAAATGTATCCACCACCACCACAAACGTATCAAGAACAAGGATATGGTTCGAATTCTGGATAAAGGTCACGAAGATCGAGTCACCATGGTTCTGAAAGTGAAGAGGGAGAATTTGATGCTCCTCGTCATTCCACTATGTGGTAATCGGTAAGATTTAAAGTGTATTTTTTTTAGTTTCCTTGAATTGAATTTAACAAGTTCTATTTGTTAATTATTAATATTCGTAGAAATTCATGTGGAAGAGAAAAAAAGAAAAATATTGACATAATTAATTTAGGTAAAAAAAGATTTGACAAAATTTAGATGAAAAAATTCCTTAATAATTTAGATAAAAAATAATTAATGCTAAATAATTAGTACATGATTATTTATCTCTATTTTCAATATTTGTTATTTTTTAAAAAATCATAAGTAATTTTTTAAATATGAAAGTTTTATTATAATTCAAAAAATTATAAATAACTTTTTTTCACATAAATAATAGACTTGAGGTATCATAAATTACTTTAAAAACTATAAAATAAGACTTTACATGATTATAATTACAATTACTACACTTTATATAGAATTGTGCGAAATTAAAAAAAATTCACGACCGCGATGACCGTAATTACCGTCGTTATATCCGCAACTACGATAAACGCAACGCGATCGAAAACGCAGCCACGACCGTAATTTAAAACAATGCTAACAACACTTGGCGCGACCCGGAGAAGATGGCGGTGATGCGGGGAACAATGGCAACAGGCGATGACGTACGACCTGATGCAGCAGTGGCGGCAAGAATGGTATTGGGCCGCTGCGATGGTGACAGCAAAGGCAGCAGGAACAATCAGCAGCGTTGGGTGCGATGTGCAGCAGTGGAGATCAGAAAACGCAGCTAAGCAGCGAAACAGTGGCAAGGAGAGTGCGCTGGGCAGGGCAAGAGCAGGGGCGGCGCAAGGGCACGCGTAGGTGATGACGTTGGGGGCTTGACGTTGCTGGTGCGCAGCGAATAAAGGAACACTGCAGGAACGGTTCGAATGATGCAGGGGAAGTGTTTTCAGCAAGGAAAATGGCCAAAAGGCTCCCAACGGTGCCGAGCCTTAGCCAAGAAAAAAAAAAGCCTTTATTTTTTTTTCTTTATTATTTGTATCTTTCGATCTCACTCTCTCTGTAACCGAATAGGCTTCCCCAGTGTGAAGTTTTTCTTCCTCTTATAAAACATTCTTAACCTTAAATTGGAATGAACCAAAGTTTTGGTTCATTTCCATCCAATCCGCCCATGTCAAATTAGGAGTAAATATTATCAAATTAATTGTTCAGATAATTAAAATTTAGTAATTAATTTCAGAAATAATTAATTATAAATTTGAATAAAATTAGTAATTAAAATTTTTTTACAAGAAATTGTAGGAATAAATATTATAAAATCAATTGTTTAGGTAAGTTTGAATAAAAAATAGTAATTAAATTATTTACAATAAAATGTAAGAATAAATATTATAAATCAATTGTTTAGGTAAATTTGAATAAAATTTAGTAATTAAATTATTTACAATAAAATGTTGGAATAAATACTATAAAATTAATTGGTTTAGGTAAATTTGAATGAAATTTAGTAATTAAATTTTTTAAAATAAAGTGTAGGAATAAATATTATAAAATTAATTGTTTAGGTAAATTCAGATAAAATTTAGTAATTAAATTATTTATAATAAAATTTTGGAGTAAATATTATAAAATTTAGTGTTTAAGTAATTTTGGATAAAATTTATTAATTAAATTATTGACAATAAAATGTAGGAGTAAATTTAGTAGTTAAATTAAAATGATAATAACTAAAAATGTTATTTTTAAGTAAATAAACTTACAAATGGTCTCAACAATTACAAAATCTTGTATCATGTGCTTTCTACAAATTGAAAATGATAATTTTAGAAATCTAATAAATAAATCTTTTCTCATTATCAAATCAAATTGCTTATTTAAAATAGATTAGTAAATAACTAAATAAGCAAATAAATATTTTTTGAATTAGATTAGTAAATTTTTTTTTGAATAATTAAATATGAGTTTTTACTAATAATATATGTATCTTTGTTGGATTGATGTTCTAGAGAAACTGGTCATTTATTGTAAACCTGGTAATTTGTATCTATAATTCGTTTTCATGTCATGTAAAATCATGTTCGTGTCGTGTAAAATACAAAAATTTGGTGTTAAAATTCATGTCGACACGGAAAATCAAAAGTCTTATTTTTAGCATTTAATCTATTCATATATGATTTTTACTCAATTTTAGCCCGTGTCACCTTCATGTCTTTTATTCGTATTGTTTTAATATTGTGTCACTGTGTCGTGTCTAGGGTTGCCAAGTCTAATTTATTATAATGACCAAAAGGTTCTATTGAGACACTTACACTGTGTTTGGATAGACATTAGTAAAAGAAATGAATGAAAATTAAAGGAATGTAAACTAAAGGAAATGAGAGGAAAGGAAAGGATACATGTACCCTTGTTTGGATTGCCAAAATTAATAAATTAAAAGAAAGTAATCCTAACAACCTGTGTTAGGTTAAGCAATTGAAATAAAAGAAAATGATTCATTATTATAATTTTTTTTCCAATTATAATATCTTTTGTTTAAAATTATAATCTCTTCCATGACTTCCACAGGCCGATAAACTCCCCAAAGGACTCAACTGCACATTCATTGCGTTGATTGCAAAGAAGCACTGTACCAAGTCATTGAATGACTTTAGACCAATCTCTCTCATCGGCTGCATTTATAAAATCCTTACAAAGACTCTTGCTTGTAGACTTAAGCAGGTGATGGGCAGTATCATTCACACTTCTCAATCAGCCTTTGTTCCAAGTAGGCAAATTATGGACAACAGTCTTATTGCCAATGAAATTATTGATTGTATGAAGAAATTTGATTCTAGCGGTATTAATCTAAAACTTGACTTTGAAAAGGCTTTCAATAAAGTCAAGTGGAATCTGCTGGTTGAGGTTATGTCTCTTATAGGCTCTGGGTCAAAATGGATTAACTGGATTAAGAGCTGCATTTCGTCTGCCACAATCTCTGTTCTTATCCATGGCTCATCGTCTACACCAATTCCACTCGAAAAAGGATTGCGCCAAGGTGATCCTCTTTCACCATTTCTTTTTATCATAATCACTGAAGTGTTGAGTTTAATGCTGAGAAAGGCTACTAAGCTTGGATTATTTTCTGGAATCAATGTTGGTCATAATGAATTGCAAATCTCACACTTGTAATTCGCTGATGATTCTATTATTTTTTGTAAGGCAGATTTGGAGCAATTGTTGACTATAAAAGGAATTCTCAGGTGCTTTCATCTTCTTTCTGGATTGAAAGTTAATTTCTCAAAGACAATCCTTTATGGTATCAAAGTTAACTCGGATATTATTATTGAATGGGCTAATACTTTAGCATGCAGGCATGATTCTCTTCCATGTAAATACCTTGGTTGGCCTCTTGGTTCCAACCCAAGACTCCTATCGACTTGGCAACCCATCATTGACTCTTTCAGAAATAAATTAAATACTTGGAAGAGTAAGTTGCTATCCATGAGTGGAAGATTAGAACTCTTTAAATCTTCTCTTTCTAACTTACAAATTTACTATTTGTAACTTTTCAAAAAGCCAAAGGGAGTGATAATGGAACTTGAAAAAATTTAGCACCAATTCTATGGGGAGACTCCGATTCGAGCAGGAAATTAAGATGGATTGATTTCGATCTGTAAAAGCAAAAAATAAGGTGGTTTGGTGATAATGAACTTGAAAGTTTGCAACCAAGCTCTCTTGCTTAAGTGGCCATGGAGATTTAGTAGAGATCACTCAGCCCTCTGGAAAGATGTTGTTTGTGAAAAATACTCCATCTCAGCATCCAAGTTGTGGCCTTCTCCTTGTCATAATGGTGCCATGTTTAGAGTGTGGAGAGATATTCATTCAAACTGGAGTGAAGGTAAGGTTTCTAACCACATTTTTTCAATTTTTTCTTTCTATGCAGGTAATGGAGAAAAAAAAATTCTATTTTGGAGTGATAAATGGATTCAAAACCTTATTCTGAAGGATGCTTTTGCAAGAATTTATGCCCTTTCAGTCAATAGAGAAGGCTTCATCAAAGACTATGGTTATTGGAATGGATCAAATTTCATCTGGAACATCAAACTTAGAAGAAATCTCTTCGATTGGGAAAGTCAACAATAGCAGGAGCTTATGGAACTTCTCAATTCGGTTTGTCTTTCTCAATTCATGTCAGATAGAGTGGTCTGGTGTCACACTACAAATGGAGTTTATAATGCAAATTCTTTTACAAGATCTCTGGTGAATTCCAAGATTTTGACTCCTTAATTGAAAGATATATCTAGAAACGTATAGCCCCTCCCAAGTTTGAGTTTTTTGTTGGAGAGCTCCAAAGGGTAAATTGCCTACTATTAACTTGCTTCACAAGAGAGGTTGTTTGCTGAACAAAGAAAACAAATGTGCATTCTGTCCCCAACCAGATTCAATCAATCATATGCTTGTTCATTGCCATTTTTCCTGGACTATTTTGTGTCTCTATTGCGGATGGTAAGGGGTCTTGTGGATCATTCTAGGTTCTTTAAATTAGTTGTCTGGTCTTTGAGCAACCTTTATTCTAACGAGACTCAAAAACAAATTTGGGGCACTCTTTTTTCTACGTTATTCTTTGGTCGATTTGGCTTACTCGAAATGACAAGATCTTCAACAACAAATCAATGTCTCCCCTTCAAGTTTCCAATATTGTTAGACTGAGGCTTAGTTAGTGGCTCAAAGCTTCCCATCCTAATCTCGATATGCTTCTGCTTTCCAATAACATTCAATCTGTCAACTTTGCTTCTAAACATAGGACTGTCGAGACTAATATCTCTTGGTCTCCTCTTCCTTTTGGTTCCTGGAAGTGCAATGTTGATGGATCATCCTTAGGCAAGCCTGGTCAAGCCGGTATTGGCGAAGTTTTGTGAGATCATCATGGACATATTTTAATGATGTTTTCAAAGAATATAGGTTTAGTCGATTCTAACTTGGCAGAGTTGATGGTTGTTGTGGAAGCTCTTTTAATCATCGCCAATGCCAATTTAGATTCTATCCCCCAACTTGTGATCAAAGCGACTCTAAGGTTGTAGTTTCATGGTTGAACAAAGTCCTTGATAGCCCTTGGAAGAATAGTAATCTTCTCAACAATTTGCATAACCTTTATTCGTGTTTGGGTGTCATCTCCTTTGTTCAGGTTTTTAAAGAAGCCAATTTCTTTGCTAATTCCCTTGCTAAACTTGGAGTCAATCGCACCTCTAATTTTGTAGCATGGTTGTAACTATTTGATTCATAAATAAATTTCTTTACTTTTCAAAAAATATATAATATAATAAGGTTAAATTTGACATTTTATCTATTAAAATTTTTTTCAAGTTTCCTTTCCTTTCTGTTTACCCCAAATTGGGGTTTTAAAAAAACTAAGTAAATCAAGGAAAAGCAAGGGATGCTCATTCGCCTTCTCTTTCCTTTCCTTAGTTAAAAAATTTTCTTAAACAAGGGAAAAATTTTCAACTTTATCTTGTTTTACTAACTTTCCTTTCTATTCCCTTCCCCACCCTAATCCAAACATAGGATTAAACCTCAAATGAAGGAGAGAATTAAACAAGAAATTCTAATTGTAAGAACTTACTTTTGCATTGGTAATTTCACTTTATCTTTATACAAATATTTTAGTGTGAAATGGTTTTCAAACAACCTATTTCTCTTTGGAGGGATTAGTTTCAAAGTTCGAATCTGTTTCTTATTGTACCTCTTCATGAAAGAAAAAAAAGTATTTTCACAAAGTCAACCATTGACATATGCATGGTTAGAATGTGTGCATGTGTATATACATACAATTCAAACCCCTAGAAAATCTAATAAAATTATTAAGACATTCGAATCTTCTGATACATTAATACAGACATACCACGAATTGAATATGATGATTATAACGTGTGCGGAAATGGTGGGTACACTAATGGTGGAGCCGGCTTTCTTTTTTTCCCTACTACATTTTAAATTTTCTTGAACAAACTTGACGCGAGGCGACTGGTGTGCCCAATAAGAAGAAGAGCCATCAACCCACTCCATACCCTGAGAGTTTGCACAAGCACGGGAGTGACATTTAGCTTCTGTGCTGTTGGTGTAAAAACAAGAAGTGATATTCTGTATGTAAGGGCCATGGATGTGATTGCAATCCACAGAATCACTGTCAAAATCCACGTGAAAACTCTTCGCTTGAAAGGTAACCCAGTAATCAGCAACAGGATAATGCTCAATGATGCGATGAAACTTGTTGTGTTGATAGAAAAGGTACTAAGTATAATAGCTTTGGTTATTATCTACTATTATTGAAGTTCCTCCCTGGTGAGAATCTGTGCTATTTTTGCCTTGGGAAGTCCCTGTCGAGTCATCTTGCTAGAGACCACCAGGAGGGTCAGTCCAGCTTGAAAAGCCATTGTTGCAATAAGTGATGCCACCACCATTAATGCATCTCGCTTTCTAGTAAGGGCTAGTTTGGCACATGTCAGGGTTAACAACTAGCAATGCTTTAACTATTTCAACAAATCCTTTCGCCGAAGCTAAGTGAAGAGCTGCTGAATGAACCTCCGGAATCTAATCCTCTGGTAAACTCTGACTTTCTACGTATAATCTTCTTGACAAAATATGTATGTCCAAGCATTATGCAAAGGAGTCTCAGTGGTATAATTAACGAGCACTCTATCCGGAATCAAGCGATCCTGTTGAATTAATTCTAACAAGGTAGTTACGCCCCCTTCTTCTGCTGATTCATAAAGCTTGCTTTCCAACAATATTCTTGCCATGTTGTTGTGTCTGATGGATGATCAGGCAAAAGGTGTAGAGAAGACACGACAAGTAGTCCTGGCCGCTTACGCTGGTTAAATATTTATGGATGAGAGAGTTTTAAGTCAAATTTCTTGAATTCAAATATGAAAGGAGCCCCACCAAATTTTGTTTAATAGACATTTGTTTCTTGGCGATGTCTGCAAAACCGTTGAATGAGTTGTTAAAATTTGTGCTTATATTGACTAGGAATCATACCATTGGGGAGTATACAGGGTGGATTATCTCTGAAGTCTCAAATATTGTAGAAGTATAAAATTCCAACACTCCAACTTTGTTCGTAAAATGAATTTTTTTTCACAATTATTCTTACTAAACACATGCATTCATAGAGTAGGTGGGCAAATCTAATATATAAATGTTGTAGAAAAAATTGAAAGCTCATGTAGCCACGTTGCCTATATGCTTTTTGACATCTTTTGCCCTTCTTTCCTTTGTATCCTTCTCATTTTTGCTGCTTGATTTTGTAAATTCATTCTTTCCATTTTTTCTTCATTCGTCACTTCAATCAGTCCTTTGACCCTTTTCTTTACTTTAACTACACCTAATCCATCTACTCATATCTTTTTCTCCTTCAACTTTTCCACTTTGACCCATATTTCTTGCTCCTCCTGCTGACATTTTCTTTGGGTTTCACCATTGCACCTTCCCTTGTAAGCTTGAATCGGATTGTATTCTCTCGCCATTTCAGTCTATAAGGTGCAAATAGATTCAAGATAAGTAGATGCTTGAATAGGTCAAATAATGATTGCAATGACCTTTTTCCAGATAAGGACATCTGAACAAGATGGCACCAGAGAATAGAACAAAAGATATGTAGATGTTACTCTGTCCTTTCTAATATAGCACTGAATTGGAGACTTGCGAGGACTAGACTGTTCATGAACAAAAGCAAAAGGTATAAACAAACTTTTAAGTGGATGAATAAGAAAATAACCAATCCCATTTTATGTCAAAACAGTTTATCAAAATATGTCATAGTTATCTAGATTGAGATTCTACCGAAGTAATATGCAGCCATATTGAAATCAACATATTTGTAGAATCAGCATATTGATTGGCTTCTTTTTCTTATAATTTAGAGATGTTGCAGCCTTTCTTTTTGTTAATTGTATGTGTGAAGTCTATGTTGTTAAATAATACGAGCACATTAATATCTCAACTTATTATAATGGAATAGGCCTTGCGAACAAGTTCAATCGATCTTTTATTATATCCATGAATATTTAACTTGATTTCTTTGCTATTCTTTGGACGCTGCTCATCTCATTTTTTTGGACCCCCCTTTTTTTGGTTATTTAATGATTCTTATGTGTGTTTAGAGAAAAATATACCATGCTGTTTAATAAATTATGTTTTGAGAGCGTCAATGTTCAGCTTTATAAACAATTCATTGCTTTGTAAATGTTTGATTTCATCATAATCATGTTCATTGCATTGTATATGTTTGATATCAAGAATATTCATTGCATTTGTAAATGTTTGATAATCCATCATAATCATTTTTTTCATTTTGAAAATATTTAATACCAAAATAGGCTGATGTGATTTTGTAAACAATTCCTATAAAATTATAAATTACACTAATGATTCATCTAGGTCAAGACAATAACGATTTTAATCACAGCAACGCGCAGGCATCAATCTAGTCTAATATATAAAAGTTGTAGAAAAAATTGAAAGCTCATGCAACCACGTTGCCTATATTCTTTTTGACATCTTTTGCCCTTCTCTCCTTTGTATCCTTCTCATTTTTGCTACTTGATTTTGTAAATTCATTCTTTCCATTTTTTCTTCATTCGTCACTTCAGTCAGTCCTTTGACCCTTTTCTTTACTTTAACTCCACCTAATCCATCTACTCACATCTTTTTCTCCTTCAACTTTTCCACTTTGACCCATATTTCTTGCTCCTCCTGCTGACATTTTCTTTGGGTTTCGCCATTGCACCTAAGGGTGTAATCAAGCAGAGTTGAGACGATCCAGTACCAGGCTCGAGCTCGGCTCGGTTCGAAAACTCGAAGCTCGGCTCGATCAAGCTTCATATTTGAAGCTCGAGCTCAACTCGCTAAATACTTGATCCGCTCGAAGCTCGGCTCGTAGGCTTGAATTTGATTCTATAAATTTATCTTGACTCATCATTTTACTAATAAACAAGAATCCACCTCCATTTCTGCCTAACATGGACAATGGAAAAGAACCGTAAAAAAAGACCCCCATAAAAAAAGACCCCTAAGCTCATACTGCCAGTTAAGTAAATAAAAACAACAAAGATGACATAAGTAGTAGCCATGAAGAAAACTGAAGAAGAACAAAATAGAGAAAGTCAAATCTATCTTTCCATTCCTACACATGAACGAAACAATAAAAATTGATTAGACACCTAAAATTCTTTAACTATAAATGCTCAAAATTAATCAGAATTAACACAAAAAAGAACTAACTCGAAAGAAAAACGTCAATCACATAAATTAGTAAAAAATAGGAAAGATAAAAGTAGAAAAGAAAAACTCACTGTACAATTTGGCTTTGAGCTACTAAATGGTAGCAGAAGAAAACGACAGAGATCTAAAAGAAACAGAGCAATACATGCGGGTTTTTTAAAGCGTTAGATCTATAGATCCATCAAATCAACACTCCCAAAATGATAGGCTTTTCATTTCACTTTGGGTTCTTCATTTTCTTCCTTTCTACACTCTTCATTGTTAGTTACAAGTAGAAGAGAAGAAGATAGAAAAGGGGAAGAAAAATAAAGAGAGTTAAGAATCAATGGAAGCTCAAGAATATGGGGAAATGATGGAGCAATAAATTTTGTGATTGATGGGTTAAAGAAAAGCCAGCCAGTGGTGAGGATCATAAGAGCTCATGGATTTTTAGTTTTAAGGTAGTGTATTGTCAATCGGGAAAGCTTGAAGGTTGAAGGGAATCAAGGGATCGGCGTAGCTACCCGCTGGGTCCACTAAGGATTTCAAATTTGGGAATTTGTTTGGGGTAATGGGTGGGTTACTAATGGGGTTAAGAATGTTAGGTTAGTTTTAGTTAGTGGCACATAGTTATTTTTGTTATATTACATATATATTAAGGCTAAAAAAGTAATCTAATAATTAAATAATAAAATATAAAATAAAATTAAAAAAGCTAGAACTCGGCTCGACTCGTTATTCGAGTAGCTCGAGCTCGAGCTTGGCTCGAAAATGAATGAATCGAACTCGAGTAATCATCGAACCGAGCTCGAGTAGCTCGACTCATTTACACCCCTAATTGCACCTTCCCCTGTAAGCTTGAATCGAATTGTATTCTCTCGCCATTTCAGTCTATAAGGTGCAAATAGATTCAAGATAAGTACATGCTTGAATAGGTCAAATAATGATTGCAACAACCTTTTTCCAAATAGGGACATCTGAACAAGATGGCACCAGAGAATAGAACAAAAGATATGTAGATGTTACTCTGTCTTTTCTAATATAGCACTGAATTGGAGACTTGCGAGGACTAGACTGTTCATGAACATAAGCAAAAGGTATAAACAAACTTTTTAAGTGGATGAATAAGAAAATAACCAGTCTCATTGTATGTCAAAACAGTTTATCAAAATATGTCATAGTTATCTAGATTGAGATTCTACCGAAGTAATATGCAGCCATATTGAAATCGACATATTTGTAGAATCAGCATATTGATTGGCTTCTTTTTCTTATAATTTAGAGATGTTGCAGCCTTTCTTTTTGTTGATTGTATGTGTGAAGTCTATGTTGTTAAATAATACAAGCATATTAATATCTCAACTTATTATAATGGAACAGGCCTTGCGAACAAGTTCAATCGATCTTTTATTATATCCATGAATATTTAACTTGATATGAATTGAACTCAAGTAATCATCGAACCGAGATTGAGTAGCTCACGAGTAGCTCGACTCATTTATACCCCTAATTGCACCTTCCCCTGTAAGCTTGAATTGGATTGTATTCTCTCGCCATTTCAGTCTATAAGGTGCAAATAGATTCAAGATAAGTACATGCTTGAATAGGTCAAATAATGATTGCAACAACCTTTTTCCAGATAAGGACATCTGAACAAGATGGCACCAGAGAATAGAACAAAAGATATGTAGATGTTACTATGTCCTTTCTAATATAGCACTGAATTGGAGACTTGCGAGGACTAGACAATTCATGAACATAAGCAAAAGGTATAAACAAACTTTTAAGTGGATGAATAAGAAAATAACCAGTCTCATTGTCTGTCAAAACAGTTTATCAAAATATGTCATAGTTATCTAGATTGAGATTCTATCGAAGTAATAGGCAACCATATTGAAATCGACATATTTGTAGAATCAGCATATTGATTGGCTTCTTTTTCTTATAATTTAGAGATGTTGCAGCCTTTCTTTTTGTTGATTGTATGTGTGAAGTCTATGTTGTTAAATAATACGAGCATATTAATATCTCAACTTATTATAATGGAACAGGCCTTGCGAACAGGTTCAATCGATCTTTTATTATATCCATGAATATTTAACTTGATATCTTTGCTATTCTTTGGATGCTGCTCATCTCGTGTTTTTGGACCCCCCCCCCCTTTTTTGGTTATTTAATGATTCTTATGTGTGTTTAGAGAAAAATATACCATGCTGCTTAATAAATTATGTTTTGAGAGCGTCAATGTTCAGCTTTATAAACAATTCATTGCTTTGTAAATGTTTGATTTCATCATAATCATGTTCATTGCATTGTATATGTTTGATATCAAGAATATTCATTGCATTTGTAAATGTTTGATAATCCATCATAATCATTTTTTTCATTTTGAAAATATTTAATACCAAAATAGGCTGATGTGATTTTGTAAACAATTCCTATAAAATTATAAATTACACTAATGATTAATCTAGGTCAAGACAATAACGATTTTAATCGCAGCAAGGCGTGGGCATCAATCTAGTTTTATCAAATAGTCAAGTAAAAGACCAACAAGTGGTTGGAAGAAGTGAAAATGGACTTCTTCATTAGACATTTGGACAGGGTTCGAATCTTGAAGTCTCTGTTCTTGGGAGGACATTACCGTTTATCACTTCTAGCCCAAACATGTTTAATTTCTAACCATAAAACGGATGATGATACATGTGTTTATAAAAAAAAAAAAGTCAAGTAAAATTGTTCTCATTTGTTGGTATTTATATTGACAGGATCAATATTCTATTAAAGTATTTTGCCATTAGTAGGCGGATTTGATTTCTTCTCACCAGCGCTGACTTAATTAATACCATAGGGAATAATAATATAATTAGTTTTATTTGACAGCTAAACAGATTGCTATCGTAACTCACAGTTCATTGCATAGAAATACTTGTATAGCAGTTTTTGGGGAATCAAAATGTCCAAAAATTGTGAGTTATTCATATTCCAGTAGTTGCAGTGCCAGTGAGCAATCAAAGCTTGTTTTTTGGTTTGTT
Source organism: Heritiera littoralis (assembly GCA_031772115.1). NCBI lineage: Eukaryota > Viridiplantae > Streptophyta > Magnoliopsida > Malvales > Malvaceae > Heritiera > Heritiera littoralis. The sequence continues at coordinate 8,244,705 of JAPDPK010000006.1, read as the reverse complement.
GGAGGAATAATGTAATTTAGTGCGACAACTCTTTCAGCTCATAGGCAATAATATAAACATCAATTGAAAATGACTTGGAAATGGAACCTTGTTGACCGGTACCAAGGTTTATCTCCCTCAGATATGCACGCACACTTTGAATGGTGGGGGTGTGATGTTGCTGGTCTTTTATGTTATTCCAAATTAAACGACAACTTGATTAGTATGTATGTATGTATGTATGTATGTATGTTATAACTTAGAACCTGAAAAGAACAATCTAACTGTATAGGCCATTTTTTACAACTTCTATCACTTGCAAAAATAAATGGGGGAGCTTCTGTTCATGAAATTATAGTATCAAGTTTATAAAAGACTGACTCACTGAGCATGCCATGCAATCATGCAAGCCAACAATGTATGCCCGTTGATTAATGAAATAACAATGGGTTGAGCTCTCGACAAAAGCTAGGGGTGGCCGAAAAGCATCCCAACCCATGGGTGTTGGGAATAGCTGTTCAAGTCATGGGAAAGCAGTTTAGAGTAGGCGTTAGAAGTAATATTTATAATTCGTGTCGATATTGTGTAAAATCCTTTTTGTAAAATATAAAATATAAAAAATTGATGTTAAAATTTGTAATTATATGAAAATTTTAAAATTTTATTTTTAAATTTTTACTATGTTCATGTATAATTTTTTACTTAATTTTAATTTTTATTACTTTTGTTTTTTTAATTCATATATTTTTTATGTGTAACTCTGCTTCTATTGAACATAGCCAATCTTAAGCTGGAATAAAAGAAGAGGGTTGGTTATAGAGTTGAAAAATCAACCACTTAAAATTCGTTCAATTTTAATGAGATAAATGATTGTATGAAATCCTTTGAAGTGTTTTCAATTTATGTTGATGACTAAACATAAAATTATATATTTATTCATGTAACTTATTTCAATATAAAAATAAAATTCTTGATACGAATATAAAAATAAAATTCTGATGTTCATGATGATAATTTTGGTGTCTAAAATTATGGGATCCAATTTAGAGACGTAGCGTCACCCAAATTTACATAGGAAATCAGAGGGTAGCAACAACAGTCCAGCTGCCTGAACAGAGTTTACCTTAAAGCAGGCTGATATTAGTCTAGAATAACAAAAGCCCTCGAAGTAATAACCCAAACGTGTCTACTTCTCTCGATCCGCAAAACTCTCGCTGAAGTCCATAGGCTTGTCCTTGTTCCTCCCTAGTCTCTAGTCTCTACAGTTGAAGTTCTCCTTTTCACTTTATCCTGCTTCCCAGTTCCCACTTTCCGTTTCCTTCCAACATGCATAATCCATCTCGTTTTCTGAGATACACCCCCAAACCCACTTTTCCCCTCTTCTTTTATATTCTATGACTTTAAGATGGTGATCTCTTTTGTGTTACTTTATTATAACCCAGTTGCCTATTGACAGAAGATGAAGCCTTGAAGATGTTGCAAAGGCTTAGTTTTTTTCTGGTAAGAATAAAATTAAAATCTGGGGTTTTGGAAGTGAATAAATGTTCGACTTACTTCTGCTGATCCACGTTCGCTCTCAAATTTGGCTGCGCAGAAGGCAGAAACCAACAAAACCCTTTCTTTTTTGGTTTTATACCTAATAATTTTTTGCATAGAGTTCCTAACTTTGTACAGTCCAAATACTAGAATACTAAAACCCATCATAAAATTTCAGTTTTCGTTGCCTTTTGATAATCTTTCTCCACTCTCATACTAATTTTTAGCTTTAATTTTATAGAAAACCAAGTAGCTGGAGTTATATTTTACTTGAGCTGAGTTGGTAAAAAAAAACAGATTTTAGTTTGTTGAGCTTAACGGTTTACCAAAGTGGCGAAAATGAGCTCAAGTGCAGCCGAGGATGATTCAGGGTCAGAGATTCATAAACCAGCGGATATAGATTGGCATATGCTTGATAAATCCAAATTCTTTTTTCTTGGTGCCGCTTTATTTTCAGGCGTATCAGTCGCTCTTTACCCTATAGTAGTATTGAAAACTAGGCAACAAGTTTCATCCACTCAAATTTCTTGCTTTAAAATGTCTTTCTCAATTATGAGATATGAAGGATTGAGAGGATTCTATGGGGGGTTTGGTACCTCTTTGATGGGGACAATCCCTGCTCGAGCACTTTACATGGGAGCCCTTGAGATTACCAAGAGCAGTGTTGGCACTGCCACTGTCAGTTTAGGATTTTCAGATATTTCGGCAACTGCTATAGCTAGTGCTGCTGCTGGGTTGAGTTCAGCTATGGCTGCACAACTTGTTTGGACCCCAATTGATGTTGTGAGCCAAAGGCTTATGGTTCAGGGTTTCAACCACAGTTGCAGTAGCAAAAATGTAATCCCAGATGTGAATTCCTGTAAATATAAGAATGGTCTTGATGCGTTTAGGAAGATTCTGTATGCAGATGGTCCTAAAGGATTGTATAGGGGATTTGGGATCTCAATATTGACATATGCACCATCTAATGCGGTTTGGTGGGCATCTTACTCTGTTGCACACAAGCTCATTTGGGATGGTTTTGGTTGCTCTATGAGTAAAAAAGATGAGAATGGTTTGATTGGGTGTTCTGGTTTTAGGCCTGATTCAAAGGCCTTGATGGCAGTTCAAGGATTAAGTGCAGCCATGGCTAGTGGCGTTTCAGCTTTAATCACTATGCCACTTGACACCATCAAGACCAGATTACAGGTTCTGGATAGAGAAGAGAATGGGATAAGAAAACCCTTGACAGTTTTGCAGACGGTGCGGAATTTAGTTAAAGAAAGTGGATTGCCAGCTTGTTACAGGGGACTTGGACCAAGGTGGGCTTCAATGTCTGCGTCTGCAACAACTATGATCACTACCTATGAGTTACTGAAACGGTTATCAACGAAGAGCCAAGAGAGCTTGACATCGTGAATAGGACGGCAGGTTTCTCTCGCTTTAGATGCTTTTTTTTCTTTATTCCCCTCTCCCTTGGCTTAACCGGCCTGCTTGGTGAGAGGGCTTACTAATTGTAAATATTTCTTTTCTTATTTTGGCCTTTTAATGATGAGTATCACCTGTATTAGTATATTAATGTAAAACGTGTATCTACAGGTTTTGTTTCTTTTTCATCTGCCTCTGTAATAAAATGTATCGTTCAATCCTTGACTACTCCAAAGTTACACCTACTAACATGTCTTCAGTCCTCTCTTATTGTTGAAAGATGAGTGATTTCTGTCTATTTCTGGCTTAAGCAAAGATATTTTTGGACCAAAGTGTTTTCCTTGCAAACCATTTAATGTTTTTTTTCCTAAAGTTATTTTGAATCTTTATTAATTTAGAACCGGATTATGATCAGATCTAATACTATTTTCTTCCTTCATAAAATTTGAACTTAAAATCTTTAAGGGATATTAAATTCCTTCTAAATGTTTTTCGGCGTGCTATGATCTCATCGTGGCATTTAACTCGAGGGATTAGTTGGTGTAAGACGCTCTTGTCCCTGTCTTCTTGCGCTTTAGCCTTGTGGACATTTGAGAAAAGGTCCATTGGCTTTGCCCCTCAAAAACCTGAAAAGACGGGTAAGAGAATTAAAAAGTGACACGTAAAGCTTTCCATTTGGATAATATAACACAAGGATCTTCTGAAATCTTACCTACATTACCATTTATTTAAAAACCTACCATCCCTTGGGCTCTGTTTGGATTTCATCGGACTTTTGGGGCAGTGTAATCAGTGGTAAATAATATTAATAAGATAAAATAAAAATTAAAAAAATAAAAAAAATTAAAATTATTTTTTTGTCTTTATTTTTAAATATATTATTATTATTTATTTTTATTTAATTATTATTTTATTTTTTTCAATCTCATTGGAATTAATTTCACCGTCCATCCAAACTAACCTTTAATCATCCAAAGATTTGGCGGTCCACAATAAATAATGTCTCTTTCTTTTCAAATGTAGGCCACTTTCACGATGCACAAGAGATCTAACAGTTAAAAATATGTAAAGCAACAAGTACGTATAACTGTTTTACGGTATCCATAAATTTGTGTATCTTTTCATCTGACCAGATTTCTTATGATTTTCTCTTTTTTCTTTTTTACTTCTACAGTATGCTTTTAATTTGTTCTCACATAATGCCCCTGTTCTTGAGAGTATGCTTTTAATTTGTTCTCACATAATGCCCCTGTTCTTGAGAATGGCTATAATGAAGAGGAAATGAAAATGGTAAAAGAGACAAGGAAAATCTGGGTAAGTAGTTAAAGTGTTCTGATTTATAAAATTATCTAATGTCTTTTTCCTTTGAATTTTCAATTGAGAAGGAAAATCGTGATTGTCTATCCCATTTTCTCAGAATGACATGAATGTTAAAGTCACTGCCACATGCATACGAGTTCCTGTGATGCGTGCGCATGCTGAGAGTGTGAATCTTCAGTTTGAGAAGCCCCTTGATGAGGTAACATTTTACAATATTGTGAATTTACAATTTTATCATCAATATGAAAAGTTCGCAAACATTTGATTTGTTCTTGTCATTATAGCTAGCCTTTTGCATTTACATGCATTGCATTTATCTTTCAAGTTTTAAGCTCTTTTTTTCAGACTAAGGAATCTAGGGCTTCTTCTTATTTTCCTTGTACTTTTGAGTTTTATCCCACGTTTTCCTTTCATTATCTTCTTCAAATCGCAATCATTCATTGAGTCTCAAATATTATATAAATGATTGAGTCCAATTGCATTTTTTAGAACATGTTAGCTTAAATTTGATAAAGTGAAGAATTACATGCTATGTTCTCTTTAAACCTAATTGCAATTTTATTAAAAAGGCATGAACCAAAGAGATCTAAACAATGAGCATGAGTTATTATAAGCTTGGCTACATCTGTACCTATATAGAAGTGTCTTCTAGGTTCCCTGTTTCTGGCCCAAAAACATCTTCCTCATGACAAATGTAGCTTTAGTTTTATTTTCAACTTTTTATTTGGTAAATCTTTTGTTCATCAGGATAAAGCAAGAGAAATTTTGAAAAATGCTCCCGGAGTAGTAGTTATTAATGATCGGACTTCCAATCACTTCCTTACGCCATTGGAGGTATCAAACAAAGATGATGTTGCAGTTGACAGAATACGCCAGGACGTGTCATAAGAAGGAAATCATGGGTAAAATTCCTTCTTCTCTACATTTTTGTTTGTCCTTTTAGACTATTTCATACTCATACAAAATTTTAAAATAGGCTGGACATCTTCATCTGCGGTGACCAAGTACGCAAGGGAGCTGCACTTAATGCTGTTCAGATTGCTGAGTTGCTGTTATGATCTTGATAGGGTAAATTCATTCAGGCCATTAGATTTGAACACAACGGTATTTAGTTTAATTTAGCTGGTCTTTGAATGCACGACTATTTTATAATCTTGTTGAGTTGAACAAAATTTTGAAAGTCTTTTCTAGCATAAACAGTTAGGTTCATATATTTTGGCTCTTGATGTTTTCACTTCTTCAAGTATATTATTTGCACTGATAGTTTTTTTCCCTTCTCAGGTATGGTTGAGCATGAAAATAGGTTTTACTCTAGATTTATAAATTAATGATAGGCTTGTCCATTTTTACTCTCTATTGTTTGAACTAGTAAAATTAAAACCTCTGGTGGGCTTGTCTGAGCAGTAATGGATGCCTATAATTTATGCTTTGCACATCTACAGGGGTGACATTCTTGGAATGTATATGTTTACTGTCTCTGAACGCCGATATACAGAAGAAAATCTGGTATATTTCACTAGTAATTGAAGAGTGTTGCTATTTGGTATATAAAAGGAATTCATGGTTTGCTTGGGTTTGTGTTATCTATTCATGTGCTTCTTGTAATTATTCTTATTATTCCTATAGATGTGTATTATCAATGACAGTTGGTGTATTTAATTTCATATTCAAATTTCTTTGTAAACCCACATGGGACAAGTCCATTTCTTGAACAATTAGAAGCTATGTACCAGGATAGAGTCCCTGAGTTTGTTGTTGATTAGAGAATGTACTACCCTACTGCCACCAACTTTGGATATTATTGTACAGGTAATCTAAATGCCTTAAGTGTAACTTACATGTTTGATACTTATAGAATCTCAAGTGGTTGCATTTGGACAGGTTTTGAATCACCCGTTGAATGGGAGGACGACCAGAATATTTTTAGTGCAGATGGTCCAGATATCCAATATGCGGTGGGTAAACTAATCTTTGTTATTTTATAATAGATGGATTTGCCTAGTCTGATGTGCATCCCAGATAAGTTGTTTCTTAATGATTTATCATTTCAAAATTTGCTTAAGGTCTGCTTTCTCTTCTTCAGGGTGCCCAAACTGAACCTTTGCTTTATCTATATTACACACCTAGCTATGGATATGCACAGTCTCCATACAACCCATACAATCCTTACATACCTGGTGCTGTGATGGGTGACGGCCCATTTATAAGGGCATAACAATATTACACAGTTTCCCCTTATCAAAACCTTGTATCTCCAACTGCATATGTTCCTGTTGTCATTCAACCAGATGGCATTCCAAATAGTTCAACAGACTCTTTAGTAGATAGTCATGGATCAATAGCTAATAGGAGCAGTAAAACATAACCTTGCTTCAGCATCTGCAGCCTTTCTAGAAACTCTTCAAAGTTGTTGATGGAGATTTGTTCATGTTGCCCAAATGATCAGTTAGGTATCTCTCATAGACTAGTGTTTTTACATTCATTTTTATGATTTTGCTGCACAAACTAGGTTTAGTTTATGTTTTATTTGGATATCTTGATCCTTAGTTTTATAGTTTTGTAAGTTCAATGCCCTTTCTTTCATCTTCTCTTTTTTTATATTGTAGGTTTCAGATGAATTAAATTCATTAGGATCACTACATGCAAACAACTAGTCTGCGGCTGGTTGGTGGTTCTTTCCTTACAATGGGTTGGTTCTTTATTTGATTTTTAAGGATGTTATTAGTATTTTGATAACTTTTTGGTTTGTATGTACTTTGAATTGAACTTTTAACAAATGATGGTAGTTGGGAATTAGAAATCATTTGGGTTTGCATTAAGAACAAATGATGAGATTTTTATGAATTTATAGATTGTTCATTTTTTTGGCCTTATTAATCCTTATTTTTTCTATTTTAACAATGTTAATGATAATCAAAGTCTTCAATTCTTTATCTTTGGATTGTGTAATGTTTATATGTTCAAAATATGTTAATGATAATCAAAGTCTTGATTTAAAATAAAACTTAATAAATATAAAATTTGACATTTAAAATAAGATTTTTACAAGCATTTTAAAGTGTCGATAAAAGCTTTTAAATTTAAAATAAAATATAAAATTTTCAAATTTCAAATAATTTTTATCGCTTTAAAAGTGCGGATGTAAACTTTTAAATTTAAAATAAAATTCAATAAATATAAAAGTATCAAACTTCAAATAAAATTTTTGCTGGCACTGTAAAAGTTTTTAAATTTAAAATAAAGCTCAATTATAAAAATTTGAAATTTCAAATATTACTTTTGTCGGCTTTTTAAAACGTCAGTAAAAGTCTTTTACTTTTAAAGGTATTTAAAAGCGTCGAAAAAAGTTATGCCGCAATTTGTTAGATCTTTGCCGGCACTAGAGTACATCACTACCAGTAAACCTTCACCGGTATTCACCTAGTTGGTGGTCAATGAACTGCCGATACGATTTTTACCAGCGGTTTATTTGTCTTTTACCGATACTTGTAAAAGTCAATTTTTTTGTTGCGTCATGAGGCAAAGGCTGGCGGCTTTGGCATTAGGGTAAGGGAGATTAACTCTTCATTTTTTTTTCTTTTTCTAATTTGGAGACAGTCACACAATCAGAAGGATGGAAAACCAGGGGCTGAGAAGAAAACCCATTTGCCCGTTGAATTTACTATGGACCATTCAATATTTTCCATAATTAAGAATGTGTGTAAAACAGGCAAGCAGAAACGACGGGCCTACCCACCACTCTATTTTTGTGTCTGGTTTTTATGCACGACAGGCACACTTGTCTTACGGACAAAATGAAACAGCCGAGATTCAAGTCGATTTAAGGACCACTTAATATCTCAATTCTCAACAAAACGCAAAAGGAATTGGGGGATTTATGGGCAGCAGTTAAGTGTCAATTTGGCTAATAAGTTTTAGTTATTACATTGAGAGCTACATATTTCAGAAAACTCGATGATGGCATTGGCATGCAAATGAAACCAAGTTTCAGCCGTTACAACGTCCTCAAGAGTCAAGACATGATTCACCTTTCATGCTTATTTCATTTTGGAGTTGCGGTTACAATTTACAAAGTAGAACACTTTTTCTTTTTTCTTTTCGGGAGACGATGGAGTTATGATGTCCGATAGGCAATACTTACAGTTACAAGCAAAGGCTCACATATGCCAGTCACGTGGCTTTCACGATGATAAGGCGTCACAATCGAGATCAATACATGTATATGGTAATACTATTTTAACTTTTAATAGATTGGCAGTTTGGCACTGACCTCTAATCCCTATCGCTAAGTACCGAATAGTACTCTTTGGTTTAGCAGAAAAAATGGCGCTAAAGGACAAAAGATTTCCCAATTAGTCGTTTCATCTGTACCCATGAGATGAAGCAAACATCGGGGTAAACTTAAGGTCAAAATGACAATTTAATGTAACCAAAAAAAATGGCAATTTAAATGGCTGGTGTTAGAACCATTGAGAGGAAGAAGATTGAATCTTTCTCTATATTATTGAATGAATACTGATTACAGAAGCTTGTCTTATATACAGAAAAATCATATTAATTGTCAACCAGTAACTGTCAACTAACTACTAGTTTATTCTGAACAAACCAACTAACTAGTTACAACTGTATATCCAACTGATATTTTTAACACTCCCCCTCAAGATGGAGTGTGAATGTTGTGCACACCCATCTTGTTGAGAAGAAAATGAAACTGTGTGAGAAATAAAGGTTTGGTAAGTAAATCTGCAAGTTGATGTTGAGAAGAAACATATAAGGTTTTGAGGATTCCGGCTTGAAGTTTCTCGCGAACCAGGTGACAATCGATTTCGATATGCTTGGTGCGTTCATGAAAAACTGGATTAGCAGCAATGTGAAGAGCTGCTTGATTGTCACAATAAAGCACAGCTGGCTTGGGATGTGGAATCTGCAAGTCAGTGAGGAGATTAAGCAACCATATAATTTCACAAGTTGCATTAGCCATAGATCAATATTCGGCCTCTGCAGAAGATCTAGAGACAGTGTTCTGTTTCTTGGACTTCCATGAGATAAGAGAGTCACCAAGGAAGATACAAAAACCAGAGACAAAACGTCTGCTGTCAACACATGAAGCCCAGTCTGAGTCTGCAAAGGCTTTGAGTTCTGGAGTAGATGTGGGACTAAAAAACAATCCTTGACCAACAGAGCCTTTAATATATTGGAGTACATTGTATGCTACTTGAAGATGTGGTACTCGAGGCTTGCAAGGAATTGACTTAGATGATTGACTGTAAAAGATAGATCAGGTCGAGAGATGGTAAGATACAGTAGTTGCCCAATGAGCCTTCTGTATTGTGTTGGATCAGCTAACAATTCATCTTGATCTTGTGAAAGTTTCACAGTAGGATCCATAGGAGTAGCTCGAGGCTTGCAACCAAGATATCCAACATCGTCCAATAACTCTAGAGCATAATGTCTTTGAGAAATAGAAATTCCTTTGGAAGATCGAGCTACTTCAAGACCTAAAAAATACTTGAGATCACCAAGGTCTTTGAGCTTGAAGCAATCATTAAGATAAGTCTTCAATGAGGTGACTTTAGTTGGACTGTTGCTAGCAATGATGATGTCGTCCACATAAACCAGCAGCGCAAGAAAAGAATTGCCATGAAATTTTGTGAACAATGAACTATCAGCAGTAGACTGTTTGAAACCACATTGAAGAAGTGCAGTAGAAAATTTAGCAAACCACTGGCGAGAGGCTCGTTTCAGACCATACAAAGATTTGTTGAGTTTACACACAGCTGCAGCTGGCAAAGGCTCCCCCTGTCGAGTATACCCTGGTGGCAAATTCATATATACATCTTCATTTAAGTCGCCATGTAAAAAAGCATTATTAACATCCAGCTGAGATAAGGACCAGCCATGAATGGATGCCAAAGCAATAAGAACTTTGACAGTAGTTATCTTGGCGACAGGAGCAAAAGTATCAACATAGTCAACACCTTCTTGCTGTGTGAAACCCTTTGCGACAAGGGGAGCTTTGTGTCTTTCTAAGGTACCGTTAGCTCGGAATTTAAGTTTATAAACCCATCGACAGCCAACAGTCTTTTTACCAGGTGGCAAAGAGGTAATAGTCTAGGTACCATTGTCCTCCAAAGCTTTCAATTCTGCATACATGGCATCTCTCCATTCGGGGAACTGAGCAGCTTGAGTGTATGTTCTATGCTCAATGTGAGAGGATACAGAATATACAAATGCTTTATGGAATGGTGACAATTTAGCATAACCAAGGACTGAAGATAAAGGATATTAGGTAGAGGATGCATGAGATGTAACAGAATAACAATGATAGTCCTTGAGATATGAAGGAGGATTTCGAGAACGAGATGAATGAGACTCAGTGCTATGATTTTGTGAGGTATTAGATATACGTGTCTGAGATGGTAGAACAAGATCAGAAAAGAAACTATCAGTGTTTTGGGACTGAGAGTATGGCATAGACTTGAATGGAAATATGTCTTCATGGAAAGTGACATCTCGAGATATAAAGACAGTATTGGTATTTAAGTCTAGGAGTTTATAGGCTTTATATCCAGTGGGATAACCAAGGAAAATAGATGTAGTAGCCCTAGGAGAAAATTTAGATTTATTTCTAGTTAAGGTGGCACCATAACACAAATAACCAAATATTCTAAGATGAGAGTATGCTGGTTTTTTATGCCATAAAAGCTCAAATGGAGATTTGTTATGCAGTATTGGTGATGGAGTCCTGTTAATGAGGTACACGGAAGTAAGAATGCAATCACTCCAGTATGATAAAGGAATATTCGATTGAAAGAATAAGGAACGAGCTACATTGAGTATATGTTGGTGTTTTCGTTCCACTACAGAATTTTGTTGTGGTGTTTCTATACATGAATGATAAGAGAGTATTCCTTTAGCTTTAAAAAAATCAGAAAAAAATAACTCAGGTGCATTACCACTTCTGACAGATTTAAGAGTAATACCAAACTGATTTTTTATTAAGGTATAGAATTCAGGAAACACTTCAAGTACATCAGACTTAGACTTCAACATATACACCCATGTAAAACGAGTACAGTCATCTACAATTGTAAGAAAAAATTTAAAACCTTCAACTGATATGAATGAAAAGGTCCCCAGATATCTATGTGGACTAGTTGGAAAGGGTCTTGAGAAAATGAATTAGAGCAAGGGAAAGGGAGCCTTTTTTGTTTTGCAAGGGGGCAAACAAAACAGTGGAGCTGTTTATTGTTAGATGAAATGGTTAAATCTTCTTGTAATGTTTGAACTTTAATAGATGATGGGTGGCCTAGTCTGTAATGCCAAAGGTCCTTTGGTGTAAAAGATGTTGAGCAAGTCAATGCTGTACTTGAAGTATGAAATTGCTTAGAGTTCAAGACATATAAGTTTCTAACACGTCTACCCATCCCAATCATCTTGGCCTGTGTAGGATCCTGAATAGTACAAGAATGAGATGAAAAATTAACAATGTAATTATACTTTTGAACTAAGGCACTAATGGACATGAGATTAAATTTGAAATCTGGAACGTAAAGAACATTATCAAGGACTAAATCATTCAAAAGCTTAACAGACCCCATTTGAGTGATGGCAATAGAAAAACCATTTGGAAGTGTGACATATGAATGAGGTATGGTAGTGAATGAAGAAAAAAAATATGTAGAACAGCAAATGTGATGAGTGGCACCTGTATCTAAGATCCAAGTAAGTGATGAGATTGAAAAAGAAGAAGTTTGTAAGGAAAATATACCACTGAAGCAAGAAACAATAGGCTCAATTTGCTCTTGTTCTGGAATGGATGGAGATTCATGCTGCAGCTGAGAGTTAAGGAAGGCAATTAGTTGCTTGCACTGACTGTTGCTCAAGGTGGAGGAAGACATATCAGAGGACTCAGCTGGCATTGAACTAATCTGATTCACATGAGCCTTTGGAACAGAACTTTTGCCTTTAATTCGGTATCCAGGAGGATATCCAACCAGTTTGTAACATTTTTCTTTGGTGTGGCCAAGTATGTTGCAATGAGTGCATAATGGTCGATCTTTCCTGCCTTTTGAAGCATGGTTTCCAGTTGAAGCAGCAGTCATTGTCATATCAGATTGTAAGAGAGAATCTGAAATTGGATAGACAGATTTTGTGATAACTCTTTGGCGTTCTTCTTGAATGACCAAAGAAAAGACTTTGGTGATGATAGGCAGAGGGTCCATCATCAGTATTTGGGCTCGAATCTGTGAAAAACTATCATTGAGTCCCATAAGGAACTGCATCACACATTCTTGTTGTTGATAAACAACCCAGGGACGCATGCCACCACAAGAACAAACTGGTACTGGCTGGTATTCTTTTAATTCATCCCAAAGAACTTTCATTTTTGTGTAGTAAGTGCTAACATCTAAGGATCCTTGGTTCAGAGCAAGAAGATTTTTCTTGATTTGGAAAATTCTTGGAGCATTACTTTGATGAAAACGATCTCGAAGATCAGTCCAGATCTCAAAAGCAGAAGAATAGTAAAGTAAACTGTCAGCAATCTCACGTGTTACAGAATTGAGAATCCAAGAAATTACCATACTGTTGCAGCGAATCCAAGAACAATAAAGAAGATCTTCGTTATCTGGTTTACTGATAGAGCCATCAACAAAACCAGTTTTGTTCTTTGCTGTTAAAGCCATTAACATAGCTTTGCTCCAAGTATTGTAATTTGAACCAAGAAGTTGATGAGAAACCAATATGAGCCCTGGATGATCACCATTGTGGAGGTAGAAAGGGCTGCTAGAATCTTCAAGAACAGGGGAATTCCCATGGACCACACGACTGGTGTTGTTAGTGGAATTGCTTCCACGAGCCATGGCAAGAAAAGATCAAAAAATGAAAAAAAATATCATCTGATACCATGTTAGAACCATTCTGGTTTTAAAGGATTAGGTATTTTACTGAGCACATATTCCCTTTTCTTCTTATTTATGGAAGAAAAGGATCGTATAAGTATTCTTTACGTTATGTTTAGATTAATGAAATAAGAGAAGAAAAATAAATGAGAAAACATGAAAAATTTTCTTTTATTTGGATGTCATTTACAAAGTAATAAACAGGAAGAAAAGTGTTGAATAGGGCCGTAACAAATCAAATACAAATGAAAGAAATGATGTTTTTGTTCGTTCATCTATTTTTTAGTATCATTTGTATTCTATTTGTGTTTGTTAAAAAAATTGATTTTCTCATTTGAGATTGGTTAGTTTATTTTGTAGGATTGTTTGTTAAATTTTCGTAAACAAACTCATTTGTGTTAAACAAGTTCGTTTGTGAAATCGAACATTTTTATGAACATGTTAAATGAACATGATAATGAACATATAAATAAACATGTTCGCAAACTAATGTTCATAAACCATTAAACAACATATTCACGAACACATGTTCGAACATGTGTTCGTGAACATTGTACAAACAGTAATACAAACTGAATATAAAATATTGAAAATACTATATAAAGATTAAATCTCACATGTAAATTGAAATTATCCAATATAAAATTTTAAGTACAACTTATTATCTTAAGCATAATTAACTAATTTAATTTAATAATTATGTTTTTGATAGAAATAGGGCGATGTTTTATTCAATATCAACAAATATGTCTGGGTTACTGAAGGGCAGTGAAAAAGGATCCCACCACTCTCTGAGTTCTCCCACGTTACAACTTAGCTTTGCCACCATACAGGCAAATTTATTAGTAGCCCTATTTACATGAACAACAAAAATAAAGTTAAACCTGTCAAACAAATGACAAATATCAAGCAAAATATTTGCTCCTTTCCAATTAGAATCTTCTGCTGCTAAGTGTTGTCGTAGCCATCAAGCAATCACTCTCTTGAATTACTGAAGTGAAACCTTGTGATAGTGCTCTCCACAAATCGAACCAAATTTGCCTTAACTTCAGCATGCAAGGAATCTGGTACATGGTCCAACGTTATCAATGCAGCATATAACACACACCCTAATGCATTTTGAGCCACTAAACCCAATGATGCTTGAGAAGAGGAGAAGGCAGCATCGACATTGAGTTTAATAACAGATGGTGGAGGAGGATGCGACTGATGCCGTACAACCTGTGTTTCACTAGCAACTGGAGCATTTTGAGTTATGTCCAACAACTCTGCCAGCGAATGATGGACCTATAATTTAATGGACTCAGCTATATTACATATTGTGTCATGGAAACAGCGGTTTCGATTTCTCCATAAAGTCCAACATACAACATTGAGTATGTGCACTTGTTTCTTGACTTCAACCTGATCGAACAGTGAATCCTAAAAATGTAGACCTTGAAGATTGGCATTCAAAACCTATGGCACCCACGCTAAACACAACTCCCAAACTCTTGTACTTAGGGGACAGGCAAAGAAACAATGGAACCAGTCTTCAACTGCACTACCATAGACTGGACAAGTATCTTCCTATCGAATACTTTTGTTTTTCAATGTGGATGTAGTCGAGAGAATGTTATGGACTAGCCTCCACATGAAGAATTGCACCCGAGGTAGTATACGCATAGACCACAAAGTTTTCTATACCCCCAAACCTGTCCTGCAAATTCACTACAGGCTTCCCTAACACTTGTCTAGGAACAAAAAATGCTGATTTCACTGTAAAGTTGCCCATTGCTATCTCACCCCATACAAAAGGCAGTTCGACTCCTGGTGATCAAGTCGACCACAAACATAGCAGAAATCAGGCAATCGCTCATAGCGAGATGAAATGAGGTGCAGACCGCCATTATCAAGCAACATAATCTTTGTGCCCCACTTCAAAGGTACCTTGAGATCAATCAAGACTCGAACACATAAAATCTACCCTAGGCATCAGATTCCTCTGAAATATCTGTTGCCTCAACCGATCCAACAATTGCACCCAATACAGTTACAATCGTGCAGTTCATCATGCCTAAAGGTGACCCATGAAATTGCACCTAGAAAGGACAATGGATAATAGTAATCTGTGATGGGACCGAGAAACCATCAATGTCACACAACAACAGTAGCGACTTGTTGAAAGACCAGGGTTGAGATAGCAAGACTCTTTCCTTCTCCATCAGATTGCCGAATCACTACAAACCGCCTGCACTTCCTCCATTTTCTCGGCTCAAATTAAACCGCCGGTGTTGTTAAAGCTTAAACTGGCAGTTTGACCTTAAATAAGCAATGACCCAAATATCATTTTCACTGAAATAAAAAATCCTTTTCTTCATCTCTCATGTCTTTTTCATTTTCATTTTCATTTTCATTTTCATTTTCTTAATTTCCTTAAATTCCTTGAAACCAAACAAATTCCTTCTTTTTCTTCTAATTTTGAAAATCAAAATCACTACCTCTCACTCTCACTCTCGCCATCTATGCCACCATCGTCAACATTATTGTCACCGTGGCATGGCTTCTCTTTGTTGCTATTTTCTCTGCCACAGTTCCTCAGGTAATTGCGCCAAATCAGTATTTTTGCACTTCTATTTTTAAAAGAACCCTAGCTGAGCCTTTATTATTTATGTCTAATTTCAAGTTAGATCTAATCAAATCTAGCTTTGGCTAGTGTTCTTGTGTCTTATACGCAAACGAGCAAGAATATATCGATGACGAAGAGATTTATTTGAAGCCATCGACAATGCTATTTCGATTTTTCAGATTCTCGCTTTTATTTTGCCTGTGAGTTGTGATTTTAAGTTTCTGAGCTACTTTTTTTTGCCAATGTTCGTTTAGTGATTCCGTAAAGTTTGAATTTTGGAAATTTTTGTTATTATAATGAAGATCAATTTAGTTTAGGACTGTTGAATGAACTAAAAACATTTTCATTGATACATAATTGGGGGAAAATGAAACTTTTCTTCGCAACCAGAAGAGAAATAATGGGAAAAATTCATTTCTTTGGCTTTCTTTTTTAGTTGCATTGAAGAAAATTTGTTTATTTAAATTCCATTCTGATCTAGATATTATGTCAAAGGAATTGTAAGTAATTAGTGTATTCGTTGGGAGTGTATTGGTGTAGAATTCTTCAAGTCAAACTAAAGGAGGGTTTTCTTTTGCAGTGGAGGCGTGAACTTGCTCTCGCAGGATTTGAGGTTCCAATTCAAATGGCCGTTTCTGTAAAAAAATGATTTTTGGAGTTGCAGGTATGATCTTCTTAGAAGTAGCATATGAAAAGCATGGAGGGAGGTAGTATCAGATAGCTTATTATTCCCCGTATGAATGATTCGAGAAAACTGAGTTGAAATTACAATAATTTGGTTAAGCATGTAAGAAAATGAATAAACATGCTATCTTCAGTTTAAATTCACTCACTAGTTTATGTATAAAGTACATTTGAGTAGCCAGTTCAGCCCTTCCTGCCATCCGTATCTCTGGCCTCTTTTTGCTGTAGGTATTAGAGATTGATCTCTCGTGGAGGATGCACAAGGTCTCTGGTGGTCAGAGAAGACGTGCATATCCAAATTTGGAAGGGTCTCCTCAAGCCATTCAAGGTATTTTCAATTTTCTAAATGGTGGTAACCTATTTTTAATGCTTCCATCGTCTGGTCATCTGCAGTACCCTGACAGTCTCTCCTTCCACAAGGAATTCCAAAAGTTTTTGTATCTTGTTTTCATTTTTTTCCCTTGTATAAGTGATTCCTTTGCGAAGAGAGGTGCTAAATACAATCACTTTTTCGCAATTAGCAATGTCTATGGATAAGGTATAATTCGATTTGCACGAGATCATTTCTAGAAACACACCCCTGTTACATTTATCATGCAAATGCTTGTAAGTGGTTGAATCTCAACATTTCTTAGTAAGTAGATCCATACAACTGAAAATTTTGGAATTTTAACATTATTTTATATGACAGGCAAAGCCTGATGCAGGGAAACTCATATTAGCAACAATTGCTCTCTTGATTGCATCCACTTCAAGTATACTGATTGTATGTATCCTTTCTGTGCTGATTTTTCTTTCTCCTTCACACGCATACAAAGAGAAATGAAAGGAGAAATTCAGATAACTAAACTTATTTCTGGAGATGTGATTTTAATTTCAATAAACTTGAATTGTTCATTCTACAGCCAGATTTTGGAGGGAAGATAATAGATATTGTCTCAGGAGATATCAGAACACCAGAACAGAAAGCTGAAGCATTAACTGCAGTCAGGAACACCATACTAGACATTTTTCTGATTGTTATAGTTGGGTATGAACAGTTTTTTCTTTTATGATTGCTTTTATTTGACTTATTGGTGGAGCAAATTACTCTTTCTTGTTTTTTTTTTTTTATAGAAGAAATTAATCTTTTCAATCCAGCAGCATCTCTAGAGTTAATCATCTTTTGTTGCTTTTGTTCCCCATTCTAGTTCTGTTTGCACAGCACTGCGAGCATGGTTTTTGCTTCTGCTAGTGAAAGTGTAGTTGCCCGATTGAGAAAGAGCTTGTTTAGTCATCTTATTAACCAGGAAAAACATTATTTAGTCAGTTAAATGTTTTCTTATCACTCATGTTTCATTTGGACATTTACAGATATCATTGTGTGAACTATTATTGTAGGAGATAGCCTTCTTTGATGTTACTCGAACAGGGGAACTGCTGAGCAGGCTATTGGAAGATACTCAGATCATAAAGAATGCTGCAACTACCAATCTTTCTGAGGTCCTAAGAAATTTGTCAACTGCATTTATTGGCCTTGGTTTCATGTTTGCAATATCATGGAAGCTTACATGTAATCATTATGTAATTCTAATATCATTAGTTTGAAGTTTTATTTATTTAGAACAGATCCTAAATATTTTTAGTTGATATTTGTTCCAGTGCAGGCTTTGGCTGTTGTTCCAGCATTTTCAGTTGCTGTTTGTAAATTTGGCTGCTTTCTTCGTAAACTTTCACACAAGACTCAAGCTGCTGCAGCAGCAGCTGCTTCAATTGCTGAGGTATGTCTGCCACTTATAAATCTCAGTACACAACTAAATAATAGTATGGAGAAAATCCATATTAGATAACTTTTTAAACTCTAATAACTAATCCACGCTGGTCACTTTGATGGAATTCTTGGAGTCTAGATTTATTAAGTGTCTGATTGGATATTTCTGTTTGGAGCATAAAGGCATATAACACTAAAAGATTGCAATGACTAGCCATCCCGACAGGTTTCTTTTAACAAGGTATCCACAAGCTATGTCAATATCAGCAGTCTTATGCAAAGGTTCCAGTTAAATGAAAAAAAAAAAAAAGAGTTGCTCTCTATATTGTTTTGAGCTTTATGATGCTTAAGGGGTTCAGTGATCTCTATTTATCACTCATATGTGATACATCCTTCTTTGTTGTATAATTTTCCTCTGTTAATCTTATGTTTGACTTATCTAATTTTTTTAAGTTCAAGTTGTTTTACTATTCAGGTTAATGCTTGTTTTGAGAAGATTACATTAACACAATTTGTATGTATTCTTCTTTCGTTGATTCTTTAGAAAAATTTAATTAGTTAATTTGATTATTTATTGTTCCATATTTTCTTTTGGAAACAGTCAAGTTGTGGGATGGCCACCCACAGGGGCTTATAGCAAAGGCTCCAAGTGCTGAACAGGACAAGAGAATTGGTGACAGGGTCGACATCCAAGGGGTTTGCTTGAAGATAATGAGTGTGTGTATTTGTATATGGTACTTGTGTTAATTTGCTCATGATTTTCAAGTTTATTGTTGGAGTATAAGTTACCTTTAAGTTTATTGTTGGAATATAAGTTACATTTTGATTAATACCAATGATTTGAGGTCTTTGTTCTTTAATTATTAATTCAATAATAATTAAGTTATATGAGCAAAAGTTTTTAAATATAAAATAACCCAATAAATATAAAAATTTAAAATAAGATTTTTAAAGCTTTTAAATTTAAATTACAATTTAATAAATATAAAAATTTTAAATTTCAAATAATATTAAATATAATAATTTCAAATTAAATTTTTGCATACACTTTAAAGTGTCGGTAAAAACTTTTTACTTTTAAAGGCATTTAAAAACGTCGAGAAAAATCATACTGGAATTTATTAGACCTTTGCCGGCCTTGAAGTACATCACCGCCGGCATATTTTTACCGGCACTCATCTGGCCGGCGGTCAGCCGACTGTTAACAAACCACCGGTAAGATTTTTACCGGCGGTTTGTTAGTTTTTTACCGGCACTTATAAAAATCAGATTTTTTATAGTGAATTGAAAAAGGAAGAGTTTCTCACCCACTTCCTGAATCAGCAGAGCTTCGGAAAGCCTCCAGATTTTGGTAAAAACAGATCTCATTACCTCTAGATTCACAGATCTTGTAGTGAAAATCCTTCCTAGTAGATAACTCTCCCCTTGAGAATAGTATCATTCACCCATTCCTTCTCAATGACAACGGGTTGCTATTCCACTTCCATTAGTGTTAACTTGGACCATGCTTCATCCAAACCATCAGCCATTCCCAAAAAGAAGACCACAAATTGAAATTTGAGTAGAATTAAAATAATAAATCGGACAGCAACCAGATCTTGAAAGAAGATGATGTGATGCAAGAATTCGTAAATCACAAGACCGAAACTCCCAAGGAGACAGTTTTACATGATGTAACCGTCGCAGAGACCTAATTTTCATACACTTTTTCATTTTGTTTTCTTTATTTTTCTTTTCATTATATTGTATTTAATAATTATTTTATTATTATGTTTTATTAGTTTTTTTAAATCAACAAAGTTATATAGTATAAATTTGTTTAGGAATTAGGATTAAATCTTTAAGTTAAAGTTAGGGTATATAAATAATTTTAGTATTTGTAAAAAATAATAAAGGCTTAATAGTCAAATATGACTTTAACGTTTGCTACAAAATGGAATTAAATCATCAACGTTTAAATGCATGGAAATCAATCCTCAACGTTACAAAATAATTGAATTAAAGATATTTCCGTTAAATCTTTTAATTTCTGTTACCCCTACCAGTAATAAAACTTAACGGAAATTAAAGGATCTAACGAAAATGTCCTTAATTCAATTATTTTGTAACGTTGAGGACTGATTTCCATACATTTAAAAGTTGAGGACTTAATTCCATTTTGTGGTAAACGTTGATGTCATATTTGGCTATTAAGCCAATAATAAACAAACAATAAATAAATAAATAGCAAACGAACATTAAATGATATTTTAAATGCACAGGTTTTAGACGACCATAAACGAACAACACTTCTGTTCATGTTCAATTCGTTTAATAAATGAATGCTAAAATGTTGTTCATGATCGTTTACTAAGCTAAATAAATGAACATAATCGAACTGAAACCGAATAGGTTCAGAGTAACTAATCTTTTTTTTTCTCTCAAATGTTTTACCTTACATTTATTTTATTTAATTTGAAAAAAATGCAAGAGAAAGAAAAATGAGTAATTTTTTTAATTTAAATAATTTCACTAAATTTTTTTTAACTGTTAAAGCTTATTTATTAATTTTTTTTGTTTTAGTTTTTATTAGAATACAAATCTGATTTTATCATCATATTATTATTTCACAAATATTATTTGTTTGACATTTTATTATTTTTGATTATTGTTGTTTAAGTACGTTAGTTTTAATCCAATAACTAGATCAAATTGAAGACAAAAGATATAATGCTTTAGGAATTTATATATGATACACTAATAATATATAGACTCTATACATAGTTAATGTAGCAAATGTTGAAACTTCATCAATAAACAAACTAAAAAAAAAGCTAAACCCTTAAAAATAAATACAAATAATTTTATTTTCAATCTGCTCATAAAAGTTTATTGACAATGTGTCAATCTTTAATGCATTAACAATACACAAAAGCTATATATTGTCATTGCATAATATATAAATCCATTTGTTTAATACATATCAAAATTTTATTGCTAATCTGATAACTAGAATTGCTTCCTTTCATTTTATTCTTCTGTTAGATTTTCCTTCACATTGATTATTATATTTAAAAATTAGAATATAGTCAACATCACTTGGCCCAAGACTCAGGGCTTAGCACGCCGTGCCATGGATCAATTTTTTAGTGCGGCGCCTGCACTGAACCATTTCTTATACAGCCCAAATCCAACCAATTTTGCAACCACCACCAAAGAAAACTTATGGTAGTTATTTTTATTTCCATTGCTTTTTTTTTTTTTTTGGTGACAATTCCATTGCTTTTTTTTAGTAGTACTACAATGACAAAGCATTACCCTTCTCATGCATAAGATACAAAAAGGAAATGAAAATGCTTGAATTGCATATAAAGACAAGAAGATTCAAACATAAAACAAGCCTCCACTTCCAATGGCAGGGATAAAATGATTTTCAACCAGATTATAAATATCCTATTTTATTATCAATTTAAACAGCGAGTTTCCAACCTAAATATCAAAGCCACGACAGATATCCTAGATTAAAGGACACAATAACTAGCAAGAAACTAAAGTACATGACATACTAGACAGTTAGCAGTGTCCACAATGCCAGAATTCACATAGGAGCCACCGACCAGCCATCATCAGGGCCGTGCTCTCTTGTTGCTGCAAGATGGGCATTTGTACTGCTTGATATGCTCTGCCCTAGCTGGTGTAATCTTAACGCACTTTCCATGGAACCATTTCTCACAGATATCACAGCAAATCCAGAATTCATCAGCCGCATAATTCTCTCCACAAGCCCCACATAACGTCTCTCCATGCTCTTCGTCATCTTCCTCTTCCATACCATCATCGACCTCATCCTTTGATTGCACTGCCTTCATATATTTGGGCTGAGATTCAGAACCTCGCTGCATTTTTCAAACACAAAGGGAAAAGAAAATCTAATTTATAAGAAGCCCTTGAAATTGTGACGCTATTTCCCTCTTTCGGGTCTGCTATCAGCACAAGGAGAATAATTATACAGAAATATCATTGTAATAAGCCAAAATGCTTTTGAAAAAAAAAAGAGCCAAGATGCCAACAACTAAATTTGGTCAGCTTTGAATCTAAAAGAATTATACTTCCACTCTTAGAGTTTTTACCATGTCATAAAGCCTAAAGCCTTGTCAAACTGTAAGAATAATGTAATATTTTACATTTTAGCTCCAACGTCAATCCAATTTAACCCTAAAATTCACTACTAGATATCCACATATCTACATTAATAAAATAGATAAGAAAGAAGAAGTTTTCCACACCTTAGAGTTTGATTTAGATTTGTTGCTGCTATGATTTGAAACAGATGATTTCTCCTTTGTCTGTTTCTTAGTTTCTCCGGTCACAACTTCAAAGATTGTTGGAAGATCATTTATCATATTGAAAAGGCGTTTCCTGCATCTCATTAACCAGTATGGTTTTATTAAGGTAATAATGTAGCACAAAATATAGCATAAAGCTACATGCAAATCCAGTACAGCATCACAATTTAAGCAAGCTCACTCATGCTATGCCTATTGTTACTATTTACCCATATGCTGTAAGTACTTATTGGACCAATCATACTTTAGATGACTCCAGAAAGATTCTGAATTACATTAATATCTGGCTTTAGGATTTCTTGTGGAAAAGTTAAACTAATCAATGATATAAATTTTCAAGGAAAACCTTATAAATGGGTATTTAAAACAAATTAGTTAATAGGGCTTCCAAAACCAAAGTAGCGAATTCTAGCCAAATTAAACAAGTTCAGTAATGTACTAAAATTTACCATAAAAAGAGTATCCTTTTCCAAAAAAAAGTTATATTAATAAATAGCAAAACAACAAAGCTACAAAAGACATAAATAAGTAATTTGGCTGAACTAAGGCAGGATTGGTGTGCATGCCTACCAAATAACTTAGCTTATTTACACCTAGAACATGTATATAAAGGCAAATCAGAAGACGACAATTGGATAAGAAGAAAAAAATACCTATCAGCTTTATCAAATCCAAACCTAGAGCCAAAATAAAAAGCCACAGAAAGTAACCACGCATCACTGTGTACAGCGACCAAAGATAACCAGTCCTTTTCTTGCATCCCATCTCTGGCAAAGTTAATACCCAGTGCGGGTTCCGGAAGCTCTGGAGGCACCTCTTCAGCAGGTAAATTCACCTCCCATTGCTCACTGGGAAATCCATAAAGGCAAAGATTCTCTTTTTCTGTAATTGAGATTTTAAAAATTTAATTAACTTAATCCATTTCATACATATAGAACCTCACAAGGTTAAATGAGTAAAAGCTTAAGGCAACCACACTGAGTTTATTACGCTCGCATTCACTTTCATTGATTTGCATCGAAGTTAAAATGAATATGTTTTTATCCTAATATTTTGCAGAATTAATCATCCTGTTATTTTCCAGTTCATCTTATTAAAAAAATGTATGAGATGAAAAATGAAAAAAAAATCATGTCAAAGCATAGTAGGACTACAGAATTATTATATAACTAAAACTTCTACCATTTTTAAAGCAAAAATGAGACAAACAATATCTAAAAACGCTGAATGGAATAATAAACTTGGACCAAATCAATGTATAACAATATGTTGAAGAAATTACATTAGATTATAACCACAAGCTATAATAAGGTTTTTAAGAATTCTCAGACCCTGTTTGCAATTCAGAAAAGTAGCAGACACTAGTAAGTCTAATAACTACAAAGAAAAAAATGTATTACGTTGTTAGTTCTATAATAACAGCAAATACTCCTGCTATACTGCATTCACATCTCCTTCCAAAACACAGACATCTAACAAACCGATTAGCGTCAAATAATAGGCACGATCTTAAACTTGCCAGTGGATAAATAAAATTACCAAATAAAGAAAGGCTTTTTTTTTCGCACCAACTTTTAAAAATGTAAAGTAATATAAAGAAAGAAAAAGAATTTACATTTGTAACAGAAAACTTGAGGAACAACAAGACTGTTGAAATTATTAAATCTAGGCATCTGACACACAGATCTCTTACTTTGCTCAGACTATTCATTTTTATTTTAAAAGGGAGAGTTCAATTTAAGCAGAAAATGGTAGCCCAGACAATTGAAATTTTTTTCTTCACGCATAAAGTTAAACAACAATAAGCTATAACCATAAACACCATTGCATGCACTAAAATTCACTTCATTTATATTAAAATTTTAAACTACTTCAGTTACCGAGTTTGAATTTCAGCTCTATTTATATTTTTAAAAAAAAGATCTTGAAAATAAAAACTGTAACTTCAATTCTCCAGCTGAATCATATCGCCAACCAAATAAAGCTGGATGTATAAACCCAGCAATTAATTCTCCAGAAAAAAAAAACAAAAAACAAAAACCCAGTACCTGGATCGCACTGCTGGTAAAATTCTTCCACATCTGAAACCACCACCACACCCAAAAAGTAATTAAACAAAAATAGCTTTACAAGGACACTAACAAAAAAAAAGATGGATAAGAAGATAACAACAAGTAAAAGAAAAGGTAGTAATTTGTTAAAAAAAATGAAACTTATTACCAGTGGTAAGGGCTTTAATCATGCCAGCTCGACGACCCTTGAAATCTCGAAAAACTTCTTCGACTGTACGTGGGTTGTAGGAAGCACCGCCGTCCATCACCCAAACTGATTCTTTCTTCTATTTTAAAAAATACAACTCTTTTGTTTTGGAGGGTGAGATCGAGAAGCAGAGGGAGAGAAAGAGGAAGAAAGAAAAGGAGGGAAAAGAAAGACTTGCAATAGATAGTTTTAGTTTAGAGTATTTGACTGACCCTTCTCTCAGTGTGGAGGTAGAAAGATGTAACGACGGAGATGAGCAAAAATGGGACTCTTAATCAAGCAGATTTGATAAGAGAGGGAAGAGTCCGTGGCCGTGACTCCGGCTTTCCCTTTTTCGGCCCATTGGAAGACTTTGGTTTTAAAAAAAAAAAAAAGAAAAGCCCTTTGAATGAAATCAAATCAAGCCCACAATGTTCATCTGCATTTTGACACGTCATCAACGATCGGCCGGAAATTACATCTGAATGATAGCCTCGGAGGACCCAAAATTTGTTGTTCGTCTGGTTTTCGACCATGGCCCAATGGAGCTTCAGCAGCCTGATATAGAAAAAGCCAGTTTTGTTTTGTATTCTGTCCTTTTTTTTAATTAGAAAGAAAATATTTAATAATTGAGGGAAGACGTGAAGTTATTTGGATTTAAACTTTGGATTCTGTTCTTTGATCATTATTGAGTTAAACTAGGAAGGAAGA
Organism: Heritiera littoralis; assembly: GCA_031772115.1. NCBI lineage: Eukaryota > Viridiplantae > Streptophyta > Magnoliopsida > Malvales > Malvaceae > Heritiera > Heritiera littoralis. The sequence goes on along the minus strand of JAPDPK010000006.1, from coordinate 8,219,244 downwards.
AGGTCAGCAAATTTCATCCCAGATGTAAAGCTTTATCGTTTATGCTTTATAGTGAACCATTTCTTTTTTGGCTATGGTGATGGGGGATAAATCCCCAGACTTGGCAGAAACTTGGGGCTAAACCCAGACCTGAGGAAAACCCTGAGCATTTGAGCTGAAGCTCAAGGTCCAATGGTGAACCAATTATCAGACTGAGCTGCACTGGGCACAAGATGTTATATGCTCGAAAGACGAAGCATATACCATCTTATCAAATCAAAAGGAACAAGAAAAGGATGAATTTCAGATTAATAAATACAATGCCAACAACAAATTGGAATGCCAAATGCAAGTTAAAGGGCTGGTTCTGATTTTCCATCTCGTGTGTGGTGGACGGGCAAATTAGGCTAAGCTGCTGCTTAAGGTATGTCTCTCATTGCTGCAGCATTTTAGCATTGAAAAAAGGACAGGTTGTCACCAACAAAGGAAATTGAATCTCAGCGATGTCAGAAACACAAATGCTGCTCCCACCGGATGAATATCAAATTTATTTACATGTACGCCAAGTGGTCAAGGTTTCATAGGTTCACTTTCAAATTTGCAGTTTGCTAAAGCCTGCAATTCAGCTAACAGGTTGCTGAGTGGGTTCCAACTGAAACCAGAGTTGAATTTGAAAATTCAGGTGACTGATAAAAAAAAGATGGATAACAATTCTCAAGTATAACAAACCTTTGGTGTTTGCCACCCTCAAGAACTCTTTTCTCCTCTGTGTTCCTTGCTTGAACCTTGAGTTATTTGCAGATGCTCATCTAAGACTCTTCTATAGCCATCCCTTTCAGCTACGGGGCATGTCCTACAAATGTCCTCAAAAACTTTTTCAGCCTTAACAATCATCCCTTTTGCGCACAACATTTTGACAAAAATTGAGAAGCTCTCCAAACTGATGACATAACTCTTGCCAACCATTTCATTAAAAACTTGCACTGCCATTTCTTCATTTCCATCCTCACTGTATCCCTCAACTATGCAACCGTACATAGTGGCATCGACAAAAATACCATTTTGAAGCATATCATTGACAAGGTATTCAACCTGTTGCATCCTACCTTCGTGATCCTTACAAAGACTGCATATCACTGTATGGTATGACACGAAATTTGGAGAGCAACCCATTTGTGGCATCTGTTTTAGAAGCAAAACAGCTCTATCAAGCTCCCTTAATTCCAAGAGAGTCCTAAGCACTGAATTTAAACTATAAACATTTGGATTCATGCCTTTTCCAGCCATTCCCTTCAGAAGCAAAATTGCTTCATCAAGTTTCCTCAATTTGCAATACGCATTCACAACAACCATATATGCTTTTGCGTCCAAATCCATATTACAACTGACCATCCACCTAAAATATTCAATGGCTTCTATATACCTCCCCGCAACACAAAGCCCTTTCAATATACTCAAATGAGTTGCAGTATTATCCTTCACTCCATTCAACCTCATCTTGGAAATCATCTTCTTTGCCTCGTCAACTTCCCCTCTAAGACACAAACCATATATAATAGCATTATAAGTCAACACATTAGGCAAGCAACCCCCTTTCACCATCTTATCAATATACTTCATTGCCTCTTCAAATTCTCCCTTCTTGCAATACCCATCAATCAAAGTAGTGTAAGTTACAGTATCGGGCGAGCAATCCACCTCATCAGTCATCTTATAGAAAAGCAAAGTTGCACTCTTCATATCACCCTTCTTACAAAACCCATTAATCATAGTGTTATAAGTAAGCAAATTTGGCTTGCAACTCATTTCATCGAACACCTTTTTTGCACTCTCAACCATCCGCATTTTACACAAGCCCCTTATCATCGTAGTATAGGAAGACACATCAGGTTGAACCAAACCTTCCTTCACAACATTATCAAACATGGTCTTAACTAATTTCATCTTATTGGCCTTAACTAAAACACCCAAAATTGAATTAAACGAAAACAGGTAGTTATCTTTCTCGAAGGCTTTTGCCTGGTTATACCAAAAGATAGCAGCTTTGATATTACCTTTATCCCCATAGGCCTTGATGATTTTGCCAACGAAGAAATCAGAGAGCTTTTGAGATTTTTGAAGGAGTTGGATGGCGGGGGAGAATAAGGAGTGGTAAAGGAGGAGATTTGTGATGGCTTCATAACATCTGTCATTGTGGGTATAGTTTTTAGGATTTGGGTTTGGATTTGATGCCCACTTGAAGAAGAAGAGAGCATGGTAAGGATTAGTTTGTTTGTTGATTACTAGGGTGACTAAGTTTGGGTCTAGGAAAGGTGAGAAGCGATTTAGAGGTGCTGAACTGAGGTTCTTGGGTTTGGAGGTTTGTGGGTTTAGAGTATGGAGAAGGGAAGTTATGGAGTTGACAAGAGGGATGACGTCCAGGTATTGTGCGGAGTTGGTAATCGCGCTGGATGATCGCAGTGCCATTCGAGTTGAACAAATAGCTGCTCTTACTGATCTTCCGCGCAGTGAAGTCGCAGTAACTTCATTTGAATCAGTCTCTGGGAGTTTAGCACGATTACTGTTTAACCTGTTTATGTCCCGGGCCGAGCCTGGCCTACTTCGGCTCCGTCCTAAACAATATGTTACAAAATTTTATGTGGGTTTAAGTTGGATCCAATTCAAAATTCGCGGTCTAATTTTTACTTAAAGCCAATATTTACAAACAGTAAAAAACCTCAAGTTCGCCCAAACCAGTCTAATTATTTTTTAAAAAAACAATTCTTCAATTTAATGTTTATATTATAAAAATTTTATTATTTAAAGCTCTTAGATATATATATATTTATATATAGGAAATTTTAAATATATTACTTGAACCAATACTAATAACTTTTATGATGTTATTTTTATGATTAAGGTAAACGTGTCAAATTTTATTGAATACTATAGAATTATTTATTAGTAACACTTGAAATGAATTAACTTTTAATTATCAATTAACAAGACATAAAGTAACCAAAAAAAATTAACATGACAAAATTTTTTCTTTAAACATTACTATCAAAAACAAGTCGAGTCAAACTTGGGCTTTTAAGGACAAGACCAAGCTCATCTTTTAATTGGATTTCATTTGTTACCCAAGGCTATTTAATTGACTTAATATTTTTATTTAAATCTACCTAAAAATCGAGCAAGTCTTTGAGTTTGGACAAGTAGCTTAGTCCATGAACAGGTTTGATCCATAAAAAATAGTCTTTGGCCTTTGGTGAGGCCCTCACTATTTATTTGGAAAAGAAAGGAATTTCCTTTCATTTTTAACATCATTATCATCGTTAGAGCTTTTATCCAGATATTGAGGTAAGCTATATGAACTAATATACGACCTCATGCTAATTAAGTTGTTAATATAAATTTTTCTCCTCCTCTCATTCCTATCTAAAAAAATGTGTTCTTCTAACTTCTATTTTGCTATATCTTTTTGGATTACTTCTTTCCAAAACTTTTTCGGTCTTCCCCTAACATTAACCCTTGTTACATCATTCATAGCCTCCACTTTCTAATTGGAGTGTCCATAAGTCTACGTTATATTTGTCCAAACTAACGTAAATAACTTTCACTTGTCTTTAATAGGTGCCATTTCAACCTTTTTGCAAATGTTCTCATTTATCATTTTATCTTTTCTTGTATATCCGCACATCTATCGTAGCATTCACGTTTCTTCTATGCTCATCTTTTGTGTATGCAATTTTTTAGTTGCCCCACATTCACTGTCATAGAGTAATGTTGGTCTAACAACTGTCTCGTAAAATTTACTTTTCAACCATACATAAATTCCTTTCTCACACAACACACTTGTAACATTTCTCCATTTTCTTCCATTTTACTTTAGTAAAATTTTCAAAGGACCGTGGACTCAGAACTATTGGAGATTAGTCTCATGTGAAAGTTTAAATATGAAACAAACAAAGAATAGTTCAAAATTAGTGATAAGGAAATGAAAATTACCAATAACCCCATACTTGTTGAGAAGAAAATCATTGGTTTCAACCTAGCATGGCCCATAATCAATCTTATAATTAAGTCCTAAAATCAATCATAATTAATTAGTCTAAGTCAACTATAATATTACCATTAATTGTAACATTAATTGTAATAATCAATCTTTAATCAATTAGTGTAATTAAGAACTGTAATTAATTGTAAATATTACATCAACAATGATGTATATATAATTATCATAAAATATACATATTTAAAATAGATCTTTGAACATATAAGTATTCAAACATCTGGAACCACCAAGCCATAGGAGAAAGCCCTGAGACTTTGAGGTCTCAGATTTGAGTCTCACCAAGTGTGAGCTTGAGTTAGTCTAGTTATTTAATAGTTTGTTTAGTTTGTTATAGTTATTTACTAGTTTACCTAGTTTGAGTAATGTGATTTTCATAGTTACGTTTTCATAAAATGTAATATGCTGATTGTGATTGCAACTTCTAATGAAAATGTACTACTCAAAAAAAAAAGTATTCAAACATCTTATTTGAGATATTCAAATGCTCAAAATTAATTCTCTTTTCGAAGAAATATGTATTTGAATATCTTATTATATATATATATATATATATATATATATATATTCACATACTTAAAATAAATTTCTCTTTTGGAAAAAATTTATATTTTTTATATCAAGATGTACATATGGTTATTGTAAAATGTACAAATCTTTTTACGTATAGATATTCAAATTCCTTAGTATAACTATTCGAATAGCCAATATTAATTCCTCTTTTGAAAAATACGTAAAAATGTCATGATCAGTTAAGGAAACAGAATCATAATCAACCCTATAATTAAGTCTTAAAATCAATCATAATTAATTAGCCTAAATCAACTATAAATTACAATTAATTGTAATAATCAATCTTAATCAATTCATATAATTAAGTTAAATGTAATTAATTATGAATATTACATCAACACCGATGTACACATAGTTATTATAAAATGTACATATTTTTATAGAGCTTTGTACATATGGTCATTTGAATATTTTATTTAAGGGATTCAAATGCTTAATACTAATTTCTCATTTGGACAAAATAGGTGCTCAAATTCCTTATCATAGGTATTTGAATACTGAAGATAAATTTATTTTTTGAAAGGAATGTACATATTCTTATATCATGATGTACATATGATCATCAGAAAATGTATAAATCTTTTTACATATAGGAATTCGAATTCTTTATTTATGTTTTCGAATACTCAAGATTAATTTTCATAGCTAAAAGATGTAACTTTCTTTTCAATAATTCATTAAGGGTTAAATGATCATTCTCATTTCTTTCATGGTAGTTTAACATCTTTTCGTTTTCTTCTCGATAAACAAAAAACACATTTACCCCTTAAAATAAATATTACTATTCCAATGCTCCTTTTTTCGAATATTTCCCTCTAATTTTTAGAGGTGGATTAATGAGATCATGAGATCAAAGATAATAAGGGATGGGTTGTGCTAGAAACTTTTATTCCCTTATGGAGCTTCTAGCTTGGTTATGTGGCGAGGCTTGCCAACAGCTGAGGTGATGCTATAGTGGAGCCTCGGGTTCAATGAAAGAATGGGAAGATGGCCATGGCTTATTGAAGCAATCAAAGATAACAAGGCATAAAAAGAACATGATAAGGTAGTTAAAATCCGAAATTGAACGAGCTCTTGTGATTCTGAAATGGAAACAAAAGCTGCAGAAAAGAAATTTATTCTCTTAAATCATGCAAAAACTTTTGCAGGCACTTCATATGATACTTGTGCGCTCATATAATTTGGGCATTTCCCTTCCTTTTGAGGTTTCACATCATCATAATTCTACACAAAAACTGTTCGTTGTTCGAGACATTGTCCTTGTTTTCTTAGGTTTGTCTCTAATGTTTATCTTATTCTATAGTAATTTACATGACTTGTCATAGCACACCAAACCGTTTAATTCTTACATTTGAATTTGATCACAGTGGCAGTGAGTGATGATATCCATTGGGAGGCAGGAGGGTCGCAGCACCGATTGCTTTGGGGGTGTCCGGACGAGTTTGGTTAGGCCAGGCCATGATATGGAGTTGAATTATGTCCATTCCGTCGATGGCTGAAGTTAGGGTGTCCCTTATTTCATTGTGATCACAACAGTATATAAGCCCAGCAGAGCTAACACTGGAAGGCATCAGACTCTTGCCTTCTAATCGAGAGATAACAAGCAGATGCTTTTTGGCATTTGCTTCTTCAAGTAGTTGCCGCAGGCCAGCTCGGTCTGCAGCTGAACCCTTTGTTACTGAGTAGACACAGATGAATCCCTATGCCAGAAAATTAGACATGACAATAGTCATAGAGTCAGATGAACTGGTTAAACGATTTGTCTTGTTAGAATAAGAAAAAAAGGAAAGTAAAATAAACGAGGGAATTAGAATTACCTCGTCTGTCCGTTTTATGTCCATTCCAAATCGAGCTTCCCCTGGCTCTGGTATCATTTCAAGTAAAACTTCATCCACTCCTGGTAGGAACCATAGCCTTATGCCTTGCACTAATTCTACAGAAGCAGTGTGGTTATGTTGCTTCCTTCGACTTATTTCCTTTCCGGTAGGATTGATTTTCTCCTTCTGGGAAAAATATGTTGCCACAGACAAAACAAAAAGAGGTTAAGTTTATTTACCTCTTGGGCTTACTAGGAAAAAAGCATGCATGTTTTGATTGACAAAAAGCTTTCTTTTAAAGAGAAAGATGATAGCAAGTCACATGCTGGCATTAGGACTAGTAAGATTAAGAGAGAGGTACCGAGGTCACAATCTGTTCTGTTTGGATATTGACAAAGACGAGAGGAACCCCTGAAGATATGGCGGCAGTAAACCAGGCCATGCCCCTGGATACAGTAGCCTCAATGTAATATTCACCTTGAAGGGGGAGGAAAAGAATGGAACTAACGACAGTAGATCCTTGGTCTGGCAGGTAACTACCCACTTTCCGCTTCCAGTCATACTTCACTTCCTTTCTGTTGAACCCCCTAAATTCCACATTCACCACCCCCCTGCTCATTTCTGCTTGACCAGACAGAAACCCCAGTTTACTATGTTGATTCAATCAGAAGACACACACACATATGTATAACATCAATTAATGAAATGAATATGTTTTGATCTGCATATTTTAACAAGAGCGCGAAGAACTTATGTTGCTTCGAAGCTTCATGTTATTTCCAGTGAATTCCCATTGCAAAAGCAGCAGCAGCAAACGATGGTTTCAAAGTTTAATCAGTGTGGGTTTCATTGAATTCTGAAAATAGCAATTTTTTCCCTAAGTTTCACATATTATGGATTGGAGAAAGTTTGTTACTTTAATCTTTCATAATTTGATCTCTTTTCTCTTGATTTGTTGTAGGCTCAAGCATTCACTCAATTCAAAATCATATTTTCTAGAGAAAGGGATGAAATTCCCCTTTAATCCTCAAATAATCTAAAGGAAACAGATTCTTGTATCCAACTCTAGCAAATTTCAACAAGCTAGTCATATTTTTGCTTCTATCTGTTATGACAGTTTTCCTTTTTCTGAAATTTGCGTTAGAGAAAACTGGTTCTGAAGCTTATGTTCATCCAATCAAGTGGAAATTGAAAGCAACAGCCAACTAGCCCTGGTATGAAAGAGTGAAGGAAATCAAATATGCCTACCTTGGAGTGTAGTGCATTGTTCTAAGGTCAAATCACCTAAAACCGCGACATGTCTGTCATCCCTAGCCGCTCTAATTGTATACTTCCTCTGCAACATTGAACTCTTGTCTGCTACTACACGAACACGAAGCTTATGAGTTTCATCACCCCTTCTAACCTTCACCCATATTGTCTCCACCTTTGGGCCTATCTTTCCGAGCTGTGAACTTACTTCAGATCTAGCTTTTGCAGGCAAAAATAACTCATCACCATCATTTACTGCAAACGCTTCAATGATGTCTCCAGGCAATGGCATGCTCTCATCCCACTCTTCTGGTTCATCTTGCTTCACTCGCTTCACACAAACAAATGTCTGAGCACTACCCATATCGTTCTTCCTGAAAAAAGGCCGACCTTGCTTTTCCATGGAATATCTTGTAAACGTATACTATCAAGGGCTTAGAGTTGACTGAGCATCCACGTTCGAATACATCAAGGGACGTAAACTTTTATGGGTCTCTACGCCTCGGACATAGTCAGAAACGTTCTCACCAATGACGAGCAATTCTGTGTTTTAATATTCATTACAGCCAACAGGACAACCAAGCCGGCTGTCAACTTAATCTCCTTGTTGCTAATTAAAATTAAATATACTTTAATATGCTTGATATACTAGCATTTGTCCCGACACCGACAAGGAAAAACAAAAAGGCTGGAGTTCGGAAAGAGCAGTGAAATTCGATCCCTTGAAATGAGTTATTAATGTTTTATTTAATTAATACAATATTTATATTTTTTATATATCAATTATTTATTATTAATGTTTTATTTAATTAAATTAAATCATTATATATTATAATTATGATTTTTAACTTTAATTTATTTTTATGAGTTAAATTAAATTTATTAATATAATGTTTTAATTAAGTTATTCTAAAATTAATTTTAATTTTAAATTTAAAAATCAAATTTTGACTTAATAAACGGATAGTTAAATAGGTTCGGGTAGTTAAACGGGTATTTATATTTTATAGGGTTAGGGTTTGGGTAGCATAAATAAAAATAATCGGGTAGTTAATCGGGTTAGGGTATTATTAAAGTTAATCGGGTTCAAGTTTAAGTATCCTAAATCTAGCGGGTACCTGACTCGTTTACATCCCTAGCTATATGTACTTATCCATTCCAATTTGTTACTAAATATAACAATATTTGAACATTTTATTTTAAATATTTATCTTATATGCAAGTGAATGATTTTATAGGGTTAGGGTTTGGGTAGCATAAATAAAAATAATCGGGTAGTTAATCGAGTTAGGGTATTATTAAAGTTAATCGGGTTCGGATTTGAGTATCCCAAATCTAATGGGTACCCGACCCGTTTACATCCCTAGCTATATGTACTTATCCATTCCAATTTGTTACTAAATATAACAATATTTGAACATTTTATTTTAAATATATATCTTATATGCAAGTGAATGATATACTATTATTTAAAATGATTTTTTATTAAAATATAAAAATTTTTATTTTCGATACATGTTAAATATTGGCAATCCTTCGTATTGTAGATTGATAATTATTTTATTAAATAATTAAATTGATTTGATTTATTAAACTTGAATGAATGATTTATGTTCACTTATTTGGTTTTAGATTAAACAATAGTAAAAAGAACTTTATTTGAATTTGAGAAATCATTTTTTGGTATATATAATTCACCGTCAGATGGTTTTTATTTTCTGGTAAATTTATTAGATGATTTTTCCAATTTGTTATTTAATTATACATAATATATCAATTACGTTTTGAATTTCTTTTTTTTTTTTGTTACAAAGGGAAAAGTATTTTGAATTTCAATAAGGCTTAATAGCCAAATATATTCCCAACGTTTATAAAAATATGCAATTAAGCCCTCAACGTATAATTGCATGAAAATAAGGATATTACGTTTTATTTTCAGCATTTTAAACCTAAACGTTATAAAATTGACAGAATTAAGGATATAGCCGTTAAAAACCAACAGTGTCCGTTAACCTTGCTTAGGTGGCATGCCACGTGGACACTGACGTGGCATTACGTTGCCACGTGGACCAATGACGTGGAAAAAAGTTAAAATTTTTTTTAAATTTCGTTTTTTTAAATAAACATTTTTTGAGTTCATTTTTTTTTTTGCTTAATAGCCAAATATATTCCTAACGTTTATGAAAATATGTAATTAAGCTCTCAACGTATAATTTCATGGAAATAAGGATATTACGTTTTATTTTCAGCATTTTTTTAAGTTCATTTTTTTTTCAAATTTACATTTTTCATAATTTCATTTTTTTAATTACATATTTTTTTTAAAATTACATTTTTTTCATAACTTCATTTTTTTAAAATTACATTTTTTTCATAATTTTATTTTTTAAAAAATTACATTTTTTTCGTAATTTCATTTTTTAAAAAATTACATTTTTTTCATCATTTCATTTTTTCTTCTTCTATCTCCCTTACAGGAAGTTCATTGTCATTGCCTGTAAGGGAGATAGAAGAAGAAAAGGAAGAAAAAATGAAATGATGAAAAAAAATGTAATTTTTTTTAAAAAATAAAATTATGAAAAAATGTAATTTAAAAAAAATGAAGTTATGAAAAAGATGTAATTAAAAAAATGAAATTATGAAAAATGTAAATTTGAAAAAAAATGAACTTAAAAAATTGTTTATTAAAAAAATGAAATTAAAAAAAAAGAAAATTTAATAAACAAATGAAAAAAAAAACGTCATGATGACGTGGAAAAAGTTAATTTTTTTTTAATTTCGTTTTTTTAATAAACATTTTTTTAAGTTTTTTTTTTCAGATTTACATTTTTCATAATTTCCTTTTTTTTAATTACATATTTTTTAAAAATTATATCTTTTTCATAACTTCTATTTTTTTTAAATTACATTTTTTTCATAATTTCATTTTGAAAAAAATTACATTTTTTTCATCATTTCATTTTTTTCTTCTTTTTCTTCTTCTATCTCCCTTACAGGAAGTTCATTGAAGATGTCATTGCCTGTAAGGGAGATAGAAGAAGAAAAGGAAAAAAAATGAAATGATGAAAAAAATGTAATTTTTTTAAAAATAAAATTATGAAAAAAAAGGTAATTTAAAAAAAAAAGAAGTTATAAAAAAGATGTAATTTTTAAAAAATATGTAATTAAAAAAATGAAATTATGGAAAATGTAAATCTAAAAAAAAAACTTAAAAAAATGTTTATTAAAAAAACGAAATTAAAAAAAATTTTAACTTTTTCCACGTCATCTTGACGTTTTTTTTTTCATTTGTTTATTAAATTTTCTTTTTTTTTAATCTCATTTTTTTAATAAACATTTTTTTAAGTTCATTTTTTTTTCAAATTTACATTTTTCATAATTTCATTTTTTTAATTACATCTTTTTCATAACTTCATTTTTTTAAAATTACATTTTTTTCATAATTTTATTTTTTAAAAAAATTACATTTTTTTTCATCATTTCATTTTTTCTTCCTTTTCTTCTTTTATCTCCCTTACAGGCAATGACAATGAACTTCCTGTAAGGGAGATAGAATAAGAAAAAATGAAATGATGAAAAAAATGTAATTTTTAAAAAAATGAAATTACGAAAAAAATGTGATTTTTTAAAAAATAAAATTATGAAAAAAAATGGAATTTAAAAAAATGAAGTTATGAAAAAAATGTAATTTTAAAAAAAATATGTAATTAAAAAAATGAAATTATGAAAAATGTAAATTTGAAAAAAAAAGTGAACTTAAAAAAATGCTGAAAATAAAACGTAATATCCTTATTTCCATGAAATTATACGTTGAGGGCTTAATTGAATATTTTCATAAACGTTAGGGATATATTTGGCTATTAAGCAAAAAAAATGAACTCAAAAAATGTTTATTTAAAAAAACGAAATTTAAAAAAAATTTTAACTTTTTTCCACGTCATTGGTCCACGTGGCAACGTAATGCCACATCAGTGTCCACGTGGCATGCCACCTAAGCAAGGTTAACGGACACTGTTGGTTTTTAACGGGTATATCCTTAATTCTGTCAATTTTATAACGTTTAAGTTTAAAATGCTGAAAATAAAACGTAATATCCTTATTTCAATGCAATTATACGTTGAGGGCTTAATTGCATATTTTCATAAACGTTGGGGATATATTTGGCTATTAAGCCTTTCAATAATACTTAATGCATATTTTTATCCAAGAGTTGAACAAATTATAATTCTACTCATAACAAAATATATATTTTGTAAATTATAAAATGTGTTTTTCTTTATGTAAAAAGGAAAAGAAAAACTTAACAATATCGTCAATTTGAATATATTAAAAATAAAAAAATAATGAAATAAAATTTTGACTCAAGTTAATTGCAGCAAACATTTAAAAAAATTGTTAAATCAAAATTTGTAACAAAGAGTAAACTTTTAAGATTTTTAATTATTACAAAGAATAATCATAATATTTTATGATTAATTTAAAGATGATCGTATATAAATATGATATTAAGGAGTTAAATAAATCATTTCATTATAGATATAACATAATTATAAGTTCATAACCGGTAAAACATTAGTTTAGTTGCAATAACCAATTAAAAAAGTCAATAGCGAGATTTACATGATTCCTTTATGGATTGTTTATTCCTTTTAATCAAATATTTGGAAGTAGTACATTGAAGTTAATCTAACACATTTTTTAGTATAATTTATGTATCAAAAGAATATATCTTATGCATAAATTATTTAAATTTTACATTACAATCAATTGGATTAGCTTTTTTTTCTTTTTTTTAGTAGTACACTTTCATTAGAAGTTACAATCACAATCAGCATATCATATTTCATAAACAGATAACTATGAAAATCACATTACTCAAACTAATTTAAGCTCACACTTGGTGAGACTCAAATCAAGACCTCAAAATCTCAAGACATTTTCCTTGCTACTAAACCAAAAACTCTTTAGCTATTAGATTAGCTTTCTAAACATTAGAAAACACGTTGTAGCGAGAACAAAATTCTACTTCACTAAACATATTAAAAGCACAAATAGGCTTCTCATCATCGTATAGTATATGGTAACATAAACGTTTAATAACCAAATGTACCCTTAATTTAGAACAAAAAAAAAATGTACCCTTAACATTTTGCATAAAATGGAATTAAGCCCCTAGCATTTTATCGCATAGAAATCAATCCATAAACTTTTATTTTACGATAAATAAACCCTCAATCTTTCAAAATTATACAATTAAGTTCAAATATGTTAAATGATATCAATTGTTGTTTGTACATCCTATGTAAAAGCTGACGTAGATAGCTTAGATGGTTGCCATGTGTGCTATACTAATGGAAGTTAGTGTCATTTAACAAATTTAGACTTAATTGCATGATTTTGAAAGGTTGAGGGTTTTTTTACAGTAAAATAAAAGTTTATGGACTGAATTTCATGCAGTAAAACGTTGAGGGCTTATATTCATTTTGTGCAAAAGGTTGAGAGTATATTTAACTATTAAGCCTAACATAAATTTTGTCCAAAAGCCAACCTTCTTATGTGTCCTCGCTCCTCTCTTACCTTTTTTTTTTTTCATGTTTTGTCTTTTTTTCTGTGCAAATATCATATTTTGTTCGAATCATTATGGGTAAATGACTAATTTGGACTTAAAAAAACGACTATAATTATAATTGGGTTTTTATAAGAGAGCTTTAATTGAGATCAAACCTTAATTGAAATTGAATTTTAATTGTAATTGGATTTAAGCCTAAAAAGCCTAATCGGATGAAAAGCTAATGATTGAGGGCTTTGGGCAATGAACTTTGGGCCTAAAGCCTAATGATTGAGGGCTTCATCATTATTTTTTTATTTTTAATTACTTTTTTACTTTATGGTTTTTTATTTTTTACTTTATTAGTATTTTTATCTTTTAGTATTTTAAAATTCAAAAAATAGTGAACAACAAATCAAAATAGAAAAATCATAAACAGATTCAAATTGCCTTTAGTTATATAGTCTTATTTGCTTTTCAATTCTTTGATAAATCATGCAAAATGAAAAAAAATAAAAAATAACATATTCAATAAAAATATGAACACCAATGATAATTGTATATACTTGATTTTGGCAACTAAAGTTTATCTTTAAAATTTCACTAAGAATCATAAAGTGATAAAACATTTCAGTACAGATAATAACGTTGTTCTATTAAAGGTTATTCATAGAATAACATCTTCTCAGAACAACTCCTTCACAGAACAATTCTTCTCAAAATAACTCTTCACAGAATAACTCTTTCACAAACAGCTCTTCATAGAATAGCTCTTCTCATAACAATTTTTTACAAAACAACTTCTTACAGAACAATCTTTTTTCAAAACTGCTAATTCATAGAATCGCTTGTTCTTAAAACAACTCATGCACAGGATTGTACCTTCACAAAATATCATCTTTACAGAATAACACATTTATGGAATAACATCAACATTTTCACTAAATAGCACTTTCATCGAGAAGAAGTCAAAATAACCTTAGAATAAGGTAGGATTCTTGAGTTAACTTCATTATTGGGATATCTTGGAGAGCTTATTTGGTGGATTAGATATGGAGATAATTAATAGTTCTTTTCTTAACATTTCTCTGAAGAATGAGTGTTTTTCTCTTTTCTTTGTAGAACAAAGAGTAAACTTTTTTATTCACTATTCACTATCTCCGAAAAGTAACTTCTATTAGACAAACATTAATTCTTTTATAACTGTTAATTCTCATTATTTTGCCTATTAATCATCATATTTTGTAACTCTTATAATTCAAACACCTATTTATAGGAGTTCTCACCATTCTTAAAGGGACTTTTCCTAACTATTGAAATTCTTTCTAGAACTCTCTCTTCTCTAACTCTCTTCTCAATTGTGTTCTATTCTTTACTTAATTTTTCTTAGCCTTATTCAGCCTTCTACCACCACTTGTCACTACACTAAATACTTTAGAGTTTGCTTAATTCTTCCTCCATGCCATCTTTTGACACATCCTATCTACTGGTTAGCAATGTTTACTCTTGACAACAAAGAAGTCATTTACATTTTGATGACTCCACGGGGGGGAGAAGCGGTTGTATTAAGTAGAATATCTTCAACCTTTACTTCGCTAGAAAAACATAGAGAGCTTAACTAGAAATCAAGATGCTTAAGCCCTTGCCAACATCTAAGAATTGATGAAGATCATCCAAGTTACCCAATAAAGAATGCAAAAATTGGAAAAGACTATCTTCCAAATTATATATTCTAATGTCACAACTTCATAAGTTTAACATGTTACTAAATGTGCTTGTAGGCCGGACTGAGTTAGGTTCGGGTGGGCTAAACTGGTTTCAACCCACAAGTTATATAAATTGGTTAAACCAGTTTACTAAACCGGGCTAAGTTGGGCCAACTCAACAAGACCACACCCTTGAACCGGCTTGACTCGAGAGACTAGTGCAATAGAAACAGGGCCGAGTCGACTCGAACTGGCAAGCCTGGTTTTTTTAATTTTTTTAATTTTTTAAAATTTATATTTTAGTCAAAATAAATATTTATTAATATATTTTTATTATTTAATCTAATAAATTTTTTTTAATAAATAATGTTAATAATAATTATAAATTTATAATAAAAAAAGTTAGTATAACTTATTTAGTTAAAGTAATTGTAATTTAAAAATAAAGTTATTATAAAATTTTCTAAAAATTTATTGTTGTAATAAAATGATAAATAATGGTATTATTATAATGGTATTATACCTTCATTAATAAAGCGATTAGTTTAAAAAAAATTATAATACTTTCAAAATTTTTGAATTTTGTTAAACTTGTTTATTACATTTGAAATATAATTATACTTATCATTTAAAATATAAGCAAACTTATCATTTTGCATTTAAAATATTTATTTATTTAGTATGTTTTTAAAATATTCATTCATTTTGTATTTTAAATATTTATTTATTTTTTAAACATAGTATAACATTAATTATTTTGGCATTTAACAATAATAATAAATGAAAATAATAAAGGAAAAAAAGGAGAGAGTAGGAGATCAAACATTTTTTACGTGAAAAACCTCTTTAAAAGTTAAAAGGATAAAAACCACGAACTGCGGTTCATAAAAATATTTGCTATGACTAAACTTATTTACAGTTTTACATACAATTTACAAAAAGAAAAAAGAAAAAAAATTAAATTATTTTCTATTGCTCATAATTTATACCGATTTCCCTAGAAATTTCTTCCTCTTCCTTTGAAATATTATCGACAAATTCATTGGTCATTTCAAGTTAAATATTACGAGATTCTGCTTCAAACCAATCTTTAAGGCATGTTAATATGTATAATGAATGCAGATTAAGAGTGGGTCGATGGTCTCCAAAGATTCTTCCACATGTCAAGAATATGGATTCTGAAACAACATAAGAAACTTGCACCGCAAAAACATCTTAGGCCATGGAAGCAAAAATTGAAAATTGTCTTTGATATTCTTTCCACCATCAAAGAAGATCAAAGTTATCGTCTATATGAAAGTCTTGACTTAAGAAAAATCCTATCTCATTGAAGTTAGAACTTCATCAAGTTGTTAATGATCCAGATCCGTCGGTTTTTCTTTTTAGCTTCATTCTCTTATTTGCTGCTTTCTTAATTGTGTTCAAAATATCTTTGCCTTTGTTGCTGCCACCATTCTCGATTTCTTCATTCAATTCTTCTTATCCTCAATTGAAGTTGAACTACTCCCTCTCACCTTCATAAATATTAAACAATTCTAAAAAATAATTGTTAATTGAGGACTTTTGATCCTTAATATAATTAAGACCAAGAAAATCTTTATAACAATAAAAAAAATCCCTATACTTACCTCACATTGACTAGGATCTAGTAAAGTTGTAATACAATGAATAAGAGAAATTGTTTTACAATATTTTTAAAATTTTTCCTCATAATTTACAAAAGAAGATAAAGTTTCTTGATTCCTAAATTTTAAAAATTTATCAAACATTATATAAATAATAGGAACAAAAAAGGTGTAGTTGGATAATACTGAGTTAAAAATCTTTCGGTTGCATCTTTAAAAATAGATAATAAATTAACATAACATTCAATAAAAATCCAATCTTCATCATAAAGTGCTAAATACAGGCTACTTATATAATTGTTATAAAAAGTAGTAATAAGTTCTTTATAAGGTAAAACAGAAGAAAGAAAATGATGAAGTGAGTTCCACCTTGTTTTCACATGAAGTGGAAATGCTTCAACAGGTATATTATTTGCTAGACAAAATTGCTTCCATCACATTTATAATTTGGGGTATAGATCCATTTTGCTAACATTTTAATTTTATCAATTGGACCTATGCCACTAATACTACCATTAGCATTAAAGCCATTTTGAACTCACAAATTTATAATATAGCATGCACATTTAGCATGAAAAAATACACCCCTTGCATAACAAGGTTTAAACTTTTAATCAACCTAAGAATAGTTGCGGTATTACTCGAAGCATTATCTAAAGTAATAGCAAAACTTTATTATTTTCAAGTGCATACAATTTACAAACATTAGTAATATATTTATGAATAGTATATGCATTACGCGCTTCTTCTATTACTTCTAAGGATAAATTCATTTTTGTATGCACCAATCTTTATCTACCCAAATACAAGTTATAACAAGATAACTCATACCATTAGCACTAGTCCATATATCTCTAGTTAAATTAACCCTAGATTAAATATTACTAAGTTTATCAATTAAAGCTTGCCTATATTCTTTAAACATGTCTATGCAATCTTTTTTAATGTATGTCTAGAAACAGACTTATATACAGGTTGTAAATATTTACAAACAAATTCTAAATATCTTACTTTTTCATAAATTGTGAATGACTGTTTAGTCCACTACAAATCTAACTAAACCACGCCTAGCTTGAACATTATCAAAAGTAATTTTTTCCACTATCATGTATATTAATTTGAGATTGTATGCTTTCATTAATTTATCATCTTCATCTGGATTAATTTTATATGCACCAATTAAATGTCTTTTATACGTACTCGTACCACCAACACCCTTATCGGAGCTATAAGCGTAAACCTTTTTACATATTCTATAAACAACATGAATATTTATTCAGCGTACCTTCTTTTTTAACTGTAGACACCATTTTTGTCCGGTTCCTTTTTTCAAAACATTTTTAATTAATTAGTTTGTATATATTTTATTATTGATTTTTAAATTTTATTTTTTATTTAGATTTAGAAATAATTTTTGGATTTTGATTTTGATTTTTATAGAATAAAATAAAAAAAAAAGAAGGAAATCTAAATTAATTTTGATAGGAAAGAAGAATTAAATGAAACCATTAAAAGATTGGAAATTAATTTGAATTTGGAATTGACATTAAATTTAAGATTCGATTTTTGAAATATAAAATTTCCTAAAAAAAAATTTGATTCTAGATTTCCAATTATTACCAAAAATAAAAAAATAAAAAAACTAGGTCTATAAGAGGAGAGAGAACTAGGGTTTTTAGAGGGGGAGAAAAATAGAGAAAACCCTAGAGGAGAAACCCTAGGGGGAACCCTTGAAAAAAAAACCTAGAGAAAAACACAAAGAAGACGAAAAAAGAAAAACCCTAGAAGAAATTTTCTACTGCTCTTAGCCACGACAAACCCCTATGCACGGCAACCACTGCCATTGACCCCTGCCTTCACCATCATCTAACCTCGCATGGGCAGCATCATCATCTCGTTCCAGCCTTGAGATCCCGTCACTACCACCTTGTTTCCGCCAATCATTGCTGTCCCATTTTCATCCATCGTTCCTGCCATTCTTGCCACCACCGTATCTCTACTGCACTGCCTCCAGTCCAGCCACCATGCCTTCCCTTCTTCCATTTGTTGCAGCCACGTTTCTAGCCTTGTAAAGAACGTAAAGAGGTCTACCATCCTAAAGCTTCATTGCACCAGCCACGTCCTTGCTGTGGTGTGTCACCTCGCTATGGTTGCTTCATCTCGTTCCAGCCATCATCGTGTGTCCTTACTTGCATCGTTCACGTGCCATCTTCCCTGCACTACCGTCCTTGCTTGCCTCTTTGCTTTGCTGTCCACTGTAGGATAAAGGTTTACCCACGCCATGCTTTATTGCTGCTCCGTTTAAACCATCACTGGACATCTCAACAAGTTCTGCATTGTAGCATTGTATCCTCTCTAGCTGCTGCACTTTCACGCCACTCCTGCACTGCTGCGTTTCTGGTTCTGTATTGAGGGCCATTACGAGCTGGTACTCTACCGTTTCTGTCCAGCCCTGTTACCATCTTCGCTTGATGTTCGAAATATTTTTTGCAAGCCACGTGAAATCAAAGCAAAGGAAAGGAAAAGGAAAGGCGTGAACTGCAGTTAATAAAGAAGAAAAAAGGCAACTAAAAAACCAAGGCTAGTAGTGAAGGAGAAAATTACAGAGGCAAGTCTTTCCACATGTACGTCAATGGTGAAAGAACAAAGGTAACTGTAGCTTGTATTTCTTTGGTTATTTTACTTTATTTGTTTGTTAAGCTAGTTCCAAATCAATTGATTAATTCTAGTTTCAAATGAATTGATTAACTCTTGATGTCTTTAGGTAAGATTAAAATTAATTGATTAATTAATTAATTGGTCAACTTGGGTAAGATTAAGATTAATTAATTAATTGATTAGTTAATTTAGATATTCATAATTTGTAATAATGAAATAACTCTTTAGGATGATAAAAAAAATAATAAATGTAAATATGACAAAATATAAAGTTAAAATAATAAAATAATGATAAGATTCAGTAAATGAAAAATATAAAAAATGAATATGATTACTTTGATGATGAAAAATTAAGAGGATTATGCTTAAGTAATTTTCTTAAAGATTTCCAGATGAGAAAGTTCTATTCAAGGCCTCACCAGCTTAATGGAAGGTCTAAATAGGATTTCAATAAAAAGTAATTTATATCCATTTTTATAAAATTAAAATATGAATAATCAGTAGATTTATCATTAAATTAGAGCAAGAATAATTATTTATAAAATTAGAAACAATATTAATGATCCATGATAATATAATGGAAATAAGAATGAGTAGCAAAACAAGGAATGGAATAAATAAAATTAGATATTAAAATTATAATAAAAAAGGGAATATGAATTACTCCAATGATGAAATATCGAGAGAATTACGCATAAGTGATTTTCTTGAAATTTTCTAGGCGGGAAAATTATTTTCAAGGTCTCACCAGCATATTAATGTGGCCTAGAGATAGTTTTTCAATAATAAATGATTTTTATTCATTTTTTAAGATTATAAAATAATTGATTTCTTTTTTTATTAAATTAAAATTAAAGTAATTAATTAAGAAGATAAAAAACCTTTTCAATAATTCCATTAACTATAATAATAAAATAACAATAATAAATAGTAATGAAACTTGATGAGATAATAAAAGGCAATAAAAAATAGGAGTTATTGAGAATGAATATTGATTATTCCTATGATGAGATTCCAAGTAGATTTACGCTTAAGTAATAATTTGGAAATCTTTAGGTAAGAAAATTTCTTTTAAGTCTCACCAGCTTAATGGAAGATCTAAAAGGAATTTTTGATAAAAATAATTCATATTCATTTTCGCATAAAAATAAAATTAAGAATTAATAAATAATAGGATGGTAAGAATAAATTGGGTAGAAGGAGTCAAAGTTTGAAATTTCTCATAAAATATTAAAATGAATCCGACGACGGAGCCTCTTCAAGCAAGTCACATAGTACTACTTGAATACTCTTGAGGTGAGGAAGATTTTTTAAGTTGTCCCACCAGCTTAATGGAGGATGCTTAGAAATATTTTTCAATATTTAATTATTAAACTTAAGATTAACTAAGGCAAATTTGAGATAACCTAAAATTAGTTGGTACCATTTTAAGATGGGCGTTGTGAGGGTGCTAATCCTTCCTCACACGTAACCGTACCCCCGAACCCTAAATTTGAGATGTAGACCAATCCTTATCCATAGTTTGAATAGGTGACCAATCACACTTAGGTAGAATGGTTGGTGGCGACTCCATAGATTTTGTGTCTAGCTATTAGGTTTTTATCCAAAACCTGATAATACGTTACGACAGTTTGGCGACTCCACTGGGGACTTAAGAGAGTCAGGCCAATACTTAGTTTTAGGTTATCTCAGAATTTGCTTAAGAGATCTTAATAGAAAACGAACATTAAATAAAACATTATTCCTTCATACACACACATCACTTTGCATTAGCATACATAAGCCCTCGACCCGGGCTCGATCCTTTTAGGAGGGAGTAAAGTATCTACGCTCTCGTGAGGTAATACCTCCGCAATGGCTAGCGAAATACTCCTACTCAAATTGAACCTTTCCGTTTGTAACCTGTGATGGGTGAGGATTGGGTGCCTTACTAGTCCTATGTGGACGATAGTAAGGAACAATTTGAGAACCTTTAGAATTCTGACTTATCCAAACCAAGCATATAAAGAAACTTGAGAGGCCAACTTAAGTTAGAGCCATGCCAGCTCATCATGTAGAGATAACCAAGGATCCGGACACATGAAGGAAAATTTGTTCTTTTCAAGAAATATAATAATAAAAAAATCAAAAAAAAAATAAAGAGATGAAATGTGTCTATTCATCACATGAGGCTTTCCTTTGATTTTGCGATGCATAACATGTCAATTTGAACATTGCACCTATACATCTAGACATTTTTGGTCATACATAGGTTTGTATGTGCATATCATGGCATCTTGATTTAGACTATGGTAACAAAGGTGAGAAGATAGCTCGGCCGTCAAAATTGCCAGTCACCCATACGATACTTGCTTGCGGACAAGAGTAATGGAGAATGAACAATTGGCACGAATTGATGGAATTGAAAAGGTGCAACAAGAGATTGTCAGAGCCCAAGAAGAGTCTAAGGAACAAATGGCCAAGATGATGGAGATGATGATGAGCTTGGCAAAAGAGAAGGGAGTTGATGAAGACACTAACGTTAGAGTGGAGCCACAAATGAGGGACCCCATCAAGCAAGAGAAGTTTAGGAGGGAAGCGATTGAACTAGGTTCTCATGAGGGGATGCATCGTATGTGTGATACGTTAGAGGAGAGACTAAGGGCCATCGAAAGGAGCACTACTTATAGAAGCATTGATGTGAAGAAATTGAGTTTGGTTCCTGACTTGGTGTTACCCGTGAAATTTAAGGTCCCCAACTTTGAAAAATATGATGGAACTAAATGCCCATTAGCCCATATTACAATGTTTTGTCGAAAAATGGCAGGGCATACTCATAATGAAAAGTTGCTCATTCACTGTTTTCAAGATAGCCTTACTGGGTCCGCAGCAAGGTGGTATGTCCAATTAGATAGAGAACGCATCCATTCATGGAAGGATCTTGCGAGGGCCTTCATAGTTCAATATCAACATGCAAAGGATATGGTGCCAGATCGATTGTTCTTACAGAATATGGAAAAGAGGGCTACCGAAAGCTTTAGAGAATACGCTCAGAGATGGCGAGACATTACTGCTCAGGTTCAGCCTCCCCTTACGGAGAAAGAGATGACATTTCTGTTTGTCAATACACTTAAGGCTCCATACTACGAGAGAATGATTGGAAATGTCACCAAAAACTTTGCAGATATAGTACTCTCGGGAGAGATGATTGAATATGCTGTAAAAAGCGGGAAGATCGAATGGGCAAATACAATGAGAGGTACAACATTCAATAACGAAGGTCAAGATGTTCAAGTTGTGACTAATGAAAAGCAGTATGAAAGTTATACCCCATATCACCCATACCCCATGCAAGAAACCCACCACTTTTGTCCACATCCTTACCAGTCAATTCCTCAAAATGGTTTTCAGCCTAATTTTTGTCCTCAATCACTCCCCGCCCCACCAAACAATCCAAGAAGGCCAAGAAACAGTGTGGAGAGGTTGCCAATTCCAATTCCTAAACTATTGCCTTTACTAATAAAGAACCAGTATCTGGTGCCTATGCCTTTGAAAACAGCTCCAAACCCAGCAGCAAGGAGTTATGAACCAAATAGCAAATGTGAATATCACATGGGGGCAATTGGGCATTCAACAGAAAAGTGCAGGCAATTGAAGGAAAAGGTTGAAGAACTCATCAGCAGTGGTGCCTTGACTCAAGAGCTTATTGAACAATGGAAGTTTGCTTCTCCATAAGCCAAGTTTCCTATGTGTGATTTATGGACGTGAGATGTTCTCAAGATTCTTGAAATTTGCATCAAGTTGTTTTGAAAGCTTTCCATATTTTTCCTTTCCAAGTAGATGAAATAAAATAATTTTGAAAACATTGGTGATTGTTATTGAGAAATTACATTTCCAGTTTACTTTCCAATTGAGTGAAAACTTGGAATCCATAGAGACACACAAGCTTGAAATTCAATCATTTTTGCTTACCATGGTGAACTTTTGAAGTCAATGATCTTCGTTAAGGCAATGAGCAATGAAATGATTGATGAATTTACAAAACTTTTGAATTGTTTTGAAAGACCAATACATGAAGCATTCTCTTAAGGACTTTGTTTTTGGAATTTTGATAGATGTTAAGGCCAAGCTAAGAGTCCCAAACACGTCAACCCAAATTTCTTTCTCATGACCTGAACTTTCTGACTCAAACCATCTGTTGCTATATCTTGAGGCAAAATGATTGAAAGAGCCAAGCTTTTGATAACCTCAACATCTGTTAACGACCATTCTTAATTTGATTGATATCCTTTTTCCTATCTTAAACCATGATAATGAAGATTGTTGCATATGGCCTTCATAAAGTTGAATTGATACATTCTAGGCATGAGTTGTAAAAAAAAAAGCAAAGAAAAAGGAAGTAAAAAAAAAAGGAAAAGAAAAGAAGAAAAAAATTGATTGTGAAACCATGCACGAGGGATATTCAAATGATTTCAAAAGCTGAATTTTCATCTTGAGGATTGGTTTTCAATAGAAGTGTCAATATTTGATATGACAGATGGCCATCTTTCATATTCCTATTACTGAAACGAAATCATCCCTTTGTTACCCCTTTTGAGCTTATTGATTTCTTTTCTAAATGAACCTTGACCAAGGATCACCCTCCACATTGGAGAGGCAAATACATCAGAGGAGTTTTAGAAGCATTAGTGATTGGTCTTATGTCAAATGCAAGAAAATGATGCCTTTGTTAAGGGGCAAATGTGAGAAGAAAGATATGTGAAGATGGAAATCAATATGAAAAAAAAACAAAAAATGAAAAAAGGTAGATGAAAAAAAAAAGAAAAAAAAAGAAAAAAGAAAAAAGAAGAAATGAATGAGAATAAAATGTTAGACAAGAAAAGAAAAATGCTTCGAAGAGTGAGAAGGACAGATGTTCACAATCGAAGAAATGATCCTTGGTTCGATAAACCTTGAAAACACTTATTTTGGGCCTATTTATCCGTTCTTTGAAAACCCTAAACCTTGGCCTACGTTACGTGCCTAAAAGTCCATTTTGATCAAATAGGGATGCTTGTATCGAAAAGCTTTTCTCTGAGAAATCATCATCATTATTTGGCTTGGAATGAAATTTGAATTCTCAAATGCATGGTAGAATAATCAAAAAAAAAAAAGAAAAAAGAAAGAAGAAAAAAAAAATGAAGCTCTAGGGTGAAAACCCATGAAAGGGCAGTCTAGAGCAAATTTGAAACAACTCAAGGCCATTGTTTGTGACTATGCTAAGGCAATAACAAGGAAGAAGAAAAACCAGAGGAGTGATGTTTTTAGTCAAGACCTTTTGCGAGATTCAAAAAAAAAACATCACCTTGAAATTTTGACTTGAGAATTGTATCTTTGGTTTCCTTATCCCGAAATTTGAGCCATCACAACTAGTCTTGACATTTGTTAAAGTCCACGTATCAAGAAATTAAGAGAATGCCAAAATGGATTGTGCTCTGTGAAAGTTACTTTTACAAAAAGAATAATGATTTTCAAGAAATTTGTTTCATTTGTGAGCCAAGATGAAGAGACATTGATAAATAAAACCTTTCCTGATAACCAAACATCGTTGATGCACCAAATCAACACATTTATTCATATAGACCAAGTCGTAACTCGTTCTATTTGTTCTCAATAGTAATCACCAATTTTTAAGAGATTTAAAAGTCAAATGTTTTATCTTGGAAAATTATTATGTGAGGCAATTTCCTATTTTCAAAAAGGAACTTGAAGAAGTGGAAAATGAGAGTTTTGTGATTTTTATGGGGGCAAGTTCTTGTTTTAAAGAAGTCAAGTGTGGTAATGGTGTTTTTTAAGACAATTCTTGGGGCAATCTTTGGTTGTTATGAGAGCATGAATTTTCTTGGAGATATGAGAAGTGGTGAAGTTTTCTTGTGAATAGTTTGGAATGATTTTGTTGTTATGATTTGGATAGATGAATTTTAATTTGATAAGAATTGTGGGGCAAGAAGAAAACTAAATGAATGATGATGATGGGGCAATGGGAAGACTGAATGAGTGATGATTGCTAAATTTAAAGAAAGAAGAATTGTGGGGCATGAAAAAGACTGAATGAATGACAATGATGGGGCAAATGATTTTAAGATTGCAGAAAGAAGATTGATGAGGCATTGAAAGATTGAATGATAAGACAGAGAGAAGATTGAAGGATGACAAAATTTTGAAGAAAGGGATAAGGTAGGTTGATGATGTGACTTGGTAAGGCATTGTTTATCATTTGCATTGCATTGCATTCCATTACATGCATTCTGACACAAAAAAAAAAAGGAGAGAGTTTGTTTGTTAAGACAATAGGATAAAAAAAAAAAAGAAGGTTCTGGAAGACTAGATGACTAAAAATTTGGGAAAATCTTAAAAAAAAAAGGGTCAGAAAATGTGAGAAAGATTAGGAATAAGATGTGACAAAAAAAAAAAGGGTATGAAGTTTTGAAACAAAAATGTTAAATTTGGAAAGAAAGAGGAAATTAAAAAGTTATTGATATGATGGGATAATGAAAAAGGGATTGAAAGATGTGATGAGATGAAAAAGTGTGATAGGAAATAACAAAAAGAAGAAACTGGAATGATCAGATGATCTAGAAGATAGAATTGAAATGATGAGACAAGGTCAAAGCCTCCGGGTACAATCTGTAAGACCTCCGGGCTTGATTCATTAAAACCTCCAGGTACAAGTTGTAAGACTTCCGAGCATGTTTCCTCAAAAGATGAGAAATTTTAAAGTTTCAGGGCCTTCCTAGTCGAAGGAGCATTTAAGAGATGAGAAAATTTAAAGTTTCAGGGCCTTCCTAGTCGAAGGAGCATTTTGGAGATGAGAAATTTAAAGTTTCAGGGCCTTCCTAGTCGAAGGAGCATTTTAGAGATGAGAAATTTTTAAAGTTTCAGGGCCTTCCTAGTCGAAGGAGCATTTTAGAGATGAGAAATTTTAAAGTTTCAGGGCCTTCCTAGTCGAAGGAGCATTTAAGAGATGAGAAAATTTAAAGTTTCAGGGCCTTCCTAGTCGAAGGAGCATTTTGGAGATGAGAAATTTAAAGTTTCAGGGCCTTCCTAGTCGAAGGAGCATTTTAGAGATGAGAAATTTTTAAAGTTTCAGGGCCTTCCTAGTCGAAGGAGCATTTTAGAGATGAGAAATTTTTAAAGTTTCAGGGCCTTCCTAGTCGAAGGAGCATTTTGGAGATGAGAAAATTTAAAAGTTTCAGGGCCTTCCTAGTCGAAGGAGCATTTTAGAGATGAGAAATTTTTAAAGTTTCAGGGCCTTCCTAGTTGAAGGAGCACTTTAGAGATGAGAAATTTTTAAAAGTTTCAGGGCCTTCCTAGTCGAAGGAGCATTTTTGAGATGAGAAATTTAATAGTTTCAGGGCCTCCCTGGTCGGAGGAGCATTTTCATGATGAAAACCAATTTCTTTTAGAATAAGTAAATATCAAAAAAAAAAAAAAGAAGAAAAGAAAAAAAAAAAAAAAAAAAAAAAAAAGAGAAAAAAACTTTGAAAAAGAAAAAAATAATAAAATGGACGCGGACAAAATGGATGTCTATGTCTTTGCACAATTACTATTTCATAGCAAATGTACAAAGAGGGGCAACTGTAGACACCATTTTTGTCCGGTTCCTTTTTTCAAAACATTTTTAATTAATTAGTTTGTATATATTTTATTATTGATTTTTAAATTTTATTTTTTATTTAGATTTAGAAATAATTTTTGGATTTTGATTTTGATTTTTATAGAATAAAATAAAAAAAAAAAGAAGGAAATCTAAATTAATTTTGATAGGAAAGAAGAATTAAATGAAACCATTAAAAGATTGGAAATTAATTTGAATTTGGAATTGACATTAAATTTAAGATTCGATTTTTGAAATATAAAATTTCCTAAAAAAAAATTTGATTCTAGATTTCCAATTATTACCAAAAATAAAAAAATAAAAAAACTAGGTCTATAAGAGGAGAGAGAACTAGGGTTTTTAGAGGGGGAGAAAAATAGAGAAAACCCTAGAGGAGAAACCCTAGGGGGAACCCTTGAAAAAAAAACCTAGAGAAAAACACAAAGAAGACGAAAAAAGAAAAACCCTAGAAGAAATTTTCTACTGCTCTTAGCCACGACAAACCCCTATGCACGGCAACCACTGCCATTGACCCCTGCCTTCACCATCATCTAACCTCGCATGGGCAGCATCATCATCTCGTTCCAGCCTTGAGATCCCGTCACTACCACCTTGTTTCCGCCAATCATTGCTGTCCCATTTTCATCCATCGTTCCTGCCATTCTTGCCACCACCGTATCTCTACTGCACTGCCTCCAGTCCAGCCACCATGCCTTCCCTTCTTCCATTTGTTGCAGCCACGTTTCTAGCCTTGTAAAGAACGTAAAGAGGTCTACCATCCTAAAGCTTCATTGCACCAGCCACGTCCTTGCTGTGGTGTGTCACCTCGCTATGGTTGCTTCATCTCGTTCCAGCCATCATCGTGTGTCCTTACTTGCATCGTTCACGTGCCATCTTCCCTGCACTACCGTCCTTGCTTGCCTCTTTGCTTTGCTGTCCACTGTAGGATAAAGGTTTACCCACGCCATGCTTTATTGCTGCTCCGTTTAAACCATCACTGGACATCTCAACAAGTTCTGCATTGTAGCATTGTATCCTCTCTAGCTGCTGCACTTTCACGCCACTCCTGCACTGCTGCGTTTCTGGTTCTGTATTGAGGGCCATTACGAGCTGGTACTCTACCGTTTCTGTCCAGCCCTGTTACCATCTTCGCTTGATGTTCGAAATATTTTTTGCAAGCCACGTGAAATCAAAGCAAAGGAAAGGAAAAGGAAAGGCGTGAACTGCAGTTAATAAAGAAGAAAAAAGGCAACTAAAAAACCAAGGCTAGTAGTGAAGGAGAAAATTACAGAGGCAAGTCTTTCCACATGTACGTCAATGGTGAAAGAACAAAGGTAACTGTAGCTTGTATTTCTTTGGTTATTTTACTTTATTTGTTTGTTAAGCTAGTTCCAAATCAATTGATTAATTCTAGTTTCAAATGAATTGATTAACTCTTGATGTCTTTAGGTAAGATTAAAATTAATTGATTAATTAATTAATTGGTCAACTTGGGTAAGATTAAGATTAATTAATTAATTGATTAGTTAATTTAGATATTCATAATTTGTAATAATGAAATAACTCTTTAGGATGATAAAAAAAATAATAAATGTAAATATGACAAAATATAAAGTTAAAATAATAAAATAATGATAAGATTCAGTAAATGAAAAATATAAAAAATGAATATGATTACTTTGATGATGAAAAATTAAGAGGATTATGCTTAAGTAATTTTCTTAAAGATTTCCAGATGAGAAAGTTCTATTCAAGGCCTCACCAGCTTAATGGAAGGTCTAAATAGGATTTCAATAAAAAGTAATTTATATCCATTTTTATAAAATTAAAATATGAATAATCAGTAGATTTATCATTAAATTAGAGCAAGAATAATTATTTATAAAATTAGAAACAATATTAATGATCCATGATAATATAATGGAAATAAGAATGAGTAGCAAAACAAGGAATGGAATAAATAAAATTAGATATTAAAATTATAATAAAAAAGGGAATATGAATTACTCCAATGATGAAATATCGAGAGAATTACGCATAAGTGATTTTCTTGAAATTTTCTAGGCGGGAAAATTATTTTCAAGGTCTCACCAGCTTAATGGATGGCCTAGAGATAGTTTTTCAATAATAAATGATTTTTATTCATTTTTTAAGATTATAAAATAATTGATTTCTTTTTTTATTAAATTAAAATTAAAGTAATTAATTAAGAAGATAAAAAACCTTTTCAATAATTCCATTAACTATAATAATAAAATAACAATAATAAATAGTAATGAAACTTGATGAGATAATAAAAGGCAATAAAAAATAGGAGTTATTGAGAATGAATATTGATTATTCCTATGATGAGATTCCAAGTAGATTTACGCTTAAGTAATAATTTGGAAATCTTTAGGTAAGAAAATTTCTTTTAAGTCTCACCAGCTTAATGGAAGATCTAAAAGGAATTTTTGATAAAAATAATTCATATTCATTTTCGCATAAAAATAAAATTAAGAATTAATAAATAATAGGATGGTAAGAATAAATTGGGTAGAAGGAGTCAAAGTTTGAAATTTCTCATAAAATATTAAAATGAATCCGACGACGGAGCCTCTTCAAGCAAGTCACATAGTACTACTTGAATACTCTTGAGGTGAGGAAGATTTTTTAAGTTGTCCCACCAGCTTAATGGAGGATGCTTAGAAATATTTTTCAATATTTAATTATTAAACTTAAGATTAACTAAGGCAAATTTGAGATAACCTAAAATTAGTTGGTACCATTTTAAGATGGGCGTTGTGAGGGTGCTAATCCTTCCTCACACGTAACCGTACCCCCGAACCCTAAATTTGAGATGTAGACCAATCCTTATCCATAGTTTGAATAGGTGACCAATCACACTTAGGTAGAATGGTTGGTGGCGACTCCATAGATTTTGTGTCTAGCTATTAGGTTTTTATCCAAAACCTGATAATACGTTACGACATTAACAATGTCAAAATGATCTTATACCTTAGTCTTTTTAGTGCAATTAGTCTTTATTCTCGTCAGTCTTGATGATGTAACGGTAGTGGTGGCAACTGATGATTGTGTTGACCATGACAACTAGTACCTCAATGTATCAATGGTGCCGAAGGAAGCTCCACTTCTGGATGAATATCAAGTTTGAATTCGTTGAATGATTTGTCACCTAAATTTGGGGGTTTCAATAAAACTGAAAGGGCGAGTAACGGAACATAAACGACGAAACAAATTTGACATGCTTATTTTTTTTTTTAAAATATGTTTGAAAATTTGAAAAAAATAAATGTGTAGGAATATATATTAAAAGGAAGTAAATAAATATTGGAGGAAGTTGAAAATAAAATTTGTAAAATTGTAAAAGAGAAAAAAATTGAATTATAGAGAAAAAAATAATAACATTATCGATTTAGAATAAGAGAGCTTGAATGAATTTGAAAGAGTTTAGGTATTGAGATTTGAGAGAGTATGAGTATTGAGAGAAATATGAGAGAAAATGTAAAGAAAAATAAATGAAATTAATAGGTAATAATAGAAAAAAAATTGAATGAAAAAAATTAAAAAATTTTAAAAAATAAAATGGAACGAGGGCGCATTCCCCCCTCCATTCAAATTTGCAATAAGACATGCAGGCTATTACCTGCTTTTGCCTGAACCAATTCCAGCTCAGAACCGGTTTGGCATGGGACCGAGACAATCGGTCCCAATCCTTTGATGAGCCAAGCCCTTACTAAGCCCAATCCTAAATACTTGAAATTGGCCCAGCTCGATAAAAAACCATGTTGGGCCGGTTCTGGTTATTGGGTCGAGTTGACTTGGTCCGAATTTGAGCTGGACCGAGTCGATCGAGCCTAATAACCACCTCTACTTGTTCCTATTGTGAATGAGAATGATTCTAATGGCAACGGGAAAAAATTTAACTAATGTACCTAGTCTTGGAGTTGTTAAAAATCTTGTTGTGAACAACACCTCTACTACTGAAACTTCTTCTATTACTCTTTCTCTAGCCACAACTCAAGATTTTGTGAAAAAAGAAGAGCTTCAGAAATTGTTGGAAAAGAAAAATAAGAGTTTGAGTTTTTTTGAGTTTGATCTTAAGTTGCTTTGCCCTAATAGTGTGGCTGCTAAGCTATACCCCAAGAACTATACTAGTTCTAGGTTTAAGCAATTCAATGGCAAGACTAGTGATGCTCATAAACATGTCATGAAATCCGTGAAGACTCCTGGAGTAGCTGAATGGATGATGATTTGAAGTTGAAAGAATTCTCCAAGTCTCTCACAAAAAAGGTATACACCCGATATGTTAATCTCACTCTTAGCTCATAGAATCTTGGAATTTAATGTGCAAGATGCTCAGAGAAAAATTTTCCTCTATCCAAAAGAAGGTCACTCTCATTGATTTGCAAAGAGAACATCAAAATTCATGTGAAGATCACATGGAGGACATCCAACACTTTTGGGAAAGAATTTTAGACATTCAAGACTCATATGATGAGAAAGAGCTAGTGAAAGTGTGCATCAAGGGAATGTTTGATAAATATGGAGTTCACCTAAAATATTTATCTCTTCCAATCTTTACTACTTTGGTTGAAGTTGCAAGAAGAACTAATAATATGATTCTTAGGCAAAAAGGAGTTAATCGCTTTACTTAAAAGAATAATCCAATAGTGAATGCAATTCAATGAGGAAGACGAGAAAAAAGTGAGCCTTATCATCCTAATGAGCATCTTGGAAGAGATAATTTAAAAAGAAGACAAGATGATGATGCTATCTTTCTTGAGCTTACAAACCACGTGATCCATCCCAAAAACCACAAAGACATAAGGTTGCTCCATATAGACATCCTAAAAAAAAAATCACAATTAAGAAAAGTAGTCTTCACATTCATCCGATGTAGCTCTAAATTAAAATAAGCTACTAACGTCCTAATGATCCTAAAGGAATTTTTGGTAGAAACTGGAGAGAAGGTTTCTTTGCAATCAACTTCTTCCATTTATTTAAAGCTTTTGGCCACCAATCAGGCAAACCATTCTACTTGGCCATTGGAATCCATTTTGGTCTTATAGACTTATTTACAGCCAATTGGTTTACAACCATATGGCAATTTAACTAGACCTCATGCACCATTATGATACATAGACGCCATCCCGTACTCCATAACAAGTGTCCAGCTTAAAAGGTAAAGTCATTAATTGCTGTTTGATACGTAGTATGATCAAAATATAAATGATCATCATATCCATATTGCTACAAGTAAACAACATTATCATCAGAAATTGCAGGCCTTTTGATTCTTTGTGATCTCCTTAATAAGATGTCACTAACATTATCATCAGTTGCTATCTTTTCAGGTTCAGGAATGAGATTATCTAGATCAATGTTGCTTCTTTCACTTGTGGCATTCCCAACAATGGATAAGATAAGTAAGTAACTAGTACAACAAGTTCTTCCATGAGAACAACTTCGCGGGGTCAGGACCTCCCACATGTCCAAGTCCTTCCCAAAGTAAAATGCATGGTCAAACTCTATGATTCTAGTAATATATGTGAATGACAATAGAATCTAGAACCTCTTGCGTTGACACAATAGCCAACCAAATTTCCACAAATAAGCCAATCGGGGCAAACAACATTAACAAAGACTAACATTCCCACAATAGCACAAAGAGTAGGCTGTGCAAGCTATAAACAAAAGTCAATGTCAATGCCATCAACCCAAAAGAAAACAGAAGGTGCAAACGAAAGGAGTATTTCTGGATACAATAGGTAACCAATGGTGCTAAACAAGAAGATTTGTAATGAGAGAAGCATAATACTGCATGAATGAGAATAGCATAATACTGAATAATACCCCTTTATCTTGCAAGTATTTGACTAGGCACGAATGTTGATTCCAAAGCATTGTAACATTACCAATTACAAATAATGGCAATTATATTTTGGATATATTTTTCAAGAAGCTAAGGGAAGCATAGCCTTCCTAACAAAATCATGTCATCTACTCTTATATTCTTATGCATAGCTTTAAAGTCTTCTACAAAAGTAAAAAACCTGTCCAACCATATTAAAGTCCTACTGCATGTCAATCCATGAAAGAAATAGGCTTCCCACAACACATTTAAGCACAAAATTAGCACTAAATGTTCATCAAAAAGCACAATATTAACCCAGAAACAAGCATGGATCAATCAAAATTTTTTTAAAAAAAATCAGTAAGGACCTCAAAGCGTAGCCATGGTGGCACTGTGTAAGAGATACAAACAGCCATAGACGCGCCACCTGAGCCCTCCCACACCTAAAACTCCAACTATGGATGATATCTAAAGGAACAATCGTCAAAGATGAAGACTTCGACATCGATGGAAATGAATACCAGGAGCGATGAAGACAAGATTTGATGGAGATGTGTTGAAGAGAGTCGTCGGTTTGGGTGAAAATGTTTTAAGGTTTTAAGATTAAAATGGTAAAAATATGAAACATATATATAGTTTTTATAGGAGTAATTATAAATGAATAATTATTCCATACATCATCGGTGAGATTTTTTATTCTACAAGCAGTGTTAGGATCATAATATATGTCTTATAAAAATATTAAAAAATAATAAAATAAATAAAATAAAACATGTGTCATGATCTTAATTTTACTTGTGGAATAAAAAAATTCTTCTGGCAATGTATGAAATGATTATATGTTATAAATGTAGTGTAAAGAAAAAAAAAGTAGAAATAGAACTCTTAATGGAGTTCCCGGACACAGAAAGGGAAATGAAATGAAGTCAGCGGTATCATCACTTGTTAGCTACAAGAATCTAAGTCATTCCGCACTCTCACGCTCCCTTCTGCACCTCTCATCAAAACCCATTTCTCAAAGAACCTTCTTCATTCCAACTATTCCCAGAAACACCAAAAATCTATACAATAAACGTTACCAGAATCTCCAAATCAGGCCCAACTCAGCATCCATAATGGCATCATCTTTCAAGCCTGAACAAGCCAGGGCACCTCCTGCCCTCCCTCTTCCCACCCCTCCTGTCACAAAGGCAATCTCTTTTTCTTTATTTAATTTTTTTTGTTATTGTTTTAGTTGTGTGTTTGTTAAACTGATCTTCTTTGGTTTGTTGTTATAGTTCAAGATTGGGCTTTGCCAGTTGTCGGTGACGCCTGATAAAGAGAGGAACATAGGGCATGCTCTGAAAGCCATCGAGGAGGCTGCTGAGAAGGGTGCCCAGCTTGTTCTCTTGCCTGTGAGTTTTGTTCTTGTCTGTGTCTCAAAGTTTAACCTTTGCTGATGTTCAAATGAGGGTTTTTCTTGGGTAATAATTTGTATAAAATTAAGCTTGGTTTTATCAATTCGAGACTTGAGAAAACAGAAATTTTGTTGCTTGGTGGGTCTCAGAAATTTGTGGACACCGGATAAATGAAAATTTTAGATTAGTTAACTTTTTCACATAGTGACATGGATGCTGTATGCATCAATTTTGCTGCTCAGACAGAGCAACCATGGATGGTGATCACGCGATTTAGTTAAAGCTAGTTTTTTTCCCATTATTTTTGTTGACATTGAAAGTGAAGATATTCAACTTTCAGTTTGACGAGCCAAATATATGGTGGAATATAAACCACATTGTGTGTTCCATGAAATGGTGGTTTTGCTGTTCACAAATTACATGTAATAGATTTTGCAAGTAAGATTTTAAACTTTGAATATTATATCTTAGCATCAATTTAAGGTCCATTTTTCCTGTCTGTTATTTTTGTCAGGAAATATGGAACAGCCCATATTCCAATGAATGTTTCCCAGTTTATGCTGAAGATATTGATGCAGGTGGTGATGCATCTCCTTCAACAGCTATGCTGTCTGAAGTTTCTAGTCGCCTTAAGTTAACGATAGTTGGTGGCTCTATACCTGAACGCTGTGGGGATAAGTTATATAATACTTGTTGTGTCTTTGGCACTGATGGAAAGCTGAAAGCCAAGCATCGCAAGGTACAGGCACTTCCTATCATATATGGTAGTACACTGAAATGCCAAATTTTCACATTTTATTGTGGCTGGACTCAGTAAGGGAATGCATTCTGGATCCACCTGTTATTTGATGACCATTAGGTAGAATAATTCAACTACTGTATGACATCCTATATTTAAGCTCATACACCTCTTGTCACCCATAAATTAAGCCCATACACTGACACATGTTACTAGATGACTGAGCCATCTAATATATCAGTTTTCATTATTATGATGACATTTTATTTTCCATATCATGAAAAGCTAGATGCCTGTTGGAAGAAAATGATCATTGGTATTGAGTTTAACCTATTTTATTTTTTGCTAATATCTTATTAGCATGCAAACCCTGAAATTCCTTATCTCAGATACAAAGTTGGCAACATTCTTTAGAAAATTCTATAGTTTTAGTGATTTTGGAGACTCCCTTTAAAGCTGGTGTGCATAATGTTGATGACATTCATGCTGAACTACAGATTCACCTTTTTGATATTGATATTCCTGGGAAGATTACCTTTATGGAATCCAAGACCCTTACTGCAGGGGCAACTCCTACCATCGTGGACACAGGTTTGATGTTTCCTTAGACTTTGCACTCATGAACATACAAGCTGTCCATAATTTTTGTCAGCAGCGTTTTCTAGACCAATATTGTTAATCATTTCTTCTTCTGTCATTGGCATTTATTTGGCTCTTCTATATTTCTTACATCTGTGCCATTAATCATGATAAAGTCCTATTTCAAATTTTCTACAATCAGATTTTTTGACAATAATTCCTGTTGGCAGTCCAAGACACTTGTTGAATTATTTTTTGAAGTGGGAAACTAATCATCAATAAATCATGCAGATGTTGGGCGTATCGGTGTAGGCATCTGTTATGACATTCGCTTTCAGGAATTAGCAATGATATATGCTGCAAGAGGTTTGTTTACTTCTCCATTGAACTGTGATACAGTTAATTTCATTTTATGTTGGATTTTGTTAGCTGATGAACACAGTTATTGTTTTCTAACTGGAACTATTTAGCAAGTGTGGGTCTTTTTTCCCATGGCCTGCTTCTCACACACCCACCCCCCCCCCCCCCCCCCCCCCTCCCCCCCCTTTTTTTTTTTTTCCTTCAATTCCTTTACTATAGGTATTAGAGTATATTGTTTCTTCCTGAATTCTTTAAGCCATGTTCCCTGCGTCTACTGATTCCTTTAATTCCCATATTCACTGGCATTTATATGTTTTATATTGTAGTTTGGATCTTTTCTATTGTTTTCCCCTCTTGATATTTACAAATTTGTCGTCAAATTGTTTTTCATTTTCTTTAATTTTTTGAAGTTATTTTTTTTATCCATTTTATCTATGAATTTTGTGAACTATGCGTGTATCATGTTGTTGGAATTAGGTGCTCACTTGCTATGCTATCCTGGAGCATTTAACATGACAACTGGACCATTACATTGGGAGTTGCTGCAGAGAGCAAGGTGCTAGATATTTTCGTGCTTTCACTCTCATTGTTAAATCTTTAAACTTCAGTAAAAAGGTTGAGAGAAATAAGGTAGGGTGAGGAGGGTATGCAGTAACTGCAGAGAGCAGTGTAAAGTATGCGTAACAGTTCTTTTGTCCTCATATTTCTACAGTGATGGTTCCTTGTTTTAGCTTTTGGCTGGAAATTGTAGGGCAGTTTAAAATAATAAAATTTTGCAGAAATTTTGTTGCTTTGAGTATAGCTGAATGCCAAATTACTATAGGTTTCATTTAAAAACCTGTTCTTTACTTGTAAAGAACTCTGTACATGTCAGTAATACTTTTCTAAGCGAAGATAACTAACTGAATTTGCTTTGCAGAGACTCCAATAAATTTATTTGATGAAATGGAATTTATCATGTTTGATCATCTTGCAGAACATCATTTCATTTAAAAAGGAAAAGATTAACTTACATATACAACAATGAATTAAAACTTAGATCAAGTCTTGCCGATTTGTCCCCGAGATTTGCTCTATTCTGTTTGAACATCCAACCTTCCACAAACTGAAGGATGCTACCTTATTGGATGATTCAGCGAGCTAAATGTTATTTCACAATTTAGAAGATTGTATATGCTGTTTTTGGCTCTATATAATAGTTGTTTATCTTACTGAGGTGTTTCTTGGTGCTTCATATGCAGGGCTACAGATAATCAGGTATGGTAGCAATTTTTTCCCCTTCGTCAAGTGACCAGTGTAAGGTTTCCATGGGTCTCATAACTAGCATAATATAACGTTTTCCTTTATAATAAATGGTTCTAGTACCATTGAAACCAATGAAAATTATGTAGATTTTGTCGTTATATAGTCAAAAGTAGAATGCAGTTATTATAGTTGCAGTCTAATGCTGTTCTAAGTTGAATGGCAGAGATAAGTTGCCTTAGTTCCTTCTGTTTTATTAAGCTTCAGGAAGTACTTGTTTGTAATTCATGCTGTGATGTTTCAGTAAATATTGAAAGTCAAGTGGGTTCGTCAGAATGGGAGACTTGAGATCATTAAGAGCTCTGTTATGTGTAGAACATGAACATTTGATTACTTGTAAAAGGTTTCTGTTTTATGTATCTTTTCTAACAAAATTTAAATGACAGTTATATGTTGCAACTTGTTCACCTGCTCGAGATGCTGGAGCTGGTTACGTGGCATGGGGTCACTCAACCCTTGTAGGACCTGTAAGTAGATGCTTGTTTTTCAGCGCTGTTGTGGATTTTAAAAAATAAGGCTTTGCTACAGTAATACATGTGGAAAGCATGACTATCTGAATATTTTGTGGTTTTAAGTCTTTTGAGAAGATCAAGTAAATACTGAAATATTTCCATGTGACAGTTTGGACAAGTTCTGGCTACCACTGACCATGATGAGGACATAATTATCTCAGAGATTGATTATTCAATACTTGAGCAACGAAGGTGACATTGATCCATGTAGTATTTGTTCTATGGATGTTACATCCTCATGGAATTGTTTATTCTATCATATTTTCTATTCATTTTAATTGGGTGCTTGTATGATATTTAGGGCAAGTCTCCCCTTAGCAAAGCAGCGGAGAGGTGATCTTTACCAGTTGGTAGACGTCCAGAGACTCAACTCTCATTGATTAGAGAAGATAACCTGGTGAGAGAGTTGTGATTCATGGTGAGAATTTTCTTTGAGAAAGTGGAACTCTATTAAAAATCATGGAAATTTTCTAGTTCTTTATTGGGTTGAATAAACACAGTAGGTAACGAGTTGTTAATCATTCGGATGATTGCTGGGAGCTCATTTTTGCTTAATAATGGGATGTGTTACTGTTGTCATGTTTGTAATTGCAAATTTAGACTTAGTGGTGTAGTCAGGAATATAATATTATTTTTAAAATAATATTTTGTTACTTAATACAATATCTATAAAATTAAATATAATAAAAAATATTCCACACTATAATACAGTTTTTAAATAAGTAAATTAGTATTTTTTTTACACTATTTATAATAAAATTTATCTCAATAGTTACATTAGTGGTGCTTAGAGGTGTAATTTATCTCAATAGTTACATTAGTGGTGCTTAGAGGTGTTATGGATGGTAGGAGATAATAATATGCACTCATCTATCACAATGAAAGGAACAGTTTCAAATGAACGCTGCAGCAGCTCAAGAGTTTGGTTCAGTGAGCAGCTATCGGAAGGATGACTCAAGGATTTGAAGCAAATCACCAAGAATGGTAAATTTGATTAAATTCAAATCAAATGTTGTATCGTTTGGACCGAATTAGATTATACTTCCCGCGGCCAATGCTGAGAGAGATGTTACACAACATCACGCATGGCGCAAGACAACCGGTGGAACATCATAACACGGGGAAACTAAGAGTTTGTTTGGTTTATGAAAATATTTTCTATTTTTATTTTTTGTTTTTATTTTCTGAAAGCAAGTTTTCATTTTTTGTTTTTTGAGTTTTGGAAAATATGTTTGGTACACAAAAATGAAAACATGTTTTTGAAAATAAAAATTATGAAAATGCATTTGGTATTTACATTTTCAAACCAATAAATGTAAAAAACAATAACTAAAAAATTAAATTAAATTACAATTTTTGAAAAAAAGTAAAATGTAACTAAATAATAAAAATAAATTGTAAATGAAATAAACATAAGAATAATTCTTTATTTATTATAAATAAACAAACACGTCCACCAGCAACAATGGCAAAATTGAGCAACCATACAAAAAGAAAATCTTTATTTTCTTATAGCATATAATAAAAACCAGAAAATGAGAATGAGAAAAAAAAAAGTAACTTGATTTGATTGCCAGTGGTGATTGACACAATTTTGAGAAAGAGTTTGGGATTCAGGTAAAATAAGAAAGAGCCAAAGAGAGAGGAAAAAAAAAAAAGCAAAGCAAAACCACAATAAGTGTTAGAAGCAAGTTTAGCAAGAAAACTTAAAACCAAAACAAATAAAAAAAAAAATTTTTTGTTTGTGCAATGATTCGAACCCTGTATCTTTGATGTACATTAAAAAATTTTAATAAATTCCGTGTTTTTCAATTCTCTACTTTTCCAAACTGTTTTTTTTGAAAAATAATGAAAACATGTTTTTTTTGTTTTCAAAATTTGGCACATTTTCATTTTCTAAAAACATATTTTCTGTTTCTTCAACCAAACATATTTTTTTTCACATTTTCTATTTTTCACGAAAATAAAAATGAAAAACAGTTTTATTTTCATAAACCTTTACTGAACTTGCGCCGGCTCAAGGAGGAAAGCCAGCGCACGTCAGAGGTACACAATAAGATATATGGAGAGAGATACTCAGTGAAAATGGTTCACGTGCGTCCAATAGAATCCCCATACTCCCCAGCTCCCCCAGTTTCACACCTTTAGGGCCCAACAGAACAGCCTGTGATACGACATCAGCCGTTAATTATTCGCGCGCGTGCAAAAGATTGTCGTATTAGGTGTTTGGACCTCACAGAAAATCAGTAGTCAGTCCGTACTTGCTCTTAGACCATGCATTAACTATAATTTATTGTTCACAAGATTGACTCCACTGTTATTAGTTTTTTCAAGAAATTTAATAAAGGATTAATAATTAAATAAGCTCTACTTTTAATCCAAAATAAAATTCAGTTATCAACGTTTTATCATATGAAATTTAGTTCATAAACTTTTATTTTAGTTAAAATAAACCATCAACCTTTTACAATTATGCAATTAAGTCAAAATCTGTTAAATGACACTAATTGTCGTTAGTTTTGCATACGTGGCATCTGACGTGGATAGCTTAGTTAGCTGCCACGTTGCATGTCACATATGCAAAACTAACGGCAGTTAGGTCATTTAACAGATTTGGTCTATTTCTATTGAAATAAAAGTTTATGGACTGAATATTATGCAATAAAATGTTGAGGGCTGAATTCCATTTTAAGCTAAAAATTGAGGACTTTTTTGGCTATTAAGCTTTTAATAAATAATTAAAATCACTGATTTGTAACAAGTGATTTTGATATTAAGTTGGATTCTTATAATGATTTATATATTGCTATCAAATAAACAAGATAATTAAATATTTATATCTCTAAATTAGGAATTGAAGTAATTTAATTATTTGTTTCAGAATCTGTATCACTTAAAAAAGAAAAAAGAATGAAAATAAATTTCATTTAAACCAAATTAATTTAAGATGGGTTATGACATTACCTTTATACATTATCAGGTCTGAAAATGTACCCACTGGGTATTTCTGGATATGTACCAGCTGTTTTATTAACCACAACCAATTAAAAGATTCCATATCATAATCGTTTGATGTAAATAAGGTTTTTTTTTTCTAAAAATTAAACATAACTTCATGAAACTTGAATGAAATTTTTTTGCTTTGGGTATTTGCATTCAATTTGATTTTTAAAGTTAATGAATTTTGTTAAACATATAAATTCTTAATTAGTTCAAGAAATTAACATTAGTGCATGGCAATTACTAGTGATTAAAGGCACATTAAGCTCTAAATTGTCTTCAATATTCTCGTCGGCCTCACACGCATCGCCATAGATAAATGAAAATTGCCTTCAAACATCAAATAACAATAGTAACATTGAACAAAGAAGATACGATGTGTCACTTCACAATTAAAAATCAATCCCTATGTACGTGCCATCGGCAGCAAAAAGAACAAAGGTATGTTAAAGTTCTGTTTTAAATTTTAAATTATGAGTTGTCAATGATAATATAAAAGAAGTATGATCTTTTTTTTTTTTTGGTTACAAAGAAGTATGATCTTAGACGCAACATATATACACCGGAAATATATCACGTTTGAATGATTGTTGTTGTCGACCGTTATAACAATGTCTCTATAAAACTGATCAAAAAAAAAAAATGCTGTAAACAATAATATCGGCCTTCTGGCTTAGAACCCGAAAATCCCAGTGTTCAATAACTCAATTTCTCTTTTTCTCAAAAATGGGTGATGGAAGATTTGTCAAGATTGCTCAAGTCATGACCGTGCTCATATTGATAATTTTGAGTGCAATTCTGGCTCCGACAACATCAGCTAGACCTCTGAATGGAGAGACAAAGGTGGTACGTGGTGGGGCCCTTCACCATGTTCCTATTTCGCCGATTGCGGGTTCTGGCTGCACCAATCTTCCGATCAGCAAAGGCAGATGTCCTCCTCGACATCCCCGTGCTTCACGGAATGGGTAAGCTATTAGCTCTATATGCATAACTATACTATAAGCTATTAGCTCTATATGCATAAGTATGCTATCTCAGGTAACAAAGGCTAGCTGTTGTGCCTGCTTGGAAGGAAAGATGTGCTGTTTTGCATCAAAATATCAAGCCTAGGCCAATGGTGGTAGTTAGGAAACTTAATAAAGCTGTCGCTGAAATTAAAGGTACAAAGAAACTGGAGCTCTTATGGCAGAAGCCTGTGGATGATTGGTGTAAGATTAACTGTGATGGGGAATAAAGATGCTGGGATAGGAGTTGTAATCAGGGATAAGGATGGCTTTTTGGTGGGCGGTATTGGAAGGACTGTTGATGTTGGATCATGTCAGTAGCAGTAAGGGAAGGTTTGAATCTGAGGAAAATAATGGTTGAATCTAGCTGATTCAAAGTTTCTTTGTGATGAGTTAATGCAGGGGAACAAGAAGGGAAATTGGAGGATTGCTCCTACGGTGCGGGATATAGAAATGTTAAGTAGGGATTTTGATGATTGTAGATCTGCAAATAAAGTAGCTGATTGGGTTGCAAAGCAATTCAAAAGGAGATTATGCATTTCAAATTGGGTGAATCAACCCCGAATCTCCTTGGTTCGCATCTTGAATAAGATGGTCTTTCTTCTTTTCCTGAATAATGATGCTTGTTAACCAAATATTATGAGATATGTGCATATGTAGATATCTCACTTGGTTTTTGTAGCTGATGAAGTTCCTTTGTTAGATATCTCACCAGACTTCGATTTATCCTCTGCAGGTAACCTGATTCAAGAAGCAAAATCTCGAGCTCGTCAGCTTACCTCGTGTGTCATCACCCATGTTAGACGAGCGGCGAATCAAGGGTCATAGTTCAGCTTCTTTTTGCTTATGATTGTACTGTTGATCTTTATTGCATGGAGTCTTGTTCCACCAACGTTTCGGACATTGTAGTTAGAGATTGTATTCGAGTCTAATCTTGAAGAAGGTATTCTGTTTCAAAAAAAGTAGCTCCTATGTTGTATTCACTTTTTACTGTGAAAGGGAAATACATTTCTAGATGGCCAAAATAAAAAGGTAGCAAAGGCTAAATTATTATGTAACAAAAAAAAAAAGGCTAAATTATTATAGAAGTTTTTGTCCTTTTTGGATTTGTTATCAGAACACGTCAAGATTTGTACGACTAATTATGATGCATTCCTTTTGTGTTTTTGAGATTTCTTATGATCATGGAATATGGAATTAATTAACAATATGTTTGGAAACATGAATTTAGTATAGTGTGTTTGGATGTTGGTTTGTTATATAAATTGTGAAGATGAAATGCATATTTGCTTGAATCGGTATTAGAAGATGAATTTAAAGTAATTTTAAAAAAATGTATCTCTCTCTCTCTCTCTCTCTCTCTCTATATATATATATATATATCATTCTCCATGACATAAGGTTTCACAAAATTACAAATTTGAAAATAATTCTGAAATTATATTTAGAATTTATATTTATCTAAGTGATAGTACACAATTTATACTCAATTTAAAAATTTAACATCTTTTGTAAGAGTGAGGATTGTATGAAACAGTTACTCCATGTCAGTACGTATCATTTTCATTCAAATTGTGCCACGTAATCACATTATTAAAAAAAATCAATCATTTATTATCTGAATCATTAATAAGTCTCTTGAAATAAATATTCATCATTTAATTATCACATATAATGTGTAATAAATTATTGATTTTTTTCAATAATGTAATTATGTAGCATAATTTGAATGAAAATGATAAATGTTGACGTGAAGTAATCGTTTCATACAATCCTCTCTCCTTCCGTAAAACTCAATAATCTTTGATTTACTTTTATTTACTCATTTTGTCCCATAAAGTACATATATTTATTTATTTCATCATTCATCGTGAAATAGGGGTCATACAAATTTACGAAGTTTATAATAATCATGAAATTATATTTATGTGAGTGATAGTGCACAATTTGTACTAAATTTTAAATTTAACTATCTTCTCTAAAACTCAACAGTTTTCAATTTTGACTTCATTTTATGTTCAATATGTTACAATATAAAATAAGCAAAAAAATTCCAAAAATCTTGTATGAATAGGATTTTGGATATACTTTATAAAAATTTAATTTAATAAAATATTTAAAATATAAATTGTCAAAGTTATAAAAACTTAACTAAAAAAAAGCAAACAGATATTGTTTATAGGACGGAGGGGATAATTTTAATGTGCATTAAACTGATGATAATTAATGTGGGCGGGAAAAGTTATAATGTCGAAGGTGTACTTATTTTGAAAATTGTTTCATAAATTTTCCTTTTTGGGTATGCAGGTAGCGTGGCCGATTGGGATAGCTGCAGAACATTAAAGATAATAAAAGGGTCAATGCTTAATCATATAAACTGTTTTTTTTTTGTGTTGTTTTTATTTTGCCAATAAGGGAAATATTATTGTTTAATTGGGGAATAGGCCGCTGGGGTATGCCATATTGCACAATGTACAAGATTTTCATTTTTAAAAAAAATTTGTATATGATGCATTGACAGTGTATAGTTTTTATACACTATCAATGTATCAGAGGTTAACACCTCATTAATAGGTCTTTATGGGTAAATTAAAAAAATTTATTTATATTTACATATAAGGGCCTATTGATGAGATATCAAACTCTAGTGCATTGACAGTATATAAAAATTATACACTATTAATGCATCATATATAAATCTTTTAAAAATAGGAAAAACAAGCTACAATAATACTCGCACGTTGTTGCGAAAAAGCAGCAAAATATTTGTCAAATGTATGTAGTAAAATCAAACTACTTTTTGTACCAAAACAAAAATCAGACTACTTTAATATAATTTCAACCTCCCGTATGTATTAAGGATTATTAGCCTATAAATCTTTGTAATGTTATTTGTCGTAACATATAAGATTGGAGACTACCAAATCTAATTAAAATTGGTCACCTATTGTAATTAAGGACAAAACATAATCTATATTTCAAAGTTTTGCATTTGGGAGTGCAGTTACTCACGAAGAAGATATTAGCACCTTCAAAGTGTCTATTTAAAAAAGGATACCATTTAATACTTCAAAAAAAAAAGGATACCATTTAAACATGTTTTTAAATAGTCTTAATTTCGATGGTCTTTTATTTTTAACTAGATTTAAACTAGTGCGATGCACGATGATTATTTCAATTTATAATAATTTTTTAAAGAATAGAATTATAAAAAAAATTATTTTGAAATATATGTTGAATAATGTATTAAAAACTTGATGCATATATAAAATTAACAAATTCAAAATCAAAT
Source organism: Heritiera littoralis (assembly GCA_031772115.1). Taxonomy (NCBI): domain Eukaryota; kingdom Viridiplantae; phylum Streptophyta; class Magnoliopsida; order Malvales; family Malvaceae; genus Heritiera; species Heritiera littoralis. Next base: position 8,174,379 of record JAPDPK010000006.1, on the reverse strand, counting down.
AACAATTAAAAAATTATAGAAAAATTAAATATCACAAATCTTAAATATTTAATAAACGAATTAAATAACTACAATTTTAATGAAAACAATCCTCACTATATTAATCATTAATAGATTATTAGTTAATATTGCATATTTGAAACTGATTTATTTTTAAAATTTGATTTTAGATGACTTTAAATTAATCTTATAAAATTAATTAGTGTTGAAAAACTCTATTTTTTAGGGTTTTTAAAAAAATTATTTATAATACTGTCAAACATAAAAGGTAAGTAAAATAAAAATGTTAATAGAAATAAAACTAAAAATAATTTATTATTTAAGTTTTTTTAAAATTCAAATCAACTCAAAATAATTAAATACAATATTTAAGATCATACAAGTTTTAAGAGAATAGATAATCCATATAGACTTTTTTCCCCAATAAAGTGATTGAACAAATAATTCTGAAAAAGGAATAAATGAAAATTGAAAAAAAGATATGGAAGCTTAATTTAATACTAAAATATATAAACTTAAATATCCAGTTTTAATGTTTTTGATAAAAAATTTAAAATTTTAAGAAAATTTTGATCAAAATATATTAATATTTTTTAATTTAAAAATAACATAATAAGTGATAAAAAATTTAAAGTCTAAGATAAATTTTATTTGATTTAAATTAGGATAATGTAGTTGAAATATATTTTTTTAAAAAAATTCAAATATTTTAAAATAAATAATTAATTGAATAGGATTATTATATAAAAATTAAAATCAATTTATTATTTTTTTGAAAGATAATTAATTTATTATTTTAAGTATAAAAAAGTTAAGATATCTTCGTAAGATTGTTTTTGGCGTTTATTTTTTTTATATAAGATATAAGATGTAAGAATCACAATTTTATAAGTATACGAATTATATAGATTAAGCAAACAATGAAAAAATGCTTAATCGAAAAATTTCGGTTTCGAGTGACTACAGTTTAAATTTTCGTACGGGCAAGCTAGTGGGCCCCATGGGAGTGCGCACCTAGCCAGAGACATCTCAATCATCATATGTTGATGATCTATGGTCTCAGGTAAGTCAATTTAAAGTTTTTACAGCGATTTAAGCTTAATTCATAATTTTAGCGAAAAAGATTGAAAAAAGGTTAAATTGAGCCATAAATCCTGTAAACTTTATCATGGCCAACCAAAATATTTATTTTGTCATATATGAATGGGACGTGTGTGGAATTTATTTAATTCTCACCTACCATGCAAAAGTAACCAATAAAAAAAATTAAGAAATAAAGGAAATATGAGAAGTTAAGTGGAAAAGTCAAATAATTGGACATTTAGTCTTTAGACATAAGAGATAAGCATGGGAAAATTTATTTTATTTATTTGCACCTCTCAAGTGGCCGGCCAACCACTTTGTAGACCAAGAAAAAGAAGCAAAGTCAAAGAAAGAAAGATATGTAAGGAAGAAATGTGGTAAGCTAAGATATGTTGGTTGCAAAGCTTATGGAATAAGCTTCAACCTTCTTTAATTTCTTTATTTATTTCCTTCCCTCGTTAAGTGACCGGCCAACTCATTATTTCAGCCACATTTTTCAGCCATTTGAAAGCCCAAACAGAAAGAAAAGAGAAAAAAACGTGAGAGATTGGAAAGGTGGAAACCGTGAGCTACCCAAACAGCAACTAGATTTTGTTGCCAATTTTCATCCTACTTCCAGTCGGTTTTAGCCTTTCCTCCCTTCATGAAAGTTGTTCCAAATTCTCTCCTCTAAAACAGATCTGAATTTCATCTCAAATGGAGTTCATTTGGCTAGTGAAAAATTTGCTGGAAGCCATATCTGTCAAGCTACCCTGTTTTCAGCGAGATTGAGAGATTCATCTTGTGAGGCAGAAACGGTCAGGAAAACGACCTCCTTTCAAAAGGGCCAAGAATGATCGATTGAAGCCCTACCTCTTCTCTACCACATATCCGAAAATCAGCTCAAATGGACCACGTTTGATACAGAAATCTGTTCTGGGAATTTCTGCTGCATAAGTGTTAATGATGCAGTTTGGTGGTGTACAGTACGTGGATTACCAAGCTTGAACGAAAGAGCTTAATACTTGCTTTGGGTAAGTTTACTATGCAAGCTACGAGTAGTAGCTTATAGGGTAAGTGTCCTACATAAGCTACAAGTAATGATTTATAGAATAAATGAAAGGTTTATGAAGTAAATGAATTGATTTGGATGTGAATTTTGAGATGTGTTGTTATTGGGGATATAAATTGTTTTTCCTTTGCAAGCTGGGTAATGACATATCCTAACCCTGTCTTATTGCAAAAATTTTGAAAAATTATTAAAAGTTGGATGCAGTAGATCTCTATGTCTACATCATGGTATTGCATCTTTATGCATAATTGGTTTTATGAAATTTAAGCTGACACGAAGTTTATACGAAACATATAAAAGCTTTTACATCTCGTTTGCATCATGTTTTGAAGTATGTGAATAATATGACTTTATAGCATATTCATATAAGTTCTTGGATTGAGCATGCATTGCTTGTACATCCTATTGATATGAAACTTCAAAACATGAGATGATTTCTAGTTTACAGATTTTTACGACATCCCATTGTACTATAAGACTAATAGAGCATATGAAACATGCCCGAGTGGTTGATACTCTTATACGAGTAATACGAGGCTTGTCCGACATTGTCGTTGACAGGTTCCAATTTTGGCTTACCACTAGGATTGGAGATGACGAGGATCTATGGCCATAAGTAACACCCTAGTTCCGGGGTAACAAGGACTGCTTGTTGATAGCTACAGTAGGCTAAGACTTTATTAGTTGAATTACTGGGTTTGCCTAACAAGAAATGTTTTATAAACATGGCATATGAGATTACATGATATGTGATTGAACTTTACGAAGCATTGTTTTAATGATAACTACATGGTTTGACAAAACCGACGTTGCATCGTTTTACGTACATTACATCAGTTTTACCATAAAGGCATTGTGATATTGAGTTATGATGAACAAAAAGTTATATTCTCGCAAGTGCACGAATCAAGGTAGTATAGCGTGCAAGTACAAGAGTCGATCCCACAGAGATTTGCTAAATTTATTCAATTAAAATTCAACCACTTATGCTCTAAAAAAATTATAAAACCCAATAAAAATAATTATCTAAGTATCTAATTAACTAATGAAATTAATTAACCTAAAATAAATAAATTAACCAATAGAGAAAAGCCTAGGAATTTGATTTCACCAATACATTGCAATTTTATGTCTTCAATCCTAAAAAAATCTCAATTCAATTCTAGGGTTCATTCTTCCTAATATATGATTACTCTGTTTGATGGCAGTTATAATCAAGTATTTTTAATCATTAATTACCTATGATGTGTAGCATAATCAATGACTAAAAATCCATTAAGAATAGAAGAACATATAACAAGAACCAAATAAATATTCTAGCTTGATGTATGCATCAAATATTTATTCAATCATTCAAAAGAGCTATACATGGTTTAGCATATGATGTGTACCCTTACCATGTCTCAAACAATCAATTAATTTATATTAAAGGTGGCCAATCAATAACACAAATCAAGAGATTGAATTAATCACAATGAATGATACTAGAATTTAAGAATTGATCAATTAATTATGAACACATAAAATATGCAAGTAAGCTTAATCAAATTCCTAGTAAAAGAATTAGTTCTTACTCAAAATATCACACAACATCAAATTAATAAAAGAAATCATGCTTTAATTAAATAATAAACCAATTCAAAGTATAAATCTAAGAACACAAATAAAACAAAGTTAGAATAATAAATTAATAGCTCCCCGGAAGCTAAGTTTGACCATGTGAAGCAAATTAGAAAGCATTAATTGAAGATGGCATTGGCCTGTAGACTAGCAGCAACATGTACTGTTTTTGCCTCTAGCTCACCGCTCCAGCTGCTTCAACCAATGGCACGCCACACACACAGCACACACTCCAGCTCAGAAATTTTCGATGAGGTCCAACACGTTCTGCCTTACATGTACTTCTTGCAGCTCTGTCTCATGGTTCAACTCAGGTTTCTTTAGCAAGCCACGGTTCTGGTCAGGTTCGGTTGCTGCTAATTCTTCCTCATTGAAGCTGCGGCAAACGTAAGACCAGCTATTCTGCAAAATAGAAAGAAACACAGCAGCAGAAGAAACTACCCTCTAAACAGCCCAGTACCGACCCTCTCTTCCTATCTGTTTTCTGTTTCTCTAACTTGCTTCCCCTGTGTCTTGATTTTTCCTCTCTTTTTATAATTTTTCTTTTAAGATTCTAGGGTTTCTTTTTAATCAAGCAATAAATCTCAGCCCTTTATTTTATTTTAATCCTATGGTCCAAAAAATACTTAAAACAAATCAGAATTTAATTACAACTTTAGAAAGTCAAACAATGTATATTTCAAAAAATTTATTCCAATTACAAAATTTATTGTTTGATTTCATACCATAGTTTCTAAAATTAATTCCAAAATCACTTTCTCTAAATTAATTCACAAAATACATTTAACAATTAATTTTACACAAGAATATAGCAATAAATGTGGTAATTAAAACATAAATAATATAACAAATATATTATTATCAAATACCCCCAAACCTACATTTTTGCTAGTCCTCAAGCAAAATTAAAAGAAAATGCACTTGTTTATGACATTTAAGAACAAAAGTGAAAACTCAAGGACACCCAAAATTTTTCACTTGAATTTATGTAAATTCAATTTCACTTGATTTTCACATATTGCCTCAAGTATACCTCACATCTATGATTAAAGTAATAGTTCAAAACACAACTCAATAATCTTATAATTCAAATGCTAATTAACTCAAATCATGATATCAGATGTGTGTGTGTGATTAGCCAAACTCAAATTCCTTGTCAATACTCAATTAAAATTATACAACTCATGAATAAATGATGTGATCTCAAATTTTTTTTTCTACTGACACTCCATAAGCTTGCTCTTCTTACATCTCTCCACTAATGTAGGCAATAAAATTAACTTAGATCAAAAAGTCTTTATTAGCTTATAATGTTGGGCCAAGGTATTGGTAAACAAAGAAAGGAAAGGTAAAAATCAAAACAAGAGAGCTAAAAATGATAAAGCACATATTATTTCTCTCTCCCTTTTTTTTACTTCATTTTTTTTTCACATGCTAATCTCCACAACCCCCAAACCTATCTTTTTCATGCATTTTTTTTTTGTGGATGACAATTTCCATGCCACATTTTAAACTCCTTCTTCTTTCCTCTTTTTTTTTTTTAAGCATCTTCCTTTATTAGCTTGAAAATATTTCTTGAATCACATCCCCTCAATGATAGATATGTACATTAAAGCTCTTTTTAAGGGTACATTCATTGTTTTTCAGGCTAATTTGGTAAGGTCAATAAGGTTACAAGAAAATTCGAATGGTGGCTATTCATATGCTTTTGCATATGCCATTCTTTCAATAAGGCTCAATGGGGTATACTAGTGAATAATTTGTAACATGGTAGGTTTGAGAGGCTCAAACGATCCAAAGAATGCCTAAATCATCTCTAAGTCAATCAATTGCCTATGATTTCGCCTCAAGTGTAATAAAACAAGTTCTAGAGTGTCATGCATGATCACTAATTTCACAAGTTCACATAATCAGTCACTAAGTATCAACAATTCATAAGAGTATGGCTTTATGTGCTCAATTGTTCATCAATCATGAAGTGAATAAAATTAACAACGAATTATTTAATTACCTAAGTATGCATTTCTCACAATCACTTAACCATAGTAAAATTCTCTCATATTCATCATAGGCTAGTGAAAAATCATAGTAAAAAAAGAAAAGCATAAATCCAAGTAAAATTTTTTTTTTTAAAAAAATTTTAAATTTTTTTTTGTTTTTTTTAAATAAACTAAATAGACACAACTAAACCACACCCCCAAACCTAAATCAAACTTTGTCCTCAAAGTTGAAAAACAAAGATTAATAAAAGAGTAGGAATGTACACACTAAAAATTTTAAAAAAAATAAAAAAAAAAGAATGAAAAATCATACCTAGTTGGGTTGCCTCCCAACAAGCGCTTTATTTAACGTCTAGGCAAGACAGGATGCTTGGTCTAAGGCTTCTCCAAATCAACGAAATCCACTATCTGGCCCTTTGGAGTGCCTGCCAAGTATGGCTTCAATCTATGCCCATTCACCTTGAAACTAGCTCCTGTTCTCATGTTCTCAATCTCAACTGCACCATAAGGAAACACTTTTCGCACCAAAAATGGTCCACACCACCTTGACTGCAACTTTCCTGGAAAGAGACGCAATAAAGTAAAACTTTCATACCTTGTTTGAACTCTTTTCGAAGAATGGATTTGTCGTGGTAGAGCTTTGTTTTCTCCTTGTAAATCTTTGCATTCTCATAGGCTTCATTCCGAATCTCATCTAACTCATTCAATTGGAGCTTCCTAGTTTCACCAGCTTTGTCCATATCAAAATTCAATTGCTTGATCGCCCAATATGCCCGATGCTCCAATTCTACCGGTAAATGGCATGCTTTTCCAAAAACAAGCCGGTAAGGGCTCATTCCAATTGGAGTTTTGTAAGCTGTTTTGTAAGCCCATAGAGCATCATTTAACTTTACTGCCCAATCATTCCTCTTTGTGTTCACCATCCTTTCCAAGATTAACTTTATGTGCCGATTGCTCACTTCAACTTGTCCAGAAGTCTGCGGGTGATAAGACATAACTACCCGATGGGTGATGTTGTACTTCTTCAGTACTACTGCAAAAATTTTATTACAAAAGTGAGTTCCCCTATCACTAATAATAGCTCTAGGAGTACCAAATCTTGTAAAAATCATGTCTTTCAAAAAACTATGTACAATCTTACCATCATTAGTCCTAGTAGCTATTGCCTCAATCCACTTAGAAACATAATCAACAACAACAAGAATATAATTATATCCAAAAGATGTAATAAAAGGTCCCATGAAATCAATACCCCACACATCAAAAAGTTGAATTACTATGTTACTTGTGAGTGGCATCTCATTCCTTTTGCTTATATTACCTGTTCGTTGACATCTATCACACTTAGCACAAAATGAATTTGCATCCTTGAACAAAGTTGGCCAAAAGAATCCGGATTGCAACACCTTAAGTGCTGTTTTCTTACCACTATAATGTCCTCCATAATTCAATGTATGACAGTGGTTCAAAATATTGAGTTGCTCACCTTCAGGGACACAACGCCTAATGATCTGATCAAGACAATGCTTGAATAGATATGGATCATCCCAAAAATAATGCTTCACTGTGGACAAAAATCTTTTCTTTTCCTATGAAGTTAAATCAGGATTAAAAATACCACAAGCCAAATAGTTCACAATATCAGCATACCAAGGCTCTTTTCCATGCACTGAGAACAACTGTTCATCAGGAAAAGTTTCATTAATGAGAATAGCATCATCCCCATGACACTTTTCCAGTTCAGTCACTTCAGTAAGTCGAGATAAGTGATCAGCCACAACATTTTCACTTCCCTTTTTATCCCTAATTGTCAAGTCAAACTCTTGCAAAAGTAACATCCACCTAATCAATCTAGGTTTAGCATCCTTCTTTGTAAGCAAATATTTAAGAGCAGCATGGTCAGAATAAACAATCACCTTAGAGCCAATCAAATATGAGCGAAACTTTTCTAAAGCAAAAACAATTGCTAAAAACTCCTTTTCAGTAGTAGAATAATTCATTTGAGCATCATTTAAAGTTCTACTCGCATAATGAATAACACGAGGCAAATTATTTATTCTTTGTCCTAAAACAGCACCAATAGCATAATCTGAAGCATCACACATCAATTCAAAAGGAATAGACCAATTAGGTGCTACAAGAATGGGTGAAGATGTTAGTTTTTCTTTCAAAGTATTAAAAGCATCAAGGCAAGAATTGTCAAAATTAAACACATGATCTTTAGCCAACAAGTTACATAAAGGCCTACAAATCTTAGAAAAATCCTTAATAAAACGCCTATAGAAACCTGCATGACCAAGAAAACTCCGCACACCCTTGACAGAGGTAGGGGGCGGTAACTTTGCAATGATATCAATTTTTGCCTTGTCTACTTCAATACCTCTACTAGAAATAACATGTCCTAAAACAATTCCTTGTTTGACTAAAAAATGGCATTTTTCCCAACTCAATGTCAAATTTGTCTCCACACATCTTTTAAGCACTAAGGTTAAATTATCAAGGCAATTATCAAATGAATCACCAAAAACAGAAAAATCATCCATAAATACCTCAATAAACCTTTCAATCATGTCAGAGAAAATTGACATCATGCATCGTTGGAAAGTTGCTGGGGCATTGCAAAGCCCAAATGGCATTCTACGATAAGCAAAAGTACCAAATGGGCAAGTGAATGTTGTCTTTTCTTGATCCTCTGGTGCAATAGGGATTTGATTGTAACCTGAAAAACCATCAAGAAAACAATAGTAAGCATGGTCAGCCAACCGTTCAAGCATTTGATCAATAAAAGGAAGAGGAAAGTGGTCCTTTTTAGTTGCAACATTGAGCTTGCGGTAATCAATACACATTCTCCATCCTGTTGTTGTCCTTGTTGGCACCAACTCATCATCATCATTCTTGACAACTGTAATACCTGATTTCTTTGGCACTACATGGACAGGACTCACCCATTTACTATCAGATATCGGGTAAATAATACCTGCATCAAGCAACTTAAGCACCTCAGCCCTTACTACCTCTTTCATGTTAGGATTCAATCTTCTTTGGGTCTCCCTTGTAGGTTTTGCATCATCCTCCAACAAAATTCTATGCATACACATAGTTGGGCTAATCCCTCTAATATCAGCTAAGGTCCATCCTATGGCTGTTTTATGCTCTCTCAAAACACTCAACAATTTATTTTCTTCCATTGTGGTAAGATCAGCAGCAATAATGACTGGAAGAGTTTGATTTTCCCCAAGGAAAGCATATTTAAGGGTAGGTGGCAATTGTTTCAACTCTAGCTTGGGTGGGGAGATAATTGAAGGGGCTATCTTTGGGTTAAAATACCCTAAAGACTCACTAGGACAATTTGTAGGGACTTGTGGCATTGCACTGTCTAATGCTACTGTGAATTCCATCACCTCCTCATCATCCTCTCCACAATCCTCTCCAGTCAGGGCTAGCTCCAATTTGTCCTTTGTTTCATCCTGCACGAAATTAGAGACAACAACTGAGTCCAAAATATCAACTGAGAAACAATCATTTAAATCTATAGGCAATTTTAAAGAATTAAAAACAGAAAATTCCACAGTCTCATCTAAGACTGTCATGGTTAATTTCCCATTTTGAACATCAATGATTGTCTTTGCTGTAGCCATGAATGGACGTCCAAGCAAAATGGGTAACTCATGCTCATTCTTTGACTGTCTCTCCATGTCCAAAACTACAAAGTCAACAGGAATAATTAGTTTGTCAATTTGGACTAAAATATCCTCCACAATGCCTCTAGGATATCTAATTGAACGATCAGCAAGTTGTAGAGACATTGTAGTAGGTTTTAGCTCTCCTAACCCTAACTGCAAATAAACAGAATAAGGCATTAAATTAATGCTTGCACCCAAATCCAACATTGCCTTTTCCGTTTTTGAACCTCCTACAGTAATGTTGATGTTAAAGCTCCCAGGATCTTTTAATTTAGGTGGCAAATTACTTTGAAGCACAGCACTTACCGTTTCCGAAACCATTACCTTTTCGTTTGGCTCATACTTACGCTTGTGAGTATTCAATTCCTTCAAGAACTTTGCATAAGATGGCATGTTCCTAATCATATCAAGCAAAGGTAAGTTCACATTAACTTTAGACAAAATATCATATATTTCAGAAAATGACTTATCCAATTTGCTTTTCTTGAGTCTGCTTGGAAATGGAATAGGAGGAACATAGGGGTGTTGAGCCTTGTGTAACTTAGGAGTTTCACAAGATGGACTGAGCTCCTCACTTTGACTGGGCTCCTCAATATCCTTCTTTTTGCCACCACTTGGACTTTTCTCTTTTTGCTTCTCCTTTGCAACCTCTTCACCTGCAGGTAAGGTTAAACTTTCATCAGATTTATCATTCATTTTATTATCAAATACCTTACCGTTTCTTAGAATAGCAATCGCTTTGGCTTGCTCGGGCTGGCTTGGAAATTTTCCAGGAACATGGCCTTGCAATGCCTCTGCAATTTGCCCCACTTGGACCTCCAATTTTCGCAAAGAAGCCTCTTGTTGTTGGAATCGCTGTTCATTGCTCTGTTGGTTACTTTGACAAACTTCTATGAAGTTTTGCAAAGTATCCTCTAAAGCTGGCCTCCGCGATTGGAAAGAAGAGCTTGCTTGATTCTGGTTTTGGTTGTTACTCCATGAAAAATTAGGATGATTTCTCCAACCCGAGTTGTAAGTATTTGAAAAAGGATCATTCCTCACCCGTGGGTTGTGAGAGTTCATCATATTGGCTTGCTCAACAAAATCTGGGAATTTTTCACTAGAAGGACAAGCATTAGTAACATGACCATGAATCCCACAAATTCCACATACCTCATTAGACACTGGCATTCTTTGACCCATCATCATAGCACACATAGACTTCATTTGCTTGGTTAATTCTGAAACCTGCATTGCCAACTCAGTGTTAGTGTTAATCTCATAAAGACCTCTAGGTTTACCTCTAACACTCTTTTGTTGTGAATTAGCTCCAAGCATCTCGTAGAGCTCGTAGGTCTCTTGTGCAGTCTTTTCTCCCATGGCACCCCCAGCAGCATTATCAACCATAGCTTGACAAGCTTGAGTTAGTCCATCATAAAAAAATTGATTTTGCAATTCTAATGGGTACCGATGATGTGGACATTGTATCAAAAGCAATTTAAAGCGTTCCCAAGCTTCATGGAATGCCTCACCATCTGCTTGTGTGAATGTTGCAATTTTACCTCTCAATTCAGTGATTTTGGCATGTGAGTAGAACTTACCTATGAACTTATTGTACACTGCATCCCATGTGGTAAGTGAGGCTGGGGTTATAGACATGAACCACGTCTTTGCCGCATCCTTCAAGGTGTAGGGAAAACATCTCATTCGTAATTGGTCCTCAGTTAATCCCTGCAAAGGAAAAGTTTGAACAGTTGCATAAAAATCACGAATGAATGTTAAAGGATCTTCAATAGCAGCACCATGAAAAGAAGGAAGCATATTAAAATGAATATTTTTAAGCTCATAATTCCTGGCTGCATCATTAAGAACAATGCATGATGGTGACGTTCCAACAGTAGGACGTGCAAACTCCTTCATAGGACGATTTTGAACACGATTCTGAACTTGATTTTCAGCTTGATTCCCCACTTGTAACTCCATGTTCATTTCAACTAGTTCCTCTTGTTGTGCCTTTGCTTTCCTACCGATTCTGTCAATTTGATCGTTGATGGGCACTATCTCTTGACCAAGTGATCGTCGTCCTTGCATCCACTACCTAAAGAAAGAAAAAAAAATAACTAAATTAGTAAGCTAAAAAGAAAAATAATAAAAGAAAAACACACGTAGTTAAATAAAATTGAATAAACTTAAGACAAATCCCCGGCAACGGCGCCAAAAACTTGATGAACAAAAAGTTATATTCTCGCAAGTGCACGAATCAAGGTAGTATAGCGTGCAAGTGCAAGAGTCGATCCCACAGAGATTTGCTAAATTTATTCAATTAAAATTCAACCACTTATGCTCTAAAAAAAATTATAAAACCCAATAAAAATAATTATCTAAGTATCTAATTAACTAATGAAATTAATTAACCTAAAATAAATAAATTAACCAATAGAGAAAAGCCTAGGAATTTGATTTCACCAATACATTGCAATTTTATGTCTTCAATCCTAAAAAAATCTCAATTCAATTCTAGGGTTCATTCTTCCTAATATATGATTACTCTGTTTGATGGCAGTTATAATCAAGTATTTTTAATCATTAATTACCTATGATGTGTAGCATAATCAATGACTAAAAATCCATTAAGAATAGAAGAACATATAACAAGAACCAAATAAATATTCTAGCTTGATGTATGCATCAAATATTTATTCAATCATTCAAAAAAGCTATACATGGTTAGCATATGATGTGTACCCTTACCATGTCCTCAAACAATCATTAATTTATATTAAAGGTGGCCAATCAATAACATAAATCAAGAGATTGAATTAAATCACAATGAATGATACAAATTTTAAGAATTGATCAATTAATTAATGAACACATAAAATGCAAGTAGGCTTAATCAAATTCCTAGTAAAAGAATTAGTTCATACTCAAAATATCACACAACATCAAATAATAAAAGAAATCATGCTTTAATTAAATAATAAACCAATTCAAAGTATAAATCTAAGAACACAAATAAAACAAAGTTAGAATAATAAATTAATATGCTCCCTCGGAAGCTAAGTTGACCATGTGAAGCAAATTAGAAACATTAATTGAAGATGGCATTGGCCTGTAGACTACAGCACATGTACTGTTTTTTGCCTCTAGCTCACCGCTCCAGCTGCTTCAACCAATGGCACGCCACACACACAGCACACACTCCAGCTCAGAAATTTTCGATGAGGTCCAACACGTTCTGCCTTACGTGTACTTCTTGCAGCTCTGTCTCATGGTTCAACTCAGGTTTCTTTAGCAAGCCACGGTTCTGGTCAGGTTCGGTTGCTGCTAATTCTTCCTCGTTGAAGCTGCGGCAAACGTAAGACCAGCTATTCTGCAAAATAGAAAGAAACACAGCAGCAGAAGAAACTACCCTCTAAACAGCCCAGTACCTACCCTCTTTTCCTATCTGTTTTCTGTTTCTCTAACTTGCTTCCCCTGTGTCTTGATTTTTCCTCTCTTTTTATAATTTTTCTTTTAAGATTCTAGGGTTTCTTTTTAATCAAGCAATAAATCTCAGCCCTTTATTTTATTTTAATCCTATGGTCCAAAAAATACTTAAAACAAATCAGAATTTAATTACAACTTTAGAAAGTCAAACAATGTATATTTCAAAAAATTTATTCCAATTACAAAATTTATTGTTTGATTTCATACCATAGTTTCTAAAATTAATTCCAAAATCACTTTCTCTAAATTAATTCACAAAATACATTTAACAATTAATTTTACACAAGAATATAGCAATAAATGTGGTAATTAAAACATAAATAATATAACAAATATATTATTATCAAGTTACATGAGATATGAAGTTTAAATGAGTTATTGATATGTGATTTTATACGAAACACGTGTTGCATGCATTAGTGGTGTTATATCCTGTTTGTTACTATCTCTGCACTTGAGTAGTGGCTTACTGAGCTTTCCCCAAAGCTCACCCTTCATTCTCCTCCACAGGTTAAGCTAAGATAGCAACGTTTGATAAGAGTCGTTCCTCGTTTTGACGTTTCAAGCTAGACGTCAAACCTCATACCTCAGTTCATAGCTCGGTATATAAGTTTACTATTCATATGTACTTGGAATTTGATGATTTTGTACAGTAATGTAGAGTGAGATGTGATAAGTATGAATATGTGATTACTTCCAAAAAAATCGGGTTAAAACAGGATGTAAACGAGTGTTGGTTGATTGTTGATGTGAATAGTGTCAAGTATATAACAACTTTTAGTTGAGAATTTTTTAACAACCTTCGGGTTATCCAAAATTTTGAAACTTTCCCGAATATTCCATTGGATTGTATAAGAGTGCGATAGGCCATTGTGGGCCACAAATATCGGGAAATGAATAGTATTTTGCTTTGTTGTTTGGATTGTATTGAAAAGGGTTTTTCGTAGTTAAGCGGAAATATTGCCGAAATTTAGTCTTAAGTGATTTTAAGTTATGAGATGAATTGGGACCTAAGGAAATCAACCTTGAATCGTGATTGGGTGAATAGTAAACTGAAATTGAAAAAGTAAGACTACTCGCTACACAAACCGTAGTTAAAGTAAAAGAAAAAAAGTTAACCCCAAAATCCGTTCTTCCGCTATTTCGTTATTAAAAATGTCTCGTTTTTCGAGACATAACATAAGATTATTATAAAAAACTGAATTTTATTGAAATTAGAAGTGTAATATTGATCAGTGATTAAGTATTTTTTGTGGACATTTTATACTTTAAAAATAAAAGAATTCATTTTACTACACATTTCACGTGTTCATATAAAATACATTTGTCTTTTTCTTTAAAAAAGTGTATCCATATAAAAAAATTTATACCAAAATTAATTATTTCTATAAATGATGTATATAACAGCAGTACATGTATATTGATAAAAGATGAGTAAAACAGTTTATAAATAATATGAGAATTTTTTAATTTTTAATATATATAAAAATATATGTCTATCTTTTAAAAATTGAAATAGATAATTGATTTAAAAAGATAATTAATTTATTTTGAAATTTTAATGTATATAGATTCATATCTATAAAAAAAATTGGAAAAAATATTATTTTTTTATTTTAAGATATTACACGTGTCAATTTTTTAGACTATCCATATAAAATGTTCTAATTTTAGTCAAATGCTTATATATATATATATATAAGATTAAATTTTTAGTTATTATTCAAGATTTAATTATTGAATATTAAAATTTCCTTTGGTGTTCGCCAACACTTTGGTCAAATCTTTTAAGCAAACTTTTTTTACCTCAATAATTTTACGGGACACACTCATCCTCGTAAAGATGCTTTGTTCTCGAGTTGATTCATATTTTATCAAAAATTTTATTAGGATTTATCTTTCTTGATTTTAACCTAATTTATTTTCTGCATTATTTATAATTTGATTTTTTATATATTAAAAATTTCTTAAATATTTTCTTCAATACTTTGATGAGATTCTAAAAGAAATTCTTTCACTTCAAAAGTATTTAAGAAAACACACTCGTTTCTCTAAAAAGGCTCCGTCATCAAATTAAGTATTTATGAAATATTTAATTAAAATTTATAATTTTAATGTAATTTATTTTATACGATTTTATTATTTAATTATTTAAGTATTGAAAATTTCATTCATGTTTCCTCCAACACTTTGATTGAATACACAAGAAAATCTTCTCACCTCAAAAATATTCTTGGGACACACTCGTCCTAGTGAAGAAACTCTGTCATCAGATTTAATTTTAATATTTTTACCAAAAAAAATTTATTTTATCTTAATTCCTAACCTTAAATATCTTACTTTTTTTTGAGATCTTTTCAACATCTTTGATAAGATTTAAATAAAATTCCTCACTTAAGTACTCTTAAAAAAATCATTTAATTTCTCGACCTTTTCATATATACCCAAAAATATTTTCAATAAAAGAAAACATTCATTTAAAGTTTATTTAAATAAAGACCTAGCTAGAGGTAGCAAATGGGCCAATTCAGGCAAGTTCTATCTGGATTATCTTTGGGTTCGAGTTATTTCATATTCGGGTCTTTTTAGACTCGGATCATTTCAGGTTAGAGTTTTCTCAAGTTCGGGTTTTTTTGGTTTCAAGTTTTTCGGGTTCGGATTTTTTTAGATTCAGTTATTTTTGGGTTCGGTCCAGTTTTAACCAAGCGGGATTAAAAGGCGCAGTCAAATTATTTTGAAATTTTGTAAGTTATAAATTTTTTTATAATTTTGAATGTAATAATTAATTTAATTTTTTATATAGTTAAAAAAATATAATAGAAATGCTAAACTAAAGTTAAAATTTAATAAATATTTATATAAATATAAAATTTTACATTTTAATGTTTTTATTACTTGAGAATGATTATTAATTTTTTTAATTTCTTATGATATTCACATTTGTTATAAAATATATAATTATATATTAATAGTTATAAGAAAATTTATTTTTTAAGTGAGCCAAAAAAAAGTAAAACTAAAGGAAAGTGAAAATAAAGTATTAGCTACAATACATATAAAACATAATTATTTCAAATAAATAACTAATAATTATAAATAAATCACACTAAACAATCAAACAATTATATAAATAGTTTTATACTATTAAGTTAAACTAATAACTCATTGGGTCATTGTACTTTTTGGGCCAAAGCTAGGTCATTAGAATTTAGCACTCTTATTCCAATAAATTTTTATTCTTTTTTACTTTATTTTATTAGCTTTTTTAATAATTATATTATATTTTTAATAAAATTTTTAAATTTTTAAGAATTTTTCTTACATTTATTTTATTTTTAAATACCAACATAATTAGTAATTACATTAAGTCTAACCATACAGCTAATTAACTAATTATTCAATTATAATATTAAATAATACTATAGCATACATTAGAAAAATACTTAATATTATGAATAATTGATCAATTAATTAATTCAATATTATATTTATTTTGTTTTTGGTTTGTATAGAAATCATAATATTAACATTATTACATTAAATATAAGGCTTAATACCCAAATATATCTTCTACGTTTGCCATAAAATGAAATTAAGCTCTCAACGTTTAATTGCATGGAAATCAGTCCTAAACGTTTCAAAATAACAGAATTTTGGACATTTCTGTTAACTCCCTCTAATGCCATTAAGTTTTATTACTGTGCAAGGGTAACTAAAATTAAAGAATTTAACGAAAATGTCCTTAATTCTATTATTTTGAAACGTTTAGGACTAATTTCCATGCAATTAAATGTTGAAGACTTAATTCCATTTTATAGCAAACGTGTAAGACATTTTTGGGTATTAAGCCTATATATAATTGTATTCATATACACTAATTAATCAAATATCTCATTAAAAATTTAGAACGTTAAATTAAAAAAATTATATACATAAATTGACATTATATTAATAAATAATAACATTTTATATAATCATATCTTATATAGTTATATACCAATTGAGTACTAATTTTTTCATGTTCACATTAACATAATAACATAGATACACCAATTGATCGAATGTCTAATTAAAATGTTAAATAGTAGATATTATTAAATTAATTAATATAATACTAGTTTTTTAAATATACTTAATCATAATATTAATAAAGTATAAAAAATATTAATTGTACTTGTATTGTTTAATTTAATTACTTGACTTTTTTTAATTTTAAAAACCTAAAATTTTAATTTTAAGATAAGGTTTTTAATTTCAAGTAAATTTAATATTTTTCTACAATTAAAATTTTAAGAAAATATAGCTTAATGTTTTCAATGTGTTGTGCAAAATATTAAATTCAAAGTTTCAAACAAATGTTGAAATTATATAATGATTGGTTTTATTTATTATTGTATTAAAATTAAAATTAAAATTTTATTATAATTATTTTTATTATAAAATCAAATGTTAAATTAATAATATATATTATTATAAATACAATAAGTATAGTATTAAAGATTATTTGATATTATATATTATGGTGTTTAAATTAATTTTATTTAATAATTGAATTAAAAAGGTTTAATATTTATTTTGTTGATAATACATAATTGATATAATTGTATAATAAATAATAATTGTTTTCAAAATTTTAAACTTTTTAATTAAAAAGTGTATAAATTATTTATTTATTTTTAAATAATAATAATGTAATTATAAATCGGACTTTTTCTAGTTATTAATTCAATTTTTTCGGGGTTCCAAATCGGATCATCTCTAGTTTAAATAGTATCAGGTTCGAGTTATGTCAAGTTCAAGTTTTTTTGATTTCGAGTTTTTTCGAGTTCTTGCTTTTTCAAGATTTATTTTTTCGGGTTTGTTTCTTTCGGATTTAGACCTTTAACTTTTTTAATCGATTCAAATTAAACCAAATTCAATCTCGGAAGGTTTTCAAGATTAGACCAACTTTTACCAGCTCTAGACCTAGCCAATATTGTCTAACTTATAAAACATGTTTTGGTTTACAAGTAAGCTTTATCGCTTAAAATCTTATCCATTTGTTTCTGATAAGATGGGTATATTTCTTACAAATATTGCTTAACTTATAAACTGTATATAAACCATTTGGATTCATTCCCAAGACTAATGATTACGTTTGGCAACTAAAGTGCAATGCATGTTTTACATTTACAGGAGCAAACATATGGCAAAATGACAAGCCAAATCTGCAAATCATCCAAGAGACATATTAAATAGCAAATAGCCCTTGAACAAAAATAGAAAAGTATTATACCTGTCTATCGCGTCTCCTTTATTCCGAGCCCTTCCTTTATCTTTTTTAGCCAAAACCTTCAAGAGTAATCTCCATTTTATCATCAGGTGTTGATGCTTCCGTCTCCGCCGCCCCTTTAGCCGTCGGCTAGCATCTGTTTCCTCTTTCTTCCGTGCTCTTCCTCCTTTGGTTCCACCGTAAGTGATCAAAGCCTCAAGCAAATGAAAACCCGAAAACCATGGAAACTGCTTCAGGTTTTTTTTTATTATTTTTCTGGGATGTGTGTGTTGGTTCGAGGTGTTATGGATGGGTCCCGTCGGCTGAAGATGGTGGTTCTTTGGTGGTAGATGGAGGTGGTGGGTTTGTTTGCGTACATATATGCCTTTTTTTTTTTCCTTCCCGATTGTGAATTCAACCCCCTGTTATAGAGCCCAAGGTTCATTATTAATTTTTGGGAGTTAGTTGTTGTCTTGAATGGCAGCACGAGTTCAGCTGCCATGGCTATTGTGTGGCAGAGGGAAAAGTCAAATCAAGAGCTGTCATGTTCTCATGGCTGGTGACTTCTTTTTTAAAATTCTTAATTTTTAATTTTTTAAGTTAATATTTTGAAAACTGAATTAAAACCCATAAAAAATAAAATAAAAATGAAATAAAAAAAAACAAATTCAACAAAAATGAACTTATAATCTCATTGAATTGCATCAATAAAATCGAGATTTAATTCAATTTGTCTCGAATTCACACATTGAATTTCAATTTGATAAATTAAGTGTTTACATTATTTATAAAATTATTTCTATAAAAGTTAGCTTCATGATTGAAAAAAATTCTACCCGTTGATATTAGACACAAATAGATCGCATTAATGGAAGGGAATACATTATATTAGGATGATTCTAAAAACTCATATTTTAGGCACCAATAATAAATTGTCATGTCATACTTTTTTAAGTCTTTATAATACTTATTTTACACACTCCCTCATCAAATCAACTCATTAACTAAATAACTTGACTCTAGTTAACCTAATTAAAATTAAAAATCAATTTTATTAAATTAAAACCGCTGGGTATCGATAATAAACTAACCTCTGAAAGCAAGAACTAAAAAAAAGGTTAAAGACTTTCTCTTGCCATTCGATAAATCCTTAGAATTGGGTAAAGCCCTACAGCTTCAATCTTTTTCCTTACAATAGGGTTTGGCTTTCAAATTCTTCACTTCAATTCGGTAAAGCCATACAGTATACTTTCTCTTGAGAGTTTCCCTCTTTCAGAACATTCACCCAAGAAGCGGCAATGATTCTAATTTGTATTTTTTTATGTTGATTTTATGCTATGTATTTTGGTTAACTAGAGCAGGGAATTTTAGAGGCTACAAGTTGGTTTATATATTAAGAAATTTAATTTATATATTACAAGTTCTTTTGATAGTGTTTGTCGCTTGAAAGAGTATTAAGAAATTTAATTTATATATTACTTGTGCTTTTGATAGTGTTTGTCGCTTGAAAGATTTTATACAAGGTAATATCTGTTTAATAATTGTTAAAATGCTTGAATGAATTATCCTTCCAAAATTTATAGAATTCGTTTCTTAATTATGCTTAATACCACACATGCTTATTTTGGTTAACTAGAGCAGGGAATTTTAGAGGCTACGAGTTGGTTAATAATTTGGGTTTGTGATTTATTGTATTAAGAAATTTGGACCTTTTGGTGTTATTTCTTAAACAATAGCATTTATTCTCTTTTTCAGATTCGGCCTCTATTTGAAGAACTTGGAAATGTGATAGAGGTTGCTTTAATCAAAGATAAAAGAACTGGACAACAACAATGTATGTATGAAAGTTGTTTCATTGTTAGCTATTTGTTATTGTACCTATCTTATTTCAGGTCCATTGAGAGGCTGATTGGAGCAAACTTTAAGCTCATCTTCGTCTCAGTTTGTTTTTTATACAAGTTTCATGCTTGTTGGTTTTTATATTTAACTTGTGCTCTTGATAGTGTTTGTCGCTTGAAAGATTTTATACAAGTTAATATCTATTTAGTGATTGTTAAAATGCTTGAATGAATTATCCTTCCAAAATCCATAGCATCCGTTTCGTAATTATGCTTTAATACCACACATACTTATTTTGGTTAACTAGAGCAGGGAATTTTAAAGGCTATGAGTTGGTTAAATTAGCTTGCTATTGTGGATTATTATATTTACTAAAGTCATGAATTTCTATGTAATTTTAGGCCATACGTCAAACTGGAACAAAAGAAATAAAGTTGGATTGCTGCAAATTAATCATGAAACAAGGACTTTTAGGCATGAATATTTTGACAGCAATTTATGATATTTATGAAGAATTAAGAAACACTTAGTTTTTTCTAGCTACATGAACACATAGAAGATATAAACAATATGAAATTCTTATCAGATTTAGTTCTTTTATTTGCTTCATTGCCTTGTGCATTAATTCCCAGCCTTGTTGAATGCCTGTGTTGCCATGCTTATTTGAGTTCCACAATAGAATATTTTTTTATATTTTTAGATTAATATTTTAAGTTTCTAATCGCATAAATACACAAAATTATCGCAGGAAATATATTTACTGAAGGAGATGAGATCGTTATTGGCGATAATTCTCTAGAAGATGAAATAAACATTGTGGATGAACATATACAGGATGAGATTGATGTTCATGATAATAACGGGCAACTGGCTCTTAAATTCTCTACATATAGTGGACCTTTAGAACCATGTGAAGGAATGCAATTTGATGAATTAGAAGATGCAGAGACTTGTTATAGGGCATATTCAAGGAGAAAAGGTTTTAGTATGCGTAAGAGTCATACTCGATTGTCTCGCAAAGATAACTCTTTGATTGGAGTAGATTACACTTGTTCTAGAGAAGGTTTTCGACAGAAAGACAGTCAGAAAAAAGATGTATTAGGTGCAAAGCGTGCAGAAACAAGAATTGGCTGCAAAGCAATTATGAGTTTGAAGAAAGTCGAAGACAAATGGGTAGTAAGTAAGTTTGTAGGTCAACACAACCATGAGCTTCTTACCCCTAGGAGTACAAGTTTTCTTCGTGGACATCAAAAAATAACAACAGCCCAAAGGAATCTTATTAATACATTGAATACAGCAGGTGTGCCTACTCGAAAAATTGTATCAGTTTTAAGTCAAGAATTTGGTGGTCACTATAATATTGGTTGTACTTCAATGGATGTCCAAAATTACATAGCAAATAAAAAAAAGAAGCTTCTTGAAGAAGGAGATGCACAAAGAATGTTCAGATACTTCAAAGAATGCGAAACAAAAGTTCCTGGGTTTGTTTATGCAATTCAAGTTGATGAAAACGGTTGCTTGGGAAATTGTTTTTGGGCAGATGCAAGATCGAGAATGGCGTACCAGTACTTTGGAGATGTTGTCACTTTTGATGCTACATATCTAACAAACCGATATGGTATGCCTTTTGTACCATTCATCGGTGTCAACCACCATCATCAGTCAATAATGTTTGGGTGTACTTTATTAGTGAATGAAACTGCAGAATCTTACATATGGTTGTTGAAAACTTGGCTTGAGGTAATGCTTGGTCGTGCCCCAACTACTATTATCACTGATGACGACAAAGCTATGGGTAAGGCAATTGCATAGGTATTGCCCAATACTACTCATAGGTTATGCATGTGGCATATTTTACAAAAACTTTCAGAACATTTGGCACATATTTATAACAAATTTCCTCTGTTTCAAGGTGAATTTCACCATTGCATTCATAATACTATTACAATTGAAGAGTTTGAATTGGAATGGAATGAGATCATTTATAAGTATGGTTTGACAGAAAATAGTTGGTTGCAAGATTTATATGTATGCCGTGAAAAATGGGCTCCTGCATATTTGAAACCAACATTTTGTGCTGGAATGTCAACAACAGAACGAAGTGAGAGTATGAACAAATTTTTTAAAGATTTTGTTATATCTAGCACACTAGTAAGTGATTTTGTCTATCAGTACGAAGAGGCTTTGAATGCACGATATGCTAAAGAGAAAGAAAAAGATGTGAAAACAATGAACTCCAAAGCCATTTTAAAGACATATTACAACATTGAAGCTGCAGCTGCAAGAACTTACACTAGAAAAATGTTTATGAAATTTCAAGAAGAACTTTTTTCTAGTCAAAATTTGAAAATAGCCAAACTTGGTCAAAATGCTGGTGAAAAAATATATAGAGTGGTGCCTTATGGGAAGGAAACTCCAGTATATGAAGTAGCTTTTACAAAATCTACTAATAAAGCCATATGTTCATGTCACATGTTTGAGTTTGTTGGGATTTTATGCAAACATATTTTTGCAGTGTTTGTGAAGAAGTCATTGGTGGAGGCACTTGATCCACAATATGTCCTAGAGAGATGGACAATGAATGCTAAGAAAAGAGTTGTTCATGGAACTTCTGGAGATGTACTACAAGTTGAAAGACAAACTTCTGCCATATCTATGAGAAATAGTTTAATGGTTCAATTTTTAGAAGTTGCTAAGCATGGTTCAAAATCCCATCGGAAATATGAGCATCTTTGTGCAACTTTGCAAAAAGTTCAAGAAGAACTTTTGTCCATGAGTGATAGTGAAAATGATGCAACTTTAAACCATGGTGGCTTACAAGGCACAACTCGATCTCAGCTGTTGACAAATATCACTCCCACTCTAAAAGACCCTTCCCATGTCCCAACTAAAGGAAGACCAAAATCCTTGAGACAAAAAAATCCAAGAGAAATTTTAGGTGAAAAAAAAAGATGTAGTCTGAGCAAAAAGCCTGGAAACACTAAGACTACATGTCATATAAGTAAACAATTAAGGTATGGACATCATTTAGTTTAAGGATCTTTCATATTTGAATTTTAATATGTTCAACTAAATTACATTAACGTTTTTATTTTTCCTTTTTGTTTGAAGGGAGGATACAACAATGACAGATGCAGATGCAGATACATCATACCAAGACAACATTCTTGACGAGGTAAATTAATTGGGCAATTAGTTATTTCAAAATATATGAATTTTCATTTTTATTATAATGTTATATCAAGTAGGATACTAACATTATATTGTTTGAATAATATTTTAATGAATTAAATTTTTTTATGTGGTATATGAATCTTATATAGGAATCTTACCCAGCTAGTTTGTCTCCTTTGACACCATCAGTCACTATGTCTCAAAATTCTCATCCTCAATCATATACGATAAATTACATATTTGAAAATTTTATTTCTTTGAATTAAATTGTTACATATGTATTTCACCATCCTCTCCTCTCTTTCTCTCTTTTTTTGTAGGATTTATTGAGAAAGCAACACTTGAATGCATATGACATACACTAGATTCAACCTTGGCAAGTCCAACTCTTAGCAGGATCTTTTGTTGACACTATACTTTTTTTTTAATTGTTTGATGGATATTAATTTGCTATTTTTGATTGTTTGGTGGGGTTTGCAGATTCATATTGTATTGTAGACTTCATAGATCTAACTTGCAATTGCTAATTATTATAGGATGTCAAATTATTAATATATATCATTCAACCTCTGTTATTTTCAGATTCATGTTTTATATATATATATATATATATATAATATATATATATATATAAAATTTGTACCATTAATTTATTTATTTGGGAGCTTATAATTTTTGCTGTTGAAAGCCTTTCTGGTATGAGTGGAAAAGGTTTCATGAACTTTAGGTGAGTAAAACTATGGGCCACTATTCCAAATATTCATTAGGTTCTTTTTGTTTTTATTTTGCAAGATTATTATTTTTTTATATATATTTTTAAATTGAGCATTGATACGGTACGTGCCTTAGAATTTTACTTTTGACATCTCTTGACCCTTTTCATTTTAAGTATGATATAATATATTATATCATACTTGATAAAAATAAAAATAATAAAACATATTATCATCTTAAATCATGTTGTGACGTCAAAAAATTTTTGTATTTGATAATACTCTGCGTATAATTTATTCCGTTATGGAAAGTTCCAGCAAATAGATATCTCGGTTGTCGGTCGCTTACTCGGTTTGAAGCAAAAGTGCCAATCTAGAAGTTGGATAAATCCTTAGCTTAGAAAGCGACTGCATCGGGATATTTCCACAACAACTCAGTGGAAAAGGGGCCCTAAAAATCTGTACCACATCATGAATCATGATCCTTTTCTAGAAGAGAATTGAAGACACAAACACAAATGGTAAAAGTTGAAGTTGAACGCAACCATCTCCTGTAAGAACCTAACTTTTCGACAAAGAGGCAGAAATCTCAAATCTTGTTGCTGTAGAAATAGATTTTTGAATACTCTGCTTCAGTAAGTTTTGACTCTTACAAAATTTTAATGGTTTGGTTTGCTTTTATGGTCTCCAAAGTGGTGTTTGTGTTTGCAAGCCTAGCACCAAAGACATAGTCAGACCCCCACATATTGATGCTAAAGGCTTTCGATCTTTGAGCTATGGATTTGGGTTTGAGGAAATGAGTGGTAAATATAATGTCATTCAATTCTTGGAGCCTCTGAAAGCTAAAGCTTCTGTGGTCAAACTCAATATCGAAATATTTACCATAGGCGATAATTCTTGGAGGACTATAGTGCATGATTCTTTGTTCTGGCTTTCACGAACCACAATTGTTTGCTGGTCGTTCTTTTGCTAGATTGCAGCTTGTTCTCCTCTTTATTCTTCTAATTTAAGCCAAAGCAAATTGCTTCAATGATTCCAAACAGAGTATTCTAACAACCGTTTGGTAAAAGCTCAGTGAAGCATTTTAACAAACATTAAACAGACAATGTTTTTGAGATTTCATATAAAACCTTTAAATTAAACTAACCACATCAACCACCAATACAGTATAAGCTTAAGAATCCAACCATAATTGCAGCAACATAAAGAATAAAACATCTCCAAAAGATTAACTTTTGTGAAAATTAACCATGTTCACATCAATAATTGATTCAAGATTCTAACAACTAGTAGTAAAAAAAAAAAACTTCACAGCTTTGTATTGGGCACAAAAAAGCATCTATTTCAAATCTTCACCACCATGTCGTCTGATTTGGGATGATTGTATGGTGTTTCTCAGGGAAAGAGTAAGCCGAGCATCAGGGAAAGAGGAAGTCAAGCACGGATTGAAAGTCAAACTCTAGGCAAATAAAAGAAAAATATTGAAGCTGTAAGGCTTTACCGAATGGCAAGAGAAAGTTTTTATCTTTTTTGAGTCCTTGCCTTCAGATGCTAATATAATGATCGATAACCACCCGTTTTAATTTAATAAAATTGATTTTTAATTTTAATTAGGTTAACTAGAGTTAATTATTTAGTTAATGAGTTGATTTGATGAGGGAGTGTGTAAAATAAGTATTATAAAGACTTAAAAAAGTATGACATGGCAATTTATTATTGGTGCCTAAAATATGAGTTTTTAGGATCATCCTAATATAATGTATTCCCTTAATGGAAAACAAATATTTGACATTGTATGAATAGTAAGAGATGTAGACACTTCATTTTGTTTCCAAGGATAAATACATTTTGAAATAAATTTGGATCAATTTCGCTTTAATCCTAGAAGTTTATCAAGTATGCTCGTTAATGGCTTCGATCTAATAAACTCATTAATTAAGCTCAAAATTACCAACTTAGTTTAATTTGCCGAAATGAACTTTTGTTTGAGTTTAATAAGTAAGTTTATTTTAATCGAGTCATTTCTTTAGAGTCTAAATTCGGTTTAAGCCATGTAAAATCCAAACATTGAATGTCGATGACTATTGCGATTCAACAAGGCCTTTTGTATTAAGTGCAAGGCTGGCAGCATCAAGAACGGTGCAACAACAGGATAGGGATTGCACCAGCAGGCAGCAGGGAACGTGATCAAGGGTGTTGTTTAGGGCTCGGAAGTGCAGGAACCAGTGCATGCAGAAAACTCAGCAGGCGGTGCTGGCTCACAGTAGCAGGAAACGTAGTGGATAGCAGCAAAACAGAAGGTGAGAAGGCAACTTGGGGAGGCTTACAGTAGCAGGAAACGTAGTGGATAGCAGCAAAACAGAAGGTGAGAAGGCAACTTGGAAGTGCAATGCAAAAACAGGGAAGAAAGCAAGACAGCAACTTGAGGCGCAGCAAGCAGGAGGTGAACTTAGCAGCAGGAAGAATGCAGAAGGCTTGCAGCAGAGTGGCTCGGTGCAGAATAAAAACCCTGCAGTTTGATGCAGGAACCAATGATGATGCATGAAAGGCAGCGGCGCAGGGAAGACAGAGCTGTAGGATGGCAGCGAGAAGACTGAACGATGAGGGAACGGTTCAGAAACAGCAAGATGATGAATGCAGGGAATGATGCAATGATGGGATAAAGTAACGCAGTAAGGTGCAGGAAACGTAAGAAAGTGATGGGGAACGCCGTGAAGGTGGTGATGCGAAGGAGGGTGCGAGATAAAAAATTATAGGATTATTTTTATTTGTGCTATCCGAATTTTAATCTTATAAAATAAAAAATACCATTAATTATTCTAACGCGATAAATACCTGTTTGGCCATTTATTAAGTCAAAGTTTGATTTTTCAAATTTAAATTTAAAATAAATTATTCTAAAAAACTAAATTAATAAATATAATTCAACTCATAAAAATAAATTAATGTTAAAAATCATAATTATAATATTATATGAATTAGTTTAAATTAAATAAACATTAATAATAAATAATTTATGTATAAAAAATATAATATAATATTAAACAATTATTATTTATAATCGAGTTCGGATAACAAGTGCCCTAAGTTTTTTAGATTTTATAATATAATATCCTAATCCAAATTAATCGGGTCAAGTAGTACCAAGTATCCATTGACAAACCTTAAATAGAAATTTCAATTATTGTATTTTTTATTTGTTCAAAACTGGATTTTTTAGATTAAATTTTAATTTTATTTTTTATGAGATTTTCAAAGATCACATGTCCGAACAAAATTAGATGTTTATAGAGATTCAGTTTTTATTGTCTTTCAAACTTTGTATTATCTATTTACAACGTTTTTTTTTTATCACTTTTAAGAAATCAAAGTAGTAATGTGCATATTGTAACGAAAAAAAAAAAACTAGTCAGGTGCTTATGCAAAATTGTTAACGCACATTAAAAATTTTTCTTTACGGTAATTATATATAATCTGAATAAAAAAATGTTTCATAGATTTTATGCGATTATGTGAAATTTAAAATTAATTTCTAAAAGGCACTTATGCTTTTAATAATTCCCCAATATAGATCTTAGACGGTCTTAGATTAAAAAGAAATTTCAAAAATGAAACATTCGACAAAAATTTTATTTATTTTAAAAATAATGATATTTTCATGCCAAACCTTCGATCATTCTCTTTCATTACTCTAGCAATTTGCGTTCATTTTCCATTTAGTTTGTCGATAATAACTAAAAGTTAAAAATGAGAAATTAAATAAAATTAAAATTTGAGAATAAAAAAAATATAATTATGTCTTTTATTATTATCAATAAATATTAGTATATTTTTTTTAATCAAAGTATAAAATATTGAAAATTAAAAGTTAAAAAAACGACACCAGTTTAATTAAGTAACATATCCAATAAATTTGGGTCCATAAATGATGGCTCAACAGTCCAATGAGACACAAGTTCCATATGCATGAACCCAGCAACAAACAAAGCCCAGGAATCAAACTTGCACTCTTCGACAATCAAACTTGGCCTTTTAAGATGTGGACATGGATTGAGCATGGGTAACTGCCAAAACCCCACTCACACAGCATGCCACTGGCATTGTTGGTAGGAGTGCTCTCACAGTCTCACTCCAGCAAATAACCGCCCACGTCCTGCATGATGCAACCACTTGCTTGGTACACTTTGCGCATGGAGAATATGGGTATTATACATTAAGAAGGTTCCCACTATAAAAAGAGACTTCTTATAGCTACAAAAGTAAGAACTCTTTCTTAAACGCAGACATTCTCTGATTTCCATTTTGAAATACTCTCAAAACCCCTATCAACTTTGAGTATCAAAGCAACTCTTATTGGAAAACTCTGGTGAACTTTTTTTTTTGCAGATTAATGCGAAAAGACAAGAGATAGAAACTGTCAAGAAGCCTACCACTCCTTTTTGGTATCAACATCTTTAAACGAAATTAGGATGAAATAGACTCGTTCCAATATTCCTATCAATAGAATGTAAATGAATTAAGTTACTAGTAAGTTATTTGAGTTTACTTAAGTAATTAATGAGTCTAATTGATTTATATATATAACATTTAATTATTAATTTATTCTTATTGTATATAGGACCTGTTCATGGGTCGAATCGGGCTTAGACTATATCTTAAAGAAGTGAACATGAACTCAAACGTGACTCAATCTGTTTTCGGGCCTAATTTTTTATCCAAACCCGTTTTTGGATATAATGTATAAGTTCAAGCTTGCCCAAGACAAACGGTGGAACATTTTTTTGTGTAATAATAGGTACTTTCATTCGTTTTACTGCTTGAAGCTAATCATATTTTGAGTAAAAGTAATAAACGATAAAACTTTTTTAACAATGATAATTTCGAAATTTAAATCATATACAAATGTTTGAAAAATAAATTCTATTTTCATTTTTTCCGTCCAGTTGTTAATGGTGGAACATCTTCCGGCATAGAGATACAAAACCTTAATGAGCTAACGTGGGGGTTTGAAGCGGGAAGCACACAGAAGCACAGATTGGTATCCAGAATTCCAGATCTGGTATCCAAAGCGCACGCAAGAGGCGCTCAGTCAGATGCCATTGGATAGAGATAGACTGTGAAATGGTTCACGTGCCTTGGAAAGAGTCCCCACGTTCCCCAACAACCCCCATCTCCAATCTTTAGGGACCCACCAGAACACCGCATGACGCTATATCAGCCGTTAATTATCGGCGCCCGTGCAAAAGATTATGGTACTAGCTGTTTCTGCTCACATTGGACCCCACATCTTAAGGGGAAAATCAGTACACAGTCCGTACTTTGTTCTTGCTCTTACACCCTTAACTATATTTATTTATAGTTAGCAACCCAATTAGGCAATTACTAACCCCCTAACTATGCCAGTAAGCAAGAGCTGCTCCATCTTTATTAAACCAGGTTTGTCTGTGAATTAGATCATTGAAATCGAAGCAAATAGCTTCAATAGTAGTAATTTACTTGTTCACAAGATTGACTCCACTGTAATAAGTTTAATAAATTATTAAAATAGCTGATATGTAATGTAATGTGATTTTGATTTTAATTTGGATTTTTATAATCGGTTATTTATCTTAATGTTATCCAATAAACAAGATAATTAATTAAACATTTACGTCTCTAAATTAGAAATTGAAGTAATTTAATATTTGACTTGAAAGATTTGCAAACCTAATCAAGCTTTTTTTAGTATATATTTTTTATATTTTATTATTAATTTATTATTTTACCCTTAAAATATATAGTCAGAAAATGATAAATTGAGTTTATCGAATTAAACTTGAACTTATTGAATTGAGTTCAAATAATTTAAATATTTTATCAAGTTAAATTCGAATTTTAAAAATTAAATTTTATCAATTCAAATTTAACTTTAAATGGTGAGTTTTTTTTATTAAATCAAACTTGAATATAGTACTTGATCATCTTGATTGGGCTCAGTTACACTTTGTAGTTATGATGGGCATGGATAATAGGGACGTCGGTTGAGCTATGAGGAGGGTGATGGGACCATTGTGTTTGAAGCCGTGGGTCTCTCACCAGTCAGCAGTCACTAGAAAATTAAAGGCCCGATAGAATTGAGGGGTTGTTCAAGCTTCCATTCAAGATATTCTACAAATGAAATTCAAAGGGAAATTGGCCTGGGATAGCGTTTTCGTGTCAAGCAGGTGCAATGCCACACGGGGCATCATGCACATCTGGGCAATTCGAAACTTCAATACTACCGTGCCCTACCTACTACCTTAGTAGGAATATTTTAACCTATTGGCATCAGATCGAAATCGATGTTGAAAGTACACACCGATCCTTGTCTAGTTACCGGTGGAAGCCACCCTTGCAATGTGAGCGATGAGAGAGATCGCTGAAGCCAATCGAAGAGACCAGATCACTGACCTTTCTGCATCACTCCTCTTTTTTCCAGCCCCAAAGGGCACAGATAGGGTTCTGGATGTTGCATCCATGATGGCATATGTCCCGGAAATGGATGTACATGAGCAAACATGTGATCTTGACAGGGATTACCGAGGCAGACCCCTCGTTCACCCTAATCGTGAGCCATAGGAAACATGTGATCTGGACAGGGATTACCGAAGCAGACCCCTTGGCCGCCCTGTGATATCAAGCCATCCTTTTCAGCATTCTTAAATGATGTTGGTGGGTAACAATATGTCAATGGTTATCTCGAGTATTTGGAGAAGCAACTAGATCATGCATGTCTAGACTGCGTTTGCTAATAAGGTTAACCAAACTTTGCAGGGTCTTGCATGTGATGGATGTGTATAGCTAGCCTCCTCCATACCTCCTTCAAGTTTCGTTCACATGGTTCGTAGTTATTTGTTAGACGTTGTTGGATTCAATTGATACCATCCAATCACTTATGCAGAGTCACTTTCATCAATTACGCAGATTAGATAA
Organism: Heritiera littoralis; assembly: GCA_031772115.1. Classification (NCBI taxonomy): domain Eukaryota; kingdom Viridiplantae; phylum Streptophyta; class Magnoliopsida; order Malvales; family Malvaceae; genus Heritiera; species Heritiera littoralis. Next base: position 8,143,546 of record JAPDPK010000006.1, on the reverse strand, counting down.
GGAGTTGGGGAGTTGTTATATTCTTTTTTTTTGGTACATTGTTATATTCTTGACAACGGCGAAGCAAGAAAAAAATTTTTTGGCGTGGATTTCATTCAAATTTTTAAATTTAAATTTAAAATAAAAAAACATTAACAACATGATAATGATAATAGCAGTAATAACAAAAAAAAAAACCCTAAAATTTTCATTATACAATCATATTGTTAAAAATTTTATAATTCCTTAACTAGATTTTATATATATGTACATGTATATATTGAATAGTTATTTAATTTGATTGCACAAACAAGTTTTTCTGAAAATGATCTATTTAATATCGGTAAAATCAATTCTACAGCCAACAACAGATAGATTAATAAATATATTTTATCCTTTATAATCTCAATATTCTTACAGTAAGATTGTTAATTCTTATTAACTTTGAAAACTCAATATTAAAACGCATACTTATTATATAAGTATGAAATTGAACTTATCAAATGTCAAAAATGTCACTAAAAATGTAACAAGATATATAAACATTTATTTATATAAACACACAAGATTTGGAAAAAAAATGGCTCAAGCCTTCACTAGGCCTTATGTAGCCCTGATTGCAGCTTATCTTCTTGGAGTACTGCGTTTTATTTTTTTATCCAGCACTAATTATTCCTAAATATTATACTAAATATATTAGCAATTCTTCATTCAAACTGAAACTCCAAACTAATATTTGCACATAGGAGTGTTTATTTCATCAGACTAATTAGTTTCAAATCGAATTAGTCAAAATTGAATTTAATCGAATTAGTTTATTTTATTTCGTTAATTAAACTGAAATTTCTAATTTTGATATTAACTTAACTAAATTAAATTCAGTTAATTAGGTTAATCAACCAAATTAATAAAATACATATAAATTAAAATATATTTTAATATATTTGAAACAAACTAAATAATATCATTCAATAAATATATTCAAATACCAAATTGTTAAGATAAAAAGTCTAAGTCTCTAACAACATTAAACTTAAAATATCATCTAAATTTCAAATATCAAATACATTTTTAGGTTTCATATATTATTAATTTTATTTTTATATTTCAGTTAAAATTTCAGTTAATTTGGTTAATTTAATTAATTAATTGAATTAGCCGAAAACCAAAATTCTTTTAAAATTATTTTTGTTAACCTAATCAAATTTGGTTCTGAACACCCTTATCTATGTATATTTGACTCTTAGGTGCTGTTTGGTTGGGGGAATTTTTTTTTTACCTGGGGGAATTTTTTTCCGTCAAATGATTCCCGCGTTTGGTTGGAGGAATCGAATTCCGTGGGGTAATTTTTTTTTTACCAACAGTGTCAAAATAGTGCTAAACAGTGTCAAATTTGGGAAAAAAAATTCCTCCCTCTCCTGAGGTATTTTATTTTCCGGGGAGAATTTAACTTTTTTGTCAATTTTACCCTCCAATAATTATATTTTGTTTCTATCACTACAAAAAAATGAACCTTCAGCGACGGAATTAGCGACGGAAAATTCCGTCGCTGATAGTTAAATTCCGTCGCTAATGGTCTTCAGCGACGGATTACCGACGGAAATTTTTCTGTTGGAAAAATCGATGTCGCTGATGCTCACTCCGTCGCTAAAACTTCATTTTCGTCGGTAATTCCGTCGCTAATTAGCAACGGAATTTTTTTACATCAGCGACGGATTTTATGGCATTAGTGACGGAAAATTCCGTCGCTAAAAACATAATTTTGTCTTTTAATTTACATGAAAATCCGTCGCTAAAATGCATCAGCGACGGAAATTTCCGTCGCTGATAGTTTTATTATTATTTTATTTTATAAAAAAATCCGTCGCTAAAAGGCATCAGCGACGGAAATTTCCGTCGCTGATAGTTTTATTATTATTTTATTTTATAAAAAAATCCGTCGCTAAAAGGCATCAGCGACGGAATTTCTGTCGCTAAGTCCGTCGCTGATAATTTGTTATTTTTGTTAATTCAATAAATATTCTGTCACTAATGAGCATCAGTGACGGAAATTCCGTCGCTAATGTGATAAATTCCGTCGCTAATTTGATGAATTTTTTCACTTATTTAACAGATTTTGTTGCTAATTTCTATGAATTTTGTCAAAAAAAATGTTCTGAAATTAATTATTTATATTTATATATATATATAGAGAGAGAGAGAGAGAGAGAGAGAGAGAGAGAGAGAGAGAGAGAGAGAGAGAGAGAGAGAGAGAAATAGAAACATTTAAAATAAACCTAATATTTATACTTAAATCCATAAACATTTTCTTAAAATAAATTAACTAAAAAAAATAAAAATACATTATCTTCAACATCATTATCACCACTACCACCAGCACCTCACCGTATCATCATCATCATCTGTAAGTAAAAAACAAAAAACAAAAATATAAGTATTAAAGTTTATTATATAAAAAAATTGACAACATAAATATAAAAGAAAAATAGAGTAAATTTACAAAAAAAAAAAGGAAAAAAAAAGGAAAGAGGGATAAAGAAGAAAAACTAAGAAAAAAAACGAGAAAATGGAAAAAAAGAAGATAGAGAGGAGTGAAGAGGAGAGAAAACAGAGAATATGAGAATATATAGAGTCTTTGGCGCGCATACAGAGGAATTACCGACGGAATTACCGACGGATTAGCGACAGAAATTCCGTCGCTAATGCTATGTCAAAATATTTCCCGCTATAGCTCAGGCGGGAAAAATTCAAATTTTTTTTATTTTTTTCGAATTTAAGGCATCAGCAACGGAATTTTTCCGTCGCTAATTCCGTCGCTAAAGGTCATTAGCTACGGAATTAGCGACGGAAAAATTCCGTCGCTAAGTTCTTTACACTTGTTCCACCGAAAATGATGAAGAGAAATTAGCGACGGAATTTTTCCGTCGCTAATTCCGTAGCTAATGACCTTTAGCTACGGAATTAGCGACGGAAAAATTCCGTCGATAAGTTCTCTACACTTATTCCACCGAAAATGATGAAGGGAAATTAGCGACGGAATTTTTCCGTCGCTAATTCCGTAGCTAATCATTAGCTACGGAATTAGCGACGGAAAAATTGATTAGCTACGGAATTAGCGACGGAAAAATTCCGTCGCTAAGTTCTCTACACTTATTCCACCGAAAATGATGAAGGGAAATTAGCGACGGAATTTTTCCGTCGCTAATTCCGTAGCTAATGACCTTTAGCTACGGAATTAGCGACGGAAAAATTCCGTTGCTAAATTCTATACACTTATTCCACCGAAATGATGAAGAGAAATTAGCGACGGAATTTTTCCGTCGCTAATTCCGTAGCTAATGACCTTTAGCTACGGAATTAGCGACGGAAAAATTCCGTCGCTAAGTTCTCACACTTATTCCACCGAAAATGATGAAGGGAAATTAGCGACGGAATTTTTCCGTCGCTAAGTTCTCACACTTATTCCACCGAAAATGATGAAGGGAAATTAGCGACGGAATTTTTCCGTAGCTAATGACCTTTAGCTACGGAATTAGCGACGGAAAAATTCCGTCGCTAAGTTCTCTACACTTATTCCACCGAAAATGATGAAGGGAAATTAGCGACGGAATTTTTCCGTCGCTAATTCCGTAGCTAATGACCTTTAGCTACGGAATTAGCGACGGAAAAATTCCGTCGCTAAGTTCTATACATTTATTTCTTTGAAAATAATGAAGGGAAATTAGCGACGGAATTTTTCCGTCGCTAATTCCGTAGCTAATGACTTTTAGCTACGGAATTAGCGACGGAAAAATTCCGTCGCTAAGTTCTATACACTTATTCCACCAAAAAATGTTGAAGGGAAATTAGCGACGGAATTTTTCCGTTGCTAATTTCGTAGCTAAAGGTCATTAGCTACGGAATTAGCGACGGAAAAATTCCGTAGCTAATTTCTATCTATGTTTTGGGTTTAGCGACAGACAATTCCGTCGCTAATTCCGTCGCTAATAATTTGGCGCAATTGAACAGTATATCCCGCCATATTTAGCGACGGAATTAGTGACGGAAAATATTCCGTCGCTAATTACCGACGAATTTCTGTCGCTAATCTGTCGCTAATTCCGTCGCTAACTTCGGTATAAATTCCGTCACTAATCCGTCGCTAATACTAATTATCAGCGACGGAAAAATTCCGTAGCTAAATTTCCATCGCTGAAAATCAATTTTCTTGTAGTGTATTTTACCCCTAAACCTATCTAATATTACAACCATGTTTTTTTTCTTATTTTGATGAAGAGAAAAATGAATTTAAAATCAAATGGACTAATAATAAGATGGACCCTATGATTTTTGATTAATCAAAATCAATTTAATATAGTAATAGTTTGTTATATCAAAATAATTTACATAACAAAAACCTTATAAAAAAGGGGCAAAATAAATAAATAAATAAATAAGTATATTAAATAAATAAATAAGTAATTAATTTAAATATAATTTATTTCAAGTGTTATTCACTCTACATCAACTAATAATATGGAGGGTATTATAGTAAAATAAATAATTTTACCCTCTTACTTTCCTTTAACCAAATACAGGAATCTTATATTCCCACCAATACAACCAAACACAGGAATCTAATATTCCCAGTAATTCGTTAAGTAAAATAATATTCCGGTAATTTAATATTCCCGGTAATCTTAAATTCTCCGAACCAAACGGCTCCTTAGTACTTTAGCTATCAACTTGGATATATGTATGTAACAAAAAAAAACTTGTGTTTATGTAAAATCTCATGTGACACAAATTTCATTAATATTACAAAAAAATATTAGTAATCAAAATCTGAAAATATTTTTTAAGGTTTTCAATTATCAGATTAACATAAAAATCATTTCAAGGAGCAAGGCAATTTAGATGCATATTTAGGTTTCATGAAAAAGGCTTTCAAAAAATAATTGTTGCATTTTTTATACTTGTTTGGCAAAAAAGTGATTGGTCAACAAAAAATTAAATCTTTTTTTGAAATTGTCTTACAATTTTCAAAAAGGTAAACATTTTCCAAAAAAAATTGTTGTCTAGGTGTAAAATTATTTATCATACTTGCGAGTATAAGTTTACTCAAATTAGACATTGAATATGATTTTTTTTAAACGTGGATTTAATTTAATTCTACATAAAATATTATTATATTAATAACAATATTTTTTATTTAACTTGATTAAAAATTTTAAAACATTAAAATACTAAGATTAAAAATCTTTCAATATTTTCAGTTTAAATATTTCATTTTGTATATTATTAATCTTAAGTATTTTTAATATTTTAATAATAAACAATATTATATTATTATTTTAATAATTAATGTTTTTAATTATTTATTAATATTTTAATTTAAAATATAATGTTTTTATATTTTATTTACAAATATTTTTATAAGTAAATATAAATAAATAATACTTTTTTATGATTTTAATAATAAATACTTTAACTATAAAATATGATTATTTTAATATTATATACAATTTTTATATTTTAGTGATATATATTAATATATTATTAATATTTTATACTTTTTAAAATAATAGTATTACTTTAAATATTTTAAAAATACTAATATAGGTAATAATAAGTAGTTTACATTTAATATTTAATAATATAATATTTTAATTTATTAAATGTTATTTTCAAAATATAATTAATAAATTAATTAATAAACAATAAGTAATTTTTAATAATTTTTTAATTATCATAGTATTATTTAAAAAATTGGAGTTAAAAAAATCAAAAAATAAAAAATATTTTTTTATTAATTCATGGAAATAACAAAAATTTTTAATTTTTTAAAAGTCATAGTTTACTAATCAAATGGAATCTTAATTTTGTATATAACAGTTCAAACTATAGGTGGCAAATGAGCAAGTCGGATCGGATTTGGGTTGGGTCATTTTGGATCAGATCATTTTGGGTTAAGGAAAAATCGGATCATTTCGAGTTCAGATCATTTCGAATTCGGATAAGGTCGAGGTTGAGTCAAAGAAAAATCAGTCTATTTTCGGTTCGGATCATTTCGCTTTCGGATATGATCGGGTTTGGATCAATTTGAATTCGGATTAATTAGGGTTCAGATTAGATCGGGTTTGGGTCATTGACTAACTTTTTAGTCAATTCAGGTCGATTGGACATGTTTATTGGGTTAAGCCTTGGTCATTTCGATGTAATTTATTTGGTATGCAAATCAACTAAAACCATATTTCTAAGAATTACAAAACTCATAAAATTAAAATTTTCTTTTTACATGCCCTGTAGCATGGGATTGAAAAAATCAAAATATTTAATAATCTGTATGATAGTTTTCTTTATAATATATTTACCAATATTCATAAATTAATTACAGTTTTTCATTTTATTTTTATTATCTATAATAATTAATAACTTCATGAATCAAAGTGATTTAATAATTCCTACTAAATATCATAAAACAGTACTATATATCTCTTTAATTTATCTTATTTTTTATAGAATAATTGGAGACATTAAGTGTAGGTTAAATGAATATAATATAAAAGTGAATATTATAGATTAGCCATTAAATAATTATACATTAGGTTCAAATGAATATAATATAAAAGTGAATAGTTAAGTTTAACTAGATTAAAAAAATTTATAACACTCATATTATTGAAAAAAATTTATATTTTTACTATATTAAAATACTTTGATAATTAATTTTAACATTTAAATATTTATTGATAATATTAAATTTAAGTTTGAATATTTTCAGGTTCGGATCAATTTGGATTCGGATTAATTTGGATTCAAGTCAATTTGGGTTCGGATCAAGTTAGGTTTGGGTTAATCTAAATTAAGATGAATTTGAGTTTGGATCAATTAGGTTCGAATTAAGTCTGGTTTGGACCAATGTAAATTCCGATAAATTTGGTTTCGGATAAATTCGGATTCGGATCAGGTTAGATTTGGGTTTGTTAGCTTTAAATTGTCATATGTATTTTGAATTGACAAAAACTTAAGTAAACCTTAATGTTTCTTTCATATTGTAAATTTGCTTTATGACACATGATTTTCTCAAACCATTTTAAGTGCTCATAACAAACATTAAGATCATGATTTAATGATACATTCTTATTAGTCTTAATACTTTATAAAATGTTTTTGAATATTTTAAAAAATTACTTAATGAATTTTTTGGACTATGTTTTCATTAGAGAAAGTCAAGAAAAACTCCCACAAAAATGTCAAAGTGTTTTGGGTTGAATTAAAATCAAAGGTCATATCATTTCTAATCCAAAAGTGCAGGAAAAATATCCTCTGGAAGCATGGGATCGATCCCATAGGGAAAGGGATCGATCCCTTCATGGCAAAAACTCTCGGAAGCGTGGAATGAAGCAAAGAATCGATCCCTGAGGTAAAAGGATCGTTCCCTTTATGTCAGAAAGTCTCCAACAGCTAGTTTCTGTGAGATACAACTACTAGTTTCTGTTTTGGCTCCAACCAACGTCCACAAACCATCCAAGAGACTATAAATAGAGGCTTAGAAGCTGAAGGAACTAAGAGGAAGAGCTCAGCAAATTCAATCTTCATTTTCCTCATATTCAAAGCCTCAATAACTTCTCAAGTGCTGTACATTCTTCGTTTTCTATCAATATCATATTCCTTGTATAAGATAGCATAGCACAAATCATTGTATAGGATTTTCCTTGTGCTTAAACATTGTAATCACTTGCCTATCTAAAGGCCTTTCTTTGATTACATTCCTTGTAAACACCTTGTAAAAGAGAGGTTTTCTTTAGCCTAAAAAAAGAGGGAGAAAAAGTTATTCTTGAGCCTAAGAAAAAGAGGGATTGTAAACACAAATTCAAAGATAGTGAATTTGAAGAAAATCCTTGGGAGCGTCTCAAGGTAGAGGTCGTAGGCAAGGTTGCCGAACCTCTATAAATAGCTTGCGTACATTTTTCTATCCCTACTCTCTTTACTTATTTGCAAATATATTTGTTTTTATTGTATTGAATTTATATTGTATACTTGAGTAGCCTAGAGAACTTAGAAAACATCAATATAGGCTAGAGAATTTAGAAGAATCGAAAAACGAACATAAGGTTAGCTAAGAACCGATTCACCCCCTCTCGGTTTAGCTTATAAAGTCAACAATTGGTATCAGAGCTTGGACTCGAGATTGATTTGGATTAACATCCATCGAGTAAAATGATCAAAATGGCTCATTTGAACATAGGTACACCCCTAGGAGAAGAAGGACACTCATTAGTTAGACCTCCATTATTCAATGGAGAAAACTATTCATATTGGAAAACTAGAATGATGTTATTCGTTCAATCAAATGATTATGAAGTGTGGAGAATTATAGTGAATGGTCCTAGAACTCCTATGAAGAAAGTAGATGAAAAAGATGTCCCTAAGAATGAGGATGAGTGAGATACAAATGACATGAGATTGGCACAATTGAATGTCAAGGCTATGCACACCCTCTTTTGTGCTTTAGGTCCTAATAAGTATAATAGAGTCTCTTTATGTGAGAATGTTAAAGAAATATAAGACAAACTAGCCATCACACATGAAGGGACCAATCAAGTTAGAGAAACCAAAGTAGGAATGCTCACACATAATTATGAGCTTTTTAGAATAAAAGAAAATGAGTCAATAAGTGAAATGTACACTAGATTTAATGACATAATCAATAGATTTAAGGCATTAGGCAAGACCTATTCCAATGTAGAAATGGTGAAGAAAATTTTAAATAGCTTGCCACAATCATGGGAGGCAAAGGTAACCGCTATAGAAGAATCTAAAGATCCTAACACCTTGTCCCTAGATGAGCTCATGGGCTTCCTACTTACCTATGAAATGAAATTAAAAAGAAATGAAGTGCCTTCAAAGAAAGTAGGGGTAGCTCTTAAATCATCCACTCATGAGAATTTTGGAGATGATAGTGATGAGAGTGGAGATGAGGAAGAAAAGGAAATGACAATATTTGCCAAAAGGTTTAATAGATTTATGAGGATGAAGGAGAGAGAGAATGATAAGAGACATCAAAGAAGAGAGGTAATGAGAGGAGAGTCAAGTAGGAAAGAAAAAGACTCCTTAGTATGTTATGAGTGTAATGAACCGGGTCACACTAAGCTAGATTGCCCCTTACTTAGGAAAGAAAATGATAGGAAAGAAAGCATTTGTGGCTGCATGGAGCGATAGTGATAGCTTCGATGAGGAAAACATAGATGATGAGGTAGCTTATACATGCTTTATGGCTATTAGTAATGATGAGGCTAGCTCTAGTTCTAGTGAAGATAATGATTATACATTTGATGAACTACAAAATACCTTCAATGAATTAGCAAATGAATTTCAATGCATGAACTCCAAATATAAGAAAATCATTGCTAAATTAAAAATAGAAAATGAAGCCTTGACAAATGCTAAGCTAGAATTTGAAAGGAAATTAGAAGAAGCAAATCTAGAAATTGATGAAGTTAAGAAAAAGAACATAAATTTGCAAAACTCATTTTCTAGATTCTTCATGGGTCAACAAAAGCTAGATCATATATTAGAGACCCAAAGAGCTTTCTTAGACAAAGATGGGTTAGGCTATAATGCAAAACAAAAGGAAACTCATCTTAAGAATTTCCTAGTGAGCAAAAATTCTATGCATAATACATCTCTCACATGCTCGCTATGCAATAGGATAGGTCACTCTTCACAAGCATGCACATATAGAAAAACCACATTTAGAGGAAGAGTAGTTAAAAAAATATGTGTGTCAAAGCATGCTGTAAATAATGATGAATTGTGCTTGAAATGGATCCCAAAAGGATCAAAAATTATTTGCAGTAACTCTCATGGACCCAAGAAAATTTGGGTACCAAAACATGCATGAATGTGTTTGTTGTAGGAGTGTTAGAGCATAGAGTTACAAAGAAACAATGGAGTTTGAATGCTCTACACACCTTCATGGAGTTTGCTTGTGCCAATAAGGAAGATGAAAAGCTTGAGAATTAATTCTTGGCAAAGTTACATAACATTATTCAAAGGATTGCTCAAGTTGGACTAAAGAATCATGGCAAAGCACTCTCTAGCAAAGGAGTATTGTAAGATTAATCTCTTTTCCTTAAAACTTGCATTTGATTAAGTTATTTATGACTTGATGAGATATTTTGTTGATTCTTGATGCATGATTAAATGAAAGGCATGATAAATGATTTTTGATTGTTGATGAATAGTTCTTGATGATTAGATGAAAAACATGTTTAATGATTTTGAAATGATTATTGGATTTCTGTATTTTGAGCAAGATTGCTATAAGTTGAAAATATATTTACTTGCTCCAAAGTTGCCAAATGTGTCATATATGCAAAATGTCATGTCATGAGCATTAATGAAGAAATATGCATGTTAGAAATCATGGCATGATGTTCACAAGTATAGTGATTTGATGATATGTGCTTAAAATCTATGTGAACAAGTTTGTCTTGACATATTTATGTATTTCAATGCATTGGTTTTGACAAAATATGCATAACTCTTAAAATGATCTCCTTTGAGACCAAAAATGCATTTTATTGTGCAAATCCTTCCAAAATTGCAAAATCTATTGTTAAATGGCTTTTATCCGTATTTTTCATTCATAGAAGTCCAAAATCATGTTACGCAAATATTTAAACCTTTACTTGGACTTAAAATACTCAAAAACGAAATTTTGGCACTTCACAAGTTGAATTTTCTGTCAAAAATCTGTAGAAAATGGATGAGGGATCTATCCCTCAACATAAAGGATCGATCCTCTTGAACAAAAATGTAGAAAATTGCATTCTGGAATTAAAGGATCGATCCCCTTACCCTTGGGATCGATCCCTCTAGGCAAAATATGCCTATTTCTGGGTTTTTAGCAAAAATTAAGAAGTTTTCTTAATTTTTTTGATATCTTCTTTCTTCTCAACTTAAAATTCATTACCTCATTTTGATGATCCTTTCAATTTGAATAATCATTTTTCATAGATATCATGCCTTAACCTCATTAATTGGTATTAGTTTCAACAATTAATATCTTACTTTCTCGAAATTAAAAGTGCAAATTCATATTTCTTGTTGAAGACATTCATGAATTGCATAAATCTTGAAATAATCTTGAAATATATTTTCTAATGAATGCTTAAACATAATTTTGAGAATTATTTCAATGATTTTTGTACATATTTGAGAATTTGATGAACTTGTGCATAACGAATATTCTTTATACTTTTTGTTCATTTTAGTCAAGCATGCTTAGAGAATTTTATCTTATAGCTTGACTCACATATTCCCATTGAGCATCATGATATAATTCTTAGTGGAACATGAATAATTAAAGGTCAATATATATGCTTGAATGATAGAAAGATCATAACTTGACCTTAATAATAGAATTCGAATATGACTTAGGTAAAAATAATGTTTGAGATGCTTAACACATTGCCTAGAGTCATAATTGTCCTTGGTCTATAATTTATGATGATAAATGAATCTTAAATGTTCAAATACATGAAAATTTATCATCCGTGAACTTAATTCTTTATGGCCAAATTATTAAAGAACTTGAGCTTTAATGACAACACCAACAATTGGTATCCATGTATTGAATCTTGATTGTTTTGGTGTTAAACTTGCATGTTTGATGGTGTGTGATTGTGTTCTTACATGTTTGACTTGTTTATTCACTAAGCACACCACACATAACAATTAGCATAATGCAAAATGTCTAAGTCAATCATTGGTAACAATATTTTCAACCATTTGTAGAAACCAAAACTGAATTGACAATTGGTATGAGCTTTAAATTGATAATTCTTCTTGTGTTCTTTAGTTTAAAATGACAAATAAAGAAGAATTCATTTAGGATACTTTTGCATGAAACTCTTGTGTGCTAGAATTTGTGGATAATTGATATATGTATTAATTCTAAGCACTTTCTTACTTGAAAATGATTTATGAGTTCATATATATGATACGTCATCTAATTTTAGCTCATAATCATGATGTATTGTCGTGCACCTTAGTTGGACCTTAGAGAACAATTGATATACTTAGGTGCTTGATAGAATTGAAATAAGCAAGTTATAAAACTTAATAGATAATTTATAAATAACTTGCTTCATAATTTACCAATTTTGAACTTCTTGCAAAATTATTTATAAACAATTGGTATAGGAATATAAGCCTTATCCTTTGCATGCGTAAACATCTCATATTTTTTTAAGGACATTGACTTATTTATTTGTGCTATTAGTCTCATGTACTAACATTTTTTTTGGATGGAGCATATTTTATCTCTTCTCACATAGCCATCAGTTTAGGAAGAGCATATTTTTTTTTATCTTTCTTCCTTTTGCTATGACAACAAGGGGGAGAGATATTAAGGGGGAGAAATAATGATTTGAAAACTTCTATTGAAAACGATGCTTATATTGAGGGAGAGCTTTGCAAATTCTTTACAAATTCATGCTTTATTTGAGGGGGAGTATTTTATCAAAGAATTTTCAAAGCAAATTTACATTAAGTTTTGTCATATCAAAAAGGGGGAGATTGTTAGTTTTAAATTGCCATATGTATTTTGAAATGACAAAAACTTAAGTAAACCTTAATGTTTCTTTCATATTGTAAATTTGCTTTATGACACATGATTTTCTCAAACCATTTTAAGTGCTCATAACAAACATTAAGACCATGATTTAATGATACATTCTTATTAGTCTTAATACTTTATAAAATGTTTTTGAATATTTTAGAAAATTACTTAATGAATTTTAGGACTATGTTTTCATTAGAGAAAGTCAAAAAAACTCTCACAAAAATGTCAAAGTGTTTTGGGTTAAATTAAAATCAAAGGCCATATTATTTCTAACCCAAAAGTGCAGGAAAAATGCCATCTGGAAGCATGGGATCGATCCCATAGGGAAAGGGATCGATCCTTTCATGGCAAAAACTCTCGGAAGCGTGGAATGAAGCAAAGGATCGATCCCTTTATGTCAGAAAGTCTCCAACAGCTAGTTTCTGTGAGATACAACGGCTAGTTTCTGGTTTGGCTCCAACCAACGTCCATAAACCATCCAAGGGACTATAAATAGAGGCTTAAAAGCTGAAGGAACTAAAAGGAAGAGCTCAGCACATTCAATCTTCATTTTCCTCATATTCAAAGCCTCAACAACTTCTCAAGTGCTATACATTCTTCATTTTCTATCAATCTCATATTCCTTGTATAGGATAGCATAGCACAAATCATTGTATAGGATTTTCCTTGTGCTTAAACATTGTAATCACTTGCCTATCTAGAAGCCTTTCTTTGATTACATTCCTTGTAAACACCTTGTAAATGAGAGGTTTCTCTTAAGCCTTAGAAAAAGAGGAAGGTTTCTCTTTAGCCTAAGAAAAAAAGAGAGGTTTCTCTTTAGCCTAGAGGGAGAAAAGGTTACCCTTGAGCTTAAGAAAAAAAGGGATTGTAAATACAAATTCAAAGATAGTGAATTTGGAGAAAATCCTTGGTAGCGTCTCAAGGTAGAGGACATAGGCAAGGTTGCCGAACCTCTATAAATCGTTTGCGTACATTTTTCTATCCCTACTCTCTTTACTTATTTGCAAATATATTTGTGTTTATTGTATTGAATTTATATTGCGTACTTGAGTAGCCTAGAGAACTTAGAAAACATCAATATAGGCTAGAGAATTTAGAAGAATCGAAAAACAAACATAAAGTTAGCTAAAAACCGATTCACCACCCTCTCGATTTAGCTTATAGAGTTAACAGAGTTATTGACTTTTTTAGTCAAATCGAATCGATCGAGTTTAAATTACAATTAATTGAATGAATTTTTTGGGGTCGAATCAATTTTTACTACCTCTAGCTCAAACACTAATTACTCTCTATCACATTTAAATTGTCTTCTTAATTTAAACACATATTGACATGATGGAACTAAGTTTTAGCTTTGGGTTGGCCGAAAACATGCGGCTAAGAAGATGAAGAAGAAGAAGAAGAGAGGGAAAACACAGTTTTGTCTTAATCAAAATAATGCGACTAGACTTACATGATCAGACTGAAATGGCTTAAACCATCAAATCATGTCAAAAAAATAATGCAATGTGCTTTTGTGATTCCAGCATATTTCAAGTACTGGGTCATGCCATGTGGTAGAATCTTTTTTAGACCGTATATTGACTGCAACCTTCTTGAGTAGAGAAAAAGCGTCCGGCCTTAGAGAGAAGAGCCGAAACTTAATCAGGGTTTGAAGAGAACCGTTTTAAAATTTCCAGCTTCGAAATCAACAAAACGAAGGCTCCTGGGTGAAAATTTCATGATTGAAAGTCAAAATTACAGGCTCCATCTACTAATTAACCATGGTTAAAAGTTTTTTTTTTTTTAATTTTAAAGGTGATCTTTCATCCACTTGTTTTATTAACTTTTTAACTGTCATTTCCAATTTTTGGTAACGGAGCTCACATCACTTTGAAATTCAAATGACTCGCTGCCCGGCCCAATGGGGTCCATTTATCTTATTTCACAAAGATATATGGTCTATTATATAAAAAAAAATTAAACAACACTTATTACATACGATACTGTGGCTTAACATATTGTGGTTTATCTTATTACTTTCAAATTAAAAAAAATTAACACGTCAATGTGTTATATAAACATTTAAAGACAACATAATATAACAATTTTTTGCTAGGCGTTACTTGTGGATACTAACATCCTGCGAATGTTTTGAATTTGGGACATTGCATACAGAGGATGCAATGTAATTTAAGCTTTCGTAACAAGTGAGGCCTGGATTACGTCATTTATAGTATTAAACTATTTTTTTTCTTTTTCTAAGAAATATTTCCTTGTTTACTGTACAAAAAAATCGTACCAATAAGATTTTTATGGGTACATTATTGTACCAATCTGATTGTTGTTTCAGAATTGTATTGCTGCTCCCTGCAGAAGATTCAAGATAATTCCACGGTGATTTGATATCACTTCAATATATGTCGCTCTTTAATGATAGGTATAATTGTCAACTAATACTTGTGATTTGATCTCTAATTACAAATGTATTTGGCAATGATCCAAATCTTAGCTCCATGTGGATTGTCAAGTTAAATCATATTATTTCTAAGTTTTACTAAGAATGATTTATGATCTAAATCTGAGTCATTCTAAATTTATATCGATATGAGCTTAAAATAATTTGAATTCCAAGAATTTTACATAAAATCGAGCAAATCCACTTAATTTCCATTTCTAAAACAAATAGGCAAAATAATGCATATGTGGTAATATTATATAGGTCTTTCAAATATGTCGATTGACTTAATTACAAAATAATATGCAGAAAAAAAGCTATTCGGCAGCCAATGAGGCTTTGATTTAGTGACAAGAAGAAAACTTTGAGATTTTAAGGTCTCAGGTTCGAATCTCACCAAATGTGAGTTTCAATTAGTCTAGTTATTTATTAGTTTGTTTTGTTTGTTATAAGTATTTACTAGTTTACCTAATTTGAGTAATGTAATTTTCATAATTACCTGTTCATGTAATGTAAAATGTTGATGTAATTGTAACTTCTAATGAAAATGTACTACTAAAAAAAACTATTCAATAGCAACAAATTTTTAGAAGGAAATAAAAATCCCAGATCAGACGAAATAAGGAAAAAATCGGATTGTTAATTCCATTCTGTTTCTTGTCTCATATGGTATTATCAATTATGGTTCCTTTCAATAATTTATTAACCACTATACCAACTCAATGGCATTTTAAAAACCCTAGCAAAATTGAACCTTCCTTCCTTCTTTCTTTAATTAATTATTATTAGAATTTGAGAGTGGTTGGAGGATTTAATTACCCTCTTTTTAACAGCTTTCAATTTTTTATATGGATTTAGTTCTAAGAATAAAAATAATGCCTTCTGTCTTTTGAATTATATGATGCTGAGTTTTTTACATCACATATTTATTTTAATTTCTATCCGAACCTTTAGAATTAAATAATGAGTTTATATATGATGTATTGATAGTATATTATTTTTGTATATTGTCAATATATTAGAGATTGACACTTTATCAATTTGAAAATTAAAAAATATGCCAAGCCCTTAAAAAAAATATAAATAAATTTTTTTAATTTGCTCATAAGAACATATTGATGAAAAATCAATCTTTAATATATTAATAAAAATGTATAAAAATTATACGCAGTAAGTGCATAGTATATAAATAATCACTATTATCGTTTAAGCACCCAGGAAAAATTTCTATCCTAACCCGACATCTGGACCCACAAAGACTGACAAACCCTCCTCCCCCTACAATGATCAGACGGTCCAAATTCAATTCTGAAAGTAAAAAATTCAAAGGATTGGGAGATGGAAGGTTGATTTATCAGAAAAAGAAGGGTTAATCTGGGGATTGAAAAAGAGGCAGAAGAGTGCCACGTAGACAGATGACCATCTGACACAGTGGCATTGGCTCCATTGTCGTAATATAGAAACACCTTTATATAGTGCCAAGCTTCTGTTCCCTTCTCATCATCTTCAAGGGCAAGGCGTGCAAATTTGCTTCCATTTACCTCTCTTCCTCCCTTTCTCTCCATTTCTCCCTTATTCCCTTCAGACAAAGCATCAATCACTCTGTTAATGTTTCCTTTCTTTCATTTCAAACAATATGAAAGAAAATTGAGACAGAGGAAAGGAAAGAGATATCCTTGTTTCAACAGTGACTCGCTTCTTGTTGCAAAAACCTTCTGTCCCTTCTCTCGATTTTGCAACTTTTGAGCCCTTCATCACAGACAAAAAAGAACTTGTTTGATTCTTGATAGCCTCTTTGATTATCATTTTGCTTGTCCATCATATCTTTTGCTACACACACATTTTGCATGAGCGAGAAGCCATGTATAGATTGGAGAAAACGCTGATGAGAGAAGAAAGATACAGGCACCAGAGAGATAACCCATCTTTCTCTTCTACTCTACTTGACAAAATATACCGTTCCATTGATGATGGTGGCACCAAACACGAAGACTTGAAATTCTGCAGGGAAACAATGCAAAAGAAACAAAGCAAAGGTAATACGAAAAGTAACCGAAGTAGAGGAGAAGGTGAAGAAGAGATGTCGAGTTTCAGACGAGCTTGTTTGATCGAGAAATGGATGGAAAAGAAGGTTAGTGAAAAGGCAAATGCCGACAGGAAACAGTTTTTCTCTGAGTTTGAAAGAAAATCACATCATGAACATGATCTTGATCATGATGTTCTTTTCTTTAGCTCCACTTCCAGCTCATCTGATTCCAGTTCTGGTGGTTTCTCATCATCTGACACTGAATCTATGTATGGTTCAAGAACAAAAGCTTCATGTTTTGTTCCACCAAGGCCTAATCCTGTCCGGACCAGCGTGTCGGCTCGATCTGAGAAACCATTGAAAACAGAGAAAACAGGGAGAACAGAGAGGACTCTGTTTTATGAACAGAAGGAGTTGCATATGTTTGATGATTATCATTATAATTCTGCCTCTGACCATGCACCAAAGCTTGATGAAAGTCTTTTCAACTCAAAATCAAGAGCCATGAAAATTTATAGCAATTTAAAGAAGGTGAAACAACCGATTTCACCTGGTGGCCGTCTCGCGAGTTTCATCAATTCTCTGTTCACAACAGGTAACACAAAGAAAGCCAAGAGTTCATCTTCAATTGTAAGATGTGACGGTGAAAGAAAATTGAAGTCAGAGCAGATCTCAACGTGTGCTTCAGCTTCCTCATTTTCAAGATCATGTCTAAGCAAAAACTCACCTTCTACGCGAGAAAGGTTGCGTAATGGAGTTAAAAGAACAGTTAGATTTTGCCCAGTGAGCGTAATTGTTGATGAAGACTGTAGACCATGTGGGCAAAAATGCTTATATGAAGAAGAAGAGTCGAGTTTACTGTCTGTTTCAGTTCCAACTGCATGGAAGATTGGGAAATCGCCATCAAAAAAGTGCGAGGAGGAGCTAAATTTTCAAATATCGGAGAAGACTAGGCGAGTAGAAGAAATGGCAAGCGAGTTTTTAAAAGAATATCATCTAAGTCAGAAGAAGAACGATCCTATTTCAAGGGACAATCGCTGTAATTATTTAGCGGACGAGATGGATGAAGATGAAGATGATGCAGCTAGCTGTTCCAGTTCTGATTTGTTCGAGTTGGATCACCTTGCTCTTATTGGTAATGAGAGGTACAGAGAGGAGCTTCCAGTGTATGAAACTACTCATGTTGAAACAAATCGAGCCATTGCTAATGGCTTGATAGTGTAGTTAATTTTCACAAAATATAAAATTTTTTCTTTTTTTTTGTTTGGTTATTTCATTCTAGAATTTTTCTTCTCCAATTCTGGTTCTGATATGGTTCATGCACTTCTCTTTCATTTTTGCTTACTATATTTGTGTTTAAGTGAAATGAGGATGGAAGTAAAAATGAAAAACCAAGGAAAAAGGAAAAGGTGAGCATGGAATTTAGTATTCTGAAAGTAAGTACTGGGGATGCGTTAATTCCTTGATCATGATCTGAAACTGAAGAGATACTGACAATGGCAATTGATTGAACAAAAAAGAAAGAAGGAAAGATTCGAATCGTAATCACAAGCAAAATGAAATGGATAGAGAGAAAAGAGTGCGATGATAAAGGCAAAGGCAGATCTTAGCCCCATGGAATAAGAGAAAGTTGAGATGAGCTGCTTTTGCTTCCTTCCTTTCTCTGGAATGGATTTGTAATTTGGATTGGACCACCTTACTTGAACATTGTGTTAGCATCGCCTTCCCTACTACCAAGACAAAAGAGGATCTTTTGGCATACCTATCCGGCATCCTTTCCATTCAATACTCCTCTATTTGTGGAAAGTAGCCAAAAGATAACCCATTTTGGACACCTCATAAATCATTCAAAACTCATCTCTTCAATAAAGGATTGTGTTCCGTATATATCACTTCCATTTAAATCATCCACGTAATCACAGTATTGAAAAAAGTCAATAATTTATTATATAAATTAAATGATAATATTTATTTCAAGAAATTCATTAATGATTTTGATAATAAATCATTGACTTTTTTAACAATGTAATTACGTGGCATGATTGATGAAAGTAATATATGCTGACGTGGTGTAACTGTTTCATACAATCCTTCCCCTCCTTCTAACGCTTCAATTCATCTTATGAGTTATGACCATGCTACAAAACCAAAAACAGTGTTGACAGTTAATTGAGACTATATTCTAGTCACAACTAAACTAACAATTATTACAACATTTATATGTTGACAGGTAAAATGAAAATATGTCAGGATCAGGAACAAGCATTGTCTGCTTTCTTTTTCCTTTGCTCCCAGGCAAGCAAGCAAGCAAGAAGATGGTCCACATAATTTAATGGAATAGAGCAATTTCAACAAGAAACGACTCCATCACCATTTACTCTTAGGATTCCTTTACCATAGGTGAAGGGACCAACACTGCAAGTCTGCCTATGAATTTTACTGGGACTTTCCACGAACAGGACATTGTCCAAAAGATTGGTGTAGGAAGTGAGGTGAGCAGAGGAGTACTATAAAGTTGCCAATTATCATTGTAACTGGTTGCTCACCGATCACGATGGACCAATCTAGCTGCAGAAATTGTGATAAACGGTAATAAATGGATTGGTGTTGAATTATGATCATATTAAAGGCGAGTTGAATGAAATTCACTCTAATAAAATAGAAAACTCTAATATAAAGTGGAATTGAACATTGGACTTATTTTTTAAAAAATGAATAACAATCTTTATGTCAATCCTTAGTTGTTTATTATTATGTTATTATTAAATACAATCCATTTTTTTTTATAAATAAGTACTCCTTTTATTCTGCTATATATTCTCCATGAGGAATGGGGGGTTGTTCATGGAAATTAAAAGAGCTTAAAGCATCGGCGATGGGTCCGAAAGAAAGATGATAGAAGGAATCTTACAAATATAGCTATGAACATGATTGAATATGACAACCAACAAAACTTGTTTATATTATTATTGTGACAATATGCTTTAATTGTTAACGAAGGAACACATCTTCCTTACAGATAACAACATAAACGATTAAAATAAATAAAACAAAATGTTCTTAACAAATATTTATATACCAATGAATAATTAATTTTTCCAGCTTTAAATTAAAGTATATATTATATATTAATAAACATGTTTGGACAATGACGATCCACGTCAATTCTTATAAGATAAATTTAAAAAAGCCAAAAAATTGTTTTTTCCTTTGGGAGTTGCCATTACCAGATACCCAAAATTTTTTAAATAAGGAAAACACGAATCATCTTTTTCTTTTTCTCTAATACTCTTGCGTACGACCACGAATGTTATACATAAAGAAGTGATAGAATCGTACTCAACAACTAATGAAAAGCCACACAATTGTGTAACCCAAAAAAAAAATACACACAGTTTGGAGGAATAAACAAAAGGTTTACTTAAATGCCTATTAATTCAAGCAAGTCAAGCCTCTTTCTAAATAGACATCTTAAATTCAAATCAATTTTCCAAAAAAAAAATATTATTTATCAGCAATCTTTTAATTAAGTGATTAAAAAAAATTGTGATATGCTAATAAAACTTAAAATTTAACCCAAGCAACCAACTCAACCTCCAACCCAATATATATATATTATATAAAAACTATTTAAATGAATTCAAGTTTGAATACATTGACAATAATTTCTTTCAACTTGTTAAATGGTATTAAAAACTGCCACATAATATTTATTCTTTTTTTAAGTACTATATTTTATTTTTAAATATATCCTCACTCTACAATCCATTGGAGGTGTATTATCCATAAAATAATCTTTTATTTATATTATTTGTTGTTGGAAGGGAAAAAAAAATTGTCTCCGTCCAAACTCTGTACCTCTAATCTCAAAAAATAAGTAAATATAATAAATTAAAGAGAGACAACTATATAAACATATTATTGGAACCAATTTAGTTTTTGGCAACTTCCAAAAACTTGGTAATGAAATGAATAATAAGGACAAGAGCGTTTAACCAACTTAAACCAAGTTTCATGTGAAACAAACCATGGCTATCAACCATAAAATCTTAAATAAAGAGGGTTTGAAATATATAATTTTAGCACGTAGACCTAATAATGGCCTATAAACACCCTTTACTAGTACTACGTGACAAGCATGCAAAAGTTTGTAATGTAAAAATGGGGCCTGACTCTCCCACTCAGCCGATGAAGAATCTCTCTAGTCAAAATCTAACATGATCATATGATTAGAAACTAATAAACAAGCTTAAAACTACGTTTGTTTAAGACTTCAGTGGATTTGTAACTTATTCAAGAATTATAGGCGGAGAATTGTTTAATTACTAGTTTTTTGTTTCATGCTGTACTTGTTAGTTTGAAAGTTTTGAAACTAGTTACAATAAAAGCTTCATGATTAGTTAAATTATATATTAATATTTGAATAAATTATTAATTAACAATCTATATATCAGTTGTGAACTTTGGGATTGTATAGTTTTGTTGGGATCATCTTTCTCTCTCTCTCTCTCTCTCTCTCTCAGCTTCATTTGTTAAAGATTCCGTATAGTAGGTGAAGTGGGGAAGATGTTGCTGGCAATGATGGGAAGAATATGGTTCATGTGGAGAAGAGATGAGAGAGATCGGTTAAAAGAATATAGCTTAAACCTAGCTAGCCAAATTAATGTCATTTAGTGGTAGATACCCTAAGCCAAATTTGGTTCTTCTGGGCTTCTTAATTCCCTTAGCGGGCGTGTCCCAGTTTTTATAAGCATTCCTTAGCTCAGAATCATCATGTAATTTCTTCCCTCATGCAGCTATATATAATATTGATTTTATTTTTTTGTTAGATCAGAATCATCATGTAATGTTCTTCCCTCGTACAGCTGTATATAACATTGATGTGATAAAATGCACATAGTAAAAATTGCTTCTTTGTGATTTGATTATGACGGATTCAAACGAAAATAATATGTTAATGCAGAGAAAGGGGACGGCTGCCTACAATACTTGTTTTAAATCTCACAATGTAGCAGCTTTTTGCGCTATCCAATTTTTTTTTTATATACGCGATAAATGCACAATTGGCTCGGGCTTTGGTATAGTGAGCCTACTTTGATTGGATAAGTTCAATTTTGAGAAAGGATTAGACAAAATGATCAAGCCCCATTATCTCTCCAAGGCTTAAACTAGCTGATCAATCAACAAAATTTGACAATGTCAGCTACTTTGGCGTTGAAGAAATATCTTCTTGGAAGAATAGTTTATGTGAATCAATTAGTTCTCTTTCAAATGTGGGCAGAGTTTCTGCAGAGAGGGTTTTGGGCCCAAGTGTGATAATAAATTGCTAATTGATAGCATCGAGTTATGGAGTTTGGTTTGGAGCATCAGCTTCAAGTTTCTAAGTTTCTTTTGTCGTATAAGGCAGGGAAAAAGACAAACATACAAACAAACCACCAGCCAAAGAGTTTATAGACTGTGGGGAGGGGTGGGTTTCCTTCCAGGGGTGTATTCCATGTGGTAAAGTTCTTTGGAATCTGAGAGAATTTACTTGAGCTGTCAATAGTTAGCTTGTTAAATTGTCAGTCAATTTCTGATATAACTATACTTGCTAAACATTAAGAAATTTCTTGTCTCTTCCCATGAAGAAAACAAGAAATCCTCAATGTTTCCATCTTCAAATGCAGAGAGACATTGCTGCCATTGGAAAATAAAACCTTTCTGCAATAAGAGTTACCTTGACGAGGGAAACTGACATTTCTCTTGGAGCTTGCTAGCAAATAAGAAGGCAGCTAGATTTGTTTTTTCTTTGCAATCGTTTATTACTTATCCACCATTCTTAAACTTAAAGTTGAACTAACCCCTTTCAGTAATTTTGAAACTTTAGCCAAACCGCGTAAAGGTTGGCACTGGAATCAGCCTGGCCTTTCACTCCCTCAGCACCTTGGCGTGGTCCACTAATTTGCTACTTTTGCTTGATAGTAAATGACAAAGATTTATGATTGGCGATCCCAAGATGGGTTTCCATCAGATCCTTAGCAGCTTTTCCTTTTCTCTTCTACAAAGTAAGAGAAGTGTGAATATGCATGAGTACATTTCATGTTTGATCCACAAAAGATTCAATGTTACCAAGAAAGGAAAAATTAAAAAGGAACAACCATATTTTAGCATCTTTTATTTTTTGGGACCATACAAGTCGGTTAATGCAATTGTCAGCATTCATGTTTGAAATTATTTAATGTAGTTTGTGAACTTATCATTTCTTAACTTTGGCTTTGAAATTGCTGTTTTAACATTAAAATCGCCTCCTCAAAACTCCAATTTCAAGTTACTCGAAAGCACAAAAAAGAGCTAAAAACAATTTTTGATATAGAGGCAAATGAAAGCCTAATCAGTTGGTACTCACTAACTTATTAAAGCTTTGCTTTCAATATGGCAGAAGGAGGAGAAAAATGGATACAATACTAACCATGCACGCCTCCAATTTGCAGAGTGTGGACCATGTATAATTGTGGTCCAATTGGTGTCTACTCTCGATGAGTTTCTTGGTTGACCCCGCCTCACTGATCAACTTCATTTTGTTCTGCTTTGGCATTGGCATAAATGTTGAAATTTGCCTAGGCGTTATCACCGCTCAGTCGTCTCTTACAATCATAGAAAAACGAACTCTACCCCTTTTCGAAGCTTACAACTACAAGATGGACTACAGTCAAGATTGAAATGAAATTTCTAATTTTTCATTGAAAATGATATGTACCCGCAATTAGTTATAGTTCATTAGAAAATCCGTCCAAAACTGTCGTTTAATTAGCAGAAAACAACGAGAAACACACCACTTTATAAGCACCATTAACTTTGTTCAATGTTTCCCTCCCTCTGTTTGCAATTAGTATTTGTTATTACACCATAATTTTTAACAAGGCAAAATACAGCATTAAAAACACAGAATGAATTCGGCTGCAGGCACCCCAGAGCACAAGAAGGCCACATTATCGCATTATCAACAAGCACCCGTAACGAGTCCCACGGCAAAAATAGATAAGGCTACGACTACAACGCCGCCGCCTAAGCAGTTTTGCTGTAGTTTTAACGATTGTTTGGGTGTGGGTTCGGTTGCCTCTACAAGCCCAAGCCCACTGCTGCAGCAGCAGCAACAGCAAAGAAAGCAACAGCGTTTACAGCGGTCGACCTCCAAATTAGAGCAGCAGGTATTGTTCGGAGTTTGGACCACAAATTTTAAGCTTTTTTTTTTCCTTAATCATCGAAAATAGATTTCTAGAATCGAAAGCAAGAAGTTTGAAGTTTTGGTTTTTAGTTTAATTCAACATTAAAACTATGAACAGATTAAATAATGGTTAGCATGGATTGATTTTATGATTCCTTATCTGTTTTATTTCTTCTCTCATGTCTATTTCAAGCAAATGGGTCATAAAAGACCAGGAAAAAGACTGGGCCTTTGAACTTGGATTAGAGGTTGCTGATGATGTCTTGAAAACTATGTGTTTTGGGCTTTGGTGTAGGTGATAGACCTTGAAAAGGAAATTGAGAGGCAAAAAGAAATGCGGACCATGTACAAAAAGAAAATGGAGAGAGCACAAGATTATTTAAGGTACTGTCTTCAAATGGCTCAGGACAACGGATTCTTGCACCTTATAATTAACAACAAATGTCCTATTTCTCCCAATGTTATCAATATCAATGTCAGTCCTCAAACGCCACCTGCCTCAGTTTCCCAGCAATCGGACTTAGGCATACTCATCAACCAAGCCAAGATGAATGGATGGCACATTGACTCCGTCGAGGTAATGCTCCTTGCTCTTTCACTTCTTTATAGCAAATAGAACTTGAAATGTAATATATTGGTACTATAATTGATTGAAGCAGATTGACTTGCAAGAAAGAATAGGCCAAGGAAGCACTGCAGACATTTACAGAGGAATTTGGCGAGGCCTTGATGTTGCGGTGAAGTGTATATTCCCCGATTTCTTCCACAAAAATGAGAATGGTGTTTCATTTTTTGCTCAAGAAGTTGAAACATTATCGAGGCAGCGCCATCGCTTCATACTCCAGCTAATGGGTGCATGCCTCGACCCACCTACGCACGGGTGGGTGGTGACAGAGTTCTTGAGCATGACACTCAAGGATTGGCTTCATGGGCCTGGAAATAACAGGCGGAAAGAGAGGGTGATACCACTTCCACCATTTGAAGAGAGATTGACTAGAGCAGTGGAGATCGCACAAGCAATGCAATATCTCCATGACCAAAAGCCTAAAGTCATTCATCGTGATTTGAAGCCTAGCAATATTTTCCTGGACGATGCCAAGCATGTTAGAGTAGCAGATTTTGGTCATGCTCGGTTTTTAGGTGAAGAAGAGAAGGCACTCACTGGCGAAACAGGTAAGGTGTTTTTTTCCCTCACCCTCTAAGCTTCAACCGACTTGATTAAGGCTCTGTTAGGTTTCAAATGGTGCAGCACGTTAAAATTTCTCACCTTGCCGCATTCACAATTTTATCCCTCTCTTTTTTTTTTTTTAATTTTAATATAATATCTTTAATAATCATTTTATTACTCATCTCACCGCTACTGTTATAATTGAATCCAAACACATCACATTTAACATTGATCTCACAACCACTTCTATTTTAATCGTATTGCCTATCCAAACTAATCCGAAGACATCGTTACTAGCTACTGACTTGCTCTAATTTTGCTTGTCTTCTCAGGAACTTACGTTTACATGGCACCAGAGGTTATCAGGTG
This sequence comes from Heritiera littoralis, assembly GCA_031772115.1. NCBI lineage: Eukaryota > Viridiplantae > Streptophyta > Magnoliopsida > Malvales > Malvaceae > Heritiera > Heritiera littoralis. The sequence goes on along the minus strand of JAPDPK010000006.1, from coordinate 8,117,750 downwards.
TGAGCCTTACGACGAAAAGTGCGACGTCTACAGCTTTGGAGTCATTCTCAATGAACTCATCACCGGCAATTTTCCGTACATCGAGACAAATTATGGACCAGCAAGGGTATTCAACCAATTACTCATTCAAATATAACATTTTTGCCACATTAATTATGATTCATCTCTGCTGCTGAAATATTACTAAAAAATATCCATTGGATGTTGTTGTTGGTTAGATTGCCTTGGAGGTTGGAGAAGGAAAGCTAAGGCCAGCGCTTCCAGAAGAGGATGGTGTATTAGAGGAGCTGATTGAACTCATTTGCCTGTCATGGGATGGAGACGCTTCTGTTAGACCGACCTTTGCAAACATCACATCTACTCTGCGAAAGATCCAAAGCAGAATCAAACAAGACTGTTTAGCATATTCCTCCATGCAGCATCCCATCGACCAGATGAAGTAGCCGTTTAAGTTTATTAGTAATTTGAATACTTGTCAAAGCCGTAATAAATGTTAAAATAAGTTGTTAATTAGCATTATCTCATAGTCTTTAAAACATCTTATTACTATGGCATACTCATTCATATTAAATCTAACTCATCAATTCTCCTAAGCTTGACTAACAAAAAATTGATAATTAATTTAAACGATTGTCTTTTTTTAAAAAAATAGATGACAATTAAAAAAATAAACGTAATTTATATACAATTAAAATGATATCACAAAGTAAGATGAAAAAATAGGGAAAATAAATATAAACTAACATTTTCTTTCTAAGAAAACTGTAATCTTTCTTATCTAAACAAAAAGTATAGATTACAATTCAACATTAATCGTGATTGTTAGTATAAAGAAAAGTTTGCTTTTTTTTAAGTAGATGACAGTTAATGACATAAATGTAGTCCATATACAATTGATCTGGTTTTAAAAAGCGTGATGTAAAAACGAGGAAAAAATAAATCTTAAATTAAGATTATGTTTTATAAGAAATTTGTGGTCTTTTGATCACCTTCTTGAGAAAAGAAATATTTGTGATCCAAGTTATGGTTTTATCAATTTTGCTAATATTCTTAATGAAGAGAGTCTTTTAGCATCTTTGAATCTCATTTGGATTGATAGTTTTAGTTTTAAACTTAAATTCTTCAAAGCTAAAAGCTCATTTGCTGTTCTGAATCATGGTCAACATTCTATGGTTGTCAATCATGGTCAGTATGAGTGTTCTAGAACTTTACACAATAATCATAAATTTTATGTTGAGTGGTGAAAGGTGTGTGGAAAGAAAAAGAATTTGTCCCTATCACTCACAAAATTAATGAGTTAAAACCTATGGTTGTAAAGAATGATGAACCTTCTTTGAGCAGTGTCGAAAAGGTTCTTGAGAGCTTAGTGTTTGTTGCATATGGTAACTCTTTCATTCATATTAAAGTTCTTTGGAAAATTTGTCTTTACTCATTAAAATTAACTTAGATGAGATCCTTAAGCTTATGCTTCAAAAAGCTCAAAGGATACATTGAATGGTGAGAAAGAACCATCTTATGATAGCCCTATGGCAGATATGTCAAGTTCTGACCAGTCCAAGGACTTGGGCGTACACATGCATATCCTCCTCCCTTAAATGATGGCAAACAATTTTCTGGTAGTGAGGAGCCTTTTAAAGAAATTGTCATAGGCCTGATTTGATAGTGGAAAATAGTGAGAGAAATTCATGTTTTGATTCTTCTACTAGAAATTCTGAGGGTTGTGGTTTAGTGCCAATATCTAATGATGTTACAGATAAAATGATTAGTTATAGTGGTTGTCCACAACCAATTGATGATGAGAATTTTAAGGGAGTCTCTAAGGATGAAGAGATGCGTGAGAATTGCTTATGTTTTGTCCCTTTGAGTGTAGGTGCGGACGTTGATGAAGAGAATAATGTTGAAAACACTCAAAATGAAGAGTTTCAAGTTGATAATGAATTTGAGGAGGAATATGTCGGTTAGGAAGATGCTAAAAGATGCTAAAAGCTATCTTGATTATGTCTTCAAGGAAAAACTGAAAAGCATAGGAAAAAAATAAACGTAAAAAGTACAATTGAAGTAAGAAGAAGACTCATTCACAGAGTACTATCAATGCTTTTATAACCCCAGCGATTTTCGTAATGATAATTACATTTCCAATAATGAAATCCAACGATAAACTCTTCACTTAGAGATGAGGCTATACAAACTTGGAACCTTGGTAAACATCTTGGGTTTTCCATCGAAGGTGATGGAGAGATCATTATAAAAAAATTGATGGAATTAGAACAAAGGGTAAGTGGATAATAACATTAATAATGAATGATTTATAGATGGCTATTGGTGGTTCATTTTCTGCATTCATGGCTCATCCTCTGGTTAACTTCATTTTTTGCATTTGTCCTCTTATGTTAGAGATCTTTGTCTCCTTACCTTTTTCTTTGCATGGAAGCTTATGGTTGAGTTGATCATGGTTTTTTATGGTACTTCAAGGACAGATACATATTATGTAGTAGATCACTTGGAGTGTATTTTCTTTTTGATTTTTATGATATCTACTTGTTTTGGTTAGTTTTCTGTCTAATGTTATTTATGGTGTTTCTTTTCTGCTAGGTTGTTTTGTATAGTATCTCTTTATGCTTTAGATGAGTCTTTGAGGCTCTATTGGAGAATTATAGGGGTAGTCGCTTTTACTATCACATTTCAACACTCTTTATCTTATTTGGCCACATCACTTTTCTAGTTTTACGTGAAGACTGATGGGAGTATTGATAAATACAATGCAAGGTTGATAGCCAAAGGTTATAGTCAAAATGAAGGTTTGGATTATTTTGAGACCTTTTCACCGGTCACCAAGTTTACTTCAATAAGGGTGATGTTTACTATTGCTTCAATCTACAACCTTGAAGTACATCAAATAAATGTAAAAACAACCTTCCATAATGCCGATCTAGATGAAGAGATTTACATTCATCAACTGGAAGATATGTGGTTCAAGGACAAGAACACAAGGTATGCGAACTCAACTAGTTCTTAATGGTCTTAAACAAGCGCCTAGGCAATGGTATAAGAAATTTAAGAAAGAAGTTAAAAAGTTTGGCTTTAAAAGTAGTGAGGCTAAAAATTGTGTCTTTATTAAAGTCAAAAATGATTGTAAAATATTAATTATTCTTTATGTTGATAATTTGCTTATTTTTTATACCAATATTGATTACATCAATGAAACTAAGTTATTCTTAACTAAAGCATTTGATATTAAAGACTTAGGTGAAGTTGATGTTATATTAGGTGTTAAAGTTTATAGAAAGAATGGTAAGTTTATTCTTTCACAATCACATTACATAGAAAAACTAATTAAGAAGTTTAATCACTTTGATAACAAACCTTGCAAAACACCTATAGATCCATATCACAAGTTAGTACCTAATCAAGAAGAGCAGGTAAATAAAAAAAAGTATATAAAAATTATAGGTAGTTTGATTTATGTTATGAATTATACTAGACTGAACATTGCATGTGTTGTTGGTATATTAAGTAGGTTTACTAGTAAACCTAGCAATGAATATTGGCATGAATTAAGTAGATTGTTGAGATATTTAAAGCATACTTTAGATTATGGTTTACACGATAAATGTAAAACTTCAGTTCTGAAATATTATAGTGATGCTAATTGGGCTTCGAGTAAGAGAAGTTTCAAATCAACTAGAGTTTGGTTATTCACCATAAGTAGTGTTATTGTTTCTTGGTCTACTAAGAAACAACCTTGTGTGGCGTTATTAACAATGGAATTTGAGTTCATTGGGACATCACATGCCACCAAAGATTTACTTTGGTTTAAAAGGCTTCTAAAGGAAATGCCTTTTTTTTCAGAGAACCAAAGGACCAATCACTTTGTATTGTGACAATAAAGCTACAATTTACAACACAAAGAATGATAGATTGTCTAATAATAGCAAGCATATTGATATGAGGTACAATCATGTGAGAAGTGTTGTAAAGAAAGGTAAGATAAATTTAGAGTATCTACCTACCGGGCAAATGTTAGCTGATCCCGTAACTAAATCCTTATCGGGTGATAAGATTGCTAACACCATGGAGGTATTGGATTACTACCTGTTACTTGAAATGGTCTTAATTGATTCTAACTCTATTTCATTAATGTCATTTAGGAAATTGATTCTTTAAGTTTAAAGAATAATCTCTCATTTGATGATCTTTGTGTATGAGAGTTCAAAAGGCTTTCAATCATGAATTGTCTAAGGAATTCATATATGAGATATATGACATTCCTAATGCATTATTACTTGGAATAGGTAACTAAATTAAAGACTATTCCTAATAAGATCCTATATCTAGAAGTATTGTTAATCATAACAAATGGTTGGACTAAAGTCCATAATTGACTTATATCTCTTATGAGTGGAGTGTTTGTAAGAAAGGAAGGTTGTGATGCACTCTTGATAAGTCTTCCTATACAAGTAGAGAAGAGAGAGGTCACTTATTATGGATTTTCGATTAATCCTAGAGTACTTATTAATACAGAATAAAATGAAGTCCCACGACAAAAAATGCGCTGTCTTTTTGAGGAAATCACGACCCAATGTAAGGGGTGAATATGTTTCCTAGTGTCTTATATTTAATCTAAAGATTCAAGCCTTGATCACCTTTAAACATACACCTTACATAAGACCCACTTGCATTTTTTTAAAATTGCATACACTTTTATACTTTGGTAATAAGTGGGAGATTGTTGTATATATTACCAAAGAAACATGTTTTAAAATCATCTTTGTGTTAAATAAAACGGAATTGGAAGTGTAAAAATGAGTTTGGAATGAAGAAAATACTCAGTTAGTCGACTACTCTATGTACCGAAGCCTTCTGTAAATATTTTTTGCACTGGAATTTAACTTCTATATAGGGCAGCTGACTACCCTAAAGGGGCAACCAACTGCCTCAAGTTTAAATGGTTTTGTTTTGAAAAAACACTAGGGAAGTTTACTCCCCTTCTCGGGCATTTGCCTTCCAATTCAAAAAATTCAATAAATGTGTCCATTGGACATATTTCTTCATTCCAAAATTCTAAAGATATGTAATCATGGAAAGGTGTTTCAAACACCATGTTGAGCCTATAAATGTCATAGTCCAAATACACAGTATTTTACACTTTTTCACACATTTTCATACACGTGAATCGGTTGGGCTGTTTGTGATGTCTTTAAACACTATTCATATATAATAGTAAAACAATTTAGACAACATTTATTTATTGCCAATTAATATTCCAAATTGTAAGTGTTAGTTTACATCCCCTGAAATTAAATTTACAATAACTAATACTATATAATTATGTCTGAATATGCAAATGTAAACATGATACCTCGGGAATCCACTATACGATACTTCGAGCTACTCAAAGCGCAACTAATCCATGGTTTTGTACTGTAGCTATTCTTTACATCAAATCGAAGATGATGAAAGTAAAGGAGTGAGCAAACCACAGCTCAGTAAGAAAGCTGTATGTAAATTTTGATATCACGAAGACTATATGCAGAAAAATCCTTTAGTTTCCTATCGGTATGCTGGGCACACTAAAAGGAAAAGATACTATAGTTAGCCAGGAAATCCAGATAGAGCATTGGAGGTATTTTGAAATACTTGTCTTATTCCGGAAACCCAGAGCGACTATAGAGAGTAGAAATTTATTTTCACATATAACTTATTTCAAATTTACTGCATATAAATATTTCATACACTTGAGTAAAACAATTTATCAAATCACTTAATTCAACACTTGAAAATCACAAAGTTTACCACTGAAATCATCACTTTTACACGTGTAACAGTAAAATAACAGTTCAATTATAATAATAGTTTAGTAATAAAACACTTCAGAAAATCATCACAGTTTCTGAAAATATCACTAAAATTAATAACAACACGTGAAATCATAGTGGAGACCAGACAACACCCAAATGATATCATGCTTTAAGTCCCGTAGGGAATAATAATGAACACGTGAGATCCCTGTAAGGACAGTATAATAAACACATAAGATCTATGGCCATAGTCTATAAATGTCCTCGATCGTACACTGAGTAGGTATCAACCGAGACACTGAAGACGGCTCAATGTCTACAACTTCACACATGAGTTACACATGAAACACGTGACATGTAAGCATGATATGGGGCCTATCAGTCTCAAAACAATGTATAAGAAATCTTATCACCTTTATGGAATTAAGTAAAATCAATAATATCTTTCAAAAAATTCATAAAGCTATAAATCACAGTATCTCATACGGTGAAAACAGTTTATAAAATAATTATATTGTAGTAATAAAATCTCGTAACTGTTCCTTTTCACCTTAGAACACATACACATGTGTTTCCATGCTTTCTTTCCAAAACTTTAAATTCAAGGTTACTAGAAATCAATTCCGGTAGTTTCATACTTTATGAAAAAATAAAAATATTTATTTTCCAAAATTAAAAGTCATTCCACCAAACACATTTCTCACTATAGAACATATGTAGAGACATTTTATTCTCAAAATAATATTTACACAGGGATACAACTTTTAAGGAAATCATTACAAGTGATAAAACTTCAGTCAGTCCATAAAAGAAAATCATAATAACATAGTGAATATTATACTGAAAATAATTTATAAAATATTCACTATTCACCATTTCACTTTATCCATCACATATTCCACTATAAAACACGTGGTAGGAATTTTCGATAATTTAACTTTTACCGAAATCGGTAATATGAATATTTAATAATTGATTTCAATAAATTCACCATTTATGGAAAATAATCAATTCCTCACTTTGAAGGCTAGGATAGAAATCAAGAATGCATCAAAATATTTTATGTCATTTTTAGAATTATTTTTAATAAATTTCGGTAACATAACGGTTGCCAGTGTCCTAGCATCCCTGCACTTTCAAATACAGTTCAACCAGCTATATAACCACAAATTCATAGCAATTCGAGGCAATTCACTTTTCAAATAATTTTATAAAATTCATAGCATGAAAAACATGTATTCGGATATCCTTACAAATCACACACACGTCCCTTACCTGTCTATTGGGATTGCGCTACTCGACTGCACCACATGAATATCGAAACTCCAGGCTACAATTAATTTCACTAAATTTATTAGCTTATTTAATCCTTATTTTTAAGCTAAAGTTCACATTAAAATGCAGCCATATTGGATACTGTAAATATTTTTACAGTGTAATTTCTACCGGTAATATAACGGAACTTCTTCGTTTTGCGTCGGATTTTAAATCCGAGCATACTAGTAGACTCCTCGTAGTTTCTACAGTCTAATTCTACCCTCAAAACACCAAAAACAGCCATGAATCAATTCCCCTTCACCATGACCGAAATTTATAGGTGGTGAATTTGAAGGATTCTCAACAATCTAATTATACTAAGTTATTTTCCTTTGCTTAATGATTTATTTGGCACCATTTTTGAGCTTGGAACTACATGGAACCCCATAATCCCATGCTTGGCCGAATGGGTCTCTCATGGTGAATTTTTGTTTTCCAAGTTTTAGATGAAACCATGGCTAGAAATCTACTCACTAAGCTATAAGGAATAAATCCATGCCATTAAACTCAAGAAAAACAAAAGGTATGGTAAACTTACCAAGCTTGGTTGAAACTTTGAGGACTTGTTTCTCCTTGTATAGTGCTTGATAGGATGAAATATGGGTGTAGGATTGTAGAGGAGAGAGGGGATTAATTTTGGTATATAAATCTTGTTGAAATTCTAAGTAGTTTATTAGTTAGAAGGCTTGGAAGTTTCTTTCTTTCTTGGTGAAAATGGCATGGAGCTTGGCTGAAGAAGAAAGTGAATAGTGGCCTTCAGCAGCTGGCTGTAATTTAAAGAAAATTTTGGAGCCTGGCCAAATGACCAAAATGCCCATAGTTATAAAATTTTGGACAATTTTGCCCTTACAGTCCCGCTGATGCAAAAACCATGTAAACAGGCTCCAAAATTTCGGATTCCAGTTCCAAATGGTCATATTAATCATATCTTGAGTATTGGAAGTGGTTTTGTTGACGCGCGGTGTACGAATAGTAAGAAATTATGATTTTACTCCTGTGACCCGCCAGCGAATTTCTCTCACTTCACCACCTTTTCGATAAATCTTTTGACACTCTCTTATTCTCCTTTTTATGTAGAATATCATGGTATTTTTACTTCGTCCCAACTCATTTTAGTTTGGGCATAATTTACGAAAATGCCCTCGGGATATATCCGTCATTTTCCAATTTGTTTTTCAACTTCACAAAATGAATTAGAAAAATTTATAATAATATAATTCAATGGTTTTAAACCTCAAAATCATCATATTATATTTTGTTACACCACTATACTCAGCATTTTCAGTCTCGAGCCCATCCAGATGCATTAAAAATAAGTGGGGCCCACATCACACTTTCACCTATAATCACTTAGCACAAGATTTTTACTCAAAAATTAATTATATATTACATGTACAGTACAGTAGAATCAGATGTCACAATAAAATACCTCTATTTTCAGTGAATCTAACACAATCAATTCATATCTTTCTCTAAACTTCTGAAAATTCTTTTCTTGCACTCATCTTTTGATTTTGGTTCAAGTGAGTTCATAAGAGAGTCTTAAAGTGCAATTGAATCTCTCTAAGAGTAGGCATTTTTATATGAGAAGAACATTTCTTAAACCATATGCACTACTGTGGGGAAACTATTGTTTTTAAGAAAACTTTCTGGAAGTGCCTTGCCTACCAATGTTTCTTCTTATTCAACTTGTTTGCAGTAGTACACTATCTATACGAAGGAGAACTTTCATACAACATATATATCATTATCTTAACTCCACTTGTACTAGTAGTGGATTGGATAATAATTCTTTAAACCTAAAATTTAAATAAAATTCAATACACAACTATACATGTTCACAATAACAATTAAAGTGCTATAGTCTAATTAACTGATTCAAGTTTTTGGGGTGGTTTGCTTTCTTTTCAATTCTTGGATCATTGTTATCAAAATCATATGATACGCGATATGTATCATATGATACGATTCGATTTATTATAAATTTGATACGTATCGATACAAAAAATCATTTTTGTCATGAATCGGTAGCGTATCTATCGATACACAAGCAAATCGATGCGTATCGTACGATACACCAATATACTCTAATACACTTTATAGTGAAATTAGGCCAGGTCCAATAAAAATATGATTTGACCCAATTAGTTAAAATGAAATTTTAATAGTTTTTTAAACCTAAAAAACTACTTAAAAACATATTCTCTATATAATTTAATCTTGAAATATTAAAAAAAATTTAAACTTTTAGTTAGTCAATTAAAAATAAAAATATATAAAAATGTTATTTAAAACATATACTTGTCATAACGTACTAAGTTTTAGGAAAACCTAATAGCTAGACACAAAGATATAGAGTCGCCACCAACCATTCTAACCTAGGTGTGATTGGTCACCTATTCAAACTAAGGATAAGGCTTGATCTACGTTCAAAGACACTAGGGTTCGAGAGTACAATTACGTGTAGGGAAGGTTTAGCACCCCCACAACGCCCATCCTAAAATGGTATCAACTAGTTTTAGGTTATCTTTACAATTAATTTCGATATACTTATATATTGGGAAAATTTCTAAGATTTTTCCATCAATTTGGCTCCAACCTTAGAAATTCCCCTCACCTTAAGATATTCAAGGAGTCTCAATTGACTTTCTTAAACTCCATCGTCGGATAAATTTTAATATTTTATGAGGTTCCCTTTTTTAATCTTATCTCTAATTTTGACTCTATATTCATTTTATAAATTTCTTACATTTTTTTATTTATTTTAATTATTTTTATATTCTTGTTCATCTTATTTTTAAGAGATAAACATGAACTATGTTTTATTGAAAATTCACTCTTAAGCGTCCCATCAATTTGGCTCGGCTCAAAAGGAACCTCCTCACCTAGAAATTTTCAAAAAGTCTCAATTGACTTTCTTGAAATTTCATCATCGGCATAATTCATACTTATTTCTTATTTTATTTTTATTGTACTCTTGTCTTCATGTCACATTTATTTATTTATTTATTCATTCGTTTATTTATTTATCTAATTTTTATTTATATTTATTTAAGCTTAGTCTTTATCTAATTTATATTTTTATTCATTTTATTTATTTATATTTATTTAATCTTAAAATAAATATGAATTATATTTTATTGAAAATTCTCCAAAAAGTATTCCATCAATTTGGCTCAACTTAAAGAAGAATCCCCTGACCTAGAAATTTCAATGAGTTTTAATTGACTTTCTCGAAATTTCATCATTGGTACAATTCACATTCATTCTATAAAATCTAATTCTCAATCTAATTCCTATTTCTTATTTATTATCCTTTTTATTTATCTATTATTTTTGTTTATGCTCATTTAATTTTAGTCTTTACTAATTAACTTTTATTAATTTCATTTATTTTATATCTATTTAATCTTAAAATAAATATGAATTATATTTTATTGAAAATTCTGCCAAAAGTATCCCATCAATTTGGCTCAACTTAAGGAAGAATCCTCTCACCTAGAAACTTCAAGGAGTCTCGATTGACTTTCTTGAAATTTCATCATCGGTATAATTCACATTCATTCAATAAAATCCAATTTTTAACTTGATTACTATTTTTCATCCTATTATTTTTCTCAACTTATTTCTTATTATCACTTACTAAAGCATTACAATTCTAAGCTACATAAACAAATTTGACAATATTTTAACCATGCACTAAATTATACATATCATATAAATTTTATTTGAGAAATCAAAGAAGTCATACCAATTATATTGAATCATGCTAATTAAATTAAATCATATTAATTAAATTAAACTAAACAATCTAGCTGATAAAAAAAATAAATAAAATAAAATAAAAGATAAATAAATAAATAAAATAAAATAAAATAAAACAAATAAATTATACCAATTTGAATATGAACTACATTACACAAATTAAATCTTATCAACATCTGTTAAATTATACTATCCATATATTGAACTAAATCTGTTAACCTATTATTATTGAAATTAATTAAATCAGTTAAATTTACATTAATTACAAGCACATACAAAAACAAAATATAAAATAAATAAAAAGGAAAAATTCATCAGAAAATGGAAAAGAAAAACCTGCGATCGAGTCGGGTCGGATGCGGGTCAGTACGCGGGTCTAGGCGCGGGTCACGGCTACTCCAAAACGACGTCGTTTCGAGGCGGTATTTAAACCCTCTTTCTGATTTTTTCGGTCAGATTTCCACTTTCCAAAAAAAAAGTTTTCAAATCCTCTTTACCCAAGTGAATTCCGGTGGCTGGAAATCCCAAACGGTGGCCGGGAAACTCAAAATCCCCAGATTCTGGCGATTATCTCCGACGTCCACCACCCTCAACTACCAGATCTACGCCTATAAACACCCAGAAACCTTCACCTCCTCTCCCTAAAACCAGATCTAGAGATCTCGATTACTCAAATCCTACGGAAATCCACAGATCTAACTCCTAAAAATCAAAACCCTAACTACCTAACTTCCTCCCCCTCCACACACTGTTCTTTGTGTTTTTGTGTTTTTTGGTTGTGGTTCCCTTTTTGTTGTGATCACTGTTGTGGTGTTTTTTCCCTCTGTATATCTATGGCTACCGTTGTGTGTGTTCTCTCGATTGTGATTGCTGTTGTCTTTTGTTCTCTGTCTCTGTGTGCTTTTTATCAATATTAGATCTGTATATTTTTGGGAGTTTAGAAATCGGATCTCAGATCTGATTGTGATTCTGTCTTTAATGTACGATTTTAAATTCCCTTTTAGTCTTGATTTCCTTGCAAATCCGAGACCTATTTGACTTGCCAATTCTTTCCTTTTGTGTTTCTGACGATCTTGTGGGATTTAGGGTTAGGGTTTGAGTTAAGGGTTTCAAATTAGGGTTTGGGGTTTCAATTAGGGTTTGGGCGAGCAAGGGTTTGAATACAGGGTTTCCAATTTTGTTTTGTTTCCTTTTTTACTTTTTTTTGAAAATTTTTTTCAAAATAAATAAATGTACAAATAATAAAATAAAATAGAAAGAAAAATAAATAAATAAATAAAATACTAAAATTCATATCAATGAAATAAGAATAAAAAAAATAAAAAGGAAAAGAAAAAAGAGAAATGATAACAATAAAAAAGAATAATAATGAAAAAGAAAAGAAGAAATAAAATAAAATAAAATAAAATAAAATAAATAATAATAATAAAAATAACAAAATAAAAATAAAAAATAAAAAATAGAGAATAAAATAAAATAATAAATAAATAAAAATATAATAATAATAAAGGAAAAAAGGAAAATAAAAATAATAATAAATAAAAATAAAATATCAAGGAAAATTGAAAAGAAGAAAAAGAAAGAAAAAAATAAAATAAAATAAAACAAATAAATAAATAGTAAAAATAAAAAATAAAATAAAAATAAAATAGAATAAAACAAAATAAAATCAATTATTCAAACATGGGTTTAATCCATTTTCAATTTTTAGAATACACATCGAATGACTCGAGGTTCACAATTCCGTATTACTTAGCTCCGGACAAAAATTGGTGTCTACAATACTATTAATAAGTATGTTAAGAGTTTGAAAACAATCATACTTCTTATTTTTATCATATACTTACTTAATCCTATTAATATGTATAATATTTTTTATTTTTTATTTATTTTACATGTGTATATATTATTTATAATTAATTTTAAAATTATTTATCGTATTTTACGATACGATATGATATACTATACTTGATTCTTAAAAATAAAGTTTTAATTCACGATGCATACCTCGATTTAATAACTATTTCTTAGATATTTAATAAGCGCAATTATAATTTGGGTTTGTATATGATGCACTGATAGTGTATAATTTCTATATATAGTCAATGCATCAGAAGTTGACACTTCATCAATTGTCAAATTAAAAATATGCCAAGTCTTTAAAAGCAAATATAAATTAATTTTTTTAATTGGTTCATAATGGCTCATTAATGAGATGTCAACCTCTAACATATTGACAATATATAAAAACTATATACTATCAGCATATCATATATATATATATATAAAAATCTTTATAATTTCTTACTATGGTTTGGAGAATATATCCAAATTTACGGGATTATTATGTGATGGATAGTAGTGTGCTACTGTTATATGGGGGCCAAAACAGTGTCATGAAAGCAGATGCTTCACTTTGGTGGGTGTAATGAACTATAAAGACAGAGAAAATCTTGCGGTGTTTAAGAAAGATGGAACATGTCACATCGTACAAATAAATCACCCATAACTGCCTCCCTCTTTATTTGATGCGGTGGGCATGGGATGGCCTGTATTTTTATCCCCCCACCATGTGCTAGCTAGATATGAGCTAACACATTGTGTAAATTAAAACCCATTTTTGTTGGCTAATAGTTTTTGTATTGCACTAACGAACTTTAACATTTTATTTGGGTTGGTTAATTAAAAATTTTAAAAATTCTTTTTATACATTCATTTGAGTTATTACTATGGTTTAGACTTAATATCCAAAAAAAATTTCAGATTTTATTAGAAATATGCAAACAAATCCTCTATTCGTTATTGCATGAAATTAATATTAATGCTGTTGCATGAACTTTGATTTTATTTAATTATACATATTAAACCTAAAAACAAGTTAATAATGTTTATTTGACAAAATGTTTTTTTTTTTAAATTGTCTTAAGCTCATCTAAATTAATCTATAAGTACACATTTTTTACAAATTAAATCATTCAACATATAAACTTGAATAAACAAATGAATATTTTATATCGTCAAGGTTTTAATTAAAATAAAATAAAATTTATAATTTTAATTTCATATAATAAAATATTAGAGACTTATTTTTATTTTTGAGTAGAGTTTGAAAGGATTTTTTGGCCAAAGTAGAGTTCGAAAGTTTATTCGGATATTATGCCTTACATTTTACTAACATAAAACATATGTGCAAGTAGACCTGTTCACAGGCAAGTTAAACTATTAAGATTTTTTAAGTGAGCCTACGTTTAGCTCAATCAACTCAATTTTCGGGATTAATTTTTTTACCCAAACCCTTGTTTATATACAATGAATAAGCCAAACTCACTCAAATACTATTAATTTTTTTAAAAAATAAAATATAAAATATTAAAATACATACTAATTAATAATTATGATATAATAAGTTTGAAATTTCAAAAAGATTATAAGAAACATGAAAATTTAAATTAAAGTCTAAAAAATAATACAAACTCAAATTAAATTACACAAAAAATTAAAAAAAATTTAGTATAAACAAATATTAAAAAAATTATAATTATCAGGTCGGGTTAAGTTGGACTTAAACTTGAAATGGTAAACCTAAATTTGGTTTATTTTTTAGTGGGCCTCGATTTTTTAGTACTAAGCACGTTTAATGGGCTCAATATTTTTGTCTAAATATGTTCAAAAATTGGATAGACCTTCGGGATTAAACTGGTAGTTCGACCATTGAACAGAGCTAAATGAAATTAATATATGAAAAAAAATAGTAAGCTTATAAAATCATAAATTTTATAATTTTATAAACACAAGAACAAGAAAATAAAATGTATCATAAAAATCGTTTTATCTAAATTTATAAGTGCCGTTATTTTATAGAAACAAAACCTTTATATATATATATATATATATATATATATATATATATGATAATTCAATCATTTAGGTGTGTGTGAATAGTAATTGGTGGGTAATATAAATAGATAGATATAATAAAATTTTTTTTTATGTAACCACAGCGATTCTCATTTGTTTTACGGTCTAAGACTAATTTTATTCAAATTGAAAGTGGTAATCAAACGGTAAAATCCTTCCAACAATGACAAATTTTAAATTCAAATTATATCCAAATACTTAAGAAAAAAAATCTATTTTCATTTCTTCTAACTATTTGTTAGTATTATTAATATAATTTTAATCATTTTAATTTAAAAGTCCAATTTAAATTTTTTATTATTATTGTTATTATATACATATATATATTAAATATCTATAAAGATTTTCAAAATCTTTGAAGGACCTAAGGATCGTCGAAGGGCTCATTTGGATTGAATCCATTCGCAGTTTCGCACCCACATTTCGGTGAGATTCAATCCTATTTTTCCATTCGAATGCAATGGTGCGGCACAGTTGGCTGAGCCAATCGAGCCACACCATTGAAATTCCGCTGGAGATCCAGTGGGATATCTCCCACCCATTGGACATTTAATTTACATAAGTACCGTTGTTTAATTTTTAATTCAAAAGTTTAGTATTTTTTTTATTTTAAAATTTTTAATTATATAATTATTTATATGCATTAATTTATATATAAACTATTATTTAAATACATTATTTTTAAAATATTTAATAATTAAAATATTACTTGATAGAAAAATAATTATAACAATTTTTATTTTATTGAAAAAGAATTATTTGTGTATTAATTTCTAATTATTTATCACTTTTATAAAAATAAAAGATATGCTATAAAATTTTATTATATATAAATTTTAATATAATATATTTAATAATTATTTTTTTCACTATATTTCATCTCAACACTATCGTTAATTATGTTACCATCCAAACTTATATCTCATCATTGATTTTAATTCCAATGTTGCAATAACTAATCTCCTCACTCAACAGAACAAATTTCACCACCATCCAAATAGACCCAAAATTGTCGTCAGCCACTAGACAACTGCTAAGTACCAACCATTCATCAACTTGTTTCTTTAAATATTTTTATTTGGCATTACAAGTTTAACCAAGGCATGAATTATCCAAATTATTACCATTAAAATGGGGATAAGATAAATATATATTAATTCACGAATTTGGGTTGTTCACGAAAGAGTTAAAAGGGACAAAATAACCTCTTACATTATAAAAACTTGTCTATTATTGAGTCGAGAACGTTCTTGCAGGCAGGATGTTACGTTATTCTCTCAACTTATGATAGTCAAAGAGGAAAAGTTAATGCAAAGGAAAGAAAGAAAAATAGGATAAAGATACCTGAAAAAAAAAAAAGGCTTAATAGTCAAATACATCTCCAACGTTTACCACAATATGTAATTAAGTCCTCAATGTATAATTGCATGAAAATAAGGACATTACGTTTAATTTTCAGCATATTAAACCTAAACGTTATAAAATAATATAATTAAGGATATGGCCGTTAAAAACTGTGATTTCCGTTTGTTTTGCCCACGTGGCATGCTGACGTGGATTATAATGCCACGTGTCATGCTAACGTTGATATAAGTTAAATTTTCTTTTTTTTTCAAGGTTTAATACTCAAATACATCCCCAACATTTATCAAAATATGCAATTAAGCCATCAACGTATAATTGCATAGAAATAAAGACACTAAGTTTCATTTTCAGTATGTTAAACCTAAAAGTTATAAAATAATAGAATTAAGGATATAACCGTTAAATAGCTGTGATGTCCGTTTTTCTTGCCCAGGTGGCATGCCACCTCAACGTTGGCATGAATTATAATGCTAGGTGGACCAGTGACGTGGCATAATATTGCCACGTGTCATGCTGACGTGGATATAAGTTAAATTTTCTTTTTTTTTTCAAAATAAACATTTTTTAAAAATTCATTTCTTTTCAAACTTACATTTTTCATAGTTTCATTTTTTTAATTACATATTTTTTAAAAATTACATTTTTTTCATAACTTCATTTTTTAAAATTACTTTTTTTTCATAATTTCATTTTTTTAAATTACATTTTTTCATCATTTTATTTTTTAAGAATTACATTTTTTTCTTCTGTACAATACCAAAATTAGTACAAAAATGCATGTGGTATGGTTCTTTTCTTTATTTTTTTCTACTATACTAATTCTTTCTTTCTCATCGTTTTAGTATTTTTGGTTGAATACCACATACATTTTTGTACTAATATTGGTATGTACAACAAAAAAATGAAATGATGAAAAAAATGTAATTATTAAAAAATGAAATGATAAAAAAATTTAATTTAAAAAAATGAAGTTATGAAAAAAAAATGTAATTTTTAAAAAATATGTAATTAAAAAAATGAAATTATGAAAAATGTAAATTTGAAAAGAAATGAACTTTTAACAAAAGTTTATTTTGAAAAAAAAATGAAATTTTGAAAAAAAAGTAAAGTTAACGATGTCGATCTCTTGAGGCAAGTCATTTTCTGCAGGTGATGTCCGTTTTTCTTGCTCAAGTGGCATGCCACCTCAACGTTGGCATGGATTATAATGCCAGGTGGACCAGTGACGTGGCAATATTGCCACGTGTCATGCTAACGTGGATATAAGTTAAATTTTCTTTTTTTTTTCAAAATAAAAATTTTTTTAAAATTCATTTCTTTTCAAACTTACATTTTTCATAGTTTCATTTTTTAATTACATATTTTTTAAAAATTACATTTTTTTCATAACTTCATTTTTTAAAATTAATTTTTTTTTCATAATTTCATTTTTTTAATTACATTTTTTTCATCATTTTATTTTTTAAGAATTACATTTTTTTTTTTTGTACAATACCAAAATTAGTACAAAAATGCATGTGGTATGGTTCTTTTCTTTATTTTTTTCTACTATACTAATTCTTTCTTTCTCATCGTTTCAGTATTTTTGGTTGAATACCACATACATTTTTGTACTAATATTGGTATGTACAACAAAAAAATGAAATGATGAAAAAATGTAATTATTAAAAAATGAAATGATAAAAAAATTTAATTTAAAAAATGTAATTTTAAAAAATGAAGTTATGAAAAAAAATGTAATTTTTAAAAAATATGTAATTAAAAAAATGAAATTATGAAAAATGTAAATTTGAAAAGAAATGAACTTTTAACAAATGTTTATTTTGAAAAAAAATGAAATTTTGAAAAAAAAAAGAAAAGTTAACTTATATCCACGTCTTCTTAAAATAAAATGATGAAAAAAATGTAATTTTAAAAAATGATATTATGAAAAAAAATGTAATTTTAAAAAATGAAGTTATGAAAAAAATGTAATTTTTAAAAAATATGTAATTAAAAAAATGAAACTATGAAAAATGTAAGTTTGAAAAGAAATGAATTTTTAAAAAATGTTTATTTTGAAAAAAAAAATTTAACTTATATCCACGTCAGCATGACACGTGGTAATATTATGCCACGTCACTGATCCATCTGGCATTATAATCTATGCCAACGTTGAGGTGGCATGCCACCTGGGCAAGAAAAACGGACATCACAGCTATTTAACGGCTATATCCTTAATTCTATTATTTTTTAACTTTTAGGTTTAACATACTGAAAATGAAACTTAGTGTCCGTATTTCTATGCAATTATACGTTGACGGCTTAATTGCATATTTTGATAAACATTGGGGATGTATTTGGGTATTAAACCTTGAAAAAAAAAGAAAATTTAACTTATATCCACGTTAGCATGACACGCGGCATTATAATCCACGTCAGTATGCCACGTGGGCAAAACAAACGGAAATCACAGTTTTTAACGGCTATATCCTTAATTCTATTATTTTATAACGTTTAGGTTTAATATGCTGAAAATTAAACGTAATATCCTTATTTCCATGCAATTATACGTTGAAGACTTAATTACATATTGTGGTAAATGTTGAGGATATATTTGGCTATTAAGCCAAAAAAAAATCAAAGGTCATGACTTTGGAGACATGAGCTAAGAGTAGTAACGTCATAAGTGATAAGTTCGTACGCAAATATCCATGGAATAAATTTTCCAGCTTTTTTTTTTTTGGTTACAAAATAAATTTTCCAGCTACCGTCTATAATAATAAATCAAACGATGAGAAACTATTTTTCCATGCATGGATATTTTATAATTTTATAAACACAAGAATAAGAAAATAAAACGTATCATATAAATAGTAAGCTTATAAACACAAGAATAAGAAAATAAAACGTATCATATAAATCGTTTTATCTAAATTTATAAGAACTGTTATTTTATAGAAACAAAACCTATATATATATATATATATATATGATAATTCAATCATTTAAGTGTGTGTGAATAGTTATTGGTGGGTAATATAAATAGATAGATATAGTATAATTTTTTTTTATGTAACTACAGTGATTCTTATTTGTTTTACAGTCTAAAACTAATTTTATTCAAGTTGGAAGTGGTAAGTAAACGGTAAAACTCTCTCAACAATGATAAGTCTTAAATTCGAATCATATATTAAATATCTATAAAGATTTTCAAAATCTTTGAAGGACCTAAGGATCGTCGAAGGGCTCATTTGGATTGAATCCATTCGCAGTTTCGGACCCACATTTCGGTGAGATTCAATCCTATTTTTCCATTCAAATGCAATGGTGCGGCACAGTTGGCTGAGCCAATCGAGCCACACCAATGAAATTTCACTGGAGATCCAGTGGGATATCTCCCACCCATTGGACATTTAATTTACATAAATACCGTCGTTTGATTTTTAATTCAAAATTTTTGTATTTTTTTATTTTAGAGTTTTTAATTATATATTTATTTAGTATTAATTTATATATAAACTATTATTTAAATACATTATTTTTAAAATATTTAATAATTAAATATTACTTGATATAAAAATAATTTTAACAATTTTTATATTATTGAAAAAGAATTATTTGTGTATTAATTTCTAATTATTTATCACTTTTATAAAAATAAAAGATATGCTATAAAATTTTATTATATATAAATTTTAATATAATATATTTAATAATTAATTTTCTTTTCACTATATTTCATCTCAACACTATCCTTAATTATGTTAGCATCCAAACATATATCTCATCATTGATTTTAATTCCAATGTTGCAATAACTAATCTCCTCACCATCACTTTTGATCTCAACAGAACAAATTTCACCACCATCCAAATAGACCCAAAATTGTCGTCAGCCACTAGACAACTGCTAAGTACCAACCATTCATCAACTTGTCTCTTTAAATATTCTTATTTGGCATTACAAGTTTAACCAAGGCATGAATTATCCAAATTATTACCATTAAAATGGGGATAAGATAAATATACATTAATTCACGAATTTAGGTTGTTCACGAAAGAGTTAAAAGGGACAAAATAACCTCTTAGGCTCTTACTGTTGACACCTAATTTTGTCCCTTTTTGTTATTATTACTATTATTATTATTATTATTATTATTTGTTTATATTTATATTTATTTTTTATTATTTGGTTTTTATTATTATTATTATTATTATTATTATTATTATTACTTTTATTATTATTATTTATATTATTATTTATATTATTATTTTTATTTTCTTTGTTTCTTTTGGTCTAATCTGCCATCAGTTCCCTGTCACCCATCCCATCACCGCCGGCCACCAGCTACTCCTGCCAGCCATCCCTTCTACACCAAACCCCTATACCAGTCCCTCTAAAAACCCCCATTCGATCACCACCAGAAAAGAGGAGAGCCTCAACCAAAAATCGGGACCCCAAGCTTCATCATCCTCACGACCCGAACCCCAAAAGCACCACAACCATCACCAGGGTGAACCCAAAAAAATCGCCATCACCATTTTCGACCCTCACCACCGAGACCCCTTGGCTACCCGAAACCCTTAGCTCTCAACCATTGGACCAATACAGCATCATCATCACCGAACCAAAACCCAAAAGCCTCAACCCGAGGCTAGCTAACACCCACAGCCCCTACCACAGCCCCCTTTGACCATCACCATCCCCACCTGCAAAAAACACAAAAATAGCAACCCAAAAAAAAACCATAACAAGATTCAACACCAGATCCAAAAATCAAAAAAACAAAAAAAAAGAGGGGAAAAAGCTTTCGGGGGGTTCAGATCTACTAGGTTAGGGCTATTTTTTGGTGAATTGGAGGTCGAAATCGGAAAGAGGGTGGGAAGAAGCTTCGGAAAGCCACAGCTTTTTAGGTTTTCGGCCACAGGCAACGGTGGTCGACGGCGGAGGACGGCGGTCCGGCGGCTGCCGGAAATCGCCTGGAGAGGGAGGTTGAGAGAGCTCTGGCTTTTTTGGAAAAAAGAAAGAAAAAATGAATTAAAAAAAAGGTTGGGCTTTTATAGTGTAAACAAAAGAAAAAGGAAGCCGTGACCCGCGCGCGACCCGGGATCCGATCCAGGATCCGCGCGCCCGACCCAAGTGCCCGGCCAGCTGAGGAGGGAAAGACCCGCGTGCACGCCAGACTCGGCTCTGGATCCGACTCCGCGACCCACTTCCGTTGGCAGATTGGGCTCTGTCGTTTGAGCTGGGTTTTTGGGCCGTTTTGGGAGGTTCTTTTTGGACCCAAACCCAAGTCTATTTGGTATCTTTTTCTTCCTCCTTTATTTATTTAGTATTTACTTATTTATTTTGTTAGATAAGTTATTTTGGGTGTTTTAATATACTCTCATAATATAAATAAATATTTATATATAAATAAAATAAATAAAACTCATAAATCAATATAGGAAATATATATATATATATATATATATATAGTTTTAAGATGTATATAAATATATAAAATATATAAATAACTTTATAAGATACATATATAACCATATAATTTTTGAAATAAAAAATTCTTATTATACAATTGAGAAATGTATTTTAGGAAGCTAAAAAAAACAAAAACAAAATTGAAAAAGGAAATTAATAATAAAAATTAAATTTAATTAAATGTTTGCCCGATGATGAGATGCTACGGAAGTCACAAGTAGTGATTCCTAGCTGATCCTTAGGTGAGAAGAGTTGTACTAAATGTTGCCAAAAGTATTGGAATATTAGTATAATTTTTCAATAATTTAAAATTTTATTAAAAATGAAAACAAATAAGTTTTTTAAAACAAAGAAAATTAAATAAAGAAATGATGGAATTTAAATTCAATTAAATGAACTTCCGATGATGGGATGTTATGAAACTCACAAGTAGTGATTTTTTAACTGATCCCTAGGTGAGAAGAGTCATACTAAATGTTACCAGAATATTGGGATATTTAGTATGATTTTTCAATAATTTAAATTTTTATTAAAAACAAAAATAAATAAGTTTTTTTAAAAGAAAATAGAAAAAGGGAAATTAATAATAAAGTTCCGATGATGGGATGTCATGAAACTCACAAGTAGTGATTTCTTGACTGATCCCTAGGTGAGAAGAGTTCACTAAGTGTTACCAGAGTATTGAGATACTTAGTGCAATTTTTCAATAATAAGAATTTTTATTTAAAATAAATAAAGAAATATTTATATAAAAAAATCAAAAAATTCATTTGCATCATTTATTATCCGCTTGCATCATGTGCATTCATAATAATTCTCGAAGCAAGTGTGAATCTTCCGATGATGAGATTCTATAGAAGTCACAAGTAGTGATTCTTAAGAAATCTCTAGGTGAGCAAAATTATTTCGAATGCTGCCAAAAGTATTGAAGTATTCGATTTAATTATTCAATACAAAAGGGTTCACACTCACTTTCGATAAATAAAATCTAACCTTTTTTTTTAAAATGAAAAAATAATTTTGATAAACAATAAAATGCTTCAATAATGAAATAAAAAGGAATTAATTTTAAATATTACATTAAGACCATTTTTATTAGAACAAAAAGGATAACATATGATTACTATGGTACCGTTTTTTAACGGGCGTCGTGGGGGTGCTAATCCTTCCCCAGCGTAACCGTACTCCCGAATCCGATTTTTATTTTCGTAGACCAAAATTGTCTTTTTAATAAACTTAATTAATTTTGAGATTTTGTTAAAAAAATAAATATTTTTAAGTGACCAATCACACCTTAAAAAAAATTGTTGGCGATTCTTTTTATGTTTTTAAATATTTTTTCAAAATCGTCAAACGCGAAGCCGTGATGACACTTACATTATAAAAACTTCTCTATTATTGAGTCGAGAACGTTCTTGCAGGCAGGATGTTATGTTATTCTCTCAACTTATCACAGTCAGAGAGGAAAAGTTAATGCAAAAGAAAGAAATAAAGATAGGATAAAGACACGTGAAAAAAAAAATCAAAGGTCATGATTTTGGAGCCATGAGCTAAGAGTAGTAACGTCATAAGTGATAAGCTTGTATGCAAATATCCATGGAATAATTTTTCCAACTACCATCTATAATAATAAATCAAAGGATGAGCAACTCTTTTTCCATGCATGGATATTTTTTAACACATTTGCCTTTTGCCCTGGCAATGGAAATGACTGATTGTTGAGCTATTGCAATCATTAAGATCGAGGCTCAGATCCCCCAGTCAATAATTACAAAAAGTCTATTATAAAGTTCTTTTTTTTCCTCAAAAAAAGAAATAACTTTGTGAAGAGTGGTGTCAATTTCAAAATTCCCTATGCTACTCATTCACTGAACACAACGTTTTGCGGTTGTCGTTTTGTTCTAAGCTATGGTGAATTATTGGTGACAATTAATGTGACATAAGCCAGTCCCCAGTGCATGGTGGTCTATGCTTTATATCAATCAACCTAAAGTTGATGACTTTAAAAACTTAATGAAAATTAAGTTGATATCTAATTGGAGTGGTTTTTCCATTTCCCAGTAGTCATGTTTCACGTTCCTTTACAACACTTCTTACGTAATTGTAGTTAGAGTTGATGACTTTAAAAACTTTATGAAAATTAAGTTGATATATAATTAGAACTTAATGGTCACTACAAATGAATGCCTCTTAGTAGTAGTAGTGTGTATGTGTGTCTATATATATTTTATGGATTATTATCTAACATATTTTTAGTAGAATTTTTAAATTTTACAAACGAAATTAAAATGATGATACATATTTTTAATGAAATATTAAAAAATAAAAAAATAAATGAAATATGTATCATTATCTTAACCATACTTATAGAATCAACAAACTTCATTGACAGTATATTGAATAATAATCTTTTTTATTATATTATTCTTGGGGATTTTTTTCTCCTATTAAGGACATGGAAAATGATAATTTGGGATTATTTTGAGATTGATTATTATTCTTTTTCAATTTTCATGGAGTCACTTTCTCTTTTTTTGTACTTATAATTCTATGTCTACTTGTAAAGTTTAGAAACATATTCTGTATCTAAAATGTTGTTATTATTATTTTGGATGATTATCTAAAAGGTTATTAAATAGATAGTGACATCAAAACACAAGTACATGTATTCGAGCACAGGTAAAACTTAAAAGTCTATATTGTCATAACATGTCAAGTCCTAAGACCTAGCCCGCTAGACTTAATATCAAGTAGTCGCCACCAACCATTCAAACTTAAGGTGTGATTGGTCACCTATTCATGTCTAAAGATAAGGCATGGTCTACGTTCAAAGATTCTTAGACTCGGGAGTATGGTTACGTGTGGGGAAGGATTAGCACCCCCACAACGCCACAACGCCCATCCTAAGATGGTACCAACTAGCTTTAGGTTATCTTTATAGTTTGCCTTAAGTTTATATTAATTTCGATATACTTATATATTGGAAATATTTCTAAGATTTTTCCATCAATTTGGCTCCAACCTTAGAAACTCCCCTCACCTCAAGATGTTCAAGGAGTCTCAATTGACTTTCTTGAACTCCATCGTCGGATAAATTTAAATATTTTATGAGATTCCTATTTTCCTAATTTTGTCTCTAATTTTGACTCCATATAAATTTCTTAGATTTTTTAATTTATTTTCATGTTTCTATATTCTTATTTACCTTATTTTAAAGAAATAAACATGAATTATGTTTTATTGAAAATTCACTTTTAAGCATCCCATCAATTTGGCTCAGCCCAAAAGGAACCTCTTCACCTAGAAATTTCCAAGGAGTCTCAATTGACTTTCTTGAAATTTCATCATCAGCATAACTCATATTTATTCTTTTTCATTTATCTTATTTATTATAATTCTATTTATGATTTATACTTTATCTTATCTTTATTTGTTTATTTGTCCTTATTTGCTCATTTTTATTTTTCTATATCTAATCCATCTATGTTATATTACTTTTATTTTTATTATAAATAAATATGAATTAATTAAAAAAATTCTTTCAAAAGTATTCCATCAATTTGGCTCAACTTAAGAAAGATTCTTTCACCTAGAAATCTCCAAGGAGTCTCGATTGACTTTCTTGGAGTTTCATCCTCGGTATAACCCATATTCATCCTAAGTATTTTATTTAAATTATTTTCTATCTTTTATTTTATGAAGTTTTATATTTTGCTTATTATATTTTCCTAAAAATTATTACCATGAATTTAATATCCAAACAATTGATCATGCGAAAAGTAATATAAATCAAGAAATAAAAATAGTTATCATGCAAACAAGTTAAATTATATGCACATCCATGCTCTTTAGTTCAAGCTTATCAGAAGAATTTAAATTAACATGCAAATTAAGTAACGTATTATATCAATCATCATGCAAACAGATCACTAGTATACAATATATCAAATTACCAATTATCATGCAAATCTATATTAATTAATTGTCATGCAAATAGTCATACATATCAATTTTCAGCATCCTACAAACTTACAATTATTAAATCATTTTAAATTATTATTAATTATTGTTAAATTACCCAACTATTATTAAATCAAGTTATTTAATTAAATCACCTTATTATTAAATCAATCAATCAAATAAATCATGTTTATTAAATTAATCAATCAATGAATCATTTTTATTAAATTAATCAATTAGTTAGTTAGTGAAATCTTACCTGGATAATATCTTTCTTTTTTTTTGCCTTGATTTCTTTGCTAACCCTTTTGTTCTTTCCTCTCTTCTTACACGTCCTTTTCTTTCCTTCAAACGAGTTTCACGTGGCTTTCCTTCCTCTTGTAGTTGACAGCAGCAAGTGTAGGTGGGACAGTTGCAGCTGGGAAGGATGAAGCTCGGGCGGCGTACAACTCACGGCAAAATGGCAGCAAAGGGCTGGGCTTTGATCGGTGATGGTGATGCAGCAACGATGAAACGAAGCAGCGTGCGACAGGACAATGAAGCAGTGACGATGTTGGTGACGGGGCATAGGTTGGCGTAGAAGCAAACGGTGCAGTGAAAGGCACGGTTTTTGGGAGAGAAGCGAGATGGTGATACAACATGAAACAGAGGAGGATAGGGGGTCGGTTTTACCCCAGGAAAGAAGCGGTTTGGTGAAGGTGGCTGGAAAGAGGGAGTGATGAAGATAAAGATGCTGATGGTTGGCTGTGTAGTAGTGTGATGATAGACGGTAGATAATGGCGTTGGAGAGGAAGATGATGCTGATGGGATGAAGGTGGCCGAGAATGGTGAAGATGTTGAGCGAAGATGATGATGATGGTATGGGCTTGGATAGGTGTGGAGGTGAAGAAGAGATGGAACGAGGAGGTTACAGCAGTTGAGATAGTGTATTTGCAGGGAACGAGTAGCAACAGCGAATGAGGAAGCTCGTGAAGTGAAGAAAATCTGTCCCCCCTTATGACCCCTAGAGTCCCCTTTTTTATAATAAAAAATTTATTTGAGTCCTAATACAACTCTACCTATTCTATTAATTATCTCCTATTTTTAACATTTTATCTATTTCTTATATTAATCCTAATCTAACTCTATCAAATTTAATATTAATCCAAATAATTATCCTAAAAATATAATTATCCTATCCTAAAATTAATTTTATTTTTATTTCTTTTTATCTTTTCTCCTTTTTTTTATTATTCCTAAATCCTATTTTAATTTTAATTTTAATTTTTTTAATTAATGCTAATTCTAAATCTAAAAATTCTAATTTAATTCTAGCCTAATTCTAAATTGTTAAATTAAAATACAATGTCACTCAACCCAATTATTTATACAAATCAAGACCCCGGACAAAATAGGGTGTCTACATATATATTAAAAAGGAGAAAGTTGCACTATTTTAAAAAAATATCACCATTATAAGAAAAGAATTAGGCTGCGGTATATTAAAGAAATGTGACCATAAGTTACAAGATACGAATTAGCTAGGTAAGTTTTATTGGTCATGTTTAAGTAGGTGGATTTGAACTTAGATATTTTATAGTTTGGTCATTTTCAAGGTTGAGTCATTTGCTTCGAAATTATAATTTTGAACAACTAATATAATAAATGTGTTTAAGCCTTTGAGATTTCAAGTTCAAGTCTAACAATTTCAGTGTGTGAGAAAATTATCATATGTTTAAATTTATTGACACTAATTTTATATTTATTTTCATGTGATTATTATGATACTTTTAATATATTTTATATGTTGTTTATATTAACTTTACAGTAAAGTTAAAATTTTTTATCTTAACATCAATATATGAGCTTGAATATAGTTATTTAATCTACTTATATCGTTGAGTTAGCTGAGTAGTTAAGTGATTTATTTATGATTATAAGTTCTAAGAATGTAATATTTGATGATAATTGTAACATTTCATATAATGCACTTCAAGAAAAATTAAAAATATTTATAACAAAACTACGCACGCTATATCACATAATCATATATTTCATTTTGAAAGTTATATGTTGTTTACTTAGTAAAGTAAAATATTCTCATTCTCTTGCATTGTTCGATAAATGAATTTACAAAGAAAAAAAAAACTTGAAGGGACACGCATTCGCATTAACCTACACTGTTGCTCAGTCAAACAACCTACTTTTAACAATAATTTACCTAAACTTTGATAACGTTTTGATTTGTTTAAAATAAAATCTCAACTTGGATATGACTAATAATTTTTTGACCAAGTAATTAAAAATGAGTTGTAATATCTTGTAAGACTTGATTTCAAATCCAAGTAACCTTACCTCTATCTCCGATTATTTAATATTTCTCTAGTAATAAAAAATATTGGATATTGAAATGTTAAAATTCAATGTCTCACTCTCGCAAGAAAGGATTGTATGAAAATATTTATAATTTAATTATCACATCTGATGTGTAATAGGTGATTGATTTTTTTAATAATGTGATTATGTAACATGATTTAAGTAGAAGTGATATATACTGACATAAACTAACCGTTTCATACAATCCTTTCTCCACTCTCACATTCATTCCACTTAAAAAAATAACATTATGGGGCGTTTGGTTTGCAGAAAATTAAATTACCTTTAGGAATTTGATTACAGTCAAAACACTGTACATCTAAGAATCTTTTGGAATATTACATTCTTGTGTTTGATTTGATTGGAAGGAAAATAAGATTTTTGTGTTGGGTTGGGGGAATGTAAGATTCTCTAATGAAATATTTTACTATATTGCCCTCATATATTAGTAGTTGTGTCAAGTGAATAAGTTATGACAAAAATTTATATTTAAATTACTTACTTATTTATTTAATATATTAAATTATTTAGTGTTAAATATGTAATTTATTTATTTTAACATGTAAATAATATTTAAAAAGTTATAATTAAATAATTTTTTTATCATTTATGTTAAATCAAATTTAAATATAATTGTTATTAAAACTTTTCAATATAGAAGAAAATCATGTATAATTGTTTATGTATTTGACATTATTTATTTACCATTTATATTTTTTTATTTAACATGTAACTTGTTTGTTTATTTAACTTGTAAATTATATATTAATTTATTTAACATTTAAATTATTTATATATTTATCTAACATGTAGATTGTTTGTTTATTTAACATGTAAATTATATATTAATTTACTTAACATTTAAATAATTTATTTATTTAACATATAAATTGCTTATTTATATTTTTCAATATTTAATTATTTATTTATTTAACATGTAAATAATATTTGATGGTTGGGTTAGAAATATTACTTAATAGTGTAAGAGGGATATAAGAATTTGAAAAAGTAAAACATTTTTATTTTGTAATTTTAAGTGACTCAAAAGAATAATGTGATCAAAAAATATAATTAAGTGAGGACAAAATAAAAAAAATAATTTCTCTCAAAAATCCTAAAATACCTCAAGAGATAAAAGTAATCTGATTCCTTTTTTTTTTTTCCTCACTTATGGTACTTTGGAGAATATTAAATTATTGATGTAAGGAAAAAGATGGTAATCAAACAAGATAATTATGTTACTAGAAAACAATTATTGATCAGAATAAAAAATCTTGTGAGCCAAACATCCTCTAAAGATAAAGTAGGATGGAGACAGACGGCATCCGCATGCAAGAAAAAACTTTTTTTTAAAGTATTTTTATATCTCCAGCCAAAGGCTTTCATTAATTCATTTCAATTGAAAACTCTGTTTATTTTTATTTTTTGAATTTATATATTATTCTCATTTAAAGACTGAATAATGATTAAAAATATAATATATTAATTTTATTTTTTTAAATATCAGTGAATCATATCATTAAACACTAATTATTATAAAAAATTAAGAAGAGCCAATCACCTGTGATCAAATATGAATACAACATGTGTAACCCGACGCTGTCATCCCTTATGACGGTAGGTACGAGTATACGACCGGTTGCAGAGCAGAGAAGCCCTGTCCCTCTCCCACATTCATAAACCTTCGAATTCCCAGAAATACCCTTGCCCTTTGTATCGTTTGGTAGAGGCCCTGCTACCTTCCACGTTATTATTATATTTATTATTATGTTATTGTAATTATAATAAGACAAGGCGTCTCTGGTCAATGAGTAAAAAAAGACTCCCTACAGCCCAGTCAGTCAGCCAGCGATCCCATTAAAGTTACACTCCATCACCTTAAACGACGAGCTGAGCCAGGATCCACTGTGAAGCTCATTTCTTTTTCCTGTTCTCTTTCTTCAGTCTTTTCTTGACTATCTCCACAGTCTACTTCTCCATTTCCCATTCAAACTCTCCAGCAGTTTCCTCTTTTTTTTTGGTACTTCTTAGAATGTTTTGTTGGCTTATAATGTGAGAGTAGCAAGTGTAAGTGCTTTTCTACGTATGAACTAAATATCTCTCAATCATGGTCTTTTCCTGTTGTTCGTTTTTTGATTTACCAGATCTTTCCTGCTTTCTGTTTGTTTGTTTTTTTTTTTTTGCACTACTTAAGTAGTGTACTCGAGTTTCTTCTTTTACTCTTTCTGGGTATTTTGTTGAAAACATCTATCTTTTTTCCTGGTAAAAGCAAAGGGTACTCAGCTCTATTGATGTTATAAATTTGTTTATGATTTTCGCAAAATTTATATTTTTTAAAGTTAAAAAGTGAGAATAACTAAGTTGCTGATTGTTCATTCTGTAGAAGGTGCCATGTAATGAGAGTTTCAAAGATGCTTTAATAGCTATTAAGATTTCATTAATGAAAGGTCACAGTTTTTAGTTTCAAAGTTTCCTCCTTATAGTTTATTCCTAACATAAATCTGATCTTGTGTTTTATAAGTGGAATCCAGCATCTTTGTTTTAATATTTTGACCTTTATCAGGGTATTGATGGAAGCTAGAGACATGGCAGAGAAGAGAAGCACTGCAGGAGAAGAAGTGGTGATCAATGTTTCAAGCGAAGAAAATCCGAAAGGGCCAAAAGGGTCTTCTCCAAAAGAAACAGAGGCATTGGTCCCCAAGCAAAATGCTCAGGGTTCACCCGACAAAGCATCAACTGAATCTGCTGCTGTTACTGCTGATTTGGCTAAACAAGTGCCAGTGAGCGGCCATTCTCCGGAGACCACAAAATTTGGTCCAACTGCAAATAGGCAGCCCAAAGTCCCAAGTGCAGGTAATGAGCAACTTACTCGAAGAAGGTCATTAGCAAAACCCAAGTCAAGATTTGGAGAACAATCTTATCTTCCTGAATCTGATCAGATGGAAGAGAAGGGATACTCCTTCAATAAGGCCTCGCCTAATAACAAGTCGGCGAGAAGTATGAGGATGGATTCTGCTGTGTCAAAAACGTTATCGATGACCTCTACAGGCCAAACTGGAGAAAATGAAATTGAGGACATAATTAAAAAAGTTAAACAGCATAAAGAGAAGCTTAAGGGAGTGAAACCTAAGGTTGTGATTGAGTGGGTCGTATTTTTGTTCCTCTTAGCGTGCTTAATAGCTAGCTTAACTGTAGATAAACTACAGCGCACCCGTTTTTGGGGTTTGTATGTTTGGAAATGGTGTGTACTTGTGATGGTTATATTCTGTGGTATGTTGGTTACTCGTTGGTTTATGCGTCTGGTCGTTTTCTTGATTGAGATTAACTTTCTGCTACGGAAGAAAGTACTATATTTTGTTCATGGTTTGAAGAAGAGTGTCCAGGTGTTTATTTGGCTGAGTTTAGTTCTTGTTACTTGGGTTCTTTTCTTTCTTGATGTTAAGAGATCAAAGACTACCGCAAAAATTCTCGATTATGTAACCTGGACTCTAGTAAGCATTCTCATTGGAGCATTTTTGTGGCTGTTGAAGACTCTGTTGTTAAAGATATTGGCTTCCAATTTCCATATGGACAAATTCTTTGACAGAATACAAGAATCTGTCTTCCATCACTACGTAATTTGGACTCTTTCGGGCTCTCCAATTATGGAGAATGATGGGGTTCAAAAATCGCCAGTTCATTTGAGTGTTAGCAATGCAAAAAAGGGTAAAGGAGCCAAAACCAAAAAGTTGATTGACATGGGAAGGGTCCATAAACTGAAGCGGGAAAAAGTTTCATCCTGGCACATGAAGGTATTGGTAGATGCTATAACGAATTCAGGGCTTTCCACAATCTCCTACACATTAGATGAAAGTACTTACGATGATCAAGCAGATAAAGAAATTACTAATGAGGAGGAGGCAAAGTATGTTGCTCATCAAATTTTCTCAAACGTTTCCTATCATGAAAGTAATCACAATCGCAAGTGAGAAAATCAGCCTTCAAGATGTCTTTATTTATGTTGTTTTTCCAGCCCCTTTTTTTTGTCTTATCGTAACTGAATTTTTTTTAAATTTTTTATGATCAGTTACATTGATGAGGATGACCTCTTACGGTTCATGATCAAGGAGGAGGTTGATCTTGTGTTTCCATTGTTTGAAGGATCAAGCAGTGGAAAAATCGACAAAAATAGTTTTAGAAACTGGGTGGTAAGAGCACCATATGAAACTCCAATAAATCTTGAATACGATTTTAAAATTTTTATTGCATTTTTCAATGGGGTGTACGCTCTGTTGCAAATAGCAAATATTAAGCTCTTATAGCAATGCAAGCATGCTACAATTAGTATAAGAAAATTTCACTCCTATATTTCCTGGAAGCTCAAATGCAATATGTTGTTCTCTGGCATATTTTACTATTTAGATCCAGAAAGAAAAGAAAGTTACACGTTTTGGCTGTAATAACTTCATAAAATTTTGACTGCTTTTGAGAAGTACACAGAGAAAAGATAGTCAACTTCTCTAGTGCCTTTTGTGCTTTTGATTTAGAATTGAAATTCAAAAACTACTCTATTTCTGTAACAACACCTCTTTGTAATGAAGTGCAAACTGTCCATATGACTTCATGGTTGTAATTTTTGATGAAATGATTGATCCATGCATAATATCCAGGTATTTATATAGAAAAAAAATCATTTTGTTATAAGCTGAACTCTGTCTGCGTGACTGTGTAGTTGTGAGTTTTGATGGACTGAACTCAGTCCTTGATGTTTTATCTTGCTGTCTTAAAGGTTAAACCTGATGAAGTAAAACCATCACTAATGGTAGAGATTCGTGATTAACATGCCTGTTTTTGTTATTTCATACAGATAAAGGTTTACAAGGATCGGAAATCGCTAGCACATGCTTTGAATGACACCAAAACAGCTGTAAAGCAATTGAATAAGCTTGTGACGGTGATCCTGATTGTTATTTCTGTTATCATATGGCTTCTTTTGGTGGAAATTGCAACCACAAAAGTGCTATTGCTGCTTTCATCGCAGCTTGTACTGGTAGCTTTTATGTTTGGAAACACCTGCAAGACTATATTTGAAGCTATCATATTTGTTTTTGTGATGCATCCATTTGATGTTGGTGATCGTTGCGTGGTTGATGGTGTTCAGGTAACTGTTGAAAGGCATGCTCCTATAAATATGTCTGGAAAAAATATCTAACTATGCTTATCACTTGGTAACTGACAGTTGTTGGTTGAGGAGATGAATATTTTAACGACGGTCTTCCTGAAGCTTGATAATGAAAAGGTGTACTACCCAAATTCAGTTTTGGCTACAAAGCCCATCAGCAACTATTACAGAAGCCCAGATATGGGTGATACTATAGAGTTCTCCATTGATTTTATGACACCAGCAAAGACGATAGGCAGACTGAAAGAAGAAATAAGGAAGTAAGTTGGATTGTAGCTTGATCCTTCCTTTAATTCATGTAAGATTGGATCACGATAAAATCAAACATTGCTATAGTTTTAAGCTTGTTTCCTTATGCTTTGGCATTTTAATTGGCTCAAGTAGTTTTTAGAGGAATAAAATACTACTGCCCTAGTCTTGACTCTTGGCCTGTAGATCTTATTTCCCTTCTCAGTGCTACATGTTCTCATAGATTGCTTCTTGCATTGGGCAGTGTTGTGGACTCTGTAGAAAAGAATAAGCAGTCTGATTCATTTACCGGTATCCTTTTCTCTGTCAGCCTACAAGTGCAATGACGTTCTGATCCATATATCTATTTTAGTTGGAAGGAATAGAAGAAGAAGCAGAGTTTCTGTCAACATTTAACTCTGCCAAGACAATATCTAGTTGGGATAGTTTTTTGATTTGTCATATTGTCCTGCATCTAAAGTTTCCTGCAAAAGAATGCTTGAATGTACCCTGATGCAGCCAGACTATGAAAATCCTTATCCATAGTAAATTATAAAGATAGAAGCATGTGATTTGATACCTTTCTAGCCAAACAAGCAATTCCTAATAACTTTTTGTTGTATGTTTATGGATATTTATTTTATCTATGGAACTTACATTTTTGCATTCCAGATTCATTTTGGTCTATAACATTTATATTCTTTGTGCTGTCATGTCTAACTAGGCATTTGGAGGCCAATCCCCTGTGGCATGCTAACCACCTTGTGGTGGTTAAGGAGATTGAGAGTGTCAATAAGTTAAAGATGGCCCTCTATTGTAATCATACAATGAACTTCCAGGAGTTTAGAGAGAAGAACAGGCGCAGAACTGAACTGGTCATTGAATTGAAGAGAATTTTTGAGGAGTTGGGTATAAGATACAATCTCCTTCCTCAACATGTGAATCTCAACCAAGTCAATCAAGAAAGGCCGGATGCAACGTATGCCACCACCTAATCATGGTTGCTTATTGCTCAAGGGTGCTTTATATGATAGGTAAGCATATGCCCATTTTACTTCTCTTTTAACAAGTTGAACTTGTGCAACTCTGAGCAATCAACATAACCATCCCAGTTTTTGGCATGATAATAAAGAAGAGGCCACTAATTTTAATACTTGGACCTCAACATTCATTATATCAGCGTTGTTAAGGTTTGCTCTTCATCCGATTTGCATTTATTGTATAAATAATTCCAGATTGTAATGTAGCTGTTTCAAATAACAAATCTTGAGGATTTAATTGATTGAAACATGTACACAAGGATCCTCATTTGGGTAGAAAAATGGTCACTCGCTTTGTAAGCACATCTAGTTGACTTGAATTGAAGGGAGACAGCATTACGGCATATACTAGTACCTGATACGAAGCAATTATTTTATTTCTTTCTTTGAAAATGTGTATGCTAAGTTCTCGTGATATCTTTATTTCAACCAGGGATGGCAAGATGCAGTTATATATTTCTTTCTTTGAATATGTGTAGGCTAAGTTCTCATGATATCTTTATTTCATCAACCAGGGATGGCAAGATGCAGTTATCGTTATGATAGCTTGGCAAAGAGTGGTACTGAAGCCCTTTCAGTTGAAATCTGACATCGGTGAGGGGAAAATGGTTACCCCACAAGGCATGTTCCAGGTGGTAAATATAAGTAAATATTTATGTAATCCAGTCAGATTATTAGGTGTAAGCTTATGTTATTGTATCTATGGAATTGAAGAGTTAAGACCAGGTGCTATGTAGCATTATAGTTTGGTTCAAGTAGTGTTAAGTAAGATGAATGCTTTTCGACCTTTGCTATTCATATTGTCTGACATTGAATTTGGATCAACAATAAATTTTAAACATAAAAATCATTTTAAAAGTTAATTCTAAATTAGGCCTAAGACAAGGACAATTCCATTCCAGGTAACCTCAATCTAGTGGGATAACCTTATCCATAAACCCGGGTGCAGAATTTACGACATAGGACAACACTAGAACTACTAGTCAACCTGAAATCTTCTTATCCTGTGCTCATTTCATTCTCTCCATTTCTCTGTCCGATAACTAAACCGAAGTCCAAAACTTAACCAATTACGTTCAAGAAAGAACAGGAAAATATCACCTAATGGCCTCCGTTTTAACGGCTATGCTGATGAGTTGTGTAACCCACAAAAGGGTTCACTTCACCAACAAATTGGCTTCGAATCCTTCATCAAGCCTTTGCCTCCAAGGCCATCGAAGGCTACAAAGCAAAAGTCCAGAGCCAGGCTTCAAGTGCAGGCCTCCTTGAAAGAAAAGGCAGTGACAGGTCATTCTGCAGCAGGATTGACAGCTTCTATGATTATACATGAGGTAGCGGAAGCAGCTGAGTGTGGTGTCTCCCGATCTCTCAAGAATTTTTGCTCAGCATCGTAGCTGATGGAGTCGTGCTTTTTGCAATTGTTGGAGCTGTTATCAGAGTCGCAAACTTTGATCCTGTCAAGCGAACCTGAGTAGAATCCGAATGTTCCCTTGCGAATTTTCTCGCCCTTTATATCCTCACAATATTGCTATTTTGATTATGTACGTAGTTTATGTTAGTAATATACAAAATGTTCTAGCTATGACTGACATTGATTGGCATGAAACAACTGAAGTTGGAAATGAACAATCTTTCATTGCAGTAGAGCTGTGATTGGTAGCATGGACGAACACAAAATGTTTGTCTCCGCATGCTATCCTGAAAAAATGATTAGAGGATGGGGGGAGGGGATTGGAGATCATAAATAGCAAGACAAGATCAAGTACTCAAGAATAGATATATGAATGGAGGGAATGATTACTTTGATAGATAAAGCTTTTCATGCAGCAGTTCATTCTAAATTTCTAATGCAATCTGTGACACATAATAAACGTCTCTCAATCCGAAAGAACTTCTTTCAACAATTGATGACTGATTTCTTTGAAGCAAAGTTTTTGCTGTCATTTTAATTGCAACCCTTTCTTTTATTTACAAGAACTTCTCCCAGACTGAGGCCTGAAACCTCAAAGGCGGTTAGCCAACCCATGTCCAGGTATAAATCTTGCGTCTTCCTCGGTGTAGATATGAGTTTCATTCA
Source organism: Heritiera littoralis (assembly GCA_031772115.1). Classification (NCBI taxonomy): domain Eukaryota; kingdom Viridiplantae; phylum Streptophyta; class Magnoliopsida; order Malvales; family Malvaceae; genus Heritiera; species Heritiera littoralis. The sequence continues at coordinate 8,081,306 of JAPDPK010000006.1, read as the reverse complement.
ACAGCCTGAAACAAGCAATTTAACCATCTCAATTAATTTGCCAAAAGTTTTTAAACAACAAATTAAATAAAAAAATCCTTTAATTTATAGTACAACAGTGAACTTACGATAAATAGACAGTCTTATTCATCGTTGCGGAGGAGAGGAATGAGGCGCCATTCAAGTAGAGTAATTCACCATCTACTCTTTCTGCCATCCTCCTGTCAATTTCCTCAGCACCAATGGAGAATGGTTGATCCGAGGCCTATATTCAAGCCAATAGAGTTAGAGAAAGCTAAATAAGAGGCAAGACAGTAATTAGTCTATGTAAGCTCATAAATTTGAACATTAATTTCCATACCATTACCCATCCCCAGGTATCTGCAAAAGATGGCACATGAGCTGTGTAAGCCGTTACATCTGCATAAACACACAGAAGAAAACCATGATTGAGTGTTGTTATTCAATCTATTGCATAGAAATTTTGAGTTGATTGAGAAACTTACATTTGAAAACCTGTCTGATTGTGTTGTATATGGAAGAGAAGACCTCCTTGTGAGTGAATATGCCAGCTGGGCCAGCCTATAAAATAGAAATTGTCTTAGATTTCATTATATTTGTTTCGTTCTGATGTTTAAGACAAAAAACGATGCCTATGACAAGATTGAAGTATGAGTATGACCCTACAGTAGAGAAAACCAACCTGAGTAACAAAAATGCCATTTTCATTGAGCTTAGGCTTAAGAATTTTCTCATAGAATGATTTTGTGTAAAGTTGATAGCAAGGCCCGCCCTCAACAGGGTCTGCTAAGTCTCCAACTATGATGTCATATTTCTCATTCCTCTTCTCCAGTTCAGCCCTTAATAATATATAAACTTAGCTTCCAATGGCAAAACAATGAGATATTTGACAAAATTCCTTTGAAGCAAATCACCATCAAACCGCTAATACTTACTTGGCATCACCAATAACAAGATTAAGCTTTTTGTTGCAAAATGCATCTCGGTTCACAGTCAGGAATCTGCGGCAGAAATTGACCACTTCCTGAAATTAGTAGAACAGAATTATCAGATGGTGCCATCCAAGTTAACTGGCAATATGCAGAGAATGAAAACAACAAAGTTACCTGGTCGATGTCACACATGACAACTTCTTCAATGGATTTATGCCTGAGTGCTTCCCTTGCAGCAGACCCTTCCCCGCCTCCCATTATAAACACGGTTTTAGGGCTGCAGAATTGGTAAGAAAATTCATGTTATCAAATCTAACCGATAGTTCAAATGCTCTTAATTACTAATATTTTCCTTTGCCAAACAACAAATAAAAGAATTTGAGCCTTCCATCTTGTCCTAAACAATAGAACAATTGGCATTGGTAACTTCCCTTAATTAAATACTCTTAAGATACAGTACTTTACAGATAATGTGGCCCATTATCTAGTCAAGTTGATGACTCTAAGGGTCAACATAAATAAACAAACAAAAGAAAACGCTTAAAAAATACAGATAATGGCAATGGTGTCTTGGACCCCACCGATCCACCAAAAATAAACTTACTTTGAGTGAAATAAAAGAGCTGGGTGGATTAAGCACTCGTGATAGATAAACTCATCAACTTCGGCACTCTGCATTTTGCCATCAATCACCAACACCTATATCCAGGCATATATTTTTAACAAAAGCAATTCTAACAATTGAAGAGTGAATTAAATGTACTGCTTGAATGAGTTTTAAGGATGAAACAAAGCCATGGCTAGCTATACGTACCTTTCCGAAACGTTTGGTGTCCAAAAGGGCTATATCCTGGTATTCACTTGCGCCTTTATACAGCACACTGTTGAGAGAGATCCAAAAGGCATGCAAGAGATGAGACAAAAGTTTATGCATTAATGAACTATATATCAATCAGGTAAGGAAACCCAAAGTTCTTTGCTTTTACATTATGGTTTGGGTAATGTAGATAAATATCAATGGTTAAGCAATCGATTGCATGGCGTTAAAGATCAAACTATGGAAACTAAAAAGAAATCATAAAAACTACATAGAATTGCTTTGGGCGTTTTTAAGAGCAAATTAATTACTGTCCCTTTTTTTTTTTTTTTTAATCTTTCTTTTATTTCAGATGATGAATTATTAGCAAATGGACAAGTTTTGGCTCAAACCTTTTCAAAGCAAAGGACCATTTCAGATCTTCATCAATGGTTTCTTCATACCAAGAATCAAACTGGTCATGACTCTCATCGTCAAGACTTTGTTTCGTTGTTTCATTGCAAATTTTAGAGAAAACGTTTGGATAGAAGATCTCAACAGCCTCACCCATGATAAACAAAAGTTTAGTGAATTCAAATAGGTAACCCTCCAAAAAGATCAAAGAAAAGAAAGACTTTCTTGAGACAAAACAAGCAAAGAACAGAAGAAGAGAAAAGGTGGTGAAGCGTGCGGATTGTAACGCCAGGTATGTGCATTTATAGCACTTATTAGTGCTTTTGGCAATTAGGCAGTGCCGGTTAGCACTGTAACATGGGCAACGTTGTGCCATGTGGTTGACAGAAAAAAATTGTATGAAATAATTAGTTCATGTCATGTCAGGTAATTTTATTATTAAAAAAAATCAATAATTTATTTTTTATGACATATGATAATTAAATATTGAATGTTTATTTAAGATTCATTTTTTATTTTAATAAATGATTAATTTTTTTAATATTGTAATTATTTGACATGGTTTCAATAAAATTGATATATATTAATATAGGGTATTTGTTTCATACAATCTTTTTTTTTTGATGACAAATGCAATTAAATTCATTTTCCATATAGAAGGTGATTGATCTAATTAATAAATGGGATATTATTGAGTTTGAGAATCATGTTGTTGTTGTTGTTGTTTAAAATATACTACTTAATATAAAATAATGTGTTTGAATAAATTTTTTTAAGATTTTAAACTTTTTAAATGTAAAATAATATTAATATATATCCATATGAATATTTTATAAATATTTATTTACAAAGTATTATTTCATATATTTATAATTTTAATAATTTTTAATTATTCATTAACTTCTCAAATGTATTATAAAATTTTTTAAATACTAGATTTAATTTAATATTTTCAGTTATTTTTTTTCATTATTTTTCACTTCTTATGTTTGTTTTTAAACATATTTTATTATTGAATTTAATTTTATCATTATATAACTCAGTTTTATTATTTTTTTTGGTCTTTAACCCTTTGGTAGTCGCTTTATGCGACTACTCAGTAGTCGGAAACTGTCAGGCCACATGGAAGTGGGGCGTCCCTCCTAGCACGGTTTACTCCATACGCATGACTCGAACTTGGGTCATGCTTAAAGAGAAATGAGTCCCTTACCACTCAATCTTAACCAATATTGGTAACTCAATTTTATTATTATAGTAACTAATTCACTGTCATGTCATCTTTCAATCTCAATTAATATCTCAATAGAGTTAATCTCACTATAATCTAAAATGAACTTTATATATATATATATATATATATATACACGTAAGAAATCTAAATGGACGTTTAATAAGGAGAAATTTTTTTCAAAAGAAGGAGAGTTTTTTTTTTGTTACAAAGAAGGAAAGTTTTTTTAATCTCTCGTATTATGGCTTTCCCCAAAACGGGCAATGATTGCATGACAGACAGTCCCACAGATTGTCTGTCATATTAATGCCTCATGCCATTATCATGGTACATGGGTCGTAAAAATGGTAGCCTCATCAATGGTTGTTACCTACTGATAAGAGAGAGAGAGAGAGTTGTGAGATACTCTTCTTCTCCAGGGCCATGCCATGCCCATGTGTTGGCACTCGACATCTAAAGTTGGAATAGATTTTGGGTGAAATTTCCAAGAGATTGACTGTCATTCTGGAATTTTGAAGGAAGCATGCGCGTGGCGTGAATGATATCTATAAGTCGGTGGGTAAGGGGAGAGGGCGAGGAAGGAAAGAGAGAAAAACAGGGATGTGTCCGCGTGGAGGAGGAAAGTACATGTGGCAGTGTATGATAGGATCTTTGGGTTTGTAGAGGATAGGGCGATGGGCCCAGAAAGAGGGTCAATCTCATTTGTAGGCAGATGTTGTGGGCTTGCCGCTAAGTGCGGAGAATTATGTGTATAGCCAATTTACAAGCCTACCAAAGTAGAAGAATGAGGCAGCTGGGGCCCGTCCAATAGAAGGGGATCTGTGGTCCCCAAGCCCAATGAAAGTGTGTTGTGGGAGCATGGGTTGATTCCACTTCGTGGGGACAAAAAAGGAAAAATCTGTGGAAATCCCACTCAATGTTGTCCTTTCCCCATCGTATCCGAGTTCTTATTCCCCTTTATTAGATTTCAAAACCACCCATTTGTCTCTCTTCCGAACCATAATGCCACCAGAGAAAACTTTGTTGAGGTGAGCCCTGCAACTCAGTAGCAATTGGGCGTAAAAATTCTACTTTATCAATTTCATGCATTACGCGTTATAATTCGTAAAAACACTACTTTATTAACTTCATGTATTACACATTATAATTTTCTTCAATTATAATTGAGATGAGCTGTTATAATAAACGTTTTATTCATAATTTATGCAGATAAAATTCATACAATACAATATATCTTGCAAAAGAATGGTAAAAAGTTATAATTATTAGATTTTTATGCATCTATTAAGCCAAGTTCTTAAAATTGTTTATTATCAAGACAAAACGTTGATTGTTGGTGATAAAATGAAAGGTAGGTTGTTAGATCTTCTTCAAGCTCTATCTCCTTGATCAACCTGAAAAATAAAGAGGGTCATTGGAGTTTTTTTCATTAAACTTACTCCGGACACTCCAGTCAATGAAGATTTTGAGAGTATGTAAGTAGAAAAATTTAGAAAGCGTAAGCATATAAAAGAGAGTTCATACTTTTGTAGTTACAGGGGGTTTCCTTCTATAAAGGAAGCGTCTTTATTGCATGATTCACTCATCCTTCATGCACAAAGTGTGCCTAGTGGCTGGTTATGTTCAGGGGTGGAGCTCACTTCTGGTACCTGTGCCAAGGACACATTCTGTTAACAGGGTTGTGGCTGTTACTCATTTCAGCTCATGTCCTACATCCAAAGAGGATCATGTTTGACTGACCTACAGTTTAAGTGCATTTCCCTTGAGCTTCTCTATTTTGGGCTGGAGTTTTGTATTCATTGGGTTGTTGCCGTTTGGTCATCATTTCATGGATCCAAGTATCTTGGGTACCAACATTGATAATACTCAAATATTGAAATATATTATTTTTTATGTAAACTACAACGTGTCTTCATACCACATTAACACTAATTATTTTTTTCTTTCGGAAATCTCAACCTAGTGGGACGACAACAACCACGAGGCATTTAAATTTTTTTAAGGTGTGCTTGATAGAGTGAAAAAGTACTTTGTTAAGTGAAAAAAGTAAAAAAAAAAAAGAAAAGACTTTTAGTACTTGATCAAAAAAGAGTGAGTAAAGAAAATAAGAATGATTATTATTTTTCTTATTAACAAAATCAAATCATTTTAAATTAAAAATATTAGGTAAAGAAAATGAGATGTGAGTCAAGTAATAATGAATAAAAAGAATATAATTACATTTTTTATTTTTTATAAAATGAGATGTTAGTCAAGTAAAGAAAATGAGATGTGAGTCAAGTAATAATAGCAATTTGCAAAATTATTTTTTATTTTTTTATTTTAACAAATTAATTACGTATAATGGTAAAACAATATAATTACATTTTTTATTTTTAATTCCACCTAATAATGAATAAAAAGAAAATTATATTTTCATTCACCTCACATTTTTCATTTTTTCTTATCAAATACATAAATGAAAAGAAACTATATGCTTTTTCAGCTTTTTATTTTTTATTTTTATCTCCTTTCATTTTTGTTTCTTTTTCACTCTACCAAGTAAATTTTTAGTGGCTAGCTTTTATAATCATTATAACTACCAAAAACACCATTGATTTCGTATATATCTTGTTCTTTTCTTACTTTTCTGTTTGGCAGCGCACGCTCATAGATATTCTTTTCGTCTGATGTAGTGCAAATATTGTGGCAACCGACAAGAATACAAATTTCATAAACGTATCACCTCTAATCAATCTCCTTTATCTTTAGTGATGTACTGATGCCAAGTTTACATTATAATTCATAGTTAAGATTGAAATGTCTTACATTACTTTGTAAAGGGCATTGGAGTTGCGCTAGTATAAAAGAAATTGCTATTTTAAAATGGAAGTTGTGAAATTGAATACAACATTGCCTTTTTACGACACCACTATTTACTCTAAACAAATCTTAAAAGTAAACCAATTATTGAGCATATTATAAGGTTGATCAAAATCTGGCGTTTGTTTATACCTCCATAGATTTTAATTGTAATTTTTTAATGACATCTAACTAAAAGAGAACATGCATGTTTAGGGAAGGCTCATTTTGGATAACCTAAGAAATATATTTTTCTCAACTTGAAGGGGACATAATGGTGAAGGAATGGGATATTGGAGCACCAAAAGGAAGTGTTACACTTGGGGTTGGAAGTTGGAACCTTTTGCTGTAATGGGGGGGCAAGGGTGGGTGCAAAGTATTTTATTTAAATGAATGGTAATGTTCATTGCAAGGGCGGCTCAGAAGTAGCAATCGTATTGAAAAGGTTAAACCTACCGTTCTCTATAGATCCCATCATCAAGTCAATGGTTTAATAATCCAACAACATCACCCTTTTCCTACCTACAATCGTAGGTAGGAAAAAAAGGCTAAATTAAAGCTTAATACATTTAACAGAACATATGACGATTCTATGTCGTTTTATCCATTATTTCAAGCCAAGTAGATGAATTTTTTGTGTGCGTGTTTAACCCAATGGTACTTTGGGTTTGTATTTGATGGATTGACACTATCAGTCAATCCCAAAATATCATCTAATTAATGCCCAAATTAAATTTAAAAATATGTACGCTTTAAAAATAAACTTTAGTAAGGATCTGTATAAACTCTTAATGCTTATGTTTAGGGTTTAGAATTTTGTTTTGCTTGTGTTTTAAATCTCTTCTTTAAAGTTCTCTTTTGGGGGATCGAGAGAGAGATAATGGAGTAATATATGAGTGGAGATTACGCATGGAGGCGGGCGTGCTTGGTGCTGCTGCTGCTGCGCCCACTATCATTTCTTCAGTCGTATGCAACAAAAAAAAAGAAAAAGTAATTGTAACTCCTAGAGAAGCAAAAGGAAAGGAGACAACCCCTGCGAATCTTTGGATCGACCTTTTTAAGTGCAAAACCCCACCTTATTTTTGTGAGGTTGTCCTTAAAAAGTGAAGAGATCTCGAGTGAGATGCCGTCAAATTGTCTTGTACACTTGCACTTTGTTTCTTTAAAAATGATATCAATTTTTTTTAAGCTTTAATAATCCTAAGCCAGTCAAATGTGATTAGACTTAGCAATTAGTTCGTGTATTTATTGTATATATTTTATGTCAAATTATATAAAATATAAAAATTTTATGCTATAAGTTTTATTGATATGTCAAATATTAAATTAATTTCTTTTTTTTATTTATATAAAACTTTTATCAAAATTTTAACTGTATATTTTTTCACATTTTGTTCTTTTTATGTAAATGTTACATATGCTCGATCATCACTTCTAATATAAACAGGCAACAGCGTGAGTCATCAGTCGACCATTTACTCGGTGGTCTTTATTCATTCCATTGGATTTATTTTGTAGGAATTTAGGTATACATTCATTGAATTGACTAAAAGCCAACTAAGTCCTTGCCTGATTTGAGAGAAAAAAAAATGAATAATGTGGAAGATGGTGGGTGAAAAAGGAAAAAATAGTTTTCGCTCATATCAGGCAAGGGATTTTTGTTCATATTCAGTTGAAATATAAAGCGAAATTAAAATCGGAATGATTAACGTATCATTTATTTTTCACATGTATGTATTTTGAAAGTTTTAATGTTAACGGAATAGTGTCGGTGAAAATAAAAGAATTCCAAGCTAATAAGAGCCAATGACCGCAGTTATTTTGTATATAAATAAAATGAAATGAAGTTAACAAGTTTTTAAAAGGAAGCGTGGTCAACATGTTTTGACATCAGAAGATAGAATTTTGACAATAATCACATTTGGATTTGAGGTTGCACTTTGTCATAGTTGAGTTGATAAATCCACTATCCACAGTATTTATGCTTGTGTTGGAGTTGACTTAACCCTTAAACTTTTTTTCTTTAAAGAAATTTCCATGGTTAACACTAAAATACGAGTTTGATTATAGCAAAATGAAATCGATATATGAGATATTATGTGATATTAAAAATTTTATGATAAATTGATGAAAATTGAATTAATAATATTTTTAATATATATATGTATATATATTAATGATAGAACAAGTGAATAAAGAAACTTTAATAAAATGTTTGCAGCTCGAGTTCGACCAAAGGTTAATATTTTATCTGGCGTTTGATAAAGGGGAATCTTACCAACAACAGAGGCTTTAAGGAGCAAAGGGATAGAAGTGGTAGTGAAATGTGCTATTTGTGAAGAATTGGTGGAATCTTGGGAGCACACTTCCTTTAAATGCTATCTGAGTTAGGAAGTTTGGAGGGAGATTTGTCGGAGGCTGATTATGGGAGAATTTGATATTGGTTGTTTAGAGTACTGGAAGGGAATTGTGGAGCAGCTGGAGAAGGAAGGGTTTTTAGAGCTGGGATTCTATGTCTTATGGTTTCTTTCAGAAAATAGAAATAATTGTTTTCACAGAGGCATTTGTAATCCCCCTTCACCTGTAGTAAAGAAAGCTCGAAGGTTGGTAGCTTAAATTCGTGATTCAAGCGGAACACAGAACATCAGGAGCTGCAGTTCGAAATTCTGTTGCCTGCCACTAAAAGGGTATCACATGCGGAGAATGTTCTATATGCAGAAATGCACGCTTTACTGTGGGGGGTTGAGCTAGCCCTTGATAAGGGCTTCAAGCAGGTGGTGTTCGAGTGTGATTTTCTTCCTGCTATTAAATTAAAAAGGAAATGTTGTTTCTCTTTGGGAGGGTGGTAATCTCACTAGTCATTACTATATTAAAGGACTTACGGAAGGAGTTTGATGTTTCCTATTTTACTCATGTTGGTACAGTAGCTAACCAATATGGCAAGCGTACATAGCCTGTTCAGTTGGTGATCAAGGAGTGTGGTTAGTACTCTTCCAATGATGCTTTGTAATTCTGTTTATTGATCTATGTATGTTTAGTATTTTAATAAAAAAAATAATTTGCCTTATCTTATTTAGTCAATTAGCTAATGAAGATAAAAAAATTATATTTTTATCCATTAAAAAAATCAAAATTTTAAAAAATATGTGACATATTAATATTAAATTTCATTGTTTTATGTTAGAATATACAAAAAAAAAAAAGAATGTAATAATTTCGAGGGTAGCTAATTGCTTTTTGTAGCAGTCAACTGCCCATGACTAAAATCAACACAGAATGTATCAATTCCAGATGTAGTGTAACGCCCTCGGAAGCCGGATTTTCGGGCTAACTTTTTCCTTTACTTCCTATGTTTGTCTCTCGTTCAATGTAGCTAAAATTCTAATGAGTAGTCTTACTCTCATATTTGTTTAAGACTAGTTGTCTAAGGTCCCAATATAGTCTTCTAGTAAGACGTGTCGAAAACGACACTGAAAAACTCCGCCCCTATTTTAGTCTAGTATCCATCCCCATACTAAGTACATCATCGTTTCAACCTGTAGAAATTTCAAATCTCCATGTAACTTCTGAAATATTAGACCTCCAAGTGATTCAATATATAAACATATCGAGATTACAACTTAACTACGAATCACAGTATGTTTACAGACTCGATATCACCTAGTACTTACATCCCGAATCCTATACACTGTGTACACAAAAGAATTTAGTCTGGGATATAAACAAAAGAACAAAAGATTATACCTTGGCTCAAATATAACTTTCTGTAGCTCGACAAAAAGACTCTCGATGCACCACGCTCGTGCCAAGTCTACCTGAAATAATCTGAGGTGAAAGGGGGTGAGCTTTGGGGAAAGCCCAGTAAGAAAACATACGCTAAGTGATATTAGATGTTCTACTATGTTCGTGCATGTGTATGTGTGAATAAGTGTGTCAAAACTCATGCTTAAGTGTATCTTACGGAAAAATGCAAGTTGACAAATCATTGTTCTATAAGCTATAAAAACACTTGCATTCACGCATTTATAAAATCGAAATACACAAATCAAATATTTCCAAGAGACAGGATTTCTTTGATAAGGTGTCGTAATATAACCGGGATCTTTGGAAATAACCGAAAGCTTTCTATGAAAGCGTCCACTGTAGCTAGCAGTGGTTACCGTTCCGAACCAAGATTCTATCCATGATCATGAATCATCCCAGCACCAGTGATCATCTAGTAGCTGAGGTACAAGTCACGACTATTTGTCGGACACTTGGAAGATCACAAAGCAATCCAGGACCTGGAAGATCACAAAGCAATCCAGGATATTTTACGTTAATTGCCACACAGGCTTACTAAATGCCATGCAGGCATAATTTAAACGCCACACAGGCTTAATAAATGCCACACAGGCGAGTGCCACACAGGCCAGTTAAGTGCCACATAGGCAACTTCCAAGCATACCTTGTCTCTTATGCCAAAATTCAGACAAGAATGCTTTTACAATGTATCTTGAGTATGGGAGGCATAATTCGTATTAAACCCTTACGTTTTGATAACTTCATTGTACAAAACATATTTTAGAAAAAAACAGTATCTCGATCACTAGTAATGGTGCTTGAGGTATATGAGGTTTTAATTATATTTTAGAATTTAAATCGATGCCAAAAATCTATTTAATATTTTCTAACGAAATTTCGGCATTATGACGGCATAGGTAGAACACTACCCAGCATCATAATCCACAACAAACAACCTGCATAAAATGCCAACCAACAATATTTTTATCCACAAATTCAACACAGTTCAAATTCCACAACCATTTGTACTTCAACTCAGTTCAATACATATGAAATTCAACCAAGAATGCATTTCAAATCAATAAGTATTAAATAACAGGATTTTAGACAAACACAACATAGCAGACTAATAAACGTTTACCGTAAATTCCCTTACCTCGTTATGTCAAGCTTAATGCTTAGCAATATTGTTCTTGCGCATTTTTTTGTTAACCAATAGTTAATTGTCAGCTCCTTGAAAGTTTCCCCCTACAATTTCAATACATCAAATCCTATTTAATATTCATTCTTATACATCCTCAACTATATTACACATATCATTTCCTTACCTTCGAAAATTTTCGACTCAAGCTCTTCGCCAATATTACTCAAGGCTTCAACATAAACCTTTGAAAGCCTCTCAAAACCGAGACTTACAATCACAATCTCTCAAAGTCCTCTACTTGTCCCTACACCATATTTATCATCAACATCTCACATGCATTGATATATACATATATATACAACTTAATGCTCAACTAAATTAGAACTTAACCTGAAAGATATACCTGAATAACCCTTCTTTCTTCTTTTCTAATATCTCCACTTTCAACCCTCTTTCTCCTTAATTAATTGCTACCAATATGCCGAAAATGGAGGAAATTGGCATCTCCTACTGCTATCCTGAGTTGCTTAAAGAGTGAGATTCCACAATCCTCGCCGGTGTCTTGTTCAAAGCCAATAGAGTGTTTCGAGCTTTAGCCCCTAAGTTAGCGACATCTTAAACTCAATAAGGTCTCTTTTGTAACACCAAAAACAGCAACTCCTAACGCCTCCCCTGCTGTAACATTCTCAGCCACAAAACAGCCTTGTTTCAGCTTTTGTTCTGGCCTATTGCTCCATCTCCAAGAAAAATCATTGTCTTTAACATGTAACAAAGCCCAGCAACAACCTCAACAGTGCCAAAATATCATTAGATCATCCTTTTTCAGTCAGATTCGGCCCACATTTCCTTTCTCTTTTTCCCTTCTCCGGCGCCGACCATCCCTTTCTTTCCAATCGTCGAACAGCCCTTTCTCGGCCACCAGAACAGCACCAATCTCTTCCTCTGCTGTTTCCGTTTCAGTCGAGAGCCCTAGCTTCCATCCCTATCGTCCTCTCTGTTTTTCTTTCCCATTCACTTTCCCGTTCTCCCCTTTTTCCTTTCTTTATTCTTTTTGTTGCTTTGTTTTACTTTAAATCCCATGTGAAGTGGGGTGGGGCTGGAAGGTTTTTATCAGATGGCTATTATTATTTGATTATTATACTATTATATTCTGCTCAATTTCCAGCCTATCTACATTCAGTTTGCAGCCTTCACTTCTTCCTCATTTCCACGTCCTTTCTAAGCCATTTTTATTGACTTTTGCACTTGGACTTTTATCATAGGTTCAGCCTATATTTTTCTTCTTCCTTTCCACATGAAATCATCCATTTTCTTCTCTTTATTTACACGCCATTGCAATCTTATGTATGTATACAATATTTTATAGGTTTTTGGCTGCTCGTTTCTTCTATCAACTCTACACATCTTATTATTTTTATGTTGACTTTTCTTTGCCTACTTTCTCTCTTTATATTATAATTAAGTGTTCATAGCATAGTTAAGTTATAACATAATGCTATTCCAAAAATATTTATTTTATTTTATTTATATATATCTATTTTTATTCATCATGAATATTAAATAGTACATAACTAATGTAAGATTAGAGAAAATTTTCAGTTATTATATGTAGTCAAATGCTTTTTTAAAGTAGTCGACTGTTATATGTAATTCACAAATTTCATCAATTTTGTGCTTATGTATAATAATTTGACCTTTATGTATGACAATTTTACAATAATTGTAATAAATTTATGCTAATTCTAATAATTTTACACTTATTCTAATAATTTTACGCTAACTATTAGAGTTTTATATTTATTCTCATCAATTTTACGCTTAATTTATAGTAATTATCATACTTTTATGCTTATTTATCATAATTTTATACTTATTTTTATCAGTTTTACGTTTATTCTCTTCAATTTTACGATGATAAATTTACACTAATTAAAATAATTTTAAGTCTAATAGACATAGGCAGTTGAATGCTTAATGATAGCATTTGACTGCATACGAATGAAATCAGTGCATAATGTATCAATTCAGGTGTAGTATACTGCTATGTTGAATTTACCAATGTCATTAATGTTATGCTTATGTTATGTATAATAATTTTATACTTATATATGATAATTCAAATAATTTTACACAACTATAATAATTTTACTATTTATTCTCATAATTTTATTCTAATTATCATAATTTTACGCTTATTCTCATCAATTTTACATTTAATTTATATTAATTATAATAGTTTTATATTTAACTATTATATTCTATGTTTATTCTCATCAATTTTACGCTTAATTTACACTAATTATCATAGTAGTATGCTTAATTTATACTAATTATCATATTTTTATGCTCAATTTACTTTAAATTAAAAAATTATTACACTTATCACGGCTTTGAAAAATGTTCTTACCTCTAATTTAGTGTTTTAAGCCAATTGCCACTAATTTTATATTTATTTTCATGTTTTTATTTTTTATGTAAGCATAGATATCTTCATCCGTTTTACGATATGAGATTAATCTTTTTCGGGTCGGGAGTGGTAAACGGTAAATCCCTTTAAATAGTGGGGACTTCAGGACTCGAACCATATTCAAATACCTGAGAAAAAAGTTCAATTCTATTTCTTCCAACCACTTATTGATATTTTCATGTGTTTATGTTAATACAAAGAATAATCACTTCACAAAATTATTCGTGATTAAAGGTAGATTTAAATCTATATTTACCATACATACGAATTTAATAATTAAATTAAATTATTACGGCATTAATATTATCTTTCATTACTTAAACTGTTATTTATTCATTTATTTTTATTATTATTTGAAACATTTGGGAAGTCGAGTGCTCATGATGGCATTCGACTTCCCCATATTTTAAACTTAACAAAATGTTTGGAAGTAAAAAAGCAGTCGGCTGTTTTTTAGCATTTGATTGCCAATTTGCCATGTTCAACTTGCTCGATGTTTCAATTTGTTCAGTGTGAACTGTGAAGTTATGTTTTGAACCTTAAGTTTGTAATTTGCCCATGGATTCCTAGGTCAATTTCATGAGTTTTGGATTTAATATGGTCAAAAGAAAAACGATACTCGAATCGATAGCAAATCGTGCAAAACCGCTAAAATTAAGCTTTAAGTCTTAAACGATGAGCCATTTTTCCTACTTATATTATGGTGACCATTCTTCCTGCTTAATATATATCCTTGATTTTCTTCTTCCCATCAAGAGATAAATTAGTAATCTATGCATTTCAATATAGAATTACCCATATAGTTCCTCTCATCAAAAGAAGATAGATGAATTTATAATTTTGTGTCTATGCCTTGTCTTGATATTTCCTTACATCTTTACACACACATAAATAATTTTATGCTTAATATTCATACTTTTATCACTATTCTCATAATTTTCGTTTAGTTCTACTAAGTTTATACTTATTGTCATAATTTTATACTTTTTTTTGTATAAATTACATGTATCCTCATCCGTTTTAACGGTCTGAGATTAATCTGCTTGGTACTTCGTCACAGTTAAGGCTCCTCACCCCTCCCTGAAGGTGTGTTTGGTGGGAGTCGAACCCTAGAGCTCTTCCCACAAACTCAGTATACGTTGCCAACTTTGCCACATCCCATGGGTATTCTCATAATTTTAAACTTCATTATACTAATTTTATGCTAATTCTAATAATTGTGCGCTTTTTGTCATAATTTTACGCTTATTCGCATAATTTTACGATAATTCTCATAATGTTACTTTTAATCGTAATAATTTTACGTTTATCATCATAATTTTTTGCTTAGTCTTACAATTTACTCTAAATTATCATAATTTTATACTTATGCTTGTAATTTTACAATTATTCTAATAATTTTGTTTATGTTGTTGCATAAAACAATAATGAGTGATTGCTGACATAAGTTGTTTGTCTTTCTTTACAAGTGTCTCCCAAAGCTTCTGCAAAATAGGAAAAGTCAGAGGAACGCAAGGGGTGGTTCCCTGAGTAGGCACCCTGATGCTTAAGTCAGCACAGTATTCTTGAATGTATGGAATGTAAAAGCCAGAAGTCAAAAATTAGGAAATAAAATAATACATGTGGCTTATTTATAGGTGAGTGAATTGCTGTTACTGCAAAGTAATTACCTGAGGGCAATTTCATCCTTTTGGAAGAGTTTTTTCCTGGTACAGCACTAAAACGTCATATATCGTCCAATTGTGGCTATAGGGGTCCTGTCGCGATGCGAGAGGCTAGTAGAACGGGGGGCAATACTCGATTGGCAACAGGCCATTATCATCTTACGAGTGGTGGTCATTCGATGGCTGTCGCTAGCGACAGGAACCCTATCGCTGGTGGGAGGCATCTTCCGCACAGGCTTCAGTGCGTCATTTAGCACCCTTCCATCTACTGCCACGTGGCCCAATGGCTCTACACGCAACCTCTATTGGGTCTTTTAGGCCTTAGTCCAGTAAATTTGGGCTTCCCATATCAACTGCTCCCACTCTTTTGTTGGAGAACCCAACAAAAGAGTATAAACTATGGGTATTTAAGTAATTTTAAAAAAAATTATTCACTTTCATTTTTGCATTCTTTTGCAGGTCTAGAAACACAACTCGGCAGGAGAAATTCTCCAATTTGTGACTTTTGGTATTCCCTGTCGCGGCTATATAAGTAGCAGAAACGGAGAAAGTCGAATAAGAAGTTCTCTGCAGCAACACTTTGCTGCACATACTAGCCACACGTATAGCTTTGCCGCACATCCTTGTCATGTAACCCCTGTCGCAAACCCATTTTCCAGGAGAATTTCACTCTGCCACAATAAGTCTGCCACACTACACCCTTTCGCATTTTCTGCACTCTCCCGCATTATACCCTGTCACAACACTCTCCCGCATTTCACTCTTGCTGCACACTGTAGTCTCTCATAGGTCTTAACTCTCCCATTCAAGACTTGTCATTTCTTTATCTCACTTTTAGCGATTCACCATGGCTTCCTCTAGTACAGGCAAGTCGTTAAGGAAGGGTGTTCGTTCTAGATTAAACACCGCTGACTTAGAAGAAATTAAAAATAATTATCCCCTTCCTGTGGATTACCGATATATGCTTCCAACTATTAGGGAACCTTCTCCCAACTTAGTTGTTAGCGGTATAGCTGTTTTTAAGGCTTCAATTGTTTTTGGTTTTCGTTTTCCACTTCTTGATCTAGGGTTAGAATTCCTTAGGTTCAAGGAAATCGTCCCATGTCAACTACACCCTCATGGTTGGGCCCAGCTTGTAGGATTTTCCATAGTGTGCCATGAATTAGGTATCACCCCTTCTATCTCCTTACTTAGCGCGTTTTTTAGGGCTCATGGGTTGGCTGGGTCAGTCACATATTCCATTCAGAGGGTAATAGAGAGAAACTTTCACAATAAAATTTTTGCCGACCTTCCCAATAACCTTCATAAGTTTGAGAGTGAGTGGGTCGTCATCGAACTCCCAGGGATGCGTGTATCCCAACTAGGTGGAACTGGGACACTAGTGACCACACAAAATGCTCCGAGAAGTTTAGTTTAGCTTCTTTAAGAGAGCAATTCGGTGAGTCCATTCGCCATATCTATTCCATCGGGGAGCGAAATCTATTTTTCCTTTTAACTCCCGAGAACATTGTTGCGGCTGGTTGGGGAGTAGGTAGAGCGGCTGCCAATATTTCTCCTGTTCCTTCGAACCTACCCTCACCCTCAAACACACACAGCCCCGTCCCTATTCAGCTGCCCATGGTCCCTATAGCCAAATCAACTAACCCCACAGGTCACCTAATAGGTGAATCTTCAACTAACTCAAGGCACCTGGGACCACGAATGCTAGTAATTCATCTGAGAAGATCTTGAGTGGAACCAAGGTGATGTCTTTGGAAGTCCCTTCTACGACTTCCCATCGGATGAGAATTTAGCTAATTTAAATGAGTTCGATGACATTTTAGGTTTTAAATGATGATTCTTTTTATCCTCGCACACGTGTTTTAATGTTTTTTGACATGATATGCTAACTCTTTCCTCTTGTGTTATGCAGGCATGAGCTTCCAAGATGCCATCCGCAGGAGGAAGACAACGCTGTAGTCTGCCAGTGCCCATTCCAACGCTCCTCCTGCACAGCGTCAACCTCATGTTAGTGCATCCTCCTCTGAGCATCCTCGTGCTCCCACTCCTCCTCCAGCTACCGACGAAGCTAGCCATCCTGTACAAGAAACTGAGCAGGGGAGGAAGAGGAAGTTCCTTGTTCACGACCGTTCTGCGCCCGGCTCGGAGGGTCACAAGAGCTCGGGGTCCCAAAGAAGCGAGTCTACCCACCAAGAAGGTGACCTCGAGCCCTCAAGAGGTGCAAGCATCCCTCGCAAGCCTCGCCGCAAGTACTAAAAGAGACTGTTTATTGAAGATGCGATGCCTGCGAGGCCAATTTTGCCCAAGATGGCACCTCCCACACTCAAGCGCTATCAAGTAGATGGAGGGAAGGTCATCGATGGGGATGACTTCCAGACCTACCCCGGTGTCAACGACAATGACAGTATTGAGGAACCCGAGGTAGCTTCTCACTTGGCTTGGAGCACCATCCTTTCTCGAGACGAAAAGGAGATTTTCAAAAACCTTTTCGTCGGCGAGGACAACTCAGATTATCTTGTGATATTGGTAAGAGCTTCGACCTTTTCTTTGGATGCATATGTTTTATCCTTCTTTGCCTAGGTTTTCAATTATCTTCTTTTTTTGTTTCACCAGGTTGCGGAACAGGTGGTGGCTGTTAATGCGCAACACCGGACCTACAGGGAGTGAACTAAGAAGGAGTTGCACGAGCTTCGAGAGGCCCACATGGCACTTCAGAACGAGGTCAATCAATTCCGTTCACTTCCTAACATAGTGGACGAGTTGAAGAGGGACAACGAAGCTTTGAGATCTCGAATAGCAGACCTCGAGTTGAAATTGAAGGATGAACAGGTGAAGACTCAGTCCTTGGAAGGGTTCCGAGAGGCTTGTGAGAAAGTCCTGGATGACTTGCGGAACACGAGGTTGCAGCGGGATGAGGCCATCGATGAAGTGGTCTTTCCCGAAGCTGTTCAGGAATATCGACTTTCTCAAGATTGATTGGAGAGGAAGCAAGTTTATTCGGCGGGCTTCGTCAAGTGCGGCTTCTATCTTTCCCCCGCTTGGCTAGAGAAGTAAAGGCCTAACGAGATGTTTCCAGAGCTTCAGTTCACTGAAGAAGTGGAATTTTATAATCCTCCTCCCTGGATCGAATACAAGCTTGATTCAGAGAAGCCCGAAGATTACTTGGAGCAAGGGGCTGTGGATGACTTAAAAAACCTCGAAGGTCCCTGGGCCCCTCGTCAGCCATACAGCCAACTCGAGCCTATTGAGGCCTTGCTGGATTTAGATAGCGAGGATCTTCAATTTTCTGACTCTATCGCTATTGAGCCCATATTAGATTTTGCGACTGTCAAGACTGTGTGGCCCTCAGGCGACGCTCCATCTTCCAAGATTGCTCCTCTCGATGATCCAAGCGCAGGTCCAGCTTCCGATTATCTGACTATTGACACAGCATCTCTTCCTCCAGCCAACTCCATCCTCACGATTGAATGATTAGGACATTTTTCCCTTTTTCGTTGTTTTGTTCTTTTTTTGTTCTGATTGTAATTCGTACAAGCATTGTACAATTGTAAATAATTCATTCACTTTTAATGAAAATCACAATTTCTTTTGTAATTTTTCTTTTCTTTGCATACTTGTGATATTGCGAAAAAGTACAAACTATTGACATGCTTGATGTGCCATTAAAATGTGGCTATATACCACGTCGACACGTTATTGTATCATGAGATCATACTCATCAGGATTATAGTATTTTTATAGTCACAGTACTGCATAATGTGCTAAAATGTTACAAAGCTAAGACATTTTACCGATAAGGTTACAACGTACCTTTTGACATGCCATAAGTAAAATTACAACATACCTTTCGACATGCCATACTATATTGCTCCCCAGTTCTTCTTATGAGACAGTGTTGCTTTCTTCTCAAAGAACTTTTTAATCAAGTATTGTGCCCGTCTCGCATGTTCTTCGCTTAAGGACTTACTCATTTTACCCATCTCGCAAGTTTTTCGCTTAAAGCCTTACTCATTTTGCCCATCTCGCGTATTTTTTGCTTAGGGACTTTTTTATTTTGCCCGTCTCGCACCTTTTTGTGCTTAGGGACTTACTCATTTTGCCTATCTCGCACATTTTTCGCTTAGGGACTTAATCATTTTGCCCATCTCATGCATTTTTCACTTAGGGACTTTTTTATTTTACCCGTCTTGCACCTTTTTGTGTTTAGGGACTTACTCATTCTGCCCATCTCACGCATTTTTCGCTTAGGGACTTAATCATTTTGCCCATCTTGTGCATTTTTTGCTTAGGGACTTTTTTATTTTGCCCATCTCGCACCTTTTTGTGCTTAGGGACTTTTTCATTTGCCTATCTCGTGCATTTTTTGCTTAGGAACTTTTTAATTTGGCTAGCTTTTGCTGTTATTGTTCTTATTCCTGTAACACATTTATCAATTAAATTGTCATTATAGAAAACATAAAATATCAATAACTAGCCTCTTATTCATAAGTCAAGCAATAACATCATATGATATTTGCCATACATGCAAAGCAATGCATAAAATAATGACAATAAAACAATAAAGTAAAGAATACAGTATTCTCATTGCTAGTACAACTTCAAGTGGTTAATGTTCTAGGTCTTCGACATTCTTTTCCCTTTTCCCTTGTAGAGTTTCCAAGGTGCAGGTGTTCGGTCTAATGATCTTCCTAACTCTATAGGATCTTTCCAATTAGCCCGAAACTTTCCATTTTCCTTATAGACATTCGTAATAGCCGATTATCTTAGTACCATGTCTCCTTCTTGTAGTTCCCTGCTCTTAACTCAAGCATTATAATATCCTACCACTCGCTGTTGATAGACGGCTAATCTCATTCTTACCATATCCCTTAGCTCATCTATTAGATCGGGGTTCTCTCTTAGCCCCTGGGAGTTGACTTCTTGCACATAAGGGATCAGTCTCAGTGAGAGTACCCCAATCTCAACTAGAATGAGGGCTTCAGTCCCATATACCAAATTGAATGGCATTTCTCCTGTTGAAACCCGACTTGTCGTTCTATAAGCCCCAAGAACATTAGGGAGCTCATCAACCCATGCCGCCTTTGCCTTGTCCAATATGGTTTTCAGCCCATGTAGTATAGTTCAGTTGCTGACTTCAGCCTGCCCATTAGCTTGTGGGTAAGACACAGATGGTATTCTGAGTTGGATATTCAAACCTCTACAAAACTCCTTAAACGCATCGCAATCGAACTGTTTTCCATGGTCAGTGTTTAACACCTAAGAGATTCCAAACCGGCACATAATATCTTTCCAAACCATTGCCTCTACTTTCTTTTCGAAAATTGTGGCTAAGGGCTCGCCTCTATCCATTTAGTAAAATAAATGTCCAAACCCAATTGTCATATGCCTAAGGGAAATGGTCCTAAAATGTCTAGACCCCATTGTGCGAACGGAGTTGGTTGAAAGGTGTTCTAGAGGGCTGAGACAAGTGTCGATGCAATAGAGGCAAATCTCTGGCAGTTTTCACACCTTCGTACCTTGTTGATAGCATTTTTTTTCAACGTAGGCTAATAGAACCCAGCACGGAGTATCTTCATGGCCAATGCTCGAGCTCCCAGGTGTTCACCACATATACCTTCGTGGACTTCAGCTAAGATATATTCAGCTTGTTCAGGCCCTTAACATTTCAACAAGGGCATAGTAGATCCACGCTTGTAGAGCTCTCCATTTACCACCGTAAATCTAGCACTCTTCAATTTTATCCTCCAAGCTTCGTCTTTAACAGTGGAGAGCTTTCCCTCCAAGATATAGTCCCTGATTGGGTTCCTCCAATGGTCCCTGATCTCAACATCACAAACATCAACCTCTTCAATACTCAGCTTGGCTAGGGATTCCACCTTTACTATGCCTTCTTTCGTTCCTCTAGAGGAGGCCAGCTTTGAAAGGGCGTTTGCGTGACTATTTTCAGATCGATTTATCTGGGTTAACCAGAAGTTCTTAAATGACTGTGCCAATAGCTGAATTTTCTGCAAGTAAGGCACTAAGGCTGGCTCTTGTGCTTCATATTCACCATAGAACTGATTCACCACCAATTGGGAGTCACTATGAGCTATCAGATTGCTAACTTCCAGTTTCTCGGCTCGCTTTATTCCGACTATCAAGGCTTCATATTCGGCTACATTATTGGAGCTTGGAAAGTTAAAGCCCAGGGAATACTCGTAGGCTTCCCCTTCGGGCGAAATCAATACAATTCCAGCTCCACTACCATTCATGCTACAAGCTCCATCTACAAATAATTTCCACCAAACTATCTTTGGTTCTTCTTGGGCCCCCCACCAGTGCATTCTAGAATAAAGTCCACCAATGCTTGCCCCTTTATCGCTTGGTGAGGTTGAAAGTGAATATCATATTCACTGAGCTTGACTACCCACTTGGTCAAACGCCCTAAGTGTTTTGGCTTTTGTAATATCTGTCTCAAAGGCTGATCTGTCAAAACAGTCACTAAATGGGCTTGGAAATATGGTCGTAACTTTCGAGTTGCCATTACCAACGATAAGGCCACCTTCTCAATTTGGGGATATCTTGTCTCTGCATCTAACAGAACTTTGCTTACATCGTAGATCGGGCAGTCTCTATCCCCATCTTTTCTTAACAGGACAGCACTCACTGCCTTTTCGCCTACACTCAAATACATAAAAAGTTCATCTCCAGATTAAGGTTGAGATAGCAGTGGCAATTCCTTCATGTAGTCCTTCAATTTCTCGAAAGTAGCTTGACATTCTTCGATACATTTAAAATTCTTCCCACCTTTTATCACCTTGAAGAATGGCAAGCTTTTCTCTGTCGATTTGGACAAGAAGCAGTTTAAGGCTGCTATCCTCCCGGTTAACCTTTGAACCTCTCTGACGGTGCTGGGTGGCTTCATGTCCAAGATCGCTTGGATTTTTTTGGGCTAGCTTCAATTCCTCGATTAGTGATCATGAATCCCAAGAACTTCCCCGATCATACTCCAAACGAACACTTGTTGGGATTTAGCTTCATATTATATTGCCGTAACACGTTGAACACTTCTGACATTTTTTCGGCATGTGATTCTCCCCTACGACTTTTGATGATCATACCATCCACATAAGCTTCCATGGTGTTACCCAAAAAGTTCTTGAACACCTTGTTTACCATATATTGATACGTGGTCCCAGCATTCTTCAAACCAAACGGCATCACCCGATAGCAATACATTCCACTATTGGTAATGAAAGAAGTTTTTTCTTCATCCTCTGGATGCATCATGATTTGGTGGTACCTCGAAAAGGCATCCAGGAAACTAAGCAACTCATGCCTAGAGGTCTCGTCCACCAGTTTATCAATACGGGACAAGGGATAAGAATCCTTGGGGCAAGCCTTATTTAAGTCAATGAAGTCCATGCACATCCTCCATTTTTCTTTTGCTTTTTTCACCATTACCACGTTTGCCAACCATTCTGGGTAATCAACTTCTCTGACAAACCTCGCTTGTAGCAACTTCGAAATCTCACCATTTATTACCTTCTGTCTTTCCGGGGCAAAATTTCTTTTCTTTTGCTTGATTGGTTTGGCTCCCAGAACTACATTCAACCTGTGGCAAGCAACCTCAAGATCAATCCCGGGCATGTCATCGGGGGTCCGGCAAAAACATCAACGTTCTCCTTCAAACACTGAATTATCTCTTCCTTCGTTTCGTTAGGCAGTTGACTCCCGACGTAAACTACCTTCTCTCCATCATCCTCAACTAACCGGACCGTTCCATCTCTTCGTTTAGCTTTGGGATAGGTGGCTCCTCAATCGTGAGGGTTTCCTTCCTCTGAATTCCCTTGCATGTAGTTGATGCAATATAACACATCCTGGCCTTCTTTTGTTCCCCCTTCACTTGGCTTACACCATGAGGAGTTAGGAACTTCATCAACAAATAACAAGGGGAGACCATTGCCTTCATATCGTTCAATAATGGTCATTCGAAAATCATGTTGTATGCGATTGACGTCAATTTCACCACCATAAACAACACCTGTCAGATGACACTTTTTAGGTTTTCCCCTAACGTAACTGGTAGATGGACTGCTCCTACTACTTTACAAAGGCGTAGGCACTAGCTTCAGCCTATCCTCCAAAATGTTCATTTTTTCAGAGCAATTCCAGTAAATCAAGTTTACTGAACTCCCATTATCGACTAGAATCTGGCTGACTGGATGCTTTTCCACGACTGCTGAGATCACCATCGGGTCATCATAGGGAATCGTAATGTCCCCCCTATCGGTTGGCGTGAAGGCAATGGGCTCCTCGTCCTGCCTTTCTTCTATCACCGAGTTTACTTGGTAGGCTTGTCGGGCATAAGACTTTTTAGACGAGGAGGAAGTGTCAGCTAACGATTCCCTTCCAGATACAATGTTGATTGCTGGGCCTGTGGGCTCATTATCTTCTTCCTGATTTCTCCTATCTCCCTTCCTGTTCTCATTTCTCCTCGCATCTTCATTTCTTCCTCCATTCCTCCTATTTCTATCTCTTCTATCTTTGGGATTATTTTCCTTATTACGTGCGGGATAAATATTTCTTTTGCCCCTCTATACAAATCGTTCTATCTTGCCTTCCCGTGCCAACTCCTCAAGCCGATTCATCAACTCTCAACACTTCTCCATAGAATGTCCATATGCAGAGTGGAAATTACAATACGAATCCAGGTTACGACCTAGATTCCCCGAGGTATTCTTCGAGAACTGTATCAGACCTGACCCTTCAACAGCCGCTAACACTGATGCCCGAGATTCAGTGAGTAGAGTGTAAGTGGTGTACTTTAACTTGGGGGCTTTCTCAGGTTTGCTCGGTTGACTGGAAGACCCCCCAGAGGCTTCTCTCCCTCATTTCCTTCCTTCCTTTTGCTCCCCAGCAGATACCATTTTCATCACTTCCTCCTGGGTAATGTACTTATTAGCTCGGGAGAATAGGTTTGAGATTGTAGTCGGTTGGTCTAACAACAGGGACTCCTGCAACTTCTCAGACCTGGTCCCTTGTAAACATGGTTGCCACGACTACTCCTACTTGTAGATCACGTACCTCCAAAGTGGCATCCTTAAACCGATCTACATAACTCTTCAACAACTCCTTACTTCTTTGCTTAAGGGTGAGCAAATAAGTCGACTCCTTCTTCCTATGGCTATTCACCACAAACACCTTGAGGAACTCATTCTGCAATTGATCAAAAGAGGCAATGGATCCCTCGGGCAAACTGTTAAACCACTTCATCGCATGCCTTGTTAGGGTGTGCGAAAAGGCCCTACATATTATCTCATCCTCACATCCATGTAGTAACATCAAGTCCTCATAGTTCTGCATATGATCATAGGGATCCGTCTTCCCTGTATACGCAGTCATTTGCGGCATCATGAACTTCGAGGGCAGTGGTTTCTGCATGATGGCCACGCTAAATGGTATCCTTCTCCTCTGGCTTTCCTCCGTTGATACCAACTTCTTCTCTTTCAACACCTGTTCTATCATCTTCTTCATATCCACTGCAGGAGCAAGTTGATCTCTATCCCATTCAACATGAGACAAGTCAAGCTGGTCTTCAACAACTACCTCCTTCCCTTTACTTCGAGAGCCATCCCCTTGCGCCATTCGTGCATTCCAAGTGGGGTCTAACTCCGAGCCAGTCCACCAAGTGCTTTCCCTTCCATGAGTAGGCTGTCTTTGCCCAATATCCATCTTTCCAGCACCTCTTACACCTTGAGTCGATCCAGATCCGACAAGATTCGACGGGTTTCGATGTAGCGTAGAGGACCCTACCGCAGTCTCAAAAGCCTGTTGCCCAGCACCCTGCCGCCGTTCCTGAGACCCTGTCACCTACACCCTGTCGCAGGTCCCAATTCAACTGTAGCCTCATTCTCCCCTTGAGACCCTGCGGTAAGCTGTTTACTCCTAACCCCTGTCGCATCTTGCTTATTCTGAGACTCTCCCACAAGCTGCAACTCCTGTCTCAACCGGGGGTCTGCCGCCGCATGAGTATTTAGTCCACCTAACGCCTGCAGCGATAGCCTTTGGCTCGTCTCTCCCACTAGGTTCTGCACAACCTGCGACAAGCTCAATTACGGGAGGACTCCTTAAACAGATCAACCATAGCCCTTAGCGTCTGAGTTGTTTCTTTGCTTTACCGCTTCATAGATTCGAATTCTGCCACCTGTGTCCTGTGGCAAGTTGGTTGCTCAGGAGAACTCACGGAGTTCTCATCACTGCCATCTCTAATAGTAGTCGACCTTGTTCTCAACATCTTTAAAATTTCAACTGGTTTTTATTTTGATTCCTACAGACGGTGCCAATTGTTGTTGCATAAAACAACAATGAGTGATTGCTGACGTAAGCTGTTTGTCTTTCTTTACACGTGCCTCTCAAAGCTTCTGCGAATTAGGAAAAGTCAGAGGAACGTAGGGGGTGGTTCCCTGCTTAGGCACTTCGATGCTTAAGTCAGCACAGTATTCTGGGATGTATGGACCGTAAAAGCCAGAAGTCAAAAATTAGGGAATAAAATAATTCCTGTGGCTTATTTATAGGTGAGTGAATTGTTGTTACTGTAGAGTAATTACTTAAGGGTAATTTCATCCTTTTAGAAGAGTTTGTTCATGGTATGGCACAAAAAAGTCATACGTTGTCCAATTATGGAGGTAGGGGTCTTGTCGCGATGCGGGAGGCTAGTAGAGTGGGAGGTAATACTCGATTAGCGACAGGCCAGTATCGTCTTACGAGTGGTGGTCATCCGGTGGTTGTCTCCAGCGACAAGTACCCTATCGCTGTGGGAGTGTTAGCTTTAAGTTGACATATGTACTTTGAAATGACAAAAACTTAAGTGATCTTTTATGTTTTGATTCATATTGCAAATTTGCTTTACCACACATGATTTTCTCAATCCATTTTTAAGTGCTTATATCAAACATTAAGACCATGATTTAATGATACATTCTTATTGGTCTTAGTACTTTATAAAATGGTTTTGAATATTTTCATTAAGTAATGTTTTCAAGATTATATTGAACACAACTTTAGAAAAATTACTTAATGAGTTTTTGGACAAAGATTTTAGTCAAGAAATACTTCCACAAAATTCATAAATGTTTTGGGTTGAATTAAAATCAAAGTCTACATCATTTCTAACCCAAAATAGCCCAAAAATATGCAGGAAAAATGTGAGGGATCCATCCCAGAATGGTAGAATGCTCCCAAGAAGCGAAAAGGAAGCATGGGATCGATCCCATAAGGGAAGGGATTGATCCCTTTATGGCAGAAAGCCTCGAACAGCTAGTTTTTGTGAGATACAACGGCTAATTTTTGTTTTGGCTCTTACCAACGTTCATAAACCATCCAATGGACTATAAATAGAGGCTTGGAAGCTCAAGGAAGCAAGAGGAATAGCTAAGCAACATTTTTCATCATCTTTTTCATCTTCCTCAAGCCTCAACAACAATTCAAGTGCTATGAAGTCTTTATCTTCCATCACTCTCATAATCCTTGTATAGCATAGCACAAATATTGTATAGGCTTTTTCTTTATGCTTAATCTTTGTAATCATTTGCCTACCTAGAGGCCTTCTTTGGTTACACCCATTGTAAACACAAACACACCTCGTAAAGGGGAGGTTTCTTTTTAGCCTTAGAAAAAGAGGAGGTTTCTCTTTAGCCTTAAAAAAAGAGGGAGGTTTCTCTTGAGCCTAGAAAAAGAGAGAGGTTTCTCTTGAGCCTTGAAAAAGAGGGATTGTAAAGACAAATTCAAGTTAGTGAATTTGGAGAAAATCCTTGGGAGCGTCTCAAAGTAGAGGACGTAGGCAAGGTTGCCAAATCTCTATAAATCACTTGCGTACATTTCTCTTTCCCTTCTCGCTTTATTTACTTACAATTATATTTGTGTTTATTGTATTGAATTTGGATTGCATGCTTGCATAGCCTAGAAAACTTAGAAAACATTAATATAGGCTAATGAATTTAAAAGAATCGAAAAATGACCTAAAGGTTAGTTAAAAACCGATACACCCCCTCTCGGTATAGCCTATAAAGCCAACAATTGGTATCAGAGCTTGAGCTTGAGATTGATTTAGATTAACATCTATCGAGTAAAACGATCATAAATGACTCACTTGAATGTAGGCACACCCTTAGGAGAAGAGGGACACTCATTAGTTAGACCCCCACTCTTTAATGGAGAGAATTACTCATATTGGAAAATTAGGATGATGTTGTTTGTGCAATCAAATGACTATGAAGTGTGGAGAGTAATAGTAAATGGTCCTAAAATCCCAATGAAGAAAGTTTATGGAAAAGATGTCCCTAAAGGTAAGGATGAGTGAGACACAAATGACATGAGATTGGCACAATTGAATGCCAAGGCTATGCACACTCTCTTTTGTGCATTAGGTCCCAATGAATATAATAAAGTATCCCTATGTGAGAATGCCAAGCAAATATGGGACAAATTAGCCATTACACATGAAGGGACCAATCAAGTTAAAGAAACCAAAGTAGGTATGCTCACACATGATTATGAACTTTTTAGGATGAAAGAAGATGAGGCCATGAGTGATATGTTTACTAGGTTTAATGACATAATCAATGGACTTAAGGCATTAGGCAAGACTTATTCCAATGTAGAAATGGTTAAGAAAATCTTGAATAGCTTGCCAAAATCTTGGGAGGCAAAGGTGACTGCAATAGAAGAATCTAAGGATCCTAACACCTTGTCTCTAGATAAACTTATGGGCTCCCTACTCACATATGAAATGAAATTAAAAAGAAATGAAGTGCCTTCAAAGAAATTAGGGGTAGCACTTAAGTCTTCCACTCAGGAGATCATTGAAGATGATAGTGATGAGATTGGAAATAAGGAAGAAAGGGAAATGGCAATGTTTGCCAAAAGATTTAATAGGTTCATGAGAATGAAAGAGAGAGAAAATAATAGGAGACATCAAAGAGGAGAGTCAAGTAGAAGAGAAAAGGATCTCTTAGTGTGTTATGAATGTAATGAACCAGGTCACACTAAACTAGATTGCCTCATACTTAGGAAAGAAAAGGATAGGAACTCTAGGAAGAAAGCATTTGTGGCTGCATGGAGCGATAGTGATAGCTCCGATGAGGATAACATGGATGATGAGGTAGCCTACACATGTTTTTTGGCCATTAGTGATGATGAGGCTAGTTGTAGTTCTAGTGAAGATAATGATTATACATTTGATGAACTACAAAATGCCTTTAATGAATTAGCAAACGAATTTCAATGCATGAATTCTAAATATAAGAAAATCATTACTAAATTTAAAATAGAAATGAAATGTTATTAAATGTTAAGCTAGAATTAGAAAAGAAATTAGAAGAAGCCAACTTAGAGATAAATGAGTTGAATAAAAAGAACTTAAATTTGCATTACTCATTTTCTAGGTTTTACATGGGTCAACAAAAGCTAGATCACATGCTTGAGACCCAAAGAGCCTTCTTTGACAAAGATGAGTTAGGATATACTGCAATACATAAAGAAACTCATCTTAAGAATTTCCTAGTGTGCAAAAATTCTATGTATGATACATCTCTCATATGCTCACTATGCAATAGGATAGGCCATACCTCTCAAGCATGCACATATAGAAAAACCACATTTAAAGGACGAGTAGTTAGAAAAATGTGAGTGCCAAAGTATGCTGTAAATAATGATGAATTGTGTTTGAAATGGATCCCAAAAGGATCAAAAATTGTTTGCACTAACCCTCAAGGACCTAAGAAAATTTGAGTACCAAAACATGTTTAAAATTGCTTGGTGTAAGAGTGTTAGAGCATGGAATTACAATGGAACAATGGAGTTTGAATGTTCAACATATCCTCATGGAGTTTGCTTGTGCCAATGAAAAAAAGGAAGAGCTTGGGAATCCATCCTTGGCAAGGTCACAACAATTCTTCAAAGAATGGCTCAAGGTGGATTCAACTAATCAAGGCAAAGCATTCTTAAGAAAGGGAGTTTGTAAGCTTAAATTCTATCATTTCAAAACTCATATTTGCTAAAATTACTTGAATGGATTGATGAAGCATTTTGTTAATGATCTTTAATGCATTGTGAGTTGAATGAATGAACAAAAAGACATGACAAATGATTTTTGATTATAGTACTTGAGGCATTGAATGATTGAATGAAAAGCATGTTTGATGATTTTGAAATGATTTCTGTAATTTGAGCAAGTTTGCAATGAGATAATAATATATTCTCTTGCTCTAAAATGTCAAATATGTCATTTATGCAAAATGCCATGTCATGAGTATCAATGAGAAATATGCATGTTAGAAATTATGACATGATGTTCACAAGTTGAATGATTTAATCATATATGTGTTTAAAATCTATGTGAACATGTTTGTTTTGACATATTTGTATTTCCCAATGCTTTGGTTTTGACAAAATATGCTTAACTCTTAAAATGACATCTTTTGAGACCAAAAATGTGTTTTATGGTTAAAATTGTTCCAAAATTGCAAAATCTATTGTTAAATGGTTTTTCATTCATATTTTTCATTCATACAAGTCCAAAATCATGTTACACAAATGTTTAAACCTTTACTTGGACTTAAATTACTCAAAACGAAGTTTTGGTGCATCAAAAGTTGAATTTTCTGTCAAAAATATGCAGAAACTGGATGAGGGATCGATCCCTCAAAGTGCAGGATCAATCTCCCTTGGAAAAATGCAGAAAACTTGCATTCTGGACTTGAAGGATCGATCCCCCCAAGCCAGAAAAGCCTTCCCTGCATGTTTAAAACGAAATTTAGAAGGATCTTCTATTAGTTTCACACTATCTTTTGTATAAGCATAAAATTCATTGTTTTAACTTCTTTTTGATGATCCTTTAATATGAAAAATCACTTTTCATTGGTATTATGCCTCAACTTCAAAAAAAATTGGTATTATTTTCAACAATCAATTTCTTTTTCATTGAACCTACAAGTGCAAATTCATTTTTCTTGTTGAAGACATTCATGAGTTGCATAAATCTTGAAATAATCTTAAATTAGACTTTCAATAAATGTTTAAACATTGTTTTTAAGAATTATTTCAATGATTTGTGGATATATTTGAAAATTTGATGAACTTGTGCATAATAGATATTGTTCATTTCTTTGGTTCATCTTAATCAAGCATGCTTAGAGAATTATGTCTCTTAGCTTGACACAACTATTCCACACTAGGCTTCATGATAACGATACATCTAGTGGAATATGAATATTTAAAGGTCATGATATATGCTTGAAAGATAAAATGATTAAAACTTGACCTTAATGATAGAATTCATATATGACTTAAGTAAATGAAATATTTAAGATACAAAAAGCTTTACCCAAAGTCATTATTGTCCTTGGCCTATAATTTGTGATGATAAATGGATCTTAAATGTTCAATTGCATAAAAATTTATCATCCATGAACTTAAATTTCTCTTATGGCCAAATCTTTAAAGAACTTAAGTTTTAATGACAACATCAACATTCAGAATAAATGCAAACTTTAACAAATGTACTTTGATTGATATTCATGCATTGAAGCTTGATTATTTTGATGTTGAACTTGCATATTTGCTTAAGTTGAATTAATGATTATGTCTATGAGATGTGAATATTTGGTTTTATGAAATTCTACTTGATTCCACTCATAGATTGAAAATCTTAATGAAAAAGACATTTTAGCTTGATAATATTGATTCACTTGAGTAAATCCATTTTAGCATATACCCTCTAGAACCTTAAATGATAAAAACAACTAGGGATATGGCTATTAATATGGCAATCTTGAACTCTTCCTTGCTCATAATTGGTGAAGATCTTGAATTGGAAAATGAGCATAGGATTTTGTGCTTTTAAGTAAGAAAATGTGTTTGCTTGAATAACTTGAGTTTTTTGAATCTTCCATATGGTATAATTTTGTGAATATGAATATGGATTAATACTTTATGATAGTATGATAATGTTTAATTAATCCATATGCAAATTTGATGATGTGTGATTGTGTTCTTGCATATTTAGCATGACTATTTTCTTGACATGAACACACTACACATAAAAATTGGATTCATGCAAAATTTCTAAGTCAACCATTGATAACAATTGGTATAAGATTTAAATTGACAATTCTTCTTTTGCTTTTTAGATTAAAATGACAAATAGAGAAGAATTCATTTAGGACACTTTTGTATGAGACACTTGTGCGCTAGAATTTGTGGTTCATTGATATATGTATTAATTCTATGCACACCATCTCTTGAAAATGATTTATGAGCTGGACACTTTTGCATGAGACACTTGTGCGCTAGAATTTGTGGTTCATTGATATATGTATTAATTCTATGTACACCATCTCTTGAAAATGATTTATGAGCTCATACATATGATATGTTATCTAATTTCAGCTCATAATCAGGATGTATTGCCATGCACCTTAGTTGGACCTTAGAGAAAAATTGACATACTTAGGTGCTTGATAAGATTGAAATGAGCAAGATTTTATAATTAACTTTCTTCATTATTTACCAAGTGAGAACTTCTTGCAAAATTATTTATGAACAATTGGTATAGGATCATAAGTCATGTTCTTTGCATGCACAAATA
This sequence comes from Heritiera littoralis, assembly GCA_031772115.1. Lineage (NCBI taxonomy): Eukaryota > Viridiplantae > Streptophyta > Magnoliopsida > Malvales > Malvaceae > Heritiera > Heritiera littoralis. The sequence goes on along the minus strand of JAPDPK010000006.1, from coordinate 8,049,410 downwards.
TTTCATACTCTTTGGACATTGACTTATTTATTTGTGCTATGAGTCTCATGTACTAACATGTTTCTTGGTGGATGGAGCATAATTATCTGTTCTCACATAGCCATAATTTTAGGGGGAGCATAACTTTTATTTTTCTTTCTTTTTGTTATGACAAAAAGGGGGAGAAATAATGGGGTTTGAAAACTTCTTTTGAAAACCATGCTTATATTAAGGGAGAGTTTTACAAAATCATGCTTTATTTGAGGCGGAGTATTCTATCAAAGAATTTTCAAAGCAAATTTACCTTAAGTTTTGTCATATCAAAAAGGGGGAGATTGTTAGCTTTAAGTTGATATATGTATTTTGAAATGACAAAAACTTAAGTGGTCTTTTATGTTTTGATTCATATTGTAAATTTGCTTTACCACACATGATTTTCTCAATCCATTTTTAAGTGCTCATATCAAATATTAAGACCATGATTTAATGATATATTCTTATTGGTCTTAATACTTTATAAAATGGTTTTGAATATTTTCATTAAGTAATGTTTTCAAGATTATATTGAACACAACTTTAGAAAAATTACTTAATGAGTTTTTGGACAAAGATTTTAGTCAAGAAATACTTCCACAAAATTCATAAATGTTTTGGGTTGAATTAAAATCAAAGTCTAAATCATTTCTAACCCAAAATAGCCCAGAAATATGTAGGAAAAATACGAGGGATCAATCTCCTAGGATAAGGGATCCATCCCAGAATGGCAGAATGCTTCCAGGAAGCAAAAAGAGAGCATGGGATCGATCCCCTAAGGGAAGGGATAGATCCCTTTATGGCAAAAAGCCTCCAACGGCTAGTTTCTGTGAGATACAACTGCTAGTTTCTGCTTTGGGTCTTACCAACATTCTTAAACCATCCAAGGGACTATAAATAAAGGCTTGGAAGCTCAAGGAAGCAAGAGGAATAGCTGAGCAACATTTTTCATCATCTTCTTCATCTTCTTTAAGCCTCAACAACAATTCAAGTGCTATAAAGTCTTCATCTTCCATCACTCTTATATTCCTTGTATAGCATAGCACAAAAATTGTATAGGCTTTTTCTTTATACTTAATCTTCGTAATCATTTGCCTACCTAGAGGCCTTCTTTGGTTACACCCATTGTAAACACAAACACACCTTGTAAAGGGGAGGTTTCTCTTTAGCATTAGAAAAAAAGGGAGGTTTCTCTTGAGCCTAGAAAAAGAGAAAGGTTTCTCTTGAGCCTTGAAAAAGAGGGATTGTAAAGACAAATTCAAGTTAGTGAATTTGGGGAAAATCCTTAGGAGCGTCTCAAGGTAGAGGACGTAGGCAAGGTTGTCGAACCTCTATAAATTGCTTGTGTACATTTCTCTTTCCCTTCTTTCTTTATTTACTTGCAATTATATTTGTGTTTATTGTATTAAATTTGGATTGCATGCTTGCATAGCCTAGAGAACTTAGAAAACATTAATATAGGCTAGTGAATTTAGAAGAATCGAAAAATGACCTAAAGGTTAGTTAAAAACCGATTCACCTCCCTCTCGGTATAGCCTATAGAGCCAAAAGGGAGGCATCTTTCGCACAAGCTTCCGCACGCCATTTAGCACCCTTCCAGCTACTACCACGTGGCCCAATGGCTCTACGCCACATGGCAGTCTCTGTCGGGTCTTTTGGGCCTCAATCCAATAAATTTGGGCTTCCCATATCAGTTTAATAATCATAGACAGTAGAATACTCAATATTGGCGTTTGCCTGCCCTTAAATAAAATAAACATATAAAGTATTAATATCATGGGCAGTTGATTGTTTTTTGTAGAAATCGATAGGTGTATGTAATTTACAAATTAGGTTATGGTAACATTAGTTTCACTTTGGAGACAAATTAAGGCTTGTAGGGATTTTAGGGATAAATAAAGGTTAAATTGATAATAACTTTATATATTTTATTAATGTTTAATATTTAATGATAATTTGTAAAACTCGTTAGATAAGTAGGTTAATATGTATTTTTATATTTAAAAATTAATCAATGATTTAGATTAATTGTCACTAACCTGTGTTATTAGTAATTAGTCACCAACTTTATAGGAAGGTCAAAATATGTAAATTTACTATAGAAGTTCTCAACATGAAATCTCTTTTCCAATTAATTATTAAGCACAATTCACTCAAAAATTAAAATTTCTCTCTACAATCGTTATAACCTAAATTAATTTCTCAATTAAATTTTTCTTCAAACCTTTCAATCTTCACTATCTAAATATTTCAAATCAATCTCCTTTTCTTACAACCACCACACCAAAAATCCAACAGCTAATCACTTTTTTCCACCATCGGCCATCGTTCGTAAATGATAATTTGCCTCCAAAAAAATATCAAACCGTTCATTCTGACTTTTTACCTTTAGCTTCTAAAAAAATAAATGAAAATCTTAGATCTAATGCCTAATCCTTCTATTTCAACCCTCCAAAAACCCTCTTGCTGCTCAAAACACTTCCAGTTCCTAATATGTTCTTTGTTATTTCTTTCATTTCTTTCCCTCCGAATTTCGAGTCACAAATTACCTTCAAATTATGAAAAACGCAAAACCCTTACCCTATCGAAGAGAGAGCGCGGGCGTGTTTCATTTTAAGGGGTTCCAAGAGTTTTTTGGGACTAGAAATATGGAGAAAATTCAAGCCATGAAGGGAAAAGAAACATAATAAAAATTGGAGAGCGTCTGCCCCATGGTAGAAAAACAATTTTGAATTTACAACTACGATTTTTTTAATATCTATTGTATTTTAAACTTTTTAAAATAACATAAAAAAATAGAGAGATGAAAAAATGACATAAATATTTATCTATTTTTGAAAGTGATAAAAAGAATAAAGTGATTTAAAAATATAACTCGAATTTCAGCTGGGCAAAGGCTAAATCCGCGAAACACTAATTCACACAGGTATCCAGTAATTGTCTGATCTCGAGAGTTAAAAACTTTACTACATTAAAACACAGGAAAGTCGATATTGGTTGGGGCAACAGGTGCTTCATACTCCCTCCTTTCTTTATACTCTTCCTCCTCCTTGGGAGGGTGGATGGTTACAAGATCAGGCAATGGGGTCATAGGACCCTGCTTGCCCTTGGGATCCCAATCCAGCATGATTTTAACTTTGATGCCCAGTACACCCTGAAAACATTTCAAACAGAGAGCAGTAAGTCTGACCCGTCAAAATATGTGAGGCATAGTGAAACTGAGAAGAATAGTATTGCAAAAACACAAACCAAAAATGGAGAACTCTCAAAGCTCATAGTTGGATATTAATTGCAGTAAAAAGCCACTAAAACTGCATTTCAACTGACCTGCCTAAGGAGGACGTGTCTAACAGCAGAATCAATATATTCATTCACAGGATGACCTGAGGATATCATGTAGCCATCCTTGAACTTCATAGACTTAGCACGCTGAGCACGGAGCTTTCCACTCACAATGACCTGAGCGCATATTTGCAAAATATAGCTATAATGTGCATATGCTTGGGTGAAAGCACTCAGAAATATGCAAGAAAAAAGCTAGTGGATTTACCTCACATCCCTTGGCACCACTCTCCATGATAAATCTGAGAACACCATAGCAAGCCCTATAGCATGAAAAAGTAAGAAGTTTAACACTCACAATCCAGAGAGAACGAAAGAGCATATTATACACTTGGTTTATTTTTTTTAAGGGGTAGAAATGAATGCTAACATATGGTTAAGAATACAGCAACTTCAAATGCCCACATGTACGAGCAAAAAAAAAAATCAGATAACTTCTTGTAGAGTTTGGTCAACAAAATACTGCAATAACTTCTTGCAGATCTAGACGAGCAAAAAAAAATCAGATAGGGGATACATTAATCTTCTAAAAGTAGCTCATATTCAAATTAATGGACTTGCATATCATGCGGGAGGATATTCCAAAATCCAAGCACCTTAATTTAGCACAAGAAGCCTGACAAACTCCAAGAAATCTTTAATTTGGGCATTGGTTACACCCCCAAGGCTTTAATAGAAGAAAAGGGGGCTAAACAATAGTCAAACATCAATGTCTGTAGAGAAAGATGATTGCTACATAAGTCACATTTTGCAGAAAATATAAAAAATACCATCACTGCATCCACAAGTGGAAAACAGGAGGGATTAGTGAAGATAATCTTCAATACGAGGTTCAAGCTCTTAAAAGATCAAAAAGCCAGCCATAGTCCCCAAAACCTTTGTCTCAACATACACCCCGAAACTTAAAGGTGTATAAACATAGGAGTGTAATAATGCCACTTGAAAGAGTACTTTATACAAATTATTAATGAGTGAAATCAAAATTTAACTTGTAATCAAATTAAACTCATATGATGAGGGGTAACAATTGGATAAATTAGAGAACAAACTAGTCATTTTTAAGCTGTGGTTCAGCAGGCAAGCACATATTGCAAGTTATATAACCTATGTTTAAACAAGTTTTACAAAGAGTCCAACCTCACAGAATCACAGTGCAAAGGTATATCCTATATGGTTACAAATAATTTTTCTTCCATAAAGAGACTGTAAATTAAAAATAGAATGCTAATATATTCATTGAAATCTACCATTCAGATTGGTGTGACAACAATAATATATAAGTATGTTTCCTTAACCTAAGAAAATTAGATGTAATTAGCAAATATAGTCATCCTCAGACAGAAAAGAGGTACTACTTTTGGCAACCAAATTGCTGTAAAAATGACTTAGGCCAATAAAACTTTTGTGGCAAAGTAACAAAAAAAGCCAGGGTACTCAAAAATGGGAAAAACATTTTTTCATGCCCAAAGCAAACCCAAGTCTTGTAAAGCTCAACAAAAATAAATATATATAAATATATATGCTATATATAACATAGTAGAGTCGAATATGTAAAACCCTGATGTAGCATAAGTAACATTAAATTTAACTACCTCCGAACAGCAAGGCCTCCAAGGAGCTTGTAACGCAGGGACTCAGCCTGAGCAATGGCACAAAGGCCCCTGTTGTTAACTTTCTCAGCATAAAGCTCTACACTGTTCTCAGGAAACTTAAATCGTTTCTGAACAACAGAAGTCAGCTCTCTAATCCTTCTACCCTTCTCACCTGAAATCAAATCAGTAAAACTCAAGCTAGAATCATGATTGAATCTTACAAGGTGCGGCAGAGAAAGGGCAATTAAAACACCATAAAAAATTGGGAGAATTACCGAGAACATTTTGAGTTCGTGTGGCTCTGATGATGATCTCAGTACGCATAGGAGTAACCCTAACTTCGACTCCAGAGTATCCATCCTCAGCAAGCTCCCTTGTCAAAACCTCATTCAGCTCCGCGTAAAACACTCCATCCGCGACAAACTGTCCGCCCAACCAAATCGTAAATCAAAACTTTAAACATCACAAAATAGCTATTCCGCTCAATCGAAGCAAAGCTTCCATCTTTTTGTAAAATCATATTCACTGGGAGACCTTATTATACTTATAACCAAACATAAAATCAGTTTCAGTTTCTGACTGACATGATATATAATATTATATATATATATATATATATATATATATATAATTATATAATATCATATCAGATCTAATATCTTTCAAATCAATGAAAGAAACATAGTAGGAATCAGTTGAGTAATTCTAAATAATTTAATGCATATTAAGGAAAAAATGAGTCAAATTTATCACTTTTCCTACTTGGCAACGAAACTAAAATTCCTAGTTTCAATAAATTCCGGAAAACGAAAGAGCGAAAGTGAAGGGGGAACGAACCTTGCGCTTTTTGCTAATCTGCGTTGTCATGCTTTAGGGAAAATCGAGAGAGATGGTAAGCGGATGTTACAACTTACTCCTTCGCCGCTCTGGGGGGATTAACTAGCAATAGACAGACTTACTCTAGGGTTTTTAGGGGGTCACGCCGTCACGGATATGAGTGGTAACTGGCTTCGTCGGCTAGGTTTTGGGCTTCTTTTTGTGTGGGTTTTGGGCCATATCTTAGTTTAGGATTTCCTTATTATTTATTCCAGAAAGAAGAAAAATTCTCCGGTGTTATGATCTTAGTCTTGGACCTACTTTTATGGAGACATAACAAATAGTTTCTTGTTTGACTCTATCATATGCTTTCTTAAAGACTAAGCAAATCCAATATCTATGATTTTGCAGTTCACATTTCTGTTTTTTGGTCGAAACCTTCCAGCAACCGACCAAAGGTTTGGGTTACTACTAATTCGGAGTCGAGTTACCGTCGGATCACAAATAAGAAGAGTTTTTCGACACTATTTTCTTTATTTATAATATTTAAACTTAAAATTTTACTTAAAAGACACTAAGCTCTTTCCACTTTACCCAACAAACCTTGCTTCAGTGGTCTGGTTTCTGACTTGATGGGGCTATAAAAGGGGCAGGGCCATGGTCCTCTTGGCATTATATTATAGTTTCACAAATAGAGGGAGACTGTGAGAAAGAAAGAGAGATAGGAAGATGGGGAGGAGTCCTTGTTGCTCCAAGGGCGGGCTCAACGTAGGAACCTGGACTGCTTTGGAAGATAAAATACTTAGAGCATATATAAAGGCTCATGGAGAAGGAAAATGGAGAAGCCTCCCCGACAGAGCTGGTATTTTTTTTTATGGTTTTAAATCCTTCACACTTTGCTTTGCCTCTTTTAAGTATTATTTTTTCCTCTGATTTCTTTTGCCTTGATCATTCAAAGAGACCATAGTAGCTCAAAATGGTCCGAAATTAAGTTGCAATTGGTGATTACGAAATGCAGGTTTGAAGAGATGTGGCAAAAGCTGTAGACTTAGATGGCTAAACTATCTTAGACCAGATATCAAAAGAGGCAACATATCCCATGATGAAGAGGAGCTCATCGTCAGACTCCATAATCTTCTTGGCAACAGGTTGCTTGCTAACTCCCTCCCCGTTTCATGTTCATCTACATGATTGTTACATGTATAGTTGGCATTATTCAGTCATACTTCTTTGGTGCACCGCAGATGGTCTTTAATAGCCGGAAGGCTACCTGGGAGAACAGACAATGAAATCAAAAACTACTGGAACAGTACTTTGGGAAAGAGAGCCAAAGCTCAAGCATCCTCGCCAACATCAGCAGAAACCCCACCAAGCAAATCTAGAAATAAAAAGCTAAAAACTGACTCCCAAGTCAACGAACCCTCGAATTCATCGAAGGCTACAGAAACCAGAACCCAAGTGATCCGGCCTAAAGCCAGAAGGTGCAGCAGCAAAGTCATGGTCCCATTACTGCCGGCATCAACTCCAGATATGAACAACATAACACTTCAGGATTTCGAGCTTCAAGGTTTTCAACCTTACTTGACATATCCTCAAGAAATGGATAATACAGCAACAGTTAAAACTCAAAATGGGACCGAAGTGCTAGATGCGTTGAGTAGTGAAGGCCCGGATCCCTTGAACTTTGAAATCAGTGATCAGATTCAGATAAAAGAAAGGAAAGAAAAAGTCAAGGAGAATAATGACATCAACAGGACTCTATCCGAGGATCCTGTGCAAGCCCTGCCGTTTCATGAAGCACCGTTCAAGGATTGGACCACAAATCCTTGTCTTAATGACAGCGCCATTGATTTAGACTCTCTGGCATATTTACTTAACCCTGAAGAATGGCTTTGATAGGAAAATCACTGCTGCAGCATTCATTTCCAAAAAAGAGAAAAAAATACATATGAATAAAACAATCAGGGTTTAACGAACTAAGCTTTGCCTCGATCAAGTCACAGCTTGTGCAGCACTAGAAAGGATTCTACCATACAAGTCAGCTAGTTCAAGAGACATCCAATGAGGTAACAGGATGCAATAGATGCACACCAAGGCAATCCCTGATGGCCCAGAAAGAAAACAAATGTTTTATTAATGTATATAATAAGATTACAGAAGAAGCATTGGGTATTCCACACCATCGTCAGGGCTAAGAGGCAGTCTTAGTTGGATTGTCTAACACATCACTTAACCAGTGCAGTAAGACAATTCAACATCCGCTGCTGCTTTATCACTTCTAAAGATTTAAAGGGATTTTACAAGCATGCCACAAGTACCCATTAAAATATTTGAAATATTTGAAGCGGAGACACCTTTCCTAAGTGCACGATAACTACTCACCCAAAGCTCTTCTACTTGGTCATGATCCTTTACAAGGTTAGCTCATAAGGTAGGACCTGTATGACTGTATCTTTTCTCATATAAATATCGTCACTTGTTGCAATTAATTTGCATGTCAAGACCAGTTACTGTAATTATATATATATATATATATATATATATATATATATATATTATGAGATTGAGTTTGGAGATAATAATAGAATGTAAGGGTTGAGGATTCGAATATTAAATCTGCTATATATTATCTCTTAAAATGATTATTGCACAAATCAATAGTTTATAATGTGGCTACACCGCTGTGAATCAATGAAATAAAAAATTAGTGCAAGTATTAGACATAACTTTTCAAAAAATAATTTTAGGGATATCAACGAGATGAGTACCCGTTAATTTTGAAATATCCAAAGTCAAACCCAATTATGTTTTAGATTACCCGAACCCAATTAAATGCTCGTTTATTAAATCAAAGTTTGACTTTCAAATTTAAATTTAAAATCAATTTTAATGCATATTATTAGAAAAAAATTAAATTAATACATATAAATTAACTTATAAAAATAAATTTATGTTAAAAATCTTAATTAAAATACTTAATGAATTAATTTAATTAAATATTATATTAGAAATATATAATTTATAAATAAAAATATATAAATAATATTTAAAAAATATTATTTATAATCGGGTTCAGGTAATAAGATATCCTAAGGTCACTACTAGAACCCTACTCAGACTCGTGACGGATAGAAAAATTATTACCTGAACCCGATTATTAAATACCCTAACCTTACTTAATCAGATCGGATAATACAAAATACCCATTTATAGGGTACTCATTTACATTCCTAAATAATTTCTTCTTTGAATAGTTACGTGTTAATTGAAAGGATGTTCTTTTAACTCTTGAATAGTTAAAAGGTATAATCATTGGTGTTAATACTTGACAGATTTGAATATTTCTGAATTCTCTTTCTCTTGCTCTTTTAATCTCAAAAAAGAAACAATTCTCTTAGACATTATTTTCCTGCAAAAAATAGTGATTAAGATAAAATATTTTTGTATTTGTCAATGATATTTAGTAATTTGATTTCACTAGTTCAAAGTGATTTCAAACAAATTGACTTCATTATATCTTAAAACTAATAATCCTTGTTGCATATATTAATTAGTGTGAGTAATATAACTATTAAAGAAAGTGACATTTGTAGGACGCCTTAAAATTATTATTGTAATTTGCTCATGATAGTTCAATGATTCATTCATTAAGAAATTCAAGTTTCAAAAATTTAAAATTTAAATCAAAATTCAAAATTTTTATATTTATTCAAAGCAAAATTTAGTATACTATTCTGTTCAACAACACGTACAAAGAGTTCGTTCATTCGTTCCTCTCAATTCTCTTTTTCTTAGCAAGTAAGGCAATAAAAAATCTCAAAGCAACGTCCATTAATTGTTTTATGGTAACCTATAAGCTTGTCTTTTGCAATCAATAATTCTTCGAAGTCTTCGAAATTCATGGTGGTTGTCAATTCCTCAGTGCAATTTCTGGCCATATTTTTTTCTCAAAGCAGCCACACTCTGCCTCCACCCAAAAGAGAAGAACCAATTACATAACTACTTCGTTGCTGCAATTAAACCTGTCAGTGAGATAAAAAGATTGGGTTATGTCCAATCTGGAGTAATGGAGTGATTACAAAGTTTTTGTCATGGCTAAGAAAATTATGTTAATATATTATTATCTAATACATTGTTAATTATGTTAAGTAAGTTTCACAAATACAATAACAGCATATGATGCGACGGGAAGTGGCCCATTTTTAGTCACGTGACTTTGTCTGATGATGGACCAATATTGCAATGATTAAGATCCAAATTGTTTTTATGCTCTTATAATTCCCCGGTAAACTAGGGAAGTATGGTCTTCGTTGTCCCATTTGTCTGAATTTCAAAATTTAACTCTACCGTAACAGCCAAAAAAAAAAAATTTAACTCTACCGTAGAGCGTTGTGGCATCTGATATCCTGATCACCAAGAAGGGAGCAGCTGCCGTGTTTGGTAAGCACATACTTTTCGATCCAATCAATGAAAAATCTTTAAAGATTTTGAGAAATTGTCTTCTCATTTTCAAAACGAAAAGATAATTTTCAAACTTATGCTACTCTTAAGAACAAAGACCCCATTGAAACTTAACTTAATCTATATTGAGTTAAAACAACAAGTAATAGAAAATATTTTTCAGCATATCAACCAAACAATAAAAAATATTAATTTTTTCAAAAAAAATCAAATTTTCAAAAATTATTTTACAAAAATTATTTTTTGAAAATTATTTTATATGAACCAAACGAAGCTTAAGTATTGATTCGTCAGATGGAATATTTAATAAAATACCATTTTTTTTTACTAAGCAAATATATTATTCAATAGATTAAATCTAGGTACAGAACTGAAAAAACACCAAAGAATGGGAGCAGAGTAAGCTGCAGAATGAGCAAACAGACCCCCAAAATATATATATATATATATATATATTTATATATATTTATAAAAGGTTTGAATTGCTTGTCCTTTCACCAGAAATGTGGATGATTCCAACAGAAAAGACAGAAAATTTACTAAAGACTATATATATATATATATATATATATATATATATATAATATTTACTTTTTTATTATTTTTTTAAATATTTGGTATTATTTTATTAAAATTATTTTTTTAATGATCATTTTATCTTTTTAATTTTATGAAAATAAGTTTCATTGTCCATTCAAAATAGTTTTTGATGTACAAATTCATTTATGCAAGTACTTTTCACTTATTATAATATTAATAATGCATAAAGCAAAAACTAAAAGCATATTCATATGAAAAAAATGACGTGGTACTTGATTATTAAAGGCTGTAAATTAAAAAAATAAATAAATTTGTTTTTTTAATTTAATTCCAAACCCTCCACACTCTTTATCTTTTGGGGATTGCTTTCTTTTTATTTTTTTTAAATATTTTCATAAACTATGAAGCACATTATTTCCGCTATTAATTTTCATATGAAAAAATAAAAACATTTTCGATGTTACTAAATATTTCAATTATACGCTAGACAAACAAGGCCTAACATATCCAGCACATGGCATATATTAGAGATGACAGATGAACGGATCGGATCGAGTTCGGGTTGGATTATTTTGGATTGAATTATTTTGGGTTAAAAAAAATTGGATCATTTTGAATTGAAATTATTTCGGATTCGAATCAGATCGGGTTTGAATAAAAAAAATCGATTTATTTCAGATTCGGATTATTTTAAGTTTGAATAAATTTGAGTTTAGGTAAATTTGAATATCTTAAAAAACGAGAAAACACATCGAAACAACACCCTGGAGAAAAAAAGGGGAGCAAATGATCCAAAGAGCCTGGGAAAATGGCATGGCTAAAATAAAAAGGCCAACCAAGCAACAGTCAGAGATGCCCAACACAAGAAAAGACAAGGATCACTCAAGAGAAATCCACAGCACAACACCGAAAGGAAACAGAAAGAACCACCCCAACCGATTACCACCAAGCTTTGAAAGCCACCAGACTATCGACCCCAGCTTTGGCAAGGGCATCAGCAAAGCCATTTGCTTCCCAAAAGATATGATTGAAAGTGACAGCATTTTCCTTCCAACATGTCCAACTCAGAAAAAGAAAACCAAAGTTTCCGGGGCCTTGAGGATTTCTGGCAACACCAGGTAACTGCAACTTTGGAATCAGATTCTAAAATGAGGTTGCAAACTTACTTGAGAAAATAAACGGATCCCAATCTGTCATAATCCCAAATTACCTATCAGACACTGCTGGCTCAAGGAAAACATGTTTTTGGCTTCCAAAATTTTGCCCCAAACCACATCCAAAAAAAAAAATTTTTGCCCCAAACCACCTTTTTATCACTCAGAACACATGGAGTGAAAACATTACAAATCACATAATTGAAGTTTGAATGAATCCAAGAACCCTTCACAATAATCATATTACTATCAGAAGAAGTGAAGATCTGCATGAAAACAGGAATTATCCCAAACCGAACATAGAACAGCAGAGAGGCCAACCGAAGCTTCATAGTTCCAGTCAAAATAATCATTACACCAGAGGCTCCTAATAATCGCAATCGATGGAGACTTCAATTTTGTTTCTTGTAATAACAACATTTCTACACGAAACTCTTTGGTAAGATTACTCAGAATTCTTCTTTTGATAGGATTACTAATACCCCTACAATTCCAACAAAGGATCTTCATTTAGAATTTATCAAAAACTCACCTTCCAGAAAATAACAACCAAAACCAGGAAATCCACCCTTGGATGAAATACCGAGGACTGACTTCAGATGTTAAGTGACATGATTTTATCAACCACAACCTCCTCATTACAATTTGCTTTGAAACCGATAGATTTTCCAGTTTCCCACATTTCTTTAGCTTCTTTGAGGATGATGTTGCAACGATTGATGATATCATTATCAGAAAGAGAATCGTTGGCGATGGAACTAGAAGTGAGACTGCCTTTTTTCAATTGGGCATTTTTAGATCTTCCTTTTCTCCTCTTTTTTCTATGAATCTTGTTGACAAGGTCATCCTCCAAGTCTTCGAGGCCCGGATAACATTATAGGCCAATTGCGGCTTGAATATTGACGCTTACTTATGGTCAAAATTGCATTATAACTTACACCAACACCAGTTTAACGCATTTAATAATTAGGAGTTATCTGCAGACTGCAATTCAACTCGTATTATTAAACGTTTTCAAAGCGGTTTGTTAGGTTACCAAGCACTTGACATGACAAAGCTCCCAACTCTCAAGGCCTTGCATGTTATTTATTCAATATTGTTATTGCTTTAATTCAATCTTGATTGTTAGAAATTGAAATTTACTCTTAAACCTTAACTTTTAGTTCAAATAGTTTTCCATGCTTTATGAGACTACTATTTTTGAATATATAATTAAGAATTAATCCATGCTTTCAATCTTAATAGAGTTACATCAGTAAGGAATTTAAAATTATAACATTTTCTTCTCTATATATGCTCTAAAAATTAATATTTTTAAATTCTCGAGTTGAGTGACTGTTTAACGGTAATTTTTAGACCCATAATATCAATAGGTTTCGTATTTCATTCTTGCAGTGTAGTCATATCTTCTCATCAACTCTCAAGCTTCCTGCAAAGCAATAAGTAAACTAAAAAGACAGAGAAATATACATCGTTTGCTATTACTCAACGTGGTTGAAACTCTGTTTATTTGAGCTAGTTTATGGGAGACTGTTTCCTCTACGGACTACGGCATGCAAAAGTGGATTATCATATTTTTAGGACAGGGATTTATATGAACATTTAGTAATTGGTTGTTTCTATCTATTCTAGAATTTTTGCTCGTTAACCATTTTAATTTAGTTATAACTCAGAGGTGGCAGTGTATTTATAGTTGAAACCCAATACGACCAACGATACATGATCTGCAAAATGAATAATAATAAATATATAAGATACTTGCAAAAGACAATTTTGATGTTTCAGAAAATGTCTGGCAGCGTATTGTAAATGTAGAAGTTATTGCCGACTATCTCTAGTTTTTTCTTAAATTAAGATAAATTTTAATTTTAATAGCTTAAAAGGAACGCTTTTAAATGTTATTCCAAAATAAGGATACATTAATTGAGTTAATTAACCTCCAACTTATTGTTTTTTTTTGTCCGTACGCTGTCCTTTTTTTTTTCAAAATCATTTTCAAAATATTGAAATCCTATAAAAAAGCATTCACAAAAAATCTCGAGTTTCAATTACTCTCTCTCATCACACTCTCTCTTTGGTCAAAATTTTTCTTTTTATTTTTGTCGAAATCTTAGGGTATTTGAAGGTCACTTTAGATCTCAATTAATTCAAAATCGAGTTACAGTTAGACCTAAAAGGGTGAGCTCTCCCAGCTATTTTTTTTTTATTTACAAGATTCGAACTCAATATCTTACTTAAAGGAAACCGAGCTCTTTTAACTCGGCCTACCAAACATTGGTGGTTAGAATTTTTCTCATCTTTATGTTCTTTCTTTTACCCTTTTCTTGTTCTTCTTCTGATCTTAATTCCCTAAAGTTTAGGTGAGATGAGAATATCTCCAATAATTTCTCCAAAAGATATAGTGTAATATCTGTTCCTTGTATAAGCTCTATGATTACCGTCGTATCCAATTCACAAATCACCTCTTTGTAGCCATTTTGCCATGTTAAGAGTAATCCAAACATTACTGCTTGTAACACTGCTGCTATATTAGAACATACGCCCAAGTGTGCTCTAAACCCTGTACTCCTTTGTTACACCTTATCATAACACTTGCCCTTGAAATTCTCGAGTTTCTATGTGAAGCTCCATCTCTATTTAGCTTAACTGAGTTCTCATTAGGTTTTGACCAATGGATCATACCTTGAGTTTTACCTACTTTTCTTTGCTAAACACTTTCTGAATTTCAACTGCCCTTGTTCGAATATATATGACCAATTAGTTACCATTCCTTTCAGAATATTCATGCTTATGGAAGATTACATTGCATCTTTTTGTCCATATCCTTCAAAGTGCATTTATTTATACACACTTCCACTCCAAGTATGTGCCAATAAGCTTCTCCTCTTTTTTAAGTTTTGAATCCAACCAATATGTCATTAGGCTTTCAAAATATATATCTTTCTAAATCTAGGAAAAAAAAGAGGTTTTTTTTTTTTTACAAAAATGATGCAAAAATCAAAAAGAAAAGTTCGAGAAAATTTTCTATCTAAAATTTTTTTAAAGTTTTTTGGCATCCACAAGTAACAACTAGCCAATGGCGGCCGACATGGTGTTTGTGATAAGAATATCAATCCTTAATTACACAGTCTGTCAATCATCCCATAATATCTTGCACCACTACAGGCATTGACCCTTAATTCGAGGATCTACATAATTGTATTCCATAAACATCTAGTGTTGTACCTGTATATATACTCTGTAAAATATTACAAAGAATGACAGATTAGCTACTGCCATTTATCTGGCCTTGACATGGTATCAAGAGCATTTTTTCTCTAACGAGATTGATCCTCTTCGATTTTGTCTTCTTCTACTCCCCTTCCACCATCTTCTGCTTGCTCTCTTCCCTCTTCTTTTTTCTCCTCCTATACACCATGTCTACAGAATCTTCCATCACCAAAACAACTGAACCTACTGATCTTATTAGAGATATAATTCCCATCAACGCTGCCACTCATCTTCCCATTAAACTCATACCAACAAATTTTTCAGCATGCTAATAACTCTATGAAAATAGAGTTATTTTAGTATTTTATTGATTAATAATTATTTAATTCCCCTGTTATTTTATTAATGATTCCCCTAATTTTATTAAATTCCTCATGTTTTGCAGAAAAATAAATTTCAGATGAATTTCAGTCTTTTCGGTAGAAAATAGACTGAAAATGGGCAAGAAAGGAGACTGGACCACTACAAGACAAGGGAGCATGACTCTTCATTTTCTCTCTCATCTTTTGACATCTAGCATGCCACATGTCATCATCCTACTCACTCTTAGTGGATAAAAACAAAAGACACATGCCAACACATGGAAGACACATGCCTTTGCCACCTTGCATGCTTATGTGGATTAGAAGACAAAAAGGAAGGTGCTAGAAGGGATGAGGTGTCCATGGCTGATGTGAGCATTTAAATGACATGGAAATATCTACTTTGAAGAGCCAAGGACATGAAGACAAGTGGCAATTAATGCCAACTCATCTAGGATAGGAATTACCATTGTATCCCTAGGTTAAATGACTATATAAACAACTTTATGAGACCTAACCTAAGGGGGGGCTGCCTAGGGTTTAATTTTTATTTACTTTCCAGCATTTTTAAGTCTTAAGAAATTTAGAAGCAGCCGTCATCTTTCACGTTTTTTCAAGCTCTTTCCTTTTTTATGCAAGTTACTTACTTTGTTGATATTTCATTTAAGTTCAGTAAAGTTCTTTCAAGTTCTCTTTTAATCTTAGTGTTCATTTATATTTCTTGCAATGATACCTTCTTCTACTATTTCTTTTTGTTATATTTTGGTTATTGATGAGGTTCTATGAGAATGGGAATTAAAAAGGTTGAAACAATACCTCCATAGTTCTTGTTCTAGAACTTTGTCTACACTTTTCTTTAGTGATATTTTATTTACTGTTTTCCAGCATTATTTCTGTAGTTTATATATTTTTTTTACTGTTTCGTATGTCTACTTTAATGTTATATTTTTGGTTTTAAGTGTTTCTTTTAAGAGAAAAAAAAATCTCACAATGGAGTAGTGCGATGAAATTGACGTGAATGGCCTCTCTTGGTTTATTTTTGCTTTTCACATTTTCAGTTTCTGTTATTTTGATTCTGAGTGAGTTTGGCTACTGTTTTGGAGTATGTTCATGGTCTTTTTAAGTGTCTTGTAGTTGTACATGCATTTCGTTAGTTTAAGAATCATATTTATTACATGTGTGTTGAATGGCATAGGTTAGCAGTATTGATGTCAGGCACTTGTTTCTTTCTGCTCAGTTTTTGGCGTGACTTGTAAGAATTTTTAGGGGCTGATTTTAAGTTGTTTTCAGTGCATTTCCAGTAGCTTTTTGTCATATTAGGGTCATATTATTTTTAGGAAATTTTTAGAATTTAATTGGCATAGTATGCTTAGTCATTTCTTCTCATGTATTCATGTTATTTGCAATTTCCTGATCAGTTTTGTGAAATCTGTTTGGTCAGTTTCCTTGGCTGTTTTGGACTAGATTAGGCTATATTTTATTAAGGTTAAGTTAGGTTTAGGTCATACAAATTAGGGATAATTTTGGGGATTATTTAGATAGCATTTCATAGCATTTTTTCTAAATTTTTTCCAGCATATTACTGCACTGTTTTAGGCCACTTAGGCGTTACTGCTGGGATAGATCAGCTGCTGTTTTAGGAGTCTTCTAGGGGTAGTTTCATCATATTTAGTCCATTTTAGGTTCATATAATTAGTGGTCTAAGTGTAGGTTAAGTTAGATAATTTCTTCATAAGCATTTAGTTGCATTTTTAGGTTCATTTAGCATTAAATTTCAATTCTGTCCAGGCTTTATATTCACATTAGTTCTATGCATTTAGGTATTGTTTTAGGTACATTTTAGGTGTCATAGGGTAGTATTCATATAGTTCTTTGATTAGGTAAAGTTTAATTTAATTTCAAGTTCATTCACTTAGGCATTTCCATGCATTAGTTTAGGAACTTCATGCATTAATTCATTTTTCTTTCAATTGCATTAGTTTTGATTTTTTTTTTTACATGTTCATGCATTTTTATTTTCATTTTAGGATTTTCATGCATATTTTCATTATTTGCATTTTAGACCGATATAGTTAGGAAATTACATTTTTACCCTTCCATTTTACTTATTTGCATTTTTTGTTTCTTTTCTTTTGCAGTTATTTTACTTTCATCATTTCTACTGTAAGTATTTCTTATTTGCTTTTTAATTTCAATTACTTTTATTTTATTTTATTTTGCTTTGTTAGCCTTTGTAGATCACACCCAAGTAAACAAACTTTCATAATTTGCTAGGATATACCATAGATAATAGTATCTAGTATTTAGCTAAGCTTCGCACTACCAGTCTCTGTGGGACGATATTTCGGACTCACCTCCGTATTACTTGAGACCACGTGCACTTGCGTGTAAATACCTTTTAGGGTCGACAAGTTTTTGGCGCCGTTGCCGGGGACTGGGCGTAGACTTAGTTAATATTGGAGAATTTATGCTTAGGTATAATCTTAGCTTGTGCATACTTAGTTTGTAAATACTTAGAGCCTTAGGTTAGAATAGTAAAACCCTTAGTTAGATTTTCTCTTTTCTTTTCTTTTCTTTTATTTTCTTTCTAGAGACACACCATTAGGACTCTGTTGATATTTGCATGCGTAGAGCCAAGAGCTGTGAATTCTTTCCCTTAGATCTTGAAATTGAGAAAACACTTAGGAAAATTAGAAGGGAATCCAGAAAACAAATTGCTCCGTTGCAATATCCAATGGCGGATAATAGAGAGCTTAGGACAATAGGGGATTACGCTGTCCCAACCATAGGGGGATATTACACTGGCTTTAGGAGGCCAACAATTCCTGCGAATAACTTTGAGATCAAGCCAACCATCATTCAGATGATCCAGACATCGGTGCAGTTCAGTGGGTTGCCACATGATGATCCACATGCACACTTGGGCAATTTCCTTGAGATATGTGACACCTTCAAGCACAATGGGGTTTCTGAAGATGCGATTAGGCTTAGGTTATTTCCCTTTTCTCTTAGGGATAGAGCGAAGAGTTGGTTAACCTCCTTACCCCCAGGATCTATCACTACATGGGATGAGCTAGCCCAACAGTTCCTAGCCAAATTCTTTCCTCCTTCTAAGATGGCCAAACTTAGGAATGATATCTCCTCCTTTACCCAATTCGACACTGAGTCTTTATATGATGCTTGGGAGAGATACAAGGACCTACTTAGGAAGTGTCCTCACCATGGCCTACCCCTATGGCTTCAAGTGCAGACCTTCTACAACAGTCTAACTAGCCAGAATAGGACGATCATCGATGCTGCGGCAGGAGGAGCACTTATGTGCAAAACGGAGGAGGAAGCTTATAATCTTTTGGACAAGATGGCCATTAATAATTATCAGTGGTCAGCTGAGCAACATGCACCTAGGAAAACAGCTGGTATCTATGAGCTTGATGCTCTTTCTACCTTGACTTCACAAATTACCACATTAACAAAGAAAGTAGAGTCCCTTAGTACCCAGTCCTCTCCTAGACCTAATCCTGTCCTTTCAGTACAGAGTCCTTTCAATCTGTGTAATCTATATGGTGGCACGCATTCGATAGATAAGTGCCCACTAAATCTAGAGTCTGTTCAGTATGTTGCCCCACCCCAGAGGCAGCAGAACAACCCTTTTTCGAGCACTTACAATCCAGGTTGGAGGAATCACCCTAATTTCTCTTGGAGTCAAAATCAGGGGCAATCATCCACTTCCAGACCTTTAGGACCCCCAGGTTTTCAACCTCCACCCACTCATATGCCACCACACCAGCATCAGTTACCACCTCATGCTTCTCATCCACCTTATCAGTCTCACCATCAACCACCACCACCACCTATTCAGCCCCAGCACATTCCTGCACCTGCAACTGAGAAAAAACCCTCACTCGAGGAGATGTTTACGACTATCCTGCAAAATCAAGCTGCTTCCATCGAGAACTTGGAAGTCCAGATTGGACAGATAGCTAATGCTCTCAACCAACATCCACAGGGAACCCTTCCTAGCAACACTGAAGCTAATCCTATAAGGAGGGAGGGTAAAGAGCATGTTAAGGCAGTGACCTTAAGGAGTGGTAGAGAGTTAGGTGATTCAGATGCTAGGTCCATTCTTGTTGAGCCTATAGTGGCAGAGCCCCTAGGTTCTAGTGAGGCAGCTAGGAAAGAGCAGGTAAAGGATGATACAATTGCAGGGAAGCTTCAGGCTGACACTTCTTCTTCTTCATCTAGTTCTTCACCCTCCAGTTCTACACCTGTTAGCACTCCTCCTCCTGTTATGCCACCGATACCTTTTCCTCAGCGCTTTCAAAATCAAAAGTTAGATAAGCAATTCTCCAAATTCCTTGAGGTGTTTAAGAAGCTTCACATTAACATCCCATTTGCTGATGCTTTGGAGCAGATGCCTAGCTATGTGAAATTCATGAAGGATATCCTTTCGAAGAAGCGGAGATTGGAGGATTATGAGACTGTAGCATTGACAGATGGATGTAGTGCCATTATTCAGAGGAGATTACCCCCTAAGCTCAAAGATCCAGGTAGCTTTACCATTCCTTGCACCATAGGTGATCAGTTCTTTAGTAGAGCCTTATGTGATCTAGGAGCTAGTATTAACTTGATGCCATGGTCTATATACCAAAAGCTAGGAGTAGGTGCTGCAAAGCCTACTACAGTGACCCTACAGTTAGCAGACAGATCCATTAAGTATCCAAAAGGGATCATTGAGGATGTCTTAGTGAAGGTGGATAAGTTTATCTTCCCTGCTGATTTTATAGTGCTTGACATGGAGGAAGATAGGGAAGTTCCCATCATTCTAGGCAGACCTTTTCTAGCTACTGGTAGGACCCTTATTGATATGCAAAAATGGGAGCTTACTATGAGAGTTCAGGATCAGGAGGTTACATTTAATGTCTTTAAATCTATGAAGTATCCTGATGACTCTCAAGATTGTTTCCGTATGGATGTAGTGGACAGAGACATTATTAAGGAGTTTTCTAGATCACACCCTGTGAACCCTTTAGAGGCTTCCTTAGTTAAGTCTGTTCATTTAGAGGAGTATGAGGAGGAGGATGATGATGTACTTGAGGCTTTGCAATTATTAGAGGCTTCCCCACTGATGGAGTTAGCTCAATTTGAGGCTACTGACATAGCATCCTCCCCAGCTTTAGATATTCATCCATCTATTAGTGACCCTCCAGCTTTAGAGCTGAAACCTTTACCTCCACACCTTAGATATGCTTATCTAGGTGAGTCCTCTACTCGATCAGTCATTATTTCTACTGCTCTCACTTCTGATCAGGAGGAGAAGTTGTTAAAGGTATTAAGAGAGCATCAGAAGGCCATAGGATGGTCCATTTCTAATATAAAGGGTATTAGTCCCTCAATTTGTATGCACAAGATACTTCTAGAGGAGGGGTATAGGTCTTCCATAGAGCACCAGCGTAGACTGAATCCGGTAATGAAAGAAGTGGTCAAGAAAGAGATAATTAAGTGGTTAGATGCAGGAATTATATACCCCATCTCAGACAGTGCCTGGGTGAGTCCAATTCAGTGTGTCCCTAAAAAGGGAGGGATGACCGTTATAGAAAATGAGAACAATGAACTCATCCCCACTAGGACTGTCACTGGTTGGCGAGTATGTATGGATTATAGGAAGTTAAACAAAGCCACTAGAAAAGACCACTTCCCTTTGCCTTTCATTGACCAAATGTTGGATAGGCTAGCTGGTCATGAGTTTTATTGCTTGCTGGATGGGTACTCAGGATACAATCAGATAGCTATAGGCCCAGAGGACCAAGAAAAGACCACTTTCACCTGTCCCTATGGGACCTTTGCTTTTACGAGAATGCCATTTGGACTATGTAATGCACCTGCTACTTTTCAGAGATGTATGATGGCTATTTTCTCCGATATGGTGGAGAATTTTCTTGAGGTTTTTATGGATGATTTTTCAGTATTTGGGGATAGCTTTGATTTATGTTTACATAATCTTTCTTTGGTGTTGAAAAGGTGTGAAGAGACTAACCTAGTGCTTAATTGGGAGAAGTGCCATTTTATGGTAAAAGAAGGAATAGTGCTAGGGCATAAGATCTCTTCTAAGGGGATTGAGGTAGATAAAGCTAAGATTGAGGCCATTGAGAAACTACCTCCCCCTTCTTTTATTAAGGGCATCCGAAGCTTCTTAGGACATGCAGGCTTCTATAGGAGATTCATTAAGGACTTCTCTCAGATCTCTAAGCCTTTATGTAATCTTCTTGAGAAGGATGCAAAGTTTAATTTTGATGAGCATTGTTTAGAGGCATTTAAGACCTTAAAAGAAAAGTTAGTGACTGCCCCAGTTATTGTCGCCCCGGATTGGAATCTTTCATTTGAGCTTATGTGTGATGCAAGCGATTATGCTGTGGGTGCAGTCCTTGGACAGAGGAAAGGAAAGGTCTTCCATGCCATCTATTATGCAAGCAAGACTCTGACTGATGCTCAGCTAAACTATGCCACCACTGAGAAGGAGTTGCTAGCAGTAGTGTTTGCATTTGATAAGTTTCGCTCCTATCTCATAGGGACTAAAGTGGTGGTATACACTGATCACTCTGCTATTAAATACCTTATTGCTAAGAAAGATGCTAAGCCTAGGTTGATTAGATGGATCCTCCTTCTTCAGGAATTTGACTTAGAGATTAGGGATAAGAAAGGCACAGAAAACCAGGTGGCTGATCATCTTTCAAGGTTAGAGAGTAGAGTAGTGGAGGATAGGACAGAGATTAATGAATCCTTCCCAGATGAGCAGTTATTTGCTTATGGTCATTTGAGTTTACCATGGTATGCTGACTACGTTAATTTCTTGGTTAGTAATGTGTTACCTCCTGATTTGTCTACCCAACAAAAGAAGAAGTTTTTGAATGATGTCAAGAGTTATGTTTGGGACGAGCCTTATTTGTACAAGCAATGTAAAGATCACATTTTGAGGAGGTGTGTCCCCAGTGAGGAGATAGAAAGTATACTTAGACATTGTCATTCTTCAGAGTATGGGGGACATTTTGGTGGTAGTAGGACAGCTGCCAAGGTACTTCAGTGTGGATACTATTGGTCTACCCTATTTAAGGATGCCCACTTATTTGCTTCAAGGTGTGATAGGTGTCAGAGGACAGGCAATATATCTAGAAGAAATGAGATGCCTCTGACAAACATTTTAGAAGTGGAACTATTTGATGTGTGGGGCATTGACTTTATGGGACCCTTTATTCCTTCTTATGGGAATCTGTACATTCTGCTGGCAGTAGATTATGTTTCTAAGTGGGTTGAAGCAATAACAGTACCTACTAATGATTCTCGAGCAGTGATGAAGTTTCTTAGGAAAAATATCTTTTCTAGATTTGGTACACCTAGGGCAATCATTAGTGATAAAGGATCCCATTTTTGCAATAGAACTCTAGAAGCACTTTTAAAGAAGTATGGGGTCAAGCATAAGGTAGCTACTGCTTATCACCCTCAGACTAGTGGCCAAGCAGAGATTTCCAATAGGGAGATTAAAGGAATTTTGGAAAAGACTGTGAATCCCAATAGGAAAGATTGGTCTCTTAGGCTAGATGATGCATTGTGGGCTTATAGGACTGCATTCAAAACACCTATAGGGATGTCACCATATAAATTGGTCTATGGAAAGGCTTGCCATTTACCTGTAGAGTTAGAACATAGAGCTTACTAGGCTATTAAGAACCTGAACTTTGATCTTAAAGTAGCTGGTGAGAAGAGGCTACTGCAGTTAAATGAGTTAGATGAATTCAGGTTACAAGCGTATGAGAATGCCAAGCTCTATAAGGAAAAGACTAAGCTGTGGCATGATAGAAAGATCAAGGAGAAACATTTCGAGCCAGGGCAGCAGGTTCTGTTATTTAATTCACGCTTGAAGTTGTTTCCAGGCAAGCTTAAGTCTAGGTGGTCAGGGCCTTTCACCATTACGCAAGTCTTTCCACACGGGGCAGTAGAGATCATGGATGAGACCATTAGGCAGCCTTTTAAGGTTAATGGGCAGAGGCTTAAGTTGTATTTTGGGGGAGGATATGATAGGCAAGATTCGGTCACTGTATTAGCTGATCCTAGTCCCCTTACTATTGCTCCAGATCCAGATTGATGCAGAGTGATTGAAAGTCTTGCTGAGGACTATAAACTTAGCCCAGCTTCAGTATTTAATTGTTATTTTCTTTTCTTTTCTTTTCCTTTCTTTTTATGTTTGTACAGTTTTTTTTTCTTTTTTTTTCCGTGTGATGCTTGTTTTTCTTTGTTTGCTTTTGTAGGTACCTTTCATAGCAGCACCTTTCTTTGAGCTTCACAATGATCATCCGTGGGATATTCAGGGAGTTTTCTATTCTGTGCTTCATTTCTTTATTTTATCTGCACATTGAGGACATTGTGCACTTTAAGTTTGGGGAAGGGGATTAACTTGAGCATTTCAAAAAAAAAATGTGCAAAATTGAAAAGTTTTGAAAATTTGGGCTTAAATGGAATGTTTTGAGATGATTTGAGTACTTAGCATGTATTTTCTCATAATCCTATGATATTACCCCTTGAATTGGTCTGATCTGATTGACTAAGAAGCATGATTGTGGTGAAAGCATGAAGTTAAATTCTTTGAATTTGTCTTGATTCTAATTGCGATATCCTCATCTTTATACACATGTCATGATCATGGATTAGTATGCACATTTAGAGAAGGCTTATGTGGACATAGGATTGCATTGGTTCATTTGACTTTGTCTATCATATTCTAGAATTTGCTTGATCTTCTCTTGAGGCGAAATTATTAGATCACACTTGATTAGGAAAGTGATTTAGGCCATCCTTGGATCGTTTGAGCCTATCTAACTAACCTTGTACATATTTTATCCTTAGTCACCACTTTGAGCCAAATTAGCTTTTCTCTGTTTATACACCTACAAGTTAATTTCCTTTAGCCAAATAAACACACTTTCTTATCCCTTACCCCAAAAGCATGTGTTTTACTAGGATATATCATGAGCTATGTACATATTTGGGTAGATAAATAGGATATAAAAAAAATATTAAAAAAAAAAAGAAAAAAAAAGAAGAAAAAAAAAAGAAAGAAAAATGGAAAATTCAAAAAAAAATGAAAAAAAAAGAAAAAGAAAAAAAAAGTGTATAGCAAAGGAACAAAGTTTGGGGGTTGGTTAGAGCTCTAAACATCTTAGATCCTAGTGAGTAATGCATGATTAGGGGTTGAGCCTAAATTTCCTTTATCATACCTTAGCCTTAGCCTTACATTACAAACTTAATAAGACCTATTGATTCTTGGTTAGGTGTGACTACATTAGTGGAGAGAATAGTGAAAAGCAAACATATGGAAATGATCACTTGTCATTGACTTTGCACCTTTATGTTTGCATAAACTAATCCGAATTGTGTACTTTGAAATGAAATTGACATTATACACACACACGGGGATTCCAATTTGGGTTAAGACTTATGATTGAATGATACTTAGTGTTTGATCTATGATTGTGAGACTTTGAGATTGGAATTTGTACTTTACCTTTGAGGATGATTGAGAAAAATAAGTATGCTTCGTACTTGTCATTTCCTACTTATGTTTTGCTTGATGACAAGTAAAAGCTCAAGTTTGGGGGTGTGATAACTCTATGAAAATAGAGTTATTTTAGTATTTTATTGATTAATAATTATTTAATTCCCCTGTTATTTTATTAATTATTCCCCTAATTTTATTAAATTCCTCATGTTTTGCAGAAAAATAAATTTCAGATGAATTTCAGTCTTTTCGGTAGAAAATAGACTGAAAATGGGCAAGAAAGGAGACTGGACCACTACAAGACAAGGGAGCATGACTCTTCATTTTCTCTCTCATCTTTTGACATCTAGCATGCCACATGTCATCATCCTACTCACTCTTAGTGGATAAAAACAAAAGACACATGCCAACACATGGAAGACACATGCCTTTGCCACCTTGCATGCTTATGTGGATTAGAAGACAAAAAGGAATGTGCTAGAAGGGATGAGATGTCCATGGCTGATGTGAGCATTTAAATGACATGGAAATATCTACTTTGAAGAGCCAAGGACATGAAGACAAGTGGCAATTAATGCCAACTCATCTAGGATAGGAATTACCATTGTATCCCTAGGTTAAATGACTATATAAACAACTTTATGAGACCTAACCTAAGGGGGGGCTGCCTAGGGTTTAATTTTTATTTACTTTCCAGCATTTTTAAGTTTTAAGAAATTTAGAAGCAGCCATCATCTTTCACGTTTTTTCAAGCTCTTTCCTTTTTTATGCAAGTTACTTACTTTGTTGATATTTCATTTAAGTTCAGTAAAGTTCTTTCAAGTTCTCTTTTAATCTTAGTGTTCATTTATATTTCTTGCAATGATACCTTCTTCTACTATTTCTTTTTGTTATATTTTGGTTATTGATGAGGTTCTATGAGAATGGGAATTAAAAAGGTTGAAACAATACCTCCATAGTTCTTGTTCTAGAACTTTGTCTACACTTTTCTTTAGTGATATTTTATTTACTGTTTTCCAGCATTATTTCTGTAGTTTATATATTTTTTTTACTGTTTCGTATGTCTACTTTAATGTTATATTTTTGGTTTTAAGTGTTTCTTTTAAGAGAAAAAAAAATCTCACAATGGAGTAGTGCGATGAAGTTGACGTGAATGGCCTCTCTTGGTTTATTTTTGCTTTTCACGTTTTCAGTTTCTGTTATTTTGATTCTGAGTGAGTTTGGCTACTGTTTTGGAGTATGTTCATGGTCTTTTTAAGTGTCTTGTAGTTGTACATGCATTTCGTTAGTTTAAGAATCATATTTATTACATGTGTGTTGAATGGCATAGGTTAGCAGTATTGATGTCAGGCACTTGTTTCTTTCTGCTCAGTTTTTGGCGTGACTTGTAAGAATTTTTAGGGGCTGATTTTAAGTTGTTTTCAGTGCATTTCCAGTAGCTTTTTGTCATATTAGGGTCATATTATTTTTAGGAAATTTTTAGAATTTAATTGGCATAGTATGCTTAGTCATTTCTTCTCATGTATTCATGTTATTTGCAATTTCCTGATCAGTTTTGTGAAATCTGTTTGGTCAGTTTCCTTGGCTGTTTTGGACTAGATTAGGCTATATTTTATTAAGGTTAAGTTAGGTTTAGGTCATACAAATTAGGGATAATTTTGGGGATTATTTAGATAGCATTTCATAGCATTTTTTCTAAATTTTTTCCAGCATATTACTGCACTGTTTTAGGCCACTTAGGCGTTACTGCTGGGATAGATCAGCTGCTGTTTTAGGAGTCTTCTAGGAGTAGTTTCATCATATTTAGTCCATTTTAGGTTCATATAATTAGTGGTCTAAGTGTAGGTTAAGTTAGATAATTTCTTCATAAGCATTTAGTTGCATTTTTAGGTTCATTTAGCATTAAATTTCAATTCTATCCAGGCTTTATATTCACATTAGTTCTATGCATTTAGGTATTGTTTTAGGTACATTTTAGGTGTCATAGGGTAGTATTCATATAGTTCTTCGATTAGGTAAAGTTTAATTTAATTTCAAGTTCATTCACTTAGGCATTTCCATGCATTAGTTTAGGAACTTCATGCATTAATTCATTTTTCTTTCAATTGCATTAGTTTTGATTTTTTTTTTTTACATGTTCATGCATTTTTATTTTCATTTTAGGATTTTCATGCATATTTTCATTATTTGCATTTTAGACCGATATAGTTAGGAAATTACATTTTTACCCTTTCATTTTACTTATTTGCATTTTTGTTTATTTTCTTTTGCAGTTATTTTACTTTCATCATTTC
Organism: Heritiera littoralis; assembly: GCA_031772115.1. Lineage (NCBI taxonomy): Eukaryota > Viridiplantae > Streptophyta > Magnoliopsida > Malvales > Malvaceae > Heritiera > Heritiera littoralis. Next base: position 8,022,080 of record JAPDPK010000006.1, on the reverse strand, counting down.
TACTGTAAGTATTTCTTATTTGCTTTTTAATTTCAATTACTTTTATTTTATTTTATTTTGCTTTGTTAGCCTTTGTAGATCACACCCAAGTAAACAAACTTTCATAATTTGCTAGGATATACCATAGATAATAGTATCTAGTATTTAGCTAAGCTTCGCACTACCGGTCTCTGTGGGACGATATTTCGGACTCACCTCCGTATTACTTGAGACCACGTGCACTTGCGTGTAAATACCTTTTAGGGTCGACACATGCAAAACTCAATTTGAAATCTTAATGCTAGGCTATGACTTAGATGGCTATCTCGATGGCTGATTTCCCTACCCTCCCAATTACTCACAGATGAAAACAAAAATCCCTCCCATCGACTGTGGCATCGACAAGATGCTCTCATCCGCCACGCTATATTATCCTCATCTACCCCTGCTATTCATCCATCCCTCAATGGAGTCGAAATTGCTGCACAAGCCTGGACCAAACTAAACGAGACCTATGCCAACAGATCATGGACACGCTACCTCACACTTCGAGATATTCTCTCCAAAACCAACAAAGAAGGGAAGTCTGTATTAGAATATATGCAATCCATCAAAACTATTGCTAATGACTTGGCATTGATTGGCCATCCACTGTCTGAAGATGAACTTGTTCATCATGTCCTCAGGGGCCTCACCACTGACTTTAAAGAAATCAGCGCTGGTATCCGTGCTCGATCTGAACCCATTTCCTTTGAAGAGTTCTATGAAAAACTCTCTGACCATGAGATGATTCTGAAGATAGAAGACAATCACAAGGATACAAATATGTTCACAGCGTAGTATTCTCAGCGCTCTAATAGTGGAGACAAGACAAGGAGCAATAGCACCTCCAACACCAGATTTAATCGACACTATCATCACAAAAATTTCAACAACCACCAACCTAGATCAGCATCTCATGGCAATAATAATCCTCACTGGCGCACCTCTACCAACAACAACCACAGCTCTGTCGTGTGCCAACTTTGCCATAGACATGGCCATACAGCAAAAACATGTAGATCCAAGTCTCCAAACTTCACACCACAGGCCAATTATTCTTATGGTGGTTCAAACAGCAGCAACAACTGGATTCTAGACTCAGGAGCGTCACATCACATCACTTCTGATCTCCAAAATCTTGCCATCCACTCTGAATATGAAGGTAACGATGGAATTATCATCGGTGATGGCTCAAGTATTCCTATCACACATATTGGATCCACTGATATTGTTTATGATAAATCCACTCTTACCTTAAACAATGTTTTGTGTACTCCTTCGATACAAAAGAATCTCATATCTGTTTCTCAGCTCTGCAAAACTAACAACACTTCTGTTGAATTTTACCCTAATGATTTTGTTGTGAAGGATCTGAACACATGGGTATTGCTCGTCAAAGGCAGGTGCAACGGGAATTTATATGAATGGCCAAACACCTCTACCAATCCTTAAGCCTACATCACCACAAAACCTTCTCTTTTTCAATGGCATTGTCGACTGGGTCATCCTTCAACTCGTCTTCTCAATAAAATAATCTCCAACAATTGACTTCATGTGTCAGCTTCCAACACCTTCACTCATTGCAATTCCTACTTATGTAACAAAGGTCATAGACTTCCATTTGGAGTTTATCAAGCACTTGACCACTTGAAATAATATATACAGATGTTTGGGGACCAGCACCTACACTTGGCATTGATCAATCTAGTTATTATGTCGTCTTCATTGATCATTTTACAAAATATATATTGTCATAATGTATTAAGTTTTAGAGAAACCTAATAGCTAGATACGAAATCTATGGAGTCGCCACCAACCATTCTACTAGGTGTGATTGGTCACCTATTCAAACTATGGATAAGGACTGGTCTACATCTCAAGTTTAGGGTTCGAGAGTACGGTTACGTGTAAGGAAGGATTAGTACCCTCAGAACGCCCATCCTAAAATGGTACCAACTAATTTTAGGTTATCTCAAATTTGCCTTAGTTAATCTTAAGTTCAATAATTAAATATTGAAAAATATTTCTAAGCATCCTCCATTAAGCTGGTGGGATAGCTTAAAAAATTCTCTTCACCTCAAGAGTATTCAAGTAGTACTATGTGACTTGCTTGAAGAGGCTTCGTCGTCGGATTCATTTTAATGTTTTATGAAAAATTCCATTTTGATTCCTATTTAATTCATTCTTGGTATCTTATCATTTTTATTACTTCTATTGTTTTCTTATTTTATTAATGTTTAATTTTATTAATTTATTTTATTAGAGAATTGTTGGCTCTACCGAGAGGGGGGTGAATCGGTTTTTCTACCTCTTAATGCACAATTAAAACTAATGAAATAACAATGTAATAAGTGTAGTAAAAAGAGTAAGGGAAAGAGAAGCAAACACAAATTTATAGAGGTTTGGCCAATTTCTTGCCTACGTCTTCTCTCCTTGATCCTCTTATCAAGGTTTTGATTCAGCTCTTCCTTGATAATCTTTACACACCACTTCAAGGTGTGGTGAGACCTCTTACAATGTTTCTTGATGACTTAGAACTCACCTTCTAAGCCTCTCCCCTTGTAAGACTACCCACATTCTACAATAACAGACCTTACAAGGATAGCTCACCCCTTTGAATAACAGAAATTTCAGTAAAAGGGTGAAGAACAACAAGGAATCTCACAAATGGAGTTACACAATAAGAATTTTCAGATTTGAATTTCTCTTTTGAAGCTTGAAGATTTTTGAGTGCTTGTTCTACATCCAAACTTCATAAATGCCTCTATTTATATCCCACCAAACGACTGGAACAGTTGGTGAAGCATTTAATGCATTTCCTCCCATTGAAACTCTCAGAAACTAGCCGTTGGAGTCAGATTTCGAGCAAAGGGATCGATCCCTTTACTGGGGGGATCGATCCTTTTTTTCCAGAATGCATTCCTGGACTTCTCTGGACCTCTTCCAAGCATTCTGCCATTTAGGGATCGATCCCTTTCCTGGGGGGATCGATCCCTTTTCTCCAGAATGCCTTCCTGCACCTATTTTGCTGCAAATTGATACACATTGATGGCTTTTGTGATTCTAAGTCAGTTTAAAACCTTCTAACACTTTCCTAAAAATATTTACTGACTTTTTCAATTGAAATCACCAATTAAAACTTTGTTTAAAATATCTTCTACCATTGAGTTCATTTAAAGCAAATTTACTTTGTAAAAATTATTCTTAAGCTTACTTGAGTTTTGTCATTTCAAAATACTTGTCAATTTAAAGCTAACAATCTCCCCCTTTTTGATATGACAAAACTTAAGGTAAATTTGCTTATATGTTTGAAAGTTGAGGTTACTTAAATTTGTGAAAAACATTGCTCCCCCTCAATATTTGCTCCCCCTCACTTTAATATAAATTTACCACATTAATTCTCCCCCTTTTTGTCATAGCAAAGTCATAAAAAATAGAATGAGGATGTAGAAATACTCCCCCTCAATAAGAGAAATAAATAACATAAAGAAATGGTTAGTGGTATAAGGCAATTTAAAGCAACAATGGTTAGGAAATATAGACCAAGCAAAGGGATAAACCAAGTCAATGGAATCATATATTAAGCTAACACACCAGTCATAGGTTTAAACATGTAAGCCATAGAACCAGAAAACACACTAGTCATAGTTTTAAACATAAGACTAAAACATCATAAACACGCCAGAATATGGCACAAACATACGAAAAAAATAAAAGCAGACATAGTCCACACAATAATCATAATCAGCACCTAGGGAACGTCTTGTAGTACTGATCCATGAAATCCTCTTGCTGCATACGGACATCTTGGACTTCATCGTACAAAGTAGCTTGGGTTTCCTCGAGTTGATCAAGTCGCTGAGTGACGTCCTATTGGAAATTTTGCTGAGAGGTGTGCATTTGTTGAAGCATTAGCATGATCTGGTCAAGAGAGGTTGACGTGGAGCCAGAGGGTGTAGAAGATGTGGGCGTTGCAGGTACATCATCTCCGTCTCCTCCTTCTTCTCCGACTTCTTCCGGAGCATGTTCGGGAGGTTCAGGCGGTCCATGACTCTTGACCCATTCGATTGTATCGCCCCGTTGACGTTGATATCACCCAAGGTTATGGAGAGTGGCGAGATTGATTGTGGTGCTGGGATCCGGAAGTACACCGACCTCACAGGAACAGTCAACGCCTTTAGAGAGTAAATAAAAGGCAAGAGGCTGAGGGAAGACAATGGTATGCACCTTGTCAGTAACAATCTTCACCCAATCTTGAAGGATAAAGTGAAGGAGGTGTGGCCGAAGACCATCAGGTGAATGAATATGATGGAGCCAAAAACGATCAAGTTTCCTAAGTTGAGAATATTTTGTGCCAAGTGGTCGGAGATTCCAGGAGATTATGATATGTAGGAGTCGAGCGAAGACAGGAAGGTCACTGGCATGATTATTGGTAATGGGAAACTCTAAGGGGACGTCAACATTCTCATATATAGTACCGTGGTTGGGAACTCTAAAGACAGGAAAGAGGGATTCTGTAGTGATTTCAATGTGTTTGCCCATGACATAGGATCAAATTCCTACAATTGTATATTCATCATTTGGATCCGTGATGGTTTCGGCATTGGAAAAGAAAGGGTGAATGATGTTTGAAGGAACCGGAGTGTTGATTTTGAGAAACTCAAGCCAATGATATTCATTAAATTTGGCCAACTAGGGAAAGTTAATTGATTCGAGGAAATCGAAATCAATGGGACGCCAATGCTTAATAGGCATATTTGCAAAGTTCGCTAGAAATCTTGTTTTCTCATTGGCATGTCGAAAGCATCTATTAAAGGTGGCTGGTATGGAGGAGGAGGAGGAGGAAGCACTTGTTTTGCGTTTTTGAGCGGTATGTTTAACTTTAAGAGCCATATGGAGTAGGATAGGAATGGGAGAAAGGTAGGAATTTTCGTTGAGGAATTTTACCAAACAGGTGGTGAGCACAATTTTGGTGAGCTATGAATGAGGGTATGGGAAAGATAAGAGCTAGCCAACAACAGAGAGCCACAACCCAAGATGCATGGAACAAATATGACAATGAAATAATGATGAAAAACTAAAGATATTCTAAGTATAAACCCTAGAAATTTGATAAGTGCCAAATGAAGTGAACACCTAGATGGAAAGGAAATCAATGCAAGATATGCAAATGGGTAGTCAAGACATGATGAAATAAACTAGAAACATACGAAAAATTTAATGAAAAATGTGAGAAAAACTTACAATTGAAATGTTGGGTGAATAGTAACCATGGTGTGGAAAAAGAAAGAAGAGAAGAAAAGATGGAGTTTTGTGAGGAAATGAGGAGGAGAAATGAAAGAGATGAAGGAATGAGGAAGATTGGTGAAGGAATGAAGCGATTTGGTGAAGAAATGAGTGAGATCTAGAAGATTTGGGTGAGAGGAAATGGTGAAAGGGCGTTGGGAGTGAAGAGGAAGAGGAATAGTGAGATAGGAGTGGGGGGCACGACGTTTAAAATGACCCGCGAAATACATTCTGGTACGAGGGGATCGATCCCCTCTAGGAAGGGATCGATCCCTTTCAGGCAGAATGCTTCCCAGCCCGAGTCAGATGCTAGGGGATCGATCCCATGGTGAAAGGGATCGATCCCATGGTGAAAGGGATCGATCCCTCATAGCAGAAACCCAGATTTTTGGCCTGATAGACTTGGAAATCAATCCCATTTTGGAAGAATTGTCTCCTCAGTCACTTGCCTTATTTGTAATGCATAAAAATGATTTGAAAACAATGGAACTTATGTATTTTTACTATTTTAAAATCAAAATCTGGTTGTTGCCACTTGGGATGCATGAAATGTGAGTTGAAAATTGCAGAAAAATTGCAGAAAAATGCAGAAAAGTGCAGAAAATTGCATAAGTATGCAAAAATGATGTAGAACAGTTTTGCACAATAAGTGACCATGACTGTGATAGTGTCTTAACATCAGAAATGGGTTTTGACTGATGAAGAGAGTTTAACATGATCAAAACACACAAAATCCAACAATTCAATCTTAAAAAGCTAAGAACATGAACAGTGACATGGTAAGTTAAGGTCATGAATTGCAAGTGGTAATTATATTCTTCGAATTTCTTTCTTGCAATCATCACACACCAACTTATGCCATTCATTCAACATTAAATCCATTCAAGGAGCATTCATAATACCTAATTCACCTTTAAGAATGCAAAATCTCTCATTGTCCAAGGGTTTTGTGAAGATATCCGCTAATTGGTGCAAGGTATCTACATACTCTAGAATTATGTCCCTTTTTGCACATGATCTCGTATAAAATGATGTCTAATCTCAATGTGCTTGGTTCTAGAGTGTTGGATGGGATTTTTTGAAAGGTTGATAGCACTAGTGTTGTCACACTTGAAGGGAACTTGGTTCATTTCTATTCCATAGTCTCTCATTTGTTGTTTAATCTACAAAACTTGAGCACAACAACTTTCAGAAGCTATATATTCAGCCTTGGTTGGGGATTGAGCTATGCTATGTTGTTTCTTAGAGAACCATGAAATAAGCCTACTTCCTAAGAATTGACATGTTCCCGATGTGCTTTTGCTATCCACTTTGCATCCACCAAAATCCGCATCGGAATAAGCATGGAGATCAAGTGTAGAATCTTTAGGATACCAAAGTGCTAAGGAGAGGTGTCTTTAAGGTATCTAGGATTCTTTTTATTGCTTGTAAGTGTGATTCTCTAGGAGATGACTGAAATCTAGCACACAAGCATACACTCATTATATCGGGTCTACTAGCAGTTAAATATAGCAATGAACCAATCATAGACCTATATAGTTTAGTGTCTACACACTTTCCTCCTTCATCCTTATCAAGCTTGATATTTGTGCTTCATTGGTGTAGAGTAAGGTTTAGACTCATCCATTCCAAATCTTTAGAGCAAATCTTTAGTGTACTTAGCTTGATTTATGAAAATACCCTCTTTGCATTGTTTAACTTGAAGTCCTAGAAAGAAGGTTAGTTCTCCCATCATACTCATCTCAAATTCATCTTGCATTAATTTTGAGAAATCTTTACACAATGACTCATTTGTAGATCTAAAAATGATATCATCAACATAAATTTGAACTACTAATAAGTCACTACCCTTAGATTGGATAAACAAGGTTGTGTCTACTTTCCCTCTTGCAAAACCTTTTTTAATTAAAAACTTTGAAAGTCTTTCATACCAAGCTTTAGGAGCTTGTTTTAATCCATATAAAGCTTTTGATAGTTTGAAAACATGGTTAGGAAACTTTGGATTTTCAAAACCGGGAGGTTGTTCAACATAAACCTCTTCATTTATGTAACCATTTAAAAATGCACTTTTCACATCCATTTGATATAATTTAAAATCCTTGTAGCATGCAAATGCAAGTAGCATCCTAATGGCTTTTAATCTAGCTATCGAAGCATATGTTTCATCATAGTCTATCACTTCTTCTTGCCTATATCCTTGAGCCACTAACCTAGCCTTGTTTCTAACAATAATGCTATTCTCATCCATCTTATTTTTGAATATCCATTTGGTTCCAATGATGGGATAATCTTTAGGTCTTTCCATTAGTGTCCACACTTTGCTTCTCTCAAATTGATTTAATTCCTCTTGCATGGCCATAATCCAATTTTCATCCTTCAAGGCCTCATCCATATTCTTTGGCTTAAATTGTGATACAAAGGCTACATGTTGACATATGTTTCTATAGGTTGACCTAGTTCTAACTCCAATGTTTGGATCTCCAACAATATCATTATCTTTCACATATCCAAGTTCTTTAGGACACCTAGATTCTTTCTTAATTATTTCTTGTTCCAAGAACTCCTCATTTTTGTTAATATTAAGATCTTCTAATTGTTCCATAACATCCTTATCTTGAGATGGATCAACTGTAGGTTCATCAAAGATCTCTACTTCATTATCAAGATTGGTTCTACTAGTGATATTTGATTAATCAAAGATTACATGTATTGACTCTTCTACTACAAGTGTTCTTTTATTGAAAACTCTATAAGCCTTAGAATTTAACGAATAGCCAAGAAAAATGCCTTCATCACTTTTAGCATCAAATTTTCCTAGGTTATCTTTACCATTGTTCAAAACAAAACATTTAAATATAAATGGGTGAAAATAACTTATGTTAGGCCTTTTTCCTTTATAAAGCTCATAGGGAATTTTCTTTAAAATAGGCCTTACCATAGCTCTATTTATGACATAGCAAGAAGTGTTTATTGCTTCAGCCCAAAAATATTTAGGTAAGTTATTTTCACAAAGCATGGTTCTAGCCATTTCTTCTAATGTTCTATTTCTCCTTTCAACTACCCCATTTTGTTGAGGAGTTCTAGGAGTTGAAAAATTATGGCTAATACTATTTTCATTGCAAAATATATCAAAACCAATATTTTCAAATTCTTTTCCATGGTCACTCCTAATACTAGAAATAGAGTAACCTTTTTCATTTTGAACAAGTTTTGAGAAAACAATGAATTTTTCTAAGGCTTCATTTTCCACACTTAAAAAGAACACCCAAGTAAACCTAGTGTAATCATCAACTATGACAAAACCATAGTGTTTTCCTCCTAAGCTAGTGGTTCTAGTTGGTCCAAATAGATCTAGATGGAGGAGTTGAAGTGATCTAGATGTTGTAATACATTTCTTAGGTTTAAATGATATTCTTTTATGTTTTCCTCTTACACATGCTTCACACACTTTATCATTTTAAAATTGTAGTTTAGGTAAGCCTACTAATAAGTCTCTTTTGGCTAACTTAGACAAAACATGCATGCTAGCATGGCCTAGTCTTCTATGCCATAACCAAGGTTCATTTTCTCTAGTGGCCATAAAACATATATTTTTGCTATTAAGCTCATTTAAATTAATAATATAAATATTTCCTTGTCTATGTCCAATAAAAACAATTTGATTAGTTTTAGCATTAACAACATTGCAACACAAATCATCAAACACAACTTTAAATCCCTTATCACACAATTGACTAATATTAAGCAAATTATGTTTTAAGCCTCTAACATACAAAACATTCTCAATAGCTGAGGAAGAGTTACCAATGGAGCCAATTCCTTCAATTTGTCCCTTGGAGTTATCTCCAAATGTGACTTCTCCACCACTTTTATGCTTTAGGAACTTGAATTGGCTCTTGTCACCCGTCATGTGTCTTGAGCATCCACTATCAAGGTACCAATGCTCCTTGGACTTAGCCTTGTAGCAATACTCTTCCTCCTACATACAAACACATCAAGCTTTCATCTTAGGTACCTAAATTTTCTTGGGTCCTTGAGAGTTAGTACTAATAATTATTGATCCTTTAGGGATCTATTTCATCTTTAAGGACTCATCACTTGAATTTAAAACATGTTTAGGCACCCAAATCTTGACAGCCATTTTTCCTCTAATCATGGTCTTCCTAGAGGTGCATGCTTGTGAAGAGTGTCCTAGTTTATTACATAATGTGCACACAACAAATTTTCTATCTTTAACTAGAAAATTTTTTAGATGAGTCTCTTTGTTAGATGCATTATAGCCTAACCCTTCTCTATCAAAGAATGCTCTTTGGGTCTCTAGCATATGATCAAGTTTTTGTTGACCCATGAAAAATCTAGAGAAGGAGTTTTGCAAATTAGTGTTCTGCTTATTTAATTCTTCTATTTCTAGATTAGCATTTTCTAATTTCTTTCCACATTCTAATTCAACATTCATAAGAATTTCATTTTCCTTTTTCAACTTAGAAATTATTTTCTTATATTTCAAATTCATGCATTCAAATTCATTTGCTAACTCATCAAATGCATCTTGCAATTCATCAAAAGAGTATTCATTAGTATCTAATGAGTTAGATGTTATCTTCTCATCTTCAAAAGCCATAAAACAAAGGTTGGCTACTTCATCTTCCACATTCTCTTCATCGGAGCAATCACTATCACTCCAAGTAGCCACCATAGCCTTCTTCTTTGGTTTCTTCTCGTTTTGCTTTCTATAAAAAGGATAATCAAATTTAATATGACCAGGTTTTTTGCATTCATAACAAATGATTTGATCCTTTTCTTTCCTACTTGTCTCTCCTTTATTAAAGTCTCTCCTAGGGGGTCTCCTAGAGTTACCACTAGTTCTCATCCTCATGAATTTATTAAACCTCTTAGCGAACATGGCCATTTCTAAGTCCTCATCATCACCACTCTTATCATGATCTTTTGATTCCTCAATCGTGGTGGATTTTAAAACTACTCCAACTTTCTTAGGAGGATCTTGATTTCTCTTAATTTTCATCTCATAGGTGAGTAGAGATCCCATGAGTTCATCTAGTGAAACAGTATGGGGATCCTTAGATTCCTCAATAGCTGTAACTTTAGCTTCCCATGATTTATGTAAGCTATTAAGGACCTTTTTTTTACCATTTTTACATTAGAATATGTTTTTCCTAAGGCTTTAAGACCATTTGTAATGTTAGTAAACCTAGTAAACATGTCACTAATAGATTCATCACTTTTCATTTTAAATAATTCATAATCTTGAGTGAACATGCCTACCTTATTTTCTTTAACTTGTGTGGTTCCCTCATGTGTAATGGCTAGTTTATCCCAAACTTGTTTAGCATTCTCACATTGTGAAACTCTATTATACTCATTTGGTCCTAATGCACAAAATAGTGTGCGCATTGCCTTAGCATTTAGTTGTGCCATTCTAACATCGTTTGTATCCCACTTATCCTCTTTCTTTGGCACATCCTCCCCATCTACTTTCTTAATAGGAACAAGGGGTCCTTTAATTATAATCCTCCATACTTCATAATCATTAGCTTGAATGAATAACATCATCCTAGTCTTCCAATAAGCATAGTTTTCACCATTGAAGAGTGGTGGTCTAACTGTAGAGTGTCCCTCTCCTACCAAAGGTGTAAATACACTAGTTTGAGCCATCTAGATTGTTTTTACTCGAAGGAAATTACTCCTAATCGATTCTCGAGTCCAAGCTCTGATACCAATTGTTGGCTCTACCGAAAAGGGGGGTGAATCGGTTTTTCTACTACTTTTCGGTTTTTCTACCTCTTAACGCACAATTAAAACTAATGAAACAACAATGTAATAAGTGCAGTAAAAAGAGTAAGGGAAAGAGAAGCAAACACAAATTTATAGAGGTTCGGCCAATCTCTTGCCTACGTCCTCTCTCCTTGATCCTCTTGTCAAGGTTTTGATTCAGCTCTTCCTTGATAATCTTTACACACCACTTCAAGGTGTGGTGAGACCTCTTACAATGTTTCTTGATGACTTAGAACTCACCTTCTAAGCCTCTCCCCTTGTAAGACTACCCACATTCTACAATAACAGACCTTACAAGGATAGCTCACCCCTTTGAATAACAGAAATTTCAGTTAAAGGGTGAAGAACAACAAGGAATCTCACAAATGGAGTTACACAATAAGAATTTTTAGATTTGAATTTCTCTTTTGAAGCTTGAAGATTTTTGAGTGCTTGTTCTACATCCAAACTTCATAAATGCCTCTATTTATATCCCACCAAATGACTGGAACAGTTGGTGAAGCATTTAATGCATTTCCTCCCATTGAAACCCTCAGAAACTAGCCGTTGGAGTCAGATTTCGAGCAAAGGGATCGATCCCTTTACTGGGGGGATCGATCCCTTTTTTCCAGAATGCATTCCTGGACTTCTCTGGACCTCTTCCAAGCATTCTGCCATTTAGGGATCGATCCCTTTCCTGGGGGGATCGATCCCTTTTCTCTAGAATGCCTTCCTGCACCTATTTTGCTGCAAATTGATACACATTGATGGCTTTTGTGATTCTAAGTCAGTTCAAAACCTTCTAACACTTTCCTAAAAATATTTATTGACTTTCTCAATTGAAATCACCAACCAAAACTTTGTTTAAAATATTTTCTACCATTGAGTTCATTTAAAGCAAATTTACTTTGGAAAAATTATTTTTAAGCTTACTTGAGTTTTGTCATTTCAAAATACTTGTCAATTTAAAGCTAACAAGAATGAATATGAATTATTTTTCTCAAAAATTCTTTTTAGATCTTCCATTAAGCTGGTAAGATTTTGAAAGAAATTATTTAACCTAAAGATTTCAAAAGTATTACTTAAGCGTAATCCCTTTTGGAATCTTATCATCGAAATAATCAATACTCAATCTCAATAATTATTATTAATTATTATCATCCTATTTTATCATTTATTATTATTATTATTATTATTATTTCTTTATATTTATTAGTTTATCTTTGTTACTAATTATTTTAATTTTATAATATGTCTTATTTTATTTTTAAACTAATATAAGCCATTAGTTATTGAAACCCTCTTTATACCATCCATTAAAGCTGGTGAGGCCTTGAGGGGGCTTTCTCAGCTAGACATTTTTAAGATGTCTCAATTGACTTTCTCAAAATATCATCATTGGTATAATTATATTTATCTTTTAATAATAAAAATTTCTTATAAATAATTAAATTCCATACTTTTCTAACATTTCTAATTTTCCTAATTTTTATAATCGATAAAATATACATTAAGTCAAATAAATTAAATTATACTAATTAAACCATACCAATTAAATTAAATAAATCATACATTTCAAGATCAATTACACATCATCATTTAAATGAACAAATTAAACTACATAAATCAATCATTGCAATCATATAAACTCACACCAATTAAATCTCATATCATACATAGTCATTAACAAATTAAATTAAATAGATTAAATTACCTCCAAATCAAATAAACCATATCAATTATATCATCGTATCATTTAAATCATATCAATTATATTAATTTAAATTACATTAAGTAAGTAAAACACCTAATTAATTGTTAGCCAAGTTAATTATTAATCTAAAACTATATAATCATTAAACCCATTACTTAATTAAATTTAAATTTAAATACTTATTATCTATCTAATTAAATAAAATTAAATTAATAAAAAGAATCTTTCCTTTCATACTTTTTTCCTTCTTTCCTTTCTGTTTGGTGTTCTTTCTTTCTAACTATGCACGTGGCTTTCCAAGCATTCTTCAAATTGTTGCAGTAGAGTAAAGCGTGCAGCGGCAGGACGTGGCTTCAACGATTACTTAAGGAAGATGATTATTCACGTAGCCAAAGTGAGGCGATGCAAGCAAGGAAGCTTTGATGGTGTAGAAATTGGATAGCAGCAGAGTTGCACGAGGCACGAAGGCAAGGCAGGAACGGCTTTGATGCAGTGTAGACTGGCAGAAGCAAAGGTTTGGGTTGAAGCCAGCGATGGAATGATGGTGTCATCCCAGTTAAAAACAATTCAGATTTTCTTTTTCTTTTTGTATCTTTCTCTCTATTTTAGTCTCTGTAACCGCGGAGGCTCTGTATCCCCCCTTTTATATTTTTTGTATGTTGTTTAAATAGACCTAGGTTTTTTTTTTGGTAATAAAAATCAAGAATCAATCTTTTAGGAAATTTTAGATTTCAAGAATCAGATCTTAAATCCTATATTAATTCTGATTTTTCTTCCCACAAAATTTAAATTTCAATCTTTAATAGTCTCATTTAAGTTTGCTTTCCTATCAAAATTAATTCCAATTTCCTTCCCTTTTTATTATATTTTATAAAAATAAAAATCAAAATAAAAATCCAAAATTTATTTCTAAATCTAAATTAAGAATAAAAATAAAAATAAAAAAATAAAAATCAATAATAATAAAAAATATATATATAAAAACTAATTAATTAAAAATGTTTGAAGAAGACCCGAACAAAAATGGTGTCTACATATATGGTTCTACCGGCTCAAATCAAAATATGAAGTTCCTTCCATCTTTACCAAATTCAAGAACCTGGTAGAAAATTTCTTTGCACTTAAGATCAAAACAGTTTACTCTGATGGTGGCACCGAATATCATGGCCCTCATACCACTATTGTAAACATGGGCATTCAACACTTAATTTCTCCACCATATACACCACAACTTGTTGGCTTAGCTAAACGCAAACATCATCACATAGTCGAACAGGTCTCACACTCTTTTACAAAGCTTCTCTTCCACTTAATTTTTGGCCTCATGCCTTCCACACTTCCACATATCTTATTAATAGGCTACCTGCACTAGTATTACACAATCAATCACCATTTGAAAAATTGTTCTCCATCACTCCTAACTACACAAAATTATGGATATTTGGCTGCCTATGGTACCCTTGGTTAAAACCATACACTCAACACAAATTGCAACCCAAATCCAAACCTTGTATTTTTCTTGGGTACTCTACACCTTACAATGCCTACAAGTGCTACGAACCCTTAACAAAGAAAATACATGTCTCCGGACATCTCATTTTTGTGGAAGATGAGTTTCGTCACTCACACAAATCTAGATCTCCTTGTTCACCCTCTGATGCTACTGTCACTGAATGGTGCAATTGGTACACCTCCAAATCTGTTCAAAATAATAGCCCTGGAATCTTGGGTCCTTAACCTTTCCATTCTACATTGACAGCACCTTCTAGTCCACCTCAGAACTCATCCAACATTACTTTCATACCCATTGAAACTTCCCTGACCATACCTCGCCTAAGATCCACCAGCCACTCATGCCTTCCTGCCTCGATGCTGCAATCGTCCCCCATTCAATTCGACATAACACAATCAAAACAGGTATGTACCTCTCAAACTCCACTCTCTTCGTCATTTCATTCTCCTGCTACTACTCAACCAGCCATTACCTCCTCCCACAATGAACCACCTACATAGGACAGTTCAAATTCCATTCAATCAACTCAACTATCTTCCCCTACACACACAACATCTGACAACACCACTAAATTTCATACCCAAACCCCCACTGCGTGTCATCCAATGACAACAAGATCCAAAAACAACATTTTCAAACCCAATTCCAAATTCCTCATCTATATAGTGTCACCCACAACCACACCTCCGAGACTTTTGAACCCACCTCCTATCGTCAAGCTCTAAAACAGCCTGCTTGGCATCAGGCCATGAAAGATGAATATGACGCTTTGCTTCGAAACCACACTTGGGACCTAGTACCATCACACCCTACACAAAACATTGTTGGATGTAAATGGATTTTCAGGATCAAGAGGAAACCTGATGGTTTCATTGACAGATACAAAGCCCGCTTGTTTGCTAAAGGATTTCAACAAAGACCAGGTATCGACTTCCATTCTACCTTCAATCCAGTGGTTAAACCAACCATCGTATGTTTGATCCTTGGTCTGGCAGTTCACTTCCAATGGCCTCTTAGGCAACTCGACATAAAAAATGCCTTTTTACAAGGCACTCTGTCAGAAGATGTCTACGTTGCTCAACCTCCTGGTTTCATCAATTCAGACTATCCACATCATGTTTGTAAACTCAGGAAAGCTCTATATGGACTTCGACAAGCCTTTCGTGCTTGGTATAATGAACTTTGCGCCTTTTTACTACAGCAAGGGTTCACCCACTCCAAAACTGACACCTCCTTGTTTACATATCATCAGAATGAACTAACCATTTTGCTCTTAGTCTATGTCGATGATATTATTGTTACAGGATCATCTTCCCAACTGGTCCACAAATTCATCAACTGCCTTGCACACAGGTTCTCTTTAAAAGATCTTGGATCACTTCATTACTTTCTTGGTGTTGAAGCTCACTTCACCGATGATGGACTGCTTCTCAGTCAACACAAATATATCCGAAATCTCCTCACCAAGACAAAGATGAATTAATCCAAACCTGTTGCTACGCCACTCTCGGCCACAGAAACACTCAGTCTCAATGATAGCGATCCTCTTGCTGATGCTACTTTCTATCGACAGACAATTGGTGCATTGCAATATCTCTCTCTTACCAAACCTGACATCTGTTTTGTAGTTAACAAACTCTCTCAATTCATGCATAAACCTACATCCAATCACTGGTGTGTTGTGAAAAGAGTTCTTCAATATCTCAATGGGACCTCCACTCTTGGCATTCTACTAAAAAAGAACTCTCCCCTATCACTTCATGCCTTCTCGGACGCTGATTGGGTTGGTGACCCTGATAATCGTGCATCTACTTCAGCCTATGTAGTGTTCCTAGGTAAAAATCCCATCAGCTGGAGTACTAAGAAACAAAATACGATTGCTCGATCATCCACCGAAGTCGAATATCGAGCTGTCGCTAACACTGCAGCAGAAATCAACTGGCTTCAAAATCTTCTCAAAGAACTATCCATAGTTCTGTCAGAATGACCAGTCATCTACTGTGACAATTTAGGAGCCACTTACCTATGTGCTAATCCAGTTTTTCACTCTTGCATCAAACACTTAGCCATTGATTATCACTTTGTTTGTGATCAGGTTGTCAAGCATCTTATTTCGATTCGACATGTATCATTTGCTGATCAACTAGTAGATTCATTAACTAAGCCACTTCACCGCAAACAATTCCTTGATCATAGAACCAAGCTTGGTGTCCACTCTAGACCACCAACCTTGCGGGGGCATGATAAGAATATCAATCCTTAATTACACAGTCTGTCAATCATCCCATAATATCCTGCACCACTACAGGCATTGACCCTTAATTCTAGGATCTACATAATTGTATTCCATAAACATCTAGCGTTGTGCCTGTATATATATTCTGTAAAATATTACAAAGAATGACAGATTAGCTACTGCCATTTATCTAGCCTTGACAGTTTGGTTGTTGGTATGTTATTGAATTTTTGAGTAAGCTGGTATTTTTTTGGAAGAGAATTAAAGGTTAGAGTTTTATTAAAAGATATTTTTGCATTAACGTTAAAAAGACAAAAAAACTTAAACCAGGAAGAAAAAGGAGTAAGTTGTAAACAAAATTTTACTTTGCATCGATGATGAGACGTTCTGATATTAACATCAGATGTCACTCTAGTAGGTCTAAGCATCGCTGTACGTCACAAAGATAATAATACAAGTAACACCTAAAGCCAAAAACAATTATCGTCCACCTGCTTCCATGATCATTTATGGATATCAATGGAAAAATTTGCATAATATACCATTAAGTTGACCAAATAACCTTTGCAGTAGGCCCTACCTGCGGCAAAACCCTCCATAATTTGAACAACTATGGGAAACTATCGAACTGCGACTTTGAATATTGGTGATCCGAAAAGACATATTGAGAAAAATCACCGTTTTGATAGAAACAAAATTTGCAATACATTGCTCGAGCGAGGCGGCCGGAGGTTTAGAATAGCTAATACTTCTAAAGTAAACAAAATGGTTACTTTTCCACGTAAGAATTGAAATTGAGTGCATATAATTGACCTAAATACAAAGTTACCTAACCTTGCAGCCAAATGAACTCAATCATAGAAACACGAAAACTATTGACAGGGACATGTTTCACAATTCACATGTTAAAAAGTAAGATTTTCTCGACAATGCCAATGTTTCTAATCACATGAAGCGAACAAAAGATGGAACAATTTCTATCTTGTCAGTTTCTTATGCCATAGGTACACCAATACTGCTACTGTCTTCTCTTTTATTTCATAGCATAAATGCACCCAGTTGTGCAAATGTAAGAAAACTATAACTAGGACGTAAAACCACTACAACAATGTCCGGCTAGCATCAGAGACGGATCCAGAATTTATAATAATTGGGGGCAAATTTTTAAGTAATATTTATTTAGACTATTTTATTTAAAATTATTGTAACTTAAAATTAATTTTATTAACACAGTTTCAAATATTATTAGAAGAATAATGCTAAGGACAGTTGTTACTTTTAACATTCATTTTTATTGAGCCACGTCACTTCCTAATTTTACTTAAAAATGAGTTACTCATGTGAGAAGTAAAAAACTAAAGTATGTAGATACTAAAAAATATTTTTCAAGTAACATGTAATTGTATGTAACTGATTTTCACATAAAACTAGAAAATGACGCAGCCCAATAAAATTGAGAGTGTTAGAAGTAACTGTCAAACTGTCCCTAGCATTTCTCTTGTTAGAAATATAAAATAATAAAATATTCTTTTTTTATGTAATAATAAATATTTATATACAAATTGAAAACAAATTATAAAAGGTCATTTTTTATATAAAAAAAACTCTTTACAAGAATTATTTTGATATTTTTTCATATATAATTGTTCTAAAAATAATTTTTTATCCAAAGTTCAAAGGATTATTAAATTCACTTTTGGGATGTGATATTTATAAATAAATTCATTTTACAAAGTAATAAATTTGTCACATGATTTCAAATAATAAAAAATTCAATAATTTCATAAAATATTGAATTTTTTTGGTGAACCGGAAATATCATTAAAAACAAACAAACTAATCCTTGAGGAGTCACAGTTAACAAGTCTCAGTAACAGACTTCCTATTTTATCATACATTAAACTTAATCTTAAGCCAGGAGGAGACTCTAAAAACATAAAAGGAGAACTAAGTGATGTTCCCAGTTTTGCAAGCATATCAGCACAATAGTTGGCTTCACAGTAAACAAGAATTAGTTTGGCGTTCTGCAGCCTCTGCAACAGCGTCCTGCAATGTGACATCCTCATTTCCACAAATAAACATATAAATCTTTACTTTACATTTGTGTAGTTAGGCTATTCGTCAAGGTCATTCTTTCTTCTTCTTATACTTTATCCATTATCATTATTTAGAATGATATAATTTTTCTTATGAAATATATTTTTTTCATATACATATACTTCAAATAAATCAGGATCTCATATACTTACATAATCTATATCCCCCATTGATCGGATATACATTAATGTACTGTACTATACTATTGTCTGAATTACATTACAAAAGGTATATATATACCTTCAAGGGATCAAATACGAGCCTCGAAGGAATATCGTACGTTCCAAAATCTGCGCTCCTTTACCAAGAGCGGACTTCACTACAAATAATCTGAATGAAAAATGATTGTAAAAGGGGGAGTTTACGCTTAGTAAGAAACATATGTAAAAGAACATACTATATCTCTATATGCAGTTTTCCTGCTTGGCTCTATAATGTCATGTAAAACCATTATAAAGCATAATCATATACTTCTTTTGTCAAATACATAAAACTTCTTCAAATAGCATATCCATATAACTCAAGTAGATCATATACTTTCATACTTTACTTCAAATACTTTCATATACAAATAACTTTACATGCTTCAATTACTTCAAATAAATGGGAGACATATAATTCCAACAGAATCATGCATCTTGCCAATCTCATATGGGGAAGTCCAGTAAAGGATGCCAAGTATCCCCCATAAGAAGTATAACAATTAAGTGGCATACCCATAATTGGGCCAGGAATCCTCCCCAAGCCAAACAAGTAATATAGACAAATTGGCCAATGTCAGTGGCTACAGTAAACACTAGTCAGGTGACATCTGTAGCACTGAGGACCGGACTTAGGCTCCTTAGCCAAGTAAACATATACAAGTAATATGCATGACCACCATAGGTGTCCATAGTCTCCAAAACATTGATATTTTACTTCCTTGGAAATACAATTGAGCTTATTTAAATTAAGCTTTAAAACTTCATTTTCAAACATGGCAGTTGATTGGTCTTTAGGGGCAGTCAGCTGCTAATGCATATATTGAGTTATCGAAATTATTTCCTTTAAAAATTTCGATATTTAAAACTCTGAAAACACATGGGATAGTCGACTGGTCCAACATAGCAGTCGATTGGTTTTAAAACAGAATGCTCTTCAAGAAATGGCAGTCGACTGGTCATATAGCAGTTGACTGTTTTCGTAAACAGAATGCTTCTGAAAACAGGACAGTCGACTGGCTCCATAGGCAGTCGGTTGGTTTTGAAACAGAATGCTTTTCAGCAAATAGCAGTCAACTATCTTATATAGCAGTCGACTGGTTTGTCTCGATTTTAAAAAATCTACGCTTTGGTTGTCTCTAGGCAGTTGGCTGCTCCTTAAGGCAATTGGCTACTCCTAGCCTAATTGGTACTAGGAGTAAGACCCGAAATTTAAACCTTCCTGCATAAAAACCAACTTGTACTTCATCCCAAGACATTTAAAACATACCAAAACATGTGGACATAGCCATCCTACGTCCGTTACATAAATTCCTTACCTCAATTTATGCAAAATGCCCAAGCTTGCTATACTAACACTTAGCCTTTTCTTCTTCAAGCTGCACAAAATCCATAAGCATTTTAAACCTTTAACTTCCTTTTACTTTAATACCATTAACATATCACACCAACATAATCTAACTCCAAACCATTGACAGAATTAAACAAAACCACTTCATCTCTTACCTTTGTCAATGACCAAATTTGACATAATAGATCTCCTCAACCACTTGGATTCAATCCACCAAACTTCAAACGTAGCTTAAGTTGGTGGTAAGGATCGATTTTCGTTTAAGGAGCTCATTGGTTCGATGGAGGAACAAGGTAGTTTGTCAAGGGAGTTAGTATGGAAAACTTAGAGAAAATTGAAGAGATGGAGTAATGGCTGCCGGTCCTTTTTGCTAGAAAAGATGGCATTAATTGCCATTAATGTGTATTTATCCATTTCACCAACTCATCATCTTTGACCATTTAATTCTTCTTAGTTTCTTTAACATCTCAGCCCTTGACTTTTGACTTATTGACTATTCAATTAATCTTATTCCATCTATGTCCCACATACCATTTATAGATTAACATTTTAGATTTATTTCCTTCTTCTAAGTTAAAATACTATACAATTATAGGAAAATTACAGGAAATTGGGGATTTCACATGCAATCACAAATCATAGAACTATAAGGATGAGCAGGATTAACATTACCAGAAACTAAACTCACCACACTTTGAGAATCACATTCAACTATAATGTTATCAAAACCATTTTCGACAACAATCTAAAGGTCATCTCTAAGGACCCACAATTCAGCAGCCATGCTAGTAGCCTTTCCAACACTGCTACCATATCCACAAATCCATAGACCCTCAGTGTTTCAGAAAATTCCACCCGCTCTAGCCTTACCTGGGTTGCCCAACGCAGCTCCATCCGAATTCAACTTGATAAAATTTGTTGATGGGGGCGCCAGCCAATATTAACTTGCATCTTACCTTTGATGTAATGATCAGGACCACAGTGGCCCAAAATTCTTTCACAGCCCTCTGCAACTGTCATAACGTCTAGGTCCGTGAACCTAACTGCTAGACTTTAAAATTCTAGGAGTCGCCACCAACCATTCAAACCTAAGGTGTGATTGGTCACCTATTCTTGTCTAAAGATAAGGCTTGGTCTACGTTCAAAGAATCTAGGGTTCGGGAGTACGGTTACGTGTGGGGAAGGATTAGCACCCCTACAACGCCCATCCTAAAACGGTACCAACTATTCTAGGTCATTCTAAATTTATCTTAATTTGAGTTAATTTCGATATGCTTAATATATAGAAAATTTATTTAAAATCCTTCCATCAATCTGGTATAGACAATAAGTAAATCCCCTCACCTCAGGAGTATTCAAGTAGTACCAATTGACTTGCTCGAAGAGGCTCCTTCGTCGGATCATTTAAATACATTATGACAACCCTAATATTGACTCTATACCCAATAGGTCATTCTAAATTTACTTTAATTTAATTTCGATATGCTTAAAATATTGAAAATTTACTTAAAATCCTTCCATCAATTTGGTTCAGACAATAAGTAAATTTCCTCACCTCAGGAGTATTCAAGTAGTACCGATTGACTTGCTTGAAGAGGCTCCGTCGTCGGAATATATTATGAAAATATATATTTTTGGCTCTATACCCAATACTTATTAATTTTCTATAATTTTTTATTGTTTTGACTGTATTTATTATTATTTTTATTTTTATTCAAATTATTTCCATATCTTATTTCTATTTTATTTTAAGTGTCTATATCATTATATTTTATTTATGAACACATATTATTGTATTGAAAATTTACTCTAAACCTTCCATCAATCTGGTTCAGTCTAGAGCAAACTCCTTACCTAGAAATTTTCAAGGAGTACCATTTGACTTTCTTGAAATTTCATCATCGGATAATTTGCATTCATCTTCTTAATTTTATTATTTTCTTATTCAATCTTCATTCTCTTTTATTCTTATTTGCATTTTTTAATTTAATTTATTTTTCTATTATTTTATTTATCTAATATCTATCATGCTAAACATATAAAACATAAAATTTATTATACAAATACCGTACAAATTAAAATAAACAAATCATGTCAACACACAAATTATTTATTCAATATCAAATATTATCAAAGTAATTAAATCATGCAAAGTAAGTCAAATCATATTATAAAAGAAACTATTACTATCGTACATAAAAAGAATTAATCAATTAAATTATATAATAAATTACACTAAACTAATAAGATATGAATACAAAATATTAACAAAGAAATATATTAGATACAATAAAACAAGACAATAAATAAAATGATGAGACTAGTTTGATTAAATCACGTGAATAAGCAAATGCCATAATAAACCTCCTTACTTTCTTTACCTGCCAGCCAATAATGTTGCAGCCCTTTCTATTTCTTCTTTGTTCTTCCTACGTGGCTACCCTTCCTTCTTCTCTTCTCAAAAGCAAGAAGTAATAGATAATGGCTAGGTGGAATCTTGATCAGGAACCGTAGCAGATAGCTGAGTGATGAGCAAGTGAATACGCAAAGTCTGTACAGTGAATCAATGCAAGCAGCGACTAAAGTTGGACAATATTCGACAGGAAATTAACAACCGGATGGAGGCAGCAAGAATAGAAGATTCTGCGATGGCAACTTGTGCGGTGGCTGTGCTGGACCGTAACTGCTACAGGGACTAAAACAGGGAAATTAGCGGTGCAAGTTGTTCAGCGTTGCGGCAAGAAAAGAGCAGGTTTGAAGATGTGGTGCAGGGGAAATAATGGTAAGGTGCAGGGGTTGTTCGGGACAGGACTTCTTGTATGATGTAGCGGGATGATGAAAGACTGGTGGTGTGGTTTGGCTAGGCTGTGCAGCAATGATCAGCAACTGTGCAGCACGCTTTGGATGTGAAACAGGCGAGCTTGGGTTGAGGCAAGAGGCGATGACAGCGACGATTCACGATGGGGGCTAGGCGATGATCAAGTCACTTGGTGCCGGATGATAATCAGGCAGGGATGGGCGATGAAGATCAGATGGTGTTGATCGATGTTGTAGTGCAAGGATGCAGAGTTTAGGATGCTTGATTGTTAATTTTTTTCTCTCTTAAATCCTGAGCTTTAATCCTTTTTATAGCCATAAATTAGTTAGAGTCCTAATACAACTATACTTATTCTAATAATTATCTCATATTTTTAAATATTTTATCTATTTAATTATTATGTTAGTCCTAATCTAACTCTATCAAATTTAATATTAATCCAAATAATTATCCTAAAAATCTAATTATCCTAATTATCTAATCCTAAAATTAATTTTATTTTTATTTCTTTTTATCTTTTCTCTCTCTTTTCCTTTTTATTCCTATATCCTATTTTATTTTTAATTTCCTAATTAATGTTAATTCTAAATCTAAAAATTCTAATTTAATTCTAGCCAAATTCTTAGTTGTTAAATTAAAATACAAATGTCACCCAACCCAATTAATTATTTATACAAATTAAGACCCCGGACAAAATAAGGTGTCTACAGCAACTTAATAAACCAAACCTGTTTTGATTCATCTTTTCTATTGAATATCATATTATTTCTATTTAACCAAATCTCTAAAGGGCAAAAGCAAAAACCACTTTCCAAGGGATTTTTCTCACCACCGAAAGGTTCTTTGAATTAAGATTAAAAGTCAACCAATCAATTATGCTCATGGAAAAGGAGGGAAGAAGCTCTTTAGGAATGTGAACCAGACTCCAAAACTCTTTAACTTGAGAGCAATCCCTTAGACAATGAGAAAGAGATTCAACTTCAATATTACATTGAGGGCATTGTGGTTCAATTGACAGTCCTCTAGCACTTAAGTGATTTCGAGTTGCAACTTTGTGGTGGAAACATTGCCAAATGAAGGTGCGGATTTTTGGTAAAGTCAAGCTTTTCCAAACAATTTCCCATCTTACATTTGGCAAAGGTTTCCAATTTTTTGAGCAGTTATAAGCTGAATTTAAAGAAAATTAACTTGATGGTGTCAACTTCCACAAAATACAATCCTTGCCATTTGACTCTTGTTGAAGAGGGATAGCATATATACAATTTTGAATCTCTTTCGGAATTGAGGCACTTAGGCTGTTGAAATCCCAAACACCTGTTCTCAGCATAATTTCCTTCACAGTTAAATTTTGATCTTGTAAAGTCCATGGATAGAAAATAATAGAGGAGAGTGGTCCCAATCCAGTCCAATCATCATACCAAAATAGGGTCTTTTTTATATTTTTTTCGTCTTAATTTGATCAAGTAAACTTTATTAGATAATTTGAAATTTTTTGTTTAAATACTTGATTTAGATTAATTTTGATAGAATGATAAAAAAATTCAATAAAATATTGAATTTTTTCCAAACTTCAGCAGCCTTTGTGTATAAGGGATCCAATGCTTCATCTCCTCAGAGCTTGCAAAGAACATATATGCAGAGACTGGGGCTGCTCGATTCACCATGTGTACCGGGAAGCAAACTATTGTGCTGACCTCCTGGCCATTTATGCTCATAAAACTTTTGTTTTAGAAAAGCTCCATAACCCTCCAACAAGGGTTGTAAAGTTTCTACAGGATGATTCATGTAATGTTTCTCATGAAAGATTTTGTTTAATATAAAGCAGGAATCTGCTCATTTGCACCAAAAAAGTATTTAAACAAAAAAGTTCAAGTTATCAAATAAAGTTTACTTGATCAAATTAAGACAGAAAAAATATAAAAAAAACTATATTTAGTTCTTCTTATAGAAAACTTATTTCAATATTTATAGTAAATTAATTAACATTCCCTTTCTATAAGTTTTTTTTTAGTTATTTGATTCCTAACAAGTAATTTTTTTTGTCCATTGTAATTTTCTTTCTTTCTAGACTTCTTAACTTTTTGAATTTACTTTTGAATCTAATTTCAACTAATGTCAGGAGAATGATTATATTAACTACAAACAAAATTCAATATTTACATTATGAATCATTACTTTACTCAATTATATTTTTTGTTTTCTTAATATGTCTATATACTTTTAAAATATCACTAATGACCCATATTTAAATATTCCCTTTATAATTTAGTGGGAGAAAAAAATTTGGTTTGTTTATAATAATTTTACTTAATTTTTTGAGATTTTAGTGGGGGCAAAATACATATTAATAAAATTTTAAATATATTACTATAATAAAAATAAATTTAAGGATTTGAGTGGGCAGCTGCCCCCACTACCCCACTCTAAATTTGTCCCTGGTTACCATTGATATTCCATGGTCACCAAGTTTGGTTACATGATTAGAGAGTCCAGAACAAGAGAAGTATAATAATAAATTATTTAGCAAGCAAAACGGCATTTAAATGTTTATCATCTAATTGAGTTGTCCAACACACATTATCAAAACCAGAACATTAACCTTTCCTGGTTAATAAGCAAAAATCCTTTATCGTACATCATCTATGTACTGTATAACCTTCTATAAGTGGATTAATCATGAAAAACAACATAATTGTTCGACATACATCTAAACTACCAGAAAAATGAGTTTTTAGTAGCCATAATTTACGATGATTGACAATGCTATTGCAAAATCTCATTGTATTTGTAACGATTTTTTTATAGTTGTTGCTTATTTGATTTTTTTTATATTTTATACAACGATATTATTTGTTGATGTGAATTGCTATCAAATTAATAACGATAAAAAAAAAGGTGTAACAACAAATAAAAACTTTTATCTGTATTGTATTCATCATCTAAATAAATTACATATAAATTATACTTTCAAATGTCTATTTTCTAAGATATGAAATTGTTTTTTTTAATGTCGTAAAATATTTCATAGTGATTATAATAAAATGATAAAAAAGTATATTATTTTCACCGTTTAAACAAATTACGTAATATTATATAGATCCCAAACGAAGTGCGAATATATGATTTCGTGCATATTTTATATACATGTATATTTATATTATGTAAATTACAAACAAATACTTTTAAAATTTTTAATAATTATAATTAATAAAATATGATTATATTTATATTAATATAAATTAAAATATATTATTAATATTATTTTTGTAATATTATTCAATTTAAAATTGTTTTTATTATTATAAAGTAATAATAAAAAGCAAAAGGTTTACTAAAAAAATGTTTATAATTTGTAATCTTAATAATAAAATTACTTTTAACTATTATTTTAATTGAAAATTTATAAATATTTAAAATTAACTTATTTCTCTTCTCTTTCTTTTTGTTTGTCTTGCACTAAATGTGTGTTTGAATAAGAGATTTCAAAAGGAAAATTTATTTTAATCAAGATATTTAAAAGTTCAAAATCCAATTTTCTTGTTTAATAAAAAATTTGAAGAATTTCAAAATTTAAGAAGAATTTCAAAAAGAAATTTGGGATGTTCAAATTCACTTTTGAAAATCTATTTAAAGAAGTGATCTTTCAAAATTCATCCAAATCTTTCTTATTTTATTGTACATGGCCTACTATTACATATAAAACTAAAAAGGAAAGATATTATTTTATTTAAATATAATTTATATATTTTTATGTTATAAATAATATTTATACATTTTATAAATCTAATGATACTCATATTGCATTTGTTTTGGTATTTTTCTTTTTCTTATATATAACATCATTATTTTTCTTTTATTATTATTTTTTTTATCAAATTCTAATATTAAAAATTCTTTCTAAAATATATTTATCCGAGCAAGGTAATTATAAATAATAGTATTTTAAATTGATGTATTTTAAAATATCTTCATTTTGAAATATTTTAAAATTTTCCATCTAAACCTAAAAGTAATTCAAAGACCAAGGGACATTTTTTCTTTACTCTCTTTTCATTCTCACATTTTCTCTAGCCATCTCCCAATTATCAAAATCCTTTCTTTTTCCCTTTCCTTTTTGCTTCATTAGCGGATCCTAGTTAATGGCCAATAATATATCTCCCTTAAAGAATCATCAAGTCTAGGGATGTAAATGGGTACCACTTAATAGGGTACTTGGAACTACCCGCGTTAATTAAGTAAGGTTCAAGTACTTATAATCGGGTTAGGATAGTGATTTCACTACTTGTGTCGAGTTCGAATAAGGTTCAAGTAGCACCCATAGGGTACCCTAAACTTGAACCCGATTAACCTTTTATTAAATATATTTGTGTTTTTTTATTAAATTATGTTTGTTTGTAGTTTCATAAATATATTTCTATGAGTTTCAAGTTGTTGAATTAGTAAACTTTGTTGAATTATTATGGAAGTTGTATATTCTTGTTTAATTTTATGTTTTTAATTAATAAAAATTAGATATTAGAATAATTGATTTTCTTGCATGAGTCGAGTTCATGTAATTAACGGGTTTGTCAAAATTTTGGTTGATAATCGAGTGATTAAACAGGTTCGGGTAATAAACAGGTAGTATGAAATTTATTAGGGAAGGGTTTGAATAGTGTATTGAAAAAATAATCGAGTAATTATAGGGTTTGGGTATTTTAATCAATAATCGGGTTCGGGGTCGGTACCTCAAAATTAGTGGGTACCCGTCCTGTTTACATCCGTAATCAAGTCCCTTTTTTTTTTTATTCATAGGAGGTAAATGGGGGAATGGGGGAAATTGAACCTTCTATGGAGGGATAACAACCACTGGACCAAGCCTTCGTAGTTCATCAAATCCCTTTTTTCATCTCCTTCATATCCTTCTTGATTTCTCTAATTTGTTTATTTCCCATCAATCCTCCAGAAATTAGGCTTTGTTTGGTTTAAGAAAAATATTTTTTATTTTTATTTTCTAAAAATAATTTTTATTTTCTATTTTCTAAATTTTGAAAATCCAATTGGTACATGAAAATAATTTATTTTCAAAAGTAAAAATTATGAAAATGTATTTGGTATCTTCATTTTTCTTTTTCATTAATAGGGCTGCTAAATGTTTTTTCTGTGGCCTATTCTAGTGTAATTTTTTCTCATGTATCATAAATTATGTTTCTTCGAAAATTAGATTACGATTACTATCTCAAATATTATTAGATATTAGATTGTGGTTAACGAAAAACCATTGTCCCTTTTTTTTTTTTATAAATTAGACTATATTTTTTCAATTTAAAACCATGATCTTTTTTTTTTAGTGTAGACACCCAATTAGACTACTTTTTTTCAATTCCTACTTTTCTATATGTTCACATGACAATGATTTTGACTAGATGATACTTGGTTGACCAAGGGTTTGCACAAACATGCAAATTAAAAATAAAATAAGGATGTGTTTGGAAATGTCTTCAAAAGAAAAAGGCATCTACTGGCTAGAGTTGATGGGATACAGACAGCTCTTGAGAAAAGTCCAAATCCTTTTCTTTTTGCTCTTGAAGAAAAGCTAATAAAGAATTTAATAAAGTTCTCCAGCAAGAAGAAACCTTATGGTTCTAGAAATCTTAGGAGAAGTGGGTGCAATTGGGTGATAGGAACACCAAATATTTGTAGTCAACCAAAAAAGTCAAGAGGCGTAGGAACAAAATTGTGGGCTTGAAGAGAGATGATGGTTCGTGGTGTGATGATCAAGCAGAGCTGAAACTAATGGTAAAAGAGTTCTTTGAAAGAGTATGCATTAATAATTCAGATATTGCTAACTTTGATGCCTTGTGTCCTAAATCCAAATCAAATATGGAGTTGCTAAGTAACTAGGATCTTGGACTATTGCCGAACAAGGATGAAATCTTTGTAGCTCTTTGATCTATGCCTGCTTTTAAAGCCCCTGGTTAAATGGCTTTGTAACTAAATTTTATCTATGCAATTTGATAGAGGCCCATCCAACTCTCAAATCCCAAGTCATGTTCGTGATGATCGTGATCCGTTGAGCATCCATAGAAGTCCAATGGCAAGAGCTAAAACAAAGATAATGCAACAAGTCTTGGCTGGTTTCATTAATATTGCTAGGGAGAAAGCCCAACAAAGTTTGAGCATGGAGGATGACAAAGTCTTCTACAACATGATCAAAGCTCAAGTTCAACCTTTTTGAAGACTTAAAGTATTAGGCTGGTGCATAAATTGGGCTGGTGCATAAATTGGGTCTGGTGCAATTGGGCCAATTGCTATACTTATTTATTTAGTTATGTATTATTAGGCTGAACATTCTATTTTAATTTAATTTAAGCCTAATTCCTTTTTATTTAATAGGTATTGTAGGATTTCTATTTTTTTTCTGCAAGTTAAGAAATTAAGGTTCCTATTACTTATTCTGCAAGTTTGCTATTTCCTGTTCTGCAAGTTAGGAAAGTAGGATTCCTATTACTCGTGCTGCAAGTTTGCTATTTGCCTATAAATAGCTATGTAACCCTTTGGACAGAAGACAATTAATTTGAGTAATAAAATTGAGGGATTTCTTTTCTTTGGTTCTCTTGAGAACTCTTGAACTTATCAAGGTCTTTCTTGTGGCGTTCTTCTATCTTTCACCAATTCATACAATATGTTCTTACTTTTCTAAGCAATAGGTCTTGGTCCAATACCATAGGTTCTTATGTTTTTACACAACGGGTCTTGGTTTTACCTTTAATTCTTTATTTAATCTGCTGCGTTCTTGACTTGTCCTTTTTTTTTTTCATGTGTTATTCGTGTTCTTCATTGAACCTCATCTTCTTTCGGTGAGGTTCATATCATTTGGTATCGGAGCTTAGGTTCAATTCGTGGGAGTCTTATTTTGTTGTGTTCTTGTGTTTTTTTCTCTTTATCTTTTTGTCTTGGACAAATCTTGATTTGAATCCTCTTGAGGTAGTCTTCAAAGGCAATCCATGGAGAGGTGCTTCGTCAAAATCTTGAAGTAGTCATTCTTGAGCTTTGAGATTTTTTGTTTGCCTAAATCTGAAAATTCATTGTTACCTTTCTACCCTTACTGCCTAAAATTACCTGTAGACACCTAATTTTGTTCGAATTTATAAATTATTTTGATAAATTTGATACTTATTATTATTGTTTAGAAAAAAATTTTAAAATTAGTGTTTTTATTCATGTATATATATTATATTATTTATATTTTATTTATTTATTTATTTTATCCCATCAACAGCCAATCAGTGCATTTAATGGAGTGCTGTTCTCCATACCCGTCGCCAGCTACTCTGCCAACCCATCCCATCTCCGCCAGACCCCCAATCCAAGCTTACTCCCTCTAAAAATCCAAGCATTCAGTCACTGCCGAGGGGGGAGCCTATCACCATGTTGAACCCGACTTCAACCCTGCCACCATGAACCCACCAACCATCGTGAAACCGCCATCCCGTAACCCTTATTTGAACCACTGCCATCATCACCGAAGCCTTAAAAATTCACCACTGTTGCCTCTCACCACCTTGACACCACCACCAATAACCAAAAAAACCAAACCCGTAACACCCCTACCCGAAAACCTACAGCCACTACACACTCTTTCTCAACCACCACTGATTATCATACCCTTACTGAACAGCCCTTGATCACCAGCCTTTTTCCAAGCTCAACTCTCAACCACTGCACACCACCATCTTCGGCATTCATCTCAAACCCAAACCTATTACCTAACACCATCTACCCACTTTGAACCCTGTTGAAACCGAGAGCATCTTCTTTACAATTCTAACTCAGCTCATTCGGCACAAACAGAGTCTCCAAACACTACCCTTGAACCGACACCAAATAGCCACAAGCCACCGTTCACCATCACTCACCCTTGCCAGTCGAATCTCTCACAGAGAAGCACTCACCACCATCCTCCACAAGCGCATACACTCAGCCATTGAATACCAAAACATCACCAGCCCCTTTTTGCTACCTGAAATCAGCCCTTACTCCAGCACCATAACTCTCCGCCCCTACCATTTCAGCCTCACAGCCAACCCAAGTCTCATTTCCACCATCGTCGAATCACCACCCAGAAACCAAACCCAAAGTCACACAACCCATTTTAGCTGAAGCTCACGACCACAACACCATCACGACACAACCACCTCGGCACACATACTCATCATAGACCAACAACCATCTCTCATCACCAACACACACACCCCTAACCATAGAGCCAAATAGCCACAAAAAAAAAAAAACGAAAATCCAACCTTGGAACCTGAGAACCCCAAGACCTAGATTTGAAATCCTAAACCATCACAAAACATCATCAACCACAAAAAAAACAAAACAAAAAAAGAAAACAAAAAAGAGAGGGAGAGGGTTTCGGTTTGGTCAGATCTAGAGGCTTGAGAGGATTTTCGGGTAAAACAATGGCCAGATCTGGTTAGAGGAAGACGAAGGGAGTATTTTTTTGGTATCAAAATACTCACCAGACGCCGGAGTATGACGGCATATGGCGGCCATCAGTGGTTTCGGCGTCGAATGCTGGAAAAAGGGAAGAGTTAAGAGAAAACAACTTTTTTTTTAGGAAGAGTGAAGAAATGGCTTAAGAAAAAAAAAAGGGGTAGCTTTTATAGTGTTGAAAAAAAAAAGAAGATAAGAGTGCAGACCTGCGCGTGGACCCGGATTCGACCCGAGAACCGCGCGTGGACCCGGATTCGACCCGGGATCCGCGCACCCGGTCCGAAAAGGGAGGAAGGCCCGTGCGCCTCAGACAACCCGACCCAATCCACGCGCCGACCCTGTCCACCATCCGGCCTGCCAAAAGCCTCATTGGGCAGCCCGTACCTCAGTCAAGCCCATTGCTGCTTGGGCTGTCAGTTAGGCCAAGTTCAAAGGACTGGTTTTCTTAAACCCAAATCATTTGGTATACTCTCACTTGATAAATTTATTTTTATTTATTTGTGAACTTAATATTTCATGTGTCATTATTAATTTCATTTTTTATTAAAAAATGAATTCTAAAAAATTTTGTTAAAATTAGCAATAAATATTAGTTTTAAATTTGATTAGTATAATTTCATGGGTTTTGTTTTAAAGGAGTTAATGATGATAAATAAACAAATTTTTTTGTATTAATTATTATTGTGTTGATAAAGTATGTACTAGAAAATGTTAAATTAAAATAAATATGAATTTCCGAAGATGAGATTCCGTAGAAATTGCAAGTAGTGATTCTTCGAAACTCTCTAGGTGAGAGAAATTTATCGAATGTTACCAAAAGTATTAGGATATTTAGTGTAATTTGTCAATATACGGATTCATATTTATTCCTAAAAATATAGCAAAAAATATCTTGCTTTTAATGAAAATAAAATAGTAAAATAAAAAATGAACAATAATTAAATGAAATTCTTCCGATGATGGGATGTTACGGGAGTCACAAGTAGTGATTCCTAACCGATCCCTTGGTGAGAGAAGTCCATTAAATATTACCAGCGTATTGGAATACTTAATGCGATTTTTCAATAATTTAAATTTTTGTTAAAAATGAAAATAAATAAGTTTTTTTTTAAGAAAGAAAAATAAATAAATAAATAATAAAATTTAAATTTAAGTAAATATGTCTGATGATGGATGTTACGGAAGTCATAAGTAGTGATTCCTAACTGATCCCTAGGTGAGAAGAGTCTATTAAATGTTACCAAAAGTATTGGAATATTTAGTATGATTTTTCAATACATGAGCTTTTATTCTTAAAATAAAAAACAAGTAATAAAAAAAAAAACTAATAGTAGAAAAACAATACATGTGTTAAATAAAAAATAAAAATCCATGTGCATCATATACTATATGTTTGCATCATATGCATAAATATTAATTTCAAAATAAATGAAATTCTTCCGATGATGAGATATCGTAAAAGTCGCAAGTAGCGATTCTTCGAATATCTCTAGGTGAGAAGAATTAACTAAATGTTACCAGAGTATTGAGATATTTAGCTAAATTTTTCAATATTGAGGTTTCATTAAGAAAATCAAAATATAAAATTCTTTTTATAAGTCTATGTACATCATGTACTATATGCTTGCATCATATGCATAAATATTAATAAATGAAATTCTCCCGATGATGAGATATCGTAGAAGTCATAAGTAGTGATTCTTCGAATATCTCTAGGTGAGAAGAATTAACTAAATGTTACCAGAGTATTGGGATATTTAGCTAAATTTTTCAATATTTAGAGTTTTATTAAATAAATCAATATATAAAAGTCCTTTTATAAATCCATACTTCTTTCATCAATATTACATGCATCCATAATTAATTATACAAATAAAGTGAGTCATACTGAGGATGAGATTCTATAGAAGTCACAAGTAGTGATTCTTAAGAAATCTCTAGGTGAGGAAAGTTATTTCAAATATTACCAAAAGTATTAGAGTATTTGATTTAATTTTTCAATAAAAGGGGTTCATGTTTATTTTCAAAAATGAGATTTTTTAAATAGATACAATAATTTTTATTCAATTATACAAATAATGTGAGCCCTACCGAGGATGAGATTTTATAGAAGTCACAAGTAGTGATTTTTAAGAAATCTCTAGGTGAGGAAAATTATTTCAAATATTACCAAAAATATTAGAGTATTTGATTTAATTTTTCAATAAAAGGGGTTCATGTTCATTTTCAAAAATGAAAATTTTAAGCAAACGCACAGATTTTTGTAATAAGCAAACCAAATTTAAGTCAAGACTATTTTATTAAAATTAAAGGATATCACGTGGTTAGGGTGGTACCATTTTCTAACGGGCGTTGTGAGGGTGCTAATCCTTCCTCACACATAATTGTACCCCCGAACCTAAATACCGTTTTCGTGGACCAAAATTGTTTTTTTAATAAAACTAAATTAATTTTGAGATTTTGTTAAAAAGAAATATTTTTAGGTGGCCAATCACACCTAATAAAAAAGATTGGTGGCAACTCCCTGTTTTTAAATGTTTTCAAAATCGTCGAACGGTCGAGTCTTTGGACGTAATCGTTATGATAGCTTGGCGACTCCATTAGGAACTTTTTGAGAGTCAAGCCATTTATTAGTGAAGTGTTATCCTAAGTTTTAATTTAATGGTCTTAACTAATATTTAAATTTAATTTCTTAAATTTTAAATAATTTGTTACATTTGTGTTTTAATTATTATGTTTATTTTACGGCATTCTTTATTTTGTATATATTATTCTTAATAAATTGTTGAGGCATGTAGGATAAGGGTTATAGTGCTATGAATGTTTAACGTGTTCTCTTGTACACACTTGCATATGCATTTCATAACATGAGCCTTATACCCGAGTTCCGTCCTTCTTAGGAGGGAGTAGAGTACCTTTGCTCTCGTGAGGTAATAACCTCCGCACTGGTAAGCGAAATACTCACACTCAAATTAAATCTTATTAGTCCAGTGTAGATGACAGTGAGGTATAATTTGAGAACCTTTAGATCTTTATAAACCTCAACCCAACATGTAAAGGGCCTTAAGAAACCAACTTTAGGTAGAGTTATACTTGAATCTTACAGAGATTATCCCAAAAATAAGACACATGAGGGAACACATTTGACCCATATTCTCATATCTATAATAAAGGTACTATCGATTTTGGTTTGAATTGTATATAATTTAAGTCTTTGATTTTTTTTAAAAAAAGGAATTTTTGTAAAATAAAAATGAAAAAAATATAATTTTCTTTATAAAAGATCTTGTAAAAAAAATTCACTTATTTTTGAAAAAATAAAGATGTGTGATAAAAATAATAGAACAAATATGTAACTTTTCTTTTAAA
Organism: Heritiera littoralis; assembly: GCA_031772115.1. Taxonomy (NCBI): domain Eukaryota; kingdom Viridiplantae; phylum Streptophyta; class Magnoliopsida; order Malvales; family Malvaceae; genus Heritiera; species Heritiera littoralis. The sequence goes on along the minus strand of JAPDPK010000006.1, from coordinate 7,987,222 downwards.
AATGCAGATAATTCTTCATTCTTTTTTTAAAGGGGAATTTTTTTTATTTTTTCTTTTTTTGAAAATAGGCTCATAAAAATAGGAAGTTAGGAACTAATAAAAAACGTTCTCCAAAGCAAGAGGAAGAAAAAGAGGTTTATGTATATTTGGTTACAAGATGTTTTTATGTCTACAAAAGCAAAAAATTTTTAATTTCTTTCACTCTTTTTTTTCTTTAAAAGAAAAATATGAATTGATAAAAAATGCATCAACTTTTCTTTTTATAATAAAAATGAAATAATTTGTTAAAAAAATGGTTGAGAAAAATATGATTTTTTGTTTTTTGTTTTCACTAAAGATAATAAGAAGAAATTCAATTAAGTTTTTTTTTAAATTTCTTTATTCTTTATTATTCTTGGAAAAATTTCTTAAGATAAAGGCGTAAAAAAAAGGAAAAGTAAAAGGGATTGAGTAGGAAATGGATAATTATTCTTCAAAAAAAAAAGAGTTAAAATAAAATGAGAGAATGAATGAAAAAGAGTTTTTCTTTCTTTTTAAAGTCAAAACAAATATTGAAGAAAAAAAAGATGAATAATTTATTTTTTGTATAGAATTTACAAAGGATAGTTAGACATGTAAAATATTTTTAGTCGCACAAGAAGTTTAATAAAAATGCAAAATGCTTGTGAAAAATAATTTAAAATAATAGTTTGAAAATAAAAACAAAAAATATTTTTTATCTTCTCATTGCAAGAATTTTTTTTTGAATAAAGGTAAACAAAAAAGTCAACAAAAATTTTTCTTGAATTTGTTTAGTGTATAATTTCAAGAATAATTTGATATTGAAAAAGAATGCAAAAGAAAAAAATTTTTGGATACAATAAAAGTCTCGTAGGAAATGTGAAAGTGGTTATGTGCAAATGGTCAGGTAAAAGGAAAATTAAGAAAAAAATAATAGGAAGAATTTTTAGATTTAGTTAGGAGTTATATCTGTCTTTTTTTTTTCTCTTGGCATGTACATTCATAAAAAATTTGTTATTGTTTAGGCATTGTTTATACAGAAACCTAGTTTTCTTAAACATTTTTTCATTTCACATTATTTTTACTTCATGTCATCTAGATCATTTGTCATCATCGCATACATGGTGTCCATACATTCATTAACATGTAATGTTTATTTTATCATCATGCAAGTTAAGTTAAAAAAAAAAGAGGTCAGATGTTCATCATATTTGCAATGGGCACACGCTACATTTCATGCGAACATTCGCTGTATTCTATCCCATTGTATCATATCTCATGCATTTCACATCGCATTTCAGGAAACTTTTTGGAACATTTTTGGCAGGGGCATAAGATGATTCTTTTATTTTCTAACTCATTTTTCACATGTTTCAGATCATATTTTCCAAGTTGATGGGTGAAGTTGTCAAACAAGAGATAAATTTCAACTTGAATTTTTGTATATGTTACTTTGTTAGGTCATGATTCTTGTAAATTGATAGTAGAAGTCTTTGAGAAATCATGTTTATATATTCTTTCATTCTTTATGGTATATTAGGACGAATAGATTTTCATGTACATTTTTATTTTAGGAAAGATTTTATCTAGCATGAATAAGTGACATTGATTTTTTTATTTATTATTATTATTTTTAAAAGAAAATTGTTTTAGAAATCAAAGAGGTTTGCTTCAAGTAAAGCCTCACCTAACCAAATGGTCAAGTAAGTTTAACAAAATGACAAAATAAAGAAACTTTGAAAGGAGTTTTGAAAAATTGGTGATCATTATCAGAAAAATTTATCCCATCAACTACCTTCTCCAATTATTTCCAAGCCTTAAATCTCTTATAAGGCCTTCATGCATTTGAGGAGGATAAGTGCAAACTTCATGATCCATGTTCAGCAAATCATAATATGTCATCAAAGTGTAATGACCCTTACCTAGGCAGTGAACAATGAAACAATCAATTTGATAAAATTCATTTTTGAATTCCTTGAATAATCAAGCATGACACTCTTTTAAATTTGAATTTTGGTAATTTGATATGTGTCAAAACTATGCTAGAGATTCATACTTGTCAAAATTTGCCAAATCTGTTTGAAAAACCACAGACCGTGAAATTCCTTGAGCCGCTTCTTAATCTCTGATTCATTCTTGTGACACAAACCAAAATTGAGGAAGACGAAGTACCGCACCTTAAATTGCCCAAATAATACAGTACCTTTTTCCTCTCTCGGTGGAAATACCATGAGCAACCTAAAGCTAAATGAGCCAATTCCAACAATTTTCATTGGCTTGTGGGCATTTACCATATTAGAGAAGTCAAATGGAGCGTTATGTAGCAATGTTTTGTTGCCACATGAGTTGTAAAAAAAAAGAAAAGAAGAAAAGAAAAAAAAAGAGAAAAAATGAAACAAAAAAGAAAAATTGATTGTGACATCATGCACTCAAGATATTCGAATGATTCCAAACAACAAAAAGAGAGAGAGAGAGAGAGAGAGAGAGAGAGAAGAAGAAGAAGAAGAAGATACCAAAATATGAAAATATCCAAGAAATTCAATTCAGAAAAACAAAAAAAAACCAAAAAGACAAAATGTTTGACCCTTTTAGCTCAAGGAAATTTTCGTCAATTTAAGTGACCATGTTTGAAATGACAAATGGTCATCTTTCATCATCCTTTTCACAAATCTGAAATTTATCCATTTGCTACCCTCTTTGAGCCTTATAAATTCTTTCTAAATAAATCTTAACCAAGGATCACCCTCTATATTAGGGGCACATATAGAAATAATATTTTCTAAAGAATATGAATGACTAGCCCCAATCTTAGATAAAAAAGTTTATCATGTTGAGGGGCAAATGTGAGATGAATTAGCTTTACAAAATTTTGGTGCCACTCCATTTAAAGTAAAAAAAAAAATGCAAAAAAGAAAGAAAGAAAAGAAAAAAACAGAGAAGATGAAATGAAGGAGTGGTAAAATAAGAAATAAGAAGACAAATGAATTGAATAAGTCTTCACAATATTAAATGATCCTTGGTTGATCACACTTAAACACATTTTTGAGCCTTATAATCCATTCTTTTAGAACCCCAAAACTTGGCCTACATTATGTACCTTGAAAAGTCCATTTTGATCAAACGTGGATACTTAAACTAAAGAGATTCAAGGGCACTTTTCTATCAAATTTGATGTATACAGCTTTGGAGTACTAGTACTAGAAATTATTACTGGTAGAAGAAACGGTGGATATTACTCTAAAAGTGCTACTTTAAATTTGATTGGTCATGTAAGTAATTCAATTTTGCATGCAATTTTCTCCACAACTTCACATTCTATTTTGAAGATTCAAGTTGTTTTAGGTTTGGGAATTATGGAGAAATGGTAGAGCTAAAGAGATAGTTGATTCATCATTAAGAGGTTCTTATCCTGTTGTTGAAGTTTTAAGATGCATTCAGATTGGGTTATTGTGTGCACAAGATATTGCAATAGATAGGCCAAAAATATCTACTGTGATTGCCATGTTAGCCCATGATGGTTCTCTTCCTTCCCCTAAACAACCAACATTTATCATCAAGAAAACCAACAAAGGTGACCAAACAAGTAGAAGTGAAGGCATTGGCCCTGTCAATGAGGTGACTCTTACCTTGGCTCAACCTCGCTAGATGCTTCAGCTCTTTACAAATTTGATAGTAAAGCATAGTTGACTACAACTTGTAGAAATTATAAAGGTTTTGTTATGCAATAGAACTTTATTTATCTATTTTTGTGAAATTCTAGTTCGTAACACTTTCGTGTATTTTATTTGCATCGTGTCACATTATATGAAGTATACAAAAAAATATTTTTTTTCTTTTAAAAATATCAAGAGGAGCAAAGTTAAAATCTCAAGTTTCAAGAATATTTTATTTTTTGCGTACCAACGGAAATAATGAGTTTCGTCAAAATTGATTGAAACAATCCATGTTTCAAGAAATCAGCCAGTATTATACGATATCAAAACTGATATGAAAAACTAACTCAAATGTACCGAATTTTATCAAAATTTGATGCAGACCAACTAATACAATTGAAACCAAAACGAAATTAAAAACCTTTTCTATCACACCTCCAAATTTTAGTTATCCCTCGAAAAAACTTAAAAGATAAAAAAAAATTGAGCCCATTGTTTAAGCAAAGTGAAAATATTATTATATTCATTATTGTTTTAACACTTTAACATCAGGAATGTCAAATCCATCTCATTGCAATGATTTTTTTTTCTTAATTTTATAAGGATTATTACCCTATCCACCATTAGTGGAGTTTTTTAATTTCACAAGCGTGATTAGGATGATAACACATATTTTATTTATTTATTTATTTTTTTTATTATCCTAATCTCATTCTTCACTAGTGGTAGATAGGATATTTGTTCAGATTATAATAAATAGTTTATGTTTTACTTTCTTCATAAAAAATCTCATTCCTCGTAGATAAATTTTCAACCATTAATATTCATTAGAATGATTTTCTTTAATTTTAGGATCTTTAAGGCTTAGTGCCTTTTTCAAACATTTTGGCAATACGAAACTAGAAAGTAGAAACAATTAGTCCAGACATTAGCATGACAATAGGTGTAGAAAAGCTTGGAAATGTAATCTTTTCTCTTTCCTTTATTGATTAATACTCTGTCAACTAACAATTTCTTTTGTCAGTTGTAGATTTTATTGGTTGACTCAGCCATTTTCAGTTTTCACAACTTTTGTGATCACGTAACTGGCATGACTAGCAAATAGACAGGAAAATTTCAGTGAGAAAATTAATCTTTTCATCTCCCCGTATTTGATAAGTTAAAGAGTGTGTATTTGTGAGAGTGATGCTAGCGAGTAGAGTACTAAGAGGGATCCACTTATTAATGATATCCTAATTCCCAACTGCTTCAGCAAATTTATAAGTGTTTCTTCCAAACACCATAATCATGCTAAACCAGTCATGAATCCTGTTAAATGGCTCGTCAGAATACTACTTCTTTTCTTTCTTTCTCACCTCTCCATTTCTATTGATACATATCACCTTTTTCCATATATATTTGACTAAAAATTTATTGTTATCCAACAAGTAATTAAAAATTTTTAATTTAAACATGCATGATTTGTGACTTGTGAGATGAGTAGAGTATAAAATTTAACAATTAAATTGATAAAATATAAATTACATAGAAATTAAATGTGAAACGATGTTAAAATATAGTTATTTTTACAAGATGCAAGTATCATTCTTTTATATGCAATATATATTTATATAATTAAAAGTAATTTAAAGAAGTGTTACTTACTATTTAGATCGTTTTTGGATTAGATTAACATATTTGCATACAATTCATAGTATAAACAATTTGGCTTATTTCACATTTCATTTAGATCATTAAGTATAAAAAAATTGTTACTTAAAGAGATGAAATGGAAGAAAAAAATGAATTAATGTTGTTAATTATTCATTAACATTCTGCCCTTTGCTTCGGCCCAATGTAGCTCCTTACGCCTTATCTGAGATAAGTCTCCTTTTGAAACCTTCAAGGCACCACGCTCTATCATCTAAATTCTGAGAACTGAGATGACACAGAAAGGTTCCACCCGAAACATAAATTCTTGATGAATTATAGAAAAGCGCATGGAAAAACTGAAAGGTAGAAAGGGTCAAGCATGTGTCCTTATTATACTAGTGAATGCTTGAGATAACCTTGCATCCAATTAAACTCGTTAATATTAATGCCCCAATGGTATTTAATAATAGCAGCTTCTTCAGCAATTATTGTGTTTAAAATTAACCATGAATCCTGGGAATATTGCTTTCTCGTCTTTAATAGCTCTGGTAAGTGGATTAGTAAGAGGGATCCACTTATTAATGATATCCCAACTACTTCAGCATATTAATAAGTGTTGTGTTTCTTCCAAACACCTTAATCATACTAAACCAGTCATGAATCTTGTTAAATGGCTCATCAGAATACTTTTTCTTTCTTTTATTTCTCACCTCTCCATTTCTGCTGATACCTTAGCACTAAATCAATCCATCAAAGATAATGGAGATGATGTCATAGTTTCTAGTGGCAAGATTTTTACACTAGGATTTTTCAGCCCTGGCACTTTTAGGAATCGATATGTTGGCATCTGGTATTATCAGGTTTTGGAGAAGACAGTTGTTTGGGTGGCCAACAGAGAGAAACCCATTAATGATACCTCAGGGATCCTTATAATTAACAGTCGAGGAAATCTTGCCCTGTTCCAAAGAAACCAAACACTTCCTATCTGGTCTACAAACATCTCTACCAAAGCCACTAGCAATTCTTTTGCCACACTTTTAGAGTCAGGAAATCTTGTTTTGCTTCAGAATGATAACAAAAGGGAGGTACTGTGGCAGAGTTTTGATTATCCCATAAATACTTTGATTCCATACATGAAACTTGGATTAAATTTTAGAATTGGTTTGAATAGAGTTTTGACTTCTTGGAAGTCTCCAGATGATCCAGGAATAAGAGGCTATGTTGCCAGGATCAACCTGCGTGGGTTTCCTCAATTTTATTTGTACAAGGGTTCGGATCCTTGGATGCGTTGGGGTTCATGGACTGGGAAAAAATGGAGCGGTGTACCTCAAATGAGAATGAAGTACATATTTAATGTTTCTTTTGTCAACAATGATGATGAAATATCGATTGCGGATGGCCTGACGGATGCCTCTATACTCACAAGAGTGATAATAAGTGAAAGAGGACTTATAGAAAGATTTACCTGGAATAATCAAGTGCATCATTGGATTGAGTATAGTTCAGGCCCAAAGGACCAGTGTGATTTTTACAGGCATTGTGGGCCGAATGGTTATTGTAACCCTAATAACCTAGAGGATTTCGAGTGCAAATGTTTCCCGAGGTTCCAACCAAAGTCATCCAAAAAATGGTATTTAAGAGATGCAGGAGGAGGATGCATGAGGAAGCATGGTGAAGGTGGCACGTGTGAAGACGCCTGACACTTTAGAGGCATAAGTAGACATGAATTTGGGATTGAAACAGTGCATGGAAAAGTGTTTGAGAAATTGTTCTTGCGTTGCTTATGCTACTGCATACCCTGATAGCGGAGAAGTGATCGGCTACTTAACATGGCATGGGGATTTGGTGGATGCAAGGACTTTCATAGATGCGGGACAAGATCTATACATACGAGTGGATGCAAATGAGTTAGGTATATGTCCTACATTCTTTCTTCATTTTGCAGCCACATATATACTTTTAGGTATATCTATATGCCGTATAGGAAATATTATTGATCTATTCATGTAACTATAAATATAGTGGGCCCATGAAAAAGAAACATGGACTTGACTTGGTCTATGTGTAGAGTGTCAAACATTCAACACAAGTAAATGTCGCTTTATACTTTTGACCAAATAAACACTCTTTGAATCACAATTAAATCAATACAAGCATATGTCATGGAGTAAACTGAATAAGAAGAAAGTTAAAATAACATGTAAATGCCTGTAATTATAGTTATTCACAATTACATGCCTTAGAAATTGAAACAAGAATTGATATATTTTGAAATTGAACAATAATTTCAATTTGAAAAAAATATGTGAGTTTCTTGTGAAATGACTTGGGTTAGGATAAAAAAAATAAGAGCTATTTCTATGGCTACCACATGGTATATATTAGTAGTAGTTAACACATACCTTTCCTAGCTTAATTAATCCATTGTAGAAATCATCAACCCTTTTCTCTATAATTTCCCTCACTTAAGTGAACTCATTCCTCACTAAGTTGCTCTCAATCATTATTTCCAACATCATATGATCTTCCTCTTTTTAGCTCCCTACACAAAGAAAGGTTTGCTTCAAAAGAAGGGAATGCTTGCGGTTGTCACAGTTTTTGTTACTATAATGTTTCTCATTGTTGTCGCCTTTTTAGTTTGGTTGTTGAGAAGACGAAGAAGGGGTACCATGACCACCCTTTTTTTTTATCATGCCAAATAAGATATAGAAACTAAATTGACTACATATCATGTAAAGATTAGCAATTGGTTTAATCATGGTATTGTGTTTGACACCAGCAAAAAAAAGACAAAACAAAAATACCTTTGGCTTTACAACAAGTTCAACCTTGTTCAAAGACTCTTTAGGTGGAAAGGAAATTGACGAAAGTAAAGGAAATGTAGATTTACCATTCTTTGATATAAGCACCATAGCTGGAGCGACTAATAATTTCTCTTCTGATAACAAACTTGGACAAGGTGGCTTCGGTTCTGTTTACAAGGTAATTTGTCTTCACAACTACTAATTATATCAAGTGAATGACATATTCTCATCTATATGTCAACGTTGTAATGGAACTCATATTAGTCCCTTTAGGTCCATTCTTAAAAAGAAATTTGTGTCTGCAGGGTATGCTCTTCAATGGAAAAGATGTAGCAGTGAAGAGACTATCCAAGTACTCGAGGCAAGGAGTTGAAGAGTTTAAAAATGAAGTTACTCTGCTTGCTAAGCTCCAACACCGAAATCTTGTAAGGATTTTGGGTTGTTGCATTGAAAATGAAGAAAAGATATTAATCTATGAATATATGCTAAATAAGAGCTTGGATTCTTTTATTTTCGGTATATCTCCTTTTCTCAAATATATTCTTTCTAATGAAGTCATGTCATATAGGATCTAATGAAATATGCAATTTTAAATCTAGATGAACGAAAAAAATCACTCTTAGATTAGGGAAGGCGATTTGAAATTTTTTGTAGAGTTGCTCGAGGAATTTTATACCTTCATCAAGACTCAAGGTTGAGAATCATCCATAAAGACCTTAAAGCCAGTAATATTCTACTAGACGCTAACTTGAACCCAAATATTTTGGATTTTGGCATGGCTAGAATATTTGGTGGAGATCAAGTTGAAGCAGATACAAGGCGTGTTGTTGGAACATAGTAAGTGCATAAATTGTAATATTTTCTTTGGTTATGGTCTAGACTGAAATACAATAAGACAAACTATAAGTGAGAAAGAACTTTTAACACTTTATTTCTATCTTCTATTACAGTGGTTATATGTCACCAGAATATGCAATGTAAGGGCACTTTTCTATCAAATCTGATATATATAGCTTTGGAGTACTGCTACTAGAAATTATTACTGGTAGAAGAAACAGTAGATATTACCTTGAAATTCTTACTTTAAATTTGATTGGGCAAGTAAGTAATTCAATTTTGTATGCAATTTTCTCTAAAACTTCACATTCTATTTTAAAGATTCAAGTTGTCTTAGGTTTGGGAATTATGGAGAAACAACAGAGCTATGGAGATAGTTGATTCATCATTAAGAGGTTCTTATCCTGTTGCTGAAGTTTTGAGATGCATTCAGATTGGGTTGTTGTGTGTGGAAGATATTGCAACAGACAGGCCAAAAATATCTACTGTTATTGCCATGTTAGCCCATGACGGTTCTCTTCCTTCCCCTAAACAGTCGGCATTTATAATCAAGGAAACCAAGAAAGGTGATCGGACCAGTAATAGTGAAGGCACTGGCTCAATGAGGTGACTCTTACCATGGCTCAACCTCGTTAGATTTACAGATTTGATAGTAAAGTATAGTTGACTACAATTTGTAGAAATTAGAAAGGTTCCACTATGCAATAGAACTTTCATTTATCTATTTCTGTCAAATTTTAGTTCGTACCATTTTAGTGTATTTTATTTACATCGTGTCACATTATATAAAGTATACAAAAAATATTCTTCTCTTTTAAAAATATCAAGAGGAGCAAAGTTAAAATCTCAAGTTTTAAGAGTATTTTTTGATCACATAACTAGCATGACTAACAAACAAATAGGAAAGTTCTAGCGAGAAAATTAATCTTTTCTTCTCCCTGTATTTGAGAAGTTAAAGAACGTGTCTTTGTGAGAGCAATGGTAGCAAGTAGAGTACCAAGAGGGATCCACTTATTAATGATATCCCAATTCCAAACTGCTCCAGCAAATTTATAAGTGTTTCTCCCAAACACCCTAATCATACTAAACCAGTCATGAGTCCTATTAAACGGCTCATCAGAATATTGCTTCTTTTCTTTCTTTCTCACCTCTAGAACCCTCTCAAACATATAATAATATTGTTTTAATTTGATATTAAAACATATAATAAAAAATTGAATTTTTTTTATTTTTTGCTTGTCAATAGGAATAAGTTGATTTCGTCGAAATTTTATATGTTGACTGACTCATCCATTTTCACAACTTTTCTAATACAAACAGATAGGAAAATTCCAGCAAGAAATTTGTGTTTTTTTTTCTTTCTCGTATTTTATAAGTCAAAGAAAAAGTGCCTTTGTGAAAGCAATGCTTGAGAAAATTCTAGCGAGAAAATTAGTAAGTGTTTCTGTTTTCTTATCACAATGACACACTTTTTCCTTTTCATCTCCCCATTTTTGATAAGTTTAAGGAAAAAATGTCTTTGTGAAAGCATTGTTTTATACCATACAAATGCTTTCTCGTCATTTAGCGAGAAGAGTACTAAGAGGGATCCAGTTATTAATGATATCCCAACTAGCCCAGCATATTAATAAGTGTTTCTTTTGAACACCCTAATCATACTAAACCAGTCATGAATCCTGTTAAATGGCTTGTCAAAGTACTGCTTCTTTTCTTTCTTTCTCACCTCTCCATTTTTATTGATACCTTAACACTAACTCACTCAATGAAAGACAATGGTGATGTCATAGTTTCTAGTGGCAAGATTTTTGCACTAGGATTTTTCAACCCTGGCAGTTCCAGGAATCGATATGTTGGCATCTGGTATTATTAGGTTTCGGAGAAGACAGTTTTTTACGTGGCCAACAGAGAGAAACCTATTAATGATACCTCTGGTATCCTTTCAATTGACAATCGAGGAAATCTTGCCCTATTCCAAACAAACCAAACACTTCTTGTCTGGTCTACAAACATCTCTATCGAAGCTACTAGCAATTCTTTTGCTAAACTTTAGATTTAGGAAATCTTGTTTTGCTTCAGAATGATACCTAAAGGGAGGTACTGTGGCAGAGTTTTGATTATCCCACAAATAATAAGATTCCAAATATTGAACTTGGATCAAGCTTCGGAACTGGTCTAAACCGAGTCCTGCTGTCTTGGATGTCTCCAGATGATCTAGAAATAGGAAACTATTCCTGTAGGATTGACCTGTATGGGTTTCCTCAAGTGTATTTGTACAAGGGTTCGGATCCTTGGTGGCGTGTCGATTCATGGACTGGGAAAAAATGGAGCGGTGTACCAGAAATTAGAACCAAGTACATAATTAATATGTCTTATGGCAACAATGATGATGAAATCACATATGGGTTGATAGATGCTTCTGTACTCACAAGAATGATAATAAGTGATAGAGGACATATGGAAAGATTTACATTGAATAATGAAGCGCATCATTAGATTGCGATTTTTTTGGCCCCAAAGGAAAAGTGTGATTTTTACATGCACTAGAATGCCACTCGCGCGACACTGCGAGATGACATTTATTTTTTTTGGTTATCATTTTATACGTTTGAATGCACAAACTTATAAAATTATTGAATGCTAAGGCACCTTAAATGGGAAATTTTAAATTCTACTGTATGATTGACTTGTTTTGGTAGGTTTTTTTCACTAAAAAAAAAGCTCACTGAATTGGATGAGATAATGAGAGGGCATTGGTATACATTTGTATGTCTAAAATTAAATGAAGAAATAAAAAATAGAAATAAATCAATCTTACAAAAAGGAAAAGATTAGTCAAGTAAATATATGTGAAATCAATCCACAATTTCCTTTATTCTCTCCATATTTGTATAGTATTTCCAGTTAAAATGATTAAATAAATTTTGTTGAGATGTTGTATGGTGTATTATAGGTAAAGGAAGAAACATACCAAGTGGACCCCACAAGATAATCTATAACCCGGATAGATCTTGAAATGGAAAATTGTGAATCGTGGGCTCAAAATACTTAAAAGGTAAGAATACAACTTCTTAAAAATATTGGAAATTGATTTACTGTACCGTTATGGACATTTTGGTAATCTCATCCATATTGTCGCCCACTGATACTTGAAGATCAAGAAATTAACCTTAATATTATGAGAATATTTGGAGTATGAGAAAATAAATATAAGATTTTATTGTGTTTAAAGGATATGTGGCTTATGGAAGAATAAAAGCAATTAATGGACAAATGTCAAATGGTCAAAGGTCATAAAGATGATGAGTAATGGATAAAGAGTAATTAATGAAGTCCTTCATTTATCATCATCTTTATAAAGGGCCGGCAGCCATTCCAGCTATTTCTCTCAAATTTATTCCAAGTTTCCTTTCATCCTCACCTTGACAAACTCCCATATCCTTCCATCGAATCAACCAACTTCTTAAAGAAAATCGTTTCTTATAATTAACACAAGCTATACTTGAAAATTGGTGGATTGAATCCAAGGCTTTGGAGAGATCTTGTTATTGTCAAATTTGGTTACTAACAAAGGTAAGAGAAGAAATTGTTTCTCTTAATTCTATCTATGATTTGGAGTTGTGTTATGTTGGTATAACATGCTTGTGGTGAAATTGAAAGAAGATCAAGTGTTGAGATTTTAAGGGTTTGGTCAAGAGAGGGTTTGTGTCACGTAAAGGTTGTAAGAGGACATGTAGGTCCTAAAGGAAGCTTTAGTGAGGTTAGATTTAAGTGATGGATTGATTTATTAATGGTTATCATGGATTCTTGCAGCTTTGAAGAAGTAAAAGCTAAGGGTTGGTGCAGCAAGCTACTGCATTTTCGCGTTAATTGAGGTAAGGAATATATGTAACAGACGTAGGGTGACTATGTCTGCATGTGTTTTGAATGGTTGGAAGTATATGAAATTGTTTTAAGTGCAGGAGGCTTGAAAATCTCGGTTTAACTCTTAATCCCGATTTGGCTAGGGGCAGTTGATTGCCCTAAATAGCAGCCGACTGCCTAGAAACAGCCGTGACGTAACTTTTTCCGAAATCGACTTAAAAGCAGCCGACTGCCCGATATAGCAGTCGATGCCATTTTTCCAAAAGCATTCTGTTTGTGAACCAATCGACTGCCAAGAGCCAGTCAACTGTATTTTCTCGAAAAACATTCTGTTTGCGGACCAGTCGACTGCCCTACTTGCAACCGATATTTCAAATATTCGAATTTTAAAAAGAAATTAAATTTATTAAAATTTTATATGTCATAGCAGTCGACTGTCCTAAAAGAGCAGTCAACTGCCCCCTGTGAAAATAATAATTTTAAATTTATTTGTATAAATGTATTTGGATTTCCATTAAAGTATATAAAAAGGTTTATGCATATCAATGGTTTTCCAAGAAGTAGTTTTGCAACCAAATGTTTTGAGATTGTTGACTCCATTGGTGATCATGCATATTATTTGATTATTTGTATTTGGCTGGGGGACTCTAGTCCAGCCCTCAGTACCACAGATTCATCTAACTAGTGTACACAGTGGAATATCGACAATGGTCATTAGTCTCTTATATGTGTTTGGCTTAAGAGGAGGAGCCCTGGCCCATACGTGGGTACGCCACTTATTTGCATCCCTTACGGGATATATTTGGTGCATGATTCTATTGGGTGTTGACTGTCTCCACAAGTTATTTGAAAGTTTATTTGTGTATTTGGTGTCGAATGATTTCGACGTACAAACAAGTATTTGCTTTATTTGTATATGTGTTATTTGATTTACTTGATCAATTGTAAGTGTTTTACATTATTTGGATTTCATGATTATATGGTATTTGACGAAACTATATAGTATTTGTTTTATAAGAATCCTACATGACATGATAGAGCCAAGTAGGAAATCTGCATATAGCGGCATAGTACGCACTTTTATATATCTTCCTTACTGAGCGTAAACTCACTCCTTTATTTTTCCACCCAGACTATTTACAATAATTTTTCGCTCTTGGATAGGAGCGTTACATTTTGGATTGCACAGTATCCCTTCGAGGCACGCTTTCAATTCCTCGAAGGTATATACTTTTTGTCATGTAATTCAGACTATAGTATAGTACAGTGATGTATGTTAGACATGTTGGGGATGTAAATTGTTAATGAGATTAGTATGTAATCATATGAGAGTTTTAAACCTATATGTAAGATGATCCTGTATATGCATGAGAAATACCTTGTTATCGAAAATAGCATCGTCATGTTAAACAATGGAGTATAAGATACAAGAAAGAAGAAGGATGCACTGTCAAATAGCCTAACCAAACCTTATGTGAAAGAAAAAGTTAGTTGGTATTTTTCTTAAAAGAGGATGTAACGGGATGTTACAATAGAAAATTGCTTGCATTAATGAAATAGACAACAAAATTTATATGCAACTTTCATGGAGTTTGACACTTGAGGATACAAGATAAAAGGCAGACCAGGTAATTGGTTACCGGCTATTGAACTCATGGTCTTGGAAACAGGGGACTACCTAAGAGAATGCATTGGACTATACTTTACAAGACTGCTAAATTGTGCTTAGCTACCTATCAAGAATATTGCAATATACTTGGTTTACAAAATAAATCCAAGACAGTTAAATCATATGCATAAAAATGATAGAATGTTATATAAAACAGAATGTAGTTGAATAAGAGAATAAGATTAATCAGTAAAAATCATATCATAATTCAAGCAAATAGAGAGTTAAAAGAAACAAGTAAAATAATTAAGTAGCACTTTGATTTAAAGCTGAAACATAGTAAAAAAATTTACCAATTTTTTTCTCCGCTATAAGGATGCCAGCTTTAGATAATTGTTACTTTTGACTATGCTATTCAAATTTACAATAATCACAACTGTTATCTACTCAAGCTTCTCCAAATCAAGATTCGATGAATCTTGGTTCTCCCTAATTGTATCCATATTCTTATCTTTACTATCTTTTGCTCTTATTTCTTTCTTCACAACCTTTTCTTCATCCTTGGCCAAAGTCTGTATAGTTTGCATCATTAATAAGAAATAAAAATTTTGGTCCACGAAAAAGAAAGCAAGAAATCAATAGAGATAAAAGGTGCCTACAGACTCTATCTCCAAAACCTTGTATTTAGGATTTAATGTGATATCCACAGGGCAATCCTTTTCGGAGATGACGTTATAGGAGGAGCTGTTGGATAATGGAGCGAGGGGAGATTACTTATCACTCTTTTTCTTCAATAATTTGGGTAGCGAAATACCAATAGAATAAGTCTAATCTATTCAGAATTTTCAATAGGAGGATTTGTCTTTTTCTTCACCCTTTTTCAGTTTAATGTGTTTCCGTACTCCATCTTTCTACCTCTTGTTCTCACCATTAACAATTTGGTTCTTTTTATACAAATTACTATTATTGAGCTCAAATCTATACGAGATGGATATCACTCAAACTCAGCATAAACAAATAAAAACATGAATTCAAGTGGAAACTAAACATAAAAAATAGAAATTGAATCTTAAATTAACTTAAGCCAAATACATCAAGTCACCAAAGAAATTTACACAATAATCAAGACCAAGGTATCTACGTTAATTCTTTCCAACTTTCAAAAATCTGTATGCTTGCATTCAGATTTCCATCATTGAACAACCACAAATATGCATTCAATGAGTATAAAACCTATCCAATCAAATGATTTGAAAATGTGGGGAATCATGAAAGTTAGAGATGACAGGAGCTGGATAGTGATTAATTTTGGATAAAAACTTTGATGGGTACTTCAAAATATAAGAATTTTGATTTTGTACCTGAGAATGATGAACTAGTTTTTGAAGCAGACGCTTGGTGAAAATGATGAGTTTGCAATTTTCTTTCATTTTGTCAGCCACCATCAATCTCAATTTTATTTTCTCTTCAAAACCAACATTACCAACATAAAGAAAAAAAGACCCAACTTAGAAAGTGCTTCCAAATAAAACATTATTGACTTTTAATATAGGTAAAGCAAAATCAGAACACATTCAATAAATCAAATAATAGTAAGTGGAATAAAAATAAAGAATAAAAGGAAAAATGAGAAACAAACAACCAAGCATATAATTAAGCCACTGAGAAAAGAAAAAAGCCATCTCAAGTAGGTTCTCCCTTTTGATCTCTACTCAAACATCATGAAGTAATCTATATATAAGAATAAGGGGGCACCGACTTCAAGCCCATTGTTGGCTCTATCAGGACTTTTTTTTTGTTTTACCTTCAAAGGATGGACGGATTGGTTCGGCTTGGGGTAGATCAGATGGAGAAAGAAGAAGAATAAATAAGAAGGAAAAAAATAGTGAAATGGAAACTCAAGATGTCTGAAGCAAGAAGAAGAAGAAGAAGAAATGGTAACATCAGATGCAAGAAGAGAGGGTAGGAAGTCGAAAATCAAATAATTGCTGCAAAGTATTTGAAATAGGGTCAGTAGAAGGAACGGTGAAGAAGAAAGGCATGCGTAACTCAGGTGAAAGAGAGCAACAGTGTGCGAAATGACTGTTTTACACACAAAAGAAAGAGAAGAGGTACTCCATAACATAAAAAAGGATAAGGTCCCATCACTTAAAGCTCATTGCTCTCCTATTTCTTTTCTCATCACCTTATAGTCTTAGGGCTAGTTTGGAACTCATTGCACCGATTTTGGAATTGGCCATAAAAACAAAATAGTATAATGATAAAATTACTCTACTGCTCTTATTTTTAAAATTCTTTTGTTATCTTATTAAATATATATTTTTAGTGATTATTTTATTACTTTCATTCTTATCAGAGCCAATTTTACTGTCCATCTAAACTAACCTTTAATCAAATATATGAATAGATTATCATTTTTTTTGGGTTAAAGCCAATGATCATTATTTGCCTATTCAACAATTACCAAATTTCAGTAGATATACACTTGGCAAGCTTAAATTTTATATGGAAGCACTCCTGTCAGTTTTGTATATCATACTTGTTTTCAAGTGTCAAGGATGAAAAAAATTGTATTCTAACATCTACAACTCCAATTGAAGACTATTTTTTTATTATTCTAATCGGCAGAATCATTCAGGTATTTGTTTTACTAACTACATACACTTCAGTCCGTTCGAATAGAGCTATGGAAGGATCATAGGGTTACCCACTGTGAATATTCAAAGTCTCAAAACAACTATTCAGGATCCAAACTCTCGAGAGTATAAACAAAATTTCATGATGATAAACTTACAATTCAATATGACTTCCTCTAATTTCCGCCATTAAATTCATTGACAATTATGAAATAAAAGATGTACCCAACATTATAGATGACGAGCAAATTACAATGTTTTCTTATAAAGGGGATAAACATGTATTTTTTGTAATTCCTACGAGCTAGAGTTGATTCTAGTAGGTTTGCCATCCTAGGTTTTTGGCTTTTGGCTAGAGAACTTGTCATAATTTGGGAATCCTTAAACAGTTTAAAATAAAAACACGTCCTCGTCAAGTACATATCCAAAGTCATTATTGATAATATGCATGAAAAAATTTTCATCAGAAAAGAAATTGATCATGATGAAGGACAAAAGTTGTTAAAACCAATAAAAATAATAAAGACAATAAAATTATGGCTTAACCACAGTATGCTGTCTAGTAGACAAAATATCAGGCTTTTATCCAAATGTATGCCAAATGAGCTACAAACGTGAATGTCAAATGAGCTGAAATTTTGGACAGATCAAGACAACAAGGAAGAAAGAACAAAAAGTGGAAAAAAGAGTAAATAATAGGGCTAGCTAAGAAGCCAAATTTCTTTACAATCTTTAAAATATATATATATATATAGGATAATTAATGTATATATATAGGATAATTATTCTATACAGTATCAAGGAAATATTTTTATTCCATAAGCGGTATTAAGATCATGACATGTATTTTATTTTATTTATTTTTTATTTTTTAAATATTTTTATAGCATGTGTTACGATTCTAATCCAACTTGTGGAATAAAAATATTCTACTGACAGTGTGTGAAATAATTATCTATATATATGTGTGTGTGTGTGTATATATATATATGTATATATATAAAACTAAACTTGATTAGATGATAAAGAATAAGAATTTTGACAACAATAAAAGAAATGTTTTTGTTAATATTGATAAAGTCCAAAAAACCCATCCATTATTTGTTTAAATCATTTGTTAACATGAAGCAACACGAATTAGCTATGAAAATCGTCAAAACGCGGCTTTTGAATTTAAATTATTACAAACGCAGAGTAAAAGCATAGTCATTTGAGGAAAAGGTAAAAGTAAAATGAAATATATTCATCCAATCAAATGTATATTTTTCTCGATAAGATAAAACCGTAGTTCCATAGCACAAAAGCAATCAATTATTTTAACTCCTATAGAAAGCAAGAACCACTTGGTCAAAGCGTGCAATTATTTAATGCAATAGACAGAAAAAAAACAAATAAAAGACCGTTTAAAACTATTTATTAACACCATTAATAATAATAATAATAATAATAATAATAATAATAATAATAATATGCGAAGACCATTAGATTATGAGGATTTTCAGATCCAACTATTGAAACTAATATGATTCAAAAGAATTTTCTTTGCCGTTTATAACAATGAAGTATCCTTAAAAAACTCATAAACATAAACGACAGAAATAAAAGATAAACGAAAGCATAGTAACATTCACAACACCAAAAATGAAAATAGTAATCATTAAATTGTCAATTTACATTTAAAAATAGAATTCATTATGATATCAACAACTAAAATACTAGTAATAATATATATTCAAATATAATCACCACCAAAGGGGAGAAAAAATGTTTTCTGGTGATAATCTTTCTTTGGCAAAAAAAAAAAACAGCATGATCGTGATATCATCATTAGAGCCTTTATCCCAAAAGATTGGGGTAGGCTATATGAATCAATATCTAAACTCACGTTAGATCATCCATATATGTTCTTCTCCTCCACAAATTCCTATCCAAGGTCATTTGGTCATCCAACTCTAATACCTCTATATCTTTCCAAATTACTTCCTTTCAAGTCTTTTTCGGTCTTCCTCTAGTCTTAACCCTTCTCTCAATAGCCATAACCTCTATTCTCCTAACTGGAGCATTTACAGGTCTATGTCGTTCGTGTCCAAACCAACGTAAACGACTTTCACACATCTTGTCTTCGATAGGTACCACTCCAACCATCTTACGAATATCTTCATTTCTCATTCTATCCTTTCGTCTATATCCACATATCTGTCGCAACATTCGCATTTCTATTACACTCAACTTTTGTGTATCACTACAGCAAAAATAGCTTTTTGCGGCACTTTTTTAGCTGCGTTTTCTATGAAACGCTGCTAAATGTTGAGTTTTTAATCAAGTCAGGGCATTTTTCAGCATAAACACTGTAAAATTTAGCAAATAGCGACGTTTATGTGATTAAAGGCCGTTAAGTTAATCAGATAACGGCGTTTTTAAGAAAAAAATGCCACTATATTTTAAAATAAAAAATAAAGAATATTTATTTTAATTTTTTTAAAATATATATTTTAAGAAAAAAAGTTAAAAAAAAAGAAATTAAATAGCAACGTTTATGAAAATAAATGCCACTATACTAAAACTAAATATATAAAATAAACATACGACAAATGTATTTAGATAAAAAATTCGATAAAAAAGAATTTTCTTCAAAAAAAGTTTTCTTAAACATTTCGATCAAAAACCTCTCCCCTCATTTCCCAATTTTTCTGATTTTCTCTTCAATTTTACAATGCTGTTCATGTTTCTCGATTCTCTCAAATTTCAGTCTCTGATTCTCTTTTCGATTCTCTCTTAGTGTTTAAATTCTCTCTCCAATTCTCTTTCCAAGCCTTCAAGCTTCTGAACTTCAGCAGCGTTGGGATGGGATTCTTCGATTCTCGTTGATTCAATGTTTAAAAGATTTTCATTTTAATACCTTCATTTGCTTCTAATTTTGACTTAGTAGCTAATTTATTGTCTGATTTTATACTTCATTTGCTTTTAGTTTTGACCGGGTTCGAGTTTGGATCTGGTAAAGCTTAAAGGTAATCGTTGAATTCTAGTCTGTTCGAGCTTTCTACGTTGTCGTTTCTTGAGGTTCCTAGTTGTTTAGCTTGAATATTTCTTTGGAGTTGACAATGTAATGTGGCGTTCGTGTTCCATTCTTTTTGTTCTAGTTTTAATAATGTTTTATTTTTCAATTGTTTTATTTTTTTTATAATGAGATTTAATTTTATTAGTAGATCTAATTTTTATTTTTAAGAAGAAACAAAATGGAATCAAAGTTAATTTACTTAATTTCATTCTCGTTTAGCCACAAAAGTTAATTAATTATGATTGATAATGATTTCAACGGTGGTTACGAATTCTACTAAAGTTTTCACTCTTAATGGGTTATTTGTTGCGACATCCTCGTCACTATCCAAATAACTAACAAATAACATTAAATTGACTAGTTTATCAATGTCAACCTTACTTCTTCTTATGCTTTAGGCATTATTATCAAAAATATGTTATCAAATTCTCATGAATATAATTTTGATATATACACATGAGTCAACTACACCAGGATCTCAAATACTTACACAACCTATTTCCCCAAAATATACACAAAGGTAATATCGTACTGTACAATAGTTGAACTAAACGACCAACTGATTATACCTTCAAAGAAATAATGGGAAGCGCGTCTCAAAGGTATATCAAAAGAACCTCAAAAGGTGCTCCTCTATCCGGAGCGAAAATTACTTCAAGTAATCTGTATGAAAAATGTTTGTAAAGGAGTGAGTTTACACTCAGTAAGAAACACATGTAAAAGAGCGTACTATGTCACTATATGCAGTTTTCCTGCTTGCCTCTATAATGTCATGTAAAACCATTATAAAGCATATGCCATATATATTTCCCACAAATATCAAATGCAAGTAAAATCATATCTTTCACGGATCTCGAATCAGGTGAAATCAAATACGCAAGTACAAATAATTTTAAATACTTTCACATGCTTTCAAATAGATGGGAGACAATTAATTTCCAATAGAATCATGCACCAAGTAGTTCTCATAAGGATACAGCAAATATATCCTGTAAGGGATAATCCATGAGAGATTTCATAAGGATACCACAAATATATCCCGTAAAGGATAATCCTGAGAGATATCAAATAAATGGCGTACCCACGTATGGGCCAGGGATCCTCCCCAAAGCCAAAACAAGTAAGAGACGTATGGCCATTGTCTATAGCCCACAGTGCTCATTAGTCCGGTGCCTTACTGTGGGTCTGACGACCAGACTAGGGCTCTTCAGTCGAGAACAAGTACAAATACAAATACAAATTATGTGCATGATCATTAAAGGTGTTCATAGTCTCCAAAACATTATTCTTATAACTCTTGACAAATACAAATATGCTTTCTTGAAATAGGTCTTCAAAACCTCTTTTCCAAATGGGCAATCGACTAGTCTTTAGGGCAGTCGGCTGCTACCCCATATTTTGCTTTATTGAATTTCTTTTCCTTTTTGAAATTCAAATAATTTATTTTTTGAAAAACACATAAGGCAGTCGACTGGTCCCAAATAACAGTCGACTGGTTTTGAAACAGAATGTTTCCCGAGAAAAGGCAGTCGACTGGCCCACTGGGCAGTCGACCGTTTTTGAAACAAAAAGCTTCTGGAAGCAAGGTAGTCGACTGGCTCCCTAGGCAGTCGGTTGGTTTTGAAACAAAAACTTTTCAAGTAATTAGCAGTCGACTGTCCATATAGCAGTCGACTGTTTTGAAATAGAATGCTTTTCTGGAAATTGGTAGTTGATTGGCTTACATAGCAGTCGACTGGTTTGTCTCGGTTTTCAAAAATCTACGCTTTAGTTGTCTCTAGGCAGTTGGCTGCTCCTAGCCTAATTGGTACTAGGAGCAGGACTCGAAATTTTCACCTTCCTGCATAAAACCAACTTGTACTTCTCTCCAAAACACTTAAAACATATTAAGACATGCGGACATAGCCACCCTACGTCCGTTACATAAATTCCTTACCTCAATTAGCCTCGAAACGCGAAATTGCTTGATCATGCCAATTCCTTTCTTTCACCCTTTCAAAGCTGCAAACATCATAGCAAATCAAACCTTTAAGAAATTTATATAACCATACTACACCATCTCTACACAAGTCCAAACCATGCACGAAATTGAAAGAATCACTTTCTCCTCTTACCTCTGTCAATAGCCAAATTTCAGAATTTTAGATCTCCTTAATCTCTTGGATTCAGCTTTTTATATTACAGACCTAGCTAGAGCTAGTGACAAGGGTCATTTTTCGTCAAGTGAGCTTAATGATTTGGTGTCGTGAGATGGTGGCTTGTTAAGGTAATTGCAATTGGAAACTTGAAGGAAATGGAGGGAACGAGAGGGATAGGGAAGAAGGCTGCCGATTCTTGATGATGAAGGAAGATGATGACTCATGCAAATGGCATTTAATGCCTCTTTATCTCTTAATCATCCCAGCCATTAACTATTCAATGCTTTGACCCTTTGACAAGTTGACCATTTGACCATCAATTGCTTTAATTCCTCATATGTCCCATACATCATTTATTCCTTCAAAATTTTCTGATTTATTTAATCATTCCAGCACATAATACTTTACAATTATGGGGGAATTACATGAAATTGGGGATTTCACATTCTCCCCACCTTTAGAAATTTGGTCCTCCAAATTTGAATTGGCTTAGTGCTCAAATATCTTAGGGTATCTTTCCTTTATTAGACTCTCTAGCTCCCATGTGGCTTCTTCCGTAGTATGGTATTGCCAGAGAACCTTGACTAATGGGATCGTCTTAGACCTCAACACCTTATCTTTCTGTCCAAAATCCGAATCGGCTTCTCCACATAGCTCATGTCTTCCCTTATCTCTAAGGGTTCATATTCGATGACATGAGATGGATCCGGATTATACTTCCAAAGCATCGACACATGAAAGACATTGTGTACTCACGATAGCTCTGGAGGTAATGCCAACCTATAGGCAACATCTCTAACTCGATCTAAGACTTCGAATGGCCCTAAGTATCGAGGACTAAGCTTACCTCGTCGGCCAAATCTCATGATCCCTTTGGATGGAGAAACCTTCAAAAACACATAGTCTCCAACCAAAAATTCAAGTGGTCTCCGTCGAGCATCCGCATAATTGTTTTGTCTACTCTGAGCTGTCTTGAGTCTTTGACAAATCATCTTAACATCCTTAAAAGCTTGCTCGACTAAATCTGGAGCCAACAACTTACGCTCGCCTACTTCTTCCCACCCAATCGGAGATCTCACCTTCTACCATATAAAGCTTCATATGGTGCCATCCCGATACTTGTATGATAACTATTATTGTAAGCAAACTCAGCCAATGGCAAATGGTCGTCCCATAAGCCTTTAAAGTCCAAAGCACAAGCTCTCAACATATCTTCGAGCGTCTGAATGGTATGCTCGGACTGACCTTCAGTCTGCGAATGAAAAGCTGTAATAAAATTCAGCTTAGATCCCATGGCTTCTTGAAAATGTTCCCAAAAATAGGAAGTAAACCGGGAATCTCTATCAGAAGTAATGCTCACTGGAACACCATGTAGTTTGACTACTTCTCTCACATATAAATCTGCCAAAGTACTAAGTGTATCTGTATACTTCATAGGTAGGAAGTGAGTTGACTTGGTTAACCGATCCACAACTACCCAGACACCATCATGATTCCTCTTGGTCCGTGGTAGTCCCATAACAAAATCCATCGTAATGTGCTCCCATTTCCACATAGGTATAGGTAAAGGTTGCGATAAACCTGCTTGTCTTTGGTGTTCTACCTTAACCTGTTGGCATGCTAGACACTTTGCTACAAACTCAGCTATGTCTCTCTTCATGTCAATCCACCAATACACCTTATGAAGATTATGATACATCTTCGTGTTTTTCGGATGTAACGTGTATTTAGTGGCATGTGCTTCTTTCAAGATTAGCTTCCTCAACTCATTATCCTTAGGAACACATACACGGTTATTAAATCTCAAAATTCCATCATTACCAATGTTGAATTCCAAGATTATACCTGATTGGACTCCATCCATAGCCTCAATACACTGGGCATCCTTCCTCTGAGCAACCCGAATTCTATCCATGAGCTCCGGCTCAATCATAAAACTTGCTATCATTCTAAATTGCTCATAAGGCATAACATTTAAATTAAGGCTTGCAAACTGCTCTAACAGCTCATATTCTCTTACCATCATGTAAGATACCATCCCTACATGCTTCCGGCTCAGAGCATCCGCCACCACATTGGCCTTTCCCGGGTGGTATAAGATCTCATAATCATAATCCTTCAGAAGCTTGAGCCATCTTCTTTGCCTCATATTCAACTCCCTTTGAGAGAATAGATACTTCAGACTCTTATGATCCATAAAAATCTGAAATCTCTCACCATATAAGTAATGCCTCCAAATCTTTAGAGCAAATACTACTGCAACTAACTCCAGGTCATGAGTTGGGTAGCTCTTCTCATGGTCCTTTAATTATCTAGAACCATAGGCAACTACCTTACCATTCTGCATTAGTACACATCCCAAACCTTGCCCTGAGGCATCACTATATACCGAAAATCCTTCAAAACCACTAGGAATGGTGAGGATAGGTGCAGTCGTCAGCCTACGCTTCAACTCTTGAAAGCTACGCTTGCAGGCATCATTCCATTCAGATTTCACCTTTTTACGTGTCAAGGGAGCAGTTAACCTCGAGAAACCCTCCACAAATCTTCGATAGTAGCCAGCTAGACCCAAGAAACTCCTAATCCCCGTCACTGTCTTCGGTCTCTCCCATTGAACCACCGCTTCAATCTTCGATGGATCGACCGAAACTCCATCTTTACTGATTATGTGACCTAAAAAGGAGATATGATCTAGCCAGAAATCACACTTACTTAGCTTGGCATACAATCCTCGATCTCTGAGGGTTTTCAAAACTATCTGTAAGTGCTGCTCATGCTCTTCCCGGGATCTTGAATACACAAATATGTCATCGATAAAGACAATGACAAACTGGTCCAAGTACGACTTAAACACATCATTCATCAAGTTCATAAAAGTCGCTGGTGCATTAGTTAATCCAAACGGCATTACCAAAAATTCATAATGGCCATACCGTGTCCTGAATGCATTCTTAGGGATATCTTCACTCCGGATCTTCAACTGATGATATCCCGACCTCAAGTCTATCTTGGAAAAGACTTGTGCACCCTTAAGCTGATCAAAAAGGTCGTCAATCCTGGGAAGAGGATACTTGTTCTTGATTGTCACTTTATTCAACCATCGGTAGTCGATACACAACCTCATACTACTGTCTTTCTTCCGGACAAATAACACAGGAGCACCCCAATGGGATACGCTAGGTCGTATGAATCCCTTGTCTAATAACTCCTGAAGCTGCCTCTTCAATTCTGCCAATTCTACTAAGGCCATCCGATAGGGAGGTCTCGAAATGGGCTCAGTCCCTAGCATCAAATCGATTGTAAACTCTACTTCCCTATCCGGAGGAAGTCCTGGAAGATCATCTGGAAACACCTCTGGAAATTCCTTGACTAGTGAAATCTCATAAAGTTCGGGACGTTTCTGATCTACGTCCACCATATATGCTATAAATCCTTTACATAACAAGTATCTTCTATTACTTTAATTTCAAATAATTCAATCAGCAAACATATTTTTGTATTAAGTACTTGCAAAATTTACAACATAGCTAACGGGAGAAGAGAAGATCACACTTTTAGCATGACATTCTAGCATCACATGATTCTTAGCTAACCAATCCATTCCCAAAATAACATCAAATCCATACATGTTCAATAGGATTAGGTCTATACATGTTCAATAGGATTAGGTCAGCTATTGATTCTCTTTCTCCTACCCGTAGCTTACAATTACGACACACTATGTCCGTAATTTGAGATTCCCTAAATGGAGTACTTATTTGTAGCAATTGTCCTAAAGGTTTAAGCTCAATAAGTAATCTCATAGCAACTATAGGAGAAATAAAAGAGTGCGTAGAGCCTGGATCAAATAAAGGAAGGACACATGTATCATTAAGATAAATCTTACCCTGAATCATCTTAGATGAAGCATCAACGGACTCCTTATCAATGGCAAACACCCGACCCTGAGTCACGGTTGCCTTTCCCTTCTCTGCCGCTGTGGCCTTACGCTGAGGTTGAGTGGTCTTAAGCTGGGGTTGAGGGGTCTTCTCTGATTCCTCTAACACCCTCTGATTTATCTTGGGACAATCCTTTATCCTATGTCCCTGCTCACCACCCCAATAACATGCCCCACTCGCAAACCGACAAGGCTGGGCTCCATGAAATTTTTCGCAATGCTCACACCTTGGCATGGTACTCCTCGGTGAGCTCGCGGTACTACCAGTGGGATGTCGAGATCTCTCATCATTTATCTTGATCCTGGTGGGTCTTAGAGTTCCTGTACCATAATCATCATAACTCCTAATTTAGCATAATTCCATATAACCATTTAATTAAGACAAATTATTTCCTATAATTGATTTGCTTACCTATCAAAGCTTTGTCATAAGGCCTACTTCTCCTATATGGATATCTATCACTCGAGGCTCTCTCATCTGACTTCCGTTTCATCGGTTTTTTACCTTTATTCCTAGCTCAAAAGTTGGCCTGATGAAACTCATAGTTCTGCTCACATAGTTGAGCCTTACGGACTGCCTCTCCATATGTAGTGATATCCATGGGATATAACTTAGACCTGATGGAAGGTCTCAATCCCTTCATAAACCTGTAGGTCTTATGCTCCTCTCTTCTCAACACTTCTGGATCAAACCTGCTCAATGTAGTGAACTTAGACTTGTATTAACTAACCGTCATATTTCCCTGAGTCAAGTTCAGAAATTCAACTTGCAATCTCCTCTGAGCAGTACGTAGGACGTGTTATTCATTGAAGGCTTCCACAAATATATCCCACGTTACCTCAGAATGTCTAGCCTCTAATACTGTCTGAGTGGCTTACCACCAAGGTTCTGCCTCATCCACTAACAAATAGGCAGCCAATCACACCTTTTCTTTCTCAGTACATGTCATATACTCGAATGACTTAGTGACCACCTTCATCCAATTTTTCGCGGCCAATGGATCACTGTTCCCCTTAAACTTAGGCGGATCCAGCTTCCTAAACTCCTTGATCAATGTCACGCTACAATAAGTTATGGGATCCCGCCTTTCAGTAGCTGGGATAGGTGGGAGTTGTACCGTAGGAGTAGAAAGTACAGTAGGGGTAACTATTGGTACACTCATGGCCACGTTTGAAAAATTCAACATAAATTGTGTGAGCATCGCGGCCATGTTCTCCATGTGTTTCTCTAATTTTGCTAGCCTAGTGTTCGGGCTATGCGTTTGAGATAGAGGAGAAGACTGTGTTGGGGGCGGTTCATCACAACCCCGTCCTTGTCTAGTACCCCTCTTTCGAGTACTCATTCTGTTAATATTACCACCAAATAACACGATTTAGTGTAACTTTAAACAGTTATACTACACATAATTATGTAGACCAGTACAGTACATTGGGGATATACTCTAATTCTAGCTTATTTACATCAACAAACTTCAGTTAAATCAGCTCTGATACCAATCTGCGACATCCTCGTCGCTATCCAAATAACAACTAACAAATAACATTAAATTGACCAGTTTATCAATGTCAACCTTACTTCTTCTTATGCTTTAGGCATTATTATCAAAATATGTTATCAAATTCTCATGAATATAATTTTGATATATACCCATGAGTCAACTACATCCAGATCTCAAATACTTACATAACCTATTTCCTCAAAATATACACAAAGGTAATATTGTACTGTACAATAGCCGAAGTAAACAGCCAACTGATTATACCTTCAAAGAAATAATGGGAAGCGCGTCTCGAAGGTATATCAAAAGAACCTCAAAAGGTGCTCCTCTATTCACAGCGAAAATTACTTCAAGTAATCTGTATGAAAAATGTTTATAAAGGAGTGAGTTTACGCTCAGTAAGAAACATATGTAAAAGAGTGTACTATGTCACTATATGCAGTTTTCCTGCTTGGCTCTATAATGTCATGTAAAACCATTATAAAGCATATGTCATATATATTTCCAACAAATATCAAATACAAGTAAAATCATATCTTTCACGGATCTCAAATCATGTGAAATCAAATACGCAAGTACAAATAATTTCAAATACTTTCACATGCCTTCAAATAGATGGGAGGCAATTAATTTCCAATAGAATCATGCACCAAGTAATTCTCATAAGGATACAGCAAATATATCCTGTAAGGGATAATCCATGAGAGATCTCATAAGGATACCACAAATATATCCCGAAAGGGATAATCCTGAGAGATATCAAATAAATGGCGTACCCATGTATGGGCCAAGGATCCTCCCCAAAGCCAAAACAAGTAAGAGACATATGGCCATTGTCTATAGCCCATAATGCTCACTAGTCAGGTGCCTTACTGTGGGTTTGAGGACCGGACTAGCGTTCCTCAGTCGAGAACAAGTACAAATACAAATACAAATGATGTGCATGATCATTAAGGGTGTTCATAGTCTCAAAAACATTATTCTGATAACTCTTGGCAAATACAAATATACTTTCTTGAAATAGGTTTTCAAAACCCCTTTTCCAAATGGGCAGTCGACTGGTCTTTAGGGCAGTCGGCTGCTACCCATATTTTGCTTTATTGAATTTCTTTTCCTTTTTGAAATTCAAATAATTTATTTTTTGAAAAACACATAGGGCAGTCGACTTGTCCCAAATAGCAGTCGACTGGTTTTAAAACAGAATGTTTCCTGAGAAAAGGTAGTCGACTAGCCCCCTGGGCAGTCAGCCTGGCCCCTTGGGCAGTCGGCCGTTTTTGAAATAGAAAGCTTCTGGAAACAGGGCAGTCGACTGGCTTCCCAAGCAGTCGGCTGGTTTTGAAACAAAAAGCTTTTCAAGTAATTAGCAGTTGACTGTCCATACAACAGTCGACTGTTTTGAAACAGAATGCTTTTCTGGAAATTGGCAGTCAACTGGCTTACATAGCAGTCGACTAGTTTCTCTCGATTTTCGAAAATCTACGTTTTGGTTGTCTCTAGGTAGTCGGCTGCTACTTAAGGCAGTCGGCTACTCCTAGCCTAATTGGTACTAGGAGCAGGACCCGAAATTTCCACCTTCCTGCATAAAACCAACGTGTACTTCTCTCCAAAACACTTTAAACACATTAAAACATGCGAATATAGCCACCCTACGTCCGTTACATAAATTCCTTACCTCAATTAGCCTCGAAAAGCGAAATTGCTTGATCGCGCCAATTCCTTTCTTTCACCCTTTCAAAGCTGTAAACATCGTAGCAAATCAAACCTTTAAGAAATTTATATATCCATACTACACTATCTCTACACAACTCCAAACCATACACGAAATTGAAAGAATCACTTTCTTCTTTTACCTTTGTCAATAGCCAAATTTCAGAATTTTAGATCTCCTTAATCTCTTGGATTCAGCTCTTTATATTACAAACCTAGCTAAAGCTAGTGACATGGGTCATTTTTTGTCAAGTGAGCTTAATGATTTGGTGTCGTGAGATGGTGGTTTGTCAAGGTAATTGCAATTGGAAACTTGAAGGAAATGGAGGGAACGAGATGGATAGGGAGGAGGGCTGCTGATTCTTGATTGTGAAGGAAGATGATGACTCATGCAAATGGCATTTAATGCCTCTTTATCTCTTAATCATCTCAGCCATTAACCATTCAATACTTTGACCTTTTGACAAGTTGACCATTTGACCATCAATTGCTTTAATTCCTCATATGACCCATACATCATTTATTCCTTCAAAATTTTTTGATTTATTTAATCATTCCAGCTCATAATACTTTACAATTATTGAGGAATTACATGAAATTGGAGATTTTACATTTGTTGTCAAATACTTGGTAACAGTCGAAAATTTGCACGTAAACCAATCAAAACTAACTTAGCTGAATATGTTTTTTTTTATTAAATCCATCTCCACAAAAGCTCACTGCACCTTAACTTTGCTTCATCAGGTTGCTTAATGCATTGGAACCTGTTAACTTATTTAAGCTAAAATAGCATGTAATGACTGCGTTAACCATATCTGTTCTGCATTCAAATTTTAATGCTCTCTCTCTCCCCTTTTGTTCTTTCATTTTTTTGGATGCTAACATGAACTGTATTATTTTTTTAAAAGGAATGAACCAAATGATCTTTTCGAGTTTTGCATCATAATGGTTATTGGAAGGTCCAAGTGTAGTACAAGAAGTGACTCCAATATTAAATTATTAACTCTGGTACTAGAAGAATTACTAGTTCTTTACAAGATATGAAGGAAAAAGATCATGTTATCTTACAAACCTTAATTGGATGTAACATGTGTGATCATAGTTCTATCATTCTTAGGTGAAATCGAAGTTCAATACACATAAACATGTGCATGTCCATGTCCATGTCTTCCAATTTCAAGTTTGAATTTATGAATACAATTTACATAAATATTTCATGGTAGTACTTTCATTATTTATAATTTCTTATACAATCTAAATGCATTTTGTTTTTTTAATGAAAGCTTGGATTCTTTCAGTTCATACATACATGCCTAAACGCATATATAAGCACACCCTTTGTTTGATGGATGCTTTTGCTACTTGTTTTTTGCTATTTGCATTTTACTCTTTGAAAGTTTGCTATAAAGCAAAAGCAAAATGTAGAAAGCAATACTATATTTGACTTAAGATGACAAATAGTTGAAATCTAACATCATTTATAACATGACTAGTCTATATAGAAGTAAAATCATGCATTTCTTTTTCATTTTCAAAAACTATTTATTTGTGTCTAATCATTCAAAAAATCATTGTTTTCAAAACATGCTTTTTGCCTTTTTAATTCAAAAAGTGAAAAGAAAGTGGCAGAAGGCGCCAAGCAAATAGAGGCTAGACTATACACTAATATAAGATGTATTTCAGTTGTCTGATTGCATGTAAAGGACTTAAGTTCAACTTAAGTAGGGTCAGTTATATATGTGATCATCTTTATGTAAATGTATCTTCTCTGATGTTGGACTCTTGTTTCCCTAGCTCTGGTTTTTTAGAGGACTCATCTTGATCATGGATAAAATTCTTCATTTTAACAATGCAGGCCAAAGACCTAAACCTTGCTAGAGTATCAACAGAAGAAGTTGGTCTAAAATGTCCGATGACATTCCTAGCAAAGAACAAGTAAGTATCATAACTTTTTTTTTCCCATTAAGTATGATAGCGAAAATCAGGCAAGCTATGAAATGTTAATTTTTGTGAATCCAGTTAAATTATTTAGATTCTGTCAATAAACTCTTTAAGTTTCTATTTTTGTAATATCTAACAAACCAACTTAGTTTTGTTTGCATTTTGATTAGTATTAACCCAAACTCTTGGCTATAAGATAGTAAACACAGTTTATGCCATTGTGCCAGTCATTTGATTAATATTTGCTTCAATTTGTTTTGATATTTTTCATTCTATTTACATTTTTAGTACTTTTTTTTCCTTATAATGATTCCGGTAGGTGCTTTCAGTGGCATTATCATATGAATCAAGATGCTACCCTTTCATGTTTACATCCATTCATTATCTATCCATATTTCTGTCATAAGTCCTAACTTGTTAATGATATGGTTTTAAAAGTTTTGTTATGCAAATACTGTGATTTCTGTCTTTGTATGTATCTATGATTCATTATTCTAATAATGATGTGCATGTTTTGCTGCATGCGCATTGTAGAGCCGGGCAGACAACCTTTGAACTTCATTTGGATGCCCCTTTTTTTAGTGAATTTTAAGGTTAGGGTTCTCTATACTTGTAAAGTTTTAGCATATTTACACCTTTGTGCTTTGAATTGCTCGCTAAGACTTTGTTTTTTGGCTTTGAAAATTTCTTATTGGCTTTTGACTTTTTAATAAAAAAGTTACAGATCTTGAGTTATTGCAAAGTTATAGATTTTGATTTTTTAATTATTGTTTAAGCTTGTCCTAAGGTGACAACTAAAGAAAGCAAATTGTAGAAAAATGCTAAACTCTCTGAAATAAATGCTTGTTTATATTCTTGAATACCTAAGAGATGCTAATTAGCACTTTCAGATTAAAGCTATTGTTTGAGCATGGCCCTTTCATTTTGGTTACGTTGCGAGCAAATCAACTGCCATTTGACAACAGCTTAACTCTATGAATATTGGTTGGAAAGTGAATGCTAAGTTGGAGAGAAATGCTGATCTCCTCTTGTTCCAATAATTGATTTTCCAAGGTTGTTGAATTCTTGAGCTTGATAAAGAAATAGCTCCCACCCCCCAAAAATTCTATCTGTTTACTATTTTGTAGTGCAGGTATGTTACTAAATCCTTGTCCTTACACATAAAATTGTGCTTTAGTTACACTTATGCTCTTCTAGGATAATGCTAATTCTAATAATTGTGCTTTCTTTACTGTTTTGTAGTTGCAGACTGGATGTTGTGGTCTTTGTTATATAGGAACTTGTTAAAGAAAGAAAGGGCAACTTTTGGATGTAAAAGATTAAGTATTCTGTAACCTTAATCTTTGTTCTTTCTTTCTTTTTTCTTATATATGTTTTCTTTATTTAGATGTTGAGAGACTCAAATGTTTAGGACATATTTATTTTTATATAAAATAGGAGACGTATTTTATATATAAATATATTTTTACATTACACTTATTTTATTAATGGCTGTGTGAAGTATGGTATAAGTTGTGGCTATTAAGTGTAATTGGAAGGATGGTGCAAGACATATTGTAGTTAAAAGGCATAAAAGCAAATAATAAAGAGATACCCATAGGCCATTCTTGTGACATCCTTGTCACTACCACTTAACATATAAATCTTTACTTCACATAGGGGTGGTTAGGCTGTTCGTCGGAGTCATCATTCTTTCTCTTTTATACTTCATAATTAAAATTTCTTTACTTAGTGAGATAAATTTAAATATAACATTCCTTGTGTACATACAGGATCGTCATTTCACATATCTTCAAGACTCTCACATGAGTATTCATTAAATTCCTATGATTTACATCCCCAACATATCTATTATACATTACTGTACTGTAACTTAGTTTGAATTACATAACCAGTAATTATACCTTCAAGGAAGGTCGAAGCATGCCTCGAAGGGATGTTATAAATCTCAACTAAGCTCCTCAACCGAGAGCAAGAGATCACTTTAAATAGTCTGAAAACTATTTGTAAAGGAGTGAGTTTATGCTCAGTAAGAAATATATATAAAAGAGCGTACTATGTCCCTATATGCTGGTTTCCTACTTGGCTCTATAATGTCATGTGGAAACCTTTGAAATCAAATATCAAATCTTATAATTCATTTTCATATAAGCAATTAAATCCGGTATTCAGATATTCGGGTAAATCAGATAATGGCATATGCATCATCATGTAAATTTCTTACATATATTCCAGTAATTCAATTATTTTACATATACCATTAATTCTCTTAAAATCACATATACTTATATCTTTCAAATCGGATAGAGACTATTAACATTTCAACGGAATCATGCATTAGATAGTGTCCCGTGACGGCAGGTGGCATACCCATGTAAGGGTCAGGAATCCTTCCTTAGCCAAACATATAACAGAGACAATTGGCCAATGTCAATAGGCCACAGTGAACACTAGTCAGGTGACATGTGTGGCATTGAGGATCGGACTAGGGTTCCTCAATCAAGTACAGATACAGATACTAATGTGAAATCCCTAATTTCATGTAATTTCCTCATGTTTGTAGAGTATTCCAGCTGAAAGGAATTAAATAAATATGAGAATTATGAAGTATGAACGATGTACAGAATATGTAAGGAATGATGAAAATTATAGTCAAGTGGTAAAGAAATTAATTCTGATGTTATGAGAATAATTGGACTCTGGTGGAATTAAATGTCAGATTTTATGGTAATTAAATGACATGTGGAATAAGAATGGAAGAAGACAAACTAATGGTCAAATGGTCAAGGTATTTATGGCTGAGATGATTATGGATAGAGAGGCATTTAATGAAGCATGAGTCATCACCTTCATCACTAAATCGACAGCAACTTTTCCAGCTCCCTCCCGTTTTCTCTCCAAATTTCCAAGTTTTCCTTCCAGACTCACCTTGACAAACCACCATTTCCTGTCATCAATTCATTAAGCTCACTTAACGAAAAACGATCATAGTCGCTAGATTAAGCTATATCTGAAGTTTGGTGGATTGAATCCAAGTAATTGAAGAGATCTCAATTTTCGAAAATTAGTGACTAACTAAGGTAAGAGAAGAAGTTGATTTATCTACTTCTATCCATGGCTTAGACTCATGTTGAGTTGGTATAGCATATTTATAATGATTTCTTAAAGGTTTGAATGGTTGTAATAATTTCATATTTGAAGAAGTGAAAGGCTAGGGTTGATACAAGCAAGCTTGTGGATTATTGGCTATTGAGGTAAGGAATTTATGTAACAGACGTAGGGTGACTATGTCCGCATGATTTTAAATGTTTTGGAGAGAAGTACAAGCTGATTTAAGTATAGAAAGGTTAAATTTTGAGTTTTACTCCTAGTTACTAAATGCTAGTAGCAGCCGACTGCCTTAAGTAGCAGCCGACTGCCTAGAGACAACCAAAGCGTAGATTTTCGAAAACCGACACAAACCAGTCGACTGTTATACAAGCCAGTTGACTGTTATTTTCCAATATGCATTCTGTTTCAAAACAGTAGACTGCTATATGGGACAGTCGATTGCTTTTACTTAAAAAGCATTCTGTTTCAAAACCAGCTGACTGCCTATAAGACTAGTCGACTGCCCTGTTTTCAGAAGCATTCTATTTCAAAAACAGTCGACTACCATTTCTTGAAAAGCATTCTGTTTCAAAACCAGTCGACTGTTATTTTGGACTAGTCGACTACCCCATGTGTTTTCAAAAAATAAAAATATCAGAATTTTAAAAAGAAAATAATTTCGATAAATGAAAACATGAGGCAGCAGCCGACTGCCTTATGAGGCCAGTCGACTGCCCTGTTTGAAAAGAGGTTTTAAAACCTATTTCAAGAAAGTATAAATGTCATAGCAAATAGCTATATGACAAATGTTTTGAGACTATGAAGTACTTAATGATTATGCACTTCTGTATATGTTCATGGCTGAGGAGCTCTAGTCCAGCCCTCAGTTCCACAGATGACACCTGACTAGTGCTCATCGTGGCCACCGACATTTGGCCAAATTGTCTCCGAAATATGATTGGCTAGGGGAGGATTCCTGGCTCCTACGGGAGTACGCCACATGTTATTCTGTGCATAATTCTATTAAAATACGAATAGTCTCTCTATTATTTGAAAGCTATATGATGTATGTTTTGAAGAAAGAATATGATGTATGATTTCAAGAAAGTATCTGATGTATGTTTGCATATGCTATTTGAAAGAAGTATATGATTTACTTGATTTATAAGCATATGCTATTATGAAGAACTTTTATATGTTCGATGAAGGTATATGAATATGTTTTATAATGATTTTACATATCATTATAGAGCCAAGCAGGAAAACTGCATATAGAGGCATAGTACGCTCTTTTACATATATTTCTTATTGAGAGTAAACTCACCCTTTTACGAATATTTTTCATACAGACTACTTGAAGTGATCCTTTGCTCTAGATAAAAGAGCCATTGGATCTATATTCCTTCAAGGCACGCTTCCTAGACTTCTTGAAGGTATACTTATGTAATTATGTAAGTCAGACAATACTACAGTACATTGATGTATATAAGATTTTGGGGATTTAGTTATGTAAGATGTGTAAGATCCTATGGTAAGAAATGATATGCACATATATCATTATTATGTTCTATTTGAAATTAAATCATTACGATGAATTACTATATATCAAAGTTAAGAAGAAGATGAAGGAATGACATTGACTGGCGAGTCTAACCAAAGTATATGTAAGAAAGGAAAAAGTTTATACGTAAATGGATAGAATTTATATAGTTATTAGGAAAAATGAGGATGTCACAACTAAGGACTTGATCAGAGTCTCTTAGGCAGATACAGGAATGCATGATCATCTAGTAGTCCATAGTCTCAAAACATTTGTCAAATACTTCTTACAAACGTACTTATATAAAACAGGCTTCAAAACCTCATTTACAAGAAGGCAGTCGACTGGTTTTATAGGGCAGTCAGCTGCTATCACATATCCTGAGTTATCGAAATTATTTTCTTTTAAAATTTCGATATTTCAAAATTTCTAAAAACACATGGGGCAGTCCACTAGTCCCATATAGCAGTCGACTGGTTTTGAAACAGAATGCTTTCGAAGAAAATGTTGCCGACTAGCTTATTGATAGTCGACTGGTTTCGCAAACAGAATGCTTTTGAAAACAGGGTAGTTGAGTGGTCATTTAGCAGTTGACTGGTTTCTCAAACAGAATACTTTTCGAGTAAATAGCAATCAACTGGTCATAAAGCAGTCGGCTGGTTTGAAACAAAATGCTTTCTGGAAAATAGCAGTTGACTGGCTTATATAGTAGTCGACTGGTTTGCATTGATTTTCGAAAATCTACACTTTGGCTACTACTTAAGGCAGTCGGCTGCTCCTAGCAATTTAGTAACTAGGAGAAAAACTTGAATTAAAACTTCCTGCATATAAAATCAACTTGTACTTTCCCCAAAACAATCAAAACATGCGGACATAGTCACCCTACGTTGGTTACACATATTCCTTACCTCAACTAAATCCCGAGAATGAAAATCACTTGGTTACACCAACTCTTTCCCTTCACTTCTTCAAGCTGTAATTATCATGACAATTCAAACCTTTAAGAAACCTTTATAACTATACTATACCAACCTTCTTTGACTCCATACCATGGACCAAATTGAATGAATAAATTTCTTCTCTTACCTTTGTCAATGAACAAAATTGACAGCAACAAGATCTCCTTAAATACTTGGATTCAGTCTTCCAAATTAAAGGTATAGCTAAATCTAGTGATGAGGAACGTTTTTCGTTAAGGGAGCTAGTTGATTTAGTGAAAGGAAATGGAAGTTCTACAAGGTAACTATGATAGAAAACTTGAAGAAATTTGGGAAAATAAGCTGCCATGGTCGCAGCCATTAAATGGAGATGATGACAATAAAGAGCTTCATTAAATGCATATTTATCCCATTAATCATCTCAACCATTGACTCTTTTTGACCCTTGACCATTTGACCATCAATTCCTTTTATTCCATCTATGTCCCATAGATCATTTATATACCAAAATTTCATATTTATTTAATCATTCTAGCTTGGAACACTTTACAAATATGGGAAACTTACAGGAAATTGGGGTTTCACATTCTCCTCATATTTAGAAATTTGGTCCTCCAAATTAAAATCAAGCTATCATGTAAACAATTCTAGATATTTCTCTTTCATCCAGCTCTCTAGTTCCCATGTGGCTTCTTCTGTAGTGTGGTATTGCCAGAGAACTTTGACTAATGGAATTGTCTTAGACCTTAGCACTTTCTCTTTTCTATCCAAAATCCAAACTGGCTTCTCAACATAACTCATGTCTTCTCGTATCTCCAAAGGCTCATACTCTATGACATGAGATGGATCCGGATTATACTTCCGAAACATAGACACATGAAAAACATTATGTACTCCTGATAGCTCCGGAGGTAGTGCCAATCTATATGCAACATCTCCAACTCGATCTAAGACCTCAAATGGCCCGATGTAGCAAGGACTAAGTTTACCTCTTCGGCCAAATCTCATGATTCCTTTGGAAGGAGAAACTTTCAAAAACACTAAGTCTCCAACCAAAAACTCAAGTGGTCTCCGTCGAGCATCTACATAACTCTTTTGTCGACTTTGAGCTGTCTTAAGTCTTTGACAAATTAGCTTAACATCTTTAGAAGCTTGCTCGACTAAATCTGGAGCTAACAATTTACGTTCGCCCACTTCTTCCCAACTAATAGGGGATCGACACCTTCTACCATATAAAGCTTCATATGGTGCCATCCCAATACTTGCATGATAGCTACTGTTGTAAACAAATTGAGCCAATGGCAGATGATCATCCCAGGAGCCTTTAAAATCCACAGCACAAGTTTTTAGCATATCCTAGAGCGTCTGAATGGTATGCTCGGACTGACCATCAGTCTGTGGATGAAAAGTTGTGCTAAAGTTCAATTGAGACCCCATGGCTTTTTGGAAATGTTTCCAAAAATGAGAAGTAAACCTGGAATCTCTAT
This sequence comes from Heritiera littoralis, assembly GCA_031772115.1. Taxonomy (NCBI): domain Eukaryota; kingdom Viridiplantae; phylum Streptophyta; class Magnoliopsida; order Malvales; family Malvaceae; genus Heritiera; species Heritiera littoralis. The sequence continues at coordinate 7,948,855 of JAPDPK010000006.1, read as the reverse complement.
CAGATGTAATGCTTGCTGGGACTCCATGTAGTCGTACAATTTCTTTCACATATGAATCTGCCAAAGCACTAAGTGTATCAGTAGACTTCATAGGTAGGAAGTGAGCTGATTTGATTAGTCTATCCACTATTACCCAAATACCATCATGACTTCTTCTAGTTCGGGGCAATCCCATAACAAAATCCATCGTAATGTGCTCCCACTTCTACCTAGGTAAAGGCTGAGGTTGCAACAAACCCCCTGGTCTTTGGTGCTCTACCTTAACCTGCTGGCATGTGAGACATTTCGCCACAAACTCTGCTATCTCTCTTATCAAGCCCGACCACCAATACACCTTGCGTATATTGTGATACATCTTAGTATTTCCTGGATGCAATGTGTACTTAGTGGCATGTGCTTCAGTTAGGATCAATTTCTTCAACTCCGTATCATCGGGAACACATATACGGTCGTTAAACCTCAAAATTCTATCATCACCAATAGTGAATTCTGATAGCATACCTGATTGGATCCAGTTCATAGCCTCCATACATTGATCGTCTTCCCTCTGAGCAAGTCGAATTCTATCCATCAACTCTGGTTCTATCAATATACTCGTTATCATTCTAAAATGCTTATAAGGCATAACATTAAGGCTGAGGCTTGCCAACTACTCAAGCAACTCATATTCTCTTACCATCATGTAAAACACTATCCCCACATGCTTCCGGGTCAAAGCATCCGCCATGACATTGGCCTTTCCCGGGTGGTACAAGATATCACAATCATAATCCTTCAGGAGCTCGAGCCATCTCCTCTGTCTCATGTTCAATTCTCTCTGAGAAAACAAGTACTTCAGACTTTTATGATCAGTAAAAATTTGAAATTTCTCACCATATAAGTAATGCCTCCAAATCTTTAGAGCAAATACTACTACAGCTAACTCCAAGTCATGAGTTGAGTAGTTCTTCTCATGGTCCTTTAATTGTTGAGAGCCATAAGCGACTACCTTACCATGCTGCATTAATACACAACCTAAACCTTGTCCTGAGGCATCACTATATACAGAAAATCCTCCAGAACCACTAGGAATGGTGAGAATCAGTGTAGTTGTCAGCCTGCGCTTCAACTCTTGGAAGCTAAGCTCGCAGGCATCATTCCATTCAGACTTCACCTCTTTGCGCGTTAAGCTCGTCAAGGGAGCAGCTAACCTCAAAAAACCCTCAACCAATCTTCTGTAATAGCCAGCTAGACCCATGAAACTCCTAATCTCCGTAACAATTTTCAGTCTCTCCCATTGCACCACGACTTCAATCTTCGATGGATCAACCAAAACTCCATCTTTACTAACTATATGACCCAAAAAAGAGATTTGATCCAACCAGAAATCACACTTACTTAGCTTGCTGTAGAACTATCTTCAGATGTTGCTCATGCTCTTCTCGGGGTCTTGAATACACCAATATGTCATCGATAAAGACAATGATAAACTGGTCTAGGTAGGGTTTGAACACCTCGTTCATCAAGTTCATAAACGCCGCGGGTGCATTTGTTAAACCGAACGGCATTACTAGGAATTCATAATGGCCGTACCTCGTCCTAAATGCTATCTTAGGGATATCTTCACTTCGGATCATCAAGTTCATAAACGCCGCGGGTGCATTTGTGCACCCTGAAGCTAATCAAAAAGATCATTTATCCTAGGAAGAGGGTACTTATTCTTTATCGTGGCTTTATTCAACCATTGATAGTCAATGGAAAGCCTTAAGCTTCCATCTTTCTTCCGGACAAAAGCACAGGAGCACCCCATGGGGATACACTTGGTCGTATAAACCCCTTGTCTAGTAACTCCTACAGTTGCTTCTTCAATTCTTCCAATTCCACTAAAGCCATCCAATAAGGAGCTCTCAAAATGGACTCAGTTCCCTGTGCCAAATCGATAGTAAACTCGATTTCCCTATTCGGAGGAAGTCCTGTAAGATTGTCTGGAAACACATCTGAAAAATCCATGACTACTGGAATCTCATGGAGTTTGGGACATTCCTATTCTACGTCCACCACAGAAGCCATAAATCCTTCACACCACAAAGATATATATATTCTATTAATTTCATTTACTATTAAGTCAGATAACCAATAGACTTTGCATTAGTTACTTGCAAAATTTACAACATAGCTAACGAGAGAAGAGAAATCACACTTTTAGCATAACAGTCTAGTATCATATGATTCTTAGCTAACCAATTCATTCCCAATATAACATCAAATCCATACATATTAAGTAGGATTAGGTCAGCTATTGATTCTCTCTTTCCTACCCGTAGCTTACAAGTACGGTACACTATATCCGTTATTTGAGATTCACGAAATGGAGTACTTATTTGCAACGATTGTCTTAAAGGCTCAGGTTTAATAGGCAATTTCATAGCTATAATGGGAGAAACAAAGGAATACGTGGAGCCTGGATCAAACAATGCAGTAACACTTACATTAAAGAGATGAATCTTACTCTTAATCACCTTGGACGAAGCATCTGCAGACTCCTCATCGATAGCAAATACTCGTCCCTGAGTCACAGTTTTCTTTCCCTTCTCGGCAGCTGTGGCTTTAGGATGTGGTTGGGTGGTCTTTCCCGATTCTTCAGACTCTCTCAGATTCCTCTTAGGGCAATCCTTAATTTGATGCCCCATTTCACCACACTTGAAACAAGCACCAGTCGCAAACCGGCATGGCTGTGACCCATGAAGTTTCCCGCAATGCTCACATCTCTACATTATACTCTTCGGTGAGTTAGCGGTGCTACCTGCTGAATATCGGGATCTTTCATCACTTATCTTAATCCCGGTGGATCTTGGAGTCCCTGTTTCATAACCATCATAACTCCCAAAATTCCAGTATATTTCCATATAACCATTTAATTAAAAACAAAAGTCATTTTCTTATAATTTATTTGCTTACCTATCGAAACCCCTTCATATCGCCTAGTTCTTCTATAAAGATATCTATCACTAGAGGCTTTCTCCTCTGACTTTCGCTTCCTTGTTTCTTTGCCTTTATCCTTAGCTCGGAAGTCAGCATGATGAAACTCATAGTCCTGCTCACAGAGCTAAGCCTTACGAACTGCCTCATTATATGTGGTGATGTCCATAGGATACAACTTAGACCTGATAGGAGGCTTCAATCCCTCTATAAATCGGTAGATCTTATGTTCCTCACTCCTGAGAACCTCTGGGTCGAATCTGCTCAAGGTAATGAACTTCGACTCATATTGATTAACCAACATCATCCCCTGAGTCAAGTTTAGAAATTCAATCTTTAACCTAGTCAAATTAGTGCGTGGGATGTACTGTTCATTAAAGGCCTCTAAAAATCTATCCCACGTAACCTCAGCATGTTGAGCCTCCAAAATGGTCCGAGTGGACTGCCACCAATATTCTGCATCTTCCACTAATAAATAAGCAGCCAAACCCACCTTTTCCTTTTCAAAATATGTCATGTATCCGAAGGATTTAGTGACCGCCTTTACCTAGTTCTCTACGGCCAACGGATCTTTATCCACCTTAAACTTAGGCGAATTCGGCTTCTTAAATTCTTTAATTAAGGCCACACTGCAATAAGCCTTAGGATCTCGCCTATCAGTAGCTGGAACTGGTGGGAGTAACTCTGTCGATGCCAGTGGGGGCTGCACTATAGGAGTAAGAGGTACACTAGGAGTAGCTGCTGGTGCACTAGTGGCCACATTCGAAAAATTTGACATAAACTGAGTAAACATGCTGGCCATATTTTCCATATGCTTTTCTATTCTAGCTAGCCTAGTGTTCGGGCTATGCATTGGAGATGGAGGAGGAGACTGCATTGGGCATGGTTCTGCTCGACTCCTTCCTTTTCTTCTACCAGTACCCTTTCTACGTGAACTCATTCTGTCAACATCATCATCAAATAACACAACTTAATACAACTTTAAATAGTTATATTACGTATATGTATTCAGACAAGTACAGTACATTGGGGACGTACACTACTCCTAACCTAATGACGCTGACCAACGTCAGACTAACCGTGCTCTGATACCAATTTGTGACATCCTCGTCACTGCCACTTAACATATAAATCTTTACTTCACATAGGGGTGGTTAGGCTGTTCGTTGGAGTCATCATTCTTTCTCTTTTATACTTCATAATTAAAATTTCTTTACTTAGTGAGATAAATTTAAATATAACATTCCTTTTGTACATATAGGATCGTCATTTCACATATCTTCAAGACTCTCACATGAGTATTCATTAAATTCCTATGATTTACATCCCCAACATATCTATTATACATTACTGTACTGTAGCTTAGTCTGAATTACATAACCAATAATTATACCTTCAAGGAAGGTGGAAGTGTGCCTTGAAGGGATGTTATACAATTTCAACTAAGCTCCTCAACCGAGAGAGAGAGAGAGAGAGAGAGAGAGATCACTTCAAATAGTCTGCAAAATATTTGTAAAAGAGTGAGTTTACGCTCAGTAAAAAATATATATAAAAGAGCGTACTATGTCACTATATACTGGTTTCCTACTTGGCTCTATAATGTCATGCGGAAACCTTTGAAATCAAATATCAAATCTTATAATTCATTTTCGTATAAGCAATTAAATCTGGTATTCAGATATTCAGGTAAATCAGATAATGGCATATGCATCATGATGTAAATTTATTACATATATTCCAGTAATTCAATTATTTTACATATACCATTAATTCTCTTAAAATCACATATATTGATATCTTTCAAATCGGATAGAGACTATTAACATTTCAAAGGAATCATGCATTAGATAATGTCTCGTGAAGGCAGGTGGCGTACCCATGTAAGGGCCAGAAATCCTCCCTTAGTGTCACATCCCTTGACCACATTTTTCACGTTATTTTACACAATTTGTCAGGTTGGGCTGTATGTGATACTTTACTTTTTCATTTACTGTTAAACAATTTCGTATAACATTGTTAATATGATATACATCCCCTATCTTAATTCACAAGAAGTAGTACTGTAGATAAGTTTAAATACAAAAAATAAATGATCGTACCTTATATAATAATTCAAGCTGTCGCATCGTCCCCAAATGTACAGCCGAAATGCTCGTATGTCAGATCTCATAGTCCTTGAAAATCTGAAATGTTAATATTGGGGAGTGAGCAAACCACGGCTCAGTAAGAGAGTTATATGTAACACTTGATATTCAGCTACCTATATGCTGAAAATAATTTTTCACTTTCTTTAAATCTTCCTAGAGGCTCTAGGCTCACATGTAGGAAGGATACTACAGTCAGCTAGGGATCCGGATGGAGTAAGGCAGGTATTTTGAAATACCTGTCTTGTCCCGAAACCTAGAAGCAACTGTAGAGAGTACTATATAAATTGTTCTCAAAACGATTTAATATTCGCTTTCCATAGAGTAAACCATTTATTTCTCCTCACTTCAGTATGTTTTAAAACACGTGACAGTTCAGTAGTAAAACAGTGGTTTAGGATAAACATTCTGTAATTATTTCTATCTTCGAAATAATTTTCAATGTTATTCTTTTTGAATAAACATTAATTTCTCTTTAGTTCCGTAACCGTATCTTACAGTGCAGTAAAACAGTAATATTCAATACAGTACCACTCGATAAAACAGTATCTTGCAAATTAGTAAAACAGTATCTTGATACGGTTCAATCAGTAAACAGTAAACAGTAGCTACCAATTCAATAAACAGTGTACGGTAGCTTTCAGTTCAGTATCATGGAGACCAGGCAACACCCTAAATGTATCATGCTATAATATCATCCCAAATAGGGGAAACACATGAGATCTATGGCCATAGTCTATGGGGTCCACAGTGTGCACTGATTAGGTGTCCACTGGGACGCTGATAATAGGATCAGTATCTATTAGCACTAACACGTGACACGTGAGCATGATATGGGGCCTAACAATCTCAAAACAGTAAACACGTGATATAAACCCCATTAATGAAATCAATTTCACTGAATATAAGTTCAATCAATCCACAAATATTCATAAGGAAAATATTTTCATCTTATGAATAACAATTTATAAAATATTTATACTGGGGTCATCATTCCCGAAAATGTTCTAAACATTATAGAACAGTATAAATCACATTTTCCATACAGTGAAAACAGTTTATAAAATAATCACTGTTGTCATAACGTATTAAGTTTTGGAGTAAACCTAATAGCTAGACACAAAACTATGGAGTCGCCACCAATCATTCTAACCTAGGTGTGATTGGTCACCTGTTCAAACTAAGGATAAGGCTTGATCTACATTCAAAGACACTAGGGTTCGGGAGTACGATTACGTGTAGGGAAGGATTAGCACCCCTACAACGCCCATCCTAAAATGGTACCAACTAGTTTTAGGTTATCTTTACAATTTGCTTTGAGTTCATATTAATTTCGATATACTTATGTATTGGGAAAATTTCTAAGATTTTTCCATCAATTTGGCTCCAACCTTAGAAATTCCCCTTACCTCAAGATATTCAAAGAGTCTCAATTGACTTTCTTGAATTCCATCGTCGGACCAATTAAATATTTTATGAAAATCTTATTCTTTCTAATTTTGGCTCTAATTTCAACTCCATATTAATCTCTATATTTTTTAATCTTATTTCATACTATATCTATATATTTTATTTATTTATTTATTTTATTTATTTAGAGAATAAATATGAATCATGGTTTATTAAAGATTTTCTTAAAAGTGTCCCATCAATTTGGCTCAGCTTAAAAGAAATCTTTTCACCAAGAAATTTCCAAGGAGTCTCAATTGACTTTCTTGAAATTTCATCATCGGCATAATTCATACTTATTTCTTTATTTTATTTTTATTGTACTCTTGTCTTCATGTCACGTTTATTTATTTATTCATTCGTTTCTTTATCTAATTTTTATTCATACTTATTTAAGCGTAGTCTTTATCTAATTTATATTTTGTTCATTTTATTTATTTATATTTATTTTAATCTTAAAATAAATATGAATTATATTTTATTGAAAATTCTCCAAAATGTATTTCATCGATTTGGCTCAACTTAAGGAAGAATCCTCTCACCTAGAAATTTCAAGGAGTCTCGATTGACTTTCTTGAAATTTCATCATCGGTACAATTCACACTTATTCTATAAAATCTAATTCTCAATCTAATTCTTATTTCTAATTTATTATCCTTTTTATTTATCTATTATTTTTATTTATGCTCATTTAATTTTAGTCTTTACTAATTAATTTTTATTCATTTCATTTATTTTATCTCTATTTAATCTTAAAATAAATATGAATTATATTTTATTGAAAATTCTCCCAAAAGTATCCCATCAATTTGGCTCAACTTAAGGAAGAATCCTCTCACCTAAAAATTTCAAGGAGTCTCGATTGACTTTCTTGAATATCATCATCGGTACAATTTATGTTCAATTTTATAGTTTAATAATTTTACATAATTTATAACCAAATTTTATTTACCAAATAATTTAATATAAATTTGATTATTAATCATTAAAATTAATTAATTCCAACTAATCCACTCAATTTAATATTAAATAAAATAATTCTACTTAAATGATTTACAAAGAACATTACCTAAACTTAATATCCAAACAAACACATAATCAAACTAAACAAATTAAATAATAATCCAAACTAAACTAATATAATAACTTAAATTTATGGAATGAATGCTAAGCACAATATGACATTAGTAATAAAATATCAAACCTTTGACGTGACCTTGCTCCACTTTCTTTGCCTTAACTTTGCAAATCTATCATCCTTCATGTTTTCAACTTTTTTCATTTGTTGATGTTTAATTCTTTCCAGAATGCTTCAAGAAAGCCTTTGACGTCGTCAAGTTGCCTTCATGCCAATCTTTCAATGCCTTCTTTGTTTATTTTTCTTTCTTTCTTGGCTGCCTTTATGCTCTGCAAACTTTTCTTTTCGGCCCCCTCAAACCTCACGCCCTCATGTCTTTCTCTCCGTCCTCCTGTTATTCACGTTAAAAGCTTATAGAACTGTGCAAAAAATAAAGGCCGTACGCAAGTCGTGGCTAGGTGTAACAGATCAAGGATGGTGCAGCAATGCTCGGGGTAGTGGACAGCGGAAGTGAACCAGCGGTCCAACAGGTCTTAAACGAGGAAAGCTTCAATACTGCACCGATTTTTTTATACCCCTTTATTCTTCAAGCTTTCCTTTCTGTCCTGTTATTCACGTTAGAAGCTTAACAAAAAAAAAGGGCAGCACGCAAGGTAGCAGTAGGTGGAGCAATAGAGTTGTGGGTAGTGCACGAGTAACGTGAGCGGTAGTGCTGTGAAGATGGTGCTGAGTTGGTAAGGAACACTGGGATGTGAACGGTGGAGGAGGAGAGTGTGGTTTTGGTGTAGAAGATGAAGGCAGTAAGCAATGAAGGTAAATGAAAAAAAATGGACAAGGCAGTAATGGAGGGGATGGTGATGGTAAGGCAAGGTTCAATGAAGATGATGAACAATGGCTGCGTGTGAAGCTGAGTTGAAGATAATCAACGGTGGCTGTAGCGAGGATGACAAAGGATGGTGGCTGATGGCAGTAGAAATTTTTCTAGTGTTTTTTTCTTTTTTCTTGTGTCTCTCCCCCCTTTAGGGTTTTTCTTCCCCCTAGCGGCTGCCTTTATTTTTTTTGTATCTTGTTTAAATAGACCTGGGTCTCCTTTTATTTTAGGTAATTCATAAAAATCAAGAATCAATCTTTTTAAGGAAATTTTATATCTCAAGAATCGGATATTAAATCCAATATTAATTCTGATTTTTCTTTCCACCAAATCCAAATTAATTCTTCATCTTTTAATAGTCTCATTTAATTTTACTTTCCTACCAAAATTAATTCTGATTTCCTTTCCCTTTTTTTTATATATTTTTTTAATCGAAAATAAAAATAAAATTAAAATTAAAAAATTAAAATCAAAATTTATTTCTAAATCTAAAATAAATATATATAAACTAATTAATTAAAATGTTTGAAAAAGACCCGGACAAAAATGGTGTCTACAACTGTAAAATATAAAAGGTCATAACTGTCCTTTTTCACCGTAAAACATATACGCAAGTTTTTCCGTGCTTTCTATTGTAAACATGATTTTCAAAGTTATCGGGATTCAAATCAATTATTTTTATGATTTATGGAAAATTAAAATATTTATTTTCCAAATCAACACTCCTGTCTCATGTTTTCTCTGTAAACACATGTGGAGACCTTTTAGTCTCAAAACACTATTTTTCACATTTAATTACCTTTATGGAATTTTCTATAAACACTTATTTTCAAATTGAACCCATAAAGGTTATTTATAAAATCAAGTGAATATTTGAAGAAATATTAGTAAAATATTCACTTTGGTACTTTTCATTTTTCACCTTGTTTCACGTGAAATATCACTTATTGGGATAAATTTAGGTGATTTCCTTTTTCATCATTTTCAAAAACATGAATATTTTAAAATTAATTATAAGTATATTCATGTTTTATGAAAACTAATCGATTTCTCGATTTTCGTGTTGAAAATCGTTTCTTGTGATGAAAAATCATTTATTATGATTTTCGGTAATTTTTCCAATAATTTTAGGCAGTATAACGGCTACCGATTGGCTAGCCTCCTGCACAAAAAATACAGTTTAAATCTCAACCGGTAAATCACCATAATTTTCCAACCAATCATTATCAATAGCATTTATAAAATTAAATGCATAATTTAAAACATGTGTGCCGAATATCCCTACAGGCTGCACATTTCTCCCTTACCTGTCTTGGGTCGACGACTGTCTCTCGAAGGTCGCGCCCGTGTTCACCTCGTCCGATTCCATCGGCTCGGTTATCGAGGGAATTTTCTGGAAATTAAAATTCTAAAATTTAGAATTTTTTCATAATTATTTAAATAAATAAATAATATAAATAATTTAACACTTTCCAGGATTTCTTATCGATTCTCGTAATTTTTGAATTCTCGGGAATTTTTCAAATTCCCAGAATTCTTTTCTTTTCCTCTTTCTTCTTTTTCTTCCTTCTTTCTTTTTCTCTTTTCTTTTCTTTTCTTTTTCCTTTTTCTTTTTCCTTTTCTTTCTTTTCCAGCCGGACCGATCACCCCCTCACCGCCGGTTCTCCTCTGGTGGCCGATTTTCCTACGATTTGGTGGCTCAGCAGCTGGCCGACACCACGGCGAGTCTGGATCTGGCCTCCGTTCATCCCGAATCGACGGCACGACGGCGGATCGAGTCGGTTTTGGTCCGCCTCCTTCTGCCTCTTCGCCGGCCCTCCTCCGTCGTTCTCCTCCTAACCGGTGGATCCTACCTCTTCCTCTTCCTCTGGCGAAGCTTCAATGGCAGTGGTAGCGACCGGATCGGCCGGCACCGCCTTTCTCTTTTCTCCTTTTCTCTTTCGATTTTCGCTGGTTTCGCCCCTGTTTCTCTCCGTTTTCCTTCCGTCGTCGGTCGATCTTCCTTCTCCTCTTCCCTCGCCGGCGACGGCCTCCCTCATCTCTCTTTCTTTCTCGCCACCAACAGTGGTCGGTCGGCTTGTGGAAGGGGGGGTCAGGATCCTCCCGATTCTCAGCCCCTTTCTTCTCTTTTTTCTGTTTTATTTTACTATTTTTAGTATATAATTACTATATTATATACTATAATTTATATTTTATACATATAATATAATGTATACTATATATTATACATATAATATATTCCACATATATTATACATATACTATATTATACATATAATATTGGTATTTAATATATAGTATTGTACTAGATATATTATATAAAGATATATATATTATATATTAATAAAATACATATATATTTATTCTAACTTTAATATAAATTAATATTTATATTTCTTTACGTGTGTGTATATCTATATTTATATATATATATATATATATATATATACAGAAAATATTATATTCATATACATATGTATTTATATAAAATTATATTTATATAATTTATAATTATATAAATATATTTCATATTTATTCCTCGTTTTTCTTATTAAATTTGGATTTCAATTTATCCAAATTAAATTTCCTTCTCTTCATTATTTTCCGAATCTCATAATTATTTATATTTGTTTCACTAAATTCTAATATCATTAATTTCCAATAAACGAAAAATTTACGGTTATCACATTCTCCCCACCTCAAGAAATTCGGTCCTCCGAATTTAGCTTAAATCAAAAGGTGGTACATGCCGTATACTTACGACTTTTGTCCTTTATATCAATTTTTACATAATACTGCCAGCATACTTTTAACATCATGATTACTTTTAGACCACTACATGCGGTCTTTCATCATACATCTATACTCCCGTAAGTTTTCTTACCAATTGGGAGTTATTTATTTCCACTCTTTTCACATAAAAGTCCATTCACACTATTTTTCATATCACAGCTGATCTATGCTGTTCGTCATCTATTTCTCTCACTTAGTGCCAAGTCGATAAAATTTGGTACTATCATGTACACATGTCAATCAGTTGTATGTAATTGTCCCAGCAGCTTTCACATCTGGTGCACTCGTTCTCTCAATATATTCTCAAGCATCCACATATTACGCTCGAGCATTTTCATCAGTACGAAGCGGTGCTATCAGTACACTTGGGATCTCAATGCCTTTTGCTATTTTCTATTAGTATATGGCTACTCAGAGACTCCCATCACATGTAATGCTGACTAGAATTGTACACATACATTTCCACTGTTTCACACTCACACTTCGACTAAGGCACTAGAGAATCTAGGAGTCCGATAGTGGAAAAGTGATTCCATTTAGACAATTAGTCTTTAATCACTTCCATATCATCATATCTCTTTTGAACTCTTTATTGTCCACAATATCCATTTTCACATTTATTCCATCAAGGCTGCATCTCATTGCAGAGTCTACTGTTAATCATCTCTTGTTCTTATGGTATATTCAACATCACTTAAATTTTAGAATATACTTGAGAATGTAATCTTCTCATAATTTAAATTCCACAGTAGAATATTGAAATCATCAATTTCGTCACCACATTATCCATATAATTCCACCATTTTCGAGGTGGTTGTATGTATAACCCATTTCCATTTATATACTGGCAATAAAATAATACATGTCATTCATTTTACTCCTTTGAGTATTATTAACTTCACTTGTCAAGTTTGACTTGATTTTCATATACATGTGTATTCATATACATGTGTATTTATATAAAATTATATTTATATAATTTATAATTATATAAATATATTTCATATTTATTCCTCGTTTTTCTTATTAAATTCGGATTTCAATTTTTCCAAATTAAATTTCCTTTTCTTCATTATTTTCTAAATCTTATAATTATTTATATTTGTTTCATTAAATTCTAATATCATTAATTTCCAATAAACGAAAAATTTACGGTTATCACACTTAGCCAAAGACATAACAGAGACAATTGGCCAATGTCGATAGGCCATAGTGAACACTAGTCAGGTGACACGTGTGGCATTGAGGACTGGCCTAGGGTTTCTCAATCAAGTACAGATACAGATACTGAGGATTTGATCAGAGTCTCTCAGGCAGATACAGGAATGCATGATCATCTAGTAGTCCATAGTCTCAAAACATTTGTCATATACTTCTTACAAACGTACTTATATAAAACAGGCTTCAAAACCTGATTTGCAAGAGGGCAATCGACTGGTTTTATAGGGCAGTCGACTGCTATCACATATCCTGATTTATCGAAATTATTTTCTTTTAAAATTTCGATATTTCAAAATTTCTGAAAACACATGGGGTATTCGACTGGTCCCATATAGTAATCAACTAGTTTTGAAACAGAATGCTTTCGAAGAAAATGTAGTCGACTGGCTCATTGGCAGTCGACTGGTTTCGCAAACAGAATACTTTTGAAAACAAGGCAGTCGACTGGTCATATAGCAGTCGACTGGTTTCTCAAACAAAATACTTTTCAAGTAAATAGCAGTCGACTGGTTTGAAACAGAATGCTTTCTGAAAAATAGCAGTCAACTGGCTTTTATAGCAGTCGACTGGTTTGCATCGTGTTGTTGCCGAAAACAACAATAAATATTTGCTGACGTCATATTCTCGATCTTTGAGTTAGTCTATCTCCAACGAATCTGCGAAATAGGAAAAGTTAAAGGGGCGCAAGGTTTTCCCCTACGCGCGCACTCCGATGCTTAAGTCAAACAGGGTTTCGACAGGGTTTCAGTAGGCAAATAGAGCCTAGGGTTTAAAGATGATACCTGTGACCTATTTATGGGAGTTGTTTTGCGCGTAATTACCTTTAAGCCCCACAGCTTAAATAATAACCCAGTGGATCATTTATGGGCCTTCTGAGTCCTCTTTCCTCTTGGGCTTAGATTATCATTTTGTTCAATGGTCTTCAACTTGACTTATAGAAAAGCCCAGTAATAATTGACCTAGTCCACATCAATTGCTCCCCACTCTTTTACAAGGTTTACCTTGTGAAAGAGTATATAAAGAATAGGCTTTTCAAATTATTTTGCTGCCCTCTTCCTGGGATTATCACAAGAATCTTTTCATCTTCACTTGAGGGCTTAATTAGTGAACTTCATTATTATTTGTAGCAGAAACGACTTCGTGTCATCTATTAGCCAAGAGGAAGAAAACCGAATCTGGGTTAAGGCCATGAGGGAACATCGTCAAGAAGTGCCATAAGCGAATGCATATGTTCTTATCTGGTTTCATCAGATGTGGTTTGTACTCGGCATACTCTTGATTGGTTGAAGCTCGATCCAGATGCTGAGAATTTGGAACCTTTTCTGAGGATGGGCACTTGTAAAGATTTATCTGATCTTACCAGTTCTTAGAAGCCTTTTTGTCGACTCGAGATGGTCGAGGTTCTCACAAGCTTGGACGAAGATTTAGATAATCCAGAGACTAATTTTCTTAAGGATTAAGCTCTTGACATTATAGCACCTCGGGACGCATATGCATGGGTGCCTATTAGTTTCGATACTCCTTTTAATGCAAAAGTTAATCTATAGTGCTCCCAGCTCTTCTTATGAAGCACTTACATCTTAAGAAGAATTCGTACTTGGGTATCGCATTTATCCGTACACTTTATTGCTTGAGGATTTCACAATTTGCCCATCTCGCGCATTTTTCGCTTATGGACTTTTTGTTTGCCCGTCTCGCGCATTTTCGCTTAGGGACTTTTAGAATTGATAAGACTATAACATTATTTATGTCCAAAATGCCAACATAAAATGTTAAATGTAATTTGTCAACCAATTGCAGCACATATCCAATGATAAATTGTGACATACCTCGTAACATACCTCAGAGCCTGCATACTATGTGCTCCCCAAGTTTTTCTTTGCGACCTTTTGTGTCCAAAGAAGAACTTTTACTGGAGTATTGGTCCTGTCTTGCGTACTATCCGCTTAATGACTTGTTAGAATATAATATCATTTATATCCGAGATGCCAACATAATACATTAAATGTAATCTGATAAAATTGTAACATACCTCGTTTAGAGACTTATTTTTGCCCGTCTCGCAGTCTTTTGTGCTTAGGGACTTTTGATTTACCCGTCTCGCGCATTTTTCACTTAGGGACTTTTGTTTGCCCGTCTCGCGCACTTTTCGCTTAGGGACTTTTTGTTTTGCCCGTCTTGTATCTTCTCGCTTAGGGACTTATTTGTGCCCGTCTCGCGTCTTCTTCTCGCTTAGGGACTTATTTTTGCCCGTCTCACATCTTCTTCTCGTTTAGGGACTTATTTTTGCCCGTCTCGCGCATTTTTCGCTTAGGGACTTATTTGTGCCCGTCTCGCGCATTTTTCGCTTAAGGACTTATTTGTGCCCGTCTCGCGTCTCTTTAGCCAACTTCCGTTTTTTCTTCTTCTATTCCTGCAACATGTCTATCAAACATGGAGGATTATCATAGTACAGATAAAAATAACTGACCTTTCGTTTCATAATGTAGTATTTTCAATTAAATGGAGTAAGTAACAATATAATTGCAGCAAATGTTAAAACAATAATAGCAAACGTTTACCACCAGTACCATTCCAACTCTTTGTCTTTGAAAAATCTGTAAAGTACGAGTGCTGGGATGTTCTGCTGTCGACCATGGATTATGCACTAAGTCGTGCCTCGATACCAGCAATCTACCTGTACTAGCTTACCACAAGTTTTCGATCCGACTATATCGAAACAAGCTCTCCCTGGCTTGCTATCTTACCCGACAATGGCTAGTGCCTACCTCGGACATCTACCTAATTCAATCACAACTGTTAGAGCGGACAAGAAAATAGAAAACATCGTATGAGAGTACTTCAAATCTGGTTACCACCTGTATGTCCCTGCTTGAGTTTGTTTGCAATTTCCGTTGTGCCGAGCACTCACTTGTATTGATACTCAAGAATGCTATGTATAGGGGCTTACAAGGGAAATACAGCCTTGATCTTGACACCCTAAACTGGCACATCCTTGTCTTGCTTAAAGGACTCACGAAGCTGACACACCATTTATATAGACAAACCCTCTTTCACATGTGTGGTTGTCAATAGGCCAAGTGTGTCGCTCTTAAGCCACTTCTAGATGGTTGCTAGAGCAGTTCTTGGGCCGAAGGAAGCTTTTAGACATTCTGTCGGATTAGTGCGCGCACCAGGTCTAGAAGATTCTAGATCATTCCGCATAGATCTCGCACTTGGGCGTGCGCTTGTATCATCAAATTTAAATGTACTTGCCAAAGTTTTTTCTAATGGGCGAACCAGTAGTTTGGATTCCGTGCTTGCCAGCATTGATAGCCATTACCGAAAGGCATGACTCGGGTGTTCTTTACTCGCTTGCATTGTGCTAACGGGGGAATCTTGCCTATAGGTGCTGTGTTCACCTAGTTTTCTTCGCTGTCATTTTATCAAAGTGGAGAGCTTGTCGTGTGCGGGAGCTCCTCTCTCGCCCAAGGCTTGTTGCACATGGGGGCCTTTGTCTTGTCCAAGGCTTGTCGCGCTTCTTGGCTTTGAAGTTCAATTTGACAACGAAGAAGATAAGGTTGCCCATGTTTGAGTCGTGTCGCATGCCCATAGTTGTGCAAACTGCTCTGTCGCGTGGCCTTGAGCTAGCTCGGGATAGAGTGCCTGTTGCATGCTTGTAGTTGCGCAAATTCGCAGTGTAGCAAGCGCCTTTCAAGCGACAGATTGTTCTGTCGCATAACGTCTTACATGCAACTGACTATTCAAAAGAGTGGCATCTTTGTGAGATCTTCAATAGTGGTCCCCCTTTCTCACCATTTTGTCTGTCGCACGCGTGAGCCACCTCTCGCAGAAAAAGTCTGCCATATGGAATCTTGTTGCCAAAATTTGCCATGTGCGTGCCTGTGCTCGCCGAATTGAGGGCACTGCTATCGCCCATTCCTTGTACTCTGTCGCCAGCGATCTTTCAGGCGACAAGCTAGGCTCTGCCTATTCCGTGTACTCAATCACCAGGGAACTTTTGGGTGATAGGCAGGGCTGTAGCCCACTTCTTGTATTCTGCCGCTAGAGATCACTACCTGCCGCCAAATATGTGATTGGCCGTAGCCTCAACTTTTCCTTTCTCTTCTTTTGTCTTTCCATTTTTTTGCAGCACTTTTTATAGTATTTAGCGTACCTTGACACTATATAGCTCCTCAAGTTCTTCTTTGAAACAGTGTTATCATTCATGTTCAAAGATGAACTTTTTCTCGAGCGTTGTGCTTGATGATGTACAGAGTTGCCTAATCCTTTTTCGCTTTGGCCACCCAAAATGGCTTGCCCATAGAGGTCTCTCCCCTAGGCGAGTTCTTATACCAGTTGACAAGGGCTTGCTTGCCTGGGTCTTAGGATGGCTGTATTCTTACTCATCATTCACAACCGTACTTGCGTGGTGGCCACTAGCTCGTCTAACCTTTTGTGCCCTGCCTAGTTTTTACCGCTCGTCTATGTTCTTACGCATTTGGGCGAACACGAGTGGGCATTTGAAGTTCTAGCGTGTTCCCTGAGGTCTTTAGTTGGGGCTCACCCAATAGAGCTCCCCTGGATTTACGTTCGCTCGTTTCGAGCCCTTCATCTAGTTTTTTCCTTTCTTTGGGCAAGCTCCTCTAGATCGTTTCTTGTGCCTTGACACGTGCTTTATCGAGCGAGCCTTGTTGTGGAGGCTGGGCTGTTGGTCATGCAATCACCACATGCCACTCAATCGCCGAAAGTGTCTACTGCTGTGGTCTTGTGCTCGTCACATGACACTGCATTCATCAGCATTGCTTCACACCTTGTGTGCGGAAGGCTGGGCTCACGAGGGTCATTCGCTCACCTAAAATGCTTGCCGTGTGACTTTTTCTTGCTCGGATGGCTGTTGCATAGGACGAACTTCTTTATCGCAATATGACCTGTTGAATGTACTCACCATTACCTTTTACCTACTGGGCCAGCATGCAACTTGGGATCAATACTCGTGTATTTGCGTTACTGCCTTGCGTACGACGAATTGACCTGTCGTTCTAGGAGCCCTTCTGTTGCAGTGGTGCTTACCATACGTTAGCTGTTTTCTCAATCTTTTACTCTACAAGCCGTGCTTGCCATCATCTGTTTAACTTGGGCCCGAGCCTCTCTCTACATCCCAGTTCAAGTTCAACGATCCAGATAGGAAAACCTCCAACATGCCAATGGGTGATCCTTTCTTCCGGATATGTAATTACCAAACCAGTTCGAATTTGAGCAACGAAGATCCAAATGACGGATCTGATTCTAGATCTGCAAGAGTCGGGTTGGAAGGCATTGAGGAGAGAAGCTCGAAAGACCGAAGACGATCTTGATGTCAAACTCTCTTCTTATGCCAATCTCGGTGCTAGGTTCACTCAAGGTGGTTTACTTCTTTCCTGCTACCTCTTTCAATTTTCCGTCTTGTCTTTGAATTTTGTTTCCGTTATATGCATTGCATTTTGATTTTCTTTCTGTAGATTTCTGAAAATATGAATGAGTTTGTATCTGCTAATGAACTTTAGCCCTTCAAAACGAAGGAACCGTAGACACAAAAACTGAGCACTCAAAATTGTAGATCTCATTTCTGCTTACATTTGCCGAAAATGGTGTCATTTCTTTTACTATACTATCTTACAATTCAAAATGCGTGCCTCCAAATTAAAAGTCGGTACTTATTTTCTTCTCTAAGCCACCGTTATCAAGTATCTTCTATTTCTCTAAAAGTAGAAGAAACCTAGCAAGATTTGAGTTTTTCCATAATGCATTATCCGACTGATTTGGAAGGTTTTGGTTATCGATGGAATAATCAGAAATCGTAACAAAAAATCTCCGTTTGTTTGCCTTAAAAACCTGTCCACATTTTCATTCTTCATGTTTGTATTCCAATTTAGGAGGAGGTAGCAGCTGATTTTACAGCTCTTGACGTCATTTATACCCAACTGTTTTGACACTGCCTCACGGACTTGTTTTCAAAATGGATTCACTCGGCCTTGGGACATTAAGGATTGCATTCCCCGTAGCCTTGGCCTTAGATATTTTGCTAATAGAAAAGGCCCAAATGAGCTTCTCGTGGATCCTAGTCAATGTGCTCCAATTATGAATTGATCTATTCTATAGAATCAACGGGCTAGTATTATTAAAACCCAATATCAACTCAAAAGCAAAAGCCAAACGTTTGAAGCTGCTTTTAAAAGTTGCTGTCCGATTCGATACTTCCCTCAACCACCACCAATTGCCGACGAGGCATTGCATCGATGTAGTCTCCACCAAGAATGCATCGTTCGCCGCAACTCAACACCGTCCTGCTACCATTTTCTACTGAAGATTGTAGCCATCGTCTGTCTTAGATGCTTCTGTTAAAAGAAAATTTGATGCCAGTGGTGAAGCTTGTAACTCAACCGTCGACCGTTGCTAGCCTGATTCTTGTCTTGGGTATTGCCGTCGCTGTAATCGGTCTTGGAGGCTGTCCTTGAAAATCCTAAAAGATCTTATGCTGTCGTTGTCCTCGCTTCCCCGCCGTGGACACTGATTTGGGTCTGTTCTCAGAGCCTTTCCTATAGTAAGACAAAAGACAAGAAGGAAGCTACTGTGTTTTTGGCAATTCTTGTGATTACTCCCTTTCTTGCCGCTCTCTAATTTTTTGAAATTATTGTATGCTAGCTTCTTGCTCCAACGATGCTCCGTTGGGTATCATTGCTACCTTTCTTGCAAAATGTTGATTCTGAGTGGAAAGACGTTGAAGGTTTATGGACTAATGATGATTGATTTTGGTTTCAATTTCTGGTAGAGGGCTTGAAATTGACTGGGTTTCAGATTTGGAAGTAATGTTCAGTTTTCCTGGGGTTTTACGATTTCGATGTTAAGTTTTGTGTTCTTACTCTAGCTTGACAAATCAAATTTGTCCCTCCAATTTTCTGAAATTTTTCTGAGCTCCTTTTGCTCTCCCTCTATCTCGCCGACAGGCTTTGTGCGACAGGATAATCACCTTCTCGCCAAAGCTATCTCATGCGGAAGACACCCTTTCGCTGACAAGCTTGTCGCATATATCGTCCAAGGCCTTTCGCCAGGGGTCTGTCTGACGCGAGAGATAACTCTCGCCAGTGCTAGCAGGAGGAGGTCTCTCGTCGAGGGTCTGTCGCACATATCATCCAAGGCCTGTCGCCAAAATGTCGTCGAATGCGAGAGCTATTCTCTCGCCATGCCAAGGTTTGTCGCATGTTTGTGGCGCGCGAATGACTCTGTTGCATGCACCTTGAGCGCGACAGACTATTCTGTCGCGTGAAACTTTGCATGCGACAGACTATTTTATCGCGTAACTTGTGCACCCTGCAGCAGCCTACGTACCTATCTTCCGCAGATCGTCTTTTCACCATCTATTATTATGGCTTTTTTGTTTGTTCCCACAGACGGTGCCAATTGTTGTTGCCAAAAACAACAATAAATGTTTGCTGATGTTGGATCCTCGATCTTCGCGTTAGTCTGTCTCCAACGATCTGTGAAATAGGAAAAGTCAGAGGGGCACAGGGGTTTTCCCCTTCGAGCGCACTCCGATGCTTAAGTCAGACAGGGTTTTGGCAGGGTTTCAGTAGGCAAATAGAGCCTAGGGTTTAAAAATGATACCTGTGACCTATTTATAGGAGTTGTTTTGCGCGTAATTACCTTTAAGCCCCACAGCTTAAATAATAACCCAGTGGATCATTTATGGGCCTTTTGAGTCCTCTTTCCTCTTGGGCTTAGATTATCATTTTGTTCAATAGTCTTCAACTTGACTTATAGAAAAACCCATTAATAATTGACCTAGTCCACATCACATCGTTTCTCGAAAATCTAAGCTTTGGTTGTCTCTAGCCAGTCAGCTGCTACTTAAGGCAGTCGACTGCTCCTAGCAATTTGGTAACTAGGAGAAAACTCGAATTAAAACTTCCTGCATATAAAATCAACTTGTACTTTCCCCAAAACAATCAAAACATGCAGACATAGTCACCCTACGTCCGTTACACATATTCCTTACCTCAAATAACCCTGAGAATGCAAATCACTTGGTTGCACCAACTCTTTCCCTTCAGTTCTTCAAGCTGTAATTATCATAACAATTCAAACCTTTAAGAAACCTTTATAACTATACTATACCAACCTTATATGACTCCATACCATTGACCAAATTGAATGAATAAATTTCTTCTCTTATCTTTGTCAATGACCAAAATTGACAGCAATAAGATCTCCTTAAATACTTGGATTCGGTCTTCTAAATTAAAGGTATAGCTAAAGCTAGTGATGAGGAACGTTTTTCCTTAAGGGAGCTAGTTGATTTAGTGAAAGGAAATGGAAATTCTACAAGGTAACTATGATAGAAAACTTAAAGAAATATGGGAAAATAAGCTGCCATGGCTGCTGGCCATTAAATGGAGATGATAACAATAAAGAGCTTCATTAAATGCATATTTATCCCATTAATCATCTCCGCCATTAACTCTTTTTGACCCTTGACCATTTGACCATCAATTCCTTTTATTCCATCTATGTCCCATAGATCATTTATATACAAAAATTTCATATTTATTTAATCATTCTAGCTTGGAACACTTTACAAATATAGGAAAATTACAGGAAATTGGGGATTCACAATTCTTTTATCTCAAGACATACCAAATTTGGTATGGTGCAAGACAAACTATGAAACATATATTCAAATTGAAAAATATAAATTAAATGTATAACTAAAAAAATATAAAATCTAATTATATAATTAAAATTTAAAAAATTCAAAAAAAAAAGCCTAGCTTAGCGGCGTTTTATAATAAAAACGCCGCTAAGTTCTAATTTAGCGGCATTTTCTATGAAAAAATGTTGTTAACTTAGCGGCGTTTTTTTTTTGTGGCGTTTCAATAGAATATGCTGCTAGTCTACGGCGAATATAACTGCAAGTAATTGGTGTAAAATTGCCGCAACATTAATGACATTTTTATAGAAAACGTCATTATTTTTCCCAACGTTAGAAAAGCCTGCGTTTTTTTGCTAGTGCCCCAACATTTAGCGGCATTTATAAACATCGCTAAATAATGAAAAAATCTGGCTAAAAGTACATTTTACTATAGTGTATGTAGCCTCTTAGTCGCTAAACATTTGCT
The DNA here is from genome assembly GCA_031772115.1 of Heritiera littoralis. Classification (NCBI taxonomy): domain Eukaryota; kingdom Viridiplantae; phylum Streptophyta; class Magnoliopsida; order Malvales; family Malvaceae; genus Heritiera; species Heritiera littoralis. Next base: position 7,927,208 of record JAPDPK010000006.1, on the reverse strand, counting down.
ACCATATAACAATGTTGGTCTAACAACTGTCTTATAAAACTTGCCTTTCAACCATATATAAATTCCTTTATTGCACAACACACCTGTAGCACTTCTCCACTTACTCCATCTAGCCTGGATCCTATAGGTCACATCACCATCAATCTCTCCATCTATCTGTACTATCGATCCCAGATATCATAAATGGTCATGCTTAGGTATCGCCACCCCATCTAACGTCACTACATTATGCTCTTCCGCTTAGTTAGAACTGAATTTACACTCCATGTATTCAGTCTTCACTCTACTTAGTTTAAATCCTTTTGGTTCCAACGTTTGTCTCCATAATTCCAACTTTGCATTGATCTCCGCTCTAGTTTCCGTACATAGGACAATATCATATACAAACATCATATACTAAGGCACCTTATCCTGGATGGATTTTGTTAGTTCGTCTATAACTATCGCAAACAAGAATGGATTTAATGCTGACCCTTGGTGTAATCCCACCGTGATAGGAAACTCACTTGTTTGCCCCCTACCTGTCCTTACATGTATCCTTGCATCTCCATACATGTCCTTAATTAGTTCAATATATTTCAAAGGAACTCTTTTCCTTATTAAGGACCACCATAATACCTCCCTAGGCACTTTATCATATGCTTTCTCCAAATCTATAAAGACAATATGGAGTGTAGACACCTAATTTTGTCCGGATCGAAATGTTGATCGTGTAAATAAGCACGAAACTCTTATTGAACTTAAAGCCTTTAATTTTATCGAATCTCTTAAATGAACTTAAATTGAACTACCTCATTGTGATTTATATTTGAATTCAATCCAAATTGCAAATGTCGAAATCCGTCCAAAGTTCCAATGTTCAATCCGAGTTCGTTCTTTAGTTGGTCTTCCTGTTCCTTCTACTTTGTTCAGTTTCCATCATCATCATCATCATCATCATTATTATTTTATTTTTTATCTTACTTTCATTATTGTTTATTTATTACAATTTATATAAAAATATATATATAAAATTAAAAAAGACGATTTTTCTCGATGTTTCTTCATCATTCTGATGAAACACTAGTATGCCTCAAGAGTATTTGAAGAAGATCTTTCCTTTCTCCGAAGTGATTCCATCGTCGGCAATTTATATTTTTATATTTATTTAAAAAAAGAGTTTTAGCGTCCACTATTTCGATCGCACTATTTTTTTTTTGAAATTATATTATGGTTATTATTGATTATATTTTCATTAACTATAGTTTTATTAGACTATTTGTAATCCACCTTTTTGGATTCATGGTTTAAAAATAGTTTTAGTTTTAAGAATTGCAACTGTCCATCGTTTTGGCAATAAATTTCAAGTATTAATTTAAATTAATATTTCGACTGTCCACTATTCAGGACAAAGGATTTTTGAAACATTTTAAGAGATTGTCCAAAAGGTGGACAATAAAAATTCCATAAATTTTTAGAAAAAAAAAAGAAAAGGAACGAAAAAACATTTTTTTTTACATAAATACTCATGACTTTTGAACTTATTAAATAAGATTATATATAAAAGATAAATATTTAATTAATATTAATCACTAATACTATTGTTATGAGTGATTTTAAAATAATCTGTTCTATGTTATATAATAAATGAATTATATGCATATATATAACAATTTAAATAAAATAAATAAAATATGATATGATATAAAATACATGATTTATTAATGATTTTTATTATTGTATTTTAAATTATAATATAAAATTTATGACTTGTGAGAATAGAGATTAAATACGAAACGATGTTAAAATATAATTATTTGTACATGATGTAAATAGATCTTTCTTTTATATACAATATATATTTATATAATTAAAAGCATAAGGAGTTTTAGTCACCATTTAGACAGTAATTTAATAGTTTGGTTTTGGAAAATCGGAAGTTGAAAGCCATTCCGGTATTATTGGATAAAATCAAAATGGGTTAACTTGAGGCCAAGCGAGCTCATTTGAATACTAAAGTTAATTAAATTCAAGCTTTGTCCACCCAAACAATAGCTCAGGATCCAAAATTTACCTTTTGCTTGGACCAGCAATCTCTTAGTATCAAACCCATATGAATTCTTGATCCTAACTGGAGAAAAGCACATGGAAAGATTGAAGGCAGAAAGGGTTAAGAATGTCTCCTCATCATGCTAGTGAATGCTTGAGATTTTTTTTTAGCCTGAGATGACCTTGCATCCAATTAAACTCATTAATATTGATGCCCCTCCAAACATTATCTGATATGATTGTTCATTGCTTTGTTTTAAGCGGTCTAGGATGATACAAGTGTTGTTTGAACATTATCTGATATAATTAGTGTTCACTGATTCTTAATTTAATAAAGTCATGATATAACCAAAAAAAAAATTGATGCCCCAACGCGTAAAATAAGTAGCAGCTTCTTCAGCATATATTGCTTTCAGAACTAACCTTGAATCCGAGGAAATGGCTCGTGAAAGCACTGTTTCATTGAAATCTTTCTCGTCATTTAATAGCTCTAGCAAGTAGAGTGCCACTTATTAATGATATCCCAACTGTTCCAGTATATTTATTAGTGTTTCATCCAAACACTCTAATCATACTAAACCAGTCATGAATCCTGTTAAATGGCTCATCGGAATACTGCTTCTTTTCTTTCTTTCTCACCTCTCCATTTCTGCTAATACCTTAACACTAAATCAGTCCATCAAAGATTACGGTGATGTCATTGTTTCTAATGGCAAGATTTTTGTACTGGGATTTTTCAACCCTGAAAGTTCCAGGAATCGATATGTTGGCATCTGGTATTATCAGGTTTCGGAGAAGACAGTTGTTTGGGTGGCCGACCGAGAGGAACCCATTAATGATAACTCAGGGATCCTTTCAATCGACAATCGAGGAAATCTTGCTCTGTTCCAAAAAACCAAACACTTCTTGTTTGGTCAACAAACATATCTATTGAAACCACTAGCAATTCTTTTGCTACACTTCTAGATTCAGGAAATCTTGTTTTGCTTCAGAATGATACCAAAAAAAAGGTACTATGGTAGAGTTTTGATTATCCCACAGATACAATGCTTCCAAATATGAAAATCGGATTTTGTTTGAAAACTGGTCTAAACCGATCCTGACGTCTTGGAAGTCCTTGGATGATCCAGGAATAGGAAACTATTCCTCTGGGATCAACTCACGTGGGTTTCCTCAAGCGTATTTGTACAAGGGTTCGAATCCTTGGTGGCCTGCCAGTTCATGGACTGGCAAAAAATGGAGCAGTCTTCCTGAAATGAATATGAATTACATATTTAATGCTTCTTTTATCCACAATGATGATGAAATATCGTTCGTGATTGGGCTGAAGGATGCTTCTATACTTGGAAGAACATTACTAAGTGAAAGAGGACTTATAGAAAGACTTACATGGAATAATCAAGCGCATCATTGGATTGAGTATCTTGTGGCCGTAAAGGAGCAGTGTGATTTTTATCGGCATTGTAAGCCGAATGGTTATTGTGGCCCTTACAACCCAGAGGATTTCGAGCACAAGTGTTTCCCAGGATTCCAACCCAAGTCATCCAAAAAATGGTATTTAAGAGACGTAGGACGAGGATGTGTGAGGAAGCATGGTGTCTCCGTGTGTCGAAATGGAGAAGGGTTCATGAAGGTGGCTTGTATGAAGACGCCTAACACTTTAGAGGCATAGGTAGACATGAGTTTGGGATTGAAACAATGCGTGGAAAAGTGTTTGTGGAATTGTTCTTGCATTGCTTATGCTACTATATACCATGATAGCGGAGAAGGGATTGGCTGCTTAACATGGCACAGGGATTTGGCGGATGCAAGGACTTTCACAGATGCGGGGCAAGATCTATACATACGAGTGGATGCAGATGAGTTAGGTATGCGTCCTACATTCATTTGTCTTTTTGCAGTCACATATACACTTTTAGTTATATCTATATGCCGTATACGAAATAGTATTGATAATTCATGTAGCTATAAATATATTGAGCCTTATGAAAAAGAAACATGAACTTGACTCAATTTATGTGTAGATTGTCAACACTTAACACAAATAAATGTCTCTTTATACTTTTGACCAAATAAACGCTCTCTGAATCACAATCAAATCAGTACAAGCATATGTCATGGAGTAAACTGAATAAAAAGAAAGTTAAAATAACATGGAAATGCCGGTAATTATAGTTATTCACAATTACATGCCTTAGAAATTGAAACAATTTAGTTTTTTTTTATTTAAAATGTTTTTGCTATTCCACCAAAAAAAAAGGAAGAAATTGAAACAAGAATTAATATATCTTGAAATTGAACAGTAATTTCAATTTTAAAAAAATGTGAGTTTCTTGTAAAATGACTTGGGTTAGGATAAAGTATAAGAACTATTTCTATGGCTACCGCATAGTATATTTTAGCAGTAGTTCACACGTACCTTTCCTAGCTTAATTAATCCATTGTAGAAATCATTGACCCTTTTTTGCACAATTTCCATCACTTAAGTGGACTCATCAACTTATTTTTCATACTAACTTGCTCTCAATCATTATTTCTAACATCGTATGATCTTCCTCTTTTTAACTCACTACACAAAGAAAGGTTTGCTTCAAAAGAAGGGAATGCTTGCGGTTGTCACAGTTTCGTTTGCTATAATGTTTCTCATTGTTGTCACCTTTTTACTTTGGTTGGTGAGAAGACAAAGAAGAGGTACCACTACCACCTTTGTTTTAATCATGCAAAATAAGATATAGCAACTAAATTGACTACATATTATGTAGAGATTAGCAATTGGCTTAATCATGGTAATGTGTTTGACACCAGCAAAAAGAAGACAAAACAAAAATACCTTTGGCTTTATAACAAGTTCAACCTTGTTCGAAGACTCTTTAGGTGGAAAGGAAATTGATGAGAGTAGAAGAAAAGTAGATTTACCATTCTTTGATTTCAGCACCATAGCTGCAGCTACTAATAATTTCTCTTTTGATAACAAACTTGGACAAGGTGGCTTCGATTTTATTTATAAGGTAATTTGTCTTAACAACTACTAATTATATCAAGTGCATGACATATTCTCATATATATGTTGATGTTGTAATGGAACTCCTATTAGTCCATTTAGGTCCATTCTTAAAAAGAAATTTGTGTCTGCAAGGTATGCTCTTCAATGGAAAAGAAATAGTAGTGAAAAGACTATCCAAGTACTCGAGGCAAGGAATTAAAGAGTTTAAAAATGAAGTTACTCTGCTTGCTAAGCTTCAACACCGAAATCTTGTAAGGATTTTGGGTTGTTGCATTGAAAAAGAAGAGAAAATGTTAATCTATGAATATATGCCAAATAAGAGCTTGGATTGTTTTATTTTCGGTATGCCTCCTTTTTTCATATATATTCTTTCTAATGAAGTCATGTCATATAGGATCTAATGAAATATGCGATTTTAAATCTAGATGAATGAAAAAGATTGCTCTTAAATTGGGAAAGTTTGAAATTTTTTACGGAGTTGCACGAGGAATTTTATACCTTTATCAAGACTCAAGGTTGAGAATCATCCATACAGACCTTAAAGCCAGTAATATTCCACTAGATGTTGACCTAAACCCAAAGATTTCATATTTTGGTATGGCTAGAATATTTGGCGGAGATCAAGTTGAAGCAAATACAAGGCGTGTTGTTGGAAAATAGTAAGTGCATAGATTGTAGTATTTTCTTTGGTTATGATCAGGATTGAAATGCAATAAGACAAACTATAACTAAGAAAGAACTTTTAACACTTCATTTCTATCTTCTATTATAGTGGCTATATGTCACCAGAATACACAATGCAAAGGCACTTTTCTATCAAATCTGATGTATACAGCTTTGGAGTATTGGCACTAGAAATTATTACTGGTAGAAGAAACAGTGGATATTACCCTGAAAGTCCTATTTTAAATTTGATTGGGCATGTAAGTAATTCAATTTTGCATGCAATTTTTTCCGAAACTTCACATTCTATTTTCAAGATTCTAGTTGTTTTAGGTTTGGGAATTATGGAGAAATGGCATAGCTATGGAGATAGTTGATTCATCATTAAGAGGTTCTTATCTTGCTACTGATGTTTTGAGATGCATTCAGATTGGGTTGTTTTGTGCACAAGATACTGCAACAGACAAGCCAAAAATATCTACTGTTATTGCCATGTTGGTTCTCTTCCTTCCCCTAAACAGCCAGCATTTATCATCAAGAAAACCGACAAAGGTGACCAGACAAGTAGTAGTGAAGGCATTGGCTCTGTCAATGAAGTGACTCTTCACATGGCTCAACCTCGCTAGATTTACAGATTTGAGAGTAAAGCATAGTTGACTACAATTTGTAGAAATTAGAAAGGTTTTGTTATGCAATAGAACTTTCATTTATCTATTTTTGTCAAATTTTAGTTCGTACTATTTTCGTGTATTTTATTTACATTGTGTCACATTATATGAAGTATACAAAAAATATTCTTCTCTTTTAAAAATATCGAGAAGAGCAAATTTAAAATCTCAAGTTTCAAGAATATTTTATTTTTTGCATACCAACTTTCGTGTATTTTATTTACATTGTGTCACATTATATGAAGTATACAAAAAATATTCTTCTCTTTTAAAAATATCGAGAAGAGCAAATTTAAAATCTCAAGTTTCAAGAATATTTTATTTTTTGCATACCAACGGAAATAATAAATTTCACCAAAATTGATCGAAACAATCCAATACTCAAGAAATTAGTTAGTATTATACGATATCAAAATTGATATGAAAAACTAACTCAAATGTACCGAATTTTATCAAAACTGACGCAGACCAACCAATACAATCGAAACCAAAATGATATTAAAAACCTTTTCTATCACACCTCCAAATTTCAATTGCCCCTCTAAAACAACTTAGAAGATAGATAAAAAAAATGAGCCCATTGTTTAAGCAATGCGAAAATACTATTATATTCATTATTGTTTTAACATTTTGACATCAGGAATGTCAAATCCATCTCATTGCAGTGATTTTATTTTCTTAATATTATAAAGATTATTATCCTATTCACCACTAATGGAGTTTTTTAACTTTACAAACGTGATTATGATGATAACATATGTCTTATTTTATTTATTTAATATTTTAAAAGACACGTGTTATCATCCTAATTCCGCTTGTGAAGTTAAAAAACTCTACTGACGGTGGATAGGATAATAATCCATATTATAATAAGTAGTTTATGTTTATTTTCTTGATAAGAAATCTCATTCCTCATAGATTAATTTTCAAACATCAATATTCATTAGAATGATCTTTAAGGCTTAGTTCCTTTTCAAAGATTGGCAATACGAAAACTAGAAAGGAAAAACGATAAGTCTAGACATTAGCGTGACAATAGGTTTAGAAAAGCTTGGAAATGTAATATTTTCCCTTTCCTTTATTGATAAATACTCAGTCAACTAAGAATTTCTTTTGTTAATGCAGATTTTATTGGTTGACTCAGCCATTTTCAGTTTTCACAACTTTTTTGTTCACATAGTTGGCATGACTAGCAAACAGACGGGAAAATTCCAGCGTGAAAATTAATCTTTTCATCTCCCTGTATTTGATAAGTTAAAGAGTGTGTCTTTGTGAAAGTGATGCTAGCAAGTAGAGTACTAAAAGGGATCCACTTATTAATGATATCCCAATTCCCGATTGCTCCAGCAAATTTGTAAGTGTTTCTTCCAAACACCCTAATCATACTAAACCAGTCATGAATCCTGTTAAATGGCTCGTCAGAGTACTGCTTCTTTTCTTTCTTTCTCACCTCTTCATTTTTGTTGATTCATATCACCTTTTTCCATATATATTTGACCAAAAATTTATCGTTATCCAACATGTAAATAAACATTTTTAATTTAAACATGCATGATTTGTGACTTGTGAGATGAATAGAGTATAAAATTTAACAATTAAATTAATAAAATATAAATTATACAAAAATTAAATATGAAATGATGTTAAAATATAGTTATTTTTACCAGATGCAAGTATCATTCTTTTATATACAGTATATATTTATATAATTAAAAGTAATTTAAGAAGTGTTAGTTACTATTTAGACCGTTTTTGGATTAGATAAACATATTTGCATACATTTCATGGTATGAACAATTTGGCTTATTTCACATTTCATTTAGATCATTAAGTATAAAAAAATTTTTTACTTAAAGAGATGAAATGGAAGAAAAAATGATTTGATGTTGTTAATATTCATTAACATTCTGCCCTTTGCTTCGGCCCAATGTAGCTCTTTACGCCTTATCTGAGATAAGTCTCCTTTTGAAACCTTCAAGGCACCAAACTCTATCATCTGAGTTCTGAGAACCAAGCTAAACACAGAAAGGTTCCACCCGAAACATAAATTATTGACAAATTATAGAAAAGTGCATGGAAAGACTGAAAGGCAGAAAGGGTTAAGAATGTGTCCTCATCATACTAGTGAATGCTTGAGATGACCTTGCATCCAATAAAACTAGTTAATATTGATGCCCGAACGGTACTTAATAATAACAACTTCTTCAGCAAATATTGCTTTCAGAATTAATTATGAATCCTGGGAATATTGCTTTCTTGTCTTTAATAGCTCTAACAAGTGGATTAGTAAGAGGGATCCACTTATTAATGATATCCCAACTACTCCAGCATATTAATAAGTGTTGTGTTTCTTCCAAACACCTTAATCATACTGAACCACTCATGAATCCTGTTAATTGGCTCGTCAGAATACTACTTCTTTCTTTTCTTTCTTAACTCTCCATTTCTGCTGATACCTTAACACTAAATGAATCCATCAAAGATAATGGCGATGTCATAGTTTCTAGTGGCAAGATTTTTGCACTAGGATTTTTCAACCCTGGCAGTTCCAAGAATCGATATGTTGGTATCTGGAATTATCAGGATTCGGAGAAGACAATTGCTTGGGTGGCCAACTGAGAGAAACCCATTAATGATACCTCAGGGATCCTTTCAATCGACAGTAGAGGAAATTTTGCCCTGTTCCAAAGAAACCAAACACTTCTTGTTTGGTCTACAAACATCTCTACCGAAGCCACTAGCAATTCTTTTGCTAAAACTTTAGATTCAGGAAATCATGTTTTGCTTCAGAATGATACCAAAAGGAAGGCATTATGGCAGAGTTTTGATTATCCCATGAATACATTGCTTTCAAATATGAAACTTGGAATAAGTTTCAGAATTGGTTTGAACCAAGTCTTGACATCTTGGAAGTCTCTGGATGATCTAGGAATAGGAAACTATTCTTGCGAGATCCTCCCACTAGGTTTTCTCAAGTGTATGTGTACAAGGGTTTGGATTCTTAGTGGCGTTCCGGTTCATGAACTGACAAAACAGGGAGCGATCTTCCTGAAATGAGAACAAAGTACATATTTAATGCTTCTTATGTCAACAATGAAGATGAAATATCATTCACGGTTAGGCTGAAAGATGCTTCTATACTTGCAAGAACGACACTAAGGGAAAAAGGACTTTTTGAAAGATTTACATGGAATAATCAAGCGGATCATTAGATTGAGTATCTTATGGCCCTAAATGAGCAGAGTGATTTTTACAGGCATTGTGGGCTGAATGGTTATTATGACCCTTATAACCCAGGGGATTTCAAGTGTAACTGTTTCCTTGGGTTCCAACCCAAGTCATCCCAAGAATGGTATTTAAGAGACGCAGAAGGAGGATACGTGACGAAGCATGGTGTCTCCGTGTGTCGAAATGGAGAAAGGTTCGTGAAGGTGGCACATATGAAGGTGCCTGACACTTCGGAGGCACAGGTAAACATGAGTTTAGGATTGAAACAGTGCATGGAAAAGTGTTTGAGAAATTGTTCTTACGTTGCTTATGCTACTGCATACATTGAGAGTGGTGGAGGGATTGGCTGCTTAACATGGTACAGGGATTTGGTGGATGCAAGGACTTTCACAGATACGGGACAAGATCTATACATACGAGTGGATGCGGATGAGTTAGATATGCCATATGCATCCTACATTTATTTATCATTTTGCAGCAACATATATATTTTTTTAGTTATATCTATATGTCATACACGAAATGAGTTAGGTGTACTGTATTCATCCTACATTTATTTGTCTTTTTGCAGCCGCATATATACTTTTAACTATATCTATATGGTCATATGCAAAATCTTATTGATCAATTCATGTACCTATAAATATAGCTAGACTTACGAAAAAGAAACACAGACTTGACTCGAACTAGATTTGGTCTTTCTCTATGCATAGATTGTCAAACGTTTAACACACTTGAATGTCTCTTTATTCTTTTGACTAGGTAAACACCCTTCAAACGACAGTCAAGCCAAAACAAGCATATGTAATGGAGTAAATTAATAAAAAAATGGAAATAAAATGGAAATGCCTATAATTATAGATCTTCATAACAAATACCTATAATTATAATTATTCTCAATTACATGCCTCTAAAATTGAAACAAGAATTGATATATCCTCAAATTAGACAATAATTTCAATTTTTTTTAATACGTGTCTCCTGTAAAATGACTTGGGTTGAGCCAAAGAAAAAGAACTATTTTTATGGCTACCCCGTAGTATATAATAATAGTAGTTCACAGGTCCTTTCCTCGATATAATCAGTACAGATGGAGTTTCGATCGATCCATCGAAGATTGAAGCAGTGGTTCAATAGGAGACCGAAAACCGTGACAGAGATTAGGAGTTTCTTGGGTCTACCTGGCTACTATCAAAGATTTGTTGAGGGTTTCTCGAAGTTAGTTGCTCCCTTGACGCGCTTAATGCGCAAAGAGGTGAAATTTGAATGGAATGATGTCTGTGAACGAAGTTTTCAAGAGTTAAAGTGCAAGCTGACGACTGCACCTATTCGCACCATTCCTAGTGGTTCTGGTGGATTTTCGGTGTATAGTGATGCCTCATGGCAAGGTTTGGGTTGTGTACTAATGCAGCATGGTAAGGTAGTTGCATATGGTTCTCAACAATTAAAGGACCATGAGAAGAACTACCCGACTCATGACTTGGAGTTAGCTGCATTAGTATTTGCTCTGAAGATATGGAGGCCTTACTTGTATGGTGAAAGATTTCAAATTTTTTCGGATCATAAAAGTCTAAAATATTTGTTCTCTCAGAAGTAGTTGAATATGAGACAGAGAAGATGGCTCGAGCTTCTGAAGGATTATGATTGTGAGATCTTATACCACCTAGGGAAAGCCAATGTGGTGGCGGATGCTCTGAGCTGGAAGCATATGGGAATGATATCTTATATGATGATAAAAGAATACGAATTGATTAAGCAGTTTGCAAGCCTCAATTTAAATGTTATGCCTTATGAGCAATTCAGAATGATGGCTAGTTTGAGGATTGAGCCAGAGTTGATGGACTAAATTCAGATTGCTCAAAGAGAAGTTGATCAGTGCATAGAGTCTATGAATAGAATTCATTCATGTATGCCCTCAGAAGTTGATATTGGTAGTGATGGAATTTCGAGGTTTAGGAATCGTATATGTGTTCCTAATGATAATGAGTTGAAGAAGCTAATTTTGACCGAAGCACATGCCACTAGATACACGTTGCATCCGAGAAATACGAAGATGTATCACAATCTTCGCAAGGTGTTTTGGTGGACTGGCATGAAAAGAGACATAGCAAAATTTGTGGCGAAATGTCTCACGTGTCAACAGGTTAAGGTAGAGCACCAAAGACCAGTTGGATTGTTACATCCTCTACCTATACCTATGTGGAAGTGGGAACACATAACGATGGATTTTGTTATGGGATTGCCCAGGACCAAGAAAAATCACGATGGTATTTGGGTAATCGTGGATAGATTGACTAAGTCCGCACACTTCCTACCTATGAAGTCTACGGATACACTTAGTGCCTTAGCAGAATTGTATGTGAAAGAAGTTGTCAGACTACGTGGAGTTCCAGTGAGCATTACGTCTGATAGAGATTCCAGGTTTACTTCTCACTTTTGGGAACATTTTCAAGAAGCCATGGGATCTTAGTTGAATTTTAGCATAGCGTTTCATCCGCAGACTGATGGTCTGTCCAAGCGCACCATTCAGACGCTCAAGAAGAGTTGTGCTTTAGATTTTAAAGGCTCATGGGACGACCATCTACCATTGGCTAAGTTTGCTTATAATAATAGTTATCACTCAAGCATCAGGATGGCACCACATGAAGCTTTATATGGTAGAAGGTGTCGATCTCCGATTAGGTGGGAAGAAGTGGGCGAACACAAGTTGTTAGCTCCAGATCAAGTCGAGCAAGACTCTGAGGATGTTAAGATGATTTATCAAAGACTTAAGACAACTCAGAGTCGACAAAAGAGTTTTGCGGATGCTCAACGGAGACCACTTGAGTTCTTGGTTGGAGACTCGGTGTTTTTAAAGGTTTCTCCATCCAAAGGAATTATGAGATTTGGCCGAAGAGGTAAGCTTAGTCCTTGTTACATCGGTCCATTTGAGATCTTAGACCGAGTGGGTGATGTTGCCTACAGATTGGCATTACCTCCGGAGCTATCAAGAGTGCATAACGTCTTTCATGTATCGATGCTTTGGAAATATTATCCGGACCCATCTCATGTCATAGAATATGAACCCTTAGAGATTCGGGAAGACATGAGCTATGTGGAGAAGCCGGTTCGGATTTTGGACAGAAAAGATAAAGTGTTGAGGTCTAAGACGATTCATTTAGTTAAAGTTCTCTGGCAGTATCACACTATGGAAGAAGCTACATGGGAGCTAGAGAGCTTAATGAAAGAGAAGTATCCGGAACTGTTTAATACATAACTTGATTTGAATTTGGAGGACCAAATTTTCCAAGGTGGGGAGAATGTGAAATCCCCAATTTCATGTAAAGTCCTCACGATTGTAAAGTATTGTAAGCTGAAATAATTAAATAAATCTGAAATTATGATGTATGTATGATATATGGGACATGGAAGAATAATGAAATTGATAGTCAATTAGTCAAAGAATTTATTTTGATATCAGGAAAATATTTAAAGATGAGAAAAGAATTAATATTAGATTATTAATTGGTATAATGAATATGTGGCATATAAATGAATAGAAGAGGAATTAATGGTCAAATAAGATGGTCAAAGGAATTATGGCTGAAAAGGGAAAGGTATTAACATGCAATTAATGAAATTGCATGAGTCATCACCATCTTCATCAGCCAAAGTCAGCAGCAACCTCCAGCTCACTTTCGTTCTCTCCATTTCTCCAAATTTTCCTCCATAGCTACCTTGGCAAACCACCATTTCCTGTCATCGATTCGTTAAGCTCACTTAACGAAAATCGATTCTCATCACTAGCTCAAGCTATGTTTGTAATATGAAGAGCTGAATCCAAGTATTTGAGGAAATCTGAAATTCTGTCAAGTTTGGTCATTGACAAAGGTAAGAGAAGAAGTTAGTTTTTTCAATTATGTTTATGGTATGGAGTTGTATGATGTTGGTATAGTCTACTTATGGTGTTAAAGTGAAAGAAAGCTAAAGGTTTGAATGATGATGTTTACAGCTTTGAAGAAGTAAAGGAAAGGAATTAGTGCCACCAAGCGATTACATGTTTCGGTGTAATTAAGGTAAGAAATTTATGTAACGGACGTAAGGTGGCTATGTCCACATGTTTTTAAGTGCTTTGGGATGAAGTACCAACTGTTTTAAGTGCAGGAAAAGTAAATTTCGGGTTTTACTCCTAGTTATCAAAATGCTAGGAGCAGTCGACTGCCTTAAGTAGCAGCCGACTGCCTAGAGACAACCAAAGCGTAGATTTCAGAAAACCAAGACAAACCAGTCGACTGCTATATAAGACAATCGACTGCTATTTTCCAGTAAGCACTCTGTTTCAAAACCAGCTGACTACCTATAAGACCAATCGACTACCCTGTTTTTAGAAGCATTCTGTTTGCAAAAACCGTCTACTGCTATATGACCAATCGACTGCCATTTGTTGAAAAGCATTCTGTTTCAAAACCAATCAACTACCCCATGTGTTTTCAGAAAATAAAAATATCGGAATTGTAAAAGAAAATAATTTTGATAAATGAAAATATGAGACAGCAGCCGACTGCCCTGTTCGAAAAGAGGTTTTAAAACCTATTTCAAGAAAGTATAAATGTCATAGCAATTAGCTATATGACAAGTACTTAATAATTATGCACTTTTGTATATGTTCATGGCTGAGGAGCTCTAGTCCAGCCCTCAGTGCCACAGATGACACCTGACTAGTGTTCATTGTGGCCACCGATATTTGGCCAAATTGTCTCTAAAATATGATTGGCTAGGGGAGGATTCCTGGCTCCTACAGGAGTACGCCACCTATTATGTAGTGCATAATTTTGTTAAATTGCGAATAGTCTCTCTGTTATTTGAAAGCTATATGATGTATGTTTTGAAGAAAGAATATGATGCATGTTTTGAATAAAGTATATGATGTATGTTGCATATGCTATTTGAAAGAAGTATATGATTTACTCGAGTTATAAGCATATGCTATTATAAAGAATTTTTATATGTTTGATGAAAGTATACGAATATGCTTTATAATGATTTTACATGACATTATAGAGCCAAGCAGGAAAACTGCATATAGAGGCATAGTACGCTCTTTTACATATATTTCTGACTGAGCATAAACTCACCCCTTTACAACTATTTTTCAGACTATCTGAAGTGATCCCTCACTCTCGATAGAAGAGCCTACTAGTGGATCTTGAAAGTTTACCTTCGAGATACGCTTCCTAGTTATTATTGAAGGTATACTTATGTAATTATGTAAAGTGAATTGTATTTCAGCTATTGTACAGTACAACGTTACAATGATGTATATAATCATGTGGGGATATAGGTTATGTAAGTATAGGAGATCCTGATGAAATTGAAGTATGTATATACGAAAAATATATTTCATGAGAAAATTATATCATTCTAACTAATGATAATGGACAAAGTATAAGAAGAAGAAAGAATGACATTAACGAACAACCTAACCACACAAATGTAAAGTAAGGATTTATTGTTTATTAGTGGAAATGAGGATGTCACAAGGATACTATAGTCGACTGGGAAATCCAGATGGAGCATGGAAGGTATTTTGAAATACCTGTCTTGTCTCAAAAACCTAGAACGACTACAGGGAGTAAGAATTTATTTAAATATAAATTCATTAAAATCTTTACCGTATATAAAATGTCATATGATTAAATAAACAATTTAGTAAATCATATGAACCACATTTGAAATTCATTTTGTTTTCCACTATTGAAAACAATCACTTTAAACAGATATAGCAGTAAAATACACTGTTCACATATTTCACAAATCAGTGATAAAACATCACAATAAACAGTATATTTCCACGTTTCTCATCAAATCCAAAAATGTGGAATAATAGTGGAGACCAGGCAACACCCTAATAATATCATGCTATAAGTCCCGTAGGGAATAATAGGGTATATGTGAGATCCCTGTAAGGACAATATAATAAACACATAAGATCTATGGCTATGGTCTATAAGTGTCCTCGGTTGTACACTGAGCGGGTGACGCCGGGATAGCTGAAGACGGCTCAATGTCAACAACACAACACATGAGAAGGTACACATGAACACATGAGCATGATATGGGGCCTAACAGTCTCAAAACAGTATATGTGAAATCTCGTTACCTTTATGGAATTAAGTAAAATCAATAACATCTTTCAAAAAATCCATAAAGGTATAAATCACAGTACCGTACGGTGAAAACAATTTATAAAATAATTTCACTGTGAAATAAAATTCTCATAACTGTACCTTTTCATCTTAGTACACATATACACATGTTTCTACACTTTCCTTTTTAACATTCGAAATTCAAAATTATTGAAAATCAATTTCTAATATTTTCATAATTTATGGAAAAATTAAAAATATTTATTTTCCAAATTTAATAATAATTTCACCAACACATTTCACGCTATAAAACACGTGCAGAGACATTTTAGTCTCAAAACAATAATTTCACAGTGATGAAGCCTCTATGGAAATCATTACACGTGATGGAATTTATTTTATCCATAAAGAAAAACCATAAATAGAATAGTGAATATCATCCTGAAAATAATTATAAAATATTCACTATTCACCATTTCACTTCACCAATCACACCTTTCACTATAAAACACGTGGGATAAATTTTCAGTAGTGAAACCTTTACCGAAATCGATATCATGAATATTTAATCACTACTTTTCGGTAATTCCACCATTTATGAAAATAATTAATTTATCACTTTTGAGGCTAGGATAAACACCAATGATGTTCTAAAAATATTTAACAATATTTTTGGAAATATCTTTAGTAAATTTCGGCAACATAACGACTACCAGAGTCCTAGCCTCCCTACACTTTCAAACACAGTATATAAAGCAGCTTATCAACCACAATTTTGCATGTTTTCAAACCAAATTATGCATCCAATATTCTTATAAAATTTAGCTCAAGAAAACATGCAATTCATTATATCACTACAACTCACACACTCCCCCCTTACCAGTCTTATGAAGTCGAGCTTTCCGGTTACTTTTACCGAATTCCGTTGACTCAGGCTGTAAAATAATTTTATCAAAAATTATTAATAGTTTTCTTCCTATTTTTAAGCCACTAGTATTCATAAAATGCAACCACTAACGTCATATTATAAGCACAACTAGTATAACTTATACTGGTGCTGAAATTAAACTTCCTCATTTTTGTTTCTTTTTTGGTTTTATTTTCACCAATCCTTCTCTTTTAATTTCTATAATTATTTTCTATCAAAATCCCTAATTTTCAGCATTAATTCATGCAAAAATCAAGTCATGGCCGAACCCTTCTTTGGCTATTTCATTGACTTTTCCATCTTTCTTTAATTTTCTTGTTTCCATTGGGTTCTTTATAGTTCACGTGTACATTCCTTGACTTCTACTTGCATGAAACCCCAATTTCCTTTATCCTTTCATGCCAACTGAACCTTCCATAATTTGTCAATTTTTGGATTCTTCATCCTTTCAAGTTTTCAAGCTTCCTCTTCATTTTATTTATATTCTGAAATTCATTTCTTATCATTCTCATAAAATTTCCATACTAATTCCCTTCTTGTTCTTCATCTACATCAAGATCCAAACTTATTCCACTTTCAAATTCCAACAAGATTTAACTAAAATAATCCTATAACCATGTTGATTATGTCATAAAACATGGAAATTTACCATTCAATATCAAGAAAAGCATGGGGTCATGGAAGCTCACCTTGACCGAATGGTGCTTCTCAAAACAGAGCAAGTTTTCTGTTTCAATTTCAGCCCTCTTCTCTTGTCTCTTTGATGGTTTAAATGATGAAGGGAAGGTGGATGATAATGGTTAAGGGGTTAGCTATCAAAATATGATTTTTGCTAAATTTTTTTTCTTGGAAATCTGTAGCCAAAACAGAACACCAAAATCCTTCAAAGCTGGCTCTTGTAGACAGCAGAAACTCGGCAATGAAGATGGAAAATTAGCTGCAATTCTTCTTCAATTAGTCTCCATTATATTCAAAGTACCCAATAGGAAATGGCCACCTAGTTCTTATCTTATTTTCCTCATCATTTTAGGTCTAAATTGCATTAAATTGCTGAAGAATTTGACAGCATAAAGGAACGGCTGGAATGGTTCCTTGCTGTCCCGTTTTCTGACCAAGTTTCTTCTTCCTTTTGGTAAGCTTTAACCAATAAAATTTTCTTATCTATTAAACCTTTAATACTCCATCTCTTAAGCAATATTTCCCTTATATTTTCTACTATAAAATTTATAGTCAAAACTCAATAAAACTCTCCAGCCGGCCACGCATAATGGCAGAATTAAGGAAGCTTACCGTCCACACTTGGCTGCACTTTCTTGACTTTTCTTGACCTCTTTTGCTAGCTATTTCATCCAATAAAATTTAACTTCATGTTAGATTGTTAACTTCCCTTCCTTCTATATTATTCCTATTGCCTTTTTATCATCCTTTAGCAAATTTCTGGTCATGCAATTTACGGCAGCAAGGGTGACGTGCAGTACATATTTTCTGCACACTTTGTTGACTCCTCTTGCTTACTTTTAGCATATCTTTCGGCCAACAAATCATCCAATAAAATTCCACCATATCTCTACTTAATAAAGTCCTCTTTATCTATCATTATCATCCATTTTTACATCACAAAATCTGAAAAATTTTGTGTTCAACCGTGCATCATGATAACAGCAAATTGGATGCACGGTTTTTCTCCTCCTCTAATATATTCCTTCAATCAAAATTTTATCACTTGTCCAATAAATAATTTCTTCCTCTTGTAAATATATTTATTGATATTATGATACCATGAAAATAATGCTTCCATTCTAAATTTTCTGATTTCACTTTCTTCCTTTACTCCATGCCTTACTTTCTATTCATCTCTTTAGTTTTCATTTTAATTCATATACACCATATTGTAAATTAAAATTCCGAAAATTTCATAATGTAAAGTGGAATTTCATATTCAATATTTATTTAATTCCACTAAATAATTTATTTCAATTATTAATCATTTACAATATGGTGTACAGTGTAATAAAATCGAATCTCACAATATGGCACAGGGATTTGGTGGATACTAAGACGTTCACCGATGCAGGACAAGATCTATCCATACGAGTGGATGCAGATGAGTTGGTATGTATCCTATAATCATTTGTCTTTTTGCAGCCACATTTATACTTTTAGCTATATCTATATGCAGCATACGAAATATTAATGATCAATTCAGTATACGAAAATGGAGTTAATTAAGGAGCTAGTAGCATTTCTTAGAAACAAGTAGCTATACATAAACTATAAATCGGAGCATGAGTCATAACTACTACTAACGGCAGATAAAGCATTTTATATAGAAGGTTAATCATATTAAAGTTTTGTTTTTTATATTATTATTATTATTATTTCAATCAAATGCAATTAAAGAGCCAATTGGTTGTCTTTTGGCAGCCAATTGAGTCTCTGTCATTATTTTCTTATTAATAAAATAAATTCATATGAAATGTTATGTTGCTGGATTGTAATTGTTGGGCAAGCAATTACCATCTTAATATATATAAATATATATATATATATATATATATATTTAAATAAAAAAGATATTTTTAGAAAAAAATGAAAAGGAACAAAAAAGTTTTTTTTTACCTAAATACTAATGAGTTTTGAACTTGTTAGATAAGATTATATATAAAAAAAATAAATATTTAATTAATATTAATCCCTAGTACTAATGTTATGAATGATTTTAAGATTATTTGTTCTACGTTATATAATAAATAAAATATAAGCAAATATATATAACAATTTAAATAAAACGAATAAAATATGATATGATATAAAATATATGATTTATTAATTATTTTTATTATTATATTTTAAATTATAATTTTGTTTCTCAATTTGGCTACTAAGATTGAAACTTGAAAGAACTCGAGAACATGAACATTTATATATTTTCTGATTTCATGAAATATAAATATTTAATTATCCTTAAATAAAAACTATATTAATTACGTTTGCAAATAAAGACAACAATTATGTAATTTTATAAACAATCATTTTTTATTTATTAAATCAATTTTTTTATTAGAATTATCATTATATATAAAATATTATTACAATTGTACTAAAGTATATTAAAATATATAAATAAATATTTTTTAAATTAAAATATTTTTTTGTTATAAAGGGAATTAAACAATTCATATTAAGAATAAACTACTTAAACTTCGTGTGGAACTCTACTCCCCACGCATAATCTACAAGCAAATTTTATTAAGTTCTTAAACTAATGTTAACAGATTCAACATCTCATGATCTTAAAGGCAAAATTAGCTATGTTTCTGATTCAAATCTAACTATTGACAAATTATAAATTAAGCTTAAATTCAAATCTCACCTATTGAATTTGTTACAAATTTATTTTCAACTTTCTCAACTCCCGAATTTATTAAATTTGTTGGTTGATTCATTAAAATCTTATTTTTGTAAATAATTATAAAAGAGTGTAAAACTTAAAACTTCTTAGTTTTACACTTTTCTATAATTTTATGTGTAATTTTTTTTTTTACTAATCAAGTAATATTTTCACAAATCAACAATTAGATTTAAGTATCATCGTGCACAAATATTTCATGTCATTCCAATATTCACATCACATTGATTAAAAATATCATCTTTTTCAATATATATTTGACTGAAAATTTACCGATATTGAACAAATAATTAAACATTTTTAATTAGTTTTGACTTGAACATGGATGATTTGTGTCTTGTGAGAATAGAGTCTAAAAGTTAACAATTAAATTAATAAAATATAAATTATATAGAAATTAAATATGAAACGATGTTAAGATAGAATTATATTTACATGATGCAAATAGATCTTTCTTTGATATTATATGTATTTATAAATTAAAAGTAATTTAAGAAGTATTAGCTACTATTCAGACGGTTTTTGGATTAGGTTAACATAGTTGCATACAGTTCATGGTATAGAAATATTATTTCACATTTCATTTAGATCAGTAAGTATAGAAATATTATTTCTTACGGTCATCAAATGGAAGAAGAAGAAGAGAATTAATATTCTTAAATACACATTACCATTCTCTGCCCTTTGCTTCGGCCCAATGTTAGCTCTCTTACGCCTTATCTGAGATACGTCTTCTAAACCTTCAATGCACCACCCCCTACCGTCCGAATTCTGAGAACCGAACTGACTTAAAAAAGTTCCATCCGAAACATAAATTCTTGATACTAAGTACAGAAAAGCCCATGGAAAGACTGAAAGGCAAAAATGGTCAAGAATGTGTCCTCATCATACTATTGAATGCTTGAGATGATCTTGCATCCAACTAAACTCGTTAATATTGATGCCCCACCGGTATTTAATAATAGCACCTTCCCCAGCAAATGTTGCTTTCAGCATTAACCATGAATCCTGTGAAATGGTTCGTAAAAACACTGTTCCCTAGAGTTTTTTCTCGTCATTTAATAGCTCTAGCAAGTAGGTTACTAAGAGGGGTCCACTTATTAATGGTATCCCAACTGCTCCAGCATATTAGTGAGTGTTTCTTCCAAACACCCTAATCATACTAGACCGGCAATGAATCCTGTTAAGTGGCTCATCAGAATACTGCTTTTTTCTTTTCTTTCTCACCTCTCCATTTCTGCTGATACCTTAACACTAAATCAATCCATCAAAGATAATGGTGATGTCATAGTTTCTAGTGGCAAGATTTTTGCACTAGGATTTTTCAGCCCTGGTAGTTCCAAGAATCGATATGTTGGCATCTGGTATCATCAGGATTTAGAGAAGACAGTTGCTTGGGTGGCCAACAGAGACAAACCCATCAATGATACCTCAGGGATCCTTTCAATCGACAGTCGAGGAAATCTTGCCCTGTTCCAAAGAAACCAAACACTTCCTGTCTGGTCTACAAACATCTCTACCGAAGCCACTAGCAATTCTTTTGCTACACTTTTAGATTCAGGAAATCTAGTTTTGCTTCAGAACGATACCAAAAGGGAGGTACTGTGGCAGAGTTTTGATTACCCCACAAATACTTTGATTCCAAATATGAAACTTGGATTAAGTTTCAAAACTGGTTTGAATCGAGTCTTGACGTCTTGGAAGGCTCCGGATGATCCAGGAATAGGAAGCTATTCCGCCGGGATCAACCCGCGTGGGTTTCCTCAATTTTATTTGTACAAGGGTTCGGATCCTTGGATGCGTTGTGGTTCATGGACAAGGAAAAAATGGAGTGGTGTACCAGAAATGAGAATGAAGTACATATTTAATGTTTCTTATGTCAACAATGATGATGAAATATCGGTCGCGGATGGCCTGACGGATGCCTCTGTACTCACAAGAATGATAATAAGTGAAAGAGGACTTATACAAAGATTTACTTGGAATAATCAAGCACATCATTGGATTGAGTATCTTACGGTCCCAAAGGAGCAGTGTGATTTTTACAAGCATTGTGGGCCGAATGGTTACTGTGACCCTGATAACCCAGAGAATTTCGAGTGCAAGTGTTTCCCAGGGTTCCAACCCAAGTCATCCCAAGAATGGTATTTAAGAGATGCAGGAGGAGGTTGCGTGAGGAAGCATAGTGTCTCCATGTGTAGAAAAGGAGAAGGGTTCGTGAAGGTGGCACGTGTGAAGACGCCTGACACTTCAGAGGCACAGGTAGACATGAGTTTGGGATTGAAACAGTGCATGGAAAAGTGTTTGAGAAATTGTTCTTGCGTTGCTTATGCTACTGCATACCCTGATAGCGGAGAAGGGATTGGCTGCTTAACATGGCACGAGGATTTGGTGGATGCAAGGACTTTCACAGATGCAGGGCAAGATCTATACATACGAGTGGATGCAAATGAGTTAGGTATATGCCCTTCATTCATTTGTCTTTTTGCAGTCACATATATACTTTTAATTATATCTATATGCCATATATGAAATGTTATTGATCAATTCACGTAGCTATAAATATACTGAACCTCATGAAAAAGAAACATGAACTTGGTTTATGCGTAGATTGTCAAAACTCAACACAAATAAATGTCTCTTTATACTTTTAACCAAATAAACGCTCTTTGAATCACAATCAAATAAGTACAAGTATATGTTATGGAGTAAACTGAATAAAAAGAAAGTAAAAATAACATGGAAATGCCTATAATTATAGTTATTCACAATTACATGCCTTAGAAATTGAAACAATTTAGTTTTTTTTAATTTAAAATGTTTTTGCTATTTACAAAAAAGGAAGAAATTGAAATAAGAATTTATATATCTTGAAATTGAACAGTAATTTCAATTTGAAAAAAATGTGAGTTTCTTGTAAAATGACTTGGGTTAGGATAAAGAATAAGAACTATTTCTATGGCTACCACATAGTATATATTAGTAGTAGTTCACACATACCTTTCCTAGCTTAATTAATCCATTGTAGAAATCATCGATCCTTTTTTGCATAATTTCCCTCACTTAAGTGGACTCATCAACTTATTTTCCACGCTAACTTGCTCTCAATCATTATTTCCAACATCGTATGATCTTCTTTTTAGCTCGCTACACAAAGAAAGGTCTACTTCAAAAGAAAGGAATGCTTGCAGTTGTCACAGTTTCTGTTGCTATAATGTTTATCATTGTTGTCGCCTTTTTACTTTGGTTGGTGAGAAGACAAAGAAGAGGTACCGCTACCACCTTTTTTTTTATCATGCAAAATAAGATATAGCAACTAAATTGACTGCATAATATGTAGAGATTAGCAATTGGCTTAATCATGGTAATGTGTTTGACACCAGCAAAAAGAAGACAAAACCAAAATACCTTTCGCTTTACAACAAGTTCAACCTTGTTCGAAGACTCTTTAGGTGGAAAGGAAATTGATGAAAGTAGAAGAAATGTAGATTTACCATTCTTTGATTTGAGCACCATAGCTGCGGCAACTAATAATTTCTCTTCTGATAACAAACTTGGACAAGGTGGCTTCGGTTCTGTTTATAAGGTAATTTGTCTTAAAAACTACTAATTATATCAAGTGCATGACATATTCTCATCTATATTTCGCTGTTCTAATGGAACTCCTATTAGTCCATTTAGATCCATTCTTAAAAAGAAATTTGTGTTTGCAGGGTATGCTCTTCAATGGAAAAGAAATAGCAGTGAAAAGACTATCCAAGTACTCAGGGCAAGGAATTGAAGAGTTTAAAAATGAAGTTACTCTGCTTGCTAGGCTCCAACATCGAAATCTTGTAAGGATTTTGGGTTGTTGCATTGAAAAAGAAGAGAAGATGTTAATCTATGAATATATGCCAAATAAGAGCTTGGATTCTTTTATTTTCGGTATGTCTCCTTTTCTCATATATATTCTTTCTAATGAAGTCATGTCATATGGGATCTAGTGAAATATGCAATTTTAAATCTAGATGAACGAAAAAGATTGCTCTTAGATTGGGGAGGGCGATTTGAAATTTTTTGTGGAGTTGCACGAGGGATTTTATACCTTCATCAAGACTCAAGGTTGAGAATCATCCATAGAGACCTCAAAGCCAGTAATATTCTACTAGATGCTGACCTGAACCCAAAGATTTCGGATTTTGGTATGGCTAGAATATTTGGTAGAGATCAAGTTGAAGCAGATACAAGGCGTGTTGTTGGAACATAGTAAGTGCATAGATTGTAGTATTTTCTTTGGTTATGATCTGGATTGAAATGCAATAAGACAAACTATAACTAAGAAAGAACTTTTAACACTTCATTTCTATCTTCTATTATAGTGGCTATTTGTCACCAGAATACGCAATGCAAGGGCACTTTTCTATCAAATCTGATGTATACAGCTTTGGAGTATTAGTACTAGAAATTATTACTGGTAGAAGAAACAGTGGATATTACCCTGAAAGTCCTACTTTAAATTTGATTGGGCAAGTAAGTAATTTAATTTTGCATGCAATTTTCTCCAAAACTTCACATTCTATTTTGAAGATTCAAGTTGTTTTAGGTTTGGGAATTATGGAGAAACGGCAGAGCTATGGAGATAGTTGATTCATCATTGATAGGTTCTTATCTTGCTACTGAAGTTTTAAGATGCATTCAGATTGGGTTGTTGTGCGCGCAAGATATTGCAACAGACAGGCCAAAAATATCTACTGTTATTGCCATGTTAGCCCATGATGGTTTTCTTCCTTCCCCTAAACAGCCGGCATTTATCATCAAGAAAACCGACAAAAGTGACCATACAAGTAGTAGTGAAGGCATTGGCTCTGTCAATGAGGTGACACTTACCATGGCTCAACCTCGCTAGATTTACAGATTTGACAGAAAAGCATAGTTGATTACAATTTGTGGAAATTAGAAAGGTTCCGTTATGCAATAGAACTTTCATTTATCTATTTCTGTCAAATTTTAGTTCGTACTATTTTCGTGTATTTTATTTGCATTGTGTCACATTATATGTGTAGACACCTAATTTTGTCCAAACTTGATTTATTGAGTTTAGGCTTAAACCTAAGAGGATTGTAGGGTTCATAATTTTCATTTTATAGCTAATAAAAAAAAGAGAGAAAAGAAATATGAAAATAAAAAAAGGGGGTAAGAATTAGAGTTTTCTTAAAACCCCAATTCTAAATTACCATGTACAACACCAAAGATTTGATGGAATCTTAAAATTAAAACCAAAACCCAATCAATGCACTTGATGCCGCCAATCAAGAAAGACAATATTGAAGAGTAAATTGAGAATGACTCCTAAATGGAAATTGTCAGAATTAATATTAATGTTATGTGCAAATGGAAACTTCAAATAATGAAAGGTCAACCCAAATCAAGATCCCTTAATCGATGGTGTGCAAATAAACAGAAAGAAAATGAAAAAGGAAAAGATCTGAAAATTGAAGGAAAGCTGGAATCAAAGATTAAAGGGAAATTAATCCCTTCCTAATCGAAACACATAAGGGGACTATAAAAAGAACTATCCACAAGCAGCGAGGGAGGGCTTTTACACAGAGAAAAAAAGATTTTACAGCCTCTTTCACCTGCAACATCATCATTGTCTCTTGCTCGTGTCAGTCTCCATCGTCACCTTCAGTCACCATTCCCAACTCCTACTACCACGTCCCTATGAAAAAAGGTTCCCTGTTCTGGTGCGCCATCTGTTTGTGCAAATCCTCTGCTGCTGTGTTGATTTCTACTACTCGTTGCTACTGTCAAACTTGAGTCATCATCACCAGGATTCTTGTTCAAAACCATCTGCACTGCCATAATCGTCCGCTGCATCAAACCCGAGAGAAGAGACGTGAACCATATAGAAAAGGCAGGCCATCAAAACGCCACTGTCTCGACAGAAAAAGGAGGTAAGTCTAAGCATATATTTGATATATTTTAAAGAAACCATCCTGTTGCTATTATTTGTTTACTTGTTGGTTTATTAAAGTCCTTCATTTATTATGTATACGTTAGAAATGTCAATCATATATGCTTTGTAAAGTTTTATTTTTGAAGTTATAATTATTCATAGATAATAAAAATTCAAATATATAAAAACAAAAAAATAATTAATGAATAAATAAAAGTATTTTTAGAAAGAATAAAATAAAGCTTATGAAATTGTTAATATTAAAAGAATAAAATGAATAATTCTGACGATAGGATTTTTTTAGAGAAATCGCAAGTAGCGATTCTTTGATAATCCTTAGGATCAAAATAAAATCCTTAAATGTCACCAGCATATTGGGATATTTAAGTGATTTTATTTCAATAATAAAATTCTTAATTTTATAAAATAAATCAATTTAAAAATAAAATAATAACACATAATAAAAAAACAAATGGAAAGGCAAACGAGTGAATATGTAAGTTTTATTTCCGATGATAAGATTTCGAAGAAATCACAAGTAGTGATTCTTCGATAATCTTTAGGATCGAGAAAATTCATTAGATGTTACCAGCGTATTAGAATATCTAATTTGTTTTATCTCGATATCAAAGTTTCTTATAAATATAAAAAATAAATAAATAAAAAAGGGTAAAAAGTAAATAAATATAAATATAAACTTAAAATAAATAAATTAAAATATAAATTTTAATAACAAATTTTAAATTTCCGATGATAGGAATCCTTAGAAATCGCAAGTGGCGATTCTTTGACAATCCTTAGGATCGAAATAAAATCTTTAATGTCACCAGCGTATTGGGACATTCAAATGATTGTATTCCGATATAAAGAAAATATTAATAGGATGTCTTAGTATAAAAAAATAAATAAATATAAAAATGGTAATAAAAATAATAATATAAAAAATAGGTAAATACAAGAAAATAGTAAGTGAATAGAAGAAAAAAACTTTTAAATAGGTAAAAATTTAGGAATTAAAATAAATAAATAAATAAATGTAAATACACATCTTAAATATAAAAGGTTCCCGATGATAGGATTCCTTAGAAATCACAAGTAGTGGTTCTTTGATTATCCTTAGGGTTGAAATAAAATATTTGAATATTACTAGCGTATTGGGGTATTCAAATAATTTTAGTTCGATATTAAGATTTCTATATAATCAACTTATATGAAATAAACTAACAATAATAAATAAATAAATATTTTAAACAAACAAATAAACAAGACTTCAAAATAAAGAGTAAAACAAATAAATAAGATATAAATAATGTCCGATGATGGGATGTTATGGAATTCACAAATAGTGATTCCTAACTGATCTTTAGGTGAGAGAAATCTGCTAAATGTTACCAGCGTATTGGAATATTTAGTATGATTTTTCAATAAAAAATAAATTTTATAAAATCAATAAATTTTAAAAGCAATAATATAAATATAATAGATAATAATAATAATAATAATAATAATAATAATAATAATAATAATAATAATAATAATAATAATATAATATATTTCTCATGTGCATCATATATATTTCGTTTGCATCATTTACATTCATGAAACTCCAAAATAAGTGCAAATCTCCCGAAGATGAGATTATATAGAAATCGCAAGTAGCGATTCTTAAGAAATCTCTAGGTGAGAAAATTATCAAAAATGCTACCAAAAGTATTTGGGTACTTCAGAATAATTTTCAATACAAAAGATTTTCACTTATTACAAATAAAAAATAAAATTTAAATTTTTCAAAAATAAAACAAATGACAAAAATGATTTCGAAATAAATAAAGTTCTTTTAAATATTTAATTAAGACCATTTAATTAAGATCAAAGGGTTAATATATGATTAAGTGGTACCGTTTTTTAACGGGCGTTGTGGGGGTGCTAATCCTTCCCCACGTGTAACCAAACTCCTGAACCCAAACTTTGTTTTCGCAGACCAAAATTTTTTTTTGGATAAAACTTAATTAATTTGAAGATTTTATTAAAAAGATAAATAATTTTAGGTGACCAATCACACCTAGTCAAAAAAAGATTTGTGGCGACTCCTCTTTATTGTGTTTATCCAAAATCATCCAGCGATCGAGTCCCCGGACGAAAATCGTTACGACAATATGAAGAATACAAAAAATATTCTTCTCTTTTAAAAATATCAAGAGGAGCAAAGTTAAAATCTCAAGTTTCAAAAGAATATTTTATTTTGTGAATACCAACGGAAATAATTAATTTCACCAAAATTGATTGAAACAATCCAAGACTCAAGAAATCAGCTAGTATTATACGATATCAAAACTGATATGAAAAATTAACTCAAATGTACCGAATTTTATCAAAACTGATGCAGACCAACCAATACAATCGAAACCAAAACGATATTAAAAACCTTTTCTATCACACCTCCAAATTTTAGTTACCGCTCCAAAAAACTTAGAAGATAAAAAAAGAAAAATGAGCCCATTGTTTAAGTAATGCGAAAATACTGTCATATTCATTATTTTTTGAACACCTTGACATTAGGAATGTCAAATCCATCTCATTGCAATGATTTTATTTTCTTAATATTATAAGGATTATTATCCTGTTCACCACTAGTAGAGTGTTTTAACTTCACAAGCGTGATTAGGATGATAACATATGTCTCATTTTATTTATTTTTTTATTTTTTTAATATTTTAAAGGACACGTGTCATCATCCTAATCTCGCTTGTGGAGTTAAAAAACTCCACTAGTGGTGGATAGGATAATAATCCATAGTATAATAAGTAGTTTATGTTTTATTTTCTTGATAAGAAATCTCATTCCTCGTAGATCAATTTTCAAACATCAATATTCATTAGAATGATTTTCTTTAATTTTTGGATCTTTAAGGCTTAGTGCCTTTTTCAAAGATTTTGGCAATACGAAAACTAGAAAGTAGAAACGATTAGTCCAGACATTAGCGTGACAATAAGTTTAGAAAAGCTTGGAAATGTAATCTTTTCCCTTTCCTTTATTGATAAATACTCCGTCAACTAAGAATTTATTTTGTCAATTGCAAATTTTATAGGTTGACTCAGCCATTTTCAGTTTTCACAACTTTTCTGATCACATAACCAGCATGACTAGCAAACAGACATGAAAATTCTAGCGAGAAAATTAATCTTTTCATCTCCCCGTATTTGATAAGTTAAAGAGTGTCTTTGTGAAAGTGATGCTAGCAAGTAGAGTACTAAGAGGGATCCACTTATTAATGATATCCCAATTCCCAACTGCTCTAACAAATTTATAAGCATTTCTTCCAAACACTCTAATCACACTAAACCAGTCATGAATCCTGTTAAATAGCTCGTCAGAATACTGCTTCTTTTCTTTCTTTCTCACCTGTCCATTTCCATTGATACATATCACCTTTTTCCATATATATTTGACTAAAAATTTATCGTTGTCCAACAAGTAATTACACATTTTTAATTTAAACATGCATGATTTGTGACTTGTGAGATGAATAGAGTATAAAATTTAACAATTAAATTAATAAAATATAAATTATACTGGAATTAAATATGAAATGATGTCAAAATATAGTTATTTTTACAAGATGCAAGTATCATTCTTTTATATACAGTATATATTTATATAATTAAAAGTAATTTAAGAAGTGTTGGTTTCTATTTAGACCCTTTTTGGATTAGATTAACATATTTGCATACATTTCATGGTATAAACAATTTGGCTTATTTCACATTTCATTTAGATCATTAAGTATAAAAGTGTTGTTAGTTATTCATTAACATTCTGCCCTTTGCTTCGGCCTAATTTAGCTCCTTACGCCTTATCTGAGATAAGTCTCCTTTTGAAACCTTCAAGGCACCAGGCTCTACTGTCTGAATTTTGAGAACCAAGCTGACACAGAAAGGTTCCACCTGAACATAAATTCTTGACGAATTATAGAAAAGCACATGGAAAGACTAAAAGGCAGAAAGGGTCAAGAATGCGTCCTCATTATACTAGCGAATGCTTGAGATGAGCTTGCATCCAATTAAACTCGTTAATATTGATGCCCCAATGGTATTTAATAATAGCAGCTTCTTCAGCGAATATTGCTTCTAGAATTAACCATGAATCCTGGGAATATTGCTTTCTCGTCTTTAATAGCTCTGGCAAGTGGATTAGTAAGAGGGATCCACTTATTAATGATATCCCAACTGCTCCATGATATTAATAAGTGTTGTGTTTCTTCCAAACACCTTAATCATACTAAACCAGTCATGAATCTTGTTAAATGGCTCGTCAGAATACTGCTTCTTTCTTTTCTTTCTCACCTCTCCATTTCTGCTGATACCTTAACACTAAATCAATCCATCAAAGATAATGGTGATGATGCCATAGTTTCTAGTGGCAAGATTTTTGCACTAGGATTTTTTAGCCCTAGCATTTCCAGGAATTGATATGTTGGCATTTGGTATTATCAGGTTTTGGAGAAGACAGTTGTTTGGGTGACCAACAGAGAGGAACCCATTAATGATACCTCAGGGATCTTTTTAATCGACAGTCAAGGAAATCTTGCCCTATTCCAAAGAAACCAAACACTACCTATCTGGTCTACAAACATCTCTATCGAAACCACTAGCAATTCTTTTGCTAA
The DNA here is from genome assembly GCA_031772115.1 of Heritiera littoralis. NCBI lineage: Eukaryota > Viridiplantae > Streptophyta > Magnoliopsida > Malvales > Malvaceae > Heritiera > Heritiera littoralis. The sequence goes on along the minus strand of JAPDPK010000006.1, from coordinate 7,896,554 downwards.
ACTTTTGGATTCAGGAAATCTTGTTTTGCCTCAGAATGATACCAAAAGGGAGGTACTGTGGCAGAGTTTTGATTATCCCACAAATACTATGCTTTCAAATATGAAATTTGGAATAAGTTTCAGAACTGGTTTGAACCGAGTCCTAAAGTCTTGGAAGTCTTCGAATGATCCAGGAATAGGAAAATATTCTTTTGGGATCCATCGGCGTGGGTTTCCTCAAGTGTATTTGTACAAGGGTTCAGATCCTTGGTGGCGCTCCGGTTCATGGACTGGTAAAAAATGGATCGATCTTCCTGAAATGAGTATGAATTACATATTTAATGTTTCTTATGTCCACAATGATGAGGAAATATCCTTTGCGGTTGGGGTGAAGGATGCTTCTATACTCATAAGAATGATACTAAGCGAAAGAGGACTTGTAGAAAGACTTTTATGGAATAATCAAGCACATCATTGGATTGAGTATCTTATGGCCGTAAAGGAGCAGTGAGATTTTTATTGGCATTGTGGGCCGAATGGTTATTGTGACCCTTATAACCTAAAGGATTTCATGTCAAGGCCTCCTTCTTCTGACCAGGCCATCGGTGAGCCTTCCCTAGGCTCCCCGTGCCCCAAGTTTACCTTGACAGCATGAGGTCGGCAGTCGTCCAACACTCACACAAGTATTGTCTGCTTTGGGCGGTCACCCACCCTCACGGCTTTGTCCCAAGATGCCTGGAGAACCCAGGACATAATACCTTGAGCTCGTTTTCAGAGGTTCGAACCCTGGCACCCTTAGGTACCTAAGCCTTACACTCATACCTAAGGGTGCCAGGGTTCGAACCCCTGAAAACGCGCTCAAGGTATTATGTCCTGTGTTCTCCAAGCACCTTGGGACAAAGCCGTGAGGGTGGGTGACCGCCCAAAGCGAACAATATGTGAGTGAGTGTTGGGCGACTGTCTACCTCACGCTGTCAAGGTAAATCTGGGGCGCAGGGTGCCTAAGGGAGGCTCGCCGAAGGCATGGTGAGACGGGTGTCAAGGCCTCTCTCATCTCACCAAGCTGTCGGCGAGCCTCCCCTAGGCGCCCCGCACCCCAGGTTTACCTTGACAGCATGAGGTAGGCGGTCGCCTAATACTCACTCACATATTGTCCACTTTGGGTGGTCGCCCACCCTTACGACTTTGTCCCAAGGTGCCTAGAGAACCCAAGACATAATACCTTAAGTGCGTTTTTAGAGGTTTGAACCTTGGTACCCTTAGGTACCTAAGCCTTACAATCATGATACCATTCAGACAAGTTTTATTGTCAAGGCCTCGCTTGTTTCACCAGGCCGTCAGAGAGCCTCCCCTGGGTGCCTCGCACCCCCAAGTTTACCTTGACAGCGTGAGGTAGGTGGTCGCCCAGCACTCACTCACGTATTGTCCGCTTTGGGCGATCACCCACTCTCACGGCTTTGTCCCAAGCTGCCAGGAGAACCCATGACATAATACCTTGAGCTCATTTTCAGAGGTTTGAACCCTAGTACCCTTAGGTACCTAAGCCTTACACTTATGATACCATTTGGAGTTGACCGAATGGTATCATGAGTGTAAGGCTTAGGTACCTAAGGGTACCAGGGTTCGAACCTCTGAAAACACGCGTTTTTATTTTCATTTTTATTGTCAAGGCCTCACCTGTCTCACCAGGCCGTCAGCTAGCCCCCCCTAGGCGCCCCAAGTTTACCTTGACAGCATGAGGTAGGCAATTGCCCAACCCTCACTCATGTATTGTTCATTTTGGGCAATCGCCCACCCTCACGGCTTTGTCCCAAGTTGCCTGGAGAATCCAGGACATAACACCTTAAGCACGTTTTCAGAGGTTCGAACCCTAGTACCCTTAAGTACCTAAGCCTTACACTCATGATACCATTTGGACCCAGATACTTGAGGCTTAGGGACCTAAGGGTACCAGGGTTCGAACCTCTAAAACGTGCTCAATGTATTATGTCCTGGGTTCTCTAGGCACCTTGGGATAAACTGTAAGGGTGGGTGACCACCCAAAGCAGACAATATGTGAGTGAGTGTTGGGCGACCACCTACCTCATGCTGTCAAGGTAAACTTGGGGCGCAGGGCACCTAGGGGAGGCTCGTCGATGGCTTGGTGAGATAGGCGAGGCCTTGACAACAAAACTTGTCTGAATGGTATCATGAGTGTAAGGCTTAGGTACCTAAGGTTACCAGGGTTCGAACCTCTGAAAACGAGCTTAAGGTATTATGTCCTAGGTTCTCCAAGCACCTTGGGACAAAGCCGTGAGGGAGGGCGACCGCCCAAAGTGGACAATACGTGAGTGAGTGTTGGGCGATCGCCTACCTGATGCTGTCAAGGTAAACCTGAGGCGCAGGGCGCCTAGGGGAGGCTCACTGACTGCCTGGTGAGACAGGTGAGCCTTGACATTTCGAGTGTAAGTGTTTCCCAGAGTTCCAACCCAAGTCATCCCAAGAATGGTATTTAAGAGATGCAGGAGGAGGATGCGTGAGGAAGCATGGTGTCTCTGTGTGTCAAAATGGAGAAGGGTTCGTGAAGGTGCCATGTGTGAAGACGCATGACACTTCAGAGGAACAAGTAGACATGAGTTTGGGATTGAAATAGTGCATGGAAAAGTGTTTGAGAAATTGTTCTTGCGTTGCTTATGCTACTGCATACCCTGAAAGCAGAGAAGGGATTGGCTACTTAACATGGCACAGGGATTTGGTAGATGCAAGGACTTTCACAGATGTGAGACAAGATCTATACATACGAGTGGATGCAGATGAGTTAGGTATGCATTCTATATTCATTTGTCTTTTTGTAGTCACATATATACTTTTAGCTATATCTATATGCCATATACAAAATATTATTGATCAATTCACGTAGCTATAAATATACTGAGCCTCATGAAAAAGAAATATGAACTTGACTCGATCTATGCGTAGATTGTCAAACACTCAACACAGGTAAATGTTTCTTTATACTTTTGACCAAATAAACGCTCTTTAAATCAAAATACAAGCATATGGAGTAAACTGAATAAAAAGAAAGTTAAAATAACATGGAAATGCTTGTAATTATAGTTATTCACAATTACATGCCTTAGAAATTGAAACAAAAATTGATATATCTTGAAATTGAATAGTAATTTTAATTTGAAAAATATGTGAGTTTCTTGTAAATTGACTTGGGTTAGGATAAAGAATAAAAACTATTTCTATAGCTACACGTACCTTTCCTAGCTTAATTAATCCATCTTAGAAACCATCAACTTATATTTTGCACTAACTTGCTCTCTATCATTATTTCCAACATCATATGATCTTCCTCTTTTTAGATTGCTACACAAAGAAATGTTAACTTCAAAAGAAGGGAATGCTTGCGGTTGGCATAGTTTCTACTACTATAATGTTTCTCATTGTTGTCGCCTTTCTAGATTGGTTGGTAAGAAGACAGCGAAGAGGTACCATTACCACCTTTTTTTTTTAATCATGCCAAATAAGATTTGGCAATGAAATTGACTACATATCATGTAGAGATTAGCAATTGGCTTAATCATGGTAGTGTGCTTGACCCCAGCTAAAAGAAGACAAAACAAAAATACCTTTGGCTTTACAAGAAGTTCAACCTTGTTAGAAGACTCTTTAGGTGGAAAGGAAATTGATGAGAGCAGAAGAAATGTAGATTTACCATTCTTTGATTTGAGCACCATAGCTACAGCGACTAATAATTTCTCTTCTGATAACAAACTTGGAGAAGGTGGCTTCGGTTATATTTACAAGGTAATTTGTCTTAAAAACTACTAATTATATCAAGTGCATGACATATTTTCATCCATATGTCGACGTTGTACTGGAACTCCTATTAGTCTATTTAGGTCTATTATTAAAAAGAAATTTGTGTCTGCAGGGTATGCTCTTCAATGGAAAATAAATAACAGTGAAAAGACTATCTAAGTACTCAGGGCAAGGAATAGAAGAGTTTAATAATGAAGTTACTTTGCTTGCTAAGCTCTAACATCGAAATCTTGTAAGGATTTTGGGTTGTTGCATTGAAAAAGAAAAAAAGATGTTAATCTATGAATATATGCCAAATAAGAGCTTGGATTATTTTATTTTTGGTATGTCTCCTTTTCTCATGTATATTCTTTCTAATGAAGTCATGTCATATAGGATCTAATGAAATATGCAACTTTAAATCTAGATGAACGAAAAAGATCACTTTTGGATTGGTGAAAGCAATTTGAAATTTTTTGTGGAGTTGCTCAAGGAATTTTATACCTTCATCAAGACTCAAGGTTGAGAATCATCCATAGAGACCTTAAAGCCAGTAATATTCTACTAGATGCTGACCTAAACCCAAAGATTTTGGATTTTGGTATGGCTAGAATATTTGGTGGAGATCAAGTTGAAGCAGATGCAAGGCGTGTTGTTGGAACATAGTAAATGCATTGATTGTAGTATTTTCTTTGGTTATGGTTTGGATTGAAACGCAATAAGACAGACTAGAACTAAGAAAGAACTTGTAACACTTCATTTCTATATTCTATTACAATGGCTATATGTCACTAGAATACGCAATGCAAGGGCACTTTTCTATCAAATCTGAAATGTACAACTTTGGAGTACTGGTACTAGAAATTATTACTGGTAGAAGAAACAGTGGATATTACCCTGAAAGTCCTACTTTAAATTTGATTGGGCATGTAATTAATACAATTTTGCATGCAATTTTCTCTAAAACTTCACATTCTATTTTGAAGATTCAAATTGTTTTAGGTTTGGGAATTTTGGAGAAATGATAGGGCTATAGAGATAATTGATTCATCATTAGGAGGTTCTTATCTTGCTGCTGAAGTTTGAGGTGCATTCAGATTGGGTTGTTGTGTGCGCAAGATATTGCAACAGATAGGCCAAAACTATCAACTGTTATTACCATGTTAGCCCATGACGGTTCTCTTCCTTCAGCTAAACAACTGGCATTTATCATCAAGAAAACCAACAAAGGTGACAAGACTAGTAGTAATGAAGGCATTGGCTCTGTCAATGAGGTGACCCTTACCATGGCTCAACCTCGCTAGATGCTTCAGCTCTTTACAGATTTGATAGTAAAGCGTAGTTGATTGCAATTTGTAGAATTTAGAAAGGTTTCGTTATGCAATAGAATTATTTATATATTTTTGTCAAATTTTAGTTTGTATAATTTTCATGTATTTTATTTTTATCATATCACATTATATAAAGTATACAAAAAATATTCTTCTCTTTTAAAAATATCGAGTGGAGCAAAGTTAAAATCTCAAGTTTCAAAAATATTTTATTTTTGTGCACCAACGGAAATAATAAATTTTGTCGAAATTGATCGAAGCCATCCATAAATCAAGAAATCAGCCTATATCAAACGGTATCAAAGTTGATAAAAAAACCAACTCAAATATACCGAAATTTATCAAATTGATGTGTACCTCAATACCAAAACATAATAAAACCTTTCCTATCAGACCTCCAAATTTTAACTATCCCTCTGGAAAAATTAGAAGATTTAAAAAAATGAGCGTATTGTTTAAGCAATGCGAAAATACTATTATATTCATTATTGTTTTAACAATTTGACATCAAGAATGACAAATCCTTCTCATTGCAATGATTTTATTTTATTAATTTTGTAATAAATAGTTTATGTTTTATTTTCTTAATAAGAAATTTTATTCCCTGTAGGTCAATTTTCAAACATCAATATTCATTAGAATGATTTTCTTTAATTTTAGGATTTTTAAGGCTTAGTGCCTTTTTCTAAGATTTTGGCAATACGAAAACTAGAGAGTAGAAACGATTAGTCCAGACATTAGCATGACAATAGGTTTAGAAAAGCTTAGAAATGTAATCTTTTCCCTTCCCTTTATTGATAAATTCTCCATCAACTAAGGGGTCATTTAGTATAATTTTCGTTTTCAGTTTTTTTTAAACAAAAGCAAAAAACATGTTTGGTAGCACATTTTCGTTATCAAAAAATAAAAACAAAAATTTTCAAAATTGTTGAAAATAAGAATTTCTTGTTTCCATTTTTTTCGAAAAAATGTTTTTATTTCTGGCATTGTTCATAAATAAATAAACAATGTTTATATATTAATATAATATTAATATTTTTCACAATAAAAATATAAAATAAAATTTAATATTTAATATTTAATATAAAATATAAAATATTTATTTAATTAAAAATAAATATTTTAAAATAATATATTTATTTTAAAATAGAAAAGTTGAAAACATAAAAAACAATTAAATATAAATTATATTAAACTATAAAATTGTAATATTAATTAATTTAAATTTGTATAATAATTTATTGAATCTATTATATATATTAAATAATATCATTTATTGGAATTTTGATATGTTACTAATTAATATTATTGCTAAGAACTATTATCTAATATAATTAATTATTATTTTACTAAACAATATTATTATTTAATATTATATTCTCTCAATTAAATTTAAAATATATCATTACTATTATTAAATAATTTAATATTATTAAATAAGTGAATACTTAACATTAGATTATTTATATTAGATATAATATATTTTAATAACTATATAATTTATTATAAATTAATTAGTTAAATTTATTATTTAAAAATTTAATATTTATTAAAATTAAATTAAATAATATTATCAATACAATTTATAATTATTAATTCATATTATTATTTAATATGTAAATTTAGAATTTTACTAATTTGAATTATTATCTAATAAAAATTAATATTAAAAAACTATTTAATATTATTTTTAATTGAATTATTTTATTTAAATATTATATTTAATTATAATTTTATTTAATATTAGATTTGAGTATAATATTACTTAAATCAAATTAAACTTTTAAATGAAAATATTTAATATTAGTATTAAATAGTATAAAATAATATTATTTAATATTATATAAATAATATTATTTAATAAATATCTAATTTTTTATTCAATTTTTAAAATTTTATTTTGTAAATTGAATTATTATATTTGAATCAGTATAAATACTTATTTTCAATATGTAATAATTTTAAACAAACATGTTTTTTGTTTTTAGAATTTGAAAACAAAACAAAAACCAAATTTTCAAAAATAGGAAACAGAAAACAGGAGACAGGAAACGATCACAAACGACCCCTAATAATTTCTTTTGTCAATTGTAGATTTTATAGGTTGACTCAGCCGTTTTCAATTTTCACAACTTTTATGATCACATAATTGGCATGAGTAGCAAACAAGCAGGAAAATTCCAACGAGAAAATTAATCTTTTCATCTCCCCGTATTTGATAAGTTAAAGAGTGTGTCTTTGTGAAAGTGATGCTAGCAAGTAGAGTACAAAGATAAGTGCTTTAGCAAATTAATCTTTTCATCTCCTCGTATTTCATCTCCACTTATTAATGATATCCTAATTCCCAACTGCTTCAGCAAATTTATAAGTGCTTCTTCCAAACAACCTAATCATACTAAGCTAGTCATGAATCCTGTTAAATGGCTTGTCAGAATACTGCTTCTTTTCTTTCTTTCTCACCGTTCCATTTCTATTGATACCTTAACACTAAATCACTCCATCAAAGATAACGGTGATGTCATAGTTTCTAGTGGCTAGATTTTTACACTAGGATTTTTCAGCCCTGGTAGTTCTAAGAATTGATATGTTGGCATTTGGTATTATCAGGTTCTAAAGAAGACAGTTTGTTTGGGTGGCCAACAGAGAGAAACCCAAAAATGATACCTCAAGGGTCTTTTCAATTGACAGTCGAGGAAATCTTGCCTTGTTCCAAACAAACAAACACTTCCTATCTGGTCTGTAACCATCTCAATCAAAGCCATAAGCAATTCTTTTGCTAAACTTTTAGATTCAAGAAATCTTGTTTTGCTTCATAATGATACCAAAAGACAGGTACTATGGCAGAGTTTTGATTATCCCACAAATACTTGGCTTCCAAGTATGAAATTTGGATTAAGTTTTAGAACTGGTGTGAATCGAGTCTTGACATCTTGGAAGTCTCTGGATGATCCAAGAATAGGAAACTATTCCACCAGGATCGACCTGAGTGGGTTTCCTCAAGTGTATTTATACAAGGGTTCAGATCCTTGGTTGCGTTCAAGGACATGGATGGGGCAAAAATGGAGTAGTGTACCTGAAATGCCAAGGAATTACATATTTAATATTTCTTATGTCAATAGTGAAGATGAAATATCGATCACAGATGAGCTGATGAATGCCTCTATCATCCCAAGAATGATAATGGGTGAAATAAGACTTTGTCACATATTGAATACTGTACATTAGTACTAAATCATAATTAATTTCTCACTTATGTAAAATTTTAAAACATGAATATTTAATTTTCATATTTCTCTCATAATTTCTTTTTTTATGGAAAATTTATATAAATGGTTTCCAAATATGTCATTTGACTCAAGTTCAAACATCTAAAATATTTATAATATTTTAGAATATTTTCAGTAAATTTTCCAGCAGCATAATGGCTGCGGATTCCTAACCTCATGCACCGAAATTACAGTATATAAACCAGCTTTTAAACCACAATTCATGCATGTTTCAAACCAAATCATGTTCTCAACATTTCCATAAAATTTATCTCAATAAAACATGCATTCACTATATCTCTACAACTCACACACTTCTCCCTTACCTGTCTCGCGAAACCGAACATTCCGGTTGCGCCTACCGTAATCCTTAATCCCTGGCTGCAAAATAATTTTATTGAAAATTATCAGTATTTTTCCTCTTAATTTTAAGCTACTAACCTCCATAAAATGCAGCCATAAATGACACTGCACATGCATAACCAGTATTATTTAGATTGGTGCTAAAACTGAACTTTCATGTTTTAGCTCCTTTTTCGGTTTCGATTTCACCAACCTTCCTCTTTTGATTTCCACATTAATTTTCTACCATCTAACCATAAAATTCAACATAATTTCATTACCAATTAGCCATGGCCGAAATCCCGCTCTTATGGAAATTCTTGATTTTTCAATCATTCCTTTAAACAATTGTTTCTATGTTACTTAAACCCTTCATAGCTTCCATTTCCTACCATTTTCATGCAACAAAATGCATGTATTCATCATGATCTCAAGGTGACCGAAACCCATAAATATGGTATATTTTTATTTAGCCATTTTTAGGTAAATCCAATGCCATAATCTTTTTTTACACCTTGAATACACTAGAAATACAACCTTAAAACAAATCAAAGCCACAAATTTTTGGACAAATCTTACCTTGGCCGAACCTTCTTTGGGCTGCTATCTCCTTATTTTCTTTCTCTTATGATGAGATTTTGGTGTCTATGGAAAGAGGAGATGACAAGGGTTAATTTTGCTAAAAATAGCTATATTAAAATTTTAACTATTTTTGGTGTTTTGAAGCTTAAATTTTTCTTTTTCTTTTCTTCTTTCTTTTCTGTCGTGAATGGGCCGGTAAGGGACAATGAATAGTGCCGTAGCTTCAGCCAAATTTCTGCTGAATTTGTCTTCTTCCAACCAATGGAAGGTTGCCACATGTCAGCACCATAAAATTCCATTCCATTTTCCATCATTTATTCCTTTATCACACTATTACTATTATTATTAATATTTTTCCAGCTTATAAATTTATTTAAATTAAATTTAATTCATTTAAGTCAATTTTTTTGTCATTATTGACTAATTTGACCAGTACCCCTTCATGTTAAATAACCATTTTACCCTCGATTATAACGATTATTGACAAAATGTCCTCAAGCTTCTGTAAATTTTTCTAACTATGAAATTGAACCCCAAAAATTCATATTTCATTTCCAAAAATTCTTATTGCACATATTTTGATGAATCATGGTGGTTTCATTAACGCGCGGTTCACCAATGATGTAAAATTACGATTTTACCCCTTTTTAACCGCCAGCGAAATTTTCCGATCAAACCAACTTTTTCATCAAATCTTTTGACACCATGATATTCTCCTTTCTATGTAGTTTATCATGATTTTTTTTTTACTTTGTTCCAACTCATTTTATTATGGGCAAAATTTACGAAAATGCCCTTGGGACATAACCATCATTTTCCAATTTATTTTCCAAAATTCTTAAAATAATCCCAAATAATCCAAAAATTATTTTTATGCCTCCAAATATTTATTTCACCTTCTGAACACCATCTTTCATTTATATCCTCAATAAAACAATAAAATTCAAGGTAGGGCCCACATACCCAATTCACTTAATTTCACCAAATAAACTTTATTTTAATAATCAAATACTTACAAATATCTTGTACAGTGTAGTAGAATCATGTTTTACACATAGTTATCACATTTTATTTGATCTTAATATTAAAAAAATGAGATATTTTTATCATCCCTTTTCCATTTGCCCGACCATACTCTTTCTTTCTCGCCATTCTCATCCATTTTCATGTCTCTTGAAAGAAAAGCTTAAGTAAGTGTGAGAGCTTGAGAAACTCCACCATACGCACACCAAATCAACTAGAGATCTAAAGCAAACTTGTTCATCTCACCCTCCTCTATCACATATCTTGGAACCAAGCTTAGGGGAGGCCATTTGGTAGGTGAAATCTTTCCTCAAAGTTTCGGCCAAATGGGTAAGTGTAGGATAAGAAAGTTGTTTCGATTTCTATAGATATATGTTGTTGTTTAAGGATAGTTAAGCATGTTTATAGCTTAAGATTGAAACATGGACCATGTTTTGGGAGCTTTAAGGTTTCGGCCACTTAGGGATTAAATATTGCCATGCTTGATTTGGTTGAAATCTTGAGGAATATTAATGTAGGGTATGTGAGAAACATGAATGGGGTGTTAGAATTTCAAAACAACAAGTGGTGTGTGTAGGGATGTATTTGACCAAAGAAAGAGCAAAGGGAAATCATACCCAATTTGATACAAAATGGTTCTAAAATAATGTATAAAATAATATGAGACTGTTGGTGAAGTGGGATTCGAAAACGAAGGTGATTTGGTGATAGTTGCAGTTTTAACACTCTATAAGAAATAAACTGAATTGCTACTGTAATGGAATTTTTAGATACAACTAGGACTTATAAATATTATGAGAAGGTAATTTTGGGAATTAAAATTGTTTTAATGATTTTCTGCAATTCGAGAGTGAGTTGGAGTTTGGGTGGTATTAAGCTCATTACTGAATTCTGAATTGTGGTCTAATCTGGATAAGTTGCGTTGCGACTTTTAGGTAAGAATATATATAAGGAATGTAGGAGATATTGAAGTGGATTTAAAATCAACTGCATTGGGTTTTATAAACTGGGTTTACTTTGCAGGTGGTTTTAGAAAATTTATATTTGTTATGCTACCGAATCTTCGTAAAAACAATAGTTATGACGACTAGGTTAGGAATTTACGAAACTCCTCAAGAACATAGATTTTCTAAGGAATTCGGTTTTTGCTGGAAACTTTTTTAATTGCACGATTTTAAGGATTTGTGACTTTTCAATTTTAATTTTTAGTTTTATGAACTTATTACAAATTATAGCATTTGAAAATTGTTTTTTTTTTTTAGATGTTAGAAATTAATAAGTTTTGATATTTAGATATAGCTATGATTTTATTTGAAAATTTTGTTTATTTGTTTTGTGAACTTTTGTGAATATTGGTACAATTTGATTTATCAATTTAAATTCCGAATTATGAAACTTCATGTTTTGAAACATTGGCCAACCGTAATCTTGCAGTATCTGGACTTCTATATAATTTTGAATCCAGTAGTATCTAGACTGTAGTGTGACCTTCGGGTTACCTTACGGTATCTGTATCTGATATCTATTCTCTGAGCTCTATATTGTTGTGTGATTTGATCCAGACCACAATGGTCACGGATGACACCTGATCAGTGTTCACTGTAGACCACTTGAACTATGGCCATATGTCTATCTGTTTATTATCCTTACAGAATGTCTTTGTTGCATGATGGATACCGAGTTATTTCCATAACTCCACTTTCTGTTATTTTTCTTATTTCTGTATGATTTCTAAACTTCTAATATCCGAACTCTAAAATCTGAACTGTTTTGATACAGATTTATATGAATTGCAAATCTTTGTTGAAGGGCAATACTACGGAATGTTGTTAGAAGTATTTAAGATGTGTAATTGCTACAAATGGGACCTAGAAATAGTGTTTAGTCAATAATGAGATTGGTGATGAAGTTAGAATCAAAAAAAGAAATATTGGGACTGCAATTGCAGCTATAGACACCGATAGGAAGCAGACCAATTTAGCCGCTGTATTAGAAAATATGAAAGATCTTTAAGTGTAATACATTTTTCGTAAAAAGACTATGGATAATTAATTAAGTTTAAATTATTTTCTGCAGTTTCAAAGTAGTGGGGTAGAAATGGATACGTAAGCGAATATGTGCTTGCCTACTAACTCGGTGCTACAAACGGGATTGTAAAAAAAGGTGTTGACACTGAATTGGTAAGGAATATATATAGAAGAATTAGGATAATATCATTTTTGCATTTTAAATTGTTTGATCAGTTTAATGATAAAGAACTTAAAGTTTTAATGATTTTAGTAATGTTTTAAACGATTAGATTTTTTTATATATTATAACGAAAGTTGCAAGATTTGAAATGTTTACGGTTTTGGAGGAAAGAATGATGCTTTAATGTGATTAGGATTTTAAAGATAAATATTAAACTATTTATGGTTTGATTTAATTGAGGTTTTAAGATGATGTGAGAATTGATTATGATTTTGATTTGAATGAGGTTTATGATTTGAATATTGTGATGGATTTAAAATCAACTGCCTTGGGAATATAAAACTGTGTTTCCATGCAAGGGGTTAGGATAGGTATAGCCATTATGCTGCCGAAATTTTTATAAAATCATAAATAGGAAAAGTGATTATTAGAAAAATCTATATTTTCAAGAAAATAATTATAAGTTAAAAGAACTATGTTTTCAAAAAAAAACATAAATAAATTTTTAGATCGAAATAAAAGTGTCAAGTAAACTTGGTGAAACTGTATAAGATTAAATTAAACTGATGATATGTGTGCATGCATAAATCATACATAAGTGCATTGCTCATGTCACGTACATTGTTTAACAGTTTTAAACGTATGGCATTACGGTTTTAAAGTGCATTAAGTATTGATTTTAATGATTATCATGCTGAAAATGCTTTATCCATGTTTTAAGCCACTAAGGAATACAAATAAAATATTTTGAATAGTTATTTCTAAATTGAGAATATTTAATGAAATTTTATGCTTCAATTATATTATTTTATAACTTAAATATTTTATGGACTGACTGAAGTTTCATGTTATTGAATCTATCTCCGTAAACTGCAATGAATTGTTTATATACTGTTTTGAGACTGTTAGCTCCATAGCTACTTAAGAGCACATGCACCTTACTAATACTGTTATTGTAGCTTATTGATTCCGGCCCTTTCAATCAGTGTCCCAAGTGACACCTAGCTGTTGTTCACCTATGAATGCCCTCTAACTATGGCCATGTGTCGTTATGCATGAGTCTATTGGGTGTTGCCTTATCTCCACTGTTTTATCTAGGGTGGCTAATTCCTGGACATCTCGGGCACTCCCATAAATTTATTTATGTACTACAGATTTTAGAAATGTTTATGTTCATTAAATATGCTTTCTAAATTCTATTACCGTTCACTGAAATTGATTTTTGTACTGTTTACAAAGAAATAACTAAATTATTTATTTGAACGACAAATGCACTGACAAAGGTTATTTATGAACGTTTACTAAATTATGTACGTTTATTGAGCTGCACACTTCCAATCAAAATCTGTATAGTCGGATTTAGATACCAGGGCAAGTGAGGTGCTTCAAAGCATCTTTTTATACTCAACCTGGTATTCCTAACCGACTATAGCACTTCCTTCTTTCGAACTCAAGTCAATATTAATGATAATCAAAAAGATTTTAATTGAAAAAGTCGCATTGATTTTATGTTATCAGGTAGATACATATATATAGGATTCTTGCATGTAGTTAATATGATATTCTTTCTTTTATATATGTTTCTTACTAGGAGGCTTCCCCAAGCTCACCCCCTTACTCACCATCTTAGATAACTCATCAGTACAAGTGGCAACCGTTGCTGTAAGATAGAATAAAGAAGATTTCTAGAAGTCTAAGTGATCGAGTAAACAGGTATATCTTAAGTGTTATGCTTGTATATTCAGACATGTGTTGCACAGCAAATGTATTTATAATCCAGGATGTAAATCGTCTAGTGTAAGGTCAGAACTAGTTAGAATGTACTTATACTAAGTTGAAATTAATAAAAGTATAAATTTTTATATTGTGGTTTATATTCTGATTTCAAATTTAATAATTATAAAAAAATTATTCTTATGGTATGAAGTTTAATAGATACCGAAAGCTATAAGGAGAACTTACACTAACACCGAATGCAAATCATATAATTGTAATTGACCGAATGTGATTAAGTGTTTCAAAAAGAAAAAATTAGTACGAAATTTCACAATTCCGGATGTGTCAAAAGTGGTATGAGAGTAAGTTTTGCCTAATACGTGTTAGTGTAAGTATGTTAGAATCGACTTACATCCCACATTGCTGTGCATTGTCTGAATATAAATTGTGAAGAATAGTTAGAAAAATATAACAAAAGGTTGATCTATAAAGGAAAATTGATGATGGAATGAGGTATGTGATTGGAATATGAATGATAGTTATAGATATTGTATGGAATTATTATGAAGATAGGCACTGAATGATCGGAAGTGATTGATAGAATTGTATTTGTTTTGAGACGATAGACTGATTATAAAGGATATCAGTTGTATAGGGATTGATGAGAACAAAAGGAATGCAATAGAATAGTTAATGAATGATTTAGAAAGGTTGACATGAATGGATGAAGTAAGTATTAAATGATTTAAAATGAATGATGGAAACATGTTTTGCTTTGACGATAATAGAATAATCGTATAGGACATGATTGATATGTAAATTTAAGAGGATTGAAAGATGTAAGAGAATCGTTAATGGATGATGTAGACATTGAAGTGTTAGCATAAATAAGTGAAAGAGTGATTGTTAAGAATAAGCATTGATTAATAGGTATTCGAGAATAGTAGCGATACGCATGGATAGGATTAGTGAACCATTGAAGTAGTGACATTGAATTTGGAGGATTAAATTCTTTAAATGTGGAGAGAATGTGATAATCGAGAATTTTTCATTTTTGGAATTAGGGATCTCCAAATTCAATTTCTGATATTAATAGACAAGTTAAAATAAATGAATAAATTTATTACGGGACTAGATAATTTCGAAATTATGGTGCTTGATCCATTAACAAATTAGAGATTTAATAATTAAGAATTTATTTTGGGTATTAAGGAATTAAAAATTTTAAAGAAATAGAGATATATATATATATATATATTGCTTGTTATTTCTTATACCAAAATAAATGTATATTTAGAAATATATAATAATATATATAATTAAAAATATATGTATATAGATATATACATGTATATATATATAAATAATAATATATATAAATATATATAAATGAGAAAATATATATAATAAATAATAAAATATATTATTATGTATCATAAGGATTTTATATATAGATATATAAAATATGTTATATACTATGTATATTTAGAAAGATATAATAATAAATAAATAACAAATAAATAAATAGAAAAAAAAGGAGAGGAATTTCAGCAAGCTTCCATGAGAAGTTTGCTACGTTTTTTTGGGTCTGCATATGATTATAAAAAAAATTGTAAAAGAAGAAGAAAACAGAGAAGAGAAGGAGGGCGCCGACCGATCAGAGGCCCGAACCGCCATCGGCCAAGGAAGAGAGGAAGACCGACCAACAACAGTGAAGGAGAGGAACAGATCGGAAAGGAAAGAAAAGAAAGAAGAAAAGAAACGAAAGAGAAAGAAGAGAAAAGAGGGCCGGAGCCACTATCGAGGTTGCGCTTACAGATGAGGCCAAATCCGGCCGTGGAAGGGAAGAGGGAAGGACGAACCAGCTGAGGAAAGGAAGATCTGGCGAGAGCGCGGCAACCCTATTACTATTGTCGTTGCCACTGTCGCCACCCATCAGAGCCGTCCTGATACATGGTAAATAGTAAAAGATGAAAGTGAACTGATATGAAGCTGATGTACAGCTATTTAATGATTTGGACAGAAGCCATGGCAGTTAGGAGAGGAAGTTAATTGTAGTCTATTAGTTAGGATGGTAGTTAGTTCTCTTAGCAGAAGTTAGATAATTCTGTTAACCATTATTTCATTTGTTGTTCTATAAATACCATAGAGATGTAATTCAAGATACCATCATGAATGAAGATTTACAAGTTTTCTACTCTCTAATTCTCTGTTTCCTTCTCTGTTTTCTTCCCATTTCATTCTTGAACTAGAGGCTCGTAGCTTGTTCTACTTCTTACCAAGCTGCCTGCATTCTTTAACTCTTAGTTCACAACTGTTTACATGTACCAATTTGGTATCGGAGCATCTTTCCTGGCAACCATGGTGGAATCTCAAGATTTTTCAAGAATGGTGAAATATTTTAATGAGTTTCTCAAAGAATTTCTCAAAGAATTAAAGGACAAATTGCCTTTGACAGAATTGCTAAGCCTTAAACAAACAGGTACTGTTGTTGAATACCATAATCATTTTTTGACTTTGTTGGGAAAGGTAAAATTATGTGAAAGCAATGCAACCAATTTGTTCTTGAATGGGCTCAAGGATCCTATAAACAAGAATGTCAAAATGTTCATGCCAAAAACTCTTCATGAAGCTTTTCTATTGGCTCATCTTCAAGAATTTACCTTGAGGACATTAATCCAAGAACCCATACCACACAAAGAACCCACCTTTAACCTATCTTTACTACCTAGTGGTCTCACCACCACCATTCTTGAAAAACCCCCTCCACTCTCTACCCCTACCCAAATTCCCAAAACCATTTCATTAAATCAAATTTCATTGTCAAATCTTTCTCAAAATACCTTAAACACATTCAAGGAACACAATGAGGTGGAAAAAGACTCTCTTAATGAAACTATTGCTGTTGTTGAATCAAAGAAGGAAAATCTGGAAATGTGGACTTTGCATAAAACAATTTCCACCACAGATGTGTCCTTGCTATCTTTGGACAACTATGTAGAGTTGTTTGAAGAACCTAAAGGTTTGTTATACAAGGATGGCTGCAAAATCATGAAGGAAGAAGTAGCAATTCATATCAGACTTTATAGACACTCCTATCTCTAACAAGACGCAATCAAGAAAGATGATCAAGAATTTCTGACAGCTGGATGTGTTCCATTAAGGTATTTGTATGATTTGCAGCAGAGGTTTCCAAAATTACAGCCTTGAGGACAAGGCTCATTTGATGGGGAAGGGAATTGATACATGGTAAATAGTAAAAGATGAAAGTGAACGATATGAAGCTGATGTGCAGCTATTTAATGATTTGGATAGAAGCCATGGCAGTTAGGAAAGGAAGTTAATTGTAGTCTGTTAGTTATGATGGTAGTTAGTTCTCTTAGCAGAAGTTAGATAATTCTGTTAACCATCATTTCATTTGTTGTTCTATAAATACTATAGAGATGTAATTCAAGATACCATCATGAATGAAGATTTACAAGTTTCCTACTCTCTAATTCTCTGTTTCCTTCTCTGTTTTCTTCCCTTTCTTCATTTCATTCTTGAACTAGAGGCTCGTAGCTTGTTCTACTTCTTACCAAGCTGCCTGCATTCTTTAACTCTTAGTTCACAACTGTTTACATGTACCACGTCCATGCCTTCTCGCCTGTGGCTAGTGAAGGAAGGAGCAAGAAAGTTGCTGCCCAAAGCAACAGCAGTAGGTTCAGCAAGGAGGCCAAACCAAAAAAAAAAGAGGAAAAAAAAAAGAAAAAAAGACATAACAGAGAAGACAAAAAGGGTAAGAAAATTATTATAATTTGTAATTCTTTGTTAAATTGTTGAATAATCTTGTAAAGTTTCTAAATGTAAATATGGATTTGAATTTGTAGAAATTATGCAAAAGGTGTTGGAGCTTGACCGAGCTAGAGGAAGATTAAATTGCAAGCTTTGACGTTAGGTAAAACATCTAAGTAAAATAGTTGTAGAGTTATATTATGTTAGTTTGGCTAGTCTAAGGTTTAAAGATTGAAAATTTAAAGTTTTGAAGATGTTATAAGTCATGAATAGGTGATGATGTTGATATAAAGGATTGAGAATGGTAATGTAATGATTTACATGGTAGTTATGGTGTGATATTAATAAGAAAAAAATTAGACTTATATTGTACAAGTCTTTCTTAAAGGGTGATACTATGGAATGTTGTTAAAAGTATTTAAGATGTGTAATTGATACAAATGGGACTTAGAAATAGTGTTTAGTCGATAATGAGATCGGTGATGAAGTTAGAGTCAAAAAAGCAAATATTTTGACTGTAGTTGCAGCAATAGACACATATAGAAAGTAGATCGGTTTTGTTGCTATATTAGAAAATATGAAAGATCTTTAAGTGTATTACATTTTTCGTAAAAGGACTATGAATAATTAACTGAATTTAAATTATTTTCTATAGTTTCGAAGTAGTGATGTAGAAATGGATACGTAGGCGAATATATGCTCGCCTACAGCTCGGTGCTACAAACGGGATTGTAAGAAAAGGTGTTGACACTGAATTGGTAAGAAATATATATAGAAGAATTAGGATAATATCATGTCTACATTTTAAATTGTTTGATCGGTTTAATGATTAAGAACTTAAAAGTTTTAATGATTTTAGTAAAGTTTTGAATGATTAGATTTTTTTTCTATATTATAACGGAAGTCGCAAGATTTGAAATGTTTACAGTTTTGGAGGAAAGAATGATGCTTTAATGTGATTAGGGTTTTAAAGATAAATATTAAATTGTTTATGGTTGATTTAATTGAGGTTTTAAGATGATGTGAGAATTGATTATGTTTTTGATTTGAATGATGTTTATGATTTGGATACTGTGATGGATTTAAAATCAACTATCTTGGGAATAAAAAACTGTGTTCATGTAGGAGGTTAGGACAATTATAGTCGTTATGTTGCCGAAATTTTTATAAAATCATAAATATGAAAAGTGATTGTTAGAAAAATCTATATTTTCAAGAAAATACTTATAAATTAAAAGAACTTTGTTTTCAAGAAAAAAACATAAATAAATTTTTAGATCGAAATAAAAGTGTCAAGTAAACTTGGTGAAACTGTATAAGATTAAATTAAACTGAGGATATGTTTGCATGCATAAATCATGCATAAGTGCACTGCTCATGTCACGTACAGTTTTTAACAGTTTTAAATGTCTGGCATTATAGTTTTAAAGTGCATTAAGTACTAATTTTAATGATTATCATGCTGAAAATGCTTTATCAATGTTTTAAGCTACTAAGGAATATAAATAAAATATTTTGAATAGTTATTTCTAAATTGAGAATATTTAATGAATTTTTATGCTTCAATTATATTATTTTATAATTTAAATATTTTATGGACTGACTGAAGTTTCATGTTATTGAATCTATCTCCGTAAACTGCTATAAATTGTTTATATACTGTTTTGAGACTGTTGGCCCCATAGCTGCTTACAAGCACATGCACCTTATCGTTACTATTACTATAGCTGATTGATTTTGGCCCTTTCAATTAGTGTCCCAGGTGACACCTGGCCCATGTTCACCTGTGGATGCGCTCTGATTATGGCCATATATCGTTATGCATGAGTCTATTGGGTGTTACCTTGTCTCCACTGTTTTATGTGGGGTGGCAAATTCCCGGACATCCGAGCACTCCTAGAAATTTATTTATGTATTACAAATTTTAGAAATGTTTATATTCATTAAATATGCTTTCTAAATTCTGTTACTGTTCACTGAAACTGATTTCTGTACTGTTTGCGGAGAAATAACTAAATTGTTTATCTGAACGACAAATGCACTGACAATGGTTATTTATGAACATTTACTAAATTATGTACGTTTATTAAGTTGCACACTTCCAATCGAAATCTATATAGTCAGATTTAGATACTGGGACAAGTGAGGTGCTTCAAAGCATCTTTCTATACTCAGTCTGGTATTCTTAACCGACTATAGCACTTCCTCCTTTCGAACCCAAGTCAATATTAATTGTAGTCAAAAAGATTTTAATTGAAAAAGTCGCATTGATTTTATGTTATCATTTAGATACATATATATAGGATTCTTGCATATAGTTAACATGATATTCTTTCTTTTATATATGTTTCTTATTGGGTTTCCCCAAGCTCACCCCACTTACTCACTATCTCAGATAACTCATCAGTACACGTGGTAACCGCTGCTATAAGATAGAATGAAGAAGATTTCTAGAAGTCTAAGAGATCGAGTAAATAGGTATATCTTAAGTGTTATGCTTGTATATTCAGACATTTGTATGCACAACAAATGTATTTATAATCCGGAATGTAAATCGTATAGTGTAAGGTCAGAACTAGTTAGAATTACTTGTACTAAATTGATATTAATAAAAGTATAAATTTTTATATTGTGGTATATATTCTGATTTCATATTTAATAATCGTAAAAAAATTATTCTTATGGTATAAAGTTTAATAGATATCGAAAGCTATAAGGAGAACTTACACTGACACCGAATGCAAATCATATAATTGTAATTGATCGAATGTGATTAAGTATTTCAAAAAGAAAAAATTAGTTCGGAATTTCATGATTCCAGACGTGACATATTTATTCTTTGTTTATAGAAATTTTCAGACACATTCATGAACACTTTGTACTGGGATGAATCAGAGTAGGGATTTTGAGGATTACATGAGGGTACCTATCCATACCAATTGTGTTAAGGGTTCAACTTATTAGTTTCTATTGGACAAAGTAACAGATTGGATCCTGGAAAGCAGACTAGCTTTCATTTTTTAGGAAAACAACACTTATCTAAGTAGTAACAAGTTCCATTTCAACGTACACCATGCAAACTGATAATAGCTTATGGCATTGATAGTTTGAACATGAAATTCTTTTGGGTTCTAACCAGGATAAACAGAAAACTCCTTTGTTGAGCTGGAAGAAGGTGTGTAAACCAAAGGAATATGTCGGCCTAGGGATTCGAAAAACAGAGGAGATGAATAAGGCCTTGCTTGCAACACCTTAAATTTAATCGATTGGATGAGCTTCAATTTTAAGAGAAATAATACATATGCGCAGGGAAACCGGTCCTGGCCGATTGTGTTTGCAGTGGCTTGATGGCACTAGTGGAAGTGGTGAAATAAAGTGTTATTTGAAGAAGGTTTCGTGTGGCCACCTAATGGGGAGCATCAGTTTCAAGAATCAAATGTCTTGTCTCAAGAGAGTAGAGTTTGCAATATATCATGGCAGCCTCTTCCTTTAGGTTTTGTTAAAATGATCCCACGCCTAGTTGGAGTAGTTTTCTAGTTATTAATTTTAAGTGAGAAGTCTAACCATTAACATTCAGAGTTTTATGAAATGTTTTTAATTATATTTGACCAAAGAAAAATCCCCTTAATAGTAAATTTATTATTATAGAATTAAAATACATTCTCTTATCGAGCAGCAAGAGCGATAGACAAGACAAAGGAAAGTATTAGCCATCCCAACATGAAATATCCCACCAATCTGGTTGGGCCGACGTCCTCTGCTTCCTGTTACCAGAAATAAATAAACGAAGAACTAAAATTAAAATTAAAATTAAAAATTGGATATAGGAAGGCTGAGGATATTGGTTCTTACCCGTGGAGGGTCCTCTGTAGGAGCTTGGGCGATGTCTACCTCAAAAGGCCAAGCATATCTGTCTGGTTGTTCGCTTCTTGCCAAGCTCCAGTCATACATTCTTCTTTCTTCCGCGGTGGACAAAATCGAGTAAGATTCCTGACAACAAAATGGTGAAGTTTTCAGCCTGTAAATTGAGGTGTGAGAGAAAGTTTCAACAGGATAAAAAAGAATGCACATCTTTTTATCTTGACAGACTTTTAAGAGATTCATTTTCCTAGTGAGTTCTTCCTCATCCAACCCTTGATTCAGGAGTTCGTCAACCTTGTTTTTGTAGGCCACGGTGACCTGAAAGACAATGGGACCGAAGGAAAGTGAAAAAGAAAAAGAGTTTACCAGTTATAGGACTAAAAGTTATGGTGATTTGAGTAAGGAGCAAGGACCTGTTCATAAGAACATCCTCTTTGAAGCCCCAGTTGACCATAGTGATCTGCATCTGTAATCGCTGCATTCTAAACCAAATCCTCATCAATTGAGTGCAGTGCAGTTGTACATTGTTAGTGCATTAGAAGATTACACCTTGTTAATTAGCAAACTAAAAATGTGCTAAGTTTCTGTAAGCAAATTTGAAAAAAAAAAAACTTTATTTGTATTGATTTTTAAGGGCTTAACATATTTTTAATTTGTTCCTTAATAAGGTGTCAACTTCTAGTGCATTTTGTCAATGCATTATATATAAATCTATTAAAAATATATATTATGGTGATACATATTTTACTTTAAAATATTTTTATTTTTTAATATTTTTAAAAGATAACTCTATTTGTGAAGTTTGAAAATTTTGTTATTAGTGTACTGTATAATAATAATAATAAACTTAAATCTTGTCCGAATTTATATTGGCTTAAATACTAGTAATATTTATTTATAACTTAAAGAAATTTGAATGCATTAAAGGAGATTGACATGTGGGCATGTGGCAAGAAGGAAGGATATGGTAAAATTTTTTTTTTTTATTTCTCATGGACAACGGGCAATTCTATAGTAAGTTTATGAATTTTGACCTTACTGTAAGGTCAGTGAATAATAACCTTTAGATTAATAATATCTAATATAGACCATTGATTAAATTTTAAAGTTAAGAAAAAACTTTAACTTGATTAAACTAGTTTTTCAAACTATTATTTATGTTAAATATTAATAAAAATATTGTAGTGTATTACTAATTTAACCTTCTTATATATATTTTTAATTTGTATATAGGTAGTTGAATGCTCGAAATAAGCATTCAACTGCCCTAAGTATAATTTCAACCAGAAGAATTAAAGACAAAAAGGCAGTCGACTGTTATATATAGGCAATGGACTGCCCAATATATTTAAATTTTCTGTTTTATAGAACAATAAAAGAAATCAAAATGCCTCTACATAATATTCGTATGCTTTGAAACTTGTTGCTAGTAAAGGGGAATCTACGCATGGTTTCTATAGATATCCCCGTGCATGTTGGCTTCAGATTCTATCACTTGTGTATTTGTTGCTACTATTCCCGAGCATCCAATTCATCATTGGGTTGCTTGAGTGCCATGGTTTTTTAGTAATACTTTATATATAATGATGATGAGAGTATGTTCACTTGAGTCTCTTGATTTTTTTAATAAATATTTTATATATAATTATAGGAAAAGTCTGTTAGTTTTAATACGCCTTGAATTTCATTGTTTGTCATATTTTTTAATAACATTTTATATTTAACAATAATGGAAGTTCATTAGCTGAAATATTGCTTGATTGTCTAATGTTCTATTGTAAGCAATTGGCAAAAAATATGATAACTAATTGTAAAATAAATAAGAATAAGCATAAAAAAATTAAAATAAGTACAAAAAATATGAAAATTCATCGTAAATTTTATAATATTTCTAATAAAATTTATGACATTTATCATAAAATTTATGAGATCCGTCGTAAAATTTATGATATTTATCGTAAAATTTATTACACTAATCGTAAATTTTATTATACTTATCGTAAAATTTATGATATTCATCGTAAAATTTATGAGATTCATTGTATAATTTATTAGACTAATTGTAAAATTTATTAGATTCATCGTAAATTTTATTACATTCATCATAAAATTTATATCATAAGATTTATGAGATTAATCGTAAAATTTATGACATTAATCGTAAAATTCATAAGACTCATTGTAAAATTGATAAGACACATCGTAAAATTTATGAAATCATCATAAAATCTATAACATTTATCATAAAGTCTTTAGACTAATCGTAAAATTTATTAGATTCATCGTAAATTTTATGACATTTATCGTAAAATTTATGACATTCATCATAAAATTTATAACATTTGTCGTAAAATTTATTAGATTCGTCGTAAAATTGATAAATGAAAGCATAAAAATATTAGAAAAAGTATAAGAATATGATAACTAAGAGTAAAATTTATGAGACTAATCTAAAATTGATGAGAGTGAGTATAAAAGCACTAGAAGAAGTATAAAAATATTGTAACTAATCGTAAAATTTATGATATTCATCATAAAACTGATGAGAGTAAGTATAAAAATACTACAAAAAACATAAATCTATAATAATTAACCATAAAGTAAATGTGATTAATTGTAAAATTGATGAGAATAAGTGTAAAAACACTAAAAAAAATAAAATATATAATAATCAATCATAAAATTAATGTGATTAATTGTAATTTTGATAAGAATTGTAAAAATACTATAAAAAAATAAATCTATGATAACTAACCATAAAATTTATGGTAATAGTTGTAAAACAAATCCAAAATTATTAGGACAATCAAATGCCCATGTATGGCATTCGACTGCCCCGATTATTTTTCTAGCCAGAATGCTTCTTGCATCAAGACAGTCAACGGCCCCTTATAAAAAGCAATCGACTGCCTTGATGCCAAAAGCATTCAAGCTAGAAAGATAATTGAGATTGTCGAATGCCGTACGCGGGTATTCGATTGTCTTAATAATTCTGGGCTATTAACGCCATTTTTTGAGCAAAAAATCTCTAAATACTATATCTCTAAGACATTTTCTTTTCTCAATTTTTTGTCTCTAAATTAGAATAGACTACCCCTATTATAATAAATAGATTAAGGTAAAAACTATTAAATTTAAAATATCAGGTAATTTAGTTTCATGCTTTGAAGGGATAAAATTGTAATTTTGATTGTTTTATATACAGGTTAAAATATAATTTAAATATCTTATTGCCTTTTAAAAGGATAAAAATGTAATTTATATTAAACTTCATTAAATTTAAATTTACCTGTTGACCTGTTAAACCATTATTGACATATTTTATTAATTTTTATTATTTACTCAATTTCTCATGAGATATTGAATATCTTATGAGATCTCATGACCTTACAATAAAGTTGATATTTTGCGACCTTACTGTAGAATTTCCCATGGACAATACAAATTAAGTTTTCATGAAATAGATTTTGGTTAACAATCAATGCTTGATCTTACTCTGTTCAACAAGGATAAAGTTTAAAATTCAATTTTTCCTCTCGCTCGCTTGTGAATAAAAAAAGTAGTTTCTGGTTTGGATAGTTGGGTATTTTGAACCCTACACATTTTTTTTATGAACTTTAGTTTTTTCTTAAATATTTTTAAAAAGAATTATAATTTAAAACAATTAAGAAAAATATCATCTTACTATAATATTTATTTTTAAAAAAATATTAAGTAACAATTGTAACTTATGAAATCAAAAATTATTTTAAGTATCATGTGTAGTGAGCACACAGCATTAGACTATAAATTATTTGATGTGCAACATTATTTTTTTTTAATTTAAAAGACATTTTAACTTTTCATATTTTTTATTTTAAATATTATATATTTAAATTTGGGAAAAAAAGAGATAAAAAGAAATTTGAAGACAAAAGTGAAGGAGAGGGAATAGTCTAAAGAGTGCTCAAATAAAAATAAAAATAAAACTATTTTTGAAAACAAAAATAAAAAAGCATGTGTAAGTTGTATGATATACCCAATTTTTTTAAGGATTTGTATATAATGCATTGATAGTGTATAGTATTTATAACTGTCAATATATCAGAGGTTGACA
This sequence comes from Heritiera littoralis, assembly GCA_031772115.1. Classification (NCBI taxonomy): domain Eukaryota; kingdom Viridiplantae; phylum Streptophyta; class Magnoliopsida; order Malvales; family Malvaceae; genus Heritiera; species Heritiera littoralis. The sequence continues at coordinate 7,870,605 of JAPDPK010000006.1, read as the reverse complement.
TCTCATTAGTAAGTCCTTATAAGCAAATTGAAAAATATTTATTTGTATTATTTTTAAAGGCTTAGCTTTTTTTTAATTTGCTTATTGATAAAGTGTCAACATTTGATATATTGACAATGCATCATATATAAACTTTTTTTTAAAAGCTTAATACCCAAATATACCATCCACATTTACCACAAACTGGAATTATACTCTCAACATTTAATTGTACAAAAATCAGTTCTAAATATTTCAAAATAAAAGAATTAAAAACATTTTCATTAACTCCTTCTAACGTCATTAAGTTTTATTACTATATAAGGATAACATAAATTAAAGAATTTAACAAAAATGTATTTAATTCTGTTATTTTGAAACCTTTAGGATTAATTTTAATGCAATTAAACGTTGAAGGCTTACTTTCATTTTTGTGGTAAACGTGAAGTGTATATTTGAGTATTAAGCTTTTTTTAAATAATTAAATCTAATAGCTTTTAATAATTATGATTATATACTTTGATTACTTTCTTTTAGTTATTCTATTTAAATTATCGTCATTCGATTTAAAAGTCATAGTGGTGATCTAAGATGGTGAAAGCATAAAATTTGAACATATGTTAAACGAATTTTAGATAAATAAATATATATATATATATATATATATATATATATATATATATTAGCTTTAAGAGTTCAGGGAATAGAATGACGTTTCTACCTTTCTTACCTTTTTTTTCTTAAATATTTTCTAAAAAATTATAATTTAAAATAAATTAGAAATATCTAATTATACAATTGCTTAAATTTTCATTTTTAAAAAAATTAAGTAGCATTTGTAACTATTAACTAAAAAAGGAAACATAACACTACTTCTATTTGACATGCGTTATGCTTTTGGAAAATAAAAACAAAATAGAAATATGTATATAACTTTGAAATTTCATGTTCGAGTCTCAATAACTGTGAGATTTATTTAAATTGTTATTATTTGTATAATTTGTTATTATTTTTTTAGTATCGATTTATCTATTCATTGAATGTAATATCCTGATTATAATTGTAATTTTGAATGAGAATGTACATTTTCAAAAGAAATTGCTTTTTGTGAATTATTTTACCAAAATTTCTACATAAAATCTTTTGAATAAGAATGTCTTTTTATGAGTTTTTCTAATATTATGTCTTAATTTTTTTTTAAATTATGATCATTTAGATTAGTATTAGATTATTATTATATACATTGTCATAAAATTTTTTAATTTTACAAGTAAAATTAATATAATAATACATATTTTATAAAAATTAGTTAATTAAAAGTATAAGTCATTATTTTAATTCTGTCAATATATTTTAAAAGCTTCTTTGATAATGTATTTGAATATCATTGATATTAACTAATTTTAATTTTTTTTAAATTAAAAAATAATATTTACTCAATATATCCGCAGCAAGACAAATTCCTAATATTGATTAAAACTTATAAGTGCAAAAGAGTTGATCATAATTTACCGATGCCACGGAGAGCTCGTTCAACATTAAGAGCAGAGATCAAGGAAGGCGGCCCTTTCGGGGCTTCATCAATGGATTTTTCCGATTCTGCTTGTGTTACCGGTGTCTCGGCTGATGCATCACCAGAGCACCTAATGCTCACTCTTCTCTGCTTTGCCTTTGGTGCGAAACCGGTAGAATTTGAGAATATGGAACCGTTTTTAGGTGTTGGGGGGTGAAGATTCTTGCGTGAAATATACAGTGCTGCAGCCGTGGATGACAGAGCCATGACTTCGTCACACTTAACTGCTCTGCTACTCGTTTCCAATGGCTGTTCTTAATTGGGTTTGTGTTTCCGTGCAAAGGAGAGATAGGACGTGGGCTTTTAGCCAGACGAACATTATCTTCACTTCATTGAATAAGATAACTAATATAAATATCTTTGCTTGACCCGGCAACAAGGTCGTTGTAGTATAGTGGTGAGTATTCCCGCCTGTCACGCGGGCGACCCGGGTTCGATCCCCGGCAACGGCGTTTAACTTTTACTCTTCTGATTTATTTTTTCACTTCCGCTGCTTAGCGTACGACGTTGTATTGATTTTCTCCAATTTCACTTCCCTCCCTCTGTCACTACCCTTCCGCTTACGAAAAAACTTCCATTGAAACAAAACTAGAAAGTTGACCAAAACTCTGAAACAGAAATGGAATTGGGTAGAAACGATTCGCCCAGGTCAGGCGACCCAGGACCCAGCGGGGAGTTGTATCCCTCCACCACGACGGAGCCACGGCGTTTCCCTCTGGCAGTTCAGCCAGAGATAATGAGAGCAGCAGAGAAAGACGACCAATACGCTTCCTTCGTCTACGACGCCTGCCGCGACACCTTTCGCCACCTTTTCGGTATTTAAGTCTTTAATTTTTCTCTATTTCTTCAGCAGTGTTATTATAAATCGTAGAAGATAAAAATTGTAAAAAATTTGATAGGTACGAGGGTTGCAGTAGCTTATCAGAATGAGGTTAGTTCTAAATTTCAATCCCAAATAATTAATAAAAATTTTAAAAGTTCTGGTCAGATGAGGTTGTTTGATTTATTATGCAGACAAAACTTCTGGGTCAGATGCTTTACTATGTTTTAACAACAGGTTCCGGCCAGCAATCACTAGGAGAAGAATACTGTGACATCACTCAGGTTTTATATTTTTAAAAAGAAATGAATTAATTGTAGAGTTTTTCTTCCTCAAACATGCATCTGAGTTCTTTTTTTTATTAGTTTACACCATTTTCTCTTTGATAATTATGGTGTTTTGTTAGGTTGCAGGACCTCATGGCCTTTCCCCTACACCTGCTAGACGTGTTCTCTTCATTGTGTATCAGACTGCAATTCCTTATATTGCAGAAAGAATTAGGTTTTAAAGTGAAGCTTTTCTTTCCTTTTTGGTGTTTGTCTTCATCTTTTGGTGATAAGGGGACACCTGAAACAATTTTTGGAATTTCAGGAGATGTTTTTGCTTTTGCAGCTCTAGGATTGCATCCCGTGGTATAACCCTTGCCGAGTTACAGTCTGATGAGTTCTACAGCAGCAATGCTCCTCGGAGGAGTCAAGTAGAGTCATCCACGGGGATCGAAACTTCATTAACCTCAGAATCAAGGGCATCAGTTTCTGCACTGTTGAGGTTGAAAGAGAAACTGAGTGGAATGTGCTTGAATGCAGTTCAGAGATGGCCAGCAGTATGAAAATTATTATTTTTATTCTTGGAAGAGTTCATTCATTTAATATTCTTTGTTTTTTTCTCCCTCCTATTGACCTTTTCATTTGGGTTTTTTTCTTGAAAACTCCACTTAATTCCTTTTAGGTGTTTTTTTTTTTTTTCATTGTTGATATAGTCCTTTAGATTAGTATATTTTGGTGCTGTTACATACAGATGCTGCCTATAGCTCGCGAATTCTTGCAATTGGTTCTACGTGCTAACCTCATGTTCTTCTACTTTGAAGGTATTTAGAGCTTACTCTTCTAGACTTACCAATAATTTTTTGAAGAGGAACTTTAGTTATCTTAATCGTGCTAATTTTCCTTTGGCAAACCTTGGCAGGCCTCTATTATCATATATCAAAACGTACAGCTGGCATTCGCTATGTGTTCATTGGGAAGTCATCAAATCAAAGGCCCAGGTATATGGTTCTCTACTTGCCTGTGAGCATCTAGTTTGCTTTCATGTGGTTTCACTTGTTTACATGTTCAGAGTTCAGCATCATATAAGGCAAAGTTTGGGTGCACTGATAGTGAATGTTCCTTGCAAGATTTTTGATTTTAACATTTTTGACTGCCTGCAATTGCAGATACCAAATCCTGGGCGTGTTCCTTTTAATTCAGCTCTGCATCATTGCTGCTGAAGGTCTACGACGCAGCAATTTCTCTTCAATTGCAAGTTCAATCCATCTGACCTCATTAGGGTCCTATCAAAATCCAACAGGTTGATTGCAACAAGTTTCCTTAGTCTTCCATAAACTTGCAGCTTTCAAAATGAAAAGCCAATTGCCCAAAGCATGATGGTTAACATATAATCGTATAAGCTGGACTTTGTTCCTTGCCTATAAGCTGAATCTATTTGGATTGTTGCAAGAATAAATGACAACTTAATTTTAGCGGAGATATCAGTTCAATTAGCTGAAATTGCAGTCTGGGCTCTGGAGTTGCATTAGTACTTACTGAAGCTCTTGAAATAGCTCTCTTGAAATGGCTGATAGCAAACCTGCTCCTTGCACTAGGAAATCCACATTTAAGATTTCAAATTGTGTATTGAGACATTAGCATGTATTGATTGACACATTGTTGCCTGGGCATGTAGGACAAGGTTTGCCTGTTTTAAATGAAGAAGGCAACTTGATACCTGTGGAGGCTTACCAGGGTAGTTGGGTTGGCGAATCAATTTCTGAGGTAAATTATCAAGTTTCTGTGATATTCTGTTAATGTATTTTGTCTTTATCATTTTCTAATTCTATTTTTTTTAGTGCCATATTCATTGTAGCAAAGTGCTAGATTAAGATATCACAAGTACTAAGCAAGATAAATGGTAGGGTATTTGTGTTACTAATCGATGGCAGGTGCATTGCTCAAAAGTTCTAGCAATAATGGAGAATTGATCTCATCAGAAAGGACTGTATCATTGGTATTCCCCAAAATTTGCAAGCTCTTCCCACAGAGAGTTGCTTTAAAGAATACAGCTGCTTAAGTTTGATTAAGTTGGACCTATTAATTATTAGACCCTAATGATGGAAATTATTTTGGGTAATTTAACGTACTAGGGAATTCCTGATTGCCTACACCTTTGCAACATGTAATCCTGAAAACCTGCTTCTGCTGCATGGAATAGTTTGTTCTCTGAACTTGTTTGAGAAATGCTGCCATCTGCAATTGAAACCCATCAATCTGGTTTGTTGTTTATGGGATTTTTCTGCAAACAATTAACTAAGATACTGCTTGTTCAAAGTCAGTCAACAGGTGGTGTCAGCAAATGCACCTTGTGCCTGAGCAATCGCCAACACCCTACAGCTACACCATGCGGCCATATATTCTGCTGGTAGTTTTCCTTGTGGCCAGACTCTAATCTGTGCATTCTATGTCAGCAGAAACTGCAATAATTCGTATATCATGGTCTGTCTGCAGGAGCTGCATCATGGAATGGTGCAATGAGAAGCCTGAATGCCCACTCTGCCGTACTTCCATAACTCATTCAAGTCTGGTTTGCTTATATCATTCAGACTTCTAGCTTGTGATTACAAGCGCTACTGAAGTGGACACCCAGGAAGAGAGAACATATTCAAAGCAACCCACTAATCATTCTATTTTGTGCATGCAAAAATTCTTTGAAGCACACTAAAGAATAAGGATTGGTATTTTTATCGCCACACACATGGACTGCAATTGTAGTTGTATCTAACCAAGGGCAGGAGTTTTTCAATAACCCATTGTAATAGTAAAAGATAATTTACCCTTCAAACACAGATGGGGGGACATATCTGCGTTGACCTCACACAAAATCGGAATTCTTGTCAAACTTTCCACTTTTGAACAGACAGAATCAAGGAACTTTTAAATTTTATTTTATTTGATAATTAGGAGTGGAAATAAGAATGTTGATGTTCGAATTCAAGTTTTATAATATGTAACAGTTTTTTATAACTCATATATTGTTTTTCTTTAGCCTTTCTGTCAAGTAGTCGACAAATTTTAATTTCCTTTATGTTATACAAAGCTTTTAGTTGAAGAAGAATATCACTGGATGGTATGTTGAATTTAAGATTCCTTGTTGATACTGGCAAGTATTAATTAGATTCAGTTAATGAATCAAACATAAAATTGGCAATGTAGGAAGAAAAAGACTATCTCGATTGTAGAAAGGAAAGAATTTGAAAAATACTTCTGATATTGTAATACCATTACCAAGGCAATAATATCTTTAGTAAGTAGCAGTCCAGGATTGGCATCAATACACACTTTTCAACATGTTGGAAATACATAAACGCTAATCTTGAGGTTATGATGTGTTTGGCTGTGACTGGCAACGGATGATACACATGATCCTGGAAAATCTATACTTTTTCCTTTTCAATTTGTATAAGAACATCGTACGATCAAGTCTCCTATATCTAGACAGATAAGATTTGTCAGCTTACCGGCCTTTACAAGCAATTTACTTCGGAGCAGACGAGTCAAAGGAGTGCAACCTCTGTCTTTCAAATATCTTAGTTTGTTACAAGCGTTTTCTTGCCCAAGAAACCGAAAAAAATAAACATTTCTCTTGAAAAGAAAGGAAGAATGTTTTCCTTTACGATATGTTTGCTTCTTTGCTTCAAACAGGGTTATTACTTGTAGATTTCTTATGCAAGCCAAAAGTTGAATGTCTTCTAATGGCAGCATAAGGATGCACTGCACCAAGATTGAGATGGGCTTTGAAATTCCATATTCGTGAAGAACAGAGTAGAAAGGAGAGAAAGAGATAGAGAGGAAGAAGGAGAGAGAGGTTAGAGGAGAGACAGAGAATTTGTTATGATATTTCCTTCATGCTCTACTTGCAAAGTTGTCTCCTGCATATACCGTTACGGACAATACTAACCAATTGATATTAACTAACATTTAACACTTGACACTACAGTTAGTGAATGATTTGCCGGAGCTTTGCAATTTGGGCTGCAACAATACCCTTTCCTTCAAAACGTCCTTGTCCTCAAGGATGAATTGTTCTATAGCATCCCCAACCATAGGCAGGAGGTAAACTTTCTATAAATTTTATCAAGATGCTTCGTTACTGACTTTGGAAGAATAGCCAACATCATGTTATAAGTGGGTATACTTACTGTAATGGAAATCAAGTTATCAAAATCAAGTTATCAAGGCTCCCGAAGTGAATATTCTCAAAGAAAAATCAAGGGATTCCCTTTTATGTTAAGAATATTTAAAGGTTGTAGCTTTCACATTCAATAAATAGAATTTTCATTTATCTCCAAAATTTTCAAGTACTCAGAAACTTGTTTGTACATTGTATACTAAGCCAAGCCTAAAGATAAATTCTTAAAATTTAGAGCATTATTAACCATTAAAACACTTGATGAAAAAAAAAATTAAGCACAATGACCAATTCATCAATTTATCGATTCATAGGAGATATAAAAAAACAGTGAAAAATCGAACCTTGGATTTAATTCCTTCTAAAGAGAGGTAACAATCACTAAGTCAAGTTTTGGTTGTTAATGACCAATTCATCATTGATACCTTAATTTTGTAGTAACGTTTAAATGTAACTTTTTCCTTTCAAAAATGCTGGTTTCATTTTTATAACGCAAGTTGAATTAAATAAATGTTTATATTGAATTCAAACAATCCTCATGTCCAAATGATCAATAGGAGAGTCTATAAGAATCCGTCACTCTTTCATAAAAAGTCACCAAGATCCCTATGAAAATTTATTAAATCGAGAGAGATGGAGAGTGGGGAGTGAAGCTCAAATGTGTAACAAACCTTGTTGCTTCAAGGGACTGAACAGAGAAGCTTGGAGTGCTATCGAGGACCAGATTCTGATAAATTACCGAGAAAAGTACTGTTCGTTTTGATCAATGTATATACAAAACTAAATGCCCACAAACCACAACTACCAAGAAGATAAAAGAATTTGGGCTCCTGTTTTTTCTACATGCTAACTCTAAAGATTTTAATACTGTGGTGTTCGTTGATTTTATTATAGGGATTTTTGAACGTTCTAGCTTTTCCATAAGTTGCATAATACACAAGACTTATACCGTTGTAGGAATCAAGAAATGTTAATGGAAATTGAGTTTAATTTTGGATGAACATTTCCCTCTAGCTAGATAGGGAATTGGCATGCAATTTACGGAAATTTTCATTAGAGAGAAGGTTTATCTTCTTGAGTTAATGTAAGAGTAAGACCTGGCTGCTAGGCGGTGGCTGCATTAAGATCTGGTCCAAAACAACACCAATGTGGTAAACTGAACAAGGCCCACCTAACGAGAAAATGAAAATAAAGAAAGACACAAGACCTGGAAAATCTAGACCCAAGGGTTAGCCCAAAACTTAGAGAACTGGCTGGTCGCGCACAAGGAATCTAGAGAAAAAGAGCAAAATAACATACAAAAGGAATCTATATTTTGCTAAATTTCACTTTAGAATATGTCGCTTTTGAAATTGTTAGTGCAATTTTATACAAGTTTGAGAGTGAGGACTTGGGCAGAACTTCTATTTTCAAGGAGAAATTATACAAGGGAGGTTTCAGTTTCACTCCTTTTGAGAACAAAGTTCCCAGGGGTTTATCAAAGTACAATGGTGAAGGGAACTGGGGAAAGATTGCAGTGGATTCAATCATCAATAGAAGTAAAAATGAAATGGGAGAGTGGATAAACCAATCCAATAATGCTAAGATAAACCGATTCCCTCCAGAACTGGGGAACGCCTTCGATGCCATAATAAAACTAGAATATGTGAAAAATAAAAAAGCCGAAACATTGATAGGCCCAAGAAGAAAATTATTGGTGTAGGCTTGAGGGTCAGGACAAGGGAGGGAAGTTAAATGCTGGTGGAATCTGAATGCAAGCAAAGACTGCAGAAAAACAAGTGGAGTGGTCTGCAGAAAATCAGATGCAGCCATGTGAGTCGGGTCACCGTGCGTTCTCTTACAAGCGATGTCAGTTCATCTGTTCATTAAAATCAAAAGTACTCAGATTTCAGATTTTTTTTTCAACTCTATAATGGAAGAGGGAAGCCTTCATAACATATCTCTGTGTCGTCCCATGCCATGCAGAGCAGGCCCCACATCCACACGTACTCTCCAATTGCATGCACTGTTCCCAGGAGAAAATTAAGATAAACTACTCTTTGGGCCCAACCAGAGTCATAATCCACATCAAAAACATAAATGCATTCTACATTTTTTTTTTAATTTTGAGTTGGTTGTTTTTCTGCAATCTTTTTGCATCTCAATGAATTAAAACAATAAGAACTTCATTTACAAGTACTCGGTACTCTTCTTCATTGCTAAAGACAGTGGTATTCTCTATCACTTTCATTCCAGCCAAAACTTGCAATCAATAAATATGGTCAATGAGAGAGCAAAAACAAATTGCAACCTAGCATCCAAAGCAACGACATTCTTATGAAGAGAAGAGTTGGTCATAGATTGAGGTTCAAATTTTGAAACTAAAATGTAAAAATGGATTGTCTGTAGGCGGATGATACAAAAGAAAAAACAAAGAATAAGAAAAAATCAATGCCTACCACATCAAGAAAAGTGGTCTACATTCATTTAAATTTTTCATCAACTATTTTTAGATGGATTGAGATTAGTAATTGACCTCCTAACATATCTGGTTGAACATATTGCTTATACACAATCAGTTTAATGAAAAATTTAGTTCAAACTCAAAAGTTAATAGCAACAATGTGGAACTAAGCAAACCATTGGCTCTGAAAATCTTTGAGAGTGGAAAAGGAATTACCTCGTAGCAAACCGAGTTTTACCATTCTATTGTTTACGTTCACCTCAATTCTCATTCTCCCCCATCACTGTCATCATCATCATCTTCTCGCTCACCCTCATTCTCCAGGTAGTTTCCATGGCATTCATTGTCCTTTCCATTGCTTCCTTGTACTAAATTTTCACCGACTGCGCTATCAAAATCCAATTTTGGGGAATTCGTTTCAGAAAATTTAAGATTCCCACTGGCGTTCACTTGTGCAGCCCCAAGGTCTCTCTCGGGCATATAGGCATCTAAAAAGTCTGAATCACCTTGCTGCTGCATCTGGCTGTCACTGTTAATCAAAGGCGTAGGTGAAGTGGGACAAGTAATGGGTATTCTTGAGTAGAGCTGATCCAATTGGTCAAAATATGGGCAGGTTTTAGATTGCTGAGAGCGCTTCTTACCATTTTGTTTGCTCTTCCTGAAATACTTGTTTATGTTCTCCCATTTTTCTTTACACCTTTTGGCACTTCTTTGATAACCAAGGGAAGCCATGAACGAGCTCATCTCCTCCCAAAGAGGCCCCTTTAAACCGGGTTCTCGAAACTTTGATTCTAAGTTACGTCGCACTTGAATCAAGGCCTCAACTTCAGCTCTGGGCCACCTGCTACTGTTATCAACCTTCACAGGCGTGCTCTCATTAAAAGGTTCAATTGCACTTTCAGGATGCATTAACAATGGAGTTCTTACCGGAAGATTGATGCTTTGACCTGTAATTTTCTCCAAGTACGAAACAATAAGAGCCTCTTTACTCGAAGCCAAAGCTTGTTCATGTGCCCTTGCAATGGCTTCTCTATTCCGCTTTTCGACCTCTTGTCGCCTCCATGATTCTTCTTTCACCGACCTTTCTTTATCCATTTTTTCTATCACTTCCAAGAACCTTTTATGAAGACCTTCTTGATGATCCGTCACTTGCTTCACCAAACTCTCAAAAAACACAAGCATTGAACTCAATTGCTTCTTCATTTTCTTCTTCTTCTTCTTTTTTTGAATCTTCCTTAATGATGCTTCTTCTCCGATCGAAGTCTCTGATCCATGATCAACCCCAGTTGCAACATTACCAACCCCACCATTGGCACCAACATTATGCCCTTGAAATTCACTTAACGGCACAAGACCAACATTTGCAGGTGAATTCTCACCAGTAAGAGCAGACCCAGAACCAGCTTGAGTAGTTTCTCCACCCTTTGCAAGGCCATAAATAGCTTCAAGCTCTCCAAAGAGTCTATATTTGTTATCCAAATTCTTGCTTCTCTCACTTGTACATTGACCCGGCTGTTGGAAACTCTTGTTGTACTCATCCCTCTCTATATCTCTAGTTCCATCTCCGCTGCACTGCCTATCTTCACATCTGTTCAGGGGCTTCCTGGTAACATTTACACAAACACATGGGTGACAACGAAGTCAATTTTGAAAACTTAAAAGCAGCCTTTTTCTTTGAAACAAATAATAGATTACTACTATAGACATTAACTACTCTAATAAATTACCAAAAGGGTTCTTTGATGGGAGACATCAAAAGGGAATGCTGCTGAGGCCGACAATTCTCTGGAACATGTTGCTCATTTCCATGGAGAAAAGTAGCATCATTTTGCTGATGATTGAGAGCTAAAGCAGCCTCTTCTTTCCCACTATTTTCATTAAGACCCAACTTGAAATTGACTGCCAAAAAGGGCTGTGGATGGACATGGTGATGATGATGAACAGGCTCCGTTAGTAATTGAAATGGTTGAAACTGAGGATGATGCTGTTGGAAAAGCTGCTGGGTAACAGGAACCGAAAGTGGCTGGCAAAGGTTTTGGTGTTGCTTCTGATGCTGTTGCGAATGTAAGGAGCAATTAGGATGAAAAATAGATTGTTGTTGTTGATGATGAGGAGGGTTGGAAATGGAGAAAACAGAAGAAGAAGAACCGTCATCGTCCATTAACTGCAGCTGCTGTAGATGATGGGCACCATATTTAACAGGATGCATTGCTTAATTTTTCTTAAGCTTTGCTGTAAAATGTAAACGGAGGAGACGAAAATAATTTGTTGGAGAAATTTTGAAGAGGCTTAAAGGGTGAAGAATGGGAGTGAGGTGAGACTGTGAGAGAGGAGGCAGCGTAGAGACGAAACATAGAAAAAGATTACATGGAAATGGAATAGACACTTCTACAAGTCGTCTTTCCCTTTGTAGTTAGGGTTTTGATTTATCCCAAAAATATTAAAAAATTAAATATCCACTTTTTAGAAAATATATATATTAAAAAGTTTTATGGGATTATAAATTACAATTTTTTTTCTAAATTTCAATTATCATTTAATTTTTTATGTAATTATTATTTAATTCCATCAACCACTTTCTATTAACTCATATCAAATATTGAATTAGGCTCCATTCAATTTCATTCATAATATTATTTTATTATTATTTAAATTAAGTTTTAATATATTTAAATATATTATTATAGACACATTTTAAATATAAGTTTATATATGATGCACTGCAGTATATAATCTCTATATATTGTTAGTAATCAAATATTGACATCTCATTAATGAGTAAATTTAAAAAATATATAGGCCCTTGAAAATAAATATCAATAAAATTTTTAAATTTGTTTTGAAGAATTTATGCACGTTTATATTTTGCTCATTAATGAAGTGTTAGTATGTTGTTAATTGACAGTATATAAAGGCTATAAACTCTTTAAATATTTCTATAATATTCTGTAAATGAATAATTAGTTGAATTGAACTTAAACGTTAAACTAAGACAACTAAGGGATTGTTTGTTAAGCATTGAAATTTTTTAATTCATTAAAAATAATTTTTTCCAACAATTTAATATTTTCAATGTTTTTGATAATGTATTTTAAAATCCACTTAATAAAAATTTTCAATTACAAAACATTAAATAATAGGGTAAATTCTATTTAGATCCCTCAATTTTAACATTAATTCAAGATTAGTTCATTGGTTTGAGAAATAGACATTTTGGTCCAAAATTATCAATTTGAGAGTAAAAAAATCGTTTTATTATGTCACTATTAAAAGAATCTATTAACCTAAATATTTGTTACTAATGAAATATTTAAAATACCTTTTTTTGACATTAAAAAATAAAAATCTTACGTAAAATAATTTTTTTAAAAAAATACTTTAAAATAGTAAATAATAATAAAATTCATTGTTGATATTTGGGAATGTAATATTATTAAGAGTTTGTATATGATATACTGACAATGTATAGTCTCTGTACACTATCAATGTACCAAAAGTTGATATTTCATCAATAAACAAACTAAAAAAAATATGAAGCCCTTAAAAAAATACAAATAAATTTTTTTCAATTTACTTATAAGGATTTATTGATGAAGTATCAATCTCCAGTGTATTGATATTATATAGAGACTATACATTGTCAGTTCATCATATATGAATCCTATTATTAAGTCAAGTTTAATAATTGACCGATATATATTAGAATCATTTATAATTTTGAATCACAGTGTCCATTTTCAAAATTAATGGATTAGAATTGAATTATGATAACATCTTGAAGATCTCAATAGATTTTACCCTTAATAATATAAGTAGATAAACACATACTTATCATTTTTATATAAAAAATTTTCAGCTAATATATTTATAAAAAAAATTAAATTATTCTCTTTTAAAAACTCACATCATTATTTATTTATTAATTAGGTTTACATACTCCAATCAGATTCGACAGTTTTTTATTTCTCTGCCACTCCCAATTTTTCATTTCTCCATTCTCTTTTTTTTTCTTTCACTCTTTTTTTTTTGCTCATCATAAAGGCTAATTCCAAAAGGATTATAACAGAGTTTGAAGACACGCGAGTGGGTTAAACATCCATGAATTAGGATAACAGCCCTTACAAACTTGCTTCGCTACCCAATTCGCAACCTTGTTGGCTTCACGAAAGACAAAACAAAAAAAAATTTGATTACATTCATTAATAATTGAACGAATATCTTCCTTAATGGCCTTTGTTTCCCACTGTTTCGTAGCTGAAAGAGACTGCAAACGCTTCACTAAATTTGCATTATCCAATTCCACCAGTACTTGAGACCAACCTCGACGCTGAATCAAGAGACAAGCTTCCTTCAACGCCAAGGCTTCTGCCATATCAGCACTTCGAGCAAACACCATCGAATGAAAACCATCAATAAGCTCACCATGCTCATTTCTGCAGGTACCAACAATACCAGCCTTTCTGGAGGAAGAATTAAATGAAGCATCACAATTAATTTTCAGAAAAGAGGCAGGAGGCTTTTGCGAGCATACTTCCACTTGATTGGTGTTCGAATTCCTGCTAGAGATAGATAGGATCTCTTTAGCTTCAAAGTAATCATGGGATAGATAGGATCTCCTCAGCTTCAAAGTAATCATGGGAAGCCTTAAGCCAAACCTATACAGGATCACCACCCTCACTTTCAAACAAAAAAGCATTTCTAACTTTCCATAAATACGAACAGAGGTAAGCAATAAGTTCAAAACACTTGAAAGATCCAAATAAAGGAAAAGAAGAAAAAATTTCAAACCACCATGATTTGAACCCCACAAAGCCTTCCCTCCTTGGACAGTAACTAAAGCCCGAGGCTCTCTACACAGCTTTAGTAGAAGGGCAAAAAAATAGAATGTGCTCGATAGATTCAACCTCTTGTTCGCATCTACCACACAGATTACAAGTTCTTCTAGTTCGTTTAGCCATGTTCTTTAGAGTGGGTAAGATATTGTGACAAGCCCCCCCAAATGAAAATCTTGACTCTTGGCGAAACTTTCATGTTCCTAATTATTTGCTAATTATCGACTTGAGTCCAAGTCCGTGCACTACTAGAATTTTCCCTAGACTCCAACAATCGATTGATAAGAAGTCGATAACCAGATTTAATAGTGTACTGACCATTTTTAGAAAAATGCCAAACCAAAGAGTCATGAGTTGATTGTGAACCAACTGTTATTCTTTTGATAGCTCGTGCTTCCTTCTCATTGAAAAATTCTCCATGAACATTGGAGTTCCAGCAACGATGGCTTTGGTTAATAAGTTGTGAAACCAAAACTGGACTATCCCTCAATGGTTGGGGTGAAACAACTTTGAACCCAAGCAAGTCAGGTACCCATTTATCCTACCAAATCAATATGTCCCTCCCGTTTCCAACATTCCATCGAAGACCCTTCTCCAACACATTAATTCTCACTTTCAAACTTCATCCCCACAATGGATTACTTCCCAATGGAGCATTGAACAGCAATGAAAAAGTATAGTAGATCCTTTTGAGGATTTTGACCTAAAAAGCATCTGGATTAGAAAGCATTCTCCAAACCTGCTTCACAAGGAGAGCAACATTGAAAGCAGAAAATTCTCTGAATCCAAGGCCACCATTAAGTTTGTGAATAACAAGTCTATTCCATTGCATCCAATGAATCTTTCCTCCTCCCAATTCTGCTCCTCTCCACCAAAATTTGTTAAGCAAGTAATTGAGCTCTCGATAAAATGAATCCGACAATTTGAAACACTGTATACAATACACTGGGATAGCAGTAACGACAGCTTTCACCAAAACCTCCCTTCCTACTTGAGACAACAATCGACCCTTCTAGGAATTGGTCTTTTCTCTAATATAATCTTTAATGAACTCCAAGACTTCTTTCTTACTTCTTCCCCAGATCAGTGGTAACCCCAAGTATCTACTGTCTACTTGAAATTCCTGAATTCCCAGTTTATCCTTAATGATTTTCCTAACTTGAGTGTTTGTATTAGGAGAAAAGAAGATACAAGATTTTTCAAAATTCACCTTTTGTCCAGAGGCATCGTTGAATTTATTAAGAACTTCGATAATCCCCTCACAATTCCTTTGATCAGCCCACAGAAAGAGAAGACAATCATTCGCAAATAACAAGTGGCTCAAGCAAGGACACCTTCCATTAATTCTAAATCCTTGAAGTCTTCTTCGTGAAGTAGCTTGATGAATCAACCCAAACAACACATTCACTGCCAAGATGAATTAATATAGAGAAAGAGGATCCCTTTGCCAAAAGCCTCGTTCTGAAAAGAAAGCTTCAGATCTTTTGCCATTAACAATGATTGAAATTTGAGGTGTAGTAATGCATTCCATGATTAACTTGACCCAATATTGAGCAAAACCCATCTTCAGAAGTAATTTCTCAAGAAAACTGCATTCAACTCTATCGTAGGCCTTACTTAAATCAGGTTTAATGGCCATGAAACCTTGTTTTCCTGATCTTCACTGTTTAAGTGCGTGGAATGCTTCATGCTCCATAATAATATTGTCTTGTATTTGTCACCCTAGAATAAAAACAGCTTGGAAAGGCGAGATTCACAAAGATAACAATGGCTTCATCCTGTTTGCTATAATCTTGGAAATAATTTTGTAAGCAAAATTGCAAAGACCTATGGGTCTAAACTATGACAATTCCTCCAGAGCTCTTTTCTTCGGAATTAAGACCATATTAGTCCTATTCATTTCCTTAAGCAAATGACCACTTTCAAAGAAGCTTCTAATGCAAGCACACATATCATTCTTTATAGTATCCTAAAAAGTGTGATAAAATAATCCAGGGAAAACATCAGGTCCGGGTGCTTTATGAGCTCCCATGGAGAAGACAGCCTCTTTAATTTCCTCCTCAAAAACCTCCCTGCATAAGCTTTCATTCATCTTCAAAGTTACCACTTCATGGACAGTACCAAGAACATCATCAGTATCACTGGTCTGGCCAGCTTTGAAGAGATCTCGAAAGTGATTGACAATAAAATTATAATATGCTTCTTAGTCCTCAATCCATTCTCCCTCACCGTTTTGAGTCTTCTAATAATATTTCTCCTTCTTCTTTGAACTGTTGTTGCATAGAAGAATCTAGTATTTTTATCACCATACCTCAGCCAGTTGATTCTTGATCTTTGGCTCCAAAAGCGTTCTTCCATCTTCCATTGATCTTCAATGAGCTTCCTGATCCTCTTCTCTTCCTCTCAAATAAGGTCTGTCAATGGGAAAGTTTTAAGCTCCTTAAGTCTCCCCTTCATGTGCTTAATTTCGATTCTAAGATTAGTAAACTTCGCCCTGCTCCAACTTCTAAGGGACCTGACTGTATTCCGCAATCTATTCATGAAATGGAACATATGAGAACCTTTTGAAACTCCACCCTCACACCAGGCCTCTTTAACCCTATCTCGGCACTCATCATCCACAAGCCATTTATCTTCAAATTTAAAATCTTTTCTCTTGTTAATTCTAGTTTCTTCCAACCGAAGAATCAAGGGACAATGATCAAATTCTAAAGCCACATCATAGTACGCTTGAGCCCTTGGAAAAGCTTCATTCCACTCCACCGAACAAAAACATTTATCAAGTCTTTCCTGAATACAGCTTTCACCTGTTCTGTTGTTGGACCAGGAAAAGTTAGCACCATGGATCTCAAATTCGATTAACTTGAACTGCTCAATAAGAGAGTTAAAGAAATCAGCTTGACCCCGATCAATGGATTTGCCACCTCTTTTATCACTCTATGAATGATGTTATAATCCCCTATACAACACCATTTGTTACCCATAGTCCTTCTCAATTCAAAAATATTCTCCTAAACCTCCTTCCTGCCTTCCTTTCAAGATCACCATACACAAAAGTGCAGAACCAGTCATTCATCTGATCCATACTAATCCGAGTATTAACAAAAAAACAAGAACTCTCCAACACTTCCACTTGAATATCAAACTTACACCAAAGAGCAAGGCCTCCTTATTGCCCCTAGGTTCCACATAAAAACCACAATCAAAACCAACCTTATTTCTGATTCTCTCGAGTTTCAACGATCACTGCTTGATCTCCATTAGGAAAATAATGGAGGGATAGTGTTTTTGGATAAGCTCTCTTAAAGCTCAAACTGCCAAGGATTGTCCAAGGCCTTGGCTGTTCCAGACTAAGAGGCTCATTGGCCCTCGTGTGGCTGTTTGGGGTTAGCCACCACAACCCTATCATTCTTTTCCTTGCCATAGTCAGCGTCATCTTCCTCCAACCAAAGACTTGGTAACTCGTGGACGTTCCACTTCGGAGACTTTTGCTTTAGATTCTTACTCTCCAAATATTCTTTCAACATCTTTGACTTCTCCATCTGCACCTTCATTCTAGCTGCTTTCTTAATCACCCTTCTCTTTAGAGATTAAAATCAAGAGTATTAATATGGTAATGTCATCCATTCTCAACATAAAGTTTAGAAGCGTAGCAACTCAATTGAATTAGAAGTTCGGGTAAAAAAGCCTAAAAAAGTAATTGAATTAGGCGCAAAAAACTTTAGATAAGAAACAACATATCAGACTTGAGTTTCCTGGCTTTTTTTCTTTCTTGTTCCTCTTAATTTTTATATATATATATATATATATATATCTTAATAATTTATGTGACAATTACTCTCTATAATTTTTTTTGAATCAATCTCTTACAATTACTTACTCATTAAATTTAATTATTTTATTATATTTAAATTTTATTTTAAACTTTTCTTAAGTTTATGATTTTTTAAATTTAATGGTAATATTTTTTTTCATATCTCATACTTCTATTTTAAAATAGAATATGTGAATAAAAATTATTTAATTTGAAATAATATGAAAATAAAGGTAAAAATGTAATATAACAAAATTTTAATATTCAACATTTGTAGTTATCAAGTAATATATTTTTATTACTAATAAATGGTTGGGAGAAATGGAAATAGATTTCTTCCCCAGGTATTTGAATATGGTTCAAACCTTGGAGTTATTACTATTGAGAGAGTTTTACCGTTTACTACTCTCGGTCTAAACAAGATTAGTCTCAAACCATAAAATAGATGAAAGTATCTGTAGTTACACAAAAAAAAAAGTAATATATTTTCATTCATCACCTAATTTTTAATAGAATACTAAAGAATTTTCATAATTTAAATTCAATACTTATTAAATTTGATATTAAAAATTTAATACATTATATACGTTAATTTTTTTAGCATTTATTTTTTTTAGTTTACCAAACAACACCTAAGTCTCGTTTAACTCAATTAATAGACATTTCTATTCATTATCCTTTCAATTCCACTTTTAATTTTTAGGCTTAATAGCCAAATAGACCCTCAACCTTTGGCATAAAATGGAATTAAGCCCCAACGTTTTATCGCATGGAAATCAGTCCATAAACTTTTATTTCATTGTAAATAAACCCTCAACCTTTTAAAATTATGCAATTAAGTTCAAATCTGTTAAATGACACTAACTTTCGTTAGTATTGCCCACGTGGCAGCCAACTAAGCTATCCACGTCAACTTTCACGTTAGATGTCCAAACAGCAGTTAGTGTCATTTAACAGATTTGGACTTAATTGCATAATTTTAAAAGGTTTAGGGTTTATTTACAATGAAATAAAAGTTTATGGACTGACTTTCACGCGATAAGACGTTGAGGGCTTAATTCTATTTTATGCTAAAAGTTGAGAGTCTATTTGACTATTAATCCTAATTTTTGGAAAGACGATATCAAAGCTTGATCATGGAAAGCTTTTAATTTTTTATTGTGATTACAAGTTAATTAGAAAACCATTAGGTAATGGTTTGATATGATTATGAATATGAGACATAAGAAATTTTTTCATCATTATCATTTTATTTTCAATAATTTATATTTAGTTTTAAGGTGCAAGTTTTGAGCAATTTTTTCGGCATCGTTTGTTTCAATTTGAATTTTATGTTTTTATAGTAATTCTCATGTTTTAGGAGATCTAATAACTTTATACACAATATCATGACATGAACAGATATAAATTTTGATAAAAATTATATATAAATTTAACAAAAATTAAAAAAATATTTTATATTTGACAAACATAAATTTAAAATAAAATTTTTCACATTTTAGCTAACGTGAAAACGATTTGTCCAAACACATAAATTATACACACGAATTGTTTTTAGTTTAGTAGAATCGATAAATACATTATCTCACGTTTTAACAAATTCTTCTGCCTTTAAATTCTTAATTTCCTCACTCTAGGATAAAATTAGAAAACATGCAATATATTTATTTTTTTTTAAAAAAGAAATTCATGCAATACATTGAATTTGAAAATATAGTATTGAATTTTTTTTCTCTTTTCTGAAAGGAGGATGAGTTAGTAAAGACGATTGGAGAGTAAAATTAAAGAGAAATAGAGTGTTGAATTAAATTAGAATAAAGAGCAGAATTGAAGGTAAGGTTGACAAAAACAAACAAGGAAGAAGAAAAGAGATAAGTGGAGAATGCAGCCAAATAAAAATAAAGAGTTGCAGAAGGCAGTGGGCAGAAGGCAATGGGAGATATTGAAGGCAAAGGTTTGGTGGGGTCCCAAAAGGTTCGTAGTATTTTGTATTTGGAGATGAGAGACATCCTTTTGGCAGTATACAATTGAAGTGCACGTGAATTCAGTACAGTACACTGTCGTGATGTCTCCCCTCTTTTAATTTCTCTGTCTGCTGTCACAACTCACATTGACATTGTACATCCTTTCCCGTCCCTCCTGCCTACGTAAATTATTCGTACATTGCTTTTAATTGAATTAACCAATCAAATTTAACCTAGTCGATTAATCATTTGATTATTATTAAATTATTTTCATCTGTTGACAATTAATTTTTAATTAAATAGAATCGAAAATTTGAATTATTTGAAATTATAATAAAAATATAAAAATATTTAAAAAGAAAATTAAAAAATATGGATAGTTAATATATTAATTTAATAATTAAATGTACCATCAATCTTTTACATGAAATGGATATAAGTCTTCAATGTTTTTGTTGTATGCAAATAGTTCGTAAACTTTTATTTTACTGTAAATAAATCATCAACATTTCAAAATCATATAATTAAATCCAAATATATCAAACGATACTATCTATCGTTTGAAAATCTTACGTGAATAGCTTAATTGGTTATATTGTAACATGCTACGTATACAATACTAAAGTTAATTAATATCATTTAATATATTTGAACTTAATTGTATCTTTTTGAAAGGTTGTCTATTTACAATAAAAAAAATGCTTAATACTTAAATATGTCATCCACATTTGCCACAAAATAGAATTAAGTCTCCAACGTTTAATTGCATGAAAATTAGTCTTAAACGTTTCAAAGTAACAAAATTAAGGACATTTTCATTAAATTCTTTAATTTTCACTACTCTTACATAGTAATAAAACTTAACGGCATTAGAGGAAATTAACGGAAATATTCTTAATTCTGTTATTTTGCAACATTTAATATTGATTTTCATGCAATTAAACGTTAAAAACTTAATTTCATTTTGCAACAAACATGAAAGACATATTTAGGTATTAAACCAAATAACAATTAATCGACTGATTTCAATATAATAACAATTTATATACATTTTATGCAAAAAATTAAAGGTACATTTGACTATTATGTCAAATATATTTAATATTTAAAATTTCAATGATAGTTTAAGTTTAATATTTTGATAAAATTTTTTAACTTAATATTTTAATATTTTATTAAATGACATTATTTAATTTATTTAAAATACAAATAACTAAAATTTAAAATAAAATTTAATTTATATATTTTATTACTTCGATTAATTCTATAATTAGCCGAACACATCAATAATCCAATCCCACGTCTGTTTCTCAAAGATATTATCTGTTTGATGTAAAGCCTTCAAGCTTTTCTTTTCTTTTTTTTAAGTAAGCTTTCATGCTTTTCATTTTATTGGTAAAAGCTACTTGTAATTAGAAAACATGAGATAGCATGAGAATGACATTCAAGATTACGGTGGATCCTATGTCATAATTTGCGGAAAAGAATGCCAAGAATTTTGGTACTCAAGTGTAAAACAATTTTGTTTTACATTTTTTAATATTTTTTGTATTATTTATATTTTTTTAATTCAATCATGAGTATTATACTTTATTCAAGTAAATTATACATACAAACTTTCAAATTAATAAAAACTATTTAACTATTATCCATGAGTTGTGGTTCGATTGGCAACACAGATTAAAAGATTGAGTATTATACTCTATTCAAGTAGATTATGCGTACAAAATTTCAAGTTAATAAAAAATATTTAACTATTACCCATTGGTTGTGACTTGGTTGGTAACGCAGGCTGAGTTTGTGGGAAAAACTTTCAGGTTCCACCCCCACTAAACACATCTTTGGGGAGAGGTGAAGAGCCTTAACTGTGACAAAGCCTCGAGCAGGATTAGTCTTAAATCGTTAAAACGGATGAGAATACCTGTGGTCGAAATAATAAGGATATCAGATTGATTTAGAACTTTACATTCATATCAGATACGAATAAGTTATTAAATTTAACTGTTAGTTTATAAAAATATTAATCCTACGTTAAATTATAAAAATGATGTAAAATAAAATTATCTTACAAAGATGTAACTTGTTCCTTTCCCGCGCGTGTGTATATATCAATATCACTTGAATTTTTTGGAATATTCGTATAAGAATATCTGAAGCCAATTTAGACTCTTCACTTTTGATGTGCAAAAGATACTGTTTCCCCAATTTTGGATGCTCACCTTTACGAGTATTACTGTAAAAGTTCCCTATATAATATACAATTTTATAAATTGTTAATGAATTATATCGTGATTTTTATGAGTTCATAAATTTTAAAAAAACTATTTTAAAAAATAAATGTTACTAAATTTACTCATTAATAAAACAGCATATATAATTCTTTGGTAAAATATAAAATTTATTCAGTGAAAATATATTGAATAATAAACTCTTTAATTTTTAATTATGGCGTGTTTGAAAATGCAAATATATATAATACTATTAAACTGTCAATGAAGCCTTGGCTTAGTGGCAAGGAGGAGATCCTGAAACTTTGAGATCTCAAGTTCGAATCTCACCAAATATGAGCTTGAGTTAGTCTAGTTATTTACTAGTTTGTTTAGTTTGTTATAGTTATTTACTAGTTTACCTTGTTTGAGTAATGTGATTTTTATAGTTATCTGTTCATGAAATGTAATATGTTGATTGTGATTATAATTTTTAATGAAAATATAATACTATTAAACTAGAGATTTAAGCAAGCGTTTACAAAAACCCATAAGAGCCCAAATGGCCCAAAGTCAATAATAACGGTTAAAAAGAGAATCCCAATTGACCCAAAAGACAATTGCACCCTCTTTCTTTTCGCACTTCTTTACACCTCTCTCTGAGTGCCATTATTCTTTGTTTTTGTTCTTGTAGCGGTTGTTGTTGTTGTTATCTAGCTCAGATATATGCTCTTTTACTTTTTTCTTGAAATAAACCAGCTACTGTTCAGATTCATCGCAATAACTTTGTTTTTGATACTTGTTAGATACTCAAAGCATCATATCTTTCCAGGATGAGAATTTCAAAAAGTTGTAAAAGTTTGAAGGGGACTGATGATTGTAGGGAGGGCCATGCTCTCGGGGTACAAGGCACTGGGCAGTTGTGCTTGGATTCCTCTTCTGCTTTTCCAATTCCTTGTCAAAAAAAGTCAACATAATTCACTTCTGAATGCAATTTGCAAGCAATTAAGACAGAAGGGGACAAAACTCCTCTTGGTCTGCCTTGATCCACAAGTATATAAAAACACTTCAGGTTCTGTTCATGGGTGGACTGACATTTGAGAGTTAAGAATGAAACGGTTTTCACTCGAACTCTGGGTATTATTGAATGTCATATTCAAACAGAGCAGACATAACATAAGCCTTATAAATTGAGAGTTGAGTTGAGACTCACTTCCTTTAAGCTTTAATTAATTCAAGCTACAGGGTCAGACAAAAAAATGGGAAAATGCCCAAAAGCTTGGCGGAGTATGCAAGGCAGCAAGAAATCAAAGGCAATTACTACAAGCTTTTGCATAATGACATGAAAGGATGGTTAAGTGTTCCAACTTCCGAGGAAGCCTGGTCCAGAAATATGGCTTTGTTGCTCCAGATTGTGCCACGTGTAGCACATTCATTTATCAAATGGTGCAAGCACAACTATGAAAAAGCATTCTGCATAATTTTTTTTTTGTTTTAAGATTTGTGGGGAGATTAGAATAAATTTAAATAGTTTGCTCTGGTGGTGGGTGCAGGTGAAAATTAGCAGTGGTGATGTCATTTTCATTCTATTCTTACCTGTTTTATAACACAAAGCTGATTTGGTGAAAGAGATATGATTACTTGTTATAAGTAAAGTAAATGAAAGAGGCACTTGTTTTTGTGAACTAATTATTTCAAACATGCCCTTCTTTTTTTTTTTTTGTACTGAGATTCCGTTTGGCTCTCACTGCACCTTACGCGATGAGGACCAACTGCACTGCAACAATGCAATTGGCACCCTCACCAACCAAGTTTATTGTTCTCAATTTTTCATTGGAAGAGTTAGGGCTCGGTGAACCATTGGACCATGCGGTGAGAGTGAGAGAAAGGAAGAAATCCCCCTTGTCTTTTTTTTGAGTTTTTAATTTTTTTTTAATTTTGTTAACATATATTTTTTATTACTGATTTTTATTATCTTTCTCACTTTTTTCCTCTTGATGTTTCATTTTTATTTTATTTTAATTGATATTTTTAATATATCTATAAATTCATATATAAATTATTATTTTATATCTATAATATAAAATTATTAAAAAATTTTATTACTTAAAATCCTAAATATAATGTTTCACCACATATTAAATAAAAAGTTTAAAGACTCTAAATGTTAAATAACATTAAAACATATATAAATATGATTTTCAAATATTTAATAATAAAAGTATTATTTGGTATAAAAATAATTTTAGTAAAATTTAATAATTTTTTATATATAAATAATTTTTAATTTTTCATTAATTTTACAAATATAAAATATATATTAAAAATTCCATTATATAAAAATTTTTATCTTATGTTTTTAATTATCATTTTCTTTTTTCATTGCATTTTATTTCGCAGTCACCATTACGTATGAATTCAAACACATATTTCATAATTGATTTTAATCTCATCGCTGTAGAAATTAATCTCACTTTCACCGTAATTTTTAATATTACTAGAATCAATTTCACCGTCTATCCAAACTAGTCCTAACTTAACTAAAAACAAGACCAATGCTACAATTATCAAGATTCAAAATTGAGAGTATGAAATAAGATTTGTCAAAGTTGCAACTCAAGATAACAGGAGAACGTTTACTTTAAGTAATTTAGTGAGAGCAAGCATCGTTTTCTGTATCATAAACACAGAAATTTGTGTTACATTGGACATTTTGTTAACATGCATAGCCTTTAACGCTTATAAAGTTCGGGTTCCGTTCACTTTCTGTTCACAATTTTGGTCAACCCGTGACTGAGCCCTTTAGACAGTTATTTAACAGCAAAGAAAGGACAGCAGATCCTGAAATTCGATTTACTGGTTGAGTAAGTGGTAGAAACTACTCGTCTTGTTAATTGTTTCTATCGATTAACCAACCGTTGTGGTTTGGTTTTTGGTCTATTTTGGATCTTAGTGGCTACAATCCCCATGGACTTAGCGCCATTGTTAAAACTTTAGAACATGTAGATATAGCATAGTTGTGCCAAAGGCCGAATGAAAAGCATAGAAAAAAAGTTGCAATTATCATTTCTAATGGATTAATCGAAGTGCCTATAATTATCTCGTCCAAGTATTAAACTCATTTTGGTGTGAACCCCTCTAAGCCTTTGTTTCTTTTCTGTTTAGATTATGTCTGAAATAATGGAGCACAGCTTCACTATTCCAACTTCAATGATCACTGTTTGATCTTTACAACGTTTTTTAATGGCAGAGTCTCTATCCTGGAAAGTTCCAAGGTCGAAATCTGCCATGAACAAAACATTGAAAGTTTTCTCTCACTTGAAAAGGAAACAGACAGCTTAAAGATCATTAAAAGTTAAACCAGCTCTCATCCATTTCAAAAAACTGACTCATCCACTCAACAGGCTCCTCGCTATAATAATCAACGAAGGTATCACCAATGAAGCAAGATGTGGAGTAATCATGATCTCCCTTGGACGTGCCTTCTTCACTTCCCTTCAGTGCAGAGTCCATCTCCGTTACTTTAGAATTCTCAAGCACCGATTCTTGCATTCTTAAACCTCTGTTTTTCTTCCCATTTTGCTTTGTTTTCTTGCCCAAATGAGAATTCCAGTAGTTCTTGATTTCGTTATCAGTTCGACCAGGTAGTCTTCCAGCAATCAAAGACCACCTAGATGATAATTAATTTGATCAATTAATTCCAAAAGTCTTAACATACTAAAGTTTTAGGGAGAGCAAAAGATAACCAGACAATGTTTGAGTTACTTACCTGTTTCCAAGCAGTTTATGGAGCCTTAGTATCAAGTCCTCTTCTTGGTCTGATATGTTGCCCCTCTTTATATTGGGCCTAAGATAATTCATCCATCTCAATCTGCAGCTCTTTCCACTTCTGTTTAGACCTGAAAATGGAAACCATAAATCCGTTTTAGGATAAAAGATTGTATGATGCATACATTGCCGAATGAATGAGTCGAACATTAAATTCTCTGTAAACCTGCTTTTGCTGCAATTGATTTCCACCTCATTGGACCATGAATTTCAATGACTTGCGCAAGCTTTTGGTCTTCTTCAGCTGTCCAAGTGCATTTAGTGCTTATAGGAGCCATTGGCATCTTGTTTCACTTTCTTCCTATGTTTGCAAGCAAATCTTAATTATATGAGCAAAAACGACCATTAATTACAAGAGAAAAAGAAACAGTGGTGCTAGGGAAGTGCAGTGCTAAGTGGGCAAGAGATATTTATGGGGCAGAAGCTGCTATATTAGTATATTGTTATCAGCTCTATCTAGCTTTTCTAGCTACCTTTTCTTGAGAAGAATATGAACCTAACCAACCATTTATAAATACCAGCTAGGATTTGGAGTCCGAAAGCTTTCCAACTGTATCTGGCCGATGACTGTAGAATAAAGAGAATCTAGCATGTTAGATGTTCATACGCAAGATTAGTCCTGCTCATGCCACATCCACAAATCCAATGGCTGTTTTTCTCCAATCTAATTAAGGACCTACTTTATACGATATTCTGCCAATAAATAGCAAATAATAAAATATACAAGTAGTTCAGTGAACAAAAGCTGCGAAATGAAATTCTTTTGCATGTGATGTTTTATAATTTTAGTAGAGAACTGGAATCCAGAACAAAGAATAAACAGCTTGAGGCCAACAAAAGTGTCAAATTAGAGATTAAAATAACAGTCAAAACTATCATTATCTTACAGGACCACTGTCATGCAGGGGTATATTAAATTACACTCAAAAAAGTGAGAAGCATAAACGATTGTGGTGGTTGGCTCTTCATCCTGAGGGGAAATTTTGCATGAATCATGATGCCTTCGCTCTTATAAGCACATGTTCTTTCTTTTATCCGTCACCAAAATTCTGTTTCGTCATCATGCTATTTTATTCTCTGCTCTCTTGTCTATACAATATCTTTGCTTACAGCAGGCCAGTATACACTGCCGAGCCCCACTGGCCCTTCCACTTTTGGATTTGCAGAATATTTACAGATCTCACCGGAACCCCCCTGTCAGAATCCAGAGGATGTTGCTGGATTTCAAAAAGAAATGGAATTTAAGAAGTATGAAAATGCATTAAGTAGTTTTATTTAAACTGTTAATTTTCCAGAGATTTATGAAATTTCTGTCAAATTTAGTCCACCGGGCAGTGTCATCAAGTCTCCAAGATAAATATTACACTTCATATTTATTCAGTACAGTAATTTAAGCATGGTATATACTGAAAGAAGAGAGAGTACAGAAAGATGAAGATGGGGTGAATCACCGAATCCTCATAAAAGTTGTCGTTTAGGTGGAAAAGGAAAACTGATGAGTGATTAGTTTTAAAAGAAGAAAGTAGTGGTTTTAGCAGATGATTCAGGAATTGCATCTCAGTGGATGCATATGTTTTGGAAGAGCCTGGCCTGATTGTACGTATATTAAGATAAGGCATGTAGATATAAAGCATGTAGTATAAAGCAAGCGAGGCCATCAAATACGACAAACGCCAGTAAAACGCATTGTCTAGCTGCATAAAATACATACAAGCATTCAACTCCAACTCCATCAGAAGGTAAAAATTGGGGGAGGTGGAACCCTACAGGCAGACAGACGAGGGCATGAGCTATTTATTAAGCCAATCCCCAAGCTGATATGGTTTTTAATTCGTTGGTTAGGTTGCAATACAAACACATATACATATATATATATATATATACACACACACATGCGCGATGCACTGACCATAAATAATTTTTATATATTATCATCAGATATTGACATTCCATTATTAAGTTTTTATGAGTAAATTAAAAAAATTATTTGTATTTATTTTTGACAGCTTAGCAATTTTTTATTTTATTTATTGATGAATTGACTAAAGTGTGAATCATAAATTTCAGTGTAGTACAACCATATTCAATATTTTTTTTGGTGAAGCAAGGAACATTACAAAAAGAAGCGTTTATACACGCACAGATATGGGGAACTCAATTCCCCTACAATCATTCATCTCCATTCCCTTCTTGACTAGAAGATCCGCGCATGCGTTTCCTTCCTGATAGCTGTGAACTATTTTGACTTCTTCCAGCTTTCGTATGACGACTCTACAATCATCAATAATGGATGAGTAAGTATGAGTAGAAGAAACACCTTCACTGACATACCTGATAGCCACCGATGAGTCCATTTCGATAATGAGTTTGGAGAATCCAAGCCTGTTAGCCATATGAAGACCATCCCTTAGTCCCCAAAGTTCTGCTCCAATACTGGTGGAAATTCCCAATTTACGAGCATACCCTCCTTTCCAGTTGCCCACATGATCCCTAAAAATACCACCTGACCTAGCCATCCCAGGGTTCTTCTTGCTGAACCATCTGTATTAAGTTTAATAAATTCCAATGGAAGGGGTTTCCACCCTATGTTCTTGAGGCAATAGCTCGTATCTTTCTTTTGAACTCCAGCAATTGCCCAAAACTCTTTGATACTGTTTTGGACCTTTTCTATCCATCTTGAAAGATCAAAATTGGATTCTCTAAAAACAATATTATTTCTGTTTATCCATATGTGCCATAGCATCATTGGAAAACAGACATTCCATGGAATATCAGCTATTCTCGAAAGGCAATTAGTTTTGCAATTAAAAGAAATCCAGTCATTGAGACTATAGTCAAAGGAGTGAATTACTTCACTTGGGGTCTTGAGTTTTTGCCACATTTTCTTATCCTGGATGCAATCTCTCATACAATGAAGAGGAGTTTCAAATTCAACATTGCATCTAGGGCAGGAAGGAGGAATCTGTATTCCTCTGTCATGGAGGACTTGACGCACTGGGATTTTTTTGTGTTTCAGTTTCCAGAGAAAATGCTGGATTTTTGGTAATGTTAGAGTTTTCCAGATTTCACTCTATGTTCCATCCAAGTTTTCCGACTTTTCTTTAGTCAAACAACATGCAGAGTTGAGAGTAAACTCACCTGAAGTATTTTTCTTCCAGCTGATTCTATCATTTTCTTCTCCCTCTGTCTGAAAAGGGATAGTAGTGATTTTTTGCTTAATATCAGATGGAAGTTCGGCGCTGAGATTGTTGAAATCTCATGTTCCATTCTCAGCCATTATCGATTTAACCTTTGGATTATGGTCTTGCGGGCGCCATGGTCCGTAGACAATTGAACAGAAGGGTCCAAAACCAGTCCAATCATCTTCCAAAAACTTGTTTGCTTGCCAGACCTTATAACCCATTTAATACCCTTTTCAAGAATATAAGATCCTTTACGCATGCCTGACCATAGTAGTGAACAGCTCTTCTTTTTGAATTCTCCATTTCGAAAGTATCTCGACTTAAGAGTTTTAACCCAAATTTTTTCAAGTTCAGTAATAAGAGACCATCCAAGCTTTGCCATATTCGCTTCATTAAGTCTCTTCATGTCTTTTATCCCAAGTCCTCCTTTGCACTTTGATTTAGTAACAGTCTCCCAATTCACCATGTGCATTTTTTTCTTCTCATCTGAAAAACCCTAAGCCTATGTTTGGATTGAGGGTGGGGAAGGGAAAGGAAAGGAAAGTAAAGTAAAACAAAGGAAGGTTGTAAATCTTTCTTTTGTTTGGGAAGATTTTTTAGCTAGGAAAAGGAAAGAGAGGGGGAGTGAGCACCCCTTGCTTTCCCTTGAGTTACTCAGTTTTTTTAAAACCCCAATTTGAGGTAAAGGGAAAGGAAAGGAAACTTGAAAAAAGTTTTAACATGTAGAATATCAAATTTAACCTTATTATCTTATAAAATTTAAAACAAAAAGGGTTATAATTGAAAAAAAAAAGCATTACAATAAATCATTTCCTTTCCTTTCCATTGTTTTAACCAAACAAGGATTGTTAGGATTACTTTCCTTTCCTTTCCTTTATTAATTTTAGCTATCCAAATAAGGGGTACATGTACCATTTTCTTTCCTCTCCTTTCCTCTAGTTTACATTCCTTTCCTTTCCATTCCTTTCCTTTACTAATGTTTATCCAAACATAGTGCAAAGGAAGTTTCTACAAATGTGGTTGATCTCCTCACAAGTGCTAACCGGGAGGTGAGTACCCAGCATATAATACATGAGTATGGCTCCTAAAGTTGATTTAATTAAGGTGGCTCTACCTGCAAAAGAAAGAATTCTAGCTTTCCATCCTGCTAGCTTCTTGTTAATTTTGTCAATAATAAATCTATAGCTAGATGCTTTCCTAGAATTCCTAAGTGGAAAAGCAAGATATCTACCTAGATCTTCAACATGGCTCATCTCTAAGATATTACTAAGAATATCCTTTCTATTCTCATCAAGATTGGCAGAAAACAAAATGGCAAACTTATTAAAATTGATAGTTTGGCCCAAGATACAACAAAAATCTCTAAGCACACGTTTCATAGTTGAGCATGTATTCTCTTTGGCCTTACCCATAAGATTCAAGTCATCCACATAGAACATGTGTGACAGCTTGGGGCCATTTCTAGACAATTGGAGTGGCTCCCAATTCTTTTCTTCACATTCTTCAAGAATTTTGACATACAAATATTCTAAACACAAAATAAAGATATAAGGAGATAGTGAATCTCCTTGGTGAATACCTCGAGAGGGTAGGATCCTCACACTTTCTTCCCCATTAACAAGAACCGTCATGGATGGGGAAGACATGCATGACATGATCATCTGTATCCAGCTTTGTGGAAAGTTGAAAAATATTAACACCTTCCTTATAAAGCTCCACTCCAACTTGTCATAGGCTTTTTCCAAGTCAATCTTGACTAACATACCTCCTTGTTTGCCCTTCTTATTGTTGAAATAATGGCAGACCTCACTTGTAATAATGTCATTATCTTGAAGTTTCCTTCCTACAATAAAGCTAGTCTGGACACATCTGGTTAAATGTGGTCTAAGCCTATTGACCAAGATCTTGGTAATAACCTTGTAGATAGTATTACAAAGGCTAATAGGTCAAAATTGTGAAATGCTTTCAGGATTTTGGCTTTTTGGAATGAGGCAAATGAAGCCATGATTTATCTTTTCAGGAATTTTTTTATTTTTGAAAACATCTTTGACAAATTGGGCAATCGATTGTCCCACCACATCCTAGTATTTTTGATAAAATGTGGGGTGTAGTCCGTCAGGGCCTGGATAGAGGTGTCAAACGGGCTGGGCGGCCCATGGCACGACACGATTCGGCACAATGTGGATTGTGCTTGACA
This sequence comes from Heritiera littoralis, assembly GCA_031772115.1. NCBI lineage: Eukaryota > Viridiplantae > Streptophyta > Magnoliopsida > Malvales > Malvaceae > Heritiera > Heritiera littoralis. The sequence goes on along the minus strand of JAPDPK010000006.1, from coordinate 7,839,326 downwards.
CGACCCATACTTAAATAGACGGGCTGATCCAAGCACGATATACATTTGTGTGCCGTACTGGGCTAGAGGTTTTAGGCACATAGATTGGCATGACACGACCCATGAAAGGCTAGTGCTAGCACGTAGCACGTGGGTTAGCACGGCACGGCACGCGAGCCCATGTGCCGTGCCACATTGGCCCATTTATATAAATAAAATTATATTTAATAAATTTAAGTATGAAGTATTTCAATTATTGATATATATAAATTTATAATATTTTCATTTTGAATATAAAATGTATGATATGTCACATATTTTGTACATAACTTTTTATTAAATACACTTCTAATAAAAACTCCTCAAAAAATAAATTATTAAAGATCATTTTATTCAAAGATTGGTTAAATGTAGAAGCTGGAGCACTAGATAAACCATATTATATAAATAAATAATCAAGTGAAGAGAATGAAAAATAAAATAATAATATTTTGTGTTTTATAGTCTTGTATTTTTATATATGTGTGTGTCTGTGTTTTTAAATATTATGATTGTAAATTTCAAAGGAAAATATTGGTACAAAAGTAAATATTGTTCCTTTGTGACTTGGAGATCACGAGTTCAAGGCAAAATACTCTCTTTTAATGCAGAGGGAAGGTTGTATACAATGACCTTCCCTAAACCTTACAAAGTGAAAATCTTTTGGTTGTGTACAATGACCCTCCCAAGACGCCACAAAGTGGAGCCTTTTTTATCGTGTTGTTCTTTTTTTAGGATTGTAAATTTCAATATCTTTATTAAGTAAATTTTATTATGTTTTCTCATGGAGATAGGTATTTTGCCTTTTAGGATTGTAAATTTCAATATCTTTATTTAATATATATTATTATGCTTTCTTGTGGATATAGGCATTTTGTCAAAGTGAATTATGTGTCTTTTTATTTTATTTTTATTTATCTTGCATTTTATTTAAATTAATAAATAAAAACTTTAAAAATAATAAAAATGTAAAAATTTATTAATGGATCGTGCTTGGCACGATAAGGCACGAAAAATAATATTGGGCTTGGCCCAGCACAATCCATTAGTGCTATAGGCTTGGCCCAACACGACCCATTAGTGCCGTGTTGGGCCATGTCTTTAAATTTCATGGACCGTGCCAACACGGCCCATTAAAAAATAGTGTCGTGCCAACATGAACCCATTAACACATGGACTAATATTTAAATGGGCCATGCCGGCCCAGCACGGCCCATTTGACACCTCTAGGCCTGGAGCTTTAAGAGGTTTGAGGCCAAAAACAACTTTAACGATTTCCATTTGTTCAAGAGGAGCTTCAAGGGCATTCCTTTCCGTATCCAAAAAAGGAGTACAGAATCTGCTAGTAAGTTGGTCAGTTCTCGAGCTAGAAATTGTTAAGGAGCAGAATAAGGCCGAAAAGTGTTTAGAGATAATGTCTTTGAGCTCCTTAGCTCCATTGTGCTAATTGCCTACTGAATCTTTTAGTGCCAGGATTGTATTATTTCCTCTATGATTTATAGTGCTCAGATGGTAAAATCTAGTGTTTTTATCTCCATTGTTAATCCAATTAATTCTTGCCTTCATCACCCAAAGTTCTTCCTCCAGTTTTAGGATGTGTTGAAATTCAGCCTCCAAATTATCTTCTAGTTTAATAAGCCATGGATTTGGACCATTAGAGAGAGCTCTCTGAATGCCGTCCATCCTTGCTTTAATTCTTTTCTTCTTGTGAAGAACATTTCCAAAAGTATTTTTGTTCCAATCCGAGATCTTTTCTTTGAAGTTAGCAGTAGCTTCTAAAATCTCATTGTTTGCTTCATCCCAAGCGCACTTAACAATATTCTTAAAATCCAAATGGGAGAACCAAATCATTTCGAATCTAAAAGCTCTGTTTCCAAATCGCGGTCTAATTGGGTGTGTATCCAGAGGAACTGGGTTATGATCAGATTTAACTCTCATAAGATAGAACACAATAACATTTGGAAATAAAGCTTTCCAATCAGAATTTGCCCAAGCTCTATCAAGCGCTCACTAATAACTTGTCCAAAATTATTTTTATTTGTCCAAGTGCATCTTTGACCAACGAATAAAAGGTCTATCATACCGCATTCATTCATGTAGTCCTGATAAAGTTTACTTTAAATTGTCTAATAGGCCTTGCTCCTAACTTTTCTGAGTCACTTAAAACTTCATTAAAATCCCCCATCATGAGCTAAGGCATGTTGCATGTTGAAGCAAATTCAGATAAATGATTCCATAACTCTCTTCTAATTTCAAATTGAGGTCGTGCATATATAGCAGAAAGCAACCAAATCAAACATATATTTGAATTAAAAAATCTATTAGGCCTACTTTGGGACTGATCACATACCTCAATTGTGGCGTGAATATATTGAGCAGATGAGTGCAAAATGTTGATTTTAATATCAGCAAGATGCCAGAGGAGCCAAATTTCGCCAGCAAATCCGTCACCACCAACTCTGAAGGAACCATCAAAACCCAACAACATGCAAATATCCTCAGCATTAGCACCAGAAACTCTGGTTTCAATGATAATGGCAATACTTGGATTGTTAACTTTTATGAGATCCATGAATGTTCTTCGGAAGGTCGGGCTAGCTGCCCCTCTAGCATTCCTTAAAAAACAACGCATTGGAAGTGTTTCAAGCGTAGTCTGGTTTAGTAACAAATCGGCCAACTCCGAGAAGGCCCCTACTTCCCCTATCTACATCTTGCATAACAGAATCGGCTTGTTGTGGTGCTGGGGAAGAAAAATTATCTTGTACATTTCTTCCGTCTCTGTTAGCCTGGTTTCCTTCTTGAGTACTATTATGATGGTATTGTTCATTGGAGGTGAGCTCCCTCTGTTTCCTTCTCGAACGACAACATTCGAACCGTGTCCAAGAACACCAAATCCAATGGGACATTTTGTAGGTTCAGGAGCTTCTTTATCATTCTTGGCGTGAAGGTGTCCATCTTTTTTGCTGCAATTTGAAGGAAAGGTAGCTGATCCTTGATATCCGGTGAAATTATAAGATAATTCCCGGCTTCCACTAATTCCTCCATCGTCCAATTTATTGGGATCGGTTTGAATCCCAAGATGGCCTCCATTGCTTCTTTTAGATGCATTATCTTTTCCTTCAGTGTAAGAAACATCATGTTTAAGCCGTTGAATTGATCCGGTGGTGTTTCCATCGATGCCAGCAAATTCAGTTCCAGAGCACTCTTTGTTTTCAAAAGCGAAATGATTTTGTACGGGTGTGCTGGGTTTGCTATTGAACTTGAAGAGTTCTGTGACTTTTGCCTGGTTGAAATCCAAGGAATATAGAGAACTAGTTCCTTGGTTCTGAACTATATTTCTCCTCCAAATTTTCCCTTGTTTCTGATTAATCTTTTTAACGTTGCTAATCGTACCTTTGGAACTCTGTCCAAAGTCCTTTGCTGTCTGAGAGAATGGACGTTGCTCTGAAAACATAACGTGCTCACTGACTTTATTTTCGCCTTTATCTTTAGTTTTATTTGGATTTTTTGTTGGGTTGGTATTACCCAAGTTTCAATCCACATTTTGCTTATTACCTGACTTTACCTTCTCTGTTGGGCTTTCTTTACCCGTAAATTTTTTGTTGTTTGGTTTGGCTCTTATCTTGAACTACCATCCAAGGGCCGAAGTTCTCTTCTTCTCCTTTGTTATCTTCTTTAGATATTTCTATCTCGCATTGAGGAGCTTTCATAGAGTTGTCCACAGGCACGTTATCTTTCCCTTTAGAGCAATGTTCTTGATCAACAGGCATGTTGTCTTTCCCATTTGAGTCATGCTCAAGATCCTAAGACATGTTATCTTTACCAGTAGAGCAATGTTCTTTTCTATGGCCAATGAGGCCACATTTGAAGCAAAGATTAACTCCCTCATGATATTCTGGACCAATTTGCCAATTCTGATATTTGCCAATAGTAGTTTGTCCAAATCAATTTGAACAAAATCTTGCATATCTGCCCCTTGCATTTTGTTCAGTATGAGTATCAATTTTAAGCAGAGTTCCAATTTGGTTCCCAATGCGTTGGAGAATTTGCCTATCAAAATATTCTATCGACAAACCATGGAGCCTAACCGAAACAGCTGTCGTTGAGAATGGAGTGGAGGAGTCTAGACTGAAACCAGGCTCCCAGATTCTCATTGTGAGGCAATATGGTCCAATGAACCAAAGGCCTCCGTATATTACTCTGTGGAAATCATCTAAGTTCTTAAACCTGAACAAGAAAAAGTCTTGTCCAAGGTCAATAAATTCCATGATGCCTGATGGTTTCCAAAAAGCTTTAATTCTTGGATATAGAAAATTGTACCCAGTCATTTTTCCGAAAGTCTTGACAATCACCGCATTTTTCCACGGTCTTCTTATGCGATTCTTTTCTTCCTTTGACAGAAGAATAGTTGGTATATCATCTGTTTCATCAGACTCCTTGTCAGATTCTTCATCCATAAAAGATGGGTAGCTAATGAAAGACATAGCAGATTGGTCCTGTGATCCCATGAAGGAGTCTTTGTAAGAGAAGACTGACTGCTGGGCTCCTTGGGATTCATTCGCATTTTGTTTAAATGATCCATCTTTGGTTCTTTTCACACTTCGTTTCTTCAGATCATCTTCTTCTGTATCGGTTGGAATGTTTTCGTTGTCTACTTGCATGGTTGGTAGGATAAGAGAGTTCAGAGGAAATTTTTCTAGTGAGAGAAAGTTTTTAATCCATATTCAATATTTTAATGTCCACCCTTCTCCCTCATCCGTAAATAAACTGTTGATTTCACTTAGCTTTAGTTTTAACCTTTTTTTCTTAAAAAAAATTAATTTTTTAATAAACAATTTCTATTGATTAAATGCTATTATTGTTGGACACATGTACGTGAGCCCATCCTCTTGTCCCCCATTTTGAAAAACTTTATTATTGCTTTTGATTTTGGATGACTAAGAGTTAGTTTGAATGAACACTACGATTTATTTTGGTAAGATTAAAAAAATAAAATAATCACCGTAAATATAAATTTTTTAATAAAATAATAAAAAAATTAAAACTAAAGGATACAAAAATAATTTTATTCATTTTTTTTTTGTGATTTTTTTGTCATTCAGTGGAAGATGCCATCGCATTTCCTATGCGATGGAATCCAAATCCATCCTAAGGCTTGATTTGGATTCCACTACACCTCTGGTGTGGTAGAATCTTTCACATAAGGACAAAACAAAGTTTACAAAAAGACAAAAATAAAATAAAATTATTTTTGTACCTTTTGATTTTAATTTTTTATTATTTTATTAAAAAATTTATATCCACGATAATCATTTTACTTTTTTCAATTTTATTGGAATCAATCATACTGCTCATCTAAAGTAATCTTAAGATTAGCTATTAGTCTTTAGAAAGGCTAAAATTGATTTTTGAAAACGCAGGGAAATGATTTGTTCTTTTTTCGATATATAGTCACATATAATAAGAAGGTAATTAATGAAGAAAAGAATTATTATAAAATATATTGAAATAATTAAATATATGTATAAATACAAAAAAACAAATGTGAAGACATATGGAGAACAATAAATAAATTTTTTATCACTGTAAAATTATATTAAGGGTAGACGTGAAGCTCATTTATGTTCACTACAATAATATTTATTGACTTATCTTGTTAAATGGTGAATTAATTTAGTTTGTTTGAGCCTGATTTTTATTATTATCGACTTATGCTTTTATTGTCTATTATTGTGGAGATTTATATTGTAACATTTACTTGTGTGTGTTTGTCGTTTGAAACCCCTAGCAATTACAATCATTCCATAAGACTTTTTTGGACACTTTTTTTTTATCTTTGTGTTCTTAAAATTATTAACTTGTCTGCAAATTAATTTTTTTGAATTTTTTTGTAGATACCGATTTTGTCCCTTTTTGTAGTGAGTTAAATCATGGATAGAGTTTGAATTGTGGATTTTTTATGTTCGTCTTGTTAACTTGTATTCATTTGTTCGTTTATTAGTATTAATTAGGTTATTTTGATTATTAGGATTAATTAGGTTATTATTATGATTACTTAGATTAATTAGGATTATTACGATTATTTTGATCAATTTGGATAAATTAGGAGTGATTATGATTAAATTAAATAGAACTAATTTATAGGGATTAAATTTGTTTAAAATTAGAATTAAAAGAATTTGAAAATATTTTTGTCTTTTACTTTGGGTATTTTATTTTATTCTTTATTTTTTATTTTAAAATATTTTAAATAAAGATAATAACATTTGTAAAATTTATAATTGTTTAAATTTGATCAATTCAAGAATTTAGCTTCATGATTTTGATTAATTGGAGAAAATTATTTACAAAGTAACCATAAATTTCATATTTTTAGGATCTGTTTTCTTTAATTAAGAAAATAAATCCTAAATTGGTCAGAATATATTTAAATGAAAAATTTTACAGACATAGATTTTTTATGAAGTAACAAGTATAATAAAAATTACAATTATATTCAAATATTATATTAGAAATCATTGAATTAAATCAAATAAACATTTAATCAATGAATCCGCTTGGGATATTTATTTCTGTTTCAAATATTTATAAAATATCATAATTTTTAATTGCACCAATAATAAAGAAGAACAATTTTAAATTAAATAGCAATATAAATAATAGTAGTATTAATAAATCAAAGATAATTATTTTAAAGTGACATTTTAAAATAATTTAGTCAATTAATCCTTTTTTATTGTTCTTTATTTTACAAAACAATTTCATAAATTTAATTCATGTAAAAAATTAAAAATTAAAAATTAAATAAAAAATAAAAAAATTTGGCTAAGTACTTCATGAATAGTTGGAATCAAAGAGCTTCTAAATACAGTTAAGTTTTTACTCTATTTACCCCAATACTAAATACACGCAATTCTTTTATAAAAAAAATACTCTTTACATCCCTTAAAATTTACATAAAATATCAAAAATACCATTCATATAGTTTTTTTACAGTTTTTCCAAAATTGACTTAGCATAGTGCCAAGTCTTGTGCAACTAAGCCTCGCACAACTCAAGTTGCACGAGGCCTTTAAGCTTCACGCAACTCAGGTTGCATAAGAGAATTATATTTTTATAATTTGTATAATTATAATTTGATAATTTTATCAATGTCTAAGGCTATTAATGTTTAGGGTTTTTTATATATTGATGATTTATAATTATAACTTGATAATTTTATTAACACTTATGTTTAGAGTTTTTTTATTTATTGATAATTTATAATTTGTTAAAAATATAATTTTATAAAAACTAATTATAAAAATTTATAAAATGGATTTTTATATGAAAAATCTAAAAAAATTATTATAAAATTATAAATAATCTATATAAAATATCTTTTTATAATTTACAAATTTATAATTATAAATTATTAATATATAAAAACCCTAAACATTAATAACCTTAAACATTAATAAAATTTTCAATTTATAATTAAAAATTTATAAATTATAATTATAAATTTAAAAATAATTTAAAAAAACAAGCAATTATTTTGATGGCGTTTTTAAAAATTCTCTTGGAATTAATCCAATTTTGATGGATCTAAATCCAGCTCAATCTTCCTTTCCTTTCTTTTCCAAGTTCAGCCCAATTATTTTGACCCTTTAACGCAAATGAATCGATATTTGTTTTGTCCGTGCAGTCCACGCGTTCCATGAGTGCAACATTTATGGTATTCACACATTCACTTTTATCTATTTTATGTAAAAGATTATTATTAATACACAATCTTTGAAATTTTTTAATTTTACAAATGAAGTTAAGATGTTGATGACATATATCTTTTAAAAAATATTAAAAGAAGAATAAATTAAATGAGGATATATGTCACCATCTTAATCCAGCATGTAGAGTTTAAAAATTATATTAACAGTGTATTAAATAATAATCATTTAAGTAAAAAAGTATAATAAAAATGTAAATAATTTAATTATATTCCTTTTTTTTTTACAAACATGTTCATTTCTTAGATAATATATATAATATATATTACTTTTAAGTTAAATGGTAAAAGAGATAAAGTTAATAATAAAATGAATACTTGAAAAATCTCTCAATTATGAAATTTATTTTGGATTTTGTAATAACAATGTTCAAATATTGTTTTTAGTTGAAGAATTCTATACTCAACTTTACTAAAGTGTAAGAAATTTTTACAATTTATTTAATTTAATAATAAAATTTCAAATGATCATAAAAATAAAAATTAATTATAATTATCAAAATTAAGAAATTTTTTAATTTGTTAGATAAATGAAACATTAATAAAATAATAGTAGGAATATAATATTATATAATATAATATTTTAATGATTACAAATATAATAATAAGTTTTACTAAAAATATTATTATTTCAAATAATTAAATTTTCAATCGCAAAATAATGAATGGTATTTTTTTTTTTGCTTCATTAAAAGATACAAAATGTAAAAGGATTCAAACTTAGGCTTCGTTTGGTTCGCGTAAAATGACTTTCAGAAAATGATTTCTTTAAAATGATTTCTGAAAATTTGATTTTCTGGAAAAACTAAATATTTTTCTGTTGTTTGGTTGATATGCTGAAAATATTTTCTATTACTTGTTGTTTTAACTCAATATAGATTAGGTTAAGTTTCGGTGAAGCTTGTTTCTTAACAGTGACATAGGTTTGGAAATTGTCTTCCCCTTTTGAAAATGGTAAGACAAATTTTCAAAATCCTTAAAGATTTTCCGTTGACCGAATTTCATTTTTCGTTGATCGAAAACGTTTTATAGGTACCAAACACTGGAAAATGTGAAAAATATTTTCTGAAAATGAACTTCGTGTACCAAACGGAGCCTTAGAAGAAATAACAACCACAGGATAAGTCTTGATTGCTAATAGTTTTAGGCAATTTACTAATCATAAGTTATAGATAGGCAGTCTCCTAGCAGGTAGACATTTGTCTTTAAACTACATGCATGTTTCCCTAGCGTACGTGTAGCTTCACTAAAAAGTCTCTTTACATGAATAGAAATTATAAATTCTCTTAACCGTAATAATATTCCTGCATATTTCATGTGTTTTTCAACGAGAGAAAAAAATTCTTTACTATTGTTGTTGCCCAAAACAACAATGATTCGTTATTGACGTCGATTCTCGATCTTCATGTTAATTTGTCTCCATGAATTCTGCAAGAAAGAAAACCATCAGGGGGCGCAAGGGTTTTCCCCTGCGCGCGCACTCCGATGCTTAAGTCAGACAGGGTTTTAGCATGGTTTTAGTAGGCAAATAGAGCTTAGAGTTAAAAATAATACCTGTGACCTATTTATAGGAATGATTTTGTTCGTAATTACCTTTAAGACCCACAGCTTAAATAATAACCTAGTGGATCATTTATGGGCCTTCTGAATCCTCTTTCCTTTTGGGCTTAAATTATCATTCGACCTAATTGTCTTTAGCTTGTCTTATATAAAAGCTCAGTAATCTTTAACCTGACCCACATCAATTGCTCCCCACTCTTTCGCATGGTTTACCCTGTGAAAGACTATATATAAAGAATGGGCTTTTCAAATTCTTTTGCTACCCTCTTTCTGGGATTATCACAAGAGTTTTTTTTCATCTTCATTTGAGGGCTCAACTAGTGGACTTCATCATCATTTGTAACAGAAACGACATCGTGTCGTCATTTCTTTTGTCAAGTGCCTTTTTTAGGACACTACCGGGATATGTTTTTCTCCTCTGAGCTAAATGCTTCTCAAGTGGAATATACCACACTTCTTTTCAAATTCAAGGTCTTAGCTTACCGAAACCAAGAGCTATAAGGAGAAATTAAAAGATTGCAAAGCCACCAAAGCCTTCTATTAGCCAAGAGGAAGAAAGCCAAATCTGGGTTAAGGCCATAGGGGCGCATTGTTAAGAAATGCCACCAAAGGATGCATACGTTCTTAATTGGTTTCATCATATGCGATTTGTGCTTGCCATGCTCCTAATTGGTTGAAGCTTGATTCAGATGCTGAGGATTTGGAACCTTTTCTGAGGATAGGCATTTATAAAGATCTATCTGATCTTACCAGCCCTTAGGAGCCTTTTCTTCGACTCGAGATGGTCGAGGTTCTCACAGGCTTGGACGAAATCCAAAGACTAATTTTCCTAAGGATCAAGCTCTTGATATTATAGTGCCTCAAGACGCAAATGTTTGGGTGCTTGTTAATTTCGATGCTCCTTTTGATGCAAAAGTTAGTCTAGAGTGCTCCCCAGTTTTTGTGAAAGAGCTTAGTCTTTTACAAACTCATCAACACATTTTTAAACACATTTACAGAGGCAACTACACATTTACTTTGCACTAATCTATAATAATCAGACTTTCTTCGCGCACTTTTCGCTTCAAGCCCTTGTGTTGCTCATCTCGTGCATTTTTTGCTTAGAGACTTTTTTTTGATTCATGGCTTACCTTGCGCATTTTTTGCTTCAAGTGCATACGTAGCCTACATCACGCATCTCTGAGTACGTGGCTTACTTCGCGCATTTTTCGCTTCAGGCCCTTACACTTTATGCATGACTAACATCGCGTACTTTTTTGCTTCAAGTACATGCGTAGCCTACATCGCACATTTTTCGCTTCAGGTTTTTGGTTTGCCCGTCTCGCACCCTTTTGTGCTTAGGGACTTTTTATTTGCCCGTCTCATGCATTTTTCGCTTAGGGACTTTCGAATTTGCCCATCTCGCACTGTTTTGTGCCTATTGACTTTATAGAATTGATAAGAATATAACATCGCTTATATCCGAAATGTCAACATAAAATATGATAAAATTGTAGCATACCTTGTAACATACCTCACAGCATGTATACTGTGTGCTCCCCAAGTTTTTCTTTGCGACTTTTTGTGTCCAAAAAAGAACTTTTACTGGAGTATTGGTCCTGTCTTACGTACTATCCGCTTAAGGACTTATTAGAATATAATATGTTAAATGTAATCTGAAAAAATTGTAACGTACCTCGTTTAGAAACTTATTTTTGCTCGTCTCGCACCCTTTTGTGCTTAGGGACTTTTTGTTTTGCCCGTCTTGCGCATTTTTCGCTTCAGGGATTTTTTATTTTCTCGCGTGGGGACTTATTTTTGCCCGTCTCGCTCATTTTTCGCTTAGAGACTTATTTTTGCCCATCTTGTATCTTCTCGCTTAAGGTCTTATTTTTGTCCATCTCACGCATTTTTCGCTTAGGGACTTATTTGTGCCCGTCTCGCGTCTTCTTCTCGCTTAGGGTCTTATTTTTGCCCGTCTCGCGCATTTTTCGCTTAGGGACTCATTTATGCCCGTCTCTTTGGCCAGCTTCCGTTTTTTCTTCTTCTATTCCTGCAACATGTCTATCAAACATAGAGGATTATCATAGTATAGATAAAAATAATTGGCCTTTCGTTTCATAATGTAGTATTTTCAATTAAATGAAGTAAGTAACAACATAATTGCAACAAATGTTAAAACAATAATAGCAAATGTTTACCACCAGTACCATTCTCAGTCTTTTTCTTTGAAAAATCTGTAAAGTATGAGTGCTGGGATGTTCTGTTGTCAACCATGGATTGTGCACTAAGTCATGCCTCGGTACCAGCAATCTACCTTCACGAGCTTACCACAAGTTGTTTTCGATCGAACCAAGCTCTCCCTGGCTTACTGCCTTACATGACAGTGGCTAGTGCCTGCCTCGAACACCTGCCTAATTCAATCACAATTGTCAGAGTGGACAAGAAAATCGAAAACATCGTATGAGAGTACCTCAAATCTGGTTACCACCCATATGTCCTTGCTTGAGTGTGTTTGCAATTTCCGTTGTGCCAAGCACTCACTTGTATTGATATCCAAGAATGCTATGTATAGGGGCTTACAAGGGAGACACAGCCTTGATCTCGACACCCTAAGCTGGCACATCCTTGTCTTGCTTAAAGGACTCACGAAGCTGATACACCCTTTATATAAACAAATCCTCTTTCACATGTGTGGTTGTCAATATGCCAAGTGTGTGGCTCTTAAGCCACTTCTAGATGGTTGCTAGAGTAGTTCTTGAAAGCTTCTGTGTCAGACGATCGACAGATAGGCCGAAGGAAGCTTTTAGACACTCAGTCGGATTAGTGCGCGCACCAGGTCGAGAAGATTCTAGATCATTTCGCTAAAATCCTGCACTTGGGCGTGCACTTGGATCGTCAAATTTAAATGTGCTCGCCAAAGTTTTTTCTAATGGGTGAACCAGTAGTTTGGATTCTGTGCTTGCCAATGTTGCTAGCCATTGCCAAAAGGCATGACTCGGGTGTTTTTTGCTCGCCTGCATTATGCTAACGGGGGAATCTTGCGTATGGGTGCTGTGTTCACCTAATTTTCTTCGCTGTCATTTTATCAAAGTAGGGAGCTTGTCGCGTGCTAGAGCCCCTATCTCATCCAAGGCCTGTCGCGCATGGGAGCTCCCCTGTCACCCAAGGCCTGTCGCATGCGGGAGCCCTTGTCTCGCTCAAGGCCTGGCGCGTGGGGGAGACCCTCTCTCTCTAAAGACCTGTCGCGTACGGGAGCTCTTGTCTTGCACAATGCTTGTCACTCGGGAGCTCCTCTCTCGCCCAAGGCTTGTTGCGCGCGGGGGCCTTTGTCTCGTCCAAGGCCTGTCTCACTTTTTGGCTTTGAAGTTCAACGAAGAAGATAAGGTTGCCCATGTTCGAGTTGTGTCGCATGCCAGTAGTTGTGCAAATTGCTCTGTCGCATGGCCTTGAGCTAGCTCGCGACAAAGTGCCTGTTGCATGCCTGTAGTCGCACAAATTTGCAATGTAGCAAACACATTTCGAGTGACAGATTGTTCTGTCACATGACGTCTTGCATGCAACTGACTACTCAAAAGAGTGGCATCTTTGTGAGATCTTCAATAGTGGTCCCCCTTTCTTGCCATTTTGGCTGTCGCACGCGTGAGCCACCTCTCGCAGAAAGAGTCTGCCACGTGGAACCTTGTCGCCAAAATTTGTCATGAGTGTGCCTGTGCTCGCCGAATTGAGGACACTGCTGTCGCACATTCCTTGTATTCTGTCGCCAGAGATCTTTCAGGCGACAGGCTGGGCTCTGCCCATTTCGTGTACTCAATCACCAGGGAACTTTTGGGCGATAGGCAGGGCTGTACCCACTTTTTGTATTTTGCTACCAAAGATCACTACTTGTCGCCCATTCCATGCACTCAAATATGTGACTGGCCGTAGCCTCACCTTTTTTTTTTCGGCACAATACCTTTTACTTTTAGCGTACCTTTACACCATATAGCTCCCCAAGTTCTTCTTTGAAATAGTGATGTCATTCCTGTTCAAAGATGAACTTTTTCTTGAGCGTTGTGCTTGATGATGTACAGAGTTGCTTAATCCTTTTTCGCTTTGGTCACCCAAAAATGACTCGTCCATAGAGTTCTCTCACCTAGGTGAGTTCCTGTCTCGGTCGACAAGGGCTTGCTGGCCTGGGTCTTAGGATGGTCGTATTCTTGCTCGCCAAGAAGTCTGCCGTATGGCTTTTGTTCACCTATTTTGGCTGTTATGTGGCCTTGATCTAGCTTGCGACAGAGTGCCTGTCGCGTGCGGGATCCCTTCTCTCGCTGTCAGTGTGCAGGAGACTCTTCTCACCCAAAGCCTATAGTTTACTATTGTTGGAACCCACACCTTGATCAGACACAAGATCTAGGCTTGCCGAACTGTTGTTATGGGGATTAACATATCTAACTCAAGACCCTTGATCAATCGATGAAGGACCAGCAACCCTAGGAATGTTCCCCAGTCATTAGTTTTCCGGTCAGCGCTGGGCATTAGCTTCTATGGTAAATAGGTCCCTATGCTCTCTGAATCTACTTGTATATAGTCCTCAAGCTGAGCTCCCTTCGCCAAAGAAAAAGGCTGATAAGATAGTCAATTCCGGCCTTTTGGCTAGTTAGTTTTCTTTGACTGGCATTAGGCCCTCGGCTTTTTTGAAAAGGATCTTTTAACTTTACCAGAGGGGAGTCATCTTACACACGTAAACCAAGGATCGATTGATTCAATGCACTCGGCAGAACCGTTTGACACTTAAGCGAGGAAAGCGAAAGGTTGGCTCGAATGGGAGAGCGAGTGGTTAGCTGGCCCGTTTCAAGAGAGTCAGATTTCAAATAGCCCCGAGCCAGAAGCCAGATAAGAAGGGATCGGGTATAATCAGACGATCCTCTTCATTTTGTCTTATCCGATAGGCTTCATCAAGCGAAGGTCTCCCAATTGATTATTTAGCCTTAAAAGTGACTTTGACTGATGTCAACTCCAACCATCGTCAGAAGATGGAACTTCGATCTCTTTCCATCATCCCAGAAGAAATCCTATTCAAAACCTGGGCTTCTTGCAAAGAGAAGAGCTAGCATCCGTCCAGCGCGCAGGAAAGAGAAGACTTGAAAGCCGGAGTCAGCCAACCGTGGTGAAAAGGCGACAAGCACAGATGAGAGGGACATCACTGAAGAGCTTAACTGACGAGCTATTTTTGTGATTAGCACCACTGTCACCATCTGAGAAGCATATAACAAGATTATTGCTGCCTCCAGAAGGTGCATACCAACTTGGATTAGTGGATTTAAATGTCAACCGATTCTTCTCAATATTTTTTTGACTCTTTGTTGGAATTGATTGTTGACTATCAATAGTGCTGGCAAAATTATTGCCATCAATAGCGTTCTCCACCAGATTTGGGGATATAGATTTGACTGTGGTAGGTGCCGAATTAGGCCCCAAAGGTGGGGCAACAGTACCACTAGACTGTGCAGTGGAGCAACCCAGATTTTCATCGTCGTATGAGTCGGAGAGTTCGCCTTCTTCCCTAGTTTTAAAAGCTTCGATGTCTTTGCTAGGGTTTGCATTCATTTATTTTGTATGATGCGCCGCTTTAGTGCCATGCATGTTTGGATGGAGTTGGCAAACCAAAGTGGCCTGAATAAAATTAATCACAGAAAAATAAATTAGTGTGGATGGCACGACGTGGTGAAATCTGGTGTATGTGAACTGTGGGCTCAGAAAATTCAACAACAGCTTCAACGCTATTCAACTTGATTAGACTGGCTGTAAGAACGTACTCTCTTAAAAAGTGTTTAAAACTTTGCATAATCCCTTTGACTACTGCAATCAGTTAACATTTAACAGCTTTACAATAGCACTGAATGTGCCGGCTGCCTAGTTGATCAAGAAACAAGAATAATAAAATCGATTTCATAGTTGACAGAGAGGGCCCCGCTCGGATTGTGTGTTAAAAGAAAAAATGGGGAGGCGTTATAAATGCATATATTTTACTTTTTCTTCTTCTCTGCTTTAACTGTGCATTTGTCCTTTGAACGTCCCCACGCCATCAATGCACAAATCATTGTGAAGTTAAATCATCCAGAGAAATGATGAAAAGTCTCAAACATTAAAAAGCTAATAATTAAATCATTAGGAGCTCTCCTCTCGCCAAGGATATATTATGTGTGAGAGGCTCTCTCGCCCAATGCCTCTCTTGCTCAATACTGTCTCTCGCCTACTCCTTTGTACTCTGTCGCCAGAGATCTTTCGAGTGACAAGCAAGGCTGTCGCCAATAGTATGTACTCTATCGCCGAAAGCCTGTCACGAGCGAGAGCCACTCTTTCGCCCAATACCTTCTCATGCGCGAGAGCCAGTCTCTCACCCAAGACCTTATCGCATAACCTGTGCATCCTGCCGCAGCCTACATACCCTGTCTTTCGCAGATCATTTTTCACAATTTTTTATGGCTTTTTTGTTTGTTTCCCACAGACGGCGCCAATTGTTGTTGCCCAAAACAACAATGATTCGTTGTTGACGTCGATTCTCGATCTTCGTGTTAATATGTCTCCATGAATTCTGCAAGAAAGAAAACCATCAGGGTGAGCAAGGGTTTTCCCCTGCGCGCGCACTCCGATGCTTAAGTCAGACAGGGTTTTAGCAGGGTTTTAGTAGGCAAATAGAGCTTAGAGTTAAAAATAATACCTGTGACCTATTTATATAAGTGATTTTACGCGTAATTACCTTTAAAACTCACAGCTTAAATAATAATCCAGTGGATCATTTATGGACCTTCTGAATCCTCTTTACTCTTGGGCTTAAATTATCATTCGACTTAATTGTCTTCAGTTTGTCTTATAGAAAAACTCAGTAATCTTTAATCTGACCTACATCAACTATTAAACTCAACTTGTTGGTAATTTCAAAAGCATTTCCTCCGATCCAAACACAATATAATTAAAATCCCTATCTCCAGTAACTTCAAAGTTCAACCTCCTTAGTCACTGCTACTTGTGGTTTTGAATTTATAACTCTCGTAGGAGGAATACTGGTGTCTGAACTTTTTGCTTTGTACAACAGATTAATTCGCCCCATCAATCATAGCTGTTGATCAGCACGTGAGGAAATGATAGAAACATTTCTAGGATCATTTGAAGTCGTGTAATTTTAAATAGCAACTTTAAATCTGAAAAAACCAGAGATGATCGAGGTAGCTACGAAGCTCCCCACAGCCATGCTATCATTCCTATGGTAATTATGTATGCATCGGGAAGTGTTCGCTTGTAGTAAATTAACAAATGACAACAGGTTTCTTCAGAAAAGCTGTGGGGCTTAGTTAGAATAATCATGACAATTATCTACCTCGTAGTTTGGGGAGCTAATTCGTAATCGTTTTGGAGTTCCAAGTTTAATCCAAAGGTTTGCTGTAAAGTCAAATACTTTAAAGGTGTTATATTTTAAGTGATTTTTGAATCATTAAAAAAATGATCAATATTCATGCTTCAATTTTTTTTTTTTTACACCAACATTACGTATCTTCTTTATTAGAAGGAATAGGCCAAGAATACAATTCGATGCTGTCAATGCCAAAATGCCCCATTCATTGCCAGCTCTAAGTTGAATAGCAGCATCCTCCTTGCAAAAGCACATGCCTTTTCTCTATGACTTATGAATTCTAGGCAATTGACCCCGTTCAGGTATATTCTTCACAAGGGAATTCGTATTCTAACCCCATTTATTTCATGTCGCTGTCCAAGGACGTTGAATGTTCATTGGCAAAGCGAAAGGGAAAGCAAGACAATTCACAAAATTGACTGGAAATTTCCACCGCATTTTGTGCTGCCCCGAAGTTTTACTCAGGGTTGGTAACATTGTACCAAGAAAAAAACATAGTTGGCCAGTCAATTCTATATGCGCCAAACTGGAAAAGAATATTGTAGCAGTTCATTTTCGCTTCTTTCAATGTCTTCAAGAAGCGAGAAAAACGAAAAATCTATTCTGTTGATAAAAAATTCCATCATGGACAAAGATATTTTGGTTTACAAATATTTGGAATTAACAACTAATCGCCTAAGAGATTATGGGTTTAATTCACATGATAATTCGTTGCTAGAGATATGAGATTCAGTTGCTTCATAAGAGTACCAATGAATGAACTCATCCTTCATAAATTTTACTTGAATTTGGTTTCTTTATTATTCATCTGCTTTAAAATATCCGATGCTGGCAGATTGGCAACTGTTTCTTCTTCTGGCTGTGGTGATTCTCAATTCTTACACCAATTCTACCTGCAGTGGTCTGATTCCAAAGAATTTATGAAGCTTGACGTGCTCTTGTCATGGTATGATTTCCCTGTCTTCCATATGTTATATGGCAAAATTTTCTTCCATCAAATCAACGAATGAGTTGAATTTTCGATAGCTTGAAAGAAAAACATAAATATAGTGGCTGAAGTTTTGCCTACTTTCCAATGGGAAGAAGACTAAACTGAGCTGCGCTTATGTGTGATGAAGCGAAAACAATGCTAGCATTCAGCTGCTGCTTACACCATTTCCTACATCAACCTCAGTAAATGAAAAACTTGTAATTCCAAGGCCAAGAACACGGCTAGTTGATTCAATTAGCTAGTGAATCTACAAGTTTATGATTAGTTTAGCCTTATGATCTTGTTAATGAAACCCAAATTTGAAGGAACAAGCCAATATTGATTGTTATTTTTGACAGATACATAAATTCACCGTACAGAGCCAGCTCAACCTCAATGCTTCAGCAAATGCCCCCTGAAAATTCATGCTTATCAATTCAAGAACTACTAGCATTGGACAGGGAAAAATGCATACAAGTTGAAGGTTATCCTACCTAAAATCAGAGATCAGACGGCTCCAATTCATCCAAAACCGGGGTTTGATAAGACGTTGAAGATCTCAATGGTGGAAATACATGCAATTTTGAAGGTTCAACATGTTGCCATTGTTGGAGATTCCTTCTTTATGACTTGATCCCAAGGGAAGGACGATGGGCTGTATCAAATCATAAAAGCCATGCCATTCCATTTCTGGGAATATGCCTTTTTCATTAAGTACAGAGAATAAAGCAGGCCATAAACTTAAGATGAGCCATCATAATTCATAGCAATTGTTCCAAAGACTGAATAATAATAGTGGAAAGTTCAACCTCTAAATCATTGTGATGAAATACAATTGTGATTGGCTGTGTCATTGGGACCTAGGCCATAGAGCAAAATCCTATTCCCAGACATGACAAAGATTATCCATTTGAATGCTAGGTAAAGTGCACGACTGTTACACGGCCATCTCAAATGAAGGCTTTCATTCCACAATGATAAATGGACTTAGACTGCTCTGTTAGAGACTAATTTGAAAGGGAAACAACAATTGACAATGACAATATCTCAAATTAACCATACAAGATGTTGTTTTCTATAGGAAATTATCGTATTATAACATTAATTATGTTGGGGTTTGCCTTGAATCCCACATCGAAAGTATAAGAGAAGTTATAAGGGCTCTCCCCTTATAAATAATGTGTTAGGCTTGGTTTGTCAAGTGTCCCGAGGAGTTGTAGACACCAATAGAATAGCTAGGGTTTGGGCTATTAAAGGGTGTAGTTGGGCTTTGGGATTTTTGTTAGGAGTTTGCAATTTTTCTCTCTAAAAATTGCATGGTTAGGTTGCGCTTGTAAGGAGTTTGCAATTTTTCTCTTCTAAAAATTGTACGGTTGTAATTGTTTGATTGATTATTAGAAGAGTTGGGTGGTTGTAGGCCAAATTGGTTGGGCCAAACCACATTAAAAATTATTGTGTTTATTTTTGCTTTCTTTCATTTTTTGTGGGTGTTTGGTTTGAGGGATATTTTTTCCCAACAAGTGATATCAAGAGCTGAAAGTTTGTGATCTTGCGAGAGGAGGAAAGCTATGGTTGAAGCTATGTCTGGAGGTATGCCCAAGTTTGAAATTCCTTTATTTGATGGTAAAAGTAATTTTATGTTATGGCAAAATACGATTCAGGATCTTCTAGTGTAACAAGGTCTAGATTTGGCATTAGAAGAAAATAAGCTAGATGGAATGTCTGATAAGGATTGGGTTGGAATTCAGAAGAGGGCTGTGAGCACAATTAGATTGGCGCTTGCTCCAGAGATTAAGTATAATGTATTGACTAAGACGACACCAACTAGATTGTGGAAGAAGCTGGGAGACATCTATGCGTCAAAATCGTTGACGAATAGATTGTGTTTGAAGATGGTTTTGTATTCTCTGAAGATGAATGAAGGTACAAGTCTCCATGATCACTTATATGAATTTAATAGATTAGTTTCACAATTATTAGCTATTGATTCTAAAGAGTTGAAAGAAGAAGAGAAGGCATTACTGTTGTTACCCAAGTCCTATAGACCGTTAGTTAAGACTTTATTGGTAAGTAAAACTACTTTGACGTTGAATGATGTGATTGATGTGCTGCGTGAGAATGAAAGACTTATGGGCAAAGAAGATTCTTCATATGCGAGAGGTGTACTAGCTGCTGTGGAAGGTTCTACTCGAGGGAGGACTAATGAGAGATATGGTGGATCAGGAGGGAGATCAAGATCAAGATTCAGAAATTATAGTGAGGTGGAATGTTATTATTGTGGAGAGAAAGGTCATATTCAAGCATGCTGCAAGACATTAAGAGAGGATATGACTGCATTCAAGAAGGCTCAACAAAAGAGTGATGATGGAAAGAACAATGAGACATGTGTTGTTTTGACTGATTCGGATAATGATGTATTGGCAACTTGTTTAGATGGGCCTCATACTTATGAGAAAAGTTGGGTTTTGGATTCAGCTGCATCGATGCATATTTGCAATGATAAAGATCGGTTTGATGAATTGAAAGAGATTGAAAGTTTAGGCAATATTGCGATTGGGAATGGTAATCGAGTGAAGATTGAAGGTATTGGGAGTGTTCAATTCAAGCTTCATGATGGTGGTGTCAAGACTCTTCGTAATGTGAGGTATGTACCCAGTTTTAACTACAATTTGATTTCTTTGGGTAAGTTAGCTTCACGTGGGTATACATATGTTGGTAACAATGATTGTTACAAAGTATAGAAGAATGGCGGTTTAGTTTTGCAAGGAAAGAGGAATGAGAAACAACTATATTTGCTTGATGATGCGAAGGATAGAGTTGTTTCAAGAGTAAGAAGATTCAGAGGCATGTCAGTTTTTCATATGTTGTTGAGCAGTTTGGGGAGTTTGGGGATTCAAGTCAAGGGAGGATTTGTTGGGGTTTGCCTTGAATCCCACATCGAAAGTATAGGAGAAGTTATAAAGGCTCTCTCCTTATAAATAATTAGACCTGCTTATTGGGCCGGGTTGGCCCGACCCGGTTCGCAACCGGATCGGGTCAATCCGGCCCAAAATCCGAACCGGTATTATACCGGTTCGGAACCGGCCCGGCCCGGTATGTTACCGGGCTGGGCCGGTTTTTAGTTTATTAAAACCGGGCCCGTTAAGGGCCCGGTTCATAACCGGACCGGTTCGAACCGGTCCGGTTTAAAAACAAAAAACAAAAACTGCAGTTGCACTGCAGTGCAACTGCAGCATGCAGACTCGCAGAGGCTTGCCTCTGCGAGTCTGCTTTTTGATGGGCAACGGCCAAATCAATCTTTCTTTTCTTTTTTTTTTTATTTTTTTTATTTTAATTAAATTAAAAAAAATAAAAAGAGGTTTGGCTGCCACTGCGCAGTCTCTTGCAGTTGCACTGCAGTAGTGCAGTGCAACTGCAATATGCAGAGCAGAGGCTTGCCTCTGCTCTGTGTTTGATGGGACCGTTGCCCATCAATCCTTTTTTTTTTTATTCTAATTTTTTTCCTATAAATACCTCTATAATCTTCTATTTTCATTTACATTTCTTCTATATTTTCTCTCAAATATACTATCTATATTCATCTACTCTTATTCTCTTCACTCACATACTCTCTCAATATTCACCCAAACTCTCTCAAATTCACTTAAATTCCCTTATTCCAAATTTATAATATCATCATTTCCTTTCTAAATTTCATTTTTCTTTTTATTTTATAATTTTACAAATTTTACTTTTAATTTTCAAATTCTAATATATTATATATATTCCTTATTCCAAATTTATAATATCATCATTTTCTTTATAAATTTCATTTTTCTTTTTATTTTATAATTTTGCAAATTTTACTTTTAATTTTCAAGTTTCAATTTTCAAATTCCAATATATTATATATATCATACATCTATTTTTTTAATTTTTAACATATATTTATTTTCAAAAAAAATATAAAAATGTCAAATTTCTTTCGTCGTTCATGCTCTGTTTCTCGACCTTTTGGTTCCACTGAAATTCCTAATTTGGGTGACGAATCATTTAATGAAATCGAACCCGATATTCATCCGGAGGAGGAGCTTCCTTTGGCGGCGCCATCGGTTGGTCGTGGTCAACGTGGAGGTCATGCTCAAACACAATCATCAGCTGCCACCACTGCTGCTACATCATCAAGGCCGAAGTTTAGTCGAAAAAAAACGAGCAAGGTATGGGAGTATTTCGATATTGTAGCAAAAGAAGGTAAGACGAATAAATATTGTGCTATCTGTAAATTGTGCCAAGGCGTTTACTCTTATAAGTCCGGTGGAGGTGCTGGCGGTACAGGTACGTATAAAAGACATTTAATTACTGCACATAAAATTAATCCTGATGCCGAAGAAGATGAAATTTTAGAAGGTAAACAATCTCAAATTAATACACGTGATGGTGGAAAAAATTTTATTTTTGATAATGTTCAAGCTAGACGTGGTTTAGTTAGATTTGTAATTAGGACTGAACAACCATTCACAATTTGTGAAAAATCAGGATATTTAGAATTTGTTTGTAACTATTTACAACCCGCATATAAATCTATTTCTAGACATACATTAAAAAGAGATTGCATGGATATGTTTAAAGAATATAGACAAGCTTTAATTGATAAACTTAGTAATATTTCATCTAGGGTTAGTTTAACTAGTGATATATGGACTAGTACTAATGGTATAAGTTATCTTGTTATAACTTGTCATTGGATAGATGAAGATTGGTCCATGCAAAAACGAATTTTATCTTTAGATGTAATAGAAGAAGCACATAATTCATATACTATTCATAAATATATTACTAAAGTTTATAAATTATATGGACTAGAAAATAATAAAGTTTTTGCTATTACTTTTGATAATGCTTCGAGTAATACTGCAGCTATTCCTAATTTAATTAAAAGTTTAAACCCTGTTATGCAAGGCATATTTTTTCATGCAAGATGTGCATGTCATATTATAAATTTATGTGTTCAAAGTGGTTTTAGTTCTACTGGTACTGGTACTGGCATAGGTCCAATTGATAAAATTAAAATTTTAGCAAAATGGATTCGCACACCAAGTAATAAACGTGAATGGAAGCAAATTTGTATAACAAATAATATACCTGTTAAAGCATTTCCACTTCCCGTGGAAACAAGATGGAATTCACTTCATCGTTTGCTTTCTTCTATTTTACCTTATAAAGAACTGGTTACTCCTTTTTATAACAATTATACAAATAGCACACAATTAGTACTTTTTGAAGATGATTGGACTTTTATTGAATATTGTGTTGATTTATTATCTACTTTTAAAGATGCAACCGAAAGATTTTCAACTCAAATTTATCCAACTACACCGTATTTTGTTCCTATTATCTACACAATGTTTGATAAATTTGTAAAATTTAGGAATCATGAAACTTTAAGTTCTTTTGTATATGATATGGAGGAAAATTTTAAAAAATATTGGGAAATAATTCTTCCTATTTATTGTATTGCAACTTTACTAGATCCTAGTCAAGGTGAGGTAAATATAGAAATTTTTTTTGATTGTTATAAAGAATTTCTTGGTCTTGATTCTATTGAGGATCAAAAGTCCTCAATTAACAATCTTTTTCGAGAATTGTTTAATGTTTATGAAACAGAAAGGGAGAAATTCAACTTTAATCGAGAAGAAGAAGATTCATACGAAGAAACCGAAAGTAGCAAAAAAGGAAAAGGAATTTTAAACGCAATTAAGGAAGCAGCAAAGAAAAGAATGAAGCTAAAAGGAAAAGCGAGCGGATCGGGATCGGGATCGGGATCAACAACTCGACGAAGTTCTAGCTTCAATGAGCTAGGATTTTTCTTAAGTCAAGATTTTTCTGTAGATGATAACTTTGATCTTCTCCAATGGTGGAAAGAAAACCAAAAACAATTTCCAGTTTTAGCTTCTATGGCCCGAGATGTTTTTGCGGTGCAAGTTTCTTCTGTTGCTTCGGAATCCGCATTCTCGACGTGTGGAAGAATTATTGGAGACCATTGAACCACTCTTAATCCGGATTCATTGTGCATGTTAACATGCCTTAAAGATTGGTTTGATGCGGAATCGCGCAATGTCGAACTTGGAATGGCCAATGAATTTGCTAATAATAATTCAGAAGAGGAGGAAGAAATTTCTAAGGCAATCCGTATAAATTATGAAGAGTAAAGAATAATCTTTTTTTTGTAAATTGTATGTAAAATTGTAAATAAGTTTAGTCATAGTGAATATTTTTATGGACTACGGTCCCGTGGTTTTACCCTTCTAACTTTTGAAGGGGTTTTCCACATAAAAAATCTTTGGTCTCCTACTCTCTGCTTTTTTCTCCTTTGTTGTTGTTGTTGTTATTATTATTATTATTATTATTATTATTATTATTATTATTATTATTATTATTATTATTATTATTATTATTACATACCAAATTAACTAATGTTATACTTATCTATGTTTAAAATAAATAAATATTTAAAATACAAAATGAATTAATATTTTAAAAACATATTAAATAAATGAATAAATAAATAAATGAATAAATATTAAGTAAATGATATTTCAAATATAATAAATTATTTTAAATGCAAAATGAATATAATAAATGAATATAAATAAATATATGCAAAATGAATATAATAATAATATTCATAATATCATTATTTGTATTTTGAATCAAATATCATTTTATCATAATATTATATTCATAATATAACTTTAATTTATTATAACAATAATTTTATTAGATAATTTTATAATAGTTTATTTTTACATTATTGTTACATTAATTAAATAAATTATAATATAACTTTATAATAAATTATTGTTAAATTAAACTATTAACATTATTTATTATAAAAATAAATTTATTAGATTAAATTATTAAAATATATTAATATATATTAAAATAAATTAATATAAATTTTTAGAAATAAAAAGTCTAAAAAGCAAAAAAAAATGGACCGAACCGGTTTAAACTGGTTCGGTCCGGTTTTGAGGCGAACCGGTCCAGCGAACCGACACAGCGAACCGGGCCGGTTCGCCTCTTATAAGAAATAGAACCGGTCCGAACCGGACCGGTTTGATACCGGTTCGGACCGGTTTTCTCATGGTTAGGGCCGAAACCGGTGAAAACCGGTCCGGAACCGGCCCGGTCCGGCCCGTAACCAGCTCTATAAATAATGTGTTAGGCTTGGTTTGTAAAGTGTCCCAAGGAGTTATAGACACCGATAGAATAGCTAGGGTTTGGGCTATTAAAGGGTGTAGTTGGGCTTTGGGATCTTTGTTAGGAGTTTGCAATTTTTCTCTCTAAAAATTGCATGGTTGGGTTAGGCTTGTAAGGAGTTTGCAATTTTTCTCCTCTAAAAATTACACAGTTGTAATTGCTGGATTGATTATTAGAAGAGTTGGGTGGTTGTAGGCCAAATCGGTTGGGCCAAACCACATTAAAAATTATTGTGTTTGTTTTTGCTTTCTTTTGTTTTTTGTGGGTGTTTGGTTTGAGAGATATTTTTTCTCAACAAATTAGTTCTACTTAATTCAATCACTTCTATCTTTGGCATCTACATGGAACCTGATTAGATGGGTTCTTATCCAAGCATTTTTCTTTCTGTTGATTGTCCAATGCCAATCCTGTTAAAAGGGATCTACTTTTTCGTTCTGTTGATTGGAATTCTAAGGACATGGAATAGAATGTTCGCCCAAAGATGAACCTAACGGCAAATGGAGTGATGCTATCTCACCACATTTTTTTCTGTTTGTATTGTCTTAATTAAATAAAGTAGATAATCAAAATATTTATTTGTAGTTTAGTTTTAAATATAATTGAATTTGTTCTCAGCAATTCACCATATAAAGTGAATATTTCGTCAGAATAATCTGCCCAACAGACAACTCTGAACATGAACTTGATATATATAAGCTGAATATTGACTAAAATGAAGATTTCACCCTATTCTACATTGTTTAGTTCCTCCAGGACAACAGCATCAAGGCTTTGGTAACTCATTGGTTATCTGTAAAACTTAGGTTTCAGGTGATTGGCAAATAGAATTTCAGGTCAGATATGACTTCATTCAAACAATGTAGGCAATATGGAATCAAATAAAGTGTTGTTGTTGTGACACTATGGGAATAAACAACCAGACCGATCCTCATATTACCAGTTGAACCATATCATCAGGCAAATCTGCTACTCTTTAGCCTAGAATTCATGCAATCAAGGAAGAATATATCCCAATTAGGAGCTCAAGCAAATCTGGAATCAATTGTATGAAGACCTAATTAAGTAAACGTGGAAAATAATGACATTGTATGCTTTTTGACAGCTGGATTAATGCTACTCCAGCCAGTCAATACAGGCATCATAAAAGCAGAAGCCAATCACCATTCTTCAGCATTATCGGAAGGCGAATACAAAATCTACAACACAATGAGATAAGCTCAATTATGTGTTGACATACATAACTCTTTACGGTGGACAAAAAGTACACGTGTTGAGAGGAAACGTTCGCCTTGCATCTTGGTTTTGATTGACTCTGCAGTGACGTGTAACTAATTAATAGCTAGTGTATTTCATTGGGTTAACAAGAAAGCTCGCTGAAAGAGATGCAACCAGTAGGAATGAAGCTGGCTCATGCCAAATTGTCAATGTTTAGTCAAGTATTTGACCAACCACCGAGATATGGTATTGCAACTAACATCTCTGATAAAATTCTAAACCACACCAATGACATAACAATGCTGATTTTTCTTTCAATCAAATGTGTTTTCCGCACACTTCTTGGAGAAGCATCATGCCAGGAGCTGGCAATCGGATTTGGTTTCCAATAAAAATCACAATTTAGCATAGTAGTACCCAATTTCAAATATTACAAAGTTGATAGTTATGGAGCACTTGTTGCTGGCCTTTGGTTTTTCGGCTACAGCATGGAGGCACATGCTTTTCCAGCGCCCTCTTTCCTCTGTCAAAACCAGCATGAATTATTGGAATGAAATTCCCGGGGCCAATTAACAACCATGCAAAACAAATCTGCATAAATGACAGAAGATCATTAAGCTTGCCTGTTATACATGATACAGAAGGATTTCAAATTATTAAACTGTCTTCAGGAGACTTGCTAAAGCTGGTAGGCTTGTAAGTTCTGCACCATAATTTTTAGTTATTTGATAATAGACAAAAGTAATACAAGCAAGTTGGGTATTTCCAACCCCAAGTATTTAGCAAAAAAGTTTTTTTTTTTTTAAATCACAAACATGGATCATCATTTGTTTTACGATCGGAAATTAATCTTATTTGAAATGAGAGTGATAAACAATAAAATTTTTTCAACGGTAGCTTTACGTTATTACAAGAAAACACTTTTGTTTAGGAAGGCAAATTATGTCCTTGCCTTACTGTCTTTTTGTGTTTGGTCTCATCAGGAAATTAAAGAAGAAAGGAAAAACTGATGTTATGAGATTCGCTTGTCCAAAATTCAACTGCAAGATTCGTTGCAGCTATTCAACCTTAACTATGACGTCTATTATCTAACTTCCAAAGCATGATATCTTAGCAAACAACCCTACAGAACTGATGATATCCCAGGAAATCTAGCTATCAGCAACTATGGTAAAAAATCAACGGATTTAAAATTCTTTAGGCCCGACGAGCCAACAATAATTTGCATCACACAATCTCATGTATACTCATATGAGATAGTAAAACTTGAATTGATCTTGTTTTAGATGACCATGAAATTATCTCGTTTTTTATACTGATTCGCCTAATCTTTGCGTCAGAATATCAGATTACGCATATATTGGAGAATCTCTTTGAAAGTTGAAACAAATGAATGTTCCAAAAAAAATCTAAAATAACCTTTTTTCTTACCTTCAATGCTAGTTAATTTAAGTTGTCGAATTTCTTCACAAAATCATATGGGACGATTGAATTTGAGCACCGAGGGCTTTTCTTCTGAGATAAGTATAAATTAAAATCATCTCGTTTTCGAATTGATTTGCATGGCATCATGCTTAATCTTTCGTTGCATCATGATATCGGATTGCACACAAGAGAGAAGATCTTCAAACCTAATTGAAGATGTAAAACAGCTTTCAACATATAAATCTCAATAACCAATTTGTCAATGCTTAATGGAGTAAATAACCAAATAAAATCAGAACATATCTTTACTATAGACTTGTAAAAAAAAAATTATATACACATAGGTTATGTTCAGGCCCCCAAATCCATCAATACTTTGAAGAAATCAAGTGATGAATAGAACAAAATCATAAAAAGCCAATTGTTATAAAGGAAAACACAGTTTCTTGTAATAATCTGGTGATATGAACAGGTAAGTTGCAGAAAAGTCAAGAACTTAATGTAATTTATTACCCTTTGTTTGAACCAAGTCCACATCAAAAGGAAGGAATTGTCCCTAGATAAAGCATCATAAGCAAATAAAAAAGTGCTGCCTTTGAACAAGTCTCAATCAGAAGAAACAGCAATAATATGTGCAAGACAGGACAAGGCAAGGCAAAAGAGGCTGTTGGAATGCAAGTGACACCGTCAATGGAAATCATCCAAAATCCAACATAAAATCGGGGCATAAGATCGACCCGAAGAAAACCAATTAGACAAAGGAAGCAGACAAGTTTGGCATCATTGGTGGGCTCTCAAAGCAAATCAAGAATTAAGATTACCTTTGAATTTAATAATGGGATATTTCGTGACTGTTACCTGTTTTAGGATGTAGATGGTCACAAACTCACAATATTGAATGGAAAAAAAGTGCGAAAGTGCTAAACTAGCTTTGCTTTTACTAAGATGAAACGCAAAGAGAGTTTCAAAAGGGAAGTATTGATTTAGTAAAAGGCTAGCTTTGAGGGTGACCTAAATTGTTACTTACTAAGTGACTGAGGCGGTGCATATGTTGCATTTATGGTGTACAATAGCATGATTAAATCACCAATATCACTCGATAACTTTGAAGTTCATCAGGAAGTTTGATGCCAACTAAATGCCTTTTGCCTTATTAATCATAAATATATACCACTCCTTTAGAAAGGGTGATAATTTACAAGATTTAAGATTAATTCCATTTTACTCAAACAACCTATTTTACCAACCAAAAAAAAAAAAAGAAATAGTCGTGGCATTATGGGCCTAAATTAATAACTTTAGGAATTTTCTTTTAAGAGTAAATTATTTACAAATTAGTTTGTTTGTGTGATTTTTTGAATAAAAACCCCCATTATTTTCTTTTTTTTTTAAATACAATATCGTTATTAAAAAATTGACATCAGCAAAACTAATCATTTCAGACTTTGTGGCTTAAGTACTTAATTAACTAAGGCCTAATTAGTTGAATTTATGTACTACAAAAATATAAGGATTGATTTATGGTGCACAAGGGCAATCATACAAACATACATAAATACAAGAATTATGGATATAACAAAGGGACTTCAACAATTCTAATTTTCCTTTATACTCTACAGTTATTGTGAACAGAATAAATAATTTAACCTTTCGTATTATACTTTAGAACTATCTTGGGAAGAGGAGAAAATTAATGTGAAGAAAAGATTGTTTACACTTTATCGGATTTGATCAAAAGATTTTTTTTAATTACGTAAAGAAGACTTGTTTATTTAAAAGAAGTACATTAGAAATTAATGGGCACACGAAAGTAAACCATGGCCATCTTAAAAGTAATTTGTAACTTCAACTAGCACTTTGCGTGTATGTCACAAATGAAGACCAAAGAAAAGGAGAAAGATTGTGTTTGTGTGATTGAAACTTAAAATTAAATGGAATTAATTAATTTGTGTGAAAGGAAAGGAACTTGTAAGAACAAGAAAACCTTGAACTTAACACAGTTTTATGTCGTAAGATTGAAAAGTATGTTACTGCATATTCTAGATATGGCAGACATAGGTTAGTTAAATTTAATGTGAACCGACCAAATTAAATAACAAAACTTAATATTTTTGTTTAAAAAAATGCACTTCTCATTTTGTGCAATGGTCCCAGACTCCACCACCCAAAATTAAAACTTAACTGAATTAATTTAGATGTGCCAAATTGCCAGCATAGTCCTTGTTCATTTGGACCATTATGCCCCTTCTTTCTTTTTAATGGAAACAATGTGTAAACGCCATTAAAGACAAATCAAAAATGGAGGCAAATTTTGTCATCCTTCTCCCTAGTTGCCAAGTACATGAATGCAAGATGATGGTATCTGAATTGACAAAGCATTAACCATATTTTATTGGTAGTAAAATACCCTCTATCTTAAACTTAAAGGAATTATAAAATATGACTTGCTAGCTAGGAAACAACTTTACCCCAAAGAAAAATTATATTAAAAGAAAAAAAAAGCTTCTTTTACTAAATTAATTAAATTAACATGTAAGGAAAGCTAATAGATTAAGCTTTAAAGATCAATTAATTCTCTTATCCTTAGTCATTAACTAATTAGAATGGTTGTAGTTGCAAAAAGCTATCCAAATCTTGGAATTTTGAGATACTTGATTTGTGCTTTTAATGAGTGATGCCATATGACTTGGATTCTCATATTTCTCCTCCTTTTTATTTTATTTTATTTTATGCGATTAGGGTATTTCATATTTTATCTAATCCTAATTCTTTAATGATTTTAAAGATGCATTTCTCCTGTATCTATTTGACATACTTAGAAGTTTAGTCATGAAATGTTCAAAGATTAGATTGATAAGAAAACTAATTTTTTTTCTTTATCAATTGAGTTAATCTTTTCTAAATTTTCTCTTTTATATTTATCTTATAATAGCCACATAAATATCAAAAGTTGATGAACATGGTTGTTTCTGTCTTCATAAAAGAGAACATATTGCGTGTGGGGTGGATTAAATCTTGTGCCTTGGCCGTTTGGATTGAAGAGATTTTGGTTGCTCCCAATCCGGAATAATATCTTCAATGGAGAGAGAAATAGCTTGCTAGCTTTTAGAACAAAAAGAGATCAATGAGATAATTGATTTGTCTTGATACAAAATATTTATTAAGGTGTTCGATTTTGATAGAAAATAATTAGAATTCAAAATCAAACACTTTATTGATAAAATCATAGGTTTATTGATAAGTATATTTATAAATACTTATTTAGTTAATTTATCGTTTTAAATACATTTTCTTAGTAAATTCGACAACTAATTTATTAATTACAAATTCTTTTAAATGTTGACTTATTTTTATTTTTTTTAATTTTTTTTGCCACCATTATATAAAATTCGTTGACTTATTGTAACTCTACCCTCTGCTTCTATTGAGTGTTGAGTTATTAAATCTTCAACCATAAATAATTAATAAAGAATAATATATCAATTCCTTTCTCCAAATGAAATGTGTGACCCAATATTTTATTTACTTTTATATATATATATATATAAATATGTATATATATTTGATGCACTGTTAATATTAGTGTATAAATTGTATACACTATCAATAAATCATAATATATCACTTCAATCCTTTATAGTTTTTAAAAATTAGAAGTTTTAAAAATAAATATTTAATTTTTAAAAATAAATATTACTAAATTTATTAATTGATAAAAATGTTATGGTATGATCCAATATCAATAAACAAAATTTATACATTGACAATGTATCAAAAATAATTTCTTTATATAAAAAAATATTTATATATAAATGAATATTCACTATACTTTAAGAACCTCTACCGTCTAACTAGTAACCTATATTAATTTGTCCTTCAATTTTTTTTGGCCAAAATTTGTCCTTCAATTTAATAGGTTGACTTTCCCATCTTTGCACAATTTTTACATCAATTAATTTGTATCAACTAGCACATAGTGTAGAAGTCAAAACATCTCCTTGTAGAATATAAAATTTACACAACCACTATACAAGAAACGAACTAATACTTAAAATTATCTCAATTAATAATTGTGAACTTTAAATATGTTAAGGATGAAGATAGATGTAATAAAAAAGAATTGCGTAAAAAATAAGAGATAAAATGAGTTCATTATTCTAGAGATAACTGTTTATTGTCTATTTTATGTCATAATGTATAACTAAAATCAAGCCGTCATTAACTTATGTAGAAATAATGCCTTTACCTGTTTTTTGGAAGTATTACAAACTTTTATCAACATTTTTTAAAGTTAATTATGAAAATATTTCTATAATTAACATAAATTGTAATCTCTAATAATTTATTATTATTTTATATATATAAATATATATTGCCATCCAAAACAAAATATTTCATATATGGTTTACCATAAAAATTTGAATAAGAATTTGTGTACTGTTTTATAATAGAAGTCAAAGTATCAATTCCTACTCAAAAAAAGTTCATAAACTACGATTACATAAAAACATTAACTATGCTTTTAAAACCTTAACAATGTTTTCAGCATTTAGATATCTTAGCTCTAGACCTGGCAATTCGTGTCGAAAATTCGTTTTCGTGTCATGTAAAACCGTGTTCGTGTCGTGTATTCGTGTCAAAAATTTGTGTCTACACGGAAAACTCAAAATGTTATTTTTAGCTTTTACCACATTCATATATTCATTTTACTTAATTTTAACCCCGTGTCATCTCGTGTCACCTCGTGTCATTTATTCGTGTCGTGTCTAAGATTGCCATGTCTATTTAGCTCTAACTACATTTATATAAAAAATGTAGTCTAAGAAAATAAAAGACTACATTTTACTTAAACGTAATTAAACAAAAATTATGGTTTCCAACAAATATTTTTCTTTAAATATTAAAAGTATATAAATTTACATTTTTATAAAAGTTATTATAGAAATATATTACAGTTTTATCATTAATCGTAGTTAATATTATTAAGTATACAATTAAGACGTATTTTACCTATTAAACGTTGTCTTATTATATGTAAATACACTACGATTTTTTATTTCAAATGTAATCTTTTGTGGTTTGATGTTTTATCTCTTAAAATTAAAAATAATTTCAGTTTCATGTTAAGGTTGTTGCAATGTCATTATGAAGAGACGTTTTGTTGTTTTAATAAATTAAACTACGATTTTTATTTATTAATAAACTTCAGTTTAGGTGTTTAAAAGTAATTTTTTTGCTATGCTTCGTCATCCGAGATTCTCATACTTGTAATATTGGAAAGGTCAATTTATTATATAATGTAACGTTTTAGGCCAAGCATGCTACAATACTTAAAGTTTAAAGAGATACATGTCATCCATCAGTTTTACTCTACAATTTCTCTTTCTTTCTATCTTTTTCTTGAATAATATTAGCTATCTTTTTTCTCAAAACCATGAAGCTGAGCTTACCTCATCTGGTGTCAAAAAATCCTTCCTCTATCTCGACTTGCCTTACCCCCTTGACTTTACCTCATCAAATGTCAAAAAAAAAATTCATTTTTCTTTCCCAACTCGCCTTTCTTTCTTGAGCTCGAAGTACAATTTCTTTCTATCTGGTTCCTACCAATGAAGTTTGCTCACCTCATCTAGTTCTTGCAGAAAAAGATTCAATGTAAAAAAAAAAAAAAACTCATTTAGCATGAAAACCCCTTTTTGCCATTTCTGGAATTTATTGTCCATTTTTTTTACTTATTTTTATTAGGTTCTTTATTCTTATTCATATAATTTTTTTTATTTTCACAATTATGTTTTTATATTTGAAAGAGAAAGTTGTTTGTTTACTCTTTTATTCGGTACCTATAAAGAAGAAGGTTCGGGTTTTAATTTAATATTTGTTATTCTTATATTTGTGAAAAAAAATGTCACTATACTGTATCTTTTCTAAGAGAATTGAGATATGCATGGTAATATATTTACTATCTTAATGGCTTTTGATAATTTCTTTATGGGTTATAAGTTTCTATATGAAGTATCTTGTTGCGACTGTTCAACAGAACTTGCGAATGGCTCAAGAGCTTGTACATAGCTGTATTATATATTAAGATGTTTTTTATGTGCATGTAATTAGTTTCGTTTGTCATGTCATTATTAAGAGTTTTTGTCTAGATTTAAAAAAGAATTTGGATGAACCTAAGCTTGACCTTCGTTACTTTTCAAGTTATCCTGTTTAAAATACCTCAAATGCTTCATGAAACTATTGGTATTCTTGTAATAAAGAAAATTACGATGAACTTCAATAGATTCATGGAGGAATCTGAAATCTCCATGACAAGATAACTTGGAAAATGCTAAAGGTCAAACTTAGGTTCATAAATCTAAGTTCCTTTCTAAATCTAGACAAAAGACCCTAACAATAACATGGCAAAAAAAAAATAATTACATGCACATAAACAACATCTTCAAATATAATAACAAAGTTGGAACTAGTGAAATTAACGGAAGAAGATTGTAGTTTAGTTTATCTATAGTAGGCGAGGTATTAATAACATTTGTACTATATTATAATGTTGTTTATATGCATTTAAGTTTTGTTTGGCACATGGTTGTTCAAGTTTTTTTGTTGCCCAATCATTCTAAAAAGTAACTTCAATTTAATGTTATAGTGAAATATCAACTCGAACTTGATATATATTTTCAGAAGGAATTCTTGTGTAGAAGACATTTCAAATGCTACCATTAAATTATTAGCATTCATGTAATCAATAAATTACAATGAACTTCAATAGATTCATGGTAACATTCAAGATTTACTTCTGAACTCTTGTATAGGAAATCCTCGAGAATATAGTTATCAAGTTTAGGTTGATGTTTAGTTATAATCTTTAATCCAATATGCTTTTAAAAATGATGGAGTGGACAAAAACTCTTAACAATCATGTGCCAAAGAAAAAGTAGATTCATATAAAGACATCGTAATATATAATGCAAATGTTATTAATAATTCACTTAGTATAGATGAATTAAACTGTGATCTTCCTCAATTAAATGTAAAAACAAGCTCTCCCAACCATCCACAGCCGTCATCCCCAACAGGTACATAGTTTCGTTAATTAAATTGATATAGTTCTATCTATTAATCATATTGTTGAATCTTTAGTTTTATTGTTTCCCTAAAAAGTCTTATGTTGTAATTGATTATGTTGAAATTTAATTGTTGTTGAAGTAAAACTATTGTTCTTTTAACTACAAACCACTCAGGTTGATGTCTGAAATAAAAATAGACTTTTTGCTTGCTGGCTGCTGGTGATGAAATTTAAGGGATAATATCTACATTATTTTTGCACATTTTATATTTGTTTTTCAAAATAGTTGTTGTTATGAAAATATGATATTTGATTAATTAATGTTATTGTTATCATAATTGTTTAATGACATATGGTCGATAAAATTTAATTTTTGCTGATTATTTTGAATAGTTTTTATTTTTACCTGTTATATTTTATGTAATTAAATTATTTGTTAATTATTGATATATAATAAAAAAATCGCATTTTTAAATTAAAAAACGAAATCTAATTAAGAAAAGAAAATACCACCATGTTCCTTTAACCGTAATATCATTGATTATACTACGTTCATTATTGTAATCTTGCACTATGTTAAAAAAAAAACTATAATTTATGATATTTAAAAAAAAAAGACTATATTAAAATAGACTTCAAACCAAGAAACGTAATCTTTTACAATAAATTGTAGCCTATTGACTTTTTTTTTAACAGTGAATAATATGTAAATCTTTCCAACCTTTCTAAGGAAAATAATTCACAAAAAAAATTGAATACATATCCAACCAAATCAATTTAGGACCTCCCATATTTGATAAATTGATTAACAGAATAAAAAGGATTGTAAATTCTTTTTCCAATTAATATTTGGCCGTTAATTAACGACAACATTTTAACCGAATAGTTAAGAATGAGTTGTGACATTTTGTGAAATTTGATTAAGAATGAGTTGTGACATCTTAATCGAATGATTAAAAATGAATTGTGACGTCTTGTGAAACTTGAGTTCGAATCCAAACAATCTTATATTTATTCTCAATTATTTAATAATTTTTTTGTAACAAAAAATCTTTGACCATAAATTATACTGTATTGATGAAGCAAAATAAATTGTAGCCTATTGACCTTTTTTTTGCAGTAAACTTTTACAAACTTTCTAAGGAAAATAATTCATGAAAAGATGAAAACATATCCGGACCAAATCAATTTAGGACCTCCCATATCTGATACATTAATTAACCCAACGAAAAGACTGTAAATTCTTTTTCCAAGTTATTACAATTCAAAAATAAAAAGAAAATATTAAAATCGAGCGAAAGGGCAAATTACACTTGGTCCAAAACTTTTTTAGCTCTAGTATTTATTTTTTCCATTAAAAAAAAAAGGGAAAGTGGCAGGCAGAGTATGTCGATGGGATCACGACTACAACCAAGGCATTGAATCTTAAGCTGACGTCATCCGTTTTTCTTCTAAATTAAATTAATCTTATTTTTTGTTTTAACTCCAAAACCTTCCCCCATGTTTTATATATAAAAATATGGATAATTATTACATACACTGACAGTGGAGTTTTTTTACTCCACAAGCATCGTTAAGATCATGACATGTGTCTTATAAAAATATTAAAATAAATAAAACAGGACATGTGTTACGATCTTAACGATGCTTGTGGAGTAAAAAAACTCCACTGTCAGTGTATGTAATAATTATCCTAAAAATATATATATAAAAAAAAAAAAAACCTGCCCCCATTTCAGCGGTATTTAAGCCCTCCCTCCCCTTAGCCTCCGAACCATGCCCAACACACAGACTTACATACTGCTCTAAACTTTGTTTCTTTTCCTTCTTTTCTTTTTCTGTGTAAGAGAAAGAGAGCGAGAGAGAAACAGACAGAAACTGCAAAAGGAAAACAGATCACAGTTACCGGCGATATTCCCATTTCCAACAAACTCTACAAAGATGATTGCTTGCTTGGGACGAATTGTACAAGGCAAGGACGCCGACTCCAAACCCGAGTATGATGTTTCCAGCATATCTAAATCCCTCGACCTCCAAGGCAGCATCGAAACCGGTGGTATTAACGGAGTAGCCGGTAAAGATTTCGGTGGTTTTTGTTCGGTTAAGCCGTTAGCTTTAATTAAACCGTCTGGAGCCGAGGATATTGCTCGGGTCGTTAAGGCCGCGTCCCGGACTTCCCATCTCACGGTTGCGGCGAGGGGTAACGGCCACTCGATCAACGGTCAGGCGATGGCTGATGGAGGACTCGTGATAGACATGCGTTCCACGGAGGAAAACTATTTCAATTTTTTGACAGTCAATGGCTCTTCTTATATTGATGTCTCCGGCGGGGCATTATGGGAAGACGTCTTGACACGGTGCGTTTCGATGTTTGGTTTGGCTCCGAGGTCGTGGACAGATTATCTGAGCTTGACCGTGGGTGGGACTTTATCTAACGCTGGCGTTAGTGGACAAGCCTTCCGTTATGGCCCCCAAATGTCGAACGTTACGGAATTGGAAGTTGTAACTGGAAAAGGTGAAATAACGGTTTGCTCCGAAACCCAAAACTCCGAACTCTTTTTTGGAGTCCTCGGTGGGCTTGGTCAGTTCGGTATTATTACCCGAGCAAGGGTTAAGCTACAGCAAGCTCCGGACATGGTGGGTATTTTACCATTTAAGGAAAGAATAAATTCTGTTGATTTTCAGAAATACTACATTTTTAAGTGCATAGTGACAAGTTTAAGTTACGTAATTTAGGTTGTTTGACGCTGGTTTTTTTTTGCCTGTTAATAGGTAAGATGGATAAGGGTGGTGTATTCTGAGTTTGAGGAATTTATTCGGGATGCTGAGTTTCTGGTGACTCAGAAAGAAGGCGAGTCATTTGATTACGTGGAAGGCTTCGTATTCTCCAACTGTGACGACCCTGTCAATGGTTGGCCATCCGTGCCATTGGACGCAGACCATGAGTTCAACCCGGCTCACATCCCTCGAACCGCTGGCTCAGTACTCTACTGCCTCGAAGTGGCTTTCCATTACAGCAACAGTGACCACCCTTCAACTGTGGATACGGTAACTTTTTTTTTTTTTCATTTTTTGCTTAATAATCTCCTGCATCATGTAATAACATGTCAAATTAGAACCTTCATTTGGTAAACATCGATGAGTGATTAATTAGAAAAAGAAATGTGTAACAAAAAAAAAAAGAAAAAGAAATGGAATCTTTCGCCGGAACTGGAAACTGTGGGGCATATATACATGTAGTGTTACACCGATGACTGAATTTTGACCTAGGTGGATGCTAAGTGGGTCCATTATAAAGCTGTTGACCACGAACAAAAAGTGGGT
Organism: Heritiera littoralis; assembly: GCA_031772115.1. Taxonomy (NCBI): domain Eukaryota; kingdom Viridiplantae; phylum Streptophyta; class Magnoliopsida; order Malvales; family Malvaceae; genus Heritiera; species Heritiera littoralis. The sequence continues at coordinate 7,801,372 of JAPDPK010000006.1, read as the reverse complement.
CCTATCATCAACCATGACCCAGCAGTACTGAGAAAAAAGTCAAGGAAAACTCAGAGATTTTCTTTACACATGTTCAACCCTAGGCGACGGAGGACGGGGTTATTCTCGTCCTCCATCATGGCAAAAACCAAAAATTCACTAATGCTGGTGAATTTTTGTTATACCAAAAAAAAGAAATTAAACAAAATAATAATTGCTGAATTATTAAAAACTTCCATTGTTGAAACTGACCATACAGCATAGTGTTGTATCTTCCATTGGATTTTCTGACACAAAAAAAAAAGTTGTTGAAACTGCCCCATTCTCTTGGGGTTTAATTACGAGAATGGAACGGTACTGTTTCTCGACAAATCTCTCCTATTTTCCTGGTTCAGTCACTTTCGTGAAATCAGGAATATGCGGAGGCTAAAAGAGTAACGTTGCAGCAGTAGATGTCGTAGCTCGCCGATCATTTAGATTTTGGCTGACGTTTCGGTCCCCCACAGTTCCATAAACGGCCAAAATTCCCATCATCTTCTGGAATTTCTGGAATCTGTGATTCACGAATGATAACGAAATGACGTGATTGCCCCTGATGCCCTCTTTAAATTACTCATGATTCCCCGTGCAGGACGTAAGCAGACTTCTTGGACGGCTGGGATTCGTGGAACGGTTGAAGTCACAGGTGGATGTCAGCTACATGGAGTTCTTATTGCGTGTCAAACAAGCGGAAGAACACGCGAAAGCCAATGGCATTTGGGAGAGCCCTCACCCCTGGTTGAACCTCTTCGTGTCCAAATCAGACATCGTCGCCTTTGATCGGACGGTGTTTAAAAAGATGCTGAAAGATGGAATCGGTGGGCCTATGTTGATCTACCCTCTTTTGCGAAGCAAGTGAGTATTCTCTCTACTTATTTCGTGGACACCACAATCTTATATGTTAAACTGCATGTCTGTCACGTGTGAGATGACGAGGTTTTTAACCAGGAGCTTAAAATCTGAACACGTGTCAGCTGATGTGATCGAAGGGACCCACTTTCAATTTTGTTCCTTGTCATGAACCTCAATCGCCTGGCCTTTTCACTCTGGTTTGCTGGCTCTTACACTGAACCAATTTTAAAGCGGGTTGTTAAGTTTTTTTTCCTTTTCCAAGGAGGGTCAGACAATTTCTACTTCTTTCTTAAAGAGTCAACCACTTGGGACCCACGAGATTATTTAGCCTAGATCATCAATCACCAATCAATCCAAAGCTCCCTCATCTCTTAAACACGAGACATAACAACGATTGTAGTACCACCTTACACTGAGCTCAACCGTACCGGATCACATCTGCACCGAAGAATTTGTGTCACAGTTTGCGTCATGTTAGGTGTTTGGTACATCCGTGGTCTGTTAACGTATAAGCAAACGTAGAAAAAAAAGTACCTCGTGGAACAAAGATACGGGTGGGCCCACTCATGATAAAAAAAATCACTGTCGGAATTTTGCAAATTCAGACAATAATTGGGGTATTTTGGTCGTCGAGAGTAACTTTTTATGGAAAATGAGATTTCCCAAGTGAGGTAACTTTTCAGAGTCAGTCTTTGCCAGTTGAGAAACGACAAATAAATTTATTCGCCAACCAAGCTATCATGACACCATAATTTGTCTGGGTTCCAGCAACTATTTGTTCTTTCTTGGACGAAATTACCCTTTCTGCGGGCTGTCTTCCTCCTTGGCAATTAGCTTAATTCAGATTACTCATAATATTTTCCCAGACCTGTAAAATAAAATTACAGGAAGAAAGCTAGCCCCATCGGTTTGGCGGAGTAAATTTCAGCAAAGCAACCAAATTTATTGCCCAGGAAAAGGAAATAATTTTGGAAACGATGCAAAGGAAAACTGGGATTCTTTTGTCCCAACACCCTCAATTATGTATAGGATAAGATTGTCACCTATGACACGCACTATTGTCTTTGCTTTTCTAAGGAATTGAACTTACATTTTATATTGAGCATGCTGAGCACTTCATTTTTAGTTGATAATGTCCGGATATGAATATGTTTTCTTTCATAGAATAACGAATAGAATGAGCAGATCAAAGATAGAATCATTCATTGCCTTTGGTGCTGCTTTCATCTTTTCGAATAAAATGGATAGAGCTGTTTTTATAATACTTACATTGTTGCTTTCAATGTGTTTCCAGATGGGATAATCGAACGTCTCTGGAGCTGCCGGAAGGCGAAATCTTCTACATCGTGGCGTTGCTCCGGTTCGTTCCCAAGGGCCCAGCGCCAGCGGTTGAAAAGTCGGTTACACAAAACCAAGAGATTCTTAAGTGGTGCGTCAAAGAGGGTCTGGATTTCAAGCTCTACCTCCCTCACTACCAGTCAAAAGAGGATTGGAAACGACATTTTGGGAATCAATGGACAAGATTTGTGGAGAGGAAGGCCTGTTTTGATCCTATGGCCATCCTTGCACCTGGACAAAAAATTTTTGAAAGGACCCATCAATGTTAATTAGTAGGCAACTGTATTTCTTGTTAATTCCTGATATCAAATTAATCATCTTTACTGTTTCCCATTAATTGGTGGGTCCATTTGCAATTGGACGTTGACAATCAATGCTGTATTATCAACGTAAAAGGTAATAAAGTCTTGATCAAATATATGTGATTCCTTTTATTTTTAGTGTCTCTTCTCTTATTGGGTTTATTTGGATTTGATCGAAAGTCACATTGATCCTTTATAAAGATTAATGTAAGTGAAGGCTGATTCAACCAAATTCAAATAAGTTATTCAGATAAATGACATGGATGAAGTGAAATTGAATTTTTTTCTTTAGGTATTTGGACAAGATTCAAGTTTTAGAATCCTCAACATTAAGAAGACTTTATCGTTTATCACTTTTGATTCAAACAAAATTAATATCAAATCGTAAAACAGACCAATATACATGTACTAAAAAAAATTTATCAATCTTCAAAAGAAAAACTGCCAAGAAAAAATTGGAATATTAATTATTTCAACTAGCAAGTGATTTGACTAACGAGCTCCTGAGATCGAAAAGCATGGCCCTGATTACTATAGGCACTAAGTTGTCATTGCCCCTAGAGTCTATTTCGATTCATGTCTCTGTCGTGCCTATAAGCCTATCAATATGGACCGCTCAATTCACGTCATATCCGAGATAAAATCTAAGTGGTATTGATGTTTCAGTTCAAGATTAATTGACTTCAACTTGCAAAAACAAAAATTAAATAAAAATTGTCTAATCTTTTCCATAAATATTAGGAAATAGGATAAAAGTATGTGGAACTCTAAAAGGTGTGTAAGTGTAACCAATTAGGCTTGGATTTAGCTAGGTATCAGATTCTCTTTTTAAACAAAAGGTCAAAGCCTCTCTCCAATAGTCATTTGTATTGCTTTTTCCCCCTCTTTTCCTTAACCATTAGGTTTTCCTTCTTGTTTAACCTCGGGGATTGTTTGAGGTTCATGCAAATCGAAACTACTTGGTTTCTTTCTCCATTTCTCTACCTTCTCCATTTCTCTACCCTCCTTTTTTCACCTTCTTTTCTTCTTTTCTTTTCCTTTCCTTTTATTTCCATTTCCCCCTTGTTAAAAGCAGAGAAAAGTTGAAATTGGAAGGGGTTCCACAGCAGCTTTAGAGTTCAATTATAAGATCATGATTTCTTGTAAGATGCACCAACCAATGAATGAAGATTTCCTCGTTTAATCCCATGCAGAGCATCCTAAACGTTCTTTGGGAATCGTGTCATGCATGGACGTATCTTACCCTGGAGTCCTGTACTTTTAACTTGTTTTGCATGCGTTTTTAAAGCTCTAGTTGACGAATAAAGCTTCTAATCTCTTTTCGTATGACTATGGATTAGTTTGGATAAATGATGTAATTGATTTCGATGAGATTGAAAAAAAGAAAATGATCATTGTAGGTGTAAGTTTTATAATAAAATATTTAAAAAGGTGGGTAAAAAAATAATTTTACATGATTTTTTTATCTTTTGCAAATTTTTTTTTGTTTTTTCTGTTTTTACCGTACTAGAGTCACCCACTGGAGGCGCGGTGACATCCAAACGGAGCCTAAATTTATAGCAGTACTAATCGCTTTTCCTATTACCGTTACTCTTGCTAAAGACTTGTAAAGAGATTAATTTTGCTCAACCATTAAAATGCACTTTTAAAATTATTTAACACATTACTAAATGGTACCCAACCCAATGAAAGGAGTTAGGCTTCATTCGGTTGGCGAGCCAGTTTGGTGAGAGGCGCACTTACTCCATCCAAATGGAGCTTTAATGCGCCGCTCACCTAACATTTTAGGTAGTTCCCCACGCCGCAAGGTAATCTTAATAATCAAGTATCAAGCTTCAAATGGTTAATGAAATTAAATGAAAGTGAAGAAAATGTCGACAAGCATGTACTATTTATCTATATGTACTATATATCTTTGACTTTAGGAAATCTAGGAAGATTACGTGCATATAATGCATTTCGCTTAAGTACTTCTAAAAATGCTAATCTTGAATTTGAAAAAAAATATATATTCCAAAACATGACATTGGGTCTTGTCAAAATAGTTTTCGAGATGATTTTTTTCGAATATATGGTATAGCAATAGCATCAATATTGATCCTCTACGGGACACGTGCATGGGATGCTTTATAGCATGTAAATTGTTTGCTTTATGAAAAGAATAGTATCCCCACACTAGATTTCCCTCGAAAAGAAAAGATTACATATACTAAGAAGAAAAATAAAATTGCATTTATAGAAAGAAAGAGTCCACTTTGCATGCATTCGAGATTAAGTTTTTATGAAAAGTTAATTTGGAGTATTCCCCTTGGATTGATGTTTCAGTAAAAAAAAATTCTTTTTACGATTTGAATCTAAAGCCAAAAGACATGGAATATCTACATTTAATTAATTAACATAATATTATTATTGTTTGAAAATCCAAGACAAAACAAAACAGAGTTGGAGTAGGCTGCTGCCTTCTGCATAACTACAAAGGATATTTGATTTTTCATAGTAAGTGAACTTTACAGTTGTAGCCATGATTCTTTCTTATATCTGATTAAATGTTCATGATCCAAGTTTCATAGTAAAGATGATGATAAAGTCTTTGAGCATGGCCCACTCCTCTCCTTCTTCTATAGTTCTCTACAACTGACTTGAGCGAGGACCATGCCAAATTTAGTTTTCATGAAAAAAAAAATGTTGAAAGGAAAGTTATCAATGTCGTCCGTGGTGTGGCCTGGCCTGGCCTGGCCTGCGAAGAAGACGACAGGAATAAGGCGATCCAGCTTAGAGAAAAGCCACCCGTATTCATATTAATAAGCTAGTGATTGGAAATCGTGAGGCGAAAGGAGCTGATTGTCGTACTAACTTATCCTTGATTTCATAGGAAAGATTGCATTATAGAATCCACTACAAAACAAGACAAATCTCTCTGATTATACAAGAGACGGTGACATTTTAACCTTTCTTTTTTGTTTTGGCCAAGTGAAATATCTTTTGAAATGTACTGCACTACTATTCTTAATTGCTTTAATAAAACCTCTAAAAACACACTTCAATGTAATGTCCTTAGTTGTTTGATTTTGAAGGTTTCAATTTGTGTGGAAAAGAAGGTGGTAGAAGCACTAGATTTAGGGAAAGGAAAAATATAAATGTTGAGGCTTGAATCTCAAATCTGTATAAATCTCACACCTTAGAAATGAAGATATGACCATCTGATTTATTATTTAAAATTTTTTTTCTAATCAGTGTTCTTTTCATATAAAAAAAATAGTCATGAGAAAATCTGATTGGGTTGAATTAAGATTTCGTAATTTTTACGCATGCGCGCGCACACACATATATATATATATATATTGAAAGAAATTTTTTTATATTACATGTCAAATTATTTTACATGTCATAAAAAGAGATTTTTTTTATCTTTCATGTAAAAAGAGCATGTTCACGTATATGTAACCTACTCTATGAATTCTTTATTATTATTATAAATGTTTATTTTATTTATGTAATTATTTTCTATGGTTAAATTTTCATTTGGATAATAAGTATTTCAGTGAAGATTTAATATGGCATCTTTCCTTTCTTTGCTTTTGGGTTACATGCATCTTTCCTTCCTAGTTACTCGTCCGAGAGAAAAAATAAAAGCAGCCTTTGAGTTATGGTTACGAGAAATGCTGAGGACTTTGAGGCCTGACGTCCAGCAAGCAGCTGCCAAAGGGTTAAGCCCAATAATCTAGGCCCGATGAGGGTTACATAAAATTCGAGAAAGTCAATTGGGTTGGCAAATGAAAGTTCAAAGCTTGATGTAATAATTCTTTTTTTTTTTTAGGTTTCAGTGTTTCGCTATATTAGCTATTCAAATCTCAAAAAATAAAAAAAAGTTTTAAATTGAATATAGGAAATTATATTAATGTGCCGTCCGTTTATCCCATACACATTTAATGAATCATAATTTGTCACTTCATTAATTCATAAATTTAAAATAAAAAATCCTTAAAAATAAATATTTTAAATTTACTAATTAATCAGATGTAGTAATATGATTCAATTACTGTTTATAAAATTTATAATTGTGCATCAAATAAAAAAAAAATCAAAACTTATATTTTGCCTTCAGTAGTTAGTGAATATAAGAAAAAAGATAATTTAGTAACACATTAATAGTTACATTTGATACCCTGCCTGACATTACTTTTCATTTTTCATGCGTTCCCCATCAAAAGAACAAAAATATTTAATTTATCATGCACGGAGCATTGTTCACAAATAAAAAAATGAGTATATCTCAAACAGGGTGAGGCCTTTTTCATACCTGCTTAAAATTTTAAAATTTTAAGCCTATTTTTTTAATCACTTCTTTTTTTTAATTTTACGTAAAAATTTATTATATATTAATATAAATTATTTAAAAAATATTTTTTAACGTCATATATTTTCATACAAAATTAAAAAATAATGTAACCTAATAAAATTTTAAAAAAATACTAAAATATAATTTTCAAAAAAATTGTCTCTCAAATTCCTACTGATTTTATTATTTTTCATTACTATTCTGTCTATTCATCCATTAACCAAACCCTCACTTAGAAAGACAAAACGTGAATGTCAGGGATTTCATAAAGAGCGCAGATCCTTTCCATATCTTTTCTTGACCATTGATAGGGATGACTGGGACCCTCATGTTTCCAAATCAGGGGCCACCAGAAAACAATTGTTTCCTAATAGCCATGTTACAACCATGCTTAATTGTCAAAGTTGTTTTAACACGTTAATTAACAAATTAAAACTGTGCGAATGAGGCTTGGTTTAATGGCCAAAAAAGTAAAACTGAAAAAATAAATTGTAGTTCTTTTCCGCTGTTTATACCATAAATAAAGAAATGGTAAAGTTGGCATGGTAAAAAAGTTTGAAATAACAATGTAAGCAAAAAAAAAGTTTGAAACAACAAGAAGAAGAAAAGTGTTAATGATTTTGTTGATTTTTTTTTGTCGCTCAAGTGGACTTCAAGTCTTCAACGACGACTTAGTCCCTAAGCTGGCTTGATTTAGAAAAATTGATGATCAACACTAGAACTGGTCGCCAACGACCTTTTGATTTAGTGATTAAGGATGAGTTGTGGCATATTATAAGTCTTGGGTTCGAATCCAAGCGCTCACATCTTCAATTATTTAATATTTCCTTTATAAAAAAAAGGATAATTATTACATACATTGACAGTGGAGTTTTTTTACTCCACAAGCAGCGTTAAGATCGTAACACATGTCCTGTTTTATTTATTTTAATATTTTTATAAGACACATGTCATGATCTTAACGCTGCTTGTGGAGTAAAAAAACTCCACTGTCAGTGTATGTAATAATTATCCTAAAAAAAAACAGTAGAACTAGTCATGGACCGAGTCGGATTAAGCCCATAACACATAATAATGTTGTATGTATCTACTAAAGCTCGGCTTGATTCGGAATTTCAAGCTTGACTTTTAGTTCAAGCTCGTTTTCATTTTAATCAAATAAGTCCGAGTTCGATCCGAATAATATTTTATTTATTTTTTATATTTTAATTTTTTATTTATTTGTTTTTATTCTTTAATTCCCTTTAAAATTTAATTTATTTTGTCTAAATTTGTATGTCAATTTCCATATTAAATATTTATAATCATGTTTATTAATCAATAATATTTTATATACATATAAATATATTATACTTAGTAAATATATTTTAGAAAATCTTAATTAATATTAATTATTCGGGTTGGGCCCTTACTTTAAAAGGTCAAGTCCGAGCCTAGCCCAATTTTTAAACGGGTCTAAAAATTTTGCCCAAGCTCGGTAATTGCATATGATATTTTTGTCTAAACCCAACCAAATATCGAGAGGGCTTTCGAGCTTAGGTGAATAGCCCGGTCCTTAAGCAGGTTAACAAATACCATAAATAAAGAAAAATGGCTTGAGTTATAATTTCGGAAGGATTTCAATGTTTAAGGGTTAGTTTGGGACATCATTGGGGATAGTGCAGTGAGATTAGGAGAATAAACAAAAAATGGACAGGATAAAATTAACTCATCACCTTTGGTTTTAAATTTTTTTAATTATTTTATTAAAAACCATAAACATTTAATAGCCATTTTATTATTTTTAATATCACTAGAATCAATCATATCATCCATCCAAATTATTCATAAATCAGTGTTTAAATGAAGAATGAATGAAAATGAAGATATACAAAAAATAAAGAGAAGAAAAAAGGAGTTTAGTGTTTGGATGAGGAATTTTAATTTTTTATTAATAGTACATTTTCATTCAATGTTACAATTATTATCAGCATATTACATTCCATAAACTAATAACTTGATAAACTGGTAAATACAAACAATAATAACAAACTAAACAAATAACATTAACAAACTAAACTTAATCTCACACTTAGTGAGATTCGAACATGAGACTTCAAGGTTTAAAAAAGTGTTTAGAAGAGGATTTTAAAACGGAAATTCATTTCAACTAAAATATTTGAAAATTTAAAATCTAATTCCTTTACTGTATATCCTACCATTAAATATAAAATTAAAAATATATATTATTTTATTTAAATATAATATATGTTAACCCAAATAGTTGGCTTACTAATGTAAGGTCCCGAGTTCCTGACTGAGGACAATCTATAGTGGAAAGTCTCATATTTAAATTTTCACCAAATCAAATTCTCTTGGATTAGTGCTATTCACAAAGCACGAATAGAAATTAATCTCATACCTAATACGGTATGAGAACATCTTATGATTTTCACTAAAAATATATATAATAATATGTTTGTTTTTTTCATATTATTAATAATATTTATACATTTTTACAAATCTAATGATATCTATATTGCAATTTTTTTATTTTTCTTTTCTTATATCTAATATCATTTTTTTCTTTTATAATTGTTCTTTATTTCATCAAAATTTAATAATCAATTTTTTTCTAAATAATATTTATCAAAATTAACAATACAATTACAATGTTAGTACTTTGAATTGATGTGTTTTGAATTTATATAATATGTGCATTTCAATGCTCACGATTTATATAGTAAACTAAATTCAAATTTTACTAGGTTAGGAATGTTTCCATTGCTTAGTATTTTTTATAGTCTAGAATTGAGTTTACCAAATGTATTATATGTTGAGGTTTGTCCTGAATCTCACATCAAAAGTATAAGAGAAGTTATAAGAACTCTTTCCTTATAAATAATGTGTTAAGATTGGTTTGTAGAGTATCCCAAAAAGTTGTAAACACCAATAGAATAGCTAGTATTTGGGCTATTTTAAAAGGTGTAGTTGGGTTCTTTGGGTAGTTGGGCTTTGGGCTTGTAAGGAGTTTGTAATTATTCTTTTTTAAAAATTGTACAGTTGGAATTGTTTGATTAATTATTAGTTTGGTTGGATGGTTATAGGCTAATTTAGTTGGGCCAAACCACATTAAAATTTGTTGTGTTTGTCTTTGTTTTCTTCTATTTTTGTGGGTATTTGGTTTGAAGGATATTTTTCCCAACAAATGGTATGAAGCGCTGAAGGTTCATGATCATGTGAGAGGAAGAAAGCTATCTGGAGGTATACCTAAGTTTGAGATTCCCTTATTTAATGGTAAAACTAATTTTATGTTATGGCAAAGAACGATTCAAGATCTTCTAATGCAATAAGGTTTAGATTTGCCATTATAAGAAAATAAGTCAGATGGAATGTTTGATAAAAAATTGGGTTAAAATTCAAAAGAGGGCTATGAGCACAATTAGATTGGCACTTGCTTCAGAAATAAAGTATAATGTGTTGATTGAGATGACGCCAATCGGATTGTGGAAAAAGTTGGGAGACATCTATGCATCATAATTGATGATGAATAGATTGTGTTTGAAGATAATTGAAGGTACAAGTCTTCATGATCACCTAAATGAATTTAATAAGCTAGTTTCACATTTATTGGCTATTGATTCTAAAGAGTTGAAAGAAGTAGAAAAGGCATTACTACTGTTATCATTTTTGTTTAAGTCCTATAAACCTTTAGTTCAGACTTTGGTGGTAGGTAAAACTACATTGACGTTGGATGATGCAATTGCTATGTTACGTGAGAATGAAATATTTATGAGCAAAGAAGATTTTTCATCTGCGGGAGGTTTGATAGCTGCTGTAAAAGGTCGTACTCAAAGGAAGACTTATGAGAGACATGGTGAATCAAAAGGGAGATCAAAATCAAGATTTAGATATTATAGTGAGGTGAAATGTTATTATTGTAGAGAGAAGTGTCATATCTAAGCACGTTGCAAGACATTAAGAAAAGATATAGCTATATTCAAGAAGGCCCAACAAAAAAGTGATGATGGAAAGAAGAATGAGACATCTGTTGCTTTGACTGATTTAGATGATGATGGTTTGCTTTTGGCAACTTGTTCAAATGAGTCCCATACTTATAGGAGTGTTCAACTCAAGCTTCATAATGGTAGTGTCAAGTCTCTTCGTAATGTGAGGTATATGCCCAGTTTTAACTACAAATTGATTTTTTGGGTAAGTTAGTTTACATGGGTACACAAATATTGGTAATGATGATTGCTGCAACGTATACAAGAATGGTGATTTATTTTTGCAAAGAAAGAGAAATGAGAAACAATTATATTTGCTTGATGATGCTTTAGTAAAAGCAAAAGATAGAGTTGTTTCCAAGAGTAAGAAAACTTAGAAGCATATTAATTTTTTAGATGTTGTCGAGCAGTTTTGGGAGTTTGGGGATTTAAGTCAAGGTAAGATTTGTTGGAGTTTGCCTTAAATCCCACATCGATAGTATAAGAGAAGTTATAATGGCTCTTTCCTTATAAATAATGTGTTGGCTTAGTTTGTAAAGTATTCCAAAGAGTTGTAAACACCAATAGAATAGCTAGTGTTTAGACTATTATAAAGAGTATAATTTGGTTCTTTGAGTAGTTGTGCTTTGGGCTTGTAAGGAGTTTGCAATTTTTTTCTTCTAAAAATTGCATGGTTGTTATTGTTTAATTGATTATTAGTTCGATCGGGTAGTTATATTCCAATTTGGTTGGGCCAAACCACATTAAAATTTGTTATGTTTGTTTTTTGTTTTCTTCCGTTTTTACGGGTGTTTAATTTGAGGGATATTTTTCCCCACATTGCAAGTGTGTCACAAGTGATTCATCACTTATACCAATTATAACCTATGTATTTTAGGTGTCAATCAATAGTGATGGTTTAAGACATTTATTTCTTGTTATGAAATGGAATATTAAGCTGCTTAATCATCAAACAAATTTAAAACAATTATATGTGTATTTTTTGTTATGAGAGAAATATTTGATAATTGAGGATGGGTGGGCAGCGGTGAAATAAAAAAATTTATTTAGTCGGGAGCTTCATTCAAATATATTAAATTATAAAAAATTTCAATTAACTTTATACGATTTTATATTTTAAATAATATACAATAGTTTCGTTCGTAATGTTTTGGAACCCATCTTTTTTTAAAGTACACAACTAATCTATAACTATTAATCTATCATTTGATAATACAAATGAGTCTTCAACTTTCATTGTTGAAAATGTATTATTTAATGTAGCAGTAACAATTGATAGAATCAATGTTAATATCAATAATAAATAAACTAATGGATACATTTTATATTTTCTAATCTCAATAATTCTTATAATAAAATCGTCAATTCTTTTCAACCTTAAATACTCAATGTTAGTGTAAAAAAATTAAGTTTGATATGTATCCACGAAAAAAATCAAATAAAATTTGGTAAAATATAAAATTTACTTATTTAAGATAAATTTAAAAAAAATTGGGCCAGTGGGGGCTCAACTCTCAAGCCCCCATTAGACCCCTTGGAGTTTTGCCCTTGGAGGCAGGGGTGGAGCCCTATAAGGGCCCTCACTGGCCTAAAAATAATCTAAAATTATATTATAAATAATTAAACTCCTATATTTTATTTAGTTTTATCTTAATTTTTTTGCTGAAACATTTGACCAATGAAATTCAACTTTTGAATTATATAAGACATATGTACTTTAATTTTTTTTTTGGTCACATGATGTTGAGTTTTTAAGGTTGAAAAAAATTGACGATATCACTATAAAAATGGTTTTATTAGTTTTCTGTTGTTGAATCTAACATTAATTGTATTGGTTGTCATTGGTATAGGAGATAATGCAATATGTTGAAAACTCATATGCTTAACTGAATAAGAGATTAATGAAGAACAATAGGTTAGTTGTGTTGATTAAAAGAATATGTGTTGCAAAGCATTGATAACAAAACTATAGTGCATCAATTTCAATATATAAAATTGCATCAAGAGCAATTGAAAATTTTTAACAATTATGATTAAATACAAAAATTTTAATTTTTTTATTACCATTATCATTATTGTTGTTATTATTTTTTGTAATTATATATTTGAATTAAGCCCTCACTAGATAAATTTTTTGGATCTACCACTGCTTTGAGGGAACTCAAATTTTACAATGTATGCTACAACTCTTCTTCAGTTACTCAATCAAAAGATTGTTGGCAATTTAAAACAATTATTTAATAGGATATTCAGTTATTATAAACCTAAAATTTTATTTAAAAGGTTCATATATATTTTCAAACAAACATAAATGGGATGGATTCTCGTTTCTAAAATTATTAAAATTAAATAAATTTAAGCAAAATTTGGAACATCTTTATGGTATTGTAAAAAAAATTTTTAAAAATAGCAATTTTTTTGTTAAGGATAAAAATTTTCCAAGAATGGCTAACTTAATTTTGAAATTATGATGTGTGAGCTGGCTAAAGTGATGAGTTAGGGACTTTTGGGGAGTACTAAGATTCTTTTGTATCATGCCAAGCGTGGAGCTTTGATGTTATATGTCTTTTTTCTTTTTTATTTCAAAGTTTGAGAGAATGTATACTAAACATTGCCAGTATAATGCAATGACCCATTATTATTACACTGAACATATGACCAGCACGATGGATATGATTTATGAATGCATTATTTCTAGTAAAAGTGTGAAAGCACATTAAATAAATATAGTCTAAAGCAAATGTGACAAATATATAAATTGTGATTTGAAAGGATGAGCTTGGATTCAAAATTAGTATATATCGTGTGATGAAGTACATATATAAATATGATTTTCATGGTTATTTAAAAAGCCATGAATTTGTTGGATAATTATTTAGTGATGAATTTGAAATATTTATATGTATTTATTAATTTTAAAACAATTTTTCTAAAAAATTTTTAAAAACCATATTTTTATATCTTTCAAACATACAGACATATTAAATTTTTAAAATAGGAATATAATGTGTGCATTTCATGCTCACTATTTATATGATAGACTAGATTCAAAATAAGATTCACTCTTTCAAATTTAAATTTTTAGTTGATAACGTTTTACTATTTGGATTGTTTAGTTGTTTTCCCCATTGATTATTTAGCTTTACATTTTTTTTTCTTTTTTTGCATTAAAAGGGTAAAAGGTTTATTTATTTAAAATTTTAACTATACATTATACGTAAATATATAAGGATAACTTTTTAGGATACGGTAGGTTATTTAGAAAATCTTCTTTAATGCATGCATGCATACATACATTCATTCATTCACTCTAATAGGGGAAATTATGGTAATAAAAGGTCCAAAATAGTGCGGTCATCTATGCTAACAACTTCTTGATCGAGTAGTTAAAGATAAATTATGACATCTTGTAAAATTTATATTCGAATCCAAGCAGCTTTACGTCTATCTCCAATTATATAATATTTCTCTTATAATCAATATACACACACACACCCAAACACATATACACATTGTCCCATATGCACACCCTTGTGTCAGGCGTACTTGAACAACATTTTTTATAAAAGCTTCAGTTAGGTCAAACAGACTCAATAGCTTCTAGTTATTTAATTTATTAAGTCAATTTTATTTAAAAAATTATTTAATTACATTAATCTTATAATCTGTCCTTTCTTCTTTTAATTTTGATCGATTAAAAATAACTATAAATTTGTATTTTTTTATAATAGATTAACAAAAAATTTATTAATAATTAAATTATCAGTAGCACACCAAACATGTTTTATGTAATAAATTTTCAATATTTAATTTTTCAATTTATCAAACAACATCTTAATATTTTATTCTTTAGGCCATGGTATTTCAACTAGAAATATTATCCAATATACTATCAGTTGAGTTTTTATACTCTGTAAATGGGGTTAAGATAATAACACTTATCTTCTTTTACTTTTTAATTAGTTTTTTCAATTTTTTAAGAATATGTGTCACTATCTTAATTTCTCTGGTAGAATTTAAAAATAATCAAATTAATTAAGGAGTTTAGATTAGGATATAATAGTTAAAATTGAAAATTAAGAAGCCATAAGGAAATATGTCAAAAGAAAGTAGTACTACTTTGACAATAATAATAATAATAATAATAATAATAATAATAATAATAATAATAATAATAATAATAATAATAATAATAATAATAATAATAATAATAATAATAATAATAATAATAATAATAATATTATTATTATTATTATTATTATTATTATTATTATTATATACCCTGCTTTTATTCCCTTTGATACCCCATGGTTGCATTAAACATTATAACTGGAATATGGATTGAACATAACTAAATATCCTTAATTTGAATAATACTTTTTTGGTATAATCGCAGATATCTTCATCCGTTTTACAATTCGATATTAATCTTGTTGAGGTTGAGAGTAGTAAAAGGTAAAACCTTTCTAACAGTAACAACTCAAGAATTTGAACCATATCTAAATACTTGAAAAAAAATCTACTTCCACTTCTTCAAATCACTTGTTAGTAATTTTTTTAGGCCAATTCTTTGATTTATTTTATGTTAGCAAAATGAAATTAAACTTATTATGGCTAAAAAATTTGAAAATCAGTAAGTAGAAGTTGTTAAAAAATAGTTTTTATAAAGTTAAGGGTAGATTAGAAAGATGAAATGAGAGGTGCAAAACAATTTTTGGGTCAATTTCCGGTCATTATTCACAAACAATTACTAACAAGTGATTTAAAGAAAGTGGAAGTAGATTTTTTTTCAACTATTTAGATATAGTTTGAATTCTAGAGTTGTCACTGTTAGAAAAGTTTTACTTTTTACTACTCTCAACCTCAACAAGATTAATGTCAAATCGTAAAACGGATGAAAATATTTGCGATTATACCAAAAAAGTATTACTCAAATTAAGGATATTTAGTTATGTTCAATCCATATTCCAGTTATAATGTTTAATGCAACCATGGGGTATCGAAGGGAATATAAGCAGGGTATATTTCATAAAATAAATCAAAGAATTGGCCCAAAAAAAATAAAAAAGATGATTATTACATATATCGTTGGTAGAGTTTTTTTTTCCACAAGCGGTGTTATGATTGTGACACATGTTCCATAAAATATTAAAAAAATAAAGAATAAATAAAATAGGACATGTGTCACAATAAAATAATTATCCTTTAAAAAAAATCATGTTGCATCAATCGTTATAATTAAACTGAAGACTATAATTGAACTTGATTGAGAAAGTTTGAATTTGGTGCAATTTAAAATTTTAAAATTTGGTTTAAATTCAATTATATTTAATTTTTAAAATGCAAATTTGACCCAATAAAATATTCAAGCCATTCAAACTCAATTTATTATTTTGAAATATATATTATAAATAAAATTATACATTAATAATAAAATATAAAAATATTTAAAAAATTCAATTAAACTTATGAATTATTCAAATCCAAAATAAAAATACTTAAATTTGATTTGTTATTATGTATTATAATATAAAATTATAAATTAATAATAAAATATTAAAAAATTAATTAAACTCGCTAAATATTCAATTTATATACCATGTTATAAATTAATAATAAATTATTAAAAAATATATAAAAAATTTAAATTAAATTCATGAACTATTTAAACCTAACATTAAGATATTTGAATCAATTCCATTCCATTCATTATTCAAATAATTTAAATTTAAACTTAAAATCAGCTACAAACATAAACAAGTAAAATTCAAATATTATTGGGCCTCTCTAACACAAGGACCTTAATTTGATTCCACCCGTGAGCTTGAGCACATATGGCAAGACAACCAAAAAAATCCCCTTTTTCTGTTCTCTATAAAACCAGAAAAAGAGCGAAATTAATAAGAAGAAAAGTTTTTTGTTTTTTGTTTTTCAATAAATGCAGGAATTCTCGTATATTTAACCCATAAGCGCCGGCATCGTTTTTTCAAGCTTGCTAAAAGGAAAAAGAAAAAGAAGTTTCCCTAACGGCAACTATCAGCTCCTAAGATCCGATCAGATCCGGTATGTCCCTC
Organism: Heritiera littoralis; assembly: GCA_031772115.1. Lineage (NCBI taxonomy): Eukaryota > Viridiplantae > Streptophyta > Magnoliopsida > Malvales > Malvaceae > Heritiera > Heritiera littoralis. The sequence continues at coordinate 7,784,463 of JAPDPK010000006.1, read as the reverse complement.
CGTCTCTCTCTTAAATTACAATGCTCTTTCTCTTTATTTGTATGGTTATATGAATCGGTCGATTTTCTCTTAATTTTCTAAACAATTGAAGTTTCAAAATCGATTTTTTTGAAAAAAATTATAGGGTTTCTGAAAGGCCGGTGCTCTTCTTCTTTTTTTTTTCTTTTTAGTTTTTGGTGGAATGGACTGTGCAGGATCGTGAGGTAGGGTTTTCTTTTTTGTGGTTGTGTTGGGTTTTTGACCTCCTGGTGCATGAGGAATTGTTGTTGCCCATGATTTATCGACGACGTGGAAGACGATAATCAACTGGAAGGAACGTTATTTGGCAAGTGTCGACGACTTTGAGGGAAAAATTGTAAATGACGACGACGACGATCACCAGGAGGGGGAAGTAGAAGAAGCCTCCGCCACTCCCACCGTCACTGTAACTCGATTTGCCCGAAACCTGAACAGGCAAATGCAAAGAGAAAACAAGTTGCTGTTGTTTGAAAAAATGGTCACCACCATGGGATGCCGTAGGAATTGGGATGATGCTATGTCACGCCCTTCGATTCACTGCTTGCATTCTTCCGAGGGTGAGACTAGCGCCTCCGCGTCAACTGCTGTTGATTCTGACCAGCGCGATTGGCACCATAAGCGACCCAAAGTCTACTCTGGTTTTCAGTGAGTCAACCGGACAAGTCCAAAACAAATTCAATTAAGAAATTTAATAATTTTCGTACTTATTATCCAAAGTGTTCAATGCAGTGAGAGCAGGTCTTGCTCCTCAGTAGAGAGAGACTATAATATTAGCCAAGGCTCATCATTTTCATCTAATAACGGGATATTTTTTCACAATTCCATGTTGAATAATGGGAGTGATGGGCATCCTTTTGATGGTAATGATGGGAAATATAAGGAAGATGAGGGTGATTTGAGAACAGGAGATTTTGATATTCAAATGTATCTGACCGATGACTTATTGCATATGGTAGGTAGTTTGAACTATAACCCTTCTATATTAGTTTTTATAACTTGTATATTGTTCCATTTTTATTTTTTTTTTTCCTGTTTTCAGGTGTTCTCATTCTTGGACCATCGTCATCTTTGTCATGCTGCTATGGTTTGTAGGCAGTGGCGAGCAGCTAGTGCTCATGAGGATTTTTGGAGGTGTTTGAATTTCGAAAACCGGAATATATCTCTTGAACAATGTGAGTATCATATTCGCACAATATAATTGTATAGTTCATCCCTTGGTTTAAACAGTATATCCCAAATAAATAAAATTTACTAATAAAACTTAGAAATTAGCTAGAGTAATGTGGATATAGTCTAAATTACTTAAGATAGATGCTTGTTAATAAATAAGAGAAATATGTGAGCATGCAATTATATTTTAGTTGTCCTTTTATCTTTAATATATTGGGAATTGCTATATTTGGTGCTGGCTTCTAGGCAAGAGATTACTCATGTCATATGCTACAGATCATTGTAAAATGATCATTTCCATTGATTTGTTTGTTCCTTAAATTATTTTGTGAGAGACAATGGTCCAGTGTTAGTAATGAAATTTTTATGCCAAACTGCCATAATATTGCATTTTGATTTGCAGTTGAGGACATGTGTCAACGATATCCAAATGCCACTGAAGTAAATCTCAGTGGCACTTCTAATATTAACCCACTCATTATGAAAGCCGTTTCTTCATTGCGGTAATATTTTGTCTTCATATGCTATATTCTTCTAATCAATTGAATTCATAGTGCCTGGTGTTAATTCATATAAGTTTTCTATCTGATAGAAATCTCGAGGCTTTAACATTGGGAAAAGGCCAACTAGGGGATGCTTTTTTCCATGCATTGGCAGAGTGTAGTATGTTAAGGAGTCTGGATGTGAATGATGCCACTCTCGGCAATGGTGCTCAAGAGATACCTATTAACCATGATCGATTGTGTGATCTGAAAGTAACAAAATGCCGTGTGATGCGTATATCCATCAGGTGAAACAAAAGCTTGATTTGAACGTTAACTATGTGTCGATGTCCATTTGGTCATTCTTTATGCTGAAATCTTATCTTTTGCAGGTGCCCACAACTAAAAAGTTTGTCTTTGAAACGTAGTAATATGGCACAGGCGGCCCTTAATTGTCCTCTTTTACATCTGCTTGATATAAGTGCATGCCACAAACTTACAGATGCAGCAATTCGTTCAGCAGTGACTTCTTGCCCCCAAATAGAGTCTTTAGACATGTCAAATTGTTCTTCTGTTAGTGATGAAACATTGCGTGAAATAGCTCTCACTTGTGCTAATCTCCATGTTCTGAATTCTTCTTATTGTCCTAACATATCACTTGAGGTCAGTTCCTGCAAGTGGCTAATTTAGTTCTAATAAGTGCTGCTTTTTTGGTGAAGGTGTAATTCGATGCGTTTTGCTTTTTTTTTTTTGAAGTCTGTAAGACTGCCAATGTTAACGGTTCTTAAGCTTGACAACTGTGAGGGTATCACTTCGGCCTCGATGGCTGCAATAGCTCATAGCTCTATGTTGGAGGTTTGAATCTCCTTGCTTGTTTTTGTTGCTGTTGCCTGGATGTCTTTGTAATCTCATTTGAAATCTTTTAGCTGTCCATACTATTTGTTGCAGGAGTTGGAGCTTGATAGTTGCCACATGTTGACATCAGTTTCATTGGATCTTCATCGTTTGCAGAAAATTCGACTGGTTCATTGTCGAAAGTATACTGTTAATCCATTTCATTCTGCTTTCCTTTTCTTACTAAACCCAAAAAGATTTTCTCATTGCTTTTGGGCTGGATTTTTTTCATGCCTACTGTCTTTTTCTTTTTGATTTTGTAATAATTTATATTTTCTTCCATGCAGATTTGCTGACTTAAATGTACAATGTTTTATGCTATCGTCCATAACAGTGTCCAATTGTGCCGCACTTCATCACATTAACTGCAGTTCAGATTCACTTCAAGTATGTTTTTTATGCACAATTTGGTCTCCATTTGTTACTGTGTTGGTTGTTAATAAGAGTTTGAATTTGTTGTGTTGATTTCATGAACATGCAGAAATTAGCATTGCAGAAGCAGGAAAATTTGACAATGTTGGCACTGCAATGTAAATGTTTGCAAGAAGTAGACCTTACAGATTGTGCATCTTTGACAAATTCTATTTGCAATGTGTTTAGTGACGGTGGTGGTTGCCCTATGCTAAAATCATTGGTTCTGGATAACTGTGAGGTTTGTGAATAGGGTTTTCCTGTATACTGAGTTATTTACCAGTTCTCATGCATGTGGTATGGATAAGGGCCATATTAGGGAACATTCAAAGATTTGGTGATAAAAGAGGCATAACACATAAAGATCTATAAGATTAGCTTCACCTTAGTTCTTTGGTCACTTCAAATGGCACCATATATTTCTGTCTGAATTCCATTCTGCATCTGGTTTCAATTTCCAATATTCTTTAATTGTTTTTGTTGCTATTAAATAAGTATAGCTCCTTGGTTCCTGCATTGTTGCATTTTTTTTTGTGATGCGTTTTCTGACAATTTCTGGTTTTTATTTTGACCAGAGCTTGACAGCAGTGCAGTTCTCCAGTACATCTTTAGTTAGTCTATCTCTGGTTGGTTGTCGTGCTATTACTTCTTTGGATCTTGCATGTCCTTGTCTTGAGAAAATTTGCTTAGATGGTTGTGATCATCTGGAAAGAGCATCATTTTGTCCTGTAAGTTTAGACTGACTCTAGACTTTCTTTGAGATTAATTTACTAAAGTATTATCGACTACTTGATGCATGCAGTTTCTTGCTCTTACTAAAATGTAAAACCTGAAGTATTTCCATCCTTTTAGGCCGCTCTTCGGTCACTTAATCTCGGAATATGCCCCAAATTGAACACTCTCAGGATTGATGCTCCATATATGGTGTCACTTGAGTTGAAGGGATGTGGTGTCTTATCTGAAGCATCCATAAATTGTCCTCTATTGACATCTCTGGATGCTTCCTTCTGCAGGTTATGTTGCAGTTCAAACCTTCTTTTTATGATCCCTTACTCTGGTCAATAGCTGACACTTCTATTCAATTTTGCATGCAGCCAACTTAAGGCTGATTGCTTATCTGCACCTGCTGGTTCCTTCTCTCTGATTGAGTCATTAATATTGATGTTATGCCGATCTATTGGTTCTGATGGTCTTTACTCTTTGCGCTGGCTTCGGAATTTAACAGCACTTGATTTGTCATACACCTTTTTGACGAATTTGCAGCCAGTTTTTGAGTCTTGTTTGTATCTTAAGGTAACTTTTTAATCCTTTACTCGTAAGCATGATTAGCTATACATGGCATGTTAGTGTTACTTCATGTTCAGTTGGTTATACTGCACGTCCTTGGTGAATGCATGAATTTTGTATTGGTTTGTACTCTTAATGATTCCGTATTTTAATCTCAAGTGCTAATACCATTTTGGTTACTTGTGTGGAGAATTGTCTCATAACATCCATTGAGAAATTTTCTGAAAATTTTCACATTCCCATATAATTGTCTGGTTTAAGCTTTCAACTTATCTAACATTCCATGTTTTCCTTATTTCTTGCTATGTTCTTTTGCTCACTTTTCCTTTCTTTCTTTCAGGTGTTAAAATTACAAGCATGCAAATCTCTGGCTGACTCATCACTGGAGCCTCTTTACAAGGAAGGTGCTCTGCCAGAACTCCAGGATTTGGACTTGTCATATGGAACCCTGTGCCAGTCTGCCATAGAGGAACTTCTTGCTTGTTGCACACATCTTACCCATTTGAGCTTGAATGGATGTATAAATATGCATGACCTCAATTGGGGTTCTACTGGTGGTCGACTTTTTGAGTCGCTTAGCGTACATGATGGATCTAGCATGTGTTCTTTTGAGAACATCAATGAGCCAATTAAGCAAGCTAACCGTCTACTGCAGAACCTTAATTGTGTAGGTTGTCCAAATATTAGGAAAGTGCTCATACCACCAGCCGCACGTTGTTTTCATTTGTCATCCCTAAATCTTTCTTTGTCAGCCAATTTAAAGGAAGTTGATCTTGCTTGTTTCAATTTGTCCTTTCTTAATCTAAGGTATGGATACACTCCTTTTTATGGTTATGGTTTCTTTTTATTTATCTGATAATCTCCTAAATATTTCTGCCTATATCTTAATTCAGCAATTGTTGCTCTCTGGAAGTTTTGAAGCTTGGGTGCCCTAGACTGACTAGTCTCTTTCTTCTGGTATGTATTTCAGTCTCTCAAACCAGGGATGTTTTATGTTTTAGGTCCTATTTTCTGCCCGTTAGTTTTGGTGAGTTTCAATTGGGGTGTATTCTTGAAGATGCATGTTTTTTACTACCTAAGCTTTTGTGACATATTTCTTTTGTTAAAAGCTGACATGATAGGTGTTTATTCACATGGTGGGTTGTGAAGAAGTTATATTCTGTGTATTCTGGTATGTAATTTAGGAAGCAGCTAATGAATCATACAAGCCCTTCAATCTGTTTGGTAGTTGTTGCTATAGGTTCTACACTGCCTTGTCCCTGCAATCAGTGTTTTACTTGATGTAGTATGGTCTGTGTGAAGCCTGCCTTTCTTTGATGTGAAAGTTATCTATTTTGTTGATTCTGACTGTATCATTTCTTCTATAGCATTTTTGCTTTCTGGCCCCAAATCCTCTTTCAATTTCCTGTTTCCCTCTTGCCAAGTTATTTTGATTTCACATTGTCACACACAAACAATTACGTCTGTATCTCCATTCTTTTTGTTAATGTATGGCTGTAAGTTTCTTACATGATGTTTTCTGTTTTCTTTTGCCTATTCTTAAAGTCTTGCAACATTGAGGAAGAAGCAGTTGAAACTGCTATATCAGAGTGTAGCATGCTGGAGACTTTGGATGTTCGCCTTTGTCCAAAGGTGAGAGCATTATATTGTTCTCCCTCTTTTGCTCCCGTCTATATATTGCATATAAAGTGCTCAGCTTTTATTCTGTACACTACTAGGTTCAAGTTTCTCGTGTTTAAATTTTGTTTATCATCTCTTCTACTTGAATCTGAAGATTTTTTTGGGGAAAGAAAGTAACTAATCCAGTTTATTATTGTTTCTTATCCTGTGGCTGACAGATTTGCTCAATGAGCGTGGGGAAGCTGCGTGCAGGTTGTCCAAGTTTGAAGCGTATTTATAGCAGCTTGTCATCTGCATGATGTGAAGGTGATGGAGAATTTATTTCCCTTTGTAAGCGGATATTACTGCAGATTATTGACAAACAGCAGCTTGGTGCCTTGTCATGATAGGCTCTCTTTCTATGTAAATGCTCATCATTGTTTCCTGTTTCTTTTGGATAAGTAATATAAACATTTAATTATATATAAATTTATAGGTAATTGACCTACCAGCGTTTTTACTATTTATTTTCACTATATTGGTTGTTTTATCACGTTTCTGCAGACAGTTGGACTTACAGCCAGGGGAGCCATTGAAATCCTAAAATTACATGCTGCTAGTATTCTGTAACAAGTTTTAGTTTTGAACCCATAGAAATTCATTCAGCATCTGGCATTAATTTCATCCTAACGAATATAATGAGGAAATCCAGGACAGCAGGACAGCATTTACATCAATATATTACCAAGAGAGGGTTTACAGTCAGAAAACTAGAGAGCAGAGCATGTCCGGATTCACAAGAGTGATTCCAATTGCTTCATTTCTGGGTCCATTTCTGCAGGATTGATGTCTTCTTCAGGTGCTCTATAGGCATCAGCAATTTCCTTTCCTTGATTTAACACATCGGATGGAACAGTTTGAAGGAGGCTGCAATGGAAGGCTTATAAGAAAATTGCCTTGATGTGGATGTTCCAAGCATGACAGCAATGATGCATAAACAATAAAGCAATACCTGTCCAAGGCGTCGAGGGCAGTGCCAATCTTTGCCTTCATTGATTTTACTGAGGCTTCTGGGTCATTTCTTGATGCATGTAGAAGCAAGGAATCTAGTTCCTCCAGTGCTCTAAAAAAGACAAGTTTGGTTGGGTCAAATTTTGGTATAAAGAACTAGTGTGAGTAATTTATTCTAGCTGGCGTAGTCATACCATGAAACCATGTAAACATATTCCTCACTCTCAGCAGTTTCTTTTGAGTAAAAGCTAAAATATGTTAATAACAAAGCAGGAGTTTAATAGCAGTGCCTGGATGGATGGGCTATTCTCTATAATCATACAAGTGAATTTGTTCGGTAGATAAACCATTGCATACAGATCTCTAGGCCTGAAAACCCAAATTATTTACCTCGCAGAAAAGCTCCTGTAATAAAATATTGGAACAACCAGAATCGCAAGCATGCAGACTCATGGATCTACTCGAAAATGACAAAAAGTACGACCATTGCTCATGGTATTTGGCCCTTATAAATTGAACAGAATTCTTTAAAACTTTCATCCAGAGCTTAATTAGGGTACCTGATACATTGATCAACGTCATTGAAAGCATTTTCACCCTTGCCAGCATCGGAAGCATACTGTGCGACCTGAAGTTTCGAAGAAAAATTCCAAACTTCAGGAACTCATGTACACAAAAACTGCCATGAAGTGAAATGGAATGAGAATGTAGATGGTTTAACATGGCCTCTAATACGACACTATTTTGACAAGAAGCATAATCTATCATACAAGACATCATTCTTTTTCCATCTTGCTCTATCTCTCAGGTATGCAAACGAACAGAATTCCCTCCCAAGTTGTTAGTTTCAGAAACTGTAAATGCTTCTGGTTCTTTGGTTCTTCAACTTGGAATTAATTCTCGGATGTGCCAACAATAACACAACACATAAATGAGAAGACTCAACTTACAGCTCGGATATTTACACGCAGAGATGCAGCTGGACCAGAACGTAGTAGGGATCTGCAGAAGGCATATTCTGGCTTATCAACTTCCAGAGTTTTCTCTGTAGTGGTTAGATGATAAATTATAATTTTCAGAACATTATTCGTACAATGAACCAAAACATACTTCTTAAGCGTATGCATAAATTTTAAAACGAAAAGAGTTCATAAAACAGGAACTTGAAGATTATCTCATCTTAATTGAAGAACAAGAATATCATAAAAACAAAACAAAATGATTTCTTCAGCAGAAAAGAATAACATTGGCAGGATTAATGCTTTTAATTGCTATGAAATTCCAATTTCACAATCAAGAACTAAAAGTTTAATCCCAAAATAACAACAATAATAGCGAGATAATAACAGAAAGAGTTACCTAAGTCCTTAATCTGTAACTGAGTCAATATAACAGCAGGCACATAAACCTCAAGCGGATCAAGCTTTTTCCTGTTAAATCACATATCATTAATAATTACTTCTGACATAAAATAATTTTACTACTGCAAAGTAAACATTCACCAAGAATTCACCAATTACCTTTTCACGTATTTATCGAAAAAGTTACCCGCAATGGCATCTGCAGAACAAAATATAAAAGGCCACGACTTAGCTTCGAAGCAACTCTTTAAACTGACAGTTGAGAAAAGAAAAAGCTTGGTATAAAACTGACAAATTTCCCCTTTTTTTTGGGTTCGACTTGGAAATGAAATAATCGTACGAATTGTATAATTGAGGTAAAATCTAAAACATACAGTTGGGTACAAGGAGCAAGTGAGAGAAAAGCAGAGAGATTGAAACCAATCGCCGGCTCTCCTGCCATTTTGGCGGTGACACTGCGCACCTCACTCCCGACAATCGCTTGGGTTTAGCAGGGAAGTTGGAGGGGAAAGAGCGAGCAGAGGTCGAAGAAAGGAAAGGGTAGGCGCTAACGTGCGCGTGGGTGTGACTTGTGGCCATTCCGACACAATCACATCGGTGGATTTGTCCACAGAAAAACTGAAACGGCCTTATCCCTTACTTCATGTCTTTTACCAGGACACCGGATAGCCGTTGTCCGAAAATCATTACTAATAAATATTGGCTACCGCAATTTTTTTTTTTTGGTACAGGCTACCACAATTTTTTTAGTAGTACATTATATTAGTATAATGAGTTAACTCAAGTAATTACATTATAATTAATTAATTTAATAAATAAATCCAATATCACATGTAATAGCACTTGAATCTAATATTTTAAAACTCGAAACTTTTTTTTTCGCTAGAATTCTGTACTAGGATTAACTTTATTTTAAGGTCAATCTATTTTATGCATATATTAAGTTTATTTTCACTCATTTTTATGTGTATATGTTTATTTATGATAATATTAACTTATTTTATGTCTATTGATACTACGTTTATATTTTTTTATATGTTTACTCTTATTATCATATATTTATGTTTTTTTACACTAAATTTACTTTTTTTGATATATTTATGTTTATTATCATATAATTACATCTATTTATATTAATTTTACACTCATTTTTACGTGTTTATAATATTTTTAATATTAAAATAAGTATAAAATAAGTCGACCTTCCAATAAAGTCATCCTTATTTTAGAATTTTCCCTAAATTAAAACCTTACTGGTGGCTAGTGCATCTTGTTAAGCCTAGTGTTTACCTTGTCTTATTATTGTTTCAAAAAATTAAGATATATTATTCAAATATGTTTTTTACGTTTGTCATAAAATAAAATTAAGCTTTTAACATTTAATTGCAAAAAAAATCAATCCTAAACGTTTCAAAATAACATAATTAAATACATTTTAGTTAAATTTTTTTAGTTTTCATTACCTTTATACGATAATAAAATTTAACGGTGTTAGAGAGAGATAATAAAAATATTTTTAATTTCATTATTTTAAAACGTTTAATATTGTCTTTCATGCAATTAAATGTTAAAGGTATAATTTTATTTTGTGATGAATGTGTGAAAAGTATATTTAAATATTAGGCCAAAAGTTAATTAAGATAGTAATTAGAGTTAAACATGTGTGGCGTGCGACTAACTATATAATAAAATAATTTACGAACCAAATTAGTTGGCTTTAAAAAATTGCCTTCCTCACATGCATTTTGTAGCCTCTTCTGGATTTTAATTTTTTTTTTGTTTGAAATGAAATTTTCATTAATGATTAAAGATGCAAACAATCTATCCGAGAGTGTCACAGTCATGATATTATCAGGACAAGTTTACACTCAATGTTTAGATTCAGCACAGGTGTAAGCTAAAAGTGATCAACAATGGGCTGCTCTGTTAGCCTCTCGTTTTACGTGTGTGTGTCAGGTTGCATTAATTAAAAAATAAGCTTAATATATATAAATTTTCATGTAATTAAATATTAAAAAATTTAATTTTATTTTGTGATAAAGATAAAAAATATATTTAAATATTGAATTTAAAATATATAAATTTTCTCAGAATAATTAATGCAGTTTTCTAGGTTGCAAGACAGGTTTGGGCTGGACCCGAGAAGCGGACGGTGATATGTCGGCAAACAAAGACCAAAAGAGTAGCCATAGTTGTAAAGCAACCGAAACGAAGTGGACATCTGACTGACTATTCTCTCTGTTTCATTTCTTCCATCTCTCTTTCTTTCTTCTGTCTCAAATCTCTTAAGCTGCTCTTCCAAAGCAACACAACAAAAAACAACAATGGCAATGGCTTTATGGCTTCTTTTCTCTCCTTTTCTTTGCCTCTCTGTTTCTGCCATGACTCAAAGTAAGTCTCCCTCCCTTCTTTCAGCTATCCCGCTTTAGCTATTGTACCAAAAGACAGAAAAATTTTTTTTTAACTTATTTTGTATGGTGAAATGATATGACTTTGTACAATGTATTTATGTTTTTGGTTTGTAAATGAATTATTGGTTCTAGTAAGTGATTGATCTGCTTCATAACTATAAAATTGTATCTTTTTCTATTTTTATTCCCGGGTTTCTTTCATATTCTTCAAATGCATCGTTTTTTCTTGGAAGTTGGCAAGGTGTAGAATTGATCTGAATCTCAGGCATTGCAGTTCTGAACTTTTAATGGTTGCCCATTTTGATTGGACTTGATTTTTGTTTAAGGCAGGTGGTTTTTCTTGAGTTTTCTTTGTTTGCTGGATCTCGTGTTAAAAGCTGTATCTTTTAGATGGTTGACTTATTTTGCTGTTGTTTATGGTTTCAGTGCTTTATTTACCTGAGATAAAGGAGCACAAATGAACGAAAATTTACTTTTGGATCTTAGATTTCCATGTATTTTTATTAGGTGCTTTGCTAATGCAGTTAAATACCCGTCCATCATTTCTCAATATAGATCTTCTTAAGGACTATGGCAGCTAGAAAGTTCCTAAGCTTGTAGGTATTTTGCTAATTCAATTGTTTCACATCAGAGAAATACTGGATGTAGAATTGTCCACTACTATTCCACATAGGATTTGGCATCTGTGAGCATTGAAATCTGATTTTACAGTAAACAAAAAACTCATTAAATACAAAATTCTAGCCGTGATATAAACCCATATGAAAATCTTTAATCATGATATGTGTCATGCTTGTTTATGATAATGAATAAATATCTCTTGTAGAAGTAGAAGAGAGAAAAGGAAATTGCCCTAGTAAGCACAATAGGTACTGAAACGAAGCAATGCAACAAGAAGAGAAAAGCTATGTTGTTTCCAATCGATCTCCTTATCAACATCTATGAGGCATGATAAAATGTCTTCAACTTCATGATGGGTATTAAGATATCTTGAGGACCGTCATATTGTATTTGATTCCTCCCTTCTGAATACCCTGAAAGAGAGCATAAGTTTAAACCTGATTGTATTTGCTGTTCTAGTCACCTGTCTCTGGTCATCATCATAATGCCAAATTTTAGCTGAAAAACCACTGAGGATATAAAACTTTAGGACATCCCCAGCCATCAGTCAAAGGAATGCTACATCCTTCTAATATCAGTTTTTCCATGTATCAGTTTTTCATTTTGGTATTAGTCACATCATATAAGAGGATTTCTGATCTGCTTCAAGCACCCCCTTCTGTCATGTTTATTGTCATATATTTTGTCTATCTTATGGAGCAAAAACTAATTAAATCAGTATACCATATAACCATAGTGTATAACTAGCTGAGTATATGAAATGGATTAGTCAAAAGAATTTAAAGCATGTACTTCTTCAATCTGTTAAATGCTCTAATATAGTCCTTTTTCAAGGTTCAAATTTTTGTGTATGCTTGTCTTTATGCTTTCAGTTTATGATCTGATTGTATCATTATTCTTGAGCCCTAACATTTGAATACAAATTGTAGCCAAAGTAACTGATAACCCTGCGGATGAGTTGGTGGCTACGCTTAACGCCAATAGAACAGCACACAAGTCATCATCTCTCGCTGACAACTCAGGCCTGGCCTGCATTGCTTTGCAATATATAAAAGCATATCAAGGTGATTGTAATGCTGTAGGAGGGCATGATGCCAAGAAGCCAGCTGATTCTGAATTTGCTCAAACTTTTGCCCCCAACTGTGGTGTTGATGCCTCAACTCTCTCTCCAATCACTGGCCGTTTACTTGGATGCCAATCAAAATATGTCCAGCCTTCTGAAGCATTCTCAATGTTGATGAAAAACGAGAAGAGTTTGGAAATTCTCTACAGTAAGAACCACACAGAAGTTGGAGCTGCTGTAACTGGCACAGATGGCGGGGCTCCCTATTTCTGGTGTGTTCTGTTCGGCAGTGGTAAGAGTAATAGTAGCTTTGTTGTAGAAGGAGGTGTGGCTAAAATTACAAGACCCGGGTGCTTTAGTGGTGCCAACGATGTATGCAGTGGCACTGATGATTCATCTCGATCCGGTCATGTCTGGCTGTATGCTGTTACAGCTTTCGTTGCTGTGACATATGCTTTCGGGTTATGATCACATCCCGTAGTATATGAACTGTTTACTACTTGATTGTTCATTGGGCAGTCTGTTTCAGTCCATTTCCTTTAAATACCTTGGCCTCTCCAGTAGTTCTTTGGGTTTAGATTATGATAATTTTATTGATTACTTTTTCCACATTGAGTCCACACTTTATGCCATTGATTTCCCCAGTTTCATTTGTAAAACTTGAAATTGATTGAACCTACTCGGAATGGTATGTTGTTTATCATGACTTGTGAAACTATCATACACAAAGATGTGAATGGGGCTTGGAGCAGCTAAATTTCCTCTTCATCACTCACCTACTGATGATTTTTTTGGATTGATATACTTTTAACTTCTGCAGTTTAATGCTATGGTGCTTTAAAAGGCTCAAACTGTATTTTTTTTTTTTAGATCTACCATTTAAATCAATCTGAAAATGGAATGATCCATAGTTTCTTTTTCACCCTCTTTTGGACCTTCAATCTTGCTCTATGTACAGGATTAACATAAGCAAATCAGATGGGCAAACAGTACTGTATCCAGTGGCAGCAGCTGCTGCAGCACGCCAGTGGCAGCCCTGTTTTCTCACTCCCAAGATTTCTAGTTTTTTTATAAATCAATAATTATCTTACAATTATTTTAGGATTGTCAAAATTAATTTTTGAAAATTAAAAGTAAATTTGTAACAATTTACAATAAAATTAGGCATCACTACGAATTGAATTCGTTATCTCAAAAAATGTTTGCACATTGACTTTGATACTACTATAAGGTTACGTTGTTTTGGTTTATTATGTCATATACGAATTAAAGCAGCATTTTAGAAAAACAACGAAACCAAAATTATCAAGATCATACAACAAAATTGCTTTCGGGATATAATTTTATATTTTTCAATGTTGCTTGTATAAGAAGGTTCAACTTTAAAAATTGACAGCACTCAGTTTTTCATTAACTCAAAACTTATAGATAAGAGAAACTTTCTAACAGTATTCACACGAGTAGGACACAAAATGGGATCTTTACCTGACACAAGGAGGCCAGCAGCAAAGGAATGAGGAGGTGGATTGTTTCATAAATGCTAGCTCCAAGAGGCACAGTGGCCATCAAGTTTGTAAGGTTTGATTTTTCAGACTTAATGTTGCTTACATAATGTCTCTTAACAAAACTCAAAAAAATCTTTAGGCTTAGTCCAATTAAATTGAGTCTTCTAAGACCTTTTAAAAATTATTTAATCCGTATTCAATTGTCTCGTATGGCATATACTAACATTATCACCACCTGTCGCTACACTCATTTTTCAAAATCTACTCCAATCTTTCTCTTATCGTCTATTAACATATCTCATTCTATTAATATGCAACATTTTCTCTTCACATTCAAAAACCCCATTACATCTAGAAAATTAAAAAACAAAACCCTCAATCAACTACCACTCAACTACCTCTTATCGTTCTAATATTTAAGTATTTTGTATGAAATTTTACTATATTGGTGCAAAGTGAGAATTCCCTGTGCGTGTGTTACAATAATCGTATGCTATTACTTTGATTTTTTCTATACTTTAATCTTATAATCAATTTGTAGCATCAACTTGAATAAATATTTTTTATTAAAAGAAAAAAAAGAATATAGTTAAATAAAAAAGGACAAAACATGCTAAGTTCAATTTAGTGGTCATTCCTTCTTGGATGAAAAGTCAATATTTAATATTTCACATTCATGCTTTTTTTAATGTTGTTTTCAAAGTCAATAATTTTGGTGACTGGGAAATTAAAAATTTTTTTGAAATATTTTAAAAAATAAGTAGGCAATAATTTCTTCATTGGGTGATTAATTGACATATTTTAAAACATAAATTTAAATCTAAATAATTTCAATCTAAACTTCAACTATAAAAGAAATATTTGAAAAAAAAAACCTCAAACAAAGAAAAAATGACATGGTACTAATACGATGATTATCTTTTTGAGAGATTTCTTAAAAGCAACACTGTTAAACGACATGATGAATGCAGAATTAATTGAGCACTTTATTAAAATTTAACCAAGTAAAATAAATTGTTTGGTAGGTGGGATTCGGTAAAGGTTTGTATGAAGTGTTAGTTCGAATAAAGTTGCTCTCAAAATATTGTTGACAGAGGTTTAACAAATTTAATACAAAATTGTTACAGAATGTTAAAAATTATTGAATAAAATTTTATGTATTTAAATGAAAAATTAAAATAATAAACTTTATTAAATTAAGACACAAGCTTTTAAGTGAAACAAATAAATATTATAAAAAACTCTTCAAAAAAATATATAATAAAAAATATTTTGCAAATTAAAATATAAAACAAGAAGAATTAATATAAAAATTAAACAAAATAAATTAATTAATGTGAAATAATATAATCTTATTTATAATTTTTGAATTATTGAAGAGTAAAGTAAAAATATAAAAAAAATACTAAATACATATTATTAAAATTAACACTTTTTGAATAAGTTTTAATTTATGACTTCATCAAAAGGTTCAAATTTACTTCTCACATAAACAAAAAATTTTAATATTTTGAGAGTCGAACATTTGATTTCTACTTTTGTAGTAAATAAGCTCTATCATAAATTGGATCAAATGTGCACTTTATATATTTACAATTTTTTTATATAGTAAAGAATAAAAAAGAGAATTCTATAAGCGGAGAAGTTGAATTTAAATTTTATAGGAATTTACCTCCTAAAAAATGAAAAAATTGAACTAAAATATATTTTCATGTTTTATCTTTACGTTATTTTGAAAAGACAAAAAAGTAATGAAGGAGTCGTGGCTTAGCCTTTACTTTTCTCTAATTTTATATGATGGTAATATATATATATATATATATATATATATAAAATAAATGCATGAAAATTGGGACAAACCTTGGTTTTTAATAATGGATTTATATATGATGCACTGACAGTATATAGTTTTTATACACTGTCAATGCATAAGAGGTTGACACCTCATCAATAGGCTCTTATATGCAAATATAAATAAATTTTTTTAATTTGCCCATAAGAGCTTATTGATGAGGTGTCAATCTCTGAAGTATTGACAGTGTATAAAAACTATATATTACCGGTGTATCATATACAAACTCTTTAATAATTAGGTTGGTTAAACAGTCCCCAACCTCAAATGCCATGTGAGTCATGTAATAATAATGATGTTATGATGCCTATCTACTAGACAAAGGCAAGAGGCATTTCTTTTTCAACACCTGTTTTAATTAAGTCCCCACTTTATTTTTATATTCCCTTTGACCATTTACACACGTCCATTATCTTCCAATCTCATGTTCATTCAAATTTCGTCTCAACTTCTCCCAACTTTCCCCATCAAAAAGTGTCAAGTTTGAACGGGCGGTTTTCTTTTCTCATTATAATTATATATAAAAAGAAAAACATTTTTTACTTAGCAAGGTATTGTAAATATTGACAAATGAGCAAAATGATAAAGAGTTAGTGTATAATGCACTAATAATATATAGTTTTTATACAATATCAATGCATCAAATATTGACAATTTATCAATTTATAAATTAAAAAATATATCAAACTCTTAAAAATAAATATAAATTAATTTTTTTAATTTACTTATAAAGACTTATTGATAAGGTGTCAACCTCTGATGCATTGACAGTGTATAAAAACTATACACTCTCAATACATCATATATATAAATCCAATTATAAATATTTTTTGTGGACTGAATTGAAAATATGGTTTTTAGTTTTGGACTAGATGTATGTATGTTGTTGAGTTTCTCACAGTTTAATTGGGTCTTTAGATTAAGCTTTTTGGTGAAACTTTCGGCTGCTAAAAAACCAAGTTTTGCTGTCAGCCAATGATGTCATCACATACGATGGCGAAAACAATAAAGCAAATAAAAATAAATTGCTCAATAATTGAAATTTTTATAAATTAGTTTAAAAATTAGAAGATTTGTGCTCAATAAATGAAATTTTTCATAATATATGTGCAGAAAATGAATGAAAAAGAAAAACCTCGAGAGTCAGATTTGCTTCAGAGATCCAATCTCCATGAATGAGAGAGTTCAATACTCTTTTAATGGTTACAACACACAAGTTTTTTTTAATACTTAATTGGTAGTGAATAAAAATTATATATTTTAATGCAATAAATATAAATTTTTGATGGAGATCTACAGCTGTAGAATGTTGTAAATATAATTTCATTGAAAGAAAAAAAGTTCTTAAAAAGAAAAAGTAAACCAATAATTAGTAAGATGTAATTGAAAGAAAGAAAAGAGTCATTTTTTTAAATTAAAAACAAATCAAAGTCATCTTAAAAAAACTTTAGTCATCTTTTTATTTCTTTGTTCTAAACGTTTTGAAAAAAAGGTTATGACCTATGATATATCAAAATTTTTTCTTTTTATATATTTATAACATTCACCAAATGAAATAAAATATATATTTATTCTTTTATATTAGAAATAATGAAAAAAAAAAGAAAACCCCAACGTAGGGGTCAAACTCTGGTTCTTTTTTAAAAAGTCATCCCCAGCAAGCAAAATTTGACCCCTACCAAACTTATCATAGGCTCTCTCTTCACACAATTTGAACCATCGTTCACATGACCAAACTCCAACGTCAGATCAAAATCAAATCCACGTGGCACTCATAACGCCTACCACTCCAAAACAAACTTTGGTTCCAATTATTGTTTTGTATGTATATAATATAATAATATAATAATAGTAGTGGTATTTCTAATACTTTACTAAGAACTAACTTTAAAAACCAATGTTTCTAAGGTTTTTGCAGAGATTAAAGGCACGAAACCCAAAAATTTCTGTTAAATTTTTCGCGGGCGCTATAAAGCATTTGATTTTCGATACTGGGTTTCGGTTTTTTTTAATATCAAAAATCGAAGAAGAACGTGAAATTGGAGATGGGTGATGTAGGGTTTTTCGAGAAAACTGATTCTCCGGGAAATGAAGGGATTTTGGGAGGAAGTGAAGACAACATCATGGAAAGAAACAAAGAAGAAACTGCCGTTTGTAATAGGCAGCAGCGAATATTCAATCTCGATCTTAATCTGCAGCCAGAAGAAGTTGATTTTGGAAACAGTTTCTTGGGTTTTGATATTGATTTTTCCAAGAAACAAACAGAGAATTTCACCAAGCCAGAAAGTGTTGTTTTTGGTGTTGATTTGAAGAGAATGGAAAGATACCCAGATGTTGAAATCGTTGCTTCTTCAAGTAAAAAGCGGAGATTTTCTGTTGAAGAAAAAGGAAAAGCAAAATTAGATGGGTCTGATGATGATGATGAAGAAATTAATCTTGATTTGGGAATGATGCAGGTAGATGTGGATAAATGGATTTCATTTTTCGATCCACCGGTTGAAGCGGAGCAGCACAATTATACTGAATTTGAAGTTTTGGGAACTGCTAACACTGTTAATCCCAATCATGTTGCAGGGGAGGTGAATTATAGAGAGACTAATGAAATGGTTGATTTTCACATGTCAAGAAAAGAGGAAGAAACAAGAAGGCACCACGAGATTGCCAGAAATTTTGCTCGAAGGCTTGCAAATGAAGTTGATTCTGAAGGAGACCTTTCGAAATCTTCTACTAAGAAAATCAAGGATGGAGCTTTGGTGAGTGTTGTTGCTGACGAGGATGACAAAGCAGAAGACTTGCAGAGTCCTTTTGGTATAGCAATAGAGATGATCAAAACCCGAAATTCGAGCTCAACTGCCAGAAAGAGGAACTTAAGCGGTGGATTGGAAGCGGAATTCAAATGGGTACCTAAGAATGATAAAGGACCCCCTCTTACGGCTGGTGAGGTTCCTTCATTGCTGGACCTTAGTTTGCGTGCTCTTGCAAAGAATGCCGAGGCAATGGTATCACTCAAGCATGTTCCCGACATGCTAAGGCATAAGCTTAGTCAGTTGGTGTGTGATTCTAGGAAAATGGATGCTCATTTTGTGGAACTTCTTGCTAGGGGATCGCCTACAGAGATACGAGTGAATGACTGTTCACGAGTAACTGAAGACGAATTCACCGAGATATTTGGCTGTTGTGACACTAAGAACTTGATTGTAAGTGACTTCCACACATTTTGTTCTATTACACTTTTTATTTTGAATTGGCAGATTTTCCTTTTTCTCTTCCAGTTTTACATACAACATTAGCATATCATAACTTGAGTTGGGGGATTATTTGGTTGTAGCTGTGAAGTTTATTATTTAGATGGAATTCCAAAATAAGTTTTTTCCAACATGTTAATGGGCATATACTTATTTAGACCTGGCACCATGCTGTCAGTGATTAATGATGTTTTTGTCTCTGGAGGCAGGTACTGCAGCTTGACTTGTGCGGGTCATGTATGCCTGATTATGTGTTACAAGACACCTTAGCTCGTTCATCAAAAAGCCTTGCTGCTTTAGTTACCTTGTCTCTGAATGGTGCATATCGTTTGTCAGACAAAGGGCTAAATGCACTTGCAATGTCTGCACCTGCTCTGCAGTCAATAAATCTGAGCCAGTGCTCCCTTCTCACGACTGCTGGCATAACAAATCTAGCTAGCTGTTACGAATCAACATTAAGAGAGCTTTATTTAGATGAATGTCAGAATATAGAAGCCATGGTTGTATTGCCTGCACTGAAGAAGCTTAAATATCTGGAAGTGCTGTCATTGGCTGGAATTCAGACTGTTTGTGATGATTTTGTCATTGGAATGGTTGAAGCATGTGGCAAAAATATGAAAGAGCTTGTTTTCTCTAACTGTGTGTGAGTTCTCTGAGATCATTCTAATTGATTTAAAAGTATATATGGTGCTCTAACACTTTTTTACCTGTGTTTGTCTAATCTAGCATCAGTTTTCATAACAAAGGTATTTTTGATATGCAGGGAATTGACTGATATATCTATCAAATTTGTGGGGGAAAATTGTTCCAAACTACGTGCCCTTGACCTTTCTTACTTGCGTAACTTATCAGATTTATCAATGAGATATCTCGCCAATGGTTGTCGTTCGATTAACAAACTTAAACTGTGCCGCAATGGTTTCAGGTGTTCCTTCTATGGCTATATCTAGTGTTCACTTCGAAGCCCCTTTGGCTAATGATATATTCATTGTGATACTGTGTTTTATTTAGTTCTCACATGTTTAATTATTCCATACTTGTTAATTATACAATAGACAGTCTTATGCAATGTCTACACTCATATTGACTGAGGGAAGCAATAACTGTAATTGACACGACTTATTTCTATTTATATGACAGTGATGAAGCTATTGCAGCCTTCTTGGAAGCCTCCGGAAGTTCTCTAACTGAACTTGCCTTGAATAACATTATTTCGGTGAGATATCAAGTTATCAACTTGTCTTGCCTCATTATGCTTTTGGCTTTTCTTTTTGTCTGCATCAAAGATACCTATTATCAAGCAATGATTGTTGAATGAATTGTTTCCTAAATCTGCTATCAGGCTCACTTTTTTGTGCTTAAGCCAAATGCTTTAATTCAATTACATTGATGTTGCATGTGCTGAACCACTTCAGTTTCTCACATTCATATTGCAAACGTGTGGTAATTGGTAAATTAGCTTACTGCGTTGAATGGCCTGAAACAGGTGGGGCTGAACACTGCGATATCACTTGCCAAAATTTCAAGAAAATTGTTCACTTTGGACCTATCGTGGTGCCGTAATTTAACTGATGAGGCACTAGGATTAATTGTTGATAGTTGCTTGTCACTGAGGCTGCTAAAACTCTTTGGATGTACACAGGTACACTTGCCAAGCTCTCTCTCTCTCCCCCCCTCTCTCTCTCTCTCTCTCTCTCTCGATCCATCGATCGATCGAACCTGTCTCTGTAGGATTGCTCTTTCAGGTGATGGTTTATATGGGGTTTTCCCTGTCAACATATGCAGATACAAATTTCAAAATAGAAGGCTTATTTCTTCTCATGTTGCACTGACCTAAACTGCAACAAAGAGTAAATGCAAATTCAAATAGATGGAAAATCACATATAGTTTGATGCCAGATGTTTGTGTTTCTGATGGGACCCTTTCTGTGTTTAATGCAGATTACAGAATTGTTTCATAATGGGCATTCAAACACCAAGGTGCAGATCATTGGATTGAAAATGACAACAGTATCAAAACATCTCAATGTGCTTGAACCCCAAGAATCTCCGTTGCGCTATTCACCTATAAGTAGTTTATGATGATTAGGGCAGCTTGAATAACAAGGTTACTCAAGTTTCCCCGGCTCAGCTTCATTCATTGACTTATATAGCAGCAACACCGACAATTAAAAGTACCTTCTTTTATTTGTCCATTCAAAGCCTTCAGTTTTGAAAATATACCTACAAAATAATTACCAGACACCAGATCAAGCTAATTGCTTTAGAGATATACCTCACTCTTTTTTGGTGTCCTAGTACATTCATGATCATCCACAGCCTGTATGGTCAATGGAATATTTTGGATAGTTTATATGATCAAATTAAAGAGAGAATTCGCAATTATTGAAGTATTTCAACTGATTCTATATGCTTGTCTTCTATTGTTCAGCTTCATCAGATTGGAGTTAAATTTTGTTATCTCAGTTACAGAACAAATGATTGAGGTTTGAAAATGTTTTAAATTCACAAATTCAGGGTAAGATGGTAAGTATCTAGAGTCTGCATGTTACGCAGATGTGACTGGCACAAATTGTTTAACTAAGGCTCCGTTTGATTCGCATAAAATGACTTTCAAAAAATGATTTCTGTAAAATGATTTCTGAAATTTTGATTTTCTAGAAAAACTAATATTTTCTATTGTTTGGTTGATATGCTGAAAAATATTTTCTGTTGTTTGTTGTTTTAATCCAATATAGATTAGGTTGAGTTTTAGTGGGAGTTTTTCTTAAAAGTAGTATAGATTTGGAAATTGTTTTCCCCTTTTGAAAACAGGAAGACAACTTCCCAAAATCTTTAAAGATTTTTCATTGACTGAATTTCATTTTCCATTGACCGAAAATATTTTACATGTACCAAACACCAGAAAATGTGGAAAATATTTTCGGGAAAATAAAATACGCGAACCAAACGGACCCTGAATTCACACCTTGAGACTATTGCTTTGCAACTCAGTTAAAATGGAATGTAATGTTTTTTTCTGTGGTATCAGAAAACAGAAAATGGACCAACCATGGATTCTGAATTTGCAAAAGGCTTATGCTATAGCTTCAGCATGGGATCATCAACAATTGTGTCTACCCATTTTTTCTTGCAGTCATATACATTCATTCAATATAATCATCTGTAGAGCTTGTGTTTGTGGTGCAATGTCCTGTTTTCCTCCTAAAAAACCCAACAAGAAGAATTTAAATCTAACAAGGATTATGGTCTACACCACAGGAAAAACACCAGTTTAACAGTTAACTCATAACTGTGTATTCTTTCTTCTTACAAGGAGATAATGTAATATCTGAAACTAGCAAACAGAGATTCTTCATATCTAGAACATGGCAGAAGCAGAAGTTTCATCACTTGTGTTCGTGAGCAAGACAATTTCAGTTTTCAGAAGTTCAACCAAGCTTCTCAGTTCAGACCAGAAGCCTTGCACTTCAAAACAAATGCCAGAACGAGAAGAATCAGTAAGATTCCAGCAGAAGAGCCACCAACTCTATGAATCCTGTTGAGATCAAACCTTGTAAAGCTTCTGTCACAATAAAGTGACAAAGCAATGGCCAAGATTAATATCAATAGCAGCAGAGGCAACCAAGAAGCAAAGTTGCTGGGCTGTTCATCAAGTTCTAGCTCACTCACTGTTCCCCTGTTGATATAAAGAGGTGAAACCACACCTAAGACAATCAAGCCTATTGCCACCAGTCTCTCATACGAAGACCTGCTTGACCTAACCCAATGACGATCGAACCTGGTAAAGCTCTGGTTAAAGTAAAGTGAGAAAGCAAAAGCCAATATCAACAGCAAAAGCAACAGACTCAACCATGAAGCCAAGTACATGGATTGCTCGTCAAGCCCTGGTTCACTAACCGTCTTCCGATTGATGTAAAGAGGTGAAACCACAGCTAGAATGGTCAAGACAATGGCCACCCATTTCTCAAATGAAGAAGACCTGCTTGACCTGCATGTACCTATGGACTCCATTCATAAAAACAAATTTCAGGAGGAACAACCCTTTTTCTTATCGAGCATTTCTTACCTCTTATTAACTCCTTATCTTCATTTTCCTTTTGAACTCTTCTTCTGGATCATCCATTTGGAATATAGTTTATGGTCAAGAAACAATCCAATCCAACGGCCACGGGAAGGGTTGAATCAAAGAGCAACCTCTTTAACCTATATCCCTTGGGAATCCTTCTAGAAGTGCTAAAGACAAGTGGAAATTTTGCAAAAGGCAGGAATACTAAATTGTTTGGAATCAGATTCTAGGAGCAAAATTTACAAAGTTCCTCTATTATTTTTTCACTTTTGATTCCAGTTATTCCTAAACAAGACAAAGAGATGCCATTTCAGATCAACCATAAATAAGCCAGTAAAGCAAAACAGATAGAAAACAGTTAAACTTTTGCAAAGAGATCTTAATTTTGAATTATCCCTAAAAAAGAAAGTATTTAAGCGGGTAATTTGGATACATTTATAGCAAAAGAATTCCGGTGACAACTGACAAGTGACAACCAAAGTAAACAGTAAAAAGGACTATTATTAAAATTTAAAAAAAAAAATAAAAGTTTAATCGGTGCCACTGGAGCTCTTGGACCGGCTCCCATTGAGACGTCTCACCCACTTCTTCTGCGAAGAGGTTAAATCAGTGAACAACGGAGATGAAGCTCTTCTCGGAGGTTGTCCAGCCACCGGAAGCTCCGCCGGAAGTGCGGCTGCGGTGCTGGTGAAGGCGTTTAGAACCAGAAATGCAAGTATCGGAGACAGATCCAATGTACCTCCTAGCGGGGGAATTATCCCCCGGAATATGTTTAGGTACGGATCACATAAAGTACTGAACCAAAAGTATAAATAAATATATTAAAATAAAACCGAGAACGAAAACGTTTCAAAATTTTGAAATTTGATGGAATTGGAAGTACCTGAGAGGACTAACAATGGCTGGAGGAGAGTTAGGGAACCAAGTCAAAACCAGCCTTACAATTAACAGCGTGTTGTAAATGTTCAAGAAATTTAGGATTCCATTGGCAACGACGACCCCTGCCACTGAATCACCGGGTAAAACCGCCGCAAAATTGTGACTTAACAGCGGAGAATAACTATTAACCTTCCCGTAGTTGTTTCTGCAAGAAATCACCTGCGGTAATTATTGGAATTAGTCACAAAACTTGAAACAGAATGAAAGAAACAGATGATAAAATCAGTTACCTCATTGCAGAGGCTTTGGAATTCAGAGGATAAGGAGAGGATATTCTTGAAAACTGGATTTTGTTTAAGGAAATTCGACAACTTATCGGCAGTTGAAACGATTGAATCGTGAAGGTCATGAATTATACTTTGAGGAACACCGGGAACGAGATTGGGCATTGATGGCCTCAAAAATGGAGGTGCGAATGACGTTTGAATAAATGCTGAAGATAGTAGTAGAGATTTCGGAACCGAACTTGGGGATTTAAATTTTGGGCTCTCTCTGGTTTTCTCTGTGACGGCCATTTTGTTTGGAGAGTGGAGAAATTCGAACAGCTTTGCCTGAACCGTGAAGAAAGTAAATAAAAAGAAGAAGAAGAAGAAGAAGAAGAAGAAGAAGAAGAAGATAATATTTTCTCCCTTCCAGTGGATTAGGATTTTAAAAGAGAGATTTTTATTTCTTCAACGTGGCACGATATTATTTGCTCCTTTGCCGTGGTTCTTTTGCGTTGACTTAAAACGCAGCGTTTTGGAATTTTCAAAACTGGCGCTCCTCCGCCTGCCGAGGTGAAGTTCAATTTAACGGTAACAACAACAGAGTGTGCGGATAGCTTCTTTCCTGTTTTCTCCGCATTTCTTTTGTTTGCTTCACTTATGCGAAAACAAAATGGCAATGGCGGCGGACCTGTTAAGACTCTCTCTATCAACTCATCAGCCAAAGCTCTCATTCAGGAATGGCGCGAAACTTAAAGTGGATCGCTTTGACTTCTTTCAACGACGCCGTCGCAGTCGTTTTGTTACCAGCCTCGTTCAACTGCTGGTTTCGTCTTATTCAATTCACTGGAAACCAAAACACAGTCGCAAGAATCGTCTCTCCAACTGTCGAAACAGAAGCCTAAAGACTCGTCGCCTCTCCTAGATGTCAATGGGATGATGTATGGCAGATGCGTTTCCCGAGTAAAATCAATTATGTGCCCCGTTAAGCGAGTCGACTCAGTTGTGGTCAACTTATTAACTGAGACAGCGGCGATCAAGTTGAAGCAAGAGGTGATAGAGAGCGAAACCGTGGAGAGTGTTAAGGAGAGTATAGCTCAGCGCGTGAATGAGTGCGGGTTTATGGCGAAGAGGAGGTTCTTTGGGTTTGAAATTGGAGAGAATGCGAGGAAATGAAATAAATGTTGAAGAAGAACGAGGAATTGTTGGTGAAGAGCAGGAAAAGAGTTGTTTTTGCTTGGACTTTGGTGGCGCTTTGTTGCGGGTCTCATGCTTCGCATAGTTTGCACTCGCTAGGGATTCATATCGGCCATGTTAATTTAATTCAATTAAAGATAATTTCTTATTTAAATTAAAAATGTGATTATGACTCCTTTGATTTAATTATGTTTGATGCAGAATCTGTTTTTGAGGTCCTTCATAATTCTTGCATTGGCTTTTGCGGCTTTGTTGGGGCCAGGAAGAGGTTAGTTGCCACCCCCCTTTTTTTAGCACATAATTAACATTTAAGTGGTATTTAAGAAATTTCTTTACACTAAAGACAATAATTTCAAATGTATTTAAGGAAGATATTCGTTGATCTTAAGGCAGTTGCTAGCCAAAGTCTTTTTAATGTGTTAATACTGTAGTGAGTAAAGGTTGATTTCAATCAAAGTTCTTAAAAAAGGTTTTGCAGATTCGCTAGTTGATGGCTTATTGGCATTCAAAAAAGGCTCACCCAATATGAATTCTCTCGTGGGAGTTGCATCCATTATGGCATTTATCATTAGTGCAGGAGAGATTTTTCTTTCTTGCTTTCCTTGTGGTTCGAAAGCTGAGATTCATTTATGTTAATATACATCATGGAATCAATTTGCTAAATTCTGTTGTTTTTATATTTGCCTTTTTTTTTTAGGTCTCACTTCTGAACCCTGGGCTTGAATGGGATGCTTCATTCTTTGACGAACCGGTGATTTCATTACTTTTACTCCTTTCCAACGCATCATGATAAGATCCCCTTTGTCTCATCTATTTATTGACTGTTTCTATTTATGCTGAAGCAGCTTAGATGGAAGTCTGATAGTTTTGGTTTAGTTGATAGTGGGTTCTCGTGAAGTGCTCTTGTATTTTAATATGCAAATTATGTTACTTGGTTTTCTGCCCCTGGGACATCCACGGGAAGAAAAAGTGAGAATTAGGGCATCTAATGACATGAATGAACTTTTAGTGAGTCTTCGACTTGATACTTGCTTGCGGTGCTTTTACACTTGTTTTAATGTTTGGTGGCCAATGACTCCTGGCTTTTGGACTTTATCAATCCTTAAAACTGAGATTTTACTTGCACAACCCGCTTCTATTGTGTTCACCCTTAATTTTAAACTTCTTGCCATTGGTTTGATTTCACATGTGATTTTTTCTTTTTTTGCAGTCGCTGATGTCCACTCAGTCAAGACATGAGTACTTCATCAGACACAGATACCTCTGCTGATTCTGTACTTTGCATCTAATGCTATTTGCGTTGAGGTCCCATTAGATGATATTTGCGTTGGAGACATGGAGTTAGTTTTGGCTAGAGAAACAATTCCTGTATATGTAAGTCATGAATATGTTATAACATCAGGATTCAGGGCATCATACTCTGATTTGTAAACTTGGTCCATCTACAGACAACTCCTACGTATTTTCTATTAAAGCCTACAGCATCTTGCTAATGATATGAAACTAAGATCAACCTTTTATATTCACTGTATGATTAAATTTACAACATACAAATGGAGTTCTTCTGAAATTAAAATTTCCTAAACAGACGAAAGTTCTTGCAGGAAGAAGTGTGATTGATGAGTCCATGCTCACCGGAGAATCACTTCCACTATTCAAGGAAAAGTTCTCACAGTCTCTGCTGGAACAATAAATTGATGAAGATTGAGAGGAATATAATTTGAAATGCTATGACTTATACTGCTGGCTTTACTTTAGGATGAGAAATACATGACCATTGCTTATTTCAGAGATATAGGAATAACCCTTTACATTAAAATGCATATTAGCTGGACTACTTGGGAGTTGGGATAATTAGACCTGAGGAGGAGAGTTAGACAAAGATTACATGTTGGGATTATTTCTAAATTATTTTGTAAGAATTTTTTATTAAACCCACTTACCCATGCATTCATCATTTTTTTTTTTGCCAGATTGATCATTTATATTTTTGGATGTTCTATTTGAGGATGGTCCTCTAAGGATTGAAGTGTTGAAATATTTGAAGATTTAGAATTATTCTGTTTCCTTATTTATTTGAGTAGTGTTATTTTTCCTGATTTGTTTCCTATTTTAGTCTCCCTATTATATGGGATTCTATGTTTTAGTTTCCTAAAATTGTAGGATCTTCAAAAACCTCTATTTAAGTCCCTGTACATGCTCATTATGTGAATTGAAGAATTACATATTCCTTCAGAAAATATTTTCATGGCATCAGAGCCTGAAATCTTTGTCAGAAATTCATCTTAAAATCTCACTGGAATGGATACCAGAAAACAAGTCATTCAACACCCAGTAGTCATGTCTACAGCAAGTGGCGAAACTTCTGAAAGCAAAGGAAATATGGTTTCAGCTAATAACAAACCAGAACAAGGTTATTCTGTTGAACCATCTTTGTTCAGCAAGAAACAACTGGAATTACTGCAAAAATTATTCGGTCAGCCCCAGTCACCCCCCACAAATCTAGCTATTGGAACTGCATGGTCGTCGCACAAAGGTAATTTCTTAAGTGCTTTCAATGCAAAGAAACAGGAATCAAGTCCATGGATTGTTGACTCAGGAGCTTCAGACCATATGACGGGTAATCCCACACTTTTCACTACATTTAAACCTTGTCATGAGAACTGGACAGTAAAGATTGCAGATGGATCAGTTTCAAAGGTGGTTGGAATCGGTTCTGTGGTGGTCACAAAGGACTTGACTATTGATTCAGTTTTATTAGTTCCTAATCTCAATTGCAACTTATTATCAGTTAGCAAATTGACCAAAGATTTGAAGTGTCATGTCAAATTTGACAAATCTATGTGTTTCTTTCAGGACTTGGATTCTGGGAAGATAATTGGCAATGCTAGGATGTGTTCAGGTATCTATCTCATTCAACCAGACAATTCTCCCAAGGGACAAGTTCACAAAGCTGATTGTTTTACCACTTCAAGTCAATCTATTCCATGTTCTTTTTCTTCTTCTATCAACAATAAAAGTGCTATTATGTTATGGCACTATAGGTTAGGACACCCCAATTTT
Source organism: Heritiera littoralis (assembly GCA_031772115.1). Lineage (NCBI taxonomy): Eukaryota > Viridiplantae > Streptophyta > Magnoliopsida > Malvales > Malvaceae > Heritiera > Heritiera littoralis. The sequence goes on along the minus strand of JAPDPK010000006.1, from coordinate 7,756,062 downwards.
ATTTATCTCCAGAAACTTTTTCCTTCTTTGTTTATTAATAAAAATCCAAGTATGTTCCAATGTGAAGTTTGTCAGTTTTCAAAGCATGTTCGAAATTCATACCCCAATCAACCATACAAAAGTTCTCATCCTTTCTCTATGGTACATGGTGACATTTGGGGTCCTTCTAGAACAAAAAATATTACAGGTTCACGTTGGTTCATAACATTTATTGATGACCATACTAGACTCACTTGGGTGTTCCTAATGAAAGAAAAATCAGAAGCTTGTAAAATTTTTCAAAACTTCAACAACATGATCCAGACCCAATTTCAAACCAAAATCCAAATCTTAAGGACTGACAATGCAAAAGAGTATTTCAATTCTATTGTTGGTGATTTTTTATCAAATCAGGGGATAATTCATCAAAGTTCTTGTGTTGACACACCCCAACAGAATGGCATAGCAGAAAGGAAAAACAGACACCTGCTTGATGTTGCTCGATCACTCATGTTCACCTCAAATGTTCCAAAACACTTCTGGGGGGAAGCAATACTCACAGCAGCATACCTTATTAACAGAATACCCTCAAGAACCCTTAAGTTCCAGACACCTTGCAATATCCTTCTCCAAAATTATCCTCACACAAGGGTAATAAATTCTCTTCCTTTCAAAGTGTTTGGTTGTACATCTTTTGTTCATGTGCATCAACATTCCCAAGGCAAATTAGATCCTAGAGCCATCAAATGCATCTTCCTAGGATACTCTCCGAATCAAAAAGGATACAAATCCTACTCTCCAATCACCCAAAAATTTTATTTTAGCACGGATGTCACCTTCTTTGAACAAAAACCATTTTATTCCAAATCTGCCATTCAGGGGGAGAGTGAATTTATGAGGGAATGTCATCTTTGGGATGTTGAAAACACAAGAACCACACTAAATTTATCTCCTGATAATAATCCAATCAGTCCAGAAACCCTAAATCCAATCAGTCCAGAGATCCTAAATCCAAGCCAAGAAATTACATCACAATCTGAAGGACAAAATCTGCCACAATTCGAAAAGCCTAACCTAGAAATTCTACCACAATCTGAGATCCAACAATCAGCTAATCCAAAGGAACTTCGTGTCTACTCAAGGAGAAAAGCTGGCCATGGAGAGATAGAAACAAGTGCACCTCTACAGCAAACCCAAGAATCAAACCCAAATTCAATGCCCAATACAGGTAACATTGAAACTGAATTTCTACATGGTGATGTTTCTATCGATGATTTGGATCAACCTATAGCCTTGAGGAAGGGTGTGAGATCATGCATTAAACATCCTTTGCACAATTACATCTCTTACAAGGGATTTCCCCTACCTTCCATGCATTTGTTTCCAATCTTGATAATGTGCAGATTCCAAAAGATGTACATGAAGCCCTAAAAAGCCCAAATTGGAAGAAAGCGGTATGGGAAGAAATTCATGCACTTCAAAAGAATGGAACATGGGAGTTGACAAGTCTTCCAAGTGGAAAGAATCCAGTGGGATGTAAATGGATCTTTGCCATAAAATACAAGGAAGATGGGAGCATAGACAGGTACAAAGCTCGGCCAGTTGCAAGAGGCTTTACTCAGTCATATGGGATTGATTACAAAGAGACATTTGCCCCTGTTGCAAAACTAAACACTGTTCGGGTTTTATTGTCACTCTCTGCTAACCTTGATTGGCCATTATATCAGCTAGATGTCAAAAATGCCTTTCTGAATGGTGATCTTGAAGAAGAGGTGTACATGGTGATTCCTCCAGGATTTGAAAATATGACTTCAGGCAATAAAGTGTGTAGATTGAAGAAGTCACTATACGGACTCAAGCAATCCCCACGGGCCTGGTTTGATCGGTTCACGAAGGCAGTCAAGATGTATGGTTATTATCAATGTCAAGCTGACCACACTCTATTTGTGAAGCATTCTCCTCAGGATAAAATTGTCATTCTTATTGTTTATGTTGACGACATTATTGTGACTGGAAATGATGTTGAAGAAATGACTAGTCTCAAACAACGGCTGGCTAAAGAGTTTGAGATCAAGGATCTTGGGAACCTTAGATATTTCCTAGGTATGGAAGTGGCTAGATCAAAGAAAGGCATTTCAATCTCACAACGGAAATACGTCCTAGATCTTCTTGAGGAAACTGGAATGCTTGGAAGCAAACCTGCAGAGACTCCAATGGATTCTTCAACCAAACTTGGAGCAAAGAAAGATTGTGGACCGGTCGATAAAGAAAGGTACCAAAGGTTAGTTGGTAAACTTATATACTTGTCCCATACTCGACCAGATATTGGGTTTGCTGTTAGTGTGGTTAGTCAATTCATGAACAAGCCAAATGAAGAACACATGGAAGCAGTGTACCGAATCCTCAAATACCTCAAGTTCTCTCCAGGCAAGGGATTGTTCTTTAAAAGATCTCCATTAAGAGAAGTTGAAGTATTCTGTGATGCAGATTGGGCAGGCTCTATTAGTGATCGGAGATCTACTTCTGGATATTGTACTTATGTTTAGGGTAACCTAGTTACTTGGAGGAGCAAGAAGCAAAGTGTAGTATCTAGAAGCAGCGCAGAGGCTGAATTCCGAGCAATGGCTCATGGTATTTGTGAAGGGATATGGTTAAGAAGGCTTCTTAGTGAACTTCACATCACTAGTGAAGAACCTATGAACATATACTGTGATAATCAATCCACCATAAGCATTGCAAAGAATCCTGTACATCACGACAGGATGAAACATGTTGAGATTGATCGACACTTCATTAAAGAGAAGATTGAATCAAGAATCATAGAAGTGCAATACACACCTACAAGTCTCCAAGTTGCTGATATTCTCACCAAAGCCTTACCAAGAAGGGTCTTTGATTCATTAAACTCCAAGCTTGGCATGGTTGATATCTTCAGCCCAGCTTGAGGGGGAGTGTTGAAATATTTGAAGATTTAGAATTATTCTGTTTCCTTATTTATTTGAGTAGTGTTATTTTTCCTGATTTGTTTCCTATTTTAGTCTCCCTATTATATGGGATTCTATGTTTTAGTTTCATAAAATTGTAGGATCTTCAGAAACCTCTATTTAAGTCCCTTTACATACTCATTATGTGAATTGAAGAATTACGTATTCCTTCAGAAAATATTTTCATGAAGCAACTTCAGCAGGCACCAACTCAGCTATTTCTTAGATCATACACACGATTAGTGCCCTAGTGAACCTTTTTTATAGGATTAATCATACTGTCATATGGGTTATTGTGTCTGCTGCACAGGATATAATTATCACTATTTTATGTAAGTACTAATAAGAAACCATTGCTTCCTTTTAGCCTGACTAAGAAATATGCAACATTTTTCAGGTTGAGTATGCTCAAGGACAAGAAGCACCTATACAAAGGCTTGCAGATGCTATGGCTGGGCCATTTTTATACGACATAATGACTCTGTCAGCAGCAACCATTTCTTTTTGGTATGTGGTTTGTTTCTTTAGACGACTGATGTATTAACTTTGGATAGAGTGAATAAAATTGAGATGCTTAAAATAGATGAAAAAAGGGGATTCTAATTTATTTATTCAAGATACATATGTAACTCATAGATACTTTCACAAATCTAAAATGGGCAATTGTTATTCAATTTGCAAATTCAAATAGTTGAAATCTTTTCTACGATGAGACTATGACAAATTTTTGCTGCACTTCATTTCTTGTTGTTCTCTCCCCATCATTTCCCCTCAAGGTCCTAGCATACTACTTTTGTTTATGCATGTGAGAACTGGGCCATTAATTTAAGTGAAGAATGGACGAGTTTTTTTCTTTTTTCCAAATTGTCTTCCATTCTAGAAGTATAATTCCTGCATATACTTTGCATTCTTTAACTTCCTTTTCTCCATGCTAGTTTGAAATCTTATCTATGATTGCTGCACTTCATTTCTTGTTATTCTCTCCCATCATTCCCACCAAGGTCCTAGCATTCTTCTACTTTTGTATATGCTTGTGAGAACTGGGCCATTAATTTAAGTAAAGGCTGGACAATGTTTTGTTTTTCTCCAAATCTTCTTCCATTCTACAAGTATAATTCCTGCATATGCTTTGCATTCTTTAACTTCTTTTTCTCCATGCTAGTTCTTAACTCAAACCAGACCATGCTGGTCCCCGTGGGCTTCTTTTTAGGGCTAGTTTGGATGAGCGGTGCGATTGGCTCCGGTGAGATTGAAAAAAAGGAAATGACCACCATGGGTATAAGTTTTATAATAAAATATTTAAAAGGGTGGGTAACAAAATAATTTTACATGATTTTTTTTTGTCTTTTACAAATTTTTTTTTTGTCTTTTCTGTTTCCACCGCACGGGAGTCACCGCACCAGAGGTGCGGTGACATCCAAACGGAGCCTTAGTTGCTCATAGATATGTTATTAACTTTCTCCTAGCATCCTGCTGTTTGTGTACTAGCTCAATGATATTGGTGGCTCTGATGGAGATCCCTTGCTTTTGAGTTTGAAACTTGCTGTGGATGTCTTAGTGAGTAATCTTATGTTTATCTGTGTTTCTTCACCAGCGTATTGCCTATATATTAATTGCCTGATTGTTTGAATTGTTTTCTTCTTCTTTTTTTTGTCTGTTTGGTTGCCAAGTTATCTGTGATGAAAGTAATCTCAATATGGTAAAAGAAACTTATTTTATAAGGAAACAAGTTTAAAGGTTTTTTCATTCTGCCATTTTCCTGTTAAAAGTTGCAAAGCACATTTTGGGGGAGATTTTCTTGTAAGAATGGTGGCAGCCAAAATGCAGAAACGGTACAATATGATTGAATATTCAAATAAAAAACAAAACAAACATTTTATAAGAATTTTTAGGGTGCTTTATTTGACCAGGTCACACTTCAGATGATTGCTTATATAGATGTCAGTTTTTAGAGAATTGTCACTTAATGATATGTTTTCTCTGCAGTTTCTCTAGAAAATCAAGCAAAACAAAATTTATTTGCAGTATCAGTTTGTAATGTTACTTTTTCTTTTTCCAGGTACTTTCCTGTCCACATGCACTGGGTCTTGCCAAACTAACAGCAATCCTTTTTGGCATCTTTCTTGGTATGTATGTAGCATGTCGATAAATCTTGATTTCAATTCATTTTTCTGTTTAGGAGAGCTTTTATTCACCTTAACCAACTATAGGTAAGTATATATATGAAGAGCTTTTGCTGGCTCATACTTTAATAATACATTGAATTGGGGCTATAGGAAAGTATTCAATTTGAAAACTACGATTTTGAGAAATGCTCAACTCTGCACTTACGGAAATATTGTTTAGTTTGGAACATTTGCCCATTATGACATTGAGGCCACTGTAATGTTGTCACTGGTATGAGGAGTATGCACGTTGGATACTCTTGAATTTGAACAATAGGATATTGGGCACGTAACTTTATTATTGGTTATTTACGGTTTACAAAGTACAAGCAACAATTAATTTTCCGTTGTGCTGAGTTATATGTTGTTGCAATGAAAATCATCGAGAGCAAAGAGGAGGGGATGTTCTACTTCTGGCGCTTGGCCAGTGTAGACCTTGTTGCTTTTGACAAAGTATTTCTTCACTAAAAAATAATGCTGTTTCTCTGTCTCTCTTTCCAATGTGCAGACGAGGACTCTCACTGAAGGAAAAGCTCGCTGTCTCCTCGGTGACTTCTTTGCTTATAATGAATCAGAAATTCTTCAAATTGCTGCCGCAGTAGAGAGAATACAAACACATCCAATTGCCAAGGCAACTGTAAGAAGGCAGAATCTTTGAATTTGGCAAGAGGACAACTAGTCGAACCAGGTTTTGGAACCTTAGCTGAGGTAAATAAAATAGATGGTTTGTCGCTGTTGGTAATTTAGAATGGGTTAATGAACCTTTCCAGATAAAGGCAAGGCCATCTGATTTGATGAATTTAGAACATGCCGTAATGCATCAGTCATCATCACCATCGAACTATTCAAAATAGCTGTCTACGTTGGAAGTTTTAGGAGAAAGTGTTATTGATGCCATAGAAATATCTTGACAGTTTGCTCTATGATGCTGAGTGCACTGTGAGCAGGTGATATTTGGCAAATTTTATTTACAACCTAAAATTTACTAAGCACAACTTAAGTAATTTTTTCTTTCCAAAATAGCTTTCTTTCTCTTCATTTATTTTTATTTTTTTGAATTCTCAAAGCTCATGGAAAGGAATTTCCGTGAGCTTTTGAAAGCTCACATAAAGAAATTTCCGTAAACCTTTAAAAATTTACGAAAATTCTCTTCCGTGAGCGTTAAAAAGCTTGCAAAAAATCTCGTTTGTGAGCCTCATCAATTTTTTTTTTGAGTTCTCAAAACTCACAAAAAAAAATTTCGTGAGCTTTCGAATTTCCGTGAGCCTTTTAAAGCTCACATAAATTTCCTTCCATAAGTCTTGTGAGTTTTTCGATTTAAGAGTAAAAAAATAAATTATTTAATGAATATGATGTGTTTAGTCTCTTTTTTTTTTTTTTGTATTTAGAAGCTTCCCCGATATTTTCATATTCTTTTATCAAACGGAACCCCGGTCCACCGAACCAATCCCTTAATGGCCTCAATGTGGCCTAACCTGGGAGTGGCCCGTTATTAAATGGGTTCACACCAGTTTTTTCTTGGAATGGGCCGAAACTGGTTCAGTCCGGTCTGATTCAGCCCATCCATGGTTCTGAGAAGAGTAAGAAGATTAATCTCGAGTAAATTTCGCAAATGCCTCAATGCAACAAATAAATATCCTGAGATGGTACATCTTTACTTTAACCCCAAATATGAGCGAAATGAAAATGTGCCCATACCAGTTCTCTTTTCTTTTTTTTTTTCAATTTGGGTTAAGTTTTGTAGTAGTTTATTATGTTTTGTGATAAACAGATTAAGCATGTTGAAACTGCTTATAAATAACCAAAGCCACCGAACTTCAAATGTTACTCGGTAACAATCAAAATGCAATTTCTTCATCCGATTAAGAGAAATTACACACACAGATTAATTTCTCCTCTACTCTTCATTTTCCATAACCTCATCTTTATTATTATTTTTTTCCACCATTGTTTTTATATAGTATTATGAGCTTTCAATTCATAAGGATTAAGGACTAACAGAGCAAGTACGTACCTCCACTGCTTCTTGCAAAGACAGCCATCGATGCAACCACATCCACATGCGAAGTAAACTATCCATTGGCCATTCAACTGCAAAGCTGGGACGAAGCAGATAGTTTGAATCAGACAGAGACTGGTGAAGCTGAGTGGATGGACGTTGCCAGTTGCATGTAGGTACGGATCGTATTAAGTTGACGACAGAAACTCCATTATTTTCTGGTAAGTTTTCAGGCCCTCTCCCACATCTGCCAATGCATTGGCTCCGTGCCCCGTCATCGCTGAAAAATCTTCTGTGGTTTCATCCCCATCGGAGTCCTCCCCTTGAGAAAAAGTCATGGCTGACATTTAAAGCGTCAATTGGCAATTAATCCCATTGCATGGCCACATGAAATACATTTCAAGGGGATTGTTTGTCTTTCTTTATCTAAGGATTGAATTGAAGCATGACAATTAAATTTACGAAGAAGGATCAAAGATCTTCTTCAATAGATTAAAAAACAATAATAAACTTGGGTTGCGGAGCAGTGTTATTTCTATGAAACATGCATTTAGGTTTGTAAACAATAAACAAATGAGCGTACTGGCAGACAGAAACAGTGACTTTTCATGAGAATAGAAATTTCACTCCCCTACTATCCCTGAATTGAGAATGTAACTCTTTTATTTTCTTTTATTATATCCATATAAAACTGAGTCAGCCTTTATTCCTCTCTTCGAATACTGGAAGAGATTTTGGAGCCAGTTCAGTTGGGTGTAAATTCATGAAGAAAGATGGGGGCAAGGCCTTGGCTACTGGCCCTACCCAAAATAATAAAAATATATAAATAGAAAAAACCCTAAATAAACACACATTGAATGGGCACGTGATTGGGAACTTATTTAGTTGAAAGGACATTCATGCAGAAACGCTTTACATGTGATTGGTGAGCCCACCTATCCCTCTATATTTGCTTGTTCCTGTACCTTTGATATTTTATTTATTTATTTGGTCCTACGAAATATTCACTTTGGCATATAATTCCAATTAGTTACAGGTGGTGAACCTTTCTGTATTTCATTCTTATTTTCACAATGCTTATGGTAATACAGTAATATGTTGAATTTCTGCAAGTAAAATGTGTTGGTGAATATCTCTTTAATTTATTAATCAATTTCCCTTTTGCATTTCAACTTTTAACTTTCAAGAGATTAAAAGTCATTAAAATGCGAATGATAACCTTTTTATAATTAAAAGTGTGGACGATTGATATTATTTAGGTTCCAATTCAATTTTTACATTATATCATATTTTTCATTGTTAGTAGATTGTATTGTTAATTTACGAAAGTGTTGTCCCACGAAGATGTGCGAGTGTGGCCCCTATAAAATAACGATATGAACATTTTGATGAATGACAATGCCACTTCGAAATAGAGTAGGGGTATAATAAACTAATCAAAAGTCAATTATTAGATGGAACAAACAACTTTGAGAGAAAAAAAAAAGGGTAAACGAAAAATGTTTAAATTTGTTGAGGCAATTGTGATTGGGTCAAGAATCCTGAACTGGCATTACCAAAGTTGGATAATTCTCTATAATAACTTCTTTCCGTGTTTTAATGAAATTTAGGTAAGATAGTAATAATTTAGCTTATGGTGGAAATGTTTCATCGTGAACCTTTTTCCTTTTCTTTTGTGATGCATGACAACAAACAAACGCTCCGTTCTTTCATTTTCGCTCAAGTTGTCTTAACACGTGCGATCTAATTAACATGTGATAACGGCATAGTTTGACAATTGGAATAATCAATGTTTTTCGTAAAAAAAAAAATGAAATGAAGAAAAATAACACTAAGAAGGATGTAAATTAAGAATGACAAGGAATATCTTGTCAACAGATATGTTGCACTATCCAATTTAATTAAGATTAAAGTATTTTATAATCAGGTATGAATTGCAGAATTACTATCCATCACATGTTTGATTAGTATAATATCAGAGTATCCACTATCCAAACTCAATGGTAAATAAATTTTTTAATATATATATAAATTTTACTTATAAATAATTTATCATTTTATGTAATAAAATAACAAAATTAAATCATTAAGTGTGACATTTATTTTTTAATTTAAAATTTATTTTTATATTTTAACTTTAAATTACTAATCAAACCCTTTTATTAATATGCATTAAAGTAATTTTTAAAATTTTTAAATTACTAATCAAATTAGAGTTCGTTTGGTATTGTTTTTGTTTTATGTTTTCAGTTTTTTTGGAAACAAAAGCAAAAAAATATGTTTGGTAACATGTTTTCGTTTTCAAAAAACGAAAACGAAAGCAGCCATTTCCAAAATTGTTGGAAACAGAAATTTTTTGTTTTCATTATTTTCGGAAACATGTTTTCATTTATGTTACTGTTCATAAGTAAGTGAACGGAGTTTATATATTAATATAATATTAATATTTTATAATATAATATTAATATTTTTTAATAAAAATATAAAATAAAATTAATTACTTTTTAAATAAAATAATATTAATTTTTAATATAATATAATATTTAATTAATAAATAAATATTTTAAAATTAATATATTTATTTTTTTAATATAGAAAAGTTGAAAACGTAAAAAGCAATTAAATATAAATTACATTGAACTATAATATTATAATATTATTTAATTTAAATTTTATAATAATTTATTGAATATATTATATATTTTAAAAAATATCATTTATTATAATTTTGATATGTTAATAATTAATATTATTATCTAATATAATAAATTTTTATTTTACTAAACAATATTATTATTTAATATTATATTCTATCTTAAATTTAAAATATATCACTACAAATATTAAATTATTTAATTTTATTAAATAGGGGAATACTTAACATTAAATATTATTATTTATATTACATATAATATATTTTAATAACTATATAATTTATTATAAATTAATGAGTTAAATATTTTATTTAATAATGTAATATTATTATTGCAATTAAATAAAATATATTATTAAATCTAATTCATAATTATTACAATTAAATTAAACAATATTATTTTATTTAATATTATATTTAATTATAATATTATTTAAATTATATTAAATTTTATATGATTAAATGAAAATATTTAATATTAGTATTAAATAATATAAAATAATATTATTTAATATTATCTGCATACTATTATTTAATAAATATATTATTTTTATTTAATTTTTAAAATTTTATTTGTGAATTAAACTATTATATTTGAATCAGTTTAAATATTTGTTTTCAAAACATAACAGTATTAAACAAACATGTTTTCTGTTTTTCAGAAATTGGAAACAAAACAAAAACAAAAACAAAATTTTCAAAAACAGAAAACATAAAACAAAAAACATGAAACGATACCAAACAACACTTAAGTATTTAGTGGATCCAAGTAATTAATGAGTTTTTTTTAATATTATATGAATATGATTTGAACAGCAAAAATAAAAATATTTAAGTAGTTAACCAAATTATGGCATCTTGTTGAAATATAATTGAGTTCAAATATGAATAAAAAATAGCAACACATTACCTGCTGTCATACCTTAAATAAATTTATTCATTGATAATTTATAAATAAATTATTATAACTTATTTGATTTAGACGGTGTTTTGAATATTATATTCAATGCTTCACTCTACTCGTTTTAATTTGATTTGTGATATTATCATATGAATGAATAAATAAATAATTATATTTGTTAATTAAATATAAAATATATAAAAATATTTATATATGACGAGAGATTTACTTATCTAGGTATAAAACAATTTTGTTTACACCATCTCATATCTCTTTATTTGATTTGAATTTTTTTAATCCCACTGTTGAGTATTTTATTTTATTTAAGTAGAATATGTGTATAAACTTTCAAATTAATCAAAAATATTAAATTATTAATTTGATAATACTAAAATTTCAATCATTAATATATATTGAAAAATATATTATTTTATATCGAAATGTTAAAGATATTAGATTAATTTAAATTTTTATATGCATAATATATGAGTAAATTATTAAATCTAACAATTGAATTTTAAAATTATTAATCGAACGTAAAATTATTAATCGAACGTAAAATAAAATTATTTTAAATCAGCGTAAATAAATCCTAGAGATCCGATAGGAAAGGAGGTGTAATTAGAGCTTAAAAAGTAGTAAAATATTAGTAAAAAAAATATATAGATGTCGATGGAGGCTTAGTTTAAAGATTGTTTTAAAAAAAAGATTTAAAGTTGAAATTTTTATTTTTTTAAACTTTGCATCGAGGAGAGTCACGTGGCAATTGAGAAAGACATGTTAGGGTAAAAGGAACACACCCTATTTCAGGAAACATAATATTCAACTTGATAATTATAGTAATTTACAACCTTCTAAAAACTTTTAATTTCAAAAAAATAACAAAGAGCAATAATCGGCTGCAGAAAGGTCCAGACTGAAAAGGACAGAATGACTGATGACAGAAACGTTAACGGCGTTAGAGAGAGAGAGAGGGGAGGTGAGCCCCGTCAACGTTTCTCATCAGAAGGGGTGTACGGACAAATGACCTTCCCGAGGTGAAAAATTAGTAATAATCAAAAATAAGATTGATTGGGTAAACTTTCTTTTTTCTTTTTTAATTTTCTTTATTAGCTGGGAAATATTAGGCTCCGGCCTCCGTGTACGAATGACCCTTTTCTTGTGGCCCCCTCAATTTTCTTTCCCTTTTACCGAAGTGTAATTTCCCCAACCTTTTTTCAAGATTCTGAATTTCCAAATCTTGCGTCATGATTGATTGTACAGGAATCAATCAGATCAGTCGATAGCAATGTTTTAGGTGTAGACCATATGTATATTCGTTTATTTTAACGATCTGAAATTAATTTTGCTCGAAATTTAGTCAAAGTTAAAGTTCTTCATCACTCTCGAAGATGTGTTTAGTGGGGAGTCGAACTCGAGAGCTCTTTCCATAAACTCAGCCTGTATTGCCAACTGAGCCACAACCCTTGAGTTGTCGATAGCAATGTTATTCTTATTATAATACGAATATAAACAAAGTTATATATGGTAAAAATTCATTACCATAAGGGCGTTTGGTTGGGGGTAATTTAATATTCCCTCAATAATTTTTTTTATTAACAGTAAATTTTCATGTTTGATTCGTAGAATAGGATTTCGATCAATAATTTTGTTATCAACAGTGTAAAATAAATAAATAAATGAGTATCTTAAATAAATAAATAATTAATTAATTTAAATATAAATAAATAAATGAGTATCTAAATCTTTTTTTTAATTCAAGTTATTAAACCCAATGTTAATTCAAATATGAAGAATGAAAGATTTAAGAAAGAAATCCATTGAAAAATAAGGTACTTTACAACAACTGAGAAAGAGATTAATTGTTGCTCATAGTAGGATAATGCTTCCAGAATACATGAAGATGAAGATTGGATGAATGTGCATTACTTGACCTCCATTAAATTAACAAGTGAAATTAAAAAAATTAACAAGTATCTTTATATTTTTTAAATTAACAGGTATTATCATGAAATAATTTACTTATTCAATATCCTATAAACAAATGGACTAATTAATTAACTTGTGTTAAAGAAATTAATTAATATTCCCCAAATGAATAAACTTAATAAATAAATAAATATGTTAAAATAACTTCTATCAATGTAATCCTAAATTCCATAAGCCAAACGGCCCCTAAGGGGCGTTTAGTTCAAAAAATTTATGATTTCGGTCAGTAATTTTTTTTCGTAATATGATTATCTTGTTTAGTTGCAAAATTTTTCCCCACATCAGAAATTTAATATTCTCAATAGTACCAAAAGGGGAGAAAATAGGAGGAATCATATTACCTCCATCTCCTGAGCTATTTTAGAATTCATGGGAAAATTTTTTTTTTTTCCAATTTTGTAATCACTTAATTATGTTTTTGGACTACATTATCTTTTTTAGTCACTAAAAATTACAAAATAAAAGTGTTTTATTATTTCACAATCTTACATCCCTCTTACATTGTTAAGTAATATTTCCAACCCAACCGTTAAATATTATTTAAATATTATTTACGTGTTAAATAAATAAATAATTTACACGTTAAAGAATATAAATAAGCAATTTATATGTTAAATAAATAAATAATTTAAATGTTAAGTAAATTGATATATAATTTACATGTTAAATAAACAAACAATTTACATGTTAGATAAATATATAAATAATTTAAATGTTAAATAAGTTAATATATAATTTACATGTTAAATAAACAAACAATTTACATAAATGATATTTAAATTTGACTTAATATAAATGATAAATAAATAAATTACATATTTAATACTAAATAATTTAATATGTTAAATAAATAAGTAAGTAATTTATTTTTGTCATGACTTATTCACTTAACATGACTACTAATATATAAGGGCAATATAGTAAAATAAATGATTAGGTAATTTTATATTCCCTCTAACCAAACACAAAAATTTTATTTTCCTTCTAATCAAACCAAACACAGGAATTTAATATTCCAAATATTCCTAGATGTACAGTGTTTTGGTAATAATCAAATTTCCAAAGGTAATTTATTTTTCCACGAACCAAACGCTCCCTAACATTAGAGTTCTTAAGTTGGGTATAAAATTTGTAACATTGCGTTAGTATAATATAAAAAAAAAATCTTGTGTTAAAATTTATATTGTTATATTAAATATATTATTTTAATTTTTATCAAATTTAAATTTATGTTATGTTTGTTTGTTTTATATTCGAGGTATTTAGGATTAATGGATTATCTTATTTACTTAAAATGATAAAGAAACAAATACTTTTGAACAATAGAAAAATAATGAGGTTACGGCACATAAATCTTATACACTATTATCGTTAATATATAAATTCAATAATATTTTTTTAAAAAATATTATAAAATTTTGATTTTAATGAACTATCATTTCATGATTTACTAAAGAGTTTATATGTTGTATAGTTACAAAGTGTTACTTATTAATAAGCAAAGTTAAAAAAAATGCTAACCCTTAAAAATAATTTTTTAATTATGTAAGGTCTTGTGTATTTTTTTAAAATAATATCTGTATAATTTTAAACTTATTAATGAGATGGCATTTTATAATTAGACTAATAATATATGATCCATCATATATAGAGTCTTTACTAACTTTATTTATATAAAATTATATCAAATACAAAATTAAAATAAAATATATTATTTTATACATCAAGAATAAATAAAATCTTTTAATTATTAACTTTTATATGAAGGTTGATGCTATTGTTCTATATTTATTTATTAAAATTATTTATTTTTCTAATCCATGAATAAATTATTTGCCAGTGGAGTTAAAAAAAATTAACTCTTAATGTACTAGATAATTATGATGTTTAGCTGTAAAAAAAGAAATCATTAATTGTTAATTATAAATATTTTATGAACTTGTTCGAGTAAGAAGTGATAAACGATAAAGTCTTCTAATAGTAACGATTTCAAGATTCGAATCATATATAAATACCTAGAAAAAATTTATTTTCACTTATTTCAACCACTAATTGGTTATCAAAGCAAGTTTGAATTGTTAAGGGCTCGTTTGGTTTTGTTGTATGTTTTATGTTTTTGAAAATTTTGTTTTGTTTTATTTTCATTTTATTTTTAATTTATTAAACTTGGAAACGTGTTTGGATGATTATTTTTGTTGCAAAATTTTATCACTTAAAACTTGCTGAAGGGAATGGAAAAATTATAAAATGTTAAGAGGGGTGGGTTCGAAACATCATTTTGATGTTTCCAACAATTTCCAAAACACCATGTTTTATTTTTAGATTTTAAAAACAAAAACAAATCAACAAACATGTTTTCTCTTTTATTTTTCAAAAAATTGAAAACAAAAACATAAAACATAAAACAAAAACAAAAACAAAATCAAACAACTCCTAAAAAAGCTTAATTTTGGTACAAACCATAAAGGCCTAATTTAGAATTGTTGTTACATTCAAATAAAATTTGAGCTGAAAAATGTGTGTTTACTGTGATAGAAAATATAATTTAAGAATTTTAAATATTATTCATTATTATAAAAATATTACGATAAATTGAAATGTTCAAAATTAGAAAAAAGCAAAGATATGAGAGTAATAAATTTTATCTAAAAAATGACAATTGAATTGCAGATATATATTCTTAAAAACTTTTTAGTTTGGAATAATAAACCAAAATTTAGTCGAAATATCATATTTAAATTAAAATTAAAAATAAATTTTAAACGTAAAAGTTATATCTAATCTCAATATTAAGCTAAATTCAAGGCTTAGTCGACACAATATACATATTTTTTATAGCTTATAAATTAGCATGTATGCTTTTGTTATTTATTTTTAGTTTAAAAAAATGGTTAAAGAGTTGAAATGACTTTCGAAAAAAAAAAGATTTTAGCAATTAAGTCTACTAACAATTTTTCACAATCAATCAAGCGATTAAATTTCAATTTTTACTTAATTGAACTTTTTTTATGAATAAAAATCATTAGATTTGTTATATTTTTTTATCACGTGTACGGTATGGACTTAACAATTTTGACGTGAATTTAATAATTTCTGTCCATAAAAAAATTTAATCGAATGAAAATTAAAATATAAAAATTCAATTGATTGCAAAAAAAAATTAAAAACTCAAATGCTATATTTATTTTTGAGGGTTTTTTTGACATTTTAACCCAAAAAAGAATAAAACGCGTTATCGTCGAAACGGCGAGCTAAACAAATAATGCGGCGATGATTCCTTGGCGGGGGAGCAGTTAATAACGGAAAGTAACTTGCCACAGCCAAATAAGAAGTCTATTTTTTAAAAAATAGCACTCTCTATACTAAAATTATAACAAGCTTAGTAGCTGCTACTCTGTAATCAACTTACACCTAAATGATCACAAAACAAAAAAAGAAAAAGCTGTGAAAAATCCAAATTTAACCTTATAATAATAATAATATGAAAAACTTGAGATATTTCTTCTGCTGCCAATATGCAGCGACCCTTGATTTCTTTCATAACTATATAATTTTAATCATTATTATCCCTTCTTAAATACTGAAAAAAAAAAAAGAAATTAAGAAGACAGAGGGAGAGAGAGTTGGGTGTTTGCAGTAGGCAGAGAAGATGGCAGAGCGATGGCAGAGAGGTTTTTGACTTTATTATCTATGAAATAATTCTACTTTCTTTCTCACACTCTATCTCTCTCTCTTTCTCTGTTGTTTTAACAGTTGTGAGTGTTTTGTTTTCTCTTTGGAACTTCTCTGTACTCTTTCGGGTCTGTGTATAGGGAGAAGGGGTCTATGTGGCAGAACGATGTGATGTAACGAGCAGACTCCTCTGCTCTTCTTCTACTCCTCCTCTCCTTATCGTTACCCGGTAAAAGAAAAGCCATCAAAAACTAAATGCGGTAAATGAAAAACAAGTAATAATAGGGACAGCAACGAAAGCAACCGCTAAGTGTCAAACGAAAGTGAGCTCATTTTTATTCTCCATCATCATTTCCATGTCGGCGACACCGGTGGAGCAGTAGAGCAAAAACAGAGGTTTTTGCCTTGGGTTTTTCAAGCGCTTTAGAACAAACGTCTTCGTTTATCTCTTTCTCTTTGGCTGAGATATGGTTTAAAATTTGAAAAATAAGGTTTACTCATCGCAAGGTTAAATGATGGCATTGGCATTTCGGTTGGAGTTTGTCTTCTTGTTTTCTCTGTTCTGTTTGGGTTTTGCTTTTGTGGATTCAGAAGATGGTAAGTGTTCCATTCTCTCATAAATGATAAAGGGTCTCCTTTCTTTATTACTACATGTTTTTCTTTTCTGGGTTGTGTTTGGGTACTCTGAAAATAACAGTAAAACCAGAAGCTTTTCTTTTTCAAATTTTGAAGATTACCCTTTTAATTCTTTTCGGAAAAATGGGTGCTGGAGTACTGTTTTCTACTGATTTTGGAATCAAGCTTCTTGCTTTTGAGTGTTTTATGTTCTGTTAAAGTTATAGTTCATGCTGAAGCAACAATCTCTTGAGGAGAGACTGATTGTTTACGTGTTGTCTGCCTGTATATTTACAACTAAACTAACGTTTAGTGTTCTTGTCTATGTTATGTAATGTAATGAAGGAGCAACACTGTTGGAGATAAAGAAATCGTTTAGGGATGTGGACAACGTTCTTTATGACTGGATGGATACCCCATCTTCAGACTATTGTGTTTGGAGAGGGGTCGCTTGCGACAATGTGACCTTCAATGTCGTTGCACTGTAAGTTTTGATACAAACTTCTTTCACTGTTTTTTATTACTTTGTCTTGGTCTTTGTCATTTTTGAAGGTAAATGTTTTTCGGTTTGCGTAAGTTTGTTCTTCGTTTTCCCCTTTTTCAGCTGATGTTTGCTTGTTTGGTTTATGGCACTGTAGTAATCTATCAGGTTTAAATCTTGACGGGGAAATCTCACCAGCAATTGGAAATCTCAAGGACCTCCTGACTATGTACTGTTCTTTTTTATTTGCCTACTCCAATCTATGTTCATAGTATTTTATTCTTCCCCTGTTTTTTCTTTTTGTTAGAAATAATCTTAGTCTTTAAGGGTTTTTTAGAAATAATATGTTTGGTGGACGGAATAATTATGTTCTCCTGTAACTTTCCTCATTTCTTGCTGCAAAAGAATTGTCGAAGCAAATGGAGCCAAAACTTATTTGCTGTTTTGCATTATACTGGGATGGTTTTGAATTGAGATTGATGAAGGTTATGTCTTATTTGATCAGTGACCTCAGAGGAAATCGTCTCTCTGGCCAAATCCCGGATGAGATCGGTGACTGCTCATCTTTGAAAAGCCTGTAAGCGGTTTAGTAGAAAAGAGCTCTAGAATCTGCTATTGTGGATGTTTTTATAAAGTTCAGAAATGTAGCTTGTAAATTAGATTGAACGCTGTTAACTGGTGTTATCAGGGACTTGTCTTTTAATGAGTTATACGGAGACATACCTTTTTCAATCTCAAAGCTGAAACAACTGGAATTTCTGTAAGTTGCTTTTCAAGCTTTTCTCACCATACCATGTCACTTGAACTCTTTCTTTGCTCAGTCATACTAATTTTAAGTTTTTTTAAATGACAATTCAGAATTTTGAAAAACAATCAGTTAATTGGACCAATACCTTCAACTTTGTCACAGATTCCAAACTTGAAAGTCTTGTAAGTTCTTTCTTCTAATTTCTAAACATTGTCATATAATTTACTGATGAGTGGATGAAATTTTCATGCCCATACTTTTGACATATTGGTTCCAGGGACCTGGCGCAAAATAAACTCAATGGGGAAATACCGAGGCTCATCTATTGGAATGAAGTGTTACAGTATCTGTGAGTGCAAAATAGTTACTGTACCCTTTCTTTCTACTATATGACAGTTCAATTTGAATTTTTTTCCCATATAGTGATATCTTATAATGAATTATTAGCCTGGATGTTTTTAATTACTCCTTTTTTTCCTCATCAATATAGTGGCTTGCGAGGAAACAATCTGGTTGGTACACTTTCTCCAGACATGTGCCAGCTAACCGGTTTATGGTACTTGTAAGTTTCCTTATTATCCCATGTCGTTACTCTGGCTTGCAAGGCTATTTTCCAGTCTAACTTAAGCTCTACATTGCTTGCAGTGATGTGAGGAACAACAGTTTGACTGGCAGCATCCCTCAGAATATAGGCAACTGCACAGCCTTTCAGGTCTTGTATGTACTCATCAGCTAGCTCTATGAGGCCAAATGCTTTTGAAGTGACTATATCTGTTAATTGAAAACATCCCTTTTCTTGTGATTGGTAGGGACTTGTCCTACAACCAGCTAACTGGGGAAATTCCATTCAATATTGGGTTCTTGCAAGTAGCTACATTGTATGTGTTTAAAATTTTCCATTTGCCTTTTTTTTTTGTCAAAGGACACTGTTGTTTTTTCTAAGTAGCTTCACTGTTGTTTTTAATGTCTAAGTACCCTTTGTTCATCCCAAAAAAAAAAAATTCCTTTTTGTCTTTTTTTTCTATGATGACTATGTGCCTACAAACTGTGTTCTCATGTTGATTTTCCTGGTTAGATCTTTGCAAGGTAATCATCTTTCAGGGAAGATTCCATCTGTTATTGGTCTGATGCAAGCACTTGCTGTATTGTAAGTGCCTTTGTTGCATTGAAATCCTTTAACCATCATTCATATTTTCTCTTTTCCTTGTGGTAATCAATCTTATGTCTGGTCACTTTCTTGTGTGTACTATCCAGGGATTTAAGCTGCAACAAGTTAAGTGGACCCATACCTCCTATTTTGGGCAATCTGACCTACACAGAAAAATTGTAAGTAGGTGCTTGCTGTTCATGTTCTTCTAATATTCATTTGTCAGTATAATTCTGCTTCCACCATCAAGTCCTAGGGTATGAAATTCAAGGTAAGTTGAGATAGCTGCTAGTCTATTTCTTGAGCAATATTTTGACGGGAATATGCTATATGCTGTAGATATTTGCATGGTAACCAACTGACTGGATCAATTCCCCCTGAGCTGGGAAATATGACAAAGCTGCACTACTTGTAAGATCACTTTTTCTTTGTTTATCGTGCCTATTTCCAATGCTAATTAACCACTGCAGAACTGTTTCACTGTGTGATTTCTGGATTGGCCATGTAACATATCTGTTATGTTGATGCCAATGGCTGCAAAGAAAATATTATCTGCATCTCAAGCATTATTTTGCGTTGTGCAGGGAACTGAATGATAATCATCTTACGGGATTTCTTCCACCAGAGCTTGGGAAGCTAACTGAATTGTTTGATCTGTATGTTAATTTCCTGGTTGTTCGATACGTATTGGTTCCCACCATATCAATCATTGATATAATGTTTTGCAGGAATGTTGCTAACAACAACCTTGAAGGACCAATTCCTGATAATCTTAGCTCATGTACGAATCTCAACAGCCTGTAAGCACTGATCTCATTTCTGTAACTTTTGCTCTTGTAAATTTGAACAATTTTAAGATAGTTATCTATTGATTGATTTGCTGACAGCAATGTGCATGGGAACAACTTGAATGGAACCATTCCACGTGCTTTTGAAAGGCTAGAGAGTATGACCTATCTGTAAGCTTCACTCTTGTTACATTAAATATTGGCTCAAATGTTCAGCATCATGCATAATTTCTCTTCTTAATGTTCCCTCTCTATTTTCTCATGATGAATCTCATCACTCTAATCATTTCTTAGTATCTCCTCAGGAATCTCTCCTCTAACAATATCAAAGGTTCCATACCAATTGAGCTCTCCCATATTGGTAATTTAGATACTCTGTAAGTATCAAGTGACGTAAGCTGTTCCTCTTTGTAAATTTTATCGGTTCTTATATTGTTGTTTGTTTCCTCAGGGACATTTCTAAGAACAAAATTAGTGGCTCTATTCCTTCATCCCTTGGTGATTTGGAACACCTTCTGAAGCTGTGAGTGGTTCTGGAAAATGGTATCTGGTTTAAGTGCTTAGCAAAGATTTTTCACCTTATTATTGCTTTGTTTATTTATTTATTTTTTTGTAGGAATTTAAGCAGAAATCATTTGACAGGAGTCATTCCAGCAGAATTTGGTAGTCTGAGAAGTGTTATGGAGATGTAAGAAATCTTAATGTTACTGCCTGTATAGGCTAAAGCTTTCAGTAGTCCTTGCTGACTCCTTGTCCTATGCTTCTACATTGTAGAGACCTTTCTAATAATCATCTCTCAGGCGTTATTCCTCAGGAACTCACACAGCTTCAGAACATGTTCTCTTTGTAAGTAACTTTGTAAACTCCAATTCTGAACACTTTAGGTTTTAGAAATAACATGGCAGTGTTTATGACATTTTTAATAATGAGAACTTGACAGAAGAAATGGTGACATTTTTATGGCCTTAGCAAAACTTTAGAATGCTCTAGCAAATCACTTTCACAGAAGCAGAACTTCTTGTTTCCCAAGGCTCCAGTTTTAGTAACATACTTTTAGAGCTTTGTCTTGGGATGGATCCATTGAAGTCTTTGCAACAATGGATCCATACTTGTTTTAAGTCGAAATTACTTGAGATGGTCTTGATTTTGAGTAGGATATTTTCTCTTTTTTATTTATTGATTACTTGTACCGGTGGCATTAAGGTTCGTAGACCTCCTGATGATATATTTCTTCGTCCCTATAATAATCCCCTGGTTCAAAATATGTGCAGGAGACTGGAACACAATAACTTATCAGGAGATGTGATGTCTCTAATCAACTGCATCAGTCTTAACATTTTGTGGGTTGACAATTCACTAGATTTTATGCTTATTTTTAATATAGCTTTACCTTCATAATGGACAGTGATAGTGGCATCATATAACCCTATAAATTTCCCTGAAACCTTGCAGAAATGTATCCTATAACAACCTTGCCGGTGATATTCCAACAAGCAATAACTTTTCAAGATTCTTGCCAGACAGGTAACGTTTTGCTCATTCGAATTTAGAACAAATAATTGTGAACAAAAATGTCAATTTAGCTGCTACCTTTTTTCCACCAAACCTAACTTCTGACCGGCAACATCTTGTTTGTCAGTTTTATAGGAAATCCTGGGCTTTGTGGCTATTGGCTTTCCTCTCCATGCCATGGGTCTCATCCTACAGAGAGAGGTAATTATGACCTCAGAGAGTGACAAGTATTTTTATCTCATATTGGTACAATGAGTAGACTTAAGCTGCCAAGATAGTTCCTAAATTTAAAACAGATAGATAGTTAACCTGAAGTTGAAACTGAGAAGCCTTTATGAGTTGAAAATAGACTTTGACATCATGAGCTATTACCTCAACTGTCATTTTGACATCTACACACAGAAGATTCTCAGTACTATTCCTCAAGTGCAAGAATTTTTTTTTTTCATTTATGTTGATATCAAATTTGTTAAATAATCCTTCCTAATTTTAGCCAGTTAATTTTTTCTTGGTATATTAAGATCTTTCAGTTCTTGACTTCACCTTGTATGATTATTCATTTTATTTTGCTTGCTCTTGTCAATGCAGTTGCAATCTCTAAAGCAGCAATCTTGGGCATTGCACTTGGTGCCCTTGTCATTCTTCTAATGATCTTGATTGCAGCATGTCGCCCACTCAATCCTACACCTTTTCCAGATGGATCTCTGGATAAGCCAGGTGCCTTTTCTTTTCATGCGCAAGTCCTTTGCCTTACAGTATAGAACATAGGTGTAAAAAGAATTATTATGTGAGTTTCAAGGTCCCATTTTGTGTTACCAAATTGAAAACTGCAACAAAAAAAAAAAAAAGAGAGAATATAAGGTGGTGGGCAAGATTGGGTTACAATAATTTGGAGAAGTGGAAAAGGAAAGATAAGTTGGATAAGAAAATAAATATGACAGGTTAATTGTTTTTCGTTCCTTATTTTTAAAGATGCCTTCCTATTGAAATTTATGCACCCTGTTATTGACTTAGACTTCTTACAGCAGTTACTTACTCAACACCGAAATTAGTTATCCTTGACATGAATATGGCACTTCATGTATATGAGGACATTATGAGGATGACTGAGAATTTGAGCGAGAAGTATATAATTGGCAATGGTGCATCAAGCACAGTCTACAAATGTGTTCTTAAGAATTGCAAGCCAGTTGCCATCAAGAAACTCTACTCTCACTATCCACAGTCCTTGAAGGAGTTTGAGACAGAACTCGAGACGGTAGGGAGTATTAAGCACCGAAATCTGGTCAGCCTTCAAGGATATTCTCTCTCCCCTTCTGGAAACCTTCTCTTCTATGATTATATGGAAAATGGCAGTCTTTGGGATCTCCTCCATGGTAAGCTTGTGTTGGAATATGTTGTTATTTCTCCAACTTACTCTGCACTCATTTGACTTGTTTAATCACGAAACTCATTTTTTATATCATACATGTAAAAAAGTGTCCGTTTTCCCTCTTTGAATTACAAATTGGTAGTATTCTTTTGCTGCAGTTTCTACAAAGAAGAAAAAGCTTGATTGGGATACTCGATTGAAGATAGCACTTGGAGCAGCACAAGGTTTAGCATATTTACATCATGACTGCAGTCCCCGAATCATCCACAGGGATGTAAAGTCATCTAACATTTTGTTGGACAAGGATTTTGAGGCTCATCTTACTGATTTTGGCATTGCTAAAAGCTTATGCATGTCAAAGTCTTACACTTCCACGTACATAATGGGCACCATTGGTTATATAGACCCTGAGTATGCACGAACTTCCCGCCTGACTGAGAAATCTGATGTTTACAGCTATGGGATTGTTCTACTTGAATTACTAACTGGAAGGAAAGCTGTAGATAACGAATGCAATCTCCATCATTTGGTCAGTATGTCCTTAAGTTGAAATATAATGCTAGCACTCTTAGGAAATGTAATGAGCCTCAGTTTATTTTGGGTTTACACTAAGTTTAAAAACTTAATCGGTATTACATGTGTATCAGATTTTGTCCAAGACTGACAATAATGCTGTTATGGAGACTGTCGATCCGGAGATAAATGCTACTTGCAAAGATCTTGGAGCAGTTAAGAAAGTTTTTCAGCTTGCCCTTCTATGCAGTAAGAGACACCCATCGGATCGACCAACAATGCACGAAGTGACACGTCTTCTAGGAAGCCTAATGCCATTGGACCCCCCACCAAAACAGCCAACCTCAATCCAACCAACGCCTCTGCCATCTACCCATGTGACTTCCTACAAGGATGAGTATGCAAATCTCAAGACTCCACACTTGGTCAATTGCCCATCTATGAGTACCTCAGATGCCCAACTCTTCCTAAAGTTCGGAGAGGTTATATCTCAAAATAGTTTTTAAAACAAGTTTGACGCCATCAATGTAGTATCAAAATTGCAGGAATGAAGCATACATGGTTGAAGATCAAATTGATGGGAAAATGTGTATAAGGACTTTGGTATCAATTATTGTAGCTTAGAGAAAAAGGAAAAGGATGGGACTAACTTTATTAGCATTAATAGATTTAAAAAAGATGCCAGTAGTAGTACCACATTCAAGCTTTTGTATTGTACTGTAAGAAATTATGGTGGTAAATTTGGCATTTTCTGAAGTTGGGACCTGAGCCTCTGGCAACAAAGCTTCTGTCCTGGTGGGACTACAGTTTCAGGCTCAGCTCAGTGAGAGTTGGGTGCTTGCAGCTGTGTATAAACTCATTATATGCGTGACCAGCAATAATGCACTGAGAAGCCTAAGCAAGGCTTCTGCCTCCTTCCATGAACCTCATCAGTGCATCTGTTTGAAACTTTGAATGCTGAAAGATAACCTGTTGCTTTGATGTCACCATCTTAAAAATCTTGTTGTTGGGGGTTGTGCCTCAAGCCGTAAGTGGAACTGAATGATCAACAAGCCTCCCTAGGTTTTCCCGCGTTTTACTGATTCTGATGGCATACAGACGCACCAAAATAGATTATCTGGTTAATTATAAGATTCTTCAAACTGAGATTTAACAAGCTTTCTTTTCTTTCTGCCTGTGAGACAAGGGGTCGTACGTATTGTTGATTAATGGGTAATCAACTGGTCATTGAGTTGCTTCCTTTATTTTCTCACAGTTTGGAAAGAGGAGCTTGCGAGCTGCTTTTGGTTGAAACTGTAAGCTTCTGTTAAAAGAGCTTGCTAGGTGCATGTGTGATCAGAATCATATGCATGATCAGAATGCTCAACCCCATTTGCCACATTAAAACTGTCATCCCAGAAAGAATACAAACTGGTAATATATTATATATGTTTATGGTTTTGAATAGCAAATTATCCATTACCTTCAATTCCTCCAAGAATACTGGAATCCTCTTGAATGTTGCAAAAACCGTTTTCTTTGCCTGTGGCATCCCCTTTCAACAACTACATCTCTCAATTTAGGCAGACTGATGGGGGCTTATGTTAAGAATGTCTTAACCAAAAGCAATAACCACACCTACGTTGCTTGCTGTGTACATTAGTGCAAGTGATACAAGCTTGGGTTGGATCCTTCATGTTGATTATGGTTCCAGGGGCTTTGAACCTTTTAAAGATTTGTCTGGCCAGGCTAGGCTAGACTACCCACCCGTTGTTCATTTTCCCTCTTCTCCAGCATCAATGAATGTGCAATTGAGATTTAATTTAATAAAAATTTTATTTATAAAAAAAAATCATTTATCTTTTTGAAATCAAATTCTTCTGTAAATCTGGTTGCTGAACATGAAATTTGCAGTACCAAAAGTTGAAGTTACAACTAAGCTATACACCATTGGACCATAAAGATTACGGGTCTTGTTCATCATGGTTGGCAAAGTTATGACCAACAGAATAAAGCTCTTTCTGGGGCAAATTGATTACACAGTTTTTGATGAATAAAAAGACTTCCATTAATTGACAGAAGAGTACATTCCTCTTTCTTTCATTGATTGTCAAGACATCCTTGATTTTTTCTTCTTTTTTTTTTTTTGAAGGAATCCGTAATTCAAGTTGCTGTAAACAGAAATGCAAATATTCATAAACAATTTGACTACTAAAATAGCATTAAAGCATCTAAAGTGCTATGAACAATGCATAATTGCTTAAGCAGAAACTTGTCTACTTTGTTGAAACTATTCTCTTTCTTCTAACTGATCCAAATCTGCATCGTCTGTGTATGCCCTATTAGCTTTGCTTTCCAATCAATCGGAAAAGCAGAACAATAACCCTGACAAAAATATTGGGTGCATATTTAGGCATTTACTGTTAAATTCTTAGTAATAATAATAATTTAAGAATAGAAAATAACAATAATAAAAAAAAGAACACAAAGAAAGGTTTGGCCATGATAAACTACATTCACAGATAAACTTAAATGACTACATTGCTAATATTCTAGCTTATGTAAAAGAGTACATAGAACATCCTATTTATATAGGTGGTGTAGACAATGTATGAAAAAATAATAATGAAAGAGATTTTAGAGATTACAACTAATTATCAATGATATATTATTCTAATAAATGTTTAGATGCTGTCTTGATTATCAAAAATTTTTCTAATACTCTTACTCAAATTGAACCACGAAAAATTGGTTTGGAGTTATCAACTTAAAAAGAATACAAAAGTTAACTTCAATAAATTTTCATGCAAACTATCATTTTGTAGCAACGATTTGATGTGAAAGAGGTGCTTAACCTTTGTCAAAAGCTTGAAAATATTTGGAGATTGAATTAGCCATGGGAAAAGAAAGATTTTTTTAGAGATGGCGTATGCTATTGAAAAGATAAATTTAGATATTGCGTTAACCATTGGAGAAGAAAGAAATGTCTAGAGATGGAGAAGAAAAAATTGTTTTGCCATGTTAAATTTTTCATAATAATAATATGTGAATAGAAAATAACAATAATAAAAGACGAACACAAACAAAGGTTCAGCCATAATAAACTACATTCACAGAGAAACTTAAATGATTACATTGTTAATATTCTAGTTTATATAAAAGAGTACATGGAACATCCAATTTATATAGGTGTAAACAATATATGGAAAATAATAATGAAAGAGATCTTAGAGATTACAACTAATTGTGAATGATATATTATTCTAATAAATGCTTAGATGCTATCTTAATTATCTAAATCTTCTCCAATATTTACATTTGCCTCTGAGGATGGACTCTAGTGCGATAAAAGTTGAGGTGATGACATTCAGGGCTATCAAAGGGAATAGCTCCTCCAGTCCCTTAAAGAGAATGCTGACGTGTTCGCCTTTAACATGCCAAGCATTGATCCCTCTGTGATATTTCATAGCCTCAATGTAGATCCATGAGTGAAACCTCCCGGACAAAAGAAAAGGAAGCCTGTTCCAAACAGGATAAAGGCAACAAGGGAAAAAACAGATAAGTTGTTTTAAGTAGGATACATCAAGGAAGTTAACTACTCAAATAATTGTCAAACGTGGTAATGGTAACAAATGCGAATGAAAATTGCAATGTGCATGGACTCCAGCAACTTGAACATAGCATACATCACGGAAGTACTTACTCAGCTTCATGAATGCTTTTTCAATGTATAACTAAATATTAATGAACTCATTGGATCAAGAGAAGACAACCTTTATCACAAAAGAATGGCTCTATTGCTACAAGGTGATGTCCTTCGAGTTGAGAAATGTTGGAGCAATGTATCAAAGGTTCGTTAACAGGATATTTGCTTAGCAGATGGTCAAGACCATAGAGTTTTATATTGATGATATGTTGGTCAAGAGCTTTGAACTCCAACAACACCTCATGGGCTTGGGTGAAGCAAGCATGGATCTTTCTTATATAAAAAGAGAACTTCGATAGAGGCAAATGTATGAAATCTCTCTTTGGCATTCTTAGAGTGCACTTGGATGGAAAATTTTGTACTTTGGAGGCATTTCAAAATTTTTCAATTTAAAATGCTAGCATTTATAATCGACTTGTTTGGGTTAGGTAAATAATTTTTAGAAAGAATTTTTAAGTACTAGAATTTGATTAAATAAAAAATAATTGTAAAAAAAATAATATTATTATATATTAAAAAAATCAAATAAAATATGCAATATGAGTATCATTAGTTTTGTAAAAATATGTAAATATTATTAATAAAATAAAAATATATCTTTAAATTTAAATAAAATAATATATTTTTGTTTTTAACTTTAGATTTAATAGTGAGTTATGTTTAATAAAGTAAGGAAGAGTTGAAGAAATTTGGAAAAACCATATCTTTAGATGGACTTTCAAGAGGAAATTTGAGCATTTCAATTTCCTTTTAAAATTCTTCATAAATTTTGAAATTCTTCAAAATTTTTTACCAAACAAAGAATTTGCATTTTAGACTTTTAAATATCTTGATTGAAATGAATTCTCTCATAAAAATCTCTCATCTAAACACACCCTTATACTCTACATTTCATCGTTTACTGTTTAATTTTTTAGTGCATCTTACTGACTTGATCATCGAAACAAGTCTCACTGAGAAAATTTCTAGTGGATCTTTCTATTTTGCAGGACAGGAATTGGAGAAAATGCATGAAAAAGATCTAGGAAGCTTATACCTGAATAATAAGAGTAAAGGGCTTTTAGTACTTGGAATTTTGTAATTTTCTTGGTTTGATCCTTGATTTTTATTCCTTTCTACGGGCTTTACAAATATATTCACTTAATTTTAGAAGCATGTTTGTGTGATCAGAATCATGATAATGATTCAGAAAAAGCAAGTGATTTAGCTTTTTTACTTGACTCGGATTAAGATGATAATCACTATCACCGTCCTGACAAGATTTTTTGCTCTTTTTCACTTTGATTTTGATTTCACTCATTTCTCATTGTCACATTGATGTCCACCCAAAACAGAATGTTCATTTTTGTTTTGAATCTGAATTAAAATTAGATAACTAAGCAAAACGAGCCTACTAAATAAGAGACAGAAAATAAAAGCCCTCAAGTTATCTCCTCTAATTTTATTTTATTTTTTTTACATATCCAGGACCGGAGCCATCTCATGCAGAAGCTGTTATCTCTATTTGCCAAAGAAAAAAAAAATCAACATTCCTCACATTTCATGCACCATATCTGCTGCATATCTTCGGTACCGCATTAGCCATAAGAGTCTTTTGAAAACGGTGCATAAAAAAAATGGGTTTTGAAGGGAATCATAGTTTTAAGTTTCACGGTCCTCGGCACTCCCCTGCACAGGCAAAAATTATGTATCAGCTATTTCATATAAAAAAGTAGAATTTCTAGGCAAGTTTTGCTCGGAAAATTTTATGTTTAATGAAAACCGAACCTCTGAACCTTCTTGTCTGTTTTGCAGCTCCTTTGCTAATTGACTCTGTAAAAAAGCAAGTGATGGAAGTTTCGTGATCGGTTCATGCATGCCTTAATGGTCTTTTGTTACAATTAGAAGTAAAACAGCTTGGTTTGCAAATAGTCTTCTGCTATTTGAAAGACAGAAAAAAATACCTTCTTGTTTCTGATTCTGTTAAGAGATTCAATGAGATGCTCCTCCATGATGTTTAGTTGTGACAGATCCTCAACATTATTTGGGTTTTTCCAATCCCTGTCAAGGCAACGTCAGAAAAATATTCTTCAAACACTTGTTCATGCATGCGTGCGAGCATCTTAGTAATTTTTGCGAACCTTAGTATCCTGCTTTTCTCAGCAAGTTTTTCCTTCAGCTCTTTTAGTTGATCTTCATGTAACTACATATAATGCAAGACGATACAAAATTCTGGGTATCAAAAAGAAAAAAAAGATTCTAAAAAAGGGAATTAATTTGATGACTTTTTAAAACCGGAGAACCACATACATTCAGGCCATTGATACCGTCTTGGAAGGAGTTTTTTGGATCATCCTCGGGGCTGGCATTTGCTTGAATTTTCTTCAACAACTTCATAAACAAACAGGAAGAAAGTTATTACTACATTATAATTTTTCCCAGGGAAGAAATTTTTAATTTGCATGATTAAAGCTCCCCAAATTAGAATTGGGACCTGCCTTCGTTGTATAGGCCTTCCTGTTAATATAAAGAACACGATAAAAAATCCATCAGCCACTCAGCAAAGTGAATAAATAGAGAAAATTTAACAATCACTGTTATTATTCATAAGTGAACGAGGGTTTGTCACCTTTCTTCACATTCTTCCAAGGGCAAATTTGACAGTCTCTCAATGACACTACTTAAGTCCCTGTAATAACCAAATGTGAACAAGAAAAGTACGGGAAAACCAGCTATAAGTCTAAAGATGAAGTAATCTATGGGGTTTTAGTTGTGAAAAGATAACAAGAATCAAAATTGAAGAAAAGGGAATGAAGTTTACTTGTCCTGACCAACAAAAAGAGTTGGCTTTTCAGTAGGAGAGAACATTAAAAGAGCAAGATCAACGTCACACAGAATAGCAAGTTCTTTTGCCTTCTTGACAAGGCCTGCTTTGCGCTTTGAATATTTCGCCTGCCTTGCTTTCATGTTTTCCAGTCTTTGGATTTTTAGCTTTCTTCTTCCCATTTCTCTCTCTTCCCGTTCCCGCCTCTTGTTTTGCTTTGCTCAAAATGGTTCAGTTATATATATATATATGTGCATAAGGTTGTAACCATTTATGATGCAATTATTATGAGAATCTCAAGTGCTTTTAACCAATTAAATGTCGCATGATTTTCACATTTATTAAAGGGTATTCTCTGTTATTGTCTTCTCTTCTCTTCAGTTCATTTCTGTAGTTTAATGGCCGAAGAGTTAGAGAAGTGAGATTGAAAGATAACATGGAAATGGGGCACAAGGCTAAGCAACTAACCCATCGTATTTTAAGGGTGACATAATGACGCCATGGATGGAAGTCCTTTTCTCTCTATGCACTGGAAAACTGCACCTTTGTCGAGTAATATGGACAACTTGGCATCATTTAATTTTAACAGAGCAATGACAACCTGATTTGCTTTTGGTTTGATTTTAATAAATGCATACCCATAGGTTTATGAACTGAAAATTTGTGGACTTCCTCCAACGCAATCTAACATATGGATTGTCATTGCCGACACTGCAATGATAGAATAAAATTAAGATTTCACTAGGTACAATGAAACTCTTTCACATGAGAAAAAGAAAATGTAAATGTTAAAGCTGGCATTTTTTTTTTTGTAAACACCTTTCGGTATCCGAAAATCACTTTGGATCTCGACTAATTTAGAGTCGAGTTGAGTCGAACCTCATTCGAGAGAAGCTCTCTCAATGCTGTTTTTTTCATTCACAATACTCGAACTCGAGATCTTGTTTAAAGCTGAAATTTCAAACTTACCACTTTCATCTTAGAATCTTAGACTTAATAAAATAATCATTTGAATGGGTATTTAAAATTCATTTTATTTTTGAATCTTAATGATTGTTTGTTCCCACTATTTTTTTCCTTTAATTTTAATAAATTTTTAAAGGTTGAAATTAGATTAAATTCAGGTTTAGTTTAACATTGTTTTGCGGTTGAAAAAACTCAGCTTGAAAAAATTATATTTAAGAATATGATGAGAAAAATGTGATTTAATAATTTTAAATTTTAATGTTACAATGAAAAAGGTGTTGTGGTGTATTGAAATATCTAAAAGATATGGATAAAATAAAAAAAATTCAGAGATAATAAAATAATTTTACTTACAAAAATTGTAAGCATAGTTGAATCACCACAAAAACACTTCTTTAAGAGGTTTTTTTTTTTTGGTTTATAAATTTGACTTTTAGATAAAACTAATATTTTTTATTATTTGATATCGAAATTGAATGAAAAATGATTTTTAAACTTAAATATTAATTTTTGTCTTACTGCTAAGCTAAATCTAAGTTTACATTAATTTTTCCTTGAAATGACTATGCAATAGATTGTTTTTCATAACCAATACTAGAAAGTTCGAATTCATCCCTAATCCCTATTGTTAAAAAACCAATATCGTTATATAAATACAAAGAACGAAATGTTGTGGTCCATGATAAAAAAATTACGATTTAAATAGATTTTTTCTATAAAGGAGTTCTAAAAATACCAATGAAACAAGGCTAAATTAAATGTTTATAAGATCAACAATCATTAATATTACATAACCATAAATTCACTAGTATTGGTACTTTTTTCATTGAATAAAGTTTGAGAGACAAACGGTCTTCAATAAAAAGATGTGTTATTAAAATTAGAAAAGCATGGTCCCAATCACTGATCAGTAATAGATTCATACAATTTTTTTAAAAAATCAACCCATATTCATTCGAAGTAATTAAAAAGATGCATCTTATATCTATAATTTTCTTGTAATTGTAAGCGTACAAAAATAAAAATCATCTATAAAAATGAATCCAGTCAATAAAAAAAAAAACTCATTTTGTGATGTTTTATAGAAATTTAAAACATTATGGGACTTTATAGTAAATAGTAATTCAGTTAAATTTAATTAAAAAGATTATCATTTTGAGACATTTTTCAATGTTTGGAAAACAATTTTCCAGTGAGATTTGAATACTACATTGCAACTATAAAAATTGTCACCAATTTAATGAGAAGAAAAGGCAAGCAAACAAAAAACAACGGCACTACGCTTCATTTTAGCTGAGTTTCCGCGCAGCTCCCACAACTGTTTCTTTTGTTTTTCTGCCGCATACGAGGCAAGCCACACGTCTGCAGTTGGGTGTGATAATTTTAAATATGATACGAAAATGATATAAATAAAATATATAAAAATAATATAAATTAAAATTAAGTAAAAATTATATATAATTATAATAAATACAAAATTAAAGTTTTTGGAGATTTTATGTAAGAGTTTGTATATTATGTATTGACAGTGTATAATATTTATACACTGTCAATGCATTAGAGATTGACATTTCATCAATAGATCCTTATATGCAAATATAAATAAATTTTTTAATTTGCTCATAAGGACTTATTGATGAGGTGTCAATCTTTGATGCATTGACAGTATATAAAAATTATACACTGTCAGTACATCATATACAAACTCATATAAATATAATTTTATATGGTATAAAAATAAATTATAAATACAAATTACCAGTTTTACCCGCGGCCCAAGCCAAGTCCCACAGTCCCAATTCCCAACGGCAAAATCCGGAGGAATCTCCTGCCACTGCCAGTCTGCTACGCTCCCCAATTCTTTTTCACTGAGTTTACCAAACCACCCTCTGCTTTGCTTTTGAAAAAAAGGAATAAATCTTTTTTTTTTTTGATAAGATTTGATAAGAGGAATAAATCATAACACTCGTAATCGTACCTGTGAAATTAATTTAAATTCGTTCCTAGAAATATAAAAAATAACAGTTTTTAAATCAGAAAAATTAACAATGATTTAGTAGCGTTATTGTGGAAGATGAGATAATAACGTTTTCCTATTATCATTAGGTTTGAAATTTGAATTTTGGAATAAGAAAACATAAATGCCTTCAATTTCAATTTAAAGTTTTTTTTTTGGCGAAATTCCTTTTGGTAAATGCAAAATAGTACTTTGAACATTCTGTTCCTTCAAAAATTAAGAAAAAAATGAAAATTGAAAGAAAAGAAAAGAAAAAAAATTGGAAGGAAGCGTCGAGAAAAAGAAAGGAAAAGTAAAATCGAATCAACAGTTCAGTGCTCACCCGAAAGGCAACCAAAATTCAAAGTTTCAAAACATAGGGGTTTTCAAGATTCAAAAATTTCAAACTTTCCCAGCTACCAAACAGTAATCACGTCAAGGAAACTGTCCCGCTCCAGCTGTGACAATTTGTAGAAATGTATTCCAAGAAAATAAAAAAAAAATGACAGACGAAGCAAAGGCAAGGCACCGTAGAGTGTGACGTGTCGAATACGATTTATTAATAAAAGAAAAAAATAAATAAAAATACCCATTCAATATCGTTTCAGAGTCTACACCAGCAGTTAGGGCGGGAAGCCGAAAAAATTCACAGCTCATAAAATGCCCGTAACACTCTCTCTCTTTGTTTTGTCTCTCTCTATCCGTTTAGGGTTTCTTTGAAATTTCCAAAATCACACTCGCACCCACTCTTCATTACACCGTAACAAACAAACAAAACGATTCTCTAGGGTTTCCTTTTAATTTTTCTCTCGTTTTCTTGAATTTTCACATTTTCTTAGGAACCAAACATGAATTTGCGCAAGGCTGCTAAGGTGTGGGTTGAGGACAAGAACTTGGCCTGGGTTGCAGCTGAGATTACTGATTTAAAAGGCAAACAAGTCCAAGTCCAAACTGCCTCTGGCAAAACGGTACAAGTTTCATTCACTTCTGTTTATTTTTAAATTCTTTCAGTATTTTGGAGAATATTGTTTGGATTTTTTGTTTGTTTTCATTGTTCAGGTGTTGGTGTTGCGGGAGAAATTGTTTCCCAGAGATGCAGATGAAGAGGAAGAACTTGGGGGAGTTGATGATATGACGAAGTTGACGTATTTGAATGAGCCTGGTGTGCTTTATAATCTCGAGAGGAGATATGCTCTGAATGATATTTACGTAAGTTTAATTCCGTTAATTACTCAAGTGATGTTTAAAATTATCCTTAATTGTGAACTTAATTATTGTTTTTGGCGCTGATTTTCTTTTCTAGAGGTTCAAAATGGTGATGATTACTACTTGTTCTCAATATGTTAAATTTGTTAGTTAAATATTGGATGTAGAACTTGTGCTGATGTCTGAAATGCCACGTTACATATTTACTTTGAGTTTGGTTTTGGTGAAATTATGGTGTTGGAGATAAACTATGCAGTTTGTATTCTGCTTTTGGTTAAAAATATGCTTCCTATAAATGCTTGAAGATTGGTTCCTTGTGTTATTGCAAAAAAAAAAAAAAAAGCTTATTGTTGCCTTACATTAACGAAGAAACCATTGAGATTCTTAGAAGGCATGACAATAATTCTTTCTGTTTGCTTATTTGTTAATTATGACCATGATGATGTAAACTGTGGTAAATGAAATTGACTTTCTAGTGGTTGCCATGCCAAATTTAGATTTTTTGCTTTCCCGCTGTACCTACTAGATGGTATTAACTGGATAACAACACCTTTTGGCAGTGTCTTTAAGCAGCATAATATTTGCATTGTTTAATTACTTTAGATTTCTTTGACTTTATGTTGTTTCTGTCAGCATGCCACCTTAATAAGTTAATGTGGATTCTTATCATAGTTTTTAGATATGTTTTTTTTGCTCTTCCCGGTTTTGTTCTATTCATTTGATATGATATTGTTGACTAAATTTGCATCTTTCAAATTTGGTTTTTGAGTTACATTATGAGTTTTTTTAGTAGTTGAGCTCTGAGTTTTTTCCTGTTTTATATTGTTATTAATGATCTTTAGGTAATAGAGACTAACATATTTTATTTATTTATTTTTTAAAATCATTTTTGATTCTCATTGGTAATGCTATGTGCTTGGACATGCACCTCTGAAATATTTTTATAATGGTTTTTCTTATTTTCTTGGTACCCTTAGTTGGTGCTTTTTCAGTTATCGAAACTCGAGTTTATACACTTGTTTCCTTTTAACAGACATATACAGGAAGCATTTTGATAGCAGTTAATCCATTCACAAAGCTTCCTCATCTTTACAATGTGCATATGATGGAGCAGTACAAGGGAGCTCCATTTGGTCAGCTAAGCCCCCATGTTTTTGCTGTGGCTGATGTATCATATAGGTATATCATCTTGGTCCTGATGGTTGATCCCTAATGCTACTGATGGCATGATTTAATTGGTTTCTATTAAATCCCATGTTTTATAACCTAGAGCAATGATGAATGAGGGTCGAAGCCAGTCTATACTAGTCAGTGGAGAAAGTGGGGCTGGAAAAACTGAGACAACAAAACTGATTATGCAATATCTTACTTTTGTTGGAGGCCGTGCGGCTGTTGATGACAGAAGTGTTGAGCAGCAAGTTCTTGAAGTAAGCTTGCATGAGTCAACTTACTTTACCATTACTCTAATGGTTATATGTATGAAACTTTTTTTTTAATTTTCTTATTATTAGATTTTTGATATTCCTTGTAAAAATGTTCCCTCATTTTTATTCATTATTATTTTTTTGAGTGGGGGGAGAGTGGGTGGACTGACGTGGCAGGTAGCCACTGTCTTAAGGAATTCTGGCAATTACTAGCAGTTTTTGGTCAAGGTTGATGCAGACTATTTCTAGAGTGGGTCAAACTTTTATTTTGCTTATTTTTTAGTTTTATTGAAAATTAATAAAGGATCCTATGAACATATGATTGGGTCCAGTCTAGTTCATGTTTCCTTACATGCTTTTGGAATGTGCTTCCTCTCTTTGCTGCCAACGTGCTCTTGATTTCACTATCTTCGTGATTCAGTCAAATCCACTCTTGGAGGCATTTGGCAATGCAAGGACTATTAGAAATGACAATTCGAGGTGAGTTTTAGAACATTTTTTGCAGAATTCACGTGGCTAGTATATATATATACCTGCTTGTGGAGTTTATAAACTCCATCAGCGGTTTATGGAGTTATAGTTGTTTTCAAATAGGCCTAATTGTTACAAAGTTAAAATTTAGAGGCTAGCTTACTTTCAATTGTTGCTGCTCTGATCCTACCAATCTGTGTTATTGCTGTAACTTTGATTCTTCCATCCATCCTACTGTCCTTGTTTATTATTCTTTATGACTGATTTTTTGGAGTGATCCATACTGTTAATTCAATTAATGGTTGTGTTCTAGGATCGTATGTTTTGGATTATGATTATGACTGTGGTTGTGCAAGACGGATGAAACCAAGTGGTATATTGCTTTGTGTATCAATATATTATAATCTGTATATTTTAAATGTATGCAAGATGGGGAAATTTAAGATGACTCTTTTTGAATTATGTCAAATAAATCCATAGCAATGCAACTCGTAATATATCAAGCTTGTGCTATTTTAATATTACATGCCAGTTTGCTGGTGTATGCTTATAAGATGGAAGTGAGAGGATGTAGTTTATATTTTTCTTCTATATTATTATTATTATAAATTTAATCCTTTCTGCTCTGTTTTTGGCAGTCGGTTTGGCAAGTTTGTTGAGATCCAGTTTGATGCAAATGGTAGAATATCTGGTGCTGCAATCAGAACATACCTTCTTGAACGGTCCCGTGTTGTTCAGATAACAGATCCTGAGAGGAATTATCATTGCTTCTATCAGTTGTGTGCATCTGGGAAAGTAATCCATCTCTCTTTATCTCTTTCTTTTGCTGTGGATATTTCTTTTTCTCTTTCTCTTCATTCTCTTGTTCACTGAATGTATTGTATGCATGTGTATTATTTGTGTACATACTGTATATATGCTTCTGAATATTTTGTTTAATGCTATAGAGAGCTGCACATTCAGTTCTTGGGAATATTGGTTTAATGCTGTATGAAGCTACACATGCTACTGTTACTAATAATAGGAATTAGCATTGCTTTTATCATTTGTGCACATTTGAGAAAGTAATCTGTCTCTTTCTTACCTTTCTTTTTGATTGTGCATCTTCATTTTTTCTTACTCTGTATCGACAGATGTCTCCTATACATATTTGTTTTTGTTAGCATATTTTATATATGCCAATAGGAAGTCTGTTTAGTGGCGTGGAGATCTGTTTGTACCTTTTTTTACTTTTTAAATATGGTTTTAGGTGATTTTTCTTTGCATTATTAGAAGGCTGTTTCATATATGTTGGGTATAAAATAAAGTCCTAGATAAGTTAATCCCTTAACTGGCATGGTTTCATCCCCTATCACTTTGTTTGTTCAGGATGCAGAAAAGTACAAATTAGGCCATCCAAGCCACTTTTACTACTTAAATCAAAGCAAGACATATGAACTTGAAGGAGTGAGCAGTGCAGAGGAATATATGAAGACAAGGAGGGCAATGGATATTGTTGGTATTAGTCATGAGGATCAGGTTTGAAAATATTACACATAGCTTTTTCCTTTAAATTTATTTTTCCTGGATTGACTTGTGCTATTGTCATTTGTTATCAGGAAGCTATATTTCGCACCTTGGCTGCTATTTTGCATTTGGGAAATGTTGAATTTTCTCCTGGAAGAGAGCATGATTCTTCAGTTATTAAAGATCAGAAATCTACTTTCCATATGCAGATGGCTGCTGATCTTTTTAGGTGGGTGATCCTGGAAGATAGCTTTAAATCTTTTTTTGGTTTGGTCTTATATTGTTGAATAAAGTATCAATTGTAGTGCTTTCATTCTTTTTTATTTTTACAAATGGTATGGATACAGTGAATAACATAATAACTAACAATTTTAGAAGTGTTAAAATTTGTTTCCAATATCTTGATATATTTTGATAAAAGCAAGCAATTCCAATTCATTTATGAGCCCATCAGGATTCTTGGATCTTCAGATAAATTTTTTTTCTTTAGGCAATATTGCCATATGGAATTTGAGCTTTGGATTTGGAGTTACATTGTTTACTTAGCAATTAATAATTATGTTGATATGATGTGATTGATATGCTATTTAATAAATCATTGATAATTATCCTTTGACTTTGGTTACCTAACATGGAGACCACTTAATAAAATATTTTCAATGAAGAAATGTTGGATTATAATCTTTTGAAAATAAATTGATTAAAATCTATGCAGTATTTAATCTTTAGTAGTGTACCAATGATTTTCTTGGTCTAATTAGATAAAATTTCAGTAACAGAGTTTCAACACCTAAAGTTTTTTGGCATGGAGGTTTTCAGATTAAATAGCACCTAGACCTAACTTGCACTTTTGTAATCAAATAGTAGGCTATTGGCTAATTCAAGCTAACCACTCTTTGATTTATTCAATTGCCATTGTTCAATTTGTTGATTTTATTCTCTTGATAAGTTATGTTACATAATTGCTTGTTGAGCAGGTGTGATGCGAACCTCTTGTTGGCAACATTGTGTACTCGTACCATTCAAACCCGTGAAGGAAGTATTGTTAAAGCTCTTGATTGTAATGCTGCTGTGGCTAGTCGGGATGCATTGGCAAAGACAGTTTATGCTCGATTGTTCGATTGGTATGCTTATGTCAGTGCATTTTTTGTAGGCATTTTGTTTTATCACATGCATATATATTGTATGATAATCAAGATTTGTTCTGTTCTGAAATTTTCTTATTATTTTTTAAGGCTTGTTGATAAGATTAATATGTCTGTGGGGCAAGATCCAAATTCCCATATACAAATTGGAGTTTTGGACATCTATGGATTTGAATGCTTTAAGCATAATAGGTAAATATCGACACCTTGGTTTTATATGTTCATTTTAATGTATTATCATCATCATCATCATCATCTATTGCTTTATTGTATCTTTTGTGATATGTATGCTTGTACTCTTTAGGCTCTATGCTGCATTTCATTTTGTTTCAATATTCAGTGAATAAGAAAAAAAAAAGAATCCTCAATATGTAAATTTGAAATTTGTTCCACCATATATATAATCTAGGTTACAATAGATTCTTCACTTTATAAGGAAAGAAAAAAAAACACAAGATAATTATTCCTAAATCGATGTAGGACAGATTTGGGATGTATTTAAAATTAGGTTTTTGGACTAAATTTTAGTTTAAGAGCAAGGGAATGGGTAAACAAAACTTTAGATTAATATGAGTTTTAGTTAGGTTGGGGACTGGGGTTGAAGTTTTGATAGAAAGGCTAGGAAATTTGGGGCTGCATATGGTGATGTAAGCAGTAACTGAACAATAAAAAAAGAATAAAAGCATAGAAGAAAACCTAGGAGTATTGCCTAGGGTTTCTTCGGAGTCACACAACCAAATAGCAAACTTTTGCTAGAAAATTATTGTAATTAGTTATTTTGCTTTTAAAGAGATTACAAAGCCTATTTATAGGTAAGCAAGCAAGCCTAACCCTAATCTTCTTGAGAATTTTGTTAGGGCTAGCAACCCTTGAATGAAGCTTCTTGTGAACTCTT
Source organism: Heritiera littoralis (assembly GCA_031772115.1). Classification (NCBI taxonomy): domain Eukaryota; kingdom Viridiplantae; phylum Streptophyta; class Magnoliopsida; order Malvales; family Malvaceae; genus Heritiera; species Heritiera littoralis. Next base: position 7,716,447 of record JAPDPK010000006.1, on the reverse strand, counting down.
CTTAGATAACTTTTTGGGTTTATTCGCACCATAACCATGTCACCTTCACTGAAATTAGCATGTGTTTGGTAATTTTCATGCGCTAATCTTCAAATTGCTCCTTAGTCAAAATCTATAGTTGTTTCTTCTCACCCTTAACAACTTTACTAGACCTTGAAGCCTTTTTTCTCCTCACGCTTCTTGATATCCTCTTAGCTCATTGGCTTTAGAATAATATTCTTGTTTCAATGATAGAAATTATAGGTGTTTGTCTTACCAAAGTGACTCGCATTTGGATCATAATGCCAAGTACGGCCAAGAAGAATGTGGGTAACAAAGTATAGAGTCAATATAATGACCACAACTAGAAGATAATGAGGCATTGTTGTGTTATCGAAATTGTGGTTCTATCAATCTAGCCCAATTTATAAGGATGAGGAAGTGGTATCGTTGGAAGTTTGAGATGCTCAGGTAGGATATTTGCTAATTTTGCAGTACATGAACTTGATTATAGTTCATAATATTCGAACTTGTTTAACTACTAAGATATTTTGATTATCACTACCTGAACCTTACTTATATAACATAAGAAATACTTGTTAACTATATGAACTTGCTAAATATTTGTTTATTAAATTAAAGTTTGACTTTTAAATATAAATTTAAAATTGATTTTAATGTATACTATTAAGAAAAATTAAATTAATAAATTTAAATGAACTCTTAAAAATAAATTAATGTTAAAAATCATAATTAAAATACTTAAATAATTTATAGAAAATGTATATAATAATATTTAAAAATTATTATTTTATAATTGGATTCGGGTAGTAGGGTATCCTAAGATTATTATTTGAACCCTATTTGAACCCATTAGTAAACGTTTAATGCCTTGGCTATTCTCAAACTTGGTTTTGTAAGGAGAAAGTGGGCAACTAAAAGTTTAATGGTGACATTGGGTTCTTGGAAAGGTAATTTATGGCAATTGGAAATGGAGATGGCCAACGAAGATGTCCAATAAACGATGGCTCTGATACCATAAAACAAAGTTGAAGAAAAAAAAGTATGTTTTTAGTGTTTTATTGCTGGGGTACATAGGTTTAAATAGTTTTTTTTTGAAGAGTACATAGGTTTAAATAGTAATAGATATCTTTACGAATTTTCTATTTTATTTATTTACCCTTAAAGAAAAATTGGAATAATTGAGAAGTTAATCCCTAAATCCTAAGGAAATAGCAACTAATTTAATCCCTATAATTATGGCATATTTATCTTGTTTCCAACACTAAGAACTTATATTTTTGTATGGAATTGGTTTTTAGTCATGTAGTAAAATTTTTTAAATACTCTTTGCCTTTGGTTTTTCTTTAAGTAGATAAACTCATCATATAATAGTATGGTCACCTATTAGAGTACAAACCAGCTAGTTTTAGTATTATTTTTTGCTTGGGAAGGACTCCACACATTACTATTAACCAACATAAATGGTTTTGAGGCAATGTAGGGTTTGGAGGGAAAATAAACATGGACATGTTTGGGAAATTGCAAATTTCACGTTAGATAGCTAATGAATTCAAAAATTTGAACAGAGCCTAGTAACAAGAGTTTCAATTGTGGAAAACTAAGATAACCTAATTTTGTAGGGCAATAACATTATTTGATTCTTAAGAAGAGTGGAAACAACACCATTACTCGCAACTTGAGCTTATCTAGTCTCTATGGTTGCTTCATCAATATGGTAAAGTCCATCTACTAGCTTAGCATTGCCAATTGTCTTCATTGATTGTAGGTCTTGAAAAACACAATGTGTGTCAAAAAATCGAACAGAGCAATCAAAAAAGGTTAATTTACTGTTAGTTTGGGACATGGAGTATGAAATTTAACACAAGTTTATTAGATATAACCACGAATCCTTTTCCTGCAGTAGGGGATAAATTGCTATCAACAATCCTAATTTTCAAATGATCAGAACATGGTAAGAGTGAAATAGGTTAGAATGGCTTGCATATGATCAAAAGCACTTGAAATCAATTATTCATGGTACACTCCCTATTAAACTAACAAATGTGCTTGAGATGTTACCTTTTGTGCAAGTGAACCTAGTGGAATAATGGAGGACTAAATTTTATTCAACAATTTGTAAAGATGACCAAGCTGCTTCTTGGTAAATGGGCTTGCTCCAAATTCGGTGTTTGTAACATGTCCTTTTCATCTTTATTCTCCATTCTTATTTCCTTTCCTATTTGCAGCTTTACCATGGAGCTTCCAGCATCTTTCTTTTTGTCTGGCATGTTTTGTGATAGAAATCACAAGAAAATCTTAGTTTATCTTCAAATTTCATCAAGCTATTCTGGTGGAAATGTGGTTGTAACAATTATGATATTGTTTTATTTGCTGTGATTAGAGCAGGGGTTAACGAGAAGTTAGAACTGTAGAGACAGTGTTATCAATTGCGAATAGCGGACAATAGCGGGAAGGTCAAAATCCGCTACAAATGAATAGTGGATAGCGTAGCGGCCATTATTGACACAATAGCAGCCGATTTTTTTTTTTGTATAAAAAATTTGTAATTTAATAGAAGACAATAAAATGACCATAATAGCTCATAAAAGTTATATCAAGCATTCCAATAATGTTCTCAAACAAATAAAACCGTAGCAAATAACAAGCTACCAAGTCACGTAAGACACTAAAAACAAGCGTAAACACAAATGCAATTCCTAGGAAACACAATCTACTAATCCACCTCTTCTTTAACTTCCATTTCCTCTTGCTCAACCCCAATATCATCATTATCAACTTGGTGCTTTTTGAGCTCTACCACCAATATCTAGCTCAAACTCCTCTTCTTCTTCATCTAATCTTTCAAGATCCAAAGCAAGCTCAGCCACCTCAACTGAGAAGTGGCTAGGTTGATGCTTTGCAAATGGATCTAGAGAGTGGCTACGGCGATAGTTTTACATTGCTGATGGGTTTTTAATTTAATTTAGGGTTTCTAGTTTAATTTAGGTTTACTTAATATTTAATAAAAAAAAAGGTTTTACTTTAAATAAATTTTAAAAAGCTTAAAAAACTTAAGTGCCCTTAAATAAAATAAAACCATTGGTTGTAATTAAATCAAGAAGAAAGAAATTGGTTAAATGGACATTTGACCAAATTTGTTCAATAGCGTTGCTATTGGCCGCTATTCGCTATTGCGCCCGTTATAGGCCACTACTGTAAAACCACTACACTATGTATGTTGTCGTAGCGGTAGCTAATTTTCTGCTACGCTATGCCACTATTGACAACACTGTGTAGAGATAGATGTTAGAATCAAAAGGGTTCAAGTTAAGCAAAGTGAAAATTGAATACATGTATTGTAAATTCAATTCAAACAAAGACAAAGATTGAAACCTAGTAATGCTAGATTGGGAGGTGATCCCTAAGTAGGATTATTTTTGATATTTGGAGTCGACAATACATATGGATAGATAGATTAAGGGTGATGTGACCTATAGGATTTAGGTTGGTTGGAGCTAATAAAAAAGTGCTACAGGTTTGTAGTGCGATAAAAGAATCTTATATGGTTGAAACACAAGTTTTATGGGATAATTGTTAAACCAATATTGTTGTACAGTAGTGAATGTTGAGCGACTAATAGATTGCATAGATAGAAAATGAATGTAGCAAAAATGCAAATATTGCGGTGCATGTGCAAATATACAAAAAAAGATAAAATGAGAACATTTGCAACAAGGCTAGAGGAACACTTGTTGAAGACAATATGAGTGAAAATTGTTTACGTTGGTTTGTATACATACGACGTAGAGCTATGGATAGTCTAGTTAGGAGAGTGGAAGTTATGAATGATTAAAAAAGAGTTTTAAAAGGAAGTCAACTGGAAAGATTTGGTAGAACGAGAGTTGAAAGAACATGTTACCTTACATAATAATAAGTGAACGAGGAGAATTCATACTGATGACTTAGGTGAGTTTATGTATTAATTCATGTAGTCTATCCTTGTATTGGGATAAAAGCTTTGATGTTGATGTAGCTGCAACAGTTTTTGTTATGATGCTATTTATGGCAGAGTTTTGAGTGAATGCTAGGTGTTTTCTTCTTCATCATCATCATTTTCTTGCTTTCTTCCCTTCTTACTTAAGCAAAGGCTTCTTGGGTTGAAGGCAAAGGCACTTTGCCGAGAATATACCTTCTGACTTATCTAAGTCCACGTTAAGACCTGCTGAAAATATCAGACATGACCTTTGTATTGAGCATTGTTAGTTGCACAAAGCCCACTAAAAATCATAGCATAAGTCAATCTCCTATTGAAGGCCTTTAAGACAATTATAGTAGTAAGTCACATTTTGCTCTACTTGTTTAGTCTCTCTTATTTTTGTCTTGATCTCATAGGTCTGGCCAGGATTTCTTAAATCTGAATAGGTTTTACCAACGGCCTTCTAGAGTTCTTTTATAGTCTTAAGATCTATATTATTCTAGCTAGTTTCAGGTTTCGTGAAATTCACAAGCAATGACATTATCCTTGAGTCCTCAACATTCCAAACCAAAGTAGTTTAGGTTATCTTCCTTCGACATAGGCTTAGATCTTGTGAAACTGCCAATCTTACTTCTTCCATGGATGAACAACATAACATATTGACCACCTTAAGAAATTCTGGCCATTTAAATGATGAGTTGTAGTATGGATAAATGGAATATGGACCGACTCTCTCAAATACAAGACATGGCGAAAGGCAGAAAGGAAATGAACAAGTTTTGTGAAAACGAAAGAATGGATACTGCAAGAGCAATCTCAAAAACAAATATGCTTTGTTTTGCATTTAAAAAACAGAGAAACTGCTGTAAAAAGGTTACAATCAATGAAGGTGTAAAAAGAAAGGATTCCTGTGGAGTCTAATTTGGCTTTGATAACATATTTCAAAATTCAAAGAATGGGAAAAAATGAATACTCGTGTTCATTGAAAATTTTGTACAACCATATATATATGTAATCTAGGTTACAATGGATTCTTCACTATCAAAGGAAAGAATAGAAAGAAAACTAATTCTAAGGTTTTTGCTATTTTACAGATTCAGTTTAATAACCAAATTTTTATTCAGTAATAAGGCCCTAATTTTGATGGATTTTCTGCCTTGATCTTCCAACACCTTTGTTAATAATTCCATATGCTTGTCTCTATGTTTCTTTTCTTTGATTGACTGTTATCTTCTGTGCCACAGTTTTGAGCAATTTTGCATTAATTTTGCAAATGAAAAGCTTCAGCAGCATTTCAATGAGGTTAGTGGTTGTTTTTCTGTGCAGTAAAGTCTACATTTATTCTGATTATGCTATCCTGTCCTGTTTACTCTTTTCTAAAATATTCTTTTCTTCATTTGTTTCAGCATGTATTCAAGATGGAGCAGGATGAATATAGGAAAGAAGAAATTAATTGGAGCTACATTGAATTTATAGACAACCAAGATGTTTTGGATTTGATTGAGAAGGTTTTTAAGCTTGTTTTTAAAACAATTATTTAACTTGTTTAATTTCTTATTTGTTATTTCTGTTGGCTATGATATTTTACATTTAATTATTTTTTACTTCTGAAACTTTTCTAATTTAACAATATGATCATGGTATTATATCAGTATGGGATCTAAGCTCTGTGCTTTCCTTTTAAACACCCTAATATAAATAGGATGTGCAATAATATCAGATATATGGAATAATATATGCTAGAGACTGCAACTGCATAAGAAAAGTCTTATCTAATATTATGCCATATCGTCATGATTTTATTTGGAATATCATGCAATATCCCCTAATAGAGTTGGATGATTTGAGAGTTCTATGTCATTTATTGGTGCTGTTATTATACATAACATTTCTTGTAGGGGGAGGGGTGAATCTAATTTACATAATGTGGACATGAATTTTGCATCTTTATGATATTTCGTGATCTGATTAGCAATTTACATATGGGTAAAGTTTTTATTTTAAATTTTACTTTGCTGGGTAAAATTTTGCTCAAGCTAATATGTAATGCCACTATATTTGCTTTCTTTCCATTTAAACATTCTTTAGTTTTTTTTTTTTAAATTTAAATTAGGCCTTATGCCATTGTACATGCATTTGCAGAAACCTATTGGGATAATTGCCCTCTTGGATGAAGCTTGGTACAATTTGAGTCCTTCATTATAAATTGGTGCGTGTTTCTCTGTAATTGAATCTTGGCTGTTAATCCTTATCCTGATTTTCTTTTTTGTTCAGCATGTTCCCAAAATCAACACATGAAACATTTTCAACCAAGATGTTTCAGAATTTCCGGGGTCACACAAGGTTGGAAAAGGCTAAATTTTCAGAAACAGATTTTGCGGTTTCCCATTATGCTGGCAAGGCATGTAATAGAACATTATAATTATGTTCCAATCTCACAGATATTATGATGATGAACTTCTTCCTTTCTCTTTAGGTTACTTATCAATCAGATACCTTTTTAGACAAAAACCGAGATTATGTTGTGGTAGAACATTGCAATCTCTTGGCTTCTTCTAAATGCCCATTTGTAGCTGGTCTTTTCCCTTCACCACCTGAGGAATCTTCAAGATCATCGTACAAATTCTCCTCGGTCGCCTCAAGATTTAAGGTATGGAACTGTTTTTAGGTTTTTGATTGCTTTCTGAAGATGTTAAAAATCTAGAGGTGTCTTTACGTTATGGAATATGAGGATTATTAATTGTTGTTGATATTAACATGCTTTTCAATCCAGAAGTTAGCTAAGAGTCCAACCCGTGGTTCAAAAACTGTCAAAATTTTTTAGTTCTTTGAAATTGAGGGAGCACTCGTGAAGGTTCAGGCATACATAGATGCATAAATGCATTGATGATATTATAAAGGCAATAAACTTGTGAATGGAGTTTTTGGTTACTTTCCTTCATCTTTTTCTTTTTTGTGGTGCTGATATTTTCATTGTTGGAGCTTATTTTTAAGAGGCGGGCTGGATTCGAAGGTTTCTGTCTTGATGCTTTATCTTCCTTGTTAATGTTGTTGGTCAAATGCCTTGATTACCAAAGGAGTTCCCTGTTTGCTTGCTTATTTATTTGTGGTTTACTGATGATGGCTTTCTGTTTACTGTAAGCACATTAGACCCACTCTGTAATTCTCTAAAGGCAATGCTGTTAAAATTTTCCCTTCTTTTTATAGCAACAACTTCAAGCACTCATGGAAACCCTCAACTCAACAGAGCCTCATTATATACGCTGCGTGAAGCCAAACTCACTGAACCGACCTCACAAATTTGAGAACCTCAGTATCCTTCATCAACTACGCTGTGGGGTGAGTAGTCTCTTTTTATCTATGCTTCCTTTGTTGAATTCTAGTGCTAGCGATCTTCAATGGAAAGATCAGTCTAAGGCTTTCTGCATTTGATGTGATTAGTCTTGTGTTGAAACATTTGACCTTGGCCTTCCATTAGTTCTTACACAATTGTCTGCTTCACTTTTTGTTAGGTCTTTTACTGCAAAATTTATTTTTACATGGAAATCACATCCATGTGTCGTGGGTTCATTTCATTCTGAAAGTTCTTTTTTGTTATGGTTGAATTATGAGTCTGCATTAATTTCTGCATGATGATGAATTTTAAGTTTCTAGAATGTTACTGCAATTGTCCAACTTGCAGAGATTTTCTTTGATAAATGACTTAAAAGTATTTTAAAAGTTTAATAGCAATGAAGGCATATCTTTCACATTTCCAAGCAAACTTAAAATGTCTCTAACAGAAAACGTACTAGACTATAAGAGTCTATTACATGAAATTTCCAATAGCATTAACAAAGCTAAACACTTAGTGTGCTACTTTATTGAAGGAAGAGGTCGCTGGCTCAATGTGACATACATGATTAATTCATGGTTGGTTTTACATTTATATCAATGTAACTGCCTGTGCATTTTTTTCTCTCTGGCACAAGAATATCCTTCCATTCCAGATTTTGATTTCTATATTTTTGATTTCAAATAGGGTGTTCTGGAGGCTGTTCGAATAAGTCTAGCTGGCTATCCAACTCGAAGGACATATTCAGAATTTGTGGATCGCTTTGGTTTGTTAGCTCCAGAATTTATGGATACAAGGTTGTAAATGTTTTCAAGCACACCTGCGGACACATGCAGATCATCATATGCATGTGTAAAACTACGTATAAAAATTTTATGTTACTTACCTGGAAACTAACATATTCATATTGTCTCCATATAAATTTTCTTGCTAGGATGGTTAAATATTGTTGATGTCTCCATTTTCCATGTAGTAATCCTTTTTTATATCTGTTAAAATCGTTCACATCTCAATTTCCAAGATATTTACGTTCAAACTGTTATTTTTTAGTTTGTGAATAATAAAAGGCATCCTTGCTTCTCCATGGTTGTGTTTTTACTGAATTGTTGTTTTTTTTTTCCCACCACTTTTCTTTTCTGAGACCCATTTTTTTTCCCCTGTTTCTTGTTATAACGTATAAACTTCTGTATTTGCAGTTATGATGAAAAGGCATTGACGGAGAAAATTCTGCGGAAGTTAAACCTTGAAAATTTTCAGGTATGCATAACTAACATTGTATAAATAAATTATTCCTAATTTTCCTTCTTGATTTTTGCATTTCTTTTGCAATTTTATTGTTATTCAATTGCATAATATTTCCTATTCTCTGTTTTCAAATATTTTTCTGCAGTTGGGTAGGACAAAAGTGTTTCTTAGGGCTGGTCAGATTGGTGTTTTAGATTCACGACGGGCTGAGGTTTTGGATACTGCTGCAAAGCATATTCAGCGACGATTGCGGACATTTATTACACACAAGAAGTTTATCTCAGCCAGGATTGCTGCAATTTCACTTCAAGCATATTGCAGAGGTTTTTTCTATGTTGAAACACCTACATTTCTAATCTAAAATAATTGCTATTCACTTATATGCTTCACTGCTAGAAATCATCTTTTTCTTTAATTTTTTCCTATGTATTCTTGAAAGATATTAAGCAAACAATAGGAAGTTTAAAACTATAAAAATTTCTCTACCAATTGGTTTAGGCTATAGAAGCTTAATGGTAAATTCAGATGTACAATTGTATATGGAACTCTTATACATTAAGGCTTGCAATCTTGAAAGTTGTATGAGCTTTCTATCATGCCTTCTACCCTCAGATTACGTTCTGCTATAATTTTTGTTCTCACTCAAATATTAATTGCTGATGTAGGACATGATGGTAGATTGAATATGAATTGATAAGAAGCAAGAAAAGAGGGAATAGAGAGAATTTAAAGGACAGAAGAATAAGAGAGGATTCTAGAGAATCAAGTCTCGAAGATATTCAATTCATTCAATTCATCAACATACTAACCTTGATGCTCAAGTAATGTAGTTATGATGGCAATTCACAAAACTAAAGTTCTAGTAACTGGAAATTCCAAATATAACCCTCATTAACCTAAACAAAACTAACATAACTATTCCTAAATTCTAAAACCAAAACTAAAAAAATACAATCTTGAGTAAAATTTAAAATTACAAATTACTTGAAATCACTTAGTCTCTTCCTCCAACAAAATGTCATTGGTTCATTTACGATCTGTTATGCAGGATCAGCTGTCTCACACATTTCCTCTTTGTTTTAGTGCTAAGTGGTCATGATTTCTGCAGGATGCCTTGCTCGAAAGATGTTTGCTGCAAGGAGAGAGGCAGCAGCTGCTGTTTGTTTGCAGAAATATGTCCGCAGGTGGCTGTTCAGGTGTGGTTATCTGAAACTAATTTCAGCAACTGTTATTATACAGTCCAACATCCGTGGCTTTTCAACTCGTCAAAAGTATTTGCATGGAAAGAAATATAGAGCTGCTGCTGTAATCCAGGTGAACACTACTTGGTTATTTTCATATTTGCATTTTTGTGCTGTCATGTGTTTTTCAGTTTGTATGCGAACTATGTTCATCATGGTTTTATGAAGTTGCGTTCTGGGCATGCGTGTGATAAACAATAATTAGTGTGTTTGCCCTCTTTCCAAAAAAATTCATTTTGTAGTTGTTTTCACCTTTATTGCTTGTCTTTGAGTTGTGTAAAATCCTCCGCAGTCTGCTATTTGACTTTTAATCTCTCTCTTGTATTGAGCAGGCTCATTGGAGATTGTACCGATTCCGCTCTGCTTTCCATCATCATAAAAAATCTGTCATAGCAATACAATGTCGTTGGAGGCAAAAACTTGCAAAAAGAGAGCTTCGGAGGCTTAAACAAGTATGTGGAAGTGCTTATTCTATGATTCCTTTCTTTGTAAACTTCATGTTAAATGTGATTTATGTTATCTACTGAATGCTAGCCCTTCAAGGTCCAAGAAAAAAATATCTGAAGAGAAGAGAATCCTTGTTTATTTGATGAAAATTGTGATTTGAATACCCTAACACTATGTTTGGAATAAAGGAAAGTAACGGAAGGGTTTTTAAGGAAAGGAAATAATACATCATTCGCTTGTTTGGATAGTTAAAAGTGAGGAAGGGAAAGAAAAGGGAGGGATTATTTGAGTTTTTGTTTGGTTAAGGTGTGGGAAGGAAATGAAAGGAAAGGATACTTTGTAATAAATTTTTTTTGTTATACCCTTTTAAATAAATTTTTTTGTGAATAATGTGATTCGCTTTGAAATTAATTATTAGTAATATTACCATTAACATTTTTTTAATTAAAATTCACTATTATTTGTTAAAAAATTATAAAGCCCTATAATAACACTCGGCCAATCAAAGAACACCATGTCTGGAGCTAAAAAATAATACACAATAAATATGTCCAATACGCAGCTCCTGAATGAATTCCCACCAAGTTTTTTTTTTTTCATTTTAAGTTCAACCAACATTATAGGGGAAAAAGTCTAACCAAGCAAAAAACAGTAGCTTATTAATTAAAAATTAAAACAAAGAGAAAGGGAATGCAAAAAATCTTTACCATGAACCAAAACAAAAAATTTTCCTTTTGATTATAAAGTTCGTGGAAAATTTGCTTGTGTCCAGACCAAATGGGAACTTGATGATGAGATACAAAAAGGCCGGTTGAGAATTTTATGTGCAGTTACAAATAGGGAGATACTTTTAAATTGTAAAGCTTGTATGTGGTTTTGTTTAAAATTTAAACAAAATTAGGATTTGATAATCAATTTAAGCTTTTAAAAGTTTTAATCCTTTCCTTTCCCTTTCTTTTAACCCAATTTGGGGAAAATTAAAAATGGAGATTTAAAGAAAACAGTAGGGGTGCTCAACTCCCTTTCTTTTCTTTCAGTTTAAGAGCAATCCAAACTGGGGAAGGGTTTCCCACTATCCCTCCTTCCTTCAATCCAAGCATGGTGTAAAGCTGCATAAATATTTTAGTCACATTAAATTTAAAGATCGTGTGTATTTAATTTATTTATTAAGTCAAATGGTTGGTCAAAAATAGTTAGTCGAGGAAAGTCCTAATTTTCTAGGTATATTATATGTTTTCGTATACCTATTGATAGTACTCATGTATGGATCTAAAGAGTCGTAGAAAAACATTCAGTAATGATTTCAAGTTTCTCCAGTTTGACTTGATAAGTGAACATTCATTTAAGGATCAGACTTGTCTATACAAGGAGGTTGAATTCCCACTTTATCCTAATTTTGTATTCGTTACAATTCCAATTCTCCATCAAACTTTTTATGTATTAAGAAGTTTCTTGCAATGTGCCTCTGCTTTGCATGTACTTTTTGCAGGAGGCTAATGAAGCAGGTGCCTTACGGTTAGCTAAGAGCAAGCTTGAGAAGCAGTTAGAAGATCTCACATGGCGGCTGCAGCTAGAAAAAAGAATGCGGGTACAACTTGTTTTTGAAATCTTGTTTTAGAAAAGTTGTATAGATGTATAAATTTGGAGTGTTTGTGCTGCACTTTGCTCTATTCTTTGAGGCTTATCTTGCTAGTTGGCTAATGAAATGTGCTATACTTTCTACAAAAAGCTGAATCACTTCATTGCCAACTGAAAATCTAGCTTTATTGTGTATAAATACTCAAGCTAACTGTTATATTTATGCTATAATATATCTGACTTTTAGATCTGTTTTCTAGTGCCTCTATTATTTTATTTTTTAATAAAAATAATCCATTCGGGGTTCTTTTTTTTATGGTGACCATGTGGAATGCAGGTTTCCGCTGAAGATGCCAGATCAGTTGAAATTTCCAAACTTCAGAAAGCATTGGAATCTTTGAATCTTGAGTTAGATGCAGCTAAATTAGCAACAATTAGTGAGTGCAATAAGAATGCAGTGCTGCAGAATCAATTGGAATTATCAATAAAAGAGAAATCTGCTCTAGAAAAGGAATTTACTGTGGTGGCTGAAATGAGAAAGGAAAATGCATTACTGAAGGTTTGTGTTTTAGTGTTGTTTAACTGCTTTTTTATTTAGTTTCCAGTTTGGGACTTTCTAATTTCCTTTGATCTGATTTATCATTTTCCTTCTAAATTTAATTTAAAAGATGGTGCTGTCTTCCCATATTTGTCATCAGCTTTATTATTAATAAGGAGTTTTCTTGCACTTCCATTTACTTTACAGAGTTCTTTGGATATCTTGGAAAAGAAGAACTCTGCCCTGGAACTTGAGCTCAAGAAGGCTCTAAAAGACACCAATGATACCATTGAAAAGTTGCAGGAATTAGAAAAGAAGAATTCTGAGCTCCAGAATAACATGCAAAGGTACGTTTCATTACTTAAAACTATGATATTAGATTTATACTTACATACATGCATACATATTGTATCTTGCTTGATTACTGCTTGTTTTACTTGCTTGTCCCTGCTGATAATATTGGATTATTTTCTTCTACATTTTAGTTTCCTGCTGACTGTTTCTTGCATTGATATATATTTTTTTTCTAGCCATCTTAATTGAATATATTTAATTTGGTTTGCACATTTCATAGTTTTATCTTTGTTGGTTTTTAATCAGTCTGGAGGAGAAACTCTCACATTTAGAAGATGAAAATCATGTTCTGCGACAAAAAGCCTTGACCCCATCCCCAAAAAGCAACCGTGCTAACTTTATAAAGTCATTTTCAGATGTAAGTGCATGTGTGTGTTCTTAGTTTATCTTTGCTCTAGTTGTGGTTGTATGCCTTTGACAAAGCTCGTCTAACATTCATTATTTTTTTCATTTTTTATTTTTAAATTTGTTTTCTGTTTTAAATTTGCATTTCTTTGGACTCACTGGTTTTTGTAAATTATTGTTTTCTTAATGACCCAGAAATATGGTGGCACAGTTAATCTTCGTCAGACTGACAGGAAGTCTGTATATGTAAGATTTGACTTCATCACACACTCATTTTTCCCCATGAAAAAAGATATTGCTGCATTTCTATAATTTTTGTTTGACTATTACGCAATTTTATATTTTCCCATCACATTCTTTTGTACAGGAATCTCCCACACCTTCAAAACTTATTGTACCATACTCACATAGCTTGTCCGAATCACGAAGGCCAAAACTAACAGCAGAGAGACAACAGGTTTCTTGTTTATAGTTTGTACAAAATTATGTTTTTTGTTTTGATCCTCAATTGGATCTTGTAGTAGATTGCGATCATCATTTTCGACTAGATAATCAGATATTAAGTTGGTAGTGGCTTCAATATTTGTGTTTGCATGTCTTGAAATATAAGAATTTTGTAACAGGAAAATTATGATTTCCTTTCAAGATGTATCAAAGAAAATTTGGGGTTTCACAGTGGTAAACCGCTGGCTGCTTGTGTCATATACAAATGTCTTCATCATTGGCGTTCCTTTGAGTCCGAGCGGACAGCTATCTTTGACTACATTATAGAAGGAATCAATGATGTTCTGAAGGTACTTGCAGTTATCTTTAAAAGCTTTCTCAAGATTGAAAGGCCAACATTTGTAATAGATACTGGTAGTAAAATTTGAGTCATCGTTCATTCTCTTTGTCATTCAATCCCATAACATTTTTAATAATTTTTTAGCTTCTTGTGAATGTTTTCCATATTTCAGACTTTGACATTTTCTGCAGGTTGGAGATGAAAATGTTACCCTACCCTATTGGCTGTCCAACACCTCTGCACTTTTATGTCTGCTGCAGAAAAATTTACGATCAAATGGCTTTTTGTCTGCTACTACTCAACGTTCTGGAGGAAATACTGGTTTACCTGGAAGGGTTGCCTATGTGAGTTCCATTGCAAGATTTGGAAATTAAGACTTTTTTGGGTTGTTTAGTTATATTTAGTGGATAGATCTTGTCTCCATTTCTTTTAATTTTTAATGCAATTTCCAGCTAACAGTTTTTCCCGAAAACATTGTTTATGTTATTGTTGTCATATGACTGGCTACTTGTGACCTGCATTTCTAATGGTGAATAGAGCTAGTCTTTTGTAGATGTACTTTGTCTGATAACACTTATAATTGCTGCATGGAGGCCAGTGGCCATGTTTCATTCCTTTCTATTTTATTACTTAATTTAACAATTTTGTCTAAAGTAAGCTGATTTTACTTTATTACACCTCCAGGGTCTAAAATCTCCTTTCAAATACCTTGGGTTTGAGGATGGAATGTCACATATAGATGCAAGATATCCAGCAATATTATTCAAACAACAATTGACAGCCTGTGTTGAGAAGATTTTTGGCTTGATTCGTGACAATATTAAGAAAGAGTTATCTCCGCTTTTGGGATTGTGCATTCAGGTGTGTATTGAATGTTAGATCTCATGCAGATTTAGATGCTAAAGCCTAAAGTCAAATTCATGAAGTACTAGGGCCAATGCCGGTTTTGTATCATTTAGCCCTGTTTGTGTTATGACTCAAACATCTTTTTTTAGATGATACATGTGCACAATTCAAGTGCGTAGGTTTCACCATTAAGTTGTTTGACTCTGTAAAAAGCAACTCAAGCAGAAAAGCTTTCATTGTCAGGTTGTTGTTAGATCACACAGTTTCACATTTGTTTCATGTATATGCTATCCTTTTATTTATTTACTTATTATTTTGTTAAATAAGGTTTACTTGTAAGAAAACATCAGAGTTTTAGTATCTTGGAAACTTTAAATTCTAATGGCTGGATACTGTTTGTTGATTTTGAAGGTGCCTAAGAATGCCCGAGTGCTTGCTGGAAAATCAAGATCTCTGGGAGTGCTTCCCCAACAGTCACCTAGTAGTCAATGGGATAGCATCATCAAATTCTTGGATTCCCTTATGGGTCGTTTACGTGAAAATCATGTAGGTGTAATAGTTAGAAGCAAGCAGTTTCCACTATGGAAATGATAATTACTAGTTTGATCAATTCATCATTAAAACTTAATTGATAAGGTCATCATAAATATGTGATAGCTTGATGGGAAAATTCAATAGTATCTCATGCGAAATGAAGTATGTAGAGCAGTTTTGGTTAAAATTATAGCTGCTTTTGTTTCTTTAATCACCTTTGCTGAAATAATTCCTGTGCATGTAGGTACCCTCTTTCTTCATTCGTAAGCTGATCACCCAGGTTTTCTCCTTCATCAATATGTCTCTTTTCAACAGGTATGTGCTCATAGCAGTAGAGATTATCTTAGTGTCAATTGGTTGAATGATTGATTTATTGATCTGAAATTTTCTCCAGTCTTTTACTTAGACGAGAATGTTGCTCATTTTCAAATGGGGAATATGTTAAATCTGGTCTAGCAGAACTTGAGAAATGGATAGTCAATGCAAAGGAGGAGGTAAATGTCTTCAGCTAGTTATTGTACTAATTGAATGCGGTTGTTTTTATTCTGAAATCTTGGAAGATGTAGTTTGCAGGCACGTCTTGGCATGAGCTAAATTATATCAGACAAGCTGTTGGTTTTCTGGTACATGCCCCAGCTTCATTTTTTGGCCAGTTAAGCTATAAACTATTATGTCTGTCGTTAACTTGTTCATTCTACGTTTTATTTAGGTAATACATCAAAAGAGGAAAAAGTCTCTGGATGAGATCAGTCATGATTTATGTCCGGTAAGCTAAGCTATTGTTTATATGAATCCCCCATCTCCATTCACCCTTTTGAAGGTTAAGTATGATTTCTTGCTATTATGGGACATGTGCAGGCACTGACTATTAGGCAAATCTATCGAATAAGTACCATGTACTGGGATGACAAATATGGCACACAGAGTGTGTCAAATGAGGCGAGTTACAGACTCTGTGCCTGTGTTAAGTTCATGTATGGTAATGTCCCTTGTTTTCTGACATTATCTGCTGCAGGTTGTTGCCGAAATGAGGGAGATGTTGAACAAGGACAACCAGTATCTGGCCTCAAACTCATTCTTGCTGGATGATGATCTGAGGTAATGTGCTTTCCCTGTCAAATTTGTGTATAATCAAACTTACCAGACTCTAGATGTTAGCTAGCCTTTTGAAAGTGTCTTTTCCCCTGCCAAAATCCTTGGTGTTGTTACACATGGATCCATGTTTGTGTGTGTATCTCACTTGGATTTGTTTTTGAGTTAAAATATTTTTCCAATTGCAGCATTCCATTCTCAACCGAAGATATAGATATGGCAATACCTGCAGTAGATCCTTCAGACATTGAACTCCCTGCAGCATTATCGGAAAATTCATGTGCACAATTTCTAATCCAGCATCAAAAGTAAGGCAACTATTTGAACTCACAGCGGAGCTCGCGCAAATGAGTAAGGTTGAAAAAGGTGTCCGAGTAAGTCTGTGAGGACACAGGTTGTTTATCGAAGATAAAAGATTCTAAAACTGGTCAATTTCAGTCCATCAATTGCTCTCATGATGGCGTCCACATTGGGTAGCGTTAGAACTAGGTGGTACTACATTGTTTTGGGATGGGTATTAATTTGCTTTATTGAGAAGGATGTTTCTTGTTTTTTTCTACTGAAGCTTGTCCTCTCCTGGTCCATATTTGCATTCTCTGAAGAAACGCTTTCTTATTGTATTCTTATCCTGTATAAAGAATTTTTTGAATGCATGTACATAGTATGGGTATTTACCCTTTTAACTTCACTGTTGGTCAATCAAAATCTCTTTCTTTTTTTTTTCCCCAATGGGGTAGAATGGAAATGAATGATCATTAAAACTCCCTTTGATTTCTTTTTTTCTGAAGTCATCTGACTGATTGATTCAACATTATTCTATCAACTTCAAGACTCTTACAAATAAAGGTAGTTAGGGTTGTCAAATTTAGTCCCCTTCTGCCTCGGCACAAAAGTGTTACTAAGAAACATTGGGAATCAATTTGAGATATGCTTTCTCCATCCACATTCAATCGGTTGGATTCTCTTTGGCATCAAAGTAAATATAAACATGAAATAAGACTTTGTTATGAACGAGTCACCATCAGGCTTAGCTATTGTTAAAATGAAATTAGCAGTTAGCAGATCACACACATGCATCAGGCAAAGAAAACTACAAATTGGCAAAAACTCGGGGCAAAGATTTTCTTTTGGACAAGAACAAAGAGGCATCGAACATGCATATGCTATTGCTTGCCTCATCCCCCTTGAGTATATACCAAACTCTCCGTAAAAACTAGAACAAATTACCATCAAGTCTCTTTCTCAGAGTTAGTTCTATCATGAATTAAAGAGCAATCTGGATTTGAGCTTCCTGTAACAGCGCTACATTCCTGTACATCGGCCAACGAGAAAGACCGCCAGCCAGAGAATTTCCGGGCAGTTGAAGGTGGCGACGATGAGTTATTATTATTGCAAGATGTTCTGCTTTGTGGGTGCAATGGAGGAAGCCGTGGGCTTGAGGTTGAGCTGGAGTCCTCGCTCGTGCTAGAGATACTTTCAGAGCTACTCATGGCAACAGCCAGAGCCAATGTGCTTTTGCTTGAGCTGATCGGTCTAATGGGTCTTTTATTCCTGTTCTTGTCCCATACATGGTTGATTGCCAGTAGATTTCTCCGCCGCCTGGTATAAGCGTTTTCAGGTTTTACTATGTCTTTAATCGAAGAAGTTGAGGAAGCATCGGCTAAACTTGTGAAAGACTTTGATTTGCCATTGTAGAAACTTGAGATACCTCTCCTGTCAAAAACCCAAATTTTTGCATTTAAATTGATGAAAAGTACTTATTTACATAAAAAGATTCTAAATTACTCCTACCGAATTTCGTTTTAATTTTTTTTTTCTAACTGAATTGACTCAGATCCAAACCATTCTTTAACTAAACATAAATATTGTGAATACCCAAAAAAATTGAGAAGTGGTTATATTTTTTAGGACAAAAAATTCGACACAAACCTCACGGGCAAAACCTGTTCGAGCGAATCCATCATGTCCAATCCACCTTTATAAGAGCTTTGAACCTCATTTTCGTCGCAATCTCCACCGTCCGAGGATCTTCCAGACACCTCATCACTATTCCTACCGATCGAAGACGACGTCGTAGCAGACGATGAACACCTCCAGTTGTCTACCTCCTCTTCCTCCACCACCTGTTTCCTCTCCTTCACCGGCGTGGATTCAAATCTGGAAGAATCACAAGCGCACTTCATCACGCGCCCAAACTCCGATGCTTCTATCCTTTCTAATGCGATCGACATAATCACTTCTTCAGCGTTTTTTCCACCCAAAACAGTAGAAACAAACAGAAGAAAGAAGAAGAACAACTTTCCTCCTTAAAACACAGACAAGGAAAAGCAAATGAAAGAGAGAATGGAAGAAGGGGAAGATAAGACGGTTATATGCGTTTCGGAGATTTGTTTGTTTGTCGTAAATATATATAAAAAAAAAAGAATAGAAAAAGAAAAGATAAATATGATTGATTATTGAAATGTATTGTACAAAGCAACCGGGGACTCTTACTTATCCTCATCCACTCAGTCTCTCACATCATCATTTAGACTTAGCAATCACAAATGTTACGACAAAAACGATATAAATAAAAAATATAAAAAATTATATAAATTGAAATTTGATAAAATATTTATAAATATATAATAAAAATAATATTTTAATATGACATTGGATATAAAATTTTAATTTTTTATGCGACAAATTATTTTATATGATAAAAAAATTAAATTCAATATATTCTATTAATAAAATTAAGATAATAATACATATTTTTTAAAAATATTTAAAAATAAAATATAAATAAAATAAAATATTCATAATTGTCTTACTTTACTTATAAAATAAAAAAAAATTCTATTAAATAATTATAAAAAAAAACACAAAATATATAGTCAAATTTAGGATTTTTTTAAAAAGTTTTTATTAAAAAAAGAGTTGTTATCTGGTGTTTCCCGTGCGCACAATGTCTTGTCTGCATGCGAAACGAATATACTTTTTCTATGTAAGAGAATCTCATCCCATTTACTATTTGTTGCGTACTGACCGTGATTGTATTTGTAATCAATAAAATTGCTAAAAGAAAAAGAATCATTTTACCAAAATTGTTAATAAAGTTCTATTAAATCAAAATTTGCCTATTTAAGCATAATATATATAACTGCTATGCTTTATCCCATTCTTTTCTTTACTTACATTTAATGAACCAGCATAGGAGAATTCCAAGTTTGTGTACGTAAAAACTTTTTTTTAACAATAAATTTTAATTTAGATATTCGTTATTATTATGCTTTAATGAATTGGTTTTTCGATTAGGGAACAGCTGTAAATTAGGGATAAAATCAGAGCCGCACGGTAATTAATGCAAAGAGGCCCCACCAAAAACAAAACAAAAAAT
The DNA here is from genome assembly GCA_031772115.1 of Heritiera littoralis. NCBI lineage: Eukaryota > Viridiplantae > Streptophyta > Magnoliopsida > Malvales > Malvaceae > Heritiera > Heritiera littoralis. Next base: position 7,696,772 of record JAPDPK010000006.1, on the reverse strand, counting down.
TAGCTACTTTGATTGTTGGTGATATGAGCTGCCACGTGTGCCAATGAAGAAACAAGGTGTTTTCAATGAAGACACGTTGAAGTGTCTATGGTAGGAGATTGAAAATATGACGTGGCAATGACGTAGGTGCTTGGGTCTGCTGAACCTTATCCACATTTGTGGGACCACACGTTTTTCTCGGATGGAAGGCAAGAAAGAGATTGGATGAGGAAAAAAAAATCTTTGTCTCCCTTCTCTCCATTCTACTTTTTTTTTTTTCAAGGAAAGAACCTCTAAGCTTGGCTTGGCTCCATTTGTTATATATATATATATATATATATATATATATACACATACATACAAATAGATTGTCTTAAATTATTTGTTGAAATTTTTTCAACAAATAACAAAAGCTAAATCATGAAATGCTCGTTGACCTGATAATTTTAAACTCAACACAATAACATCTCATAAAAATTATACAAATAAATTATACGAAAGTGATGAATAAAAATTAAGTAAAATTTTTTATGAATATGATAAAAATTAAAAATAAAATTTTAAATTTTTAAACAACATGAACATGATTTTACATGACATAAATATAAATGATCAGATCTAGCTAATACTATAACTTTTACTACGCGTGATTTTTTTTGTTTTTTATGAGGGAATATAAATGGTCAGATCTAGCAAATACTATAACTTTTACCACGTATGATTTTTTTTTTGTTTTTTATGAGGGAGACTAAAAAAAACTTAAAAAGAAGTAATTTGGAAAGATATGGAAGTATTAGAGTTAGATAAACACATGACCTTAGATAATAATATGTGAAGGAGGATAATATATATAGATCTAACGTGAGTTCAGATATTAGTTCATATATGTTATCCCAATATTTTGGAATAAAGATTTTGATGATGATGATTAATAAAAATTGAGTTTGTATATGATGCATTGATATTGTATAATTTTTATACACTGTCAATGTATCAGAAGTTGACACTTCATCCCTTGGCAAATTAAAAAATATGTCAAGTCTTTAAAAGTAAATATAAATAAATTTTTTTAATTTGCTCATAAAGGCTTATTGATGAGATATTAATCATTGATGTGTTGATAGTATTTAAAAACTATACACAATCAATGCATCATATATAAAATCCATAAAAATTTTGTTAAATCAACTAAAATATTGAGCCGAAGCTGGGTGAAGCTGACGGCTCGGTTGCAGCATCGGCTTTAAGGCTATGAATTTGTGGAGCCGACGTATTCAATTGCTGCAACGAGGAAGACGATAGGAACACGTGTCGGAGCAGTTCGGTCACATGTGATGAGTCGCAATCAAGCACGTTGGTTGGGGTTAATCCGGGGTTAGGGGTTTTGTTGCCGTATAGTTATCACACCGCAAAACGGTGGATGAAAATCATGACGCGCTTCATGTCAGTGCTTATCTATCAACCATTGGCGTCGGACCACGTGGTGGGTTGGATAATTTTTTCCCCTTCTGAGGTGACAAAAAGAACATGTTTTGTGTTTATGGGCACAGCGACCTTTGAACAAAACCTTCACAATCCCAATTCCCAAGCTTATCTTCTTCAATATTATTATGACACAAAAAATGAAAATCTTATCCACAATGAATCTCTCATTTTCTCTGTATGCAAACAGGGTTTAGAAGATCAGTCTCAAGCCGGGAATTCTAGGATTCCGATCTTTTACGATTATTTATATATAATAATTGAATTTATATATGATGTATTAATAATATATAATTTTTATATATACTAAAGATTGATATTTCATCAATAAATTTTTATATGTAAATATAAATAATTTTTTTTTAATTTACCTATAAGAGTCTATTGATAAAGTGTCAATTTCTAATATATTAACAGTATATAAAAATTATATACTGTCAGTACATCGTATACAAATTCATAATAATTTATAATCTCTTCTTTTTTTTTTTTGTGCTATGGTGAGAGTTTGTATCTCTAACATTTATCGACATTCCATTGATTTAAAATTTTATTACGTGGCAAAATCCACGGCGTCCACTGCCCTCTCGGAACCTGTGTGAGGGTTGGAGACGAGAGGAGCCCAACCCTAATTAATAATAATAATAACATAAAAAGCTGGCTTTTGCTTTTTTGATTTTAGAACAGCTTTTGCAATTTATGTCGTTTAATCAATTAATTATGTGTGGCTGTCATCTATTAGGTTGTACGGTTTGTTTTTGGAAGACATTGGATTTTCTTCTTACTTAAATATTATACAAAACAAAAATTATATATGTTTATTTCCTGTACTAAATTGTTTTTTTTTTCCTGGTTTAATAAAGGGTATCAAACTCAGGAAATTAAATTCAATAACATAAATAAATAGATAGAAATTGGTAAAATTGCATTGCAAAACTTCTAGGAAAGCAGTATTTTGTGACTTAATTTTTCAATTCAAAACACTAGTAAAAATTTATTAATATGAAAGTACATACCTAGTAACTTTTTGCTTTCCTTTCTGATAAAACATCTCATCGATAAAGCATAGTTGGAATTTATTAACTATACCAACGACTTTTACAGCTTGGGTTCTGATCTTTCCAGCTATCGGTGGAATTGGTTTAATGTACTTCACTTCTGTTTTCTAATTAAGCAATAAGAAATGGGTAGTACTTTATTTACCTGCTGCTCACTGCTTAGCAAAAGCCAAGAGGTGGGTGGAGTCAAACTGTTTGTCTCCACATTGGACCTTTTGGTTGAATTCTCCAATAAAATCACCATAGATACTGAACAGGAAAGAAGCTCCAGTGACATACTTAAAATATAAGCATCATTTTCAATTTTTCATTACCATGACAACTCACAAATGAAGCAGAAAGCCAGATACATAGAGAGAGCCAGAAGAGACCTTCTGAGACATGGGAATTTTATAGCAAGGACTTTTGAAGGATTTCAAAGCCTGCTCACCTTGAAAGAAGGAACGTTTGGTGGGATCAGGTTCATTGCAGAAACACTGCCAGTGAAACTCATCGACTACTGCACCAACTGCTTCTTCTGCGATGTACTTCATATACGTGGCTTATCGGTGGCAGTGTATAGCCATGCTATTGCTGCTACCCACAACAGCTCATCCTGTATTTTACACACCCGGTTTAGGATTTAGGATTCTCAAAAGGGTTACAACCACACATGGTTACAAAAGTCGGTCCTTGAACTACGGGCTGGCCACCAGAGACTCAATTAAGGCTCCCATTGGGTTTCGGTAAGGCTAATTGATGCAGGATTAATTTTTTTTTTGCCAGTAATTAATGCAGATTGCAGCACTCTTTATTTTAATTTTAAATTTCAAACTTTTAAGTTAAAAAAATTTAATATTTAAATATATATTCAACGTTTATCATAAAAAAAATTAAAATTTTAATATTTAATTACATAAAAATCAGTTATTAGTGCTGATTACAGCACCATTTATTTTAATTTTAAATTTTGAATAGTACATAATTTAAGTTTGAAAAAAACTTAATACTCGAATATATTTTTAACGTTTATCATAAAAAATAAATTTTTACTGTTTAATTATATGAAAATCAATCCATTGAATTTTATTTTAAACAATTAAAACTTAAACTTTCAAAATAACATAATTAATTATATTTCTGTTAAGTCCTAATTGCTGTTAAGTTCTAATTGCTATGTAATGGTAATGGTAGCTAAACGATTTAACGAAAATATACTTTAATTCTATTATTTTGAAACGTTTGGGTTTTAATTGCTTATATTAAAATTTAATGAATTGATTTTTATATAATTAAATGTTGAGAGCTTAATTTTACTTTGTAGTAAACATTGAAGGCATATGTAGGTATTAAACTTTAAAAAACAAAGTTTAAGTCCAGCCTAGAATTTAATCAGACGTTTTTTTTTTTCAAATTTAATAATTAAATTTTGTATTTTTATTCAAATTCATTCAAAACTTGAACGGACTGCTGACTGCTACAGACTACAGTGTATGAACAGGCCAACTCATGCCGGATGATGGCCTTTTTGGTTATGAGATCTGAAGATCAGATTTACTTAAAGGGAGCCAGGCTTCTGACCCAAAAACAACTAGCCAGGCCAGCCCAATTCTAAGAATATTGATGGGATGGTTTTGGGTCATCAGCAACCCAGTATGGTTGGACTTGTGCAATCGAAAGATTGATAATTGATGGCCAAGACCAGTTTCTTTGTCGATTTACATGTGATGCACTGACAGTGTATAGTTTCTATACACTGTTAATGTATCAGAAATTGACATCTCATCAATAGACCCTTATATGCAAATATAAATAAATTTTTTAAATTTGCCCATAAGGGCCTATTGATGAGGTGTCAACCTCTGATGCATTGATAGTGTATAGAAACTATACACTATCAGTACATCATATATAAACTCTTTTTTTATTAGGACAATTTATGGTCCCAGTCTTGAATTTTGAGAGGGAACTGAGAGAGAGAGATTACATACATTTTTTTTTCAGTGAAGAGACATAACACTTAACAAAATTATGGTAATTTTGTTAAGCTTAGAATCTCTTGTAAACACACATGGAGAGCCAGAATAAGAGCAATAGGAGGAGGAGCACTCTCCATCGCAAGTTCCCTCGTCTGATTTAGCAAATTCGAAAAGCTGCGAAGATAAATAACCAACAAAATGAATGGGTACATTTGCTTCTTTTGCATGATGAAGAGCAAAATCTCCTCTCCAGCATAGTCCATTATCAGGAGAGAGTTTCCCTCATCTTTGTGCTTCCGAGAAAATGACGGACCTGGCGACAGTTTCCTTGTAGTTAAAATTATGACCACCAACAGCCAGTAGATACCCTTGAAAAGAGTCATCCATGCCACAAGAGTGGCTGCAAATCTTCCCATGAAAACAACCATTCAAAATAATTCAATATCTATTTACACATGATTGTTGGTACACTTTAACATGGGGCGTTCAGAATCTTTGGTAGAGCCGGAGCCAGGAGGGGATCCTCTCCACCACGCATTTCTACCACTAGTTTCAAGATATGTTTAGAGTTTATGATTCCAAAAGCTCATAAGAATTAGTATTAGCTATAAAAAGTACCGAATGAAATTCGTGACTGTTAGCTCGGTAAGTTCAAGGAATAAGAAGTGGACTTCATTGGATAATGCATTGAAGTGGAACTAGGTGATATTCCTTGAGGACTTCATTAAATCATTGTTTTTCAGGGCAACTTCTCAAAGTCCTGCCATTTTTACCAGTTTTTGGGTTCTTAACAAGTTGAGTGGCTGACATCTTCATGATACCTTCCCCTCTAGCTTCTGTTTTCACTTTTCAGCATTCATCCTTCAATCATTGTGAGTGGTTTGCACTGGTAAGCTATGGTTATCATAGGAAAATAACAATGTGATTTTGAGTTTAAAAAGGAATGATAATGACAATATATAACAGGGATATTTATTTAACAGATGAGTATCCCCCAAATCTACAAAGAATGTTGTAATAATTTAAAAAAAATCATCCTCATTTGTATGATTTGCAAGCAAACCATGGCAAGGTTTGCACTGAATTTTCTGATTGCCCTACTGTGTTCATCAGCCAACACTCTGAAATACCGTGTTAACTTCCAGGAAATTACATCCAAGGAGGTTAAGTTCCTCAAGCCAGTATCCATTCGCTCATTTAAAAACTGAGAGAATGGTGATGGAAAACAAGCCACCTCAGCATTGTCTTATGATGCTTGACACATTTCGGCCAATGTCTTCTTTTGTCTGCTCTGACACTGGGAGATCGCCAATGTACATATCAAAGAACGCCCCTGGCAAACAACCCATATTAGGATCTCAGCCCGTGGCTGTTAAAATTGTAGTCTTTAGTATAAAGCTAATCAATACACTTCAAACTGTAAAGAAGTAATAAGACAAAGGAGATTTACTTACTGCACAAATCCTTGCTATGGACCACTCCCATCTGGTTACCTCCAACTGCACAAAAATTTCTTTCACTATAAACCAAGTGTATACTTGTAATAATGTTTTACAAAGAAAATATTGGTGAGATTTATATTGACAAAGCAAAAAAGGAAAAGGAAAATAAAACCAGATAACTTGTTTATTTCATTATCGATGGAACAAACAGCCTAAGATAATTGTCTGATCAAGCCGTTGTTACTATTGGAGAAGTAATAATCGAAACAATAAAGAAACTTACTTTTGGTAATTAGTTGTCCATCAGCTGTCCGCTGAAAGTCAATTATTGTTCCCTGCAAGTAGCCCAATAGAGTTGAGGTGACTTGCTGCTACCTTAAATCATATAAAAAAAGATGAAAAATAAAGGGCCATTACCGCAGGCAATGCAATATCTTGAGTGAAGTAGGAGCCAAATGTACTTAGGCAATGATAATCAGTGTTAGGATTTGTCTAGTAGAAGTCAAGAAATTTGTCAGAAGTCCAGCAGATCTAGAAGAGCAATTAAAGAAGAAAAGAAGAGGAGGCAAAGGGGGCAAATTAAAATCCACCAACTTTGATTAATTACCTTTACTAAACGTGCACGAAGAGATTTTTCAAATGCACTGCAACATACACAATTAAAGCCACCAAATGAGAGAATCAATATGCAGCTCATCTAAATTCTTCAGAGCCACTTTCATCAAACTGAATATTAATAATGGACATTCGCAAGTCCGACCACAAGAGCCCTAGCAACTGATCAATGTATGGGCCTCATACAAAGCAATTTCCAAGGAGTGGAATGCAATCAGGACTATTTTAAAGGGTGCAAAAAGAACTTACTCTCTTACAGTATTGATTTTCATCCCACTACAGTTAACCACTAGCCTAACAGTCATACCAATGTCCTCCCTGCACCCTCGCATAGAAAAAGATTCGTAAGAAAATAGACAGAAAGTACATCAAAGTCTGCAAAAGACAAAAAAGGGAACAAGAACAAAAGAATGAGCCTAAAATCTGTCCCCACTCAAAAGACTTTGAACAAACAGCTTATGAATATTCCAAGTCCTTAAAAAGCCCTCATTGGCATTTTTGGCAGTAAATAAAGTTTTTAAATAAACTGTCAAGCATGAAAATTCTCAATTACCTAAGAAGATCCTGGTAAAAATCATTGTTTTTGTTCAGTTCACCCGCTGGAATAGAAGCATACTTTGGACCCAATTTCTGACACACAGAGTATGGATGAATATCTATAAGGGGAAAAGGAAAATCAAGCACAAGTAGTTGAAGCGTTAGGAAAATTGCATCACTAATAACATAATGTAGGAGGAGTGAGCAAAATCCACAAGTACTTACAAAAACCAAACGCATACACCTGCAGAGACTTAATTTTGATTATCTTCACAGTTCTTGATCCAGTACCAACAAGCACCTGAAAGCATTGAGACATTGTTTAAGTTACTGCAAGGAGAACCCATAAACCCCCAACATGTGACAAATGGACAGGTTATGTTAAAATGATGCGTGTTCCCGTCGTGACTATTCAAGTTTGTCCCAATAATGTTTCTCGACGTGAATCCCATGGCTAACCTATGGAAAGCTTTAAAATCAGTTTAAAATGTCAAGGAAAAAGGTGCCTATAATGCGTTTATGAATCTGCAGGAAGTAAATGGCCAACAGCAAGAAAAAGAAATTAATTGCCAGAGGGCACATCAAACTACATTATGAATATATGAAAATATAAATAAGCTGTCAACCAATGCAGGCAAACAGAGAAAGGCATATCACAGATGGTAGATACAGGGTGGGTGACAGATGGTCACATTAGCAAGAGCAATCATTCCACAATGTTTTACCTCAGAAGTTAAACAGGAATTATTCTGTCTATCTAATATGTTATCCAATATTGTTGGGAATTCAATGCCGGTTCTGGGTTCAACAGCATGTCGTGTCCAGTTCAAATCTAGAAAAGATAGACTGCCACATCCTCGGTGCCCAACTTCACAAGGCCTTCGATCCATGCACTCTTGCATTTGAACTTCTGTGTTTTCCAGTGGAACAGCTAGTACCTTTGAAGATCTGATCACATTAAATCAATTGGTTTAATGAATGAGAAACCATGTGTGTAGAGACAAGGACGACGCAGAAAGATAAAAGACGACGTAATTTGTGAGATAAAAAAAATTACAAGTTGTCAAATGGTGGTATCAGAGCAGCAGCTAATAACAGCAGAGGAAAGGATTGGAGTGCTTCCGCTTCTCCAAAAAAGTGTCTCATAGCATAACTTGAAATTTTACCAAAAATGTGTGGGGTGGCAGATTGTCCTCTTGATTCAGAAGCAAAGTGAAATCCAGCAAGATTGTTCTTACAAGAAGCAATGTGCTTAATCTGAGCTGAAGACTTAAAACTTCCCGATTTCAAACCACGTTTATTACTGGCCGATATATCCCTACTCAAATTTGAAGTCGACGTACCAGAGAACCAAAACACTAATGCACCCGCAAACTTGGACATGCAACTAAAAGCTTCCCGAAATGCAAGGCTACCAGGTACATTCAAGTATTTAGAATGGTACAAAGAACTGTCAACCAAAGAACTAAACTGCGAAAACAAATGAGCTCCCAAACCATTAGATACAAAGGGTTCCAATGGAAAAATATATGGAGACCCCCCTCCATCTAAATCCATGAAAAACAACCAATTATTCCGCATATTTCAGACTTCAGCTAAATGTCAAATTGAGAAACCTTAACCTTTTTCAGAACTGGGGAAATTGGCTGTTCAAGTTTACAGCCCAATTCGAAATAATGCACCTAGAAAGAAAAAAACATAATCCAATTAGAATTGAATTATGATCCATCTAAGAACAGCAAAGAAAACAATCAGTAAATTAAATCACCCTTTAATGGGAAGAATTATAATGAAATTAAAAATGTTTTCGAAAATGTTCAAAACCTTAAGTTTAACAAAATTGGAAGCCGAAGAAAGCAACAATATATACGGGAAAAAAAAGTAAGTAATCCATGCAAATCATTCAATGCAATGAAAGCTACATGTTTTTCTTTTTTATAATTCATAAAAGAAATAATCTTTGCTCCTACAAAAATAAAAATACTATTTTTTCTATAATTCATAAAAGAAATAATCTTTTTTCCTAGAAAAATAAAAAAATAATAATAATGAACCGAGAAATAGAAAAAACGAAGTCAATCACCAGCAGACGCTACATTCATCCAATGCAACCAGATAAAAAGAAAAAAAAATCAAAATAGACTCTTTAGATCAATTAAAGTTACGAGAAAGATGTTGAAACAAACGTCTAAGACCGAATAAATTTACAAGACTTATTTTTTCTTTTCTTCTGGTCCAAAAATTTTACAATAAAACAAAAAGTAGAAAATGGGAAGAACATGAAACGTAAAACATACCAGAAATTACGAGAAAAAAACTTGCATGTTCAGATCACGAGATTCGAATTACAAAACGGAAGCTAGGGTTTTTATTTCATTTTATTTTTCTTTTTTTTTTTTTGGTATGAAAGGGGTTTAATTAGAGGGAGGGAGAAAGGAATATGCTGTGTCTCTGTTATGTGATGGAAAGGGGGAGAAACATGTCACAGTTATTCAAAGGTTTTTGGAAGGACAAAAGTGGAAAACAAAATGCTTTTTATTATTTCGTTGTTTTGTGCTTTTTTCTGACACTGACGGTCCGGCCCCCACTGAATTGTAACAAAAATTCCGACTGTGTACTTAAAAAAGAAAACTATAATATTAATAGCTATAATTTCTTTTTTTTTTCTTATTGGTAAATTATGTACTGTTATTATTTTTAATTTATTTTTTTTTACATTAATTTATGTTCATGCACTATTTATGTATAAATTTTATATACTATAATCATAGCATTTATATAATTAATTTTTAAATTTTAAAATAAAGAATCTATAAAATCCATATTATTAAATTTACTATTTAATAAAATGTCATGATATAATTGAATAATAATGTATAAAATTTATAAATAAAGTGTACAAAATATAAACTATTATTATTATCATCATTATCATTATTATTATTACTATTAAAGACAAATGAAGCTAACAAAAAGCATGTTATATCTTGTGAAAAAACTGAATTTCTGTTTCACAAGATCTCAGTGTGGCGTGGCATGGGCATGGCATTGTTTTTAGTCGAAAGGATTTTCCGTATTTAAAGTAAATTTCATCTCTTTATTTAACTAGATACGACTCAACTATCGTTCAATTTTGTATGCAATTAAAATTTTCATAGGTTTACTATACTTTTAATATGCATAATTATGTATGTCTACGTTTACCTTACAATAAGATCGAATTGACAACTCCTCTCCTTTTTCTCATCTTGAAATATTTTTCTTTTGAAGTACTGGTTGTAAAATTTTAAATTATAATTCAATTTGAATTTGTAAGAAAAATGCTAATGCGGAATATTAAAAAATTAAATTCAAAATTCAATTTAACCAAAATTCAATTATTATTTATTTTTAGAATATCATAAAAGTTTTAACACACATATACATATAAAGAGAATGGGATAAAAAAATTGAATTCAAGAGTAAAATAATACAAAATTTAGAAGTTTGGAAAGCAAAGTAATATTTTTGCATGGTGAATATTCAAATTTATTAATAATTAAGATTTGGCGTAATGATTCTTACCATTCTTTAAAAAGAATAGAATTCAAAGTTTGAATCCTTCTACCCTTCATATTTCTTATGAACAAAAAAAAGTTAAAATTAATTAGAATTAGAGGATTAGGGAATATTTTAGGAGAATTATTTGATGTATTGTTGTAAAGTTTTTAAATTCAATCAACGGAATTAATAAAGATACGTATTTTTTAAAAAATATATTTAAAAAATTTAAAATAAAACATATGATAATATCCTTGTTTTGGTCATGAAATTAATTTTTTTTTCTATCGACGTATAAAAAAAACTCATATCTTATTTCTATCCGTGGCTGTATACTTTTGCATCCGCAGCGATGTGATGTAGAAATGCGGATATTCGAGGATTCCGTCGATGTGTTTTGATTTAAGAAATGGGGATTGGAAGCATATGACTGGATTGAATGTAACTGCCTTTCTTGACCAAATTCCATCACCCAAACCTAACATTTGGATTTTTTTGCAATTTGGCACATGAGTCACCGTCCACCGTTCATCATGAATTGGCGTTATTTTTCTTTTAGCAACGCATGGCATGAGGCGCTGAAAATGTTTGACACGAAATCAAATCCGACCTTGCAAGGAAAAGCAATTCCCAAGAAAGATTTGTTTCGTTTTTCTTTTCACTTTTTACCCACCAAATTCCGCGTGATTTCCCCACAAAACACACGACAGAAGGCAGCAGCAGCAACAGCACAGCTGCAGCGCCGCTTAAACTTGTACTATTGCTAGCATTGATGCTAAGGAGCTTCGACTGTTCCGGTGAAAGGAAACTCCAGCTAGGTTTATTGTATTATTAACCATGAAATAATGGCTTAGTTGTATCACAGTCTTATGATTTCAAGCAAGATCAATAATAATAATAGAATAATGGAGGCATGAGGTGGGCAGGTTTTGGTTGGATGGTTATACCCAATTCCCCACAAAGGTGGGACAAAACAATTATACTCATAAACAATGAGTTGTATTACTAGGGTAGAAAGAATATCATGTTCATTGTTGTTCCTTCATGCAGACAAGAAAAACAATTTCTCTGGGGAATGTTTTCCTCTGAACAGATCAGAGTCCCCAGAATCATGGGATTTTTTAAAGGAGGAAAAAAAAAAATCACCTTTTAACCTTGTGAAGATCGATCGAGAAAATAGTAAAACCAAAACTTTAGCCTGTGATGAAAATATGATATGATATGCCAGCAGTCAATAGATGGATGTTTCCTCCAACCTTAAAACAACCAAAATCTTATCACATTCTTCATATTATGAACAGTCTTTGCTAATGGGCTGCTGCGGTCACAACAACCCGGCCTCGAAGAGATTTCTCCGTCTCAAAGTCTCATCCACGAGCTTGAAAGTTTTCTTCACAAGTTTCTGGTCAAGGGCAGTGGTTCTGTAGATCTTAAAGACCCGATCCACTCGATCAGGGGCTGTGCTTTGAAAATACAACTCCTCGAATTTCTTCTTTACAAACCTGAATACAAAAAGAATAAAAGATGGTCATGAGATGGAAATTCCTTCACAAGGATGGGAAGATAAATTGCTTACTCATATGCATGCTCAATCTCTTGTTTTCCTGTTGAAACTGGTTGGTAATCTTTGAACCACTCGCATACATTTAGTGGAACCTACAAAATGTAGAATGTTAAAAGACCATACCGATGCTAAATTTTGAACATCCAATAAATCTATACTTTTCTACTGGCCTTACTTTTAGAACTTTCTTTTCAAATATGTCAAATTTGTTCAAAAACAGCATGAAGGACGTTTTCTGCACAAACAAACAAGTTTTTACAATAAGGGAAATTCTAGCCGAGCCATCATCAATCTTCTACACATCAAAGAGCATATATGCATAAAAAAAAGAATAAAAACCTCAAAGCATGGTTGCTTTAAGACCCAATCAAAGAGTTCTTTTGTCTCCATCATTCGGTTCTTCTGTTCATCCTCAAAGAGAGTTTGATCATACCTAAAACAGCAATAATTAGCAGGATAAAATTTCTGGATTTTGACACCATGCTCTGATATAAAAACAGCATCATATTATTAGGCATACAAACAAAAGGGAATCTGCAGATGGCAAAAGCAAAGAGATTTACTCGCTGATAGCAGCACAAAAGATCACAGCTGTAACTCCTTCAAAAAGATGGATCCATTTCCTTCTCTCATTTCTTTGGCCTCCCACATCAAAGAGTCTGTATACTTCACCACTTTTCTTATTCTCCCCCACAGGGCTGCAGCGGTCATAGACAACATGAGTTACTAATCAATATATCAAACAAAGTAAATGCAGCAAGGGAATCATCCTGCATCTATGATCTAACCATTGATTTAAGTCACCTTACCCAAATTATAATATCCAAAGATCATGTCAAACATAAACATCTAATTGAGTACCTATTTGAATTTATACAAGTATATAAATTTCAAATAAGTAAATCAGATTTCTAGAAGGCAAAAACACAGGTTCATTTATTAGGTTAACCTAGTTCTTACATTAATGCACTAGCACAGTCAAAGGAGAGTCTAGGAAGAAATATAATTCACCTGAACTGGATTTCTACAACACCAGTTGTTCTAACTCTTGCATATAGAACATCCTCCTGCAATATGAAATCTGATTAGGAAGCTCATCTCATGGACAGAGTTAGAAATTCTGAAATGCATACTTCATACACTTTGGAGAAATAACTTTAGAAGAAAAGCCATAATGCAATTTGCCCGACAGCTTGCATGTTAACTAAGCATAGATCCAGATTCCAGACAGGCACATAAAAACTCTCATTTTCAATGTTTGCTGATTCATGCACGCTCATCATACTGAGAGGGTATTAATTCATATATGATAATTGTTCTGATTAGCAGGATGTATGTATGCCACTACAACTTTCGTAAGAAGGAAATGTCGCAAATTCTAGATACCTTTGTTGGAATATAATTTGCATCAGACAGTCGTTGCAAATTTTCCATGAAATAATCAGCACAATCTGGAATTTGAAGTTCATTACCACGAGCATAGGTATCCTACAAGTACACGGAGTGAATATGTACTAAAATGCACCATAAAATTAAACCTTCTCGTTTCAATAGATTCGATAAATTCCACACCCCTATAAAAAATAAAAACACTAAAAATACAAAAATACACAATGGAGCCATGCATAATCAACTTAAATCATCTATAAATAAAGTAGTAGTTACCTGAATTGCAGAATCTTTCCAGAGGGTTTCTATCTCTTGTGCAAGTTCTCTATTTAGTTGTGGATAATCCAACCTACTTCCAATTATTGATAGTTTCTCTCCGATAACCTGATAGACAACAGAAACTTAAAGTAATACTTTGAACACATAAAAAAAATGATAGAAACAAAAAAAAGAAAGAAAGCAATCTAGAAAACTTCACAAATACAGAGTGGCAAAAAATGATGACATCAAACCTTATTTTCAGATGATAAAACATATTTCGAAGAATCTGCATCATTTTGAGAAAATTCCTTTGATCCATCATATAGTATCTGTTGAACCATGTAAAACACAATTTTAGACATAGATAAGAACTCATCTCATAACAGAAATAATAACTTCTCATCATAGATAACTGACACCAGGCACCATTATATACTTATATCATACAAAAGGGAAATAACCAACACACCCTTTTCAGGTTTTGCGTACTTTTATAGTCTGATAGATGTTGGCATGGATGACTGAGATATAGCTCTTTAGCTCTGCCTCATCAAACCCAGTTTGGAACAGAAGTTTTATCTGCAGACGAGTCATATAGAAAAAAAAGAAGAAACAAATATCAGCATTGTCAACAAATATGAAATACAATAAAGGATATGAAATACAATAAAAGGCCAATCAATCTCTCATACCTGCTTAAAAATTGTTGACTTTCCTGATTCACCAGCTCCTTGAAAACAAAAGAACATTTGAAACATTTTTGGAGCGACTCAAAAAAGATAAAGGGGATGAGGGTTAGAGAGTTACAAGCATTGAAAGAACAGGAAAAAAAATAAAGAAAAACAAAAGCATTGCGGAAAATCAGTCAGAACAGTTTAGGGTGCTCAACTGCTTATCTCAAGCGTAAAGATATAATTGATCAAACATTTCTAAGCTAGCAGTATGAAGTATATTGAGCACCTAATGCCCATCTGAGTAACCCACATCAATTCTATCTGTGTTACTATTTGCCAAAGTCTTGGTTAAAAAACAAATGAATATAGTGCAATGCAGCTATCAATAAAAACAATGAAACAAAGTATTTGAAAACACTGATATGAAAATCCATGCCCCCAAATACCCCTACTAAGCCTGAACATTTTCCATAAACAAATAAAAGCACAATGACATTTAACATAACCATTTCATTCCCATCAAATGAGGAGTGCTGAATGGAAACCATGAATGATTCCATTTTGATCTCTTCAACCATTCAAATATAAGAATAAAAATTTAACACAATCAAAATATGAGAGTACATGTTGTTTGCAAAAGAAATAAGGCAACAAAGAAACAAAGTTGTACACACCAAGTAGTAGAAGCTTCTGAATATGCTTTTCAGCCTTGGTTTCTTGTTCAATTCTCCTCTCAATTTCCGCAGCCTGTAAATGCACAAACTAGAAATTAAACAAAAACCTACATATTATCAGAATAAAGCCATATCCAGAAAGTTCACCCAGTTTTACTCCATAAAAGGGTGACAGACTATGTATGTAAACCGAGGTCCACCTGTGCGTTCTCCTCAGCATCTGCTTCAGTGTAGTGGCGGTTCTTGCTGCAGAGTAAGCCCATATCTCTAGAACAGCAGATAGCATAGAAGATGCATGAATCAAGCTCCAAAAGCCTTCTTATGTTCTCTTGCCTCCTACAGTATTTGCTATAATGTATTTAAGCCGACAATAATTACAGACGTGTCCCTTAAAAGAGATTCTTAAGTCAAAAATCAAGAAATTACTTAAACAAACATCAGAAAGTTTCTACCGACGAAAAATCACAAATCATAAGTAAATTATTGTCCTGGAAACATCAATTGAATGGCCCGAAATCCATCTATGAACAAACCCATTTGATCAGCGGCCAAAACATTCAAAAAGTAGAAACATAGATTATATAGCATATCATATTTGATTAAATTCACACTCGGCTGTACTGCAAATCAGTGATAAAATTCCATGTTACTTCACGTGAATCTATAAACATAACGGAAACATGACAGCAAGACACATGTCGACGACAAGGAGAATAATTAAATACACCATACATGAATGTCCATTTCTGTATTCACCATTTACCCAGACAATCAATATGCCCTCCTTTAGATGTTTACGAAGTTTTGGACTTTATACCCTCCATCACCACATAATTCTCATGCCTCCCCAACTTTTTCATGGAAGATTAGAATCAAATTATACAAAGTAAAGTGCTCAATTTTATCAAACTGAAATTACAGTCTCACTGTGCTTCATAACCCACAAATTCATCAAGACTACAAATCTTAGCAGTTCACTATTTCAGCTTACCAGAAAACTTTCACTTCAAAGAAACAGTAAAAAGCACACTAGCTAGAAAAAGAAAAACCCAAGATACCACAACAATCAAAACAGCAAATGAGCACAGCTAAAAATCCTCCTGATCTAATCACCATAGAACCAACACAGAGATCTCCAAATTCAAGCCAAAGAAGCCAAAAGATCTAGAGAAGAGAAAAAAAGATTGAAACATCACCAAAATGCAAAAAAAAAAAATAAAGAAAATTACCCAATAAGAAGAAGAATGGTCCGGTGAGGTGAATGGAGTAAAAGGGTTGGCTTTAGATTTGGACAACTGGGGCAGGGCAGGGCAGGCAAACACAGAGAGAGAAAGAGAAAGAAGTTAAAAAAGAAAAGCTCTTGCTTTGTTTTATTTGCTAAGTATGGATATGTTGTTTTATTAGTAGAACTCTACTAAAAAATGTTTGAGTTCGAGTCAAAAAAAAATAAAGGCAAGCAGGGAAGAAGAGCAGAGAGATGGAGAAGCAAGCAAGGAAGAAAGAAAGAGCGCCGAAAGCTGGAAAGGCTTTGGCTTCGGCTGCCGTCTCTTTCTCTCTATCTTCAGTCAAAGTTAGAAAGATGCGTACGTTCATATAATAGAAAAAGGATTTAAAAAAAACCAAAACTTCTATTTATATTAGTAGAATGTACTATTTTTCTTTGTTCTTTTCATATGTAATACGTAAACCCGCTTAGACCGGACTCTGCTGCTGCTGCTGCTGCCGCTGCTGCCTTTCATTTTCCCTTTGCTTTTCCCTCTGATTCTCTCTGTTCAGAAAAGTCTCGAATATCGTCACACATTTTGACCAAAGAAATAGACTTTTATTCTTTTCTTTTTTAACAGAAAATCAAAGAAAATGTTTTTCATTTTTCTTGGATGACACACAATGACTTTGTCTAGTGGGGTGCTGACATTTTTCCTTTTTATATTTCGGGCTAAAGTTTTAGTATTATTATTCTTGCTTGAGAAAGCTAATCATGAATTTTCAAAGGGTTTATATATAAAGCGCATTAACAATATATAATTTTTTTATATATTAGTACATCAAAATTTGATATTTTCATTAATAAGTAAATTAAAAAATATATTAAGTCTTTATAAAAAATTAAAAATATATATTTGTATTTATTTTTAAAATTTAGGCAATTTTAATTTGTTTATTAATGTTGTGTCAAATTCTAATACATTAATAGTATATAAAATTTATACACTATTAATACATCATATAGAAACTCATATTCAAATTATCCAATTTTGGAGTGGAATAGACATTTTTGTTGTGAAAGTAAATTATCATCACGCAATTCAGTTAAGAAGGATTTTTATCAAGATGTATAATATTTTTCAATCAAATATTTATATATACCATTTTTTTTGGGATTTTATAAGATTATTTTGACAAATGATCTAATTTTTTGAGACATGTAAATGAATCGAATATAAAAGAATGTTTTTATGTTCATGAGCATTTATTTTATTTAATATTGTTCGTGTTTATTTGTGAATATTAAAATTAGACAAATACATGTTCATAAAATAAATATGTTCTTTTTTTATACAAAATTTAAACTAACATTAAAACAAACATGTTCATAAATATGTGTTGATGAACATTAAATGAATATATTCATGAATATATAAATGAACAAACATATTCATACTTTCAAAAAAAAAAAAACAAATTCATACATATTAAATGAACATAGTGGTGAACATTAAGCAAAAAATTTAAACAAACAAATCATATTCACCCCAATATATATAATACCAAATAAAAAAAGTATTATATAAATATATAATTTTAGTAGTTACATGTTAGAATAATCAATGAGTAAATATACAGTTTTAAAAATCTATTATGCTCGAACAACAAGCGAATACCAAACAAACATTAAATAATTCATTAAACGAATATGTTTTAAACAAATTTTAAACAAACTTGTTCGCAAACATAAACGAATGGAACACAAAAATTTTTACAGTAAAGTTATAATTTTTTACTTTACTCTAAAGTTAACGCAAAAAACATATAATTAAGCGTAAATCTAAAGTCATTAGGTATAAAATATATTAGAAGTATTGTAAAAATGTGATTATCAATGTAGATATTAGTGTCAATAGATTTAAACACATAATAATTTTGTTATAATGTATGTTTATGTTAATTATTATGTGTTTACATACTTTTAACATATTTTGCACATAATAATTTTATATTTATGCTTAATCATGTATTGTTTACATTAACTTTAAGTTAATAATCAAATGTTTACGATACTTCTAACATATTTTATGTCTAATGATTTTAAATTTACGCTTATTCACGTGTTTATTACGTTGACCTTACAATAAGGTCAAAATTTATGACCTTACAGTAAAATTTTCCAATGAAATGCACATCTAATCGTGATAGTTTGTTAAGTTTAAGGAACAAATATAAATATACAGAGACTGAACATATTCTCAAAATTATGATTGAACATTCTATATGTTTATACCTTATTACCACTTGTGTTTTTTTTTTTTGTAGAATTTGTCGTTTAAATTAATTTTTTTGTTAGTTACTCTATTGATTAATGTTCTTAAATACTTTTATAAATTTGTTTATTTGTTGACATTAGGTTTTGTTTTGTAAATAATTATTATTAATCATATTGAAAAAAATATATAACCAAATGACATTGACTAAATTTTTTAGTAATTCAATGAAAACAATCATATTTTGGAAAATTTCCTTGCAACAATAAAAAGAAGAGGGAGTTGAAGTCTTCCCCTATATCAACATTCAACACATTTGATTTTAAAAAAACATAGTTAATTTCTTTTGTACTAATTATGTAAAAAAATTCAGTAATTAGCACAAATATTTAATAATTTAAAAAGTGTGTAACCAAAAAAAAAAATTAATTTAAAAAGTGTAGTCGTTTGGGGAGCTGTGTTTTAGGAACAAATTATGTTCTTATGTAATTTTGAGTACTTGTTCAAATTATTATATTTTAATTTTTAAAGTATGAAAATTTTATAAATTTAAATTTTGAACTTTAATATTTGTATATTTTTTGTAAAAAAAATTATATATTTATATATTCTTATTTATTTCAGTTGTTACTGTCATTTGATTTATCAGCTGGACATTCTGGATAATTAAAGCTGAAAGAAGATTCAAATTTTCAGTTCACATATTTAACTCTGTCTAATAAAAAAATTTATTGATTCATTTTAAAGTATACACCTTTTTTATGGAAAGTTTAAATTTTTCTTTTTCATTTTTAAATATTTTATATTCTTACTTTTTATATATTAATAGTTATGTATTTTTATTTTTATAATAAAAAGTATGGTACATTAATATTATAAAAAATGAATTTAAATTATTAAATGCATAAAATGAAAACATCTTTTTTTAATATAAGTGCTTAAAAAGAGATGAACTGATTTTATTAAACTGATTTAAATTTCAAATGCAAAAATCAAAGGAGTTTATATATTCTTGCAGAAAAAGGACAAAAGCTCAAAGGAAGTACGCATCAAATTCAAAACCAGGAAAAGATACCCCTTACAGCTATTTGGTTTGAAGATGAAGTCCAAACAAGGTCCTACAAGAAATGATTCAAAGCATTCACTTGGTTTGCATGATAGAATAACTGAATAAGATAATCAACGAAAAAATAAATGAAAAGTATGATCAGCTTTAGTCTTCCCTTCTGGAGAAGGCTCAGGTCTGGGTGACTTCTGCCCGCTGGGTGAGGGCAGAGGTACCATTGGTTAAAGCCCAATGGCTCATAAGAGGTTTGGAGATTTTTTTCTTGGAAATAATTTTTAATTCAAATAAATATATAAATATCAAGTTTGAATTTAAAATAAAATTTTATCTTTTAAAAATAAAAGTATAATAATTTGAATCGATATTCAGAGTTGATTCATAGAACCTTTGTTAATTCACTAACAGTTTTCTTTTATATGCACATTGCGAATCTCATGTCAAAATGCTAAACTAGTAAACTATGGCATTCGGCATAAGAGTATCATCGGTTAAAATGGGTAAAATTACGTTCATGTCTGTTTAAAGACACAAGCGAAGCCACTCCTCAGATTATGTCTCAAAGCAAGCCAAGATATGAAAGATATATATTTAATTAGTAAAAATCAAAATCAGGTAGGCTTTTAATTCCTGAATATTCCAACAACATTACATAGAAATTTACAATTTTTATAAGGTGTTTTATAAAATTAATGGTAGCATATAATCAAGCCGAGGACCCACATAGGAAGTTCTTGACAACGTTGTTGAACTTTGCTGAGTTCTCAATCTGGGGTACGTGAGATGTATTCTCTATTATTTCCAGCCTCGTTTTCTTCCCAACAAGCCTGCAATCACAAATACCCCCCCAAAAAAAAAACTCCAATAATTAATGTTTAAGCAAACAGCTTTGTGAAATAGATACATTAATCATGAGCATTGCATACTCTTTAAGTTCATGAGCCATCTTCAAAGGGAAAATCTGGTCTTGATCTCCCCAAACTATCAGCACATCCTATTGAAACACAAAGTATTGATCAACAATCAATAGAAATTTGATTTTAGGTTAAATATAACAGGTTTTGATTGACTTTCATATTTATAATATTTTCATTAAACGATGTTTTTTTAAAATTGATATGAACATGAAAAATTCTGCAGATATTTGGTGAAGGTTCGCGAAAATGGTGGTGGATGTACCTGTTGAAGTAGAGCAAGCTTGACTGAATCATCACCCTCAGCAAGAGTCAATCCACTTAGAAGTTCCATCTTCTCCTTTCTGTTCTCTGAGTACAATTGCTGCAATTGCATGAAATTAACCACACTTGGAAGAAAATACTACAGTTGATCTAGTTACATGATGGCTTCCATTCATGTCATTTGGTAACATGACAGCTTTTGCTTTCTTAAATAGACAGAGACATCACACTTGACAAAACTGAAAAAGAATTTGCCCATTTTTACTAGGGCTGGATATAGATTTGAGCTAGAAATGGAAGTGGAACCTAGCTTATAGGGAGAGCTAATGCCTAATGAGGAAACAAAAGAAGTGAATAAACCAGCTTGCATTTGGATTTTGGACAATTTTCTTGGAAAGTGCAAATAAAGAAAGGGAACTATTTAATAACTTATCTTGATATTAGAGCTAAAATGGGCCACACTTTTTATGGGCACATATGAACTAATTGTTAGAAACGACTCAATTTTTTTTTGGTGGAATTTTTTTTTTGAGAGTTAGAGTGAAGTTTCACGAAATTTTATTGGTTAGAGAACTATTTGATAATTAAATTTATTTAGGAAAAAAGGGTTATTAGTGAATATGATTTTTGGTTACCAAATAAATTGGCTATAAATGTAAAGTAAGTCTTTACTTTTTAGAATGTGCTTGGAGATGAGAAAGATGTAATTGTTATGCAACATATAAGTAAGAGATTTGTTTTGTAGGAAATGTTGAAAAGAGTTTTGATACACCAGGTTATATAACAAACTGCTTTTATTTTTGGGCTTTGAGACTATGTTTGTTCTTAGAGTGTTTTTTATTCCTTGTTATCTTTACATTTATAGTGAATATTTTTTTTTCTCATTTGTGGTTGTAAAAATTTGGGAACGAACCACATTAAATATTATATTTTTCTTATGTGTGATTTATTTTAAAACAAATTTTGTTACAAAATATGTTTTTGCTTAAAAAATTTCAACAAATGATATCAGAGTTAT
Organism: Heritiera littoralis; assembly: GCA_031772115.1. Classification (NCBI taxonomy): domain Eukaryota; kingdom Viridiplantae; phylum Streptophyta; class Magnoliopsida; order Malvales; family Malvaceae; genus Heritiera; species Heritiera littoralis. Next base: position 7,674,861 of record JAPDPK010000006.1, on the reverse strand, counting down.
GATTTGAGAATTATCATAAAGCATTATACAGAGATGATGATTCAACATAGGGGATTTTTTATTGCAAATTGTTCATGACAAATAATAGATGATTTTCTTGAAGGTCAATGTTTAGTTGAAATTTGAGTAAAGTGGAGATTTATTAGATATTAACTCAAATTTTATTGAAAAATGGTTGAATTTTGGTGAAATTTTACTAGTTAGAGAATTATTTTATGGTTAAATTTATTTAAAGATGAAATAATTTTTAGTGCATATGAATTCTTAATGATAAGTAATTCGACTTTAAAAATATAAGATGAAAGATAATTATTACATACACCGCCGATAGAATTTTTTTTACTTTAAAGCGGTATTAAGATCACGACACATGTCCTATAAAAATATTAAAAAAATAATAAATAAATAAAATTAGACATGTATCATAATCCTAACATTGCTTGTGGAGAAAAAAATTTCACCAGCGGTATATGAAATAATTATCTTAAGATGAATTATGATTTCTAGGTGAGATATTTGTTTTGTTGGAAATGTTGGAAAATGTTTTGATTCACTGGACATAACAAACTAAATTTGTTTTGAAACTTGAGATTGGTGTTTGTTTTTGGAGTGTTTTATATTATTTTTGTTATCTCTATATTCATTTGTAGTGGATATTTTTCTCGTTTATGAATGGAAAGATACGGATCAAAATAAGGTAAAATTTCCTTTATATGTGTGATCTAATTTTTTGTTAATCTCGTTATAAAATAGATTAATGCTTAACAATCCCACCACTGATGATAAGTAATATTTATTTATCAAAGAATATTGCGTCGGCACTATTAAAAACTCTCCATGATTCATGATCAGCTACCCTTTTCCCTTCATCCTCCACCTTAATTAAAGTTTTTTTTTTTTAACTTTTACTTTTTTTAATTTAAATATTAAAAGTTAATTTGGATGGATAGTAAGATTGAAAAAATAAAATAACAATCAATTAAAAATAATTTTAATAAAATAATAATAAAACATTTAAAAGAAAGTGTAAAGAAATAATTTTACACCTAATTTTTTGTCCTTAGCGCTGAAATCCACCCCATCAGAAGTGCGATGAATTTCAAAATAAACTTATAATTCAAAGATAGAAATCTTATAAATATCATTCTGATCCCACTTTACAATATTTTTTTGTCTCTGTCTTCATAAAATACTTATATTATACAACACTCTCTCATTGAACCTCAAAAATATTCACGAATCATTATCTTCAAGCCTAAAGAAATTGGATTATGATCTGCTAGCTTCCAAGAATTTCTTGTTTTCGATTGATTCCTCTTAACAGTACCTTAGAACAAGCACAAGAGGAAGAATATCCCCAAACGTCGTCTTATAGAAATATAATGATAGATACTAATACAATTTCTCCACCTTTTTAAAAAAAAAAAAAATTAAAACTTAATTTGGATTGTACTGCACCAAAAAGTCATCGGAGATGCATTTGGCTCTCGATTGACCAGCAAGGTGGGGTGGGAGTAAGCTCACCGTGCTGGCGGTCCAATTCCCATCGGACCCAAAAAGGTTTAGTGAGGATGTTTACCATATTGCCCCTTTCTTTATTTATTTTGTTTTTTTTTTAATTTTTAATTTTATTTTTTTATTTGAAAATATTACATTAATTTTATCAATATAATATTATATATATAAAATTATAATTACCTAGAAAATTAATATATGTATAAATATACATAATTTTTTAGATATTTAATAACAAATGTATATTTGGTATAAAAATAATTTTTAATTTATTAACAAAATTATTATTTGATAAAATAATTTTAATAATTTTTAATTTTTTATCTAATTTACAAAATATCAAATATATATTATAAATTTAATTATATACAATTTTTACGTAATAATTGATATATATTATAAATTTAATCATTTTCTCTCTATCACACTTCAAATTATCATTCACATTATGGTTGCATTCAACACATGCCTGATAATTGATTATAATCTCATCTTCACAATAATCAATCTTACCTCTACCGTCATTTTTAATCTTACCAAAATCAATCTTTATTGTTCATCGAGACTATACTAATTATTTTTAATTTGTCAAGAAAAGCTACGAGGGAGAAAATGATAAGGAAAAGAAAAACTTACCTTGACACAGTCATTCAGGAAAAAATCAGGAATCATGTTGTAACGCTTCGACACAGCCAAACGAGTTAAAGTCCTTAACTGAGGAGCCGTCTCTGGAAGCATAACCTCCTCAATATTCTCCAAATTAGCTCTCTTCAGCAACGCCATGTTATCTGCTTTTCTCATGTTAACTCCAGAGCTCGCAATCACCACTTTCTCCACCTTGTCCGGACACATTTTCGCCATGTTGTACGCCACAAACCCTCCATAGCTAGTTCCCACAACGTGGTACTTCTTCACCTGAAGTTTCTCCATCATCTTCCCGACAGAAACAGCCTGGAAAACCTCGGATCTCTCCTTGGATTTTGTCGTGGAATTCCCGAAAAAGACCAGGTCGGGAACGTACACATGGAAATCGGGGGCAAAGAACTGGACCTGTCGGCGCCATTGCCAGATAGCGCTAGGACCGAACCCATGAAGCAAAAGCAACGCGGGTTTGTTTTCTCGGGCGGTTTGATCAGGCTTTGGAGCCCATAAGTGGATGGTGGTTTCGTTGTCAATGTCAATGGATTGAGAAGTGAGGCCAGAGGTGGCAAAGCAACGGCGGAGATAGATGCCGTATAAGGAGACAAAGCTGAGAAAGGAGGGTGCCATGTCGCGGTTGACCGGTAGAGAGAAGGGTTTTAGCCTTTCAACTTTCAAGCTAAGCCATGAAAGGAAAAGAAAGCAGGGCGGTAGGTTGGTATTGACTCCTTTGCTGGTGCCTATTTATTTGGATTGGTAATAACAACATTTTTCCTTGTTCAGGTTTAAGGATTTCTTTATTTGAATACTAAATTCGTTTAGAAAGAAATGCAAAACAAAATGGGCCTTGCTATTTGAAAAAGAAAATCACATTCAAATCGTCGTCGTTTTGTTGTAGTTTATCAATTAATCTTAGCTCCCATTTAGAGAGAGCATGGGAAATTAATTTCCACCAAGACATCTGGCGCGTATTGATTTACATCACTGACCTTAATTTTATTGGTATTATTATTTTTAATTTCATAGAAATTAAATTTAATCCCAACCTCAGCCTACCCAAAATTAATGAAGAGTATAGAAATACTGAGAGGCCGCATGGGTTGGTTTGGTTGGTATTCTTTTGTGGGAGCGATGGCTACCCGCTCACCAAACTCTCTTTTGACGATTTAATTATAATTAGAATTCAGAAAAGCAAAGCTTTGAGATTTGAGAGGCATCGAGATTTTCTAGTTCCGGAGGACCGCATCTTTGCATGACTGATCTTGCACACACAAATAATCTATGTATAAAATAATAAATAGGTAGGAGCAGAAAGTAACTTTCATAACCACAACCCATATTAGGTTTTGGTTGTGGAAATTGTTATAAAAACTGTGTAGACAAGAATATGAGTATGCTTTGAGTCGTGTGTTTCACATACTTTTTTTATGAAGACATTGGCTAGTTCTCTCACTTAGAAAGCAAAAAACCAAGTCTCCTTCAAGACAAAACAAAGCAACTCAAACTCGAGAAAAAAACAGAAACTTAGAAAATTTCCAGAGTTCAAATTTATTTTTATGACAATGTAAAAAACTTTATATAGACGTAATGTCATTTTAAAGGATGCAATCCTTCGTCATGTCTTTTAAATTTATATTTGAAATTTAAATGTTATTTTTATTTTTTTTAGCAAAATAACTTGCATCCGGTGGTGCATTTGTCAAGCAATGCCAATTCACCATTTGCATCAAATGGTTCCAAACGGTGCATTTGTTTGGCCAATAATTTCCAACTTTCTTACAATCCCCACTAGTTTGAAATTTCAAAATAGTTCCCACGAGGACTAAATGTTATGCATCGCTAAATGTGTCATGAAAATTAAACTTTTAGCTAGTATATGAGACTTAAAGCTGCAGTAAAATTATTGGTAACGTAAACATTATAACTCTATAACCACAACTGAAATTCAATAGGCATAACACTCATCACTTTCTCAAGAGGCTTAGCACATGCTTGTGCGTGAATCTGGCCTTGTGCACATCACTTACAGGTAGTAAACTCCATAACTTTGGCTAAAGGCGGCACCACCTCTTATATTCACTTAGGTGGAGTTCCATATAAAATTTGGTAGTTTCTTGTGTCCTCCTTACATAGACATTTTTAGACTACATCTCCATTAAGAGTTATCGCCCATTCTCAAACGGTAACGATGGTACTAACAGTCCTAGAACAGGGCTTTGAATAAGTTGTTAGTACTTCCACTCGACACACAATGACTTGTTTTTATCCATTAAACTTTGTTATAGATTCTAATACAACTTTGAAGCCACTTTTGCAAAGCAAACTACTAGACAAAATGTTTTTCCTCATATCTAGAGCATGAAATACATTAAACAAAGTGAACCAAGTTCCACAGACATTCCCCAACACCTTTGCAACATCGTTACTCCCTGTCAAGACTTCTTTAGGTTCAACCAAATTTTGATAAGTCTTGAACAATGTCTTGTCATTGCATACATAACTAGTAGTGCCAGAATCAAGCCACCAGTCACATGACTTTTCTGTTGTTGTTATATTCAATTTTGTCACCATTTCTATTTGCAAGGTGGTAACATAGCAACAAACTCTTGTATTCAGGCTTCAACCGTGTTTGCTTTCTTCACATCTTTCTTGTTGGCATTCCGTTGTCGACACTCATGGATGTGGTGTCCTTTCTTGCCATAATGATAGCAAATGCCTTTATGTTTCTTATGGTATACAAGAATAAAGTCACTTTTGGAGGTTTGGTGAAAATAAATCAACTTGAACTTCTGAAAATTGGATTACTTTGAAATATAAACAGTCACGAACAATGTAGTAGCAGACTTCAAGGCGTGCTGCTATAATACCACTTATCTTAAGATTTATTTCACCCCCATCAGTTATGGAATGCAAAGAGAATTGTTGAAATAACCTTAGGATAAAATGAAGTCAACCTTGTTTAATACCACCTTACACTTGTAATATTAAATTTCTAAAACACCTTTGACAAATACAAGAGTATTATATCTTAGTCAAAGTCTTTTGCAGTAAAACAATGTCTAGGAGATTTGTTTTCTACTTTAAGGTTGAGAGAAGATAGATGAATTTAGAATTAATTGGTGTGCCTTGGTATATCTCAAATTTGAACTTGGCATCTCTATTTATGAGATTAATTTCAAGAGATGTGATCTTTTAAGCAAATGAAATGATTTTTCATTTGTGTTGTTTGATTCAACAAACACAATTGTTTAACAAGATTAGTACTTTTGGAAGCCAATGGTTATATGTTTCTTAACCATTCAAAGTGAAAGAATAACTTTAAGAAGAGTTTGTAACTCTTCAGGCAAAAACTAGTCGTTATATATTCACTTTTATACTAAAGTAGTCGAATGCTCGAAAATGACAATCAAATTTCCTAGTGTAATTTTGAAATAAAATACAACATCCAGGCTCGGCAGTTCACTGCCTTCCTTTGGCAGTCGATTGCCCTAAAGTAATTTAAAATCTAAGACTGCACTTTGTATTGGCAGTTGACTACCCTTCATGGCTAGTTAACTGCCCTTCCAGGGCATCTGATTGTCCTCCTAAGGCATTCAATTGCCCAAGTGCAATTTTTGGATAGAAAAGTTGTTGCACAAAGGCAGTTGACTGCTCTATAAACTTAGTAAAAATCATTTTAACTCCATTTTACTTAACATGGAATCATGCTAAACACTAGTTTTACTTGTCTATTGATCAAACATTATTTTAATCAATTCTTTCCACTTCATTTTGAAAATTTTCTAACATCTTAAGGGATTTCTTTTACACTTTTGTAGTATGCTTTCATTTCATTTTTACACCATTCTCATCAACCATGAGTATTTTAGTAGAATCCACCACAAGAGGAGGATTTACTAAAGCCTTACAAGCTCTTGAACTAGCCTTTATTTGCAAGTGAGTTTTAAATTTTTGAATAGTAAAATTCCAATAATCATTCTACGATTCCAGGAACTTTGATAAAATTGCTCTCACTTGCAAGGCATGAGGAATTTTTATCTCCAAGTCACTCATCTTGGATACTAGAATTTGCAGTTCATGTACTTGATCCATAATTGGCATGTCGTTAGTCATCTTAAATTTAAAATATTTAAGAGCAAGGAATTTATCAGTACTTCTCTTCTCGTCTCTATACTGGGCTTCGCGAGTATTCCAAAACTCCCTCATAGACTTTATACCAAATAAGAAGAGAGCAAAGAGACAATCTGTTAATCTGTTAATGTGCTGAGAATGTGGCCTTCACACAAGATTTCATCTTCTTCACATTTTTGTCTATGCTCAATTAATTCCTCAGTATCTTCCGATGTTGCTTTTGGCAAAGGCTGAAGATTAGGATCGAGAATATATATAGAACACGGCTGGTGTCGTCAACATCCACCCCATCTTGACTTTCCAACGTGTGAAGTTTGTGCCATCAAAACGATCAAGCTTAATAAAGTCTTGATCCACAATGCGAAATGCAGAACTTATCTTGGTTTCCATAGCGATATCTTCTTTAAATTGTCATAAAAACTATGTAGACAAGCATATAATTATACTTTGAGTCGTGTGTTTCACACACTTTCTCAAAGAAGATATTGGCTAATTCTCTCACAAAGCAACGAACCGAGTCTCTTTCCAGATAAAACAAAGCAACTCAAACTCTATTAAGAAAGAAGTAGAAACCTTTTAGAAAATTTTCAGAATTCAAAGTTATTCCTTTCTGACAAAGTAGGAAACTTTATATAAAGGGGTCGTTCTAAAGGACACAATCCTTCATTATGTCCTTTAAATCAATATTTGAAATTTATATCTACATTTTTATTTTTTTGGGAAAATAACTTGCACTCGCTGGTGCATTTGTCAAACGATGCGAATTCACTATTTGCACCAATTGGTTCCAATCGATGCATTTGCACCGTTTGGCCTCAAACTTTCTTACAGAAATAACCCCATAAATCAAATAGGACATGATCAACTGATCAATACATTTCAAGAGCAGGGCCAACAGGACCATATAGGCAAAAAAACAAAACATTCAGGATCTGGATTGTCAGACCAATTGATACTATCATTCACGTAATTTGACAGTTGCTCGCTTCAAATGTTATGGTGAGTGTATGAAGATTAAATGCCTGTGAACGAAGGTGATCTGTTAAAAACGAAGACAGGGCAATGTTATTTGTAAGAGAAGGTTGATGGGAGGATTGAAATGATCAAACTTTATTTTTTATTGATAAATTTTAGAGATAATTTATCTCGAGGTTTATTGAAAAGATCATTTAGAGAATTAATAATCAGTCTTACTTTGTACGTGCTAGTTAATTAATAGTATCTTATTCGAACGAGGTTTTTAATCAATTTAGATTTATTCTCGATTTAAATCAAACTCTTTTTTAACTAATCAACTAAGGTTTTAGCCCGTGATCATTTTCTTGATCGATTATAGATTCAAAATGAAGCACAATTTAGTCATATCCCAAATTGATCTAATAGTGGGCCTACTGTTCAGTAGTTGTGAGTGTCAATCAGTAGGTAAGTTTTTTCTACTCTTTTTTAAAATTTATTTACTAATTATTTCAAGTACAAATTTTGATGCTTATGCGAATTTTGTAGTGGATGAATTAGTGGAATTTAAATGTTTAATCCACAACTTGTTTCTTGTAACAGGTTAAAGAGGAGCGCAGAGATAATTGTTCTAAAAGGTGTGGCAGAAATTTCTTGTCACTGAAATTATGATCTTCTTCAAGGAAAAACTTTCAAAGTTACATTAATGAGGTTTGAATTGACAATTGCTATCTATTACCTTCGACAAAAAGAAATTTACAAAAACATTTAATTCAAAAATGGACTCCACACCACACATATTACAGCTACCTAACGTTTAAGCAAAGTGGATCCTTTCTGGAGCCAATTAAAACCCAAGCTTCATTAATTGGCATTAGGTTTGCGATGTGACTGAAGAGGAACTTGACTTTTTTCACTTTTTACAAATGAACTTGCACTCTCTTGACAGAAAATGTGGTTTGGTGAGGTGGCTCCTGAATTTAACTGGCGAGAAATACTTGCAGCGAGAAAACAGAGTCCATGGAGCGTCAGAGTTTAAGTGCGTTTTGACGCTCAAATCCATGAAAAAAAAAAGAGTTACGAGAGAGAGAGAGCACGAGGATAAGAGCCGCTGGACTCAGAAGAATGTGTTTGGTGCTCCACAAGTTAATTTTGCTCAATAGTATAACATATTAAGAGAGTGTGTCCTAAGTAATCGTTGTCTGGGAGAATATGTCCCAATGGCTTGCTAGCCGTGCAGGTTTTTAGGTTTTATTTATTTATTTATTTATTTATTTATTTATTTATATCTAAAGTGAACATTTTTTTTGTTATCCATAAAGAGGTATAAAGAGGAAAATGAATTTGAATTTTAGAACTAATTCTTTCTAGAGTAGATAACAACTGCTACCTTAAGTCTTGATTACTCTAAAATAAACATTTTGAACCTAACAAACATTGATTTTTTTTTTGAAATAAACACACATTGATTAATTTGAATTGGCAACAAAGATTGGAAGAAACGACAATAGAGGTTGAATTTCATTTTGTAAGTGTTGTAGCCTGTTTACAACAATGAATTTGTATGTAGAAGGAATCTTGATCTTCATGTCCACATGTCTACCAAGAATTCTACAAAAAAAGAAGAAATCAGAGATACGTAGGGATTTTTTCCTACGTGCATACTCCGATGCTTAAGTCAGAAAGCTGAGCAGAGTCTTAATAAAAAAAGCAGTGATTAATTGAAATAAAGAATCATCTGACCTGTTATTTATAGATAGAGGTGACAAACAGGCCATTTCGGGCTGGTTCGGTTTGGGTTATTTTTGGGTTTCGGTTATTTCGAGTTCATGCCATTTCGAGTTCAAGTTTTTCCGAGTTTGGGTTTTTTCAGATTCGGTTTTTATAGGTTTCGAGTACTTTCGGTTTTGGTTTTTTCGATTTCGGGCATTTTGGATTCGGTTATTTTTGGATTTGGTTCGGTTTCGAGTTCGGTCAGTTCTAACCGGACGGGTTTAGCGGGTTTAGTCAAATTATTTTTGAAATTTTATAAGTTATTTTGAATATAATAATTAATTTAATTTTTTATATAGTTAAATAAAAATATAATAGAATTGCTAAAGTAAAGTTAAAATTTAATAAATATTCATATAAATATAAATATTTACATTTTAATGTTTTTATTACTTGATAATGATTATTTAGTTTTTTTAATTTCCTACGATATTTATATTTATCTGTTACTATTAAAATCAAATCAGTGTATAATTAATAGGTGATGATATAAAAACATTTAAATTTGTTAGAAGAGAAATTTATTTTTAATTAAATAAAAATTAATAAAATAAAAAATAATATTTTAAAGAGAAAATTATTCGTGACATATTTGACATTTCACAAAAATTATCATATCACAAAATATTATTTATGTATATTTAATACATTTAATATATAATTTTTGTTTATAATACTATTATTGTAATATGTAAAACAATTTATTTTACATTTTCAATGATGAAAGCTAAATAAAAAAAACAATAATATCATTTGTTTGATTATAATTTTGCATACTTATCTTTTATTATTTACACTACTAAAAGTAGGTTTTAGCAATCATAAATTACAAAAGCTCACGATATTGTTGCAAATTCTCATTACATTTGCAACTATTTTTTATAGTTACTTATTGAATTTTTTTTTTAATTTTATGCAATTATATTCTTTGTTGTTGCGAATTCCTACCAATTTAGCAACAAGAAAAAAAAACGTTACAATATTTTATTATTTTTGCAACGACTTTTTATTGTCGTTTCTAATTAAAATTTTAAATATTATATACAATGATACTTTTTATTGTTGCAAAATCCTATCAAATTGAAAAAATAAAATAAAATAAAACAAAAGGGTGTTATGTTATTGTGTCTACAACAACTTTTTATTGTCGTTGCTTAATTAATTTTTTTGAATATTTTATATAATGAAAAGAAAATTTGTTATGATATCTATACTATATTCATATCAGATTTACAACGACTTTTCGTAGTCATTGTCAAATTAAAATTTTCTTAATATTGCGTATATAAAACGATCAAAATAATTGTTACGAAATATCATTGACAATATTCATTATAATAAAATATAAATTAAAAAATAAAATTTGAGAATATAAAATAAAAAAAATCATAAATGGAATTTTCTCTTAAACTATATTATATTCACGTGAAAATTTTATTTTTATTAATGTTATATCTTATAAAATCGATTTTTTTATCTATATTATTTGAAAACTTGTTATTTTCATTATTTTCAAAATCTCATTGTTTGAAATTTATTGTACTTTTTCTTTATATATTTATTACTTACATATTGCTATGTTTAATGTATAGACACATTATATTATCTAAGCTTGTTTATTCTTGTTTTATATAACTATTTCAATTTTTAAAAAAAAACACAAAGTTATAGTTTTTTTGGATTAAAACTCCTAGTTATTATTCAATTAAAACTCATATTGATTCTAGGATTAACTAATCCCTATAAAAATAAGCCTATGATCAATCATATATAGGAATATAATTAGAGAAATAGAAATCTAGAGTAAAAAACTTAAGAATGTTGAAACGTTTTAATAATAAAAATTATAACATGTTAACGTTATTAAAAATGAAGGAAAGAAAGTTTAAATGTTATAATAATTGAATTGTTTTAACCTTTTTTATACTTAATACTAGCTACCTATTCGTGTTTCAAAAGTTTAACACTGCAAATCTATTTTCTATCTTTTAAAATGCTAGTTGTTGATATATTCAATTGGCCAATTACTATTTGATAGATATTAAATTTTCTTACAAATTAAATTATTTATAAATTAATTGCATATGAAAATTTATCAAAATTTTCATTTAAAAAAAACCATTTTAGTTAATTTAATTGATTTTCCTCTATTTAATTGATTTCACTATCAAATTTTCATATTTTCATTTCTCTCTCAAATTTTCATTTAAAAAAACCATTTTAGTTAATTTAATTGATTTCTCTCTCAAATTTTCATATTTTCATTTCCCTCTCAAATTTTCATTTTAAAAAAACAATTTTAGTTAATTTAATTGTGTTCTCTCTCAAATTTTCATATTTTCATTTCCCTCTCAAATTTTCATTTAAAAAAACCATTTTAGTTAATTTAATTGATTTCTCTCTCAAATTTTCATTTTAAAAAAATAATTTTAGTTAATTTAAAGGCACAAATGCAACTAAAATTAAAGATCCAATATCTAATTTCTTCATTCTCCTCTGTTTTTTCTCCTTTTCCATTGCTCCAATTCCCCTGCTTTAATTGAATTTTCTAGTTTTTGTTCCCCATATAAGTAGCCATTTCCTTTTCTTATCACACAACAAACCCAACCACATTTGTTGTAGTGAATTAATTAATATAATGCTAATTATTTAAATATAATTAATCATAACATTAATAAAGTATAAAAAATAAATTTTATTAAAATTACCGCTTACACAATAATATTATTATAGTATATTATTAAATTACACTTTAATTTACTACTAGAAATATTATTTTTATTTACACTTTAATTTTATATTTAATAGGTAATAAATTAATTATTTTTAATAAATAATTAATTCTATCAGAATAATACTTACCCATTAAGAGATTACATAATTTATTCTTAAAAGATTATTATAATAAAATATAATATATAAATCATTGTTATAAGATACCAAATTAGAATCTTGTTAATATAACAAATAATTAATTACCAATAGCTTGATTTATTCATGTATTTTATTAAAATTATCGCTTACACAATAATACTACTATAGTATTTTTTAAATTACACTTTACTATTAGAAATAATTATTTTTATCCAAAATTTAATTTTATAATTAAAAAATAGTATCAATTATTTATTTTAAAATAATAATAATATAATTATAATTCGGGTTTTTTTCGGGTTATAAATTTGGATTTTTACAGGTTTCGGATCGGATCGGTCTCGGTTTTGGATCGTATCGGGTTCAGGTTTTGTCGAGTTCGGGTTGTGTCGAGTTCGGGTGTGTTCGGGTTCGAATTTTTTAGGTTTCGGGCCCTTGATTTTTTTGGTCAATTTGGGTTGGTTCGGGTTCGGTCTCGGGCGGGTTTTCGGGCTCAGGCCAACTTTTGCCACCTCTATTTATAGAGGTGGCTGGCTTAGACTGCAGTTACACTTTTGTCCTTATAGACTTGATTTTGGCCCAGAGACGTGTCTGGGCCAAATGAATTTGGGCCAATATTTTTTAGGTCTTAGAAGGGATTTCTTGTCCATATAGCAAAACTCGATCTCCCTCGCGGTAGAACATAATCACGGTCTCTCGCGAGAGAGAATGGTTTTCTCGTTTCGGCACTTTAACGCACTCTCTCAGATAGGAGAGTGCCCCACACTCTTTTTTCTTTTCTTTCTTTTTTTTTTTAAATTTATTATTTATTATATTATTTTTTATATAATAATATATAAATATATATTTAATGAATATATATTTATATATATTGAATAATGATTATATATATTTAATAATAATAATATCATTAGTAAAATCACTATTATTTTTATTATTATTTTTTATTTGTGTGACATATATCAACTGCTTCCAAATTCTTTGTGAAAGAACTTAGTCTTCTATAAAGAATTTTTCAGCGGTAACATATTTACCTTGTACATATTTAAATTTGTCTAATGTAATAAATAAATTTACTTCGCGCATTTTTCGCTTCAAATTCTCGCGTCTTACGTGCATCACTTACGTCTTGAATTTTTGTATTAAGTCTATACACTTTCTTGTTTTTATGTATGTGGCTTACGTCGCTTATTTTTCCCTTCAAGTCCATATATAGCCTACTTCGCGAACTTTTCGCTTCAGACCTGTTTCTTTTTTGTGTGTGGCCTACCACGCACATTTTTTGCTTCAAGCCATTGCACTTTTTATCTTCATACATGACTTATATCACACACTTTTCGCTTCAAGTACATGCGTAGCCTATATCACACACTTTTCGCTTCAGGCTTTTTTTCTTCTTTGTGCGTGGCTTACCTAGCGCATTTTTCGCTTCAAGCCCTTGCACTTCTTATCTTCATACATGACTTACATAGCACATTTTTCGCTTCAAATACATACGTAGCCTACATCGCGCACTTTTCGCTTCAGGCTTTTTTTCTTCTTTGTGCATGGCTTACCTAGCTAATTTTTCGCTTTAAGCCCTTGCACTTCTTATCTTCATGTATGATTTACATCGCGCATTTTTCGCTTCAAGTACATGCGTAGCCAACATCACGCACTTTTCGCTTCAGGCTTTTTTCTTCTTTGTGCGTGGTTTACCTCGCGCATTTTTGGCTTCAAGCCCTTACACTTCTTATCTTCATGCATGACTTACATTGCGCACTTTTCGCTTCAAGTACATGCGTAGCTTACATTGCTCACTTTTCGGTTCAAGTACATACGTAGCCTACATCACTCACTTTTCGGTTCAAGTACATGCATAGTCTACATTGCGCACTTTTCGCTTCAAGCTTTTTTCTTCTTTGTACGTAGCTTACCTCATGCATTTTTCGCTTCAAGCCCTTGCACTTCTTATCTTCATGCATAACATACATCATGCACCTTTCGCTTCAAGTATATGCGTAGCCTACATCGAGCACTTTTTGCTTTAGGCTTAACAAGGTTTTATATTCCTGTTGCAATATATGCAATCACGATAATAAAATAAATTATATACGCTGAGAATCATTAATTTATTGCATACTGTCGACAATCAAAGACAATCTAGAATACAAAGACAAAATGTTCAAAATAACATGTCTGATATTAATTGAAACTTTAAAATATCAATGTTTTAAATCTTCCCTATCCATCTTCACATCTAGGGGTCAGTCCTGGTATGGATTTCTTTCTTTTGAGTCCTTTTGCTTGTGGTAGATGAGATATAATAGGTCTTTCATCTCTTCTGGTCTCTTCTGACTTGGCTTACTCCATTAGGCATGTGGAATTTCATTAGCAAGTAACATGGAGAGATCACAGCCCTCATGTCGTTCAAAAATGGTCGTCCAAGAATTATGTTGTACGTTGTGGAGCTTGACCTCACAATCACAAACAGCACTTGTCGAGTAACATCTTTAGGAGTTTCTCCTAAGGTGACGGCCAGTTGTATGGACCCAGCTACATCCACATGTTCTCCTGTGAAGCCATATAATGGTGTCTTGATAGGTTTTAATCTATCTTCACTGATGTTCATATTCTTAAAATAGTTCCAATAGATAAGGTTCACCAAGCTACCATTATCCACTAGAATTCGACTAATAGGGTGCTTGGCCACTACTACAGTTATTACCATTGGATCATCATGAGGAGTGATCACATCTCCTTTGTTAGAGGGGGTGAATACAATTGGCTCCTTGTCCTTCTTTTCTTCCATCACTGAATTGATTCGATGTGCTTGGCGAGTATAAGCTTTTCGTGATGAAGATGAACTTCCAGCCATGGAATCTCCTCTCGAGATAACATTTATGGCTGGGCCCGTAGGTTCATTGTCTTCTTGTTGGCCCCTTTGATCATCCCTTACTTCATTATTCCTCCTTCTATCTGCTCCCCCCTCTCTTCTGTTATTATCATATTGCCTATTTTGCAGTAAATTATCTTTTTGATTGCGTGAAAAATAGCAGGCTTCCCCATTCCTCCAAAGGTATCTGTCTATTTTCCTTTTTCAGGCCAGTTGCTCAAGTTGATTCATTAGCTCCTTACATTTCTCAGTCGAATGTCCATTTGTAGAATAGAAATCACAATATGAATTTGCGTCTCTTCCTGTACTTCATGTTATCTTTTTAGGAAATTGTAGCAATCCTGTCCCTTTTATAGTTACAAGAATTGAGGCTCTAGGTTCATTGAGTCGAGCGTAATTATCATTTACAACTTTGGAGCCTTGTTGGACTTGTTTGTGCTTTTGTCAATGAATTCTCTCCCCGTTTCCTTCCTCCATCTAGATCATGAGTCAGTACCATCTTTAACATTTCCTCCTGAGTGATGTATTTGTTAGCTCTGGCGAATAACTTCGAAAGTGTTGTTGGCTGATCTAGAGAGAGTGACTCTTGTAGTTTCTCAGACTTAGTCCCTTGCAACATAGCTGCTACTGCGATGCCGACTTGCAAGTCGCGAATCTCCAAGGTAGCATTGCGGAATCTATCGACGTAACTTTTTAATGTAACGAGTAGAATATAATGTTCAGGCGGAATGTATCGCGGAATCTCTATGATTGAGGCATTAAATGGAACCTGTCTTCTCTGACTATCCTCAATCGTAACGAGTTTCTTCTCTTCCAGAATCTTTTCAACCATCTTCTTAACATTATCTGTATCTTGAGTCGTGAAAGCAGATTGATTTCTAACTCTCAAGGAGTCTGCTTGTTTTGCAATTTTTTCCCTTTATCACTGGCAGAGGGTGCTAGCCTCCTTCTCTCTTCGGCCCACTTATCTTCCTCCACTTCCACATCAAGATTCTATGTTGAGTCTACTTTCGAGTAAGAAATCCTGACATATCTAGCATCGATGGCTCGATATGTGTCTTCATCTGGGTATGTCATCTCAGCATCTCCCACACCAGTTTGCCACACACTAGTCTACCACGTGCTAGTCTTTCCTAGATCAGTTTGCCATGAGCGGGTCTCCCCTAGACCAGTCTGCAGCACATCGATCTCACCCAAACCAATCTCTCGCGCGCTGGTCTCACCTAGACCAATCTGGCGCACAGTCTCCCCCAAACCAGTTTGCCACACACTAGTCTACCACGTGTTAGTCTTTCCTAGATCAGTTTGCCATGAGCGGGTCTCCCCTAGACCAGTCTGCAGCACATCGATCTCACCCAAACCAATCTGTCGCGCGCTGGTCTCACCTAGACCAATCTGGCGCACAGTCTCCCCTAAACCAGTCTGCTACTTGTCAATCTCCCCCAGACTAATCTGCCACCCGTCGGTCTCCCCTAGACCAGTCTGACGCACAATCTCTCCCAGACCAGTTTGGCGTTGAGGGTCTGCCTCATTAGTTTGTGGCGGCTGATTTCCTTCTACGAGATTCTGAATAGTCGATGGCGATGCATGAGTAGTCTCTTCATTTCTCTGCCTTAGAGCTTCGAATTTCGCTCTCAGGACTATGTTCGTATGTTCAGCTTCCAGCACTTAGGCTTCTGATGCGTTTGACGATCAGGAGAGCTAGCCGAACCTTCCTCTTCAATCACTTCCCTTGTTGGTGATCATGTTCTCACCATCTTTCAGAACAAAGCTTTTCGTATCGGATTCCCACGGACAGTGCCAATTGTTGTAGCCTGTTTACATCAATAAATTTGTATATCGTAAGAATCTCGATCTTCATGTCCACGTGTCTACCAAGAACTCTGCAGAAAAAGAAGAAATCAGAGACGCAGGGATTTTTCCATGCGCACGTACTCTGATCCTTAAATTAAAAAGCTGAGCAGATTTTAATAAAAAAAAGCAGTGATTAATTGAAATAAAGAATCATCTGACCTGTAATTTATAGAGGTGGCTGGCTTGGACTACAGTTACACTTTTGTCATTATAGACTTACTTGATTATAGCCTAAAGATGTGTCTTGGCCAAATGAATTCGGGCCAATATTTTTTAGGTCTCAGAAGAGATTTTTCGTCCATATAGCAAATATTTGTCTCCTGCACAGTCTCTCGCGTGAGAGAATGGTTCTCTCGTTTTGGCACTCTCCCGTGCAGGGGAATGCACACGGAAGAGTGTGTTTGGCACTCTCCCGCATGTGCGCTCTCCCACATGTGGGAGAGTGCCCCAAACTCTTTTTTCTTTTCTTTCTCTTTTTTTTTTAAATTTATTATTTATTATATTATTTTTTATATAATAATATATATAAATATATATTTAATGAATATATATATATATATGAATAATGATTATATATTTAATAATAATATCATTAGTAATATCACTATTATTTTTATTATTATTATTTATTTGTATGACACATATCAGTAAGTTTTTTCTTCAAAATTCTAATGGATCTATATATGATGTACTGACAGTGTATAGTTTTTATAGACTATCAATGCATTAGAAGTTGACACCTCATTAATTGGCAAATTAAAAAATATGCCAAGCCTTTAAAAGTAAATATAAATAAATTTTTTTAATTTGCTCATAAGGGCTTCTTAATAAGGTGTCAACCTTTAATGCATTAACAGTGTATAGAAACTATACACTGTCAGTGCATTATATATAAATCTATTTCTAATTAACCAAAACATAACTATCCCAATTATATTATGATTATAAAAATAAAAATCTGGCAATAGAATTTAATTATCACTCTATCTATCTTCATAAAGATTGATTCAATGTATAAGTTTGTTCATCTGAACGTAAATTATTTTGAATTCAAACCCTAACAAATTTTTTATTGATGTTAATCTAGAATGTATGATCCACGTGCGAGTACAAAAAAGTGTCTTCGTGCAGAGATTAGTTATTTACCTGAAGGAAAACTTTTGGAGAAATATGTCGGTCGAGACAAGTAAGCATATTAAAATTTCACAGAAATGTGCCTTTCAAAAAGAAAATTACTTAAAAATGATTTTGAGACAAACTTTAGAGTAAATTTGAATATTCTCTGAACCCTCACAAGTCACAACGAACAAATCCTCTTCAAGTTTGAATGTATTTACACCGCTCGTCACTTTGAGTATTCGAACACGTTTTGTTTGATCGACCATTTGTCAAGTTCTGTGGGGGAGGACAAATTAGAAAATGTTATCAGCAAAAACAAGTCACTATTGAAGGGGAAATTATGGTAATAGAAATAGTTTATTGGTGCACAGGACAGGTTGCCATGCTAGACAAACAAGGAAAAATAAGCTGCCGCCGGCGCCGCCCCCGCTGCTGCAGATCATGACGAATAGTTTTCCTTTCCCTTGCACCAGAATCAATTATTGAACTCACCGAACTTCAACATCAGTTTCCCTGTAATTGCCAAACCTTATCTAAGTACATAACCCAAATGCAATATAATGTTTTCTATGAGTCTTGCCATTCACTGAATTTAACCTCTAGCTGGAAGAAGAATCTCAACAACCTTAGCTAACTTTCTAATGTTAATGTCCTCCATTCTGTGGATTAATAGGGAAATCTATTATGGGAGTCATGTCTAATGATAGCAACAGAGAAGAGTCAGGAATTTAATAAAGCTGGACTGCCGAATGCGTGTATATATAATTTATATATAGTCAAAATTCGATATCTGTGAGATCATCTAATCATTGATGAAACCATCAGGAGTCTCTTTTCATATTGCTAGGAGAAGGAAATAATAGAAGAACTTTGTTTTTCTCACTGCTAAAGGACAGCCAGCTCTCTTCATTAGTATTTCATATGACAAAGGAAAGACCCGATTGACGCCTGAACATTATATTCCACTTATATTATGGGTTTAAATTACTCAAAATGCACATTTAAATTTAAAGGAAATTTTGGGAGCAAATTACCAAGTTAATTATCGTCTTGAATTAGACCATGAATTGGTACTCAAAAACATTGGATCTCAAACATGCTAAGCCATAAGCATCTACAAACAATCATTTCGCTTCTCACTAACATGCAAAAAGTACGAGAAAATCTCTCACATGACCGCAACTGCCCACTTAGTACGTGTGCCATGAAATAAGAAAGCAACGATCATGCAGAAGGAAATCTGACCATTATAAAAAAAATCTTATGGAAAGTAAAACATATGCACAATGTTCTGAATATTTTAGGTCTTTCATTTTTTGAAGTTAAAAATACTCTCACATTAATATTGACTTAAGAGTCGGAACAAATTCTACTGAAGAAACCCAATGAATTTTTTTTGTTTTGCAGGTTCATCCACAAGATTAGGAATTCATCTAGAAGCCTATCAACATCTTTTGGCATCAACAAAATGTAATGTGAGATAAGGAACTTTGCATGTTAATGATCTATTTGGTGCGACATGACAACGATTTCTTTGTTTTTAGTTTAGGTGAAGGGGCAGGCAGCTTAAACTAATCTACTTGTTGAGTGAGCTAATCTGATCCCTCTATTAAACTAAAACCAACCAACCGAGATGTAAAAGCCTGGAAAGAGAGATTCTTTTAAATAAGCAATACAGGTTGTGATGCTAAACTCTTAAGTAACCACAATTTCATGCGGCGAAATGCGATCAGGATCAAGTAACCATAACTGTCAATGAACACATCAAACTTCCATCAGTTTTTCTTACAGTTACCAAACACAGCAATGTAAAAATTAAAATAATAATTTTACTTATTTTTTTGTTTTTATGTGAAAAATTCCACGGCATTCAAATCAAGCTCTAATAACCACTAATGAAACCAATCAAAAGTCCTCTTCCGATTGTTGCGGAGACAACGGAAAGAAAAGGGGAACGCAGATCTCTGCTCAGCGACAAATAGGTCCTTTTATTATTCTCTAACACTCCAATGAGACACGTGGAGAATGCCCATTTCTTTGTTGCTTTAAAGTTTTAGTTTGGTCAGGTGAAAGCATAATAATGATTTTTTGACTTTTTACTGCAGAAAAATCATTTTCATTTTTTAAAGTTAATTTTATTCTCATCTTTAATTTTGGATCAATTTACAATGAGATAATCGAGCCATGTTAAAAGTCACATCATTCAAAATTTTAGGTGATTTTTTTTTTGTTCATTCAAAATTTTAGGTGATGATGATATAATAAGAGAACAAAGAAAGTTATGTGGCAACGACAAATGATATTTACGTGACGTTTAATGTGATATATTTAATACAGTAAAATTTTACTAAATTAATTTTTTTATATTAATAAAAAATTATAATCTCACTTAACTTGTGTCACTATAAAAAATTAATAATTCTCTTTATTATAATAATTAATAATTTTACTTTAAAACTTAGTATAAAATTTTAGTCCCACTTGTTACATAAATTAAAATTTTGATAAAAGTATAAAATATATTGTATAATATTCAACAAATAAAAAAATGCTTCAAGATTCTTTATTTCAAAGACTAATAGAGTATAAAATTTATTATATAAGATATATTTGCAAGTAGAATTTAAAAAAAAATTATCAATCAAAATGAGATTTATAAAGAAATTAAATGCTATAGAATTATTAAAGAAGTTTAAATAATGTGAAAAATTAAACAGACATTTTTTAAGACAAATAATAATTTAGTAAACCCATTCAAATTAATAATCCCTTGAAATTAATATTTAATAATGGATTCCAAGATTATTAATTTAGAAGAGTTTTACTATAATTTACCCGTTAAATGTGACTAATTTGATCCTAAATCAAAAAATAAAAATCAGATTACTTCAAACAAAAGATAAAAGATAAAGAGCTAATTTTTTTTTTGGTATGATTAGAAGGTCAAAAGTGTTATTATGCCTTGGGAGAGTTCAAATAAAAAGAGATACCAAATATATCATTTTCAGTTTCTTAAATCAAATAGTTTCCTTTTCCTTCCGAGGCATGCGGTGTTCTAGAATTCAAGATACCTACTACACGTCTACTTCCGAGATGTTTTTCATTCATAGAAAACGATAGACGAAAAAGAAATGCTAATTATATGGGCCAGATTTGACGAAGGAGGCTCCTTCACTTCAACGATAAAGAAATAAAGATTGTTAAATTAGATGGCCTGATAAATATGTGATGCAGCCTTTCTTTTTGGAATTTATCGACCTTAGCCATCGACGAAATATCCAACGAAATCATAAAACCAATACCCAGAGATGTAATTACCAGCATTTTTGTCTCAATTTCAATTAAATTATATGTTATTTGATCGATCAAAGCGCCTCCATCGTGTCTCACTTGACAGCCCTAGTGTCCTCCAGGAATTTTTTTTTATCTTTAATTTTTGGTTTGGATTCATATCTTCTTTTGTTTTCCTGGTTAAATAAACCCACATGCGATATAGTATATGCCGGTGCAAGTGGCTGGTTAATTTGGATTTACCAGATTCCTGAAAAGCAAACTAAGTAGAAGTATGTACTAATTGTCTTTTCAATGCCAGGAAAAAGTAGGGTGGTTGCGAGTAGATTGATTTGTTCATCTTTACTTTTGACCTTCTTGAGCAAAAGTGAAAATTATATTGGGAAATGCGTTGCTTGAATTTATTGCATTAAACGTTTAGCTGCTAATACCTTGTGTTGAAATCAGTTAACAACAGATACTAGTTAGCAAAAAACAAAACCACCTATGCTTGAAAAAACAAAAACCACCTACGACTATAACTTTCACTCATATCATTGATGGCCGGGACTTAGAGGCAATTAACATTTTCTTTTTGTTGGATACATGAAAGAATTTCATTAATCAAAGACTTAATTAATCAGGTTATCTATGATAAGTAAAATTGATTGGCAAAGGCAGTAAATTATTAAGTTATCATGCCAAACATGTTCGTTTCATTTTTTATTTATCTTATCAACATGCAGTCATGTTTTGAAATAATTTGATGCTTATACCATATAGCCTTTTATTATATGTACTTAATTTATTTGTGAAGTTATTTTAAGTTAATTGGTTAGCCTAATGAAATGGTCAAAATGTTCTAAAATCAGTTCTATTAATTAATGCATGTTGTTGATATAGCAGAGTCTTGGAGTTTGATGCTTGTCCGGTTGCTGAACCCTAATCCTCAACCTAATCAAAAAGCTTAGGCACCTACGAAAGCAAACCTTCACCATATAATATTAATTTCGAGTGATTATGACATATATTACCTTTTATACTGGACTCTTTAGCCCCGATAAGATTTTACTAATTAATCAGCTTGCAATTGGAGACCGGAGTTTGTCTAATTGACTACGTTAAACTGAAATGAAACGTGCTTGTACTATATATGAAATGATTGACAGATAGATAACAAATATTCTTCTTTTTTTTTGGTGGAAGATAACAAATATTCCAAAGATAACAGAGTACGGCTTTTAGGATTGGTTTCTATAACATTGATCTCTTTGTTTAAGTCGTGAAAATTCTGTAAACTTAAATTTTGAATTTCAATATTTATATATTTTTTGCCAATCATAAATCTCCATTAAAAAAACATGGGAAGATCAGGGCAATTGATCAATGGAGATTCATGCATAATTCTGAATTGTGGAAAACATTTCTGATCTAGGCTTATAATAACAAAATATGTTTTTCCTGTTTTTTAATTGAAATTGAAAGTCAATAGGTATTCTGGTACGGAGAGACACAACTAACGGGTTTGTATATTTGAAGAATATATTTATCATTTTGCGTATAAGTTATAATCCGTCAAATATTTCATATTTATAACAAAGATACGAAGAGGATAAAAAATATAATCGAAGATTTTCTATGTATATATAAATAGGATGTGAAAGGAGTAGGTGAGTGAATGAACTACTATAAAACTCTCAAAAGCCTTCACAAAAGTACCCTGTAAAGGTTTCCATTTTCCCTCATTTTCTTTCCGTTTCTTAGATTCTTTTCTTTGCATATCACTTTAATTTTTCTGTTTAGAAAAGGGACTGTTCTGTTTGGTCTGCAAAAACCAGATATTTACAAATTTGATATCAGGGAGTTTCGATATAGAAGATGGCTGTGAAGAAGGTTACATGGAAATCTCTCATGTTAAGCTGTTACAAGAGCAAGATCTCCTCGACTGACTCTGGCGAAAAGATTTCGAAGCCATGCCAATTCCAGAGACTATCTTTATCCGATGTAAACGATCCCAGCTCACCACTCTCCGTTGATGATCTCTCAACCTCTCTCGTTGGCTCAAATCTTCACGTCTTTACGTTTGCGGAGCTCAGACTGATATCTCATAATTTTGCACGCTGTAATCTGCTTGGTGAAGGAGGGTTCGGACCGGTTTACAAGGGTTTTGTTGATGACAAGCTTAGGCCTGGATTGAAGGCTCAGCCGGTGGCTGTCAAGGCACTGGACTTGGATGGCTTGCAAGGTCACAGGGAATGGCTGGTTAGTTTAACCAATTCAAAGTTTCCACAAGATCATATACAGAAAGCATTAATGCTAATTTCCAATCTTGATCTAATTGTAGTTATATGCCAAATTTGTTTATTGCAGGCGGAAATAATCTTTCTTGGACAACTGAGGCATCCTCATCTGGTTAAGTTGATTGGATATTGTTATGAAGAAGAGAACAGACTCCTAGTGTACGAATACTTGCCAAGAGGCAGCTTAGAAAATCAACTCTTTAGAAGTATGTGGCTTATTTCGGGAACTATTTACCTTTTCACTGCATTTATATAGAAATCCTGGATCTAGTAGTTAAACTATGCAATACGTTTGCTATTAATAATGAAAAGTTAAATTACCAGCTTCAGAAAGAAGTGATTCTGATTAATGGTTGCTGATGTCAAATGACAGAGAAACCTTGACTATCAATTAGTAGTAGTAAATATCTACTTGTTAAACTATTCAATTCCAAATGTCAAATTAGGGTAACAACTACAAGTTTCTAGTTGTTCCTGTTGCTAACTTTAAATTGTGCTTTTGGTCAATTTACAGGGTATTCTGTTGCCTTACCATGGTCAACCAGGATGAAAATTGCATTGGGAGCAGCAAAGGGCCTCGCCTTCCTACACGAAGCAGATAAACCAGTGATATACCGGGACTTTAAATCTTCAAACATCTTACTAGACTCTGTAAGCCCTTATACTTAGCTCTATGTTTCAGTATTCTAGCACGGTAAACTAAGTCAATATTGAAGTGTTTGATGAAATTAGGCTGACTGGTTTGTCTTCAATTCTCATTTCAGGATTACAATTGTAAATTATCAGATTTCGGGTTGGCGAAGGATGGTCCAGAAGGAGAAGAGACGCATGTAACAACCCGAGTAATGGGCACAAAAGGATATGCTGCTCCAGAGTATATCATGACTGGTAAGCTGAATTAATGTTAATGTAATTAATGTACTTTCAGGAAAAGCAATGAGGCTTGCAGCATACTTCAAAAATCAAAATCTTGGTTTAAACTTAAACAAATGCAGTTTTTTCATTGGTTTCAAAGTCAAAGCCAGTGAGCAACCTAACCCATTTTTATATGTTAATTTCAGGGCACTTGACAACACTGAGTGATGTGTACAGCTTTGGAGTAGTTCTCTTGGAACTATTAACAGGAAAACGATCATTAGACAACACCCGCCCCAGTCGGGAGCAGAGCCTTGTAGAATGGGCAAGGCCACTATTAAGGGATCCTAAAAAGCTTGACAGGCTAATAGACCCTAGACTTGAAGGTCAATTTTCCAACAAGGGGGCTCAAATGGTAGCTGCATTGGCTTACAAATGCCTGAGCCACCGCCCAAAGCCAAGGCCTCCAATGGGCGATGTAGTCAAGATCCTGGAGTCCGTACAGGGGTTTGAGGATGAATTTGTTGGAACATTTGTTTATGTGGTGCCAAATGAAACTGATGATAGCAAGGAATTTCTTGCAAAGAAAGAAACTAAAAGAAGTGAGGAAGAGAAGAATTGCAATGGGGAGAACGTGCATAATCCACTTCGTCACGGTTGGAGAAATAGGATCAAATTGCCTCTTTCTTTGGTAGCTAATGCCGAATCTCCATGTAGCTTGAGCATGTAAGAATTTCAGATGGAAGAAGAGGACACTACATATAGGTGGTTGAATTTATTATTTAAGTTGTAAATATTGTCAAGGCAGTTCAAACAATTCAAGAAACAGCCTGCAAGAGGAAAGCAGAAGTAGAAATGTTAAGTGGAAACAGCTTGGATTATCCCAAAATTAGATCATTACAGCATATACATAGTTGCTACTAGAATTCAAAAATGTTTGTTGAAAAGTTGAAAATAATATTTGAAGGGTACTCAGAAGAACTGAAGTGCTCATGAGTTGTTCTGTTAGCTTAGTTGGTAATATTGGTTCAAGGCATTGACGACAACAAAATATCTTTGACTCATCCTTTCGCCCTCATTCAAGCAAGCTCTTATTCAGTAATTTGAATCAAATACAGATATTATTTCTAGAACTTGCATGACTTTGTTCGAAATCGGTGAATCTTTTTCAAGCTAATTAATTTGAATTGCATACATTTCCACCCCTTTTGTCTTGAAAAATGAATAGACACATATTACACCTAACATGCAAACTTGATTCTAATCCTTCCTGGCTTGAGAATAGACAAAAACCTAACATTAGATTTTAATATAACAGATAAATTTCAACAGTATCACAGTAAAGAGAATCGCAGCCGGTTGATTTCATCCATGCAAGAAAAGAATATTGGAATTTTGAACAACCGCTCACCAGCCGGCCCTCTATTCTATACTCTACATTTTCCTAGACTAATTTTATATTGGTTACCAAAGTTTCTTATGGAAGTTGGAAATTTTGTCTGACTTATGGGAACTAATGATTTGTCTTCTAGCTACTAAGTTAGTGCAAACTACATCATTAACGATAACAATTAGTATTATTTAACAATCAAATGAGTGCTTTAGAAATGGCTGCCATGGATCTGGATGGGAGGTATGAAGATCCGAAGAGGTGAATCATGTCTAACCTCATGGAAACAGATGTGATCTCTGTACTTATTAGCTTTCAGTTAAATATATCAAAATATCAAATTCACAGCTAAGAAGAACCCTTTATTCTTGACTATTTTTATCAGAAAAGAGTTGGGAATGTTTGCCAGAAGCTAGAATTTTGTTGGAAACTACATGCATGCTTCTTTAGTTATCCTTGGCTTGTTAATAGCAGTACAAGAAAATTGGTGCATACAGAGAGCATCAGAAAAGCAGCACTGAGAATTCTAGCATAAATATTTCAATTCAGAAATGCAAGAAAGTTCCAATTATGATGCGGCATGCTTCATGCAGTTCTGGGTTAACAATGGTCCTCTGTTTTTTCGTTCAACACAATGCACCTCTCTGGGAAAGCTGACTGTGAAATGGTAATTTTATTGGCCATCTACACAGTTCACATCATTGCATAATCGGAATGTGTCTGTCTGGGATTAAGACAACTTGAAACTGTTAAAAAAACGAAATTCCTTGCTGCAGTTTACATTTGAATTCTCCTTTATGAACCAAAACCTATAATCTGTTAGAGCCAAGTCCTCTGCATCTTCCCTGTGCATATATTTTTGACTATGACTGACGAAGTCTCTTTCTCTTTTCCCCTGTTTTGTTTGCTGGCAATTTCAAGGAGTGGATAGCAGACCCCTTGACGATTTGGATAAGCTGAGATGAGAATTTTTGCCCACGACCAATCCAGTAGGGAGGAGTTGGAGTAGGTGAACCGTTAGAGTCAAGCCCAAATTCATGACACGATGCTTCCACCTAGCAATTAGGTATGGCATAAAAAAACAGTTGTTTTGTAAACCCAAATAAATCCAGTGATCGTTGTTGTTTTTGGTAAATAATTGATCATAGCTTTATAACATCTCAGGTGACATTTTTTTGGTATTAAGACCAAGATTAATGGAATTGTTGAAATTCAATTTCTGTTCTAGTCCTGTCGAAGTATAACATCAATCAGCAGAATTCCAGTGAAACATTTTCCCAGAAAAAACAATCACGCAGAGACACCACAGTTTGAAATAATTACAAACTTTGTATTGTAAAGTCGGATGATTACATGTTAAGACATACTTTCGTCATCCAATCCGAACCCAGAATCAGACAACTCTCAAACTCCCAAACCCCGGAACAAGGAGAACTAAAAGAAAAGTAAAACTCCCTTTTTTTTCATCAGGCACAGGCACATGTGCTATTAACACCAGCAGTTTCATCATCGTCCTCGATCCTAAAAACCAAAAACCCTATCGTCAGCCCCAAAACAATAGCCAAAAACACGCCTCCATTAAACGACATAATCGCCAGCATCAACAAATACCCCATAGCCGAGCTCAACCCGAAAAGCATGCCTCCCAAGATCTTCGCCGCCGACCACTTACCCCTATTTCCAGCCCCAGCTCCTTTCGTTTGCAACAGAAACGGCTCTGCCGCAGTCCCCTCCGCCGGCTTCCCGTCCCGCCTGACACCATACCTTAAGTGCTCCAGGTACTGGTAACATGCAGAAGCCAAAATACAAGCCAGAAGAGTTAACGAGTAACTCAGCCATGAATCCGTCCGCCAGGCGCTGAACAGGAGAGTCACCTGCCGGCTCCAGTAAAAGGTCATGTGCATCATTTTTTTTTATGATCGTACGTGCTACAGAGAAAAAAAATGCAGTGCAATCAATTTCAACAAAAACAAGAGCTTAAAGTTAAAGAAATTATGTTGCAGCACTTATATTTTCTTTGAATCACCTCCAGGAGAGGTGTTTTTTGTTTGTTGTATAATTTTATGAAATTGTGTATACTCAGAACAATCGAATGTAATCTCCTTAAGAAAAGTATTTAAGTTTTATGAATGTTCTTTTCTCAAAAAAAAAAACAAAACGTTCGCGAAAGGAAAGGTTGCAACCTTGAACAAGACTGTACTATTTTAATTCGCGCAGTACAATAAAAGATACGTACTTTTGTTGGGAAACGACATTGTTTGATGTCATATTTACCATTTTGGCTCATCAGTATTTTCTGGGATTTTAAGGAATTTAATGGTTACATTTTGGATTAAAAGTTCTAATCTTTCAAGAAAGTGTGGGTCAGAACTAGACAGGACAGCTGGATTTGGGTGGTCGGATTTGGGTTAAACAGTGACGCAAGACAACCGATTAATTCATGATTAATTTTAGAAAAGACTTGGATTAGCCCGAAAACCTTCTTTGACGTGTACTCTTGGCCTTGAGCTACAAGGCAAATTAAGACAAACGACAATGGCTGTTATCAATAATGTTAACCGTAATCACAATCAGGATCATTTGCAGATGGGCAATCTTATCAAAGAGATCCACAGCGAGAAATAACTGTCCATTTTCCCTTTTACTTCCTTGGGGTTCACAACTTATTCCATTAAAGAAGTTGATAAGCATTAGTCGAATTGGGACGGTAATGCAAATCAATCCTGTCCCATTTGTTTTCTTGACATGAAAAATAAAAAGAAAAAAGAAAAATCAAAGTTAACGTATACTTGGCCATGGCTGTGCATTCAGGAGCATGGAGTACTTGTACAACTGTATTATAGAAGGAAAAGAGTAGCGCGTGCAGTACAAAAGATCATCAACTCTGTACTGCAGCAAAGAACATTAACGCCCAGTAAAATTAGTCTCAGATAAAGATGACAATAGATACGCTATAAATAGGTACCTGACATTACTTAACCTATTTAAGTAGGGTTATGATAGTATATAATCAGGTTTGAAAAGTAAAATTACTACTCGTCACGGATTTAAGTAGGGTTCGGATAGTTATCTTAAGGTATCCATTACCTAAATTCGATTATAAATAATAATTAATTAATATACTATTTATATTTTTATATATAAATTATTTATTATTAATGTTGTATTTAATTAAATTAATTCAATATTATAATTATGATTGTTAACTTTAATTTATTTTTACGAGTTAAATTAAATTTATTAATTTAATTTTTTTAGTTAAGTTATTCTAAAATTGATTTTAAATTTAAATTTAAAAGTTAAACTTTAACTTAATAAACAGATAATTAACGGATTCAAGTAGTTAAACGAATATTTTTTATTTTATAAGGTTAGAGTTCAAGTAACATAAATTAAATTAATCAGATAGTTAATCGGGTTCAGGTACTATAAAAATTAATCGGATTCTAGTTCGGATATCTCAAATTTAACGGGTATTCGATCTGTTTATATTTCTAAGTTTAGATCGTTAAAACAGATAAAAATACTTGTAATTTAAATTTAAAAAACAAAGGACGTTAATGCCGCCTTTTTGGATTATTCTTCCCTGGGAAAGCAAAGCCAAAGCATAGCACCAAGGAGTAATCGATTTGATTTGTTCGAAGTGGTTTTGGATTCAAATCGTACGGGTGATCAAAACGAAAGTCATTTAACCACCTGGCCGAAGCATTTGAGACTCCTAGCATTCACGCATGAGATGCAGTATGCTTTCAGATTCAGAATCATGATCATTAGGATGGTTATTCGATAACCTTTCTTCTAGCGTGGCTGTGGATGGAATTGATGTGGGTTGACCTGTATTATTTAGTTTCATATGCTGGTTTTTATGGAATTGGAGAAATAAGGGAATTTTTGAGGAAGACTTTATCTGGCCAACGGATCCCACTATAGTTATTACTAAATATATCACAGATTTTAAAGCTTATAGTGGCAGAACTAAACCGTTTTTGCTGAAGAAGGAGATCTATGTCGCATGGACAGCCCCTCCTCAAGGTTCTATTAAAGTAAATGTTGATGCAGCTGCCTTCTCTAATCCTGGACTTTCGGCAACAGGAGGTGTCGTGAGGGATCATAATGGAAGCTGGCTTGCTGGCTTTGTTAGAAGATTGAGTTGGGGAACTGTTGTTGCACAAAACAACAATAAAGATAGGCTGACGTCGATGTTCGTACTAAGTCTCCACGTGTGTCCAAGAAACTTCTGTAAAACAAGAAAAGTCAGAGGGACGCAGGGGTGGTTCCCTGCGTAGACACTCCGATGCTTAAGTCAGCAAAAAGTTCTTCAATATTGGGAAGCGTAAAAGCCAGTAGTCAAAAATTAGGGCGTAAGATTGTACCTAGGGACCTATTTATAGGTCAACAATCTAGGTTAATTGTTTAAGGATAAGTTCCTTATCTTGTTGAGAGTTTGTGTCCCAATATAACACAAGTTCCTTGAAGATCGGGAGCTTCCGGAGCCTGTCGCCGGTGAGAGACTCATACCACGTGGAATATTGTGGCGTCAGGGGTCTGTCGCTAGAGGGAGCCGAAAACGTGTGCCACGTGTCGCGTTATGATTACCGGCGACAGACTTTTGAGTCTGTCGCGGGGGCAACAGGTGTGATCACGCACCTCTACCTCTGTCGCAGAAGGCCACGTGGACACAACTGAGTCTGTCGCACAGCGACAGGTGTGATACGTTTACCATCTGTCGCCTAAGGCCACGTGGACACAACTGAGTCTGTCGCCCAGCGACAGGTGTGATGTGTTTACCATCTGTCGCCGATGGCCACGTGGACCAGTGAGTTCTTGCCGCGTGGTAGCTTCTGACAACATTGGGCCTGGCCCAACACGGGTAGACTTTGTCATATCAATTGCTCCCCACTCTCTTGTTGGATTTCTTCAACCAAGAGAGTATAAATATATGTTTTTGGGCCTTAACCCGCCGTGACTAGTTCTCTTTGCTTTTTATTTTTTTATTTTTTTTTTGCAGGTGAAAAAAGGTCAATTTTGCGAAGGACATGATCAGGCGCGACGTTTGGCATTCCCTGTCGTGGCTATATAAACCGCTGGGACCAGCCGAGAGGCCCCACGAAAACCTCTGAGCAGCCGTCTGTCGCCCATTTGCAGTCCTCTTGCAAAAAAGAGTCTGTCGCCAGAAGAGCCTGTCGCTCTCCCCCAGCAGTCTCTCGCTTACCTCAGAAACAGTAAGTATACATCTACCGCATATTTATTGCCTTTCGCAACTTAGATTTCGGTCTCCCGCCGGTGCCGTGGTCTTCCGCGTAGAGTTTTAGGTATTCCACTAGTCTATTATAAATTAGGTCTGTCGCCAAAGGGTCTGTCGCCCAAAAGGGTCTGTCGCTTCAGCAGGTCTGTCGCCTATTGAGTCTGTCGCCCAAAGGGTCCGTCGCCATTACTCTGTCGCCGGGTAGTTTTTTGCCATGTCTTCGCTACGCCCGGGTAAGACACTTAAAACGGGTGGTCTTGTGTGCACTTTGACAAGTGCTGACTTAGAGGACATTAGGACGCGTTTCCCTCTTCCCTCGGGTTATGGCTATAGGCTTCCAGTGCAAGGGGAGGTCACGCCTGCCTTGGTTAGAAGTGGCGTAGCTGTCCATTAGGCTTCTTTGTCTTTCGGTTTTCGCTTCCCTCTTCCGGAGTTTGGTGAAGCATTTCTTAGATACAAAGACATTGTCCCGTGTCAGCTTCACCCTCATGCGTGGGCTCAGCTGGTAGCTTTTTCCGTAGTATGTCATCACCTAGGTATCATTCCCACAATTCCTCTCTTAAGCGCCTTCTTCAGAGTTCGTAGGCTGAAAGGGTTGATAACGTTCTCTCTTCAACGTTTAACAGTCGACGAGTTCCCTAATAATAAAATCTTCTATGATCTCCCCAATAAACTGCGTGGTTTTGAGGGCGAGTGGGTCGTCGTTGAGATTCCAAGCAATTTACGGATTCGCTCTAGATGGAATCGTGATACTTCTGACCCCTCACCGCGTTCGGACAGGTTTAGAACAGACATTTTAAGAGACCAATTTGGCGAGTCTATTCGGCGAATCTGTTCTAATGGGGAGCGTAATTTATTTTCTCTTCTAACCCCGGAGAACATTGCCTCTGCCGGCTGGGGCGTGAGCAGGACTGTTCTCGAAGCTTCTGCTGCCCCATCTAACCTGCCTGCGACTCCT
The DNA here is from genome assembly GCA_031772115.1 of Heritiera littoralis. Classification (NCBI taxonomy): domain Eukaryota; kingdom Viridiplantae; phylum Streptophyta; class Magnoliopsida; order Malvales; family Malvaceae; genus Heritiera; species Heritiera littoralis. The sequence goes on along the minus strand of JAPDPK010000006.1, from coordinate 7,643,109 downwards.
CGTTTATCTGATGCTGGTCCTAGTCAGCAATCCCCGGTACTAGTAGCCAAAGCATCTACCCCTGTAGGCCGCCTTATAGATGAGTCCTCTTCAGACACGGAGTACGAGACTCCTGAGGCTGCAGGCACTAGTGATCATTCAGAGGAGAACCCTGAGTGGGCTCAGGCTGATGCCTTTGGGAGTCCTTTCACCGACTTTCCTTTGGATTCGAATTTGAATAGTTTAGAGGACTTTGGTGGTTTTTTAGGTTTCTTATCTTTTCACTCCTCGTATGCGTATGTTTGGCATTTTTTACTTAGTCGGCTAATACTTTCTTTTTGCATTGTGCAGACATGAACTTCCGGGACTTGATGCGTAGGAGGAGTGCAAATGTTGCTACTGGTGCGGTTCCTACTCCTCCGCCGCGAGTTGGAGTCCCATCTGGACCAGCTCGTGCTCCTACTCCTCCTTCTGCTGGCGAATCCAGCCGTCCTGCACAAGAGGCCGGGAGAAATAAACGGAAGAGGCCTCTTGTCCACGATCAAGGTTCGGGCGATCGTGAGAGCTCCGAATCTCAAAGGAGTGATCCAGTTCTTCAAGAAGGTGGCTCTCATGCTGGTGAGGGTAGGTCGGCTCCTCGCCAGCCTAGGCGTAAATACAGGAAGAGGCTGATTATTGAAGCCTCAATGCCTACACGACCAGTCTTACCCAAGGTGGTAGATCCTACTGTGAGACACTATACAGTTGATAGTGGGGTCGTTGTCAGTGGGGAAGATTTCCAGACCTATCCCGGGGTGAATGACAACGACGGCATCGAGGATGCCGGGATAGCATCTCGTCTGGCTTGGAGCACCATTCTCCCTCGTGACGAGGCGGGGCTTTTCACGAACATCCCAGAGGCGGAGGACAATTCTGATTATCTTGCTATGAAGGTAAGAGTTTTGTGCTTGTTTTGGTGATTTGTTCCCCCGTTTTTATTTCGTCAAATTTTTGAGTTACTTCTGTTTTTCGTCTTATCAATCGGCTCAACAAATTGCGGCTGTCAATGCTCGACATAGGGCTCTCAGGGAGCAAGCTGACAAAGACATTCGCGAGCTCCGAGATCAGAAGATGGAGCTTTCAAACGAGGTTAGCCAGCTTCGTCCTTACGTCAATAGGGTGGAGGAGTTGGGTAAGAAGAATGCTGATCTCGAGCATAGGCTCTGGGCGTCTGAGGCGAAGGTGGCTTCCCTTCAAGGGTATCAAGAAGCTTACAACAAGGCCGTCGATGATCGGGGAGCTATGGAGAGGCAGCGAGATGAGGCTATTGAGGAGCTGCACAACGTTCTGGACCGTCAAAGAGAAGCTCGAATCGAGGCCGTTCGTGAATACCGCTTGTCCCAGCATTGTTTTGACCAGAAAGCGGAGTTCTCGACGGGATTTATTAAGTATGGTTTTTACTTGGCTCGTTCTTGGTTGGAGAAGCATCGACCTAGCGAGGCTTTTCCTGAATTGCTCTTCACCGAAGAGGCCCAGTATTACGATGCTCCTTCTTGGACCAAGTATGAGCCAGATTCGCAAAGTCCAGAGGCCTATTTAGCGGAGGGAGCCGTAGATAAGCTGGACAATCTTGAAGGTCCGTGGCCTCCTCGGCAGCCACATCATCAGCCTGAGTCTTCTGAGGCACTTGGTCGATCTGAGCCTCCAGCAGTCCGTGACCTTCCTGAGTCTGTTGAGGCGGGTGATTAGCCTGAGTCCATCGAGGCACTACTGGGGTTAGATAGCGACGAATTCCAAATTTCTGATTCTGCTGCTGTTGATACCGTGCCAGACTCTACAGCCGTGGTCGGGCCTTCAAGTGATGTTCCTGCTTCTGGGGTGGCTTCCTCGGCTCCCCAGGATCCTGATGCTTTGAATCCTCAAGCTTCTCAAGATGCTGGTGCTGATGTAGTGCCTTCTCAGCCGGCTGACTTGGTTATTGCCGTAGATTAGTGTTTTTGTTTTGTTTGTTAACTCCAATGTATAGATTCATTTTCAATGGAAAGTGTCGTTTCATTCTGTAGCTCTTTCTTTTGCTTATTTGAAATTAGTAGAGTACCTTGTATTGTTTGACTTTATCATGTTGCTCCCCAAGTTCTTTTTTGAAACCGTGTTGACTATTTGTTCAAAAATGAACTTTTTCTCGAGCATTGTTCCTATCTCGCGTTATTTTCGCCTAAGGATAATCAAGACTAAAATAGCCAAAGTGTTAACCATAACTTGTCGACTTATTACAACATATGAATTTGGAGATTTTGTAACGTACCTCGTAACTTGTTATATAGTTTGTACTTTTATCTATCGCACGCACTTTTCGTGTTCAAGGACTGGTATTTTGCCCGTCTCGCGTCTTCTTCACGCTTAAGGTCTTATTTGTGCCCATCTCGCGCATTTTTCGCTTAGGGACTTATTTGTGCCCGTCTCGCGTCTTCTTCACGCTTAAGATCTTATTTGTGCTCATCTCGCGCATTTTTCGCTTAGGGACTTATTTGTGCCCGTCTCGCGTCTTCTTCACGCTTAAGGTCTTATTTGTACCCATCTCGCGCATTTTTCACTTAGGGACTTATTTTTGCCCGTCTCGCGTCTTCTTCACGCTTAAGGTCTTATTTGTGCCCATCTCGCGCATTTTTCGCTTAGGGACTTATTTGTGCCCGTCTCGCGTCTTCTTCACGCTTAAGGTCTTATTTGTGCCCATCTCGCGTATTTTTCGCTTAGGGACTTATTTGTGCCCGTCTCGCGTCTTCTTCACGCTTAAGGTCTTATTTGTGCCCATCTCGCTTATTTGGTAGCCAACTGTTGTCTCATTCCAATTCCTGTAGCACATAATCTATCTCACATATTGCGTTAGAGAATATAAGAAATGATTGGCTGGCCTTTATTCATGAATCAGAAAAATAATATCATCCATGAAGTAATGTAGCGATAGATGGGAAAATAAAGACAAGAATAACAGTCAAAAAGCAAAAATTACAATTGTTACTGCCAATATAGCTTAAGATGGTTGACGTTCCAAGTCTTTGAGATCTTCTTTCCTTGCAAGGTTTCTAAGGTGCAAGTGCTAGGTCCGACCATCTTTCTGATTCTGTATGGTCCTTCCCAATTGGCCCGGAGCTTTCCATCTTCCCTATGGGCGTTCGTAATTGCCGACTTTCTTAATACGAGGTCCCCTTCTTGCAACTCTTTGTTCTTGACCCGTGCATTGTAATAAGCAGCTACTCTCTGTTGGTAAGCAGCCAATCTTATTGTTGCTTGGTCTCTTAGCTCATGTATCAGGTCAAGATTTTCCCTTAGTCCCTGAGAATTACGTTCCTCAATGTCGTAACGGCTTCGCGCTCGACGATTTTCGAAAAAAGCGTTTAAAAACAAAAATGGAGTCGCCACCAATCTTTTTTTATTAGGTGTGATTGGCCACCTGAAAATGTTTATCTTTTCAACAAAATCTCAAAATCAATTAAGTTTTATTAAAAAGATGATCTTTTGGTCTGCGAAACAAAAATTGGGTTCGGGGGTACGGTTACGCGTGGGGAAGGATTAGCACCCCCACGACGCCTGTTAAAAACGGTACCATAATAATCATGTGTTATCCTTTAATTTTAATAAAATGGTCTTAACTTAATATTTAAAAATAATACTTATTTTATTGCAATCAATTTTATTCTTAATCATTTATTAAAATCATTCTTTTTTATTTTGAAAAAATGTTAGATTTTATTTATTGAAAGTAAATGTGAATCCTTTTGTATTGAAAAAATTTAAATCAAATATCCCAATACTCTGGTAACATTTGAAATAATTTTCCTCACCTAGAGATTTCTTAAGAATCACTACTTGTGAGTTCTATAGAATCTCATCGTTGGAAGATTCACATTCGCTTCAAAACTATTATAAATGCAAATGATGCAAGCAGATAAAAATGATGCAAATGAATTTTTTTAATTTTGTATATAAATATTTCTTTATTTACTTTAAATAAAAATTTCTATTATTGAAAAATTGCACTAAGTATCCCAATACTCCGGTAACACTTAGTGAACTTCTCTCACCTAGGGATCAGTTAAGAAATCACTACTTGTGAGTTTCATAACATCCCATCATCGGAAATTTCATTTAAATTTAAATTTTATTATTGATTTCTTTTTCTTTATTTTCCTTTAAAAACTTATCTATTTTTATTCTTAATAAAACAAATTAAATTTTCTATTAATCTTTTTATTTTCTTTTAAAAACTTATTTATTTATTTTTGTTTTTTAATAAAAATTTAAATTATTGAAAAATCATACTAAACATCCCAATACTCTGGTAACGTTTAGCACGACTCTTCTCACCTAGGGATCAGTCAAGAAATCACTACTTGTGAGTTTCATGACATCCCATCATCGGGAATTTCATTTAAATTTAAATTTTATTTTTTGATTTATTGTCTTGATTCCTTCGATTATTTCCTTTTATTAAAATTCCATTATTACCTATTTAATCAATTTAATTACCACTCTTTACCTTTAGAAACTTTATTATTATTAATTTTGTTAATTTAATTATTTTGCATTCATGTATTCCTAAAATCCCTTTTTGTTTATTTCTCTCAATTGTTTTTTATTACCTCTTTTATTTTTATTAGTTTTCATTTAATTAATACTCCTCTAAAAACTCATTATCATATATTTATTTATTTATTCATTTTATTATTATTATTAATTTTTAATTTTTTTAATTTAATTTAATTAATTAATTAAAAAAATAAAAATAAATAAATAAATAAATAAATAGGCATGAAATTGGATATTGAGGAATAACACCGAATATCCCAATACTCTGGTAACATTCGATATAATTCCTCTCATCTAAAGTTTTTCGAAGAATCGCTACTTGCGAGTTCTACGAAGACTTATCATTGAGATTCCATACTTATTTTATTTATTTTATTATTATTCCTCATTTATTATTATTATTTTCTTAACCCACATTTCATTTATCTAATAAAAATTTATTTTTTTATTTTAAAAATATGTTTTTATGCATAAATTATGTATATATATTTTATATATTTGTTTATACATTCTAAAAATATATATTTACGTTTTAAGGCTATATATTTTACATGTTTACATATATGTATTTTACATATTTATTTATATTCATTCTAAAACTATATATATTTTCTTTTATATATTTATTATTATATTTATTTTATATACTTTAAAACTATATATTTTACACACTTTATATTTATTTATTTTTCTTTTTAAAACTACATGTTTATTTTATTTTATTTTTGCATATATTATATTGTATTATTTATTATTATCATTATTTCTGTGTTTTGCCATAATAAATCTAAAACAAATTATTTTAGAAAACTAATAAATGAAATAAATAAGAAGAGAAATATACCCAAATAGCCCAAATGGGGGTCCAAAAAGGAGCCCAAGCAGCAGGGCCCACGCCTGCCTACAGAACGGGTCGCGTGCGGGTTGCGGATCCGGATCGGGCGAGACACGCGGGTCGCGGGAAAAGAAGAGCCGGGTCGCGGGCGGGTGCGCGGATCTCGGATCGGGTCGGGTTGGCACGCGGGTCGACGCGCGGGTCAGGCCTCCAGAACGCACCGTTTTGCTCCCTTTATAAGCCTATTTTTTTTTTGTTTTCTCTCATTTCATCCGGATTTCCCAAAAAAAAAACAATCTCCAAACCCAAAAACTCTCTCAGCCCCTCAGCCTCCGGGCGATTGCCACCGTGCCGGTCGCCGTGCACCGCCGTACGCCGGTCGCCGGTGACTCTCCTTAGGCCGTGAAAATACTCCCCTCACCTTCCCCTATCCAGATCTAACATCCGTTTATCCCGAAAACACTCCCACCCTATAGATCTGACCTTCTCCGAAGCCTCCTCTCTCTCCTTTTTTTATTTTTTTGTTTTCTTCTTTTTTCTTCTCTTTTTTTTTGTGGTTGATGGCTCAGCTGTTGTGGTTGTGATATTATATTGTTGTTTCTTTCTTTTTTGCAGGTATTAGATCTAGGATCTAGGGTTTTGGGGGGTCTCGGTTAGGGGGTTTCTTCAGATCTGGGTTAGGGGTTTGGTAATGGTGTGATGATGATGATGATCTGAGTGATGGTTGGTGGCCGGTGGTGGTGATTTAGGGTTTCGATGATGTTGACTGGTGGCGTTTGGGGTTGGTGATGTTGGCAGTGGCAATGGTGATAAGGTGTCTCGGTGATGGTGAGGATGAGGGTTGGGTTGGTTTTGGGTTTCGGTTCCTTTTTCTGTCTGAAGAAGAAGAAGAAAAATCCTGGTTTTGGGTCCTCTTAAACGACATTGGAGCCTTTCCCTAGCCTTTCAAAATCACAGAATCAGTAGGTTTCTGTTGAAGCGGGATTTACGGGACAGGAAGATGATTTTGCTGGGTGAGGCTCGAGACTGGGGAGAAGGTTGGTCACCGGCAGCTTGAGGCAATGGGTCTGCCGGCAGATCTGGTAGATATGGGAGCTTTTAATGTGATGGAACAAAAACTGTTAATAATAAAAATAAATAAAGATAAAAAATAATAATAATATCAATAATAATAATAATAATAATAATAATAAAAAAAACAATTAATACTAATAATAATAACAAAACAAATAAAATTTATATAAATAAAAACAAAAATAAAAGGTAAAAATAAAGATAAAGATAAAAATAAATAATAAAATAAAAATAAAATAAAATAAAATAAAATAAAAATAAAAATAAAAAAAAAACAAAAGGTAAAAATAAAGATAAAGATAAAAGTAATAATATATGAAGAATAACAATGATAACCACAATAATAATAATGATAATATATAATAATAATAATAATAATAATAATAATAATAATAATAATAAAATAATAATAATAATAATGATAATAAAAATAAAAAGCAACAATAATAAAAATAAAAATAAATAAAAAACAAAAATGAAAATGAAAATAAAAACAAATATATATATAAAAAAATAAAAATAAAAATAAAAATAATAATAATAATAAGAAAATAACAATAAAAACAATTACAATTATAAAAATAAAAACAAATAAAAAAATGAAAATTACTCATTTTAATGAGCCTTAAAGTCTAATGTTTTATTTTGGATTTTGAGAGTCCAATTGAGTTTAAAACTATAACTTTGGACAAAATTTGGTGTCTACACTCAATGTAAGGGACTAGTCTGGGTGACTCAGCTCCAACCTCCACCGGGATGAGGGCTTCAGTGCCATATACCAAATTGAACGGTGTTTCGCCTGTTGACACTTTGCTTGTCGTTCTGTAGGCCCATAGGACACTTGGGAGCTCATCCACCCATGCTCCCTTTGCCTTGTCCAATCTAGTCTTCAACCCGTGTAGTATAGTTCGATTGCTTACCTCTGCCTGCCCATTGGCCTGTGGGTAAGACACAGAAGATATTCTTAGGAGAATCTTCAGGCCATTACAAAAATTTCGGAAAGCATCACAGTCGAATTGCTTCCCATGATTTGCATTTATCACACGGGGGATCCCAAATCGGCAAATTATGTCTTTCCACACCATTGCTTCCACCTTCTTCTCAGAGATTGTAGCCAAAGGCTCGGCCTTTATCCACTTTGTGAAGTAGTCTGTGGCCACAAGCAAATACTTCCTTTGTCCTGAGCCTAGGGGAAAAGGCCCCAGGATATCTAGTCCCCATTGTGCAAATGGAGTTGGTTGGAGAGTGTTCTGAAGAGCCAAAACAGGCGCTGTAGCTATAGGAGCGAATTTCTGACACTTTTCGCATCTTCTCACTTTGTCTGTGGCATCCTTCCTCAGTGTAGGCCAATAAAACCCCGTGTGCAATATTTTCGAGGCCAAGGCTCGAGCCCCTGGATGTTCGCCGCATATTCCCTCATGAACTTCAGCTAAGGTGTACTCGGCCTGCTGAGGCCCTAGACACTTTAACAGAGGCATTGTGAACCCTCGTTTATAGAGTTCCCCATTCATCACGGTAAACCTGGCACTTTTTAACTTCAGCCTTCGAGCTTCGTCTTTGTTAGTGGGGAGTGTGCCCCCAGTATGTAGTCTTTGATTGGGCTTCTCCAATCGCCTTCGATTTCGACATCACAGACATCTTCTTCTTCTATACTTGGCCTAGCGAGGGATTCCACTTTGACCATACCCCCTTTGACCCCTCTAGAAGAAGCCAATTTTGAAAGAGCGTCTGCATGGTTGTTCTCTGTTCGATTTATCTGGGTCAGCTGGAAGTGCTTGAATGACTGTGCCAATAATTGTACCTTCTGTAGATAAGGGACTAGTGCGGGTTCTCGTGCTTCATACTCACCCAAGAACTGGTTTACCACTAACTGCGAATCGCTGTGTGCCATTAAGTTGCTGACCCCCATTTTCTCAGCAAGTCTCATCCCAGCTATCAAGGCTTCGTACTCGGCTGTATTGTTTGAACTTGGGAAATCGAATCGTAGGGAATACTCATAGGTTTCCCCTTCAGGCGATATTAGCACAATTCCAGCTCCACTGCCGTCCATGTTACGAGCTCCATCAACAAATAATTTCCACCAGTCCAACTCTGTTTCCTTTTGTACCTCTCGGCCAGTGCATTCTACAATGAAATCTGCCAATGCCTGTCCTTTTATTGCTTGGCGAGGCTGGAAGTGAATGTCATATTCACTCAATTCGATGGCCCACTTAATCAGACGCCCGGAGTGTTCTGGTTTCTGCAATATTTGCCTGAGAGGCTGATCTGTTAAGATGGTCACCGAGTGAGCTTGAAAATAAGGCCGTAACTTCCGAGTTGCTATCACCAGGGATAAAGCTATTCTTTCAACTAAGGGGTATCTTGCCTCAGCATCTAGCAGGACTTTGCTTACATAATAAATCGGGCAATCTCGATCCCCTTCTTTTCTTAGTAGGACTGCACTTACAGCTTTCTCTCTTACGCCGAGGTACATAAGGAGGTGGTCTCCGGGACGTGGCCGGGATAACAGAGGCAACTCTTTCAGGTAGTCTTTCAACCTTTCAAAGGCATCGTTGCACTCTTCTGTCCACTTGAAGTTCTTTCCTGCCTTTATCGCCTTGAAAAATGGTAGACTTCTTTCAGCTGATTTGGATAAGAAACGACTCAAGGCTGCTATTCTTCCTGTCAGCCTTTGAACTTCTTTTACTGTATTAGGCGGCCTCATGTCTAGAATAGCTTGAACTTTCTCAGGATTAGCCTCTATCCCTCGATTAGTAATTATGAATCCCAGAAACTTTCCAGATCTTACTCCGAATGAGCATTTGTTGGGATTCAACTTCATCTTGTACTGTCGCAACACATTGAACACCTTTGTCATTTTTCTGGCATGTGATTCTCCCTGTCGGCTTTTGATTATCATATCATCGACATAGGCTTCCATGGTGTTGCCCAACAGGTCTTGGAACACCTTATTTACCATGCGCTGGTAGGTTGCCCCCGCATTCTTTAGACCGAATGGCATTACTCGGTAACAATATGTCCCAATATCGGTAATGAATGAAGTCTTCTCCTCATCGTCCGGATGCATCATGATTTGGTGGTATCCCGAGAAGGCATCTAAGAAGCTAAGTAATTCATACCCACAAGTTTCGTCTACCAACTTGTCGATTCGAGGTAGTGGATACGAATCCTTAGGACAAGCTTTATTCAGATCTGTGAAGTCCACACACATTCTCCATTTCCCGTTGGCTTTCTTCACCATCACGTCATTGGCCAACCACTCCGGATAATTAACTTCTCTGATGAATCCTGCTTGCAACAACTTCGAGATTTCTTCATTAATTACCTGTTGCCTCTCTGGAGCAAAATTACTCTTCTTCTGTTTTATCGGCTTTGCCCCTGAGATTACGTTCAACCGATGGCAAATAACTTCAGGGTCTATTCCTGGCATGTCGGCTGGAGTCCATGCAAACACGTCACAATTCTCTTTTAAGCATTGGACCATCTCCTTTTTTACTTGTTAAGGCAGCTGGCTCCCCACATATACTATTTTCCCTTCATCTTCGTCATCTAACTGGATCGTTTCCATTTCCTCATCAGGTTTTGGTTTAGGCGGTTCTTCAATTGTAAGGGTTTCCTTCCTCTGCGTCCCTTTACATGTGGTAGATGCTATATTATACGTCCTGGCTTTCTTTTGATCTCCCCTCACTTGTCGAACACCGCGTGGAGTTGGAAACTTCATTAACAAATAGCAGGGATGCACCACAGCCCTCATGTCATTTAACAATGGCCGCCCGAGGATCATATTGTACGCCACTGCCGTTGACTTCACAACCATAAACAACACTTGTCGAGTGACACACTTCGGGCTTTCACCCAATGTCACAGGTAGCTGAACTGCACCCTCCACCTTCACTTTTTCTCCTGAGAATCCATACAGAGGTGTGGTGACTGGCTCCAGTCGATCCTTCGAGATGCTCATCTTCTCAAAGCAACTCCAGTAAATCAAACTTACCGAACTCCCATTATCAACTAGGATGCGACTCACTGGGTGTTTTGCTATTACCGCCGAAATCACCATTGGGTCATCATGAGGGATCGCTACATCACCTCTGTCAGCTGGCGTGAAAGTAATAGGCTCTTCATCATGCTTTTCTTCCATCACTGAGTTAATTTGATAAGCATGCTGGGTGTAGGTCTTTCGAGAGGAGGAAGAAGCGCCAGCTAATGACTCACCTCCGGATATCACGTTAATAGCTGGCCTTGTGGGTTCATTATCTTCCTCTCGATTCCTTCTTTCTACCCTTCTGTCATTATCTCTTCTTTCATCTTCATTTCGTCTAACAGGTCCTCTGTTTTCACCTCTTCTATCTCTGAAATTGTTTCTTCTGTTCTGCGCGGGATAGTTAGTTCTATCACCTCTCCATACAAAACGGTTTATTTTTCCCTCTCGTGCCAACTTTTCTAGCTGATTCATCAACTCTCTACATTTTTCAGTTGTGTGCCCATGAGCTGAGTGATAATCGCAATACGCCCTTGAGTCACGGCCTAGATTACCTGACGCCTTCTTTGGAGTCTGTATAAGACCTGACGCCTCAATAGCTGCTAATACGGAAGCTCGAGATTCAGTGAGTGGGGTATAAGCTGAGTATTTCAGTGTGGGAGCTTTTTCAAACTTCCTTGGTTGGCTAGAAGATGCTTCAGTGATTTCCCTTCCTCGTTTCCTTCCATCCTTGGATTCTCCTGTCGTCACCATTTTCATTACTTCCTCCTGGGTTACATACTTATTAGCACGGGAAAGTAGGATTGAGATGGTAGTTGGCTGATCTAGCGACAGAGATTCTTGCAATTTCTCAGACCTTGTCCCCTGTAATATAGCTGCCACAGCTATACCAACTTGTAGGTCTCGTACCTCTAAGGTAGCGTCTCTGAACCGATCCACATAACTCTTCAAAGACTCCTTAGCTTCTTGTTTTATAGTGAGCAAATAGGTCGGTTCCTTCCTTCTTTGACTGTTCACCGCAAATGCCTTAAGAAACTCACTTCGCAATTGGTCAAAAGAGGCAATAGACCCTTCAAGCAAGTTATTGAACCATTTCATTGCATGTTCGGACAGAGTTAAGGAGAAAGCCCTGCACATTATCTCGTCCTCCCATCCATGTAGCAACATTAGGGCCTCATAATTTTGCATATGATCATAGGGATCCGTTTTCCCGGTGTATGCGGTCATCTGCGGCATTTTGAACTTTGGGGGCAAAGGTTTTTGCATGATGGTTGTGCAGAACGGTACTCTTCTTCTCTGACTCTCTTCTGCAGACACTAATTTTTTCTCCTCTAACACCTGTTCTATCATTTTCTTCATGTCTACGGGGGGAGCAAGCTGATTTCTAGCATGAGACGAATCAGGTAGGTCTACGACTACTTTCTTACCTTTCGCTTGGGGTGCGTTTGTTCGTGTCATCTGTGTGCACCAAGTGGGGTCAAACTCCGACCCGGCTCCCCAAGTGCTTCGATCTTCGACACCATTCTTTCCAGCACCTCCAACACCATGTTCTAAGTTAGTACCGGCAAAATTTGATAGGTCATGGTGATGGGCGGTAGATTCTGTCGCCCGGTCGGTACCCTGTCGCCCAGTCACCTGTCGCCCCACGCATGGAGCCTGTCACCTGACACCCGTCGCCGGGTTTAGACCTGCCGCTTCATCAGTCTCTCGCTGAGTACCGGCGGCAGGCCTCATGTTCGCAGGCTCCGTCGCACCCTGTTGAAGGTCATTCTCCGTGGCGGGGGGCGCCTCTCGCCGACGAGAGGGATCTGTCGCTGCCGCGTCCTCCTGTCGCCCGGGCACCTGCGGCGGGGCTCCTTGACTCGTTCCTCCTACCAAGTTCTGCACGGCAGGCGGCAGATTCAACTGCGGGAGGACTCCGTGGAACAGATCCACCATGGCTCGTAGCGCCTGGGTGGTTTCTTCGCTCTGTCGCCTCAGAGCTTCGAATTCTGCCGCTGACACAGTGATTCTTTCTTCTTCCCTGTTCACCTGGTTCCTCTGGCGAATATGCTGTTCCGGGGAGCTTACAGAATTTTCCTCACTGCCAGTCCTTGCGTTTGTCGATCTTGTTCTCACCATCTTAGTAAATCTTAATTGGCTTTTTATACGTTTCCCACAGACGGCGCCAATTGTTGTTGCACAAAACAACAATAAAGATAGGCTGACGTCGATGTTCGTACTAAGTCTCCACGTGTGTCCAAGAAACTTCTGTAAAACAAGAAAAGTCAGAGGGACGCAGGGGTGGTTCCCTGCGTAGACACTCCGATGCTTAAGTCAGCAAAAAGTTCTTCAATATTGGGAAGCGTAAAAGTCAGTAGTCAAAAATTAGGGCGTAAGATTGTACCTGGGGACCTATTTATAGGTCAACAATCTAGGTTAATTGTTTAAGGATAAGTTCCTTATCTTGTTGAGAGTTTGTGTCCCAATATAACACAAGTTCCTTGAAGATCGGGAGCTTCCGGAGCCTGTCGCCGGCGAGAGACTCATACCACGTGGAATATTGTGGCGTCAGGGGTCTGTCGCTAGAGGGAGCCGAAAACGTGTGCCACGTGTCGCGTTATGATTACCGGCGACAGACTTTTGAGTCTGTCGCGGGGGCGACAGGTGTGATCGCGCACCTCTACCTCTGTCGCAGAAGGCCACGTGGACACAACTGAGTCTGTCGCACAGCGACATGTGTGATACGTTTACCATCTGTCGCCTAAGGCCACGTGGACACAACTGAGTCTGTCGCCCAGCGACAGGTGTGATGTGTTTACCATCTGTCGCCGATGGCCACGTGGACCAGTGAGTTCTTGCCGCGTGGTAGCTTCTGACAACATTGGGCCTGGCCCAACACGGGTAGACTTTGTCATATCAGGAACGATACTACGGGCAGAATTATTTGCCATATATACTGGACTCTCGGTTGCATGGGATCTTGGTTTTCGACGTGTAATTATTGAGTCAGATTCTGTAAGTGCAGTAAGGAAAATAAATGCATTGGTTACCAGCAGAGTGTTGGATTATGCCCTTAGAACCATTCATTAGATGATTGACTTTGGCAATTTTATGTATCATGACATTTTTATTTATAGTTCATTATTATTTTTGTCTTATAACTGCATAATATAATCTTATATGATAATGTCCTTAGAATAGTAATAACACACTATTCTTAAAATATCCCTAGTCAAGTATTATTGTGAACAAGGATAACAATGATACGATAAGACTAGTATTTGGTTGACTGATGACCATTGTCATGGATATAGGATATCAAGTCATCACATAGGTACATGTTAGAGAACTATGTACTGGATCGACCCTCCATGAGAACGCTACATGGATTGTTATATGAGTGTCATAAGCGATTCTCATAGTGATGATGCTGTATGTGATCCTTTGACTTGAGATCATCAGAGATCCCAACGTAGAGAATTGCATACTTTAATGCTGCTAGATGTCATTCGTAACAGGATGGACTATAAAGGTAGTAATTGGGTATGCCTTGATCTATGTAGAGGGATGTTAAGTGATCAAGATAGAATTTGTCCCTCTTATATAGCAAGAGTGATGTCTTGGGCCCTTTGATAGAGTGAGACTAAGAAATGCATAGCCGTGCTCGAATAAGTCAATATGAGATATTGATTTTATTTGTTTAATTAGTTTACTCAGGAATCAAGAAACGTTGATTAGACTATACAAGTGTGACACATTCCATGACTTGTGTCTAATCAAGACATCAAAGGATAAAGGGATTAGACTACACGGTAACATCTATCACGAGTAAGGTTATGTCGAGTCATTGACATTCTCGTTACATGGGAGCAATGATGTGTTGCTAGATACCGCTCATTGCCTGTGACAATTTTGTCATTGCCATTGTTTTGAGAACCTATTGGGTCGCACGCTTAGAACGGATCAATGAGGAGCTTAATTAATCCTATTCTGAATTGGATTAAGGATATAACTAATCCTATTCTGAATTGGATTAGGGATATAACTAATCCTATTCTAAGTAGGATTAGAGTTCTGTTTGGCAGTAAATTTTAGGGTAAAATTTACTGCCTATAAAAGGATGTTTTCTGAAACATTGCCGCACAACAATTAGAAAACAGAAAAGTATTCTTTTAATCGAAGCTAGCAGTTCGGTTAAAAGAATAAAAAAAAACGCTCCTTAAGGCATCTGATCGTGAGACGTTCAAGAGTCGTGAGATCCGTTCGTGTAGATACCATAGAGGCAGGAACGAAAAGTTGTTGCTTGTGATTCGACCAAAGACAGAAACAGCAGAGAAAACGTTAGGTAAAATCTCGAAACCCTAATCAGGCAACCCTCCGAATCGATCCTGGTGGAGGCCGAATGATTTAAATTCCGCTGCATGTTTGTTTCGGTTTCCTTCACAGAGACCCTTTTACGGGTATCATACAAGCTTGCAGGGAACTCTTGAACAAAGCTTGGGAAGCCTCTATTGTCCACGTTTATAGAGAAGCAAACATGAGTGCTGATTACATGGCTAATCTTGCCCATGCTAGCAGGATTGATACACTGCTTGTTCGTAATCCTCCCCAGGGAATTTCTTCCTTACTTCTTAATGACTGTAATGGAATTGGTTGTAACAGACTAATTTCTGTTTAATAAAACTTTGAAAGTTTTGCACCAAAAAAAAAAAGAATATGTTAATTCTGGACGACAAATTATTCAACTTTCAAATTCAACTTCAAATATGATCAATCCGGCTCTTCATTCTCATTAATCAGATTATAAACCGAATTCAATGAAAATAAATTATTTCGAGAGACTGTCCAAAAAGCTTCTTTGCTCATTATTGATTGATTGTCAGTCGGCCCACAATATTCTTTAGAAGAAGGTTTAATCGGGATCAATCCCATTTCCGTTCATGTCACCAATTTCAAATTTTACTTCTGTAGCATTTTTATCCTATATATGAATAAGTAAAAAAAAAAAATTCACGTTGATTTGAATTTCCCATACTAGGAACTAGCAAGCTCGTGTATTACTTTCTTACTCCAGAATCAAAATACAATCAGAATCTACTTTATAATAACAATTCCAGTTATATAAGATACTTGATTTATACCTGCGCTTCGCTACAGTGTTGTTATCGCCTAATTTAAAGATAAAAATTATTAACCTAAAGTTAATTAATCTGCAAGATATTTGTTACTTAATTTGGTTTTTTTTATTGATTTTTTTGTTGTGATTCATATTTCAGATTTTTGTGATGATTTTTTTGTTCTTTTGGTGAGAATTAATTATCATTAATTTTTTAAGATAATATTTTTATTTTTATTTTATTAATTCTATGTTTTTATTCAATTTTTTATTTTTAAATTATTTATTACTAATTTGAAATTTTAATATCACTGTTACAAAATGTTTACCAAATTTTTTTAGAAATAATATCGGTTCAGGTTTAGATAAAAAAAATGTAAAATAAAAATGAATTAGAGAATTTAGTAAAAAAAAATATGTTGAAGAGCTAAAAATAAATTAGAGAGCATAAATGAAAAAAAAAAGGCCTTCAAGAGTTAAAAATAAATTATGGGCATAATAAAAAAAAGGTTAAAAATTAAGATCATTAAAAAATTTAACTAAAAAAAGTCAAAAGAAAAAAATAGATTATAAGGCATAATGGAATAACAAATCAGATGGCTCAATTAAAAAGAAGTAAGTTAAAAAGTTAAGATTAATTTGAGAGCTTAATTAAAAGAAAATTTGGAAAAAAAATATAGAGGAGTTAAAAAAAACAAAAAGGAGAAAAAGAATTAAAGATTAACCTAAAAAAGGAGTTAATTAGCACTCGACATGTGGTATAAAAATTGAAACCTCACGTGCTTTAATATACTGCTATAGATTTCTACTTTAAAAAGACAATGTAAATGTAATAAATAAAGTTAAAAAATAAAATATGAAAAAGATAAATAACTGACGTGACTTATCCGGAAAAGAGTACAAGAGACAAAAATATACAGTAGTATAGATGTAGTTTTTTTACCAGTGAAAATACAAGAAAATTATATTTTTCATTGTTGATCATCATCGTTCATCAGTGCTTAATTTGTACTCTTGTTGATTTTTTTTTAGTTTTTTAAGATAAGGAGGATTGGATTTTGAACAGAATTGTCTTGATACAAATAATAATCTGAGTTTCAAAATTCAAATGATTAAGCATACGCTCAAACAAATATCATTTCATATTGTGATCTTCAACCAAATTTCTACGGACCCCATCGGTAAATCTTCTGATGTACACCTAAGCAT
Organism: Heritiera littoralis; assembly: GCA_031772115.1. Classification (NCBI taxonomy): domain Eukaryota; kingdom Viridiplantae; phylum Streptophyta; class Magnoliopsida; order Malvales; family Malvaceae; genus Heritiera; species Heritiera littoralis. Next base: position 7,626,366 of record JAPDPK010000006.1, on the reverse strand, counting down.
ATTAATGGTAAAGGATGTTATCAAACTAATTAACTCAGATGTCTCATATATACAATGAATTGGGGATCGGACTGTCAAACTAATAATTAAGAAGTAGACTAATTATGGGATTAGCATAATTAATAATTTGAAATTTCAACCCTCAAATTGAACTCATTAATAAGGAAATCTAATTATTAACATAAAAAATCATTACATAATGGTTAATATATATAGAATAGATTATGCTTTGTCCTTCATTACAATAGGTGACCAATTTTAATTAGATCTGGTAACGCAGTTGGCAACGTAAGTTAAGTTTGTGGGAAGAGTTTTCGGATTTGACTCCTATTAAAAATACATTTGAGGAAGGGTAAGGAACTTTAATTGTGATGAAACCCCGAGCAGGATTAGTCTCAGACCGTTAAAACGAATTAAGAGACCTGTGGTTTACACAATATATATATATGTATATATATATATATATATGGATAGATAGATAGATAAGTATTATGTCTTATATAGCCCTATAAAGTAGCATCTCATAGGAGTTTTGATTTTATGGATTCAATTTTGTGAAAGTAACTATAAAATTTTCTTACCAACAAGTGGTTAGAACTTAGAAGAAATGAAAGTGGATTTTTTCCTAAGACATTTGGATAGGATTCGAATTCTGAAGCTTTCACTGTTGGGATGGTTTTATTGTTTACCATTCTCGATTGGAACAGATTAATATCAAACCATAAAACAGATGAAGATACATGTGCTTATACAAAAAAAAAACTATAAAATTTTCGTGTGATTTAATTCTAATCGTGAAATCTTAATTTGTAATAAATAAATAGATTTGTATTTAATATTTCTATTAAAAATTTAATTTTTTTTAATTAATAAATATGATTATATTTAAAATTTTATAATAACCATTAATTTGGGATATCAAACCTTACGATTTCAAATATATGCATTTCAGGACAAAGGGTTAAATTTTGTTTAATTATATTTATATATGATATGATATATCCATGTATTATTGTGTTATCCCTAGTTGTTTTTTAATAAAAAAAAACGAAGCCAATAAGTTATAAATTTTGTTTTTTTTAGGCAATTTAATGTTTCACTCTCTGAACATATCAATTAACATTTTAAACTATTTTCAGCATATTACATTGAGAAAATCAGTTCTCAATCTCATCTCTAACATGTTTTTAAATTGTTTTTTGTCAAAGAACTTGCTAGTTTCTATTTAAATTACTTCAAATCTTATTTTCACCCTTGCTATGCACCATTTTGACCTGGACTCTCAAGTACCATACATGTACACAATGATTTAAGAAAAGAACATTTTAAAATTCAATTAACTTCAGGAAAAACAAAATGAGAATTATCTGTAATATGGGGCATTCCAAACATCTACAATTATATTAGAAAAATGTTAGATTTCAAATAAAGAATTATTTTTTTGAAAAATTTTATTCACAATACAATTCTTTTTCTTCGCAATCAAAACTTTTTTTTTAATGTTACGATAAAAATAGCTCTAAATAATACCCAACCTTACCCTCTCCTCTCTCCAGTAAAACCCGGTCCCATTGAAATATTCAAACAAACCCCAAAAAAAGACCAACCACTGCACTGGCCCCTATTGATTGTCGTGTGTATCGAGAAATTTTCAGCAATTGTTCAGAAACTTTTCTTGAATTTTTTCTTATTATTGCACCACTTTTACAAAAAATTATTTAAAAAGATATGTTTGACTTTAAAAGTTATATCTAAAAAAAAAATAAGCATTTTTTTTTTGTAAAAGTGATGCAATAATAGAAAAGAGAAGCTCAAGAGAAACTTTTGGACTAGAGTTTTTCAACACCGATACGCGGCAGCCAATGCGGTGACCAGTTGTTTTTTTTTTATTTGTTTGGATTTTTCAATGGGACTGAATTTTATTTTAAAAAAGGAGAGGGTTAAGTCGGGTATTAATTAAAGTATTTTCATCATAACGTTTAAAAAAATTTTGGTTGCTAGAAGCAAAAGTGGGTAGTGTGAACAGAAATTCCCCTTTTTTTCTTGTCCCATCACGCTACTCAATCTGATAAAGCAGTGCGGCCGACGGGTGCTTTTCCTACTTGGCCCGACAGTTTTGTTCTCAAAAACTAGCCTCGTTTGTTCTTGCCAAAATAATGGCGCAAAGCCAACCAACCACATGAACTATGCGAAGGCCGGCCATGCGAGGTCACAGTCTAAGGTCCAACGTGCTCCAACGCTAATCCCCGCAGATATTTTTGTTGGATCCTGCAGGGGAAAATGCGTTTCTTGCAGGGACCACTCTATTGGTTTCCTTTCACAAGTAATACTTATTGTGCATCATGAAAATGCATTAATTTCATTCAGATTAGATTATGTGAACAGATAGTAATAGTCAGCATCACCAAAATGTAATTCAAACTACCAATCAAACAGTTGTATACAACTACATTTCTCGTAAATGGAATACCCTTTTTACCACTTCCATTGGTTGGAAAAGTGCTCAAGAAATTTGTAAATTTGATAAATTGATCATTTTATTTAAGCACATGAAAGAAGATTGCAGCAGTTTCGTTCATCAAATAAAACATTACTTACCCATGTTGAACCTTGCCTAAGCAAAATCCAAACTTCTCTAAATCTGTTTGCCTTGATCTAATTCCATTAATATATTTTCATCTTCTTTTCTCAAACCTCACTCTTAACTTCTCCATTTGACAGCGTGGAAAAACAAGTTTTGGATCGAGCAAACGATGTCGGTGATGACCCACTCTTCTTTGGAGAATCCAAAGTTCTTCGAAGCAGATGTACCATTGCGGAGATCAAATCCTCAGCAGGATTAGCTGGAGGACTCGAAGACTTGAACTGCTCACAGAACTTCATGTGTCTATCCAATGCTTCATTAGTTGTAATATCTTCCTCCGACCTAACTGTCTCGTCTTTAACAGCCTCCGAACACAGCCCGCAAAGCCAACGCCCTTGGAACTTTTCACGCACGCGAGCAATGTAAGCAGGCGTGCACTCCTCAGTTAACCCGCAACAATCGCACTCGGCAAACTCAACTTCGCTTTGGTTGTTTTTGTGCTTCACGGAGTCCATTTTCTTTGCCTCTTTGAAAACCGCTGCAGCCATTCAACTTTCACCTGCGAAAGCTGTAACGCCAAAGAAATTCAGCTCAAAATAACGAAGAACAGAGCATATTTTCCTCACAAAAACATCTAGAGATTTGAAAAAAAGAAAAAAAACTACACATACCCAAGAAAAAGGTTTTGATCTTGTTTCAAACCCAGATGAGAAATTTGTTTATCTCTCTTTTTCCCACTCCCTTTCTTGGAATTTCTCTTGGTCAGCAACAAGCATGAGAAAAAGAACAATGAATTGCATGTACATCTCAGAGCCCAGATTGGCTCTCTCTGTCTCTTTCCTTTCTATGCGTCTATTGAATTCAAAAAGCAAAATCTAAGGTAAAAAAAAACAGTTATAGATCTCAATTGCATTAATACAAAGAGATTTTCCGCGTCTTTCTCTCCGCTAAAATGCTTCTGATTGATTTTTTTTTTCGTTAAGGAATGTAAAAATGTTTTTGCACATATAAATAGCGAGAAAAAGAGATAAGGCCCCAATCATTGGCCGCTTGAAGCCAGCAGTTGCTCTCCACGTCACCCTTTTTTACGCTGATGTTCATCCCTCGTACTTTTCCACTGCTCCCCTCCCCATCATTACTTTCAGGCCTCATCAAATCAGATCATGAACCAGTACACGTGGAAAAAACATATTGGTTAATCTATTCTATTGCAATGGTTTGTACTGGACTGGATTACAGACTAGTCGTGTAGAATTACGGGCTCTATAGGACAGGGCCTGCCAGCTGTCAGGACTGTTACCGATCTTACGGGTCGTCCAGGCCAAACGTGCTCTTTAGATATTTCTCTTCTTCCCCGTATCCTATCTTTCCCACGACCTGTCAAAAGCGCGTGTCTTTACTATTGTTCCGTTAAGCTGGCAGTGGCACGGCCGCCTTGTGTTTTCTACGCGGCCGCCACGGTTAAAATGTTTGGTCCCTCAGCGAAGCGTGCTATCAGAGCTTGACAGGCGCGTCGTACTGGATGGTGAGTATTTTTTTGTCGTTATTTTAGTATCACTCCCGTCACGAATTTGTTTACGGAAGCTCCTAAATACAAAAAAAAATTAAACACATCCTATCCTTTAAATAATTTATTATTTTACCTTCAAATCAAAAAATTTACGAGGCTCTTGAAAGGAGATGTCCGTGAGCTTTAAGAGGTTCACAATAGAGGATTTTGGTAAACTCACAAAAATTCTCTTTCGTGGCCTTCAAAAGCTCATGAAATTTTTTTTCGTAAGTTTCGAAAACTCAAAAAAAAATTTGATGAGACTTACAAACGAAAATTTTCGTAAGCTTTTTAAGGCTTACAAAAAAAAATTTTCATAAATCATTAAAGGTTTACGGAAATTTTCTTCTGTGACTTTGAAAAGCTCATAGAATTTCCTTTCTATGAGTCTTGAGAACTCAAAAAAAAATGAAGAGAAAGAAGGGTATTTTGGAAAGAAAAAATTACTTAGATTGTGCTTAATAAAATTTAAATTATAAATAGAATTTTCTTTTGTTTACAATAACACTAAAGATCATAAGATGTTATAAGCCCGTTAGATGGGGTTTAAACTTAAAAATTTAGGCTTATTAAAATATAGACCGAAATTAGGTTCATCTTGAAAATCTATGGATTGAATAATGCTAGTGAAAAAATTGTAAAAAAGGAGTTAAAAATCGTGAAAGCCAGAGAAAAAAATAGATAAATGAATAATTATTTATAATGAAAAGTTTAAGATTGGATAATTTTGTAATTATTATTATTTCATTAATTTTTATTAACCATGTTAAATTATTTAAGATAAAGTGTCTATTTTTAATACTAATAAATTAAAAATAAATTAAATTTAAATCTCAAAGGCTTAAATACAATTTACTCTTTTCCAAAAAGTAATGCTTTGCCAAGTACCATAGTCCACAGGTAGTCCTAGAATTTTCCTTTCTGGAAAAGTGTAAATAGATACTTTCTGTTATTTGTTGAAATAAGATAGTTTTACTTATTTATTAGAAAAAAAAAATATTTCTCAAATGAAATCATTGAGCCTGCCTGCATATGAGCGATAATTTATTTTATCATTATAAAGTAAGATTAACTAAGGTGCTTAATGCCAATAATTTTTTGATCGAGTAGTTAAAAATGAATTATAGTATATTATAAATTTTAAATTTAAATTCAAATAATTTTTTTCCTAATTAGTTAATTTTTGTTGTAAAAAAAATGAGATGCTTAATTATTTCAGTACTTGCATGATTTGATTTCATTCACTTAATTCACTTATAATTAGAGCAAGTGGTGACAAAATTATTTGGTTAACAGTTGTATCATATCAAATATTTAGGGTTAAGCCGTCGTACTCTTTCCAGTTTGGTCGGACAACAACAAATTTATCACCATCTTTGTAGGATAGGCTCCCCTCTCTTTGCTTAAACATTTTGTCGTTGGCTTTTACTATTTGGTGGGTCACTCTTAAATTTTAAATTTTTCTTTAATTTAATTACTTTATTTACTAGACTAAGTGCATAATTTTGTTAGATTATTTGTTTATACCAATGTACATGAAAAAAAAAAAAACAAAAACCCCTCTATGTCTCATTAAAATTGTAAAATTTTTTATTTTTTAAAGAAATATGACAAATAATTTATCAAAAAAGTAAAACGAAATTGTGAGAAATAATTTTTAAAAAAAGACATGAAATTTTTTTGATATTACTGTCTCTAACAATTGATTTTTTTGCTTTATCCTTTTTATAATAAGAATTTTTGCAAGAACATTCAAAGATTTTTGATTTCTTAGGAAAGTCACTTTCTAAGTTTCTGCAAAGCCAGTGGCAGAGCATGTCGTAATCTCTTTTGGGTGAAAGCATCACACTATTTCTAATGCTAATATTTTCATACAAAAAGGAAATGATGTAAACCCAATTTAGAAAACCATTTTTTTCCTATCACTCCAATTCTGTATTTAGCACACAACCGAATGTAAATCTTCATACTAAAACAGGAAAAAATTTTAAATTTTCTGATGGACATTTTAAAATTTTAGAAAGTTAAACATTGAATGTTAAATAATCAAATGAAGATGAGAACTTTTAGTTCATATCAATGTAAAAAGAGTCGGGCAAATGAAATCAGTACATGCAATTCTATTTTTTTGGCTAATTTTTCCATTATTTTAGGTTAAAAAAAAAAGAGATTCATGTCTTATTAGAAATAGAATATAGATCAGTTAAATTATTCGTGAATTATTTGAGTCCGAATTAATCATTATTTGAATATGATTTGTTTATTTTTAAATTGAGTTTGAGCTCAAATTGATTGAGTAATAAAAAAAATAGAATTTGAATATTCTAATATTTAATTTGAACAAATTTAATCCATTTTTTAATATTTAATTATTATTTTATTTTTATAATATATAATTGAAAAATAAAAATTTTAGTTTATAAAGTTGATTTTTTTTGGTTTGATTATAGAGTTGATTAGGATTTTATGGTTTTAACTTCGAATATTTTTAATATTCTATTAAATCAAACTTAAGTTTCAAAAATTAAAATTATTTGGATTTAAATCAAGTTTTAAATTTTAAAATTTTAAATCAAATCAAATTTAATATAATATTAAACTATCTCTACTCAACTCCAACTTGATAGGATTTAAGATGAGAAAAAAAAATCATGGCGATGAAACCTGAATGTTTGCTGTTTACGCTTCCATTTCCCAAAATCCCAAATCCCGAATGATTATATAATTTATTACAACCACATTGATTATTAATTAAAAAACTGTTAGAATTAGGGCAGAAAGAGAGAATTATGAAAATAAAAAAATTAAAAAAATAAAAGAGGTCATATCCAGCGGCGAAGGTGTTTGATGTCTATTGTCTTGTTCTACATTTTTGTGGGTGGTTGTAGCTAAAGCCATTAAAAAAAAAAAAAAAAACCTCAAGGGAAAAAAAAAATCAAAGAGAAAGAGATAGAAAGAAAAGATACAGAAAAACCTGTGAAACAAAAAGCTGAGATAGATAATATACTACAGCCAAAGAAAAACAAAAACCGAAGCTCAAATCCGAATAAATTATTTATAAAGAAATATCTGAAAGACTATATCTGTTTATTTCTTCTCTTTAATCTTCTTTTATCTTTTTTTTTCTTCTCATCTGATCTCTTTAGCTATGGATCCTTTCTATTTGTTTTGCAAAGGTATAAATTTCTCCTTAGATCTCTCGATTTTTCATTTTTCTCTTTTCGTTCTGTTTATTTTATTTGTGTTTTTTTTTCTTTTTTTGGTGTTGCATTGACTTGAGATCTCTGATAATTAGTGACTTGGATAATGCTAGATTATAGCGTTGATTTATGCTGGCTTTTCGTCTTACTTGTTTGTTTAGCTAGAACGCTTGATTTTATTTCTTTATTTATTTATTTTAAAATTGTTGTTTTTGTAATTAGGGTTCTTAATTAAATGAGCCTGCTGTTTAGTTATTACTTGAGGATTTTGTGCTTTTCTTCTCTCTTCAGGTTAAAGTCTTGTTGATAAGTAAATTCTAGGGTTTTGAACACTATATTGGCATAATTTTAGTCTATTTAATCCATTTGATTTAATGAAAAACATTATATTTAACTCATAATCTTGAATTTAGCTTATTTCTGTATTGTTTATAAGAAATGATCAGATGTGGTTGCCATTCCGTTGTTAATTACTCATAGTATTATCTATTATGTTTGTTTCGTTTAAAGCAATGAATTTTGCATGCATTAGATTCTAATATGGTTATTAATATTTATATTATCTTAACAATGGCTGTTGTCATGATTCATCATCATCATTTTATAACGAGTGATGTTGAGATTTGGTGTTTTTTTGGGTAGTAATCTCATTCAAGATTTGGTTAATGAGTTATTTTCTGGTAAGGATTGGTTTTATGCATATGTGTTTGTATTCAATTTAAGATTCTTTTGTAAGTTTGACTTATTAATAATGTGATACGATGGACTGTTTTGCAGGTTTTGGATAGAGTTAGTGGAACTCAAGGGTGTATCCTCTGCATCGGTTTCATTTGTCTACATAGAGTCCATTTATTTTCATTTAAGTAAAGAATGAGCTTATCCAAGAAAGGGATCCAAATTAGTGACACAAAATCAAATACCCCTAGCAAGGTAACAACTTTGAATCCTAATGCAGCAGAGTTCGTTCCCTTTTCTCTTAGGTCACCATCTTCATCAGGAAGCTCTCGTGCAACTGATGCAACAGCAAGATTTGCTACTTCTGGGACTATGGGAAAAGCAGTGCTTGATCGGTCTGAGTCTTCTTTTTCAAATAATTCTGATGAAGAGGCTCATCAGTTCTGGCGTCGTCAACTCCCTGATGACATTACCCCGGACTTTAAGGTCATTAATGAGGATGATTCTCAAGGAATCGGATCTGGGAGCCTCTCTTTAGGAGGTTTGTCCTTGCATGATAGTAGTGAAGCTTCAAAGTTTCCTGCTTCTGCTGGTGGTGGATATGTATTTGATGATCAGCAGGAGCTGCTCCAACATTATGGTAATGGTAATAACTCTGCTAAAAAATTGAGATATCCCGCTTCATCCTATAGAGAGCATCCTACTTCAGCTAGTTTTTTGCATTTGTCAGCCAAACCTTGGGACAAACAACTTGTTAGCAGTGATCAGCTACTTGGCAATGGGAGGGAGGGACAACCATATAACAGGAATTCTAGACATGGATTCATTAATGATATGTTGGGTGAGCACACAATTATGGATGATACTGAAATGAATCCTTTGGATTTTTTGGCTTCTCAATTCCCTGGATTTGCAGCCGAAAGCCTTGCTGAAGTTTATTTTGCCAGTAATTATGACTTAAATCTGACTATTGAGATGCTCACTCAGCTTGAGGTGGGTGGTGCTCAACTGTTTTTAGTTAGTTTCAAGTGCTTGAATTATCCTTTATTCGAAGATCTAGTGATGCATCAGTTGTTTACATCTTCAAGTTTTACATTTTCCATTTTCTGATTATCAATTGCTGGTCAGTTGCAGAACTACTAAGGGAATGGTTTATGGTCCAAATTAGGATGCTAAAGATTTTTCTTAACTTCAGTTTTTGCTGTTCCTTAATTTATATGCTGGAAATGCTTATTTTTTCTCTTTGTTTCTTATATTTCGATGTTGGGAATCTGCTGTGGGTGCCATGGATGATACTAATGGTTTGGATGGTAACTGTGGTTTGATAGGGAAAGGCTGGCTCCTCATAAAGTTTTGAGGCGACCCTATTCAACCATAGTCTTTTATGTAGCCTGTAGTTCATAATATTAATTTTTCTTTATGGGATTTTCTCCTCTTGTTTTTGAAGTTATATCTTCTTAGGTTGTTGTTACATGCTTTATGGCTCACAGGATTCCAGCATCATCAAAAATTTTCGGAGTTTTGTTCTCTGTTTCTCCATCTTAAAATCTTTTAGCATTCCATGGGTCATTTTGATTTTTGCAGCTTCAAGGTGATGGTGGTTTCTACCAGAATCTGAATTCAAAGACCTTGTCTGCTCCCAATCTGAGTACGCTAGAATTTCCTGCACTTACTGTGTCAGATGGTCAGAGTGTTCCTCTGAAATATGCAGGAGATGATCTTCAACGTAATGCCAATCCTTATAGATCATCTGACAAGGACAATATATTTATGTTCAAATCCAGTCCTTCTCTTCCATCTAGAGGTGCCATAGATTTTGCGTCAGCTGTCAGGAAAATGGCATCTCAAGATCCAGGAACATGGAAGTATGATAGAAATGGTTCTGTTGATTCGACTGTTGGGTCAAGTAGAAGTTCTCATGGGTCGGCTTATGACTACAGTACTGCACCTGGAAGAGGGGTATATGCTAATAGGTTGCAGACTCGTGGTTCAGGTCGCTCAGCTCCTGTTTGGCTTGAAACTGGAGATGCAGTGGGTAATATTCTGCACTTACTAAAGTTCTTGCATTTGTACAGCTTTGAGCAATCTATGCCTTTGTGCATTTCTATTTGCTTTAACATTATTGAGCTGGCAGCAAATTTGTACTCTGAAATGCGGGAAGATGCTCGAGACCATGCTTTATTACGCAATGCGTATTTTGAACAGGTATCTCTTTAAACTGATATATTAATAGGTTTTGATTTTCGTTAGCAAAAAAGAAATAAGTTGTTTAACCTTGTTCAGCCTAATTTCTCAACCACAATTTTTTCCTTTTATTTTATTTTTCATTTATTTGTGCCCCTTTTGCAACCCTGGAAAATTAGTTCCCTTTTTTAGTCCTCTCTTGTATAGAGGTTCAAAATTTGATTCTGCTTCTACTACTACCTTTTTTGTAATTTTACGGTTGTCCATGAAGTTATATCTGACATCAGTCAGCTTAGCTAGATATGGAATCAAATAGAAATAATTAATAGAATATGAGCTCCAATAGTACTTCCCAATCCTCTCCTAGGATAAGCTTCATTGCATTTCAGGTTGACTAATGCAGCTATTGCACTTTCTCAAGTTAGGAAGTAAACAAGTCGAGTGACATTTTGTAATGTACATAGCAATAAAGTATCAGTCATAACTATCTGTTTAAAAATCCTGAATAAGCATGTGTTTGATGAATAGCCCTTGCTTTCCAAAGTTGATGCTGTTATACAAAGTACAGAGCATCAACTACCATACAGGGAGAAGGCAAATTTCTAAAGTTTGATTGCTGCGTCTAATCTTGCATGTGAAGTCTGCTGCAATATTCATCACTAATATCTCTCTTTTTCTCTCTCCCACACAGAAGTTAGTCCGCTCAACTTATCCGTATTGTTAAGTGATGCTACTTTTTATATATATTTAAAATAGGCACATCAAGCATTTGTCATTGGCAATAAGGCTCTAGGAAAGGAACTTGGTGTGAAGGGACAACTGCACAATATGCATATGAAGGCAGCTCATGGAAAAGCTCATGAATCTATATATCGCCAGAGGTTTGTCATTTCTTTCCTGTTGCTTTTGGTCCCTTGACATGGTGGTTAACAAGGCTTCAACCCATTCTTTTGTTTCTATAGTTATTGCTTTTAACATCTGTTTATCAATGGTTCTGTAATATATTTCTCTGATGGAGAATAAAAAACATTGGTCTCTGACATCTGTGGAGGCAGTATTCATCCTAGCTGCTTTAAGTATAATTGGTTCCTATCCTATGCTTCCATCACCCCATCCTTTCTCCTTTCACTATCTGTCCGTCTGTCCATCTTTCATACTCACAGCTCTGATGAATTAATATACTTGACTTTGTCAGTTATGAACGTTAATAATTGTTTGTTCATATTCTAGTAATCTAAATTCTTGTTTTATTATTTTTATATAATTTTGGTAGGCTTAATACTAGTTTGTTCTGTTTGACTGTTATTGAACTATAATAATATAGGAACACAGTTCCTTCAGAGAATGTCAGAGGGCAGGAGCGGATGATAGACCTGCATGGATTGACTGTTAGCGAAGCCATTCATATGCTGAAGCATGAACTATCAGTGCTCAGGAGCACGGCGCGGGCAGCAGATCAGCGCCTGCAGGTTTACATATCTGTTGGAACAGGGCACAATGCCAGGGGTTCTCGTACTCCAGCAAGACTTCCAATTGCTGTACAGCATTATCTTCTTGAAGTAGAGTGCCTTGAATTTACAGAACCACAGCCAGGACTACTGCGAGTTGTGATATATTGAAGCCATGGACTTTACAGCATGACGTATAGGAGTTTTTGACAACACAGAAAAACCCATCAACTTATTGTCGCTGTAGTCTTTCTTGTATCTATACAAGGGAGGAGATGGAAGAGAGAGTAGTAAAAGTCTCGAAAAAAAAAATGAAAAAGAAAAAAGAGAAGCCAGGGAAAAGAAAAGAAAAGAAAAGGAAAAAAGCAGCAGAAGTGTATTATTAAAGTTTAGCCAGATAGCAGCAATTGCATTTTGGTAGCATCAGGGGGGGCAGAGGCTGACACCTACCAGCAACTTCTTTTCTCCGTTTTGTTAATTTTGTATCTTAATTTTTACTTTGTTAAATTCCTTTTTTTGGGGGGTTACTTAATTCTCCGATGTAACTGATAGATTAAATTACATGGAAGTACGATTCATGAGAAGCAACTCTTGTGCCAAAATTTGCTTAATGCTGTCAGAAGTCAGAGCCTGACTATTTTAGTCTAGGGATCGTGCTGAAAATTTTGGCGTTTCTCTTCTATAATCTCTTCATTGTCGACGGAACGGAGTTTGTAAGACCCTTTTAAGTTTTACCAAAGTCCTATTAGGTTTGTCATCTGTTGATGGGGATCCCTGAGGCCGAAACAAGTGCCAACGTGCGACGGTGCAAGAATGGTGGCTGTTGTTGATGTTTTTTTTTCCCCTCAGCGCAAGAATGTTGTTTTTTTTTTCCTCAGCTCAAGAATAATTGTTTTATGGCTAATTTGGATGAACGATGTATTATTCTTTTTTTAGCACAAGAATAATTGTCTGAGTTAATTTGAATGAGTGGTGAGAATGTTTTCGGTGAAATTAAAAACATTGGAAGTGAGATTAGATGGTAAAACTGTGATGTGTTTAGATGCAAACACACAAGTGATTGTGAGATGAGCATAGTGAAAAAAATGATTATTAATGATAGACTTAATAGCCAAATAAGTCCTCAACCTTTAGCCCAAAATGGAATTTTGCCCTCAACGTTTTATCGCATGGAATTCAGTCCATAAACTTTTATTTCAGTGGAAATAAACCTTCAATCTTTTACAATTATGCAATTAAGTCAAAATCTGTTTAATGACACTAACTGTCGTTAGTTTTGCATACGTGGCAGCTGACGTGGATAGCTTAGATGGCTGTCACGTGGCATGCCACGTATGTAAAACTAACGGCAGTTAGTGTCATTTAACAGATTTGGTCTATTTCCACTGAAGTAAAAGTTTATGGACTGAATTCCATGCGATAAAACATTGAGGGCAGAATTCCATTTTGGCTAAAGGTTGAGGACTTATTTGGCTATTAAGCCTTAATGATATTATATTAAGATTTAGATAGTAAATGAGTCACTGAACAAGAGCCACTTAAAAAGATGGATTTATATATGATACACTGACAGTGTATAGTTTTTATACACTATCAATGTACCAAAAGTTGACATCTTATCAATAGGCCCTTATGAGCAAATTAAAAAAAATTATTTATATTTGCTTTTAAGGGCTTGACATATTTTTTAATTTGTCAATTATGAGGTGTCAATCTCTGATGCATTGACAGTATATAAAAACTATACACTGTCAGTGCATCATATACAAACCTTAAAAAGATTATTGCTTGATTATTTTAAAAAGATTAAAAAGATCCCCTTGTTTTAAAAAGAAAGAAAGCATTTTGTGTAAACTAGGTTCGATCCCTATGGGGAGGAGGATCCATCCTTTTGCCTTAAAGGGATTTTTCGGGTTTTTAAATTATTTAAAAATGATTTTTAAATCAATTTCAATTTCTTTTATATATAATACGACTTTAAATGCATGAAATTAATCCCAAAAATTACCAAGTAATTTCTAAATATATTTTCAATAATTCTATGAGACAATTACTAATTATGATTTTCAAAAATAATATCTAAATAAGTTAAGACCATTTAAAAATTGTCATTTAAATTATGGTCTTAAATTAATAAAAATCTCAAGATATGGTTTGTGAAAAACTTGAGTAGATGAGCAAATTTACACTATAGATCATATAATTAAATATGCTTAAATATTTGTCATTTCAAAATAAATATATCAGTTTAAAGTGAACAACATATTAAAGCGATATTATCCTATATAGGTGATATTATCCCACATTGGATTTAAATATTGAGTTACTTGTGGTCTTATATTTAAGTTGGATTGCTTCACTTATTAGTATGGATTGCTTCACTTATTAGTATTACCAATTGATTTTAGATTGGATATTATCAATTTGGAATCCAATTCAACTTGAGCCATTTGAATTGGGGAATATAAATTTTATATAAATATATAAAAGCCAAAACTTCAGGTTAAATACCTTAAAATGTAAAAAAATTAACATTGTATTATTTTAAAATATAAAAAACAATTATTTTTTTTAATTTTTAAAAGATAATACATTAAAATTAAAAAATAAATCAAATATTTTTTTTGAATCAATTATCCATTTCAATTTATTTTTTCAATGTATTATATTAAATCAATGTACTATCAATTTTTTTTTCAATTTTTTAGAGGATAAACATCTTATATATTAAAATAAAAAAATCAATTATCTTTTATCAAATTGTTTCTTTTTTTTTTAATTTTAAAAAAGATAGGCATCTATATACATTAAAATTAAAAATATAAATTAATTATCTTTTTAAATCAATTACCAATTTAAATTTCTTTTTTTCAATATATTATTTCAAATCAATGTACTATCAATTATTATTGTTTCAATTTTTGTAAGATATACATCTTATATATCACAATTTAAAAAAAACAATTATCTTTTATCAATTTCTTTATTCATCTTTTATTATTGTTAATTATTTAATGTTTATATATGTATTGTGAAATTATAGACTAGTTTAATTTTATTTATATTTAATTGGATTGCAATATATTTATTGATTATTATCTTTCTAAGAGAAGTGTGGTAGGTAAGCCTTTCAGTTTTATAATAAAGAATATCTTTTCAATGTTCTGGCAGTTACATTAGGTATGAAATTAATTCTGTTCGCGTTTAGTGATTGATGTTGGTTTAATAAAATTTGACTTGATGAGGATTTTAACACGAGATTTTTCACTATAAATCTTCTCACTTAAGGAAGTATGATCTTACACTGTTAAGCCAGCTCTTTGGATTGGCAAATAGCTCTATTAAGTAGCCTTCTAACTATTCAACTTTAACATTTATTTTTTGTTTTTTTTTTCTACGGTGTATTTATCTATAACTTCCACAATAGCATTCATGTCCCCATGCAAACACTAAAGAGCAACAACTTTTATTTCTCATACCAATATGTAAGTCACACTACAAATAGAATATTTTTACTATAAAATATGTTTAAATTGATTAAATTAGATGAATATAAAGACTAAAGAGTCAGTTATTTTTTCAAAATCACACTACAATTAAATTTATTTTAAGATATGAAAAAATTTTCAATTTCTTAAAATAAAAAATGATTGAATTTTCTTTATATATTATTTGGATTCAATAAATTAAATATGAGTTTTATTTATCCTTTATGAAAATTACATAACTATATTCAATATATAACTTTTTTTATTTCAATGTATTGAAAATGTACAAAATACAGATAAAAATATTAAATATACAAATTTTGGATATTTCATAAACTTAATAATTTATATTATAAAGTTTCAAATAATATATGTTATATGATTTTACTTATTTATAAATATTTTTGTACATAGCACAAACTAGTATTAAATAATATTCAAATATTAAAATATTAAAATATTAATAATTTTAAATTTATTAAATATATTTAGTTATTTATTAATTTCATAAATATTAATTTTTTATAATATTAATTTTATATAAATTTCAATCCAATGATCCGTTTTTCTTTTATTTTCTATTTTTTTGTTTATAGGAAGTACAAGGACATATGAAATAGAATTTTAGATTTAATCTTTCTTAAATAAGAGTAATAATTATTAGCCAAGCATTGATTGCTTGATCATTTTTTCTTTTCACTATTTTCTTTATCATTATCATTGCATTTACATCCAAACATATAACTATTCACCGTTACATTAACAAAAAAAAACTACTCACCGTTACATTAACTTATTGTCTAAATTAACCTTAAACTATTTCTTTTATAGTTAAAAACCAAAACAAAGAAGGTTCTTTTATAGTTTTGCTTGCAATAATTTTGTTTGTCAGGGATGACAACATACAGGGTACCACTAATTTTGAGTATCCAAAGCTGATTATGTTTTACAATGTCTAAATCTATTTAACTATTTGAATATTTTAATTTTTTTTATCCGAACTTTACCTATATAATATAAGAAATATCCTTAGAAGCATGAGGCGAACGAGATATTCTCTTTAAGATCTGCTTATAGAGTGAGTTGTCTTAGTGAAATATCTGAGATTGATATTACTTGGAGGAAGCTTTGGAAACTCACAGCCCCAAGTAGGTGGCTGTATTTTATATGGTTAGCATCTAGAAAGAGGGTGTTGACAAACAAGCTACGCCGTAGATGGGGATTGTCTTCTTCGGCGGATTGTCCCAGATGCAGTAAGGGTATGGTATGCTCTACTGCCTACGGGAGTATCTTCAAAATATTTTTAACTTAATAGGAGTTGATTGGCTGTCATGGAATCTATATACGAGAATAACATCACACTTAGTGAACACAGCGATTCGCAGTGCACTTATATTACTGCAGTTTGGTGGATATGGAAGACAAGGTGGAAGATGGTGTTTGGGTCCTCTTCGGATGATTGCACAAGTGGGGACTATATAATTTCACGCATCAAACGTGGAGCAAAAGAGCTGCAACATGTTTTTATGAAAGTATCGATGATCATACAGGAAAGGAAATCCATTAGTTGGCTATATCTTCCTCTAGGATGGGTGAAGCTTAATACTGACGGTGCATCTAAGGGAAACCCAGGTGTGGCTGGAGCAGGGGGTCTTAAGCGATCCAGTTTAGGTAGATGGATAGTTGGGTTTCGAGCATAGTTTAGGTACTTACTCTAACATTGTGACTAAATTGCAGGCTGTTGGGGTATTCTCACATCGGTTGTGGAAGGCCCAATAGCACCCAACACTGGTATCAGAGCCTAGGTTGTCAACATCTCTTCCTTTGTTCCGGGTAATAAAAAAAGCTCTCTCTGCTCTCTCAAGGCCCAATGGTTGAAGGAAGTGATTGTTGGGATTTCCAACATCTCTCGATGTTCACGATTCCGGGCAGAAAAGTGCTCTCCCAAGACCCGATGTGTGAAGGGGGAAATTGTTGGGGTATTCCCACATCGGTTGTGGAAGGGGCTGGGTGTGTGTTTATAAGTGTGAGAGAAAGCCCCACCTCTTGAGCTAGCTTTTGGGGTGAAAAAGCCCAATAGTACCTAACACAGGTGTCAAAGATGGGGCTGATATTAGCTTGGACCGAGGGTTATAGAGTTGTAATCTATGAAAGTCGTTGTAGACTTAATAAAAAATGCCAGATGTTAGATCTCATCCACTAGGATGTCTTATTTGTGACATTCAAGAGCTTCTTGACAGAACTTGGAAGGTTGATGTCCAGCACTACTGCAGAGGAGGCAACTTTGTGCTTACAAATTGGCGAAATTGGCTTGTGAAATAGACGTGGAGTTTGAAAGGTTGGGTTCTCCTCCAACATGGTTGCTGAGTTTGCTAAGGGCTGATGCTTGGGGAGTTTTTATCCCTGTAAATTTATCATGTAATAAAAAATAATATTAATTAACTATTTCAACTTTATAAATACTGTTTATTGCTTAAAAATTAAAATTTTAATGCATATCATTAATAAAAATTAAATTAATAAATTTAAGTTAACTTATAAAGTTAAATTAATATTAAATATCTAATTAAAATACTTAATGAATTAATTTAATTGAGTATTATAGTAATTTTAAATAATTTATGAATAAAAATGTATATAATGATATTTAAAAATTATTATTTATAATCAAATTAAATAGTAAAATATCTTAAAATCAGTATTTAAATCCTATACAAATTCAATTATTAGGCATCTTAATCTTATTTAATTGCAGAGTACCCTGTTTATAGTCTATGCCTTTACCTAGTATAATGTTTACCCTTCAGAGTCCACTTTAAAACGCGGTGAATTACTGTGTCCAATAAATATTGGGCCGTGTTTGCACCTCCCACTATCGCGCTTGAGCCAAACAGTTAAGTGCGATCGTACAATACAACTATTCTTTCACTGAACAAGACCAGTGCTTCTCGTCTGGTTTATGATTTTTGACAAGGGTTATCCGTTAATGGAAGACCGTGCAGTGTGGGAAGCAGCGACAGGACTCGAGTCTTGACTATCGTGCCTCCAACTCCAAGGCCTTAGTATCTTCTTAACTTTTATGGTCCAAAAAAAAAAAACCAAAAAGAGACAGATTAAGTTAACAGGAAATCCCAAAAGCAGTAAATTTTATAGAATCAATGTCCTTGCAACTCCAGCAATCCCATTCAGACCCCAGTTTTCCCGGTTTTCTCACTTCCTCTAGGGCTTCACACATTTTGTCTGATCATCTTCTTTCGTTCTAGTCAAACCCATTCAATATAATTATAATCTTTTTTTTTTCTTTTTATTTCATAGTTCTTTGTATAAGTAATCAACAGGCATTCTCCAATGGAGAAGCAGGGCAACCCTCGAAAAAGAAGCTTCAGTGAGATAAACTCAGACCCACCTGATATTATGGTTTTAGACAACAGTGATCCTGCTGAGGAAGACCGTTCTTCATCTTCAAATCCGAAGGACTTAAACCCTAGAGGGTTTGCCCTTGTCTTTCTTTCTTTTTTGAGTTTGGGAATTTTTAGTGTCATTAATGTGTTGTTTTTGTGTTGTAGGTACCAATTGCAGGTATATGAAGTTGCAAAGAGAAGAAACATAATAGCAGTGTTGGATACAGGTGGAGGGAAGACAATGATAGCTGTGATGCTCATTAAAGATTTTGGTCAAGTTATCAAGTCCACTCACTGTAAAAAGTTGATTATTTTCTTGGCACCCACTGTTCATCTTGTTAATCAGGTATGCATTTAGTCCTGGAAAGTTTAAAATTTTTCTGGTAATGTACAGAATTGAAATTGTTTTTTTTTTTTCAGCAATTTGAATATATAAAGATTCGTACAAGTTTGGAAGTTGAGCAGTATTATGGAGCCAAGGGGGTTGATGAATGGAGCTCCGATTGTTGGGAGAAAGAAATAAAGAAGCATGATGTAAGTTTGCTTTTTAAGTAGCTTGAAGAAGTCATCTTTTATGCTAATCCACTAAACCCTCTTTCTATTAGGTCGCCTGAAAATCTCATTTTGAGAACCCTCTGTCATAATTGTTCATTTAATGTTTTCTTATGCACTTCTAGTAGCAGTTGCTATTTGGTGTTTAGTAATCTTCTAGGCACATTGCAAACATTATTCCTCGATAATGTTGAATCATTCTTCATATATAAATTTTTATCCTTCTGCCCGCTTTAACATCAAGTTATAGCTGATGTGCACTTGTATATGCTTGATCATTTAGGTTCTGGTTATGACACCCCAAATTCTATTGGATGCCTTGAGGAAGGCATTCTTGAGTCTAGAGATGATGTGCTTAATGGTAATAGATGAGTGCCACCGTGCTACTGGCAACCATCCATATGCAAAAATAATGAAGGTTAGCAATCCACATTTTTTTACAAGAATTTAATGACTATTTACTTTATCTTTTGATGTCTTTGTTTTCTGATTAAAAGTGAAAACATTGTTGTGTTCTTTATTTTGGTTTAGGAATTTTATCACAAATCAAATAATAAGCCAAAGATTTTTGGCATGACGGCATCACCTGTAGTTGGCAAAGGTAAGGTATCGTTGTTATTTTTTTCATCTGGTATTGAAGTGTTTCCTTTTCTTAAGGTTATCCTTTTGTTTAAGTTCCCATGTCGGTTGTGCTTTATTCCAATTTCAAAAGAGTGACACCATGATCTAAAACTATGGTTCACCAATTATTTAAAGAATTGATGTTCATTTATTAAAGAAAAAGAAAATGAACTTGAAACGTAGAGCCTTGTCTTTCTCAGTTTATTTGTTTCAGAAATATTTCACCTGATTTATTCTTCACGCAATTTGTGCTTTAACTCTAACCAACACAATCTAAGATCTCAATCCCCAACATAAGAACAAATGAACAATCCCCTCTCGACAGGAAAACAAAAGAAAATAGAAAAGTGGTTACCTAGGATGGACAATGGACGGAATAATAGTGCTAAAGATAGGATTTTGGTGGTTGGCTGTTGGTGGAATGAAGGAGGAGAATGGCTGTGAGTGGAGAGGAGGAGTTTAGGTGCTACTTCCTTATAGGCACATTCTTTATATGATATTTGGGATTTGGATGCTATCATATATTTGGGTCTATGCTTTAACATGGTTTTTGTAACTCAACTTTGTGCAGGTGTCTCATCCAGGAATGATTGTGAGGGTCAAATATCAGAACTTGAAACTGTTCTGGATTGCTTGGTATTTATTTGTTTAATTTTTGTGGTTAGCTATGAGCCTATGACTGATTTGCTCGAAAATCCTATGTTAATACAAACAATATCTTGAATATGTGCTGTTGCAGATATATACCATTGAAGACAGGACAGAGATGGAAACATATGTTCCTTCTGCAAAAGAAAGCTGTAGATTTTTTGATCCAACACAATTTTCTAGTTTGGAATTGAAAGCAATGGTAGAAGCCGCTTGGTTAAAGGTATTCATGCACTTGTATAAGTGACGCACATGTGTGTGGAAATATGTTGTTTGCTCTTTACATGTGGGGATGTTGAAGGCCTTCTATTTTTTTCTGGATAGACAGATGATTTATTGTCTAAGTCGCAAGGCTCACTGCAAACATCTTGTAATGACATGGATGATAAGTTTAAGACCCTACGAAAGCGATTATCAAATGACTTTGCGAAGATTCTGCATTGCCTTGACAATCTTGGTCTCATATGTGCTTATGAGGTATGATTGTGCTTTCAGTATATTTCAACTAGAGAAGGTAGAAGAATGATTATTGAGGAGGAAAGTGTATTCTTCTCCTTTTTTTTTTACCATATAAAATTCAAGCTGCTTTTGTAGCAAACATCTTTTGATTACTATTTATTTAGATAGAAACATTTTTTTGTTTGGTTCAACTCATATGGATACATTATCGAATAAGCAATTAATCAAGTCAGTTTGATAACAATGCTGTAGTCTTAAATATCCACCTAAATGTCTTAATTTTCCTTGTAAATATACCAATTTATACAATCGCCATAGTTTAACACAGATAAGGTTTGTTTAGGCTTTACATTGTTTGTTTCCACTATGTCTTCCCATTTGCTCCTGAGTTGATGTGCTTTATGTTACTTCTTTCATAGGCTGTTAAGGTCTGTCTTGAGAACATCCCTGACACCAAGGTGGAGTGTGAAGAATATAGAGAAAGTCTGTTGCGGTGTAAATATTTCCTTGAGGAAGTGCTACATATAATTGGGGAGTCCCTTCCCCTTGGTATGCTGTACTGTAACTTTTATCTTACTTCATCTGGTTTACACCGAATTTAGAGAAGTTTAAGTTTACTTGTCTTTGGATAAATTTGTTTGTCGGTAATATTGTTCTCTTCTTGTCCCTTCAGGTGATGAAAATTTTCTGAATTCTGCATTTGACTATTTAAAGGCAGTAGATCTTGGCTATATATCTCCAAAACTGCATGAACTACTTCAACTTTTCCAATCATTTGGGTAGGAAGCTTCAGCGGTTAGTTTCTTGGAATATAATAACAATGTTGCCTTACTCTTTCTTTTGTGGTTGCAGAGAAACTAGACAAGTATTGTGTCTCATTTTTGTTGATAGAATTGTTACTGCTAAAGTAATTGAAAGATTTGTGAAGAAAGTAAGCTATTTATCCCATTTTGTGGTTTCATATTTGACTGGAAGTAACACATCAGTTGATTCCCTGGCACCAAAGGTGCAAAAGGAAACCTTGGAGTCATTTCGATCTGGGAAGGTATCTGATATTTTTATATAATAGCTCATATACACTGATGTTTAGATATTTTATAGTCAATGATCAAAAAATTTGCACAGGTGAATCTATTATTTGCTACTGATGTGGTTGAGGAGGGAATTCATGTACCAAACTGCTCCTATGTGATACGTTTTGACCTGCCTAAGACAGTCCGGAGTTATGTACAATCCCGAGGAAGAGCTAGGCAGAGTAATTCCCAATTCATCATGATGCTTGAGAGGTGAAATTGTGTTCCTTGTTAAGCATGCATACGTTGCTTGGCTGTAATACCTCTGACTTTCTGGAGGTTTCTTGTCGTGGGCATCTTTATTTTATGATATAATGGCATGGAGTCTAATTGATGTGTTGACAGGGAAAATGTGAAACAAAGAAATCAACTATTTGATATAATCAGGAGTGAATATGCAATGACAAATACAGCTATAAATAGAAATCCTGATCTATGCCTTCTGAATGATCGTAAATTCGAAGAAACAAATGTTTATATTGTGGATGCTACTGGAGCTTCAGTTACAGCAGATTCAGCTGTTAGCCTAATACATCGATATTGTGAAAAGCTCCCTGGTGATAAGTATGTATGCTGTTTCTTGTTATTTTATTGTTGTTTAATTTTCAATATTCACTGCATTGTTTAGTTTGTTGAAGCCATTAATCTAACATATTTTTTTCTGTTTAATGTAGGTATTATATGCCAAAGCCAAGTTTCAACATAACATTTTCTGGAGGGTTATATGAGTGTAAATTAACATTGCCTGTTAATTCAGCCTTTCAAACAATAGTTGGTCCTCTATCTAGGAATTCTCATTTAGCAAAGCAGCTTGTATGCTTAGAAGCATGTAAGCAGCTTCATCAAATGGGTGCATTGGACGATCATCTCATTCCATCTATTGAAGAGCCTTCAGAAGATCATTGTATTTCTAAAGGAAAAGATTCAGATTCAGCTGCAGGTATACACAAATAAACTTTCAAAGTGTGAAACTCCTGTTTAATGATTCATTTTGCAACTTTGGTTTCGATTCTGTAAGTAATGGGAGCTTGAGTTCAAAACTGAACCTTATTGCTCATTAAATGAACAAGTACTTTCTTTCTTGATCTCCATGTAACCATCTGCATAAAATATGTGCCTCTGTACTTGAATCAACACTATTCAGGTTCACGGTAGCGATAATAAAAAATGAAAATACTAACAAATACTGTGTTTTTACTTGCTGATTTTTTTTGCTTCTCAAGGTATATTATGGAACAATCACTAATATTGGGTTTTACTATATGTATTTGGCTATGGTATGCTACTTGCATGACTGCCTGTTGCAGTTTGACCAGTGCTCACTTGCTTCATATCTGGATATAAAATTGTGTTTTGGGATGACTTCCTTATTCTTTCTGCTTGTCTTTCTATCTACTATCCTTGTTTGCATTTCCTACTCTAGTAGAAAGCAAATCGGATTCGTATTCATGTTCCTTATTTTATTTTGTGGTACAAAGGAACTACGAAAAGGAAGGAGTTGCATGGAACCACTTGCATTCATGCATTATCTGGAAGCTGGGGAGAAAAACCTGATGTTGTTTTCTTTGCCTACAAATTTGACTTCTCATGCAATATTGTTAGTGTGGTTTATTCTGGGTTTATTCTTTTAATTGAATCAAAGCTTGCTGATGATGTGGGGAATATTGAGTTGGATCTTTACTTGATTAGAAAGATGGTTAAGACTTGTGTTTCTTCATGTGGGCAAGTGCATTTGGATGCAGAACAGGTATAAACTTAATGTTGTAAGACTGTTTGGTTTTTCTTTTCTAGATAATGTACTTACCTGATCTCGTTGTTTGTTTTTGTTTTCTTTACTCTAGATGATGAAAGCAAAGCGCTTTCAGGAATTTTTCTTTAATGGTTTGTTTGGAAGGTTATTTTTTGGATCTAAATCATCTGGAACTTCAAGAGAATTTCTACTTCAGAATAAAACAAGCTCTTTTTGGAGTCCATCCAACATGTATTTGCTTCTTCCCCTAGAGGATAGTTCAAGTAATGAATTGAGAATAAACTGGCCAGCGATAACAGCTTGTACATTTGCTGTAGAATTTTTAAATAAAAATTCTGTATTAGGTGCTGACGTTGATGGAGGCAATCCATCATTGTACCATACTGGTTCATCCGTGACAGAATGCAAGGAGACCAATGTAATCCACTTTGCTAACAGTTCAGTTGATGTTAACAATCTTAGTAATATAGTAGTCTTGGCTATTCACACTGGAAGAATTTACTCCATCATTGAATTAGTGAGTGATACATCTGCTGACAGTTCTTTCAATGAAACTGTTGATGCTGTCTCATCAGAGTTTGCTACCTTCTCTGAATACTTCCTCAAAAAGTAAGCGATAGGCGATTCTAGCTACTGTTCTTATGTCAGCATCATTTTATGGTTCCAGTGACAACATTGTCTTTGATCAGGTATGGGATCATGCTGAAACATCCTGGACAGCCTTTATTGCTGTTGAAGCAGAGTCATAACCCACACAACTTGCTTGTCAATTTTAATGATGAAGGTTTGTTAATTTTTTTTTCTACATTAAGAATAAGAGATTATGTAGATGCGATGTTTATCACGCAGTTTTGCAACCATCTTATCCGGTTCATTACCCTTGAGACATCTTCCTACCTCTAATTGGACAAAAATGGAAGTTCTTGTTCTGGTTACTACTTTTATATTTTCCGAGTTTTTAAGCCTGTGCCAAAAGAAGTATAAACACATTCCATATGTCAATGTTCTTTTCATCAGTTAATCCTACTTTATGTAGAGCTCTCAAATTTTCAGGTAGGTTTTGTGGTTTCATCACCTAGTAATGCCAGATTGTTAATGGGGTAAAGGAGCTTTGAGTATTACTAGTGTCTGTGGGCAGTTAGAGAAACAGGATGGTTACTGCTCCCCCCAGCCATTTAATGCACTAGCTTTGCCCATCATCTCTTCAAAGATGTCCATGGTGGAACAACAGAAATAATCTCCTGGAGAAAAAGGAAGTATTAGAGTAGAAAACTGCTGATTGCCATTCATAAAAAAAGAAATGGAATGAAAAAAGCTTTATTATATTAGGGGTGACTTAAAATTTATTGTCATTTGCTGAATGGTTTTCTATTTCAGTGTACTTCAATATGTTGACAATTCTGGTTTATCTATGCTGCGATTGCATGCACTGTGAAACAAAGATTTTAACCAAAAAAAATAATTCAGTGACTGATTTTCAAGTTCTAGCTACTTGAATAGGGTTCTTAAATTTGAAATAGCGCTAACTTCGTATTTTATGTTCATATGATTTCTAATATTTTCCCATTATTGAGCAGGTTTGTCTGCAAAGGCATCACAAGCCGGTTTGGTTAATGACAAGCCACGGAATAATATCCACATGCCCCCTGATCTTTTACTTGTCCTTGATGTCCCAATAGGTGTTCTAAAAGCATTTTATTTACTACCATCATTGATGCACAGGCTGGAGTCCTTAATGTTGGCCAGCCAACTAAGAGAAGAGATCAACTTTCATTCTAGCAACTTCAATATACCTAGCTCATTGGTTTGTTCTAACTTTATCATCTAACTTTGGCTGTTTCTGAAATTAGTAATTCCTTGAGTAATAATTTGATATCTTTTTTATACTAATAGATCCTGGAAGCATTAACAACACTTAGATGTTGTGAAGGTTTTTCCATGGAGAGGCTGGAATTGCTTGGTGATTCAGTTCTAAAATATGCTGTGAGCTGCCACCTCTTTCTTAGATATCCCGACAAACATGAGGGACAATTATCTGCCAGGCGATCATGGGCAGTTTGTAATTCAACCCTGCACAGGTTGGGAACTGACCGCAAATTACAGGTGCTATTTCCTTTTATCTGCTTGAGTCCTTCCCTTGAATCCCAGGCTCGGCTTCATGCATAGGCTAAGATCCATTTAATGGATGTGTTTTCTTTGGGTCAAAATTTTTGCTTGCCACTGGGATATTATATTTCTTATTGTTCATTGTGCATTTAATATCTCAACATGTTATGAATGCTATGTTTTCTAATGGAATATTATTCTTTGAGCATTGCAGAGTTTGTGACTCTTATTACTTCACGAAATTATTTAATGTTTGTGCCATATTGGAAGGACTTCTAATAATATATTATGACTTTTTTGTGCTCACAAGCATGCAGAATGGTATTTTTGCTTTATTCAGTCTAGATATTTTGTCAGCGTGTGCATAATAAACTTGTTTAAGTAAAGAAGCATCAACTATGCATGGACTTTTCCTTTGAATTGCTTAACATATCCTTTCCTATTCTTGCTATTATTAAATATTGGAGTCTATAATTTAGGCACTGAAAAATCTGTCTATTTTATCCGTTTATTAATCCGGTGAAAGGTGCCCCTTCTGCTCAACTTAATGCTGTTTCTATCTGTTTTGGGAATTTTAAAGTTTTATAAACTGTTAAATGGTTACATTGCTTTTATTTCTTACATAACAGGGATATATTAGGGACAGTGCTTTTGATCCCCGGCGTTGGGTAGCTCCAGGACATCGATCTCTTCGCCCTGTTCCTTGCAAGTGCGGGGTGGACTCTCTAGAAGTTCCTTTAGATAAAACATTTCAAACTGAAGACCCAAAAATTAAGGTTGGTAAATCCTGTGATAGAGGCCACCGATGGATGTGTTCAAAAACCATATCAGATTGTGTTGAAGCTCTCATAGGAGCATATTATGTAAGTGGTGGACTCATTGCTGCCCTCCATATGATGAAGTGGTTTGGGATTGATGCTGAACTTGATCGCTCCTTGGTAGCTGAAGCCATTAATCGTGCATCCCTAGGATCTTATGTCCCCAATGATGAAATCCACATTGTAGAATCAAAAATTGGCTACAAATTTTCTGTCAAGTTTTTCTTACAGGAAGCCTTGACGCATGCATCTGTGCATGAGTTCTACTGTTATCAGGTAGTTAGGGGTTCTCCACTTGTCTTATACTCTGAGTTCATGTTTTATTTTCTTCAGAAATTTAAGTGATTTGGAGTTGAAAAAGGAAAATTTGTTGATAGCCTGGAAAGCTTGTGAATAGAATATGTGTTATCTTTTGGTCCTTTTTTCTCCTTATTCACCAAGAAGTGGAAGAAAGTAGTTATACAATTGGTGTCAAATAATATAAATACGAGTGCATGGTTCATATAATTTTATATAGCTTTACAGGCTTAGATTTCATGTGAACTCAATATTTTACATATTGAAAATTTTCTACAGAGACTTGAATTTCTTGGTGATTCTGTGTTGGACTTGCTGATCACCCAATATCTCTACCGCAATCACACTGATATAGATCCAGGAGAGTTGACTGACCTGCGCTCAGCTTCAGTTAATAATGAAAGTTTTGCTCAAGTTGCTGTGCGTCATGACCTTCATATGCATCTTCAACACTGTTCAACTTTACTATTAAACCAAGTAAGCGAATATGTACAGTCCTTCCCTGAATCTCAGGACACCGGCAGATCAGGGCCTGGCATAAAAGGTCCCAAGGTATGTTCAAGCACTGGTTTATTATTAATATTTTTATAGTGAAGAATTAGAGATACATTATATGGCTCTGTTATATTCCATTGGTGTTTTTGATACAGCTTCTGTCTATACCATGTGGTTGCTAGAACGACTCCCTATATATAAGCTTATGACTCAGAATTGAGGCTATTATTGATCATAAGGATCTTGATTATATGTACTTTACAATGTCTACTTTCTTTGTAACAGGCTCTTGGAGACCTGATTGAAAGTATTGTTGGGGCAATTTTGATTGATACCAACCTGAATCTTGATGAAGTCTGGAGAATTGTTGAACCACTATTATCTCCTATTGTGACCCCCGATAAGCTTGAGCTGCCTCCACTTCGAGAACTAAATGAACTATGTGACTCTCTTGGATATTTTATAAAGGACACTTGTTTAAATAAGGGAGAAATGGTGCATGCTGAGCTTCGGTTACAGCTGGAAGATATTTTGTTGGTTGGAGAAGGGTTTGATCGAAGCAGAAAAGTAGCCAGAGGAAAAGCAGCTTCATATCTGTTGAAGGAACTTGAGGTATGTGCTTATTAAAGCTTGTCGAGACATGGGAAATGAGTGAGGCTCTTATGGAGAGATCAGCCATTTATTTCACAATTAATTTTCAGTCCCCATCTTTCCTTACTGTATCAAAAGCTTCCTTAAATTTCATTTACATTTAATTTTCATTTATTTATTTTCTGATTTACGCTTACAATTGGTGATAATATGCATGCATGTCTGGTCTGTTTTCCTTTTGGTGGATTTGTAGAAAATACTCCTTTTAGCATCTTAATGCATAAGAATTATTATTATTATTATTATTATTATTATTATTAGCTCTAGTGATGATGATGATGTTATAAATAAACAATAGTTGAAGCTTTTAAACCAAAGGCTCTTATGAGTTAAAATTTCATGGACGGATGGTATAATTATATTTCTATATGAAACTGTTCTGTTTGATTCACTTTTAGGCTTTAGTCAATTAGATATGAGTAATTAATTCACTAAAGCATGTTGATAACTAATTGTTGGTATTCACATTGGCAATGTCTGTTACTCAATGGTTGCCATGACAGAACCGACGAATCTCCCGGAAGAGAAGGAAGCAGGACTGTGTTGATTCAAGTCAAACCACTGATGGTGATTCGTTAGAGCCAACAATCCATCAGAGGCGGAGGAGAGCTGAAATTCAATTGCTTGAAGAGTCAACTACAGTTCCTTCCCCAACTTATGATTCTTCAAAGACAGCATGCAATACTACCCCTGCCACCCCAGGTATGCAACATTCAGTTGTCTCTTTCTTTCTCTCTGATTTGTTAACAGTTCAGATTATTTGAAGTAGGAGTGATTTTACATGATTGAATGATATTTAGTTTATCAAGCAACTGAATGAGCTCACAAATACCCCACACTAAAGCAAGGCCTGGAACTAGGAAGGAAAAGAAATCCTTTCAGAAAAATGTAAAAAATCATTTTCATTCCGTTAAACTAGTAATTTGCTTTATTCTTCAAGCAAATGTCTATACACATATAATTTCCTTGTCTTTCAGTAGTAATTACTAATTAATAATCACATTGAGTCATTTTCTAGAAATTCAAGCCGATATAACAGTGCAGGGTGCATGTTCAATAAATTAAATTGGCTTTAAATGTGAAATTGGTGTCATTGGATTTTTATGTTTGCAAGATGTGACATAATTCTACATTTTCCATTTGCTGTCATTGAGCAAAGGAGGATTCTCCATCATATCTAACCAATTTCATCATGTTTAGAATTGGGATTGATGCTTATGAATTTTTGTTCTCCATACGGAACATCTGCTTTATTTAAACTAGAACAGAATAATAAACCTGTCCTTGACATTTCTCTCTTTATCTCTTTGTTTTCAAGTTATTGTAAAAATAAACACTAAAAAAGGAGGACCTAGGACCACTCTTTATGAGCTTTGCAAGAAAATGTTATGGCCCATGCCTACATTCAAAGCAACAGAAAACAAATCAAGGTATGTCTCTTTCATTGAGATCTTTCTTAATTTCTTATCAATATTCATATATATCGTCCAACCTTAAGGATTATTTTTTCTATCTGCTGCTACTTTTCAGTATTTCTGGCCTCATTATTGCTTTCCTTTGCAGTGCTCCTGTGGAAATTGGCAAAGGTGGTGAGAGAAAAAAGGGGTTTATCGGCTTTGTATCAAAAATCACCTTGAACGTACCGAGATTTGGCATTATTGAATGCACTGGAGATGCAAGAGCTGACAAAAAAAGTTCTTGCGACTCTGCAGCTCTCATTATGCTTTATGAGCTTGAACAGCAGGGGAAGCTTATCATTGACGAATCCTAACAAGTCTACCAGCTTTCTAAAGATATAGAAACGTCTAATCATTCTGTAATTATTAGATTTGTCAATGTTATACAATTGTCCTGTAATTACCTATCTGTAGTTATAGTACTATCGAGAACAGACATTGACACCCTGATTCATTCACCATATAAAATATAAGCTATGACAACCAAATTTTGATATATTTTTCTCATTCACTCTTCATACAACAGACTTGACAGGCCAAAAATGTTTGTATGATTAAAGAAGCAATGCCATAAAACGATGTATTTCTACTTTTCTTTCTCCTTTTCATTATTCTCTTTGAAATGTTGTTGCTGCGACTGAGAGATTCAATCCATCTTCGGTACTGGCATATGATGAAGGCATCAACATTCAACACAATACATTTTAGGCTCTAATCAGGAGCTCGTATACATTACTGTTATTATCTCCAGTAACTCGCTTCAACATTTCAAAGCTTTTACGACTTCCTAAGAAATCAATTCGTTTGAAAATCACATATCCACATTTAACTGTCTCTTTGCTAGAATACACTGATCGAAGCCGGTCGGCATGCCTTGAGTCCGTGTGAATGGCAGCCTCTATTTCCAGAGTTGACATGTTCTCCTACGAACAGGAGCAACACAAACAAAAGATTAGGGTAAAGATTGATTGCCTCCATGACAAATGCAATATTTGAACATGTTGCATTAACACTATCAATAACCTGATTTATAATTATAGATGCACTTTTAAGTTGAAACCCAATTAACACAATAATCTAGGGAAGAAAAACTTATCCAAGTCATACCTGATAAAAGGCATATATATAATCCAAAACCTGCAGACATGTAAAGCCATTATCGCTGAAATATGTCCGTGAAGAAGGCCCCATCTCAGAAAATCGATCAACTGGAAATAATATTGTAAGAAAGTGGTTTTTGAATATCACCTCATTTTTCTCACTGCGGACCACTTGCATGAAAACAGATGGAGTGAGAAAATGTCTAGTTAAATTAAACATGAAAATGAACAAAAATATGGAACATATCTCCATAATAGCAGAGAGAGTGATCAATCACCTTTCTGTAAGTGCTCGGGTTAAATTAGTAAATGAGGCCACAGAATCCTTGCCATCCCCATTTGCATCAAAGAATACAGATTGATGCTCACTAACATCTTCACCACTAAAAGAGTCTGTGAAAATGGAAGCAGTTGAAGTTGGCTCAGATATCGACCAGCAAATTGAATCCAGAAGGCTACTTGGGCTTATTGGACGGATTGGGGTTTGACAAGTCTGAAAAAAAAAAAAAACAGATGTTCAAGGAAATGCATAATTCAGAACAATGCAATAATTTCATATGATAGCATGTAATCTATGGTGGTCCTTATCCAAGGCTCGTGTAGTAACAAGAAGCATGACATGACTAACCACTTACAAAGGACATATACATGATTAACTGCTTACCTGCATACGACGACTGCGACGACTTCTTACCCCAGTTTTAGCTAAATGTACAGTCTTTTGCCTTTCTTCATGAGCTGCATTCCTTTGGAAGCTCTGAGTATCTTGAGAGAAGTTAGCCACATTATTTTCCTATTAAAACAAAGGTGAAAACTTAATATTATCACAATACTTTGAGAAGCTAAAATGAACAAAAAGAAATCAAACATACAAGAGAGCGACTATTTAATGAATTAAAACACAATCAAAATTGCTGAATTTAGATGGTCGAAACCTCAGACGAATCTAATTAGCAGAAATTGATGACTTGACGCCAAAACGAAAATTTTAAAAGGTTGATACTCAATTGGTTTAAGAAAAAATTTTCTGTTTCTGAATCAGTGCAAGCGTGAATTCTATATTAGCTAATTAATCTATATAAATCATCCATCATTTCTAAATTCTATTCTTCTGTTCATCCACACACCTTCAAAATTGTTTCTAATGGTTAGATCTGCTCCCCTTTTCATATATGATTATTTATTCTTGGTCTTATTCTCGTCACCTGACAACTAATTTGTCCAGCATCACAAGGAAGAAATAATAACACTCTTTTGCTATCATAGAAGTAAGAGATGTAAAATATATTTTCTCAGATGAGTTCAAATGCCATTATCATAAGAATAAAATAGTACTATCTCATAATTCTGACAACAATAAATTCAAAAGTACCTCTCCTACAATGCCATTCTGAGAATTTTCAAGCACTGTCCCAATTTGCCTAGCCAAATCAGCAGACATGTGAACAAGCCTCTGCAGATACCTATCCTTAGCTGTTTTCAGGACCCACAATGGCTGAGACATATTAAACATCAAATCAGTTCAAGCATAACAAAGCATTGATTATTCCTGTAAGTTGCGCATATTGCCCACGATGACATCATACGAAAAACTGGGTGAAATAAAAAGTGTTAGAATCAAAACCATTATACAAAATACCCTGTTTCTGTAATGCAATGCAGAATCACTCACTGTGACAATGTTGTTAGCGTGGCCAATATATCGATGGATAGAATTCCCTTCACACACTACATGACTTGCACTGCAACCAACAAACCATCGATCTACTATTGTGGCCCCTTCTTTAGATGCTGCCTCAAGAACCTATCAACGTATTAAATGTCTCAAGAATTGCCAAAAGCATCATACAAATAGAGCATAACTAAAATAGTGGGCTATTTACTGGTTTCGTATTGATATGTAGACAGTGACAGACCAAATCTATGACCTCAGTTTATGACTTAAACCAAACAGAAGATGCAGCATATTCACAACTAGCATTTCATTTATCAAAGAGGAAAAATTAATTTTAAGCAGGAAATTAAATGTCACCTTATTCCGTAGTTCATCTGAAACATCATAATCGATGTACATGGTATGACCAGAAAGCATTGAGTCAGTACTTTTATTAGGGTCTCTTCCATAAAATCCTACATGTGGCTTTTCTATCATGTCAATTTTCTTGGCTTCATGAAAACCGGCAGGAAGACATGAACTCTCTGAAGAAGTAGACACAAGCCGATTCAACTCATCTACATGTGTGCCATGTTCTCCAACACCCTTCACATTGTAGAGCGATTCACTTAACCTTACTGCAGTAAACGGAGAAAAAAATGATTCTTCTATGCTAACAGAAACAAATTAGCTCTCAGAACTCCCTTACTTTTCAAAAATACTCTAGTTCTGCTTCCCCTAACAAGACAAGGTTTAAATTCCTTAACTAACAAAGATGATCTCACCCGAAAACCATTTGAAGGAATTCCACATAGAAGTCACTTAACCACAACTGTGATGCAGATAAGCAAGGAGGTGCAAAACTGTACCATAAAGGTTGCTTTTTCTTTTTCTTTTCTTTTCCTTTTTTTTTGTTGATATATGAGATTGTGAGGGATTGAACTTTGGTTACTGGAATTAAGAGTCCAGCATTCTACCTAGACAATTGGGAACACTATAGGTTGATTGTTTCTGAATCATAAAATTCTATGGTAGAATTTGAAATTAAAAAAAAGAGGCACTTGGAGATTGCACTTAAGAGCTCACGTACAAATAGCAGATGTTTCATAGAGACAGATCATATCAGTAAAACTTATCAACTGCAAGCTACATTGTGGTTCAGTAGCTAGTAACATAAGGTATCATCATATCCTTAAATCTAACTCTTATCTAAATCCTAAAATCTATTTCTTAAACAGAATATTAGGAGCCCAACTGCACCTGCTGTAAGATAATGTAGTAAGAATTTTTGCATCGCACAAGCTTGTAATAGTTCAAAAAGAGCATATCCTTAATACAGCAATAGAACATATCAGAACAGGTTAGTATGAAACAAGAAGCAGCCTAATCATACCATTCCTCTTGACACTATCAACAAACCATCCAAGTGTAACAATGAATAGACCATTTCTTGATCCATGTTTTAAAGCATGCTCAAACTTACGTCCGCTAACGCTGTAAGCAAGATTAAGGATGACAGAACTTTTGTACAAGCAGAAACAATACATAGACTGACAATAGGAAACCTAATTATCGTCATCATACACATAATATCCACCTAGCAGTTACAATAGTGTCAGAAAATTTGAATCATATTGGTCCTACCCTTTTCCCTTTATTTCAAAATCAGTTAAGTTTCAAATTACGCCAAAATCAAAAATAATTTTAAAAAACAATGATAATGAGAAAGGATATCTGGACCACCAAATGGGTACACTGAGGATGTAAACTAGGACTATATTGACCACCTAATCTCTCCGTTGCTTCCATAACTTGTTTCCTTGCTTCTGTACATAAACAATAACAAACATGAATATCACGAAGAAAAATCAAATTTTAGCATTTATAATAGCAAAAAAAGCTGAGTTCAATCATAATTCAAGTACCCAGAATAAAATCATAAGAGTTTAATTAAACTCAGACAGGAGTAAACTGTAACAAAAGAAGCGCAAAGAATACTAAAAAGAAACAAAAGAAAAACAGAAATGATTTCATTTAGATAAAAAATCACCAACCTTTAGATAAGCCAGTAACGCAAATAACCAGACCAGAAAATGGACCGGTGGGTCGAACCGTTAACGGTTCAGAGCCAAGAGATGTAGAAGCAGGGGGCATTGGTACAAACGATTGGAAACTTCTAAACGATGGCGCTGAAGATGAGAACCCAACAAACAACCTTGAACAACCTTTGCTGTTTACCACTTCCACCCTGTTAAAACCACCCATGTTTTTCTTTCATTCACCTCAAATGTTCAGACAAAGATTCAAACATCATTTAAAAACAAAAAAACAAAATGAGCAAATGAAATTAAATGAACCCAAGAAAGAAAACTTGAAATAAGTGAGTCTAAAGAATATAGAGAGAGGAAGAAGGAATCTTGAATGAGAAAAAAGAGGAATCAAACAAGGAAAGGGAAAAAAGTAGGAAAGTGGAGGGAAATAGGAATCAGAGATGGGAGACAAAACGAGGATTTTTATTTTTATTTTTATTTTTTTCTTGAGTGTATATATAAAAGGCTATAGAAAAAGAAAAGGTAAATTCTTTTTCAAGGAAGTGCTTTGTTTTTGGTACTCTGCCATAGTCATAGAGTACAGAGAAGCTTTGGGTGGTTTTATTTTTTTGCTTATCGAGCGTTCTTTTGTATACGAACCATTTCAAAGTTTGCAGAGCGAAAAAGGAAGTGAAGCCAACAATCCCGAGCACGGGTAAGTTTTTTATTTGTTCCTCTCTTTTTTTTACTGTAAAATTCTGGTGCTTTCGAAAGTTTGATCCTTTTTTCTTTCCCCAAGATGGGCTTGTGATTTCGTCAAATTTACGAATGCACCATTCCCAACATCCTGACCCAGCCCGGGTGGAGGCCCTCTGACTAAAGTGCAAATGGCGGAAATGGTTTTGGTTAGCCAATGCAGGTTCTGAATCACAATTTCTTGTATTTATTTTTTGTTTTGAATTCCGGTTGTGACTTGTGAGAGCCAGTGGGGTGGGGCTCTGAATTTTTCTTTTTATAATAATACAATGAAGACTGAAGAGTGATTTCAGATTGGAGAACTTCCAATCAAATTTTAAAATTTTATCTTCACATCTCAATTTTTATGAGAAAAAAATTCTTGTATTAAAAAGGTAAATTTGCTCTGATAAAATTTTCAATTAAGTTTCGTTCTTCTCTTTTTTATTATTTGTTGTTCTGGTCTTCTTCTTCTCTATACTCTAAAATTTTTTTACTCTTCTCTCAAATTAAAAAAAATATAAAAATTTGAATGAAAGCTACTACTATGATAGCATGGAAAGTGAAGAAAAAGATAAGATAATATTGAAAGAAAAAACGAGAAAAAAAAATTTAGAAGTTTGCTGTTCGCCCGAGCTACCTTGTACAGGGACCTTGCAAAGTAGCTTACGTGAGGAACATGCCCTGGTGCCCAGGGGCCGAGCTAGAAAAATTGTTCAGTGGGAGCTTTGTTTAATGTATTTAATCATAATTGTTAAAAAATTTTGAATTATCTTTGACATAATTTTATATTTTAAAAACAATCCACAATAGTTTCGTTATTAATATTTTGAAACACATATTTTTCAAGGTATACAATTAATCTATCATTCAATTACATAAATGAGTGTTCAATGTATTTATTGTGAAAAACATATTATTTACTGTAATAATGACAATCGATAAAAACAATGCTAATGTCAATAACAAATAAATTAATGAATACATTTTGTTTTTTTTCTCAATTTTAAACATTCTTATAATAAAATCAATTCATCACAAACAAAAAACAAATAAAATTTTATAAAATATAAAATATTATTTATAAAAATTTATATTTAAATTTTTTTTTTATTTGGACAAGCGGGGGCTTGAGCCCCCGCTGGTCCCCAAAGGGCTCCGCCCCTGCTAGTGCCCAGTGCAATGCAAGTGAAGGCTCCTATTGCAAGGTGTGCTGGGATACGCTCTTTGTGCAAGTTAACTTGCGCCAACAACGAATTTTTGAAAATTTCTCTCGAAATAGTAAACCCTAAACTAAAAATTCATTCACAAACATCAACGGCATTTCAATTTCAATGTAAAATATGAAGAAACAATACTTCGAATGGAGTTGAAAATGAATTGATAGCGAATTTTTAAGTTAGGGTTACGAAGTTGAGAAAAAAAAGATGAAGAAAGAGAGGAACCATGAAAGGGTGAGCTTTATTGTAGGCAGATATTTGTAATTTTAAGGAGTATATTTAATAATTTTTTAATTATACTTATCAACGTGATGTAAAAATAGAAAATAAGAATGTATTTAAAATTTCTCTTTAGGTTTTGATTGTACTAATTTTTTATATATATTTTTACAAAATAAAATAGTTGAAGAATAATTATATAATAAATACTTATTTCAATTGATTCATTAATAATTTTAATAATAAATTAATAATTTTTAATAAAGTAATTACATATCATAATTTAAATAAAGAAAATATATAAATAAAATAATCTTTTGTACAATCAATTTTTTATTAAAAGTTCAAATTTAACTACTCAATCATATAACAAAAGATAAAATATTTTTGTTAAAAATTTTTTCTTAATAATATAAGGATATTTTTCATTAAAAATTAGGTATGAGTGACATGAAATCAAAATAGTGGTCACAGGACAATTTGGTGCATGTCAAATTGTCAACTGTTCCAATTGCATAAATGTTAGCGACTGAAAAATTGCACTGAAAACAACGAATCAAAGCAATTTCCAAATGTTAGAAACCCATTTTGTATCGGCTTTCGCTGCATTTATGAAGGCAATTATATGCAGAAAATGATCCAAAACTTGTCAAAAGCAAGGCAGGACACCTGTTTCTCTCTTCTACAGTCTCAGTTGTGATATTGATATTGATTCCGACCCAAGCATCATAACAACATTGGGCGAAAAAAATATTTGTATCATATAGTTATTTCATGTCATTATAAGCAATTTTTAGTAAATCATTACATGCAATCATATTATTAAAAAAATTAATTATTTATTATCAAAATTATAAATAAGTGTATTAAAATAAATATTTATCATTTTATTACCATATGTGATATGTGATAAAATATTAATTTTTTTAGTAAGGTGATTAGATTATGTGATATAAATAAAAATAACATATATTAATATTTCATACAATCTTATTTCTAGCAAAGTGTGCTAACATGCCTTTGCTTCGGAATTCAATTATTGTAATTGGAGCGTCCATTTGTTCACGGATACAAGTCATTTTCCTTGGACAAGCTTTGCTGTGTCACCTTTTAAAGTTGACCACTATTATTAAATAGGGTTCCCACCATACGATTATAAAAGGTCGTGCGTAAGCGTAGCAATAGCAAGCAAGCAACTACCGTCATCTACCGTATATATTATAGCATTGTTGACTCTATTTTCTATGTAATTATATGTTATATTGCAAGTATTTACAGCATTACCGAGCGTGTAGGAAAGATGGGGATAAGAGATGAATAAAGCTTTGCAGTAATACGACAGTCAAATAATTTGGTGCTGTCTCGAAGAGCCAATAAGTCTTTTTTTTGGCAGATCAGTCAGGGTGGTTTGGTTGGATCATGGTCAGTTAGGGACAGAAGGCCGTGATTGTTGGCGATCTGATATGCTATCCGATGAAGATATGAATGAATCAGAGGCCAGAGCATGCGCAGGAAATGAATCAGAGAGCTGGCTGGCTATGCATAATTGGAAAGGAAAGCTGGAGAAATAAGCAACTTCAGGAATTGACCATATGATATCTGGTCTGCATTGCATGCACAACATGACAAAGGGAAGGGAAATTAGTCCACCACGAAATGATCAAACTGTCCAATTACTTGATTTATTTTATTGCTTATGAAGTGATGTGGGACAATATTGGACATGACTCATACCGTATATCATGAACCTCTGTTTTTTTTCAACCATCTTGTGCCTAAAAATATCCTATATAGCAGGCCACTATCATGTGAAGTCATGTTGCTAGAATACCAGAAGAACGGGAAAAATCAAATGGGAGAAAGCTAAAGCTTTTCAAAAAATTTCATATAAAATTAATCCAGCTTTTAAGTATGGCCAATCCTATGTATCATAGTCATGAATTCAAAGGGTATGTTGTTACAATCATTTTGACTATGAAACAACATCCATTGTTTATAAAATTCATTTGGCAAATCCATGTTTCCACCATTTCTGCTTTCCCATCTATTAAATACAGCCCATTTGCGGTGGACCTAAGATCCATTTGAATATTTTTTCCCTTTAAGCATAAGGTATTATACAGAATTACAGAAGCTATTCCAAGAAGTGGTCCGGCAAGCAGCCAACCATGTAGTAATTATCTTTTTTTTTTTTTTTGTAACTGATCTTTGGTGACATCGGCCTCGACATCTGGACACCTAAACTTAAGCTGCAAGCTAGCTTTGTTAGATCAGTCAACTCCCAAACAGATTAAACTTTTCTTTTAGCTGTGTAATCGGATCATCAAGTTACTAAATGATAAAAAGACAAGATGGAGTCAATGGAGCTGTCATTTTCCATGAAACAAAAGAAACCCTTCCAATCTGGTAGAGCTGGTTACCGGTCGGACCGGGCCGGTTTCGGACCGGTTTTCACCGATTCCGGCCCTAATCAGAGAAGAACCGGTCTGAACCGGTAGTAAACCGGTCTGAACCGGTAGTAAACTGGTCCGGTTCGGACCGGCTCTATATTACCGGACCGAACCGGTTTAAACCGGTTCGGTCCATTTTTTTCATTTAAAATTTTTATTTTTTAACATTTATATTAATTTATTTTAATATATATTAATATATTTTAATAATTTAATCTAATAAGTTTATTTTTATACTAAATAATGTTAATAATTTAATTTAATAATAATTTATTATAAAGTTATATTATAATTTATTTAATTAATGTAATAATAATGTAAAAATAAACTACTATAAAATTATCTAATAAAATTATTGTTATAATAAAATAAAGTTATATTATGAATATAATATTATAATAAAGTTATTATGATAAAATGATATTTGATTCAAAATACAAATAATGATATTATGAATATTATTATTATATTCATTTTGCAATATCATTTTGCATATCTTTATTTATGTTCATTTATTATATTCATTTTGCGTTTAAAATAATTTATTATATTTGAAATATCATTTACTTAAATTTTATTCATTTATTTAATATGTTTTTAAAATATTAATTCATTTTGTATTTTAAATATTTATTTATTTTAAACATAGATAAGTATAACATTAATTAATTTGATATGTAATAATAATAATAACAACAACAACAACAACAACAACAAAGGAGAAAAAGGAGAGAGTAGGAGACCAAAGATTTTTTACGTGGAAAACCCCTTCAAAAGTTA
Source organism: Heritiera littoralis (assembly GCA_031772115.1). Taxonomy (NCBI): domain Eukaryota; kingdom Viridiplantae; phylum Streptophyta; class Magnoliopsida; order Malvales; family Malvaceae; genus Heritiera; species Heritiera littoralis. Next base: position 7,586,722 of record JAPDPK010000006.1, on the reverse strand, counting down.
GAAGGGTAAAAACCACGGGACCGTAGTCCATAAAAATATTCACTATGACTAAACTTATTTACAATTTTACATACAATTTACAAAAAAAAAAAGATTATTCTCTACTCTTCATAATTTATACGGATTGCCTTGGAAATTTCTTCCTCCTCTTCTGAATTATTATCAGCGAATTCATTGACCATTCCAAGTTCGACATTGCGCGATTCCACATCAAACCAATCTTTAAGGCATGTTAACATGCACAATGAATCCGGATTAAGAGTGGTTCAATGGTCTCCAATAATTCTTCCACACGTCGAGAATGCGGATTCCGAAGCAACAGAAGAAACTTGCACCGCAAAAACATCTTGAGCCATGGAAGCTAAAACTGGAAATTGTTTTTGGTTTTCTTTCCACCATTGGAGAAGATCAAAGTTTTCATCTACAGAAAAATCTTGACTTAAGAAAAATCCTAGCTCATTGAAGCTAGAACTTCTTCGAGTTGTTGATCCCGATCCCGATCCCGATCCGCTCGCTTTTTCTTTTAGCTTCATTCTCTTCTTTGCTGCTTCCTTAATTGTGTTTAAAATTCCTTTTCCTTTTTTGCTATTTTCGGTTTCTTCGTATGAATCTGCTTCTCCTCGATTAAAGTTGAATTGCTCACTTTCTGTTTCATAAACATTAAACAATTCTCGAAAAAGATTGTTAATTGAGGACTTTTGATCCTCAATAGAATCAAGACCATGAAATTATTTATAACAATAAAAAAAATTTTCTATATTTACCTCACCTTGACTAGGATCTAGTAAAGTTACAATACAATAAATAGGAGGAATTATTTCCCAATATTTTTAAAATTTTTCCTCCATATCATATACAAAAGAACTTAAAGTTTCATGATTCCTAAATTTTACAAATTTGTCAAACATTGTGTAGATAATAGGAACAAAATACGGTGTAGTTGGATAAAATTGAGTTGAAAATCTTTCGGTTGCATCTTTAAAAGTAGATAATAAATCAACACAATATTCAATAAAAGTCCAATCTTCTTCAAAAAGTACTAAATGTGTGCTACTTGTATAATTGTTATAAAAAGGAGTAACAAGTTCTTTATAAGGTAAAATAGAAGAAAGCAAACGATGAAGTGAATTCCATATTGTTTCCACGGGAAGTGGAAACGCTTTAACAGGTATATTATTTGTTATACAAATTTGCTTCCATTCACGTTTATTACTTGGTGTGCGAATCCATTTTGCTAAAATTTTAATTTTATCAATTGGACCTATGCCAGTACCAGTACCATTAGAACTAAAACCACTTTGAACACATAAATTTATAATATGACATGCACATCTTGCATGAAAAAATATGCCTTGCATAACAGGGTTTAAACTTTTAACTAAATTAGGAATAGCTGTAGTATTACTCGAAGCATTATCAAAAGTAATAGCAAAAACTTTATTATTTTCTAGTCCATATAATTTACAAACTTTAGTAATATATTTATGAATAGTATATGAATTATGTGCTTCTTCTATTACATCTAAAAATAAAATTCATTTTTGCATGGACCAATCTTCATCTATCCAATGACAAGTTATAACAAGATAACTTATACCATTAGTACTAGTCCATATATCACTAGTTAAACTAACCCTAGATGAAATATTACTAAGTTTATCAATTAAAGCTTGTCTATATTCTTTAAACATATCCATGCAATCTCTTTTTAATGTATGTCTAGAAATAGATTTATATGCGAGTTGTAAATAGTTACTGTCGTAACGGTTTCGCGCTCGACGAATTTTTGAAAAACATTTTAAAAACAAAAGGAGTCGCCATCAATCTTTTTTGTCTAGGTGTGATTGGTCACCTAAAAATATTTATCTTTTTAACAAAATCTCAAAATTAATTAAGTTTTATTAAAAAGACAATTTTGGTATGCGAAAACAAAAATCGGGTTCGGGAGTACGGTTACGCATGGGGAAGGATTAGCACCCCCACGACGCCCGTTAAAAAACGGTACCATAATAATCATGTGTTATCCTTTAGTTTTAATAAAATGGTCTTGAATTAATATTTAAAAATAATTCCTATTTTATTGCAATCAATTTTATTCATTTAATTTTGAAACATTTAAATATTATTTTTTATTTGAAATAAGTGAAAATCTTTTGTATTGAAAATTATTCCGAAGTACCCCAATACTCTGGTAGCATTTCGGATAATTTCCTCACCTAGAGATTTCTTAAGAATCACTACTTGTGAGTTCTGTAGAATCTCATCATCGGAAGATTCATACTTGCTTCCAAAAATTATTATGAATGCATATGATGCAAATAGATTATGAGTGATGCAAATGAATTTTTTAAGTAATTTTTTATATAAATGTTTCTTTATTTATTTTAAATAAAAATTTTTATTATTGAAGAATTGCACTAAGTATCCCAATACTCTGGTAACACTTAGTGAACTTCTCTCACTTAGGGGTCAGTCAAGAAATCACTACTTGTGAGTTTCATGATATCCCATCATCGGAAGATTTGTTGACTTAAATTTAAATTTTATTATTTATTTCCTTTTCTTATTTTCTTTTTTAAAAAAACTTATTTATTTTTATTTTTTAATAAAAATTTAAACTATTGAAAAATCATACTAAATATCCCAATACTCTGGTAACATTCGATATAATTCCCCTCACCTAAAGTTTTTCGAAGAATCACTACTTGCGAGTTCAACGAAAACTTATCATCGGGATTTCTTACTTATTTTATTTTAATTTTATTATTATTCTTTATTTATTATTATTTTTTCCTTAACCCACATTTCATTTATCTAATAAAATTTATTTTTATTTTAAAAATATGCATTTATATATAATTTATGTATATATACATTTTTATATATTTATTTATATATTCTATGTATAAAATATATATTCATATGTTTTAAAGCTATATATTTCTATATTTATATGTATGTATTTTACACATTTATTTTCATACATTTTAAACCTATAAATTTGTTCATTCATTCATTTTTTATTCATTATATTTATTAATATATGTATTTTATAAAATTTATATACTTTAAAACTATGTATTTTTTATATTTATTTATCTTTTCTTTTAAAACCATGTGTTCATTTTATTTTATTCTATTTTTACATATTGTATTATACTATTTATTTATTTATTTTCTGCTTTATTATATTTTCTATTTTATTATTATTATTATTGCCTTAATTAACAAATAAATAAAATGCAATAAAGGAAAAAAATATACCCAAAACGGAACAGGTCGCGGTCGGATCCGAAATCGGGTCGGGTTGGAGCGCGGGTCGCGTGAGGGCAGAATGGAGCCGGGTCGCGAGCGGGTGACAGGGGCGGTTTGCACGGATCTCGGGTCGGGTCGCGGGTGGCACGCGGGTCGGCTAATCAAAACGCTGCGTTTTGATGTTCTATAAAAAGCCTATTTTTTTGTTTCTCCTCATTTTAGCCGGTTCCTCCAAAAAAAATCCCAAACCCCAAAAAAATCCTCTCAACCCCTCAGCCCTGCCAGATGATTTCCGTCGTGCCGACCGCCGTGCGCTGCCGTAGGCCGGTCACCGGAGGTCTCCCCGAAGCCCAAAAAACAACCCTCTCGTCTCCCCCTCTTCAAATCTGGCCTCCGTTTAACGAAAAAAAACTTCCATAGCTCCCTAGATCTGCTTAGGCCGAGAGCCTCATTCCCTTTTTTTGTTGTATTTTGTTTTGTTTTGTTATTTCTGGTGTTGGATCTGGTTGGGTTTTGTTGTGGTTTGTCTCCTTTTTTGCAGGTGATGGGGATTTAGGTATTAGATCTAGGGTTTCGGATTTGGGTTTCTGTTGTGGTAGGTTTGTGGTGGTGATGACGATGATGATAGTGGTGATTTCGGTGGTGATGGTGGTGATAGCTTGGTGATGGTGGTGACGGGTAGTGGCTACGGTGGTGGCTTAGGGTTTCTGTTGGTAGGTTTAGTGTATGGGGCAGTGGTGGTTTCGGTGGTAGTGGTGTCTTAGGATTTTTTTTTGAGTCTGTCTTCTTCGGTGGTGTCTCGGTTGGGGTAGGGTTTTTGTTTTAGTGTCCGGAAGTCTCTGCTCCTTTTTTTTTTCGAACCCCTCCCTGAAGAAAATCTAGTCCTTTTAAACGAATCTAGGATCAACCTTTGATCCGCTGGGTTAAATCCAATCCGGGTTCTTCTTATTGTTTTCCAGATCTCCAAGGTAGTGTTAGGATGGGATGGTTTGCTTGGGAAGATGAATTTGGGTGGCAGCCGATGCATAGGGGGAAGGGTTAGAACCGCCGGCGGCTGAGGCAGTGGGTCTGGCCGGCGTATCTGGTAAATCTGGGGCATTTAATGTGACAAAGGGACTGATGGATAGTCTCGGGAGGCTGTCGACAATGGATGACAGACAAAAACAACAAAATAATAATAATAATAATAATAATAATAATAATAATAATAATAATATGAAAATAAAAATAACAATAAAAAGAACAATAAAAATAATGATAATAATAATAGATAATAATAATAAAATAAAAATAATATAATAAGAATAGAAATATAAAATATATAATAATAATAATAAAAAGTAAAAATAAAGAAAATAAATAATATAAGTATAATAATAATAATACAACAAAAGTAACAATCATAATAATAATAACAAAAATCATAAAAAATAACAATAAAAACAACAACAAATAATAATAACAACAGTAATAATAAAAATAAAAATATTAATATTAGAAAAGATAAAATAATAAAACTAATAATAATAGATATGAATAATAACAAAATAAATAAGAAAAACGAAAATAAAAGAAAATAATAATAAGAACAAAATTTGTCAAAATAATTTGTAAAATTTGGACAAAATTAGGTGTCTACAGCTACCCCTCTTTGCTCATTACTGAGTATCAGGAATAGAGCAAAGACAATAGACAACAATTTTGTCTAACTCAACACCTAATCCTTCTCCTTCTCTCTCTCTTTTTTGTTTTTCTTCTTTCTTCTTTTTCTTTCTTTTTTTTTCTTCTTCTTCTTCTTCTTCTTTTTTTTTTCATTTCTTCTCTCTTTTTTTTTGGTGTTTTTCTTACAACAGAGGTAGCGAAATTTTAAAATTCTTCCTGAAAATGTGCTCCTCTTGCAGTAGAGGCGATGAAACTTTAAATTCTTTTTCTGAAAATGTGCTCCTCTTGCAGCAGAGGCAATGGAACTTTAAATTCTTTTTCTGGAAATGTGCTCCTCTTGCAGCAGAGGCGATGAAACTTTAAATTCTTCCTGGAAATGTGCTCCTCTTTCAGCAGAGGCGATGAGACTTTAAATTCTTCTTGGGAATGTGCTCCTCTTACAGCAGAGGCGATGAGACTTTAAAATTCTTTTCTGAGAAAGCTCCTCTTGCAGCAGAGGCGATGAAACTTTAAAATTCTTTTCTGGGAAAGCTCCTCTTGCAGCAGAGGCAATGAAACTTTAAAATTCTTTTCTGGGAAAGCTCCTCTTGCAGCAGAGGCAATGAAACTTTAAAATTCTTCATGAAAAGCTCCTCTTGCAGCAGAGGCGATGAAACTTTAAATTCTTCTTCTGAGGTATGCTGAAACATTTTTTCTTCTTCTACTTCTTCTTTTTTTTGTTTGTCCTTTTGTCTGTTTGTCTGTTTGTTTGTTTGTTTGTTTTTGTTTTTTTTTTGCTTTTTTTTTTGTTGTTGTTGTCGTTTTTTTTTGTAAATGAAATGCAAATGCATGTATTGACGAAGTCATGCAATTCCTATTGTGGTAATCAAATTCTCAGAACTGTTTTTTTTTTGTGTCCTTTCACTCGTGCTTCACAGAATAGTTGTCACCAATTTCGAATCGGAGCTGGTTCACAACATGTACTTGTCGCAATTTTCAATCTTCTTTGTTTCATTCCCTTATTTCTCTTTTCCTCTTTCCTCCTCCCCCCCTTTTTTTTTTACTTTTTTCTTTCTTTTCTTTTTTTGTTTTTCTTTAGTAATGTTAGCAGGTAGATTATCATTTTAATCATCATTTTCCTTTCGATTTTGTTAACGAAGACAATGCATTCTTGCACTTTATCAGTTGGTTATGGAGTGACCAAAAGGACAACAAAATTTAGAAGATGAGCATTTATTATTAGGCTGACAAGAGATAATGACAGCAAAAGTACAGTTGGGTAGCGAATGTCACAAGGGTCAAGTGGTGAATTTCAAAACAAATAATGAATGTCTAGATAACTCTTCACGAACCGAACCGGTGCTTTCTTTGGAAAAAACTAATCCGTTGATGCCCCCTGTCACATTGAGTTCATCCGACTGATGCCATGCTCCGCATGATTTCGATCTCCAGGCGCTAATCTTTTCTGCATCCAAGCCGCCTTTTCAGGTTTTCAACTTGGATATCCCCCTTTAATCCAACTGCCCTTTTTGGGTTTTCAGTTTGAATTCTCGTTTTCTTTTTTCTTTCTTTTTTTTTCTTCTTCTTCTTTTTTTTGTTTTTTTCTTTTTTGTCTCTCTTTTTTCTTTTTCCTTTTTTTAAGCATAGTATTTCTTCACAGCATCGGAATTTATCGGATTAGGCAGATCATTCCCATCCATCTCTGTCAAGATCAATGCTCCACCCGAGAACGCTCTTTTTACCACATATGGTCCTTCCCAATTTGGTGTCCATTTTCCCCGATTATCATGGTGGTTTGGGAGAATTCTTTTCAACACCAATTCCCCTTCATAGAAATGCCTGGGTCGAACCTTTTTATCATGGGCTCGCATCATTCTCTTCTGGTACATCTGACCATGACATAGTGCCGTAAGCCTTTTCTCTTCTATAAGATTCAACTGTTCAAATCGACTTCGAACCCACTCAGCCTCATCCAAGTCTAGTTCCATTAAGACTCTTAGGGAGGGGATTTCTACCTCAACAGGCAGTACCGCTTCCATGCCGTAAACCAAAGAAAAAGGAGTTGCCCCAGTAGAGGTGCGCACTGACGTTCTATAAGCATGCAAAGCGAATGGTAGCTTCTCGTGCCAGTCTTTGTATGTGCTGGTCATCTTCCCCACAATCCTCTTAATATTCTTGTTGGCGGCCTCAACGGCTCCATTCATCTTCGGGCGATACGGGGCCGAGTTATGGTGCTTGATCTTGAACTGTGCACATACTTCCTTCATCATGTCATTATTCAAGTTGAGGGCATTGTCTGATATGATCCTTTCTGGGAGTCCGTACCGACATATTATCTCCTTCTTTAGGAACTTACAAACAGTAGACTTAGTCACATTCGCATAAGAGGCAGCTTCAACCCATTTTGTAAAGTAATCTATCATCACGAAAATGAATCTGTGCCCATTTGGTGCCTTGGGAGAGATGGGTCCAATCACGTCCATTCCCCACATAGAAAAAGGCCACGGTGGTGCCATGATGTTCAGTGATGTTGGGGGAACTTGAATCTTGTGAGCATAGATTTGACACTTGTGGCATTCTCTAGCATAATCTATGCTATCTCTTTCTAGTGTAGTCCAATAGTAGCCTGCCCTCATAATTTGTCTAGCCATGAAGTGACCATTTGCATGTGCCCCACAAGTTCCATTGTGTACCTCTTCCAGAATCCTTTTGGCTTCAGACGCGTTTACACATCTCAACAACATCTGATCCCGACCTCTTTTATACAAAACATCTCCATCAACAAGGAATCCCATTGCTAATCTTCTGAGGATCTTTTTGTCATTCTCCGATGCATGCTCTGGGTATTGTTGATTCTTAAGGTATTGCATGATGTCATAATACCAAGGTTGTCCATCCGCTTCTTCTTCAATACTAGAACAGTGGACTGGAGAATCTCTCATGCGCAGCTTGATTGGTGAAACATTTGCTTCCGTCTCTATTTTAAACATCGCAGCTAGTGTTGCCAAGGCATCGGCAACCTGGTTTTCTTCTCGAGATAAATGCTGGAAGATGACATCGTCAAATTGTTGTACAAGGTCAGCTATGTACTTCTGGTCCTGAACTAGCTTCTGATCCCTTGTTTCCCATTCACCTCGTAACTGATAAATAACCAGTGCTGAATCTCCATAAACTTCCAAGTTCTTGATCCCCCTCTCGATTGCAGCTTCTAAGCCCATTGCACAAGCTTCGTATTCAGCCATGTTGTTGGTGCAATTGAAATTTAATCTGGCTGTGGACGGGTAATATTTTCCATTTGGAGATATTAAAACTGCCCCTATCCCATGCCCTAAGGCGTTGGAGGCGCCGTCAAAGAACATTCTCCACTGTCTGCTATCAGGCTCTTCTTCCTCCGCTTGAAAGACAGACATTATATCTTCATCTGGAAAATCTAGCTTGATGGGCTCATATTCGCCGGTAGCACGATCTGCGAGGAAGTCGGCTATTGCCCCACCTTTGATTGCTTTTTGAGACACGTAGACGATGTCATATTCAGAAAGCATAACTTGCCATCTAGCTAGTCTGCCTGACAGTGATGGTTTCTCAAAGATGTACTTGAGGGGATCCAACCTAGCTATTAACCAAGTCGAATGATATAACATATACTGCCTCAATCTACGAGCAACCCAAGCCAATGCGCAACACATTTTTTCTATTGTAGTGTACTTGGCCTCGTAATCAGTGAACTTCTTGCTCAAGTAGTAGATAACCCGTTCTTTCTTTTGCCCCAAAATCCAACAAACCAGATCTGATCAAACTTTGCACCTTATGCTTGAAAGCAGGACAACTCTCTATCGAATGACCCATATTTCCACTATGATAGTCACACCGAGCATTCGGGTCATACCACTCTGGATACGGAGGTTCCAAAGGCTTTAATTGGACTGGGGTAACAAGCTGGTGCTCGAGAAGGTATTGAAATACTTCAGTGTAGGACCAAGGAATCGGGTCAATATCGATTCTCCTCCGTTTGTTTCGAGATCCTCTTTGGTTACTTTGGGTAGGCATAGGTGTTTGGAGACCTATTTGCCAACTAGATTGGGGGATTGGCTGACAGGTATTCAGGCTTGGAGAGATATTATTTATAGTGGGGTAATGGGTATGGTACATTGGATAAGGATGGTATGGAGCAAAATCTCCCACATGTTGCCCCTCATAATTCATAGCATGAACATCTCTTCCATTCCCGGATATATCGCCTTTTCTTGCATTCATGGCATCATCTCCTACAAGCTTGCCATTCTTGATTGCATTATCTATAATTTCACCAGAGATCATCATATCTGCAAAATTCTTTGTGGCATTTCCGACCATCATTTCATAAAATGGTGTTGAGAGTGTATTGACAAACAATATGGTGGTTTCTTTCTCTGTGAGGGGCGGTTGAACTTGGGCAGCTACATCCCTCCACCTTTGAGCATATTCTCTAAAGCTCTCATCATGTTTCTTCCTCATGCCCTGTAAAGATAGGCGGTTCGGTGCCAGATCTTCAATGTGCTTGTATTGAGCAATGAATGCCCGGGCCAATTCTTTCCATGAGCGTATATGAGCTCAATTTAGTTGGGTGTACCACCTTGCGGCTGATCCGATAAGACTGTCTTGAAAAATATGCACCAATAATTCATCATTTTGAGCATATGCAGTCATTTTTCGACAATACATCTTGATATGAGTTATCGGGCATTTGGTCCCATCATACTTTTCAAAATCTGGAACTTTGAACTTTGGTGGGATAACTACACCCGGTACCAAACAGAGCTCGCTCGCCTCTAGAGAACCATATGAATCCATCCCTTCGATAGCTCGTAACCTTTCTTCAAGGAGATCTAACTTTGTTTGAGGCTCTAAATTCTCTTTCATTGTTGATACACCCATCTTCAATTCCTCCTGTTCTCTAGAATTATCCGAATCATGGACATAGATTGGGTCTGATGGGTTCCTCCTGGGGTTTGGAATGTCGTGCCTCGAAAATGGCATATTCTGTGAAGTATGGACTTGAGTAGTTACTCCCTGTGCTGGTTCCTTTCCTTTACTTATTTTGGTCATCATCTCTATCACTGCAGCCAATTGCCCCTTCATCTCTTCTTGCGCCCTTTCTATTTTCTCCATTCGGCTAGCCTATCCTTCTTCCATGGTCTAAGCTTGTGAGAGGCCTAAATTGCTTTGTAATCTTTGATGGTCGAGAGGCCTTGAACCTTATTACCACAATTTTTAATTAGAGATCCATATCATTATCTATCTTTGTCTAAAAAAAACTCTTATATTTTTTTTCAAGAATGTTTTAAACAACCAATTTTTTTTTGAAAAATGAAGGGTATTGGCATGTTTACTAAAGTATAACAAGCATACAATGTGAATTTTATGAAAATCATGTTATTTGTATGTGTATGTATGACAGAATCTATGAAATGGAACAATTTTTCTCCTTTTTTTTTGCTTGCTCTCTCTTCCTTTTTTGGTTTTTTTTTGGGTTAGTTTGCATAAATTTCTTGATTTTATATGTTGGGTATTTAGGTCTTCACTTTACCCAAATCTTAGGGAGGAATAATTTCAATGAAAATAATCAATCAATAGCACATGTACACAAATTTGATAAAAAGAAAATTGAAAGAATAAACAAATTCAAAATTGTAAAAGACTTAGTCTAGTTTCTCAAAGACTTATCTACGAAATGTGATGCAACAATGCAAAATGCATACCAAAGTTCAAACTGAAATTTGCCCCTTACTTATCATATTCACTTATTAACTTAAGAGGTTAAGTCTAAAACAAGTAAAAGAAGTTGAAGAGTAATCTTAAACCATATCAAGATTGTTTCAAAAACTCTCTTTTTTTTTTGTTTTTTTAATTTTTGGTGAGAGGAAACATTATTAACCATGAAATTCTATGTAAAATGTTCAAGACATGACACAATAACAAGGTATGATGAAGGACATATTTATTCAAAATGTAATTTATACACAATGCAATGGTAATGAAGATCAAATTTTGTTTTATTTCACCTGACTTTCATGATTCTAAAATGTAAATGACATGACTATCAACATATATATATACAATGATGATGAAATGAATTAAAATGATATATGTCCCTAACATGCTTGAGATAAACGAATATTTGTATTCACAATCTTATTATTCCTTAATCCAACATGCAAGAAAGATGGAATTCCTAACTAAACCTCAAACATTCTTCTTCATTTTTCTAGAAATCATTTTTATTTAATCACCAAACAAACATTCTTCTATTTTTCTATTTTTTCCTAAAAAATTCACATTCCCTATTCGATTCTTTTTTCAAAAATTGATTTTATTTCATCTTTATTCCAAATCAAAATTTTTTTTTGAATTCTTTTCCAAACAAATTCAATGACAATTTTTGTTGACATCTTTTTGTTCAAGAAACCCTTTTTTTTTTAATTCTTAGCATTTTTAGGCTCTCATTTAAAATTCCTATACGACCCAAAAAAAGATATATTTTTTTTATTTTTGCATGTCTTATTCTTTGAAAATTCTATACAGCAAAGTCAATTATTCATCTCTTTTTTTTTCGATATTTATTTTGACTTCAAAAAGAAAGAAAAAAGTTTTTTAGTTATTCTCTCATTTTATTCTAATCCTTTCTCCAAGAGAGATTAATTAATTTCCTACTCAATCCCTTTTACTTTTCTTTTTTTTTTTATGCTTTTATCTTAGGAAAATTTTCCAATAATAAAGAATAACAAATTTTTTTTGTTTTTTTTAGTAAATAAATAAAAACTTAATTGAATTTCTTCTTATTATTTTTAGTGAAAGAGGCATTTTTTTTATCAAATTTTCCATTTTTTATTTTTTTATTGTAAAAAGAAAAGTTTATCCACATTTTATCATTTCAAATTTTTATTTTAGAGAAAGAAAAATAAAAGAAATTAAAACTTTTTTTTTTATCTTTGTATATAAATATCTTGTAACTAAATATACATAAAACTTCTTTTTCTTCTTCTTGCTTTGGAGAATGTACTTTTATTAGTTTCTATTTTAATGAACCTATTTTCAAAACAAAATTCCCCTTTAAAAAAGGAATAAAGAATTATTTGCATCTTTAAAAAAAGTTACATATTTGTTCTATTATTTTTATCACACATCTTTATTTTTTTCAAAAATAAATGGATTTCTTTTTCAGACAAAATCTTTTCCAAAGAAAATATATTTTTTCATTTTTATTTTTAAAAAATTCTTTTTTTTAAGAAAAATAAAAAGACTTAAATTATATACAATTCAACCCAAAATCAATAGTGCCTATATTATAGATATGAGAAAAGGGTTGAATATGTTCCCTCGTGTCCTAATTTTGGATAATTTCTACTAAAATTGGGCATGGCTCTATCTAAGGCTCGGCTCCTTAGGGCCTTTTACATGCTGGGTTGGGATATGAAGATCTAAAGGTTCCCAAATTATACCTCACTGTCGTCCACACTGGACTAGTAAGATTTAATTTGAGTGGGAGTATTTCGCTTGCCATTGCGGAGGTGATTACCTCATGAGAGCAAAGGTACTCTACTCCCTCTTAAGAATGAGGGAACCCGGGTATAGAGCTCATGTTTTGCAAATGCAAGTGTAAGTGCGTGCATGAGGGAACACACCAATCATTCATCACACTACGACTCTAATGCTATATGTCTAAACAATTTATTAATAACAATATATACAAATATAAAACATAAAATGAATAACATAAAATGCAAATGCAAACAAAATTACTTTCAAAATCCAAGTGAATTAAGTTTAAATATCAATCAAGACTATTAAATTAAAACTTTGGATAACACATGGTTAATAAATGGCTTGACCCTCAAAAAGTATCCCCAGTGGAGTCGCCAAGCTGTCGTAACGGTTTCGCGCTCGACGAATTTTTGAAAAACATTTTAAAAACAAAAGGAGTCGCCACCAATCTTTTTTGTCTAGGTGTGATTGGTCACCTAAAAATATTTATCTTTTTAACAAAATCTCAAAATTAATTAAGTTTTATTAAAAAGACAATTTTGGTATGCGAAAACAAAAATCGGGTTCGGGAGTACGGTTACGCGTGGGAAAGGATTAGCACCCCTACGACGCCCGTTAAAAAACGGTACCATAATAATCATGTGTTATCCTTTAGTTTTAATAAAATGGTCTTGAATTAATATTTAAAAATAATTCCTATTTTATTGCAATCAATTTTATTCATTTAATTTTGAAACATTTAAATATTATTTTTTATTTGAAATAAGTGAAAATCTTTTGTATTGAAAATTATTCCGAAGTACCCCAATACTCTGGTAGCATTTCGGATAATTTCCTCACCTAGAGATTTCTTAAGAATCACTACTTGTGAGTTCTGTAGAATCTCATCATCGGAAGATTCACACTTGCTTCCAAAAATTATTATGAATGCATATGATGCAAACAGATTATGAGTGATGCAAATGAATTTTTTAAGTAATTTTTTATATAAATGTTTCTTTATTTATTTTAAATAAAAATTTTTATTATTGAAAAATTGCACTAAGTATCCCAATACTCTGGTAACACTTAGTGAACTTCTCTCACTTAGGGGTCAGTCAAGAAATCACTACTTGTGAGTTTCATGATATCCCATCATCGGAAGATTTGTTTACTTAAATTTAAATTTTATTATTTATTTCCTTTTCTTATTTTCTTTTTTAAAAAAACTTATTTATTTTTATTTTTTAATAAAAATTTAAATTATTGAAAAATCATACTAAATATCCCAATACTCTGGTAACATTCGATATAATTCCCCTCACCTAAAGTTTTTCGAAGAATCACTACTTGCGAGTTCAACGAAAACTTATCATCGGGATTTCTTACTTATTTTATTTTAATTTTATTATTATTCTTTATTTATTATTATTTTTTCCTTAACCCACATTTCATTTATCTAATAAAATTTATTTTTATTTTAAAAATATGCATTTATATATAATTTATGTATATATACATTTTTATATATTTATTTATATATTCTATGTATAAAATATATATTCATATGTTTTAAAGCTATATATTTCTATATTTATATGTATGTATTTTACACATTTATTTTCATACATTTTAAAACTATAAATTTGTTCATTCATTCATTTTTTATTCATTATATTTATTAATATATGTATTTTATAAAATTTATATACTTTAAAACTATGTATTTTTTATATTTATTTATCTTTTCTTTTAAAACCATGTGTTCATTTTATTTTATTCTATTTTTACATATTGTATTATACTATTTATTTATTTATTTTCTGCTTTATTATATTTTCTATTATTTATTATTTATTATTATTATTATTTTTGCCTTAATTAACAAATAAATAAAATGCAATAAAGGAAGAAAATATACCCAAAACGGAACAGGTCGCGGTCGGATCCGAAATCGGGTCGGGCTAGAGCGCGGGTCGCGTGAGGGCAGAATGGAGCCGGGTCGCGAGCGGGTGATAGGGGCGGTTTGCACGGATCTCGGGTCGGGTCGCGGGTGGCACGCAGGTCGGCTAATCAAAACGCTGCGTTTTGATGTTCTATAAAAAGCCTATTTTTTTGTTTCTCCTCATTTTAGCCGGTTCCTCCAGAAAAAAATCCCAAACCCCAAAAAAATCCTCTCAGCCCCTCAGCCCTGCCGGATGATTTCCGTCGTGCCGGCCGCCGTGCGCCGCCGTAGGTCGGTCACCGGAGGTCTCCCCGAAGCCCAAAAAACAATCCTCTCGTCTCCCCCTCTTCAAATCTGGCCTCCGTTTAACGAAAAAAAACTTCCATAGCTCCCTAGATCTGCTTAGGCCGAGAGCCTCATTCCCTTTTTTTGTTGTATTTTGTTTTGTTTTGTTATTTCTGGTGTTGGATCTGGTTGGGTTTTGTTGTGGTTTGTCTCCTTTTTTGCAGGTGATGGGGATTTAGGTATTAGATATAGGGTTTCGGATTTGGGTTTCTGTTGTGGTAGGTTTGTGGTGGTGATGACGATGATGATAGTGGTGATTTCGGTGGTGATGGTGGTGATAGCTTGGTGATGGTGGTGACGGGTAGTGGCTACGGTGGTGGCTTAGGGTTTCTGTTGGTAAGTTTAGTGTATGGGGCAGTGGTGGTTTCCGTGGTAGTGGTGTCTTAGGATTTTTTTTTGAGTCTGTCTTCTCCGGTGGTGTCTCGGTTGGGGTAGGGTTTTTGTTTTAGTGTCCGGAAGTCTCTGCTCCTTTTTTTTTCGAACCCCTCCCTGAAGAAAATCTAGTCCTTTTAAACGAATCTAGGATCAACCTTTGATCCGCTGGGTTAAATCCAATCCGGGTTCTTCTTATTGTTTTCCAGATCTCCAAGGCAGTGTTAGGATGGGATGGTTTGCTTGGGAAGATGAATTTGGGTGGCAGCCGAGGCATAGGGGGAAGGGTTAGAACCGCCGGCGGCTGGGGCAGTGGGTCTGGCCGGCGTATCTGGTAAATCTGGGGCATTTAATGTGACAAAGGGATTGATGGATAGTCTCGGGAGGCTGTCGACAATGGATGACAGACAAAAACAACAAAATAATAATAATAATAATATATGAAAATAAAAATAACAATAAAAAGAACAATAAAAATAATGATAATAATAATAGATAATAATAATAAAATAACAATAATATAATAAGAATAGAAATATAAAATATATATAATAATAATAAAAAGTAAAAATAAAGAAAATAAATAATATAAGTATAATAATAATAATAATAATAATACAAAAGTAACAATCATAATAATAATAACAATAATCATAAAAAATAACAATAAAAACAACAACAAATAATAATAACAACAGTAATAATAAAAATAAAAATATTAATATTAGAAAAGATAAAATAATAAAACTAATAATAATAGATATGAATAATAACAAAATAAATAAGAAAAACGAAAATAAAAGAAAATAATAATAAGAACAAAATTTGTCAAAATAATTTGTAAAATTTGGACAAAATTAGGTGTCTACAGTTACAAACAAATTCTAAATATCCTGTTTTTTCACAAATTGTGAATGGTTGTTCAGTCCTAATTACAAATCTAACTAAACCACGTCTAGCTTGAACATTATCAAAAATAAAATTTTTTCCACCATCACGTGTATTAATTTGAGATTGTTTACCATCTAAAATTTCATTTTCTTCGGCATCAGGATTAATTTTATGTGCAGTAATTAAATGTCTTTTATACGTACCTGTACCACCAGCACCTCCACCGGACTTATAAGAGTAAACGCCTTGGCACAATTTACAGATAGCACAATATTTATTCGTCTCACCTTCTTTTGCTACAATATCGAAATACTCTCATACCCAGCTCGTTTTTTTTCGACTAAACTTCGGCCTTGATGATGTGGTAGCAGTGGTGGTAGCTGATGATTGTGTTTGAGCATGACCTCCACGTCGATCACGACCAACCGATGGCGCCGCCAAAGGAAGCTCCTCCTCTGGATGAATATCGGGTTCGATTTCATTAAATGATTCGTCACCCAAATTAGGAATTTCAGTGGAACCAAAAGGTCGAGAAACAGAGCATGAACGACGAAAGAAATTAGACATTTTTATATTTTTTTGAAAATAAATATATGTTAAGAATTAAAAAAAAATAGATTTATGATATATATAATATATTGGAATTTGGAAATTGAAACTTGAAAATTAAAAGTAAAATTTGCAAAATTATAAAATAAAAAGAAAAATGAAATTTAGAAAGAAAATGATGAGATTATAAATTTGGAATAAAAGATATATATATAAATATATTAGAATTTGAAAATTAAAAGTAAAATTTGCAAAATTATAAAATAAAAAGAAAAATGAAATTTAGAAAGAAAATGATGAGATTATAAATTTGGAATAAGGGAATTTGAGTGAATATTGAGAGAGTATGTGAGTGAATATTGAGAGAGTATGTGAGTGAAGAGAATAAGAGTAGATGAATATAGATAGTAGGTAGATTTGAGAGAAAATATAGAAAAAATGTAAAGAAAAATAGAAGATAGAAGAAGTATTTATAGAAAAAAATTAGAATAAAAAAATTTAAAAAAAATTAAAAAAAAAAGATTGATGGGCAACAGCCATTTCAAAGAGGCAAGTCACACTACTGAATCAAGGCGCAGTGGCAGCCTTTTTTTTTTTTTGAAATTTTATTTTTTTGAACCGAACCAGTTCAACCGGAACAGGTTCGGTTCTGGATCGGGCCCTTAGCGAGCCCGGTCCTAATAATCTAAAATCGGCCTAACCCGATAACGTACCGGGCTGGGCCGATTCCGAACCGGTACAGTATCGGTTCGGGTTATGGGCCGGATTAACCCGATCCGATTACGAATCAGGTCGGGCTAATCCGGCCCATTAAGCAGCTCTACAATCTGGGGTTTTTGTTTATTTTTTCTTCTCATTGGACTTAGGTATGAGTAAATTTTAATAACATGAACTTGGGCTTATTGTTCATGAAGATGACCATGCCTGCAAATTGGGCTGTAAATGGTTGGATCGGAGACTGAGAGATTCCACGTTAATAATATTCTGCAGTTGACTGATTGAGCGAGTCTACTAACCAATTGGCAAATGCTAAGAGGGGCTCGCTGTGAACTGAGCTGTCCCCAGAAGTGCAAACAGATAAACAGAGCACTCTTTTTGCACTATAAAGAAACTTTTGCAATGCTAGGACATAATTCTGAAATTTTGGAGTAAATCAAACTTAAATGAATACAACAAAAGGTAGAAAAGCATAAACATATGCATATATATATATATATATATATATATATATATATATATTCCTAGTATTTATAGATTTTAGTGTCCATGTTCACTGAGAAAAAAAGTGTATTGATGTGAATGCCATTAATTCATGGGCACATGGGCACCAAACATGTCTTGAGAGTATGAATACAAATTAATTCTGTCTCTTTTGAAAGCAACTATGCATTATGTCTAAATAAACTATTAATTCATGTTGTTATCGGTTCATTAAACTTGCATATCAAGATAATGTGTATAGGATTTAGACCACACAATCTAGTGAAAACTTGACCATCAATTTTGTAATGACACCATGTTGCTCACGGTACAATCCACTCCTCAGAATTAGCTCCTTAAATAAGTTGCAATGTTTCATGCCGTTCAACCAAAAAAGAGGCCCAGTATTTTGGTGTTTATAAACCAAACGAATGGGCTAAAACCCATTGACATAAAGCCCAATCCCATTATATCACTACCGTCGGATTCGCTTGCAGTTGCAGACAACCTTTGACGCCACGGACTGACTCATCCGTTGACCTGAACACGCTCTTTTTGCAGGGACCCAAACTTATTCTCTCTGTTCTATACTGTTTCTATCTGTCAAACTATCTGGGCATTTTTTGATGCTGACTATGGGTGCAATGAGGTTAACTTCAGCTTCAAACCTCTTGTTTATCTTGTTCGTGATGTCATGTCGGTTTGAAGTGTATACGGTTCGGTTCATGAGTGCAAAGGGGAGAGCTTTAGAAGCAAAGGAAATGCTTTTGTTGTATATGGTGGAAGTTAAGGTCTTTATTCATCTCTCTCCAACCAAAATGACTCTGCTACTTCCGGTTTTCCTCTCTCTTTCCTGTTGTCCTGCTTCATTTTTCAACATTTTAATAATAAACTCAGCTGCAGTTTCAGAAAGGTATATTACATAGTAGGGTATGGTGAACAATTTTGCGATTATGTTTATGTGATAATGATTATTAAATGCAAATAATTAAAAATAGAAGAATAATGTTGATTGAGATTTTATGATTATTAGTAAGTTCTTGCTTTGGTGGTCAAGCGTAAGTTGTAGAATTAGACTGAAAATGAGTTGCTGTCTTGCTTGAACTGTCAGCTTTGCCATAGTAGTTACACTTATACATCTCAATGTATTAATCTCTCAAATTCAATTATTCTATTTGCATTCTAAGAAAAACATATGCCCTTCCACAAACAGATTGATAGGGGTGTGTCTCTTCGTTTTTATCGAGTATTCTAGAATTGGTGAAAACAAAAGAGGATAATATTCGGCGTGATGGAATAATTGCTGCTATATAGTTGTGACTGGGAGACCTTGTGCTTACGTATTTGTAACCAGATCACCATCACCTTGAGGAGATCTAAGGAAGCTGCACTGCATTAGACCAATGGGGATTACCATATGGGCTGTCACCTTTAGCATTGTGATGGACAGTTGCTCGTTTAATATATCATCCTAATTGTTTCAGTGCGTTATGGTGGTGTGTGGCCAAACTGCGGTGGCCTAACGTCAAAGGTGATCATGCTTGGAGGTAAATTTTTCCTGGCATCTTCAGCTCTCGAGCTTGTGGAGAATGCTGGTGCCATCAATGATCTTTCAGGGGAGGCAAGATTTATTAGTTCTCCCGGTTGCAATCTTGGATGCATACTTTATTCTTTGGATATTCTCTTCTCTCTCCACAACACTAAACAAACGTCAGGTACTTGTCCTGGCCAGCGAGAGGCATTTACTTTCAAACATTTTCTAGAGCTTGATAAACTTTATGATGTCAAATATATTTCAATACATATTGTGTTTGTGGTAGTAAGTGATCGGAAGGTGATATATATATATATATATATATATATATATATATATATATATATATATATATATATGTATATATATATCTGGAAATGCAGCATATCAAGAGTTAAAGCGAACATTCTTTTCTGCAAGTGTAATGATTGTAAGAAGAAACAGATTTTGATGCAAGATAACAATATATATATATATGATTGTAAGAAGAAACAGATTTTGATACATATATATATATATGTATATATATATATATATATATATATATATATATATATATATGTATATATATATCTGGAAATGCAGCATATCAAGAGTTAAAGCGAACATTCTTTTCTGCAAGTGTAATGATTGTAAGAAGAAACAGATTTTGATGCAAGATAACAATAATCAGGTGCTATTTTCGTGGTACATTAACCCAAAAGAAACTTCAGTATACAATCCAAAGAGGAAAAGTATCAAACGTTCTGGAGAAATACATACAAGTGAACCCAAATACTGGGTGAGATCAGAAGAGAAAGATAAATCTAACAGCTTAAATATATGAAAGGCTCTGAAAAGAATGGTGCAAAGATGAGATGGCTACAAGAAGTAATATTACAAGCCCAGGCTTAAAATCCTTGAGAAGCGCTCGATAAAACTACCCTTTTCATGTTAGAAGATAATTTGGGTTCCAGTGCTATCAGTCACTCTTCTCGTAAGTCATTAATTTCCTGGCAATATCAGATTTCAATTTGCACCCCATAGAGAAGGCTTCAAGAACAAATGCATCAATTTCTTGTTCCTTTTTCTCGTACACATAGAAAGCTATAAAGGCAAACGGAAGTGCAGCAATAATACACACAAAAATAAACACTCAAAAGCTCCTTTTGGTTGCAATAAGAAAATGATAAAGAAGCTATTGAAGGGAATAACTTGATGAAAACTTTATCCAGAACTCCAAGTGGTGAATATATAATATAACGATTAGAAGTTTCAGGAATATTTGTGGGAAAAGCAACATTTGCTGTGTGATGTTCTCTGATACAGATACCTTTTGAAGCTTTCGTTGGTATCTGAGGCCGGCCTATTGTGGCCAGTTGCAGTGTGTCTAAGCATCTCTTCCAGGGTGAGTGTGTATGTTGTGTGTGTGTGTGTGTGTGTGAGAGAGAGAGAGAGAGAGAACCTATGACAAACATAGTCTGCAGCGATATGGCTCCAAGGAAGCGAAGGAGCAGCAGAGAGAAAACAACCAGTTTCATTGCCAGAAAGTAAGTCAAAGACAAATGATTACAGCCACCGTAATTTGTCACATTAGAATGTTCACAATGAACAACATTTAGATACACATAAATAAGCACACTTACCTAATAGTAATAGAATCACAACAGGCCTACGGCAAAGTGGTGGAGAAATGGAAGAGAAAAGAAAGGGTCAGGAGTTTAGGCATGCGATCTCATGTTTAACAGATTGACATATCATGGATCTACTTACTGATCTCCTAGACAAAGAATTGAGAACCCAGTCTCAGTCCAACCTTAACACTGCTTTTCAGGGGGTGTAATCAATTTATAATATTTAAATTCAGAAAGAGAAGAGATTCTGGGTACTATACCTATTGACCCCTAACATATTTTAAAGAACACAAATAGGAAGCAGA
This sequence comes from Heritiera littoralis, assembly GCA_031772115.1. NCBI lineage: Eukaryota > Viridiplantae > Streptophyta > Magnoliopsida > Malvales > Malvaceae > Heritiera > Heritiera littoralis. The sequence goes on along the minus strand of JAPDPK010000006.1, from coordinate 7,565,572 downwards.
CAGGAGAATAATAATACCTTGAGGAACAGTATCCAATCCTTCCTCTTGCAAAGAGATTTCAGAACATTAATGACCCCATTCCAGGATGAAGCCATCAACACAACAACATCCTGTCATTTTTCTTCTGATAAATGGAAATTTGATGCAGGAATTTTCGCTACCGTATGTCCCAATCTGCACCATCAGAAAATTAGATTTATATCCAGTAGCCATTATGCTCAGCATTAGGAAATTTTGTTTGTTTTAGCCTTCCCATCAACAATAAGATCCAGAACACAAAACAAATCAATGTGGATAACCCAGAAGCATCCATTGTTTTATAGCATCAAGACCACGGTTATGATAATCTTTACTTTTTAAGTAAAAAATACCATTCAGATGCTTTTGTGAGAGAACCTTGTTTCAAAACTTTGGCAATTCGAATAATTGGAAAATAAGATTATTCTGTTTTGAGAATTTGTGACTATCAGAAAGGAACAGGTTGACATACTGGCAGGAAAGTGAGTACGTAAACATACATTCTATTTGGTAAACTGCCATGGATGAACAAGAAAATCACTGACACCAAGAGAAGCTTCGAAAGTGCAGTAATAATGGTAGAACCCGAAGCAAAGAAGTTGTAGTAAATTGCAACTGATACTAACAGCACCGTCAGTGTGCCTTTTGTTTCTCCAAAGTAGTGTGTCAGCAACTGCAAAACCACAGATGGTTAAGCAATGTACAACAAGCACATCCACTGAATAGATATATCAATGCCATTACAAGTTTATAACATAGATTATCACCGTTATTAGTACAACAATCTAGATACCATATCAGTTGAATAACATATTGAGCATGACTCCAAGATTTGCACAGCATTCCTTTATAGCTCCAGCTGCCTTCTAAGCCTTCAACTCACTAAATCCATCTATTTCATATCTTAAATCCAACTGCCATTCCAATGTTATGGGCTAGGTTCCCTTTGTTAAGAACAAAGGTATGTGAGGACACAAACACAAACCACTTAATTTGGTAGTAAAGGAAAGAGAATAAGGCAGCAATAAGCTAAAAGGCTTCTCTTTTTGGTTTCCAGTGCCAGGAAATAGAAAGAACTTCTCTTTACTGATGACATTTCCAATAAAAAGTAATCTCAATCTGATTATATCAACCAAACCACCTTACAGTCACAGAGTGCAAAAATACTCGCAAGATTACATCCTAATTCCCAAATCCTAACCCTCAAACAAATTGAATCTTCACAAATTGAACCTTTACCCTCCAAAACACTAGAAAGAAAATAGCTGAAAAAGGCATGGAGACCTGCAGCAATACAATTTTCAGTGATGCGAACAATGCTGCAGCATGTTGTTGCAGAGAACAAGTATGCCATGACAGGTAATGTTCTTTTTCTTAACCCAAAAAAATAGATTTTGTTGCCACATCACTAGCTAAAGCCTCTCTGATAAATTGTAATAAAAAATTATAGGACAAGTCTAATCATGTGGAATCTATTGTAACTTCCAAACTATAGTTCAAGTTGGCTGCAGTTTTGCTGGTGGCAATCAAGGCCAGCCAACCAGCAATATAGTAGGCTGTGGCAGCATAGAGGATCGAATAATAAAATGTTTCTTATGATTTGTGAGGATTTGTCTATGGTATATTACACAAGCACATTCAGACATCAAAAAAGCAGCAGGGAGAAATAAAATTACCCCTTCCTTGTCCAAGATAAACAGAAGCTTTAGAAGGCCCTTCTCTCTTGCATTGATTTTCAGCTCTCAAGTGCGAGTACGACTCAATTGTCTCCTGTATACTATCCTGAAACATTATTAAATCACATTGCCATAAATAAACCATCAATGCAATAACTTAGACCTTATTAAATAACGTCCACACAAAGGATAGGTATTTAGATGGTTTCTATGCACAGGCAAGAGAAAGCACTTATAGGTGTATGCTGTCCAATACTTCCAGTTATAACAACATTGTTAGTTGATGCAAGATGCTGAGAACACAGTAGAAGAATGAGCCTGGTCAAATACATGGACCATTGCCATCATGAAGGACCGCAGGTTAACTAGGAACCAATCATGGGGAAAGCTACTTACTAAGAAGTTTAGAAGAAATGACAAACCTAGTTGGAGAAATTAATTACTTTAATTCTAATTAGTCAGATATATACCGATCTACCAATTGGAAATCTTCAAAAGTAATTAAACCCAATGGAAAAAAAAAATGCAGCAATAAAGTAGAAAAGCAGTTGAGACATGATAGAACCTCAAGCGAGACAAGTGGTGAATAGCCAAGCCGATCCTTTGCTTTCGAACAATCAAAAGATCTGCTGCAAGAGAGAAGTTTAACTCTTGAAGGTGTCAATTGTGGAACCTTCATGCCATATGGACCTAATAGCCAATATGTCCGCTCCACCAAATTTGCAATTGGCATTATAACAATGGCAGGAATCATTATTTTCGGCCTGAAAAGTACAGCAGTTCAGAAAAGAGGAAGATACTATGCATGGGCAGTTTCATAGCCATCTATAGTTCCCAAATTTCCACCAAAGGGAGAGATGGACTTAGATATTAATATTGTATACAGAAACAGATTAAGAATATGCATAATTTGAAAAAATGCCTTAGTGCTCAGTCTCAAAATAAAAATAAAACAAAATCAACAATTATAACATGGTAAAAGAACAAACATACGTACTAATAAGCAATATTTTGGCTTATCTGAAACCTTTTGGGATTTGAGGGTAGGAGGAGAATGATAGAATACTAAAGTTAACAATCTCAAGAACTCTTGACACTTTGATTTCGGTAGCTCATATAATATTAATTTAGGGGGGAAAAAAGCCCTAATCCTAAACTGCAGACCCAGATGAGGAAGATAATCACTTAGAAATTGCTTTTACATAGAGAGAAAATGAACATGATGTCACCAGGAACTTTAAAAAGAAAAATAAAGTTGAATAGCTCTGATAGCCAAGACCCTCTAGTTTTCGAGAAACAAACTCCCAAAACTTCATTGGCTTCATATTGGTTACAAAATATGCCTGCCAAATCATTACATAACCACTATCAAGCAAGGAATTTATTTTAGGAACAGAATTTTAAAACCAATCTCCTGATATCTTTTTAGCTTAATCAACCAAATACAAGGCAATATGAACAAATGCATCATATTGAATGATTCCTCCAAGAACTAAATACTTATGTTGTAATAGGATCTTCTGGAAAATTTTAGCATCTAGTAAAAGCATGCCTTTAAAAAAAACCTTCTAAGATTTGACAAATCTTTTTTAATTGGACAGTATTAAAATGATATTAAAGCTACAGGTAAATGTCCTATATCCCTCATGTAAATCAGCACACTAAACCCTCATCTTCGTTTCAAAGCAGTTACAGATTGAAAAGAAAAAAAGTTGAAAGCATTTAAAGAGAACCTGCCCTGCAGCTTTTTCTGCAACTTCTCCTCCGGATGCTAGAGCTCGTTCAGCACAAATATGAGCATGAGCCACATTTTCAACATAAGTGAAATCATATACATTGTTACCGTCACCAATTATGAACTGATCAATTGAAATGTAAACGAATAAGAGGACAAATTATCAAACAGACATACAGTCCAACGAAAAATTAATGAATATAACCACCTTAGATTTCCCTGCCCTTGCTGCAGAAACCAAAGAAGGAACGAACAACCTATTACCCGGGCCAAAAATACCACTGGGACGTATGCAACAAGTTAGAAGCCCATTAACCCCATTTGACATGATAACCAATGTCTCCCCTTGGCCTTTGTAGCTGAGAATGAATCATTATGCGGAAAAAGAAAAACTGAATCAATTCCAAGCAATAAAAACATAAACCAAATCTTATTTAAAAGAGACAAATAGATTGAATTCAGTACATTGGGTTGATAAGGCAAGGATTCATTCCCAATAAAGATTCCATGAATCCCATTGAAAACGACACTCGAGGAGCTCGTATAAATAATCCTTTTCACTTTAAGTTCAATGCAATGTTGAAATTTATTAAAACCTCACCAAGTCACTAACACGAAATTAAAACGTAGTAAAACTGAACTGGATGCGGGCGAGAGCTCGATCCCGCTAACCATATTACCGCGTTGTCGAAGCTTTTTCCGATAGCGTTCCATTGACTGTCTTCGGATCTGAAACAGAGATAAAACGAAAGAGTGAGAGAGAGAGAGGGAGAAACTACTCTCATCACTCTTCAATAAAAGTTATGAAACTTAATGGGCCAGCCTCATATATATATATAGGTTGAGAGTAAGGACCTCCCTCCATGGGATTCATGTACAAACCCATCCCATTATAGGTTTATATATATATTATATATTTAATATAATTAATTATGGGTCACACTTTATACAAAATTATACTACTAATTAAATATTATATGAAATTAATTACACTTAATTAGTCCACACAAATAAGGATATTACAACATGCAAGCCTCAATAACATTTTTAGTTCATATAAATTGCAGTCGAATATAAATAAATACAAGAAAACAAAAAATAAGTTGGAATAAATTCTGAATATTCAAACTATCTTAACCTTGAACATTAACCGAATGATGAAGCTGGTAGTTATTAATCGACGAAGTAGGCGCCGCCATGTGGAAAACTACCTCAACTCCATCCAAAGCTTCAACAAAATATATTTAATATATAGAAAAGAAAAGGTTAGAATGAAGAGAGTTAGTAATAACTAATAAACAGAGTGCAAATAAATGCGATTTTTGAAATAACGGAAAACCTTCGAGTACTTGAGCTTTGTGGCAAAGATCAGTGGAAACGTAATGAGCACGACCGGACCGTAAAGCTTCGCCGAGGCGTCCGTTCTCCTCGTAAGGTTCGAGGTCAATGCTAGAAGGCAAGTCGACGATTCGAACAGCGAACATTTCGTATTTGATTAGCATTTCGACCAAATGACGGGCGGCGAAGCCTCTGCCGCCAGTTACGACGCACCATCTCTCCTCGCCCGACATTTTCCCCCAAGTGCCGGAAAGAAATGAAAAAGGGAAAAAAGAGAACCGAAAATCGAAGGGACCGCGATCTGGTATTGAGAAGAGTGAGAGTGAGAGAATCTTTTTCTTGCAGACTTGTAGTGGCTGAGGCCAAACCGAAGCAGCAGATTTTATTTGTGTTTAAACAGTACACATGAAGAGAATAAGATGTATATTTATTTCATGGGTTATCGTTCAATTAACTCCCTAAATTAAATTTGTGGAAAAAATTTTTGAATTTAAATTCCACTGAAAAAAATTATTTAAAAATTTTCGTCAACTTTTGGTTACAGCTTTTTGTCTTTTTTTTAATGAGATTTTCTAATCTTAGCAGGAGGATTTTTTCTTTTTTTGGTGTTGCTGGATTGAATCAACTCTTTTTTTTTTTTTTTTTAATAAACCGAAGTGCTTAACGTTTGTAACTAAAAGAAAAAAAAAAGTGCTTATCGTTACTTGGGCGGCCATGCTAGGCTGGTTAATTAATAGAAAAATTTTTTAGTTTGGAAAAAAATAAATTTTATGTATGATCTCTAATTATTTTTTGAATTATTTTATTCAATTTTTAAAATTTTAAAATAATTTTATCTCAATTTAAATTATTTTTGTTGATTATGAAAAAATATATATTTTCATAAAATATTAAGAAATAAAAAAAAATGTAATCTAGGACGTGAATAGAAACATTATACTATATCAATTTTAATGAAACAATATGTAAATACAAAAAAAATTGAACCATTTTAAAAAGTGAAAATTATAAAATAATTTAAAATTTAAAAATTAAAATGAAATTAAAATAAAAATAAAAATAAAATCATAGGTGGATTTATTCCAAAAAACCAAATCTATACAAAATAAACTCAAAAAATTTAATAATTCCATTATACATTTTTGACCAAGTTCAATCTTGATTTGGCCATTAACAAACAAATCTAGCATACGTTTTCTTTACATTAAAGTCTAATCATAGGTAAGTTTGCAATTATACGTTATTTTCTTGTACTCATACTTTTTAATTTTTTAGGTATGCGAACAACTAATCTACTGGTAGTGTTAGTTAAAAATCACAAGAATTTATCGATGACACGCAGATACGCAAAGGAAATTGCAAGAGGTGAGATTAATTAACTCGTGGGATTTATGTGTTTAAGCTCCATGAGAAGTGAATTTATAAGTAAGGCTCACTTTGGTTCACTAAAAATACTTTTTGAAAAATGATTTTTGTGTTATTTGGTGTTTGGTTGATAAGAAATTGATTGGTCATCAATGGAAAATTAAGCTATTTTTCTAAAAAATATCTTATGCTTTGAAAAAGGGGAAGATATTCTTTGAAAAACATCTATTTATGTTTAAGGTTATTCACCAAGTTCATAAATGTAATTCTACTCAACTTAGACTTTAGATATGATTTTTTAAACTTTGATTTAATTTAAACCTACATAAAATATTATTATATTAATAAAATATTTTTTATTTAATTAGATGAAGAATTTTAAATATTGAAATATTAACATTAAAAATATTTCAATAGTTTAAGTTCAAATATTTTATTTTTTATATTATTAATCTTAGATAATTTTAATATTTCAATAATAAACAATATTATATTATTATTTTAGTTATAAATAAATACTAATTTAATAAACAATATGTTTATTATTTTAATAATTTATTGATACTTTAGTTTTTAGGTATAATGTTTTTTATATTTTATTTTCAAATATATAATTATGTTAATAATATAAATATTTTTAATATTTCAAAAACAAATATTAATATATTATTAATATTATATATATTAAAATAGTAATATTACTTCAAATTTCTAAAAATACTAATATAAGTAATAATAAATAGTTTTCTTTTAAATGTTTAATAATATAATATTTTAATACTAAATATATTATTTTCAAAATATAATTTAATATTAATAAATTAATTAATTAGTAATAAATAAATTTTAATATTTTATTAGTTTTGTTAATATCATTAGAAAAAAGAAAACAAAATTTTCAAAAAAAAAAACCAAACAATAAAAAATATTTTTAATTGATTTAGCCAAACAACGAAAAATCTTTTTTCTTTTTTCAAAGATTATTTTTTGAAAATCATTTTTAGTGAATCAAACGAAGCCTAAATCGATAAATTTGTCAGACGCATCTTATATATTGGTTTTGCAGATTAATGAGCTTATCAAACAAAGGAATGAGATTCGTGCCTTATACAAAACTGTTCCTCCAATTAAGCGAAATTCAAGTAGGAATAAGAGTAAGGGTAATTCAGGTACGAGTGCTCAGTACAAAGCACTTAGGTTTCTGTAAAGATTCTTATATCATATTCCCTTTGTAGTCGTTTATCAAAATATCTCAGATCATGTCTTGAAGGACTTCAAGTGGTTAAGAGTTTTAGGATATCAATGGAGGGGTACTTTGAAGTACCTCATTATCCTCATCCCCACACCTGTCTATCATATTGATCTCTAATAATAGCAATTCAATCATTTTTCAATCCTCTTGTCCTTATATCACAGTACATCATGCAATAGTGAATCATATGTAATTCTGACATCTTATGGTATTAAACCATACTCATATCAATCTCATGTCATATTACATATTATGTAAAAACCATGTTCAGTCGTAATCTCTCTTGGAAGTTGGAAGATTCTGCTAAGATATTGCCAGAATCTTAGAGATTTGCTAGCTGATTTTTCTGTAAAAATATTTAGTCAACTTATGTAAATTAGGAAAGTTTCCTTGTAGGTTAGCTGGAGTAATTATGTAGTTCCTAGAAGTGTGCTTTATATTTTCTATAAGAAGGAAGCCTGTAAAGTATTTTAAAAAAGTGAGTCAATACATAAAAATTATTCCTTCAGATATCTCTCTTTGTTTTCATGGTATCAAGAGCTGGATTTTGATCATTAACTCTTTCTAAAAAACCCTAGGACTTATTCCACAGAAACCTTAGCCAACTTATAGTTTTTACCATGTTTGATATTTTAATTCAATCCAGTCCTCTTACTAACTCAAGGAAAACCACTGAAACCCAAATCCAAGCCTCCAACTGTAGTTCACACTCTGTCCAAATCACCACTATTCGTTTGAATGGTGATAATTTTCTACGATGGTCTCAGCCCATTCTAATGTATATTCGAGGGCAAGAGAAGATTGGGTATTTAACTGGAGATACAAAGGAACCAACAAAGAAGGACCCGATGCATGCTACCCGGGATTGAGAAAATTCCATGGTCATGACATGGCTCGTGAATTCTATGGATGAAGAAATTAGTTCCAACTATATGTGCTATCCAACAGCCTAGGATCTTTGGGACAATATCAACTAGATGTACTCAGATCTGGGTAATCAGTCCCAAGTTTATAAATTAACACTAAAACTTAGTGAGATCTGAAAAGGAGAAGATAGTGTCACTAAGTACTTCAACTCTTTGAAACGGTTGTGGCAAGACTTGGATCTATTCAATGATTATGAATGGAAATCTACAGAAGATTGCAAACACAACAAGAAAATGGTGGAGGACAGCCGCATCTTCAAGTTCCTTGCTAGGCTCAATGTTGAATTTGATGAAGTGAGGGTGAGAATAATTGGCAGACAACCTCTTCCCCCAATTGGTAAAGTATTTTTTGAAGTACAAAGAGAAGAGAGTCGTAGGAATGCAATGCTTGGAAAAAAGGGTGCTAGTGTATCTATCGAAAACTCAGCATTGGCTGCCTCTAATGCAAGATAGATGAATCAGCAAAAGACAGATGGAAAACCTCGAGTTTGGTGTGACTATTGCAACAAGCCTCGCCATACTCGAGAAACTTGCTGGAAGATTCATGGCAAACCAGCAAGTTGGAAAAGTAGCAAACAAGGTGATAGACCCACTCGTGCATATCCTTCAGCAAATGAAGCTGAGACAAGTCCCTTCAGTAAAGAGTAGATGGATCATCTTCTTAAACTGCTAAAGTCCAATTCATCATCTGGTATTCCTAGTGTTTCCCTCGCTCAAACAGGTAGTAACCCAACGCTTTATCTTGTTGTTCAAATTCTGCTCCTTGGATCATTGATTCAGGTGCATTTGACCACATGACTAATTTGTCTCATCTATTTAATTCTTATATACCTTGTTATGGTAATGAAACAATTAGAATTGCCGATGGTAGTTTCTCACCTATTGCAGGAAAAGGATCAACAAAAATCTAAGAGAATATAGATCTTAAATCTGTTCTTCATGTCCCTAAACTTGCCTGTAATATTTTGTCTATGAGTAAATTATCCAAAGATTCTAACTGTTGTGTTACCTTATTTGATTCTAGTTGTGAATTCCAGGATTTGAACTTGGGAGGGGTGATTGGCAGTGTTAGAATGATAGACGACCTTTACTGTTTTGATGACAACCTCTTCAGTAATAAAAAAGCTCAAGATTTTGGTAGTATTAGTTCAATTTCTGTTCGTGAACAAATAATGCTTTGGCATCTTAGACTAGGACATCCTAGTTTTCCTTATCTTAAACATTTATTTCATGCTTTATTTAAAAATTTGGATTGTTTATCTTTTCAAAGTGAGAGCTGTCATTTATCAAAAAGCCATCGTGCTACTTATATCTCAAAACCATATCATGCTTCCAAACCATTTTATTTGATTCATACTGATGTTTGGGGTCTTTCAAGGATTACCACTTTATCTGAAAAAAATGGTTTGTGACATTCATAGATGATCACACACGATTGTGTTGGGTATATTTGATAAGTGACAAATCTGTGGTGGAAAAGTTGTTCAAAGATTTTTACAATATCTTAGTGAAAATCAATTTCAACAAAAATTAGTATATTATGCTCCGATAATGGAACGAAATATTTTAATGAATGTTTGGGAATTTTTTTTAAAGAAAAAGGTATCCAACATCAATCTATATGTCATGATACTGCTAAGCAAAATGGAATTGCTGAGAGAAAAAATAAACATTTACTTGAAGTGGCTCGTGCCATCATGTTTTCTATGCATATATTCCAAAGTATTTATGGGGAGAAGCTATTTTAACAGCATCCTATTTGATTAATAGGATGCCTACCCGAGTTTTAAACTACATCACACCTTTAGAGTGCCTCAAAAAAAACTTTTCCAGAATCTAGAATACAATTTGATTTGCCTTTAAAAGTTTTTGGCTGCACAATATTTGTTCATATACCCAGCAAACTTAGATCTAAACTTGATCTTAGAGCTAAAAAATGTGTTTTCATAGGTTATGCTCCAAATAAAAAGGGATACAAGTGTTATAATCCTCAAACCAGAAAAATCCATGTCAGTATGGATGTCTCTTTTTTGGAAAATCAACCTTACTTTAGCAAAATTATCTTCAGGGGGAGAAAGAAAGAGAAGAAGACAATTTTTTGAACATTTCTCTAGCTAATACAATCATTTGTGATACCACTTCTATTTTTTTGAAACAAAAATTCAGGAAAAATCTGTTCAAGATATTGAGAATAAAGGAAATTCTAATCAACCATTGCAAAGCATGGATGTATCACAAATAGGGGGAGAAATACTACAAACGGATCAAAACAATCCAAATTCTGAGCTTCTGGTTTATACTAGAAGAACTCATAAAATTGGTAAAGATCTACCTATCACTCTAGCACAGAATCAACCAAAATCTCCGAGAGATGGTCGTTCAAATATTCAAGGTAATTCTATTCCTATTTCATCTTTAGCTCCAATTCCTTCTTCTATTATGCCTTCTAACAATGAGTCCTCAGATCTTAATGTTCCCATAGCTATTAGGAAAGGAGTTCGAACATGTACCAATCACCCTATTGCCAAATATTTATCTTACCAGAGACTTTCTAATCACCATAGAGCATTTACCTAAAAAATTTCTCACTTGTTTGTTCCGAGAAACATTCAGGAAGCTCTAGATGATCTAAATTGGAAGTTAGCAGTTATAGAAGAGATGAATGCTCTTAAGAAAAGTGGTACTTGGGAAGTAGTTGACTTGCTAAGGGACAAGAAAACAGTAGGGTGCAAATGGGTATTTATTGTAAAGTGCAAGGCTGATGGTAGTGTAGAAAGGTACAAGGCTAGGCTTGTGGCAAAAGGATTTACACAGACCTACATGATTGATTACCAAGAAATGTTCGCTCCAGTAGCCAAAATAAACTCAATTCAGGTTTTATTATCTTTAGTCGTGAATCTCGATTGGTTCCTACATCAGTTAGATGTAAAAAATGCCTTCCTAAATAGAGATTTGGAAGAGGAAGTGTTTATGAGCCTACCACCTAGCTTCGAGGAAAGGTTTGGTAAAGATAAAGTCTGTAGATTAAAAAAGTCATTGTATGGCCTCAAACAATCTCCTAGAGCTTGGTTTGAACGCTTTGGGAAGACGGTAAAAAGTTATGGTTACTGTTAAAGTCAAGTAGGTCATACTATGTTTTATAAATGTTCAAGAGACGAGAAAATTACTATCTTGATCGTTTATGTGGATGATATAATCTTGATAGGTGATGATAATGTTGAACTAGAAAGATTGAAGAAGAGACTTGCTAATGACTTTGAAATCAAAGACTTGGGTACGTTGAAATATTTCCTCGGGATGGAGTTTGCTAGGTTAAGGAAGGCATATTTGTCAATCAACGCAAGTACATACTCTATTTGCTTGGTGAGACAGGTTTGCTTGGTTGCAAAGCAGCTGAAACACCAATTGAACCCAACTTAAAACTACAACCTGCCAAAACTAAAGATATGGTGAACAGGGACCAGTACCAAAGGCTTGTTGGGAGACTAATTTATTTGTCCTATACACGTCTAAATATAGCTTTTGCCGTAAGCATGGTGAGTCAATTTATGCATTCACCAGGTTTAGAACACCTTGATGCTGTGTACAGGATCTTGAGGTACTTGAAAGGGACTCTTGGAAGGGGTTTGTTGTTTAAGAAACATGGACACCTACAGATCGAAGTCTATAATGATGCAGATTGGGTTGGAAGTATTAATGATAGAAGATCAACTTCAGGCTACTGTACATTTGTTGGAGGAAATCTTGTTACTTGGCAGAGCAAGAAACAAAATGTGGTGGCTAGAAGTAGTGCAGAGGCTGAGTTTAGATCTGTTACTCATGGGATTTGTGAAGTAATGTGGATTAAAAGGTTGTTAGAAGATTTGAGGATCTCTAATCCTTCACCCATGAAAGTATATTGCGATAATAAAGCAGCAATCTCTATTGCTCATAATCCAGTCCTTCATGATAGAACAAAGCATGTGGAAATGGATAAGCATTTTATTAAAGAAAAGCTCAATAATGGACTGATTTGCATGCCTTACATTCCAACTACTGATCAGATTGCTGATATACTTACGAAGGGGCTACATAAGAAGCAATTTGACAGTTTGATTAGCAAGCTGGCAATGGAAGATATCTTCAAGCTAGCTTGAGGGGAAGTGTTGGAAGATGGAAGATTCTGCTCAGATATTGCTAGAATCTTATAGATTTGCTAGCTGATTTTTCTGTAAAAATATTTATTCAACTTATGTAAATTAGGAAAGTTTCCTTTTAGGTTAGTTGGAGTAATTATGTGGTTCCTAAAAGTGTGCTGTGTATTTTCTATAAAAAGGAAGCCTGTAAAGTATTTTAAAAAAGTGAGTCAATACATAACAATTATTCCTTCAGATATCTCTCTTTGTTTTCAATCTCAAATCAAGCCACTTTTAATATAGAAATTATATTCCTAAACTATATCGAATCATATTACTTTTCATGTGGAAAAGCATGATCACATGTAATATAAAGTCATGAAACTCTTCTTATAAATCTCATGTTCATGCATAGTATAAGGTCATGACATCTTTCATATAGAAAACATATTTTTAGGTCATGATTCAGTATGCAACTTATGCAAGCTTTATTGTGTAAAACGGCTATATTTCAAGTCATATGAGGTTTGGCATATAATCATATATGACTCGTATATAGTCTCGAAATTATATTACATCCAAATTTTAAAGATGAAAGTTTAATTGATCCATAAATCTGAATAATAAATTGACAATTTGTGTTGACTTGGAAATAGGTAACTTCCCTTACTCGTAAACATTTTTATGATAAAAAAAACAAGTAAAGGTGCCTCTAAGGAGGCCAAAGAAAATGGTGAAGTTGTTAAAGCTTAACCTAGCAGTTGTTACACTCTTTTTTAAAATGGATTAAATTCAAGATTCAAATTCTCATTCCTTATTGTACCTCCTATGAACAAAAAGAAGATGGTGAAGTGAGAGATAGGAACATTCTATGAGGGATAGAACTAAGAAAAAGAAATGATGTAACATCCACTTAAAAGTTGACAAGAGAAAGCCATGCTGAACAAGTATGGAATTTAATTTTCTAGGAAGTTTCCTTCCATTTGGATGAAGAGTAATGTTGCTTAAACTGTGTCAATTATCGTATTAGGTTACAAAGAAGTCAACAACTTTTGGTATCTACCAATCATATGTTTCTGTACATTGTGTTGTAGTCAGAAGGAACAAACAGTAGTAAGACAGCCTAAGGTGTGCTGCAATTGCATTGTCCTTAAGGATTATTTCACCAACAGGTGTAATCCCTCAGGATTCAATAGGCTCTTCTAGGATTGCCCAGGTAACAGGAACAACAAAGAAGGAAGATTAATTTAGAACCCAGCAAAAGAAGAAGAAGGAGTAGAGAAGGAGTAGAGAAGTAGAGAATTCCTTAAAGGAGTAGTGAAGAAGCTGTATTATGTAGCCCTTTATTTATGGTAAAAAAATGGGTGTAGAAAATCTGTAAGAAATTGTAATAAAATAGTAATAAAATCGTTAATATGGAGAAAATCAAGACAAGATTTTGACTAAATCTGAGATAATATTTAATTAAATATGAAACAAATCTTGTCAAAGTTTTAGAAAACCAAAACACTAGTTTTTCAAATAAGGTTAAATACTGAAAAATAATTAAATAAAAAATAAATATGGTAAAAGTCTTTTAGAAATATGAAAATATCCAACAATCCCCCACCTATTTCAAAAAGACTTTTAAAAGAAAAAATATTCTGCTTGGTTAATTATAAGTATAATGCTTCGTATCTGGTGTTTTTTGGACTTGAACCAGACTTAGAATAATAAAACTTATTTTACTGAGTAATTGGTGAAGGTTTTAGCTTCTTGAACCAATAACTCATTATTGTAAAATAGAGGTCTTATTAATCACACTATACTTTCACAATTCTTTACTGTTCGACACCGTTTTGCACTAATAGGCCATACGCGTGCTTGGATATTTCATGAGTGCTCTAGAAATTATGCCACAATTTCATAGGAGCGGCCCCACTCCACACTCACATAGGTGTTTTCATCAAGTGTATACTGCAATGATATACACCACCCATAAAGGATATGAAAAACATTAAGAGCTTTAGCTCATCCTCTCAAATTCATGCAATCTAGCACTTACACACATCATAAGAATGGACAAATTTATTAGTGCTAGCAAGAATAACAATGACCTGTTATTACCCACTGAACCTTATTCATGGGATCTCCAATCACAAAGGTTGGGTTACCATCGCCATTATTCTCAAATTGGCTTAAGTCTCATTCCCCTCGACGTTTCAGAACTTTCTCCCTAAAGATTTAGTCAGAGGATTGGCCAAATTCACTTTTGAATTCACATAATTGACTGATATAATTCCATCATTCAACAGCTGCTTAATCACATCATGTTTCAAATGAATGTGTCTATTTTTACCATTGAAAGTTTTGTTCTTTACAATGGTTATTGCCACATGCCAATCACAATACATAGATACAAAAGATTTGGTTTTAAACCCAATGAAATGTTAGCTAAGAGGTTTCTTAACCACTTATCCTCATTATCAGCCAATTCCAGAGCTACAAATTCTGATTCCATGGTAGATTTAGCTATAATAGTCTATTTGGCTGATTTCCATGCAATAGCACCCCTACCAAGGGTAAAAACATAACCACTAGTGGATTTTGTCTCATCTAAATCTGAAATCCAGTTAGCATCACTGTATCCTTCTAATACAGTGGGGAATCCACTATATAAAATACCATAATTCGTGGTACTTCTCAAATATCTCATGATCATTAATCATCCCAGCACCAGTGATCATCTAGTAGTTGAGGTACATGTCTCGACTAGTTATCAGACAACTCATAGACCTATATATGTATACATTGGCGGTATCCATTGTCACACAGGTAGACTCCATGATGTATATACATATACAAGCACCTAAATGTCATAGGCATAACACAGTGCCACACAAGCAGATCACTGTGCCATATAGGCATATCATAATGCCACATAGTGTAAGACCCGATTCTACACTACTGTAGATCTTAATTTCATAAAAATTGATAATGGAAATTAAATAACTAATGAATATTGATTTCACTTAAGTGAAAAGTTCCTTAATTTGAGATATGAACGGAGCAAGTTATGTGAAATACTCGATGGGCGAGTACTACAATAGACAGCTCGCCAATTGGAAAGCAAGTTGATAATCGCCAATGCATGATGGCGAGTTTGTTCTCGGCGAGTTGTTTTAGTTGTGTGTTTGGCGAATAGGTGAGTTCGCCAAGATTGTTATTTAGGTGATTGCCCGAATGGGGCGAGGGCTTGTGATCGCCCATGTGGATTGAGTAAATTAAAATACTAAATAAGATTGCCAATTTGTGGCATAAATTATGGCTAAGTGGGCGAATAGATGAGTTCGCCAACGTGTGGCGAGAATCAGAGCAAAGTTGGCGAGTTGAGCCATACCTGGTGATCGCCCAATGAGATGAGGGATCTGATCGCCCAAGGTGTGAGTATGGCGAGTAATGTGATATCCCATATAGAGGGGCAATTGATGGTCTTGTTGGCGAGAAAAGCAAAAGCTACTCGCCAATCTCAGTGTGATCGCCAACTTTAGTTTGAGTCATAGCTAATGGCGAGTAGAACAATAAATGGTGATCACCAAGTAAAAAAAGGAAATCAGCTCGTAAATCATCAAATAGTGTTGGCGAACTGAATGTGAAATAAAATGGGCGAGCTGAGATCTCAGATTGAAGAGGCGAACTGGAATTGGAATCGGAATCAGCAAGTGACCATTGCAGCCAAAATTGACTTTGTAAGTGATACGGTTGGAGACAATTAATAGAAAGGAGGTAAAGTCAATAAAGGAATTATCCTTATTGGTTGAGGAGTAAAACAAAGTCAATAGAAGCAGAAAAGGCGTGTGGCAGGGAGACTTTCACGCCACTTGAGCTGCAGTTTTCTTCATGCATTAAATGCATGAAAGACGTGAAATAAATGAAGGAAATGAGATAAGGCTAAGTGATGAGTTCTGATTGGATAGCATGGCTATATAAGAAGAAATAATTGAGGAAAACCGATTTAGCCAAATTCATCTTCTTCATGAGAGTTATGCAACTGCAAGTTTATGCTCTGATTTCCTCCCATTTCCACCATGCTTGATTTACAAAACTTCACCCCTAAGTTGGCCAAACAAGTAAACCAGCTTGCAAAACCTTCCTCCATCGTTGATGAACTAAAGGAATAAGCAACGTAAAGCCAACATGAGACAGAAAGTGATTTGTGCTGGAAGTGCAGTTGATTAAGGTGAGATTTAATGATTTCTTGAGATTGAATGATGTATTTCTATGATTTCAAGTATGAGAAGCATGATTTTAGTGTTGCTTTTGATTAATTCTTGTTAGATCATAGAAATAGGATAAATTCATAGCTTGAAGTAGATGAAGAATAAAATGAAAACTGGGTTGCAATTGTAGTAGGATGATGGGAAAATAATCGAGAATAAATAAGAAAAGTAGGGAAATGGTGAAAAAATGATGAGAATGGCGACTATGGTGATCGCCCATGTTGAACAATAGAGATTGCCAATAGGGCGGGTAGGAAATAACTGAACTTGCCATGTTTATAGTTGTTGTTCAAGTGGGCGAGGTCGCCCAACGCTAGTTTAATTCATGGGCGAGCTTATTGATCATGGGCAAGCTAAGCATGGAATATGGTAGTGGCGAGGTCGCCACATGTTAGTTTAAACCAAGGCAATGGCGAGTTGATAGTGGGTGAACTCCCACTTTTAAGGAAATGTAACCATGCATGTTGATTTTGGGCGAGCTCCCACTAATTGGCCAATGTGTGAATGGCGTGAATGATTGGCGAGCTCCCACTTGTAAGCTATTTGATGAATGGCGAGCTCGGTTGGGCGAGCTAGTAAGAGCTCTATTGGGCGAGTAGTCATTTGATTTATCTCAATCTCGCCAAGTGATATAAAATGAAATATTAATAGAATTTATAAATTATTTTGCAGCCGGGAATTTGGAATGGCTATTGGTGAGTAGGAAGCAAGGCGAAGCAAGGCTTCGTTAAACCAGGTAAGGGAGATGTGTGTGAAGTGAATGCATGTCCTGTGGAGTAAATTTCATAGAAATTATTGAGAAATTGTTTTGTTTTATGACATGCATTGTTTTGATAATTGTTTTGATTTGGGCGAGCTAAAGGCCGACCTTTATATTATGATTGGGCGAACTGGTACAGGGCGGGCGAGCCCTTGTGTTTTTATGTTGGTGAACTGTTATTGGCGGGCGAACCAAACCCTTTTATAATGTTTAGGGGCGGGCGACCCCTTTGTTAAGAAAGTTTGAGTTGGGGCGGGTGACCCCTTTTGTTAAGAAAGCTATGGGCGAGCCAAAATGGGTGAGCCAGTGTTTTTGTTTTAAATATACAGAGTGGCGGGCGAACACTTGTTCACCCCACTTTCGAGTGACCATGGGCGAGCCATGCTGGGCGAGCTGACCATGGCGAACAGATTTCGATGGTATTTTCTTAAGGAAAAATGAGCCATTTTAATATCTTTGAAAATAGAAAATATAAACACTTTTGGGCAAATTGACTAATGGGCGAGCTACTAATGGCGAGCCAGTTTTGCTTTCTGATTTTAAAAGCAAAGTTGGGTGGGAGAACACAAGTTCTCCGCACTAGGCAAGTTGCCATGGGCGAGCCATATTGGGCGAGTTGCCATGGGCGAGCAGGTTTTAAACGTTGAGATTTTGAATTGTTTTCAAGGTGTTTTGTAAACAGAAAGCCTAAACCTTTTTGGGAATTAAATCATTTGAGTAGATGATAATGTGGGTGAGATAATCCCTTAAAGGTTTTCTTGAGATATAAAAGTGATTTTGAGACTTTAGGCCCTGAGATTATGCATTATGATTCAGGTAGTTGCATGACCCACCTGGGCGGTGGCTCGGTCAATGGACCAACGAGTGCACCTCAGGGTGTCACAGGGCTGATGGACCCGCCAAGTCATCAGCGGTCTCGAGGTCACTTGGCAAGTGGACCCGAGGACCATCTATAGATCATGGCCATAGATCTAGTTGAGATAGCCGTGAGGGGCGATGGCCTACGGGTGCACCCTAAAAGCGGACGACTTGTGTTCCTGTGGGAACAATGAGAGCATGATTTAATCGTTGCCTAGTATCAAATTATTGATTTCTGTTTACTGAGGGGATTTACGGAATCCTATATACTGTTTACTACATTTTAAAGTAAACTGTTTATCCCGTGCTTTAGGAATGGTGTGTTGAGAGAGTGTTGGTTAATATAACCACTGTTTTCCTATCGATATGATTTTAGGAAAAACAAACGGTTCGTGGTATATAGTTTTGGTTTTATAAGCAGCATATATTTCCTTTACTGAGCGTATGAATCGCTCACCCTTTTGTTTTAACTCCACAGATAAAAGACTCGGAGTTAAAGAAGTAGCTCCAAGATGTATGTTAAACATGACAGGTACAGTCTCTTGTCTTTTACATTTCAGACATAAGTATACAGTACTACTTTAGTGAAATAAGACAATAGGGGATGTTGGATATAAGGAATAATGAAAAGAATTTTTATAATCCATATTTGTTAAATAAATGTTTAACATTTATTACTGTTATTGTTGAGTGTTATGGCATCGCAGACAGCCCAACCGGTAAAATTGTATAGAAATACGTGAAAAATGTGGTAACGGGATGTTACACATAGGCATAACACAATGCTATAATCACGTGACCTTTTAACCTACACTATCGTTCAACTCTAGCTGTATACAATTATTCCACAAGATTTTAATATCATTTCAATCACATTTATATTTAAGTGCTAATACTAAAACCCTTGCCATTTCTATGGTCCTCTTAGTATCTAATGAACATTTAAAAATTACTTCACTAAATATTCACAGTAAATCCACAATGTTCAAAACGTCAAGCGATTATTAAATTATTTAATCTATGGATTTAACTAGAGATGGCAAAAGTTGATCTGACCTGAAAAATCCGCCTAATTAACCCGAATCCAAACCCGACCAATCCGATTTGACTAAAAAAGTCAACAACCCAAATCCAACCCGATCCGAATCCGAATTGATTGGAAACCAAATTTACCTGAATTTACATTGATCCAAACCCGACCGGATCCGAACCCAAATTGATCCGAATTCAAATTGATCCGAATCCAAATTTACCCAAACCTGAAAAGATTCAAACTTAAATTTAATATTATCAATAAATATTTAAATGTTAAAATTAAATATCAAAGTATTTTAATATAGTAAAAATATAATTTTTTTCAATAATATGAGTGTTATATATTTTTTTAATCTAGTTAAATTTAAATATTCACTTTTATATTGCATTCATTTGAACCTAATGTATAATTATTTAATGACTAATCTATAATAGAGCACAGAAGCTATATCATCTACACTAATGTCTCCAATTATTCTATAAAAAATCAAAATAAATTAAAGAGATATATAGTACTGTTTTATGATACTTAGTAGGGATTATTAAATCACTTTGATTCAAAAGTTATTAATTATTGAAGATAATAAAAATAAAATGAAAGAAATGTAATTAATTTATGAATATTGGTAAATATATTATAAAGAAAACTATCATACAGATTATTAAATATTTTGATTATTTCAATCCCAATTGTACTATAGGTCATGTAAGAAGAAAATTTTATTTTCATGAGTTTTATAATTCTTAAAAATATGGTTTCAGTTGATTTTCATACCAAATAAATCACATTAAGATGACCAAAGCTTAATCCAATAAATCTGTCCAATCGACCCTAATCCAAATCCGACCAACCCGAATCCAAATATGACCAACCCGAATTGACTGAAAAAGTCAACGATCCAAACCCGACTTTATCCGAACCTGAAATAGGTCAATTTTTCATTGACCCAAACCCGACCTTATCCGAATTCGAAATGATCCAAACCCGAAATAAACCGATTTTTCCTTGACCCAAACCCGACCTTATCCGAACCCAAAATGATCCGAATCCGAAATGATCCTATCCAAAATGATCCAACCCAAATCCGATTCGACCCTCCCATTTGCGACTTCTAGATTTAACCATAGCATTTCATTACAATACCATCATTACTTATTAAATTCCATCATTTTGTAATCAATTCTCAGCATTCCAAATCTATGCAAATTATTACATTTTAAGTATTATCACACCATGGAATTATATCCAAATTTCCACAAAATATAATCATATTCGTCTCACTCTGTTTTATTTTTTTTCTTCATTGAATTGTTCACAAACCATAAATCAATTTAAATCATTGTATATATATTGAACTAAACCAAAATCAATGCTTCTACTATATACTTTGATATTCCATTTGTCGGTAAATTAATGTGGAAGTCAATAATTTACGACCTGATTTTTAGGAATTAGTTGTAATCTAATTCCTAGGGATTAGCTTTTAATAATTAACTTAATTTGTTCCTAAAATAAAGGGATATCAGATTTGTATCACTGATTCCCAGATTTTCTGTTTTTTTCTAATTTATAGTTACTTATCATACTATTTAAGATTATAAAATTCAGCCAAAAGAAAATAAGATTATTATTCTTCTTTTCCCTTTGTTATTATTTTTTTTACACCATTCAACACCAAAAAATAATAAAAATTTAATTTCAATACTGTCTTACATTAAATATAATCACACGTCCATAAAACCCCTTTGGAAAGAACTTCCAATCCATATCAAGTATTTATAGTCATGGAAAATATTTGCCTTAAGTGAAATTCTCTATTAAACATTATTCAAACAAAACATTATACCTCAACAAAAAATTATAGTCACTAATTAATCATATTAACCATTAACATGTTCATCGCACTCTAAAATAGACATTTAAATATCACACTTCAAATAAATGCCCGAAACAATAATTTTATCGTCAAGGTAAGATAATCTCAAACACTAAACATCAATTCACATTTCCATACCAATCCAAAATCATCTCAAAAGCTATCATATTGCATAATTTATCATTCTAATAAATCTATACTAAAAGCATGATACTAACACATTCTTTGTATATAATTTTTTCACTATCAATTACACAATATAAACATAGCATCAATTTGTATATAAATGCTTACTTTACCTTTTTACCACGATGATTGCAACACTCCCTAGAGTACGATCCATTATGATAAGAAACACGTTTAATGCTTCGAACTCTCCTGCAATGTGTTAGGATCCGGCTTTTGGTGAAACTCATCTTTCAGAAAAGATTCTAAAATAAGCTAGCAACGTTGAAAATTGAGATGTTTCAAATTTAGGATTTTTGCCGATATTTTTGGGAAAATAATCCTTAAGATTGTTGTAGTCAGAAGGAACAAACAGTAGTAAAACAGCCTGAGGCATGCTGCAATCGCACTGTCCTTAAGGATTATTTCACCAACAGGTGTAATCCCCCAAGATTCAACAGGCTCTTTTGGGATTGCCCAAGTAACAGTAACAGCAAAGAAGGAAGATTAATTTAGAATCCAACAAAAGAAGAAGGAGCAGAGAAGTAGAGAGTGCTTCAAATGAAGAATAAGAGAAAGTTGCCATGAGTTAAGAAGCTGTATTCTGTAGCCCTCTATTTATAGTAAAAAAATGAGTGTAGAAAATCTGTAGGAAATCGTAATAAAATCGTAATAAAATCATAATAAAATCAGCACATAATCTGGAGAAAATTAAGACGAGATTTTGACTAAATTTGAGAGAATATTTAATTAAATCTGAAACAAATCTTGTCAAAGTTTTAGAAAAACCAAAACACTAATTTTTCAAATAAGGTTAAATACTGAAAAATAATTTAATAAAAAATAAATATGGTAAAAATCTTTTTAGAAATATTAAAATATCCAAACACATTGTACCCATAATTTATTGCGGTGGTTCAACATATGTGCAGGCAAGGGCGACATTGCTCTATAATATGTTGATCATGAAGTAAAGAAGATGGTTAAGATAGATTTAATTTTAATCGTTTCTTCTGCTTGTCAAGGATGTCATTGACTCGTTATTGTAATTCAACATTCTTTTTGTTTTCTCTTTTTTCCTCCGTCTTACCTTGGTATTGTTTCCCTTCTGCATTTTCAACAAGAATTCTAGTAAATTGCATAAAAATTTTTTTCAAGATCCTTCTTTCATCGACACTCGGCACGGTTTGTATTTTTGGGTTAAAGAAATGGAAGTCTATTATCAATAATTCACCTCCTAGGCGTCTAGGTCTACTATCTTTCCTTTTGCAGAATATTTAGCTGATTTTAACAGACTTTCAGGAATGTATCGAAAGCGCATGCACGATCAACTTATATGGTTGCTGGTTACGTGCCAACAGCAGTGATTTATTTTTATTTTGATTTGTTGCTGAAGAACGCAAAAAGTTAAGGATCAGGTGGTGCAATTCTTCTTGACCTCTGCTGTTTTTTTGCAGTGATAAAAGAATTGAAACTTTTAAGAGAAACGAAGAGGACTTGTATTGTGGGCGATTGTTGTGGCTTCTGACATAATCTTGCTACATACCCTGCGATTTTGAAAAGGTAGATTTTTAGTTGTCAAAGGTCAAAGAGTTTTGCTTATTTTAATTGGATGATTGACATTGTAAGCACATGCTAAGGATTGTTCAATAAAAGAACATAAGAAATTTCTTACATCATTAAACTACAATAGTCCCTGGTCAACAATATAAACCATCTTTTTTTTTCATTATCTACCACCGCTACAAATTTCTCCCATTAAGTCTGAAGAACGTTAAACTGATCGCATTTGCGTCTTACTTCTCCATCCTTATCTGTCTTGATCTTGTAAACACTCAACTTTTCCATCGAACGAGCAAACATATAAAAAAATGCGGTCTGGTTTGCTGCAAACAGGTCGACAAATGGCCTAGTCCTGTTGTCCATGAGCATTGCCTGATCGGTTATTAACAACCCCAATCCTCTTTGCAAATTCTTGTAATACATGTTATCAAACTTTCCTGGCGTGAACACATCATTGAAAGCTGCCATTTCTGGATCTTTGGTATAATTCGCGCAAAGTTTCCTTAACCCTTCTGCAAATGCAGGATTATAGGCAGGGTCATACTCAGAGGTCTTACTGAAGTTGAATATTCGATTGGCAAACTCTTTGCAATGCGAGAAACCAATGGTATGCGCACCGACAAGAGCAACCATTTCTTCCACTGAAAACCCTTTGGAAGAGAAGAGAGAAAGCAATTTACTCATCGACATTGAAGTTTTAGGAACGTTATCTTCAACCATTGAGGGATCAGATACCTTGCTATCTTTTCTCCCCAAAAGGACTTTATAGAAGGGACCCCCTACCATGATAACAAGGTCTCTAGCTGAAATGGCGAGAATGTCAGCGCAGGAGACAACGCCAGGGCATTGAAGCTCGAGAGCAGTCTTGACACGAACAATCAGGTCGAAGGCATCTCCAGCGAGGGACAGGTTAGTGTCTGCGTCTAGCTCAGATTTGTTGAAGGCGTTGGACGCAATGAGAATGGAGGCGTCACAGCCATTAACGATACAGTCGTGAAAAAATACGCGGAGGATAGCAGCAGCGGTTGTGGGGGAACTGAGTTGCTTGTCAGTGATGGTTCTTTGCACTATGTTATGAAAATCGGGGCATGTTTTTTTATAATAATTAGTGGATAGCTTAGATTGTGTCGAGGGCAGGAGGAAAAGGAAAGAAAAGAGGATGATAAGGAAAAGAAAATTAGGAAAGGCCATATTGTGTTGAGAGATGGGAAATGATGCTTGGTTTAGGCGGAATAAAGTTGTTAATTAGTTTGTGGAGAGAATGGAAAGGTTGGGGAAAAGAAATTGTGGAAGAGAGAAATTTTTGGGGTAGAAAATGGTGTAGTGGATATATACGGAGGAAACATAGAGAGAAGTAATGTGTTATGTACTTATGTATAATATTTTTAGATTGTATTTAAATGCCAAGTTGCAAATGGTTTGTTCAATTAGTGCAAGACCAACTAGCTGTAATCAAGGGACTCAGGAACCGAATTTGTCTCGCCAATCCATGGAAATAACCAATTTAATATTGATGCTCAAGACAATAAACATAATATTCTTTTTTTTTTAAAGTCATGCAATAATAGATTCTAATAAAATTTTCAAACATATAATTCAAGACAATTTTTTTTTCCTTTTCTCTTTTTAGGACATGTAATAATGTCACATGTTTTTCTTTTTTTTTTAATAATTAGGGTAATCAGTTGAAATTGCTTAGATCAAATCTAAATTCACAACATGTCACAACTCTTTCTTAACAATTCGTTCAATAAGTTATTGGTTATAGTTATTTACAGGCTTTGCTTGCAGCTTTTTTTTTTTGTTAGGTCAAATGAGAATGAGTAAATAATTTCTTTTTTGTTGCTTACTATGTTTTGTCAAGTAAGTCTTTTTACAACACGCATAAAGTGCCGTAAAAAAACAAAAATATTACCATAGAATAAAGGTAACTTTTAATGAATTAGACGTTTATTAATAGAAAGAGAGATTTTAAAGGCTAATTGTTTGGCATGAAAGAGTTTAGTGATACATGAGAGTAAGTGGAGTAATGTTTTACAAAGGAAGACGTGGTAAAAAAAATGTCAAAGTTTAGGTTTTGCAGCGCGACGATGAAATAATTATATCTCTTAAAGAGAGGCATAAATGTAAAAAGAGTTTAAAGAATTTCATTTTTTTTAGATGTTGAGTTTAAAAAGAGTTTAAAGAATTTCTAACTTGATTGAATTCTCAAATCATAATGAATAGTAACATATTTATAGAGAAAATGGATAGTATGATTTGTTGAGAAATTCTTTAGTGAGTTTACATATATCAATTAATTGTATATTACAGGTATCTAATGTGTTTAGTCCACGTAAAAGTGATCAAATAAAGTTTAAGTTATTGGACTTTAGGACATCGCAATTAGTATAGGCTTTGCAATGTGTAGAGACCCAATATTTTATTTTATTTTCATAATAGGCCAAAATAAAATAAAATATACTTCAAATATAAATAGGTTATGGTCCCCAGTCTAAATATAACATAATTCTCATTCTCAAATCCTATCGTTGAGTGAGATACAAATTCTCTCAAAAGGTTTAGACGTAGAAGACTCTAACTCCAAGAAATCAATTCAATGGATTCAAGTACGCTTTCGTATTATTTTTCTTTATGATTGAACATGAGATCTTGTGTGTTTATCTGTATGAATTTTCACAAGTGGTATCAAGAGCGTGTTCATGTTTGATTATTAAAAATTAAAAATTTTTCTTTGAAACCTTAGGGCTTTTATTCCTTATAGAATAAGGATTAAAATCATGTAAACAATTTTATGGAATTTTGTTTCATGTTTCATGAATTTTATCTTTAAATTTTTAAATCTCGAAATTAAAAATCAACCAAAACATTAATATTTAATATGTTTTAATTCAAATTGATGAATGATAATTGTTTCTTGTGACTTCTATGGTTGAAACAAAATCACAATTTCGGTAAATATTTGGTTTTGGTTGAAAGAAATCAAAAAAAGGGGTAAGGGTTTTCATGGAGTTTTCTTGAATTTTTCTTGATCAAATTCATCACAAATTTTGATGTTTTAATCCGTTTTTGATTAGGTTTCGTAAAATAATGATTTAATTACCTGATTGTGTGTTTAATTTTGTGAAAAATCACTCAAAATAAGGTTAAAATCAAGAAGAAAGCATGAACAGACTCGTTGGGTCTGTTCCGAGTTACAGCCGGGTAGAAAAAGGGAA
This sequence comes from Heritiera littoralis, assembly GCA_031772115.1. Taxonomy (NCBI): domain Eukaryota; kingdom Viridiplantae; phylum Streptophyta; class Magnoliopsida; order Malvales; family Malvaceae; genus Heritiera; species Heritiera littoralis. Next base: position 7,539,412 of record JAPDPK010000006.1, on the reverse strand, counting down.
ACCCGACTGGGATCTCTCCCACACCTGCGAGGGCGGCGCGTGACATCCACGCGCCACCGTACGATGGCCATTCGACCACCAATTTCTCCAGTACAGCATGAAATTTTATTTTAAAATTTTTGGTGATTTTTTTGGAATTTTTTGAGACTATTAAATATTTATTATTTAATTTCATGGTAATTTTGGTGTTTTGGTGTATTATGCATATTTTTTTTGAAAATTTATTTTATGATAAAATATTTCATGATATTTTGAGATGATTGATGTACTCACGCTTCATGTTGATGTAAATAAATTTGTGTACTCTCAATGTTTTGTATATGTGCATAATTGTTGAAAATAAAGTTCAAAATAAATTAAATTAATATAAAATGCCACCAAAGTGACCTCTTTTATGTTAATTTATTTATTTTGAAAATTAAGATTGTCATTTAAGAATTTAAATGACTGTGTTTTTAATCCATGCGGAAAATAATTGACCCAAAGGAAGGTTATTTTTTGGCCGGATTACAAACACAATAAAGTAGTAAATATGTGATAAAATTATTTTTTACCATGCGTGCAATATGTCGGCCCAAAGGAAGGCATATTGTTGGCAGGATTTGGTTATCAATATTTACTAATAAAATTTAAGAGTACCGCTTACAAATTAAAATTTTTGTCTCAAGACTAAATTTTAATGTTGTGCTTGATATCTTATATAGCCCAAAATTATTATTTGTTAATTGTGAGTTTATTATTGTTGTTTTTTCTGCTTACAGTAAATGTTTCTTCTATATCTGCCAATTTGAATAATATCCTGGTGCTTAACGGCACTAACTTCGAGAAATGGAAGGAGCATGTTACCATTGTGCTTGGGTGTATGGATCTAGACTATGTGATTAAGTCTGACAAATCTCCAGCCCCTGTTGATAATAGTATAGCTGCGGAAATGGCACTTTATGAAAAATGGGAGCGTTCAAACCGCATGAGTCTGATGATCATGAAGCACTCAATTTCGGATACCATCATGGGTGCAATGCCTAAGGAAAAAAATTCTAGGAGTTTCCTACAGCAGATTGCAGATAGATTTACTGTAAATGAAAAGGTCGAAACAAGCACTATCCTATCTAAGCTTGCTCCAATGCGGTATAATGGCAAAGGAAACATAAAGGAATATATTATGGAAATGTCTAATCTTGTTACAAGACTAAAGGTACTAAAGTTAGAGTTGTCTGAGGATATTCTCGTACACTTGGTCTTAATATCTCTTCCTGCACAATTTAGTCCTTTTAAAATAAGTTATAACACTCAAAAGGAGAAATGGACTCTTAATGAGCTCATTGCTCAGTGTGTGCAAGAGAAAGAGAGGTTGAAATAAGAGAAGATAGAAAGCGCTCACTTAGCATCTTCTTCCAATGACAATGCTGCCAACAAAAAGAGAAAAAGGAACACAGGAAAAGGCACTACAAATACTGAAACTTCACAGCTTAAGGGGCAACAAAAACAAGATAAGGTGATCACTTGTTTCTTTTGCCGTAAAGGTGGTCATGTGAAGAATGATTGTTCCAAGTATGCTAAATGGCTTGCCAAAAAGGGTAAACTTCTCAACTTTGTTTGAATAGAAGTTAATTTGGCTTTAGTACCCAATCACACTTGGTGGATAGATACAGGTGCAACTACTCACATAAGTGTGACTATACAGGGTTATCTAAGGAGCAAAAAGCCAATTGATGCTGAAAGATTCATCTACGTAGGAAATGGTGAAAGAGCTCCTGTTGAGGCTATTTGTCTATTTAGATTAAAGTTAGGATCTGGTCGCTATTTAGATTTGAAATAGACTTTTTATGTACTGTTATTTAAACGAAATTTAATTTTTGTTTCTTATTTGGACAAATCAGGAAATTCTTGTTATTTGGAAACAAAAAATTTAGTCTTTTTCAATATTCAAATCTTATTGGCACAGGTTCTTTAGTTGATAATCTATATAAATTGGATCTTCATGCCTCACACATTAATGAATCCTTGCATACAAATAATTGTGGTATAAAGCGCAAATTAATCAATGAGAATTCTTCCATGTTATGGCACAAGCATTTAACACATATTTCTGAACAAAGAATAAAAAGGCTTGTGTTAGAAGGAATTCTCAATTCCCTTGATTTTTTAGATTTCAAAATCTGTGTTGAGTGTATTAAGGGAAAACAAACAAATATCAAGAAAAGTGGTGCTAACAGGAGTTTAAACATCTTGGATTTAATTCATACTGATATTTGCGGTCCATTCCCTACAGCCTCTTGGAATGGTCAACAATATTTTATTACTTTCATAGACGATTATTCTCGTTATGGTTACCTATACTTGATTCATGAAAGTCTCAAGCATTGAACGTTTTCAAAACCTATAAAGCTGAAGTTGAAAATCAACTTGGTAAGAAAATTAAAGCCGTTAAATCTGACTGTGACGGTGAATATTACGGTAGATATGACGGATCAGGTGACCAATGTCCAGGCCCTTTTGCAAAGTATCTAGCAGAATGTGGCATCGTTCCTCAATACACCATGCCAGGGACTCCAAGTCCAAATGATGTAGCTGATAGATGAAATCAGACCCTAATGGATATGGTTAGAAGTATGATTAATCATTCTTCTTTGCCAGAGTCACTTTGGGGAGAAGCCTTAAAGACTGTAGTGTACATTCTTAATTGAGTTCCGAGCAAAGCAGTAGCTAAAATCCCATATGAATTATGGACAGGATAGAAGACTAGTATTAGGCATTTACATATTTGGGGTTGTCCAGCTGAGGCTAGGCCATACAAGCCTAAGGAAAGGAAATTGGACTCAAGAACAATAAGCTGCTGCTTTGTTGGATACTCAAAAAGATCAAGGGTTTCAAATTTTATGATCCCTTAAATAGATCCTTTTTCAAAACAAGGAATGCTAAGTTTATTGAGGATGTTGAATATGATGAGGGTGCCAAACTCAAGAACATTGTCTTTGCGGAAGAACATGTTACTATTCCTACAATTGCAATTGAAAATGATAAGACAATTATGTTTGACATTGTTCAAGATGCAAATCTGGACTATTAGGACACTTCTAGGTTACCTCCCACTCATATTGAGGAGCAACAACAACCTCAATTGGAAGTGCCATTAAGGAGATCCGTAAGAGAAAGGAGATTAGTGATTCTAAATGATTATATCGTATATCTCCAAGAACATGAGTTTGATATAGGACTAGAAAATGATCCAAAATCTTTTAGTGAAGCCCAACAAAGTGTTCACTCTCATAAATGGATTGAGGGCCATGAAAGATGAGATAAAATCAATGAGGATAATGACGTTTGGAATCTTGTCGAATTGCCTAAAGGAGCGAAACCGATTGGTTGTAAATAGATTTTCAAAGCCAAAAGGGATTCGAAAGGCAATATTGAAAGACATAAAGCACGTTTAGTTGCCAAAGGTTTCACTCAAAAGGAAAGCATTGATTATAAAGAGACTTTCTCTCCGGTTTCATTGAAAGACTCTTTTAGAATCATTATGGCACTTGCAGCTCATTATGACTTGGAGCTACATCATATGGATGTAAAGACAGCGTTTCTCATTAGTGACATTGAAGAAACAATTTATATGGTACAACCAAAATATTTTATGTCGGATGAATCAAAACATCTGATGTGCAAATTAAAGAAATCCATCTATGGTTTAAAGCAAGCATTTCGTTAATGGTATCAGAGATTTGATCAAGTGATCACCTTTTTTGATTTTAAGGAGAACACTATTGATCAATGTATTTACCACAAGATCAGTGGGAGCAAGTTTATTCTTCTGGTGTTATATGTTGATGATATCTTGCTGGCAAGTAGCGATATAGGCATATTGCATGAAACCAAGAGATTTCTTACGAATAAATTTAAGATGAAAGATCTTGGGAATGCATATTTTGTGTTGGGCATATAGATCCATCGAGATCGTTCTCGAGGAATACTTGGCTTATCACAAAAGGCTTATATCAATAACGTGCTTAGCAGATTTGACATGAAAAATTGTGCATCATGAGACACGCCCATTGCTAAGGGTATAAATTCAATTTGCTTCAATGCCCAAGAAATAATATTGAAAAGGAAGAGATATAAAAGATTCTTTATGCTTCAGCAATAGGGAGTCTCATGTATGCTCAAGTTTGTACGTGTTCAGATATTGCATACATAGTTGGAATGCTTGGCCGATATTTAAGTAGCCCTGGAATGGATCATTGGAAAGCAATAAAGAGGGTTATGAGGTATTTACAGAGAACTAAAGATTACATGCTCACATATCGAAGGTTAGATCATTTAGAAATTGTTGGGTATTCATACTCCAATTTTGCTAGTTGCCTTGATAGCAGAAGATCCACTTCTGGTTATATTTTCATGTTAGCTAGAGGAGCTGTGTCTTGGAAGAGTGTAAAGTAGTCACTCATAGCTTCTTCTACCATTGTGAGAGCCCTGAATTTATGATATTTTAAATAAGTAATTGAGTGTAGGAAATTAAAAAGAGAATTTATTATTAAAATATTTAAGTAAAGGGTCTGTTTGATAAGGTTAAGAAGGTACTCGGTAGGGGCCCCACCAGAACTTTCTCTGTCCATATCAAAGTGAGACCCTAGAATGATGAGACTTAAGATGAATAATATTATATGTAATAAGGTTTTAGATTATGTGGATTAATAAAAGTGATCAAGCGTAAAAACAGAAATTTATGCGATTTTACGATTAGGGGTAATTTAGTAATTTCACAAATTGTGACCGGTTAAACCCCTTTATGAGTCAATAATTGACCATGTTTAATCTAAATACATGGGAAAGGATAAAAAATAAAATATTAAATTTGAATTTAGAAATATTAATTTAATGATTGGACTTAATTAGTATTAATGGAATTATATAAGGGTAAAATGGTCATTTAACATGGAGTTGGTCAAATTGGTCAAAGATTGACCAAACATTGTCCTAATTAAATTAATTTAATTAAAATAAAAAGTTAAAATCTGGAAATTTGGAAAAAAATAAAATATTTCATGGCATAAGTGCAAATAAAGGGAAGTTTAAGGAGAATTTTGATAGTGAGCCATGTGGCTATTTTTCATTGGCTGAAATAATAATAAAAGAGGACAAATGAGGTGAAAATTTAGCCATTTTTTGGGTTGCATCACTTACTTACCTGCTCTGTTATTTGGCTGCGCCGATTCTTCCTTTATATCTCAAGCTTTTTCACGTTTTTCTTAAGGAAACATTAGCTTTCTCTCGTCAATTCAATTAGGCTCTTTCATAGAATTGTTTCTTCACCCGCGAGCTCCCTAGCCACTCTATTTGCTCACCCAAAACTGAGCCAAGCAAGCTCCTCTGTATTTTGGCAGATTCGGTTCCTATAGGTAAACAAGGAAATTCATACATTTATGTGATTTTATTCTATGTTTATGTGGATATGAGATGAGAAACTTATGTTTGTGGCTTGGTTTAAAATAAATACATGTAGATAACCTATTAGGCTGTTCGGTTATGGAGTGGGAGGTGGGGAAACGATGCTGATTTTACTAGATAATGGATGTAAAATGATTTTATGTGTTGTGAATATGATAGTGGATAGCATAAGCAATTGAAAGAATAAGTTGGCTTTGTGAAGTCTAATTGCTTATGTTAAAGAAACGAAGAGAAAGACGTGGTGATGAATTGCAAAACATAATAGTGGCGTGAGATGGTATGAACAGCCGGTTGTGGCGTGAATAAGGAAAGACCAGTCGGCCAAAACAGGGGCTGTTTAATGGTGATATTTGATGAGTTGAAGTGTTTGATTAAATTCCTAGATGAGTAAAATGAGGTTCATAAAATTTGAGTGATTGAAGAATGAAAAGAAAACCATGAAGACATGGCAATTTGGGAGGTACCGGCCATGAAAGGAGAATGTAGAGCTACTGACAGTGAAGAAGGAAAAACCAAAACAGAAAAGAAAAGAAAACCAGAAAAGAAAAGAAATGTTAATGTAAATTGATAAATATGTTAAGCGAGTGGAAATATTACATAGAGTGAATAAAGATTAATTGTGGTATTAAATTGAAAAATGATTAGTATTGTGTAAGAGAGAGAGATATTCGGTTATAATAAAAATTAAATAAGAAGGATGAGCTCTTGATGTGCATGAAGTAATTCAAAGAAATTTCCAAGGGAGTAGAAGACCTTTATAAGGTTAGACTAAAATAAAGAAAGAAAAATGAATAAAGGACGGTATGATTATTAGCGAAATTGGAAGTGACGAAAGAATTAAATTTTGGAATCAATTGGAAGAATTAAATTTTTGGAATCAATTGGAATATTTGGCTAACCATATATATATATATAAATATAATGTTGAATTTTGATAGTTAATAAGTAAAGCATGATATAGCAAAATTAATAAAAGTATTGGTGGGAGGAATTGGAAAATTCATGATTTATTGGAATTTATAATTTGTTGAGTAAAGGAAAATAAATTAAAGGCAATGGAATTTTTAGTAAAAATGGGAATTGAAAAATAACAATAATTGTAGTACACAATGTGAATAATTAGTTAAGTTATTGTCCATGATGATTCTTATGTCAATTTTATGACAATGATTTACAGAAAAATAGATAAGGATGAGTAGAGAAATATTATTGGAAGTAAATTTGGAAAGAAATGAATTATGTGAATAAAAGATGGATGATTGTGACTCAAAAATGAGATTACAATGTGAATCATCCTGATTTAAAAACATATGAACATGACATAAAGGTTAAAGAGATTAGTGATTGTTGGAACTGGAAAGGGATATGATGTGATTATAGTTATGTGTAGTATTTAGAAGAGAAATTTAAATAAATCAATTGTTAAGAGTGATAAATGTAGAATAGAAATTATGGAATATTTATTATTATTTTAATAAGGAGTTTAAATATAAGATGATATTACTATGCAGAGTAGAAACTCTGGGAAATAGAATTACAGAAGCGATAGTGGGCACATAGAGATATTGTGTGGACTCAAGGTAAGGAACATATATAGAAGTTACCTATAAATATTTTACATGTCTTTGGAATTTTCGAAAATATTTAATTCTTAACAGTTTCCCATCAATTTTCCAAAAAGGGGGAAATATAATTTATTCACAAAACCAAATGTGTGTTTTTTTTTTAAATTGCATGGTTACTATGCTGCATGTTGAATTATGAAATATCCTAGTTTGGAACAAAATTGTGTATCGATGTTATACTATTACTACAGTGATTTCAAATTTACTGTTTATACACAGTTTACATACTGAAAAATAATATTTAAATAATTATGTTATTGAATTTTTACATGTGAAAGAGTACCAGCATGTTCTTTTTACCCATCTAGAATGAAATGGAATATTTTCGGAAGTGAAAACTGAATTTTAATTATTTTATAAATATATATATATATATATATATATATATATATATTGGAATTGGGTATATATTTTTATATCAGTTATACTTTCATACATGTGTTGTGAAGTGATGGTAATTAAATATGATTTTATTTATGGGAATTAAATGATTTCCTTTATGAAGTTTAAAATGTGATTAAACTGTTTGAGATCGTTAGGCCCGTATCATGCTCATGTGTTCATGTGTTACTGTTATTGTGGCTGATTGACTCCCCAAGTCATCAGTAGTCCCAAGGTCACCTGACAAGTGTACTCTGAGGACACTTATAGACTATGGCCATATGTCTCACGTATTTACTGTTACTGTTACTCCCTTCGGGGACTACTGTTATAGCATGATATACTTTGGGTGATGCCTGGTCTTCGCTTACTGTTACTGTTTACTGCACTGTTTTACTGTATTGTTGCTGGTATTGAATTGTTTACTGTTACTGCATTATTTACAGTCATTGAACTGTTATTTCTACTGAATTGTTTACTGTTATTGGAAATTGAATTGTTTATCATACGGTTTATAACTGAACTGTTTAACGATAGTGAATTACTTCCTACTACAAATTTGATCACTGCAGTGTTTTTAAATATTGATTTATAAACTGTTTTCGTATTGAATAATTTATGATTAGATTTAAAATAAGTGCTACATTTGTACTGTTTACTGGTATTCAAGTGGTTACGGATATCGAACTGTTTATTGATATTAATCTACTACTGTACTATTTATTGAACTGTTTATTGACGGTAAACTGAATTATTATTACAGAAACGGTTTATTGTGTACTATAGTGTTTTCAGATATGAATCATAAATAGGTCATATATTGAAATACTTATGATATGATTTCCACAACTAATGTTTTCGATATTTTTATATATGTTTCTTACTGGGCTTTTCCCAAAGCTCACCCCCTCACTCTCTTCTCCCAGATAGTCTTCAGTGTACGTGTCAACCACTTCTTCCTCGATTATTGTATTAGAAGTTTACAAGTAATAATTGATCAGGTACATAGTTACATTTATATTCAGATAGGTAATTGTACAGCAATCGCATTTATTGAAATATGATGTAAATTTTAAAGTGGGATGTAAATTGAGTGGATAAATATTATACTGAAGATATAATAAATTTTTGATTTATTTATTTATTTGATAATATAAGGAATTTACTGATAAAGAAAATGTGGAGTGTGCTTATATTGACACCGAATGCAAACCAAAAGATAGTAAGTGAATAAGTGTTTTAAAAAGAAAAATTTGGTTCGAAATTTTATAATTCCGGATGTTACAACAATGGAAGCAGAGTTTATAGTTTGCTATGAGGCATCGAACCAGGCAATATGGTTGCAGAGTTTTATCACAGGGCTATGCGTTGCCAATGGTATTGAGAGGTCATTGAAGGTTTATTGTGATAATAAAGCAGCATAATTATACTCTAAGAACAACAGAAGCTCATCAAAAACAAAGCTCGAAGTCAAAGCATATTGACATCAAGTTTCTTGTTGTTGAGGAGAGAGTTCAGAGTGTTTAGATGTATATTGAATATATCAATACAAACTCCATGATTGCGGATCCGCTTACTAAGGGTGTACCACCTAAGGTGTTTCATAAGCATGTCGCTCGTATGGGTGTGGTTCAGTTTGATGATATGCTTGTATAGTGGGAGTTTGTTTTATTTATATTCATTTGTTATTGAGACATTTTTTTTATCAGAATAAAGTATTGTTGTTATTATTGAAACTCTGAAATAAAGTTTTATTCTTTCAAATTGCAGTTAAGCATAAAGTTTTATGAAAGTAGTTGGAAATAGGCATGTTCAAGGAATCATGTTGCATGTAATTTACATGCTACACATCTATACTTGATCTATGTCGTTGATTATATTAATATACGTGACCATTGATGGGTCTAGTTACGGAATATATGTAACGAAGATCGCTTTGATCCTATGTTAACCTAATTGATGGACCAGATTGTTTAGAGATATGTTTCCTAGTAAAGACAGCAAGTTTAGAGCTCTTAAAGTTTTTTTAAAATGTACAATTATCAGGAGACATATGTGGCTTAAGTGGGAGATTGTTGGGAAATTCTTTAGTGGGCCTACATATATCAATTAATTATACATTACATGCTATCTAATGTGTTTAGTCCACGTAAAAGTGATAAAATAAAGTTTAGGTTATTGGACTTTAGGACATCTCAATTAGTATCAGCTTTGCAATGTATAGAGACCCAATATTTTATTTTATTTTCATGATGGGCCAAAATAAAATAAAATATACTTCAAGTATAAATAGGTTATAGTCCACAGTCTAAACATATCATAATTCTCATTGTCAAATCACATCGTTGAGTGAGATACAAATTCTTTCAAAAGGTTTAGACGTGGAAGACTCTAACTCCAAGAAATCAATTCCAATGGATTCAGGTACGCTTCCATATTATTTTTCTTTATGATTGAACATGAGATCCTGTGTGTTTATTTGTATGAATTTCCACATGATTGTGTCAAGTGTGTCATCTTCTTGTGCTCTCTGTGTGAAGCCTTGAGGTTGTGACAGGCTTCCTCGGTGGCATGACCTAGGCGTGGTCTGTGGGTTCTGGTGAAGCCATGCTAGACCATGGCTAGGGTCACTCCTAACAGTTGTCATATTTTTAGTTTAGGGTTGGGACCTATAGCAACTCAAGTGTTTGGATCGTGTTTTTTCTCTATAAATGTGGTAATTAAGTTGGTAACTAAATCATCTCAAGAAATTAGTAGGTTGAAAACTAGAATCGTAGAGTTGGAATATGAAATTGCTATATTCTTAAGCTAAAATATCAAGCGATTACCATTCCTCAATTGGAAGCATGAATAGATTATTTAATAGAGTGGCGGAGCTAAAATATCTATATAACTATGTATTAAAGATAAGTATTAAAAATAATAATAAATTATGATTTTCTTTGACTGACACGTTATCATATTTTGTTGTTGGTTTGATTTTAATTTTGAGGTTAATTTTGATCAATTCTAAGAGGAATCAATGACATCATATTAAAAGAAGGTATTGGTAGTTCTTGAGAAATTTTAAATAAATCCCTATTTTTACTAAGTCTACCCCATCCAAACAATCCAATAAGTAAAAAGATAAATTTAACCTTCTTCACTATTGCCTTTCCTCCTTGCCAGCCGAAAACTCTTCCCCTGTCAGTGCACACATCTTCTTCTCTTCTTCATCTCGTCGGCATTGAAGGTTGCTATGGCTTTATGGTGTTCAAATCTGGCTTGGGCTCAACCTCGTGCCCAGCAGCCCTTGCGTGCAGCAAGCTAGCGCAAGTTCACTTGTGCGCGCGAGCATGCTGCGTACAAGTTCACGCCATGCGCAAGTGAACTTGCATGCGTCAAGCTCGCCCTTGCAAATTCACTTGCGCAAAGGTCGTGGCGACATGGCTTTTCCGGGAAGAAAATAGTCCGTTGCAAAGATAAATTCACTATTAAAAATGGGGTGGGGTAAGCTTAGCGTACAAATAGAATTTCCCGTAGTTCTTTTGTCAACACATACACAAATTTATCTTTCAATTGCTTTTGTAATTTAATGACAGATTTTTTTTCTTTGCAAGTTGGTTCCTTTGCCATGCCACATGTAGAGGGGAAAAAAGAAAAGAAAAGAAGAAAGAGAGAGGGAAATGGTTGTTGTTTTCAGTTTTATTTTATAAATTTATTAATTGTTACCGGTCATTATTGATTGTTGAGATACACTGGAAATCGAAAATGGAAAAAATATGGACGAGAAAACAAAGGAAGAAAACAGAAGTTAAAAGTGGAGAAAATAGAGAGGGAGTGTGAGTAAAAAAATTATATTGTGAAAAAAAAAACTTTCCTGTCTTTCTTTTTATCTCTTTATTTTATTTCTTCATTGATCCTTCCTTTCTTGCTCACTGTTCTTCCTTTTTTTTGCCTTCATATAAAATCTTAATATATCTTCTTTGTTTTTAGTTTTTTATATTAATTTTGTTTCTATTTAATGGTTTCTGAAAGAAATTTTGTGTCGTCTCCTTTTTTTTTACAGACTTATTACAACATGGGGTTTTGTCATGGGTACCTCATTTCAAGGTAAATTTTTATACCTATTTTCTCATAACGTAGTATTCGATGCTCATGATTAATTTATTCATCGTTCTTGATTTGTTTTGTTTCATTTTTTTCATTTGTTTTATTAATTTCTTGCCCATGATTAATTTCTTTATTTTTTTATTCTATTTTTTCATTTGTTTGTAATCTAATCATTTTTCATCCATATATTTCTTAAAATTCAGTTTTATTTTCGTTTTTTTAATCTTTGTTTTTGTGTTTTAATCTGTCTCTCATTATCTTCCCTTGAAATCTTTCTCCTCTAACGAGACAAAAACATGAAGAGTATGGGTTTGAAAAAATTTCTCGCTACGAATACGAAAATTTTTTAATGAGGCAACTGACGAAGATGCCGAAGAAGAGAGTAAGCAAATGAATGCATCGAGCGATGGCGTCATATCCATATTGTCAATCTGTGAAGCTAAAAAGACAACATCTTATTTAAAGGTGACATGGAGTTATAGGATTAAAATTAGAGGTAATTATGTCAGCGCGGGCCTACATTTTCTTCTTTTGGAGAACAACAAGGTGTTGATTCCTTCATGCTACTTTTTTATGGCTGGAATACAGGGGAGAGAATCAGGTATTTGTCTTATTTTCTATTTTAATTCTTTTTCTTTTTTAGGTTTTTAGAACTAAAAAAAGTGTAATTGATGTAATCTAGTTTTTTGGTTGCAAGCAAATATTAAATAACTAAGGATGAAGGTGCTTGGATTCGAACCCAAGACTTACAATATGCCATAACTCATCTTTAGCCACTAGGCCAAGAGATTGTTGGTGATGTAATTTAGTTTTGGTTACAACTGATTATATAAAACATTAAGATCTTAAGTGTCAAAAATTTTAATCTATGTAATGAATTCTGTTGGGACAATATCTCTCAAACCATATACCCGAAAGAAAGCAAAAAAAAAAACATAATAATTTTTAATGTGGTTTGGCCCAACCAAATTGATTTATAACCACCCAATCAATTTAATAATCAATCAAACAATTACAACTGTGTAATTTTTAGACAGAAAAAATTGCAAACTCCTTACAATGCTCAAAGCCCATCTACCTAAAGAACCCAACTACACTTTTTATAATAACCCAAACCCTAGCTATTTTGTTGGTGTTTACAACTCTTTGGAATATCTTACAAATCAAGCTAAACACATTATTTATAAAAAAAAGAGTGCTTATAACTTCTCCTATACTTCTGATGTAAGATTCAAGGCAAACCCAAACAAACCCTTGAACTTGTTCTTTATTTTGTTTAAGCTATCCAGACACTTGGTGATTAGGATAGTAAGACCCTTGAATTTCTTTAGTACATAAACTACTTCCCAAGCTATTTCATGCGGAGATTGACTTAGTTATAAAATCTTATATAATTATAAGAAAATGCATTTCCAATTATTTTGATACATTTTTTAAATTGTAGGAGCAGCTAATAAAAATCAGGGGTCTTAGTATTGTTCATGTTAAGATCCATTTGCTAGTAATTTGTTAAAATATCAAATAAGAATCATTTGCAAGTAATTTGTTAATTTTCAAGTAAGATAGTACTGAATTTATTATTCTAATTTCAATTTTGGTTATTGACCATATAAGTGTATTGAAGCAAGAAAGATGATGATTAGGGTTAGAGTAGTACTATTGAATGGTTTGGGGCTTTGGGACTGACGGGTTGAATGGTTTCGGGTAGACCTGATAATCTTAGACACGATACTAATATAAGACATGAGGTGACACGAATTAAAATTAAGTAAAAATTGTATATCAATATGTAAAAGCTAAAAATAAGCCAAAAATAAGATTTTATGTTTTTCGTGTTAACACGAATTTTGACACGAAATTTTCGTGTTTTACACGACACGAACATGATTTTGCATGACACAAAAATGAATTAGAAATATGAATTGCTAGGTCTAGTTTCGGGTATGAATTGTGCGGGTGGGTTTTGGGGTGATGTTTGAGGCTAGCTACTGGATTGAAGCAAAATCTGGGCTCCTCATGCTCTATTTTCTTTGGCCAATTGTTCTCCCCAATTTGATTTTGATTCTCAGTCTCTCCTCCAATTCTATTTGGACTCTCCATGTTAGTGATAAAGAGCTAGTTTGGATAGATGGTAAAATTAAAAAAGATAGATTATTAAGTATATATGTTTTCTAATAAAATAGTAAAAAATTTAGAGCAAGGGCTAGGAAAGTAATTTTATTTTCCACAAAATTTTATTTCTTATGCAAAATATTTTTATCTTTTATGAAAGATTCCACCACACCTCCAAACGGGGCTGAAGACTTATCTGAAACCCTTCAAACATTTTCGGTCTTCCCTCCCCATCTATTTTCTAATTATTTTAATTTATAGACTTAATTATTGCAATTTTAGTCCAATAAGGTTTCTAAGTTGTTGATTATCTTAGTCGAAGAAGATTAGGATATGGCTTTTACTTCCCCAATCCATTTTTGCCTGCTTTCTTTACTTTTTTTCACATTTATTCCTAATTTTCTTTACCCTATAAAAAATTAAACTAACCTAATCTAAATAATCCTACTCTAATTTAACTCAAGCTAATCAAATAATTTTAATTATCTTAGTATAAATAACTCTAAATTAATTAATCTTAGATTAAATTTTAAACGAATCTCAATTATCATACAATTATCTTAATCTTAATTAAACTATTTATTCTAAAAAATCAACCTTATCCAAAATAACTAAATAAACATAATTTACCTAGTTAATCAAATTAATCAAACACCCCAATTAGACAAACTAACCCAACTAAAACAAAATATCCTAAAACAACCTTTAATGAAAGTTATAATTCACACCCCATCTACGATTCGACCTACCAAGACCCAAATAAAATGGGTTGTTTACAATTCATTGTATGCATTATGAAATCAAGGTACTACTTTAATAATTAACATAAAAGTCACATACTAATTCTTTCCTTCTATCAGAAGTGATGTTATGCAAAATGCTAGGGCTGTAAATGAACCAAAAATGAACGAACGAACCGATGTCTCTGTTCGTTCGTTTATTTTTTAGTGCCATTCGTGTTCGTTCGTGTTTGTTAAAATGTGCGTTCGTGTTCGTTCGTTTATTTTGTAGGGATTGTTCGTTAATATTCGCGAATATGTAAACGAATGCTTTTGCGAACATGTAAACGAACATATGTTCATGAATAAGTATTCATGAGAATAAACTAAATATTAAATATTAAAAATCCTACATAAAAATTAAATTTCACATGCAAATTGAAATCATCTAACACAAAATCTTAAATACAACATAACTTAAGTCAATAATGTTTTATTAAAATTGATAATTACTATTTTAAGTACAATTTGTATTACACACACACACACACACACACACACACACACATATATATATATTGGTATACATATATATTAAAGTATCATATATATATTGTGTGTATACATACATATGTGTAACATATATATATATATGTGTATGTATGTAAATGGTCAATGGATAAGATCATAAGAATGAGATTTTAACTTATTATAAGATTTTTATTAATTTATTTCAGTACATTATGTTTAAATTTTAAAAAATAATTATTTGAAGTATAATTAACTAATTTAATTTTATAATTATTTTATTATTATGTTTTATTAATTTTTTAAGCCAACAAAGTTATATTATATAAATATGTTTAAAAATTAGGTACTAATTTTTTAGGTTAATATCTTAAAAATAGGGTATATATATATATATTATATAACTTATATAATATAAGTAATTTTAGTATTTTAATAAATAACAAACAAACAATAAACGAACAACAAATAACACTTTAAATGAATGAGTTACAAACGAACATAAACGAACGAACGAACAATAAACGAGTCTGTTCGCGAACAAAAACGAACGAACCATACCTCTGTTCATGTTCGGTTCGTTTAACAAACGAACACTGAAATGTTGTTCGTGTTCGTTCGTTAAGCTTAATAAACGAATAGAAACCGAACGAGTTCACGAATGCTTCATCGAATGTTCTGTTCGTTTACACCCTTACAAATTGCATATAACACTATGCATTAATTCAAGTAGTTTTGAAAGCAATTCTATCTTAGGAATTAAATTATTAAAGAACTTAATAATCATGTAATTTAACAAATATAACAACTAGTAAATGTTTATCGAAAATTCATTTTAAAACATGAAGGTCTTAATATATGTTTATATAATTGCATTCATAAATTATTTGATTTAATCATATTAAATATACTATTTTATCAAGAACATGCTTAAATAATTTATCTTACTAAGAAAATCAGTTTTTTTATCAAATTATTGTGGGTTGAAAACTTATTTCTCATTATCTAATGCTTTTAAACTTATTTCTCAATCTGTAATATTTTTCGCCATGTAATTACCATGGCAAACTTTTTAATGGGGAATTAAAACTAATTAAAAAGAGTTCACTCTTTACTTTTACCCTAACTCTCTCCCTCTCGCCATCTTCTTTGTATACCTATTTCCATCGACAATGAAGCAGGCAAAAAAGCTTTATTCTTTCTTTAATAAAAGGGAAACCAAACGACTCATTATTTACCTAACCATCCAAAACTTTACAATCTACAGAGGCTCTGATCTGCATCATTAAAATTGTAATTAACTTTTGGTTACTAGATAATGAGTTGGAAATTACCATTGACGTTTGCCCCAATTTAACTTCTTAAAAGGCTGTTTCATATTTATTGACATGTCTGGTGAATCTGGACTTTTGGTTATAAGGTTGATGAACGAGATATTATAATCAAAGAGCTTTTTGATGCTAAAGAAACCTTTTGCATAGGAACAGTTCTCAAGTCTATTGCAAGTATAACTGATTAGGGTAAAAGATAAGGAAAAATCTAAGAACCATTGCTTAATCACTAAATCATGATTAGCTACAAATGCTTTCATTAAACATTTGCATCAACTTCAACTATGCTTCAATTTCATGAGATTACAGTTATCAGTTTTGCTAATTGATCATATTAATTCAGGATGGAATGCAAAATAGGAGCAAAAATAATAGGTCAAAAATTGTATGCAACATTGACGGGAACTCAAAAATAAAAAAAAAATCTTCGAAGGAATAGAATTGCATTTCCTTCGCTTTCATTTTAGTTCCTATTGAAGGCAAAATCTTAAAACTTCAATATTTAAGATCAAAAAACTTAGGGAGAGAGAAAGAATTTGAAAAAAAAAATTGAAACAGAGTATCATACAAGTTGAAAATTGTGAATCTTACAACAAAGGCCACCAATTATGTTAATTCTGGACCACCATCTGTTGGATTATGCCCTTAGAACCATTCATTCGATGATTGACTTTGGCATTATTTATGTATCATGACATTTTATTTATTATAGTTCATTATTATATTTGTTTTATAACTGCGTAATATAATCTTATATGATAATGTCCTTAGAATAGTAATAACACACTATTCTTAAAATATCCCTAGTCAAGTATTATTGTGAACAAGGATAACAATGATACGATAAGACTAGTATGCGGTTGACTGATGACCATTGTCATGGATATAGGATATCAAGTCATCACATAGGTACATGTTAGAGAACTATGTACTGGATCGACCCTCCATGAGAACGCTACATGGATTGTTATATGAGTGTCATAAGCGATTCTCATAGTGATGATGGTGTATGTGATCCTTTGACTTGAGATCATCAGAGATCCCAACATAGAGAATTGCATACTTTAATGCTGCTAGATGTCATTCGTAACAGGATGGACTATAAAGGTAGTAATTGGGTATGCCTTGATCTATGTAGAGGGATGTTGAGTGATCAAGATAGAATTTATCCCTCTTATATAACAAGAGTGATGTCTTGGGCCCTTTGATAGAGTGAGACTAAGAAATGCATGGCCGTGCTCGAATAAGTCAATATGAGATATTGATTTTATTTGTTTAATTAGTCTACTCAGGAATCAAGAAACGCTGATTAGACTATACAAGTGTGACACATTCCATGACTTGTGTCTAATCAAGACATCAAAGGATAAAGGGATTAGACTACACGGTAACATCTATCACGAGTAAGGTTATGTCGAGTCATTGACATTCTCGTTACATGGGTAGCAATGATGTGTTGCTAGATACCGCTCATTGCCTGTGACAATTTTGTCATTGCCATTGTTTTGAGAACCTATTGGGTCGCACACTTAGAACGGATCAATGAGGAGCTTAATTAATCCTATTCTGAATTGGATTAAGGATATGTCTAATCCTATTCTGACTTGGATTAAGGATATAGTTAATCCTATTCTAAGTAGGATTAGAGTTCTGTTTGGCAGTAAATTTTAGGGTAAAATTTACTGCCTATAAAAGGATGTTTTCTGAAACATAGCCGCACAACAATTAAAAAAAAAAACAGAAAAGTATTCTTTTAATCGAAGCTAGCAGTTCGGTTAAAAGAATCAAAAACGCTCCTTAAGGCATCTGATCGTGAGACGTTCAAGAGTCGTGAGATCCGTTCGTGTGGATACCATAGAGGCAGGAACGAAAAGTTGCTGCTTGTGAATCGACCAAAGACAGAAAAAGCAGAGAAAACGTTAGGTAAAATCTCGAAACCCTAATTAGGCAACCCTCCGAATCGATCCTGGTGGAGGCCGAATGATTTAAATTCCGCTGCATGTTTGTTTCGGTCTCCTTCACCATCACCATAAACGAATCAAAATTACCAAATTTATTAAGAAACACATAAGGAATATATTTTTCTCATTTAAGATTGTTTAGATGGATTAAAAACAGACCATTCCACGTATTTGAAATTTCCAGTAAGCACCAATCCATGCAGTCATTATATTTATTTCCTCCAACTATGAAAGGGTAGGAATCGCATGTTTTTTTCCAAAAAATTGCATCGGCCAATTGATGATAAAAAAATAAAGGAGAAACACAACAAATGAAAAAAAAATTGTAATTGTTGTTTTCATTGATTTTTTGCTTTATAATATTATGGAGTTCTCATCTAGGTCCTTATATGTGATAACCGTAAAATTTTCATTTATTGGAAATTATAAATATTGGAAATAAATATTGGAGAAAATAAATCAGAGGAAATAAATAAAATTGTAAGAACGCGATATTGGTGAAAATCCCGAGAATTGAGGAAGTGAAAGAATCGGGAAATTCGTGTAAAGGAAATTAAATTAGAAGTGAAAATAAAAAATAACGGAGAGAGGAAAATTAACTAGGACAAAGTAAAATCCAAATTAAATAAGGAAAATGAGAAATGAAAATAAAGTATGTTTATATAATTACAAATTATATAAATGTATTTTATACAAATACATAGGTATTTAAAATACTATATAGTATATTTTAATATACGTTGGTATATATATGGAAATATATACTATTTCATAAATTTAAATAATACATATGTATATAAACATAATATTTTATGAGTATATATAATTATATAAATACATATAGAAGAAAGGTAAATGTGAATTTATATTAAAGTTTATATGTATATATGTTGTATTATAACATTTATATAATTGTATATATAAATGTTATTTATTTTAAAGTATATAAATATACATATATATACTAGATATATATTTTGTAATATACAATATATAATTTATATATAATATATATTGTATTACATTATATATGTATAATATATAGTATATATTTTATGTATAAAATAATTTTATAGTGTATAGTATATAGTGTATTATATACTAAATATGGAAATAAGACAAAAAACAAAAGAGGAAAGAAAACAGAAAAAACAGAAGGAAAGGAAAGATCAGGAGGAACCTGATCCTCCCAGGTGAGGCTGACGGCGGCGGAGCTGCCACCGCCGGCGAGGGAGGAAGGAGAAGGGCGAGATGCCACCGGCCAGAGAAAGGAAAGAAGCTGCCGGCGGTGGAAGAAAGGAAAGAAACAGAGGAAGCTGGCGGAAGACGAAGAAAGAAAAAAAGGAAAAGGAATCTGGCGGTGCCGGCCAAATTGGCCATCGCCATTGCTACCGAAGCTTCGTTTGAGGCAGAGGAAGAGGATGGATGCCACCGGAGGCGCGGTGAATGGCGGAGGAAGGCCGACGAAGGAGGAGAAGAAACCAAAGGTAAACCGAGTAGATCCGTCGTCGTGCCGCCGATCCAGGCCGAGCTGAGGCCATCGGTAAGTTTGTCTCAACGTCGGCCAGCTGCTGAGCCATCGAGCTATCGGAGAACAGGCCACCAACGAGGAACCGGCGAGGAAGGGAACTAGACCGGTCTGACCGAAAAAAGAAAAAGAAAAAGAAAAAGAAAAAGAAAAAGAAAAATAAAAAGAAAAATAAAAGAAAGAGAAAGAAAAGAAAAAGAAAAAGAAAGAAAGAAAAAAAAAAGAAAAGAGGAAAAAGAAGAAAGAAAAAGAAAGAAAAAAAAAAAAAAAAAAGAGGAAAAAGGAGAATTTCGGGAATTCAGAGATTCCCGGAAATTCGACAACCCGAAAATTTACGAAAATTCGGTAAGAAATTCTCGAAAATTAAATTTCAAAAAAATTTAATAAATTATGAAAAAAATTCTAAAATATAGAATTTTTATTTCCAGAAATTATTCTCAGCGATCGGGATGAGGAATCGGGAGAGATGGAGTGCCGGCGCGACCAATAAGAGGAAGCCGCCGACCCGGAAAAGGTAAGGGATGCATGTGCAGCACTGTAAGGATATTCAGTCTGCATGTTTTAATTTCGAAATATTTTATGGAAATATTTTATGAAATTATTATGATGAATGATTGGTTGGAAATTTGGTATGAAGTACTGGCTGGAAATTATAAACTGTATTTTTCGTGCAAGAGGCTAGCCAATCGGCAGCCGTTATACTGCCAAAAAATTATCGAAAAATTCTCGAAAATTACTGCAAATCATAATAAATGATTTTATGTCACGAGAAATGATTTTTAACCACGAAAATGGAGAAAATGAATATTTTCATAAAAACATGAATAAAATGAAAGTGATTTTAAAATATTCATGTTTTCGAGTATGGTGATAATGAAATCACCGAAAATTCTCTTTATATGTAAATTACACGTAATACGAGATAAGAACTGAAAAGAAATAAAGTGAATATTTTTATATATAATTCTTAAATATTCATTAAATGGTTTTATAACCTTTATGGTTTTAAATTATGAAATTATATTTTTATAAATTCCATAAAGGTTTATTGATGATGAAATCAGACTAGTAGACATCTTATCATACTGATGTATGATATGTGATATGTTTAGTCCCGGTCGACACGTGATCAGTGATCCACTGGGGACAATATAAATTACGGTCATAGATTTGACATGTTTATTTCTTTGCCCTTCGGGTTCTATAGCATGATACGATTGATGATTGTCTTAGACTCTATATATAATGCGTGACAGGTGAAAAGAATATGTTTTATATGATATGAAAAGAAAATCAATTGATTTATAGCATTTTTACAAAATGCTCATTACAGTACTGATTATAGTACTGTGAGATGATTTTCATAAGACATGTGATACGAACATGTAGTATGCTTTCAAAAAGGAAAAAGTGATAAATCTAATATTCTTCCCATGATTTTAAATGAAATATTAGATTATACGTGTTACACGTGTGTTGATGAACCATTGAAAACATAAGGCATAAAGGCCAATTCGAGTAAAGACTCGATCTTTGTACCGTGTGAGCCACCTCTAGAAGACTCAAGGGACCTATGTGCTACATATATTCTTCGAAAACTATGGGAGCCACCTTTAGAATCCTTTGAGCACTAAGTGCTACATGAGTTCTGATGAGATAGTGGAAAGTATACGGCATAAAGGCCAATTCGAGTAAAGACTCGATCTTTGTACTGTGTGAGCCACCTCTAGAAGACTCAAGGGACCTACGTGCTACATAGATTCTTCGGAAAATATGGGAGCCACCTCTAGAATCCTTTAAGCACTAAGTGCTACACGAGTTCTGATGAGATAGTGGAAAGTATAAGGCATAAAGGCCAATCTGAGTAAAGACTCGATCTTTGTACCGTGTGACCCACCTCTAGAAGACTCAAGGGACCTACGTGCTACATAGATTCTTCGGAAACTATGGGAGCCACCTCTAGAATCCTTTGAGCACTAAGTGCTACACGAGTTTTGATGAGATAGTGGAAAGTATAAGGCATAAAGGCCAATCCGAGTCAAGACTCGATCTTTGTACTGTGTGAGCCACCTCTAGAAGACTCAAGGGACCTACGTGTTGCATAGATTCTTCAGAAACTATGGGAGCCATCTCTAGAATCCTTTGAGCACTAAGTGCTACATGAGTTCTGATGAGATAGTGGAAAGTATAAGGCATAAAGGCCAATCCGAGTAAAGACTCGATCTTTGTACCGTGTGAGCCACCTCTAGAAGACTCAAGGGACCTACGTGCTACATAGATTCTTCAAAAACTATGGGAGCCACCTCTAGAATCCTTTGAGCACTAAGTGCTAAACGCGTTCTGATGAGATAGTGGAAAGTATATGGCATAAAGGCCAATCCGAGTAAAGATTCGACCCTTGTACTGTGTGAGCCACCTCTAAAGAACTCAAGGGACCTACGTGCTACATAGATTCTTCGGAAACTATGGGAGCCACCTTTAGAATCCTTTGAGAGCTAAGTGCTACACGTGTTTTGATGAAATATGAGGAATCATAGGTTATTGTGACAATAAATAAATGATGGTGATTCGTGATTGTGACAAATGTCAGTAGATGGAATAGATCTTATACATAAGACAGAGAATGTGTATGATCATTGAATTATGCTTATATATGCCATACAAACATGTGCTATTTGAATGTTTGTCCTCTTTCACACTTAACTCCATTGCTAGTTAGGATGGATGTAGTAATTGAATGTGATAACCGTAAATTTTTCCATTTATTGGAAATTAGAAATATTGAAAATAAATATTAGAGAAATTAAATAAGACGAAATAAATATAAATTTGCGAGAAACGGGATATTGGTGAAAATCCTGAGAAATGAGGAAGTGAAGATAAAAATAATAGAGAGAGGAAAAGAATTAAATTGGATAAATTAAAATCCAAATCTAATTAAGAAAAATAAGAAAATAAATGAAATATATTTATATAATTATATATTATTATATAAATGTATTTTTATACCAATACATATGTATTCAAAATATTATATAGTATATTTTAAAATACGTTGTTATATATATAGAAATATATATATACTATTTCATAAATTCAAATAATACATATGTATATAAATATAATGTTTTATGTGTATATATAATTATGTAAATACATATAGAAGAAAAGTAAGTATGGTTTTATATTAAAGTTTATATGTATAAATATTTTATTATAGCATTTATATAATTTATATATATAAATGTTACTTAATTTTAAGTATATATATAAACATACACATATATACTAGACATGTATTTTGTAATGTACAATATGTATTTTGTATATAATATATATTGTATAATATTATGTATGAAATAATGTATGTATAACATATAATATATATTATATGTATAAAATATATTGTATAATATATAGTATATAGTAAATACTAAATATAGAAAGAAAATAAAAGACAAAAAAGGAAATGAAACAGAAAACAAAAGAGAAGGAAGAAAATCGGGGAGGAACCCCGACCCTCCCAGCCAAGGGCCGACGGCGGCGGAGCTGCCACCGCCGGCGAGGGGAAAAGAAAGGCGGGACGCCACCGGCTAGAGAAGAGGAAGATGACGCCAACGCCGGCGTGCAGAAACGGAACGGGATCGACGGAAAACAAAGCAATAGCCGGAGGAAAAGGAAAATGGCGGACGGCGGTGCCGGCCGATCCAGGCACCGCCACTGCCACCGAAGCTTCACCGGAGGGAGAGGAAGCTGAAGGAGGCCACCGGAGACGCAATGGACGGCGGAGGAACGCCGGCGAAGAGGAAGAAGAAACCGAGGCAAAACCGCCTCGATCCGCCGCCGTGCTGTCGATTCGGGATGAACGGAGGTCAGATCCAAGCTCGCCGTAGCGCCGGCCAGCTGCTGAACCAACGAGCCGCCGGAGAACCGGCCGCCGGCGAGGAACCGGCGAGGAAAGGCTCTGAACCGGTCTGACCGGGAAAGGAAGAAGAAAAAGAAAAGAAAAAAAGAAAAGAAAAAGGAAAAAGAAAAAGAAAAAAAAAAGAAAAAAAAAAGAAAAGAAAGAAAGAAAAGAAAAAGAGGAAAAAGGAAGAAAAAGGAAGAAAAAGAGGAAAAAGGAGAATTTTGGGAATTCGGAAAATTCCCGAAAATTTGACAACCCGGGATTTTACAAATTCGGTAAGAAATTTCCCGAGAATTTAATTTCAGAAAAAAATTAAATAAATTATGAAAAATTCTAAAAATTAGAATTTTAATTCCAGAAATTATTTTCAGCAATCGAGATAAGGAATCGGGAGAAATGGAGCGCGGGCGCGATCGATAAGCGGAAGTCGCCGACCCGGAAAAAGGTAAGGGATGCATGTGCAGCACTGTAAGGATACTCAGTCTGCATAATTTAATTTGAAATATTTTATGCAATTATTTTATGAAAATTATTATGATGCATGAATTGCTGAAAATAATTTGGGAAGAAGTACTGGCTGAAAGATTTTAAACTGTATTTTCCGTGCAGGAGGTTAGTGAATCGGCAGCCGTTATGCTGCCGAAAATTTTAGAAAAACTTTATAAAATCATATTAAATGATTTATTTCCGAATTTCGATAGTAAATCACGAGACATGAGGAAATTTCTAAATTTCATAAAATATGAATATAATGAGATGGAACTTTAGAATATTCATGTATTCGAGAATGGTGATAATGAAATCACCGAAAATTCTCGAAATAGATAAATTACACGAATTACGAGACGAAAGATGAAGTGAAATATAGTAAATATTTTATGGATATTTTTATCAATATTCACTAAAGGATTATAACCCTTATGGTTTTAAATCTTGGAATTATATAATTGTATAAATTCCATAAGGTGTATTTTCCGATGAAAAAATACGGTTTTGAGACTGGTTGGTATTCTTATCATGCTGATACATGATATGTGACATGTTTAGTCCCGGTCGACACCTGATCCGTGATCCACCGAGGACAATATAGATTATGGTCATAGATTTGACCGGGTTAGTCCTTTACCCTCCAGGGTTTATAGTACGACAAGATTAACGTCTATATTAAAATCCATAAATGATAGCTGACATGTTAAAAAGGGAAATATTTTACATGACATGGAATATGTCAAACGGAAAAGGCCATACCGAGCAGAGACTCGATGATTGAACCGTGGGAGCCACCTCTAGAGTCCTTCGGGAACTAAGTGCTACACGTGTTCCGATATTTCAGTACAGGCCATACCGAGCAGAGACTCGATGATTGAACCGTGGGAGCCACCTCTAGAGTCCTTCGGGAACTAAGTGCTACACGTGTTCCGATGTTTCAGTACAGGCCATACCGAGCAGAGACTCGATGATTGAACCGTGGGAGCCACCTCTAGAGTCCTTCGGGAACTAAGTGCTACACGTGTTCCGATGTTTCAGTACAGGCCATACCGAGCAGAGACTCGATGATTGAACCGTGGGAGCCACCTCTAGAGTCCTTCGGGAACTAACTGCTACACGTGTTCCGATGTTTCAGTACAGGCCATACCGAGCAGAGACTCGATGATTGAACCGTGGGAGCCACCTCTAGAGTCCTTCGGGAACTAAGTGCTACACGTGTTCCGATGTTTCAGTACAGGCCATACCGAGCAGAGACTCGATGATTGAACCGTGGGAGCCACCTCTAGAGTCCTTCGGGAACTAAGTGCTACACGTGTTCTGATGTTTCAGTATAGGCCATACCGAGCAGAGACTCGATGATTGAACAGTGGGAGCCACCTCTAGAGTCCTTCGGGAACTAAGTGCTACACGTGTTCCGATGTTAGTATGAGAAATCGTAGGATATTGTGACGATAAGTAAGTGAGTGTGATTCGTGAATTCGACAAATGTCAAAGAATGAAATAGATTTTAATAGCTTTTTCTGCTTTTTAACGGACAGAACTAATTAAGAGAGTACATTAAACATGAAATAAGTTTTAAAGAAATAAGATGATGATTTAACTAATATTCTTTTCAAGGAATATACGGATATTAATTATTCTATTTAAAGGCTTTATTTCGTAGAAGCATTATTTTGAAAAGAATATGAAAAAGATTAGGAAAGATTAAAAAGGAAAAGGATTTATTAATTCAAAACAAAAAGAAAAATTTTTCTCTACAGTTGCTTCTAGGTTCCGTAACAAGTATGGTATTCTAAAATACCTACCTTACTCCATTCGGATTCCTAGCCGACTGTAGTATCTTTCCTACATGCGAGCCTAGAGCCCATAGGAAAAATGAAAAAGATTTTCAGCATATAGGAAGCTGAGTATCAAGTGAGGCATATAATTCTCTTACTGAGCCGTGGTTTTGCTCACCCCTTAATATTAAACATCTCAGGTTTTGATGCTGGTGAGTTCAGTGGATTGTGGATCCTGGCTGTACACGAAGGACAGTGTGTCAGACCGACTGATTATTTGAGGTATGATCATTTAATTCTCTGTATTTAGACACGTCAACAGTACTACTTATCTGATTTGTTACGATAGGGGATGTGTATAATATAAACAATATTATGTAAAATTTATTAACAGTCAGTACAAGTGAAGTATCGCAGACAGCCCAACCGGTTAAGTTGTGTATAAGAAGGGTAAAAATGTGGTCACGGGTCGTGACATTGAACCAGTGAATTGGGGCTTACGCCTAAAGTAATTAAGTGATCGATTATTTTGAAACTGTTTTCAGTGAGTTAAGCTATATGCTTAAAGTTTATAAATTTACGTTTTGTGAATGGATTGATTTATTAACTTGCATAGTAATCGATTTATCGACGTGTATAGTAACTAATCTACCGAAGCGCTTGCTGCTTTGCTAATGTGATAAGTGTAATAAATTTTAATAGCTTGATAAGTGGAATAGATTTTAATAGCTTACTTTGCTATTTAAAGTACTGTACTAATTATGATTGTACAGTAAAACATGAAATGAGTTTTAAAGGAAAATGATGATGATTTAACTAATATTCTTTTCAAAGAAAATGTGAATATTAGTTATTTTATTTAAATGCCTTATTTCATAAAAGCATTAATTTGGAAAGAATATGGAAATGATATGGAATAAAAATGAAAAAATGATTTAAATTTCAAAAGAAATTTATTACTCCCTACAGTTGCTTCTAGGTTTCGGAACAAGATAGGTATTTCAAAATACCTACCTTACTCCATTTAGATCCCTAGCCGACTGTAGTATCCTTCCTACATGCGAGCCTAGAGCCCATAGGAAAAAAAATGAAAAATATTTTCAGCATATAGATAGCTGAGTATCAAGTGAGGCATATAATTCCCTTACTGAGCCGTGGTTTTGCTCACCCCTTAATTTTAAACATTTCAGGTTTTGTATGATTGTGAGATCAGTCGATTGTGGATCACGGCTGTACATAAAGGACAATGTGACAGACCGACTGATTTATTTGAGGTACGATCATTTATTTTCTGTATTTATACATGTCTACAGTACTACTTATCTAATTAATTAAGATAGGGGATGTGTATAATATAAACAATGTTATGTTAAATTGTTTAACAGTTAGTACAAGTGAAGTATCACAGACAGCCCAACCGGTTAAGTTGTGTAAAATAAGGTGAAAAATGTGGTAACGGGTCGTTACAAATTTAATGGTATCAGAGCATGATTGGCCTGATGTCTGTGGATACTTTTGGAAGGAGAAGCGTTAAACATCCCCGATAGTACTGTGTCGTTTGAATACATAGAGAAAATAAATGATTATAAATTGAGTAAAATGATTTAAAGGGAGTGAGAAAGTATAAATTGAGAATATTAAAGAGAAATAATAGGCTCAGAAATTTTCAAAATTTGGTGGTTCTTATAATCTAAATGAAGGCCTGTTCGGTAAGGAACCGAAAGGACTCGGTGAGGGCCCCACCTGTACTTTTTTGTCCGAACTGAACTGAGACCTGAAAGTGATGGTATAAAGGAGGGAAATGAAATATCATCATCAAATAGACTTTATGATCACCGATTGAGGGTGATTTGAAGAGAGAGAAAAATTTTGGCAAAAAATGACCAAAATACCCCTACCTCCAAAAATTTTTTGGGAGCCATAATAGACCAACAGAGGTTGAAATTGATTGGTCTGACAGAGAAATTGATGATGTAAAGTTGCATTACATGCAAAAACTAATCCAATTATGGATTTTAGTGGAATTCTCTGTCGAAATCGAATAAGATCTGAAACGACTGGTATAAGTATCAGAAAGGATACTATCAACATATAGATGATCAGTTCATTGATTCAAATGTATATTGAGGAGATAGAAATAAATGTCAAAATGACGAAAATGCCCCTATGTTGGGCGATGTGCTGAATAGTGATAAAATTAAGTCGATCTTGAATCCATTTGTGGAAATGGAGTTATAAATGGCATAGAGGATGTCATATGAATATAATGATCCCTAGTATTGATTTCCACTTACACTTCGATTATGGACGCAAATTACAAGTGACCTAGTGAACGGGCTAGGCCTTACGATCAAACCTTGAGAGGTGACCCAGTGAACGGGCTGGGCATTCTCAAAGAGAACAGTATACATGTGTAAAGGAGGACGACGGACGGGCCGAGGCCTTATATGATGCGATCCGATAAGAGTATACTGGGATGTTACATGATGATTGGCCCGGTTATTGATTGTAAGGGCCTGAATTACGAGTGTATTGAAATGATAATATTACGAGATCGTTGAATATTATGGAAGGTGAAATGAATACAGAAATTGATTGAGGAAGTAGATAGTACAGATAATGAAAAACATACTGTTGTGGTTACTTATGGTTCTATACATTTTTACTACCTTGAGGTATCAAACAGATAATCTTATATAGAACCGAAACATCTTGAAATATGTGCTACAGAATGAGGTACTGTGTGGAGTACTGTGAATTGGTGAATATATATAAGAACAGTAAAGTGATAAAAAGAATATGATAGCTAACCTAAGTTATTCAGGACCCTTAATACAAAACTGGGGTGGGCGACCCAATGATGGGCGACCCATAATGGATCATGTGTTGTGAGATGCGGGCGAACTATGTTATCGCCGACTCACTAGTGAGGGTAAACCTAGGGCGAAAGAATCGCCTAGGGGATGCTCGCCGACGACCGATATGAACTGGCGGGGCTCTTACAATTATTTTGATAGTAATACGAGTGTAAGGAACTAGGTACGTATGGGTACCAGGGTTCAAACCTTGTGGATAATATGCTCAAGGGGGTTAAACCTGAATTTATTAAATGAACTTGATTTCCAAAGTAAATTACAGTGGTAATAAATTGGTTAGCTGTAACATGTGTTGATAATTGTTGTACTTATTACAGCTTACTGGAATGAAATTCGTAAGGCTGTAAAGTATGAGTAAATAATGAAATCAAGGTAGAGTATGTATCAAAATGATTTGAATATCGAATGTCTCTGCCTTGAGAATACACAGTGTAAAAGACAGAACATAAGGATGAAATGTCCAAGATGATAAGAGATGTGTGATTAAAGAAAGTATCGGAGGTGATTCCCGATAAATTCTTCCAGAGTTATAAAGATTGGAGAAATCAAGCTAACATTGACTCGGTTGATGATATGAAATTTAAATCCAAGCTTATATCGGAGAATATAGAAAGAATCCGAAAAGTTTAAGAAAATAACTCTAAAAACCGAGTGAATAATGAAATTCACGTGTAAAGGTGTGATTGATGAAAATACAGAGAACCTAAATTAAGAATAATGAAATTGCCTGTATAAGTGTAAATGAGAGAAATACAAATGATACTGAGATGTAGATGAATTAAAAAGGATGTGTTAATTTCCTATCATTAACAAAGTTCTGGTGAAGAACAAGTATTCATCTACATGAAAATAGAAGTTTTATTGATCTGATTAGAGATATGTGAGGAGTTAATAAGACTAGCCTCAATATAAAGCGTCCGTAGATAAAAGATGGGAGATTGGTGTCCATAAGGTGATAATTAGAACTCAGAGTAAATTTTACGAGTTCCTATTGAGGTTACAAGGTTATTGATTTGCCTTGTGAAATATATAAGCCTAAAAAATGAGGCATCCGTACGTGAGTAAATTGGTGAAATACTGATAGAGTCTAAAGTATAAATGGAAAATGAGCAGCATTGTGGTATAACCCTTAAACTCTTAAAGACTGTGGAATTATGTCAAGATTAGTAACTAAGAGATTTGGCTAAATAGTATATCCTCCTGATATATATGATCTCGAGGCGACAGGATGACAGTGCACCTGTCTATGATATAGAGATAACGATTGAGATACGAAAGTAATGAGTCTAGCTAGATACTACTGCCAGTCTATAAAAGAGTGATGAGACTAGCTGCTCTACTAATGTGATGTAATTAAAGAAAGAAGTTAAAGTCGGTAAATGGATAAGTGTAAAGAAAAGATGGTATGCAAGATTTTAAAAGATCTTCGTAGTATAGTACCATACTAATTGAGAAAACCGACAAAAAGGATGAGAGTAAAAATATGAAGAGATAAAAGTGGAAATATGAAAATGAAAATGAAAGTGAAATAAGGAAATAAGTTACATGATGAGAAGAGAACATCAATATGAAACAGTTCCCGAAGAAAAGACTGGAAGTGAGTTGTGTTGGTTATCACATAATTGTGGCAAGATGTAAAATCAAGCTAGATTTGATAAGTGAAAGTAATGATACTCAAAGGAATAAAATGAATGACACGTGTTATTTTACTGCTAGTATATATAAATGAAAAATGATTATACATATAAACACCGTAACATGATAGAAACGGTGGAAGTATATAGATGATGTGGTGATTAAATATATAAATTGAGGATTCAATTGTGGAATCTAAATTATAAAAAGAAATTTAAAGACCATACTACATGAAGAAAATATAATTGTCTCATGATTTGTAATTGTAAGAGATAATCCATAATAAAGTCTGCAAGTGAGAAGCCGCCTTGATAAAATGAATATTGTGGACAATAAAGAGTCCAAAAGAGAAATGATGATATGGAAGTGATTAAAGACTGATGATCTAAATAGAATCACTTTCCATTATTAGACTTCTAGATTCTCTAGTGCCTTAGTCGAAGTATAAGTGTTAAATGGTGTGAATGTGTATGTAGTGAGCTTTACATGTGATGGGAGTCTCTGAGTTGCCATATGCTAATGAGAGATAGCAAAAGGCTTTGAGATTCCAAGTGTATTGACAGCACCGCTCCATACTGATATATATATATATATGAGCGTGAGATGTAAACGCTCTATGATATTGAGAGAGCGTGTACATGAGATGTGAAAGCTACTGGGACACTTACATATAGTTGATTAACGTAAGTACGTGATAGTACCAAATTATGTTGACTTGACACTAAGTGAGAAGAATGGGTGATGAATAGCATAGATCAGCTGTAATAAAAAAAAAATATTGTGTATGGACTCTTAATTGAAAAGAGTAAACGTGAATAAATCCCGATTTGAGAAATGAACTTACGGGAGTATAGATATATATATGATGAAAGACAGCATGTAGTGGTCTAAAGTACTCTTGATGTTGAAAGTGTGCTGGCAGTATTAATTAGAGGATGAACATGAGGTCAGAAGTCGTAAGTATACGACATGTACCACCTTTGGACTTAAGTTAAATTCGGAAGACTGAATTTCTTAAAGTGGGGAGGATGTGATAACGGTAAATTTTTCATTTATTGGAAATTATATATATTGGAAATAAAAATTGGAGAAAATAAATCAGAGGAAATAAATAAAATTGTGAGCATGAGATATTAGTGAAAATCTCGAGAATTGAGGAAGTGAAAGAATCGGAAAATTCGTGTAAAGGAAATTAAATTAGAAGTGAAAATAAAAAAAAACGGAGAGAGGAAAAGTAACTAGGATAAAGTAAAATCCAAATTAAATAAGGAAAATGAGAAATGAAAATAAAGTATGTTTATATAATTACAAATTATATAAATGTATTTTATACAAATACATATGTATTTAAAATACTATATAGTATATTTTAATATACGTTGGTATATATATGGAAATATATACTATTTCATAAATTTAAATAATACATATGTATATAAACATAATATTTTCTGTGTATATATAATTATATAAATACATATAAAAGAAAGGTAAATGTGATTTTATATTAAAGTTTATATGTATATATGTTGTATTATAACATTTATATAATTGTATATATAAATGTTATTTATTTTAAAGTATATAAATATACATATATATATACTAGATATATATTTTGTAATATACAATATACAATATACAATATATAATTTATATATAATATATATTGTATTACATTATATATGTATAATATATAGTATATATTTTATGTATAAAATATATTTTATAGTGTATAGTATATAGTGTATTATATACTAAATATGGAAATAAGACAAAAAACAAAAGAGGAAAGAAAACAGAAAAAACAGAAGGAAAGGAAAGATCGGGAGGAACCCGATCCTCCCAGGTGAGGCTGACGGTGGCGGAGCTGCCACCGCCGGCGAGGGAGGAAGGAGAAGGGCAAGACGCCACCGGCCAGAGAAAGGAAAGAAGCTGCCGGCAGCGGAAGAAAGGAAAGAAACAGAGGAAGCCGGCGGAAGACGAAGAAAGAAAAAGAGGAAAAGGGATCTGGCGGTGCCGGCCAAATTGGCCACTGCCATTGCCACCGAATCTTCGCCGGAGGCAGAGGAAGAGGATGGATGCCACCGGAGGTGCGATGAACGGCGAAGGAAGGCCACGGAGGAGGAGAAGAAACCGAAGGTAAACCGAGTAGGTCCGTCGTTGTGCCGCTGATCCAGGTCGAGCTGAGGCCACCGTCAAGTTTGTCTCAACGCCGGCCAGCTGCTGAGCCACCGAGCCACTGGAGAATCGGATGCCGGCAAGGAACCAGCGAGGAAAGGAACTAGACCGGTCTGACCGGGAAAGGAAGAGGAAAAAAGAAAAAGAAAAAGAAAGAAAAAAGAAAAAAGAAAAAGAAAAAGAAAAAGAAAAAGAAAAAGAAAAGAAAGAGAAAGAAAAGAAAAAGAAAGAAAGAAAAAAAAAGAAAAGAAAAGAGGAAAAAGGAGAATTTCGGGAATTCGGAGATTCCCGAAAATTCGACAACCCGAAAATT
Organism: Heritiera littoralis; assembly: GCA_031772115.1. Lineage (NCBI taxonomy): Eukaryota > Viridiplantae > Streptophyta > Magnoliopsida > Malvales > Malvaceae > Heritiera > Heritiera littoralis. The sequence goes on along the minus strand of JAPDPK010000006.1, from coordinate 7,506,514 downwards.
TACGGAACTTCGGTAAGAAATTCTCGTACATTAAATTTAAAAAAAAAAATAAATTATGGAAAAAATTCTAAATTTTAGAATTTTTATTTCCAGAAATTATTCTCAGTGATCGGGATGAGGAATCGGGAGAGATGGAGTGCGGGCATGATCGATAAGAGGAAGCCGCTGACCCGGAAAAGGTAAGGGATGCATGTGCAGCACTGTAAGGATATTCAGTCTGCATGTTTTAATTTCGAAATATTTTATGGAAATATTTTATGAAATTATTATGATGAATGATTGGTTGGAAATTTGGTATGAAGTACTGGCTGGAAATTATAAACTGTATTTTTCGTGCAGGAGGCTAGCCAATCGGCAGCCATTATACTGCCGAAAAATTGTCAAAAAATTCTCGAAAATTATTGAAAATCATAATAAATGATTTTATGTCACGAGAAATGACTTTTAACCACGAAAATTGAGAAAGAATATTTTCATAAAAACATGAATAAAATGAAAGTGATTTTAAAATATTCATGTTTTCGAGTATGGTGATAATGAAATCACCGAAAATTCTCTTGATATGTAAATTACACGTAATACGAGATAAGAAATGAAAAGAAATAAAGTGAATATTTTTATATATAATTCTTAAATATTCATTAAATGGTTTTATAACCTTTATGGTTTTAAATTATGAAATTATATTTTTATAAATTCCATAAAGGTTTATTGATAATGAAATCAGACTAGTAGGCATCTTATCATGCTGATGTATGATATGTGATATGTTTAGTCCAGGTCGACACGTGATCAGTGATCCACCGAGGACAATATAAATTACGGTCATAGATTTGACATGTTTATTTCTTTGCCCTTTGGGGTCTATAGCATGATACGATTGATGATTGTCTTAGACTTTATATATAATGCGTGACAGGTGAAAAGAATATGTTTTATATGATATGAGAAGAAAATCAATTGATTTATAGCATTTTTACAAAATGCTCATTACGGTACTGATTATAGTACTGTGAGATGATTTTCATAAGACATGTGATACGAACATGTAGTATGCTTTCAAAAAGGAAAAAGTGATAAATCTAATATTCTTACCATGATTTTCAATGAAATATTAGATTATACGTGCTACACGTGTGTCGATGAACCATTGAAAACATAAGGCATAAAGGCCAATCCGAGTAAAGACTCGATCTTTGTACTTTGTGAGCCACCTCTAGAAGACTCAAGGGACCTACGTGCTACATAGATTCTTCGGAAACTATGGGAGCCACCTCTAGAATCCTTTGAGCACTAAGTGCTGCACGAGTTCTGATGAGATAGTGGAAAGTATAAGGCATAAAGGCCAATCCGAGTAAAGACTCGATCTTTGTACCGTGTGAGCCACCTCTAGAAGACTCAAGGGACCTACGTGCTACACAGATTCTTCGGAAACTATGGGAGCCACCTCTAGAATCGTTTGAGCACTAAGTGCTACACGAGTTCTGATGAGATAGTGGAAAGTATAAGGCATAAAGGCCAATCTGAGTAAAGACTTGATCTTTGTACCGTGTGAGCCACTTCTAGAAGACTCAAGGGACCTACATGCTACATAGATTCTTCGAAAACTATGGGAGCCACCTCTAGAATCGTTTGAGCACTAAGTGCTACACGAGTTCTGATGAGATAGTGGAAAGTATAAGGCATAAAGGCCAATCCAAGTAAAGACTCGATCTTTGTACCGTGTGAGTCATCTCTAGAAGACTCAAGGGACCTAGTGCTACATAGATTCTTCGGAAACTATAGGAGCCACCTCTAGAATCCTTTGAGCACTAAGTGCTACACGAGTTCTGATGAGATAGTGGAAAGTATAAGGCATAAAGGCCAACCTGAGTAAAGACTTGATCTTTGTACCGTGTGAGCCACCTCTAGAAGACTCAAAGGACCTACATGCTACATAGATTCTTCGAAAACTATGGGAGCCACCTCTAGAATCGTTTGAGCACTAAGTGCTACACGAGTTCTGATGAGAGAGTGGAAAGTATAAGGCATAAAGGCCAATCCGAGTAAAGACTCGATCTTTGTACCGTGTGAGCCACCTCTAGAAGACTCAAGGGACCTACGTGCTACATAGATTCTTCGGAAACTATAGGAGCCACCTCTAGAATCCTTTGAGCACTAAGTGCTGCACGCGTTCTGATGAGATAGTGGAAAGTATATGGCATAAAGGCCAATCCGAGTAAAGACTCGACCCTTGTACCGTGTGAGCCACCTCTAGAGAACTCAAGAGACCTACGTGCTACATAGATTCTTCGGAAACTATGGGAGCCACCTCTAGAATCCTTTGAGAGCTAAGTGCTACACGTGTTTTGATGAAATATTAGGAATCATAGGTTATTGTGACAATAAATAAATGATGGTGATTCGTGAATGTGACAAATGTCAGTAGATGGAATAGATCTTATACATAAGACAGAGAATGTGTATGATCATTGAATTATGCTTATATATGCCATACAAACATGTGCTATTTGAATGTTTGTCCTCTTTCACACTTAACTCCATTGCAAGTTAGGATGGATGTCGTAATTGAACCAATGAATTGGGGCTTACCCCTAAAGTAATTAAGTGATCGGTTATTTTGAAACTGTTTTCAGTGAGTTAAGCTATATGCTTAAAGTTTATAAATTTACGTTTTGTGAATAGATTGATTTATTAACTTGCATAATAATTGATTTATCGACGTGTATAGTGACTAATCTACCGAAGTGCTTGCTGCTTTGCTAATGTGATAAGTGGAATAGATTTTAATAGCTTACTTTGCTATTTAAAGTACTGTACTAATTATGATTGTACAGTAAAACATGAAATGAGTTTTAAAGGAAAATGATGATGATTTAACTAATATTCTTTTCAAAGAAAATATGAATATTAGTTATTTTATTTAAATGCCTTATTTCATAAAAGCATTAATTTGGAAAGAATATGGAAATGATATGGAATAAAAATGAAAAAATGATTTAAATTTCAAAAGAAATTTATTACTCCCTACAGTTGCTTCTAGGTTCCGGAACAAGATAGGTATTTCAAAATACCTACCTTACTCTATCCGGATCCCTAGCCAACTGTAGCATCCTTCCTACATGCGAGCCTAGAGCCCATAGGAAAAAAAATGAAAAAGATTTTCAGCATATAGATAGCTGAGTATCAAGTGAGGCATATAATTCCCTTACTGCGCCGTGGTTTTACTCACCCCTTAATTTTAAACATTTCAGGCTTTCGATGATTGTGAGATCAATTGATTGTGGATCACGACTGTACATAAAGGACAATGTGACAGACCGACTGATTTATTTGAGGTACGATCATTTATTTTCTATATTTAGACATGTCTACAGTATTACTTATCTAATTAATTAAGATAGGGGATGTGTATAATATAAACAATGTTATGTAAAATTGTTTAACAGTTAGTAGAAGTGAAGTATCACAGACAGCCCAACCGGTTAAGTTGTGTAAAATAAGGTGAAAAATGTGGTAACGGGTCGTTACATTATAGTTTTTCAGCCTCTGTATGCAGGATGCCAAATAAAGAAAACTTTACACAATCCCTAATCAAGAAAGGTCTGATTTTCTTCGAATACGATTATAGCATCCAAGCAAATACATGTGCAAAACAGAGCCCATTGGATCAATTGCAACTCTAAGAAAGTTATGAAAAGATGTTGCTTTGATTCGTTGAATTTCCCTTTCGCTTTGAAAGAAAGAAGAAAGCTTTGATCTGCTTGCCTCCTCGTGAGAGAAAGATTTAGGCAAGACACAAGTCTCTCCCTTTTTTTATTTTCAAATTAAAAAAATATGACATGGTAATTGCATGGCAAAAAACATTATAAATTGGGAAATAAGTTTAAAAACACAATAAATGGGGGAATAAGTTTTTAAATCACAATAATTTAATAAAAATTCACAAAAGGAAATATCAATATGTCCTCACATATATAGTTCTTTTCAAAGATTCCAACTTTAAACAATACAATTTGTTATCTTCAATATTAATTTAAAGCCAAACTTATCAATATAAATTTTAAATTTATAGTGCTTTATCATTAGTTTTAATACTGAAGAAATTTTCATGTATTTCACATTTCCTTCATTATCTTTCTTTGAATTTTTAAACAAAGCTTACTCCTTGCTAACATATTCTATATCACTAGCCTTTATCCATCATGCCTTATTTATTCAAGTTAATCAATTGAAAATTATTGTAACAAAATTTAATTTGTTGCTTTCGATGAATTTTCTTTCTTTATAAAGTACTAGTCATTCTTTGATGACTTTATTATTTTATAGGTATGCATTAGCATAAAGGTTTTTCTTTATGTATTTGTTGGATTATTTTTCTTTCATCTCATATTTTAACACTTTCCTATGTTACTTCTTATTTGAAGATTACATACAAGCTTTTCAAGATACATTTTTTTCATTTTACAAAATGATTCTCTTGAAATCCTTTTCATGATAATGGAAGAACAAATAAATTATTAGGGATAGAATTAAACATATAAAATAATTTCTCATTGTTGTTACCATATAATCGAAAATAAATATGAAACAACTGATAATTGATTCATAGAATTGTTCCATCTTCCAGAAATCAGTAGCCATCTCCCTCAATGTTTCTATCTTCAACTTAAGTTGAAGTAAGCCCTAAGAATATCGGTTGGGACAGGGGATAGTTGTTGAGGATGCATCTTGTTCCTCTTTGATTCTTCAGACTCCTCTTTTCGTTTTCTTGATGGACTTCGATATGAAATTAGTGCATAATATGAATTAAAAGCGTGCAACTAATGCCACTTAATTTTCTTAAGGCTTATTTCGCCCTCACCAATTATGGTATGAATAGGAGTTTGTCAAATAGGCCTAGTATAAAATAAAACTACCATTTGAAATCACTTTATACTTGCGAAATCAAACCATTAAACACCCTTGATAAGTATAAAAGTATCTTATTTTAACTACAATTTTTTGTAGCAAATAATATCTAAGAGACTTGTTTCTATTTTGAGAATGAAAGGGAAGTGAGAAGGTCAAAACTTTTAGATAGTTTAAGTGATTCAAGTATTTTCAAAATGAACCTTAAAATCTCTATTTATAGAGATCCAATTCAAGAGTTGTGACCTCATAACCAACTATTGTGATCTTTCTATTGTTTTGTTTGATCCAACAACTTATCTGTTTCATAAAATGACAACTTTTGAAAACCGATAGTTACCTTAACTCTTTGAAGAAGAAACTATTATTTAAAAAGTTATGTCAAACTTTTGTATTAGTCTCTTATTGTATTGATTAAACATCATGTTTAATCAATAATTCTTTTACTATTTTGAAAATGTTCCAACAATCTCCAACCATTTCCTAAATAGAGCGAATCCATTACTTAAAGAATACTTATATATAAATGAATGTATCAATTCTGATTTGAAACCTCCATGTTAGTGAAAAAAATGTTATTGAGTTAATCAAAAAGACATGTTAGAACTAGTAGTTCTATATGATTAGTTATACACTAATTCACACATAAAACTTCAAAACTTATCAAGACTTATTTTGCAAAGCTTAACATTAGTACTTGCCAACGGTCCTGTATCTTTTCATTAGTGCTTTAGAGTTAAGAACTTTGGTCTTAGAAACTGAATTATTTCCACTCATATATGTTAACTCCCTAAAAAATACAATCATTAAAGCATTTTATGTGTTATGGATTCATTAGGAGTAATAACTCAACATCCCCTTTTATCATACGATTTCAAGCATTTTACTATCTTGAGATGTCTTTATTCATTTAAAAGTTTGTAGCCACATTAAAATAATGCACTTAAACTCATTAAAACTTGAGATTAAATGTCTTATTAGGCATTAAGCTAAGATTCCATCATTTGTGACTAAGATAAGTGGACTTGAATCTCATTCCCCTTGGAAATTCCAGAATCGTTTCCTTTTAAATTTCTTTTGTCAAAAGATTCTTCAAGATTCTTTTTCCTAACAAAATATATGATGCACACATTTTTTCAAATATATAGCTATGCTTCAACCGATATGTCTAGATTTTCAATAATACTTGGCTTTTAGCCTTTGATAGTGTAACTTCATTATTAAAATACATTTATGACATTGGTTTAAGCCTTAAAGGGATTCATATTATAGATTTACTTGATTCCTTACTTCTCATATAAAATGCTGTGATACTCTGCATATTTAATTATCATTTAATTTTATTTATATAATTAAGAATATTGAATAATTTATAATTAATAAATTGTTAACTATATTTTAGGTATAAACGTAATATAGTAGGTGGGCCCACAAATTCCTTAAGGTTCAGATAAAGGTGGAACTTGATGGATTTGAGATTCAGGGCTAGAAATTATGATGGTAAGAATCCTAACCTTAAACTCAATTATTTGTGCATATTTCAAAAAATGTGCAACAATTTGAGAAATGACGATTTAGTTCATAAGCTGTCGGAATTTCTATTAATAACGGTCAAACAAAAAGGACTTTTGAACCATTTTATACACTAAATAATTCCTCATGAAATATAGTTTTAGAACATATAGATAGATGGAATAAATTAGAGGTAAAAACAGAAATTTATGCAATTTTATGGTTAGAGGTATTTCGGTAATTTCACCCAAATCAGTAACCGAACCCTAACAAAAGCTCCACCAACCATCAGAGCAAGTTAAATAGAGGTGTTTTATGATTAAATAAAATATTTTGGAGATTGGATAGACTATTTTCAACTAAATCAAACTTTTGGGGAAAAAGTGGAAAAATCTTTAAGTATAAGGGCAAAATGGTAAATTTGCCCATAAAATATCATTTTTAACTCAATTTCCAGCATCTTCTTGGTCCATTTTGGTAGCAAGCAGCAGGCACACTTCCACCATTAACGTGACCTTGTAGAAGAGAGAGAAAGTGAGAAAAACTTACCAAAACCACTCTAAAATCAAAAGTTGTCTTCACCAAACTTGTTCCTCTTAACTTCTTCTATCTTGCTATACCAAAATCATTAACTAAAACAGCCAAAAGAGAGGTGTGGGGTTCATAGAAGCATTCAGCCAAGGTGAGAAGTTTAGAAAAGCTTGAACTTTTCACGGTTTTCTAGTTAAATTCCATGTGCTTAAGATGTTTTCATGTTTCCTTTAACTTGAATCATGCTAGAATCATGTAACTAGGCACTTCAAGGTTTCGGCCACCATCCATTCTTCATGAACATACTGTGTCTTGATGGGAATTTGATGTAGGAATCATGTAAAAATCAAGAATAGTATAAAGATAAGCTTAATTAAGCTTAAATGGAAGAAACACCAAGTGTAGGGAGAAGGAACCTATTTGACCATGACTAGGGGAGCATGAATTTGATGCCATTCAATGTGATTTTCATATAGAAATGGTGTAAAAAAATTAAAAGAACAAGTTTAGATTAAGTAAGGAAGCTTAATTTGGAAAAATTCAATGTATGAGATAGGAAGGAAGTTTCGGCCAACATAAGGGAAGGAAGAATTCTTGACCATTTTAATATATTTTAGGTCCTAAAATAATGTACAAATTATTATGAGACTGTAGGTGCGATCAAAATTGAAAACGGAGGTATTTAGCGCAAGTTGTAATTTTAGTACCGAAAGAAATTATATTGAATTTAGAGATTTCAACAAACAATGTACTTATAATTAATTAGTTAAATATTCTTTTAATTAAAATATAGTGAATTTATCAAGTTTGAATAGTGAATTGCAGCCTCGAAGCTACTGCCAGTGCTAACGAGCCTAATATTGAGAAATTAAGAGGTAAGAAATATATGTATGAAGCGTAGGGATACCTCGTTGCATGATTTGATAAATTTTGGATTTTATGGAATTGAAATTGATATTTTGGATTGAATTTGGAAATTGGAAATTGGAAATTGTGGTTTGAAGTTGTGTTTGCATGCAAGAGACTTAGGCTAGAATATACCATTATGCTGTCAAAATTTTTCTAAAAATAGCCTAAACCCCCTTTAAAATATTGTTTAGCGTGATATTTAAAACAAAAGAAATAACTTTTAGGAATTTAATTATTTATGTTCCTAAATATGGCTTTAAGTAAATTAAATCACAAATTCGGTCTCTGATTTAATTTTATGAAAATTATATGTTTTCCAATTATTTGAATATTTTATATCTTTGTGTTATTTGAATAAAATATTTTGCATGCTAGATATTGTTTTGAGATTATGTTGTATATTTTCATATTTAAATATGTTGAATATATGAATTAAATTCTTATGAATTTATTTAAAGTATGATTTATTAAATTTATCTTTGTAAACAACTTTGAAAATATTTATGAAATGTTTTGAGATTGTTGGCTCCATTGTTACTTGCGGGTACATGCATTTTCATTTAGTTCTGATGCTACTGACTCTAGCCTAGTCTTTAGCTCCTACAGGTGACAGCTGGGTAGTGCTCACACTGTGGCCCCTTGACTATGGACATACGTCTACTATAGTGCATGTGTCTTTAGGTGAAACCTAGTCTCTACTAAGGTTATACTAGGGTGGTAAATCCCTAGTTAACTTAGATCCAAGCACTCCAGTTTGATTTGATTTCTGATTTCGCTCATATGCTGTATATGTTTTATGATTTTATAATCATATTTGGTGAATTATATTTATTTGAGTCATCTGTTCGTAAATGATACATACGTGATTTAATATTGTTTCCGGAGAAATTTATGTTTTTTGAATTATGTAAGAGATGTTTGACAAGTTAATAAATAATTACTGAATTTGTGATTAATTTAAAATATTACTGAACTCCCTATAGTGGACTTGGAAGCCGGGACAAGCGAGGTGCTCTAAAGCATCCTTCTGTACTCCATCTTGTTTTCTAATCCATTATAGTATCCATCCGACATTCGAGCCCACAAGATTTGAATCATGAGTTCATGGTTTCCGTATTAAAACATGACTTTTGAAATGCATATAGCATACAATGTATTAGTATTTGTATATATATTTCTTACTGAGCAATTAGCTCATCCATTTATTTTTCCCACTCCAGATTATCTACAGTAGTTAGGTCTGTTTTTTTTTGGAGGACCTGATATTCGGTATTCCTTAGGCGACTGTCCTGTATCGTCGAGGTATACTAGTTTTCTTTTTATGTATTCAGACTTATTTGTACAGTGTTACTTTTATGTACATTATACTTGGGATGTAAATTTTGTTGTATATTGGATTTAAAGCTAATAGTTGTGTATTGACGTTTGTAAATTTTGAATCCTGGGATTGTATAAAAGTATTAAATTTTTTCTTGAATATAAGATGACACTGCAGACAGCCTAACCGTATGTGATTTGTATATGTGAAATTAGATAAATATTTGATATTTCGGATCGTGACAAATGCTAACAATAAAAATACATCCTAGAACACATTTTGTTTCTTTTAAATTCCAAGAAGCACTACTCTCACCAATTATGTCATGTTGGCGATAAAAAATGCAGTGAGCTACCTTCTATTATTGAAGGATTATGATATACAATTCATATTACACTGTTTTAAATATCTTAAGACGTACCGATGCAATTTATGTTGGATTATAAATAATTATTAATCACAAAAGAAATACACCATTGTATGTCATAGGCTAATAGCAAACATCAAATACTTAATTACTTTCGTATTTTTTGTTGTATAACTAATATATCTCATAAAATGTTCCATCAATTGCACAACTAAAATAATAAATTCATTTTAGAATCTTTCTAAGATAGTGAAATTGAAAATTTAAAAGTCGTTTGGGATTATTTCTTATTTTCTGTTTTCTGTTTCCTATTTTTGAAAATTTTGTTTTTTTTTTGTTTTCAAATTCTAAAAACTGAAAATAGAAAACATATTTAGTTAATATTATTATGTTTAGAAAATAAAAATTTAAACTGATTTAGATATAAAAATTCAATTCACAAAATAAAAGAAATAATATATTTATTAAATAATATTTTGTACATAATATTAAATAATATTACTTTATACTATTTAATAATATTGTTAAATATTTTCATTTAATCATATTAAAATTTAATATAATTTAAATAATATTATAATTAAATGTAATATTAAATAAAATAATTCAATCAAAAATAATATTAAATAAATTTTCTAATATTAATTTTTATTAGATAATAGTAGAGATTACTAAAATTCTAAATTTATATGTTAAATAATAATATGAATTAATAATTATAAATTATATTTAATAATATTATTTAATTGAATTGTAATAATTTAAAAAATATATTTTTAATTATATAATATTTTATATTAAAATTTATATTATTTTTTTTTTAAAAAAAATTTAATTAATTTTATTTTATATTTTTATTATGAAAATATATTAGTATATAAATACTATTCACTTATGAATAGAATCGGAAATAAAAACATGTTTCCAAAAATAATGGAAACAAGAAATTTTTGTTTTCAATAATTTTGAAAATTCTTGTTTACTTTATTGTTTTTTGAAAATAGAAACATGTTACCAAACATGTTTTTTGCTGTTGTTTTCAAAAAAATTGAAAACAAAAACAAAAAACAAGAAACAAAAATAATACCAAATGACCCCTTGTTATTTTCTAATTTTTAATTCCCAAAATCACATATGCTGTCACGCTTCGATTACTGAAAATCGGAACTAACTTTTTCCATTTTTACTCAATCGATTGGGCTGTGCTCAATGTCCTCACTCTGACATTACGCTAAAACTTACTTAGTTATCTTAACATTCAATCGTTCAAATCAGTCCCAATATACTTACTTATAGTATGCATTTGTTTTTCTATACAAATATCCAATAACAAAAACTATGATTGACACTCAAATTTCTTCAATTTAATGTTTACATCCCTTTACACACTAAAGTATTGTACAATAAATGTCCGAATACCATACTTGCAAGATACAATATTGAAATGTCATAGGTATCCGATCATAGCCTTCTCTTAATAATTGTCTATTTCTGCAAATAAGTTTGTAAGATAGAAGGGGGTGAGCTTATGCGTAGTAAAAAATATACATAAAAGAATTAATACTATACGTACCTATATGCATATGTCAAAAACATGTTTCATAAATAAACAGTTAGTATTAAAAATAGTGTTTAGGCACTATAATGGAAGCAATATTATAATCGATTAAGAGTACCAAGCTAAGTATAGAAGGATGCTTTAGAGCACCTCACTTGTCCCGGTCCTTAAATTCGATTATAGAGAATTTATGAAAACTTTATAGAGGAGGAATTCATGCATTTCCAAAATCAGAGACATAACAGTTTAACGTTCGAACATTCATTTTCAAAACCATACTATGCAGATATCTTAAATCAGTCAAAAACCATTCAGAGTTCAGAGTTCAACTAACATTCACTATTAGTACATTTCAAATACGTTTCAAATCAGTATCAAAATCAATGTCAAATTTCAATAATTCAAATTCAGTATTAAAAGCAACATCAAACCATTTCAAATTTAGAATTCAGAGTTCAGAGATTAAAGGTTTAGAAATCATACAATGCTAGATAAATCAGAATTAGTGAATCACTCACACAGAAACAGTCCAGTAAGTCGATCAACAACTCTCTCATTTAGAAAACTGTTCAACAAATTGATTAGAAATCACTCACTCGGAACACAATTTAGAAAATAGACCAAAAAATGACACACTTAGAGAACCGTTAAGAAAATCGATTAGAAATCACTCATTTAGAACATAATTCAGAAAGTCGATCAGAAAATCACATACTTAGAAAATTGTTCAGAAATCGATCACACAGAAGCCGTTTAGAAATCGATCACATACAAAACCGTTCTGAAATCGATCACATAGAAAACAATTCAATAAATAGTTCAGAAATCAGTTCAATAAATGCTCACTAAATAGTTAGTGAATCAGTTTGATAAACAATTCAGACATTCAATAAACGTTTTTGTAAGTCGTTCAATAAAACAATCTAGTAGGCACTCAATAAGCGTTTCAATAAATAGTTCTGTAAAACAGTTCAGTACGAAACTAATAATTAGTTCAATAGATAGTTCAGACAGTCAGTTAATGATGTAGTAAACGATCGGTAGTGATTCAGTAAATAGTTCAGTGATAATTCCGTAACCAATCAGAAATTAGTCAGTAAACAGTATAATAATCTTTTCAGTAATCAGTACAAAGATCAAAAACCATATTTAACAAACACACTGAAATCAGAAATCAATAATGTTTGGGAGTGCTTGGATTAGCCAGGAATTTACCACCCCAGTAAAACAGTATAGTGGAGACTAGGATTCACCCAATAGACTCATGCAATATAAATATCCCAACAGGGAATAACAACGACATATGGCCATAGTCAATAAGGGGTCCATAGAGTACATGAGTCAGGTGACAACTGTGGCACTGAAGACGTGACCAAGGTTTATCAGCAATAGAACAAAACGGAACAGAAGACCATATACCCACAGGTAGTTATGGGGCCAATAGTTTCAAGACAGTTACTTGATTCCCATGAAAAACAATAAAACATACTTTATGTTTTCAAAACTGAATATAGTAATACAAACACAATTTATTTTTAGTGCTTGGATTGGCCAGGGATTTACCACCCCAGTAATCAAAATGTAAGCTTTTGGGAATCAAGTTTCATTTGAGATCACACCGTTCAAAAATCAATATATTTCTTCCAATATGTTCAGTTAAATTCAAAACATTTAACTTCAATCGAAAAATGGACACTTCCAGTAAAACAATGTCAGTGAATTCAAAACATCCAAAGCATTTACTTCAGTAAGATAATTAGAATTTTAACTTCAATCAGGCTCTCAAAATATTAACCTTAATCGGACAATTAGAACATTCAATCAACAGATTCAGTTGATTTAAGACATTTACTTTTGTCAATTGTTCAAAACTCTTTCTAATGCATTTCATGATTCCGTTAGAAAACATTTCACTTCTAATAGTATTTAATTAAAATATATCTTCAGTCAGTTCATAAATTCACAAAATTAGAAACAATGCCCGTTTAAGGATAAAAATTCAACAAATTTTCTCAGTTCAATAACCAAGTTCAAAATATTTTATTTGCATATAACAGTAACATGGAAACATAAGTGTATCATAAAAACGAAAAAATTATTAAAAATCCCCTTAAAAACTGAGTTACAAATTCTGCATGCATATAAGACCTACCTTTAGAAATCCTTAACCTAAATCACATTTGCCATCTTATTTCTATTTTCAAAATCATGCCAAATGATGATTTTAGAAGTTTAGGTTCATTTTAGGAAATTTTGACAGCATAATAGCACTACCTATCCTAACCCCCTACACAAAAACACAATTTTAATCACAATTCCAGTTTTTTATTTCAATCAAATCAACAAATTTAATCTCATAAAAACTCATTTTCATCATTCCCAATGCAACATAGTATCCTTACGCCTTATATATATATATATATATTTATACCCCTTACCACTTAATTTCTCGAATATTGCCTGTTAGCACTAGTGAGTGAAATCCCCTAATTTCATGTAATTTTCTTATACTTGTAAAGAATTCCAGTTGAAAAGAAGTAAATAAATATGAATGTATGAAGTATAAATGATGTATGAATGATATATGGGATATGAAAAGAATAATGAAATTATAGTTAATTAGTTAAAGAATTAATATCAGATTTTAATTAGTATAATGGATAAGTGGCTGGTATGGAAAAGAGAAGAAGAGAATTAAATGGTCAAATGTCAAAGGGTCAAAGGAGGTCAATAGCTGAATTAATGAGGTGATTATGGGATAGGAAAGCATTAAATGAAATGGCTTAGTCATCATCTTCATCAGCCAAAGTCGGCAGCCCCATTTCCCCCCTCACTCTCGCTCCATTCCTATTTTCCCAAGTTTTCATTTCCAATTCCCTTGACAAACTCCTAGATTCTGTCATCGAATCAATAAACCTTAGTAACGAAAAACGATCCTTGTCACTAGCTTAAGCTAAGCCTGTAATATGGAAGGCTGAATCAAAGGAATAGAGGAGATCAAATTGCCGTCAAATTTGGTTATTGACAAAGGTAAGGATAGAAGTTGATTCCTTCGATTCTATCTATGATTTGGGTTTATGTGATGTTGGTATAGTAGGCTTATGGTGTTAAAATGAATGGAAGTTAAAGGTTTAATTGTGATGATCATTTCAGCTTTGAAGAAGTGAAGAAGACCATTGGTGCAACTAAGGATTAGCATCTTTGAAGTGGAGCGAGGTAAGGAATTTATGTAACAGACGTAGGGTGGCTATGTTCGCACGTTTTCATATGTTTGAAATATCTTTGGAAAGAAACAAATGTTGGTTTAAGTGCAGGAAAAGTTAAATTTCGGGTCTTACTCCTAGTACCAATTAGGCTAGTAACAGTCGACTGCCTAGAGACAACCAAAACGTAGATTTTCGAAAATCGAGACAAACCAGTCGACTGTTATTTTCCAGAATGTATTCTGTTTCAAACCAGTCGATTGCTATATGGGACAGTCGACTGCTTTTACTAAAAAAAGCAGTCTGTTTCAAAACCAGTCGATTGCTATATGAGACAGTTGACTGCTATTTGTTGAAAAGCATTATGTTTCAAAACCAGTCGACTGCTATGTGGGACCAGTCGACTGCCCAATGTGTTTTCAGATTTTAAATATCGAAATTTTTAAAGGAAATAATTTCGATAAATCAATACATGCATTAGCAGCCGGCGGCCCCTAAAGACCAGTCGACTACCATGTTTGAAAATGAAGTTTTAAAGCTTAATTTAAATAAGCTCAATTGTATTTCCAAGGAAGTAAATGATCAATGTTTTGGAGACTATGGACACCTATGGTGATCATGCATATTACTTGTATATGTTTACTTGGCTGAGGAGCCTAAGTCTGGTCCTCAGTGCTATAGATGTCACCTGACTAGTGTTACTGTAGCCACTGACATTGGCCAATTTGTCTATATTACTTGTTTGGCTTGGGGAGGATTCCTAGCCCAATTATGGGTACGCCACTTAATTGTCATACTTCTTATAGGGGATACTTGGCATCCTTTACAGGACTTCCCCATATGAGATTGGCAGGATGCATGATTCTGTTGGAATTATATGTCTCCCATTTGTTTGAAGTATTTGAAGCATGTGAAGTTATTTGTATATGAAAGTATTTGAAGTAAAGTATGAAAGTATAAGATCTACTTGAGTTATATGTATATGCTTGTGATAACCGTAAATTTTTCATTTATTGGAAATTAGAAATATTGAAAATAAATATTGGAAAAATTAAACAAGAGGAAATAAATAAAAATTCGCGAGAACGGGATATTGGTGAAAATCCCGAGAATTAAGAAAGTGAAAGAATCGGGAAATTGGTGTAAAGGAAATTAAATTAAAAGTGAAAATAAAAATAATAGAGAGAGGAAAAAGAATTAATTTGGATAAATTAAAATCCAAATTAAATGAGGAAAATGAGAAATAAAATAAATAAAATAAAGTATGTTTATATAATTACAAATTTTTACAAAATACTTTATACAAATATATGTGTATTTAAAATACTATATAGTATATTTTAATATCCGTTGGTATATATATGGAAATATATACTATTTCATAAATTTAAATAATACACATGTATATAAACATAATATTTTATGCGTATATATAATTATATAAATACATATAGAAGAAAGGTAAATGTGGTTTTATATTAAAGTTTACATGTATAAATATTGTGTTATAACATCTATATAATTTGTATATGTAAATGTTATTTATTTTAAAGTATATAAATATACATATTTTAAAGTATATAAATATACATATATATACTAGATATATATTTTGTATTATACAATATATAATTTATATTGTATTACATTATATATGAGATAATATATGTATGATATATAATATATATTATAAGTATAAAATATAAATTATAGTGTATAATATATAGTATATTATATACTAAAAAGGGAAAGAAAATAAACTAAAAATAGAAATAAAAAAAAAGAAACAGATGAAGAATCGAGAAACCCAATTCTTCACCCCGATGAGCAGTCGGCCCCTTCGCCGGAGAAGAGAAGAAGAGAAGAGAGAAGGTGTCACCGGCGAGAGGAGAGGAAGAGGAAGCCGATGCTAACGCCGGCGAAGTGAAACAGAGAAGGAATCGGCACGAAACAGGAAGCAGAATTGAGAAGGAAAGGAGAAGGGAGGAAACGGCGGTGCCGGCCGGCCTAGGCACCGCCACCGCCACTCGAACCTCGACGGAGGTGAGGGGAAGGTGAGAGGAGCCATCGGCGAAGGAGAATCCAGCGGAGGAAGGAGAAAAGAGAGGAAGAAGGGACCGAAACCCACGGACCCAAATCCGGCGCCGTCGTCGGTGATGGGGAGAAACGGAGACCAGATCCGGCACCATCGCCGGTGATGGGGAGAAACGGAGACCAGATCCGGCGTCTCCGCAACTTCGGCAAGCTGTGGGAGGCGCGAACCGGCGAAAAGGAGGATCGCCGGCGGTCGAACCGCTCGGAGGAGGCACTGAACCGGTCCGGCCAGAAATGGGAAAAAGGAAAAAGAAAAGAAAAAAAAAGAAAAAAAGAAAAAGAAAAAGAAAAAGGAAGAGAAAGAAAAGAAAAAGAAAGAAAGAAAAAGAAAAGAGGAAAAGGAAGAAAAAGAGGAAAAAGGAGAATTTCGGAAATTCGAAAAATTCCCGAAAATTCGACAACCTGGAAATTTACTGAAATTCGTAAGAAATTCCCAGAAATTTAATTTCAGAAAAATTTAATAAATTATGAAAAAATTCTAAAATTTAGAATTTTAATTCCAGAAATTATTTTCAGCGATCGGGATAAGGAATCAGGAGAGATGGAGTACGGGCGCGATCGATAAGAGGAAGTCGTCGACCCGGAAAAAGGTAAGGGATGCATGTGCAGCACTGTAGGGATATTCAGTCTGCATATTTTAATCTGAAATATTTTATGGAAATATTTTATGAAAATTATTATGATACATGATTTGCTGAAAATTTTTGGGATGAAGTACTGGTTGGAAATTTTAAATTGTGTTTTTCCGTGCAGGAGGTTAGTAAATCGGCAGCCGTTATGCTGCCGAAAATTTTAGAAAAATTTCATAAAATCATATTAAATGATTTTAATTCCGAAAATCGATATTAAATCATGAAACATGAGGAAAGTACTAAATTTCATAAAACATGAATATAATGAGATGGAATTTTAAAATATTCATGTATTCGAGAATGGTGATAATGAAATCACCGAAAATTCTCGGAATAGAGAAATTACACGTAGTACGAGGTGAAAGATGAAGTGAAATACAGTGAATACTTTTATGAATATTGTTATAAATATTCACTAAAGGATTTTAACCCTTATAGTTTTAAATTATGGAATTATATATTTATATAAATTCCATAAAGGTTTATTTTATGATGAAAAATAGGGTTTTGAAACTGGTTGACATTCCTATCATGTTGATGCATGATATGTGATATGTTTAGTCTCGGACGACACCTGATCAGTGATCCACCGAGGACAATATAGATTATGGTCATAGATTTGACCGGTTTATTTCTTTACCCTCTGGGATTTCTAGTATGATAAGATTGATGTCTATTTTAGACTCCATAAATGATAGGTATTATGTTAAAAAGGAAAGTGTTTTACATGATATGGAATATGTCAAACGAAAAATGTGATATATGATTGCGTGACATGTGAAAAGAACATGTTTTATATGATATGAGAAGAAAATCAATTGATTTATAGCATTTTTTTACAAAATGCTCATTTCGGTAATGATTATAGTACTGTGAGATGATTTTCATAAGACATGTGATACGAAAATGTAATATGTTTTCAAAAAGGAAGAAATGATAAATCTAATATTCTTACTATGGTCTTAAATGGAATATTAGATTATAAGTACTACATGAGTTCTGATAAGATAGTGGAAGGTATATATGGCATAAAGGCCAACCCGAGTAAAGACTCGATCTTTGTACCGTGTGAGCCACCTCTAGAAGACTCAAGGGACCTAAGTGCTACATAGATTCTTTGTGAACTATAGGGAGCCACCTCTAGAATCCTTTGAGCACTAAGTGCTACACGAGTTCCGATGTGTTAGTAAGAAGCTTTTGTACCGTGTGAGCCACCTCTAGAGAACTCAATGGACCTAAGTGCTACATAGATTCTTTGTGAACTATGGGGAGCCACCTCTAGAATCCGTTGAGCACTAAGTGTTACACGAGTTCCGATGTGGTAGTAAGAAGCTTCTGTACCGTGTGAGCCACCTCTAGAGTCCTTCGGGAACTAAGTGCTGCACGAGTTTCGATGTGTTAGTAAGAAGCTTCTGTACCGTGTGAGCCACCTCTAGAGTCCTTCGGGAACTAAGTGCTACACGAGTTTCGATGTGTTAGTAAGAAATTTCTGTACCGTGGGAGCCACCTCTAGAGTCCTTCGGGAACTAATTGCTACACGAGTTTCGATGTATTAGTAAGAAATTTCTGTATCGTGAGAGCCACCTCTAGAGTCCTTCGGGAACTAAGTGCTACATGAGTTTCGATGTGTTAGTAAGAAATTTCTGTACCGTGAGAGCCACCTCTAGAGTCCTTCGGGAACTAAGTGCTACATGAGTTTCGATGTGTTAGTAAGAAATTTCTGTACCGTGGGAGCCACCTCTAGAGTCCTTCGGGAACTAAGTGCTACACGAGTTCCTCGATATGATACTTAACTCCATTGTTAGTTAGAATGGATGTCGTAACTGAATCAGTGAATTGGGGCTTACGCCTAAAGTGATTAAATAACAGGTTATATTGGAATAGATTTTAATAGCTTATTTTGCTCTTTAAAGTACGGTACTAATTAAGAGAGTACATTAAAACATGAAATGAGTTTTAAAGAAATAAGATTATGATTTAACTAATATTCTTTTCAAGGAATATACGAATATTAATTATTTTATTTAAATGCTTTATTTCGTAGAAGCATTATTTTGAAAAGAATATGAAAAAGGTTATGAAAGTTTAAAAAGGAAAAAGGATTTATTAATTCAAAAAGAAATGAAAATTTCTCTCTACAGTTGCTTCTAGGTTCCGTAACAAATATGGTATTCTAAAATACCTACCTTACTCCATTCAGATCCCTAGCCGACTGTAGTATCCTTCCTACATGCGAGCCTAGAGCCCATAGGAAAAATGAAAAAAAAGATTTTCAGCATATAGGAAGCTGAGTATCAAGTGAAGCATATAATTCCCTTACTGAGCCGTGGTTTTGCTCACCTCTTAATTTTAAACATTTCAGGTTTTTATGATTGTGAGTTCAGTGATTTGTGGATCCTGGCTGTAGGCGAAGGACAATATGATAGACCAACTGAGTTAATTGAGGTATGATCATTTATTTTCTGTATTTAAACATGTCAACAGTACTGCTTATTTGATTAATTTTGATAGGGGATGTGTATAATATAAATAATGTTAGGTAAAAATTGTTTAACAGTCAGTACAAGTGAAGTATCACAGACAGCTCAACCGGTTAAGTTGTGTACAATAAGGTGAAAAATGTGGTCACGGGTCATGACAGATTTAATGGTATCAGAGCAATGGTTGGTCTGATGTCTGTGGATACTTTTGGAAAGAAAAGAGTTAAACATCCCCTGTAGTACTGTGTTGTTTGAATACATAGAGAAAATAAATGATTGTAAATGGAGAAAAATGATTTAAAGGGGGTGAGAAAGTATAAACTGAGAATGTTAAAGAAGAAAATAGGCTCAGAAATTACCGAAATATTGGTGATTCTTCTAATCTAAATGAAGGCCTGTTCGGTAAGGAATCGAAAGGACTCGGTGAGGGCCCCACTAGTACTTTTCTGTCCGAACCGAATTGAGACCTGAAAGTGATGGTATAAAGGAGGGGAATGAAATATCATCATTAAATAGACTTTAAGATCACCGATTGAGGGTAATTTGAAGAGAGAGAAAATTTTTGGCCAAAAATGACCAAAATACCCTTGCCACTAAAATTTTACCAAGAGTTAAAATAGACCAACGGATGTTTGAATAGATTGATCTGACAGAGAAATTGATGATATAAGGTTGAATTACAAGCAAAATAATCTAATTATGGATTTTAGTGAATTTCTCCATCGAAATCGAATGAGATCTAAATTGCTGTTATAAGTATCAGAAAGGATACTATCAACATATAGATGATCAGTTCATTGATTTAAATGTATATTGAGGAGAAAGAAAGAAATGTCGAAATGATGAAAATGCCCCTATGTTGGGCGATGTTCGGAACAGTGATAAAACCGAGCTGAATTGGAATCCATTGATAGTAATGGAATTATTAATGGCATAGAGGATGTCATATGAATATAACGATCCCTTTTACTGATTCCACTAACACTTAGATTACGGACGTGAAGAAATCCGTGAGGGGCTAAGTGCCACGTCTATGTGACGGGGGCCACCTCTAGAACCCAAAGCGGACAGTACAGATGTGTGCAGGCGGACGGCGGACGGGCCGGGGCCTTATATGATGCGATCCAAAGAGTGTAGTGGAATGTCATCAGATGAATGGCCCGGTTATTGACTGTAAGGGTCGAAAAATTTAGAGTGTATTGAACGGGATCGTTGAATACTATGAAGAGTGAAATAATTACAGGAATTGACTGATAAGGTGAATAGTATTGATAATGAAATATATACTGGTGTGGTTACTTATGGTTCTATACGTTTTCACTACTTTGAGGTGTCAAACAGATAATCTTATATAGAACCGACATATCTTGAAATATGTGCTACAGAAACAGAATGAGGTACTGTGTTGAGTACTGTAAATTAGAGAATAATTATAAGAACAGTGAAGTGATAAAAAGAAGATGACAGCAAACCTAAATTCTTCAGGACCCTTGAGACAGAACTGTGATGGGCGACTCAACGATGGGCGACCCGTAGTGGATCATGTGTTATGAGATACAGGTGAACTATGTCATCGCCGACTCACTAGTAAGGGTAAACCTGGGGCGAAAGAATTGCCTAGGGGATGCTCGCCAATGACCGATATGAACGGGTGGGGCTCTTACAATTATCTCAATGGTAACACGAGAGTAAGGAACTAGGTACGTAAGGGTGCCAAGGTTCAAGCTTTGTGGAGAATATACTCAAGGGAACTAAGCCTGAATTCAGTAAATGGAAATAGTTTTAAAAGTGAATAACTGAATTGAAACGGGTAGCTGTAAAGTGTGTTGAGAACCATTGTACTTGATACAGCTTACTAGGATGAGATTCGTAACGCTGTAAAGTATGACTAGGTAATAAAATCAAGGTAGAGTATGTATCAAAATGATTTGAATATTGAATGTCTCTGCCTTGAGAATACACTGTGAAATGATGGGACACAATGATGAAGGCCCAAAATGATAAAAGAAGTGTGGTTAAAGAAACTATCGGATGAGAATCCCGATAAATTTCAAAGTAACATAGATTGAGAAATCAAGTTAATGTTGACTCGATTGTGGATGATGAAATTCACATGTATCGATGTAAAGGATGGAAATACAAATGATATGATTTGAGGATGAATTAAATGATGTATTAAAATTTTGTTATACACTAAAGTTCTTATGAAGAACAAATAAATATCATATGGAAGTGATGCCTTAAATCTGATTTAATTGGAGATGTATAAGGAGCTTATAAGAGCAATCTTTGTAAAAAGCATCATCAGATGAAAAGTTGAAGAACGATGGTCACAAGATGATAAGAAATGTATGATTAAAGAAAATATCAGATTTGATTTCCGATAGAACTTCTAGAGTTATATAAATTAGAGGAATCGAGATAACATTGACTCGATTTCGAATATGAAGTTAAATTCTAAGTTTATATCGGAGGATGTAGAAAGAATCCGAAAAGCTTAAGAAAATAACTCTGGAAATTGTGGGAATAATGAAATTCACGTGTAAAGGTCTGGATGACAAAAATACAGATAATGAAAAAAAATTAAGAATAATGAAATTGTCTGTATAAGTATAAATGAGAGAAATACAAATGATATTGAGTTGTAGATGAATTAAAAAAGGATGTATTAATTTCCTATCATTGATAAAGTTCTGGTGAAGAACAAGTATTCATCTACTTGAAAGCAGACGCTTTATGGAGTTGATTAGGGATGTGTGAGGAGTTAATAAGACTAGCCTCAGTATAAAGAGTCCTTAGATAAAAGATTGAAGATTGGTGTCCATAAGATGATGATTGGAACTTGGAGTGAATTTTACGAGTTCCTATTGAAGTTACAAGGGTAATGAGTTGCATTGTAAAGTAGATAAGCCAAAAAAAATGAGGCATCCTTACATGAGTAAATTGATGAAATATTGATTGAGTCCAAAGTATAAATGGAACATGAGCAGCATTGTGATATGATCCTTAAACTCTTAAAGACTGTGGAATTGTACTAAGATTTGCAACTAAAGATTTGGCTAGATAGTATCTCCTCTTGAGATATAAGATCTCGAAATGACAGGATGACAATGAACCTGTCTATGATATAAAGATAATGATTGAGATACGAAAGTAATGAGTCTAGCTAAATACTATTGCCAGCCTATAAAAGAGTGATGAGACTAGCTGCTCTATAGATGAGATCTAATTAAAGAAATTAAAGTCGGCAGATGGCAAGTGTAAAGAAAAAGATGGTATGTAAGATTTTAAAAGATCTTAGCAGTATAGTACCATGCCAATTAAAAATATATATATGTATATATATATATATATATGAAGAGATAAATAGTGGAAATATGAAAACGAAAATGAAAGTGGAATAAGGAAATAAATTTGCACGATGAGAAGGGAACATCAATATAAAACAGTTCCCGAAGTTAAGACTGAGGGTGATTTGTATTGGTTATCACATAACTGTGGCAAGATGTAAAAGCAAGCCAACTTTGATAAATACAATTAATGATACTCAAAGGAGTGAGATAATTGATATGTTTACTGCTAGTATATAAATAAGAAATGTTTGTACATATACCACCTCGAAATGATAGAAATGGTGGAATTGTATAGATAATGTGGTGCTTAAATGGATAATTCGAGGATTCAATCACAGAATCTAAATTATGAAAGGAGATTTAAAGACTATACTACATGAAGAGAATATGATAATCTCATGAAATATGATTGTGAGAGATGATCTATAGTAAAGTCGGCAAATGAATAAGTGTGGAAAAGAATATTGTGGACAATAAAGAGTCCAAAAGAGAAATGATGATATGGAAGCGATTAACGACTGATGATTTAAATAGAATCACTTTCCATTATCAGACTTCTAGATTCTCTAGTGCCTTAGTCGTAGTATAAGTGTTAAACGGTGTGAATGTGTATATACAGTTCTAGTGAGCCTTACATGTGATGGGAGTCTTTGTGTTGCCATATGCTAATAAGAGATAGCAAAAGGCTTTGAGATCCCAAGTGTATTGATAGCACCGCTCCATACTGATATATATATATTTATATATATGAGCGTGAGATGTAACCACTCCATGATATTGAGAGAGCGTGTGCATGAGATGTGAAAGCTGCTGGGACACTTACATATAATTGATTGACATGAGTACATGATAGTACCAAATTATGTCGACTCGGCACTAAGTGAGAAGAATGGATGATGAACAGCATAGATTAGCTGTAATATTAAAAATATTATGTATAGCTCTTATATGAAAAGAGTAAAAGTGAATAACTCTCGATTTGAGAAAATGAAATTACATAAGCATAGACATATATGATGAAAGACAGCATGTAGTGGTCTAAAGTACTATTGATGTTGAAAGTGTACTGGCAGTATTATTTGGAGGATGAACTAGAGGTCAGAAGCTGTAAGTATACGGCATGTACCCCCTTTTGGACTTAAGTTAAATTCAGAGGACCGAATTTCTTAAGGTGGGGAGGATGTGATAACTGTAAATTTTTCATTTATTGGAAATTAGAAATATTGAAAATAAATATTGGAGAAATTAAACAAGAGGAAATAAATAAAAATTCGCGAGAACGGGATATTGGTGAAAATCCCGAGAATTAAGAAAGTGAAAGAATCGGGAAATTGGTGTAAAGGAAATTAAATTGAAAGTGAAAATAAAAATAATAGAGAGAGGAAAAAGAATTAATTTGGATAAATTAAAATCCAAATTAAATGAGGAAAATGAGGAATAAAATAAATAAAATAAAGTATGTTTATATAATTATAAATTTTTACAAATGTACTTTATACAAATATATGTGTATTTAAAATACTATATAGTATATTTTAATATCTGTTGGTATATATATGGAAATATATACTATTTCATAAATTTAAATAATACACATGTATATAAACATAATATTTTATGTGTATATATAATTATATAAATACATATAGAAGAAAGGTAAATGTGGTTTTATATTAAAGTTTACATGTATAAATATTGTGTTAAAACATCGATATAATTTGTATATGTAAATGTTATTTATTTTAAAGTATATAAATATACATATATATACTAGATATATATTTTGTATTATACAATATATATAATTTATATTGTATTACATTATATATGAGATAATATATGTATGATATATAATATATATTATAAGTATAAAATATAAATTATAGTGTATAATATATAGTATATTATATACTAAAAAGGGAAAGAAAATAAACTAAAAAAAGAAATAAAAAAAAAGAAACAGATGAAGAATCGGGAAACTCGATTTTTCACCCCGATGAGCAGTCGGCCCCTTCACCGAAGAAGAGAAGAAGAGAAGAGAGAAGGTGTCACCGGCGAGAGGAGAGGAGGAGGAAGCCGACGCTAACGCCGGCGAAGTGAAACAGAGAAGGAATCGGCACGAAACAGGAAGCAGAACCGAGAAGGAAAGGAGAAGGGAGGAAACGGCGGTACCGGCCGGCCTAGGCACCGCCACCGCCACTCGAACCTCGGCGGAGGTGAGGGGAAGGTGAGAG
The DNA here is from genome assembly GCA_031772115.1 of Heritiera littoralis. Taxonomy (NCBI): domain Eukaryota; kingdom Viridiplantae; phylum Streptophyta; class Magnoliopsida; order Malvales; family Malvaceae; genus Heritiera; species Heritiera littoralis. The sequence continues at coordinate 7,481,412 of JAPDPK010000006.1, read as the reverse complement.
GAGCCACTGGCGAAGGAGAATCCGGCGGAGGAAGGAGAATAGAGAGGAGGAAGGGACCGAAACCCACGGACCCAGATCCGGCGCCGTCGCCGTCTCCGGTGATGGGGAGAAACGGAGACCAGATCCGGCGTCTCCGCAACTTCGGCAAGCTGTGGGAGGCGCGAACCGGCCGGAGGAGGCACTGAACCGGTCCGGCCAGAAATGGGAAAAAGGAAAAAGAAAAGAAAAAAAAAGAAAAAAAGAAAAAGAAAAAGAAAAAGGAAGAGAAAGAAAAGAAAAAGAAAGAAAGAAAAAGAAAAGAGGAAAAGGAAGAAAAAGAGAAAAAAAAGGAGAATTTCGAAAAATCGAAAAATTACTGGAAATTCGACAACCCGAAAATTTACGAAAATTCGGTAAGAAATTCTCGGAAATTTAATTTCAGAAAAATTTAATAAATTATGAAAAAATTTTAAAATTTAGAATTTTAATTCCAGAAATTATTTTCAGCGATCGGGATAAGGAATCAGGAGAGATGGAGTACGGGCGCGATCGATAAGAGGAAGTCGCCGACCTGGAAAAAGGTAAGGGATGCATGTGCAGCACTGTAGATATTTAGTCTGCATATTTTAATCTGAAATATTTTATGGAAATATTTTATGAAAATTATTATGATGCATGATTTGCTGAAAATTTTTGGGATGAAGTACTAGCTGAAAATTTTAAATTGTGTTTTTCCGTGCAGGAGGATAGTAAATCGGCAGCCGTTATGCTGCCGAAAATTTTAGAAAAATTTCATAAAATCATATTAAATGATTTTAATTCTGAAAATTGATATTAAATCTTGAAACATGAGGAAATTACTAAATTTCATAAAACATGAATATAATGAGATGGAATTTTAAAATATTCATGTATTCGAGAATGGTGATAATGAAATCACCGAAAATTCTCGGAATAGATAAATTACACGTAGTACGAGGTGAAAGATGAAGTGAAATACAGTGAATATTTTTATGAATATTGTTATAAATATTCACTAAAGGATTTTAACCCTTATGGTTTTAAATTATGGAATTAAATATTTATATAAATTCCATAAAGGTTTATTTTATGATGAAAAATAGGGTTTTGAAACTGGTTGACATTCCTATCATGTTGGTGCATGATATGTGATATGTTTAGTCTCGGACGACACATGATCAGTGATTCACTGAGGACAATATAGATTATGGTCATAGATTTGACCGGTTTATTTCTTTACCCTCCGAGATTTATAGTATGATAAGATTGATGTCTATTTTAGACTCCATAAATGATAGGTATTATGTTAACAAGGAAAGTGTTTTACATGATATGGAATACGTCAAACGAAAAATGTGATATATGATTGCGTGACATGTGAAAAGAACATGTTTTATATGATATGAGAAGAAAATCAATTGATTTATAGCATTTTTTACAAAATGCTCATTTCGGTACTGATTATAGTACTGTGAGATGATTTTCATAAGACATGTGATACGAACATGTAATATGTTTTCAAAAAGGAAGAAATGATAAATCTAATATTCTTACTATGGTCTTAAATGGAATATTAGATTATAAGTATTACATGAGTTCTGATAAGATAGTGGAAGGTATATATGGCACGAGTCAAGACTCGATCTTTGTACCGTGTGAGCCACCTCTAGAAGACTCAAGGGACCTAAGTGCTACATAGATTCTTTGTGAACTATGGGGAGCCACCTCTAGAATCCTTTGAGCACTAAGTGCTACACGAGTTCCGATGTGTTAGTAAGAAGCTTCTGTACCGTGTGAGCCACCTCTAGAGAACTCAATGGACCTAAGTGCTACATAGATTCTTTGTGAACTATGGGGAGCCACCTCTAGAATCCGTTGAGCACTAAGTGCTACACGAGTTCCGATGTGTTAGTAAGAAGCTTCTGTACCGTGTGAGCCACCTCTAGAGTCCTTCGGGAACTAAGTGCTACACGAGTTTCGATGTGTTAGTAAGAAATTTTTGTACCATGGGAGCCACCTCTAGAGTCCTTCGGGAACTAAGTGCTACACGAGTTTCGATGTGTTAGTGAGAAATTTCTGTACCGTGGGAGCCACCTCTAGAGTCCTTCGGGAACTAAGTGCTACACGAGTTCCTCGATATGATACTTAACTCCATTGTTAGTTAGAATGGATGTCGTAACTAAATCAGTGAATTGGGGCTTACGCCTAAAGTGATTAAGTAACAGGTTATATTGGAATAGATTTTAATAGCTTATTTTGCTCTTTAAAGTACGGTACTAATTAAGAGAGTACATTAAAACATGAAATGAGTTTTAAAGAAATAAGATGATGATTTAACTAATATTCTTTTTAAGGAATATACGAATATTAATTATTTTATTTAAATGCTTTATTTCGTAGAAGCATTATTTTGAAAAGAATATGAAAAAGGTTATGAAAGTTTAAAAAGGAAAAAGGATTGTTAATTCAAAAAGAAATGAAAATTTCTCTCTACAGTTGCTTCTAGGTTCCGTAACAAATATGGTATTCTAAAATACCTACCTTACTCCATTCGGATCCCTAGTCGACTGTAGTATCCTTCCTACATGCGAGCCTAGAGCCCATAGGAAAAATGAAAAAAAAGATTTTCAGCATATAGGAAGCTGAGTATCAAGTGAAGCATATAATTCTCTTACTGAGCCGTGGTTTTGCTCACCTCTTAATTTTAAACATTTCAGGTTTTTATGATTGTGAGTTCAGTGATTTGTGGATCCTGGCTGTAGGCGAAGGACAATATGATAGACCAACTGAGTTAATTGAGGTATGATCATTTATTTTCTGTATTTAGACATGTCAACAGTACTGCTTATTTGATTAATTTTGATAGGGGATGTGTATAATATAAATAATGTTAGGTAAAAATTGTTTAACAGTCAGTACAAGTGAAGTATCACAGACAGCCCAACCGGTTAAGTTGTGTACAATAAGGTGAAAAATGTGGTCACGGGTCATGACAATGCTATTTGAAGAACTTTTATGTATTTGATGAAAGAACTATATGACTATACTTTATAATGGTTTTACATGACATTATAGAGCTAAGTAGGAAAACTGCATATAGAGGCATAATACGCTCTTTTACATATGTTTCTTACTGAGTGTAAACTCACCCCTTTACAATCATTTTTGATTCAGATTATTTGCAGTGAAGTCCGCTCTTGGCAGAGGAGCGTAGATTTTGGAATATACGGTATTCCTTCAAGGTTCGTTTTCGATTCCTTGAAGGTATATATATAGCTTTTGTAATGTAACTCAGACAATAGTATAGTACAGTATATTAATGTATATCTGATCATTGGGGGATATAGGTTATGTAAGTATATGAGATCCTGATGTAATTGAAGTATATGTATATGAAAAATACATTTCATGAGAAAATTTATATCATTCTAAATAATGATAATGGATAAAGTATTAGAAGAAGAAAGGATGACATTGACGAACAGCCTAACTACACAAATGTAAAGTAAAGATTTATATGTTTATTAGTGGAAATGAGGATGTCACACATCACTTCCTCTCTCCTTAATCTACGAAACATCACACAAACATTGTCATTTCTTTCTATTTTAGTTATAAAGAATAATTAACTCTTTAAGACCTACTACATGGCCTACAACACTTGCCATTTTGGTCTATTTCATATTAGTGTTAACATTGCAACTACCGTCAAAACACCTCTGTTTTCAGTTTCGATTTTGCCTACAATCTTGCATTAATTTATACATTATTTTGAGGACCTAATTCAAATTAAATTGGACATGATTTCTCTGTCCCCTTCACTTCGCTAAAATTCCTATACTGGGCTGCACACTTTGTTTCCACAATTTAGGGCCGTATACACGTTTTACTCACTCTCTAAACTGATTCTACATTAATTTTGCATTGAACAACATCATATTTAAGCATGGGTACCCTTGGCCGAATTTCAAAGATGGTGATTCTCATAGTTTTAATTCAATTCAAGTTTAAATACATGCTTAAATATCAAGAACACATAATGTAGAATCATTAAATCATGAAAAACACAAGCTTTCTCTCACCTTTTACCATGGTCGAAAATGATGGGGGACTGATTCACCATGAATATTGCCTCTCCAAGGTTGGATTTGGGTACCATGTTGTAGAGCTCTCAGATCTGCACAAGTTTGGTGAAGACAGTTTTCGATTTCGGGGTATTTTGCTAGGGTTTTTGATGACTTTCTCTCTCTAAGCCAAACTTTTAGTGTGAGAAAGCTTGAGGAAGATGGTGATGGAGGGAAATGGAGGAGAAAAGAAGAGAAAAATCTTTTAAAAAATATCTTGAGGGTAAAATTATGAAAATACTTTTATTCAAAAATTCTAATTTGGCCCTTCACGATTTAACTTCAATTTTAACAATCAATCTAACCTTCAAAATATTTCATTTAATTATAAAACACCTCTATTTAACATGCTTTAATAATTAGTTGAGCTTTTATTTGGGGTTTGATTGGTCAAATGAGCGAAATTACCAAAATACCTTAACCGTTGAACCGTGTAGTTTTTGGCTTTCGCGTGTGATTCAGTCTTCAAGTTGACATGACATGAAACTCCTTCACATGTAGATTTATCTATGACTGTGAGTTGGTCTTAAGTAAATTTAAATAAATTTACAAAAGTTTTGCCGGCCTATGGACGTAATCTTAATTTTCGAATTTGTTGCACGTTTTTCAAAACATGTGCAAACGGAGGAATTTTGAGATGCAGATTCTTGTTATCTCAGTATTTCACTTCAAATATTATTACTTTAGGGTGGCATTTCGATTTGGATAGTAAAGTCTTTGTGGGGCCCACATTGGGTACTTCCTTAATCCTTACCAAACAGACCCTTTATTTAGAAATATTAGTGATCAACCCTCACTTTTTGAGTTCTACACTCTTTAACTTATATTGGGTATGAAGAAAATGGAGTTCTCACATATGCAACACTTAGTCTTAGACCTAGCAATTTGTGTTTTTAATTCGTTTTCGTGTCATGTAAAATCGTGTTCATGTCGTGTATAACACGAAAATTTCGTGTTGACACGAAAAATATAAAATCTTATTTTTAGCTTATTTAATATTGATATACAATTTTTACTTAATTTTAATTCGTGTCACCTCGTGTTTTATATTCGTATCGTTTTCGTGTCGTGTAATCTTGTCGTGTCTAAGATTGCCAGATCTATTTAGTCCTGTGTAACAAAATTGTTAAATAAAGATCATTTGGTAATTTTAATTATTTTTGATCCATATCAAACTTAACATATCATATTCATAAATTTATATGATAACATATTGTTAAACTTACTATATGCGTAATCATACCAGTATTATATCATCAAATTATGACGTCATTACATAAAATCTTGTTAAGTTCAATCAAAGAACTTGATCAGTTTATACGATTACATTCTCGTCATTAAATCAATAACTTTTTAGACTTTTCTATATACACCAGTTTATATAATTCTTGATTAAAATATATCTAATAATCATACTTTGTATGTATCACGAAAATATGACATTGGTTATATAGATTTGTTAATTTCTTTATGTTAAACTATTTTATTTGATGTAAAAAGAAAGAAGTGGAGGCAGTTAAACTCCTGGAAGATGTAAGAAGTGATCTAATAAATAGTGACGATTGCTGTAACTGTAATTTTAATAATAAAATAAATATAATAATTAATGTTGAAATTATAAGTTTTCATTATGTATAGTTAATATTGTTTTAATAGTTAGTTATATTTTGATTAAATTTATCATTATTATTTGATGTAAGTTACAAATTGTTAGAGCCTATAAATAGAGGTCCTAACACTCAAATAATGTACAATCACACCAATTCAAACATAATTATATTCTTGGACAAGAGAATGATGTTTGATTTCTAGAGTTTTTTATTGTACGTATTAGTGCAGAACTATAAAATGTACAATGAGAATAAGTTGAGTTGTTGTATCCTAGAAGCGACAGGCTTTGAGTTTCTGCTGCACCGGTGATATAATTTTCACAAATATATGAATTGTCTTAAAGAAAACGAGATATCCGTGTCTTAATCTAAGTATTCGTGATTAGTAAAATAATTTTAATTTATGTTTTTTTATATTATTTTTGTTATTAATAATTTTTTTATTGTTGTAACTTTCAGCATCAATTAGTTTGGGACGAATTCCAATAATTTTAGGATGAGATCGAACGACCATAGTAAGGCAGCTTAAGAGTGATTGCATGCTTTGACTTTCAAAAGTAAAATTATAACTTGTGCCTCCGCGGTTTGACCCATCAGTCTTCGCTGACAGATTTGATTGTCGCTTCGCCCCGTTTATTTCGATCTTTAGACGGCGCGTGAGGTCAGAGAATGAGCTGCCCTCACCCGTGCTCACGTTTCTTCACTGTACAAACAACTTACATTTGCCACCGAGTCGTATTTATTTATTTATTTTTGCTACTCAAAGTTTTAATTGTGGCACGTTTCAGAATGAGATTTCATTTCCTTCTTTTTGAAGTTTAATATATAAAAAATTGTGGGTTTTGAGCACGTGCTGAAATTGGAGGTCTGGATTTCTATTGCTTTCAGTATCAGTGGGGCACTCAAAAAGCTGATGGGATTTTTTTTTATAAGGCTTCCTAAATCCTTTCCTGATTTCGTCCTTTTATTTTCTGTGGTCATGTACCGGATGTGGCCATTTAGGAAATGAAAAAGATGGGGGAGAGATTGCACCCAAAAAAATAAAAGATGGGGAGAGATTCTTCAGAATGGAATCCAACGCGGTTCAACTTCAGATTTAATTGGGGTTAAAAGTGATTTTTGGACACAAAAATTTTCGACAAAAACATTCCTGATTCCATTGTCCACCAAGTTGCATGTGTATATGTAGAAGATATTTGTAGATAAATATAATAATTTTAAACACAATATAATAATACGATTTAAAAATTATATGAATAAAAGATATGAAATTAATATGAATTAAATTTTGATAAATTTTATATATAAATATGATATAATATAAAAAATTTTATATTTAATGTATCAACACAAAATTTTATATGAAATTTTCGTATTTTCAATGAAATAAATTTGATTTTATATAACACAAATATAAATTTTATACATGAATTATCACATAATTCTAAAATCATTTTTCAATCAAAATGACCTTAAAAAATATGAAAAATATAAATCCAAAAAAATAAATTAAAAAAAGGCTTCTTGTAGTCAAGACGCTAGCTAGTCAAATATGAATTCGAGTTGGAGTTGGAATTTAATTTGCGAAACACGAAGATGTGCTTCATGTGAACAACCGGCAGCTGTCTTGCACCTGTTACCAATTAGGAAATGAAAAAGGAAAAGGACCCCAATTTTCATGTCCTGCCCTGAAAATTCATTAAAACCGAATCTGACATCTCGGTTCCAGTCGTTCTTTTAATTTCCCAATTCGAAGATCGAGTTAAAGCAGAATTTGTATTGGATTGCAGTAGGATAATTTTATACACCATGCGATAATAAAAAAATATATTAAAACGATACTTATAATTTTTTTGGATATGTCTAAGTTTTACGATTTATACAATATATTCATGATTAGATGTAATAGTAACAAAAAAATATTCAAAAAACCAAATCTATATTAAACTCTACAGGAGCCAGGAAGTGATACCAATCTTATTTATTTATTTAAAACAAAAGGGCAAAAGGACTCTCCCTTCAAGTAAATTCAATTGTTGAGATTGTAACCCACCAAGAAAAATTAATGGCTTCCTACTCTTAATATACACTCTTGCTCGGAATTTAGGAGTTTGGAGTATACAGTCGTACTATACAGGGAGACGGCAAAAAATACGAAATTCAAATTCAACTGTTACCCGTAGCTGGGAAAAAAATCAGTGACCCTGGCAGCTAAAATTCGCCAAACTCCTGATTATCCAAGTGCTTCTATTTATCCGAGAAAAGAATGACTAAAAGAATAAGACTTAAACTTTTACAGTACTGTATTTGAGATATTGACTTAGAAATTCCAAAGAAACGATGACCGTGAAAAACCGTCGCCACCGTTTTGATCATCGTCCACGTTGTCATCAGTGGGCGGAGGATAAATCAGATTATCATCATGCAAGTGATCGAGCCCTGAATAAAAGCTATAATCGGATATCCCTTGGTTGGTATCCAACATGCTCAAAAACGACCAATCCATCATTTCATGACCCTCCGCTTGTGCTGCCGCTCCGCCATCTGACACAGACACCGTTGAAGACGACGTGTTGTAGTTACTTAAATGAGATTCATTTGCACTAATATTAGTATCGTTGTTATTCCCTGGAGTCCTACAAGCATCGACAAACTCGTTAGCAAACCTAGACGCTGCCTCTTGAATTTCTTGCTGGCTAAGCGACCTCCCTCCGACGATTTCTGGTGGATTCTCAGGGAAATTGAACTTAGCATCAGGGCCACGTAAACAATAAAGAGCCGCATCAAACGCCCTGGCCGCTTTCTCGGCCGAGTCGTAAGACCCTAACCAAATACGCTCACGGCTATTGGGAAGTCGAATTTCGGACACCCATTTGCCCCATTTCCTCTTTCTTACACCCTTGTACTTCGAACTACTACTTGCGTCCAAGACGTGCTCCGTAGGTGATGTTGAAGATTGTGCGCAGGTTGGCTTCACCATTAAAATTCCCACCTCAAAACAATATTTATTCGGAAAAGGTCCCTGAGATTGTGACTAAAAAGGTTTTTTCAATCTTCAGGCTGAGGTTTGGATAATGAAAATGGCGGCTTTTTGAGAATATATATAGCGGAGCGAGGGTGAGACTGAAGAGAAGTTTGAGTACTGTGTTTTGTTGAAGGATCTAAGCGTGTTGAAGGGGAGTAAAGAAAGCGGATACGTGGCTGTCTTTGAAAGGCCAAGCCCGGGGAGAAACGCGGCAGGGACCGTGGGCGAAAAGCACATGCAAATATTAGGCTTTGGGGTTTTAATGTATTTTCGTTGGTTATGTTTTTCTCTTTTTGTTCTTTTTATTTATTTAATAATATAATAGTTTTAAGTCTAAGAGGGACAGCAAAACACTACGACTCGGTCGGTCACCAGGAGGTTTCCTCCTTGCGTGTTGGATTTTAGGATGGTATTTGCAGTCTATGTTAAGGCGCGTAGGAAACACACTCGCTTCCGCTGGTATCTGCTGCATTCAATATCAAGTAGTTCTCAAGTTGGGCTTCGTGTGAAAATGACGTAGGTGATGCTGGAATCAAAGTCTCAACGTTTTTTTTTTCCTCATGGATGAGCTAGTACGATGATTCTATGAAAATTCTCGTGATTATTCAAAATCCAATCTTTCATTTTCCAATCACGTGTGAATGACAAATATTTATTCTAGGTAACTTTTTTTTTTTTTACATCAAATCATATAAAAAAAACCTAAATGCAGGACAAAATATGAAGCAATCATTCAGCACAGGCGATCAATCAGTAAGGAGAAGAAACCAAAAACACAGTAAGAGAATAAAATGAATTTTTAAATAGGAAAGAAGTGAGGAGACTGGAGACAGATAAAAATTGAACATATAATTTTCATTTAGTAAAGTTGTTTTTTTCCCTTTTTGAGCTTTTATTTTTACCTTTTTGAGCTTTTATTTTTGTACACAAAACACCTGTTGGCTGACATTAACCCTAACTAATTCCATTTTAAACATCAATTTTCGATCATTTATAAACTAAAAATATCTAATAAGTTCAATTTTAGTTAAAAAAAATATAAAACCATAAATAATTGATATGAAGAACATGCTAAATTATTGACATACCACAATCACATGTCCCTCTATTTCTTTCGTAGTCAAGCCAACAATTACATATACATCTCTGCTTCTATTACAACTTATTACCGATTTGGCAAATCATCTTGCTGCACTGATATACTATGAATTATAGAAGAATAACCAAAATAATAAATCACAAAAACCATAAATAAATAGTAGAAGCTTAAAAGTATTCACCTTATGAATCTTCATTTTCTTGAAAATACCCATTAAAGTTGGGCTGGATTTAGTTTTACCACTTTATTATATAAGACAAATATTAGCAATAGAATTTTCTGTCATTGATTTCAATTTTAATTTTTTTAAAATTTTTATGTGTAAAGAGAAATTCTCTACGAAATTAGTCATAGAAAATTTTGTTGCTAATTCCAATTTTAATTTTTTTTTTGTAAAAAATTAATTATGCGTAAAGAAGAGTCAACAACGCAATTCCATTGCTAATTCCAAATTTTAATGTATTTTTGAAATTTTAATTATGTGTACAAAGGAATCAATGACAGAATTGCCATTGTTGATTCCAATTTTAATGAATTTTCATTACATTAAGTATGTTTTATGGATTTATATATGAATCTTATGAATGTTTTAGATATTTTATATACATGGATTCAAATATTTTAAGTGTTTATATATATATATATGTTTATATATATATATATATATATATATATATATATATATATATATATAAATAGATTGAGGTAAATTTCAAAAAAACTTTAAAGTACATTCTTTGTTGGTGAAATTCATAGGAATTAGCAACGAAATTTATCAAATTAACAACAGAATTCATCAAATTAGTAATAAAATTCATCAAATTTACTACAAAAGTCATTGAGTTAGCGCCAAAATTCCGCTGCTGATTCCATTTAGTGACAAAATTTTTTTTTGGTGCAAACTATAGGTATCCTCATCCGTTTTAACGGTTTGAGACTAATCCTGTTCGGAGTTTAGCCACAGTTAAGGTTCTTCACCCCTCCCCAAAGGTGTGTTTAGTGGGAGTCGAACTTGAGAGCTCTTCCCACAAATTTAGCTTGCATTGCCAACTGAGCCACAACCTATGAGTTCATTAAGTGACGAAATTTTTTTCTAAATTAAAAATTAAAATAAATAATTAGCAACGAAATTTCCATCGCTAATTCCATTTAGACTGAAATTAAAATAAATAATACTTCCATTCACATATTTTGGCATTCTTATTGGTTCTAACCCAAAAAGGCTAGTTGTGTGAAATTCGGTGCTCCAGATAATAAAAGATTGACTTATGTTAGAGAAAAGAAAGTTTTTATCTTTTGGTAGGAGAGTTATTCTGACTTATTATGTCTTATCTTCTCTACCTTAATATTACATGTCAATTTTTGAAGCTCTTACTTTGTGTCTTTAAAAAGATTGAAGGCATGAGAAGATCTTTTCTATGGGGTGCAAGTGACAATTTTATGAAACTATAAAGTAAGCTAGAATACTATTTGCAAACCTAAGAAATTAGATGGCTTAGGTGTGTGTGACCTTAGAAATGAAAATACAACTAGCTCGCTAAGTGGTGGTAGAGATATGCCATCGAGCCTAATTCTTTGTGGACAAGAATTGTTGCTTTCAAATATGGATTATATCCTTGAGGGTGGCTTTCGTATGTTGATACTAGCAGGGAAATGTTAATTATCTGGAGGACATGTGAGAATCACATATTCTAATACTATAGAACATATAAGATTTCTCACCACTGTTCAGTTCCTGTGTATTTCGTAGGTATAGGAGGTAACAACATGGTGGGCCACACGGACCCTTTAGTGTCCGGATGAAGGTGAAACCTGGCAGACTCAATATTCGGAGCCAAATAAAGTAATGGTAAGAAATTCCAATCCAAACTCATTTATTTAGGTTATTTTTGAAGAATGTAAAACAAATTTAAAAATGACGATTAAAGACATAGGTCGGTAGAATTTTCGTGAATAACAATTAAACGAAATTTATTTCTGACCAAGTGTCAAATGTAAAATAATCCTCATGTGAGAAAGTCCCATGCCATGTCAATAGGCAGGCTGAATCACCTCAAGAAACAGAAAATTTCGCGATTTTACCGTTAGGGTTTTTTTTTTAATTTCGCTAAAATGACAAATCAAACTTCAACGAAAGCTCCTCTAACCATAAGAACATGTTAAATAGATGTGATTGGTGGTTAAAAGAAATATTTTGGAGATTAGACTGATAGTTTTCAATAAAGTCAAACTATAAGGGCAAAATGGTCCAAAGTTTTCATAATAAGAGCAAAATGGTAATTTTGCCATTAAAATCAGAATTTATCCAGATTTTTCTACTTTCATCTTCTTCATTTCGACCAGCACACCTTCTTTCTCAAACAACCACCATTTTTGTACCTGAAGAGAGAGAAAACTTAGGAAACTATACCGAAAACTCAACGAAACCAAAAATTTCCTTTACCAAAGTTGCTCTCCTCAACTTCCTCTATCTTCTTATACCAAAATTATCATCTAAATCAGCCAAAATAAGGGTGTGGGTTCCCTTGAAGAATTCGGCCAAGTGAAGAAAGGTAAGGAAGGTTGGAATTTTCACGGTTTTCATGATCTATACTTTGTGTTTAGCATGTCTAGATGTATATTCAAGCTTAAATCATGTTAAAATCATGAAATTGGGCAAGTGAGGGTTTCGACCAACATCATGGACGCATGGATATGGCATGCTTTGATGAGAATTTGATGTAGAAAATTTAGTAGGAATCATGAAAAGCTTGGACTTAAGCTTAGTTTAAGCTAAATGGAAGAAAATCTATATATGGGGATGGAAGGTAAGGTTCGGCCACGGCATGAAGGACTGAAATTTTGTGGCATATAATGTATAATTGATGTGGAAGTAGTGTAGGAAATTGTTACAATTAATTTAGAATTAAAAAGAAAGCTTAAAGGAAAGAAATCACTAGTGGGAGAGAGAGGAAGCATTCGGCCATGGTGAAGGGGAAGAGGAATTTGTGGCAATTTTTAACGTAATTTAGGTCCTACAATAATGTAAAAAATTTTATGGGATCGTAGGCGCAATCGGAATCGAAAACGGATTTATGTAGTAAAAGTTGTAATTTTTGTACCGGTAGAAATTAAATTGAAATTAAGGCTGCAATAGGCAATATATTAAATTTTAAGGTATTTAAATATTTTTATAATTAAAATGTAGAGTATTGACAATACTGGTATGATAATTTGCAGCTAAGAAACCCAAGGAAGACACCGATGCTAACTTGCAGCATAGTGAGAAATTGTCAGGTAAGGGATATATATGATGAACATAGGGGTACTATGATGCATGTTTTACTATGAAACTGATCCTTTGAAATTATTTTGGAATAAATTAAATTGTTATTGTGGACTACCGTTGTGGAGTTTCTACTGTGTTTTGTGCAGGAGAGTTAGGATATACCTAGCCATTATGTTGTCGAAATTCTAATAAATTTATGAATTAACCTTTTAATATCCTTGAGTATTAGCAGTGAATGATTTATTAAGTAATTTCATATCCTTTATTGAAATTCTATATTTTCATATTATACTGAAAAACAATAGTTAAAAATTCATGTTACTGAATTTTGAGCATGTGAAGGTACTGGTGTGTTATTATAACTTATTTACAGATAAATAGAGTATTTTTAGAACTAAATATTAAATTGTGAATATTTTATAAATTTTTAGTTTTGAACTGCTTATACTTTCACAATATGCCTTTATGGACTAATTGAGGATTTAACTTTCTAAAATTATCTCTGTAAACAACTATAAAATGTTTTATATAGTTTTTAGAGACTGTTGGCCCCATAGCTGCTTGAAGGCACATGCTACTATGAGTGTATGATCGTATGACTGACTTGTGGGCTATTGACCTTGATCCCGTCATCAGCATCCCGGGGATCAGTACCACTGAGGACTTTATTTTGACTATAGCCATATGTCTTATTGCATGAGTCTATTAGGTGATGCCTTGTCTCTATGAATTAATTTTGATGATATTTGTGATTTTAAATTATGGCTTGACATGAATTTTTGTGAAATGGAATTTTTATATGTTTGTAGAGCATTTTGAAATTGATTTATTGAGTTTAAAATTATGAATTTTATATGGGAATTATTTGCTAAATACCCATTGAATTGTAAGATTGATTTAACTTTATTGAACTCTCTATAGTCGAAATTAGGGACAAGGACACGACAAGTACTTCAAAGTACTTCCCATGCTCAATCTGGTTACTTAGTCGACTATAGTAACCTTCCTATGAATTCGTGCCAAAGATATTTTATATTCATTATTTATAAATTTTAAGTGCACGTTTTCAAATACTTGCATATAGTATGCATAGTATCAGTTTTGTTATATATATTTCTTACTAGGCGTTAGGTCATCCCATTTTTCCCCTCCTCTTAGATTATTTTCATTAGACCCTTGCTTCTGCTCAGGAGGACTTTATCTCAGGTATCCCTCAGGCAGACGTGATTTGCCATTGAGGTATACATATTTTCTTTATGTATTTAGACTTTTGTTGTACAATACTGATATAGGTAAATACATATATGGGATGTAAATTAAGAATAATTTCATAATGTAAATAAATAAATTTACCTTGTATATATATTTTATGTGAATGAGAATGAAGACACTGCAAACAACCCAATTGTGAACATGCAAAAATTGGTGAGTTAGCACAAAATATATCTAAATTTGGTATGTGAAAAACATTACTAGTCTAGGTAATGATTTTTTGGTCAAGAAGCTGATAGGTGTTGATAGTTGCAAATGGTGTTTGGGTAACAAGCAAATTATTCTCTTTTGGTTGGAAAAATGGTGTTGTAATAAGCATCTTAGAGAAATTTTCTACAGACTTTATCTACTAGCCATTTGTAAAAATGATAAAGTTATGGAGTGCAATTTGGACAACTCATTTTCTCATTCACTGTGGGAGAGCTTCTTTAAATAACTTTTGTTGGATAGGGAAAAGGTTTACTTGTCGAATTTATGCTTGATGTTTAATGACCTATGGTTAAATCCTACTAAGCTAGAGAAAATTGAATTAGAATTTGGCAAGTTAGGTTGTTTCTCTATTAAGAAGACGTCTGCCATGCTTGATCAATCTATTAAAGAAGCATACATACCTCGATTTTGTAACCTTTGGAAATTTAAGATTTCTTCTAGAGTTCACTACTTTCTATGGTTGGTTATTCTTAGTAAAATTCCTACCAAAGGTCTCTTGAAAGATAAAGGCATTCCTTTAGCACATGAATAATGCCTCTGTCCTTGGCATCATTTAGTTATGGAAGAAGTCAATCATGTGTTTTTTTCCTATTACTTTATATACCAAGTTTTGGAGCGGTATTCTATCTTGGTGGAATTTGCAGTTATGTCACCCCTTTCACCTAAAGCAATTTTTGTTCTAATGTTTCGAGGTTCCTTTGACAAGTTTTAAGAAGATTTGGTGGATTGCATCCTGTATGGCATAAGTGGTTTATTTGGATATTGAGAAATGAAGTAATGCTTGATAATAAATAGCTAAATGTGGATGAGTTACTATTTCTTGTAAAGCTTCAATATATTATATTAGGTGAAATCTACAAAATATGATATTATAATTTACGAATTTTTATAGTGTTTAGATCCCTTAGCTTGTACCCTTAACTCTTACAGTACGATTTCCAAATCTAATGTTCATGGGAATTCCCCTGCTAATAAGATGTTAAAGTTTAATGTGGATGGATCAGTTAAAGGTAAACTTGGGCCAGTAGGTTGTGGATTAGTCTTAACAAATTCAAAATCAAAGGTAATTGCATTATTCTTTGCTTCATTGGGTATTCAAGACTCTAATAATGTGAAATTGTTTGTTATCATATTCACTCTCGACATGTTTGTAAATTTTGGAAGATATATAAGAGTTTGTTTGATCATTGAGTTTGACTCCATGGTATTTGTGAATAGAACTTGAGACCTTGGAAATTATGTCTTGTTTTATATGAAATCAACCACTTAAGAGAAAAGAGTCTTGTATCGATTCACAAGATTTTCATGGAAGTCAATTGGATGGCTGATACACTTACCAACACTGGGTTGATAGATTAGAGCCTTTCAAAGCTTTGTGGTAAATAATCATATTGTTTTGGGTTCTAGTAAAAAGGATTCTGGGTGTCTGCTACGGAAAAGATATGTGATTCATCTATTTCAACATAATTTGCTATGCTCTTGGTTTGATGTGAATATGTGTTACAAGGCAACCTTATATGTTGCTATTACAATGCAATCCCACTATTTTCGTGTTTTATTTTGATACTTATAATGTCATTATGTTTCTTCTTGCTACAAGCGATATTAGCCTAACATTTTCATATCATCAATAAAATATTTAATTAGAAAAAAGAAGAAGGCAAGTTTGGAAGTTTTATGGAAGAGAAAGTAATAGTGAAATTGTTAGGTAATGTTGGTGGTGGAGTTTTGTACTGTATATATGGTTTTTTAGGCATGCTATGGTTTATGGATTCAAGTTGTTTGGAGAAAATTAAAAACATAAGGTTTTAAGATAGAAAAGTCTTAATGTTTTAGAGATTTCGGGCTTGATATTTTAATGAATATGCTAAGATCAAATTTATGGCAACAATAATGAGCTGAGGGCTAATAGAAATCCTCATAGTTTTCTTCTATAGTACTTGATTGCCTTAAGGACACTAGTTTTGACATAAGGTCAAAGAACTTAGTGTTGCTAAATCTTTTTCTCATCTCTTCCAAGTAAAGAGGTCAGTGTAAAGCCATTAACCCTTTATTTGGTTTGTGGTAGTATCGGTGCCATCACAATGCTCAACCCTTTAGATGCATCATTATTGTGTAGACTATGAATTTGTCTGTAACCTTTTCAACTTCAAAATATTGCTTGACCTCTATCAACGGACTTGGCCATGTGTTAACGGTGGAAGGGTACTCTTGTAATTTCTCTATTAAAGAGTGTTACCCTTATTCTCATATTTAAAGAGGGTTACTAACCACCTCTTACATTGTGTAACTCTCAAATATAATAAGAACTTAGTGTTACCGTAGACGTAGAGGGGTTTTCTTCGAACTATGCAAAATCTGTGTTCTTTTTGTCTCTCTTTATCTTTTTATTCTTTGTGTTAAATCTAAGGTATGTAGAAAGGTTTCGCTCTCCCTAACAACTGGTATCAAGAGCTTTGGTTAAAATGATCAAGCGTTGGTTAAAATGATCAAGCGTGAGAGTGATGGCAACTGAAGAAGGAAAAGTAAAGATTGACAAGTTTGATGATAATGATTTTGGCTTTTGGAAGATGTATATTGAATATTATCTGTATAAGTAAAAGTTGCATCAATCTTTATTGGGAACAAAGCTAGAGTCTATAATGATAATAGATTGGGAGTTGCTCGATGGACAAGCCCTAGGTGTCATTCGATTAACGTTGGCAAAAAACGTCGCTTTTAACATCAGGAACGAAAAGACGACTGCATATATGATGAAGGTGCTGTCAAATACATATGAGAAGCTATCGGCTTTAAACAAGGTATATCTGATGTGTTGCCTATTTAATTTAAAAATGGGTGAAGGTTTTTCTGTTGCTGATCACATCAATGAATTAATATGATTATATGTCAATTAAATTCGATTGAAATTAATTTTGATGATGAGATTCAAGCTTTATTATTATTATTAATATCCTTTTTACAGGATAGTTGGGATGCAACTGTGACTGCAATTAGTAGTCTTTCTAAATCAAATAAATTAAAATATGGTGATGTTCGAGATTTGATTTTTAGGGAAGATGTCCGCATGAAATTAATTAGTGAATCATTTGGGTCTACTTTGAGTATTGAAGGTAGGGGAAGAACTGCTTAACGTTGTGAAAGTACAGGATGGTTTATGTCTAAGAAGAGAAGTCAATCTAGGCCTGATGGTATTTCTTGTTGGAATTGTGGTAAGAAGGGACATCTCAAAAGGGACTATAAGTAAAAAAAAAAAAGAAGCAACAGCAAAATGATAATGATTCTGCAAATGTGGCAACATAAGGTATTATAGATGCTCTAATTTTGAGCGTAGACACTCTAATTGAATCTTTGATTTTAGATTTCAATGCATCTTTTCATGCGACTTCACAAAGAGTACTTCAGAACTTATGTGTTTGGTAATTTCGAAAAAGTTCATCTTGCAAAGCCTTTTGGTATTGTGGGAAACGTTAAAGTTCATATAAGAACAGCCAATGAGACTGTGTGAAAGTTAAAAAAAATGTCAAACATGTTCCTAGATTAAGAAGAAATTTGATTTCTATAGGACAACTTGATGATGATGGATATTCAATAACTTTTGTTGGCGGTTCATGGAAAATCACCAAAGGTTCTACGGTTGTATCATGTGAAAATAAGTTTGGTACTCTTTACCTGACCTCACAAACATGAGATACTATAGCAGTAGTTGATTTTGAAATTGATTCAAATATCTGGCATTGTCGGTATGAGCATATGAGTGAGAAAGGGATGAAAGTAATGGCATTAAAGGGAAAATTGTCTTGTTTGCAGTCTATAGATGTCAGTCTTTATGAGGATTATATCTTTGGCAAACAATAAAGGTCAGTTTCTCTAAGGTTGGAAGGACGCATAACATAGAATAGCCAGAACTTGTTCATATAGATGTATGGGGTCCCTCACCAGTTTCATCACTTGGCTAATCACATTGTTATGTCTCATTTATTGATGATTCCACTTGTAAGCTATGGATTTATTTTTTAAAAAATAAATCTAATATTTTTAATGCTTTTAAGAAATGGAAAGCTCAGGTGGAGAATGAATCTGGTAAAAAGATAAAGTATTTAAGGTTTGATAATTGTGGTGAGTATAGCAGTGATGAATTCAAAGATTTCTGTGTAGCAAATGGAATTTGAATGGAGAAGACGATTCCTAAAACACCACAGCAAAACGGTTTTGTTGAGCGTATGATCATAACCTTGAATGAGCGTGCTAGAAGCACGAGGATACAAGCTGGGTTGTTGAAAACTTTTTGGACAAACGCAATTCGCACAGCAACCTATTTGATTAATAGAGGACTATCTGTTCCTTTGGATATGAAACTACCTGACGAAGCTTGGAGTCAGTGGTAGAGCCACATTGAAGCAAGTTGGGGCCATGGCCCCCCAAAATTTTTGATAAATTTTACTTGAATATTTTTATATATTATTATAGGATTTAATCTAGGAGTGGCCCTTCCAAAAAATAAAATTGTTCCCTCCCTTCCCATAAATCCTAAGAAAAAAAAGAGAAAGCTTTATGATTATAAAAATTTAAATTTTGAGAAAAAAATTAATTATCAATTTTGCAAAGGGTATTAATATCTTTTTATATAATGAAAAAAATTAGATTTTAGTTTTTATTAAATTATTTTACATCTATTATTAATTTAAACTTTGTACATTAGATATATGTTAATAAACCAGATAAGCATATTTTATTGTTACTGTCTTATAAAAATATTTTAACTTCACTTAATTATTTGTCTTATAACTTAAATAAATACTATTATACAAAATATCACTTAAAATTTGAAAGAAATAATTAATTAATACAGTTCAAGCTTTTTATTATTAATTTTTTTATATTAATTTGTGATTGTACAGAATGATTAAGTTAAGGTGTATTTTCTTATTGATAGACTAATTGATCTTGTATCGACTATTTCAATTTTTACTGTATTATTTAAAAAAAAATTTAACAATGAAAATTGTTAAAACAAAATTTTGAAAAAAAATTGAAGAAAAGTTCATTGCCAATAATCTTTATTCTCTAAGTAGAAAAAATTTGTTGAAACTTTCGACTTAAATTATTTTTTTCTTAGAAAAAATCATCAAGCACAATTTAAATAAAATATTTGACTTTCTTTTATTTAGTCATATTTGTTATTTTAAAACTTCAACTTTTTATGTGTATGGTTTATGTTTATATGTAAAATGATATATCTCACATATATTTTTATATTTTTTGATATAATAATAATATATATTATATGTTAAATAAAAATTTTCAAGTTACAGATTTTATTTTAGTTTGGCCTCCTCTAATATGAAATCTTAGATCTGCCACTGCTTAGAGTGGTAAAGAGGTAAATCTTTCACATATGAGAACTTTTTGCTGTGTTTTATATGTGCACATTGATTCTGTTGATAGCGATAAACTTGATGCAAAGTCAAGAAAATGCTTTTTCATTTGCTATGGCTCTGATGATTTTGGCTATCGTTTTTGGGATGACGAAAATAGAAAAATCATTAAAAGTAAGAATATTGTGTTCAATGAAAGTGTTGTTTATAAAAATAGGCATGTTTCAAAATCTAACAATGTAGGAAAAATTGCTAAGAAGCGTGAACAAACTAAATTGGAAGAAATCACTGAAAGCGATGTTTTAAAAAGGGTGCAGGAAAATCCTAAAAACATTCCATTACAGTTAGAATCTTTTACACTTGTGTCTCAATTGAGAATGTCAAGTAGAGTACCCAAGCCTATTCAATGGTACTCCTATTCTCTATATTATTTGCTGTTGACAGATGGAGGTGAACAAGGATGCTTTGATGAAGTAATGCAAGTTGATGATTCTGTGAAGTGGGAGTTTATCATGAAAGATGAAATGGACTCATTACACAAAAATCATAATTGGGAGTTGACTTAATTGCCTATGTAGATACTTAATTTTGGAAACTAATAGTTATTTCATACTATAGTGAAAGATAACCTCTTTTTAAAATAAATACTTCACAAGAATAATTTCTTCTCAGAAGAGCTTCTTCACAAGAATAACCTCTTATTAGAAGTGCTTATTACTTCTATAAGAACTCATTCACATAATAGCTTTTCTCAAAACAGCTTTTCTTGGAACAACTCTTCACAGAACAACCTGTTGATAGAACAACTCATTTATAGAATAACACTTTCAAGAAGAAGTGAAGATAACTTCAGAATAGGATAGGTTTCTTGAGTTAACTTCATTATTGGGATGTCTTAGAGAGTTTGGCTTGGTGGATCAAATATGAAGATAGTTAAGAGTTTTTCTCTTAACCTTTCTTTGAAGTCTAAGTGCTCTTCCCTATTTCTTTCAGTACACCTTTTCCCAAAGCATAACTCCTATTAGACAAAGCATTAATGCTTTGTAACTGCCAATTCTCATTATTATGTTCTGAATACCGAAGATATGTAACTCCCATTCTCTACTCTTATATATAGGGGTTCTTGTTATCATTGAAGAGGACTTTTGGCAAATCAGCTAGGTGGTGGTAGAAGGTTAAGCAAGGCTGAGAACAAGGCTGAATAGGGAAAATAGTATAGAGAGGATTTGAAAGAGTTTTTGGATTAGCTGACTTGCCAAAAGTCCTCTTTAATGATTACAAGAACCCCTATATATAGGTGTAGAAAATGGGAGTTACATATCTTTGGTATTAATAACATAATAATGAGAATTGGCAGTTACAAAGCATTAACGCTTTGTCTGATAGGAGTTATGCTTTGGGAGAAAGTGTACTGAAAGAAATAGGGAAGAGCACTCAGACTTCAGAGAAAGGTTAAAAGAAGAACTCTTAACTATCTCCATATCTGATCCGCCAAGCCAAACTCTCCAGGACATCCCAATAGTGAAGTTAACTCAAGAACCTTGCCCTATTCTGGAGTTATCTTCACTTCTTCTTGAAATTGCTGTTCTATAAATGAGTTGTTTTGTGAACAGGTTGTTCTGTGAAGAGTTGTTCTGAGAAGAGCTGTTCTGAGAAAAGCTATTATGTGAATGAGTTTTTCTATAAGTAACGAGCTCTTCTGATAAGAGGTTGTTCTTGTGAAGAAGCTCTTTTGAGAAGAAGTTATTCTTGTGAAGTATTTATTCTAAGAAGAGGTTGTCTTTCACTATAGCATGAAATAAATGTTAGTTTCCAAAATTAAGTATCTACATTTTGCCCCTTTACATGGGAATTCTTAGTATAAGAAGTTCTCATGCATTAGTACTATAAAGGGTCTTTGGAAAATAATATTTTTATTAAAACTTATTGTCTTGCATTGAAATTGTTTAAGTTAGACTCAGTATTGCCTTTTGTATGAATTTTAATGATGAATGAAATTTTCTTAACAGAATAATGAATGAAATTTTCTTGGCCAAAAATTGTTTGGTATAAAATTTTTTTTAGCAAAATAATTTTTTTTTGGTTGTACAGTTGCCTAATGGAACAATTGCTTTCTTAAGTTAACTTCACTATTGGGATGTCTTGGAGAGTTTGGCTTAGTGGATCAGATATAGAGATAGTTAAGAGTTATTCTCTTAACCTTTCTCTAAAGTCTGAGTGCTCTTCCCTATTTCTTTTAGTGCACCTTCTCCTAAAGTGTAACTTTCATTAGACAAAGCATTAATGCTTTGTAACTGCCAATTCTCATTATTATGTTATTAATACCAAAGATATGTAACTCCCATTCTCTACTCCTATATATCTTGTTATCATTGAAGAGGACTTTTGGCAAATCAGCTAATCCAAAAACTCTTTCAAATCCTCTCTATACTATTTTCTCTATTCAACCTTGTTCTTGGCCTTGCTCAACCTTCTACCACCACCTACCGTTGCACTTATTCTTCAGGGTCTACTCTAGTCTTCCTCTCCACCGCCTCCCCGCACACCCCATTCTACTGGTTTGCAACGTTTCCTCTCTACTTCAAAGAACTCATCTACATTTTTGCGACTCCACTGGGGAGGAGTGATTGCATTGAGTAGAACATCTTCAACCTTCACTTTGCCGGAAAACATGGAGAGCTCTACTGGAAATCAGGATGCTTAGGCCCCTTTCTACATTCAAGAGTTGATGAAGATGATCCAGGCTTCTCAAGAAAGAATACAAAAGTTGGAAGACACTATATCCCAACTCACATCTTCCAATGCCACAACTTCTTACGTTCAACCTATCACTCCTGTTGCTGCTAGGAATAAGAACACTTCTACTGGCAATAGGGGAAACTCAATTGATGCACTTGGTTCTCGAGGTGTTGAAAACATTGGTGCAAATAACACCACTGCTATTGGAAACTTTATAGTGACTCTTCCTTCAGCCACAGCTCAAGGTTTGGTGACAAAAGAAAAGCTTTAAAGGTTGCTGGAAGAGAAGAACAAGAGTTTGAGTTTTTCTGAATTTGATCTCAAGTTGCCTTACCCTGCTAGTGTGGCTGCTAAGCCATACCCCAAGGACTGCACTAGTCCCAAGTTTAAGCAATTCAATGGCAAGACTGGTGATGCTCGTGAGCATGCTATGAAGTTCATGAAGACTCTTGGTGTAGCAGGACTGGATGATGATTTAAAGTTGAAAGAGTTTTCCAAGTCTCTCACTGAAAAGGCATATACTTGGTATGTCAATCTTACTCTTGGTTCTGTTGAATCTTGGAGTCAAATGTGCAGGATGTTTGGAGAGAAATTCTTCTCTACTCAAGAGAAGGTTACTCTTATTGATCTAGGGAGAGAGCATCAAAAGTCACGTGAAGATCTCATGGAATTTATTCAACGCTTCAGGAGAAGAGTATTAGATATTCAAGACTCTCATTATGAGAAAGAGTTAGTTAAAGTCTATATTCAGGGGATGTTTGATGAATATAGGGTGCATTTGGAGAACTTACCACTCCCAACTTTTACTATACTGGTTGAAGCTGCAAGAAGTACCAATAAAACTATTTTTAGGCAAAAGGGAGTTAATCAGTTCACTAGAAGAAATACTCCTATAGTGAATGCTATTTAAGGAAGAGGAAGAGAAAGAAGAGGCACTCCTCATCCTAATATGCGCCCGAGAAGAGAAGATCCAAGAGGAAGGCAAAATGATGATGCTGACTCCCCACTATTCTCAATTCCATTGGATAGAGTGAAAGCACTTCTTCAGGAATGGATCAGAGATGGAAATATCAACTTGCTTTATGTTCCACGTCCACCAATAGTAGAAGAGAGCTCCAACCCAAAGTATTGTGACTATCACCGAACAGTTGGCCATTAACTCTCAGAATGTAGGAATATGAGAAGGTTATTTCATAGGAGAGTACAAGCAAGAGAAGTGTTGATTGGCAACAATGGAGTTCAGAATAATCCACTTCCAGTTCATTAGAATCTTAGAGGACATGTGAATGCTATTACTCATCATGATAATCCTTTTCCTTCAGCTACCCAATTCGAAGAAGCATAGGCAGATAGTATGGTGACTTCTTCAATTTCAAATTCACTTATGAAAACTCCAAATTTCAGACACTTCTTTAATCTACTTGGGTTTCCAGAAGAATAAAAAAAAGAAGCTGCTATTGCTCTAGTTAGAATAGGAGGGCAACAATACGAAGAGTGAAACATGGTGGGACGGCCTATAGGAAAAATGGCGAGTGGATATGAGAATGCCATAGTTTTTACGAAGGTAGATATGTGTACTTCTCATCCTTATCACAATAAGCCACTTTATGTAGAGAGTGTAGACACCCCATTTTGTCCGAGGTCTTTTAATGTTATTGGGCCTATTGGGTTTGATAATTAGAAGATGAATCTAATTTTTGTATTACTATCTTGTTTATTATTAAAAAAATAAAAATGAAAAGAAAATAAAAAATAGAAAAAAATAAATAACAAAAATAAAGTGATCAAAGAAGGGAAACTTGAAAAAAATCAGAATATTAAAACAAAGGCAAAGTCAAAAATTTGAAAATTTTAGAAAGAAAATCAAAATCAATGAGTGAATCAAGTGAGAATCAATGAAGATACAAGTCAAATTCAAATTGGTGCATGGATGGAAAGGAAATAAAGTTGGTTTAATACCCATATCAAGAAAAGGAAGGAAAATTAAATAAAAAAAGAGAGGCTAGCCGCTAGAGAGGGACAACAAAAAAACCCTAAGGAAGACAAGAACTAGGGTTATGAGGAGGTCGGCTAGGTTTTAGAGAGAGGAGGGGAAAAACTAGGGTTTTTTGGGGAGGAAAGAAAGGGGAGACACGAAGAAAAAACCTAGAGTAGAAACCCTAGAAAAAAAAACCTGAAAAAGAAAGGAGATCTCTTGGACGGCGACGCTACATCAATGACTAAACCAAACTGCAGCGTCTGGACAATACAGAAGCTTCGAGTGTTCCGTATAACCATCACTGCTGTCTTCTCTTGCGCCACCGTTGCCCAGCATCATCACCAAGTTCGGACTGCTGCTATATCCTTGCCAGTTTGCATGCCACTGCTATCACTTGCTGAATCTCTGCCCTGCCCCTGCGTCGTTCATCCTCCTGGTTGCTTCATAATTCGGTGCACTTCATTGCGTCCTCTTCTGGCCAACACAGCCAAC
Source organism: Heritiera littoralis (assembly GCA_031772115.1). Taxonomy (NCBI): domain Eukaryota; kingdom Viridiplantae; phylum Streptophyta; class Magnoliopsida; order Malvales; family Malvaceae; genus Heritiera; species Heritiera littoralis. The sequence continues at coordinate 7,456,217 of JAPDPK010000006.1, read as the reverse complement.
TGCCTTGCTACATCTTTGTTCTGCATCTTCTCCTTGCATCCAACAAAAGAAGGCCAAAGGATTTCATATTTTTGAATCCATTTTCGTCCCTCCCACTGAGAGAAGTCTTTTAAGTCATTTCATCGGCAAGGGATATTTGTAATATTTTTCAGATAGCAACAGAAACGAAAGAGAGGAATACTGACGTTTCTGAGTTCCTTCTCTGCTCCATCATCATCCTCATCGATTGCTCTGCTACTGCCGCATCACCTTGCTGCACTACGTCACCCTTGGCTGCTGCAGTTCAGTTTAACCTTGTCCCATATTTGTTCAACTCTAGTTGCCGCTATTCTGTCCTTGAGTCACGCCACTGCTGCACCGATCCAATTGCCACGCCATCGTCTTGCTGCACCACTGTCACGTTTTACTGCTCCACCTTGCTGTCCTGTACATCACCATCATCTTCGCACCATTTGCTGCTTGTAACGTGGGTAAAGCTCGAGGAAGATAAACAAAGAAAGCAAAACAAAAAAAACTAGAAGACCTTGCCACAGTTTTCACGTTTTGCACCGTGCATCATCACCATTGCTGCAGCTTGAAACTTACAAAGCTTCACGTGCTACCACTTCCAGCATCATCTTTGACACTGCACCGCAAGGCTATTTGCTGAAGACAGGCTGAAGCGTGAGTGAACGTGGACTGCAGTTACTAAAGGGAAGGAAAGTCCCGTGAAACCTGAAAAAAAAAAACAGAAGGAAAGGACGTGTAGCAAGGAAGAAAGATCAAAAAGAAAGAATAGAAAACAAAGGAAAATACAAAGAAAGAAAAGGAAGGGGACGTGAGGTAAAAAGAATTTTTTAATTTGCACTTGTTAATAATATTTAAATTGATGCATGATTAAGTAAGAATGTAATAAAATAATAATTTGTTAAATCCCATGTTAATATAACATTTGATAGGTTTAGTTTATATAATATTTGATTAAGTCTTGCATAATAATTCTATTTAATGTTAATTTGCTTGTTAATTCATATAAAATTCAAATTAGTGTATATAATTGATTTGACTTAATAATCTTTAACTATTAGTTTTGCATATTAGTAATTTGTATATTTTTTATATAATTTGATTTTGCATGATTATTGGATAATATGATTATTGGATAATTTGATAATTTTGCATGATTTGTATATTCGTAGAACTAAATTTAGTTTGCATGTAATTTGTATGAATAGTGTGATATATTTGCATGAGAATATTATGATATTGTGATAACTTGACTCGGCTTGCATGTGTTGTTAGGATTTAATTAAATAATGAAACTATGTGATTTACATTGTCGACTTAGGAATTTTATTTTAGAAAACATGGCCTATAAAATAAGATAGATAAAACAAAAATTAGAAAAAATAATAAAATCATAAAATATGGAGATAAGTTGAGATTATGCCGACGATAGAATTCTAGAAGGACTGCGCTTGAGTAGTACTTTTAGATATCTTGAGGTGAGGATGTTTCTTTTAGGTCTTACCAGCTTAATGGAAGATCTAAGGGGATATTTCCAATATTTAATAAATCAATCTAATTATAAAATATAAAAATTAAACTAAAAAATAGTAAATTAAAATTAAGTTCATTATAATAAATAATAAAGATCAAATTAATAAATTAGAATTAAAATTAGAAAAGAATTGAAATAAATAGAAATTAAATTAAATTAAGTATTTTAATAAATGTGAACTATTCCGAGGATGGAATTTAAAGGAAATTGCGCTTGAGTAGTTTCTTTGAAAATTCCTAGGGTGAGAAAGTTTCTTTAAGGTCTTACCAGCTTGATGGAAGGTCTTTAAGAAAATCTTCAATATCAAATAATTCATGTTTATTTAAAGATATAAAAATACATGAAATAATAATTTATATAAGAAAATAATAACAATAGAATAAAACAAGATAAAATAATAAATAGCAATTCGGGTAGGAGTCTAGATAGAGATTGCATAAAATATTTAAACAATCCGACGACGGAGCCTCTTCAAGAAAGGCGATTGGTCCTACTTGAATACTCTTGAGGTGAGAAAAACTTTTAAGTTGTCCAACCAGCTTGATGGAGGAGACTTAAAAGATTTTTCAATATTTAATTATATCGAAATTAAAGTAAAGAGGCAAAATTAGGATAACCTTAGATTTATTTGGTACCATTTTAGGATGGGCGTTGTGAGGGTGCTAATCCTTCCTCACACGTAACCGTACTCCCGAACTTAGAACTCTTAACGTAGACCAAGCCTCATCCTTAGTTTGAATAGGTGACCAATCACACCTAGGTTAGAATGGTTGGTGGCGACTCCATAGTTTTGTGTCTAGCTATTAGGTTTCCCCCGAAACTTGATACGTTATGACAGTTTGGCGACTCCACTGGGGACTTTAGAGAGTCAGGCCATTAGGAAGTTTAAGGTTATCAAAATCTTGCCTAAAAATTTTAAGTTTCATAAGACATTTAAATACACACACTCCACTTACATGTGCATGCATTAGCCCTCGACCCGGGCTTACCTTTTTAAGAGGAAGTAAAGTAGCTTTGCCTTCGTGAGGTGGTAACCTCCACATAGGCCAGTGAAATACTCCCACTCAGGTTGAACCCTTTCCGTTTGAAGCCTGTAATGGGTGAGGATTGGGGTGCCTTACTAGTCTATGTGGACGACAGTGAGGAGCAATCTGGGAACTTTTAGAAGTTTGAATTACCCAGAGCCCAGCATGTAATAAGACTTAAGAGGCCCAACTTTAAACAAAGCCTTGCCAACTTAATGTGTAGAAATAACCTATAGCTAGGACACACAAAGGAATATTCCTTTTCAAAAAATAAAAAGAAATAAATTAGGAGACAAAATGGTTCATTACGACATGCATCTATTTGATTTTACAATGCATGACATGTCCATTTGAACATTGCAGCTATACATTTAGACATTTTTGGCCATACATAAATTGAGCATGCATCTCATGCATAGGTTTGTATGTACGTATCATGGCATCTTGACTTAGACTATGGTAATAAAGGTGAGAAGATAGCTTGGTCGTCAAAATTGTCAACCACCCATACGATACTTGTTTGCAAACAAGAACAATGGAGAATGAGCAATTGGCACGAATTGATGGAATTGAAAAGATGCAACAAGAGGTTGTCAGAGCCCAAGAAGAGTCTAAGGAACAAATGGCCAAGATGATGGAGATGATGATGAGCTTGGCAAAAGAGAAGGGAGTTGATGAAGACACTAACGTTAGAGTGGAGCCACAAATGAGGGACCCCATCAAGCAAGAGAAGTTTAGGAGGGAAGCGATTGAACTAGGTTCTCATGAGCGGATGCATCGTATGTGTGATACGTTAGAGGAGAGACTAAGGGCCATTGAAAGGAGCACTATTTATGGAAGCATTGATGTGGAGAAATTGAGTTTGGTTCCTGACTTGGTGTTACCCGTGAAATTTAAAGTCCCCAACTTTGAAAAATATGATGGAACTAAATGCCCATTAGCCCATATTACAATGTTTTGTCGAAAAATGGCAGGGCATACTCATAATGAAAAGTTGCTCATTCACTGTTTTCAAGATAGCCTTACTGGGTCCGCAGCAAGGTGGTATGTCCAATTAGATAGAGAACGCATCCATTCATGGAAGGATCTTGCGAGGGCCTTCATAGTTCAATATCAACATGCAAAGGATATGGCGCCAGATCGATTGTTCTTACAGAATATGGAAAAGAGGGCTACCAAAAGCTTTAGAGAATACGCTCAGAGATGGCGAGACATTGCTGCTCAGGTTCAGCCTCCCCTTACGGAGAAAGAGACGACAATTCTGTTTGTCAATACACTTAAGGCTCCATACTACGAGAGAATGATTGGAAATGTCACCAAAAACTTTGCAGATATGGTACTCTCGGGAGAGATGATTGAATATGCTATAAAAAGCGGGAAGATCGAATGGGTAAATATAATGAGAGGTGCAACATTCAATAATGAAAGTCAAGATGTTCAAGCTGTGACTAATGAAAAGCAGTATGAAAGTTATACCCCATATCACCCATACCCCATGCAAGAAACCCACCACTTTTGTCCACATCCTTACCAGTCAATTCCTCAAAATGGTTTTCAGCCTAATTTTTTTCCTCAATCATTCTCCGCCCCACCAAAACAATCCAAGAAGGCCAAGAAACGGTGTGGAGAGGTTGCCAATTCCAATGTCTAAACTATTGCCTTTACTAATAAAGAACCAGTATCTGGTGCCTATGCCTTTGAAAACAGCTCCAAACCCAGCAGCAAGGAGTTATGAACCAAATAGCAAATGTGAATATCATATGGGGGCAATTGGGCATTCAACAGAAAAGTGCAGGCAATTGAAGGAAAAGGTTGGAGAACTCATCAGCAGTGGTGCCTTGACTCAAGAGCTTATTGAACAATGGAAGTTTGCTTCTCCATAAGCCAAGTTTCCTATGTGTGATTTATGGATGTAAGATGTTCTCAAGATTCTTGAAATTTGCATCAAGTTGTTTTGAAAGCTTTCCATATTTTTCCTTTCCAAGTAGATGAAATAAAATAATTTTGAAAACATTGGTGATTGTTATTGAGAAATTACATTTCCAGTATACTTTCCAATTGGGTGAAAACTTGGAATCCATAGAGACAAACAAGCTCGAAATTCATTCATTTTTGCTTACCATGATGAACTTTTGAAGTCAATGATCTTCGTTAAGGCGATGAGCAATGAAATGATTGATGAATTTGCAAAAATTTTTTGAATTGTTTTGAAGGACCAATTCATGAAGCATTCTCTTAAGGACTTTGTATTTGGAAATTTGATAGATGTTAAGGCCAAGCTAAGAGTCCCAAACACATCAACCCAAAATTCTTTCTTATAACTTGAACTTTCTAACTCAAATCATCCTTCGCTACACTTTAAAATGATTGAAAGAGCTAAGCTTTTGATAACCTCAATATCTTTTAATGGCCATTCTTAATTTGATTGATATCCTTTTTCCGATCTTAAACCATGATGATGAAAATTGTTGCATATGGCCTTCATAAAGTTGAGTTGATACATTCTGGGCATGAGTTGTGAAAAGAAATGAAGAAAAAGGAAGTAAAAAAAAGAAAAGAAAAAAAAAGAAAAGAAAAAATTGATTGTGAAACCATGCATGAGGGATATTCAAATGATTTCAAAAGCCAAATTTTCATCTTAAGGATTGGTTTTCAATAGAAGTGTTAATATTTGATATGACAAATGGCCATCTTTCATATTCCTATTACTGAAATGAAATCATCCATTTGTTACCCCTTTTGAGCTTATTGATTTCTTTTTAAATGAACCTTGACCAAGGATCACCCTCCACATTGGAGAGGCAAATACATCAGAGGAGTTTAAGAAGCATTAGTGATTGGATCTTATGTCAAATGAAAGAAAATGACGCCCTTGTTAAGGGGCAAATGTGAGAAGAAGGATTTATGAAGATGGAAATCAATATGAAAAAACAAGAAATTGAAAAAATGAAAAGGTAGATGTGAAAAAAAAAGAGAAAAAAAAAAGAAGAAATGAATGAGAATAAAATGTTGGAAAACAAAAGAAAAATGCTTCGAAGAGTGGGAAAGACAGATGTTCACAATCGAAGAAATGATCCTTGGTTCGATAAACCTTGAAAACACTTATTTTGGGCCTATTTACCCATTCTTTGAAAACCCTAAACCTTGGCCTACGTTACGTGCTTAAAAGTCCATTTTGATCAAATAGAGATACTTGTATTGAAAAGCTTTTCTTTGAGAAACCATCATCATTATTTTGTTTGGAATGAAATTTGAGTTCTCAAATGCATGGTAGAATAATCAAAAAAAAAAAAAAAGAAAGAAGGAAAAAAAAGAGAATGAAGCTCTAGGGTGAAAACCCATGAAAGGGCAGTCTAAAGCAAATTTGAAACAACTCAAGGCCATTGTTTGTGACTATGCTAAGGCAAAAACCAGAGGAGTGATGCTTTCAATCAAGACCTTTTGAGAAATTCAAAAGCCATCACCTTGAAAATTTGATTTGAAACTTAAATCCTTGCCCAGAAATTTGAGCCATCACAGCTAGTCTTGACATTTGTTAAAGTCCACATACCAACAAATTAAGAGAATGCTAAAATGGATTGTGTTATGTGAAAGTTGCTTTTATAAAGGGAATTTTGATTTTCAAAGAATTTGCTTCATTTGTGAGCTAAGATGAAGAGACATTGATCAATGAACCTTTCTTGATAACCAAACATCCTTAATGCACCAAATCGGTACATTTATTCAGCTAGACCAAGTTGTGACTCATTCTATTTGTTCTTAAATAGTAATCACCAATCTTTAAGAGATTTAATTGTCAAATATTTTTATCTTGGAAAGTTATTATGTGGGGCAATTTTCTATTTTCAAAAAGAAACTTGAAGAAGTGAAAAATGAGAGTTTTGAGATTTCATGGGGGCAAGTTCTTGTTTTAAAGAAATCAAGTGTGGTGATGATGTTTTTAAGACTATTCTTGGGGCAACCTTTGTTTGTTATGAGAGCATGAATTTTCTTGAAGATATGAGAAGTGATGAAGTGTTCTTGTGAGTAGTTTAAGATGATTTTGTTGTTGTGATTTGGATTGATGAATTTTAAGTTGATAAGAATTGTGGGGCAAGAAGAAAACTAAATGAATGATGATGATGGGGCAATGGGAAGACTGAATGAGTGATGATTGCTAAAAGAAAGAAGAATTGTGGGGCAACAAGAAGACTGAATGAACGAAGATGATAGGGCAAGTGATTTTAGGATTGCTAAATTTGAAGAAAGAAGAATCATGAGGCAGTGAAAGATTGAATGATAAGGCAAAGAGAAGATTGAAGGATGATAAATTTTTGAAGAAAAGAATAAGGTAGACTGATGATGTGACTTGGTAAGGCATTGTTTATCATTTGCATTGCATTCATGACATGCATGGCATTACATTACATTAAATGCATTTTGACACAAAAAGAAAAAAAAACCAAAAATTTGTTTGTTAAGACAATAGGATGAAAAAGGTTCTGAAAGACTAGATGACTATAATTTTGAAAATTAAAAAAAAAGGAAAAGAGAAAAAAAAATCAGAAAATGTGAGAAAGATTAGGAATGAGATATGACAAAAAGGGTATGAAGTTTTGAAAAAAAAATGTTAAAATTTTGGAAAGAAAGAGGAAATTAAAAAGGTATGGATATGATGGGAAAATGAAAAAGGGATTAAAAGAGGTGATGAGATAAAAAAAATGTGATAGAAAATAACAAAAAGAAGAAACTGGAATGATAAGATGATCTAGAAGATAGAATTGAAATGATGAGATAAGATCAAAACCTCCGGGTACAATCTGTAAGACCTCCGGGCATGATTCATTAAAACCTCCGGGTACAATCTGTAAGACCTCCGGGCATGATTCGTTAAAACCTCCGGGTACAATCTGTAAGACCTCCGGGCATGATTCGTTAAAACCTCCGGGTACAATCTATAAGACCTCCGGGTACAATCTATAAGACCTCCGGGCATGATTCATTAGAACCTCCAGGTACAATCTATAAGACCTCCGGGCATGATTCATTAGAACCTCCAGGTACAATCTATAAGACCTCCGGGCATGATTCATTAGAACCTTCAAGTACAATCTGTAAGACCTTCGGGCATGATTCACTAAAACCTCCGTGTAAGACTTGTAAGACCTCCGGGCATAATTGAGCGTTTTTAAGATAAGAAAATTTAAAGTTTCAGGGCCTTCCTAGTCGAAGGAGCATTTACGAGATGAGAAAATTTAAAGTTTCAGGGCCTTCCTAGTCGAAGGAGCATTTAAGAGATGAGAAATTTTAAAGTTTCAGGGCCTTCCTAGTCGAAGGAGCATTTTAAGATGAGAAAATTTAAAGTTTCAGGGCCTTCCTAGTCGAAGGAGCATTTAAGAGATGAGAAAATTTTAAAGTTTCAGGGCCTTCCTAGTCGAAGGAGCATTTTAGAGATGAAAAATTCTAAAAAAGTCTCATGGCCTTCCTAGTTGAAGGAGCACTTTAGGTGAAAGATTAAAAAAAGGGGAACAAAAAAAATAAATAAAAATAAAAATTTTGAAAAGAAAGAAAAAAAAATAATAAAATGGATGCGGACAAAATGGATGTCTATGTCTTTGCACAATTACTATTTCATAGCAAATGTACAAAGAGGGGCAACTGTAGACACCCCATTTTGTCCGAGGTCTTTTAATGTTATTAGGCCTATTGGGTTTGATAATTAGAAGATGAATCTAATTTTTGTATTACTATCTTGTTTATTATTAAAAAAATAAAAATGAAAAGAAAATAAAAAATAGAAAAAAATAAATAACAAAAATAAAGTGATCAAAGAAGGGAAACTTGAAAAAAATCAGAATATTAAAACAAAGGCAAAGTCAAAAATTTGAAAATTTTAGAAAGAAAATCAAAATCAATGAGTGAATCAAGTGAGAATCAATGAAAATACAAGTCAAATTCAAATTGGTGCATGGATGGAAAGGAAATAAAGTTGGTTTAATACCCATATCAAGAAAAGGAAGGAAAACTAAATAAAAAAAAGAGAGGCTAGCCGCTAGAGAGGGACAACAAAAAAACCCTAAGGAAGACAAGAACTAGGGTTATGAGGAGGTCGGCTAGGTTTTAGAGAGAGGAGGGGAAAAACTAGGGTTTTTTGGGGAGGAAAGAAAGGGGAGACACGAAGAAAAAACCTAGAGTAGAAACCCTAGAAAAAAAAACCTGAAAAAGAAAGGAGATCTCTTGGACGGTGACGCTACATCAATGACTAAACCAAATTGCAGCGTCTGGACAATACAGAAGCTTCGAGTGTTCCGTATAACCATCGCTGCTGTCTTCTCTTGCGCCACCGTTGCCCAGCATCATCACCAAGTTCGGACTGCTGCTATATCCTTGCCAGTTTCCACGCCACTACTATCACTTGCTGAATCTCTGCCCTGCCCCTGCGTCGTTCATCCTCCTGGTTGCTTCATAATTCGGTGCACTTCATTGCGTCCTCTTCTGGCCAACACAGCCAACTGCCTTGCTACATCTTTGTTCTGCATCTTCTCCTTGCATCCAACAAAAGAAGGCCAAAGGATTTCATATTTTTGAATCCATTTTCGTCCCTCCCACTGAGAGAAGTCTTTTAAGTCATTTCATCGACAAGGGATATTTGTAATATTTTCCAGATAGCAACAGAAACGAAAGAGAGGAATACTGACGTTTCTGAGTTCCTTCTCTGCTCCATCATCATCCTCATCGATTGCTCTGCTACTGCCGCATCACCTTGCTGCACTACGTCACCCTTGGCTGCTGCAGTTTAGTTTAACCTTGTCCCATATTTGTTCAACTCTAGCTGCCGCTATTTTGTCCTTGAGTCACGCCACTGCTGCACCGATCCAATTGCCACGCCATCGTCTTGCTGCACCACTGTCACGTTTTACTGCTCCACCTTGCTGTCCTGTACATCACCATCATCTTCGCACCATTTGCTGCTTGTAACGTGGGTAAAGCTCGAGGAAGATAAACAAAGAAAAGCAAAACAAAAAAAACTGGAAGACCTTGCCACAGTTTTCACGTTTTGCACCGTGCATCATCACCATTGCTGCAGCTTGAAACTTACAAAGCTTCACGTGCTACCACTTCCAGCATCATCTTTGACACTGCACCGCAAGGCTATTTGCTGAAGACAGGCTGAAGCGTGAGTGAACGTGGACTGCAGTTACTAAAGGGAAGGAAAGTCCCGTGAAACCTGAAAAAAAAACAGAAGGAAAGGACGTGTAGCAAGGAAGAAAGATCAAAAAGAAAGAATAGAAAACAAAGGAAAATACAAAGAAAGAAAAGGAAGGGGACGTGAGGTAAAAAGAATTTTTTTAATTTGCACTTGTTAATAATATTTAAATTGATGCATGATTAAGTAAGAATGTAATAAAATAATAATTTGTTAAATCCCATGTTAATATAACATTTGATAGGTTTAGTTTATATAATATTTGATTAAGTCTTGCATAATAATTCTATTTAATGTTAATTTGCTTGTTAATTCATATAAAATTCAAATTAGTGTATATAATTGATTTGACTTAATAATCTTTAAATATTAGTTTTGCATATTAGTAATTTGTATATTTTTTATATAATTTGATTTTGCATGATTATTAGATAATATGATTATTGGATAATTTGATAATTTTGCATGATTTGTATATTCGTAGAACTAAATTTAGTTTGCATGTAATTTGTATGAATAGTGTGATATATTTGCATGAGAATATTATGATATTGTGATAACTTGACTCGGCTTGCATGTGTCGTTAGGATTTAATTAAATAATGAAACTATGTGATTTACATTGTCGACTTAGGAATTTTATTTTAGAAAACATGGCCTATAAAATAAGATAGATAAAACAAAAATTAGAAAAAATAATAAAATCATAAAATATGGAGATAAGTTGAGATTATGCCGACGATGGAATTCTAAAAGGACTGCGCTTGAGTAGTACTTTTAGATATCTTGAGGTTAGGATGTTTCTTTTAGGTCTTACCAGCTTGATGGAAGATCTAAGGGGATATTTCCAATATTTAATAAATCAATCTAATTATAAAATATAAAAATTAAACTAAAAAATAGTAAATTAAAATTAAGTTCATTATAATAAATAATAAAGATCAAATTAATAAATTAGAATTAAAATTAGAAAAGAATTGAAATAAATAGAAATTAAATTAAATTAAGTATTTTAATAAATGTGAATTATTCCGAGGATGGAATTTAAAGGAAATTGCGCTTGAGTAGTTTCTTTGAAAATTCCTAGGGTGAGAAAGTTTCTTTAAGGTCTTACCAGCTTGATGGAAGGTCTTTAAGAAAATCTTCAATATCAAATAATTCATGTTTATTTAAAGATATAAAAATACATGAAATAATAATTTATATAAGAAAATAATAACAATAGAATAAAACAAGATAAAATAATAAATAGCAATTCGGGTAGGAGTCTAGATAGAGATTGCATAAAATATTTAAACAATCCGACGACGGAGCCTCTTCAAGAAAGGCGATTGGTCCTACTTGAATACTCTTGAGGTGAGAAAAACTTTTAAGTTGTCCAACCAGCTTGATGGAGGAGACTTAAAAGATTTTTCAATATTTAATTATATCGAAATTAAAGTAAAGAGGCAAAATTAGGATAACCTTAGATTTATTTGGTACCATTTTAGGATGGGCGTTGTAAGGGTGCTAATCCTTCCTCACACGTAACCGTACTCCCGAACTTAGAACTCTTAACGTAGACCAAGCCTCATCCTTAGTTTGAATAGGTGACCAATCACACCTAGGTTAGAATGGTTGGTGGCGACTCCATAGTTTTGTGTCTAGCTATTAGGTTTCCCCCGAAACTTGATACGTTATGACAGAGAGCGTTATCAATAGATATCCTATCAGAAGAACATTCATTGATGATGGATCTTTTGTGAATCTCATGCCTTTGTCTACTTTGAAGGTAGTTAATATTGATTTGAAGAGTTTACAACGTCCTATAACAATCTCTTCCTTTGACAGTAAGGAGATTTCAACTTTGGGACAAGTGACAGTGTCACAGCCCGTGACCCTATTTTTTTTCCTTATTCTATACATCTTGTATGGTTGGGCTATATGCAATACTTTACTTTTCCTTTACATCTAAACAATTTCATATTAAATTATAATACGAATTACATCCCTTATCTTACTTTATAAGAAAGTAGTACTGTGAATACTTTACTTTTCCTTTACATCTATACAATTTCATATTAAATTATAATACGAATTACATCCCCTATCTTACTTTATAAGAAAGTAGTACTGTGAATATGTCTAAATACAGAAAATAAATGATCATACCTTATTAAATAAATCGACCTGTCGCATCGTCCCCAAATGCGCAGTCGAAAATCCTTTTACTGTTAGACTCTCGGTCTTCGAAAACCTGAAATGTTAAAATTAAGAGGTGAGCAAACCACGACTCAGTAAGGGAATTATATGCATACTTGATATTCAGCTTCCTATATGCTGAAAATCTTTTTCATTTTTCCTATGGGGCTCTAGGCTCACATGTAAGAAGGATACTACAGTCAACTAGGGATCCGGATGGAGTAAGGTAGGTATTTTGAAATACCTATCTTGTCCCGAAACCTAGAAGCAACTATAGAGAATAATTTCTTTTTTTTTGTTTTGAAATTTAAATCCTTTTTCCTTTTTATTCCATAACCTTTTCATATTCTTTTCAAAATAATGCTTTTATGCAATAAAGCATTTAATAAAATAACTAATATTCATATTTTCTTTGAAAAGAATATTAGTTAAATCATCATCATTTTCCTTTAAAACTCATTTCATGTTTTACTGTACAATCATAATTAGTACAGTACTTTAAAATAGCAAAATAAGCTATTAAACCTTTTTCGTATAACATATAAATAATTTAAATCTAATATTCAATTTAAAATTTAAAATAAGAATATTAGATTTACTTCCCTCCTTTTCATTTTTTGAAAACATATTACATATTCATATTACATGTCATATGAAAATCATCTTGTAGTACTAAAATCAGTACTGAAATAAGCATTTTGTAAAATGCTGTAAATCATTTTCATTTCACGTATTACATATCATATAAAGCATTTTCATTTAACATATAACATATCATATAAAACATTTCTCATATATGGAGACTTAGGCACGCACGCCCAGCCCGTCCACTGGGTCGTTACTCATATCATGCTATAGACCCCGAAGGGTATAAAATAATCATGTCAGATCTATGACCATAGTCTATAATTGTCCTCGGCGGATCACTAATCAGGTGTCGGCCGGGACTACATATCACATATCACATATTACATATCACATGTCACATATCACATATCATATATCAGCATGATAAGGTTGCCATTTAGTCTCAAAACCGTATTTTTTATCATAAAATAACCTTTATGGAATTTATAAAAATATATATTTTCATAATTTAAAACCATAAAGGTTATAAAATCATTTAGTGAATATTTAAGAAATATATATAAAAATATTCACTTTATTTCTTTTCATTTTTCATCTCGTATTACGTGTAATTTACATATCAGGAGAATTTTCGGTGATTTCATTATCACCATTCTCGAAAACATGAATATTTTAAAATCACTTTCATTTTATTCATGTTTTTATGGAAAATATTCATTTTCTTGATTTTCGTGGTTGAAAATCATTTCTCGTGAAATAAAATCATTTATTATGATTTTATGAAATTTTCTAGAAATTTTCGATAATTTTCGATAATTTTTCGGCAGTATAACGACTGTCGATTGGCTAGCCTCCTGCATGAAAAATACAGTTCATAATTTCAACCGGTACTTCACCACAATTTTTCAACCAATCATTCATTGCAATAATTTCATAAATATTTTCATAAAATATTTCATAATTAAAATCATGCAGACTGAATATCCTTACAGTGCTGCATATGCATCCCTTACCTGTTTTGGGTCGGCGACTGACTCTCGAAGGTCGCGCCCGTGTTCACCTCACCCGATTCCATCGGCTTGGTCATCGAGGGAATTTTTTGGAATTAAAATTCTAAAATTTAGAATTTTTCTATAATTATTTAAATAAATAAATTATTTAAATAATTTATCACTTTCTGGGATTTCTTACCGATTCCTGTAATTCCCCGGTTTCCGAATTCTCGAGATTTCCCGTAATTTTTGAAATTCTCCTTTTTTTCCTCTCTTTTTCTTCCTTTTTCTCTTTTCTTTCCTTTCTCTTTCTTTTCTTTTTCTTTTTCTTTTTTCTTTTTCCTTTTTCTTTTTCCTTTTTCTTTTCTTTTTCCCTTTCTTTCCCGTCAGACCGATTTAGCTTCCATCCTGGTCGGTTCCTCGTCGGCGGCCGGTTCACCGGCGGTTCAAGCACCCTTCAGCTGGGCGATGGCACGACGAAGCTACCGATGCCCTCCGTTTGCCCTGGATCGACGGCATGGCGGCAGATCGAGTCGATTTACCTTCGGTTCCTTCCGCCTCTCTGCCGGCCCTCCTCCGCCGTTCACCGCACCTCGGGTGGCCTCCATCCTCTTCCTCTCCCTCCGGCGATGCTTCGGTGGCAGTGGCGGTGCCTGGATCGGCTGGCACCGCCATCTCTTATTTTCTTTTCTCTTTCGATTTTTCGTCGGTTTCTCCCTCTGTTTTCTTTCCGATTTTCTTCCTTTCGACGCTGGTAACTACTTCCCTTTTCTGGCCGGTGGCGTTCTCTACCTCTCTTTGGCCTCCTCTCGCCGGCGGCGGCAATGGGTGCTGCTGTATGTCCTTCGATTGGGAAGGAATCGGGATCCTTCCCGATTTTCCTTCTCAGTTTCTTTCTCTTTTTTTTTTATATTATATATACAAACATAATATAACACACACACACATATATATGTATATATATTTTTACACAAAATACATATATATTTAAATTTTAATTTGAATTAATAAATATATATGTATTTATAGATATATATTGTATTACAATATATATATATATATAAAAATTTTGATAAAAATAATATTTACTTTTCTTATATATGTATATATATATATATACACATAAAATATCATATTTATATACATATGTATTATTTAAACGTACTAAATAGCATATATACATATATATACTAATGTATATTAATATATACTATATAGTATTTCAATACATATGATTTGTATAAAAAATATATTTATATAACATATAATTATATAAATATATTTTATATTCTTTTCTCCTTTTCTTATTTAATTTGGATTTCCATTTATCCAAATTAAATTTCCTCCTTCATTTCTTATTTCCAATTTAATTTTCCTTTCCATTTCTTATTTAATTTGGATTTTCATTTATCCAAATTAAATTTCCTCGATTTCATCTTTTCATCAATTTTGAAAATTTTAACGATATTCCCTATTTCGTAATCAAATTCATTTATTTACTTAACTTCTCTATTTGCTTTAGAAATTTAATTACAAATATTTAATATCAAATTCTTAAAATTCGCGGTTATCACAGACAGTGAATTTCAAGATGGGACCAATTCAAGATCAGACTTGCTTTTATGTGATTGATGCTGACATAGCTTACCATGTTCTCATAGGAAGAAAATTCTTGCATACTCACAACATCATCCCATCTTCTTGCCATCAGTGCATTAAGGGTCATTGGAAGGGGAAGGAAATTTTCATTCCAGCTACAAAAACTCTATTTGAGCGGAATGAAGTGAACTATGCTGAGGCATTTTTCTTTGAAGATTCAGCAGAGGATGGGGAAACATCTATTGTAAGACCTATAGGTGTTCCACTTCTAAGATGAGAAGACCTCTCTGCAAAGGAAAATAATATTGGTGAGAAGAAAAAGAAACATCGAGGTAGAAAAAGAAGACGTGGAAATGCTTTTGAGAATAGAGATGAAAAAGAAGAAAGACAGGCTACTGGAGTGAGTTCTTATACTCATGAGGATGGAAAAACTATCTATTGTTTATGATGGGATGAAGGGTCTAGAGAAAAACCTTCTCTTAACCCCATACAATGGAAACCTCCTGATGAGCAATTAACTTGTTCTCAAGTAGAGGTGCAAGAAAAGGAGAAAGAAGAGATTGAGATTGCACTAGAACAACTTCAAGATCAGCTTAAGCCACAAGGTGATGAGTTAAAGGAGATTAATATAGCCAAGGAAGAAGGAGAAACAACAAAGCCACTCTTTATTAGCAAAATCTTTCAAGTGAACAAAGAATCACATTAATTCAACTCTTGAAAGAATTTCAAGATGCTTTTGCTTGGACTTATGAACAGATGCCTGGGCTAGATGAGAATCTGGTTACACATGAATTGCATATTGCTCCAGGAAGTAAACCGGTGAAGCAGCATGCTTGTGTGTTTCATCATGATATTGAAAACCAGATCAAGGAAGAAATCAATAAGCTTATCAAGCCA
Organism: Heritiera littoralis; assembly: GCA_031772115.1. NCBI lineage: Eukaryota > Viridiplantae > Streptophyta > Magnoliopsida > Malvales > Malvaceae > Heritiera > Heritiera littoralis. Next base: position 7,440,210 of record JAPDPK010000006.1, on the reverse strand, counting down.
ATACGCCATCCTTCTTGGTTAGCTAATGTTGTTCCAGTAAAGAAGAAGAATGGTACAATTAGGGTGTGTGTAGATTTTAGAGATTTGAATAAAGTATGTCCTAAAGATGATTTCCTCTTCCAAATATTGATACTCTAGTTGATGCTACAGCCGGTCATGAAATGTTTTTTTTTTACGGATGGATTTAGTGGCTATAATCAGATTAAGATGGCTCTCTGTGATGCAGAAAAGACAGCTTTTCGAACTCCATTTGGAAACTTCTATTATACTGTTATGCCTTTTGGATTGAAAAATTCGAGTGCAACTTATCAGCATGCCATGACAGCTATTTTCCATGACATGATGCATGATTGTATGGAAGATTATGTAAAAGATATAGTTGTGAAATCCAAAAAAGCCTCAGATCATTTTCATGATTTGAGAAGAGTGTTTGAATGGTGCAGAAAGTATAGGTTGCATATGAATCCTCTGAAATGTGCATTTGGTGTTTCAACTAGAAAGTTCTTGGGTTTTGTGGTTCACAGAAAAGGCATTGACGTTGATCTTGCAAGGATAAGTGCTATTCAGTCTATGTCACATCTAGTGAATCAAAAACAACTTAAGAGCTTGTTTGGAAAAGTTTCATATATTAGGAGATTCATTCCAGCCTTGGGAGAAATAATAGTTCCTTTTCAAGCTTTGTTAAAGAAAGAAGTGTCGTTTGAATGGGACGAACGGTAGCAGGAAGCGTTTGACAAGATAAAAAGAATCTTGACTTCTCCAGCAACCATGACGATGCCATTGAAAGACCAGCCAATGATATTATATCTCACTGCTACTCCACATTTTATTAGTGTTTTACTAGTACAAGAAGTGGAAGAGCAAGAACAACCTGTGTATTACTTGAGTAGATATTTACATGGGAGTGAGTTGAATTATTCATCGATGGAGAAACATTATCTCACACTGGTCTTTATTACTCAGAAATTGCATCACTACTTCTTGGCTCATAAACTTGTGGTGGTGACTACGTCAAATCCTATCAAATATCTGCTCTCTAGACTAGCTTTATCAGGGAGAATAGCAAAGTGAATTCTTTTGCTTGGAGAGTTTGATATATCAGTTGTTCAACTAAAAGCTATCAAGTCTCAAGTGCTTTTAGATTTGCTAGCACATTTTCCATCCCAACATGAAGAAGAAATACATTATTCTATTTCGAATGAATTTCATGAAGAAGTTTGTTCAGTGAATATAGAAGAAGGGGAATAAAATTTATATTTTGATGGTTCTTCCATAACTTTTGGAGGAGGTGTTGGCAGAGGAGTTGATTCCTCGATAGAGAGTTTGGAGTTAACCTCCTCTCATTTGAGTAGAAACAACATCTCCTTGGATGAAGAGTCAAGAAGAGAAGGATACCCCTTAATTCCTAGTTTAGAGTTAAACTCCCTAGAATCAAGTAGAGAACATATCTCCTTTGCCTTCAAATTGGATTTTCCATGCACTAATAATCAAGTTGAGTATGAAGCACTTATTCTGGGTTTGTTCATAGCTGACTCCATTGGAGTTAAAAATCTTTGTATTCATGGAGATTCTAATCTTATAATTAAGCAAGCTAATGGTGAATTTGCTTTGAAAGAACAAATGTTAGCTTCTTACAGAACACTAGTTCAAGCTTTGTGGAAGAAGTTTCAGAATGTGAGATGTGAGCATAGCCCAAGATCTACAAATCTGTATGCAGATGCACTTGCTACCTTAGCTTCCAAAATTCAAATTCCAAAAGAGAATTGAAGTATCACTATGTCTGTTGTTAGAAGAACTTTACCAAGTACAACTAGGGAATTATTTCAATCTCTTGAGTCTGAAGAAGATTAAGATTGGCATTCACCTATCATTGAGCAATTGGTCAAGCCTACTTCTGCTAGTATTCCGGATCTGAAACACTTCCTCTTAATCCAAGGTGTTCTATACCATAGAAGTGCTAATGGAGTATTAGCAAGACGTGCTTCTAAGCATGAAGCTCAAGAAAGATTGAGCGCAGCACATGAGCAATGGTGTGGTGAAGAGGGACCTCCATTACATCGCCTACTTCAAAGAGCTGGATACTTTTGGCCAACCATGTCTAAAGATGCTTTGCAAATTCAAAAATCTCGCAGTAAGTGTTCTGAACCTCTAGATGTCAAAGAATACAATTTTATGGAAGTGCTGGTGATAGGAGCATGCCTTATATTGATTATCTAAAAAATGGAGTTGTTCCAACCAATTATCATGATGCAAGACAATTGAAAAGAAGAGTTTAAAGGTTTTTTATGAATGAAGATGATCTATTCCAAGTCTCAATTTCATGAAAACCATTGAAATGTGTTTCTCTAGCTAATATGCATCCTTTGTTGGAAGAAGTACATGATGGGAGTAGTGGAGAACATGAAAGAGGTAGGAAGCTCTATCAGAAGCTCTTAGATACCAGGTACTACTGGCCTATTATGGAAGCAGATGCTATGAATCATGCAAAGAAGTGTTACCCTAGCCAAGTTCATGGAAATACTATACATGCTCCAGCCGTAGAACTACATAGCATAACAACTCCATGGCCTTTTCATACTTGGGCATTTGATTTAATTGGTCCTATAAGTCCTCCTTCCAAAGGCTACACATGGATATTGGCAGCAATGGAATGTTTCACAGAGTGGGTGGAAGCTATTCCCCTAAAGAATGCAACAGGACCAGCAGTGGCAAACTTCATCAAAGAGAATATCATTTACCAATTTGGGATACCTAAAAGAATTCTCTTAGATAATAGAACTCCATTTATCAATTCCAATGTGAGAGAATTGCTTGCACTTTATGATGTTGATCATGTGAAGTCTTCTCCTTATTATCCAAAGGGAAATGGTCAAGCTGAGGCCACCAATAAGACTTTGCTAAAGATACTCAGTAGAATGGTTCATGAAGAACCAAAATTATGGTGTGAAGATCTTCCAGTGGCATTATGGGCATATAGAACTTCAAACCATGGGCCAACGAAAGCAACTCTGTTTTCACTGGAATATAGAACAGATGCTATTCTTCCAACTGAAATACTACTTCCTTCTGCAAGGTTAGCTCTGGATGTTGAACTGGATAATGATGCTTTGTGGATGTTAGAACTAGAAGCATTAGAAGAAAGGAGAGATAAGGCGAAGAAGAATTTATCAGTTTACCAAAGGAGATTGAGTAGAGCTTATGACAAATCAGTGAAGAGAAGAAGTTTTGAAGAAGGTGATTTGGTACTTCGTGCTGCAGAACACATCAGAAGAGGAACTTCAGCCTCTAAGTTCAGTCCAAAATGGGAAGGTCCATATATTGTATATAAAGTAAACGACAGTGGATATTGTAAGTTGATGAATCCAAAGGACAATGCTATTATAGCACCCATCAACTTTCAATACATCAAAAAATTCCATGTATGAGGCTCATATCTCAACAATTTTTTTTCAAGTTTATGTTATTCAATAATAAGTCAAGTTCATTGCTTCTACTTCTCTCTGTAATGAAGCTTAATATATGAGAACTGTATTTCACTAATAGTCGCAGCTTAATTGCTAATGTTTTGGCTATATTTCATTACTTACAATCTAGCCGTAGCTTTATCACTCATACTTGGCTAAGAATTATTATACAATGATTGCATCTATATGCTTTTCTAGAAGGATTGAATCAATCTCCTATATATCGAGTTGAGAGATAGTCTCTCATTGATGTAAAGTTGAGAAAAGTTCTCCTTGGTCGCATACATGAACATACAATTTTCTCAAAGAAAGAAAAGAAAATCAAGATTTGCTGCTGATAAATAAAGGAATAAAAGTACCAATATTATTGCAAAAGATCAGAAAAATCCCAAAATAAAGAAATATTGAAATAGAAATACAACAAAAGAAAACAAATATCTAATTAGCTACATAGCTCCAAAGAGAAGAATTACTGCTACTGAACTCTGAAAAAGAATTTAACTTTGACTGCAACTCGGCTTGATGATTCTTCAGTGAGGTAATCTTCACTTCTATTTCTTTTAACTCTTCTTCTACTTTATTCTTTTCCACACCAATAGAAAGGAAGGCTTTGGCTTTGGAAATGCAAATGTCAATACAATCAAGCATAAAACCAGCATTTATTGCATCATCCCTAAGTCACAACATCAATTGTAATTTCTCTGAATAAATAGAAGACACTGGAACATCAACAATCAACAAGGCTTTTCCTAACCCATCCAGTGTGTAGGAAATAAAATCTTCACTTTAGAAGATACAAGAATCCCAAAATTCACCCTCTTTTTTATAGATGATCACTAAATGCTTCACATACTGCGACTGAACAGAGAAACCATGAAAATCAACTCTAGCTGTTACATTTCTAGAATATGTTCCAAAAGTATCAAGGGTACTAGTAGCTTTCTTGTTCCCTGACATTGGGGGGGGGGGAGGGGGAAGAAACAACTATAGGAGCAACAGTGTTAGTCTGAATAGGTTAAGCACTTGGAACAGGTTAAGCCCTTGGAAAAGGTTGACTACTTAGAACAGGTTCAACATTTGGAACAAGAATAGCTGTGTCAGTCTGAACGGGTTCAACACTTGGAAAAGGATCAGTATTAGGAACATGTTGAGCATTTGGAATAACATCTTCTAAGATAGCAACTTCATCACTCTGAATATCTTCCTCAATTCCATTAAAGAAATCATCAGCACTAATGTCAAATAGAGAGTAGTAGAATTGCCTGGTTGAACGTCATTAGCTCCAGAAAAGGCATCATCATTAGACTCATCAAAATTCATGGAGTGCTTGTTACCAGACTCATCGTCATCATCACAGGATGTCTCATCATCATTAACAAATTGCTCCTTTCAAATTGATTTTCCCTACATAAAAAAAAGGGGAGATGTGACATCAAAAGAAGTAATAAGGAAGAACAAGAAAGAAAAAGAGAACAAAAACAACTTACTTTTCCATGTCTAGTATGTGAAGCAACGATATCAGTAGACTTCTCATCTATCTGATTAACACATTCTTTTCCCTTTCTTCTTGAACATGAAGGGATCAAATGCAATGATATGTCACTTTGAGTAACATCAACAAGAGCAAGGCATTTTCTAAGATCAGGAAGAGGTATACAAAAAGCTTTCCAATCAGAAATACACCAACCCCAATAAGCTAGTCATCCTAAACTATAATAGCTGCGCCTGTCAGAAGCTGGTACAACCCATCTCTTTACGCTTCTTTTGAACCACATCAAAAAGAAAATCAGAAACACAAGAAGAGAAGTCTTCATCCAAAGGATTAAAAGGGACACGTGGAATCATTTGATCATATCCAAATTGACTAGCAACTTTACACATTGAGTATACTTCAATAGAATGAGAATCTCTATCCAAGCCTGCATAAGTACTCTCTATCATAGAGGGTAAGATGATTGGATTAATCTACAAGTAAAATTCAATCTCTTCCTTACTTAATGAAGAGGAACGAGGCTGATTCTGAACACCGTAATAAGAACTGGATTACCATACCCATTCTTCTTACGCAAGTAAGGATGCCAAGTGAATTCCTTCATCACATCCAACACCTCAAGAACACATCTCCTCGCACTCTAATTATGCCAAGCCCAAGCTCTATAATTATTCTTAGAGAGAGGTCCAAAAGAAGTTACAGGCTAAGGACTTTGATTAGGTATAGGAGCACAAGTACTAAACCTCTCCCACAAACACATTTGAATGAAAGAAACATCGATGTATGTAAGAATCCTATACCGACTAGCTAATTCTTCAATCTTAGAAGAATATAAATCTAATCTCCTATAAAGAGAACCCAAATAGAAAGGGGCTAGAGAAAAGCGCATACCTTTAGCAATTTTAATAGCTATTGGAATAAGAGCTGGACTTTTCTTCCTCAGACAATTTGAGGAATAAACATTATGTCTCCCAAGACAAGGAAGTTCAAGAAGAACACGTACATCTTCAAGAGTAAAAGTGAATTCTCCCCATGCAGTAATCATAGTGTGAGAAAAGGTACCCCACGGTGCTAAAATAGCATGCCATACATCTATTTTTCCTTCTCTACGAATACGAAGTTTTGAAGAAACCAGTATAGCATCAAGTACTCCCGCTGAAGATAGAACCTTTACATGAATAGGATTCTTCATTACCTTATTCACCCAATCTTTCCAACCATGAATAGGTTGAGAATTAGAACCAAACTTAGTTAAAGACAATGGGAATTCTCCTCCTTTAAACCTAAATTTCAGAATAGACTCGCCTGGAATATGAGTTTTGAAAGTTAATGCTTTAGGACTAATACTTAGCCAAGAATGGCCAACTGGAGGATTAGGATAAGAAGCAATTCGTCTACCACGAACCTCTTTCCAGAAATGATCTTCTTCTCCTTCCCTAATAATCTGATTTGACCAGTCTTCAAGAACAGAAGGAAGCGTACTACCTTTTCCAATACGAAGACGCATTTTCTTGTCAACAAGGGCTTCAATATTAGAATCTTCAAAAGTACAATTTTTTCTTTTTTTCATAGGAGCTTGAGTAGCATGAGAAGGTTGGCCATATTGAACCTTCGTCATTAGAGAATATCTACAAGAAGTCAACAACACAACTTAGATAAGTATAAATATCCATTAAAAAATAAAATAAAATAAATCATAAAAAATTTAAATTACTGTTTCCTCATCTTAAAAGAAATAAAAATAAATAAATAATTTTTTTTTTGCATTATATTGCGCGCAGGTACAACGCTTACATGCAGTAGCATTTGCGTGCAGGAACACTAAATAAGAAAACTAGTGTATGAGAAGGGAGACTCTGCTACCTAGGTGTAAGTAAACTTGCACGTAGATTGCTCAAGAGTAATCACTTATATTCTTCTCGATAAGATATTCAAAACTAGTGCATTTTTCTGCTAAAGAATAAGTTGAACAGTGTGCAGCTCAAGAACGGTTGTTTGTTACTGAAGCGAGGCTAGGCGAAAGCTGGGCAATCTTCTTCGGCCTTTCAATGGCAAAAGAGCAACGGTGTTCGGAGATAGTTATTGAGAGTGACAGCAAAATAGTCATAGACGAGCTGCAGAAACAGTCACGTTCTCGTTGGAAGGAAGGGATGCTTCTCGACAATATTTTGTTTCTATGTACTCAATTTAATAAGTGCAACTTTGTATTTGGTAGGAGGGAACAAAACCACTTTGCTCATAAGCTTACACAATTACCGTTGGGTGCAGATACTTGTAAAATCTGGGTGGGTACTATGCCAATTGGCTTTGTAAATCCTGATCAAATTTCTTGATTTTATGAATGAAAGTTTATTTGGTATCAAAAAAAAAATAAGTTGAACATTGTAACACTTATTATACCAAGAATATCTTATATCCTTAAGCAATCATATTCAAAACTTATTGTTTGTGCGTAGCATCATGATGAATTAAAACGTTTCCTCTTCATTACTAGTCTTGAGAATAAGTTTTACATTTTCCGTAACACTTACACCTGCGCACAGTAGCATTTGAGTGCAGGAACAGCATTGCGCGCAGGTGTAGCACTTACACCTGCGCGCTGTGCACCTGTGCGCATATGACATCTATGCATAGGTTACATAAAAAAAATTTAATTCAGGTATGAATTTTAAAAAAGAATTTTATTAAATGATAAAAACAAAAATATAAATCAAACAAATAAAAAAAGATGAAGAACACAAATATAAATCAAACAAATAAAAAATAGAAAAAAAAATGAAGAACACGTATTTCTTCAAAGAACTAAAAGAAAGAAAAAAAAAATATTACTATTCAGCTCTGGCTTTCAATATAAGAAAACTTTCAAGAAAAACTTTAATATTTATAAGATTTAAGGAATCAAGATTTTAATTACAATGTTTTTGAATCATAGATACTTTTAATTACAAATATTTACTTTTCTTATAAAAATATTAAAAAAAGAATCAAATATAAAATCTATATTCTTAAAAAATATAGGATTTATATATGATGCACTGATAGTGTATAGTTTCTATACACTGTCAATGTACCAGAAGTTGACACATCATCAATAGGTCCTTATATGTAAATATAAATAAATTTTTTTAATTTGCCCATAAAGGCCTATTGATGAGGTGTCAACTTCTGATGCATTGACAGTGTATAGAAACTATACACTGTCAGTGCATCATATACAAACTCAAAAATATATATATAATAAAATAAAATAAATAGCTCACGGGAATAGTACCCGTGAGCTATAACAAGAATAGCTACAAATATCGTTGTAGCTATTGTAACTCGCGGGTATTGGTCCCGCGAGCTACACAAAATAATATTAACATATCTCTTATTTAATTACAATATTGTTTAAGTTAAATAGAGACTTCTTCCCAAAATTTTGAAGAATAGTTTTCATTAACCTGTTTCCAAAATTTTAGAGAAAAACTTCTACATGTTTCCAAAACTTTAGGAAAATGCTCGAACATGTTCTCAAAATTTTAAGAAAAAGTTTCTAGTTGTTTCAAAATTTTAATCTCAAAATTTTAAGGAAAAAACTTTTTACATATTCCCAAAATTTTAGAGAAACGCTTCCTACCTTTCCCAAAAATTTTAGGAAAATGCTATTATTATTTATTCCCAAAATTTTAGAGAAAAAGTTTCACCTGTTCCCAAAATTTTAGGGAAACACTCATACCTGTTTCCAAAATTTTAGGGAAACGCTTTATCTGTTCCCAAAATCTTAGAGAAAAGCTTCTAATTGTTCCAAAATTTTGAGGACAAGCTTCTCACCTGTTCCCAAAATTTTAGAGAAAAACTTTCACCTGTTCTCAAAATTTTAAGAAAACGCTCACACATGTTTCTAAAATTTTAGGGAAAACTTCTAGTTGTTCCAAAATTTTAAGGAAAAGCTTCTCACCTATTCCTAAAAATTTTTAAAGAAAAGCTTCTACTTGTTCTCAAAATTTTATAGAAACGCTCTTCTTACTTGTTTCCAAAATTTTAGAAAATGCTTTTCTTACTTATTTCCAAAATTTTAAAGAAACACCACTTCTAAATTGTTCTCACTTGTTCTCAATTTTTTTAAGAATAACATCTCATTTGTCATAATTTATGCATAGAATATTTCTTCTCTTAAGAAACTTTTATGTAGGGGGCAACATAACATAAGCAACTATTCCATCAGGCAACTGTACAACCAAACAAAAATTATTTTGCTAAAAAATATTTTATGCCAAACAATTATTTGGCCAACTAAATTCATTCATTATTCTGCTAAGAAAATTTCATTCATCATTAAAATTCATACAGAGGGTAATAGTAAGTCTAACTTAAACAATTTCAATGCATGACAATAAGTTTTAATAAAAATATTATTTTTCCAAAGACCCCTTATAGTACTATGCGTGAGAACTTCTTATACTAAGAATTCCCATGTAGGGGGTTGTAGATGCTTAATTTTCGAAACTAATATTTATTTCATACTATAGTGAAAGACAACCTCTTCTTAGAATAAATACTTCATAAGAATAACTTCTTCTCAAAAGAGCTTTTTTACAAGAACAACCTCTTATCAGAAGAGCTCATTACTTTTAGAAGAACTCATTCACCTAATAGCTTTTCTCAGAACAGCTTTTCTCAGAACAGCTCTTCTCGAAACAACTTTTCACAGAACAACCTATTCACAGAACAACTCATTTATAGAATAGCACTTTCAAGAAGAAGTGAAGATAACTCTGGAATAGGGCAGAGTTCTTGAGTTAACTTCACTATTGGGATGTTCTGGAGAGTTTGGCTTGGTGGATCAGATATGGAGATAGTTAAGAGTTCTTCTCTTAACCTTTCTCTGAAGTCTGAGTGCTCTTCCCTATTTCTTTTCAGTACACCTTCTCCCAAAGCGTAACTTCTATTAAACAAAGCATTAATGCTTTGTAACTACCAATTCTCATTATTATGTTATTAATACCAAAGATATGTAACTCCTATTCTCTACTCCTATATATAGGGGTTCTTGTTATCATTGAAGAGGACTTTTGGCAAATCAGCTAATCCAGAAACTCTCTCAAATCCTCTCTATATTATTTTCTCTATTCAGCCTTGTTCTCAGCCTTGCTCAACCTTCTACCATCACCTGTCGTTGCACTCATTCTTCTGGGTCTGCTCTAGTTTTCCTCTCCGCTGCCTCCCAGCACACCCCATTCTACTAGTTTGTAACGTTTCCTCTCTACTTCAAAGAACTCATCTATAGCCTACAAGTAAAAAAGCATTACAAAATAAGTGGGTTTATCAGGTCAAGGAAGAACATGATGGTAGCAAGAGGTACAAAGCTAGATTAGTTGTGAAGGGCTTTCAACAACAACAAGGTATTGATTATATTGAGATTTTCTCTCCGATTGTCGAGATTTTCTCTCTGACTGTAAAGATAACTACAATCAAATTAGTGTTGAGTATAGTAGCTTTTGAAGATTTACCTCTTGAACAGTTAGATGTAAACACAGCTTTTCTTCATGGTGATCTTGAAGAAGACATATTTATTCGTGTTCAAGATGTAAAGATAGCTTTTCTTCTCGTAATTCGTGTTCATATCATATAAAATCATATTCGTATCGTGTAAAACACGAAAATTTTGTATCAGAATTTGTGTTGACAAGGGAAACAAAAAACCTTATTTTTAGTTTTTACCATATTTATATACAATTTTTACTTAATTTTAGCCCGTGCCACTTTCGTATTTTTTATTTCTATCATTTTCGTGACATATCTAGGATTTTCAAGTCTATTCAATATATATTTCAATTTCCGTAAGTATATATTCACCTAGGTATTTTCTATTTAATCTGAAATCAAAAAAGAAAATCTTGACATGAAATAATATTATTGGATGAATATATGGATTATGTGAAAGAAAGGGCTTAAAAAATAATTTCTCGTAATGTATGCATACGTGCATGCATATGTCCATACGTGTGTGCTGTTTTTACCTTGTTATCAATTAAACAATTCTACCATACAAGGATCATTATTTTATGTGCATAGTGAAATAAAATTATGCTTTTCTTTTTACATAAAATGAAAATGGGAAGCAAAACTAATGAAAAACGTGGAGTAAAATTACCAATATTTCATATTTTTGTGTAAAATTAAGTGTCATAAAATCATATGAATCATTTTTTTTTGTTTAATCACGTGAAGATCCCCAAATATCTAATTCCACCTAATTTTACCACACACAGACACACACACATATATATATATGTATATGAGTAGAGATTCACTTACATATGTGTAAAACAAATTTGTTTTACACACTTTTATATCTTCATATAAGATTAATATTTTTGCAAACCAACCGTTGGATTTAACAACCTACTCATATTTATTATGTATGTAAATTTTTGAATCAATCTGCTATTTCTATCATTTTAATCGGGAATAATATTTTTTTCAATATATATCAACGGTTGAAATTTTATTTTAGGAAATATATAGTTAGACGTATTCAATTAATTTGAAATTTGGCATGCATGGTTTATATGAATAGAATATAAAATTCAACGGGTCGGATTAAAAAATTATAAATCATATAAAAAGATATGAAAGTGTGTAAAACTAAATTTGTTTTACATATACACGTCACGTAACACGTAACGTAAGGAAACACACTCCGGCTTGGACGCATGGAAATTTGAAAATCAATTATATTTTTTCTTTGAAACAAAAAAAATCAATTATACTTTTCGTATATAGGTGATTGAGTCAAAAAGTTAATTTCCAAGTCTAGTTTCTCCATTCATTCACGTATGTATTGTATACACATGTGCATCCATATATACATCCGTGCATGGGAGTTGTCTTTTTCTATATATCAATCAAACAATTTTCAAAATTCAGCTAATTATGGTCTTGGTCTAATAATAAGAAGAATAATCCATATTAATCCAAAGCCTAAAAAGTGATTATATTCTATTATGTTTGACATATGAAGCTTAATATACTAAATTAATTCTACTTTGCATGATTTTGTACTTTGATTTAACCATGAACAATTATACAAATTAACATACAATTATATTTTATTTTGTTTATACAAGTTTTACTATATAATTGTACAATTAATTAATTCAATATATTAAAAGTGGAGGAACAAAAAGAATAACAAACGCGCATATATTCTAAAAATTTAGAAGAGTCAAAGCTCGACTAAATTGATGGAGAAAAACAATTTAAAAGATTGATTCAGTGGTGCAAGGTTTTATTGAGTGGTATAAGGTCTCATTATGTTTCTAAGTGAGAATTATTTATAGTGGGAGGTTCTGTTTTTGAATTTTCACTCAAACAAATTTTCTTAGGCCAACACCAATCACGCAGCATAAGCGGGGATTAGTCTCTTACCCAATGTAGTATAAGAACACTTTGTGGTTTACACAATATTATGGGTGAAAACGAGTCAAATTATTTGTGAATTATTCGAGTTTAATTTAAAAATTATTTGAGTTTGACTCGTTTATTTTCTAAACAAACTCGAGTTTGAGTAACTCGAGTAACGAGTCGAGTTGAATTCAAGTATATTAATATTTAGCTCAAGTGACTCGCAAATATATTCGAACTTTTTAAATTTTTTTATATTTTATTATTAATATATCATTTTTTTTCCTCATAACATATCGTTGGAAATATCAAATCGAACTTATCGAGTTGAATTCGAGTAGTTTGAGTATTTTTTTCAACTCAACTTTGAGCATCAAAAAATAAACTTGATCAAGTCCAATTCGAGTTTTCAAATCAAGAAGATATCGAGTCTAATATTGGATCGTCTCAATGTAGTTAAATTATATCCTTAGACGGTATGGTGGAAAATTAATGAAATGATTAAATTATAAAATAACACATATTATCATCAATTTATAATCTCTATTATTATTATTAGTATTATTATCTTTTAACATAAGAATAGTTCAAGGAATAAAGCGCGTCAGAAAGCTTTGCTTTCTTTGGCAGGTAGGAAAACTCTAATGCCATCTAGAAGAAACATATGGGCCCGTACGATGGTGACAAGTGACCCAATTGAGGTTACAAGGGCTCCTTGTAATCAACCAAACCAGGATCGGGCAAAACCAAGCCCATGTGTGTGAAAATGTATACAGATCAGGAAATTTATTTATTCCTCCGATTTTTATCGTTTATCAACCGACCTTAATTTTCTCTTCTGACTTTCACGAGACAAATGGTGCATGTGCTCATGATTCCGTCCAGGAGGTTCATGCAACCTAGCTGTATTTCTTATTTGAGTTTGTATATGATGCATTGACAATGTATAGTTTTTATACACTGTCAATATACCAGATGTTGACACCTTGTCAATAAGCCCTTATGGGCAAATTAAAAAAATTTATTTATATTTGCATAGAAAGGTCTATTGATGAAGTGTCAACCTCTAGTGTATTGACAGTGTATAAAAACTATACACTGTCAGTGCATCATATATAAATCTTTCTTATTTTTACTCTACAGTAGTAGTTATGTTTTAATTATATATAAATATATATAAATTAGAACATTTGACTATAAGTAAAATATCTTATATGAGTAGTCTAAATAATTGATATGTGTAATATATTAAAAAATAAAATAATAATTAAATTTAAACTCGTGCGGTGTATATTGACGATTTTAATTTATAATAATTTTAAAAAAATAAAATAAAATTTTAAAAAATTATTTTGAAATATATGTTGAATAATGTATTAAAAAAGCTTGATGCATATATAAAATACACAAATTAAAATTATAGCTTAAATATTTTAATTCAATACTAAAATATATAGGGCAAATATCACATTTTAATTTGTTGATAAAAGATTTAAAACTTTAAGGCAGTTCCAATCAAAATATATATATTTTTAATTTGAAAATAACATAATAAGTAATAATAGAAAATTCAAAATCTGAGATAAATTTTATTTGATTTAAATAAAGATAATATGATTAAAATATAATTTTTTTAATTTCATATATTTTAAAATTAAATAATTAATGAAATAAGATTATTTATAAAAAATTAAAATTAATTTATTATTCCAAGAGTTTTGGCTTTTAGATATTTATATAAGATATAAGATTATTATCAAAAACTAAATCTTATTGAAATTAGAAGTGTAACTTTGGATCAATGATAAAGTGATTTTTCATGAACATTTTATGCTTTAACAATGAAAAAAATTCATCGTATTACGCATGTCACGTGTTCCTATAAAATACATGTCTTTTTCTTTAGAAAAGTTCATCCAACTAAAAAATTTATACAAAAGTTAATTATTTCTATAAATATACTTTTAATGTATATAACGATAGTACATATATATTGATAAAAGATGAATAAATAAATTGATAAATGATATGGAATTTTCGTTGATTTTAATATATATATATATATGTATGTATGTATGTATGTATGTATGTATGTATGTATGAAAGGTATATAGATTTCTTTCAACCTGAATCTGAACCGAAGACAAAGGAATTTCTCCGAATTTCCAGGGTAATTGAAGATGTGTGATGGTGAGGGAATGTTGTTGTTTACGCGTTTGTCAAACTTCAGACTGACTAATAAAGCACTGATGGAAAATATTTTTAACGAGGAATTTTCTAGAGCAATCTTCTTGGTTGTAATTGGTTTTTCTTTCGCTGCCTTTGCTTTATAAAGGTGTGTATATGCTTAATTTTGAAATATTTGAATTAGAATTCGATAATATTTTAAAATATTTAAATTTGATTAAATACTCAAATATTTTTATTTTAACTACTTGAACTTTACTCATATAATATAAAAATTATCCGTTTAACTATTCAAACTCTATTCATATAATATAAGAACTATCCGTTTAACTATCCGAATCTGCTAAATATCTATTTATTAAATCAAAGTTTGATTTTAAAATTCAAATTTGAAATTTATTTTAATGCATATTATTAAGAAAAATTAAATTAATAAATTTAATTTAACTCATAAAAATAAATTAATGTTAAAAATCATAATTAAAATATTTAATGAATTAATTTAATTAAGTATTATACTAATAATAAATATTTATAAATAAAAATTATTATTTGTAATCGGATTCAGGTAGTAGGGTACCATAAGATCATAACTCGAACCCTATTTGAACCCGTGACAGCTAGTAAAATTGCTACACGAGCTTGATTATTAACTACCTTAACCCTACTTAATCAAGTTGGGTAATATATGGTACTGTTTATAGAGTACCCATTTACATCCATATATATATATATATATATATATATATATATATATATAGGTAAATTCCATTGAGACCCCAAGGTGCTGTTTGGTTGGGGAATTTTTTTTTTTTTACCTGGGGGAATTTTTTTTCGTCAAATGATTCCCATGTTTGGTTGGAGGAATCGGATTCCGGGGGGTAATTTTTTTTACCAACAGTGTCAAAACAGTGCCAAACAGTGTCAAATTTGGGAAAAAAAATTTCCCCCTCTCCCAAAGGTATTTTTTTCCCGGGAGGAATTTAACTTTTTTACCAATTTTACCCTCCAATAATTATATTTTGTTTCTATTTTACCCTTAAACCTATCTAATATTACAACCATGTTTTTTTCTTATTTTGATGAAGAGAAAAATGAATTTAAAATCAAATGGACCAATAATAAGATGGACCCTATGATTTTTGATTAATCAAAATCAATTTAATATAGTAATAGTTTGTTATATCAAAATAATTTACATAACAAAAACCTTATAAAAAAGGGGCAAAATAAATAAATAAATAAGTATATCAAATAAATAAATAAATAAGTAATTAATTTAAATATAATTTATTTCAAGTGTTATTCACTCTACATCAACTAATAATATGGAGGATATTATAGTAAAATAAATAATTTTACCATCTTACTTTCCTTTAACCAAACATAGAAATCTTATATTCCCACCAATACAACCAAATACAGGAATCTAATATTCCCAGTAATTTGTTAAGTAAAATAATATTCCGGTAATTTAATATTCCCGGTAATCTTAAATTCCCCGAACTAAACGGCCCCCAAAGGTTTTACCATAATTCAATGGTTGATATATTAAAAAAACATTTGAACTTTATATCTTTATTCTTATACTTTTATTGCATTCATATAAGCCTTTTAGTTAGAGTATTCAATTAAGCCCTTAACCTTTTTTTTTTAATTTAAAAAGCCCTTAACATTTACTTTATATTTGAATGAACCTTTAACATAAATTAATTTTTTTATAGAGGTGAGCGATCAATAAATTTTTTGAATGGGTTTTAAAACCCAATTTCTTGCATAAAAAAATCAATTATATATAATATATTACATAATATTTAATTATTTATATTATATAATATATTTAAAAAATACTGATTAATTCATTTAGTTTGACTCATAATTCTAGACACTAATTTGATCGAATAAACCCCTTTAAAAAACTGACTTGAACTCAAAATTTACTTAATTGAATTGAATTAACCAAATTTTAATCAGTTAAAATGATTTGAATTGATTTTTACTCACATGTAATCTTTTATTTGAAATAAGGACTTATTTTAATACAAATCAAAGCTTAAGCGATTATCTGAATGCAATAAAAGTATAGGAGTTTATTTAAGTAAAGTGATAAAATTTAAGAGCTTTTTTAATATTTTAGTCTAATTCAATTCTAGTCCATTAGTTTGAGAAACGGACATTTTGATCCAAAATTATAAATTTGAAGGTGCAAAAAAATTATTCTATTAAGTTACTATTAAAAAATTTATTAACCTAAATATTTGTTACTCATGAAATATCCTTAATACATTTTTTTAGTATTAAAAAAATAAAAAACTTACATATAATAAATTTTTAAAAAATTACTTAAAATAAAAAATAGTAATAAAATTTATTGTTGATATTTGGAAACGTGATATTATTAATTCAAGTTTAGTAATTGATTGATATGTGTTAAAATCATTTGTGATTTTGGACCAAAGTGTCCCTTTCAAACTAATGGATTAAAGTTGAATTATAGTAAAACTTTGAGGACTCAAGTAAAATTTACCATGTATGTATGTACGTTGCTATGGTTGATAATATTAAGCTGCTCAATTGTTAAGCATAATAAACCTAGCTTGCTACGAATGCTCAACTTTAACCAACAAGCCCAATGAAAGCCCAAACCATAAACATAGAAGTAGGGACAAATTGGGGTTCTTACTCTTAGATCATGTTTGTGATGATATGATATAAAATTATATGATAATAGATAGGATTGGATTAGATCTGTCACGACCCGTGACCACATTTTTCATCTTTTTATACACAACTTAACCGGTTGGGCTGTCTGTGATACTTCACTTGTACTGACTGTTAAACAATTTTACATAATATTGTTTATATTATACACATCCCCTATCGTAACTAATCAGATAAGTAGTAATGTTGACATGTCTAAATACAGAGAATAAATGATCATACCTCAAATAATCAGTCGGTCTGACACATTGTCCTTCATATACAGCCAGGATCCACAATCCACTGAACTCACATTCATCAAAAACCTGAAATGTTGAAAATTAAGGGGTGAGCAAAACCACGGCTCAGTAAGAGAATTATATGCCTCACTTATACTCAGCTTCCTATATGCTGAAAATCTTTTTCATTTTTCCTATGGGCTCTAAGCTCACATGTAGGAAGGATACTACAGTCGGCTAGGGATCCGAATGGAGTAAGGTAGGTATTTTAGAATACCATACTTGTTACGGAACATAGAAGCAACTGTAGAGAGAAATTTTTCTTTTTGTTTTGAATTAATAAATTCTTTTCCTTTTCAATCTTTCATAACCTTTTTCATATTCTTTTCAAAATAATGCTTCTACGAAATAAAGCATTTAAATAGAATAATTAATATCCGTATATTCCTTGAAAAGAATATTAGTTAAATCATCATTTTATTTCTTTAAAATTCATTCCATGTTTTAATGTACTCTCTTAACTAGTACCGTCCTTTAAAAAGCAGAATAAGCTATTAAAATCTATTCCATTCTTAAGCTCACAAGGCATCATTCTTTTTATCAGTATGATTAAGTGTGAACGAGACGAACATTCAAGTAGCACATGTTTAGTGGCATATATAAACAAAATCCGATATATCACACACATCATATGTCATGTGCACAAGATTTATTTCATCCTTCGACATTTGTCGCATCCCCATCAGAACTTAGACCTTTACTAACACATCAGAACACGTGCAGCACTTAGTTCCCGAAGGATTCTAGAGGTGGCTCACACGGTAAAGTCATCGAGTCTCTGCTCGGTTTGGCCTTTACTAACATATCAGAACACGTGCAGCACTTAGTTCCCGAAGGATTCTAGAGGGGGCTCACACGGTAAAGTCATCGAGTCTCTGCTCGGTTTGGCCTTTACTAACACATCAGAACACGTGCAGCACTTAGTTCCCGAAGGATTCTAGAGGTGGCTCACACGGTAAAATCATCGAGTCTCTGCTCGGTTTGGCCTTTACTAACACATCAGAACACGTGCAGCACTTAGTTCCCGAAGGATTCTAGAGGTGGCTCACACGGTAAAATCATCGAGTCTCTGCTCGGTTTGGCCTTTACTAACACATCAGAACACGTGCAGCACTTAGTTCCCGAAGGATTCTAGAGGTGGCTCACACGGTAAAATCATCGAGTCTCTGCTCGGTTTAGCCTTTACGCCATATGTACTTTCCACTGTCTTATCAGATCTCATGTAGTACTTATGATCTCATATTCCATTTCAGACCATAGAAAGATTATTAGAATTATCATTTCTTCCTTTTTGAAAACATATTACATGTTTGTATCTCATGTCTTATGAGAATCATCTCACGGTACTATAATCAGTACCAAAATGAGCATTTTGTAAAAATTGCTATAATTCAATTGATTCTCTTATCATATTAGATAAAACATGTTCTTTTCACATGTCACCCATCATGTATCACATTTTCCGGTTGGCATATTCCATTTTATGTAAAATACTTTCCTTTTTAACATATCACCAATCATTTATGGAGTCTAAGATAGACATCAATCTTATCATACTATAAACCTCGGAGGGTAAGGGAATACGCCGGTCAAATCTATACCCATAACCTATATTGTCCTCGGTGGATCACTGATTTAGGTGTCGACCGGGACTAAACAGGTCACATATCATGCATCAGCATGATAGGAATGCCAACCAGTCTCAAAACCGTATTTTCATCATAAAATAAACCTTTATGGAATTTATATAAATATAAAATTCCATAATTTAAAACCATAAGGGTTAAAATCCTTTAGTGAATATTTATAAAAATATTCATAAAAATAATCATTATATTTCACTTCATCTTTCCTCTCGTATTTCGTGTAATTTATCTATTTCGAGAATTTTCGGTGATTTCATTGTCACCATTCTCGAATACATGAATATTATAAAATTCCATCTCATTATATTAATGTTTTATGAAATTTAGTAATTTCCTCATGTTTCGTGATTTACTATCGAAATTCGAAAATAAAATCATTTAATATGATTTTATAAAGTTTTTTCTAAAATTTTCGGCAGCATAACGGTTGCCGGTTTACTAACCTCCTGCACGGAAAATACAGTTTTAAATCTTTCAGCCAGTACTTCTTCCCAAATTATTTTCAGCAAATCATGCATCATAATAATTTCCATAAAATATTTGCATAAAATATTTCAATTTAAAATATGCAGACTGAGTATCCTTACAGTGCTGCACATGCATCCCTTACCTTTTTCCAGGTCGGTGACTTCTGCTTATCGATCGCGCCCGCGCTCTATTTCTCCCGATTCCTTATCTCGATTGCTGAAAATAATTTCTGGAATTAAAATTCTAATTTTTTAGAATTTTTCATAATTTATTTAATTTTTTTTAAAAATTAAATCTCAGGAAGATTTCTTACCGAACTTTGAAAAATCCCGGGTTGTCGAATTTCTGGGAATTTTCCGAATTCTCAAAATTCTCTTTTTTCCTCTTTTTCTTTCTTTTTCTTCCTTTTTCCTCTTTTTCTTTTCTTTCTTTCTTTTCTTTTTCCTTTTTCTTTTCTTTTTCTTTTCTTTTTCTTTTCTTTTTTCTTCTTCCTTTCCCGGTCAGACCGATTCAGACCGGTCCAGCTCCTGTCCTCGCCGACGGCCGGTTCTCCGGCGGCTCGATGGCTCAGCAGCTGGCCGGCGCCACGGCGAGCTTGGATCTGACCTCCGTTCATCCCGAATCGATGGCACGGCGGCCGATCGAGGCGGTTTTGCCTCGGTTTCTTCTTCCTTTTCGCCAGCGTTCCTCCGCCGTCCATTGCGCCTCCGGTGGCCTCCATCGGCTTCCTCTTCCTCCGGTGAAGCTTCGGTGGTAGTGGCAGTCATCGATTCGGTCGGCGTCGCCGTCGGCCATTTTCCTTTTCCTCCGGCTTTGCTTCGTTTTCCGTCGATCCCGTTCCGTTTCTTCACGCCGCCGGCAGCTTCTCCCCTTTCTTTGGCCGGTGGCGTCTCGTCCTGCTCCTTCCTCCCTCGCCGGAGGTGGCAGCTCCGCTGCCGTCGGCCCTCTGGCTGGGAGGATCAGGATTTCCTCCCCGATTTCTCCTTTTTCTGTTTTAGTTTTATTTCCTCTTTTGGTTTTTGTCTTCTTTCTATTTTTAGTATACTATATACTATATATTATACCATATATTTTATACATATAATATATATTATATGTTATACATACATTATTTCATACATAATGTTATACAATATTTATTATATATAAAATATATCTTGTACATTACAAAATACATGTCTAGTATATATATATATGTATATGTATATTCATATACTTAAATAACATTTATATATACAAATTATATAAATGCTATAATAAAATATTTATATATATAAAATTTAATATAAAACCACATTTACTCTTCTTATATATTCATATACTTTTATTTAAAATAATAATAATATATATATTTCATATATATATATATCTGTACATATATATTTATAATTATATAAATACATTTTATAATATACACATGTATTTATTTAAGACAAAATAGTATATATTTCATTTTATAATATATACTAATATTCATATACATACATATGTATTTATATAAAAACATGTGTAAATATATTTATATAATTTAATTATATAAATATATAATATACGCATTTTTATTTTATAAATTTTGGATTTCCATTAATCCAATTTTAATTCCTCCTTTCCTTATTTTCCATAACTCCGATTTTATTTTTTTATTTTCATTTAATTTCCTTCACACAAATTTCCTTATTCATCACTTCCTCATTTCTCGAGATTTTCACCAATATCCCGTTTCTCGCAAATTTTATTTATTTCCTCTTATTTAATTTCTCTAATATTTATTTTCAATATTTCTAATTTCCAATAAATGAAAAAATTTACGGTTATCACAAGATCATGTCATTGTATCTTGTGTTTTGCATATGCAATGATTAAGAGTAAGATAGAATTATTTTATATATTTTTTTATTATATTTGTTATGTGTAAAATTATAAGTAGGATAAAATGCTTTTTTATTAATTAAAAGTACTTTTATTTAAAGTAAATATAATTTAAATTTGTTTTTTATAAATATAATTCAAAGATTTTTTAACTAAAAATGTGAGAACCACATATTTAATATCGAAGCATATACAATAATTCTCATCATTTTCAATTCCTGTGTATTTCGCAGGTATACGAGATAATAGTATGGTGGGCCCCACGTACCTTCTAGTGACCGGATGAAGGTGAAACATGGAAGACTCGATATTTGGAGTCAAATAAAGTGATGGTAAGAAATTCTAACTCAAACTCAATTATATAGATCGTTTTTGAAGCATTTAAAACAAATTTAAAAATGACGATTAAGGATATAGGCCGGTGGAATTTTCGTGAATAACAGCCAAACGAAATGGACATCTGGCCAAGTGTCAATTGTCAAATAATCCTCATGTAAAAGGGTCCCATGCCATGGCAATAGATAGGTCGAATCATCTGTGAAAATAGAAAATTAGGCGATTTTACCATTAGGGGTGTTTTCGTAATTTCACACAAATGACTAGTCAAAATTCAACGAAAGCTTCTCCGACCATAAGAATATGTTAATTGGAGGTGATTGCTGATTAAAAGACATATTTTAGAGATTAGAATGATAGTTTTCAACAAAGTCAAACAAAAGTGGCAAAATAGTCCAAAATTTTCATAATTAAGGGCAAAATGATAATTTTGCCTTTAAATTATGTATTTTTCCTGAAGTCTCAGCCTTCTTCCTCTCATTTCGTTCAGCCTTCATCTCTTTCAAACCTGCCACCATTTTTGAAGTTTTAAGAGAGAGAAAGTGAGAAAAACTTAAGTAAAATCACATTAAAGTCAAAAAGTTTCTTCACCAACCTTGTTCTATCCAACTTACTCTTCAATTTGGCATCAAAATCAAGTGCTAAATCAGCCAAAATAAAGCTGGGCACACCCTTGAAGGACTCGATCAAGGAGGGAAGGTGAGAAAGCATTCAACTCTTCATGGTTTTCTTGTTGTTTTCTACATGTTTAAGTTATTTTCATGCTCCCCCAAGCTTGGATCATTTTAGAACAATGAATTTAGGTGAGTAAGGGTTTCGATCAAGCATGGTGGGTGATGATGGTGAAGTTGTTTGATGTTGATTACATGTTGACTAATAGAAAAAGAATGTAGAAATTATGGAAACTATGAAATTAAGCTTAGTTTAAATTAAATGACAAACTTCACAATGTTGGGGGTGCAAGAAACCATTCGGCCATGGCATGAGGGTCCAAGAATTGGTGCCAATTAAGGTGTATTTGATGTGTAAATAGCATAGGAAATTAATAGAATTAATTTGGAATTAAGAAAATAATTAAATTTGGAAGAAAATACAAGTATGGAAGAGAAGAAGCATTCGGCCAAGGTGAAGGGGAAGAAGAAATCTTGGCCATTTTGATCTCATTTAGGTCCTAAAATAATGTACAAATTACTTTGAGAATTTAGGCGAAATCGGAATTGAAATCCGAGTTATATAGAAAAAGTTACAATTTTCTTACCGGTAGAAATTAGATCGAAAAATAAGGCTACATAGGCAATCTATTCCATTTTATGTTACCAAATATTTTTATAGTGAATACATAGAATATTAATAATAGTGATATGAAAATTTGCAGCTAAAAGTACTGAGGGCGACACTGGTGCTCATACACAGCCCGGTGACAAATTATCAGGTAAGGGATATATATAGTAATCGTAGGGATACTATAATGCATGCCATGATATGAAATTTATTCTTTGAAATTATTTTGGAAATTATTGGATTTAAATTGTGAACTCTGGTTGTGGAATTTTGGTTGTTTTTCGTGCAGGAAAGTTAGGATATACCTAGCCGTTATGCTACCAAAATTTTATAAATTCCATGAATGATTTTCATTATACCACCAAATATTTTTAGTGAAAGATTTGTTGAGAAATTTCCACTTATTTCCTTAAGATTTATTAAATTCATGCTATATTGAAAATAATATTTAAATATTCAGGTTGTAGAATATTATGTATGTGAAAGCAATTGCATACCGTTATGACTTGTTTACAGATAAATGTGTCATTTTTAGAACCAAATATTGATTAGAGAATATTTTATAAAATTTTATTAATGGATTATATATGAATTTCATATCTCATATTTAAAAGCTAATTTATGATTTTACCTTCAGAAATTGTCTCCGTAACTCATGATAAAATGTTTTACATTATTTTCAGAGACGGTTGACCCTATAGCTGCCTGCGGGCACATGCTATTATGAGTGTATGATCGTATGACTAACTAGTGAGCTGATTGACCTTGATCTCGTCATCAGCGTCCCGGATGGTGCTTGATCAATACCACAAAGGACTACATTTCTGACTATGGCCATATGTCTTGTGCATAGTCTATTGGGTGATGCATTGTCTTTATAAACTGTGATGATGTTTATTATGATAAATTGTGAATTAATTATGAAATTTGTGAATTTATGCCTAAAATATATATTTGTTAAATATTTTGGAATATTTACTTCTTGAATGTGATTATGAATTTATATTGAATTTTATTTCAATTTCCGAACTCCCTATATTCGCATGTAAGGACCAGGACACGACAAGTATTTTAAAATACCTTCCATACTCTATCCAGTTTCCTAACCGATTATAGTATCCTTCCTTGATACTCGTGCCTATTTTATTAATTTGCATAGTTTTGTAAATCCTAATGCATGTTTTGAAATTTTCATGTAGTTATATAGTATCGGTATTATTATATATATTTCTTATTAAGCATTAGCTCATCCCATTTTTTCCCTCCTCGCAGATTATTTTCAGTAAGCTTCTGCGTCCGCTCAAGAGGTTGTGATGAGGTACTCCTCAGGTGGAATTTATAGTTAGTTGAGGTATATTTATCTCTTTTATATATTCAGACTTACACTGTATAATACTGTTGTATAATTTCAATATAATTATGGGATGTAAATTATATGAGACTTCATAATGTAAATAAATAATTGTTTTTTGTATACAAGTTTTATATTAGTGAGAATGAAGGCACTGCAGACAGCCTAACCGTAACTTGTGAAATTAGTAGAAATCGTACAAAAAATATCTAATTCAGAACGTGACTGTTAAATTGGTATTAGAGCGAGGTTGGCCTGATATCTAACAGTGTCTTCGGGTTTAGAAATGATTTATATCCCTTCTAGTACTGTACTTGTCTAGGTATGTAATCGAATTGAGTGATTAAAAGTGTTTCATGATTGTTCTGGTGCAGATGAGTGATAGGCGACGGGGTACCGGATGGGGACTGGGTCGTCCGAGACATATCCTGCCCTTCCTAGAGCACACTCCGGAGCTAGCATCGAAGCCAGCTCTACCTCTCTAGCCCGAGAGCCCCAATACTCTATTTAATTGAATCGAGCGGATGTTAGCAGAGTTGATCGCTAATCAGAATAGAGCACTAGCACTAGAGCTTGCACAGCCTCCTCCTCTGCCTTCAGCCGTTACTTCTCCGACACTATATCCATAGCCTGTGCCACCCCCACCTTAGCCTCAACCACAGGTAGTTGCCCAGCCTAGACCGAATCCGAGAATGGGATGCGATGCTAATCTCCTTAGACAGTTTAATAAGATGAATCCTCCGAAGTTTAAAGGCGATAAGGATCCTCTAGTGGTTGAGTATTGGGTAAATTCAATGGAGAAATTGTTTAAGTGTCTGAGATGCACAGATTCAGAGAAAGTTGGGTTGGACACTTTTTTATTTACAGAGGAGGCCAAGCACTAGTGAAGATCTATAGAGACAGTGCTAGTAGTGAGTCACCCAATTGTGACGTGGGATATTTTTCTAGAAGCCTTTCGTAAGCAGTACATTCCTCGCACGGCTCAGAGGAAGCTGAAATCGGAGTTCCTGCATCTGTATTAGGGTAATATGACAGTGGACCAGTATGAGTCCAAATCTACATCATTGAGCTGTTTTGATCCGGAGACTTCGAGGAGTGGGAGCATAAGGTTGAGAGATTTATAGCCGGGTTGAGGCCATCTATACGGAGTAAATTAGCTGTGCTGGACATTACCACCTACGATTAGGTGATCCGTTTGGCCCAATTAGCCGAGCAGGATTTTGAGTTCCAGCAGGTAGAGTGCAGACCCCGAGCTAAGGGGAAAGGTAAAGAGAAAGCAAAGTGGGATTTCGAGGAGAGATTTGATAGGGGATTGGCGAAGAAAGCTAAAGGGATTATTATAGGTGGTAGAAGTACTAAGTAAGAGATAGGTAAGTCCATAGCGATCGAGCGCCCCACTACTACTCAGAAGGGTGCTGCGACTAGATGTGCTAGATGTGGGAGGTTGCATCCTGATAGACCTTGCAGATGGGCTACAGGTGCTTGTTTTAAGTGTAGGCAGCGAGGACATATGATTAGAGATTGCCCCTATTTGGAGACCCCACATCTACCTACCATTCCTCCAATAGCAGCACCGATAGTCAGAGAGACAGAGAAGGCTACACCGTCCTCTCCCAGGAGAGCCACAGTTGTGGAGAAAGGGAAGTAGGATGTGAGTCAGTGCAGAGTGTGCGCACTAGACAAGGAATCTGCTAACCTTTCTCCGATGTTATTAAAGGTACAATTACTATTTTCGATATCAATGCATTTGCATTAATTGATCCCGACTCTACTAATTCTTTTGTATCTCCATCTTTTGCTACTAAGTTGTAAGTGCAGCTTGAACCTTTAAAGGTTTTCCCTACAGATTAACACACCCTTTAGAGAATCACAAATAACAGATGTAGTGTATCGAAATTATAA
Organism: Heritiera littoralis; assembly: GCA_031772115.1. Lineage (NCBI taxonomy): Eukaryota > Viridiplantae > Streptophyta > Magnoliopsida > Malvales > Malvaceae > Heritiera > Heritiera littoralis. The sequence goes on along the minus strand of JAPDPK010000006.1, from coordinate 7,413,826 downwards.
GCTAAAGTTAGGAGAAAAAGAAACAGTAGCTAATCTAATAGAACTTAATATGTATGACTTTGATGTCATTTTAGGAATGGATTGGTTAGTTACCAACCATGTTAGTTTAGATTGTTACACTAAATACGTAACTTTCTCTCCCGAAAAATATATTGTAAAGCTTCCTGCATAGTAATGGATATAAATTTTTCATTAAATCGTGTTGTGACTAAACTTTTGAGAATATTGTGATTGAAGGATTCCTTGCATATGTGGAAGATATGAAACAGAGACGTTTGGAGTTACACGAGATTCCTGTGGTCAGGGAATTTCCAGACGTGTTTTCGGATGACTTACCTGGCCTTCCTCCATATCGAGAGATCGAATTCACTATTGATCTAGTTCCGGTACTGAACCAATTTCCAAGCCTCCATATCAAATGGAAGTAGTGGAGCTTGAAGAGCTAAAGAAGCAGCTCCAGCGGTTATTGGATAAGGGATTCATTCGTCCTAGTGTTTCTCCCTAGGATGCACCAGTCTTGTTCGTCAGAAAGAAGGATGGTAGTCTGCGATTGTGTATTGATTACCGATTGCTCAACAAGGCTACTGTCAAGAATAGATATCCTCTGCCTTGAATTGACGATCTATTCGATCAGTTGGGTGGTGTACAGGTGTTTTCGAAAATTGATCTAAGGTCGGGATATCATCAGTTGAAGATCCGGGGAGATAAATGTCCCAAAGATCGCTTTCAGGGCCCGATATGGTCATTATGAGTTCCTTGTCATGCCATTCAGGCTTACTAATGCACCTACAACATTTATGAATATGATGAATGAGGTGTTCAAGCTTTTTTTGGATAAGTTCGTCATTGTTTTCATTGACGATATTCTAGTTTACTCCAGATCTCGGGAAGAACATGAGCAGCAACTCCACATGGTTTTACAGACTCTTAGAGACCAAAAGCTGTATACCAAGTTCAGCAAGTGTGAATTTTGGTTAGACCACATCACATTTCTGGGACATGTAGTTTATATGGACAGGGTGTCTATTGATCTATCCAAGATAGAAGCTATTATCCAGTGGAAGAGTCTAAAGACGGTGATGGAGATACATAGTTTTCTGGGTCTAGCTGGATACTATCATCGGTTTGTTCAGGGTTTCTCTCGGTTGGCTGCTCCACTAACGCGTCTCACACGCAAGGATGTGAAGTTTGAATGGACAGATGCTTGTGAGTGCAATTTTCAAGAGTTGAAGCGGAGATTGACCACGGCACTAATCCTTACCATTTCGAGTGGTTTAGGAGGTTTCTCAGTGTACAGTGATGGCTCTACATAGGGTTTGGATTGCATGCTAATGCAGAATAGCAAAGTGGTGGCTTATGGTTCTCGTCAACTGAAGCACCACGAGAAAAACTATCCCACTCACGATCTGGAACTAGCTACCATGGTATTTGCTTTGAAGATATGGTGGCATTATCTGTACGGTGAGAAGTTCCAGGTATACATTGATCACAAGAGCCTCAAGTACTTGTTCTTACAGCATAAGTTGAATATGAGGCAGCGTAGATGGATGGAGTTGCTTAAGGATGAAGATTACGAGATATGTACCATCCAGGGAAAGCTAATATGGTGGCCGATGCATTGAGTTGGAAGCATCTGGGAATGGTCTCATATATGATAGTTTGGGAATACGACTTACTAGAGTAGTTTGCAAACCTCAATCTCAATACCACTTCCTCTGAGAGATATGGTCTGATGGCTAGTCTCAGAATTGAGCCTGATCTGATGGGGCAGATTAGAAATGTTCAGAGACGGGATGCAGAATGTATTCAGATTGCCAGTCAAGTTCAGTTGGGACATCAGACAGAATATAAGATTGGTACGGATGGGATTTTGAGGTTCAAGAACTGGATTTGTGTTCCCGGAGACAGGCAGTAATAAAATGTGTCAGAATCTATGTAAAGTGTACACCTTGAGGTACACCTTGAACCGGATGTCAGAGGCACACACCTTGAGATACACCTTACATCTTGGTAGTAATAAAATGTATCAGAATCTACGTAAAGTGTACTGATGGCCGAATATGAAGAGGGACATCGCAGAGTTTGTAGCAAAATGTCTCATTTGCCAACAGGTTAAGGTAGAGCATCAAAAGCCGGCAGGAATACTGTAGCCTTGACCTATACCGTGTGGAAATGGGAGCATGTCACCATGGATTTCATCATGGGTTTGTCGAGGACCAGCAGAAATCATGATGCGATCTAGGTGATTGTTGATAGATTGACGAAGTCAGCCTACTTCCTTGCTATCAAGTCTACTGATTCCTTGAATTCTCTAACTGATCTATATGTTCGGGAGATTGTAAGACTGCACGGAGTCCCAATGAGCATTACTTCTGACAAAGATTCTCGGTTTACCTCTCACTTCTAGGAAAGATTTCAAGAGGCTGAAAGATTTCAAGAGGCTATGAGATCTCAGTTGAACTTCAGCACAGCCTTTCATCCGTAGACTGACGGTCAGTCCGAGCGTACCATTCAAACGTTCGAGGATATGTTAAGGGCTTATGCGTTGGACTTTAAAAGCTCCTGGGATGATCATCTTATATTGGCTAAATTTGCATATAATAACAATTATCACTCGAGCATCGGCATGGCTCTGTATGAAGTGCTGTATGGTAGAAGATGCCGATCTCCCATTGCTTGGGAAGAAGTGGGTGATAGAAAGATCTTAGCTCCCGATCTTGTAGAGCAGGCTTCAGAGGATATTCGGGTTATTTGTGACAGATTGAAGACTGCTCAGAGTCTGCAGAAAAGTTACGTAGATATCAGACGTCAACCTTTGGAATTTGCAGCTGGTGATTCAGTTTTCTTAAAGGTTTCACCATCTAAAGGCATAATGAGGTTTGGGAAGAAAAGGAAGCTGAGTCCTCGTTTCATCAGACCATTTAAGATTTTAAACCACGTGGGAGATATGGCTTACCAGTTAGCGTTGGCGCTAGAGCTATCCGGTGTCTATAATGTCTTTCATGTCTCGATGTTGAGGAAATACCATCTGGATTCGTCTCATGTCATTCAGTACGAACCTTTGGAGATCAGAGAAAACATGAGTTACGTAGAGAAGCCGATACAGATTATGGATCGAAAGGAGAAGGTATTACGGTCTAAGACAATTCTTCTAGTGAAGTTTCTCTAGTAGTATCACACATTAGAAGAAGTCACTTTGGAGCTGGAGAGCCTGATGAAAGAGAAATATCCAGAGTTATTCAGTGACTAGGTCCGATCAAATTTGGAGGACCAAATTTTCTAAAGGTGGAGAGGATGTGAGAACCACATATTTTAATACTGTAGCATATACAATAATTCTCAAATAAAGTGATGGTAAGAAATTCTAACTCAAACGCAATTATTTAGATCATTTTTGAAGCATTTAAAACAAATTTAAAAATGATGATTAAAGACATAGGTTGGTGGAATTTTTGTGAATAACAGCCAAACGAAATGGACTTCTGGCCAAGTGTCAATTGTCAAATAATCCTCATGTGAAAGGGTCCCATGCCATGGCAATAGATAGGTTGAATCATCTGTGAAAATAGAAAATTAGGCAATTTTACGATTAAGGGTATTTTCGTAATTTCGCACAAATGAGTAGTCAAAATTCAACGAAAGCTTCTCCGACCATAAGAATATGTTAATTAGAGTTTATTGGTGATTAAAAGACATCTTTTGAAGATTAGACTGATAGTTTTCAATAAAGTCAAACTGAAGGGGCAAAATAGTCCAAAATTTTCATAATTATGGGCAAATTGGTAATTTTGCCTTTAAATTCTGTATTTTTCCAGAATTCTCAGCCTTCTTCCTCTCCATTTCGTTCAGCCTTCATCTCTTTCAAACCAGCCACCATTTTTGAAGTTTTAAGAGAGAGAAAGTGAGAAAAACTTAAGTAAAATCACACTAAAGTCAAAAAGTTTCTTCACCAACCTTGTTCTATCCAACTTGCTCTTCAATTTGGCATCAAAATCAAGTGCTAAATCAGCCAAAAAAAAGCTGGGCACACCCTTGAAGGATTCGGTCAAGGAGGGAAGGTGAGAAAGCATTTAACTTTTCATGGTTTTCTTGTTATTTTCTACATGTTTAAGTTATTTTCATGCTCCCCTAAGCTTGGATCATTTTAGAACAATGAATTTAGGTGAGTAAGGGTTTTGGTCAAGCATGGTGGGTGATGATGGTGAAGTTGTTTGATGTTGATTACATGTTGACTAATAGAAAAAGAATGTAGAAATTATGGAAACTATGAAATTAAGCTTAGTTTAAATTAAATGACAAACTTCACAATGTTGGGGTGCAAGAAACCATTTGGCCATGGCATGAGGATCCAAGAATTGGTGCCAATTGAGGTGTATTTGATGTGTAAATAGCATAGGAAATTAATAGAATTAATTTGGAATTAAGAAAATAATTAAATTTGGAAGAAAATACAAATATGGAAGAGAAGAAGCATTCGGCCAAGGTGAAGGGGAAGAAGAAATCTTGGCCATTTTGATCTCATTTAGGTCCTAAAATAATGTACAAATTACTATGAGAATTTAGGCGAAATCGGAATTGAAATCCGAGTTATATAGAAAAAGTTACAATTTTCTTGCTGATAGAAATTAGATCAGAAAATAAGGCTGCATAGGCAATCTATTCCATTTTATGTTACCAAATATTTTTATAGTGAATACATAGAATATTAATAATAGTGATATGATAATTTGCAGCTAAAAGTACTAAGGGAGACACTGGTGCTCATACATAGCCTGGTGATAAATTATCAGGTAAGGGATATCTATTGTAATCGTGGGGATACTATAATGCTTGCTTTGATATGAAATTTATTCTTTGAAATTACTTTGGAAATTATTGGATTTAAATTGTGAACTTTGGTTGTGGAATTTTGGTTGTTTTTCGTGCAGGAAGGTTAGGATATACCTAGTCATTATGCTGCCAAAATTTTATAAATTCCATGAATGATTTTCATTATACCACTGAATATTTTTAGTGAATGATTTGTTGAGAAATTTCCACTTATTTCCTTAAGATTTATTAAATTCATGTTATATTGAAAATAATATTTAAATATTAAGGTTATAAAATTTTATGTGTGTGAAAGCAATTGCATACCATTATGACTTTTTTACAGATAAATGTGTCATTTTTAGAACCAAATATTGATTAGAGAATATTTTATAAAATTTTATTAATGGACTATATATGAATTTCATATCTCATATTTAAAAGTTAATTTATGATTTTACCTTTAGAAATTGTCTCAGTAACTTGTGATAAAATGTTTTATACTATTTTTAGAGACTGTTGGCCCTATAGTTGCCTGCGGGCACATGCTATTATGTGTGTATGATCGTATGATTGACTAGTGGGCTGATTGACCATGATCCCATTATCAGCGTCTCGGATGGTGCCTGATGAGTACCACCGAAGACTATATATCTGACTATGGCCATATGTCCTGTGCATGAGTCTATTAGGTGATGCCTTGTCTCTATAAAACTGTGATGATGTTTATGAAATTAAATTGTGAATTAATTATGAAATTTTTGCCTATAATATATATTTGTTAAATATTTTGGAATATTTACTTCTTGAATGTGACTTATGAATTTATATTGAATTTTATTTCAATTTTCGAACTCCCCATAGTCACATCTAGGGACCAGGACATGACAGATATTTTAAAATACCTTCCATACTCTATTCAGTTTCCTAACCGACTATAGTATCCTTCCTTGATACTCATGCCCATTTTATTAATTTGCATAGTTCTATAAATCCTAATGCATGTTTTGAAATTTTCATGTAGTTATATAGTATCAGTATTATTATATATATTTCTTACTAGGTATTAGCTCATCCCATTTTTTCCCTCCTCCCAGATTATTTTCAATAAGCTTCTGCGTCCGCTCATGAGGTTGTGACGAGGTACTCCTCAGGTGGAATTTATAGTCAATTGAGGTATATTTATCTCTTTTATGTATTCAGACTTACACTGTGCAGTACTGTTTTATAATTTCAATATAATTATGGGATGTAAATTATAAAAGATTTAATAATGTAAATAATTAAAATTTCTTTTGTATACAAGTTTTATATTAGTAAGAATGAAGGCATTGTAAACAGCCTAACCGTAACTTGTGAAATTAGTGGAAATCGTATAGAAAATATCTAATTCAGAGCGTGACAAAAATATATATATATATATATATATATATATATATTATTATAAATTCTATAGTTAATATTTAAATTTGCCTTTTAAAAAATTTATTTTTCAATAAAAATTGATTGTTTTTTTAATTCAATGTTTTAAAAAAAATTGATTTTGTTAATAAATTGAATTTTATTAAAATTATTTCTATCTATTTTTTAATTTTTTTTGTTTCTTATTTTATTTTTATGATTTGAATTTAAAATAATTTTTATGATTTTACATTAAATATTTTAGAAAAACAAAATGTTCAAATATGAAGATTTTAAATACCTTAATTTTTCAAACTATATTTTATATTTTATTTTTATTTTTCTTCCTTTATTTTTCTTTCCAACCAAAAAAAATCTAAAAAAAGAAAAAATAGAAGATAAAAGAGAGTAGAAAACATTTTACAAGTAAAAAAAAAGAATTACGGGGAAAATATTAACTAAATTTAATAATTAAATTTTATAAATTAAAAAAATTTAATTCATAAAATTTTTTATATTTTTTAAAATGATTTTAAACATTGATTATTTCCAAAAAAAATTGAGAAAAATTAATTGTTTCAAAAATTATTATTTTATTTAAAAAATATTTTTATTCAAAAAAAAGAAAGAGAAAGAGAGAGAAAGAGGAAGAAAAAAGAGACCCAAAAAAAGAAAAAAAGGAAAAATTGGGAAAAAAAGAAAAATGTTTAAGCAATTAATAAATGATCTTTGTCATCTTATTAAAAGTTTAAATTAATTTTTGAATGTGCAAATTTTCGGGATAAAATAAAAATATATTACCAAATCCAAATATCCTTTTCTTTTTAAGATATTGAATCATCCTATACTAAGTAAATGATTAATCCTCTTACAATGCAATAATTATTCTATCCTATCATTTATCTTATGCAAACATGGCTTTAACTTCCTATATTAATAAGATTGGACATTATCAATGGCTTTTAATTAGAGGTGGCAAAAGTTGACCCGACCCAAAAAATCCGTTTAATTAACTCGAATCCAAACCCGACCGATCCGTTTTGACTAAAAAAGTCAACAACCCAAATCCAACCTGATTCGAATCCAAATTGATCCGAAACCAAATTTATCCGAATTTACATTGATCCAAACCCGACCGAATCTGAACCTGAATTGATCCGAACCCAAATTCATCCAAATTTAGATTAACCCGAACCCGAATTGATCCAAATCTGAATTGATTCGAATCCAAATTGATCCGAATCCAAAATTACCTAAACTTGAAAAGATTCAAACTTATATTTAATATTATCAATAAATATTTAAATGTTAAAATTAAATATCAAAGTATTTTAATATAGTAAAAATATAATTTTTTTTAATAATATGAGTGTTATATATTTTTTTAATCTAGTTAAATTTAAATATTCACTTTTATATTGCATTCATTTGAACCTAATGTATAATTTTTTAATAGCTAATCTATAATAGAGTACAAAAGCTATATCATCTACACTAATAACTCCAATTATTCTATAAAAAATAAAAATAAATTAAAGAGATATATAGTACTGTTTTATGATATTTAGTAAGGATTATTAAATCACTTTGATTCAAAAGTTATTAATTATTGTGGATAATAAAAATAAAATGAAAAAAATGTAATTAATTTATGAATATTAGTAAATATATTATAAAGAAAACTATCATACAGATTATTAAATATTTTGATTATTTCAATCCCAATTGTACTATAGGTCATGTAAGAAGAAAATTTTATTTTCATGAGTTTTGTAATTTTTAGAAATATGGTTTTAGTTGATTTTCATACCAGATAAATGACATCAAGATGACCAAAGCTTAATCTAATAAATCTGTCCAATCGAGCCGAATCAAAATCCGACCAACCCGAATCAAAATCCAACTAACATGAATTGACTAAAAAAGTCAACGACCAAAACCCGACCTTATCCGAACTCGAAATGATCCAAACCTGAAATAAACTGATTTTTCTTTGACCCAAACCTGACTTTATCCGAACCCGAAATGATCCAAACCCGAAATAGACCGATTTTTCCTTGACCCAAACCCGACCTTATCCGAACTCAAAATGATCCAAATCCGAAATGATCCAATTTTTCCTTAACCCAAAATGATCGGATCTAAAATGATCCAACCCAAATCCGATCCGACCCGGCCATTTGCCACCTCTACTTTTAACAATTCTTTCTTAAGTTAGGAATCTTAAGAAGAAGGCAACAATTTGACTTCAACCCTCTCCCACTAACACTCAGCTACGTCTCTTCCTTGCCTCATTATGATTAGTCTTTTGAGCTTCTGTTAGTCTCTCATCCTCGTCTACTATAGGTTCCTCAAACTTAAAATTTTCCATAAGTCTTGATACTCTAATAACACCATTTGTACACTTTAAGTATCAAAATTATTCTCATCTAACTTAGAAATTTAGGGTTGCACAAAGTTGTTAGCCATCATTATGTCGACTTGATCAAAACCCACAACAAATCATCACAACAATCGGAAAACCACAAATGAAAAACCTATGTTTAGTAAACTTCACAAAGGATTCAACATAAATAATTCCTAATATTACCACTTTTGTTGGAAAAAGAGATTTAAAAGGTATTTTTACAAACATTTGGCATACACACCCCATAAAACTTCTTAAAACAAACTAACTCAAACTTGATATGAATCACCAAATTCAAAATTTTTCAACTTAATCACACATAAATTTCTAGCACAAATTTCACACACAAAAATCTAATTCCAATCAACCAAGCTCAAATTTCAAAGCAACTGCACAACTAACATTATGCATAACTCTCAAACATGTAAACTAGAACAATATAACATCTTCTTCACTTCAAAATACATTGCACATTCATTGAAGTACAATAATAGAAAACTAATACAAAAGTTTGCATCTTTCTCACCAAGCAAAAAACCCTTTTTTTCCTCGTGTCACGTTTTTCTCTCTTTTATTTTGTATCTATTTCTTTGTTCTATTTTTCTCTCTCATTTTCGATGCCTCACATTCTGAATTTATATATATTCTATACATTTCCCACTAATTTCACGAAATAACGGTTGGGCTGTCTGCAGGGCTTTCATTTCACTCATGTAAAATTCATATACAAAGGGAAATTTATTTATTTACATCCCATAGTAGTATTTACTTACATCAGTACTGTACAATATAAGTTTGAATACATAAAAAAAAGTAAATATACCTCGACTGAAAAATAATTTCGCCTAGGGGATACCTCGCCACAAACAACCTCCTGAGCAGAAGCAAAGGGCTACTGAAAGTAATTTGGAAAAAGGGAAAAAATGGGATGAGCTAATGCCCAGTAAGAAATATATATGATAAAACTGATACTATATAACTACATGCAAGCTTTCAAAACATGTTTTAAAATTTATAGATAATGCAAGTAAAATGTATTAGGCATGAATTTCACAGGAAGTATATTATAGTCGGCTAAGAAACCGGATAGAGTATAGGAGATATTTTAGAATATCCGTCGTGTCCTAGTTCCTAGATGCGACTATAGGGAGTTTGGAAGTGAAATAAAATTCAAATATAAAGTTCATAGTTTACATTAAAGAAATGCTCTTTAACATTAGCATCCATAGAAGTAGAAATAGGGTGGTTTCTGCAACAATGATATTAACCTTTGTGAAGCAAAATGATTTACTTGGTAACCATACCAAATGACATCTCATAAGCACAATACTGATGGTGCGAGAACAAAACTTATACTAGTAATTGTCTTTTCACTTCTGGATAAACAGAAAATTTTACTATCTTGACCATAATGTTAAAGCTTTTGAATAAAAGGTGGATTCTGTCCCATTACCAATTTGGTGGAATATGTGTAGGTTAATATCTCATTGGCTGTTACGAATGCGCGTCTGTACAATGTCAAGGAAGAAAGAGATCAATTTGATGATGCCAACGATTAGATTGTTGCCCATTTGAAAACAAAGGTTTGTTTTATCTTTCCTAATTTCTATATTATTTCTATAATATTTATAAATTACTCTGTCTTGGTAATTTTATGGCCTTTCTTATGGTTCAAATATCTAAGAATTCTTTTTGATATGCTAACAGGAAGATGAACTTAGCTAAATTACTCTGTCTTGATAATTTTATATACTAATGTAAAAGTTTTTCAACATATTTATAGTTAATTTGTTGCATTTGTTTTAATTTCCTTATGCCTATAGAGGAATTAAACTTAACTAGCTAGATTATTCAAAACATCAAGCTTGCAAAAGGATTGAGGCTATGATCATTTCATGATCCTTGTCATAACATATTAAGTTTTAGAAACCTAATAGCTAGACACAAAACCTGAGGAGTCACTACCAACTGTTCTTAACTTAGGTGTGATTGGTCACTTATTCAAACTATGGATAAGGCTTAATTCACGTTTAAAGATTCTAGGGTTCGAGAGTACTGTTACGTGTGGGAAAGGTATCAAGCACCCCACAACACCCATCCTATAATGGTACCACTTAGTCTTAAGTCATTTTCTAAATTTGCTTATGTTGGTCTTTAATCTCAATATAACTAAGATTGAAAAATATTTCTAAGTGTCCTCCATTAAGCTGGTGGGATAGCTTAAAAAATCTTTCTCACCTCAGAAGTATTCAAGTAGTATTATGTGACTTGCTTGAAGAGGTTCCGTCGTCGGATTCATTCATTTATTATTTCTTTATTTTTATTAGAAAATGAATATGAATTATTTTTATAAAAAATTCCTTTTAAATCTTCCATTAAATTGGTTAGACCACAAAAGAAATTTTCTTACCTAAAGATTTTCAAAACATTACTTAAGCATAATAATCCTTAGAATCTCACCATAGGAATAATCAATACTCATTTTCAATAATTTTTATTAATTATTATCACCTTATTTTATTACTTCATCATTTCTTATTATTATTTACTATTGTTATTCTATTATTATAGTGAACATGAATCATTAAGATTTTTTTTATCATTATAACTAATTACTTTAATTTTATTTTTGATTTTTCTTATAAATATAAATCATTTGTTATTGAAAACTTGCTTTAAGATCATCTATTAAGTTGGTGAGGCCTTGAAAATAATTTTCTTACCTAGAATTACTTGAGCGTAACTCTCTTGATATTTCATCATTGGAATAATTCATATTCGCATTTATTATTGTTTTAACATCTGATTTTGGTTATTTTTTTATTTCCTTTCTTATTTTGTTACCTGCTGTTATTATTTTTATTATATTATTACAAATCGTTAATATCTTTTCTAATTTTATTACTAATTATTTTTTTTAATCAAAACGGCAGATTTTTATTAAGCACTTGCAAAGTTTGAATCATCACATACAATAGCATCAATGAACTCTGGGTTCTCCTCTAACACATAGATATCTGTGTCAATTACTAGACTTTGCTTAGCTAGCCTATGAGCTGCTTTATTACCCTCTCTTCCTATGTGGGAAAATTAGCAATTATCGAAACATGTGACCCATTTCTTTCCATCTTCAATCAATGGACCTACTGCTGAAAGATCTTCCTCATCATCCTGCAGTCTTCTAATAATTTGCAGAGCATCCCCCTCTAGCCAAATTTTTCGATGCCCACACGAGTATGCAATCTCCAATGCTTTATTAGCAGCCAAAGCTTCAACAATGCTTGCGTCAGTTACTATACCAACTTTGCACATTGCTGCACTCAGTACCTTGCCATATTTGTCTCTTATAATGACTCCAACTGCACCCTGTTTTGTGCATGTGTCTAAAGCTCCATCGAAATTGACTTTGGCAAGAGGATCTACTGGTGGAGACCATCTTGAGACAGCTCTGATTTGTGCGTGCTCCATTCTATGTCGTTGAGCTGTTCTGTACTCCTCAAGAAAGATTTTCGCCCTTTCCACCGTTCTAATCTCTTGTTTTGTACTTCCTAGTTTCACCTCTAAGTTCCTACTATTCCAAGTTACTGCTCCAACTTTTCCTTTGACAACACATTACTGGCTTTCTCCATCCAATCCACCACCTGTCCCTCATTTGGGTTTATCAGAGTCCCTGGACAACTTCCGGTAGCCAACACCCTTTGTGTGCGTAGGCAATCATGTAAGGCATGCATCAGCGTTTCCTTCCCAGCCCCACATCTAACATAGATTGCATCCGGTCCAATTATCCTCTTAGCTAAGTTGGCATTTGTAGGTAGAATATTATGGCACGCCCTCCACACAAAAATACAAACTTTTGGTGGAACTTCTAAATTCCATATATTTCACCATATAGCTCGTTGAGGTCCTACTCCAAGTCGTGCATGCAGTAGAGCTTTATACCCGCTTTGTAATAAGTAGTGTCCATCTTTGTTGTAGTGCCATATCAGTCTATCCTCAATCCCTGTCTTGCTCAAAGCTATATTCTGAATAATGGTTGCTTCATCCCCACTAAATTCTTCATTTACAAGGTCAATATTCCATCGCCTCATATTCTCAACTATCAACTTATCCACTGTTGATTCTTTGCCATATGTACGAGATCGGTAGATATATGAAAATTACCATTCCTCGGCACCCAGCTATCCCCCCAAATCTTTATCCTCTTCCCAGTTCCAACCCTCCACCTCACCCCTAGCTTGAGCACCTCTTTCGCTTGCCAAATGCTCCTCCAAATAAGTGATGGCTTATTTCCCAGTTCAGCTTGCATGAAATCCTGTCGAGAGAAGTACTTTGCTTTGAAGACTCTTGTACATAAAGAGTTGGCATTATTCAAAAAACGCCAGCCCTGTTTAGCCACGAGTGCTTTGTTAAACAATTCTAAGTCTCGAAAGCCCATTCCGCCCATCATCTTTGATTTGCACATATCTTTCCATGCAATCCAGTGCATGCCTTTACCTATGCCAGTATTGGACCACCAATATCTCCCTATTATCCTATGCAAATCATCCGTTAAGGTCTTAGGTGAGAGGAAAACACTTGTTGCATACATTGGCATAGCTTGTAGCACCACCTTTATGTACACCTCCTTGCCTCTAAAAGAAAACAATTTACTTCCCTATTGTTGTGTCTTCGCAGCCACCTTTTCCTTAATACTCCGGAATGCCGCTTTTTTGTCCTTTCCCACTAACGATGGCAAACCCAAGTACTTCTCCAGATTGCAAACGACATTAATTCCAAATAATGACTGAATGTGATTTCGCTGTCTTTCTGTTGTGTTCGGATTGAAAAATAAGGATGATTTTTCAAAATTAATCCTTTGCCCCGAGCTCTCCTCATATAACTTTAGCAAGCTCTTCATCCTCTATGCTTCATCTTTATTTGCTTTGGCAAACAAAATATCGTCATCTGCAAAGAATAAATGATTAACCCGAGGCCCGTATCTACTAGCTTGTACTCCTGTTAACACACCATCTCTTTGTGCTTTATGTAAAATTGTTGAAAGTCCTTCAGAGCAAAATAGAAAGAGATAAGGTGATAGAGGATCTCCTTGTCGGAGACCTTTTTTGTGGTAAAAACTATCAGATACAATTCCATTAATTATAACAAAAGAAGACACAATCGTCACACAATTCATAATGATTGAGATCCATTTTTCTGCAAAGCCTAACTTTCTCATCATTGCTCCTAAAAAAAAAAATTCCACCCTATCATATGCCTTGCTCATATCAAGCTTGAGAGCAAAACAATGATTACCACCCTTATTCTTCAGTCTAATTGAGTGAATAAGTTTATAAGCTACCATAACATTATCAATGATTAGTCGTCCTAGCATAAAAGCACTCTGATTTTCACTTATGCAAAGATTAAAAACACGTTTCATTCTATTAACTAACACCTTCACAATTAACTTATAAAGCACATTACAAAGGCTTATGGGTCTATACTGCTTCATACTCTTTGGGTCTTTGGTTTTTGGGATAAGCACAATATTGGTTTTGTTAATCTCACTCAGAGGAATATGACCATTTAACATGCCAAGAAAAAAAGCAGTAATATCAGAACCAATAATATGCCAAAATTTTTTATAAAAGATAGCGGGCATACCATCTGGTCTTGGGGCTTTGTTTGGGTGCATTTGTTTTAGGGCTAGTGCAATCTCCTCGGGTTGAAAGTCTTCAAGAAGGGTTTGATTCATCTCATCCGTGACTCGACTTTCCACCACTTCAAACAAAATTCCCTCATTTTGAGTTTCGTGGGATTCAAACAATTCTGTAAAGTAGTTTGTAACTATGTTCAATGTGTCTTCCTCCCTTTCACACCAGTTCCCATCTCTATCCTCCATCCTTAATATTTTATTAGCTTTCCTCCCACAATTGGCTTGTGCATGAAAAAAGGTTGTATTCTTGTCTCCTTCCCACAACCATTGAACTTTAGACCTCTGTTTCCAGTGCAGTTCTTCAACTTCTAATAGCTTATTGAGTTCTCCCTTTAAATTTCTCTCCTGTTCAAGCACCTCGTCAGTCGGTTGCACCTTTCTAATATTTGCCAGCAGCTTATGTATTTCACCCATTCTTTTTTCCTTTCTTCCAAAGTGTGATCCCTACCACCTCATTAGCCTCTGACCTATGCTTTCCATTTTGTCTGCCATATTTGAATCCGTGCTCCTCATCCACTCTTCTTTTATGATACCCTCACACTCTTTCTCTTTGGTCCACTAGGCCTCAAACCGAAATCTTTTCTTTTTACCCATCATTCGATCTCTCCTACGAATCAATTCTGTATTAAGTAAGATCGGGACATGGTCTGATACTGAACTTGTTAGGTGCTCTACAACATAGTTAGCATGCAAATCCAACCACTCTTTGTTGGCCACAAACCTGTCCAACCGTTCCTACACCAGTGTTTGAGTGTTCCTTCCTCTCGACCATGTAAAAGGCATCCCAATGTAGCCAAGGCCTGTCAACCTGCTCTCATCTAAGGCCTCTTGGAATGCCCCTTTCTGTGCTGATGTTCGTAATGTCCCTTCATTCTTTTTTACGTTGTGCAAGATCTCATTGAAATCTCCATAGCACACTTAAGGCAAGTTTGACTCACGAGCTAAACGTTTCAGCAAATTCCATGTTGCTAGTTGCCTCCTTGTGTCTGGTTCCCCATAAAACCCGGTTGTTCGCTGTGTGGGTTGATTATTTGTCATCATATCCATGTCTATATGATTATCTGAATAACTTCTGAGCTTCAAATCCACCGTCTCTTTCCATAACATTGCTAATCCTCCTCTTCGATCACTACAAGTTACTGCAAAACAATTAATCATAGCACACTGTCTTCGCACACTATCAAATTCTTGAGTTGTTAGCTTTGTTTCATTGAGGAAGATCACATCAGGACCTTTGATTTTGTTGAGCTCTCGCAGAGCTCGAACTGACTGTGGGTTCCTAAGCCCACGACAGTTCTAGCCTAGGAGTATCATTGCATTCGATGAGGCTGATGTCCAGCCTCTGCCGTTTCAGCTATCTCCTGCTCATGCCACCTAGATCTCTTAGGACTTGCTTCAATATCCATATAATCCTCTTCCATGTTCTCCTCTCGTGTCCTTCTTCTAGTCACATATTCAGCCTGGGTTATTGAATTGATTAGATTCTTCCTTGCTAACTTCTTCCACTTATGGGGCTTTTTAGTATTGCTGTTTGGGTCATGCACGTTATCTTGATCTAAATTCCTTTCCTTCTCCTTCCTTTCACCTGTGTCAGAATCATTAACTTTAGCCACTGCACTTGTGCTGACTTTGAAACTCATGGTATTACTTTCCTTCGACACCTCTCCTTCATAATGCTTCTGAGTATTTTGTTCCACCAATTGTGCCGTCGTTTCTGCATGCAGATTCATTCCATTGATCAAGGAATCAACATCCTCATAATCTCGTTGACCTTCCTGATTAAACGCATCCGCATTAATCACTTCCTTTATTAATCTACTTTCCTTGCATAGTGTCGCGTCGGACCTACTCTGATCACTGTTCTCCTCTACTGCTTCTGTCACGACCCGAGAGCCCCGACTTTCACTTAATACCTATACTTTTCTTAGTCTACAAATTTATGGACTAAAGTTTTCTTTTTCATTTTAAGGTTTGTATTCGGTGTTAGTGTAGTTACTATACTATCTAGGTGACCTATAGTCATTTCATTTAAATATTAACTAGCAAGGAAGCGGTTCTTAATTACATCCCTACTTGTTAAAACAGAATATGTACTGTGCATCAATTTAAGTCTTACATGTAAACAAGTATTTTATAAGAAACATATACCTCAGAAGTTAGTACCAAGTCCATATACCGTCTCCGATGCCCACTTAGCAGCTCTCATGGCAGATGTTAACTTCAATAGTCTAAAAGAGATGAAATTTAGTGGGGTGAGCAAAACCACGGCTCAGTAAGATACTAATATAAATACAAGAGTAGGATTATACTGTCTTAAACTGCAATGCTTAAAACTTGCAAGGATGCAATTACAGTTAATCCTTTCTCATCGATAACATCTCATTATCACTTCCCATATTCACTTTTCATTTCATAATCATACTTTTGTATTCTATCATCTCATATCAATTATCATATTTACTTTTCATCTCATAATCATACTTTTGTATTCTATCATCTCATATCAATTCTCATATTTACTTTTCATCTCATAATCATACTTCTATATTCTATCATCTCTTATCAATTCTCATATTGTGGATCATGGTTACGGTGGTACGAAGTCATAGTTCACTTCGTGTATTTCTATATTCATGTTTCATATCATATCATGACATCATATAGATGAATTATCGCTACCATCGAGTCATGACACTCCTCATATATTCTTCATGTTTAATTGAAATATCCTATCGAATTTACTTTACATTTAACAATCATATTCCCGTATTACATCAATTCATATCACTTATCGTCTGGGAATTTATGATCACGATGGAGTAAGATCAGAATTCTCTTCATATCAATCTTATGTTCATATATCATATCATATCATATCATATCATATCATATCATGTCATGTCATCGTATAGATGAAACTTCATTAACATCGAGTCATGACATTCCTCATGGAATTCTCATGTACTAGGCATATTATCATGTCTAGGTTTAATATAAAATGTATGAAATTATACTGTATAAACCGCTATCATTTCAAATCATATCATATATACTTTAGAACATGCTCAACATATGAATTTTCAATTCATTTCAAATTTGCCTTTAAGGCATAATAGAAACATGTTCAATTTCAATTCATGTATTCGTTTTCAGAGCATGTCTAAAACATGTGCGGTTTTAAAACATTTTTCATATACTATAAGTCATATCATGTCTAAAGTTCATATCAAATCAATCTATACTCTAGACCGCATATCATTTTAAATTCGACACAAAATTGTATATAAATCATATAAGTGTCGAAATCATTTATCATGTACTTTTAAAACATATCCTGTAAATCATATCAGGTCTAGAGTTCATATCAAATCACACTATACTCTAGACCGCATATCATGCCATGTTCAACACAAAATCATATATAAATCATATAAGTGTAGAAATCATATCTCATGGAGTTTTAAAACATGTTTAAAACATGTACTGTTTCAAAACATATTTCATTTCAAACTTGTTTCATGTACAGTATAAATCATGTCAAGTCTAGAGTTCATATCAATAAAATCATACTCTAGACTTCATATCGTATCAGTTAGAGACTAGGCTAGATCCCTATCATCTCTATCAATAAAGACTTAAATCACTGTAGCTAGCAGTGAAAATCATGTCATCGTCCCTTGGAAACCAACTAGGGCGCTATCTATGGCCATAGACCTCATCTCTCTCAGCCCCACTGATCAGGCGTGACTGAGACCTGTCCACGACTATTGTCGGACAAGAATCTTTGCCTAATGAGCAAAGCTCCAATTAGGCGGTTTCCACTATGCTTTATTGAATTTCATTCTTTTAGGGTGCCTACAGTCTCATAAAACATTTAAATCTTTAGCTTTTCTTTTTAAAATCATGTAAAGCATATGATGAAGTTCTTTAAGAGGTTTCGTATATAAAAATACGTATATACCATATACTTTCTTTTTAAAGCTAATCTATACTTTATAGCATTCATATAAGTGTTATTGTAACATCTCAAATGATGATAAGTTATACTTGAAAGTGATGCTATACAGTATTTCGGTATGCAACTTCTGTAGTATTTTCCTCAATATAGTGGAGAAATTCATTTACATTCATCACCATCTATCATTCGATTTCGAGACTCTTTTTCTGTAAAATCAGTAATTCAATTTTCAATTCATTCAATATTCATTTCATTCAGTATTCAAATTATTCAGTACTCTAATTGTTCAATAATCAGATCACTTGGTATTCAAACCATTCGGTATTCAATATCCTTTTTCGATAATTATCGACTATAATAATCATTTGTACATTTCACTATCGATACTAGAACCACATCATCAGTGTGAATCCTCTTAGTATCTATGAGCATTTTAAATATCATGTTTCCATATAGCTATCATGATACTGAAATTATGAAATACTAATGTCCTCATTCGATATCTATTCCAGCATCGACATCGAGGATCATAGAACCACAAGATCAATAATCGCTTATCAAATCCATTTATGGTTTGACCTATTGGTACATATTCAGAATTTTCGACTTGCGGTTCAATTTCATTCACTATCATAAAATCATATGACAATCCTCAATTCACTTTTCATATGGCCTCTAGAATGTAATGCCATGCTAGAATTATCTATAAAACGTCATCAATTCAATTTTTGATTGGCAATTTACCACTTAAAAGAATTTGCCAATTTTCCACTATCAACAGTGTTTCAATCATTTAAGTCGCCTTGCAACTATCCATATTATTGTAAAAATCTCAGTTCACATCTATTTAACATCAATATCACAATCATACCACTAAGACGGTCCATTTATTTGAATCTATCAATTCTATAATCATCACTCGATTGATAATTCCGCAAATTCTATCATTCGACCATCTAAATCACAACTTCGATTTTTCTCTTTTAAGTTGTATCATATAATCATCGTCACTTTATCCGTGATCCATCAAATAAATAATTCGACCTCAATCTCAACTTGGTACCATTTGTGATATTAAAATTACTTGATTTATCGAGTCTATAAGATTTAAACCATATAATTCATCACATTATCATTTTCAACGATCTATCTTTTCATCGATTTCAATATCAAACTTCTCCGGTAATATCATAAAGTCCTTTCAATGTATATTTTTCAATAATTATTTCCAAGATTTCATTTACATTGAGAAACTTAAATCTTTTTCCTCAACGTTTTCCTAAGAATTTCGGCAGCATAACGGCTTAATTTTCCCTAACCTCCTGCAAGGGAAACACAATTTATACCACAGCCGTTGATTCTCACAATTCCTACGTCTCTACTAAGACCCCCACCATCAGTTGTGGGTCCTCTTAGCATTTTTAATATCAATTAAATAAATGCATCATATATAAAAATATCACAATTCCATTAAAAATCATTTCATCAATACATCATATAAAAATCATAAATCCCACATACAATATGATGCTACGAATGCTTTATAAAAGTATCTTACCTATTCGCCAAAGCTTAGTGCACTTTCCGATTTTCGAGCCTTGCCGAACTCCACCTTTTGTCTCATTTCCGCTTTGCTACAATTTCAATAATTAACACATATTTTCATTTAGAAAATAATCCAACAATTTCTAATAAATTCCATAGAAATATAGCAAAACTTTTAATTTTCCTTACCCATTTCTTCTTCTTCTTCTTCTTCTTCTTTTTTTTTCTTTTCTTCTTTTTCTTTTGTTTTTCTTTCTCCTTCTTTCTCTTTTTCTTTTCTTTTCTTCTTTTTCCTTTCTTTCTTTTTCTTTTCTTTTCTGAACCGGGTCGGGTCGGGTCGGTTCAGAGCTTGGCTTGGCCGGTTCAACTTTTGCTGGTCGGTTTGGTCACCGGCGGTCACCCATTCCGGCGGTTCGGCCACCCAATAGCTTGCCGAGGTTGCCACGAAGCCGAATCTGGCCTCGGTTTCGCCCCATCATCGACAACGGTGCCAGATCTGACGGCGTGGGTTCGGCTCCTTTCTCCTCCGTTTCTTCCTTCCTCCGCCATTTCCTTCACCGTCGGTGACCTCCCTCTCCTTCGTTGGCCCTCGTCGGTGGCGTTGGTGGCGGTGCCTGGATCGGCCGGCACCGCCGATCTCCATTTCTCCTTTCTTTTCGGTTCTTCCCCGTTTTCGCCTCGCTTCTGTTTTCCTTTTCCTTTCCCACTGTGGGCGTCGGCATCGGTTCCCTCTCCTTGGCTCGCCGCGGCGTCGCTAGCTCTCCCTCCTCCCCGCGCCGGCCGGCTCTCCATTGTTTCTCTATTTGCTTCTCTTCTGTTTTAGTTAACAGAAGAGAAATGTGGGAATCGGGTTCCCCGATTCCCCGATTCCCACTTCTGTTTCATTTTTTTTTCATTCATTTTTTTAATAATTATATTTATATATTTATAAATATAATTATTAATTAATAATAACGTATATACACATTTTTATTTTTCTCAAATTTTTGGATTTCTTAATATCCAATTAAATTTCTCTATTTTCTTATTTAATTTGGATTTCCATTTATCCAAATTAAATTTTCTCCTTCATTTCTTATTTCCAATTTAATTTTCCTTTTTATTTCTTATTTAATTTGGATTTCAATTTGTCCAAATTAAATTTTTTCGAATACCTTATATTTATTTAGAAAATTCTCGGTCTTCACAGCTTCCTTCTCTCGGCTTTCTCCTTTGTTCCTCGTTGTCTCTTTCTGCTTGATCCCCTCTTGTTCTTCTAGCTACAGAATCTCCTTGTTTTCTGACATTCATTGTCTCCCTCGCCTCATTTTGATCGGTGATGCTTGTAGCCTATCATTGTATTGCTTTACCTCAGAGCTTACCCCTTCCATTCCAGCTTTCTCCTCGCAATCAACTTCTATATGACCCAATATTCCACTTTCATAACAAAACAATGGGAGTCGCTCATACTTTATGGTTCCCCACTTATTTCCACCTTCAGCAGATTTTTTCAATAAAATGGCTCTTCTCAGAGGCTTTGACACATCAATCTCTACTTGTAATCTCAAAAATCTTCCCCATCCTCTTTCAGTACTTAAATCAACTCCCTTCAATTTTCCTATTTTCTTGCCAATTTGTATCGCCACCTCCTTTGTATACCAACCTAGTGGAATATCATACGCTCTCACCCAGAAAAGAGCCGATTTGAATTTATAATCACTTGCTTTAAGGTTTCCATCATACTTCTGAAGCAGTAGCAAATGTTTATCGAACGACCATGGGCTCCCTTCAATCACTCTTGCCTTGTCCCCTTCTGATCCAAACTTGAACAAGAAAGTATTCGATTCAAGGCTTGTGATCTGGACCTCCTTCACCAATCTCCATATGACCTTCAACGTAGCCATCATAGCTTCTCTGTTGTACTATCTATTTGTGAGCAATAACCCAACCAGCCAAGGCTCTTCCTTATTGTTGCCATCACCCTCGTTCAGTTCTTCTACGACCACTTCATCTTGTTCATCCTCAATGAGTTTAAGTTTTGACCAAACTTCCTCCAAGTTTTTCTCCATCAAACGATGCTTCCTGCCGCTACTCCTATACTAGAAACACACTGAAAACTCTACAAACTACTGAATCCCACAGATCTCTAGAAGAAATCTTGAGAATATGGAAAACTTGTCCTGGACAAGACTTAAACAAACCTCTCCCTTAGACGTCGTAGGACACTAATTATTTTTATTTTAATTTTATAATAAACTTGTTTATTTTTTAAAGAATGAATATGAATTATTTGTTATCGAAAATCCTATTTAGACTTGCCATTAAGCTAGTGGGGCCTTAGATATAATTTTCCTACCTCAAGATCTCTAAAAGTATTACTTGAGCGCAAACCTTGCAGAGTTCCATCGTCGAAATAATTTTTGCACATCTTCATAATTTAATTAATATTTTACTTATTCGAATTTTCATGTATTAAATCTTCCTGTTTTATCTTTTATTTTATTTGGATTTATTTTTTTTGAAGAATTTTCACTATAGTCTCTTAAAGGGATCATAAATAAAATAAATAAATAAATAAATAAATTTGACAAGACTTCAATCATATTAATATCTCAATTTAATCATGTTATGCGAATAATTTATTTATTTATTTTTGATCTAAAAGCAAATAATTTATTCATATTATACAAATCAATTATATCGACCCTAATATATTAAATTAGATCATGCCAATTTCGTAGAAATCACATTATACCCATATAAACTAAATCAATTAATTTAAACAAATTAAATATATTAAAATGACATAAAAAATATCATCAAACCTTGCCATTGCAGATCACGTGATCCCTCTTATTCCTCGCAATTTCTTTCCTTTCTTTGCTTTTTATCTCATCGACAGTATCAATTTTGTCTTTATTTCTTTCCCAAGTACAGTTTTATTCTTTCTTCTTCCTCTCGTTTTATTTCTGTCGCTTTCCTTCCTCACGTTGCTCTGTTCAGCTTCTTTATTCATGGTTTCATGCGCAATTTTGGACAGCAAAGATCTACATGGACAGCGGCAAAACAGGACGTGTTTGACCTGGCAACAAACAGCTCTCAAATTGCACTAACTTTGAAGTAGTTGGCCTTCTTTCTTCACCACACCAGCCCACGCTTTGGTTGAAACTGGACAACTCCACGTCTTCTCCTAAAGTTTTGGTTCACAGCATCAACTTGCAACTTTCAGCTTTTTTTTCTGTTCACGTCATGCCTTGCATTCAGTTTAACTTGCAGTGGCTTCCAACTACTCTACAACTCACCACGTTACTGCTCTACTCTTTCGGTAATCATCAAAGAACCAACAGCAACTTTGTTCAGTGGTGCAAAATGGAGCAGCCTAAGGATGGAAGCAGGGGTGGGTAACGCAACAGCTTCCTTACGGCAGCCAACGGTGGCAGCGAGCTTGGGGTGACGCGGGACAAAGAGCTTGATTTCGAACTTAGGGCAGGTACGATGAAGCTTGATGAGGAAACTGCAGAACTGAAGATGGTGAGGAGGCCGGGTACAAGCATCTTGGTGATAGAGGAAAGGTGGGGCGATGGTAAGCAGGGTGATTTTCGCCACCCGAGAGAGAATCCCCAAGACCGCCTACCCCTTTCTATTGCCCAGACCGATCCCCCCTCTTCAAAAAGAGCTTCCCCTCTAAAAAATCGTCCCCCCTTCCTTTTCCATTTCCCCTCCTCCCAATGGTCTAGTATCCTTTATTTAGTCTTAATTTTCCTTGATTATTTCTTGGTAATTAATCCCATAATCTCAATGTTGACATATTTTCTTTTAAAGCTTTCCATAAGCAAATTCTAATTTGATTATTTTAATTAATTCTAGATTTGTCCAAAGTTTCTAAAACCAAAAGATTTGATTTTTATTCCAACAATTTGCAATACAAGTTTGACTTTCCCTTTTTTTTTGTTTCCTTGATTTTTTAAATTTTTTTGGATTTTCATTTTTTTATTTTTTCCTTAATAAATGTAAAATTTATTAAAAATTAAAATTAAATACAAAAATTGGTTTTTTAATAATCGAGCCTCAAGTCCAAATCTAATCTTAAGTCCAAAATCATAATTTCATATCCAAAAGTCTAATTAAACCCAAATCAAAGGTGAAATGAAAGAACATTGGACTCATAAGAGAATTGATTTAGGCTTGGATTAAAAATAATCTAATTAGCCAAATAATAGTAAAAACCCCGGACAAAATAGGGTGTCTACAACTGCCCCTCTTTGCACATTTGTTATAAAATAGTAATTGTGCTAAGACACAAACATCAATTTTGTCCGCATCCTTTTTTTATTATTTTTCCTTTTTTTCCTTTTTTTTGTTTTGTTCCTTTTTTGTGGAAAATTGCTCATTAATTTTCACAATGAAAATGCTCCTCTGACTAGAGAGGCCCTAAAACGTTTTGAAAATGCTTCTTCGACTAAAGGGCCTTGAAACTTCAAATTTTCTTCTCTTAAAAATGCTCTTCCGACTAGGGAGGCCCTGAAACTTCAAATTTTCTTCTCTTAAAAATGCTTCTTATCGTAACGTGTCAGATCCTAGAATCTAACCCGTTAGACTTAAATTCAAGAGTCACCACCAACCATTCAAACCTAAGGTGTGATTAGTCACATATTCAAACTAAGGACAAGGTTTGGTCTACGTTCAGAGATTCTGAGACTTGGGAGTACGGTTATGTGTAGGGAAGGATTAGCACCCCCAAAATGCCTATTCTAAAATGGTACCACTTAGTCTTAGGTTTCCTAATTTTGCCTTTAAATGTCATTAGGTTTCGATATTATTAATATGGATTTATATATGATGCACTGACAGTGTATAGTTTCTATACACTGTCAATGCATCAGAGGTTGACACCTCATCATTAGGCCCTTATATGCAAATATAAATAAAATTTTTTTATTTGCCTATAAGGGCCTATTGATGAGGTGTCAACCTCTGGTGCATTGACAGTGTATAGAAACTATACACTGTCAGTGCATCATATATAAACTCTATTAATATAGGACAACTTTCTAATAACCCTCCATCATTCTGGCCGAACCATTAGAAAGTACCCCTTACCTCAAGAGTATTCAAGTTGTCTCATTCGACCCAGTTGAAGAGGCTCCTTCGTCGAATAATTTAAATAAATTATGAAAAAGCTATGTTGACTCCTATCCTTTTATATTATTCTTTTTCCTATTATTTAATAATTTCTTTTTATTTTATTTTATTACTTATTTATTCAATTTTTATAATTTGAAAAGAAACTGGAATTATTTTATTGAAATTACTTTTTTAAACCTTTCATCATTCTGGCCAAGCTTAAACAAGAATCCCTTACCTAGGAATCCTTAGATGTTACACATTTGCAATCATTCCAGGATTCCATCATCGGAATAATCTCAATTTGTCTTTATCCCTTAATATTTATTTTAATTTATTTTATTATTTTTTATTATTTAAAAACAAACTGGAATTATTTTTATCGAAATTACTTGTTTAAACCTTCTATCATTCTAGCCAAGCTTAAACAAGAATCTCTTACCTAGGAATCCTTAATGTTACACATTCGCAATCACTCCAAGGATTACATCATTGGAATAATCTTAATTTGTTCTTATATATTTATTTGCATTTTTATTCTAACTTTTATATTTCATATTTTCTTTTTATATTATTTATTTTTTATTCATATATTTTACTTATTTTATTCATAACCCTAAAAATTATATTTTCCTAAAAGGGTTTTATTCAACTACTAATATTTTTAAATCATATCCTATCATACAAATTATATTATCTAATTAAATCCTAATCACGTTACTCATGCAAATTATTCAAATTAAATATACAAGTCATTAACATGCAAAATTAATATTCTAATAAGCAAATCACTAATTCAAATCATTTACCATACAAATTAATATTAAATGAAATGAAATACTAATTATTAAATTGAATTATTAATCTATAACTTAATATACAAAATCAAATTATCAAATTACTAAACTAACGTTAACTTGTCAATTTTTTTAAATTAAATCATTAGCATACAAATACTAGTTAAATACTAATTACTTATTAGATCATATAATTAATTTATTGCTTTGAATCAATTAAACATTAATTAATTAAATAATCAACTAAAGAAAGAAAGTCAACTAACTTGGAAGAAAAACAACCGAGCTTTATTTGCTTTCTTCTCTATTATTCTATAAACTCCCTGTTTCCTTTCTCTCTCAACAACCGACAATGAAAGACGAGGCTATGATGGCGAGCGAGAGTAGTAGTAGGGAAGAGCAAACAGGGGCAGTAACTGGAATCAAAACGGGTGGCAAGGCAGTGCAACGATTAAAGGAGGGCGAACAGCAGCAAGAAATGGCCAGTGCAGGGCTGTGTGCGACCAACGACTGCGGTAGGAGCAGGAGCAATAGTGAACTAGCAGAGCAGGGGCGACAATAGTGCAACAAGCAGGAGTCGGGCAGCGAAATGGGGTAAGGGGCGAACTGACGTAGGGCGGTAGAGGTGCTGAAGTGCAGTGCTACACAGGGCAGTGGCGGTGAGAAGGGCGCCAAAGGGATTGAAGGCAATTCGGTTTGGTGTTTGATGAATATGGGTGGTGCGATGGAGATGATTTCTTTTTTTTGATGCTGGATCGTGTCCCTTGATGTTGATTGTGTCCCCTTTTTATGGTAAGAAGAATATTAGAATTTAAATACAATTACACTACTTTAGTTGTTATCCCCTTTTTTTATCTTTTAATTTATTTTAATCCTAATTATCTATCAATTCCTATTCTAATCTAACTCTACTAATCTAAATTTAATCTAATAATAATTATTCCTAATTAATAAATTAATATATCCTAATTTAAATAATTATCCTAAAAATTTAATAATCTAATTATCCTATCCTAGAATTAATTTTATTTTACTTTCTCATTTTTTTAATTATTCCTAAATCCTATTTTAATTCTAATTTCCTAATTAATGTTAATTCTACATCTAAAAAATCTTCATTTTATTCTGGCCTAATTATAAATTGGCAAATTAAAACACAATATCACCTAACCCAATTAATTATTTTACAAGTTAAGACTCCAGACAAAATAGGTTGTCTACAGCTGCCCCTCTTGTGCATTTGCTATGAAACAGTAATTACACAAAGACATAAACACCTATTTTGCCTGACATCTTTTTTTTTTATTGTTTCCTTTTCGAAAAGCACCTTTTAAACAGATGGGCAATCAAACTTTAAAAATCTTGTCTAAAAGAAGCTTCCTCTAAATAGGTGGGTAGTCAAACTTTAAAAATCTTGTCCAAAAAAGCTCCCCCTAAACAGGTAGATAGTCAAACTTTAAAAATCTTGTCCAAAAAAAGCTCCCCCTAAACAGATAAGTAGTCAAACTTTAAAAATCTTGTCTTAAAAAAGCTCCCCCTAAACAGGTGGGCAATCAAACTTTAAAAATCTTGTCTTAAAAATTTTGAAGGAATTATGCCCGAAGGTCTTATAGATTGTACTCAAGGAACCTTGTCCGTGATTTTTCTTTTTTTTTTGTCTATGCAATGCATCATGTATGCAACTATGTATGCATTCTATCCTGTCTATTTAATGTTTTCTTTGAAAAACATTTCAATTTTAATTGTGGTAATAATAAGGTTTTTCTGCCCCTATGCATTGTCTTCTTTCATATGTTATCTTGTCCTCATATTTTTACTTCCTCTTTCTCATTTTCTCTCTTTCACTTTTCTTGCCAAATGAAAGCTTTATCTTCATCTTTATTGCATCTTGTTTCTCATTTCTCTTTTCACCTTTCTTTCCATTCCTATCATTCATTGAAAATCTTATTGAGATGTAGCCATTGATTCTTCCTTATCCACTTATATTTCTTAATTTCCATTTTCCATTCATTCATAGGCCTCTTTTTCATTCATTTTCCTAAATAATGTAGAAGGCTTTGACATATTTTGCCAAGCAAACATTCATTATCATTCCAATTTCAAAAATCAATGCAATACAATTTCTCAATCCCTCGAAGTTAGGATAGAACAAAAAAATAATAGGTGAAAATGAAAGGAATGGTATTATTCAATATCTAAATATTACAAGAAATAGCTGAGTTTGACAAAAGAGCAAGGTTGAAAGGAAAACAAGAAATCTCAAGATCAATTAACTAGGCTTTGGGTAATATCATCCAAATAACAAAAATTCAAATAATTCTGATCAATTAATACAAAATTCTCATCCAAAAATCTCATTCTCTTCAATTCATCTAACCATGTAGAGTCCCATTGAATCATATCAATGCCTTTGTATCATGACCCTTTAATGCGTTTTTTCCTTATACCTAAGTCACCTTTTCAGGTTTTCAACTTAGATATGCCTTCTTGATTCAAATCGCCCTTTTCGGGTGTTCAGTTCAAATTCACCTCCAATTGAGTCAAACTGCCCTTTTGGGGTTTTCAATTTGAATCCTCCTTTTTCTTTATCTCTTTTTCTCTCTTTCTTTTCTCTTTTTTTTCTTTTTTTCTTCTTTTTTTAGGCATAATACTTCTTTACAGCATCTGAATTTATTGGGTTTGGCAAATCATCCCCATCTATATTGGCCAAAAGTAATGCCTCACTAGAGAATGCTCTTTTCACAATGTAAGGACCTTTCCAATTTGGGAAAATCTTCTTCAGGACTAATTCTCCTTGTAGACACCTAATTTTGTCCAAGTTTTACAAATTATTTTGACAAATTTTATTATTTTATTTTATTTTATTATTATTTTCCTTATTTTCATTTTCTTATTTTGTTATGTTATTATCCGTATCCCTATTATTATTAACCTTATTATTATTATCTTTCCTAATATTAATTTTTTTTTTTTTATTATTATTATTTATTTATTATTATTATTATTTTTTTTTTTTTTTTTTTTTTTTTATTATTATTTTATTCTTTCCTAATATTAATGTTTCTTTATTATTATTATTATTATTATTATTATTATTATTATTATTGTTATTATTATTATTTTTTATTATTATTATTATTATTATTATTATTATTATTATTATTATTATTATTATTATTATTATTATCCTCATCATCATCATCAGTTCACGTGTGCACAGAAGCATTAAATGCTTCGGATCTACCAAATCCACCGGCCAGAGTCACTGCCCAGCCGCCGGCTCCTCATCCTCCAACCCAGATCCAGAAACACCGCGCCGTAAATCCCGTTCCAACAGAAGCCTACCGATTCGGTGATTCTGAAAGGCTAGGGGGGAGCTTCAACATCGTTTAAGAAGATCCTAAGCAAGGATCTGGGGTTTCTTCTTCAGAGGAAAAAAAGCAACCGAAAGCCAAAGAAAAAACTCCCACAACCACCATCGTCACCACCGAAACCCCCAAACACCACCACCCAAACCAAAACAAACCCCCTAACCCAGATCTAAAACCCAAGAAACCTTAGAACCCGAGAACCCCGGATCCCAGATCTGAGATCTAAGTCCCTTTCGTACCTACAAAAAAGGAAAACAAACCAAATAACAACAACCAAAAAACCACAACACGATTCAACAACCAGATCCAAAAACCAAAAAGAAGAAAACCAAAAAAAAAAATAAAAAAAAGGGGTAGGGAGACTCTCGGCCTAAGTCAGATCTATAGGGTTAGAGGGATTTTTTTGGTAAACGGAGGTTAGATCGGTGTAGAGGGAAAGGAATAGGAGTGTTTTAGGCTTACGGGAAGGTTTCCGGCGGCCGGAGCACGGCGGAGTGCGGCGGCCGGCACGGCGGCAGCCGTTCG
This sequence comes from Heritiera littoralis, assembly GCA_031772115.1. Classification (NCBI taxonomy): domain Eukaryota; kingdom Viridiplantae; phylum Streptophyta; class Magnoliopsida; order Malvales; family Malvaceae; genus Heritiera; species Heritiera littoralis. Next base: position 7,384,215 of record JAPDPK010000006.1, on the reverse strand, counting down.
GAAGGGTGGAGGAGTTGAGAGGATTTTCAGAGGATTTTCGAAATTTTTTTTTTGGAAACCGGTGAAAATGAGTGAAAAAGAAAAAAAAGCACCTTATATAGAGCACCAAAACGGTGCGTTTTGAGCCCAGAGGATCCGCGTGCCGCTCCGCCCCGACCCGAGATCCGCGCGTTCACGCCCGACCCGGCGCTTCGACCCGCTCGCGACCCAGTTTCCTTGGCAGACTTGGGCTTGGTCTTGGGCTCGATTTTGGGCCCTCCTTTGGAAGGTTTTCTTTGGGTCCCAAGCCCAATCCGTGGGTATATGTTTTTTCCTTTTATTTAATTATTTATTTGGTATTTATTTATTTATTTACTCTGTTAAATATGTTATTTTATGTATTTTTAATACATTTGCATAACATAAAAATAAATATTTGTTTTTGTATATAAAATCCTTTAAAAGCTAATAATTTTAAGTTTAATCATAGAATTAATAATAAATATATAGTTTTAAGATATATATATATATGTATATATATAAAATATAAAAAAAAATAAAATAAAATAAAATATGTAATTTAAATTATAGGAGATATATATGATGATTTAAAAAATAAATATAAATAAATATATAAATAAGCATGTAAATAAATATACAATCATACATATAAAAATGTATATGGAGATGTATACAAAGTACATAAAATAGGTATACAAAGTACATAATTAATATTTCATTTATACATATAATTATTTTTTTATATAAAAGCCCTTTTAAGAGTTAGGAAATCTACATAATTTTAAAATGTACATAGGATATATAAAATGTGTGAATAATAAAATATTTAATTCTTTTTATATATGATTTTCTTTAAAAGAATATTTTAAGAAGCTAAAAAAAATAAATAAATAAAAAATACAAAAATAAAAATATAAATAAATAAAGTAAGCATGAAGTCCGATGATGAGATATCGTAGAAGTCACAAGTAGTGATTCTTCGAATAATCTCTAGGTGAGAGGAATTTATCGAATGTCGCCAAAAGTATGGGATATTCGATTTAATTTTTTCAATATACAAATTCATGCTTATTTTAAAATTATAATAATATGTTTTGTAGTAAGGATTATTTAGAAAAAAAATACTAATTAAACGGAAATTAATAAATACAAAAGAGGTAATGGAGATAGATAGGAAAAATTAATAAAAGATAAAAGGGATTTTAGAGATATATGAACACAAAACAATTAAACCAATAAAAATAATAATAATAAAATTTCAAAAATGATTAAATTGATCAAATCAATGGTAACGGGATTTTGATAAAAAAAAATGAATGATAACAAAAGGAATTAAGTTAATAAAGACAAGAAGTAATGGAGATAAAAAAAAAAAATTTTCATAAGAGGTAAAAGCTAATGTCCGATGATGGGATGTTACGGAAGTCACAAGTAGTGATTCCTAACTGATCCCTAGGTAAGAGAAATTTCACTAAATGTTGCCAAAAGTATTGGAATATTTAGAGAAGTTTTTTCAATACATAAGCTTTTATCTTGAAAATATTTAATAATAAATATAAAAGAAAAAAATAAAAATAAAAATAATAAGATCAACAAAAATAACAAAATAAATAAAATAACAAAATGAAGAAAAACAATGAATATGTTAAATAAGAAAGTAAAAAAAAAAAAAATCTATATGCATTATATATTGTATGCTTGCGTCATATGCATAAATGTTAATATTAAAACAAATGGAGTTCGTCCGATGATGGGATGTTACGGAAGTCACAAGTAGTGATTCCTAGCTGATCCCTAGGTGAGAAGAGTTGTACTAAATGTTGCCAAAAGTATTGGAATATTTAGTATAATTTTTCAATAATTTAAATTTTTAATAAAAATAAAAATGAATAAGTTTTTTTTTAAACAAAGAAATATAAATAAATCAATAAATAAATAGTGAAATTTAAAATTAAAAATTCATTTGCATCATATATTATCTGTTTACATCATATGCATTCATAATAATTTTCGAAATGGGTGTGAGTCTTTCCGAGGATGAGATTCTGTAGAAGTCACAAGTAGTGATTCTTAAAAAAATCTCTAGGTGAGGAAAATTATTTCGAATGCTGCCAAAAGTATTGGAGTATTCAATTTAATTATTCAATACAAAAGGGTTCACACTCACTTTCGATAAACAAAATCTAACCCTTTTTTTTTAAAATAAAAAAAAACTTTTGATAAACAATAAAATGCTTCAAAAATGGAATAAAAAGAAATTAATTTTAAATATTAATTCAAGACCATTTTATTAAAATTAAAGGATAACACATGATTATTATGGTACCGTTTTTTTAACGGGCGTCGTGGGGGTGCTAATCCTTCCCCACGCGTAACCGTACCCCCGGACCCAACTTTGTTTTCGCAGACCAAAAATTGTCTTTTTAATAAAACTTATTAATTTTGAGATTTTGTTTAAAAAGATAAATATTTTAGGTGACCAATCACACCTAGTCAAAAAAGATTGGTGGCGACTCCCCTTTTTGTTTTTAAACGTTTTTTTTCAAAATCGTCGAGCGCGAAGCCGTTACGACACTCCTTCTTTGAACTTTCTTGGTTGAACCTTCTTATCACGTGCTTTCATCATTCTCCTTTAATACAGTTGACCATGACACAATGCTGCCATTCTCTTTTCCTCAATGAAGTTGAGTTGCTTATAACGATCTCTCACCCAATCAGCCTCTTCTAACTTTGTTTCCATTAAGACTCTCAAGGACGGAATTTCAACTTCAACAGGTAGTACGGCTTCCATCCCATACACTAGTGAAAATGGTGTTGCCCCAGTAAAAGTATGAACAGATGTTTTATAAGCATGTAGGGCAAATGGCAACTTCTCATGCCAATCTCTATATGTCTCAACCATCTCTTCCACTATCCTCTTGATGTTTTTATTTGCTACCTCTACCGCTCCATTCATCTTTGGATGATACAACATTGAATTATAATGCTTGATTTTAAACTGAGCACATACTTCTTTCATCATTGTGTTGTTCAAATTTTGAGCATTATCAAAGATAATCCTTTCTAGAAGCCCGTATTGACAAATTATCTCTTTTTTGATAAACTTGCAAGCCATTACTCGTGTTACAGTTGCATAAGAAGCGGCTTCAACCCATTTGGTAAAGTAATCAATCATCACAAAGATGAACCTATGCCTATTCGAAGCCTTTAGAGTAATTGGTCCAGTAACATCCATGCCCCATATAGAAAAAGGCGATGGAGGTGCTAACACATTTAGAGCATTTGGAGGCTCATGAATTTTATCAGCATAAAGCTAGCACTTGTAGCATTTTCGAGCATAATTAATACTCTCACTTTTCATAGTCAGCCAGTAATAACCTGCTCTCATGATCTTTTAAGCCATTGTATGACCATTAGCATGAGCTCCACAAACTCCATCATGCACTTCTTCAAGAATCTTAGCAGCTCCAGTTGAATTCACATATCTTAACAGTACTTGATCTCGACTTCTCTTGTACAAAATTTCTCCATCCAGAAAGAATCCCATAGCCAATCTTCTTATAGTTCTTATGTCATTTTCAGTAGCATGCTCTGGATACTAGTGATTCTTGATATATTGTAGAATATCATGATACCAGGGCTTCACATATACTTCTTCTTCAACATCAAGCAATGTGCTGGGGAACTCATCACTTCCATCTTAATCAATTGGATCCCAGCATTTGCATCCAACTTGAACATTGCTGCTAGGGTATCTAAAGCATCAGCTATCTGATTTTCTTCTCGTGGCAAGTGTTCAAATTGGATATTTTCAAAATAATTAATCAAATTAGCAATATACTTTTGGTACTGGATTAATTTTGCATATCTGGTTTCCCATTCTCCTTTTAGTTGATAAACTACCAGAGCTAAATCACCATACACCTCAAGTACCTTGATTTTTCTTTCTATGGCCACTTGCAGACCCATGACACATGCCTCATAGTCGCTACATCATTTGTGTAGTTAAAATCCAATCTTGCTATAATTGGATAATAACTACCTTCAGGAGATATAAGAATCACTCCTATCCCGTGGCCCAAAGCATTCGATGCCCCATCAAAATACATCTTCCAAAGTCTTTTCTCACATTTTTCTTCTACCACAAACATCAAATCTTCATCTGGGAACTCAAGCTTCATCGGTTCATAATCATCCGCACTGCGATTAGCAATAAATTTTGTAGTTGCACTCCTTTTGATTGCTTTTTGGGCTACATATATGATATCATATTCGAAGAGCATTGCTTACCACTTTGCGATCCTGCCAGATAATGCAGGCTTTTTAAAGATGTACCTGAGAGGATCTAATTTTGCACTCAACCATATGGTATGATACAACATGTACTGTTTGAGTCTATGAGCCGTCCAAGCCAATAGGCAACACATTTTTTCTAACTCCGTATATTTGAACTCATAATCTGTGAATTTTTTACTTAGATAGTAAATCGCATGTTTTTTATTCCCCGATTCATCTCTTTGCCCCAACATATATCCCATTGACTTCTCGTAGACTATCAAATACAAAATCAAAGGTCTTTCATTCACCGGTGGTATCAACATAGGAGGGTTCGACAAATACGCCTTGATTTTGTTGAAGGCTTCTTAGGATTCTTCATTCCATTCCCATAGATCTTTCTTATGAAGCAATTTGAATATTGGATCACATTTGAGGGCGAGTTGAGAAATGAAACAAGAGATATAGTTTAATCTACCCAAAAATCCTCTCACTTCTTTTTAGGTGTGCGAAGGAGTCAGGTTTTGAATAGCTCATATCTTATATAGATCTACTTTTATCCCTTTTTCATTAACAATAAAGCCCAATAGCTTTCTAGATTTAAACCCAAATGTACACTTAGTCGAATTCAGCTTCAATTGATACTTCCTCAATTTATCAAATAGTTTTCTAAGATTAGTGACATGATTCTCCCCTTTACACGATTTTGCAATCATATCGACTATATAGACTTCTATCTCTTTATGCATTATATCATGAAAGAGAGTCACCATTGCTCTTTGGTATGTAGCTCCAGCATTTTTTAGCCCAAAAGGCATAACTTTGTAACAAAAAGTTCCCCGCATTGTCATAAACGTGGTTTTTTCCATGTCTTCGCGAGCCATTTTTATTTGATTATAACCCGAAAATCCATCCATGAATGAAAATGTGGAGTATTTGGCAGTATTGTCCATAAGTGTATCAAGGTGGGGTAAAGGAAAATTATCCTTAGGATTAGCTTTGTTCAAGTCTCTAAAGTCCACACACATTCGCACTTTCCCCCCTTTCTTTGGAATTGGAACTATATTGGCTACCCACTCAGGGTACTTGGCCACTTCCAAGAAACCAACATCAAATTGCTTCTTCACTTCTTCGCTAATCTTCAATAACATGACAGGTTTCATGCGTCTTAACTTTTGCTGTACAAGCTTACTTTCTGGCTTCAATGGCAATTTGTGCTCCATAATTCTAGCATTAAGTCTAGGCATATCTTGATAGGACCAAGCAAAGACGTCTACATATTCATGAAGTAGCTCCGTTAATACCTTCCTCTCATTGGATGGTAAGAAAGTTCCAATCTCAACCTCCTTTTTATTCTCATCATCTCCCAAATTTTTTATTTCTGTCTCTTCTTAATAAGGCTCAATAAGCTTCTTTTCTTGATCTACCAATTTTAATAACTTAGAAGGCACCATATAATCCTCAGGGTTCTCTTCATGATCAAATTTATTAAATTGAACAAGATTCTCAAAATTAAATTCTAAATTATTGTCATTGTTATTATCATTGTCATTATCTGGATCCCTAAAAATTGGTAAAATGAAGAATATGGGTAATTGTGTCTTGGAATGGAAAAGAAATGAGATTTGCACTTGAGGAATTGAGGAAAATGCATCTTACTAATTTTGTTATTGAAATGAAAATGAATGAAAGTTGGCCCAATACATAAAAGAAAATCTCAATGCTTTTGGGCACAAGCACTCCTATATTATTTAAGAAACTGAAAGATCTTAAGAGAACCTAAGACAAATGAAAATGAAAATAAAGAAAAATTCATTACACTTGGGTGGCATAAAGAACTGGCATCTCATAAACCATCCAATTTCCTAGCTCTGCATCTAAAGGGTACACGAACTAATCAATATCAAACCCTCCATTTCCTTCTTCATCAACCACGAAAATAAACAAATTTGCAAAAAGCTTCAGCAATCCTTTCTTAGTCACCATCATCGAATCTAGATAAATATACCCTGCTGAGCGAAATGAGTCATACAAGTGCAGTATAATTAATCTTTCAGACTCGAAATCACGACCATGCAAATGAGCAATCCTCCTCTCTTTCTTCTCAGTCATTATCTTCATTCTCTCCATCCTTGTTGGTTTGTACCCCAACCCATATCTATCCTTGTTTTCGATGATCTCTGGTGGTTCCAACATTCCTTGCAGGTTCCTACCGAATCCGAAACTGGGACGCCATCCTTTCCACAATATTTGCTTCACAACCATACCAGTGGTAGTTGACAAGCGAGGAGTACACAACTTTGATCCTTCACCACATATAAAGCATTTGCAACCTCAAAGGATCTGTATGAGCATTCCATAGCTTCATCTCCAATGCCCACATAAGGTGTAGTGGAAGTTTGAGCTACTATCATGTCTTCTTTTCCTGAGATAGTAATTATTTGGCCATCCATAACAAATTTTAGCTTTTGGTGAAGAGAAAAAGGAACTATCCCTACCATATGAATCCATTGTCTTCCCAAAAGGTGGTTATAAGTTGGTGTAATGTCCATCACCTGGAATTGTATATTAAAAGTGCATGGACCAATATGCATTGGAAGCTCTGTATCTCCTAGAACTTCTCTACGAGCTCCATCAAATGCCTTCACCACCATACTACTTGGCTTCACATGAGATTCATCTATCAGCATCCTTGTCAAAGTAATCATTGGCATGATATTGATGGATGAGCCATTGTCAATCAACACTCTACCAATTGTGATGCCTTTGCATTTTGCACTTATGTGAAGAGCTTTAGTACTTCCTCTTCCTTCGGCTGAAATTTCATCATCATTAAAGGATATGAAATTATCTACTACCAAATTACCCACTAGGTGATCTATCTTCTCTACAAATACATTATGCGCCACATAAGCTTGATTCAACATCTTCAATAACGGCCTCCTATGGGGTTTCGAGTTCAAAAGCAGAGTCAATAATGAAATTCGAGCTGGCATCTTGTTCAATTGTTCTACCACACTATACTCGCTATGCTTAATGAGTCTCAAGAATTCACAAGTGTCGTAACGTATTAAGTTTCGGGGGAAACCTAATAGCTAGACACAAAACTATGGAGTCGCCACCAATCATTCTAACCTAGGTGTGATTGGTCACCTATTCAAACTAAGGATAAGGCCTGGTCTACGTTAAAAGTTCTAAGTTCGGGAGTACGGTTACGTGTGAGGAAGGGTTAGCACCCTCACAACGCCCATCCTAAAATGGTACCAAGTGATCTAAGGTTATCTTAATTTTGCCTTTTACTTTAATTTCGATATAATTAAATATTGAAAAATCTTTTAAGTCTCCTCCATCAAGCTGGTTGGACAACTTAAAAGTTATTCTCACCTCAAGAGTATTCAAGTAGGACCAATCGCCTTTCTTGAAGAGGCTCCGTCGTCGGGTATTTAAATAAATTATGCAATCCCTATATAGACTCCTATCCAATTTCTATTGATTTTATACTATTTATTTTATCTTATTTTATTCTATTATTATTATTTCCTTATATAAATTATTATTTCATATATTTTTATATCTTGAAATAAACATGTATTATTTGATATTGAAGATTTTCTTAAAGACCTTCCATCAAGCTGGTAAGACCTTAAAGAAACTTTCTCACCTTAGGAATTTTTAAAGAAACTACTCAATCGCAATTTCCTTTAAATTCCATCCTCGGAATAATTCACATTTATTAAAATATTTAATTTAATTTAATTTCTATTTATTTTAATTCTTTCCTAATTTTAATTCTAATTTATTAATTTGATTTTTATTCTTTATCATATTGAACCTAATTTTAATTTACTATTTCTTAATCTAATTTAATTTTTATTTTTATAATTTACTTTATTAAATCTTGGAAATGTCCTTTAAATCTTCCATCAAGCTGGCAAAACTTAAAAGAATTCTCCTCACCTCAAGACATCTAAAAGTACTACTCAAGCGCAGTCCCTTTAGAATTCCGTCGTCGGAATGATTTGTATTTTTATTATTTTATTCTATTTTATTTCTAAATATATTAATTTTTATAATTCTTTATTTCTAATTTGATTCTTTATTCTTTTAATTGTAATTAATTTTAACTAATTCTTATTGCAATTTTTAATAATAAATTTGAATTTTAAATATCGAAAATATCTTTTTAAATCTTCCATCAAGCTGGTAAGACTTAAAAAGAACATTCTCACATCAAGATTTTCAAGGAGTCTCGATCGACTTTCTTAAATTCCATCATTGGTAAATATTTATTTATTCTTATTATTTTATTAATTATATATAATTTTAAGCTCTCATCTACAACTAAATTTTCTTAATAAGTCTATTTCTAAAATAAACAACATATAAATTGATAAATCAAAATGAACAAACTAAAATAATAATAATAATTATATAAATAAATTATCTATCAACTTCAAATAATGCAAACCATCATGATTAGTTAATAAAATATTAAAAGAAACTAAAGATACGTGGGTGTAAAGGGATAGGAAAATAAACTTCAAATGCATGAGCTGCAGTTTTTTGTACCTTTAACATTTACTTCATGTTTCTTTATTAATTCTTCCTTTCCTTTGTGTCTCAATCCTGTAGCAATAATTTCTTGCCCACGCAGCAGCTTTAAGATGGCATTGGGTAGCTAAAAACTGCACTATTTCTCTTTCTCTCTTGTCCCAATTTCCCGTTTCTTTCTCAAAGCTTCTCTATGTTTTCTCTCTTTGCAGGTAGGCGCAGCGATGAAGTGGAAGAGTAGTATGGAGGCGGCTGTTCAAGTACAGAGCGTGCTACAGGGAACAAAGTAGTGACTTGGGGCAGTTGAAAGTGATGAAAAAGGCAGCCCCGATTGTGATACGGCTGGTGCAGTTCTCGTTATTGCCTCTCCTTCTTTTCGTTTTGTTTCTTTATTTTTTTCTTTTCTTGGTTGCCTTTGACGTTGACAATTTCTTTTCCTTTCAATATTCTTCTCGGTGTTGCTCCACTGCCTCTATACTCCTGTTGTATTTTTTTTTCAACCCTCTTTGTATTTCTTTGGTCTCCATCAAGCTTTCACGCCACCCTTTCTTCCTCTGCAGTACACGTTCTTATTCTTTTCTTGGACTTGGACGGTGCAACAAGAGATGACAGAGGACTGGTGCAGGCGATCACAACAAAGGGGAAGAATGAAACTCGATGCAGAGCTGGAACGGTGGTGTTGGAGTCAAGAGCAACAAACAGCGATGGAGAATGAGGCAGGAGCAGAAATAGTTGCACGCAGCAGTACCGGTAGTGTAGCGTGGTTAGGCGAGGCTGAGTTGAAGAAGATGATGGACAGTGGCTTCTTTGGTGAAGACACAGTGAAAATGATGTATCAGCGATGGTGCAGTAAAGATCCAAGAAGTTTACTGCAATGAGGATCCCAGCAGCAGAACACGCGGGGCAGATAGCGGTGGTGTTGGCGGCTTGGAGTGATGCAGCAGCAACAGCTGGATGCGACCAGGGACGTGCAACAAATCAGCAGTAGTGGGCACGATAGTGAGCCGAGCAGCAAGTCGGCGGTGAAGATGGTACTGATGCGGTTGACTGAGGTGGACTAGAGGTAGAGGAACGATGAAGATGATGAAAAAACCGTGTCTCCTCTTCCCAGGTTTTCTCGGTTTTTTTCTTCTAGGGTTTTCTCTTAGGGTTTCTCTAGGATTTTTTTCTAGGGTTTTTTTTTCTCTTTTCTTTCTGCCTCCCTTTTCTTTTTAGGGTTTCTCCTCTTTTTATACTTGTCAAAATTTCATGGAAAGAAATAAAAAATTTGTAATTGATCCCATGATTATGGGATTTTTCATTTATTTTGTTTGACTTTCTCCTTTTTTTTAAAATTATTTCCTTTTTATATTTTTTTGGCAATGAATTTTCAGATTTAATTTCAACCAATTTCCTTCCTTTTGTTGATTTATTCATTGATTTAGTGGCAAATTTCTTTTATTTTTGGCAACAATACCAACTTTAGTCAACTCTTGAAGGTGTGAATTTTGCATGTGCTTCACATGAGATTTTCAAATTTTCAAATTTTAATTTTAGAGTTTGCATGGGATGCATGGGGTTCCAACTTAAGATTTGACCAAAATTGACTTGTTTATTTTTATCATTTTTTATTATTTTTTATTATTTTTTTTGATTTTTTTTAAATTTAGAGAAATTGTTCGGACAAAATTAGGTGTCTACAGTTGCCCCTCTTTGCACATTTTCTGAAAATCAGGAATTGTGCAAAGACAATTAGACAACTATTTTGTCCGGATTTTTTTTTTGCAAAATATTTACAATTTTTAAGAAACATTTAGTTCCTCTCACCAGAGGCTATAAGACTTTGAAAAATGACCTTATGCTCCTCTCACCAGAGGCATTGAAACTTTGAAAAATAATCTTGTGCTCCTCTTACCAGAGGCATTGAGACTTTTGAAAAATAACCTTGTGCTCCTCTCACCAAAGGCATTGGAACTTTGAAAAATAACCTTGTGCTCCTCTCACCAGAGGCATTGGCACTTTGAAAAATAACCCTGTGCTCCTCTCACCAGAGGCATTGGCACTTTGAAAAATAAACTTGTGCTCCTCTCACCAGAGGCATTGGCACTTTGAAAAATAACCTTGTGCTCCTCTCACCAGAGGCATTGGAACTTTGAAAACTAAACTTGTGCTCCTCTCACCAGAGGCATTGGCACTTTGGAAAATAACTTTGTGCTCCTCTCACCAGAGGCATTAGAACTTTGAAAAATAACTTTGTGCTCCTCTCACCAGAGGCATTGGAACTTTGAAACAAAGAGCTCCTCTCAATAGAGGCAATGAGACTTTTTGAAAAATGAAGCTCCTCTCAACAGAGGCAATGGGACTTTGAAAACAAAGAGCTCCTCTCAACAGAGGCAGTGAAACTTTTTGAAAAATAAAGCTCCTCTCAACAGAGGCAATGGGACTTTGAAAACAAAGAGCTCCTCTTAACAGAGGCAGTGAAACTTTTTGAAAAATAAAGCTTTCATTTCAGAATGCCAGTTAACATGGGTTTGACTGGGCTTAACTTTCATTTTGATACCAACAATATTAGACTTCATCCTCCTCTAAGGTGTCAACTAAACTGGACTTTTGCTCTCATCTAAGGTTTTTTTTCAAAAACAGTATTTTCCTTATCATCTTCTCATCATTTTTCAAATTACCATCTCTTATATTTTTGTCCTATACATTTTATTCTTACACTTTCTCTTTTCTTCAAAATTTTCATCATTCAAAACTTCTTATCCTAATAGTTCATGTCAAAATGCAATAATGAAATGTCATGCATGTCATGAATATAATGAATGCTATGAATACCATGAATGCTATGAATGTTAATGTCATGCCCCCTGAATTATTCCATGAATGTATGTAAATGCAATCTTAATTGTGGTAACAAGATTCTCAAGCTCATCTCGTTTTCCTCAAGTTCCACATATCTGCTAGATTCTTCTTATTCAAATCTTCTATCTCCACTTCTCATCCCACCTTCTAATGAATCTTGGTCCCATTATGCTTAAAGACTTGCCATCATGCCTTCAAATTTAGGTTTTCGTCATTTGTTATTTTTGTTTCTTTCTCTCTTTTAGTAATGCAAGATTTCTCAAAAGAATATTTTTTCAAAAATTTACCCAAAAAAGGTTACCAACATTTATTTATTTTCCTTCCAACTCGACCACCAATGTAGTGCACTTATGCATATTCTCAATTTGTTATATGGGTGGTATAAATTTAAAATGATCAAGAGAGATATAAATACTCATTCTTTGAAAATGAACATGAAATCAAGAAAAATCAATGGGACAGTCTGTTTGGAATAAGGTTTTCAGTATCCATTTAATGAACATTCTAACAATTTCAATCAAGTCAATCTAAAATTCTTTTCCAAAAGCCTACTCTTATGTTGATATGTTCTTTCATGTAGTGTCTGCCAATCTTGCCCTCGTGTCAAAACTTTTTGATGCTGACCTTCTTCCTAAGCCGCCCTTTCAGGTTTTCAACTTAGGTGCCCCCTCATTTGATTCAAACTGCCCTTTTCGAGTTTTCAATTTGAATCCTCCTTTTTCTTTTTTCTTGTTTTTTTTTTCCTTTTTTTTTCTTTTTTTGTCTCTTTTTTTTTTTTTTTTCATATTTTTTTCATATTTTTCTTTTCTTCATTTGTTATTTTTGTTTCTTTCTCTCTTTTAGTAATGCAAGATTTCTCAAAAGAATATTTTTTCAAAAATTTACCCAAAAAAGGTTACCAACATTTATTTATTTTCCTTCCAACTCTACCACCAATGTAGTGCACTTATGCATATTCTCAATTTGTTATATGGGTGGTATAAATTTAAAATGATCAAGAGAGATATAAATACTCATTCTTAGAAAATGAACATGAAATCAAGAAAAATCAATGGGACAGTCTGTTTGGAATAAGGTTTTCAGTATCCATTTAATGAACATTCTAACAATTTCAATCAAGTCAATCTAAAATTCTTTTCCAAAAGCCTACTCTTATGTTGATATGTTCTTTCATGTAGTGTCTGCCAATCTTGCCCTCGTGTCAAAACTTTTTGATGCTGACCTTCTTCCTAAGCCGCCCTTTCAGGTTTTCAACTTAGGTGCCCCCTCATTTGATTCAAACTGCCCTTTTTGAGTTTTCAATTTGAATCCTCCTTTTTCTTTTTTCTTGTTTTTTTTTCCTTTTTTTTTCTTTTTTTGTCTCTTTTTTCTTTTTTTTCATATTTTTTTCATATTTTTTCTTTTCTTCATTTTCAACCTCATTGGCTTTGACAAACTTCAACCTTCAGTGCTCAATCCAAATTAATGCCCCCTAATAGGCATTCTCAATTTTGATCCAAGATATCTTCTAAAGCTCATGGACTTCTTCATTCAACTTGATCTACTTCTTTTATCTCCATTGAACCTTGAAAAGATCGTTATCTCATTGTACAAGTATGTCTTCATTCAATGCATGATTCTTCAATTTAAGCATTTACATTTGATCAAAATGGGCTTTTAAAGGCACGTAATGTAGGCTCAGGTGAGGGCTTATGAAAGAAAATGATATAGTAAGCCCAAAATGTATTTCAGGGTTTATAAACCAAAGGATCACTTTTTTATCAAGTAAAACATTCAGGCATTTTGCCCCTTTCTAATTCACCCATATCTTTTCTTGCTTTTTTTTTTGGGTTTGCTTTTTGAATTCAAACCCTTTTTCTTTTTTTTTTCATAAAACTGGGCTATTTCTTTTTTTTTTCCCCTCGATTCATCATAAACACTTTCATTTTTGCCCCCAAAATTCTTTATTTCATCTTCCTTGCCCCCAGTGTGGAGGGTGATCCTTGGTGGGTTACATTACAAAAATATAATAAGCTCAAAAGGGGTAATCAAAGGATAATTTTACTCATGCTTGAAGGATAGTGAAAGAAGGCCATTTATCATTTCAAATGTAAGTGCTCTCCTTAAAGATCATTTATTGAACAATGACAAACATGTTAGAAGCTTTTGTAAGAGATTCACCTTCCTCGTATCGTCTATCAAGTGCAAATGGTGAGCAACCTTTCCTTCATTTTTTTGTTTTCGCAACATTGGCATACTATTAATTCATCAACAGTAGTAGTTCTTTCAAAATTGAACCCTAGATTTATTGACATCATTATCATCATGTTCATTATTTGGATACTTGTGAATGAAAGATATGCTGAGTATGTGAGAAATGAATAGAATGAGAAAATGACAGTGCATCACACTAGTCGCTTTATTGAAAGAGAAATAAATAAAAGTTAGCCCATACATAAAACTTTATTTCGTGCTTATGGGCTTAAGCATTTTCAAAAACTATCTTGCATTACTTAAAGAAAAAGAAAACAAAATGAAAACTAGAATTTATAAATCTTCCAACTTGCACTGCTCAAACTCCTCATGTCCCACAAGGCTCATCCCTCATTAGTATGGTCAGGCAATGGGTTTGCATTCGTAGTCGGTTCCCCTTTCGTTTCAAAACTCAACTTGCCAGCTTTTATCAATCCTTGCACTCTATATTTTAGTGCCGTGCAGTTCTCTAGGGAATGACCCACGTTTCCGAAGTGATACTCGCATCGAGCATTCTCATCATACCACTTTGGATATGGAGGCTTGAGAGGTTCCATATAGATGGGTGCAATGAGTTGTCCTTTGATCAATTTTGGGTACAACTCAGTGTAGGTCATGGGGATTGGGTCAATGGGAATCCTTTCTCTTTTTGGCCATGATGTATTATGATTGCCCTCTTGTTTATTGAATTGCTTAGCTGGTTGAATAGTTGGGGCAGGTGTCTGAGGACTAGGTTGAACATTAACCTTGGGGTAAGAATGATAAGGATTCTGAGCAGGATAGTAAGGTTGTGGCATGTGATAAGGGTGTTGTGGGTGATAGCCTCCATATTGCCTTCCATATGCAACAGCATGGACTTCTTCTTCCCTTCTTTTGTTAGCTCCTCCTTTCTTCTCAATATTGTTGGGAGCTTCAATCTTTCCACTCTTGATTGCATTCTCAATTATCTCACCAGACAATACCATATCAGCAAAATTCTTGGTGGCATTACCGATCATTCTATCGTAATATGGAGCCTTCAAAGTATTAACGAACATAATGGTAAGCTCCTTCTCCGAAAGTGGAGGTTGCACCTCCGCAACCATATCACGCCACCTTTGGGCATATTGCTTGAAACTCTCATTAGCTTTCTTTTCCATGCTTTGGAGAGACAGACGATCAGGGGCCATATCAGCAACATGTCGATATTGAGCCATAAATGCTCTTGCCAAGTCATTCCAAGTGGTGATTCGAGTTCCATCTAATTGATTATACCACTTGGCAGCAGATCCAGTGAGACTTTCTTGAAAAATGTGAATAAGGAGCTTATCATCTTGAGCGAAAGCAGCCATCTTCCGACAATACATAATAAGATGAGACCTAGGACAAGAAGTCCCATTGTACTTTTCAAACTCCGGGGCCTTAAATTTGGGTGGAATGATTAAATCAGACACCAAACACAACCCAGTAGCATCCATGGGCCCATATAGGTCTAAGCCTTCAATAGCTCGAAGTCTTTCCTCCAACATATTGATCTTTTGTTGTGACTTTGCCTCCCCTTTCTCTTCTACTTGTTTGACTTTTATCTTTCCAATCTCTCTTGGGTCATCCAAGTTAGGTACTTCAATTGGATGAGCAAAATTTTCCCATTGAGGAGGAAGAGTTTGCCCTTGAGTTGGGCCAAACATTTGAGGTATGGCTGTATGTGCAAATGGATATCCTCCTACTTGAGATGTTTGATTTGGATGAGGACCAAATCCAGGAGGGTATGTGGGATCTTCCATGCTACGTTGTTGGACCCCTTCTTGGACAATAGCTTCTTCCATTGCTCCTTTGCCCTTGCTCAAGTTCTTCAATAATTCAATTATTTGAGCCAATTGCCCCCTCATTTCCTCTTGAGCTTTTTCCATCTTCTCCATGCGCATGCTTGATTCTTCTTCCATGATCTTAGCTTGATAACGAGTGTTGTGTGAATGAACCTTTGGTCGAGCTATCTTCGAATCTTTTACTGCCACAATTAAGAATTTATCATTTCACATATGGTGATGCTTGAAAAATTTTGAAAATGCTTTGTTTAAAAATAATGAGATGAATATGAACAAAACAAGATGATGCTACAGGCGTATGAATGGAATAGTATGCTAAAAAATTGTCATGTAACAATAATGGATGAGTGATGCATGGGAATGTTTTGGTGAAGAACTCAAGGTACCCTCTTAGTGTCTCATGTATAAATAAAAATCAAACAAACTTGATCAAACATGTGTCCTAAATAATGGGCATGGGTTGATATGGTTCTATATTATAGTTGGTCTTCTAAATTTCACTATATGCATGGCTTTAGATAAAAGGGCTAAAGGTTCCAAAATTGTTCCTTACTGTCGTCCACACAAGACTAGTAAGGCACCCAATCCTCACCCATTACAGGCTACAAACGAAAAGGTTCAATTTGAGTGGGAGTATTTCACTGGCCTGTGTGTAGGTTATCACCTCACGAAGGCAAAGGTACTATACTCCCTCCTATGAAGGATAAGCCCGGGTCGAGGGCTAATGCTTGCACATGAATGTGAAGTGTGTGTATTAAATATTTTATGAAACTTAAAGTTTTAGGCAAAATCTTGATAACCTTAAACTACCTGATGGCCTGACTCTCTAATGTCCCCAGCGGAGTCGCCAAACTGTCGTAACGTATTAAGTTTCGAGGGAAACCTAACAGCTAGACACAAAACTATGGAGTCGCCACCAATCATTCTAACCTAGGTGTGATTGGTCACCTATTCAAACTAAGGATAAGGCCTGGTCTACGTTAAAAGTTCTAAGTTCGGGAGTACGGTTACGTGTGAGGAAGGGTTAGCACCCTCACAACGCCCATCCTAAAATGGTACCAAGTGATCTAAGGTTATCTTAATTTTGCCTTTTACTTTAATTTCGATATAATTAAATATTGAAAAATCTTTTAAGTCTCCTCCATCAAGCTGGTTGGACAACTTAAAAGTTATTCTCACCTCAAGAGTATTCAAGTAGGACCAATCGCCTTTTTTGAAGAGGCTCCGTCGTCAGATATTTAAATAAATTATGCAATCCCTATTTAGACTCTTATCCAATTTCTATTGATTTTATACTATTTATTTTATCTTATTTTATTCTATTATTATTATTTTACTTATATACATTATTATTTCATATATTTTTATATCTTTAAATAAACATGTATTATTTGATTTTGAAGATTTTCTTAAAGACCTTCCATCAAGCTGGTAAGACCTTAAAGAAACTTTCTCACCTTAGGAATTTTTAAAGAAACTACTCAATCGCAATTTCCTTTAAATTCCATCCTCGGAATACTTCACATTTATTAAAATATTTAATTTAATTTAATTTCTATTTATTTTAATTCTTTCCTAATTTTAATTCTAATTTATTAATTTGATTTTTATTCTTTATCATATTGAACCTAATTTTAATTTACTATTTCTTAATCTAATTTAATTTTTATTTTTATAATTTACTTTATTAAATCTTGGAAATGTCCTTTAAATCTTCCATCAAGCTGGCAAGACTTAAAAGAACTCTACTCACCTCAAGACATCTAAAAGTACTACTCAAGCGCAATCCCTTTAGAATTCCGTCGTCGGAATGATTTCTATTTTTATTATTTTATTCTATTTTATTTCTAAATATATTAATTTTTATAATTCTTTATTTCTAATTTGATTCTTTATTCTTTTAATTGCAATTAATTTTAACTAATTCTTATTGCAATTTTTAATAATAAATTTGAATTTTAAATATCGAAAATATCTTTTTAAATCTTCCATCAAGCTGGTAAGACTTAAAAAGAACATTCTCACATCAAGATTTTCAAGGAGTCTCGATCGACTTTCTTAAATTCCATCATTGGTAAATATTTATTTATTCTTATTATTTTATTAATTATATATAATTTTAAGCTCTCATCTACAACTAAATTTTATCAATAAGTCTATTTCTAAAATGAACAACATATAAATTCATAAATCAAAATGAACAAACTAAAATAATAATAAAAATTAAATAAATAAATTATCTATCAACTTCAAATAATGCAAACCATCATGATTAGTTAATAAAATATTAAAAGAAACTAAAGATACGTGGGTGTAAAGGGATAGGAAAATAAACTTCAAATGCATGAGCTACAGTTTTTTGTACCTTTAACATTTACTTCATGTTTCTTTATTAATTCTTCCTTTCCTTTGTGTCTCAATCCTGTAGCAATAATTTCTTGCCCACGCAGTAGCTTCAAGATGGCATTGGGTAGCTAAAAACTGCACTATTTCGCTTTCTCTCTTGTCCCAATTTCCTGTTTCTTTCTCAAAGCTTCTCTATGTTTTCTCTCTTTGCAGGTAGGCGCAGCGATGAAGTGGAAGAGTAGTATGGAGGCGGATGTTCAAGTACAGAGCGTGCTACAGGGAACAAAGTAGTGACTTGGGGCAGTTGAAAGTGATGAAAAAGGCAGCCCCGATCGTGATACGGCTGGTGCAGTTCTCGTTATTGCCTCTCCTTCTTTTCGTTTTGTTTCTTTATTTTTTTTCTTTTCTTGGCTGCCTTTGACGTTGACAATTTCTTTTCCTTTCAATATTCTTCTCGGTGTTGCTCCACTGCCTCTATACTCCTGTTGTATTTTTCTTTTCAACCCTCTTTGTATTTCTTTGGTCTCCATCAAGCTTTCACGCCACCCTTTCTTCCTCTGCAGTACACGTTCTTATTCTTTTCTTGGACTTGGACGGTGCAACAAGAGATGATAGAGGACTGGTGCAGGCGATCACAACAAAGGGGAAGAATGAAACTTGATGCAGAGCTGGAACGGTGGTGTTGGAGTCAACAGTAACAAACAGCGATGGAGAATGAGGCAGGAGCAGAAATAGTTGCACGCAGCAGTACCGGCAGTGTAGCGTGGTTAGGCGAGGCTCAGTTGAAGAAGATGATGGACAGTGGCTTCTTTGGTGAAGACACAGTGAAGATGATGTATCAGCGATGGTGCAGCAAAGATCCAAGAAGTTTACTGCAACGAGGATCCCAGCAGCAGAACACACGGGGCGGACAGCGGTGGTGTTGGCGGCTTGGAGTGATGCAGCAGCAACAACTGGATGCGACCAGGGACGTGCAACAAATCAGCAGTAGTGGGCACGATAGTGAGCCGAGCAGCACGTCGGCGGTGAAGATGGTACTGATGCGGTTGACTGAGGTGGACTAGAGGTAGAGGAGCGATGAAGATGATGAAAAAACCGTGTCTCCTCTTCCTAGGTTTTCTCGGTTTTTTTCTTCTAGGGTTTTCTCTTAGGGTTTCTCTAGGATTTTTTTCTAGGGTTTTTTTTTTCTCTTTTCTTTCTGCCTCCCTTTTCTTTTTAGGGTTTCTCCTCTTTTTATACTTGTCAAAATTTCATGGAAAGAAATAAAAAATTTGTAATTGATCCCATGATTGTGGGATTTTTCATTTATTTTGTTTGACTTTCTCCTTTTTTTTAATTTATTTCCTTTTTATATTTTTTTTGGCCATGAATTTTCAGATTTAATTTCAACCAATTTCCTTCCTTTTGTTGATTTATTCATTGATTTAATGGCAAATTTCTTTTATTTTTGGCAACAATACCAACTTTAGTCAACTCTTGAAGGTGTGAATTTTGCATGTGCTTCACATGAGATTTTCAAATTTGAAAATTTTAATTTTAGAGTTTGCATGGGATGCATGGGGTTCCAACTTAAGATTTGACCAAAATTGACTTGTTTATTTTTATTATTTTTTATTATTTTTTATTATTTTTTTGATTTTTTTTAAATTTAGAGAAATTGTTCGGACAAAATTAGGTGTCTACAGTTGCCCCTCTTTGCATAATTTCTGAAAATCAGGAATTGTGCAAAGACAATTATACAACTATTTTGTCCGAATTTTTTTTTTGCAAAATATTTACAATTTTTAAGAAACAATTAGTTCCTCTCACCAGAGGCTATAAGACTTTGAAAAATGACCTTATGCTTCTCTCACCAGAGGCATTGAAACTTTGAAAAATAATCTTGTGCTACTCTTACCAGAGGCATTGAGACTTTTGAAAAATAACCTTGTGCTCCTTTCACCAGAGGCATTGGAACTTTGAAAAATAACCTTGTGCTCCTCTCAACAGAGGCATTGGCACTTTGAAAAATAACCCTGTGCTCCTCTCACCAGAGGCATTGGCACTTTGAAAAATAAACTTGTGCTCCTCTCACCAGAGGCATTGGCACTTTGAAAAATAACCTTGTGCTCCTGTCACCAGGGGCATTGGAACTTTGAAAAATAAACTTGTGCTCCTCTCACCAGAGGCATTGGCACTTTGGAAAATAACTTTGTGCTCCTCTCACTAGAGGCATTAGAACTTTAAAAAATAACTTTGTGCTCTTCTCACCAGAGGCATTGGAACTTTGAAACAAAGAGCTCCTCTCAATAGAGGCAATGAGACTTTTTGAAAAATAAAGCTCCTCTCAACAGAGGCAATGGGACTTTGAAAACAAAGAGCTCCTCTCAACAGAGGCAGTGAAACTTTTTGAAAAATAAAGCTCCTCTCAACAGAGGCAATGGGACTTTGAAAACAAAGAGCTCCTCTCAACAGAGGCAGTGAAACTTTTTGAAAAATAAAGCTTTCATTTCAGAATGCCAGTTAACATGGGTTTGACTGGGCTTAACTTTCATTTTGATACCAACAATATTAGACTTCATCCTCCTCTAAGGTGTCAACTAAACTGGACTTTTGCTCTCATCTAAGGTTTTTTTTTTTCAAAAACAGTATTTTCCTTATCATCTTCTCATCATTTTTCAAATTACCATCTCTTATATTTTTGTCCTATACATTTTATTCTTACACTTTCTCTTTTCTTCAAAATTTTCATCATTCAAAACTTCTTATCCTAATAGTTCATGTCAAAATGCAATAATGAAATGTCATGCATGTCATGAATATAATGAATGCCATGAATACCATGAATGCTATGAATGTTAATGTCATGCCCCTTGAATTATTCCATGAATGTATGTAAATGCAATCTTAATTGTGGTAACAAGATTCTCAAGCTCATCTCGTTTTCCTCAAGTTCCACATATCTGCTAGATTCTTCTTATTCAAATCTTCTATCTCCACTTCTCATCCCACCTTCTAATGAATCTTGGTCCCATTATGCTTAAAGACTTGCCATCATGCCTTCAAATTTAGGTTTTCGTCATTTGTTATTTTTGTTTCTTTCTCTCTTTTAGTAATGCAAGATTTCTCAAAAGAATATTTTTTTCAAAAATTTACCCAAAAAAGGTTACCAACATTTATTTATTTTCCTTCCAACTCGACCACCAATGTAGTGCACTTATGCATATTCTCAATTTGTTATATGGGTGGTATAAATTTAAAATGATCAAGAGAGATATAAATACTCATTCTTAGAAAATGAACATGAAATCAAGAAAAATCAATGGGACAGTCTGTTTGGAATAAGGTTTTCAGTATCCATTTAATGAACATTCTAACAATTTCAATCAAGTCAATCTAAAATTCTTTTCCAAAAGCCTACTCTTATGTTGATATGTTCTTTCATGTAGTGTCTGCCAATCTTGCCCTCGTGTCAAAACTTTTTGATGCTGACCTTCTTCCTAAGCCGCCCTTTCAGGTTTTCAACTTAGGTGCCCCCTCATTTGATTCAAACTGCCCTTTTTGAGTTTTCAATTTGAATCCTCCTTTTTCTTTTTTCTTGTTTTTTTTTCCTTTTTTTTCTTTTTTTGTCTCTTTTTTCTTTTTTTTTCATATTTTTTTCATATTTTTTCTTTTCTTCATTTTCAACCTCATTGGCTTTGACAAACTTCAACCTTCAGTGCTCAATCCAAATTAATGCCCCCTAATAGGCATTCTCGATTTTGATCCAAGATATCTTCTAAAGCTCATGGACTTCTTCATTCAACTTGATCTACTTCTTTTATCTCCATTGAACCTTGAAAAGATCGTTATCTCATTGTACAAGTATGTCTTCATTCAATGCATGATTCTTCAATTTAAGCATTTACATTTGATCAAAATGGGCTTTTAAAGGCACGTAAATGATATAACTAGTATCATTTAATTGGCACAGTATATGATTTTATAGTGAATGATTTATGATTTGGTATGAAAATATTTTATTTATTAAAGAGAAATTAGAAAAAATATAAAAATTAGATGTTCATAAGAAATATTAATTAATTATATAAAATAGATATGGATTATGCCGATGATGATATTTTGAGAAAGTCAATTGAGACATCTTAAAAATGTCTAGGTGAGAAAATTCTTTTTTAAATTGAGCCAAATCAATGGAATACTTTTGAAAGAATTTTCAATAAAATATAATACATGTTTATTCTTAGTAAATTAAACATGAATAAAATATAAATGAATATAGATAAATAAATATAAATACGAGGACATAAATTAGATGAAAATTTAAATAAAGAGAATGAAATAGCTTAGATTGAAAATAATTAGTAATTAATAAGATTAGATAATAAAGAAATAAATATGAGTTATACCAAGGATAAAATTTCAAGAAAGTCAATCAAGACTCTTTGGATATTTCTAGATGAGATGATTCTTTCTTAAGTTGAGCCAAATTGATGGAATACTTTTGAAAGAATTTTCAATAAAATATAATTCATGTTTATTAAATAAATATAAATAGATGAAATAAATAAAATAAAAATAAATTAGATCAAGATTAAAATTAAAGAAATTTAAATAAAGTTAGATAAGCAAATAAATAAATGAACTAAATAACTTAGAATAAAAATTATAAGATATAAAATTAGTTAGATAAAGGAGTAAATGCGAATTATGCCAATGATGAAATTTCAAGAAAGCCAATTGGGACTCCTTGAATTCTCTAGGTGAAAAGATTTCTTTTAAGCCGAGCCAAATTGATGGGACGCTTTTAAGAAAATCTTTAATAAACCATGATTCATATTTATTCTCTAAATAAATAAAATAAGTAAATAAAATAAATAGATAAATATAAAATAAGATTAAAAAATATAGAGATTAATATGGAGTCGAAACTAGAGCCAAAGTTAGAAAGAATAAGATTTTCATAAATTATTTAATTTATCCGACGATGGAGTTCAAGAAAGTCAATTGAGACTCCTTGAATATCTTGAGGTGAGGGGAATTTCTAAGGTTGGAGCCAAATTGATGGAAAAGTCTTAGAAATTTTCCCAATACATAAGTATATTGAAATTAATGTGAACTTAAAGCAAATTATAAAGATAACCTAAATCTAGTTAGTACCATTTTAGGATGGGCGTTGTGAGGGTGCTAATCCTTCCCTACACGTAGCCATACTCCCGAACCCTAGTATTTTTTAACGTAGACTAAGCTTTATCCTTAGTTTGAATAGGTGACCAATCACACCTAAATTAGAATGGTTGGTGGCGACTCCATAGTTTTGTGTCTAGCTATTAGGTTTACTCCAAAACTTAATACGTTATGACACATTTCTTTCCTTATTCATTCTTCTTGTTCTAGTTTCTTACATATTCTAACAAAATTTAACTAAAACAAGGCTGCATCTATGTTTATTACTTTGTAAAACATAGAAATCTACCATTGAATATCAAGAGAACCATAAAAATATGGAACTTACCTTAACCAACTGCACTTCCAGAACAGATCATTTTCTGTCTTACTTTGGCTTCCTTTTTGCTTATTCCTTCAGCTCATCAAACGATGGAGGAGAGGTTTTATAAGCAGGTTTACTTGTTTAGCCAACTGAAGAGTGAAGCTCAATAAATCAAGCATGGCAGGAATGGAAGGAATAACATAAACTTGCAGTTGCATAGTTTTCGGGAGGAAGATGAAGTTTGCTAAGCCAGTCTTCCTCAATTGTTTCTCCTTATATAGCCATGCTATCCAATCAGAACCCATCACTTGGCCTTATCCCATTTTCTTTCATTTATTTCACGTCTTTCATGCATTTAATGCATGAAGAAAAACTGAAGCTTAAGCTGGCGTGAAAGTCTCCCTTCCACACGCCTTTTTCTGCTTCTATTGACTTTATTTTATTTCTCAACCAAAAAGGATAAGTTACTTACTGACTTTAACATCTTCTCCATTAATTGTCTTCAACCGTATGACTTACAAAGTCAATTTTGGCTGCCAAATGGTTTGAATCTATTTTCATTTTGTCCATAAGTGTCATTCCAGTTCGCCCCTGCATCAAGAGGCCTCAGCTTCTATTCGCCAATCTTTGAGCTCGCCACTTTATCTTGATGCCAACTTAAGATTTGGTAATTACGAGAAATTAACTTTTGGCGATCACATATAGGTTTGGCGATCACGGCAATTGGTACATTGTTGGCGATCACAGTTTATAGCTCAACTCGCCCACTTGCTATCATATAACTCACTCAATTAATATGGGCGATCACAAGTCCTCGCCTCATTCGGGCAATCACCAGCTATGGCTCAACTCGCCAACCTTGCTCTGATTCATGCCACACGTTGGCGAACTCATCTATTCGCCAGTATGGCCTTTAGAAACTAGTCACCCTCCATTGGTGATCAACCTTGTTCGCCCGTTGGCGAGCTCTTCCATTTTAATACTCGCCCATCAAGTATTTCACATAAATTGCTCCGTTCATATATCAAATAAATGAGCTTTTCCACCCAAGTGGAAATCAAAATTCGTTATTCATTAAATTTCCATTTTCAATTTTATGAAATTATAGTCTACAGTAGTGTAGAATCAAATCTTACAAAAATTGGAATTTATCCCAAAAAATCATAAAACTTTTCATTTCATGTTCCCATTTTGAATCTCTTTTTAAAGATAGAATATTACACCCACATAATAATTTTCCAAGTTAAAAGAATTTAACATTTAAATCTCTTTAAAATTGGTGATTACTATCAAGAACAAATAGAATGAGTCACAACTTGGTCTAATTGAATAAATGAATTGATTTGGCACATCAAGGGGGATTGGTTATCGAGAAAGTTCTATTGATCAATGTCTCTTTATTTAGGCTCACAAATGAAACAAATTCCTTGAAAATCAAAATTCGTTTTGTAAATATAACTTTCATAGAACACAATCCATTTTAGCACTCCCTTAATTTCTTAAAATGTGGACCTTAACAAATGTCAAGACTAGCTGTGATGGCTCAAATTTGTGGGCAAGGATTCAAATCTCAAATCAAATTTTCAAGGTAATGATTTAGGGTCTTGACTGAAAGCATTACTCCTCTAGTTTTGCTTCTTTCTTGTTATTGCCTTAGCTTAGTCACAAACAATGGCCTTGAGTTGTTTCAAATTTGCTCTAGACTGCCCTTTCTTGGGTTTTCACCCTAGGGCTTCATTCTCTTTTTCTCTTCTATTTTTAGTTTTTTATTGATTATTCTACCATGCATTTGAGAATTCAAATTTCATTCAAAACTAAATAATGATGATGGTTTCTCAAAGAAAAGCTTTCAATACAAGCATCACTATGGACTTTTAAGCACGTAATATAGGCCAAGGTTTAGGGTTTTCAAAGAATGGATAAACAAGCCCAAAATAAGTGTTTTCAAGGTTTATTAGACTAAGGATTTTTTCTTCAATTGTGAACACCTGTCCTTCCAACTCTTCGAAGCATTTTCTTTTTTTCTTTTCAAACATTTTATTCACAAATATTTCTTCTTTTCCTTCTTTTTTTTTTTGTGCAACCTTTTTTATTTTTTTTTCTTGTTTTCTTCATAGTCATTCCCATTTTCACATATCCTTCCTCTCACATTTGCTCCTTGACATAAGGCATTATTTTCTCGTATTTGACATAAGATCAATCACTAATGCTTCTAAAAATTTCTCTTATGCATTTGGCCCTCCAGTGTGGAGGGTGATCCTTGGTCGAGGTTTATTCAAAATGAAATCAATAAGCTCAAAAAGGGTAACAAAGGGATGATTTCATTTCAATAATTGGGATATGAAATATGGCCATTTCTCATATCAAATATAGACACTTCTCTTCAAAACCAATCCTCAAGATGAAAATTTTATTTCAGATTTTGAAGTTATTTGAATATCCCTCATGCATAGTTTCACAATCAATTTTTTCTTCTTTTTTCTTCATTTTCTCACAACTCATGCCCAAAATGTAACAACTCAACTTTATGAATGCCTTATGCAACAATTTTCATTTTCATGTTCAAAATTGGAAAAGGATATCAAATGGCCATTAAAAGATGTTGAGGTTATCGAAACCTTGTCTATTTCAATCATTTTGCCCTAAGATGTGGGCGAAAGGTGGCTTTAATAAATTGAGTTATAAAGTTCAAGTTATGAGAAAGAATTTTGGGTGGATGTGTTTGGGACTCTTAGCGTGGCCTTAACATCTATCAAATTTCCAAATTCAAAGTCCTTAGGAGAATGCTTCATGAATTGGCCCTTCAAAATCAATTTAAAAAGTTTTGCAAATTCATTAGTCATTTCATTGCTCATTGCCTTAATGAAGATCATTGATTTTGGAATCTTTTTATGATAAGAACGAATTAATTTTGTGAGGTTTAGGCTTTATACATTTTCATGGTTCAAGCTTTTGAGTGGTCTAATTTTCAAGTATGATAAGCATAAATACTCAATAAAGTAGCTCAATATGTTCATTCTTGGCAATTATCACCAATTTTCTTGAAAATTTTCATTTTTATTCAAATCATGAAAAGATGTCAAGTGCGGCTTTCATTATCAAAGGATGTTAAATTCAAAAACAATCTCAATATTTACAAATCAAATTCAAAAATCAAAAGTCATTTATTTGAAAAAAAAAATCATCTTCAAGAGAAAAAAAACAAAATTAAACTATGCACAAAAATACAAATTGCCCATAAATTGGCAATTACATTCCCATCTTTCTTATCAATTCTAACTGCTCAATCATCTCTTAAACAAATGGGACTTTATCAAATTCTTCTTGATCAAGATTTTCTATCAAAAGGAATTTCCTTACTTCTGGAGGATGACAACATATGCTTCCTCAACACTAGCATTGATGGAGCCTTTTACAAATGAAATGAAAATTTGTATGTTCAAATACATGTAAGCAATGCATGGTGTGAAAATGTTCATGAGATGTTTGCACATGCATGACTGACAAAATACCAAAATGCTTTGCAATGCTCAAACAACTAGAACCCTATTACTAAAAAATGCCAAATGCGATGAAAATTGAGAAGAAACTTCTAACCAATCCTAAAACATCTTTTTCTTTTTTTCTTTTTTGAATATTTTCATCAAATCACTTTTCCATTATTTCCAAACAAACTACCTAAGCAATCTAAAATTTCCTCTTCTTTTGGCCTTTTCATACAAAAACATTTTTCTTTGTTTTGACTTAACTTTCTTTTTTTGAAAAATTTTTGTCAAACTAATTGTTTCATCATTTTCCCCAAACTACTTAACCAATCTAAAATCTTCTCTCTCTTTTTTTATTCCACAACAAATATTTTTTGAATTTTTTTACTAAAATATGATAATTTAAAGCAAATGAAAGGACAAGTTTTTTTTTAAGTTTCATTTCCTTTTTTAAATTGTGAGTTTATCATATTTAATGAAAGAAGTAAGAAAAAGACAAGATATGTTCTTTCATGTGTCCAAATGTCAGGTTATTTCAATACAATGAGTTAGCATAGCTCTATCTAAAGTTGGGCCTCTTAGGTTTCTTTACAAGTAGGGCTTGGATAATTTAAGGTTCTAAAGGTTCCCAAATTGCTCCTTACTGTCGTCCACACAGGACTAGTAAGTCACCCAATCCTCACCCACCACAGGCTACCAACGGAAAGGTTCAACTCGAGTGAGAGTATTTCGCTAGCCATTGCAGAGGTATTACCTCATGAGAGCGTAGGTACTTTACTCTCTCCTAAGAAGGATCAAGCTCGGGTCGAAGGCTTATGCATGCAAAGTGATGTGTGTGTTTGGCAGAACAATATTCTAAATTAATTTTTAATAATTAAGATCTCCTAAGCAAATTCTAAGATAACCTAAAACTAAGCATTGGCCTGACTCGCTGAAATCCCTAGTGGAGTCGTCAAACTGTCATAACATATTAAGTTTTAGAAACCTAATAACTAGACATAAAACCTGAGGAGTTGCTACAAACCATTCTTAACCTAGGTGTGATTGGTCACTTATTCAAACTATGGATAAGGCTTAATCCACGTTTAAAGATTCTAGGGTTCAAGAGTATGGTTATGTGTGGGGAAGGTATTAAGCACCCAACAATGCCCATCCTATAATAGTACCACTTAGTCTTGGGTCATTTTCTAAATTTGCTTCTGTTGATCTTTAATCTCAATATAATTAAGATTGAAAAATATTTCTAAGTGTCCTCCATTAAGCTAGTAGGACAGCTTAAAAGATCTTTCTCATCTCAGGGGTATTCAAGTAGTACTATGCGACTTGCTTAAAAAGGTTCCGTCGTCGAATTCATTTATTTCTTTATTATTTCTTTATTTTTATTAGAAAATGAATATGAATTATTTTAATCAAAAATTCCTTTTAAATCTTTCATTAAACTTGTCAAACTACAAAAGAAATTTTCTTACCTAAAGATTTTCAATACATTACTTAAGCGTAATAATCCTTAAAATCTCATCATAGGAATAATCAATACTCATTTTCAATAATTTTTATTAATTATTATCACCTTATTTTATTACTTCATCATTTCTTATTATTATTTACTATTGTTATTCTATTATTATAGTGAACATGAATCATTAACATTTTTTATCATTATAACTAATTATTTTAATTTTATTTTTTATTTTTCTTATAAATATAAATCATTTGTTATTGAAAACCTTTTTTAAGACCATCCATTAAGTTGGTAAGGCCTTGAAAATAATTTTCTTACCTAGAAATTTTCAAGAGAATTACTTAAGCGTAACTCTCTTGATATTTTATCATTGGAGTAATTCATATTCGCATTTGTTATTGTTTTAATATCTGATTTTGGTTATTTTATTTATTTCCTTTATTATTTTGTTACCTACTATTATTATTTTTATTATATTATTACAAATCGTTAATATCTTTTCTAATTTTATTACTAATTATTTTTATTTTAATTTTATAATAAACTTGTTTTATTTTTTAAAAATGAATACGAATTATTTGTTATCAAAAATCCTATTTAGACCCGCCATTAAGCTGGTAGGGCCTTAGATAGAATTTTTCTCACCTCAAGATCTCTAAAAGTACTACTTGAGCGCAGTCCCTTTAGAGTTCTATTGTCGGAATAATTTTTGCACATCTTTATAATTTAATTAATATTTTATTTATTCTAATTTCCATGTATTAAATCTTCCTATTTTATCTTTTATTTTATTTCGATTTATTTTTTTGTTTTGAAGAATTTTCACTATAGTCTCTTAAAAGGATCATAAATATAAAAATAAATAAATAAATTTCACAAGACTTCAATCATATTAATATCTCAATTTGATTATGTCATGCTAATAATTTATTCATATTATACAAATCAATTGTATCGACCCTAATATATTAAATCAGATAATTATCAGATAATGCCAGTATCGCACAAATCACATCATACCCATATAAACTAAAAGATATTAAAATAACATAAAAAAAATATATAAGATAATCAAACCTTGCCATTGCAGATCACGTGATCCCTCTTATTCCTAGCAATTTCTTTCCTTTCTTTGCTTTTTAACTCATGGATAGTATCAATGTTGTCTTTATTTCTTTCCCACGCACAGCTTTATTCTTTCTTTTTCCTCTCGTTTAATTCCTATCAGCTTTCCTTCTTCACATTGCTTTATTTAGCTCCTTTATTCATGGTTTCATGTGCAATTTTGGACAGCAAAGATTTACATGGACAGCGGCAAAACAGGACGTGTTTGACCTGGCAACAAACAGCTCTCAGATTGCACTAACTTTGAAGTTGTTGGCCTTTTTCTTCACCACAGCAGCCCACGCTTTGGTTGAAACTTGACAACTCCACGTCTTCTCCTGAAGTTTTGGTTCACAGCATTATCCAAGTGGTCTTTGCCTATCTCCCACATTTGCCTCCCTCTCCCTCCCAATGCACTTTCGTTGTCAATGGCCACAACCATATCTTTCGAGGCTAGTCTTCATTATCTGCAGCCTCTACTAAATCTTCTTCCATGCTATGTGAATGGAGGAAATACTCTGATTATATTATTCTTAATTGCCTATCTTGCTATGTTGACTTTTGTTCCTTTTCTGATTGAGTGTTATGGAATGTGCTTGTTGTACAAGAGTGTTTATGGCTTATCTTGAAACCATGGTGGAAAGTAGTATTTATTATAAGTTTATATACATTGTTTACTATATGGTGTTAGCAGTTAAGAGGTTTTATTCTCTCTTATTGTAGGTTTCAGATGCATCTGGTTTGTTGGGGTCAATACATACAAATATTTAAGTGAAGATGGAAGCTTTAAGGATGATAATCGATATACAATTTAGCTTTAGACTTTTAGGAAGTTTAGATAACGTTCTGGTTATAAGCACTTTGAATTGAACTTTGAACAAATGAAAGTTACAATTGTTAAGAAATTGTTAATGCATATGAGTGTTACAGTGTAAATAGTTCTCTCTTTTTATTAGTGCAATGGACATGGATTAATTGAATTACCAAACGAGGCATGATGCCAATGCCTCATTTGATTATTTTATTAACAAAAAATTGCATTAACAAATATTTTATTAACTTCCATTAAAAAAAATTTGAATTAAGAGTTAAAATCATTTTATTAAATTATCAATGAACAATAGCATTAACAATTGTGTTATCTTTCATGAAAACACAAAGAATTAATCAAGCTTTTAAATTTAAAATAAAATTTAATAAATATAAAAATTTTAAATTTTAAATAAGACTTTGAAGTGCCGGTAAAAGTTTTTAAATTTAAAATAAAATTCAATAAATATGAAAATTTTAAATTTCAAATAGGACTTTTACTTTTAAAGGTATTTAAAAGTGTCAGAAAAAGTCATGCCCCAATTTGTCAGAGCTTTACTGGCATTGGAGTATATTACCATCGGCAAACCTTCACCGCTATGACCGCCAGGACCGCTAGTGGTCAACAGACTGCCAGTAAGGTTTTTACCAGCAATCAACTAGTCTTTTGTAGGTAAAAGTCAATTTTTTTATAGTGTGGGTTTACTTTAAGTGCCGGTAAAAAGTTAATTTTTTTCTAGTATGGGTTTACTTTCTTTGTTGCGACCTTTAAAGTTCTCTCCTAATAATTAGAAGAAGGTGTGTAGACATGGAGGGAAGATTGAGCATATTCAGAAAAGGTTTCATGTCTCTGTATGTGGTTGCTATAGAGCTGAAAGGTTGGGCTGTTAGAATTTGAAAAGAAAGAAGTAGAAATTATGCATGAGTTACCTAGCTTTATTATTATAAATGATTGGTGATTGACCATCTCAATCATTTGTGAAAGGAGTTTGCAGTGCCATCAGAGTTAATAAGACTTCTTTTGAAGCATTTTAGCATCTTTTATGCTTCTAAAACAAGAGATTTAGTGTCCTCCTAACTAAAGCTTGTGAGGGTTCAGAGCATGGTTTCAAATAGCGGCCACTATATCGCGGTAGCGGCGGTGGCCGCTACCGCTATCGACCGATTCGCGGTTGTGCTTAATAATCACGTTTGTAACGGCCGCTATTGGCCGTTACAAAACGGTGTAACGGTGGATAGCGGCGATAACGGGCCGTTATCGCCGCTATCTCCGTTCTGTTTAAACTTTAAAGGTCTAAAAAAATAAAAAAATGAAAACTTTTCAGACGAATCTTACTGAGAAAGTGAGAATGAGGAAGGATGAATAAAATCAGACCAAATATCATACTCAAACCCGTGACTGCTTGCTTTATCAGCAGCATATCAAGAATTCAAGATTCCAATTTCCAATTCCAAGCTCAAACAAAAACTTAAGATCAATTCGTTCATCAGATCAGATCAGATCACACACCACACACAACACAAGTTCACATTCACAGAACAGAGACAGAGTCACAGAGAGCAGCATCAAGCGATTCAAGCAGCCATCAACAACAAACAAAGCAGCAGGAAGCCAACAACCGATATCATTCAACAGGTAAGCAAGATGATGAAACCTGAAAAATGAAAATATACTTAAAAAATAAAAACTTTAAAAATTTCTACAAGATTTTGGATCGGGCGACGTCGGGAAAGGGACTGATCTGCGAGTGTGAGGGGCTGCATGGGTCGGTTGAGCGACGGGTAGCCTGAGATGCCGTCGATTCGAAGGCAGATGGCTTCTGGCGGCTGTGGCTTCTTGATGTATTTCAGATTTCAGGCAGTGTCGTCCGCGAGCGATGGGATCGACGGCGACGGGTGCTGTGACCTGTGAGTCTGTCACTCACTCCTGTGAGAGGGATCTTAGTCAGATTGGAAATCAGCAATCATGCCTGAGTGGGTGAGTGAGACCGTGAGAGATTCGGAGAAGGGGACTGCCGGACTGGAGAGATTCGCGAGAGAGAGACAGAGCATTTCGATTGTGTGAGGCACTGAGGCTTTGTGAGCCTTTACGGTTCAGATGGAAAAATTGAAACTCAATTTCAATGGGCATAGATCTGTCTTGGGTGGGTTTGCCGGTTTGGGAATTGGGTTGGGATATGGTGGGTAGGCCGGTCGGGTGGGTGGGTGGGTAGGCCGATTGGGTGGGTGGGTGGGTGGGTTTTTTAAATATTCTATTTACTTTTTTTTTGCTAAAGAATTTTAATATTTTAATTTTTAGGAATTAATATTTGACCATTTTTTCAATAATATTAGGCAATGATAAATTTAAATTATTAATGTAATTTGTTTAGTAAAATTTGTAATGTAATTAAATATATGGTATTAAATATTATTGTAACTTAAGAAAAAATAATATTGATATTTGAATATGTTTAAGTTAATTGATAGTAGCAAATTAGTATTCAAACATGATTAATTTTTTAATAAGTTAATTGATAATGTAAATATCATCAATTAAATTATTTTTACTTATTAAAAGTAAGTAAATTAAATGAATTATTTTTACTTATTAAAGTAATGAATTGAGTAATTAAATGTGCAATAAGACAAATATTCTGAGCTATGCATTGTAGTATATTTGTATATCATATTTGTTGTCTGTGAGTTTTCTTTTATCAATAATAACAGAAGTAGTTTTCTTTGGCAAAAAAAAAGTAATGAATTAAGTAAATGTAATGAATTAAATTATTTACTTATTAAAAGTAAATTATTTTTACTTATTAAGTTAATTAATATTGTAAATGTAATAAATTAAATAAATGTTACTTATTAGAGGGATGAATATGTGATTGATTAATTGTTCAAATTCAATTTTTATTTATATATGAAAAATGTGATGACTCTATCGCATTTTTCGTATTATTATTTGTTTAACAGAAAATGTCACAACATGAGGAGTTTCCAAGTAAAGGATTAGAAGGTGCGCCAAGTGCTGATATTGGTTGGCATTTCGGAATCCCTGTACCAAATACAAGAGGAAATGTGTCTTGTAAACTTTGCGGAAAAGTTATAAAAGGAGGAATAACACGCTTCAAGGAGCATATTGCTCATAAGACTGGCAATGTTGCACCATGCCCCAATGTTACCGGTATGTTATAAATATTATGTTAATTTTTCAATAAAGATTATAAAATTATGTTAAAATGTACAACTAATTTTTTTTTTAATTTTTCTTAACTGTATTGTTAAAAGGTATTGTTAGAGAAAGTATGATGAAACTCCTCCAAGAAGGTAAAAAAAAATTGATAACAAAAAGAGAAAAGATGAATTCATTTCTCAATTAAGAGGAGAGGAAGATTATGATTACGAAGGATTCATAGATGAAGATACCGCTATAAGACGAGCCATGCAAGAAAGTGTTCAATCACAACGTGAGTGGCATATGAGGCAAGAATTTAGGCAAAGAACTGGTGGTTTCAATAATATTTATGAAGAGGGGCGAAGCTCTCATGGCTCAGCTGCTGACTATTTTGATCAAAGAACAAGGAAATCTACTCCAAGTGACTCTGAATTTTCATTAAGGAGAGCTATACCTGAATTGGTTAGAAGCAAGAGTTTAAAGCAACCGAAGTTAAGTGATTCTTTTCTGAAGACATTAAGAAAGAAGCTGGGTGAATCAGTATCCAAATTTTTTATATACAATCGACTTCCTTTTCAGTTATCAAACTCTCCATGGTTGCACAATTTAGTTTCTGTAGCAGCAGAAATTGGGCAAAATGTAAAGCTTCCAACACCTTATGAGGTTTCTAAAGTATATTTGGAATCAGAGTATCAACAAGTCAAAGAATGGGTTGATGGATTAAAGGTTCATTGGAAAGAATTAGGTGCTATCTTAATGTGTGATGGGTGGACAAATAGCCTGAATCAAATGCATATAATAAATTTTCTAGTTTATTGTAGTAAAGGGACCATTTTTTGGAAATCTGTGGATGTCTCTAGTGTTTATTCTAGAGATACTAATTTTTACTACAAATTATTAGATCAAGCTGTGGAAGAAATCGGAGAGCAATATATTGTTTAGATAGTTACCGATAATGAAGCAACACTTAAGGCTGCAGGAAAAAAATTAATGTTGAAAAGAAAACATTTGTTTTGGACTGCCTGTGCTGCTCATTGCTTGGATTTATGCCTTGAAGATATTGGGAAGAAGCAAAGCGTGGAAAAAGTGTTGAAGGAGGCGAAGAAAGTCACATGTTTCATATACAATCATATTTGGACAGTTAACTTGACGAAGAAATATACTCAAGGAAAGCAAATACTTCGTCCTGCTCTCACCCGATTTGCCACCCATTTCATCCAATTACAAGAAATAACAAAGCATAAACAAGGTTTGAGAGAAATGTTCAATTCAAAGGTTAGTACTTAATAATTAGTACAATTATTTAAATCTAGTTTTGTTTTTTATATCTTGTTTAAATTTTAATTTAAAATATACAGGAATTTAAGGAATCTAAATGGGGGCAACAAAAGTCGGGACCTGCTTATGAAGCAAAAAAAATTATTTTGGGAAAAGATTTTTGGAGAAAAGCAAGTGAAATAATAAAAGTTTATGAGCCTTTGGTAAAAGTATTGCGTCTTGTGGATGGTGATGAAAAACCAACAATGGGCTTTATTTATGAGGCAGTGGATAGAGCTAAACGGGCAATTGCACAAGAATGTCGATACTTCACTGAATATGAAAGGATTATCGACAATAGATGGACATTTATGCACTCTCACTTGCATTCAGCTGGTAAGTAGACTAAAAATGTGGATTGTAATTAAAATAACAATTTTATGTTATATGCTTAAATTGCTTATATATTTATTTTTTATTGCTTTTTTTTGTGTTATGAACTATGTTTAGGTTATTATCTTAATCCCCAATTTCAATATGGTGTGAAATCTTCGTCGGATGTGTTAATAGAAACAAGAGAAGGTATAAAAGCAGTGATAGAAAGACTAGAACCTTCTATAGATAATCAAATCCAGATGACTAATCAGGTTAGTGTTTACCACTATTTTATACTTGAAAATTTTACTTTATGTATCAGAAATATAATTACCTTTTTGCATTCATTTAATAATTGTAATGTTTTATCAATGTAGTTGTTTGTATTTCAAGATAAAAGAGAAACATTCGGTACGCCACAAGCACAGAGAGCATGGAAGCAAATGAATCCAGGTAAATAATCAATTAAATAGTTTTAATTTCTTTAATATTATTTAATTATATTAGTATTAAATTATTTTATGCAGCTGAATGGTGGATAATATATGGCACATGTGTTCCTGAATTGCAAAGAATAGCAATTAAAGTGCTTAGTCAGACAACTTCTGCATCTAATTGTGAAAGAAATTGGAGCACATTTAGCTATATACACACCAAGACAAGAAACAGGTTGAAATATGAAAAACTTCATAAGATGGTATACACTTATTACAATATGAGGCTAAGGATGAGACATCAAAAAAGGAGGAGTATTGATGAGATAAATGATAGTTTCAATCCTATTAGCCTAGACCATATCTTTGAAGAAGATGATCCACTTTCAGAATGGCTACAGGAGAAAGAAAATCCTTTGTTAGATGGGCAAAACTCTGATTGGTTGCCTCCTGATAATTCTGATGATGAAATGAATGTTGAACAATCATATCAATCAGGAGAACAAAATCTGCCTCATTCAAGTACAAGCCGATCACCAACTCAGAGTGATGATGATGAGGGTTCAAGTCCAACTGGTGGTGATGGTAGTGGTGCTGATTATAGTGGTGGTGCAAATGAAAATAGGCCTTTTAGTCCACTTGGAGGAGAATTTGGGCTTGCTGCTACCGGTGGATTATTCCTTGATTTGTCAGAATATGGTGTACATCCATCTATTGAATCTAGTGGGGATAGAAGTAGAGATAGAGCTCGATCAAAAGGAAAAGCCAAGAAGCACCAACATGATACTTCTGGAGGCTCTTCATCTCGAAGATCAGCTTCTAGTAATGAATCATTTAGTAATCAAGGCTATTATCCATTAGGACCACCTTTTCATTTTCAACCTCCTTATGGTTACTATTCACCTCCACAAGGTTATTATCGACCCCAGCCATATCCTAATTATCCTATGCCCTATTATCCGCAAATGTATCCACCACCGCAAATGTATCCACCACTACCCCAAATGTATCCACCACCACCACAAATGTATCAAGAACAAGGATATGGTTCGAATTCTGGATGAAGGTCACGAAGATCAAGTCGTCATGGTTCTGAAAGTGAAGAGGGAGAATTTGATGCTCCTCGTCATTCCACTATATGGTAATCGGTAAGATTTAAAGTGTATTTTTTTTAGTTTCCTTGAATTGAATTTAACAAGTTCTATTTGTTAATTATTAATATTCGTAGAAATTCATGTGGAAGAGAAAAAAAAAGAAAAATATTGACATAATTAATTTAGATGAAAAAAGATTTGACAAAATTTAGATGAAAAAATTCCTTAATAATTTAGATAAAAAATAATTAATGCTAATTAATTAGTACATAATTATTTATCTCTATTTTGAATATTTGTTATTTTTTAATTATCATAAGTATTTTTTTAAATATGAATGTTTTTATAATTGAAAAAATTATAAATAACATTTTTTTCACATAAATAATAGACTTGAGGTATTATAAATTATTTTAAAAACTATAAAATAAGACTTTACATGATTATAATTAAAGTTACTACACTTTATATAGAATTGTGCGAAATTAAAAAAAAATTCACGACCGCGATGACCGCAATGACCGCAATTACCGCTGCTATGTCCGCAACCGCGATAAACGCAACGCGACTGCGACCGCGATTTAAAACCCTGGTTCAGAGCTGATTGAGAAATGCCCATTGGTGCTTAGAAGGAAAAGGTCTTGAGTCTTGTTGGTTATAAAGGAAAAAAGAAAGAGATTTCCACTTTCAATGGCTTATCGGACATGAAGGAAAGGGATTTAATTGAAAGTGATACTGAGAATGACAACATATGTGCAGAACTTGAGGAAGAGGAGATCATGGATGGTTTAGAAGTTGTTTCACTAACTAACGATGATGAGCTGGAGATTGCTCATGTTTGCAGTGCACACAAAGACACTGATAAAGCAAAGATTATATTCTTTTGCACATTTAGTTTGTGCCACTTCTGTTAAGTTCGAAAGTTCAAAGATGTCATCACTTAAATGAAAGATTATGAGCACGACATATTGCCTCCGTGGTAATTGGTTATACACATTTTACTCTTCTCTTTTTGCAATTATCTTTTTTAATATATATAGCATGTCTAAATTCTAAAATATGTTAACATGAAATAAACGTGGAGATATTCACAGTTAATTAGGTCCTTTAAACACTCCTCAAAACTCATGACTTTTGAATTTCTTATATACAAAAAAATGATTGGTGGTTCTTGGTATGAGTCGTTGTTTGTTCCCAAAAATGCTTTTGTTATTTTTCACACGGCGGTACGTGGACTCAAGTTGGAGTCTCAATTATATCTCTAGCTTCCTCGGTAATTGGTATCCAACATAGAAGTAGACCTAATCATGGATTAGGCCGAATTTGGACGAGCTTAAACAAGATATTAACAGCTTCATGTGTGCCTAAGCTCGACTGGGTTCAATGTTCAGGTTTGAGTTTTTTTGTCCAGGTCTGCTTTTAAAAATAAAAAAAAAATACCAAGCATGCCCAAGCCTGCCTAAGCAAATAAATTTTTTCTCAACAGAAAAAAAAAAACATAATTAACTAGGCAGTATCGCTATTGAGTTGGTTTCTTTATTTGGGAAATTTAGTATGTAAATGGGTACCCTATAAACTAGTACCCTGTATTACCCAACTAATTAAGTAAGATTAGAGTAGTTAATAATCAGGTTCAAGTAGGGTTCGAATAGTAATCTTAGGGTACCCTACTATCCGAACTCGCTTATAAATAATAATTTTTAAATATTATTATATCCATTTTATTTATAAAATATTTATTAATATAATGCTTAATTAAATTAATTTATTAAGTATTTTAATTATGATTTTTAATATTAATTTATTTTTATGAGTTAGTTTAAATTTATTTGTTGGCTTTATAACAATACCGAGAGGGGGGTGAATCGGTTTTTAACTAACCTTAAGTTCGTTTTTCGGTTCTTCTAAATTCACTAGCCTATATTAATGTTTTCTAAGTTTTCTAGGCTATGCAAGCATGCAATCCAAATTCAATACAATAAGCACAAATATAATTGCAAGTAAATAAAGAGAGAAGGGAAAGAGAAATGTACACAAGCGATTTATAAAGGTTCGGCAACTTTGCCTCTACCTTGAGACGCTCCCAAAGATTTTTCCCAAATTTACTAACTTGAATTTGTCTTTACAATCCCTCTTTTTCGTAGGCTCAAGAGAAACCTCTCTCTTTTTCAAGGCTCAAGAGAAACCTTTACACCTCTCTTTTTTCTGGGCTCAAGGAGAAAACCTTTCCCCTTCTTTTTCCGGGCTCAAGAAGGAAACCTTACAACCTCTCCCTTTAATGGCTCAAGGAGAAAACCTTTTACCCAATCCTCACTTACAATGAAGCACTCAAGGGTTCACTCCTTTTTACAAATTGTGAATGGGTTTTCTAGTTTGTGTAATCAATGAGATACCTCTAGATAGGCAAATGATTACAAAGGTTAAGCACAAAGAAAAGCCTATACAATATTTGTGCTAGTTTATACAAGGAAGATGAAAATGATAGAATGTGAAGAATTTTAGCACTTGAGATGTTGTTGAGACTTGAGTAAAATGGAGAAGATGAAGAATATTGATGCTCAGTTGTTCCTCTTACTTCCTTGAGCTTCCAAGCCTTTATTTATAGTCCCTTAGATGGTGTCTAAACGTGGTAGGAGCCAAAACTGAATGTGACTATTGTATCTCACAAAAGCTAGCCGTTGGAGTGCATTTTCGAGGTAGGGGATCAATCTTATGCCCTAAGGGATCGATCCCATCGATCCCGTGCTTCAGATTTTTCTTCTGGGAGCATTCTGTCATTAGGGGATCGATCCCTTCCCTCATGGGATCGATCCCTTGCACTATTCATTTATCCTATTGGTCAGGGGATCCATCCCTTCAGGCATTATTCATCTATCTTGTTCTAGGTTTTTAGCTATTAAAAACATTCTAAAGCCAATTTTGAGTATTTTTAAATACGACATGACTTTGAAAACATGAATTGAGTCCAAAAATTTATCAAGTAATTTTCTTAAAATATATTCAATAATTCTATAAGAAAATTACTTAAACCAATAATTAAAAATGTTTTCTAAATTGATTAAAGCCAATAAAGATAATCAATTAAATCATGGTTTCATATTTGATAAAAGCACTTAACACTACTAGAAAATAGGTGTTTTGCAACGATAAAAGTCGTTGCAAAATGCAATTTTGTCGTTGCTAAACTTTTTTCGCAATGATTTTTAGTCGTTGCAAGGTCGTTGAAAAAAGTTCCGTTGTTAAAAGTACATGCAACGACTTTTGTGTCGTTACCAAATGTATTTATTGCAACAATTTTTTCTTGTTACTAATTAAATAGTGTTTTAGTAACGACTTAAAGTCGTTTTCTTTAAATTATTGCAGCAGAATATATTTGGTTGCAAATCCTCTTTTGCAACAATTTTAAGTCGCTATAATAGTTAATTTTGAAACGACTATGTCGTTTTCTATAAGTTATTGCAATGAAATATATTTGGTTGTAAATCCTCTTTTGCAACAATTTTAAGTCGCTACAATAATTAATTTTGAAACGACTATAATCGTTGCTAAATTTAATTATAAAATCACAATTTTGTCGTTTCTAATAGATTTTATAACAACTATAGTCGTTGATAAAAAATAATTATAAAACAGTAATTTTGTCGTTTCTAATTTTTTTTCACAACGATTATAGTTGATGCTAAAAATAATTACACTTAAAAAAAGAAAATTAGCCTTAATAAATTAAATATATGTATTCATTATTAAGTCATTTACAATACATTTATCTTAAAATATATTACAACAATTAAAATTCATAAATAAACAAAAAAAATTCTCAATGTAATCTTGTTCTCCTGCAAATAAAAAAAAATTTCATGATATAAATAACTTGAAATAATGAATATAAAATTCAAAAACAAAATTGAAATAAGGAAATGAAAAAAAGTTTAAAAGACTTACCCACACCATTGTTTAGCATTTATCAATAATATTTAGGCCAATAACACACTGGATCAGTAAGCCAACAAAGCAATAAACCCAGCAAGAAATAGACGAAATAAAAATCAGCAAGTCTCATTTGTGTTATACAGTATAGGGAAACATCGAAAGTGAAAAAGGAAGATGAGAGGAAAAAAAAAAGAAAGGAAATAAATGGAAATAGGGGAAAGAAAACTGAAATAGGTATAAAAAAAACTGAAAATAATTGACGGCAAATGAATAAATTTAGCAATATGATTTTTGTTTTAAAATCTTGGGAACAAAGGTGATCTACCTTAGCAACTCACGTAGTGGGGTTTTAGCATGTCATGTAGTGGGATTTGGTGGGTATCCCACCAAACCCCACTAACTCAAACATTATATTATTTTTTATTTAAATTTTATTTTATTTATTTATTTATATAAATATTTATCTATATTAAATATTATACTAGGTATATATTTTTAAATGATACATATATATATATATATATCTTTCAAAAAAATATATATAAACATATATTTTATAATTATGTTTCCCTTTTTGTTTACTCATTATATCTATATATATTTTTTATATTCTAAAATATATTTACATATATATACCCACTTATTATATATATTTTTATCCTTTTAATCTATATACATATATATATATATATACATACATCTGTATATTTTTGTTTAATATATAAATGTGTGTGTGTGTGTATATATATATATATATATATATATATATTTCCTTAATTTAGATCCTCCCTTTTTAATTCAATTAAATTTCAAAGGATAAAAAATTTAATTATCATTTAATTAAATAAACTCTCATGACTCTTAAAGACTCCATATGAAATTATAAGTATAAATAAATGGATTTACTCACTAAGTTCGAAAAATCGTGATTGTCACACTTTTGGCTATGATTGTCGGGTTGTAGATATTCCCCTATAGCTGATACACTAGCGAGTCCTCCAACGGCTCTGCTTTATGAGCTGCTTCTTTATTTTGCAAGAGCGTTTTTTCTAAGTAAAAAATCTAATTATGTTTTTTTGTGATTAATCGTAGAGTTATTTCTATAGGAATTAGTCCTAAAATCAGTAGAAGTCTTATTTAGTTGTAGTATTTATTAATGTAATATTCTAAAATATCTACAAGTTTTAATCTAGACAAATTAGAAAATTGACTTATATAATTTAATTCTTGTAATTTTTATTATTTTATATTTCTTATATTTATTTTTTACAAATTATGATAATTATATAAAAAGGTAAATTACAATAATTTAATAATGACTATGAAAAATTATTGCTAATTTCATAAGATTTTGAAACATATTTTTTTTGTCGTTACGAATGTGATATAAATATCATAACAACTTTAGTGTCGTTGTGTAAAATATAAAAAAAATCAAATAATCAATGACTATTAAAAGTCGTTGCAAATATAAAAAGATATCGCAACGACTTTTTTTATTGTTGTCAATTTAATAAGAATTCGCAACAATAATAAGTGTCGTTGCATAAAATATAAAAGAAAAATTAAATAAGCAACGACAATTAAAAGTCATTGCAAATATAATAAGATATCACAATGACTTTTTTTATTGTTGTCAATTTGATAAGAATTCACAACAACAATAAGTGTAATTACATAAAATATAAAGAAAAATAAAAAAAAGCAACGACAATTAAAAGTCGTTATAAACATAATAAGATATCGTAACGATATTTTTTTATCGTTGTCAATTTGATAAGAATTCACAACAACAATAGTGTCGTTGCATAAAATATAAAAAAAATTAATTAAGCAACGACTATGAAGAGTCGTTGCAAATGTCATGAGATTTTGCAACGATTATGTTAGTCATTGCAAATTTTGGTTGCTAAAAACCCTTTTTCTTGTAGTGTAATATGATTTGTGAAAATCATAATTGATAGAGCAAATTTACAATATGAATCAAACATTTAAGATTACTTAAGTTTTTGTCATTTCAAAATATATATATGTCAATTTAAAGCTAGCATTATTAATTTCAATTTTCTGAATACTATACATTAAAATTAAATTTAAATTTAAATTTGAAAGTCAAATTTTGACTTAATAAACGATATTTATCGGGTTCGAGCAATTAAACGGATAGTTCTTATATTATATGGATAGGGTTCGGGTAGTAGAAATCAAAATATTCGAGTATTTAATAAGGTTCGAATACCTCAAAATTAGCAAGTACCCGTCTTGTTTACATTTCTATTCATTATTGTTATAAGTTTCTTTAATTATTAATGGGTTTAATAGATATTATTAATTAGGCTCAATTTTATTAGGTTTAATTGATTTTGGTATATATAATAGGTTTAAGTATAGGCCTATTGGTATTGGGCAATAATAAAAAAAAATATGAATAGTATTAGGCTGAGCTTGGAATTTTAAGTGTGAGATCAAAGTTCGGCTTGAATTTTGATCAAATCCATTTTGTTTTTCCAAATCCATTTAATAGACTTAATATTTTATCTAAACCAACCTAATATCAGGTAAACCTTAGGGTTTGGGCGAGTAGCCTAATCTTTGATTAGGTCTACATGGAAGGAAAGCATTCAATATCATGTATACACACACACGTCTTATTTTATTTATTTTTTATTTTTTTAATATTTTTAAAGGACGAGTGTTATCATCTTAACTCTACTTGTCGAGTCAAAAAACTTCACTAACGATGTATTGGATATTAATCTTATATATATGGATAATTATTTCGTATACCGTTGGTGGAGTTTTTTATTTCACAAACAAGGTTAGGATCATAACACA
Organism: Heritiera littoralis; assembly: GCA_031772115.1. Taxonomy (NCBI): domain Eukaryota; kingdom Viridiplantae; phylum Streptophyta; class Magnoliopsida; order Malvales; family Malvaceae; genus Heritiera; species Heritiera littoralis. The sequence continues at coordinate 7,340,749 of JAPDPK010000006.1, read as the reverse complement.
TGAATTATTTTATTTATTTTATTTTTTTTAATTTTTTTATAAGACATGTTGTAGACACCCCATTTTGTCCGGGGTCTTTTAATGTTATTGGGCCTATTGGATTTGATAATTAGAAGATGAATTTAATTTTTTTTGTATTACTATCTTGTTTATTATTAAAAAAAATAAAAAATAAAAAATAATAATAAAAAAAATAAAAATGAAAAAATAGAACAAAAATAACAAGAAATAAAGTGATCAAAGAAGGAAAACTTGACAAAAAAAAAAATAAAAAATCAAAATCTTAAAACAAAAGTAAAGCCAAAAATTTAAAAATCAAAATCAATGGGTGCATCAAGTGAGAATCAATAAAGATACAAGTCAAACTCAAATTTGTGCATGGATGGAAAGGAAATAAAATGGGTTTTATTACCCGTATCAAGGAAAGGAAAGAAAATTAAATAAAAAGAGACAAACACATATATTAAAGGGAGAGAATTAGGGTTAAAGGGGGGAACAACACAAAAAAAAAACCTAGAGAAAAAAACAAAAGAAGAACCTAGGGGAGAAAACCTGAAAGAAAAAACCTAGAGAAACCTTAGAAAAAAAAACCCTAGAAAAACTCTAGAAGAAAACGAAAAGAAAAAAAAAGGAGGAGGAAGAGAGAGCCACTACAACAAAAACCATCACTGTCATCGATCTTGGCTAGCACCATCTCCATCTTCATCGCCGAGCCCATCCTTGCCACCTTGCGCCCAGTGTCCCTGCTGTGTCTTCATCATCGAACCACTGCTGCAGCTTTCCTCGTTCAAGCCCCGCTGCACCACTGGTTCACTGCCGCTGTCCACTGCCCCGAGCATTACTGCACCATCCTTGATCTACTACGCCCAGCCACAACTTGCATGCGACCTTTATTTTGTTGCACAGTTCTATAAGCTTCTAACGTGAACAACAAGAGAAAAAGAAAAGGAAGGCTACTGTTCTGGACCATTAGGACAGTTTTGCAAGCTCGTTGCCGCCTTACTGCGTTCTAAACTGCTGTGTTTCACCCTACTTGCATCGCCTGCCACACCATCATCATCATCATCGTCGCACCAAGCTTCCTGCCAGAACCAAACTTGTCCAACCGTCTCTTTGTCGACTGCTGCACCAGGCCATACACCACTGCCTTGCTTTTCACTGCTACCTCGCACTTGTTTCACCGCCGATGCACTAGGTTGTTGTGTCTTGCATTTGTGTTTTTGTTTCAGGCTACTTGATTGAAGTGCATATTTGAGAAATAAGAGGAACACAGTAGCACATGCAAAGGAAAGTTTGGCTATTGCAAGCCACCACGCCAAGCTGCCACGTCTACTGCCGGTGGTTCTCCTGAGTGCCCATAACCGCAAGGAACAGAGCCAGCAGTTGAAGCAACGCCGGAAATTGAAGAGCAGGCTGAGTGGTGTCGTTGAAGGTGCAAAGGTTTATTCCCCTTTTTTATTCATTCTACTGCATCTTTAAGTGCTCATGATTGGACTCATTTTCTTTTTTCTTGACTTGATAATGATTAATTAATTGTAGACTTGCTTTTATTCGTGCTTCACTAATTTGAGATCTTAAAATATGAACTTTAATTTGTTGTCAGTTGATAGGAGGTGTACTCATGAAAGATATAAAGCAAACCTATTAAAAATCATAAAATGAAATTGTTAAGTAGAAATTCATTTGTAATTTATTAGGTTTGTTTTATAAAATCTGTTCATGTAAATATTTGAATGTGTAAGATATTATTAGACTGATTGCTTATTTTTTTTTATTACTTAATTTATTATGTTTTCTTAATTGGTTTATTAATTTGATTTTAGTGGTTCATTTTAGAATTAGAAGTGATTATTTAGGGAGATAAATAGAGACGTAATAAAATTAAAAATATGTTCTCTTATACACTAAATTAAATTTAAATAATCTAAAATTGTATAAAATAGAAAAATAGATATAATATATTCTTAATCCGATGATGAAATTTTAAAGGTACTGCGCTTGAGTAGTACTTTTAGATATCTTGAGGTGAGGAGGTTCTTTTTAAGTCTTACCAGCTTGATGGAAGATTTAAAAAGATATTTCCAATATTTAAAACTCAAATTTATTAAAAATTGAAATAAGAATTAATTAAAAGAATTAATAGTTAAATTAGGAATTAAGAGTCATAGAAGTTAATATATTTAGAAATAAAATAGAAAAAATAACTACAAATAATCCGATGACGGAATTCTAAAGGGACTGCGCTTGAGTAGTACTTTTAGATGTCTTGAGGTGAGGAGGATTCTTTTAAGTCTTGCCAACTTGATGGAAGATTTAAAGGACATTTCCAAGATTTAATAAATTAACTTATGAAAATAAAAATTAAATTAGATAAAAGAATAGTAAACTAAAATTAAGTTTATTATAATAAAGAACAAAATCAAATTAATAAATTAGAATTGAAATTAGAAAAGAATTAAAATAAATAGAAATTAAATTAAATTAAATATTTAAATAAATGTGAATTATTCCGAGGATGGAATTTAAAGGAAATTGCGCTTGAGTAGTTTCTTTAAAAATTCCTAAGGTGAGAAAGTTTCTTTAAGGTCTTACCAGCTTGATGGAAGGTCTTTAAGAAAATCTTTGATATCAAATAATTCATGTTTATTTCAAGATGTAAAAATGTATGAAATAATAATTTATAGAATAAAATAAGATAAAATAATGAATGGAAATTGGATAGGAGTCAAAATAGGGTTTGCATAAAATATCTAAACAATCCGACGACGGAGCCTCTTCAAGAAAGGCGATTGGTCTTACTTGAATACTCTTGAGGTGAGAAAAACTTTTAAGTTATCCAACCAGCTTGATGGAGGAGACTTAAAAGATTTTTCAATATTTAATTATATCGAAATTAAAGTAAAAGGCAAAATTAGGATAACCTTAGATTATTTGGTACCATCTTAGGATGGGCGCTGTGAGGGTGCTAATCCTTCCTCACACGTAACCGTACTCCCGAACTTAGAACTTTTAACGTAGACCAAGCCTTATCCTTAGTTTGAATAGGTGACCAATCACACCTAGGTTAGAATGGTTGGTGGCGACTCCATAGTTTTGTGTCTAGCTATTAAGTTTCCCCCGAAACTTGATACGTGATGACACGTGTTTTGATCTTAATTATGCTTGTGAAGTAAAAAAAAACTTTACCGGCAGTGTATGAAATAATTATCCTATATATATTTTTATATATAGACACACACCATTTTGCTTGCTTCTGAGTTGTGTTATTTTAATATTTAGATCCAGTTTGCAGATTTATTTCTAATTTGGAAACACACTTTCTCCGTTGTTTTAGGCTTTAATGGCAACCAATTGATATTATAACCAATTTTTATTGTGATGTGTTATTGCTATAGGCAATGAATTTCGTTTTTGGATTGTGACCTTTTTCTCTTTTTTGCTTGAAAATGCTCTCTGATTGAAGTTCGTTTTACATGAACATCATTGCACTTCACTGAATTGGCTTTATCAGAGGCAAGCTTTCATTTAGGATAAACAGTGTATATAATAGTCAAAGCTTTATGCATGAACTGTAAATCTGGAAAAACTGCTGATTGCAACGTAGTTTCTTATCATTATTTCACGTTTTTCCCTTATTCAGATTGCATGTTCAGCAACGAGATAACTTTATATAAGTAACTGCTTCATTTGGATGATGGCAATTCTAATTTGCAAGATATTATATTAGCATGAATTCTCAATACGAACACTCTTCTTCAACTCGAGCTCCTGTCTGGGTTTTCCACTGAGCAATTTCTTCTTCTTCTTCTTATTCACCTTCTATTTACTTGCTACTTTACATTAAATTTAAATATTTGTTACAATCCAATCTCCTTTTACCTTGGTAATCACTCATGATTATGAATAAACGCTTTATGTGCCATTTGATCAGAGTCATACTAAGAATTATTGAGCCTTGTTATGAGTCAAACCGAAGATTATTGGACCTAAAGATAGACTAGGCCTAAGTCAAAAGAGGACTCGGGAGGATCTATTAAGTGACCATTTAGGTTGTGGGTCTTAAAGGTAATTATGCGCAAAATAACTCCTATAATTAAGTCACAGGTATTACCTTTTAAACCCTAATCCCTATTTGCTATTAAAATCCTTCAAAATCCTGTCTGATTTAAGCATCAGAATGCGCGTGCAAAGAAAAGCTCTTGCGCCCTCTGATGGTTTTCTTTTTTACAAAGTTCTTATAGATAGGCTAACGTGAATATCAAGATTATCACGTCAGTAAAATTTATAGTTGTAAATAAGTAACAACAATTGGCGTCGTATGTGAGAATCAAAATAAACTAAGTGTTCATCATGATTCAGTCAGATCCTAAGATTTTCAATCCAAAAATGAGTTAGTTTTCGATTCCCTACAATTGCTTATGGGTTTTTCTAATGATATGTTAAAATACTATGCATAGAATTAATTCTTTAAATATTTCTCAAACTTCTTCTCAGTTGAAAAATCTGAAATATAAGAAGAGAAACATAAAACTCATTCTTGTTTGCAAACAACATTTTGTTGCTTAGATTTCTCACTTTATTTATTATTTTGCTTCAAACAAATACTTGGGCTTAGTAGATCCACCCTTAAATATGTGAAATATGGTGATTGAATGAGTGAATGTCATTAGAATTTGAAGAATTTTGAAGAAACTCGTAAAAAAAAAAGGGGTCTAAAATTGTTTTCTGAGTTGTCCTAACTCATGTAAAATTGTAAGGTGAATATTCTTGGAATATTCACTCCCAAGGTAAAACCTTCATGAAACCATTACATTAAAATACACCAAAGAATTGCTTTCCAAAATGAAAAATTCTAGAAACCCGCTTATCAACAACTTATTGAGCACATATAACAGTCCTTAATCTGCTGAAAGCTTATCTTTTTATTATTCCCTTGTAAATACAAATAGTTTATTCCGATAAGCTCCGAACCAAATCAGTGCTGTATTGAAACTCTTCTAAGATTCACTGGTTACTAAAGTGCAACGTTTTCTTTGTCCGTAAACATGGCTGCATTTACCTTCTATTTATCATGCTGGTATAAGGCTGCGATGATAGATGATGTTCCCCATATAATTGAAGCAGTTTCCTAGTGTACACTAGAGATGATAACCAAAAACTTTGAAGATTACCTTGACCATCGCCTCAAATTCTTTTCATTGCTTCGTGCCATAGCTAATCATTGTTTTCTGCATTTTACTTCGTTGTCAAGTCAACAACTAAAGCTAGTACAAAAAAAAAAAACAAAAAAAAAAACGAGGCAATATTTTACTCTCTTTCCTATTATCTTTTTGCTTTCCATTATTACTCTGATTCTCTGCAATTATTTAATGATTTTCCAAAAGTTGGACAATGAATATAGAAGCTTAATTATAAATTCAACAATTGAATTTTAGATGAATTTAAATTAATTAATTTAATTTTAAAAGTATCATTCTAAACGAATTAAAATAATTGCAGATACATTAATTTTAAATTCTTTTTAATAATAGTTAAATCTTCTAATTTTTTATTTTTAGAGAAATTTAATCTTAAAACATACCAATTTAATATTAGAAACAATTAAACTATTCTAATTTTAATATCATGGTAAGCTAATTAAATAATTGTATATAAAGTACTTAATTTCTATTAAGAGTCACTCGTATTTCATATTCTTGCAACAAGAAGTTGAACAAAACATCTCCAATTGCTATCACTTCTACCATTTCTAAATGCACTGGATGCTTATTACAATTATTATTTGCACACCATTTGCTCCCCCTACAAAGTGCTGATTGCACTACTAGATGCCATTTAGGCCAACATGTTAAATACTTTCACCATTTAAAGTTTATTCCTACATATGGGTCAATTTATCAGTCTCATTCATTACTATTCTATTTCGAGGTTTATTTCCATCTTATATTATTCTTGCTTGCAAAAGATTGGGTGCTCTTGAATTGCCCATGCTATTTTTCTCATTTATCGTGGTGATTTACATTTTTATATTTACTTATTAAAGCAAAAATGCATTATGAGCATCAATATTGCTTTTAGGAGAATGTTATATGTAGGTTCAAGAAGGATATGCATTTTGCTTGTATTGCTCTTTGTAGCTCTTTAGGCCTTGTATGGGCTTTTGTTTACATTGGATTGAAGGTTGGAGTACCTTACTAGCTATCCAAGATTTTGATAAAAGATGTCCCAGCAGTGAGCATGATGTCGAATGTATTTGCGGATTTACCTATTGCAAGCATGAAACGGCGATAGCCATCCTTCTATTTTGTTATTTTACGACAAGCTACATTCTGTGACAAATATAGTTTATAAAAGCAAAATATCTACATTTATCATCTCTAGGTTATTGTTATTCGTTCTTAGTATCATGATACAATATATTTATGCATTACATTATTTGCTAAGCTTGGACGTCTTATCCCATTATTATCGCTAGTCTTTGGTATAATATACATGATCCTAAGTACATAATCCATTATGTTCTATATACTAGCTACCATGCAGGTTTATATAAGCCCTATTAGTCAAGCATTCTATTATAAGCTTTGCTTGCCAATGAGGGCACTTGGGGGGCAACAAGAAGAAAAATGCCTAAAGCAAAAAGTGCGCAAAGTAGGCTATGCATGGATTTGAATCAAAAAATGCGCAATGTAAGTATGCATGAAGACAAAAAGTGCAAGGCCTTGAAGCGAAAAATGCGCGAGGTAAACCACGCACTCGAAGAAAAATTCCTTAAGCAAAAAATGCGCGAAACGGGCAACAAAAAAAGTCTTTAAGCAAAAAATGCGCGAGACGGGTAACAAAAAAGTCCCTAAGTGAAAAATGCGCGAGATGGGAAAAAAAGTCCCTAAGCAAAAAATGCACAAGATGAGCAACAAAAAAAATTCCTTAAGCAAAAAATGCAAGATGAGCAACAAAAAAAAAAGAAGTCCCTAAGCGAAAAATGCGCAAGACGGGCAACAAAAAAGTCTCTATGCGAAAAATGCGCGAGATGAGTAAAAAAAAAGTCTCTAAGCGAAAAATGCACAAGATGGGCAACAAAAAAGTCCTTAAGCGAAAAATACACGAGATGAGCAACAAAAAAAAAGTCCCTAAGCAAAAAATGCGCGAGATGGGTAATAAAAAAGTTCCTAAGAGAAAAATGCACGAGACGGGCAACAAACAAAAAAGGCCCTAAGCGAAAAATGCATGAGACAGGCAACAAAAATGTTTCTAAGCGAAAAATGCGCGAGACGGGCAAAAAAAAAAGTCCCTAAGCGAAAAATGTGTAAGATGGGCAACACATAGGCTTGAAGCAAGAAGTGCGCGAGGTAAGCCGTGATTGAAATAAAAGTCCCTAAGCGAAAAATGAGCGAGATGGGCAACACATGGGCTTGAAGCAAAAAAAGCACAAGGTAAGCTATGAATGAAATAAATTCCCTAAGCGAAAAATGCACAAGATGGGCAACACTTGGGCTTGAAGCAAAAAATGCACGAGATAAGCCATGAATGAAATAAAAGTCTCTAAGCAAAAAATACGCGATATGGGTAACACATGGGCTTGAATTGAAAAATACGCGAGGTAAGCCATGAATAAAGTAAAAGTCCTTAAGTGAAAAATGCATGAGATTAGCAACACTTGGGCTTGAAGCAAAAAATGCATGAGGTAAGCTGTGAACAAAATAAAAGTCCATAAGCGAAAAATGCGCAAGATGGGCAACACATAGGCTTGAAGCAAAAAAAACGCAAGGTAAGCCATGAATGAAATAAAAGTCCCTAAACAAAAAAATGCATAAGATGGGCAACACATAGGCTTAAAGCAAAAAATGCATGAGGTAAGCCATGAATGAAATAAAAGTTCCTAAGCGAAAAATGCGCGAGATAGGCAACACATAGGCTTGAAATGAAAAACTGCACAAGGTAAGCCACAAAAAAAGTAAAAGGCTTAAAGTGAAAAATGCACGAGCAAGCCACACATGAGAAATTTAAAAACTGGAACTGAAAAATATGCTACGAAAGCCACGTATGTGAAAGACAAGAAATCGCACAAGCTTGAAGCAAAAAATACACTACCAATCATGTGAAATATAAGGACTTGAAGCTCAAAGTGCCTAAGGTAAGTCTGATTATTACGCAAGATGAGTTTAAATAAGTGCAAGGTAAATGTGTAGTCGTCGAAGGGTTTTTTTATAAAAGACTGAGCTCTTTCACAAAGAATTGGGAACTAGTTACTATGTACATATATATAGATTAGAGCATGAAAATAAAGCAAGAAAGTGAAAATTTTCATTCATTCAACTCTAGAATTATATTACAATAAGTGTCTTCTAGATTGACCTTTACAGCAATAGGAGTATGCGTCCTAAGGCACTATAATGTCAGAAGCATGATCCTTAGACAAGTAAGCCTTTTGTTTTTTTTAAATCATCTTCGTCCAAGCCTGTGAGAAACTCGACCACTTTAGGTAAATGAAAAGGCTCCTAAGGGGCGGTGAGATCAGATAGATCTTTATAAGTGCCTATCCTCATAAAAGGTTCCAAACCCTCAGCATCTAGATCAAGCTTTGACCAACCAAGAGCATGCTAGGTACAAACACATTTGATAAAACCAATTAAAAATGTATGCCTCCTTTTGTGGCACTTCTTGACGATGCGCCCTCTTGGCCTTAACCTAGATTTGATCTTGTTCCTCTTGGCTAAGAGAAGGCGTTGTTGACTTTGCAATCGTGTAATTTCTCCCTATAGCTCTTGGTTTCAATCAGTTGGGACCTTGAGTTTGAAGAGAAGAATGGCATCCTCCATTTGAAGAGCATTCAACTCAGTTGAAGTGGAGGAAAACGTATCCCAATAGTGCTCTAAAGAGGCAATCTTGGCCTTTTTCATCTCAAAATCATCTTTAAGATGAAGTAACTCTAGCTGCTCGAGTTCTTTTATGGTTTGCACCTTAAACACTAAGTGCCGAGCATTAATAGCAATTATTTGTTGCAAGGTTTGCAAACAAGTAAAACAAGTTAGGAAACTCACAAGACATTCACGTGAATGTGAAATAAAGGATTTTAAACTTACTCTCATCACTTTTAAAACAGCCATTTTAGTTAAGAGGAGCAATCTGGGGAGCACAAGCATGTCTCTTATTAATAGCTCCATGAATAGCTTCCTCCTATCTTTCATGAGGAGCCTGAATACATTACACTTGGCTTAATTCTGCCCGTGTGACTTCTAGTTCCTCTGGTTCACCGAAACTGATCATTGGTGATTTGCTAACGACAAACTTACTCCTTCCATGGTTAAGGGATCGAGAGGAACTAAATCCCTCATAATGAGCATAAGAAGAGTACAAGCTCGAGTGTTTTCTATAACCACTCCTTTGAAGTGAACTCGTTTTCTAAGAATGAGGAATTTTAGCTTAAGAGGTGGAGAAGTGCTCGATATCCTTCCTCTTGCAAAAAGCATGTCCAACACTTTAGACTAATGGACCCTTAGGCTCTAAAAGAGGACTTATGGATTCATGAGAGCGTCTACCATGCCTCAACCAACAGGTAGAATGTTCTCTTGGGTGAAGAAAGTAAATAAACCAGCCTCTCTTCACTAACATAACCAATCAATCTGTTGACTATAAAATCTCTTTAAGATCGAGAAAATTCGATCCTCAAAGGATCTCTTCCCACGAATAACCCATTAGGTCGGGATACCTAAACCTTCTAGGATTTCAATGAAGAACTAAATATAATCATATTTGTGAAGTTTACTTAGAAGCTCAATAAAAAATCTATTTTGAAATTCTTTTTCAAAGGCCTTCTAAATAAAATAGGTCATTGACTCAAAGAATCCATGGGCCTTGAAAAGGCACTTAACAAAAGAAGTAACGGCACAACTCCGTTCCTATTACAAGTTATGATGAAGCCCACTAGTTGAGCCCATGAGTGAAGATGAAAAGTCTCTTGCAATAATTCCAAAAAGAGGGTAGCGAGAGAATCTGAAAAGTTTATGAACCATAATGATTTTAATTAAAAAAAACATATATATTCTTCCACAGGATATACCCTGCAAAAGAGTGGGGAGTAATTGATGAGAGTCATACTAAGAATTATTGGGCCTTGTTATGTGTCAAACTGAAGATCATTGGGCTTAAAAACAGACTGGGCCTAAGTGAAAAGAGGACTCAAGAAGATCATGAAAGATCCATTAAGTGACCATTTAGGCTATGACTCTTAAAGGTAATTATGCGCAAAATAACTCATAAATAAGTCACAGCTATTATTTTTAAACCCTAATCTCTATTTGCTCATTGAAACCCTCCAAAACCTTATCTGACTTAGGTATCAAAGTGTGCACACAGGGGAAAGCCCTTGCACCTTCTAATTGTGATAACCGTAAATTTTCCATTTATTGGAAATTAGAAATATTGAAAATAAATATTAGAGAAATTAAATAAGGGGAAATAAATAAAATTTTGCAAGAAACGGGATATTGGTGAAAATCCTGAGAAATGAGAAAGTGATGAATAAGGATATTCGTGTGAAGGAAATTAAATGGAAATAAAAATAAAGTCGGAGTTATGGAAAATAAGGAAAGGAGGAATTTAAATTGGATTAATGAAAATCCAAAAAATTTATAAAATAAAAATGCGTATATTATATATTTATATAATTAAATTATATAAATATATTTACACATGTTTTTATATAAATACATATGTATGTATATGAATATTAGTATATATTATAAAATGAAATATATACTATTTTGTCTCAAATGAATACATGTGTATATTATAAAATGCATTTATATAATTATAAATATATATGTACAGATATACATATATATATATATATATGAAATATATATATATATTATTATTTTAAATAAAAGTATATGAATATATAAGAAAAGTAAATGTTATTTTATATTAAAGTTTATAGGTATATATATATTGTATTATAACATTTATATAATTCTATATATATAAATGTTATTTATTCTAAAGTATATAATATAAATATAAATATATATATATATTAGATATATATATATTTTGTAATCTACAATATATATAATCTATATAATATATATTGTATTACAATATATATGAATAATATTATATGTGTAATATATGGTAAATATTATGTGTATAAATTATATGATATAGTATATAGTATATAGTATATAGTATATAGTAAAACATATACTAAATATAGAAAGAGTAAATAAACCAAAAAGGGAAAGAAAACAGAAGGGAGGATCGGGGGAAGGAATCCCGACCCTCCCAGCCGCAACCATCGGCGGCGGAGTCGCCACTGCCGGCGAAGGAAAAGAGGAGAGGGGGCGTCGCCGGTCAACGAGGAAGGACGAGGGTCACCGGCAACGGCCCAAAACAGAATGGAAAAGAGAAATCGAAACAGAAAACCGACGGAAAGATCGGGAAGAAAAAAAGAAAGGGGATCTCGCGGTGCCGGCCAAACCAGCCGCCGCCACTGCAGCCACACCACCGTCGGAGGAAGAGGAAGACGTGGGAGGCCACCGTTGAGGCGGGGAACGGCGGAGGAAGGCCGACGGAGGAAGAGAAGGGACCGAACCAAAATCGAGTATATCCGCCGCCGTGCCGTCGATTCAGGATGAACGGAGGCCAGATCCGGCTTCGCCGTCACGCCGGCCAGCTGCTGAGCCGTCGAACCGCCGGAGAACCGGTCACCGGTGAAGAACCGGCAGTGAGGGGGGGGTGACCGGTCCGGCTGGGAAGAAAGAAAAGGAAAAAGGAAAAAGGAAAAAGAAAAAAAAAAGAAGAAGAAAAGAAAGAAAGAAAAGAAAAAGAGGAAAAAGGAAGAAAAAGGAAGAAAAAGAGGAAAAAGGAGAATTTTGAGAATTCGGAAAATTCCCGAAAATTCGACAACCCGGGATTTTTCAAATTCGGTAAGAAATTTCCCGAGAATTTAATTTCAGAAAAAGATTAAATAAATTATGAAAAATTCAAAAAATTAGAATTTTAATTCCAGAAATTATTTTCAGCAATCGAGATAAGGAATCGGGAGAAATGGAGTGCGGGCGCGATCGATAAGCGGAAGTCGCTGACCCAGAAAAAGGTAAGGGATGCATGTGCAGCACTGTAAGGATACTCAGTCTGCATAATTTAATTTGAAATATTTTATGCAATTATTTTATAAAAATTATTAGGATGCATGAATTGCTGAAAATAATTTGGGAAGAAGTACTGGCTGAAAGATTTTAAACTGTATTTTCGGTGCAGGAGGTTAGTGAATCGGCAGCCGTTATGCTGCCGAAAATTTTAGAAAAACTTTATAAAATCATATTAAATGATTTATTTCCGAATTTCGATAGTAAATCACGAGACATGAGGAAATTTTTAAATTTCATAAAATATGAATATAATGAGATGGACTTTAGAATATTCATGTATTCGAGAATGGTGATAATGAAATCACCGAAAATTCTCGAAATAGATAAATTACACGAATTACGAGACGAAAGATGAAGTGAAATATAGTGAACATTTTTATGGATATTTTTATCAATATTCACTAAAGGATTATAACCCTTATGGTTTTAAATCATGGAATTATATAATTATATAAATTCCATAAAGGTGTATTTTCTGATGAAAAATACGGTTTTGAGACTGGTTGGTATTCTTATCATGCTGATACATGATATGTGACATGTTTAGTCCGGTCGACACCTGATCCGTGATCCACCGAGGACAATATAGATTATGGTCATAGATTTGACCGGTTTAGTCCTTTACCCTCCGGGGTTTTTAGTACGACAAGATTAACGTCTATATTAAAATCCATAAATGATAGGTGACATGTTAAAAAGGGAAATATTTTACATGACATGGAATATGTCAAACGGAAAAGGCCATACCGAGCAGAGACTCGATGATTGAACCGTAGGAGTCACCCTAGAGTCCTTCGGGAACTAAGTGCTACATGTGTTCTGATGTTTCAGTACAGGCCATACCGAGCAAAGACTCGATGATTGAACCGTGGGAGCCACCTCTAGAGTCCTTTGGGAACTAAGTGCTACACGTGTTCCGATGTTTCAGTACAGGCCATACGAGCAGAGACTCGATGATTGAACCATGGGAGCCACCTCTAAAGTCCTTCGGAACTAAGTGCTACACGTGTTCCGATGTTTCAGTATAGGCCATACCGAGCAGAGACTCGATGATTGAACCGTGGGAGCCACCTCTAGAGTCCTTCGGGAACTAAGTGCTACACGTGTTTCGATGTTTCAGTACAGGCCATACCGAGAGAGACTCGATGATTGAACCGTGGGAGCCACCTCTAGAGTCCTTTGTGAACTAAGTGCTACACGTGTTCCGATGTTAGTATGAGAAATCGTAGGATATTGTGACGATAAGTAAGTGATTGTGATTCGTGAATTCGACAAATGTCAAAGAATGAAATAGATTTTAATAGCTTATTTTGCTTTTTAAAGGACGGAACTAATTAAGAGAGTACATTAAAACATGAAATAAGTTTTAAAGAAATAAGATGATGATTTAACTAATATTCTTTTCAAGGAATATACGGATATTAATTATTCTATTTAAAGGCTTTATTTCGTAGAAGCAGTATTTTGAAAGGAATACGAAAAGGGTTATGAAAGATTAAAAAGGAAAAGGATTTATTAATTCAAAACAAAAGAAAAAAATTTTCTCTATAGTTGCTTCTAGGTTCCGTAACAAGTATGGTATTCTAAAATACCTACCTTACTCCATTCGGATTCCTAGCCGACTGTAGTATCTTTTCTACATGCGAGCCTAGAGCCCATAGGAAAAATGAAAAAGATTTTCAGCATATAGGAAGCTGAGTATCAAGTGAGGCATATAATTCTCTTACTGAGCCGTGGTTTTGCTCACCCCTTAATTTTCAACATCTCAGGTTTTCATGAATGTGAGATCAGTGGATTGTGGATCCTGGCTGTACACGAAGGACAATGTGTCAGACCGACTGATTATTTGAGGTATGATCATTTAATTCTCTGTATTTAGACACGTCAACAGTACTACTTATCTGATTTATTACGATAGGGGATGTGTATAATATAAACAATATTATGTAAAATTTATTAACAGTCAGTACAAGTGAAGTATCGCAGACAGCCCAACCGGTTAAGTTGTGTATAAGAAATTTTTAGCCAAAAATGACCAAAATACCCCTACCCCCAAAATTTTACTGGGAGTCAAAATAGATCACCAGAAGTTGGAATTGATCGATTTGACAGAGAAATTAATGATATAAAACTGAATTACAAGTAAATTAATCCCATTGTGGATTTTAGTGAACTTCCCTGTCGAAAATCGAATGAGATCTAGCTTGCTGTTATAAGTATCAGAAAGGATACTATCAACACATAGATGATCAGTTCATTGATTTGAATGTATATTGAGGAGATAGAAATAAATGTCGAAATGACGAAAATGCCCCTATATTGGGCGATGTGCGGAATAGTGTTAAAACCGAGCTGAATTGGAATCCATTGATAGTAATGGAATTATTAATGGCATAGAAGATGTCATATGAATCTAACGATCCCTGTTACTGATTCCACTAACACTTAGATTATGGACGCGAAAGAAAAAAAAACCACGAGTGGACTTTGGGCCATAGTGGTAAATCCTGGGCTTTACAATAAAACAATCCGTGAGGGACTAAGTGCCACGTCTGTGTGACGGGGGCCACCTCTAGAACCCAGAGCGGACAGCATGGATGAGTGGTGCGGCTCGGGCCCCTCCGGCTTGAGACCGCAAATCCGAGGCATCACAATAAAACGTGTACAGGCGGACGGCAAACGAGCTGGGCCTTATATGATGCGATCCAAAGAGTGTAGTGGAATGTCATCAAATGTTTGGCCCGGTTATTGACTGAAAGGGTCGAAAAATTAAGAGTGTATTGAACGGGATCGTTAAATACTATGAAAAGTGAAATGATTACAAGAATTGACTGATGAGGTGAAAAGTACAGATAATGAAATACATACTGGTGTGATTACTTATGGTTCTGTACTTTTTCATTTCTTTGAGGTATCAAACAGATAATCGTACATAGAACCGACGTATCTTGGAATATGTGCTACAGAATGAGGTACTGTTTGGAGTACTGTGAATTAGAGGATAATTATAAGAACAGTCAAATGATAAAAAGAAGATGACCGCTAACCTAAGTTCTTCAAGACCTTGAGACAGAACTGTGATGGGCGACCCAATGATGGGCGACCCGTAGTGGATCATGTGTCGTGAGATATAGGCGAACTATCTCATCGCCGACTCACTAGTAAGGATAAACCTGAGGCGAAAGGATCACCTAGGGGATGCTCGTCGATGGTCGATATGAACGGGCGAGGCCCTTATAAGTATCCCAACGGTAACACGAGTGTAAGGAACTAGGTACGTAAGGGGTGCCAAGGTTCAAACCTCGTGGAGAATATACTCAAGGGAACTAAGCCTGAATTCAGTAAATGGAAATGGTTTTAAAGTGAATAACTGAATTGAAACGAGTAGCTGTAAAGTGTGTTGATAACCATTGTACTTGATACAGCTTACCAGAATGAGATTCGTAACGCTGTAAAGTATGACTATGTAATGAAATCAAGGTAGAGTATGTATCAAAATGATTTGAATATGGAATGTCTCTGCCTTGAAACTACACTGTGAAATGATGGGAAACAATGATGAAGGTCCAAAATGATAAAAGAAGTGTGTTAAAGAGACTGTCGGTTGAGAATTCCAATAAATTCCAAAGTAACATAGATTGAGAAATCAGGTTAATGTTGATTCGATCGTGGATATGAAATTTATTCTTAAGCTTGTATCGAAGAATATAGAAGAAATCCGACAAGCTTAAGAAAATAATTTTTGGAAAATATTACGGATGATGAAATTCACAAGTATCGATGTAAAGAAAGGAAATACAAATGATATGATTTGAGGATGAATTAAATGATGTATTAAAATTTTTGGTTATACACTAAAATTCTTATGAAGAACAAATAAATATTATATGGAAGTGATGCCTTAAATATGATTTAATCGGAGATGTATAAAGAGCTTATAAGAGCAATCCTTGTAAAAGGCATAATCAGATGAAAAGTTAAAGAACGATGGTCACAAGATGATAAGAAAGGTACGATTAAAGAAAGTATCAGATTTGATTTCCGATAAAACTTCCAAAGTTATATAAATTAGAGGAATCGAGATAACACTGATTTGATTTTAAATATGAAGTTAAATTCTAAGCTTATATCGAAAGATGTAGAAAGAATCTGAAAAGCTTAAGAAAATAACTCTGGAAAATGTGTGAATAATGAAATTCATGTGTAGAGGTTTGGATGACGAAAATACTGATAATGAAAAAAAAATTGAGAATAAAGGAGTTATCTGTATAGGTGTAAATGAGAGAAATGCAAATGATGTTGAGTTGTAGACAAATCAAAAAGGATATATTAAATTTCTATCATTGATGAAGTTCTGGTGAAGAACAAGTATTAATCTACGTGTAAATAGACGCTTTATTGATCTGATTAGAGATACGTGAGGAGTAAATAAGACTAGCTGCTGTATAAAGCGTCCTTAGATAAAAGATTGAAGGTTGGTGTCCATAAGATGATGATTTGAACTCGAAGTGAATTTTACGAGTTCCGATTGAAGTTATAAGGGTAATGAGTTGCCTTGTAAAGTAGATAAGCCTAAAGAATGAGGCATCCTTACATGAGTAAATTGATGAAATACTGATAGAGTCTAAAGTATAAATGGAACATGAGCAGCATTGTGATATAATCCTTAAACTCTTAAAGGATGTGGAATTGTGCTAAGATTAACAACTAAGAAATTTGGCTAGACAGTATCTCCTCTTGAAATATATGATCTTGAGACGACAAGATGACAGTGAACCTGTCTATGACATAAAGATAATGATTGAGATACGAAAGTAATGAGTCTAGCTAAATACTACTGCCAGCCTATAAAAGAGTCATGAGACTGGCTGCTCTATAGACGAGATCTAATTAAAGAAATTAAAGTCGGCAGATGGCTAGTGTAAAGAAAAAGATGGTATGCAAGATTTTAAAAGATCTTAGCTGTATAGTACCATACCAATCGAGAAAACCGACAAAAAAAAGGAATGAGAGTAAAAATATGAAAACGAAAATGAAAGTGAAATAAGGTAATAAATGACATGATGAAAAGGGAAACATCAATATGAAACAGTTCCCGCAGTTAAGACTGAAAGTGAATGGTGTTGGTTATCACATAACTGTGGCAAGATGTAAAATCAAAGCCAGAACTGATAAGTGAAAGTAATGATACTCCAAGGAGTAAGATAATTGATATGTTTACTGCCAGTAAAATGATTGTACACATAACCACCTCGAAATGATAGAGATGGTGGAATTGTATAGATAATGTGGTGCTTAAATGGATAATTCGAGGATTCAGTCACAGAATCTAAATTATGAAAAGAGTATATTCTCAGGTATATTCAAAAATTTAAATGATATTGAATATACCATAAGAGTAAGAGATGTAATGACCATACTACATGAAAAGAGACATGGAGAGAAAATGATTGTCTCATGATTTATTTCTGTAAGAGATGATTAACAGTAAAATTTGCAATGATATGTAGCCTTGATGGAATAAGTGTGAAAATGAATATTGTGGACAATAAAGAGTCCAAAAGAGAAATAATGATATGGAAGTGATTAAAGACTGATGATCTAAATAGAATCATTTTCCATTATCAGACATCTAGATTCTCTAGTGCCTTAGTCGAAGTATAAGTGTTAAACGGTGTGAATGTGTATGTACAGTTCCAGTGAGCCTTACATGTGATGGGAGTCTCTGTGTTGCCATATGCGAATGAGAGATAGCAAAAGGCTTTGAGATCCCAAGTGTATTGATAGCACCGCTCCATACTGATATATATTTATATATATGAGCGTGAGATGTAACCGCTCCATGATATTGAGAGAGCGTGTGCACGAGATGTGAAAGCTACTGGGACACTTACATATAATTGATTGACACGAGTACATGATAGTACCAAATTATGTCGACTCGGCACTAAGTGAGAAGAATGGATGATGAACAGCATAAATCAGCTGTAATATTAAAATATTATGTATGGCTCTTATACGAAAAGAGTAAAAGTGAATAACTCCCGATTTGAGAAATGAACTTACGGGAGTATAGACATATATGATGAAAAACAGCATGTAGTGGTCTAAAGTATTGTTGATGTTGAAAGTGTTCTGGCAGTATTACTTGGAGGATGAACTAAAGGTCAGAAGTCATAAGTATACGGCGTATACCCCCTTTGGACTTAAGTTAAATTCGGAGGACCGAATTTCTTAAGGTGGGGAGGATGTGATAACCGTAAATTTTCCATTTATTGGAAATTAGAAATATTGAAAATAAATATTAGAGAAATTAAATAAGGGGAAATAAATAAAATTTTGCAAGAAACGGGATATTGGTGAAAATCCTGAGAAATGAGGAAGTGATGAATAAGGAAATTCGTGTGAAGGAAATTAAATGGAAATAAAAATAAAGTCGGAGTTATGGAAAATAAGGAAAGGAGGAATTTAAATTGGATTAATGAAAATCCAAAAAATTTATAAAATAAAAATGCGTATATTATATATTTATATAACTAAATTATATAAATATATTTACACATGTTTTTATATAAATACATATGTATGTATATGAATATTAGTATATATTATAAAATGAAATATATACTATTTTGTCTCAAATAAATACATGTGTATATTATAAAATGCATTTATATAATTATAAATATATATGTACAGATATACATATATATATATGAAATATATATATATATTATTATTTTAAATAAAAGTATATGAATATATAAGAAAAGTAAATGTTATTTTATATTAAAGTTTATAGGTATAAATATTGTATTATAACATTTATATAATTCTATATATATAAATGTTATTTATTCTAAAGTATATAAATATAAATATAAATATAAATATATATATATTAGATATATATATATATTTTGTAATCTACAATATATATAATCTATATATAATATATATTGTATTACAATATATATGAAATAATATTATATGTGTAATATATGGTAAATATTATGTGTATAAATTATATGATATAGTATATAGTATATAGTATATAGTAAAACATATACTAAATATAGAAAGAGTAAATAAACCAAAAAGGGAAAGAAAACAGAAGGGAGGATCGGGGGAAGGAATCCCGACCCTCCCAGCCGCAACCATCGGCGGCGGAGCCGCCACTGCCGGCGAAGGAAAAGAGGAGAGGGGCGTCGCCGGTCGACGAGGAAGGACGAGGGTCACCGGCAACGGCCCAAAACAGAACGGAAAAGAGAAATCGAAACAGAAAACCGACGGAAAGATCGGGAAGAAAAAAAGAAAGGGGATCTCGCGGTGCCGGCCAAACCAGCCGCCGCCACTGCAGCCACACCACCGTCGGAGGAAGAGGAAGACGTGGGAGGCCACCGTTGAGGCGGGGAACGGCGGAGGAAGGCCGACGGAGGAAGAGAAGGGACCGAACCAAAATCGAGTAGATCCGCCGCCGTGCCGTCGATTCGGGATGAACGGAGGCCAAATCCGGCTTCGCCGTCACGCCGGCCAGCTGCTGAGCCGTCGAACCGCCGGAGAACCGGTCACTGGTGAAGAACCGGCAGTGAGGGGGGGGTGACCGGTCCAGCTGGGAAGAAAGAAAAGGAAAAAGGAAAAAGGAAAAAGAAAAAAAAAAGAAGAAGAAAAGAAAGAAAGAAAAGAAAAAGAGGAAAAAGGAAGAAAAAGGAAGAAAAAGAGGAAAAAGGAGAATTTTGGGAATTCGAAAAATTCCCGAAAATTCGACAACCCGGGATTTTTCAAATTCGGTAAGAAATTTCTCGAGAATTTAATTTCAGAAAAAGATTAAATAAATTATGAAAAATTCAAAAAATTAGAATTTTAATTCCAGAAATTATTTTCAGCAATCGAGATAAGGAATCGGGAGAAATGGAGTGCGGGCGCGATCGATAAGCGGAAGTCGCTGACCCAGAAAAAGGTAAGGGATGCATGTGCAGCACTGTAAGGATACTCAGTCTGCATAATTTAATTTGAAATATTTTATGCAATTATTTTATAAAAATTATTAGGATGCATGAATTGCTGAAAATAATTTGGGAAGAAGTACTGGCTGAAAGATTTTAAACTGTATTTTCGGTGCAGGAGGTTAGTGAATCGGCAGCCGTTATGCTGCCGAAAATTTTAGAAAAACTTTATAAAATCATATTAAATGATTTATTTCCGAATTTCGATAGTAAATCACGAGACATGAGGAAATTTTTAAATTTCATAAAATATGAATATAATGAGATGGACTTTAGAATATTCATGTATTCGAGAATGGTGATAATGAAATCACCGAAAATTCTCGAAATAGATAAATTACACGAATTACGAGACGAAAGATGAAGTGAAATATAGTGAACATTTTTATGGATATTTTTATCAATATTCACTAAAGGATTATAACCCTTATGGTTTTAAATCATGGAATTATATAATTATATAAATTCCATAAAGGTGTATTTTCTGATGAAAAATACGGTTTTGAGACTGGTTGGTATTCTTATCATGCTGATACATGATATGTGACATGTTTAGTCCCGGTCGACACCTGATCCGTGATCCACCGAGGACAATATAGATTATGGTCATAGATTTGACCGGTTTAGTCCTTTACCCTCCGGGGTTTTATAGTACGACAAGATTAACGTCTATATTAAAATCCATAAATGATAGGTGACATGTTAAAAAGGGAAATATTTTACATGACATGGAATATGTCAAACGGAAAAGGCCATACCGAGCAGAGACTCGATGATTGAACCGTAGGAGTCACCTCTAGAGTCCTTCGGGAACTAAGTGCTACATGTGTTCTGATGTTTCAGTACAGGCCATACCGAGCAAAGACTCGATGATTGAACCGTGGGAGCCACCTCTAGAGTCCTTTGGGAACTAAGTGCTACACGTGTTCCGATGTTTCAGTACAGGCCATACCGAGCAGAGACTCGATGATTGAACCATGGGAGCCACCTCTAAAGTCCTTCGGGAACTAAGTGCTACACGTGTTCCGATGTTTCAGTATAGGCCATACCGAGCAGAGACTCGATGATTGAACCGTGGGAGCCACCTCTAGAGTCCTTCGGGAACTAAGTGCTACACGTGTTTCGATGTTTCAGTACAGGCCATACCGAGCAGAGACTCGATGATTGAACCGTGGGAGCCACCTCTAGAGTCCTTTGTGAACTAAGTGCTACACGTGTTCCGATGTTAGTATGAGAAATCGTAGGATATTGTGACGATAAGTAAGTGATTGTGATTCGTGAATTCGACAAATGTCAAAGAATGAAATAGATTTTAATAGCTTATTTTGCTTTTTAAAGGACGGAACTAATTAAGAGAGTACATTAAAACATGAAATAAGTTTTAAAGAAATAAGATGATGATTTAACTAATATTCTTTTCAAGGAATATACGGATATTAATTATTCTATTTAAAGGCTTTATTTCGTAGAAGCAGTATTTTGAAAGGAATACGAAAAGGGTTATGAAAGATTAAAAAGGAAAAGGATTTATTAATTCAAAACAAAAAGAAAAAAATTTTCTCTATAGTTGCTTCTAGGTTCCGTAACAAGTATGGTATTCTAAAATACCTACCTTACTCCATTCGGATTCCTAGCCGACTGTAGTATCTTTTCTACATGCGAGCCTAGAGCCCATAGGAAAAATGAAAAAGATTTTCAGCATATAGGAAGCTGAGTATCAAGTGAGGCATATAATTCTCTTACTGAGCCGTGGTTTTGCTCACCCCTTAATTTTCAACATCTCAGGTTTTCATGAATGTGAGATCAGTGGATTGTGGATCCTGGCTGTACACGAAGGACAATGTGTCAGACCGACTGATTATTTGAGGTATGATCATTTAATTCTCTGTATTTAGACACGTCAACAGTACTACTTATCTGATTTATTACGATAGGGGATGTGTATAATATAAACAATATTATGTAAAATTTATTAACAGTCAGTACAAGTGAAGTATCGCAGACAGCCCAACCGGTTAAGTTGTGTATAAGAAAATTTTTAGCCAAAAATGACCAAAATACCCCTACCCCCAAAATTTTACTGGGAGTCAAAATAGATCACCAGAAGTTGGAATTGATCGATTTGACAGAGAAATTAATGATATAAAACTGAATTACAAGTAAATTAATCCCATTGTGGATTTTAGTGAACTTCCCTGTCGAAAATCGAATGAGATCTAGCTTGCTGTTATAAGTATCAGAAAGGATACTATCAACACATAGATGATCAGTTCATTGATTTGAATGTATATTGAGGAGATAGAAATAAATGTCGAAATGACGAAAATGCCCCTATATTGGGCGATGTGCGGAATAGTGTTAAAACCGAGCTGAATTGGAATCCATTGATAGTAATGGAATTATTAATGGCATAGAAGATGTCATATGAATCTAACGATCCCTGTTACTGATTCCACTAACACTTAGATTATGGACGCGAAAGAAAAAAAAAACCACGAGTGGACTTTGGGCCATAGTGGTAAATCCTGGGCTTTACAATAAAACAATCCGTGAGGGACTAAGTGCCACGTCTGTGTGACGGGGGCCACCTCTAGAACCCAGAGCGGACAGCATGGATGAGTGGTGCGGCTCGGGCCCCTCCGGCTTGAGACCGGCAAATCCGAGGCATCACAATAAAACGTGTACAGGCGGACGGCAAACGAGCTGGGGCCTTATATGATGCGATCCAAAGAGTGTAGTGGAATGTCATCAAATGTTTGGCCCGGTTATTGACTGAAAGGGTCGAAAAATTAAGAGTGTATTGAACGGGATCGTTAAATACTATGAAAAGTGAAATGATTACAAGAATTGACTGATGAGGTGAAAAGTACAGATAATGAAATACATACTGGTGTGATTACTTATGGTTCTGTACTTTTTCATTTCTTTGAGGTATCAAACAGATAATCGTACATAGAACCGACGTATCTTGGAATATGTGCTACAGAATGAGGTACTGTTTGGAGTACTGTGAATTAGAGGATAATTATAAGAACAGTCAAATGATAAAAAGAAGATGACCGCTAACCTAAGTTCTTCAAGACCCTTGAGACAGAACTGTGATGGGCGACCCAATGATGGGCGACCCGTAGTGGATCATGTGTCGTGAGATATAGGCGAACTATCTCATCGCCGACTCACTAGTAAGGATAAACCTGAGGCGAAAGGATCACCTAGGGGATGCTCGTCGATGGTCGATATGAACGGGCGAGGCCCTTATAAGTATCCCAACGGTAACACGAGTGTAAGGAACTAGGTACGTAAGGGGTGCCAAGGTTCAAACCTCGTGGAGAATATACTCAAGGGAACTAAGCCTGAATTCAGTAAATGGAAATGGTTTTAAAGTGAATAACTGAATTGAAACGAGTAGCTGTAAAGTGTGTTGATAACCATTGTACTTGATACAGCTTACCAGAATGAGATTCGTAACGCTGTAAAGTATGACTATGTAATGAAATCAAGGTAGAGTATGTATCAAAATGATTTGAATATGGAATGTCTCTGCCTTGAAACTACACTGTGAAATGATGGGAAACAATGATGAAGGTCCAAAATGATAAAAGAAGTGTGGTTAAAGAGACTGTCGGTTGAGAATTCCAATAAATTCCAAAGTAACATAGATTGAGAAATCAGGTTAATGTTGATTCGATCGTGGATATGAAATTTATTCTTAAGCTTGTATCGAAGAATATAGAAGAAATCCGACAAGCTTAAGAAAATAATTTTTGGAAAATATTACGGATGATGAAATTCACAAGTATCGATGTAAAGAAAGGAAATACAAATGATATGATTTGAGGATGAATTAAATGATGTATTAAAATTTTTGGTTATACACTAAAATTCTTATGAAGAACAAATAAATATTATATGGAAGTGATGCCTTAAATATGATTTAATCGGAGATGTATAAAGAGCTTATAAGAGCAATCCTTGTAAAAGGCATAATCAGATGAAAAGTTAAAGAACGATGGTCACAAGATGATAAGAAAGGTACGATTAAAGAAAGTATCAGATTTGATTTCCGATAAAACTTCCAAAGTTATATAAATTAGAGGAATCGAGATAACACTGATTTGATTTTAAATATGAAGTTAAATTCTAAGCTTATATCGAAAGATGTAGAAAGAATCTGAAAAGCTTAAGAAAATAACTCTGGAAAATGTGTGAATAATGAAATTCATGTGTAGAGGTTTGGATGACGAAAATACTGATAATGAAAAAAAAATTGAGAATAAAGGAGTTATCTGTATAGGTGTAAATGAGAGAAATGCAAATGATGTTGAGTTGTAGACAAATCAAAAAGGATATATTAAATTTCTATCATTGATGAAGTTCTGGTGAAGAACAAGTATTAATCTACGTGTAAATAGACGCTTTATTGATCTGATTAGAGATACGTGAGGAGTAAATAAGACTAGCTGCTGTATAAAGCGTCCTTAGATAAAAGATTGAAGGTTGGTGTCCATAAGATGATGATTTGAACTCGAAGTGAATTTTACGAGTTCCGATTGAAGTTATAAGGGTAATGAGTTGCCTTGTAAAGTAGATAAGCCTAAAGAATGAGGCATCCTTACATGAGTAAATTGATGAAATACTGATAGAGTCTAAAGTATAAATGGAACATGAGCAGCATTGTGATATAATCCTTAAACTCTTAAAGGATGTGGAATTGTGCTAAGATTAACAACTAAGAAATTTGGCTAGACAGTATCTCCTCTTGAAATATATGATCTTGAGACGACAAGATGACAGTGAACCTGTCTATGACATAAAGATAATGATTGAGATACGAAAGTAATGAGTCTAGCTAAATACTACTGCCAGCCTATAAAAGAGTCATGAGACTGGCTGCTCTATAGACGAGATCTAATTAAAGAAATTAAAGTCGGCAGATGGCTAGTGTAAAGAAAAAGATGGTATGCAAGATTTTAAAAGATCTTAGCTGTATAGTACCATACCAATCGAGAAAACCGACAAAAAAAAGGAATGAGAGTAAAAATATGAAAACGAAAATGAAAGTGAAATAAGGTAATAAATGACATGATGAAAAGGGAAACATCAATATGAAACAGTTCCCGCAGTTAAGACTGAAAGTGAATGGTGTTGGTTATCACATAACTGTGGCAAGATGTAAAATCAAAGCCAGAACTGATAAGTGAAAGTAATGATACTCCAAGGAGTAAGATAATTGATATGTTTACTGCCAGTAAAATGATTGTACACATAACCACCTCGAAATGATAGAGATGGTGGAATTGTATAGATAATGTGGTGCTTAAATGGATAATTCGAGGATTCAGTCACAGAATCTAAATTATGAAAAGAGTATATTCTCAGGTATATTCAAAAATTTAAATGATATTGAATATACCATAAGAGTAAGAGATGTAATGACCATACTACATGAAAAGAGACATGGAGAGAAAATGATTGTCTCATGATTTATTTCTGTAAGAGATGATTAACAGTAAAATTTGCAATGATATGTAGCCTTGATGGAATAAGTGTGAAAATGAATATTGTGGACAATAAAGAGTCCAAAAGAGAAATAATGATATGGAAGTGATTAAAGACTGATGATCTAAATAGAATCATTTTCCATTATCAGACATCTAGATTCTCTAGTGCCTTAGTCGAAGTATAAGTGTTAAACGGTGTGAATGTATGTACAGTTCCAGTGAGCCTTACATGTGATGGGAGTCTCTGTGTTGCCATATGCGAATGAGAGATAGCAAAAGGCTTTGAGATCCCAAGTGTATTGATAGCACCGCTCCATACTGATATATATTTATATATGAGCGTGAGATGTAACCGCTCCATGATATTGAGAGAGCGTGTGCACGAGATGTGAAAGCTACTGGGACACTTACATATAATTGATTGACACGAGTACATGATAGTACCAAATTATGTCGACTCGGCACTAAGTGAGAAGAATGGATGATGAACAGCATAAATCAGCTGTAATATTAAAATATTATGTATGGCTCTTATACGAAAAGAGTAAAAGTGAATAACTCCCGATTTGAGAAATGAACTTACGGGAGTATAGACATATATGATGAAAAACAGCATGTAGTGGTCTAAAGTATTGTTGATGTTGAAAGTGTTCTGGCAGTATTACTTGGAGGATGAACTAAAGGTCAGAAGTCATAAGTATACGGCGTATACCCCCTTTGGACTTAAGTTAAATTCGGAGGACCGAATTTCTTAAGGTGGGGAGGATGTGATAACCGTAAATTTTCCATTTATTGGAAATTAGAAATATTGAAAATAAATATTAGAGAAATTAAATAAGGGGAAATAAATAAAATTTTGCAAGAAACGGGATATTGGTGAAAATCCTGAGAAATGAGGAAGTGATGAATAAGGAAATTCGTGTGAAGGAAATTAAATGGAAATAAAAATAAAGTCGGAGTTATGGAAAATAAGGAAAGGAGGAATTTAAATTGGATTAATGAAAATCCAAAAAATTTATAAAATAAAAATGCGTATATTATATATTTATATAACTAAATTATATAAATATATTTACACATGTTTTTATATAAATACATATGTATGTATATGAATATTAGTATATATTATAAAATGAAATATATACTATTTTGTCTCAAATAAATACATGTGTATATTATAAAATGCATTTATATAATTATAAATATATATGTACAGATATACATATATATATATGAAATATATATATATATTATTATTTTAAATAAAAGTATATGAATATATAAGAAAAGTAAATGTTATTTTATATTAAAGTTTATAGGTATAAATATTGTATTATAACATTTATATAATTCTATATATATAAATGTTATTTATTCTAAAGTATATAAATATAAATATAAATATAAATATATATATATTAGATATATATATATTTTGTAATCTACAATATATATAATCTATATATAATATATATTGTATTACAATATATATGAAATAATATTATATGTGTAATATATGGTAAATATTATGTGTATAAATTATATGATATAGTATATAGTATATAGTATATAGTAAAACATATACTAAATATAGAAAGAGTAAATAAACCAAAAAGGGAAAGAAAACAGAAGGGAGGATCGGGGGAAGGAATCCCGACCCTCCCAGCCGCAACCATCGGCGGCGGAGCCGCCACTGCCGGCGAAGGAAAAGAGGAGAGGGGGCGTCGCCGGTCGACGAGGAAGGACGAGGGTCACCGGCAACGGCCCAAAACAGAACGGAAAAGAGAAATCGAAACAGAAAACCGACGGAAAGATCGGGAAGAAAAAAAGAAAGGGGATCTCGCGGTGCCGGCCAAACCAGCCGCCGCCACTGCAGCCACACCACCGTCGGAGGAAGAGGAAGACGTGGGAGGCCACCGTTGAGGCGGGGAACGGCGGAGGAAGGCCGACGGAGGAAGAGAAGGGACCGAACCAAAATCGAGTAGATCCGCCGCCGTGCCGTCGATTCGGGATGAACGGAGGCCAAATCCGGCTTCGCCGTCACGCCGGCCAGCTGCTGAGCCGTCGAACCGCCGGAGAACCGGTCACTGGTGAAGAACCGGCAGTGAGGGGGGGGTGACCGGTCCAGCTGGGAAGAAAGAAAAGGAAAAAGGAAAAAGGAAAAAGAAAAAAAAAAGAAGAAGAAAAGAAAGAAAGAAAAGAAAAAGAGGAAAAAGGAAGAAAAAGGAAGAAAAAGAGGAAAAAGGAGAATTTTGGGAATTCGAAAAATTCCCGAAAATTCGACAACCCGGGATTTTTCAAATTCGGTAAGAAATTTCTCGAGAATTTAATTTCAGAAAAAGATTAAATAAATTATGAAAAATTCAAAAAATTAGAATTTTAATTCCAGAAATTATTTTCAGCAATCGAGATAAGGAATCGGGAGAAATGGAGTGCGGGCGCGATCGATAAGCGGAAGTCGCTGACCCAGAAAAAGGTAAGGGATGCATGTGCAGCACTGTAAGGATACTCAGTCTGCATAATTTAATTTGAAATATTTTATGCAATTATTTTATAAAAATTATTAGGATGCATGAATTGCTGAAAATAATTTGGGAAGAAGTACTGGCTG
This sequence comes from Heritiera littoralis, assembly GCA_031772115.1. NCBI lineage: Eukaryota > Viridiplantae > Streptophyta > Magnoliopsida > Malvales > Malvaceae > Heritiera > Heritiera littoralis. The sequence goes on along the minus strand of JAPDPK010000006.1, from coordinate 7,312,479 downwards.
AAAGATTTTAAACTGTATTTTCCGTGCAGGAGGTTAGTGAATCGGCAGCCGTTATGCTGCCGAAAATTTTAGAAAAACTTTATAAAATCATATTAAATGATTTATTTCCGAATTTCGATAGTAAATCACGAGACATGAGGAAATTTTTAAATTTCATAAAATATGAATATAATGAGATGGACTTTAGAATATTCATGTATTCGAGAATGGTGATAATGAAATCACCGAAAATTCTCGAAATAGATAAATTACACGAATTACGAGACGAAAGATGAAGTGAAATATAGTGAACATTTTTATGGATATTTTTATCAATATTCACTAAAGGATTATAACCCTTATGGTTTTAAATCATGGAATTATATAATTATATAAATTCCATAAAGGTGTATTTTCTGATGAAAAATACGGTTTTGAGACTGGTTGGTATTCTTATCATGCTGATACATGATATGTGACATGTTTAGTCCCGGTCGACACCTGATCCGTGATCCACCGAGGACAATATAGATTATGGTCATAGATTTGACCGGTTTAGTCCTTTACCCTCCGGGGTTTTATAGTACGACAAGATTAACGTCTATATTAAAATCCATAAATGATAGGTGACATGTTAAAAAGGGAAATATTTTACATGACATGGAATATGTCAAACGGAAAAGGCCATACCGAGCAGAGACTCGATGATTGAACCGTGGGAGTCACCTCTAGAGTCCTTCGGGAACTAAGTGCTACACGTGTTCTGATGTTTCAGTACAGGCCATACCGAGCAAAGACTCGATGATTGAACCGTGGGAGCCACCTCTAGAGTCCTTCGGGAACTAAGTGCTACACGTGTTCCGATGTTTCAGTACAGGCCATACCGAGCAGAGACTCGATGATTGAACCGTGGGAGCCACCTCTAGAGTCCTTCGGGAACTAAGTGCTACACGTGTTCCGATGTTTCAGTACAGGCCATACCGAGCAGAGACTCGATGATTGAACCGTGGGAGCTACCTCTAGAGTCCTTTGGGAACTAAGTGCTACACGTGTTCCGATGTTAGTATGAGAAATCGTAGGATATTGTGACGATAAGTAAGTGATTGTGATTCGTGAATTCGACAAATGTCAAAGAATGAAATAGATTTTAATAGCTTATTTTGCTTTTTAAAGGACGGAACTAATTAAGAGAGTACATTAAAACATGAAATAAGTTTTAAAGAAATAAGATGATGATTTAACTAATATTCTTTTCAAGGAATATACGGATATTAATTATTCTATTTAAAGGCTTTATTTCGTAGAAGCAGTATTTTGAAAGGAATACGAAAAGGGTTATGAAAGATTAAAAAGGAAAAGGATTTATTAATTCAAAACAAAAAGAAAAAAATTTTCTCTACAGTTGCTTCTAGGTTCCGTAACAAGTATGGTATTCTAAAATACCTACCTTACTCCATTCGGATTCCTAGCCGACTGTAGTATCTTTTCTACATGCGAGCCTAGAGCCCATAGGAAAAATGAAAAAGATTTTCAGCATATAGGAAGCTGAGTATCAAGTGAGGCATATAATTCTCTTACTGAGCCGTGGTTTTGCTCACCCCTTAATTTTCAACATCTCAGGTTTTGATGAATGTGAGATCAGTGGATTGTGGATCCTGGCTGTACACGAAGGACAATGTGTCAGACCGACTGATTATTTGAGGTATGATCATTTAATTCTCTGTATTTAGACACGTCAACAGTACTACTTATCTGATTTATTACGATAGGGGATGTGTATAATATAAACAATATTATGTAAAATTTATTAACAGTCAGTACAAGTGAAGTATCGCAGACAGCCCAACCGGTTAAGTTGTGTATAAGAAGGGTAAAAATGTGGTCACGGGTCGTGACACTAATGGTTTTCTTTTTTGCAGAGTTCTTGGAGATAGACTAATGTGAATATTGTGATTATCACGTCAGTAAAATTTATTGTTGTAAATAGGTAACAACACCATTAAAGTGGGATCCAGTTTTCCCTTTTTTTTTCCAGATAGAACAAGAAAACTCATTCAAGAATGGAAAAATTTACAGTGAAACAAGAACAGAAAAAGACTCGGACGTAAAGTCATGGCTCAACAGCAAGAAAAACCAGCCAGTTTTTTAGGCTAAACTGGTATCTTTATACAGTTTATATAGATACATGAACCAAATCATGTGGTTTTAGATTTCAATGTTCCTATTGTGATGAATTAACTCTATTTAGCATAGAAATTAAATTTGAAAGCAATTGTTATCTAATTGCTATCTTTCTACAAATAGCAACCTGTCACACCATATCTTCTCAACCGTGAAAGAAACTTAAATTTTATCCAATTACAGTATAGAGTTTTTATAATTTTGATAATATTTTAAGATGTTGAAACAGAATTGCAACGATATTTTATTCTTAACAACTATCTATGTACTAGTTAGTCCAAGTAAACTAATTACCTAGGTCATGGTGAGCAAATTAGCTCTCATCAGTATCAGTCTCACCCAACTTCTTTAAATGTACACGGAGTCTTAACTACACCTTTCATATTGTCGACCGGTAGGGCCAAGAGTGGTTATGATGATGGAGATGGATACCCAAGTTTGTTTGTTTTTTTTCAATTAATCTCTAGATAAAAATAAACTGTATAATATCTTATAATTAAGAGTTTCATTATTATCATCATCAAAACCTTTATCCTAATAGATTGAATTAGGTTATAGTTAACAGTTTGATAAACCTAACTAACATTGTACATTGTATAATTTTCTTGAATTAATTGAACTTAATTATAATTAACAACAAAATTTGTGTGGAAGGCATGCTCTAGAGAACTAATATATATAAATATATATATATATATATTTATATATGTGTATATATATATTATCAATGGCAGATGGGCACTATTGCCAAATTTTTTTTATAAGCACAAATATCCTCATCCGTTATACATGTATATTTGTATTAAATCAACTTAAATTGACCCCCCCCCCCCCCCAAATTAAAAAATATTAAAACTACATTCATACTTCTTTATTTATTTTATCCACCAAGCACTATTTACAATTACTTAAAATTAACTGATTTGTTACCTTTATTAAATCAATCATGTGAGCTTAAAAGAACTCATTTTAACTTTATAAATTCTAGCTTTCTCAACACAACTAAAAAAGCAAAGAAACCTATAATGTTTTTCTTACCCACTATTTATAATTTCTTTTATATTCTATATTTTTTCCAATCTAAATTGCACTTGTGCTTGTCACTTGGGTTATCTTAATTGGAACTTGCCAGCCATCTCCTTAAAGCAAGAATAACAAAATTATAAAGGTTTTTTGTTAATTTATTTTTTAATATATGTTTACATAATCTTGTTATTATATGCCTAGGTAATGTTAAAATTTTTATGTTTAATTAAAATTTTGTGATAATTATTTTTAATTTCTATTATATAGTAGTTGAGAAAGTTATTTTTTGTGAAGTTAAAGGCATTAAGAATCAAAAATTAATTGGACTTTACTGTAAAAACTAAAAACAAGATAAATCTTGAAAAATAAAAACAAACAAAATTTAAAAAAAAGAAGAACAAAATACCTTTCAAGTCAATAAGTATTATTTGATTCTTATTATTAGTTAAAAATGAATATGTCCAAGTAAATTAATCTTTTTAAATTTTTCTCATTGGAATTTTAATGTTCATATTGCATGATGTCAAAATGGTTATACTTTTCTTTATGAATTAAAAAATTTTATAACGTTATAAACTTATTATTCTTTATTAGTATATTATTCACATATATGCTTTATGTTACAAAAATAAAGTGATAGAACTCGAATGAGAAATATATATAATTTTTAATTGACCTCTTCAAAATCAAATGGCAATATCCACCACTGTATTTTAAGGTATGCTTCATTTTGAACAGTACTCCTTGTTTACCTTATATACAAATGTTACGCAGAATGAATTTATCTTTAACTTGGGACTGCTGCCTTTCATGTATAAACTTGGCTTAGAGTCATCTTTTATTTATTAATTTTCAAACATAAAGGTTATGAAGGAATTATCCTATGTCAGCAATTAACGATCTAACACGTTATTGGTATATACATTTGTACTGAAAATGCATATATATAGAACATGACTAACGATAGTACACACAATCAGAAGAGGGAAACTGAGCGAGCTCTATATATATATATATATATATATGAGTTCATCATTCTCTCTCTATATAAGCCCCATTAGAATGCTTGGTGGACACAGCTAGGGATGTAAACGGGTCGGATACCCGTTAAATTTGGGATACCCAAATCCGATTAACTTTAATAATACCCGAACTCGATTAACTACCCGATTATTTTTATTTATGTTACCTGAACCCTAACCTTATAAAATATAAAATACTCGTTTAACTACCCGAATCCATTAAACTACCCGTTTATTAAGTCAAAGTTTGACTTTTAAATTTAAATTTAAAATCAATTTTGGAATAATTTAATTAAAACATTATATTAATAAATTTAATTTAACTCATAAAAATAAATTAAAGTTAAAAATCATAATTATAATATATAATGATTTAATTTTATTAAATAAAACATTAATAATAAATAATTTATGTATAAAAAATATAAATATTGTATTAATTAATTATTATTTATAATCGGGTTCGGGTAGCGGATACCCTAAGGTAATTACCCAAACCTGTGACGAGTGGTAATTTCATTACCCGAACCCGATTATAAACTACCCTAACCTTATTTAAACGGGTCGGGTAGCATCGGATACCCGTTTATAAGGTACCCATTGCCATCCCTAGGCATAGCACCGCTGGCCAATGAGAAAGATAAGAACAAAAAAGCAGAGGATAAAATTATCTTCTTATCTCTACTTTTAATTTTTTATTATTTTATTAATAAAATTATATTTTTAAACATATTTTCATTATTTTCAATTTTACCAAAACTAATTCCACGTCCATCTAAATTAGTACTGTATAGTACTATGATATGCCTGTTTTTGAATCTACAAAAAACCATTATATCTTTTGGACAAATGTCTCACAACACTTTTTTTTTTGTTCAGATCTCACAACACTTGTTAAAGCTATGAAAATTGGAAAAAAAAATACTAACTAACTTCTTGAAATAATAGTTGTCAGATTTGATACAGAAATGATTTCATAAATCTATAACCAAAAAAAAAAATGATTTCATAAATCATAACCCAAAAGAAATCTGGAACAAAGTTGTCTACGCTTTTGCAGCTTTCTTGCGAGGTGGTCAATAGCCACCAGGTAGCGGCAGATAGTGAATTATACATAAACCAGTATCCACCAAATTAAAGATGAAATGGAAACCTAGCCTATTGCCGGAACTTCAAATCTGACCGGGTTTCATCGTTTCCTGTCCCAAACCACACATGTTCATGCAATAAAAATCAAGAGAAGCTTCTGTTCGGCAGCTGGTTGTAGCCTGTCGTGGCTTAACTTTCGCTTTACTAGCAATATTTATTTGAAGTGAAGATGGTAGTTAAACTATATGCAATAAGGCTAAACAGCGTATGCCAGCTGGTTGCTTGAAAAGAAGCAAGGCACTTGAGTCCTGAATTCTCTCAACTACTTTCCAATGCATTTAAATTATGGATCATTTTCCTCGCAAGAACTGCACGTTTCAAAGAGCGATGTCATCAGTGCAACCACTTTTTCATATAATTTTTACCAGCTGACGATAAACGAAAGAAAACCCTTTTGGATTTTGAATTGGACTAGCTTTCATTGAATGAAAGAATTTAAGGCGGTTGAAAACCTTTCAACTACGCACCACCCCAAGTTGGTGTGGACATTAAATACACTCCATCCACCACCTTACATCTCACAACATTACATTTATATATATAACCCCGGTTCTTCAACATCCTAGTTATCCCAGCAATTAATCCTGGCTGGCTTTAACATGGCTAGAAATGAGCAAGATCTGTTGTCAACTGAGATCGTCAACCGTGGGATTGAGTCCTCTGGGCCTAATGCCGGCTCCTTAACCTTCTCGGTGAGGGTTCGAAGGCGGCTACCGGATTTTCTTCAGTCAGTTAACTTGAAGTATGTGAAGTTAGGGTACCATTATCTGATCAATCATGGTATATACTTGGCTACCATACCAGTTTTGGTGCTTGTTTTTAGTGCGGAGGTGGGAAGCCTTAGTAGGGAAGAGCTGTGGAAAAAGATATGGGAAGATGCTCGCTATGATCTTGCCACAGTGCTCTCCTTTTTCGCTGTCTTCGTGTTCACGGTTTCTGTCTACTTTATGTCACGGCCTCGGTCTATATATCTGATTGATTTTGCATGTTACCGTCCTAACGATGACCTAAAGGTGAAGATATTTTCATGCATTAAACAATTAAACCATTGATTTTGTCATCACCTTAACAAATTAATTCAGTATCCTGTTACATTTTCAGGTGACTAAGGAGCAGTTTATTGAAATAGCAAGAGCATCAGGGAAGTTTGACGAGGCAAGTCTTGAATTCCAGAATAGGATTCTGAAATCGTCAGGGATTGGGGACGAAACATACGTGCCCAAGGTGCTCATGTCTAATGAGAACTGTGCAACCATGAAAGAAGGTCGCCTGGAAGCTTCAACTGTAATGTTCGGAGCCCTGGATGAGCTCTTTGAGAAAACCAGGATTCGACCCAAGGACGTTGGGCTCCTCGTTGTAAACTGCAGCATCTTTAATCCAACTCCATCTCTCTCTGCAATGATCATCAACCACTATAAAATGAGAGGCAATGTTTTGAGCTACAATCTTGGTGGGATGGGCTGCAGTGCTGGGATCATTGCCTTGGACTTGGCTCGAGACATGATGCAAGCAAACCCAAACAACTATGCGATTGTAGTGAGCACAGAGATGGTCGGCTACAACTGGTATCCGGGCCGGGACCGGTCCATGCTTGTTTCAAATTGTTTTTTCAGGATGGGATGCTCCGCCGTCCTTCTGTCCAACCGGCGTCGTGACTACCGGCGTGCCAAGTACAGTCTTGAACACCTTGTCCGGACACATAAAGGTTCTGATGATCGCAGCTTCAGGTTTGTTCTTTGTGTTCTTTGATCATTATCTTGATTGGTTGATTATTAGTTTAAGTGGGCTAATTAAGAATAGATTAACGATACATTATAGCTTAGTAAATGGATAAGGACTAATAAATGTGCACTAGACTTTTGATTCAACTTTTTATCAATGACATAAGCATGCTAATTGAATTTATGTTCAAAACTTCATGTCTTCACTTCACTAGAAAATTTTGAAAGTCTGAGGTTGAACTATATGCATTAATCACATACTAGTATTCAAAAGCCTCAACTCTTTTCTGATTCCCTTTTCCTAAAGGCTAAAAACAACCCAACCCAACTAGTTTTCCGGCCATGAAAATGACACCCTAGACTTTCTTGAGGTGGTCCATTGGGTTGTGGATGTGGCTCAAGACATTCAATAGCCTAGAATGAACCCATAGCCCAGTCATGGTGATAATATCTTATAAACTACTTGCCTAAGGAGTTTTTGTATGCAGCAGGAAAACTTTAGAGGGAAACACCATTTTTGCAATAGAACCAATATACTAGTACAACAAGCATTCAAGTTCAAGCTGCAGAGATGCAAATCAGAAGAATCAGAGATATCCAATTAAAATGAAAAACATAGTTGTAACTCCAATAACGGATTTAAAAATTTTCGCTACGATATCTTAACCAAATTAAGTTTACTGTTAAACTCCTTAAATTTATGTTTGGCAAATTCTTAGTCACCGCCTAATATATTTCTTTTTAAATTGAGTCTAGAATATCTCTATGCTTTGCAAGTAGTTTATTTTAATGTTTGTTATGGTTAAATTGTGGATCAGGTCTATCTACCAGGAGGAAGATGAACAGGGTTTTAAGGGGCTTAAGGTGAGCAAAGATCTAATAGAAATTGGCGGAGATGCTCTCAAAACCAACATCACCACACTGGGGCCTCTGGTGCTACCTTTCTCCGAGCAACTTGCCTTCTTTGCTACATTAGTTTGGAGGCACTTTTTTGGTGGGGATAATTCCAAAGCATCATTGTCACTATCGTCAAAGCCATACATTCCAGACTACAAACTTGCATTCGAACACTTCTGCGTGCATGCTGCGAGCAAGACTGTGCTAGATGAGCTGCAAAAGAACCTTAAGCTCAGCGAGAAGAACATGGAAGCCTCCAGGATGACCTTGAACCGCTTTGGTAACACTTCCAGCAGCAGTATATGGTATGAATTGGCATATTTGGAAGCTAAAGAAAGGGTAAAAAGAGGAGACAGGATTTGGCAGATCGCCTTCGGTTCTGGGTTCAAGTGCAACAGTGTGGTTTGGCGTTCCATGCGCCGTGTAAGGAAGCCATCCAGGAATAATCCCTGGCTTGACTGCATTGACAGGTACCCCGTGGCACCTTAAATTACGTTATGGCTTGGTCGATAATAATGGGCTTTTTTCTCTTCTCTTGTTTATGCTTAGCTACTTTTAGCACATGGAATAGAGATATCATTGGAAATTTGGCATTTGGCAAGGTTCTGAAAAGTTTCTCGATGAATTTAATTGTACGAAAAAGTATGTTGAATTATAGTCGGTGGCTAAAAGCCCAAGACTGATACTGTTTTCTTCACTTTGTGCAACGGGCAGTGGCAAATAAGGTCTTCCCAAGGACCGATAATACTTCTCACATGACATTTTTGGATTTCTATTAAAAACGCAAAATCTTTACGGTGTTTTGCAGCTGGCACTCTTGCATGCAAGGCGTTCGATTAAGCATTCGTTGATTGCGCAGAAATTGATTTTTGAAAATGATATTTTTTTTTGATAGAATGAAAAATGATATTTGAAAAATAAATTTCTGTTATTTGAATGAGTTTATGAAAAATATTTTTTCTTATTTGATTATCTTATGAAAATTTTATTTTTTTTCAAATGATGTTGACATCAATATTAAAATATTAATAATTTTTTACTATAAAAATTTTTCAATTATTTATTTACTAATATTTAAAACTAGTTATATTTAAAAATATTATATATTAAAATACTATTCTATTATTAAATGCTTAATATAAAACTATTTATTATTTATATTAATTTTTAAATATTTTAGATAGTATACTATTATTAAAATATTATTTATTATAATATAATAATATTTAAAAAATTAATGCTTATTCTTAAAAATACTAAAATGTTAAACTATAAAAATAATTATATTTTATTTATTTTGGAAGTATTTATTATTAAATTGTAATAAAAATATTATTTTTTTTGTAATAATTAAAATATTAATATAAATACATGGGTCAATAAAACATAAAAATATAATAAATTTACCATAAAAATAATATTAATTATTAAAACAATAAAAATATTAGTTACAACTAAAATATTTATTATTTTATCATTAAAATAATAATATAATACTATTTATTATTAAAATATTAAAAATATTTATGTTTAATAATTACAAAATAAAATATTTAAAATTAAATTGTCAAACTTTTGATGTTAAAATTTTAATTTTTTTATTTTTTATTAATATAATAAGATTTTAGGTCAAGTTAAATTAAATCTGAGCTTAATGAAAATAATGTCCAAAGTCTGATTTGAGTAGAAGTATATGCTAACAAGTTTGATAGATAATCCTACATATAAACAGCTCTTTTCTGTAAATTGTCTTCATCTTTTGAAAATGAGAAGACAATTTCCAAAAAATAGCTTAAATTTTCTGTTAATCAAGAAGTCTATTTCCATTGACCAATCAATTTTTTGTTAAATAAAAATTTATAAAAACAGAAATCATTTTCTAAAAGTTATTTTTTTTCTAAACAAATATAGCTTAAATGAGATGGTAAGCCACTGTCTGTCTCTAAAATAATACTATAACCAACTTCGTATGTGCACATGATTACTTTTTTCACATGTACACACAATTCTCATAATTTTACCATTGGTGGCATTCATGTTTGAAAGTTATCTTATGTCCCAGTCGATCACATTGAAGTTTCAGTAATCTTGAATTTACTATTGTTAACAAAGTGATTCACCTTCATATATAATATCTGGGATTGAACATTGCAGTTTCTTTTCTCGGAAGCAACACTCGTGTGATGAGATGATATTTTAATATTTGTGAAAAATTTAAGAGTTGGCATCGTTTTTGTTTCCAATATTCTATTCTTATTTTTAGTTTTTTTGGGAAATACCCACTAAAAATATGTTTAGCAATATGTTTCTGTTTTAAAAAAAAAATGAAAACGAAAACAAAAATTTTCAAAATTGTTAAAAATAAGAATTGCTTATTTTCATTTTTAGCACTGTTTATAAGTAAATGAATAGTGTACATATATCAATATAATATTAACATTTTTCATAATAAAAATATAAAATAAAATTTTAATATAGAAAAATTGAAAATATAAAAAGCAATTAAATATAAATTATATTAAACTATAATTTCATAATATCATTTAAATTAAATTTGTATAGTAATTTATTGAATATGTTATATATTTTAAATAATACCATTTATTATGATTTTGACATGCTAATAATTAATATTATTGCTAGGTACTATTATTAAATATAATTAATTATTATTTAACAAAATAATATTACTATTTAATATTAATTCTTTCAATTAAATTTAAAATATATCATTACTATTATTAAATAATTTAATATTATTAAATAAGTGAGTACTTAACATTAAATAATATTATTTATATTAAATATAATATATTTTAATAACTATATAATTTATTATAAATTGATTACTTAAATATATTATTTGATAATTTAATATTATTACAATTAAATTAAATAGTATTATTAAATATAATTTATAATTATAAATTCGCATTATTATTTAATATATAAATTTAGAATTCTACTCATCTCACTCATCTCAATTATTTTCTAATAAAATTAATTAAAAAATTATTTAATATAATTTTTAATTGAGTTGTTTTATTTAATATTATATTTAATTATAATATTATTTAAATTATATTAAATTTTAATATGATTAAATAAAAATATTTAATATTAGTATTAAATAGTATAAAATAATATTATTTAATATTATGTACATAATATTATTTAATAAATGTTTTATAATTTTTATTTAATTTTTAAAATTTTATATTGTAAATTGAATTATTATATCTGAATCAAAATATTTATTTCCAATATATAACAATATTAACCAAACATATTTTATGTTTTCAGAATTTGAAAACAAAATAAAACAAAACAAATACAAAATTTTCAAAAAAAAGAAATAAAAAAAAAAGAAACGATCCCAAACAATCTCTTAAATAGTATTAGCCATGATGAATTAAAAGCACAAAGTGGAAGAACTTCGAAAATTTTTCAGAATATATTGTTTGGATATATGGCTTTGATTTTTAAATAGTCTAGACCATAGATTCTAGAGTTAAGTGAAGAAGTAAATCTAAAAGAGATAGAATACCTAATTGATTTAGACAAAAAATGTGAGAAAATTAACAAATTACCATTTAAGCTTGTACCTAGTTTTTTTCTTCTGAATATATAGAAATACAATATGTAAAAATCTACACTAAATCTACGATTTTGTTTCATAAAAGACTCTCATAGGTGTGATTTAAGTCTATTCTTATACATCTTAGTAAATCTTCACAATATTTCGACTAATGATTGCTCTGATACTCTTTGTGGATACTGACAATCAATCTGGCTTTGATATCATTTGTAAAGACTCGTACACACCTTGCTATGTATTTTCTGCTTTAACTCAAATATCTCATAATTTTGTCTACAAAAAACACCTCACAAATATAAATTTAAGTCTTTATTTATATATCATAGTAAATCTTCACAATATTGTGATATGGAAATGGTACATTACACAATTAGAATGAAATTTCTTATTGTTAAAGCTTTACTTTCATTAACCCAACCAAATTAAAATGTGTATGATCCTAAAGGGTTTATTCTAAGGGCACATGTTTTTTTGATCTTTGGGAAAAATTAATTTTTTTTAATCTTAATATGTCAACTACGTAGCCAAAGGTTAGCTAAGTAATAAGCAAAGTCGACAATTTCACTTATGTCCTATGGATTATTTGCTACTCAACTTTAATGGATACAAGTATAAGGGATAATGTTCATCTGATTTCCTTGAATGAGTAATCGAATTCGAGTACAATCAAGTTCAAGTGTTACTCATTTTGTAAATCATATGATATTCAACCATCATAAAAATTATTTTAAATCCTTGTAACTAATCATTCATTCACAAAGGCACTTTCAATAAGAGTTTTGTTTGTTGCAATGGAATAAGGCAATAAAAGGAAAAAATATCGCTACTATTCAATCAAAGAAAGATATGGAAATTGAAGAGATTAGAGTCGTCCAATGAAGCCCTATCAAATTATTCTGATCTAAGTCAATGGAAAGTATCAAATCAAATCATAGATCATACTAAAATGACAAAAAAGAAAAACGAAGAAAATCCAAAGTCGTAACTCGTTCTATTGTTACCCAAATGAAAATAAAGGCGACATCTATAGTAAAAAAAAAAAGCATTTAGGATCTGTTTGGCCTAGCTGAAGCTTTTATAAAAAGTGCTGTTTGAGTAGAGCTTTTTTAAAAGTGCTGTTAAACAAAGTTAAATTAGCGTTTGGCTAATTTAGTATAAAAGTACTGTAGAACGTTAAACATTGTTTAATAGAATTTTTGTATATTTTTAATAAATTTTAAAATAAAATAATAAACTTTTTTAGATTTAATCACAAACTTTTTAAGTGAAATAAATAAATAAATAAAATACTTTACATATTAAAATAAACAATTAAATAAATATAAAAATTGCACAAGATAAATAAATTAATGCAAAATAATATAATTTTCTTTATATTTTGTGAATTATTGAATAGTAAAATGAAAATGTTAAAATTTTCACTAAAGTACATATTATTAAAATTAGTACTTTTTGAAAAAGCTTTAATTTATAGCTTCATCTAAAAGTTAAAATTTGCTTCCCGCATAAGCTAAAAATTTTAAATTTTTGAAAGCCAAACACTTGGCTTTTGCTTATGTAGTAGATAAGCACTAAAATAAGCTAAGCCAAACAGGCACTTACCCTTGTTCTTATTGCTTGTTTGCCCTGTCATTGGACTCTAATATACTATGCCTTTTTTATATGACAAAAAAGAGGGAAAATGTAGTAAGTAACTAGGAATGATAAAGCATTTAGTAAGGGGAGTAAAAAAAAAAACTTTGAAATATGGTCAGCCCTCATGCAAAATCACAAATATGCTTAAATCAAGGGAGAGATTTGATTTTGCAAAATCTTAAAAAGACTTATCTTATTTTGAGGGAGAGAAATTAAAATTAATTTACCTTATATTTTGTCATATCAAATAGAAAGAGATTATTGACTTTGAAATACTAGGATTTTGATATGACTTCAAATAACTTAGGTGGAATGTAATTTTAATTATAAACATGATATAATCGATTGTTTGAATGTTATATGATCATTCTTAATATATGAAAAGTCAGATATGCAGGATCTTAAAGTTAAAACTTATAATTGCATATTTGAACTTAAGATTAATCCTACTTCCTAAGCCAATTATACAAGATTTATACATAGACATATCAATAGAACTTGAATATGTATTGATAGAGCATGCTTTGAATATTAGCGAGACTAACATTTTATTGATACCCTATCATGATCTTGAAACAAAAGTTCATGCCCTGTTCAAGTACTGATATGGTTGAAAGAAGTATCGATATAATTGTTTCTATTTATGCAAGATCCCACTTAAAGGTATTGATGCACAAAATAGCCTAGTAGCTAGATCTGCTTAAGGGTCAGGCTACCCGTCCAAGCTCGAAAGCTCACCAGATATTTAGTCAATCAAATATTTAGTCAGGCTTGGACAAAAATATCGAATGCAATTAACGGGCTTCGGCAAAATTTTTAGACCCAATCAAAAATCGTGTGGAGCCTGAGTTTGACCCTTCGAAGCCTAGGCCCGACCTAAATATAACTAAATTTAGAACTTATTTTTAATTTATTTACTAAGTATAATGTAATTATATGTATATAAAACATTATTTATTAATAAACATGATTTTATATATTTAATGTAGAAATTAACATGCAAATTTTGACAAATCAAATTAAACTTCAAAAGGTCTAAAAGAATAAAAAAACAAATAAACAAAAATTAAAATACAAAAACTAAATAAGAACAAGGCTGGGCTAGGTTGGGCTAGGCTAGGCTAGGCCCGATCTTTGCATTGTGTTATTCTTGTAACAACAAGGCTTTCTACATGTGCCTTAGATTCGCTTATTAGCCGTCTGTCTATTTTCTTTTTTGAAAATAGAGCATCATATGCTTCATTAGGAGTAAGAGTATGACAACCATACAATTTGTATCCCTAAAAGTCGCATGGGAAAAAGTTAACAAACATGATAGAATTAACCTTAAATCTTTTTCATCATACTTAACCTCCATATTCTTTAAATCAGAAACAATTTCCATCGGCTGTAAAAGCTTCCATGAAGATCTCTCTCTTCTTTAATCCAATTATTATCTTTAATGAAATGCATTGCTTATATATATCTATATATAACAAGAAACAATTTCCTTAAAATACTATTAGATGATCTTAAGGAGACAAACCTTCTGTCATACGATGAGAATATAGTAATTGCTTCATATGTAGTTTGTTGGTCAAACTTTTATTTATACACAATCACTCCAATTTCGACTATAACAGAATGGGAATTTTCTCCTTCAGAATGTCCTACAAAATTTGATTGGATAGGTTTATATAAATTTGAGATATAATTTTTCGATCTTTTTGCTTTTTTTCTTTCACAAACCAAGATAATGACATCTTATGAAACCCTAAGAGCGCATCTTCCTAATTCATCTACACAAGAACGACTCGTATCTTGACCTACAATAACAAAAACTTGGTACTACGATCCATAAGAGGTAAATCATTTTTTTATAATTATCACTGCAATAATCAATCCTACGAAATTGTTAAGGAAACAAATGCGATAGGCAACAAAAAAAAAACAAAATAACACACTTAATATGTGTGTGTATAAACCTATATAAAATAGAACAAGGACTTTAAATCTTAAACAAAAATTGAATCTAGATTAAAAACAAAATTCCTTAAAAGTAACTAATACCCACTACACTTGTCTAGACCTGCTCAATGACTGGACTACCTGCTCAAGCTTGAAGGTTCACCAGATATTTGGTTGAGCTTGGAGAAAATATTAAATCAATATATGTGTGTATGTGTGTGTTTTTTAAAGTATCCCAATATACCTTTACATAAACTCATTAAATATGCCAAAATCAATTAAACTCAACAAATTTAAGTTCAATCAAAAAAACCCATTAAATATGTCAGCCCATTAACAATTAAGAAAACCCATATTGAATGGCCCAATTAAAGAAATCAACTTAATAATAAAATCAAATTTATGTTTTTTTTTGTTGAAATAAAATTGATGGGTTAATATGGACTTTTTTGTTATTTTTTAGAACTGACCTAGATAGAAAACTTAGGCCTAAACATCAAGTCGAGCCGAGTTTGGGTACACATAAAGTCTGTTAATATTATGTCTAAATCTAGCCCGAATCTGATTTGACTCAGCCCATAATTAGGTCTACACCTGTAACTAAGAAATATTATGTCCAAACGAGTCAATTTGGACAAGTTCAATCTGGGTTGTCTTCGAGTTTAGATTATTTTGAATCAGGTTATTTTGGGTTCGGTCCATTTCGAGTTCAAGTTTTTCAGGTTTGGGTTTTTTCGGTTTTGATTTTTTTAGGTTTGGTCTAATTTCAAGTTCAGTCCCTTCTAACCGAGTGGGTTTAGAGGGCTTAGTCAAATTATGTTGAAATTTTGTAAGTTATAAATATTTTTTATAATTTTTAAATGTAATAATTAATTTAATTTTTTATATAGTTAATGTGATATAATTATTTAAATGACCTGTTCCAGAGTAGTTGAGACTTGGAGGACATGAAATTTGGAGCTAAATATAGATGAGCTAAGAAACTTAGCCCTAAAATAGTTTGTTTGTGCATTTTTTAGAAGCGTGCAAACAAATTAAAAAACTACGATTAAGTCCAGAAGTTAATAGAATTTTCATAAATAATGGACAAACGGAGTTGACTTTAGAATCATTATTAATGCTAGAAAATTTCTCATAAAATAAGGTTCTAGACCATGTAGACTAATGGAATTAAATCTGCGCAAAAATAGAAATTTACGTGATTTTACGATTATGCGTATTTTAGTAATTTCACTCAAACGGTCAACTGAACTTCAATAAAAGCTCAAACAAAAGTTAGAGCAAGTTAAATAGATATTTTTCATGATGAAATAAAATATTTTAGAGATTAGACTAATGGTTTAAACCGAAGTTGAATCGAAAAGGGTAAAATTGAAAGTTTACTTAAACATAAGGGCAAAATAGTAATTTGTGCCATTAAATATCATTTTTAGCTGAATGTTGCCAGTTAGATTCATTTGGGAGTTCAGTCAGAGTATGAGATTGGCACAGATGGCATTCTGAGGTTTAAAGGTTGAATTTGTATTCCCAAGGATAAGCACTTGAGAGATCTACTTTGACAGAGGCACACAGTTCTAGTACCCTTTACACCCAGGGAGTAATAAGATGTATCATAATCTCCGTAAAAGTGTACTGGTGGCCCAACATGAAATGAGACATCGTCAATTTTGTTGCAAGATGTCTCACCTATCAACAAGTAAAGGTAGAGCATCAGAAGCTGCCGAACTAGTTCGACCTCTACCAATACATATGTGGAAATAGGAGCATATCACAATGGATTTCATCATGGGTTATCGAGGACCCGAAGGAATCATAATGTGATTTAGGTAATTGTTGACAGACTGATGAAATCAGCCCACTTCTTACCTATTAAATCCACAGACTCATTGAGTGTCTTAGTCGACTTGTATGTCAGGGAGATTGTTAGGTTGCATGGAGTTCCAGTGAGCATTACATCGGACAGAGATTCTCGATTTACCTCTCATTTTTTGGGAGCATTTTCAGGATGCTATGGGATCTCAACTGAACTTTAGCACAGCTTATCATCCGTAGACTAACGATCAGTCCGAGCGCACCATCCAGCTGCTCGAGGATATGTTAAGAGCTTGTGCACTTGATTTTAAAGGCTCTTAGCAGCACAATTTGCTTACGATAACAGTTATCATTCCAATATCGGCATGAAACCGTATAAAGCCCTTTTATAGTAGAAGATGTCTCCTATTGCTTGGGAGGAAGTGGGTGACAGGAAAATATTGGTTCCCAATCTTGTTGAGAAGGCTTTCGAGGATATCGAGATTATCTGTGACAAATTGAGGACTACTCAAAGTAGGCAGAAGAGTTATGCAAATGTTAGACGCCGATTGTTAGAATTCTCTGCAGGAGATTCAATCTTTTGGAAAGTTTAACCATCAAAGGATGTAATGAGATTGGAAAAAAGAGGGAAATTGAGTTCTCGTTACATCGAGCCGTTCCAGAACTTAGACTGTGTGGGAGACGTGGCTTATCTGTTGGCATTACCACCAAAGCTATATGGTGTCCATAACATCTTCCATGTATCTATGCTACGGAGATACCATCCAGATCCGTCACATGTTATCCGGTACGAACCACTTGAGATAACAGAAGACATGAGTTATATGGAAAGACTGGTATGGATTTTGGATCGGAAAGAAAAGGTGTTACGATCTAAGACGATACCTCTAGTAAAGGTTCTCTGGCAGTATCATTCAACAAAAGAAGCTACTTGGGAGCTAGAGAGCCTAATGAAAGAAAAGTACCTAGAATTGTTCGAGTGACTGGTCCAATCAAATTTGGAGGACTAAATTTCCTAAGCTGGGGGGAAATGTGATATTCATACATCTACCATCCGTACACATTTATAGATATAATATAATTATTTAAATGACTTGTTCCTTGCAGGCATAAAAAGGTAGCGGATGGTGGGCCCCATAGGATTTTCTGTGTTCTGGAGCAGTTGAGATTTGGAGGACATGAAATTTGGAGATAAATATGGAAGAGGTAAGAAACTTAGCCCTAAAATAGTTTGTTTGTGTATTTTTGAGAAGCGTGTAAACAATTTAGAAAATTACGATTAAGTCCATAGGTTGATAGAATTTTCGTAAATAATGGACAAACTGAGTTGACTTTAGAATCATTATTAGTTCTAGAAAATTTCTCATAAAATAAGGTTCTAGGCCATGTAAACTGATGGAATTAAATCTGCGTAAAAATAGAAATTTACGCGATTTTACGATTAGGGGTATTTTAGTAATTTCACCTAAACAATCAACCAAACTTCAGTAAATGCTCAACAAGAAGTTAGAGGAAGTTAAATAGATATTTTTTATGATGAAATAAAATATTTTGGAGATTAGACTGATAGTTTAAACCGAAGTTGAACAGAAAAGAGCAAAATTGAAAGTGTACTTAAATATAAGGGCAAAATAGTAATTTATGCAATTAAATATCATTTTTAGCTGAAATTCCAGCTTCTTCCAGCCCAATTTCGGCAGCAAACCAGCAGCTCATCTTTCCTCCATAGCCAAACCTTAGTAAGTGAGAGAAAGCTTGAAAAATATCACTAAAACTCATCAAAATCAAAACCTCTCTTCACCAAAATTGTTCTTCTCAACTTCCTCTATCATCCTACACCAAAATCATCACCTAAATCATCCAAAATCCAGGTGTAAGGGTCCTTGAAGATTTCGGCCAAGAAGGAGTAGGTAAGGAAATGTTGAATTTTCATGGTTTTCTTGATTTATGCTAAGTGATTTACATGTCTAGATAAATGTTTAAGCTTGAATCAAGCTAGAACTAAGAGAACCATAGCCTTTGGGTTTTGGTCATGGTGGAGTATGCATGAAGATGTTGTAATTTGATGAGAAATTTATCTAGAAATAATGTAGAATTAATGTGAAGGAAGAATTAAAGCTTAAAAATTGAAGAAATTAATTTTTTGGAATATTGGAAGAATTTGGCCAAGGAAGGGGAGGTAGGTTCATTACTGATTTTGATGCATTTAAGGTCTTAAAATATTGTACAAATTATTAGGAGACTATTGGCGAAAACAGAACTGAAATCAGAGTTGTGTAGGTGAAGTTACAATGTTAACACCAGTGTAAAAGAGACTAAAATGGATGTGATTATAGGCAATGTGATAGTTATGAGAAGTTAATAATTTATTTTAAATGGAAATTTGGTCATAGGACAATGCTAAATTATTTTATACGATGTTTTGCAGCTCGAAAGTCTAATAAGGACACTGGTGCTGATGAGCAAAATGACAGTGAATTAAGAGGTAAGGGATGACTGTAGAAGACGTAGGGATACTATGATGCATGTTTTGATTTAATGTGCATCTTTTGAAATTGAACTATTGAAATTTGTGTTGAAATCTGTGTTGAAATGGGAATTGTTGCTAGTTTATAAACTGTGTTTTAATTACAGAAGGGCTAAGTTAGAAACAGTCGTTATACTATCGAAAATCCTAATAATTTTGTGAAATTATCTTTTAATATTTTAAGTGTTAGAAATGAAAGAATTATTAAGTCAATTTCTCTAAATTATTGAAATTTCATATTTCCACTGTTTACCGAAAAACAATATTTAAGAATTCATGTTATCGAATTTACGTACGTAATGGTACTGGCATGTTTTTATAACTGATTTACAGATAAATAGAATATTTTTAGAACTAGATATTACAGTATGAATATTTTATGAATTTTTATTTTCAAATTGCTTATATTTACAAAATATGTAATTATGGACTGACTGAAGATATATGTTATTGAATTTATCTTCGTAAGCTGCTATGAACTGTTTTATATACTGTTTTGAGATTGTTAGCCTCATAGCTGCTTACGAGCACATGCACTTACTGTTACTGTTACTATAGCTAAGTGATCCTGATCCCATCATTTAGTGTCCTAAGGTGACACTTGGCCCGTGTTCATCTGCGGACGACCTTTGATTGTGGCCATATGTCCCCTTTGCATGAGTCTATTGGGTCATGCCTTGTCTCCACTGTTTTATTTGGGGTGGCAAATTGCTAGACATCTCGAGCACTCCCAGGAAAAAGATATATATGCCATGGATTTTAAGATATAAAGACCTTTATGATTATTAAATATGTTTTCATAATATGTTTACTATTACTAAATGATTTTTATATAGTTTGCGGAGAAATGTTTTATATTGCTTACTTGAAATATGGAAGTTATTGTTAAACATTGTTTATTGTTGTTTACTATAACTTTACACGTTTACTGAATTGTTAAAACTTATTGAAATCCCTATAGTTGCATCTAAGAACCAGAACACAACAAGTACTCCAAGTACCTCCCATACTTTATCTGGTTATCTAGCCGGCTATAATATCCTTCCCTAAATGTCTTATAGTGAACTGTTAGGAATTAAATGATTTTTATGCGTATAGGACACATGGTATCAATTCTTATATACGATTTTCTTACTGAGCATTAGCTCACCCCTCTCTTTTTCCTTCCAGATTATTTCCAGTGATCTCTTGGCATTTAAGCGTGAGGAATAGTATTTTTGGTATCCCTCAGGCGAATCTTGGACTTTCGTAAAGGTATACGGGTTTCTATTTTATATGTTCGGGCTTATGTACAGTACTTTTGTTATATGTTTTTAGACATGGGATGTAAATCAAATGAAAAATATAGTATGGGAATTTTATGAGATATATATATGTTATGGTAAATGAAAATAATTTGTTTCTGGGATGAATGTTGGAAATAAATATGAATTTTAAATTAAATTATCAATGAAGGCACTGCAGACAGCCCAACCGACGGTAAGTAAGATGTAAATTGGTATGGAAAATCGGTAATTCAGATCGTGACAGTTAAATAAAAATATAATTGAATTGCTAAACTAAAATTAAAATTTAATAAATATTTATATAAATATAAATTTTTACATTTTAATGTTTTATTACTTGACAATGATTATTTTTTTTTAATTTCATATGATATTCACAATTGTTATAAAATATATAATTATATTTTAATAATTATATAAAAATTTATTTTTTAAGTGAGCCAAAAAAAATATATTGTAAAACTAAAGGAAAGTGAAAATCCAAAAGTATTAGTTATACAAATAAATAACTAACAAATTATAAATAAATTACACTAAATAAATAAACATTTATATAAATATCATTATACTCTCAACAATAACTGTCGTAATGATTTTCGTCCGGGAACTCGATCGCTAGACGATTTTGAAAAAAAAACACAAAGAGGAGTCGCCACCAATCTTTTTGACTAGGTGTGATTGGCCACCTAAAATTATTTATCTTTTTAATAAAATCTTAAAATTAATTAAGTTTTATCAAAAAAATAATTTTTGGTCTGCGGAAACAAAGTTTGGGTTCGAGAATTCGGTTACGCGTGGGGAAGGATTAGCACCCCCACAACGCCCGTTAAAAACGGTACCACTTAATCATATATTAACCCTTTGATCTTAATTAAATGGTCTTAATTAAATATTTAAAAGAACTTTATTTATTTCGAAATCATTTTGTTATTTGTTTTATTTTTGAAATATTTAAATTTTATTTTTTATTTGTAATAAGTGAAAATCTTTTGTATTGAAAATTATTCCGAAGTACCCCAATACTTTTGATAGCATCTCGGATAATTTCCTCACCTAGAGATTTCTTAAGAATCGCTACTTGCGATTTCTATAGAATCCCATCTTCAGGAGATTTGCACTTATTTTGGAGTTTCATGAATGTAAATGATGCAAACGAAATATATATGATGCACATGAGAAATATATTATTTTATTTTATTATTATTATTATTATCTTTTATATTTATATTATTGCTGTTGAAATTTATTGATTTTATAAAATTTATTTTTTATTGAAAAATCATACTAGATATTCCAATACGCTGGTAACATTTAGCAGATTTCTCTCACCTAGAGATCAGTTAGGAATCACTAATTGTGAATTCCATAACATCCCATCATCAGACATTATTTATATCTTATTTATTTGTTTTACTCTTTATTTTGAAGTCTTGTTCATTTGTTTGTTTAAAATATTTATTTATTTATTATTGTTAGTGTATTTCATATAAGTTGGTTATATAGAAATCTTAATATCGAACTAAAATTATTTGAATACTCCAATATGCTGGTAATATTCAAATATTTTATTTCGACCCTAAGAATAATCAAAGAATCACTACTTGTGATTTCTAAGGAATCCTATCATCGGGGATCCTTTTTTATATTTAATATGTGTATTTACATTTATTTATTTATTTATTTTAATTCCTAAATTTTTACCTATTTAAAAGTTTTTTTATTTCTATTACTATTTTCTCATATTAACCTATTTTTTATATTATTATTTTTATTACCATTTTATATTTATTTTTTTATACTAAGAAATCTTATTAATATTTTCTTTATACCAAAATAAAATCATTTAAATGTCCCAATACGCTGGTGACATCAAAAATTTTATTTCGATCCTAAGGATTATCAAAAAATCGCTACTTGCGATTTCTAAGAAATCCTATCATCGGAAATTTAAAATTTGTTACTAAAATTTATATTTAAATTTATTTATTTTAAGTTTATATTTATTTACTTTTTACCCTTTTTTATTTTTTTATTTTTTTTATATTTATAAGAAACTTTGATATCGAGATAAACAAATTAGATATTCCAATACGCTGGTAACATCTAATGAATTTTCTCGATCTTAAAGATTATCGAAGAATCACTACTTGTGATTTCTTCAAAATATTATCATCGGAAATCCAAATTTATTATTTGTATTTATCTTTTTATTTATTTGTTTTATTATTTTTTATTACTTTATTTATTACTGTTTTTTTTAAAAGCTCTCTTAATAACAAAAAATTACGTATGTGAAATTTTAACATACTTAAAATACAAGACAACAATTTTTGCAATCTCTTTTCTAAAGAAATATATTTTTATATAAATTCTTTTATCCAACCTAAAACTAAGTGCATGGATACGTACAAACAATGATGCATAAAAAATATATATAAACTTGTCAACTTTTGTTGTTTCCGTTTCTTTTTTATTCATCACTATTATTGCATGAAACAGAATTTACAAAGCATGAGGCAAAGAATATACCTTGGCAAGATGACCTACTTTCAATCTCTTTGTCTTTCTTCTCCACGCAGATTGCACTCTCCCTGGCTTAGCAGAAGTGGCGTTGGGCAAGAACAAAACCGAGCAGGGTCTTCACACGATGATAGTGCACTGCAAAAGTGGCGTTGGTCTCCCTTTCTCCCTTTTCCTCCCTTCCTTTTCTTGTGTAAAAATCGTGTCCTTTAACAGAAGTAAGTGGCGAGATGATGTAAACTGAGTACCAACGCCAAACGGCAAATGTACGCCACGGGTAGCAAATGAGGATGGTGCTGTGCAAGGGCACTAAAACCAAAATAGTGCCAAGCTTATGGAGATGAAGCAGAAGTGATGGCAGCAGTGTGTAGCTTCGATGAAAAAGTGACAGCAGCTGGAAACGATGAAGTGCGATCACAATACCAGGAGGTGGCACCGAAACAGGTGGTGTTTGCAGAAATGAATCCAAGTAAAGGTCTTCACACGAGAATGGTGAGTGGAGAGGGGTGCAAGGAGACTAGGAAAAGCAAGAGCTGGCAGACGTGGACAGTGAAAGAGGGTGCTAGCTCAGTTGTAAAAAAAAAGAACTCTGTTCTCTCTTTTTTTTCTGTGTAAAAATCGTGTCTTTCTCTATGTGTCTATTGTGCTTTTATAGTCATAGGGGAAAGAGACAAAGTTCCACCATTTATGCTCTTAAAATATGGCTGTCATTATGCAAATTTTATTATTTGATTTTTTTCAGTCTTGATTTTCTTTTCGGGTTTCACACTTTTAATTTATTTCTTTCCTTCTCTTTTATTTGATTTTGATCTTTTAAGGAAAGGATAAAAAAATATTAATTCTTTTCCCCTCAATTCCAATCCATGATCATGGATGTGGGATTTTTTTTATTCAATCATTTTTTGTTTGACCCTTTTTATTTATTATTACAAGCATTTGTATCTCCTATTTATTTGTTTGTTTTTAATATTTATTTCTTTCCAAATCTTTCAAGTCAACTCTTTTAATAGGCTTGGTATAAGGTTTGGCTGAAAGGTTGACTTACTTTAAAAAATGTTTTTATTTTTTATTTTATATTTGCTCGGACAAAATTAAGTGTCTACAGCTGCCCCTCTTTGCATATTGCTGAGAATCAAGAATAGGGCAAAGACTTCAGACAACAATTTTGTTCGAACCTCCCCTTTGTTTTCTTTTTCTTTATGGGAAAATTCAATTTTGATTCTCGAAAATAATACTTTGACTACATACCAAGGCTCGACCCATGAGAATAATGGATTCGATTTGAAACCCAAGACCTTGACTCCCTACCAAGACTCGATCCACTGTGAAAAGTGAATTTGATTTTAAAACATAATACCTTGACTCCCTACCAAGGCTCGACCCACTTCGAAAAAGTGAATTCGACTTTAAAACATAATACCTTGACTCCCTACCAAGGTTCGATCCACTGTGAAAAACTAAATTCAATTTTGAAACATGATACCTTGACTCCTTACCAAGGCTCGATCCACTGTGAAAAAGTGAATTCGAATTTTTTTAAAAAAAAATAATACCTTGACTCCCTACCAAGGCTCAATCCATTTTAGAGAAATGAATTCGATTTTGAAACACATGATACCTTGACTCCCTACCAAGGCTCGATCCACTATGAAAAAGTGAATTCGACTTTAAAACATAATACCTTGACTCCTTACCAAGGCTCGATCCATTTTAGAGAAATGAATTCGATTTTGAAACACAAGACCTTGACTCCATACCAAGGATGGAAGGTTTAAATTTTCCGAATCATAGGTTATACATCAAATTATGCAAATGCAATATTCATGATTGTGAATGCAAATCAAAACAAGTGACCTAATTTGCGGGTACACATTTGGCTGTAAACGCATATTTCATCGTCACCCTGGATGCTCGAATCAAATTACCAAACTTTGAGCTTACAAGATATCGGACTCCCTTTTTTCTTTGAAAGCAATGCCTCCTTATATGATTTCTGTACTTCTGGTCTATATGCCCGCAGAGTTGGGTTTAAACCCTCATATTCCCATTTTATTATTCACATAGCAATGCAAACTCCTTTTATATTTGGGACTATTTATTGAATCAAAACCATTCAAAATTGCCAAGCAAGATACATTTATTATGAATGTAAGGCAAACAAGTCAATGTACAAGGTAATTTCAATGAAGAACAATTTGGCTTTGTCTCAAAATATCTAAGAATTCACGAAGAAGGGACAATAAAATAAAAAATTGTATGGTGGCAAAAGTTCCCTTATAAGAAAAATTTGGACTTTCTCTATCGAATAATCCAGAATCCTTATTATATGAACCATCGATTGATGACCCCAATGTGTGGGAGATGTTTCCTACCATCTTTAACCCCTTTAGACTTGCAAAACTGATGCCCCTTTTTATCTAGGCTGCCCTCTCGGGTTTTCGACTTAGATACCTCCTATGGGTTTAAGTTGCCTTTTCAGGTTTTCAACTTAGACCCTTTTTTTTTTTTAATCTAAGCTGCCTTCTCAGGTTTTCAACTTAGATCTTTTTTTTTTATTCTAAGCTGCCTTTTCAGGTTTTCAACTTATATCTCTTTTTTTTTTTGAATCTAAGCCGCCTTTTCAGGTTTTCAACTTTTAGATCCAATTTCAAGCATAATACTTTTCACCACATCACCATTGACTGGGTTTGGTAACTCATACCCATCCATCTCCGTCAAAATTAATGCTCCCCCTGAAAAGGCCTTCTTCACCACATACGAGCCTTCCCAATTTGGTGCCCATTTTCCTCGAGGATCATGCTGATTAGATGTAATCCTTTTCAAAACTAATTCCCCTTCCCGAAATTGTCTAGGGCGGACCTTTTTGTCGTATGTTCTCATCATTCTCTTTTGATATAATTGGGCATGACAAAGTGCTTTAAGCCTCTTTTCCTCAATCAAATTCAACTGTTCATATCGAGCACGGACCCTTTCTGCTTCTTCCAATTCTACCTCCAACAATACCCGTAAGGAAGGAATCTCAACCTCAATAGGCAAAACGGCTTCCATTCCATATACCAACGAGAACGGAGTGGCTCCGGTCGATGTACGCACTGAAGTCCGATAAGCATGCAAAGCAAAAGGAAGTTTCTCATGCCAGTCCTTATAGGTGTCTGTCATTTTTTGAATAATCTTCTTAATATTCTTATTTGTAGCCTCTACGGCCCCATTCATTTTCGGGCGATATGGCACTAAATTATGATGTTTGATTTTGAATTGCTCACAAGCCTCCTCTATCACCTTGTTATTAAAATTCATAGCATTGTCTGAAATAATCCTCTCAGGGAATCCAAATCTGCATATGACTTCCTTCTTAATGAACTTGCACACCACCGACTTCGTCACACTAGCAAATGATGCAGCTTCCACCCATTTTGTAAAGTAATCAATCATCACTAAGATAAAACGATGCCCATTTGACGCTTTTGGAGTGATTGGCCCAATTACATCCATTCCCCACATTGAGAAAGGCCAAGGAGCTGTCATGACGTGCAAAGATGTTGGAGGGACGTGTATTTTATCACCATATATTTGACACTTGTGACATCTTTGAGCATATTTAATGCAATCACTCTCCATAGTCATCCAATAATAGCCTGCTCTCATGATCTTTCTAGCCATCATATGCCCATTTGCATGAGTCCAACAACTTCCTTCATGAACCTCCTCAAGGATCTTTCTAACTTCCATAGCATCCACACACCTTAGCAAAACCTGGTCTTTCCCTTTCTTGTATAAGATATCACCATCGAGAAAGAATCCCATTGCCAACCTTCTTATGGTCCTCTTATCGTTTTCCGTGGCTTGCTTGGGATATTATTGGTTCTTAACATATTGTAGAATATCATGAAACCAAGGGTTATCATCAATTTCTTCCTCCACATTTAAGCAACGAGCTGGGGAACCACGTATACTCATCTTAATGAGCTGTACTTCAGTATTTGCATTTACTTTGAACATGGCTGCCAATGTTGCCAAAGCATCTACCATTTGATTTTCTTCTCGAGGTACATGGTCAAAAGAAACCTTTTCAAATTGTTTGATTAAGTCGATGATGAATTTGTGATACAAGACCAATTTTGAGTCTCTTGTCTCCCATTCCCCTCGCAATTGGTAAATTACCAATGCAGAATCTCCGTATACTTCTAACACCTTAATTTTCTTCTCAATGGCCGCTTGTAGTCCCATGATACATGCTTCATATTCAGCCATATTATTGGTACAATTGAAATCCAATCTTACAGTGAATGGGTAATGATCCCCTTTTGGAGATATTAAGATTGCACCAATACCATGCCCCAGAATATTTGATGCTCCATTGAAGTACATCTTCCATGCCTTATCTCCTACTAACTCTTCATCAATCTTGAGGATAGTCATCAAATCCTCGTCCGGGAAGTCGAACCTCATAGGCTCATATTCTTCTACAACTCGATCTGCCAAGAATTCAGCTATCGCACTCCCTTTGATGGCTTTCTGGCTTACATAGACAATATCATATTCAGAGAGTAATACCTGCCATCTTGCTAACCTCCCTGACAATGAAGGCTTTTCAAAAATGTACTTAATGGGATCCAACTTCGCAATCAACCAAGTAGTGTGATACAACATATAATGCCGAAGTCTTTGGGCTGTCCAAACTAATGCACAACACATTTTTTCTAATAAGGAGTATTTAGATTCGTAATCTGTGAATTTCTTGCTCAAATAGTAGATTGCTCGCTCTTTCTTGCTTACCTCATCATGTTGCCCCAATACACAACCCATCGAGTGCTCATGAACTACAAGATACAAAATAAGCGGCTTTCCCGGAACCGGAGGAACTAGAATTGGTGGATTCGAAAGGTATTCTTTGACTTTATCAAATGCTAGTTGACAATTTTCATCCCACTCTCCTGAGTTATGTTTTCGTAGAAGCTTAAAAATTGGATCACATTTAGCAGTAAGATGAGATATAAAACGGGAGATATAATTCAATCGTCCGAGGAAACCCCTCACTTCCTTCTGAGTACGCGGTGGCGGTAAGTCTTGGATAGCCTTGATCCTATCTGGATCCACCTCAATTCCTTTTTCACTAACAGCGAAACCCAATAATTTTCCTGACGTAGGCCTAAATGTGCACTTAGTTGGGTTAAGCTTAAGTTGAAACTTCCTTAGTCTTTCGAAGAGCTTTTTAAGATCATCAACATGGTTCGCCGTTTTTTGCGATTTAGCAATCATATCATCTACATAAAATATTTGAATATTACCAGCGTATTGGGGTATTCAAATAATTTTAGTTCGATATTAAGATTTCTAATATAATCAACTTATATGAAATAAACTAACACTAAAAATAATAAATAAATAAATATTTTAAATAAACTTCAAAATAAAGAGTAAAACAAATTAAGAATAAATAAGATATAAATAATTTCCGATGATGAGATGTTACGGAATTCACAAGTAGTGATTCCTAACTGATCTCTAGGTGAGAGAAATATGCTAAATGTTACCAGCGTATTGGAATATTTAGTATGATTTTTCAATAAAAACAATATTTTGTAAATATAAATAAATTACAAAATAATAATATAAGTATAAATGAATTAAAAAATAATAAAATGAAACAATGGATTTCCCATGTGCATCATCTGTATTTTGATTGCATCATTTGCATCCATGAAATTTCAAAATAAGTGTGAATCTCCCGAGGATGGGATTCTATAGAAATCGCAAGTAGCGATTCTTAAGAAATCTCTAGGTGAGGAAATTATCCGAAATGCTACCAAAAGTATTGGGGTACTTCGGAATAATTTTCAATACAAAAGATTCTCATTTATTTCAAATAAAATTTAACATAAATAAAAATAAAATTTAATAATAAATAAATAAATGATTTCAAATAAATGGAGTTCTTTTTAAATGTTTAATTAAGATCATTTTATTAAGATCAAAAGATAAGACATGATTAAGTGGTACCGTTTTTTAACGGGCGCTGTGGGGGTGCTAATCCTTCCCCACGCGTAACCGAACTCCCGAACCCAAACTTTTTTTTCGCAGACCAAAAATTATTTTTTTATAAACCTTAATTAATTTTAAGATTTTATTGAAAAAATAAACAATTTTAGGTGGCCAATCACACCTAGCCAAAAAGGATTGGTGGCGACTCCTTTTCTTGTGTTTTCAAAATCGTCTAGCGATCGAGTCCCCGGACGAAAATCGTTACGACAATTTACATGATTTAAGGTTTGACCAAAGTTGATTATTTCCTATCTTTATTTTTTTTATATTTTCTACCTTTCCATTTTTGATTTTTTTTTATTTTTGATTTGATTTTTGATTTTTTTTATTTTTTTATTTTAAAAGAATTGTTCGGATAAAATTAGGTGTCTACAGCTGCCCCTCTTTGCGCTTTGCTGTGAAACAGTAATGGTGCAAAGACATAGACAACCATTTTGTCCGAATGCAAGACCTATCATTTTTTTTTGTAAATATGATATTTCCTAGCCTCTTCTATCATAAGGCTAAGGAATAACACTACAAAAAAATGAACCTTCAGCGACGGAATTAGCGACGGAAAATTCCGTCGCTGATAGTTAAATTCCGTCGCTAATGGTCTTCAGCGACGGATTACCTACGGATTACCGACGGAAATTTTTCTGTTGGAAAAATCGATGTCGCTGATGCTCACTCCGTCGCTAAAACTTCATTTCCGTCGGTAATTCCGTCGCTAATTAGCAACGGAATTTTTTTACATCAGCGACGGATTTTATGGCATTAGTGACGGAAAATTCCGTCGCTAAAAACATAATTTCGTCTTTTAATTTACATGAAAATCCGTCGCTAAAAGGCATCAGCGACGGAAATTTTCGTCGCTGATAGTTTTATTATTATTTTATTTTATAAAAAAATCCGTCGCTAAAAGGCATCAACGACGGAAATTTCCGTCGCTGATAGTTTTATTATTATTTTATTTTATAAAAAAATCCGTCGCTAAAAGGCATCAGCGACGGAATTTCTGTCGCTAAGTCCGTCACTGATAATTTGTTATTTTTGTTAATTCAATAAATATTCTGTCACTAATGAGCATCAGTGACGGAAATTCCGTCGCTAATGTGATAAATTCCGTCGCTAATTTGATGAATTTTTTCACTTATTTAACAGATTTTGTTGCTAATTTCTATGAATTTTGTCAAAAAAAATGTTCTGAAATTAATTATTTATATTTATATTTATATTTATAGAGAGAGAGAGAGAGAGAGAGAGAGAGAGAAAGAGAAACATTTAAAATAAACCTAATATTTATACTTAAATCCATAAACATTATCTTAAAATAAATTAACTAAAAAAAACAAAAATACATTATCTTCAACATCATTATCACCACTACCACCAGCACCTCACCGTATCATCATCATCATCTGTAAGTAAAAAACAAAAAACAAAAATATAAGTATTAAAGTTTATTATATAAAAAAATTGACAACATAAATAAAAAGAAAAAAAAATAGAGTAAATTTACAAAAAAAAAGGAAAAAAAATAAAAGGAAAGAGGGATATAAAGAAGAAAAACTAAGAAAAAAAAACGAGGGAAAATGGAAAAAAAGAAGATAGAGAGGAGTGAAGAGGAGAGAAAACAGAGAATATGAGAATATATAGAGTCTTTGGCGCGCATACAGAGGAATTACCGACGGAATTACCGACGGATTAGCGACGGAAATTCCGTCGCTAATGCTATGTCAAAATATTTCCCGCTACAGCTCAGGCGGGAAAAATTCAAATTTTTTTTATTTTTTTCGAATTTAAGGCATCAGCGACGGAATTTTTCCGTCGCTAATTCCGTCGCTAAAGGTCATTAGCTACGGAATTAGTGACGGAAAAATTCCGTCGCTAAGTTCTATACACTTATTCCACTGAAAATGATGAAGAGAAATTAGCGACGGAATTTTTTCGTCGCTAATTCCGTAGCTAATGACCTTTAACTACGGAATTAGCGACGAAAAAATTCTGTCTCTAAGTTCTCTACACTTATTCCACCGAAAATGATGAAGGGAAATTAGCGACGGAATTTTTCCGTCGCTAATTCCGTAGCTAAAGGTCATTAGCTACGGAATTAGCGACGGAAAAATTCCGTCGCTAATTTCCCTTCATTATTTTCGGTGGAATAAGTGTAGAGAACTTAGCGACGGAATTTTTCCGTCGCTAATTCCGTAGCTAAAGGTCATTGGCTACGGAATTAGCGACGGAAAAATTCCGTCGCTAAGTTCTATACACTTATTCCACCGAAATGATGAAGAGAAATTAGCGACGGAATTTTTCCGTCGCTAATTCCGTAGCTAAAGGTCATTAGCTGCGGAATTAGCGACGGAAAAATTCCGTCGTTAAGTTCTCACACTTATTCCACCGAAAATGATGAAGGGAAATTAGCGACGGAATTTTTCCGTCGCTAATTCCGTAGCTAATTCCGTAGCTAAAGGTCATTAGCTACGGAATTAGCGACGGAAAAATTCCGTCGCTAATTTTCCTTCATCATTTTCGGTGGAATAAGTGTAGAGAACTTAGCGACAGAATTTTTCCGTCGCTAATTCCGTAGCTAAAGGTCATTTGCTACGGAATTAGCGACGGAAAAATTCCGTCGCTAAGTTCTATACACTTATTCCACCGAAATGATGAAGAGAAATTAGCGACAGAATTTTTCCGTCGCTAATTCCGTAGCTAATGACCTTTAGCTACGGAATTAGCGACGGAAAAATTCCGTCGCTAAGTTCTCACACTTATTCCACCGAAAATGATGAAGGGAAATTAGCGACGGAATTTTTCCGTCGCTAATTCCGTAGCTAATGACCTTTAGCTACGAAATTAGTGACGGAAAAATTCCGTCGCAAAGTTCTCTACACTTATTCCACCGAAAATGATGAAGGGAAATTAGCGACGGAATTTTTCCGTCGCTAATTCCGTAGCTAATGACCTTTAGCTACGGAATTAGCGACGGAAAAATTCCGTCGCTAAGTTCTATACATTTATTTCTTTGAAAATAATGAAGGTAAATTAGCGACGGAATTTTTCCGTCGCTAATTCCGTAGCTAATGACTTTTAGCTACGGAATTAGCGACGGAAAAATTCCGTCGCTAAGTTCTATACACTTATTCCACCAAAAAATGATGAAGGGAAATTAGCGACGGAATTTTTCCGTCGCTAATTCCGTAGCTAAAGGTCATTAGCTACGGAATTAGCGACGGAAAAATTCCGTAGCTAATTTCTATCTATGTTTTGGGTTTAGCGACAGACAATTCCGTCGCTAATTCCGTCGCTAATAATTTGGCGCAATTGAACAGTATATCCCGCCATATTTAGCGACGGAATTAGCGACGGAAAATATTCCGTCGCTAATTACCGACGAATTTCTGTCGCTAATCTGTCGCTAATTCCGTCGCTAACTTCGGTATAAATTCCGTCACTAATCCGTCGCTAATACTAATTATCAGCCACGGAAAAATTCCGTAGCTAAATTTCCGTCGCTGAAAATCAATTTTCTTGTAGTGTAAATGCAAAATGAAATTTCTTAATCTTCTTCTCGTATAAAGATTGAGGAATAAATGCAAAATGAAGTTTCCTAGCCTCTTCTATCATAAGACTAAGGAAATGAATGTTAGATGAAGTTTTCCTAGTCTCTCCTATCATAAGACTAAGGAAATGAAAGTAGAATGGGATTTCCTAATCCTTTCTATCACAAGATTAAGGAATGCAAAATGAAATTCCTAGTCTCTCCTATCATAAGACTAAGGAAATGCAAAAAATGAAGTTTTCCTAGTCTCTCCTATCATAAGACTAAGGACTGTGAAATGAAATTCCTAGTCTTTCCTATCATAAGACCAAGGAAATGAAAAATGATCATGAAATAAAAGCTCCTCTCACCAGAGGCTATGAGACTTTTTGAAACAAAGAGCTCCTCTCAACAGAGGCATCGAGACTTTTTGAAAAATAAAGAGCTCCTCTCAACAGAGGCATTGAGACTTTTTGAAAAATAAAGAGCTCCTCTCAACAGAGGCGTTGAGACTTTTTGAAAAATAACCTTGTGCTCCTCTCACCAGAGGCATTGAGACTTTTGAAAAATAACCTTGTGCTCCTCTCACCAGAGGCATTGGAACTTTGAAAAAAAATAATCTTGTGCTCCTCTCACCAGAGGCATTGAGACTTTTGAAAAATAACCTTGTGCTCCTCTCACCAGAGGCATTGAGACTTTTGAAAAATAATCTTGTGCTCCTCTCACCAGAGGCATTGGAACTTTGAAAAATAATCTTGTGCTCCTCTCACCAGAGGCATTGGAACTTTGAAAAATAATCTTGTGCTCCTCTCACCAGAGGCATTGGAACTTTGAAAAATAACCTTGTGCTCCTCTCACCAGAGGCATTGGAACTTTGAAAAATAACCTTGTGCTCCTCTCACCAGAGGCATTGGAACTTTGGAAATAAAACATTTCATTTCAGAATACCATTTAACATGGGTTTGACTAGGCTTTCATTTTGATGCCAACAATATTAGGCTGTATTCTCCTTTAAGGTGCCAGCTAAACTGGACTTTACTCTCATCTAAGGTTTTTTCACCCGACACATTTTCTCATCATCTTCTCATACCTCATCATTTTTTCAAATTACCATCTCTTATATTTTCTCTTTTCCTCAAAATTCTAATCATTCAAAACTTCTTATCCTAATGTCTTAACATATAGTTCAATGTCCAAAATGCACTAGTGAAATGTCATGCATGTCATGAATATAATGAATGCTATGAATGTTATGCACATGTCAATGTCATGCTCCCTGAATTATTCCATGAATGTATGCAAATGCATTCTCAATTGTGGTAACAAGATTCTCAAGCTCATTTTGCCTTTCTCAAGTCCCACATATCTGCTGAATTCTTTAAATCTCCTTTCATTTAACATCCCATCTTTTATTGAGTCCTAGTCCAGTTATGCCCGAAGACTAGCCATCATGTTTTCAGATTTGTATATTCATCATTCACTTTTGTTTCTTTCTCTCTCTTAGTAATGCAAGATTTCTCAAAAGAATATTTTTTTCAAAAATTTACCCAAAAAAGGTTACCAACATTTATTTATTTTCCTTCCAACTCGACCACCTATGTAATGCACTTATGCATATTCTCCATTTGTTATATGGGTGGTATAAATTTAAAATGACCAAGAGAGATATAGATATTCATTCTTAGAAAAGGAACATGAAATCAAGAAAAATCAATGGGACAGTCTGTTTGGAATAGGGTTTTCAGTATCCATTTAATGAACATTCTGACATTCAATCAAGTCAATCTAAAATTCTTTTCCAAAAGCCCACTCTTATGTTGATATGTTTTTTCATGTAGTGTCTGCCAATCTTGCCCTTTATCAAACTTTTTTATGCTGATATTTTCCTAAGCCGCCTTTTCAGGTTTTCAACTTAGGTGCCCCTTTATTTGATTCAAATTGGCCTTTTCGGGTTTTCAGTTTGAATCCTCCTTTTTCTTTTTTTTCTTTTTTTTTTCTTCTTTTTTTCTTTTTTTCTTTCTCTTTTTTCTTCTTTTTTTTTCTTTTTTTTTCATATTTTTCCTTTTTTTTTTTCATTTTCAACTTCATTGGTTTTGACAAACTTCAACCTTCAGTGCTCAATCCAAATTCATGCCCCTTAATAGGCGTTCTTGATTTCGATCCAAGATATCTTCTAAAGCTCATGGACTTCTTTATTCAACTTGATCTACTTCCTTTATCTTCCTCAAACCTTCAAAGGATCATTATCTCGTTATACAGGTATGCCTTCATTCAATACATGATTCTTCAATTTAAACATTTACATTTGATCAAAATGGGCTTTTGAAGGCATGTAATGTAGGCTCAGGTGGGGGCTTATGAAAGAAAAGGATATAGCAGGCCCAAACTGTGTTTCAAGGTTTATAAACCAAGGGATCACTTTCTTTATTAAATAAAACATTCAGGCATTTTGCCCCTTCTTGCTTTTTTTTGGGGTTTTCTTTTTGAATAGAAACCTTTTTTTTTTCTCTTCTTCTTCTTTTTTTTCACAAAATTGGGCTATTTTTCTTTTCTTCTTTTTTTTTGCCCCTTGATTCATCATGAACACTTTCATTTTTGCCCTTAAAATTTCTTTATTTCATCTTCCTTGCCCCCAATGTGGAGGGTGATCCTTGGTGGGTTATATTACAAAATATAATAGGCTCAAAAAGGGTGATCAAAGGATAATTTTACTCATGCTTGAAGGATAGTGAGAGAAAGCCATTTATCATTTCAAATGTAAGTGCTCTCCTTAAAGATCATTTATCGAACAAAGACAAACTTGTTAGAAGCTTTTGTAAGAGATTCACCTTTCTCGTACAGTCTATCAAGTGCGGATGGTGAGGAACCTTTCCTTCATTTTCTTGCTTTCGCAACATTGGCATACTATTAATTCATCAACAATAGTAGTTCTTTCAAAATTGAACCCTAGATTTATTGAGATCATTATCATCATGTTCATTATTTGGATACTTGTGAGTGAAAGATATGGTGAGTATGTTGAGAAATGGCAAATGAATGGAATGAGAAATTGACAGTGCATCACACTAGTCGCTTTATTGAAAAGGAAATAAATAAAAGTTAACCCATACATAAAATTTATTTCGTGCTTATGGGCTTAAGCACTTTCAAAAACTATCTTGCATTACTTAAAGAAATAAAAGAAAGCAAAAACAAAACTAGAATTTATAGATCTTCAAAATTGTCAGGATCGAACCCTTCATGCCCCCACAAAACTCATCCTTCATTAGTATGGTTAGGCAATGGGTTTGCATTCGTAGTCGGTTCCCCTTTCGCTTCAAAACTCAACATACCAGCTTTTATCAATCCTTGCACTTTATACTTTAGTGTAGTGCAATTCTCCAAAGAGTGACCCACGTTCCCGAAGTGATACTCGCATCGAGCATTCTCATCATACCACTTTGGATATGGGGGCTTGAGAGGTTCCACATAAATGGGTGCAATGAGTTGTCCTTTGATCAATTTTGGGTATAACTCAGTGTAGGTCATGGGGATTGGGTCAATGGGAGTCCTTTCTCTTTTTGGCCATGATGCATTATGATTGCCCTCTTGTTTATTGAATTGCTTAGTTGGTTGAATATTTGGGGCAAGTGTCTGGGGATTAGGTTGAACATTAACCTTGGGGTAAGAATGGTAAGGATTCTGAGCAGGATAGTAAGGTTGTGGCATGTGATAAGGGTGTTGTGGGACATAGCCTCCATATTGCCTTCCATATGCCACAGCATGGACTTCTTCTTCCCTTCTTTTGTTAGCTCCTCCTTTCTTCTCAATATTGTTGGGAGCTTCAATCTTTCCACTCTTGATTGCATTCTCAATTATCTCACCAGACAATACCATAT
The DNA here is from genome assembly GCA_031772115.1 of Heritiera littoralis. Classification (NCBI taxonomy): domain Eukaryota; kingdom Viridiplantae; phylum Streptophyta; class Magnoliopsida; order Malvales; family Malvaceae; genus Heritiera; species Heritiera littoralis. The sequence goes on along the minus strand of JAPDPK010000006.1, from coordinate 7,275,736 downwards.
CAGCAAAATTCTTGGTGGCCTAACTCTCTAATATCCCCAGTGGAGTCGCCAAACTGTCATAACGTATTAAGTTTCGGGAAACCTAATAGCTAGACACAAAACTATGGAGTCGCCACCAATCATTCTAACCTAGGTGTGATTGGTCACCTATTCAAACTAAGGATAAGGCCTGGTCTGCGTTAAGAGTTCTAAGTTCGGGAGTACGGTTACGTGTGAGGAAGGATTAACACCCTCACAACGCCCATCCTAAAATGGTACCAAGTGATCTAAGGTTATCTTAATTTTGCCTTTTACTTTAATTTCGATATAATTAAATATTGAAAAATCTTTTAAGTCTCCTCCATCAAGCTGGTTGGACAACTTAAAAGTTATTCTCACCTCAAGAGTATTCAAGTAGAACCAATCGCCTTTCTTGAAGAGGCTCCGTCGTCGAATTGTTTAGATATTTTTATGGAAATCCTATTTTGACTCCTATCCAATTTTTATTTATTATTTTATCTTATTTTATTCTATTGTTATTATTTTCTTATATAAATTATTATGTTCATATATTTTTATATCTTTAAATAAACATGTATTATTTGATATTGAAGATTTTCTTAAAGACCTTCCATCAAGCTAATAAGACCTTAAAGAAACTTTCTCACCTTAGGAATTTTTAAAGAAATTACTCAAGCGCAATTCCCTTTAAATTCCATCCTCGGAATAATTCACATTTATTAAAATATTTAATTTAATTTAATTTCTATTTATTTTAGTTATTTTCTAATTTTAATTCTAATTTATTAATTTGATCTTTATTCTTTATTATAATAAACTTAATTTTAATTTACTATTTTTAATCTAATTTAATTTTTATTTTTATAATTTAATTTATAAAATCTTGGAAATATCCTTTAAATCTTCCATCAAGCTGGCAAGACTTAAAAGAACTCTCCTCACCTAAAGATATCTAAAAGTACTACTCAAGCGCAGTCCCTTTAGAATTCTGTCGTCAGATAATTTGTATTTTTTTATTATTTTTATTCTATTTTAATTTCTAAATATGTTAATTTTTATAATTCTTAATTTTTAATTTTATTATTTATTCTTTTAGGTTATAGTTAATCTTAACTAATTCTTATTTCAATTTCTAATAATAAATTTGGATTTTAAATATTGGAAATATCTTTTTAAATCTTCCATAAAGCTGGTAAGACTTAAAAAGAACTTCCTTACCTCAAGATATCTGAGAGTATTGCTCAATCGCAATCCCCTCGGAGTTCCATCGTCGGAATAACTCATCTTTTTATTTATCCTTATTGTAATCTTATAACTTAATGATTTAATTATATTTTCGTAAGGGATCTTGTTTCCTAAAAATTAATTCCTAAAAAAAAAACAATCATATAAATTATTTAATCACATTATTTAATTAAATACTAATGCAAGCATATAATAATATCATCATGCAAATAAATCAAGTTACACAAATCTTATACAAAATTAACAAATTTCTAGCTCAAACTAATTATCTTGCAAGTTTGCATTAATGAATTTTTAGTTTTAATCAACATGCAAATCATACAAATTAAATATACAAGTCGTTAACATACAAATTATTTATTCAATATATATATTAATCAAATATTATCAAAGTAATTAAATCATGCAAAATAAATCAAATCATATTGTACAAATCATGCAAATAAATCCATAATTAACTAATTCATATTTAACCATTAAATTATTATATTAGTTAGCTAACGTACAAATTATTAACTTGAATGTTAGTATAGAAATTGCTAAATCATTAAATTATTAACTAAGTTATCATACAAATAATTAACACCAAATTATATTAACTCTTATCTTAAATATTAATTATTTTACCAATCATATTGTTAATCCATTAAACTATAAAGCTAACCTGATAAGACCTCTCTTTATTTCTTTTGTTTTAATCTACCAACCGGTCCCTTTCTTTGTCAACAACTTTCTCCTTTTCACAATAGCCACAGCGAAGATGCAATGCAGAGATGACTGAGGCGTGCGACAGTGGCTTCGGTGATTGGAGCAAATGGCGTTACAGCAGCAGGTGAGACGAAGCGATGACGAGGCGGTGAAGCGTGCAGCAGGAAGCAGGTAACAAATGATGCAGCAATGGACACCAACAAGCTAAGGCAGGAAGGCTCTACCTAGAGCTGGGATTAATGCAGCGGACAATAACGGGGCACGCAGGGACGTACGCTGCAGGCCACCAAGCGATGATGCACCAGGGAACAACAAGAAATTGGAGCGCAGCAAGGAGCAAGAGGTCTGGGCAACGGCCTCACAACAAGACTCCGGTTTCTGCAGCAACCGGACTCGCAATGGTGCAACAACTGTATCAACTGTTACTTATTCTGCTTTCTTGTTTTTCTTTAAACCTATGCTTCGGCTACAGCTGTAGTGCAAGCAACACCAGGCAAGTAGACAGGAGCTTGTTGGTGCAGCAACAAAAGCGGCCAGATGGTGCAGCAAAATCCAATGGTGGCTTGAGGCACAACGAACGGCAGCAATTGCAGGGCTGGGACGGTACCAGGATGATACAAATGACTGTACAACGGCAAGGGCAGTGCTTGATGTGTGCGAGCAGTGAGAAGTAGCAGCAATATGGGAGATGAAGGTGAAACTATTACAGGTGGATGTTGCAGTGAATGGCGAAGATGGTGATGATGGTGCGTGGCCAAAAACGATGGCAGAGGGGTTGGCCAAGATCAGGGACGGTGTAGTAGAGGAACTCCAGTGAAGAGATGATGATGGTGCGTGGCCACCCCCAGTGGCTAAGAGCAGTAGTCCATTTTTTTTAGGGTTTTTTCCAAGGTTTTTCTCTAGGTTTTTTTCCAAGGTTTTTCTAGGGTTTTTTTTTTCAACCCCCCTCCCCCTTAGGGTTTCTCCTTTAGGGTTTTTATAGCCATTTCATGGCCGTATACTTGAGGAAAGAATCAACTTTCCTCAAGTTTAGGCCCCAAATCATGGATTTCATTCAAGGGCAGATTTTATTTAATTCTTTCTCATTTTATAGATAATATATATCTTTTATTTAAGGCAATTTAATCAATTGGTCAACTCTCTTTATTTGGCACCAAATCTCATTGATTTACATGATTTAAGGTTTGACAAAAGTTGATTATTTCCTATCTTTAATTTTTTTTATATTTTCTACCTTTCCATTTTAGATTTTTTTATTTTTTATTTTTTATTTGATTTTTGATTTTTTTTTATTTTTTTATTTTAAAAGAATTGTTCGGACAAAATTAGGTGTCTACAATAACATTCACTACTTTCCCTTCAAAAGCTTTAGAGAACTCAATCTCTCCTAAGTCCATCATCTTTTGTACTACACAACGGAACTCCTCACAACTTTGGACGGAATGCCCCATCACTCCTTCATGAAACTCACAATACTCTTCTTCTTGCATCTCAGGCCCAAATTTTGCCTTCTTAGATTGAATAATCTTTGCCCTCCTCATTGTTTCCATCACCACCCTCATCGGTGTCTTCACATCATTGACATTTCTTTTTATCCAACACCCATCATTCTCTATTATTGCGTTTACATTGGCCTCCATGTGATTTGGAGGAGGATTCGCATTTACACTTGGCTCGTTATCCTTCCCAAATTCCAAGATTCCAGCTTTCATGAGATCTCGAACTTTGTACTTAAATGCCGTACAATTTTCGATCGAGTGGCCTTGGATCCCGGCATGATAATTGCAATGAGCACTTGCATCATACCATTTTGGATAAGGGGGTTTAAGGGGTTGTAGAAAAACCGGGGCAACAAAGTGATTTTGCAATAATTGGGGGAATAGTTCAACATAGGATATTGGTATTGGGTCGAATTGGGGCCTCTCCTTATTATTCTTGGGAGCTCTTTGGTTATTTCCTTGGTTGTTAGGTTGATAAGTAGGTCTTGGTGTTTGTGCAGAGGAAGGGGTAGCAATATTCATTGGTGCTTGTAAATTCATGGGGTAGGTTGGTTGAGGCTGGTATGAGTAAAGATTTTGGGAGATATTGTTCACGGGTGAATAATAGGGACGGTATGAAGGATAAGAAAAATGGGGTGTGGAATTCATTTTCGACCGTCTTTCAGTGGTAACAGCTTGCACTTCTCCATCTTTCTTTCTACTCATTCCACTCCTTTTTGGGGTTGATGTGTCTTCAATCTTGCTACTTTTAATGGCATTTTCAATCATCTCTCCTGAAATGACCATGTCAGCAAAATTTTTAGTAGCACTCCCCACGAGTTTATCATAATATGGAGGTCGCAAAGTACTAACAAACAAAGTTGTTGTTTCTTTTTCAGTTAACGGAGGCTGCACTTGAGCTGCCAAATTCCTCCACCTTTGAGCATACTCTTTAAAGCTTTCACCAGATTTCATCTCTAGGTTCTGTAAGGATAACCTATCAGGTGCCATATCCGTCATATGCTTATATTGTGCCATAAAGGCTCTTCCTAAATCCTTCCATGTATGGATACGACTCCAATCCAATTGATTATACCATTTAGCAGCAGGTCCAATCAAGCTATCCTGGAAGCAATGGATGAGCAACTTATCGTTGTTCGTGTAGCCAGACATCTTCCGACAAAACATAGTAATATGAGCAGCTGGGCAGGTGGTCCCATCATACTTCTCGAATTCAGGGGCTTTAAATTTTGGCGGTATAACCAAGTCTGGGACAAGGCCAAGCTCGTTGGCATCTACGCTCCCAAAGAAATCCATTCCTTCAATTGCCCTTAACCGTTCTTCTAGCAAATCATACTTTTCTCTTGTTTCTTCATTCTCCTTCCTTAAATTCTCTTGCTCTATTGGATCATCCAAGTTAGGCACAAAAATAGGATCCACAGGGCTAGATCCCGGGTACTTTCCTTGATTTTGCGGGTTATTCAGGAAAATTGGAGCCTGGAGATAAGCTCTTTGGGTAGCTTGGGCTTGGGGTGGTGTAAACCCAGGAGGGTATATTGGATCTTCTCTTGAAAGTTGGGGTTCCTCCCTTGAATCATCAGCAACTCCTTTCCTTTTCATTAAGCTCATCATCATCTCCTTCATTTTTGCCATTTGCTCCCGAGATTCTTCTTGGGACTTGATAAGTTCTTGTTGAACTCTTTCCATTCTTTCCATTCTTGCTTGTTGTTCGGACTCCATGACCTTAGATTGGGAGCGAGTATTGTACCGATGTTGTGCTGGACATTCAAGATTCGGTGGCTTCGCTATTCTGACACCTAAATGAGCCTGCAAATTAGGATCACATGTTATTTTTAGTTTTTGCCATAAAAAGGAAAAGATAAAATCATCCCAATACTTTGGTGAGATATTAAAACTTTTCCTTTTCACCTCAACGATATATGATATCATTACTTATGATCATCAATATCTTTTCATTGGTAGGCATGTGTATGAAATGGATGCATGACATGCATGGGAGTAAGAGGTATTTAATCCATAACAATTTCAACCAAAGAACCTTCATTTATTCAAAAGAACTTTTATTACATGGCTATTGAATTTGACTTTCATTTATTCAAAGGAACTTTTATTATATGACTATCGAATTCAAAATTAAATAGCTAACATTCTCCTATTATACCCATAAAATCGACTAACTTGTTGATTTTGGTCTTTAGCTTCCTCGAGAAAATCCAACAAACGCTTTCCAAACTCTCCAGTCGGGTTAATTTCCTGCCTCAGAGCTTCCGCCTTTTCCACCATCTCTCTTGCCTTGCGCACAGCTTTGCAGACCTGTGTAGCCAAGTGTTCTATATATTGTTGTCTTCCAAAACTCCTTACTCTCCATTTCATGCTTGCATCTACGACCAAGTCATATGAATACCTCTAATCATTTTCCCTGAGTTTCCATTCCTGGATGATCAAAACAATGTGATTCTTGTAGTGTCGCAACTGTTCCTCCAAAATCTGAACTTTTTGTTGTAACAGATTCCTTTCATCTTGAAGTTTGACATAGTCTTCATCCTTCAGTCCCACTTTCAACGCTTCATTTTCCTTTCGACATTGCATCAATTTTTCAGTGTTAACTATATACATTTGTTTCCAATATCATTGCTCTTGAAGAGTAATGGCAGCTCCCTCTTCATTTTTTTTTTGCTTTGTTTCTCCAATACTCCACTTTCCCACGAAGATCTTCTATTTCCTTCTTCCTCTCATTAGAAGTCATAACAATTCCTCTGACCCTCATCTCTCTTCTCAACCTTTTATTTTCCTGATTCAATTCTTGAAGGTCATTATGGGCAACATCTCGCTCTGTTCTTATCTTCTTGAGCGCAGCTTCTTGTACTTCAAACTTGACCTTTAAATTCTCTACCTCCTCTTGAAGCTTTAGATTCTTTTGCTCCATCTTCTTTTCTTCCTCTTTGAATTGCTGTCGAACAATCTCAATTTTTTATGTATCTACCTCAGGTTGGGCATACACAAGTGACTCCCTTAAGACGAATACAACATCTTTAACCCATTTAGCTCTCCATATCAAATAATTTGGGGTAGCTTTATCAGATAAGGGCCCTGTCACAAATCTTCGAGGTTGTTTCCACGCTCGAATGGCTTGTTCTGTCTTTTTCATTGCCTTCGGTTCACCATAGGAATACTCCATCAAATTAAGCCCATGCGTTACTAGAGTAAACTGTTTTGCCCAAAACTGTCTCTGCACCATAAGTGGGGCACAACTTGTTACCCCCCATAATCCCAATAGTGGTATCCAAGATTCTTCTCCACATCTATATAGTACTGGGACATGATACATCCACGGAGCCATCCAAGTCACTTGATCATCTCTAAGCTGTTGAAAGACAAACACCCATTCATCTTTAAGCTTTGGTTTTGGCCATTTACTTCTACAAAATTCTTTGATCGAGGTATTCCCACGATAAAAAGGCTTTGAGAATTCTTTCACCTCATAGTTGAAATGGCTCTTGATCCATATGTATAAGAGTTGCGCGCATCCAACGAAACGCCCTTCTCCTTTTCGTCGGCAATAACTCAATGATCTGAAGGTTTCAGCCAAGATTGCTGGTGAAGGATTTACATTATTATCAACTTGTTCAAAGAAGTCTATCACGGCTATCTCAATGTGCCCCAAAACCTTAGGAAAAATAACCAACTCGTAAATTGCCAGAGCAAAAATAGCTAACCCCTTCTCATCATTCAAATGCTTTTTAATAAATCCATGGAAAAATCCCAAGGTAGGCAAATGTGTTCTCCTTTGCTTCATATGAGGATTTATATCTTCCGGTTTCACTCCCATAATCCCAGCCAACTTCTTACGAAACCCAGACTTCGACTTTCTGACATATACCTTGTCAGGACTCTTTAAATCCAACCCTATCAAAATAGAGTACTCTTTTATAGTGGGTATCAAATCCACTTCGTTAAATGCGAAACACCTGTAGGATGGATCCCAAAACTAGATAGCAGCTTTCAGCAATGGTTCTTCAACCACCACCGAAATCAACGAAGCTATTTGGCCATACTTGCTACAAAAGTCTTCTTTCTTCTCCTTACTGATTTGCTTCTGTTGGCTCTACCGAGAGGGGGGGTGAATCGGTTTTTCTAATTATTTCTACTTTTCCTAACTCTTAATGCACAATCGAAGTCAAATAAGCAATAATGAAATAAACGCAGTAAATAAGAGTAAGGGAAAGAGAAGCAAACACAAGGTTTATAGAGGTTCGGCCAAACTCTTGCCTACGTCCTCTCTCCTTGAACTTCTTGTCAAGGTTTTGATTCACCTCTTCCTTGAGAAAGCTTACAAACCACTTAAAGGTGTGGCAAGACCTCTTACAATTTCTCTTGAGACTTTAGAAGTCTCTTTCTAATCCTCTACCCTTGTAATATTCCCACTCTCTACAATATCAGACCTTACAAGGATAGCTCACCCCTTTGAATATCTGATTTTTCAGTGGATGGGTGAAGAATACAGAAAACACTCAAACACAATGAAGTTACAATGAGATTTTCAGATTTCAGATTCTCTTTTGAAGCTTGAATACTTTGGAATGCTTGTGCTACTTTCAAACTTCATAAATGTCACTATTTATAACCCACCAAATGGATAGAACAGTTGGTGAAGCATTTAATGCAAATCCTCCCGTTGAAACCCTCAAAAACTAGCCGTTACAGGAGGTCTCATCCAAAAGGGATCGATCCCTTTACTAAAGGGATCGATCCTGTTTATCCAGAATGCTTCCCAACTTGTTGCTTGAGCTTTATCATGCTTACTGTCAAAATGGGATCGATCCCTTTACCAAGGGGATCGATCCCTTTTAACCAGAATCAATTTTCTGCACATCTTTAACTGCAATTTGAGATAGTTTGTGATTTTTGTGATTCTAAGTCAGTTCAAAAACTTCTAACACTTTTCTTAAGAGTATTTACTGACTTTTCAGTTGAAATCACAATCCAAAACTTGTTTAAAAATATATTCTATTATTGAGTTCATTCAAAGCAAATTTACTTAGAGAAAAATCATTTTTAAGCTTACTTGAATTTTGTCATTTCAAAAGACTTGTCAATTTAAAGCTAACAATCTCCCCCTTTTTGATATGACAAAACTTAAGGTAAATTTGCTTAGAAAATGGGATTGCTTAAATTTTTTGAAAATAATGCTCCCCCTTAATATTTGCTCCCCCTCAAAGTTAGCTTCCCTTTTTAAGTGCCAAGATTAATTTTTATCACATTAATTCTCCCCCTTTTTGTCATAGCAAAAAAGATGATATACTCCCCCTTAACAATAATAAGAAGCATGGAGAATTGGTTAGTCTATTTAAAGCAAGAGAACAATGAGATATATTGAAGATCATAAGCAAACCATGGCAGAATGAGAAAATAACCAGAAGTACATAGCATGCCATATCACAGAGGTTCAAACATCTAAGATAGTTTACACTGACAAAGATAAATTCGGACAGTGAAGTGCAACAGACATAGCACAGAGGTTCAAACATCTAAGCAGAACAAAGAAAATGCACATCCTACACACAAGGAACAAAATCAACGCCTGGGAAATGTCCGATGATACTGATCCACGAAGTCCTCATGCTGCATGCGGATGTCTTGGACTTCATCAAATAAGGCTGCCTGTGTAGCCTCGATGGTGTCAAGGCGAGCGTCGACATGATCAAAGCGTTGAGTAACAGTGGCCTGGAGGTTTTGAAGCGATAGCATGATCTGGTCAAGAGAGACCGAGGTCGAGGCGGATGGGGCTGAGGATGTGGCTGCGGCAGGAGCTGCCTCTTCGTCGTCGCCTTCATCACCGCCTTCGTCCGGATCATGTTGGGGAGATGCTGGAGCACCATGGGCCTTTTCCCAAACGATGGTATCACCTTGCTCACGAGAGTACCAGCCAAGATTATGCAAAGTAGCAAGGTTGATGATGTGGCCTGCCTCTGGAAGGACGCCAGGGTCACACGAACAGTCGATACCGTAGTCGAGGAGGTAGAAGGCAAGGTGTTGGGGGAAGACAATTGTCTGAACTTTGCCAAGAGCAATCTTGATCCAATCGTGAAGAATGAAATGGAGAAGATCCGGTCGATCGCCATCAGGTGAGTGAATGTGATGAAGCCAAAACCGATCAAGTCGCCGGAGTTGGGAATATTTGGTGCCAAGTGGGCGAAGATTCCAAGAGATGATGATGTGGAGAAGACGAGCAAAGACAGGAAGATCACCCGCACGATCATTGACGATATTGAATTCTAAGGGGACGTTGACATTTTCACGTGCAAGTCCATGCTCCGGAATGCGAAAGGCATGGGAAAGGGAATCTTTGGTGATTTCAACATCCCGACCCATAACAAATGATTGAATTCCTACTGCCTTACATGGGTTATTAGGCGAATAAATAACTTTGGCATTGGAAAAGAAAGCTCGAATGATGCTCATAGGAACCGGAGTGTTGATTTGGAGAAAGTATGTCCAATGGAAGGCTTCAAATTTGGCCAAGTAGGGAAATTGAATTGACTCCAAAAAACCGAAGTCAATTGGGCGGCAGTGCTTGACGCGCATATGGGCAAAGAGGGTATGGTAACGTTTTTTCTCGTCCGCATTTCGAAAGCAGCGATTAAAGGCGGTTGGAACGGAGGCGGAGGAAGAGGAGGGATGTGATCTTTTTCGAGGGGCAGCATGTTTGATTTTGGGAGCCATGGGAAGAAAGAATGATAAGGGAAAATTCAAAGAGGCATTTTGTCGAGCAGGTGATGGGCACAGGTTTGGGGAACTGTAGAGAATGTGTGTGAGCAATATGATTGAATCAATCAGCTGAGAGCCACAACCCAATAAGCAATTAACAATTATGAAAAGGAATTTCTTATGAATAACTACAACTAGGCTAAGGAAAATCCTTGGGAAAAGACTAGTGTCAAATGAAGTGAAAACCTAGATGAAGAGGAAAATAAGGCAAGATATGCAAATGGGTAAACAAGACATGATGCAAAAGACTAGAAATGCAAGAAAAATGGAATGAAAATTGGAAGAAAAACTTACAATTGACATGTTGGGTGAATAGTAACCATGGTGTGGAGGAAGAAGGAAGAGAAGAAAAGAAAAGATTGTGTCATGAAATGAGGAGGGGAAATGAAAGAGATAAGGAAATGAGGAAGATTGGTGAAGGAATGAGGCAATTTGGTGTAGAAATGAGTGAGATCATGAAGGTTGTGAGAGGAGGAATGGAGAAGGTGGAAGGCTTACGGATGATGGGGAAGAAGAATAGGAAAAATGAGTGAAATCCCGACCTTTTAACAAGCGGAAGAGCAAGGGTTTGATCGAAGGGATCGATCCCTTTAAGGATGGGATCGATCCCTTTTTGGCAGTGTGCATGCTTGCCTATTCTGGAATAAACGGATCGATCCCATGGCAAGAGGGATCGATCCCTCATATTCAAAACCCAGAAATTTTAGGCCTTAATGACCCGGAAGCAATCTAATTTGAAGAAGTATTGATTCCGTTGTCACTTGCCTCAATCGTGATGCATAAAAATGATTTGAACACTATGAAACGTATGCATTTGGACCATTGTAAACTCAAAATCTGATTGTTTCCACTTGAGATGCATGAATGAGGTTGAAAGACTTCAGAAAAGATGCAGGAAAATGCAGAAAATTGCAGAAAAATGTTGAGAATATGCTGAACAGCTTTGCAATCCAAGTGAACAGGATTGTGAGCCTGTCTTAAGCATCAGAAAGTGAATTGTTGACTAATGAAACACATAAATTTTAACATGTCAACATCAAAGTCTAAGATCATGAACAGTAACATGGCAAGTTGAAGTTATGAAGTGCAAGTGGAAATGATATTTTTCAAATTTCTTTCTTGCAATCATATCAAACCAACTTAAGACAGTCATGCAACACCAAATCACTTCAAGGAGCATTCATGATGCCTAATTCACCTCTAAGAGTGCAAAATCTCTCCTTGTCCAAGGGTTTTGTGAAGATATCAGCTAATTGGTGCAAGGTGTCCACATACTCTAGAATTATATCTCCTTTTTGCACGTGATCTCGTATAAAATGATGTCTAATCTCAATGTGCTTAGTTCTAGAGTGTTGGATAGGATTTTTTGTGAGATTGATGGCGCTAGTGTTGTCACACCTAATGGGAACTTGATTCATTTCTATTCCATAGTCTCTCATTTGTTGCTTAATCCATAACACTTGAGCACAGCAACTGCCGGAAGCTATATATTCAGCCTCTCTTGTGGATTGAGCTACGCTATTTTGTTTCTTAGAAAACCATGAAATGAGCCTACTTCCTAAGAATTGGCATGTTCCCGATGTGCTTTTCCTATCCACTTTGCATCCACCAAAATCCGCATCGGAATAGGCATGGAGGTCAAGTGTAGAATCTTTAGGATACCAAAGTCCTAAGGAAGAAGTGTCTTTGAGGTATCTAAAGATTCTTTTTACTGCTTGTAGGTGTGATTCTCTAGGGGATGATTGATATCTAGCACATAAGCATACACTAAACATGATATCGGGTCTACTAGCAGTTAAATATAGCAATGAGCCAATCATAGACCTATAGAGTTTAGTGTCTACACATTTTCCTCCTTCATCCTTATCAAGCTTAATATTTGTGCTCATAGGTGTAGAGAAAGGTTTAGATTCATCCATTCTAAATCTTTTGAGCAAATCTTTAGTGTACTTAGCTTGATTTATGAAAATACCTTCTTTACATTGTTTAACTTGAAGTCCCAGAAAGAAGGTCAATTCTCCCATCATACTCATTTCAAATTCACCTTGCATTAGCTTTGAAAAGTTTTTGCACAATGACTCATTTGTAGAACCAAAAATGATATCATCTACATAAATTTGCACTACCAATAAGTCATGACCCTTAGATTGAATAAACAATGTTGTGTCTACCTTTCCTCTTGTAAAGCCTTTTTCGATTAAAAACTTTGAAAGTCTTTCATACCAAGCTCTAGGAGCTTGTTTTAATCCATATAAGGCTTTTGAAAGTTTGAAAACATGGTTAGGAAGTTTTGGATTTTCAAAACCGGGAGGTTGCTCAACATAAACCTCTTCATTTATATAACCATTTAGAAAAGCACTTTTTACATCCATTTGATATAACTTAAAGTCCTTATAACATGCAAATGCAAGTAGCATCCTAATGGCTTCTAATCTAGCTACCGGAGCATAGGTTTCATCATAGTCAATCCCTTCTTCTTGTCTATAGCCTTGAGCTACTAACCTAGCCTTATTTCTAACAATAATGCTATTTTCATCCATCTTATTCTTGAATATCCATTTGGTTCCAATGATGGGATAATCTTTAGGTCTTTCTACTAATGTCCACACTTTGCTTCTTTCAAATTGATTTAATTCTTCTTGCATGGCCATAATCCAATTTTCATCATTCAAAGCCTCATCCACTTTCTTTGGCTCAAATTGTGACACAAAGGCAACATGTTGACATATGTTTCTATAGGTTGACCTAGTCCTAACTCCAATGGTAGGATCTCCAACAATATCATTATCTTTCACATATCCAAGTTCTCTAGGACACCTAGATTCCTTCTCAATCATTTCTTGTTCCATGGACTCCTCATCTTTGTTAATAGTAAGATCTTCTAAGTGTTCCCTAACATCCTTATCTTGAGATGGATCAACTATAGGTTCATCAAAGATTTCTACTTCATCATCAAGATTGGTTCTACTAGTGATATTTGATTCATCAAAGATTACATGTATTGACTCTTCTACAACAAGTGTTCTTTTATTAAAAACTCTATAAGCCTTAGAATTTAAAGAGTAACCAAGAAAAATACCTTCATCACTTTTAGCATCAAATTTTCCTAGGTTATCTTTACCATTGTTCAAAACAAAACATTTACATCCAAATGGGTGAAAATAACTTATGTTAGGCCTTTTTCCTTTATAAATCTCATAGGGAGTTTTCTTTAAAAGAGGCCTCACCATAGCTCTATTTATAACATAGCAAGAGGTGTTTATTGCTTCAGCCCAAAAATATTTAGGTAAGTTGTTTTCACAAAGCATGGTTCTAGCCATTTCTTCTAAGGTTCTATTTCTCCTTTCAACTACCCCATTTTGTTGAGGAGTTCTAGGAGCTGAAAAATTATGGCTAATGCCATTTTCATTGCAAAATATATCAAAACCAATATTTTCAAATTCTTTTCCATGGTCACTCCTAATACTTGAAATAGAATAACCCTTTTCATTTTGAACAAGTTTTGAGAAAACAATGAATTTATCTAAGGCCTCATTTTTAACACTTAAAAAGAACACCCAAGTAAACCTAGTGTAATCATCAACTATCACAAATCCATAGTGTTTACCTCCTAAACTAGTTGTCCTAGTTGGTCCAAAGAGATCTAAGTGAAGAAGTTGAAGTGATCTAGAGGTAGTGACACACTTCTTAGATTTAAATGAATTTCTTTTGTGTTTTCCTCTTACACATGCTTCACAAACTTTATCATTTTCAAATTGAAGCTTAGGTAATCCTACAACTAGGTCTCTTTTGGCTAACTTAGACAAAATATGCATGCTAGCATGGCCTAGTCTTCTATGCCATAACCAAGGTTCATCTTCTCTAGTAGCCATAAAGCACACATTTTTGCTATTAAGTTCATTTAAATTCACGATATAAATGTTTCCTCGTCTATGTCCAATAAACATAATTTGATTAGATTTGGCATTAACAACATTGCAACATAAATCATCAAACATAACTTTAAATCCCTTATCACACAATTGACTAATACTAAGCAAGTTATGTTTCAAGCCTCTAACATATAAAATATTCTCAATAGTTGAGGAAGAGTTACCAATGGAGCCAATTCCTTCAATTTGTCCTTTGGAGTTGTCTCCAAATGTGACTTCTCCACCACTTTTGTGCTTTAGGAACTTGAATTGACTCTTGTCACCCGTCATGTGTCTTGAGCATCCACTATCAAGGTACCAATGCTCCTTGGACTTAGCCTTGTAGCAATACTCTTCCTCCTACAAACACATCAAGCTTTCATTTTAGGTACCCAAATTTTCTTGGGTCCTTGAGAGTTAGTACTTATAATTTTAGATCCTTTAGGGATCCATTTCATCTTTAATGACTCATCACTTGAATTTAAAACATGTTTAGGTACCCAAATTTTGACAGCCATTTTTCCTCTTATCATGGTCTTCCTAGAGGTGCATGCTTGTGAGGAGTGTCCTAGTTTATTACACAATGTGCACAAAACAAATTTTCTATCTTTAACTAGGAAGTTTTTTAGATGAGTCTCTTTGTTAGATGCATTATAACCTAACCCTTCTCTATCAAAGAATGCTCTTTGAGTCTCTAGCATTTGATCAAGTTTTTGTTGGCCCATGTAAAATCTAGAAAAGGAGTTTTGCAAATTGATGTTCTTTCTATTTAATTCTTCTATTTCTAGATTTGCATTCTCTAATTTCTTTTCTAATTTAACATTCACAAGCATTTCATTCTCCTTTTTCAACTTAGAAATCATTTTCTTATACTTCAAATTCATGCATTCAAATTCATTAGCTAACTCATCAAATGCATCTTGCAATTCATCAAAAGTATATTCATTAGTATCCAACAAGTTAGAAGTTACCTTTTCATCTTCAAAGGCCATGAAACAAAGGTTGGCTACTTCATCTTCTACATTCTCTTCATCGGAGCAATCACTATCACTCCAAGTAGCCACCATTGCCGTCTTTTTTTGTTTCTTCTCATTTTGCTTTCTATACAAAGGACAATCAAATTTAATATGACCAGGTTTTTTGCATTCATAACAAATAATTTGGTCCTTTTCTTTCCTACTAGTTTCTCCTCTATTAAAGTCTCTCCTAGGGGGTCTCCTAGAATTACCACTAGTTCTCATCCTCATAAATTTATTAAACCTCTTAGCAAACATGGCCATTTCTAGGTCCTCATCATCACCACTTTCATCATGATCTTTTGATTCCTCAATAGTGGTGGATTTTAAAGCCACTCCAACTTTCTTAGGAGGATCTTGATTTCTCTTGATTTTCATCTCATAGGTGAGTAGAGATCCCATAAGTTCATCTAGTGAGAGTGTGTGAGGATCCTTAGATTCCTCAATAGCAGTGACTTTAGCCTCCCATGTTTTTGGTAAGCTATTGAGTATCTTTTTCACCATTTCTACATTAGAATATGTCTTGCCTAATGCTTTAAGACCATTTATGATGTCAGTAAACCTAGTAAACATGTCACTAATTGATTCATCATTCTTCATTCTAAATAATTCATAGTCTTGTGTGAGCATGCCTACTTTGGTTTCTTTGACTTGTGTGGTTCCCTCATGTGTGATAGCTAGTTTGTCCCAAACTTGTTTAGCATTCTCACATTGTGACACTCGATTATACTCATTTGGTCCTAATGCACAAAAGAGTGTGTGCATTGCTTTAGCATTAAGTTGTGCCATCCTAATATCATTAGTATCCCATTCATCTTCTTTCTTAGGCACATCCGACCCGTCTACTTTCTTAATAGGAATAAGAGGACCTTTGACAATAATTCTCCATACTTCATAATCATTGGCTTGAATAAATAGCATCATTCTAGTCTTCCAATAGGCATAGTTTTCACCATTAAAGAGTGGAGGTCTGACCGTAGAGTGTCCCTCTCCTACCAAGGGTGTAGACAAACTAGTTTGAGCCATTAGTGATCGTTTATACTCGATAGATGTTAATCTAAGTCACTCTCGAGCCCAAGCTTTGATACCAATTGTTGGCTCTACCGAGAGGGGGGGTGAATCGGTTTTTCTAATTATTTCTACTTTTCCTAACTCTTAATGCACAATCGAAGTCAAATAAGCAATAATGAAATAAACGCAGTAAATAAGAGTAAGGGAAAGAGAAGCAAACACAAGGTTTATAGAGGTTCGGCCAAACTCTTGCCTACGTCCTCTCTCCTTGAACTTCTTGTCAAGGTTTTGATTCACCTCTTCCTTGAGAAAGCTTACAAACCACTTGAAGGTGTGGCAAGACCTCTTACAATTTCTCTTGAGACTTTAGAAGTCTCTTTCTAATCCTCTACCCTTGTAATATTCCCACTCTCTACAATATCAGACCTTACAAGGATAGCTCACCCCTTTGAATATCTGATTTTTCAGTGGATGGGTGAAGAATACAGAAAACACTCAAACACAATGAAGTTACAATGAGATTTTCAGATTTCAGATTCTCTTTTGAAGCTTGAATACTTTGGAATGCTTGTGCTACTTTCAAACTTCATAAATGTCACTATTTATAACCCACCAAACGGATAGAACAGTTGGTGAAGCATTTAATGCAAATCCTCCCGTTGAAACCCTCAAAAACTAGCCGTTACAGGAGGTCTCGTCCAAAAGGGATCGATCCTGTTTATCCAGAATGCTTCCCAACTTGTTGCTTGAGCTTTATCATGCTTACTGTCAAAATGGGATCGATCCCTTTACCAAGGGGATCGATCCCTTTTAACCAGAATCAATTTTCTGCACATCTTTAACTGCAATTTGAGATAGTTTGTGATTTTTGTGATTCTAAGTCAGTTCAAAAACTTCTAACACTTTTCTTAAGAGTATTTACTGACTTTTCAGTTGAAATCACAATCCAAAACTTGTTTAAAAATATATTCTATTATTGAGTTCATTCAAAGCAAATTTACTTAGAGAAAAATCATTTTTAAGCTTACTTGAATTTTGTCATTTCAAAAGACTTGTCAATTTAAAGCTAACAGCTTCCATATGTTAACCAAACCTGTTAGGTCATTCTGCTTAAGGTCCAAGCTCACTTCTCTAGGTAATGATGATATGAAGCCTTCTATCAAGCAATTCCCTTTCTCTTGTTGAGTCTTCTCTGACCAAAACTGCACTTCATTATATGGATCACACACGACAGTCACAGTTGATGAACAAGCCCAACATTCTTTGGATTTCATGAAGGATTCTTGGTTGTAATAGGCCATGGAGAAAATACCTCTCTTATGCAACCTTCATGATGAGAAATGATTCATGCAAAAAGGAAAAACAGAACATTTATTAGTACAAAAACAAAAGTAACAGCAAATGTCTTATATAGGGTTAGTTTCTAAGGGTAAGGTTCTATCTAAGGTTAACTTTTTCTATGGTTCGCTATATGCTTGGTTTGGGTCTCTAAAGGACAAAAGGTTCCCAAATTGTTCCTTACTGACGTCTACGCTAGACTAGTAAGGCACCCCAATCCTCACCCATGACAGGCTACAAACGGAAAGGGTTCAACTTGAGTGAGAGTATTTCACTTGCCATTGCGGAGGTTATCACCTCACGAGAGCAAAGGTACTATACTCTCTCCTAAAAGGGACAAACCCGGGTGTAGGGTTGAGGTATGCAATGAATATGTCATGTATGCAAAGGAACAAAATTTAAAGTGCATCCCAACAAAATGCAAATGAAAAAGATGATTCACACATTTTTTTGTTTGTATTTTTTCGTTTTTTTAATTGTTTTTTTTTTATGAAAAATTTTATTAAATATTTGTTAAGACCATTAACTAAGATTTTGGATAAAACATGATTAATCATGGTTCGACTCTCTAATCTCCCCAGCGGAGTCGCCAAGCTGTTGTAACGATTTTCGTCCAGGGACTCGATCGCTAGACGATTTTGAAAAAAAAAACACAAAGAGGAGTCGCCACCAATCTTTTTGACTAGGTGTGATTGGCCACCTAAAATTATTTATCTTTTTAATAAAATCTTAAAATTAATTAAGTTTTATCAAAAAAAATAATTTTTGGTCTGCGAAAACAAAGTTTGGGTTCGAGAGTTCGGTTACGCGTGGGGAAGGATTAGCACCCCCACAACGCCAGTTAAAAACGGTACCACTTAATCATATATTAACCCTTTGATCTGAATTAAATGGTCTTAATTAAATATATAAAGAACTTTATTTATTTCGAAATCATTTTGTTATTTGTTTTATTTTTGAAATATTTAAATTTTATTTTTTATTTGTAATAAGTGAAAATCTTTTGTATTGAAAATTATTCCAAAGTACCCCAATACTTTTGATAGCATCTCGGATAATTTCCTCACCTAGAGATTTCTTAAGAATCGCTACTTGCGATTTCTATAGAATCCCATCTTCAGGAGATTTGCACTTATTTTGGAGTTTCATGAATGTAAATGATGCAAACGAAATATATATGATGCACATGAGAAATATATTATTTTATTTTATTATTATTATTATCTTTTATATTTATATTATTGCTTTTGAAATTTATTGATTTTATAAAATTTATTTTTTATTGAAAAATCATACTAGATATTCCAATACGCTGGTAACATTTAGCAGATTTCTCTCACCTAGAGATCAGTTAGGAATCACTACTTGTGAATTCCATAACATCCCATCATCGGACATTATTTATATCTTATTTATTTGTTTTACTCTTTATTTTGAAGTCTTGTTTATTTGTTTGTTTAAAATATTTATTTATTTATTATTGTTAGTGTATTTCATATAAGTTGGTTATATAGAAATCTTAATATCGAACTAAAATTATTTGAATACTCCAATACGCTGGTAATATTCAAATATTTTATTTCGACCCTAAGGATAATCAAAGAATCACTACTTGTGATTTCTAAGGAATCCTATCATCGGGGATCCTTTTTTATATTTAAGATGTGTATTTATATTTATTTATTTTAATTCCTAAATTTTTACCTATTTAAAAGTTTTTTATTTCTATTACTATTTTCTCATATTAACCTATTTTTTATATTATTATTTTTATTACCGTTTTATATTTATTTTTTTTTATACTAAGAAATCTTATTAATATTTTCTTTATACCAGAATAAAATCATTTAAATGTCCCAATACGCTGGTGACATCAAAGATTTTATTTCGATCCTAAGGATTATCAAAGAATCGCTACTTGCGATTTCTAAGAAATCCTATCATCGGAAATTTAAAATTTGTTATTAAAATTTATATTTAAATTTATTTATTTTAAGTTTATATTTATTTACTTTTTACCCCTTTTTTATTTATATTTTTTTTTTATATTTATAAGAAACTTTGATATCGAGATAAATAAATTAGATATTCCAATACGCTAGTAACATCTAATGAATTTTCTCGATCCTAAAGATTATCGAAGAATCACTACTTGTGATTTCTTCGAAATATTATCATCGGAAATCCAAATTTATTATTTGTATTTATCTTTTTTTTATTTGTTTTATTATTTTTTTATTACTTTATTTATTACTATTTTTTTTAAAAAAAAAAGCTCTCTTAATAACAAAAAATTACGTATGTGAAATTTTAACATACTTAAAATACAAGACAACAATTTTTGCAATCTCTTTTCTAAAGAAATATATTTTTATATAAATTCTTTTATCCAACCTAAAACTAAGTGCATGGATACGTACAAACAATGATGCATAAAAAATATATATAAACTTGTCAACTTTTGTTGTTTCCGTTTCTTTTTTATTCATCACTATTATTGCATGAAACAGAATTTACAAAGCATGAGGCAAAGAATATACCGTGGCAAGATGACCTACTTTCAATCTCTTTGTCTTTCTTCTCCACGCAGATTGCACTCTCCCTGGCTTAGCAAAAGTGGCGTTGGGTAGGAACAAAACCGAGCAGGGTCTTCACACGATGATAGTGCACTGCAAAAGTGGCGTTGGTCTCCCTTTCTCCCTTTTCCTCCCTCCCTTTTCTTGTGTAAAAATCGTGTCCTTTAACAGAAGTAAGTGGCGAGATGATGTAAACTGAGTACCAACGCCAAACAGCAAATGTAGGCCACGGGTAGCAAATAAGGATGGTGCTGTGCAGGGGCACTAAAACCAAAATAGTGCCAAGCTTATGGAGATGCAGCAGAAGTGATGGCAGCAGTGTGTAGCTTCGATGAAAAAGTGACAGCAGTTGGAAACGATGAAGTGCGATCACAATACCAGGAGGTGGCACCGAAACAGGTGGTGTTTGCATAAATGAATCCAAGTAAGGGTCTTCACACGAGAATGGTGAGTGGAGAGGGGTGCAAGGAGACTCTGAAAAGCAAGAGCTGGCAGACGTGGACAGTGAAAGAGGGTGTCGGCTCAGTTGTAAAAAAAAAAGAACTCTGTTATCTCTTTTTTTCTGTGTAAAAATCGTGTCTTTCTCTATGTGTCTCTTGTGCTTTTATAGTCATAGGGGAAAGAGACAAAGTTCCACCATTTATGCTCTTAAAATATGGCTGTCATTATGCAAATTTTATTATTTGATTTTTTTTCAGTCTTGATTTTCTTTTCCGGTTTCACACTTTTAATTTATTTCTTTCCTTCTCTTTTATTTGATTTTGATCTTTTAAGGAAAGGACAAAAACATATTAATTCTTTTCCCCTCAATTTCGATCCATGATCATGGCTGTGGGATTTTTTTTTATTCAATCATTTTTTGTTTGACCCTTTTTATTTATTATTACAAGCATTTGTATCTCCTATTTATTTGTTTCTTTTTAATATTTATTTCTTTCCAAATCTTTCAAGTCAACTCTTTTAATAGGCTTGGTATAAGGTTTGGCTGAAAGGTTGACTTACTTTAAAAAATGTTTTTATTTTTTTATTTTATATTTACTCGGACAAAATTAAGTATCTACAATAACTTATTAGGTCATTGCATTTTTTTAGGGTCAAAGTTGGGCCATTGGAGTTTGAACACTCTTAGTTCAATAATTTTTTTTACTTTGTTTTATTAGCTTTTTTTACAATTATATTATATTTTTAATAAAATTTTAAATTTTTAAGAATTTTTCTTACAGTTATTTTGTTTTTTAAATACAGACAAAATTAGTAATTAAATTAAATTTAACTGTATAACTAGTTAACTAATTGTTCAATTATAATGTTGAACAAAACAATAGTATACATTAAAAAATACTTAATATTATTAATAATTGTTCAATTAATTACCTCAATTTTATATTTATTTTGTTTTTGGTTTGTATATAAATCATAATATTAACCTTATTATATTAAATATAATCATACCCGTACATGATAATTAATCAAATATCTCATTAAAAAATTAGAACGTTAAATTAAAAAAAGTTATATACATCAATTGATATTATATTTGTAAATTAGCTTTTACTCATGTGATACACGAATTATTTTAACTATTTAAATTTGTAAGTATATAAAATAACATTATTTAATTAATTTATTTATAGTATATGTTGGCTCTATAGGCTATACCGAGAGGGGGGGTGAATCGGTTTTTAACTAACTATAAGCTCGTTTTTCGATTTCTCTAAATTCTCTAGCCTATATTAATAATTTCTAAGTTCTCTAGGCTAGACAAGCATGCAATCCAAGTTCAATGCAATAAACACAATATAATTGCAAGTAATTAAAGAGAGTAGGGAAAGAGAGATTTACACAATCGATTTATAGAGGTTCGGCAACCTTGCCTACGTCCTCTACCTTGAGACGCTCCCAAGGATTTTCTCCAAATCCACTATCTTGAATTTGTGATTACAATCCCTCTTTTCAAGGCTCAAGAGTAACCTCCCTCTTTTCTAGGCTCAAGAGAAACCTCTCTCTTTTTCTTAGGCTAAAGAGTAACCTCCCTCTTTTTCAAGGCTTAAGAGAAACCTCCCCTTTTACAAGGAATGGTGGGTTACAAATAAAGTAATCAAGAGAAGCCTCTAGGTAGGCAAATGATTACAGAAATTAAGCACAATGAAAAGCCTATACAAAGTTTGTGCTAAGCAATACAAGAAATAGATGAGTGATAGAAGATGAAGACTCTTTATCTCTTGAATTGATGTTGAGGCTTGAGGAAGATGAATAAAATGATGAAAGATGTTGCTTGGTTGTTCCTCTTCCTTCCTTTAGCTTCTAAGCCTCTATTTATAGTCCCTTGGATGGTTTGTGGACGTTGGTTGGAGCCAAAACAGAAACTAGCCGTTATGTCTCACAGAAACTAGCCGTTGGGGGCTTTCTGGTGCAAAGGGATCGATCCTGCTACAGTGGGGATCGATCCCTTTTGTCCAGAATCTTGATTCTGGGCTTCAGGGACCTTGGGAAGACTTTCTGCCAAAAAGGGATCGATCCTGCTACAGTGGGGATCGATCCTTTTCTTCCAGAGGGCATTTTTCCTGCACTTTTGGGTTAGAAATGATATGACCTTTGATCCTAATTCAACCCAAAACATTTATAAGCTTTAAGGAAGTTTTTCTTGGCTTTCTCAATTGAAAATATTGTCCAAGAAATCATCAAGTGATTTTCTAACATATTCAAAACGTTTATAAAGAATTAAGACCAATAAGAATTAAATCATGGTCTTAATGTTTGATATGACCACTTGAAATGTATTGAGAAAATCATGTGTGATAAGGCAAATTTACAATATGAATTAAAACATTAAAGCTTACTTAAGTTTTTGTCATTTCAAAATATATATTGCAATTTAAAGCTAACAATCTCCCCCTTTTTGATATGACAAAACTTAATGTAAATTTGCTTTGAAAATTCTTTGATAAAATACTCCCCCTCAAATAAAGCAGGATTTTATAAAGCTCCCCCTTAATAAAAGCATGGGTTTTGAAAATGAATTTTCCCTCATTATCTCTCCCCCTTAATATCTCTCCCTATATCTATCTCTCCTTTTATCTATCTCTCCCCCTTTTTGTCATAGCAAAAAGAAGGAAAAATAATAAAAAATATGCTTCCCCTAAAATCATGGCAATGTGAGAACAAATAAAAATGCTCCATCCAACAAGAAACATGTTAGTACATGGGACTTATAGCACAAATAAATAAGTCAATATTCTCAAAGAGTATGAAATATTTATGCAATGAATATGACTTATGATCCTATACCAATTGTTTATAAATAATTTTGATACCAATTGTTGATAAGTAATTTTGCAAGAAGGTTCCAATTGGTAAGAAGTTAAGCAAGCACCTAAGTATATCAATTGTTCTCTAAGGTCCAACTAAGGTGCATGACAATACATCATGATTATGAGCTAAAATTATATAACATATCATATGCATGTGCTCATACATCATTCTCAAGAAATATTGTGTCTAGAATTAAATCATATAGCAATTAACTTCAAATTCTAACACACAAGAGTTTCATGCAAAAATATCCTAAGAGAATTCTTCTCTATTTGTCATTTCAATCTAGGGAGCATGAGAAGAGTTGTCAATTTAAAGCTCATACCAATTGGCGATTTAGATTTGGCTTATCAATTATTGAAAATATGGTTCCCAATGATACTAAGTGTTATTTCAATCTAAATACCAGTTGTTACTAATGGTTGACTTAAGCATTTTGCATGAATCCAATATTGTTGTGTAGTGTGTTCATGCCAAGAAAATTATCATTCTTAATATGCAAGAACGCAAGAGCACAATCACACATCATCAAATATGCATATGGATCAATTAAACATTAGCACACTATCATAAAGTATTAATCCATATTCATATTCACAAATTTATACCATATGGAAGATTCATAAAATCAAGGTATTCAAGTAAACACATTTTCTTCCATGAAACTAACGAATCCTATGCTCAATTTTCCATTCAAGATCTTAACCAATTATGAGCAAGGAAAGATTCAACATTACCATTTTAATCAATTAATAGCCACATCCCTAGTTGTTATCATCATTTAAAGTTCTAGAGGGTATGTGCTATTTTAACTAAAATGGTTTCACTTAAGTGAATCAATATAATCAAGCTAAAATATATTTTATCATCAAAATCCATAAGCTATGAGTGAGGTTAAGCACATAATATCATGAAATCTAGTGTGGAAAAGATAAGTCAAGCTAAGAGACATAATCCTATAAGCATGCTTGACTAAGATGAACAAAAGGAATGATCAATATTCATGATGCACAAGTTCATCAAATTCTCAAACCATTGAAATAAATCTCAAAATTATGTTTAAGCATTCATTGTAAGTATGTTTCAAGATTTTCCAAGAGTTATGCAAATCATGAATGTTTTCAACAAGAAAAATGATTTTGCACTAGTGAGCTCAAGAAAAATGGTATTGATTGTTGAATTGTGATACCATTTGTTGGAAATGACATTAATTGATGAAGTTGAGGCATTATATCAATGAAGAATGAGTTTTCATATATTACCGATCATCAAAAAGAAGTTAAAACAATGAATTTTAAGTTGAGAAGAGAGAAAATATCAAAACAATGAAAGGTTCTTCTCAATTTCGGTTGAAAACATGCAGGAGTGCCTTTTCTGGCCTGGGGGGATCGATCCTGCTACAGTGGGGATCGATCCCTCATATGTTCCTGCAGATTCTGCAGTTGTTTTGACAGAAAATTGGACTTGTGAGGTACCAAAACTCCGTTTTTGAGTAATTTAAGTCCAAGTAAAGGTTTAAACATTTGTAAAACATGATTTTGGACTTGTATGAATGAAAAACAAGAATGAAAAACCATTTAACAAAAGATTTTGCAAATTTTGGAAGAATTTTCACAATAAAATGCATTTTTGGCCTCAAAGGAGATCATTTTGAGAGTTCTGCTTGTTTTGGCAAAACCAATGCATTGAATTTCATAAATATGTCAAAACAAACTTGTTCACATAAATTAAAACATCATACTTGTGAACATAATGCCATGATTTCCAACATACAAGTTCTACATTAATGCTCATGACATGGCATTTTGCATGTATGACACATTTATCAGCTTTTGAGCAACTAAATATATTATCTAAGCATATCAAACTTGCTCAAACTACAGAAATTCAATAATCATTTAAAAATCATACATCATGCCTTTTATTCATTCATTCAATGCCTCAAGTACTATCCATCAAACCACTCAACAATCAATTATCATGCTTTTGTTCAATCATTCAACTCACAAGGCATCAAAGAACATCAACCAAATTTCTCATCATAGCATAAATAATCAAATAAGAGTTTTAAGGAGTAACGAATTAAGCTTACAAAACTCCTTTGCTTGAGTTTGCTTTGCCTTGACTAGTTGAATCCACCTTGTGCCATCCTTTGAAGAATTGTTGTGATGGATCCTCAAGCTTTTTCTTTTTCTTATTAGCACAAGCAAACTCCATGAGGATGTGTTGAGCATTCAAACTTCATTGTATCTTGTATCTCCATGCTCTAACACTCCTACAACACCCAAATTCAAGTATGCTTTGGTACCCAAATTTTCTTAGGTCCATGAGAGTTAGTGCAAACAATTTTTGATCCTTTTGGGATCCATTTCAAACACAATTCATCATTGTTTATAGCATGCTTTGGCACCCACATTTTTCTAACAACTCTTCCTCTAAATGTGGTTTTTCTATATGTGCATGCTTGTGAAGAGTGTCCTATTCTATTGCATAGTGAGCATGTAAGAGATAAATCATGCATAGCATTTTTGCTCACTAGGAAATTCCTAAGATGAGTTTCTTTTTGTTTTTCATTATAACCTAACTCATCTTTATCAAAGAAAGCTCTTTGGGTCTCTAACATATGATCTAGCTTTTGTTGACCCATATAAAACCTAGTAAATGAGTTATGCAAATTTGTATTCTTTTCATTTAACTCATTTATCTCTAAGTTAGCCTTTTCTAATTTCTTTTCAAATTCTAGCTTAGCATTTGTCAAGGCTTCATTCTCTATTTTTAATTTAGCAATGATTTTCTTATATTTGGAGTTCATGCATTGAAAATCATTAGCTAATTCATTAAAAGCATTTTGTAGTTCATCAAATGTATAATCATTATCTTCACTAGAACTACAACTAGCCTCATCATCACTAATAGCCATAAAGCATGAGTAAGCTACCTCTTCATCTACGTTTTCCTCATCGGAGCTATCACTATCGCTCCATGCAGCCACAAATGCTTTCTTCTTAGGCTTTCTATCCTTTTCTCTCCTAAGTAAGGGGTAATCTAACTTAGTATGACCCAGTTCATTACACTCATAACATACTAAGGGGTCCTTTTCCCTTCTACTTGACTCCTCTCTTTGATGTCTCCTATTATTTTCTTTTTCTTTCATCCTCATGAATCTATTAAATCTTTTGGCAAACATTGCCATTTCCTTTTCTTCCTCATTTCCACTCTCATCACTATCATCTTCAATGACCTCATGAGTGGAAGACTTAAGTGCTACCCCTACTTTCTTTGAAGGCACTTCATTTCTTTTCAATTTCATCTCATATGTAAGTAGGGAGCCCATAAGTTCATCTAGAGACAAGGTGTTAGGATCCTTAGATTCTTCTATAGCAGTCACCTTTGCCTCCCAAGATTTTGGCAAGCTATTCAAGATTTTCTTGACCATTTCTACATTGGAATAACTCTTGCCTAATGCCTTAAGTCCATTAATTATATCATTAAATCTAGTGAACATTTCGCTAATGGACTCATTTTCTTTCATCCTAAATAGCTCATAATCATGTGTGAGCATTCCTACTTTGGTTTCTCTAACTTGATTGGTCCCTTCATGTGTGATGGCTAATTTGTCCCATATTTGCTTGGCATTCTCACATAATGATACTCTATTATACTCATTGGGACCTAAAGCACAAAAAAGGGTGTGCATAGCCTTGGCATTCATTTGTGCCGATTTCATGTCATTTGTATCCCACTCATCCTCATCCTTAGGGACATCTTTTCCATCTACTTTCTTCATGGGAATTCTAGGACCATTCACTATAATTCTCCACACTTCATAATCATTTGATTGTACAAATAACATCATTCTAGTTTTCCAATAAGAATAATTCTCACCATTGAAGAGTGGAGGTCTAACTAATGAGTGTCCCTCTTCTCCTAGGGGTGTGCCTACATTCAAGTGAGCCATTTTAGATCGTTTTGCTCGATAGAGGTTAGTCTAAATCAATCTCGAGCCCAAGCTCTGATACCAAT
Source organism: Heritiera littoralis (assembly GCA_031772115.1). Lineage (NCBI taxonomy): Eukaryota > Viridiplantae > Streptophyta > Magnoliopsida > Malvales > Malvaceae > Heritiera > Heritiera littoralis. The sequence continues at coordinate 7,248,329 of JAPDPK010000006.1, read as the reverse complement.
TGTTGGCTCTATAGGCTATACCGAGAGGGGGGGTGAATCGGTTTTTAACTAACTATAAGCTCGTTTTTCGGTTTCTCTAAATTCTCTAGCCTATATTAATAATTTCTAAGTTCTATAGGCTAGACAAGCATGCAATCCAAGTTCAATGCAATAAACACAATATAATTGCAAGTAATTAAAGAGAGTAGGGAAAGAGAGATTTACACAATCGATTTATAGAGGTTCGGCAACCTTGCCTACGTCCTCTACCTTGAGACGCTCCCAAGGATTTTCTCCAAATCCACTATCTTGAATTTGTGATTACAATCCCTCTTTTCAAGGCTCAAGAGTAACCTCCCTCTTTTCTAGGCTCAAGAGAAACCTCTCTCTTTTTCTTAGGCTAAAGAGTAACCTCCCTCTTTTTCAAGGCTTAAGAGAAACCTCCCCTTTTACAAGGAATGGTGGGTTACAAATAAAGTAATCAAGAGAAGCCTCTAGGTAGGCAAATGATTACAGAAATTAAGCACAATGAAAAGCCTATACAAAGTTTGTGCTAAGCAATACAAGAAATAGATGAGTGATAGAAGATGAAGACTCTTTATCTCTTGAATTGATGTTGAGGCTTGAGGACGATGAATAAAATGATGAAAGATGTTGCTTGGTTGTTCCTCTTCCTTCCTTTAGCTTCTAAGCCTCTATTTATAGTCCCTTGGATGGTTTGTGGACGTTGGTTGGAGCCAAAACAGAAACTAGCCGTTATGTCTCACAGAAACTAGCCGTTGGGGGCTTTCTGGTGCAAAGGGATCGATCCTGCTACAGTGGGGATCGATCCCTTTTGTCCAGAATCTTGATTCTGGGCTTCAGGGACCTTGGGAAGACTTTCTGCCAAAAAGGGATCGATCCTGCTACAGTGGGGATCGATCCTTTTCTTCCAGAGGGCATTTTGCCTGCACTTTTGGGTTAGAAATGATATGACCTTTGATCCTAATTCAACCCAAAACATTTATAAGCTTTAAGGAAGTTTTTCTTGGCTTTCTCAATTGAAAATATTGTCCAAGAAATCATCAAGTGATTTTCTAACATATTCAAAACGTTTATAAAGAATTAAGACCAATAAGAATTAAATCATGGTCTTAATGTTTGATATGACCACTTGAAATGTATTGAGAAAATCATGTGTGATAAGGCAAATTTACAATATGAATTAAAACATTAAAGCTTACTTAAGTTTTTGTCATTTCAAAATATATATTGCAATTTAAAGCTAACAGTATATATAAAATCCATACATACATAATATAATATAATATAATATAATCTAGATATCCAATCATAAAAGAAATAAAAAATTAAAAATATTCAAAACATAAAATAAACAATTATTTGAAAGAATAAAAAATAATGAAAACATATTATAAATAATATTATTGAGCACGTCAACAAAATATTAAAATAGAAATTAAAAGTATATTTTAACAATTTTCAAGCGTTAAAGTAATATTTTGATGTATATCTTTATTATTGATGTAAATAATAATTATTATAAATATACATTACAATATATATATATATATATATATATAAATAAAAGAATGATTATAATATAAAAGTATTTATATTTATATCTGAAAGCACAATAATTTGTATAATGCATAAATTAATTTTATCTATTTAAATATGTATGTAACATATATATATTTATAAATTTAGATGTTTTATACATGAATTTTATTTATTTAGAAAAATAACAATTTTAAATATTTAAATAATGTACATGATATTGATATCTTATTTTATACTTTTCAGTTTTGTTAATAAAATATTTTTAAATAAATTAAAATTAAAATTATTTATTTTATAATATAAATAAATATTAATAAATATTTTATTTAGCATTCCAAATAGATAATATTAAAATTATATGTTTTTAAATATTTTTTATTAGATGTTTAGTATTTGAATTATTTTAAGATATTTTTTTTAAGACCGAGAGATTTTAGGAATTAGAAAATTTTTAAGAAACTGAAAAAGTGGGAAAGTTAGTGCCTATTGCTCTTTTTAACTTAGGTGAACATGAAATAAATAAATGCTTATGTGCCATTCAAAGAAAATATCCATGTAAGCATCCATGTAGACATCTTAACAAAAATTTTTTGTTTGTTTCTTACCAAATTTACTATGTACCCTATAATATATATATATATATTAGATAACAACATTCGATATAATCATATCATATACAATTATACACCAATTGAATATTAACTTTTTCATGTTTACATTAATATAATAACATTAGATATACATTTTGTGAGAACCACAATTTTCTCAAACCGATCATGCACTCAACGTATAACATTAAGTGAATATAATGTAAATTTTGGAATTCAAATGTATGATCATGGTTCATATTTATAGAAATGAAGTCTTGTAGAAGAGGAATCGAGAGTAATGTGGAACATGTGAGTATGCTGTATATACGATGTACGTTAAATCGATATGAATGAAGTACGCGAATTCCACATACACACACGTACCAATTAAATGCATGCAACATGTATGCATGTGACGTGCATATATGTGACATACATGCATGCATATATACGTACATACATATATACATATATAAATAAATCAGTAAAATAAATAAAATAATATAAAATAAATTAGAATAAAAGATCAAGTAAAGTAAAAATAATATAAATAGATATATATATATATATATAGTTGGAAATGTACAGATATCGATATAAACATGCTTGAAAGAACAAAAAATTTTAAATAAATATATTAAGTATAAATATATGTACATACCAATAAATATAAGAATAAACATCAGTGTATAAATGAAAGTTAAAAAAATAATAAATATAATGAAATATATATCCTATAATATAAATATCTTAAATTATTATATAAGTGTATTATATTATAAAAATAAATGAGTTACTTAGAACCTCACAAGAGGCAGATGGCAGAGCAACCATACTCCTAAAACTAATACCTAGAACCTACCCACACCTTCCTCTTCATTACACTCCTTGCAGTCCTCTCTAAACTTTCTCCACCTTTCATCCCATCCTCTTCCCTTGTCTCTCTCTCGTCCTCATCACTTTGCCATCACCGGATACATAGACAAATAAATAAATAAAGACATATATTCAAAGAAGAAGAAGATGGGACAAAAACCGAAAGGCAGAGCTGAGATGAAGAATGGCGACTTGTGAGGGAGAGACCAAGCAGAGGGAGACGTGGGATGAAGAACTTGAAGCAAAGCTGGGTGATGCGTGAGGGAGGCCTGGACCAGAGGACTTCTTGCGGCTGTTTGAGGCTCTCGATAGACGGATAATGCAGGGGGGTTGGTCAGGATTTGGCTGCACAGAAGAGGCCAAAGTCAGGGCAGATTTGGGTTGTGGTAAGGCTGCTGGAAGCACGGGTTCTAGCTGACAGTGTGAGGCTGTTTAAGGGTTGAGTGTTAGGGGCTGGAAGTGTGTGTTCCGGTGGCATTTTTTAGTGCCAGTTCTGGGGTTCAAATAGGGGTGGACTGAGATGCAAAAAAAAAAGGGTGGTGTACAGTGGCTGAGTAGGCAATGAAAGGCTAAGGAAGTGTGGCTTAAGTGTTGGACAGCAAGGCTCACGGCAAGAGTGAAGTTAGGCCAGAAGAGGGGCTGCAAATAGGAGACTCATGGCTGGTTGTTAGGTTGTTCTTTAGTGGTATACCAGGGGTGGTTCGGGTGCTCCTATGGTGGCTGGATTGGAGCAGTGAATGGAGGCTGGGAATAGGCGAAATGGGGCTGTGAAAGTGGGGGTCTCGTGAGGTTTCTAGGGACCAGAGATAGAGCTACCTTGGAGCTGTTTTTTTTTTATGACCGGGAACAAAGGCTGAAAGTGACTTCTCGTTGATGCCTGAATGGGGCCAAAAAAAAAAGTGATTGTGGCTTATTGCAAGGTTGGAAACAGCATCAGCAAGGCATGGCAGCAGGGGAGGAAATTTAGCTGCTATGACTAAAACCGAACCAAGGCAAAGGAGTCCTTTCGAAGGCTGTTAGGGGTTGTTGTTAAGGACTTGCTTGAAAGAGTTTAAGGCTGATTTTGGTTGAGTCTTGGGCTGTTGTTTGAGGGCTGAAGCATGTGGCACTAGGCTAAGTTGTGGGTGCCAATGGAGCAAAAATAGAAGCCATCTGAGAGAGGAAGAGGCTAAACTCAACTGAAGTTGTGCAGCAGCTGTAACAAAGGGAAAAGAGACTCATTGGCTACATTATAGTGGCTGATTTTGGAGGCTTCTTTTAGGGGCTGCGTGTAGGGTGAAGAAGGGCTGTGAGGGTGGCTAAATAAGGCTATTTTGGTGGCTGAAAAATAGCCAAATATAGTGTTGAACAGTGGCATTTAGAGACTATGTTGGGTTGCTGTATTGACCGGAAGAAAAAGAAAAAGAAAGAAAGAAAAGAAAAGGAAAAGAAAAAAAAATGAAATGAGGAAGGAAATTACACATTTTAGTTGAGTTACTATTGGGATTCGGTAAGAGATATCAATTTAAATTTATTAAAATACTTAAAAATTGATCGAATTAATGCTAAGTCGACTTAATTATGTTTGAACATGTAGCGTGACGATAAGGAGACGAACACGGATATAGCTAGGCTCAGTGTACATGCACGCTAAGCGAAGAGTTGGTAAGATGTTTATATAATTCAGACTTAAAATTATATTGTATAGATATAGTTAGATTGTGTGATAATGATGATGATTAAAGGTTGAGACTTGTGATATATAAGGAATAATATACTTATGGTATGATGACAAATTGAAAAAATGATTAAATGATTTACAATGAATGAGCTCAATTATATTTGAATGATTTTAGTGTTATTGTCAAAGTTGCTCAGGAAATATTTGGTTATACGTGAAATACTAAGAGGACCCACATTAGTGGTAAGGGTTTTAGTATTGATATAAAAAAAAGTAAAGATGATTGGTTAATCGGTAAATGTTGTAAAATGGTAATGAATATTGTAGAACAATAGGAGATATTGAATTGATTTATTAGGTATAATCCGGTTGAAATCGAAAGGATAGAAATAATGAATCGGGATTATAGTTATTGCTATACCTAATGATGTTACATCGATATATTTCATAAGCATGATGGTAAATTGTTTTTAACTCAGGTTTTAAATTACATTACTTTTAAGCATGCTTTGTTTATAACTTGAGATTTTTGAAAGGATTTATTCATACAATACATATATGAATACATTACATGTTGGAATTGTTTCGAAAAGATTGAATATATAGTGTAAGAGTATGTATTTATAAATGTAAACGATCTTAAAGAAATGTGTTACATACTTTACACTATTTTCATAAGAAAAGTGAAAAGTTTAAATGTTTTACGAGACTATAGGCACCCTAAGAGAGTTAAACTCAATAAAGCATAGTGAAAATCGCTTAATTAGATATTACTCATTAGGTAGAGATGTTTATCCGACAATAGTCGTAGACAGGGCTCAGTCATACCTGATCAGTGGGGCTGAGAAACATGAGGTCTATGGCCATAGATGACACCCTAGTTGGTTTCTAGGGGATGATGACATGATTTTTACTGCTAGCTACAGTGATTAAAGTCTTTATTGATAGAGTATTAGGGATTCAACCTAGTCTCAACCTTAATATGATATGCTGTCTAAAATATGGTTTTATTTGATATGAACTATAGACTTGACATGATTTTATGGTATATGAGAAATGTTTTAAGACTGTACATGTTTTTGACATGTTCTAAAAGTGAATATGAAATGTTTTGAGACATTACATGTTTTTAAACATGCTTTAAAAGTGCAAGTGATATGATATGCAAATTGTACATACTTTAACATGTCTTAAAAGTGAACATGAAATGAATTGAGATTTTATATGTTTTGAACATTCTGTAAAAGTATCTGTTAGATGATTTGAAATGATAGTCATTTTTTATACAGTAAAGCTGCATAAGTTTGCATAATGAATCATGACAAAACGATATGTTTTCTGTATGAAAGATGTCTTGACCTTATACTGTACATGAACAAGAGATGTATATGAAAAAGTATCATGACTTATATACCACATGTGATTATGTTTCTCCACATTGAAAGTGCTATGAATTGATGCAGTACAGAGTGTACTTACTAGATGAAAAGTGACATGATTTGATATTGCGTCTGAACATAATTTTCATATGAGATGTGATATGACATGAGAATGATACGAGAGTAAATTGATACCGTATGATGTTGGAATTACATATGATTCATTGTTGCATGATATAATGTGGAATAATGACAAGATGATTGAAAAATGGTTGATTGGTTATAATCAAAGGCCAATGTGATAGACAAGTACCGAAACGTGGATAATGAGGTATTTCGTAATACCTTTTTTTTATTGATATCTTAAACTCTTGTTCACTTAGAAACCTTTAGGACATGATATGATATGCTTGATAAATGATTACACAGTGAATATGATATAAAAATCTTTATCTAAAGGTTTCATGCATTTGGATTAAAACAGTATAAATCTAATTATGCACTTATATAAATGACTTATTGAGCCCTCACTCATTAAACGAGAACTATTTTTCAGATTGATCCAAGGGACATGTTGGACTGTTTTGGTGATTTGACAGTGTCTTAACTCTTGAAGTCCCTGTTGTTGAATATCTTGGTATAATAATATTTCTGCTCTATATGCTTTTATTTCAGGCAATGTTTGTACAGTATTGTAGGATGAGATGTAAACTAGAATAATGAGTAGTTGATGTAATATTTTGGTATTATATGGTATGTGTGTGGTGATTAGTAGTGAATACTAGAGCTGTTGAAGCAACAGACATTTGGTGAATATAATGTGGACTGTGGGAAATGTTCTATTATATTATGATGTTTTACAGGTAGTTAACTGGAGAAATCTCAAAATATAAGGGGGGATATTTTCAATCTGTTTCTAAGAAATAGTAAGTTGTGGACTATAAATGATCTTTCCCTACCTTAGAGAGTAATTTAAATCGTAATTGAATTAAAGAATGAATGAAAATGATTTAGTGACTGCACTGACATCGAATATAAACTGTAAAATGAAAAGAAAAAATTTAGTTTGCAAATTTCTTAAATGGAATAAGTGTAAGCGTCAAGTAAATGTCATGGCCATCAGGTCGTGACATATTTATTGATCCAATATCTAATTAAAATATTAAACAGTAGATATTACTAATTTATTAATATAATGCTAGTTATTCAAAATATAATTAATCATATTATTAATAAAGTATAAAAAATAAACTTTGTTATAACTACTGCTTACATAATAATACTATTATAGTATATTATTAAAGTACACTTTAATTTGCTATTAAAACTATTATTTTTATCTACACTCTAATTTTATATTTAAAAGATAATAAATAAATTATTTTTATTAAATAATTAATTTTTATTGAATTAATACTTATGCACTAAGAGATTACATAATTTATTTTTAAAAGATTATTATAATTAATATATAAATCATTGTTATAAGATACCAAATTAGAATCTTATTAATATAACAAATAATTAATTACCAATAGCTTGATTTATTCATGTATTTTATTAAAATTATCACTTACACAATAATACTACTATAATATATTTTTAAATTACACTTTACTATTAAAAATAATTATTTTTATCCATACTTTAATTTTATAATTAAAAAAGTGTATAAATTATTTATTTATTTTTAAATAATAATCATATAATTATAATTCGAATTTTTTCGAATTATAAATTCGGTTTATTATGAGTTTCAAATGAAATCGATCTCAATTTCAGATTATGTCATGTTCAGGTTGTGTCGAGCTCAAATTTTTTCAAATTTATGTTTTTTCAAATTTAAATTTTTTTATTTCAAATTTTTTCAAATTTGGATCTTTAACTTTTTTAATCAATATAAATTGACCTGAATTCGATCTCAAACAAGCTCGAATAAATTTTCGAGTTCAAATATGCTTTTGCCACATCTAAAAACGAATACTAGCAAATGGTGAATTACAACTCTGTAGTCTAGGTCAAAAGGTTTGGTATTAAAAAAAAAAAAAAGGTTTGGTATTAAGAAGCATTAAATGCCATCTTGAAATGTGGAGTAATCTAATCTATAAGGAGGTTCGGTACGAGCCAATGGGCACGAAGAACACCAGTGATATTTTGTTGCCGCTCTTTTCTACTGTGCTTTTTTGCATTGGCGAACGATTAATGTTAGCAAAAAAAACGAGGGGTTGCCTGCTCAATTAATGTTAGCGACCTACTAAAATTGGTATGAAATTCAATTTATTGGTGATGATGAGTATGAAATTGGTAGACGTGAAATTCAACCGACCGATAATGTGCTGTGCATCTCATTTCTGATCAGACGCAATACAGTCTTCAATGAACTTTTAAGTTATACAAATGATCATCTTAATTTGATGCATGTTCGAGCCCTTTTCAAAATGAACTGCTAATTAAATAAAAGACCCAATATCAAGCACCATGCAAAGAAAAAAAAAAGAGCGAATATCATTGCTTGGTTGCAGATACCGAACGAATTAAACTTATCAAAGTTAATTCTCAAGCCAGTGTAATAGTATTACTCAAACTTGAAAGCCAACAAAATGCATTAACCATGCTTGCATAGTGTTTTGATTATTTTCAGGCTACATACTAAAATTTCTTTCTCCCTGTTGAAGTCAGCTTTGACAAAATCAGTGCAAAATGAAACTAAGATCTACCCCACCATCACACCTCGCAAAAAAATATTTTATTGCTACTCATATTTATTATAATGATCATGTTGAATATTAAATATGCTTAAATTTAGCAACCAAACTTAATCGCTAATCACATCTAGTGCATCCAAAAATCAAAGACTTCAAATCATATCAAATTAAATCAAATCAAAATTTTTGTATATTTTATGGTTGGTTTTGTAACGAAATAATTAGTCAAATCAAATTTGGACCCTGGAATAGTGAAGCAATCCACTAGCTCTTTTTTCGTTATTCTTTGCAGCATAATTCATCAAAGTTTTGGAGTAATGTAACAAAAAAAAACAGTTTTGGAGTAAGCTTTAAATCCTACGCGGAGTTACTAGCTAGCTGGCTAGGTGGGACCGCGACGGCTGACCCATCTTCCTCAAAGACGTGCTTCGTCAGAGAAGCTCTGCCAAGTACTAATTCCAATGTTTTAAAAAGTCATTACTTTCCTTCTTACGAGTCGGAAAAACAACAAAAGCCTTATTATTTAATCTCTAAAAAGAAAATTTTCTTGACCGAGGGATGGTCTTGGAGATGGAAATTCCACGCGAAAGAGCACTGAAGACGGTTGTTGAGGGTGCAAATTCCACGAAAACAGACAATTTGCCTTTTAAATATTTATATTTTATTTTTTTGTGAGAAAATATTTGTGTTTTAGTGGTAATAAATTCTCTTGACATTTGATTCATCGGAAATATCGTTTTAATGGTATTTTTATTTTTTAACCACTTTTGTGTACGAATACAATTAAAACATTTATATTCGTACACAAAAATTATTAAAAAATAAAAATACCTACCACTAAAACGTTTTTCCCAATGAATCAAATGTCATGTAAATCGAGCGACAAACAGGGCGGTTGATTGGATAGCCAAACAAGCTAAAGAAGGATTATTGTTCATCTGATTGGTGATCCAATCCACCACCTGATTTCGCTTTTGTTTTATGATTTGTATTTTCAATTACTTTTAAGCAGTTTTACGAATAATCCAAAAAAAATAATCAAATGTCAAGAGAAAAAAAATTTTTTTTATAGAAAATGTCAAGAGAATTTATTACCATCTTACTGCTAAATATGATCTGCTGTCACTGCACCCTGGCCCATTTGAATATGCATATCATCATAGAATTTTGAGACCTTTTATAAAAAAGACTTGCACTTTTGGGTGGCATGCATTTTTCTATTACGTGCGACAGCCTTCTGTTTTTTCCACCGGAGAGGAAGGAAAATATAATAAGAAAAAGAAAGGAGAAAACATTTGAGTTAATATATATATATTGAAAATATCAAGTTATTGGGTTAAGAAAATAGATAAGCTTCCAATTAATCATTTCAATTTTTTTATTTTTTTCTAATTAAACTGTTTACTTTAGGTCTTTGCCATATATTAAATCAATTCATGCATGCATGGCTTCCATTTTTCAAAAAGCATATGGTTGCTCCTTGAACTTTAGACAACACTAAATTAAAAGATACGTGTTCAAGATTTAAATATGGAAAATGTAAGAGAATATAAAAATAAATTAGTCACTTGTACAATGTGATGTGATGCTGATGCCCTTGATTGAAGAAGCACCACATCGAAGGCACTGCTACGAAAGTGCATATAGAGCTTCAATTCTCACGGTGGCTTAATTTGTTTATATATTACTAAAACCAAGATAAAGAAAGAACATCATTTTCTTGATGAATCATGCAAGTGCTTACATATGAAAAGCCATAGACACCGAAAATTTTCCACAAATATCGAGGAAAAAGTGTGTCGAGACAGTGTGACTTATAATAGCTATCAAACTCGGTTATCTCCAAGAAAGTGAGGAGAGTTTTATTTTCCACATAATTAAACAAGATTCAAGAGAGACAGCTAAATGATTTAACTAATGCAAACATGGTTTAAATTGACGCATTGTTTACTTTTAGGCATTTATAGTCACTGGTCGGTCGATTGTCAAGATAATGACTTGGGATCTCGTGTGTATGTCCTCTTCTCTGATTGTAGTATTTATTCTTTTAGTAAATTAATTATTGTTATGTAACCCAAAAAAAATTAATTATTGTTAAACCCAAAAATTGATTTAGTAATATAAGATCCAGTTGAGTTTATGAATAAGGATAATTTATAATAAAATGTTTCGTACTTGAATTCTTACTAAATCAATTTTTTTTGGACCAATGCCAATCACAAAATGTGAGTGAAGATTAATTCCATATGCCATGCGATATGAGGTTTACACCAAAAATTAATTAATTTTTGTTAATGACAATGGTTTGAATATTGACCCATTATCCGAATATTCCTTTCCATGGAGTTTCTTATTTGCTTCCCGGATGTTTCTGTTCTTAAAGTAAGGTCCAATTCATAGTATACTATTGAGTAGGGGAAAGAAAATAGAGACAAATTAAAGAGAAACGAAGAATAAAACGATAAATATGAGAAAAAAATTAAGGAAATTTGTTATCCCTTTAGGTAATTACAAGTTATGTTTTGATCATGAATGATTCTAAGATAAGAAAAGTAGAATATATTGAAAATGAGATTGATAGCGGATAGATTATACTTATGATAGTTACATTACGCACATTTATACATAAAAATTGTAACCAAAAAAAGAGAAAAATAGTTTGGAATTTTTTTATCTTCAAATTATATAATTAACAAAAACTTGAAATTAAATGAGGGAAACTAAATATTTAATATTCCATCTTATAATTTTTCTTCCAAGTTAATTTTTTTTCACTTATTTATCCTTAATATAAGCTTGTTGGAGAAGCCCTGATTCCTTCGAGTATTAATATAAATGTAATTCTGCTTCTTTTTTTTGTTACAAGAGGAATATTAAATAACTGAAAATGAAGATGCTTGGATTTGAAGCCAAGACTTATAATATATCACAACTCATCCTTAACCATTAGGTTAAGAAATTGTTAGCATAAATGTAATTCTTCTCCATATTATTTGGGACTAATTAATTAGTGCTTCTTTGCCTCATCACTAATTTTTATCTGTCAAAATCTCCTTTACTCATATATAAAAGTTAATCAGTACTAGATCATTGGAGCCAACTGGCTTGGAAGAATTACCTGCCATCTCAGTGTTTCTTTTTCTATTTCCTTTTCTGTGCAAGTTCCGACTAAGCGCCCTTTTGACCACCAAAACCTAATTTTTTCTCATGAACACAATTAATAATATTGCAGTACAAGTTTACTTATCCACAAATTTCTTTTTCTCATTTCACTTCAATTCGGGTAAAGTTTCAGCAGGGCTTGGTGAGGATGGAGGAAAGTTTTATACATGTATGTATGTATGTATTAATCAAATGTGCCATCAAGTATGCCTTTCAAATGCAAACCTTCTCCTTTTGTTTTTCTCTAACAATGAGGAAATCTTCTTTGCATTGATAATGATATAAGTTTAATTTGGATGTGCTGAGCAGGCATCTTCGATTCAAATACCATATCTTCTAAAATGGAGCAAAAATGCAATGGCCAAAGCCTAAATGTAATAGTCAATAGTTAATTAATACATAGTTATATATATATTTAAATACAACACCATTATATATATATATATATATATATATATATATATATATATATACAAACTTATCTGATAAGGGACTTGGTTTTACGACTATAATATTTTCTCCTTTGATTTGTCAACTCCAAGTACAATGTTGAAGAAGAAAAAGGTTGCATATATAATTATTTAATAAGTCACCCCATATTTCTGATTTAGCAAAAAAAATAATATATGAAGTAGATAGCCAAGGCTTTGGGACATCTCTGACACATGCGGTACAAGAAAAAGAAACTTGATTGTATATTAATTAGGTGGATCTTCGTGATCTGAGCTAAGATCAAAAGTTTAATTTTGCATTGACCTCAACCGAGAAACACGAACAGATGGTATAAAGATCATGGTCAATTCTTTTTTATACGTGTACCCATGGGAACGTAAGAATTCATACCTATCTTAGACTAACTAATCCATATAAAGAAAATTTTTTATACATAATGCTACCATCATTCATGAATCAAAAAGAAAAGAGAAAATTAATTAAGGGAAATCAAACTATTACTTTGATCAGAAAAAGGGGTATATGTATGAATTATGATTTGAGGATGTACAATACCAAGTCTAGAAACTATATAGTAATGTAACAGTCACATAATCCGTTGCCGTTGAAAAAAGGAATTTAAAGGGTAGAATAGAAAACGTGAGACTATTGTTGAACCTAACAATTTTAGATTAAATTATAGAGTTACAACTTACAAGGAAATCCAACTGCTTATTCCTCTGCCTCTATAAATAACCAGCCCGACTCTCAGTTCGAAGGCACCAATACAATCGATAAGCTATAGAGCTAATTTATAGCTGTAGATCATATATTCGTATACTCCAATATGGCTTGTGAGGATATTAGCTACCTTAAATCATCGAGAGTTGGGATTATCGGGGCTGGTATTAGCGGAATTGCTGCTGCCAAGCAGCTTTCCCATCATAATCCTATTGTTTTTGAGGCCACGGATTCAATAGGTGGTGTTTGGAAACATTGTTCATTTGCTTCTACCAAGCTCCAAACACCTAGATGTGATTTTGAGTTCTCGGATTACCCTTGGCCTGAAAGGGATAATTCCAGCTTTCCTTCTTATCTTGAGATCCTGGATTACTTGCATGGTTATGCAAAGCACTTCGATGTGTTGAAGTACATAAAGTTCAATTCCAGGGTGGTGGAGATTCGGTACATTGGTGACCGAGACACAACCGATTTGGATGTGGCTCCTGTAGCTGGAGAGTTTGGGTCTCTTTTGAGCGGCCATCCTGCCTGGGAGGTCGCTGTGGAAACCCATCCCTCAAAAACTGTTGAGGTTGTTCTTTAAACAAACCAATACCATATCACCAATTTGCAGCACTCAAAACGTATTTTTTTCATTTTGTTCTTCACTATATCTTGATTTTGCCTGCTAGTTTTAGTTTCAATTCAAAAACCTGCATGTTTTGAATGGGACATGGGGCTGCTTTCTTTTATTTTTATGAATTATTTCTTATATGAACTTCCTGCCCAAGTGCATGTCGCCAGGTCCTTCAATTATTGAGTTAATCCAACACAAAAGTGATCGTTGTTGTTTTTCGAAGTCCATTAATTTCTTTCTGATACATGTGCTTTTTAGTCACAGTCGTCTGAACGGTTTAAAATTCTTACCTTGACCCATAAGAAGTCGACCTTAGAATATTTATAACTATCTATAAATAACTATATAATAATGTTTCGTGATATTTCTGATAACTAAACATTACATGTTACGATTAATTCTTGACACAAATTAATAGTATTTCCTGTTAATTAATTCTGGAATTGTTGGAACTGCAGAGGTATGCTTTCGAGTTACTGGTGGTATGCATAGGCAAGTATGGTGATAAACCGAGAATGCCAGTTTTGCCTCCCAATAAAGGCCAAGAGATTTTTGGAGGCAAGGTCATGCACACCATCGATTATTGTAAACTAGATAGAGAAGCCGCCCGAGAGTTGCTGAAAGGAAAGAAAGTTGCTGTTGTTGGCTATAAGAAGTCAGCCATTGATTTAGCTACCGAGTGTGCTGAGGCAAACCAAGGTATACATAATATATCGAGAAATCAGAAAATATAAAAGATTAGCTTAGCTACATACATATATAAAATACTTTATATATCATATATATAACTTATATACAAGAAAAAAAAGAATTTAAAAAGAGCCAATATATAAGAGACACACCCTAATTTGACTGACATGGAGCCAACATAAAATTTTGCATTGGCTTCTCGACATGTATGCTCCCTTAGCAAGGTAAGTGGTCAATAAAGCCAAAGACTCATAAAATGTCAACTGAGGATTTGATTATTTCTGACATGCCTGCTTCCCTAGCAAGGTAATTACTAAGTGCGTGCTAATAACCCAGGAATTCTTTTTTTTCCAAGTAGCCGATTAATTAAGGTTAACTTCATTCTCTTTCTTTAAAAAATGATGTTTAACTATAGTTAATCCTCTGGTTGAAAATCCTGAACCATATAAGATTTTTTTTCACAAATTTTAACATATTTTCCTTATTCTGAAGCTCAAAAATAGTAATAGTAATAGTAAATAAATTCTTTCCATTGCTTCAACAAAGCGGGCAATCTCCAGGTACCATCCATGATATGTATGTATGTATTTATGGTCATAAAATGCATGCTAAACATTCAGGTTTGGTCTCTAGAATGCAACGTGATTTTGACAAAGTCGCTTTATTGCCTTGTGTCTTGACTTTTTCGCTTCGCCTGTTTTGGTACAAAAAAAGGAGCAGATGGACAACCATGTACAATGGTGATAAGGACTTTACATTGGACGGTTCCAGCTTACTGGATTTGGGGTTTGCCCTTTTTCTTGTTTTATTCAACAAGGTCTTCTCAACTTCTCCATGAAAGGCCAAACCAGGGGCTGCTCAGAAATTTGCTTTGCCCTTTTTTGTCTCCTCTGGTAATTTAACTTCTATTTCTTTAGTACCTCTTCAACAATCACCATCTCAATTAATTTTTTACGTTCGCTTATTTCATCAAGTCTTAATCATTGCTAGAGTTGCTTTTTAGGATTGTACTTGTATACCCTTAATTAGTGCGGTAAGTTAAATTCTTTTACCTATCTCTAGCTGTTAATCACTTTCTTTTTCTCTTTTTTCCCTGCAGAGAAAAGCTGTTTCCAAGTTCATAGAGTCGTATTTGGTGTGGAAGCTTCCCCTTGTGAAGTATGGACTAAAACCAGATCACCCATTTGAGGAAGATTATGCTTCCTGCCAGATGGCTATCCTACCTGAAAACTTCTTTTCCGAGGCCGACAAGGGAAAGATATTGTTCAAAAGAGCATCGAAATGGTGGTTCTGGAATGGGGGTCTTGAATTTGAAGACAACACCAGATTAGAGGCCGATGTTGTGCTTCTTGCCACTGGTTACGACGGCAAAAAGAAGCTGCAGGATCTGCTGCCTGAACCTTTCTCTAGTCTGATGGTAGACTCCTTGGGGATATTGCCCTTATACAGGGGCACAATCCATCCGCTGATTCCGAACATGGCATTCGTGGGGTACATTGAGAGCGTTTCCAACCTCCACACAGCAGAGCTAAGATGCAAATGGCTGTCTAGACTGGCTGATGGTCTATTCAAGCTTCCAAGCATTGAGAAAATGCTTGAACAAACCACCAAAGAGAAGGAAATCATGAAGCAAACGACCCGTTTCTACAAGAGGCATTGCATTTCCACTTTCAGTATTAACCACAGTGACGAGATTTGTGAAGAGATGGGGTGGAAATCTTGGAGGAAGAATAACTGGTTCTTGGAAGCTTTTGCTCCTTACAACAGTCAAGATTACGAAGATCAGGAAAAATAAACTGACACAGGATCTTAATCACTACTAAGTATAATATTCCTTCACTGTTAAGCTACAGCTAAAGAATAAGAGTATTCTATATGTGCCCTGTGGGTGACTATAATATAATTTCTCATCGACGTACCTTCATGTATGAGATATGTACCAGCTAGTTTCAAATATTAGTGAAATTCATTAGAATAAAGGAATTAATTCTTAGCTTATGCTACATATGTCGTGTGATATTTTCTTTTACCGTACATGAGAAAACCATTATAATGCGTTGAAGTGTCGAACATGTTTAATAATTACTAGTCATATTGACTGTCACAATGGCAAAAACGCCATTGAAACTTTTTATTTTCTTCGTACATTTTTTAATATGAAGAAATCCGACAAGATTTGGAACCCGACACTTTAACCATTTAGTGAGGAGAGATAACAAAAGAAAGACCTTTTTTTTTGTCTGAATGAAAAAATACTGAAATAATTATGTCTAAAAATTCATTAAAAGATTGAATACAAATAAAAGATAACCCTCTTCCATCTATATACAATTCATCCACTGCTATCAAGATTCAAGTTTAAGAAAATCCCAAATGATGATACTGATAAAATTAAAGGTATATTTGGATAAACTGAAATTTAATTATTTTTTGCATATTGTCATGACTTTAAATTTTCATATCCTTGTACATATGTTACTTAACTACAATGCTTTTAACCATGGTACCCATTATGGGATGTGTTATTGAAATATGATTGGGATTTGTATTTACTTATTATATGTACCCTTATACAGTATGATTTTTTTCCCAAAATATATTCAGATTTTTAAACTACAGTGAAAACCTTTTCAAAAAAAAGTTTCTTGTGCAGATAGTTAAGTTCTCATTAATTAGTTCGCAGGTTTGGCAGGTGGGCGGGGCATCTTGAGTGACGACTTGGTTTTCATAAAATAGAAATTCAAAGAGCGTGAGTTTGGCAATACGTGAGTGTGACTGGATACAATGGACCTTGAGTAACAGAGAGAAGGAAACAAAATGATAATACATTAAGTTTTGTTGGGCAAAGACTGATGATGTTTTCTTTGTAGGAATCTCCACGCGCATGTCAGGCCCTCACAGATTTGTTTGAGACCCATAAAAGAAATTATTAGACCAGTTTGAAGAACACGAGGATACTTTCACATCGGAGCCATGGTCTTTTCCTTTTTTCTTAATTTTAGTGGGGGAATCACAGGAATAATGGTACTAAGACATGCATGAACTGACCTGGCAATTTGGCAATAGTAGTTTAATACTATGTATCCTGGCTTTAACGCTTGCCAATTAGCATGGTGATGGCTGCTTTTCGACAATTGGACCGCCTCCGCACTAAACCTTGGCTCTCAGCTGCCACTGTCCCATTCCTGGCCATCCTTTTCTCTTCTCCTTGGAGTTTCTAATCTTTTTTAATGAACTCTCTAATTTTTGTTGAAATTAATTGATAAGTTTCTATCTCATATATATTTATATAAAGATTAAAAGACTTCAGCAATTTTGTTAAATCAAATTATTCTGAATATGTACGTAATTAACATAACTATTGGTCCATTACATATATGAAAGCAACAAAATTAACAATATTAAATCAATTAATCGATAGAATCAATGTATTATTGAGCTACACTCACAAATGATGCAATTCAAATTTTGTTAGATTTAAATAATTTAAGATCTCTCTTTTCACCATTTTTTATGAAACTAATGGTGCATTTAATAGAAATTATATATATAATTAGTTCCTCCTTACCAATCAGACAAAACCTTGTAATTTGTAAACAAAAATTTTTATTATTTAAACTAATATTTGATTACACATTTACAATTTTTAATGCATTAAAAATTAACATTTGTAGTAGTTAATTTTTCTCAATGCGTTTGATTATCCTAATAGATGTTATTTAATTGATTTTTTTTCAATAAAAAAGTGTTAGAATTGGATAAGTAAATAGATAGCAACTTATTTTTTAATAATTAAAGTTTGATCTAACGATTGTTACTCTTTTTTAAGAAAAAATAAGTTTAGAGTTTGAACCTTGCTATGAACCTTTAAAAAAAAAGCTATCCTTTAATATAGGCCAGTTATTCTATAAGTAGGTTTTTATACGCAATCAACTGGCCAATATTTGGTAAAATATGTGGATTCTCTCATGGAATGATAGTCAAATGTTCGAAAACAATGAGTAGATTACCCTAATTTATTTTTAAAACAAAGTATTAACATTAATTTAACGCTTATTCTCACGTGTTTACACTTATTCTCATATGTTTTATGCTAATGACACGTGATAATAGACATAAATTTAATTTCAATATGTATAAAATATATTAGAAATATCATAAGCACATGAGAATAAGCATAAACTTAGTATCAATAAGCGTGAAATAAAGTAGAAGTATACTAAATACTTGAGAATAAGCATAAAATTAGTGTCAATAAACGTAAAAAAACATGCTAAGGGGCATAAACACATGCAAACAAATATAAATTTAGTATAAATAGGTGTAATTTACACTTATTCATTAGAAGTATTTACTATACTTCTAATATATTTTATGCTTATTTGCACTAAGTTTATGTTTATTATCATGCATCTATTGACATAAATACATGAAAATAATTAGACATAAATGCATGAAAATAATTAGCTTAAACACATAAAAATTAGTATAAAATTATTGTCAATAGACTGTTACTTTTCAAGCATTCAACTGCTCTTTATATAAGAATCTATATTTTACAAAATATTTTGAGTACTTGACTGCATTTTTAACCCTATAAAACCTTGTCAAAATTTTTTATTTTATTGTAAAATTTCCTGTCACTCGTTATATTTCTCTTTATTCTTGTATGAAGGCTGTATATTTGCTAGCGTTCAGTATGCATCTAAAAAATAATTGCGGTGACTTGACGCAGTGTTGTTGATTTAAAAACTTTCTTTTAATTTTAGGTTTTTGATCATGACTTATAAAAATAGTGGATGAATTCCTGAGGTATCCTAGAATTTTTTTTGCCAATAATTTCTTATATACTTAAATTTTTTTAGTAGTATTTTTTTACCAATTTTTTATAGTTAAATTCAAATCAAAATATATCCTTAAGAATTTGATTTTATTTGAAATAATATAAAACATAATGACAATAAAAATAAAGGTATGAAATGAATTTTTTTTCAAAATTCAACATTTATAATTATCAAACAATAAAAATTATATTCGAAACTTACTTTTCTTTTTTTTTTTGTTACAAGAGGAATATTAAATAACTGAGGATGAGGGTGCTTGGATTCGAACCCAAGACTTACAATATGCCATATCTCATCCTTAACCATTAGGCTAAGAGGTTGTTGGCCGAAACTTACTTTTCAATAACATACCAAACAGTTTTTGTAATATTCAGTGCTTCTAAGATTTTGTGCCAAACTTTTTTAATTATTCAAACAGAGGCTAACTAGTACATTGCATTTTTCCCTTTTAGAATTTCTTTTCCTCAATGGCCTGCCACCTTTCACATATTTGCAAGCCTTATTAGATTTAAAGATTTCTAAAATTCCAGTAGTAAAATATAGGAAAAGCAGGGGAGAAAGGTACTTAAACTGAAAACAAAAGGGAGACAATGGCAAAGATTTGATTAATTAAAAACATAATCAATCCTTGTCAAGCCAGCCATTCCCCATCCATTCCTTCAATTTCTCCAATGTCCATGCTGTGAATCCCAACAACACAAGACAAAAATCAAAAGGGAAAAAAGAAAGTGAACTCGTGATAAATTAACATTCTAACAACTTTTATACGGCGATGGAATTAATAAACATTATTGTACTCATTAGACTGCACGACTAGAATTGACAAGCTCTTCTGGACTGACAAAATTGACCCAAGTTTTATAAGAAAAGCCCATGTCCCAAACTTAAATGGGTCTTTTCTTGGGCTCTTTCAGCATTGAGTTTGGATAAGTGTAACAGCAAATGAGGTAAGTCGGCTCTCTTGTTGGTCAGAAATTGTAACCTTGTCTATGAAAATGAGGTAAATTACTGAATTTAACAAATTTTCATAGCTCAATTGAATCCAATTGAGCGAATTTCAAGTCATTCTAGTCCTTCTATTTAATCCAATTGAACTAAATTTCCAATGAATTAATTGGTATGACATCAGAAAGATTTCCTAATTGACACTTCAAATTTTGGATTCTTACCAAGATAAGGTAGGATCTTGGAAGTAGCCATCTGGGTAAAGATCATTGAAATGTTGCTGGAAGCAGCTGTCATTTGCATTCAACCAGGAAGGAAATTCCATGACCTGATCAAATGGTTGGTACCCCTCATCCTCAGCTTTCACTTCAGGCCCAAGTTCCATAGTCTTCAAGGACTTGAACCACCACGCTGATGTTACCAAATTCATAATGTCATTCCACTGCATTTGATGCTGATCTCCAACGATCTGATCTCAGCCATTTCATCATCAACCATAGCGTGATGCATGCCTCCCCCACCGTAGGGTTCATTTAAATCATCCATAGCTGTAGGCCCCACTTCATGTGATAGTGCTACTGAAGGAACTTCTTCCGTTACGGAAGATGACGATACTGGAGATGAGGATGAGTAGATTGATGGGTTGTTGCTGTTATGGTAAAGGTTGGTGTCTGCGTTGTTGAAATCATGAAAGTTTAGGTTTAGGCCTGAGGTTTGTTTTGGTAGAGTGAAGTTCAAAGTGTCTGTGGCAGATGGAAGAGGAACTGGAGAAGCAGGCCAAGAATATGGATTTAGAGGAGGGTAATGCTGAGAGAAAGATGATAGGAAAATTTGTTTAAATTACAAGTAGAGAAGTTGTCTGTGCTTGATGGGTATATTCTAGGATTTCTCCTAGACTTTGTCATTGATTCTTGTTCAAAAGGTGGTGAAGATGAAAACTGAGAGGGCTGTGATAATTGCTGCTGCTGTTGTTGTTGCTCATTGCCTTGATTCATGGCAGCTCTGTGGAGCTCGAGTGCAGTCACAATTTCTCTCCTAGCCTCAGCCATGTTAAGGAGCCTTTGTTGGTAAGGCCAGCTGGTGCGAAGTCTCCTCCTGACCTGTTTCTTATGCTGTTGAGGCGGTTGCGGTTGCTGGGTAAATTTGGTCAAAATTTGGCCATTAAAACAGTCAGCCTCAACAGAGTCGAGGTCTTTGGTTCTGGAAGAGGCCAGTTGTTTAACAAGGTCAAGGATACAAGCACCAGAGAGATAAGGCTCTTCTTTGAGTTTACGCCTTCTATCAATCTCCATTCCTTCTTTTGTTTCTTGCTTGGAAGATCGACCCTTCATGTCTCACTTTTTTCTTCTCAACTTGAGACTGTAAAGAGAGAAATTCTCTCAAATACTCTGAAAGACAAAGCACAGAACGCAGAGAGAGGTGCAGAGGCCGGAGGGTGAACCGGAGTAGACCGGAGGGCCTCAAAGGGGTGTTATAAATACTAGCTGGGGACTATGTAGAGCTGTTAATAGAGGTGGCAAAAGTTGATCCGAAATATTCGTCCAATAAATCTGAATCCAAACTTGACCAATCTGATTTGACTAAAAAAGTTAACAATCTAAATCCAACCCGATCAGAATCCGAATTGATCCGAAATCAAATTTATTCGAATTTACATTGATTCGAACCCGAATTGATCCGAACCCAAATTCATCCGAATTTAGATTAACTCGAATCCAAATTTACTCAAACCTGAAAAGATTCAAACTTAAATTTAATATTACCAATAAATATTTAAATGTTAAAATTAATTATCAAAGTATTTTAATATAGTAAAAATATAATATTTTTCAATAATATGAGTGTTATATATTTTTTTAATCTAGTTAAACATAAATATTCACTTTTATATTGTATTCATTTGAACCTAATGTATAATTATTTAATAGCTAATCTATAATAGAGTACAGAAGCTATATCATTTACACTTAATGTCTCTAATTATTCTATAAAAAATCAAGATAAATTAAAGAGATATATAGTACTGTTTTATGATATTTAGTATGGATTATTAAATCACTTTAATTCATAAAGTTATTAATTATTATAGATAATAAAAATACAATGAAAAAAAATGTAATTAATTTATGAATATTGGTAAATATATTATAAAGAAAACTATCATACAGATTATTAAATATTTTGATTATTTCAATCCAATTGTACTATAGGTCATGTAAGAAGAAATTTTATTTTCATGAGTTTTGTAATTCTTAGAAATATGGTTTAAGTTGATTTTCATACTAGATAAATCACATCGAGATGACCAAAGTTTAACCTAATAAACCTGTCCAATCGACCCAAATCCAAATCCGACCAACCCAAATTGACTAAAAAAGTCAACGACCCAAACCCCGATCTAATCCGAACCCGAATTAATCTGAACCCAAATTGATCCGAATTCAAATTGATCCGAACCCGACCTTATCCGAATTCGAAATAGATCGATTTTTTCTTGACCCAAACCCGACCTTATCCGAACCCGAAATGATCCGAATCCGAAATGATTCGATTTTTTCTTAACCTAAAATAATCTGATCCAAAATGACCTAACCTAAATTCAATTCGATCTGCCCATTTGCCACCTCTAGCTATTAAGCTGTTAAATTCTTTTGGATTTTTCCTTCTTTTGGCAATCAACATCTGTTGCCGTTTTATTACATGCTTTAAATGGGCAGTCAGGAGTTCTCCTTTACTAAATGTCCTGTTCTTTCAAGTTCATTTACTAGAAGTTTGTGCCTTTATTTTTTTTACATAAAATTAATTTTATTCGAGATTTAGATATAATTAAAATTTTTTACTTTTTATTAAAGATGTGTTTAGCGAAGATTAAATTCAAAAACTCTTTTCACAAACTTAATTTTCGTTACAAACTGAACCATAACCTATAAAATAAAATAAAATAAAATTCTGTCTTTGGTTAAAATAAAATTGTCTCCTTTCTTCGATCCTTTCCGCTCCAGGCAAACAACCAAACATATTCTGATATTTATAATAAAATGCACACCAAATTTTTCATGAAATCTTGTCATTTAAGAACGACAATTACATCATTATAACATCATTTAAAAATATTTAAAATAATCTTAATTATGTATGAAAATATTTTTCCTTGTTTCATTCTTATGTTAAAATAATTTATTATATAAGGTTTAAATTAATGTTGAAACGTTTCAAAATTTAACTATCACCTTCCTTCACTTTTTTAGTATATCAACAAGTCATATAATCATTTCTGAAAATAAAATTGTCATAAAATTTCTACCAATAGAAAAAGGTAATCAACATTACTATATATTTATCTGGATGATAAAAATCAACAAGAAAAAATAAATTGTGATGTCAAAGGGGACAGCCTCCGACTCCGAGGCTGTCCCCTTCCCTTTGGTAATTTCTTGATTTTTACTGGTGGTAACTCAGATCCTGCATCTTGGCTGCAAGTACGATGAGAGAAACGTCAGCGAAAGGCTAAGATATATACTGACGGAAGAGAAAATTCCAATATTTCTGTTTAAATCAAATGTTGGACATGATTTGAGTCAGTTCACAAAACAGAAAACTTGGACCTTTTGTAAAGTTCTTCTGCAACATGTTAAATACAGGGATGCTCCATACTATCCTTCAGTCTTGCTGCTGCCATTCTCACTAAACCTTTTTTCCACTTCAACTTTCTTATTAACTCTAATTAGAGGTGGCAGAGCCAGAGACACTGCTTCTGCTGCTTTTAAGGGAGCTTTCTGGCACCAATGACAGTGAAATAAAGCCTAGAGAAGAGAATTATTGCTGCTGTCAACAACAATAATAATACAAACAAATCAGCTGCTACTATACATTTAAGATATTGTGAAATACAGAAAGTTATGTTTAGAATTAACACTTCATTTAATATTCAAATTTGGAACTTGTCATAACGTATCAAGTTTCGGGAAACTTAATAGCTAGACACAAAACTACGGAGTCGCCACCAACCATTCTAATCTAGGTGTGATTGGTCACCTATTTAAACTAAGGATAAGGTTTGGTCTACGTTAAAAGTTCTAAGTTCGGAAGTGCGGTTACGTGTGAGGAAGGATTAGCACCCTCACAACGCCCATCCTAAAATGGTACCAAGTGATCTAAGGTTATCTTAATTTTGCCTTTTACTTTAATTTCGATATAATTAAATATTGAAAAATCTTTTAAATCTCCTCCATCAAGCTGGTTGGACAACTTAAAAGTTATTCTCACCTCAAGAGTATTCAAGTAGGACCAATCGCCTTTCTTGAAGAGGCTCCGTCGTCGGATATTTAAATAAATTATGCAATCCCTATTTAGACTCCTATCCAATTTCTATTGATTTTAAACTATTTATTTTATTTTATTCTATTATTATTATTTCCTTATATAAATAATTATTTCATATATTTTTATTTCTTTAAATAAACATCAATTATTTGATATTGAAGATTTTCTTAAAGACCTTCCATCAAGCTGGTAAGACCTTAAAGAAACTTTCTCACCTTAGGAATTTTTAAAAAAATTACTCGAGCGCAATTCCATTTAAATTCCATCCTCGGAATAATTCACATTTATTAAAATATTTAAATTAATTTAATTTCTATTTATTTTAATTATTTTCTAATTTTAATTCTAATTTATTAATTTGATCTTTATTCTTTATTATAATAAACTTAATTTTAATATACTATTTTTTAATCTAATTTAATTTTTATTTTTATAATTTAATTTACTAAATCTTGGAAATGTCATATAAATCTTCCATCAAGCTGGCAAGACTTAAAAGAACTCTCCTCACCTCAAGATATCTAAAAGTACTACTCAAGCGCAGTCCCTTTAGAATTCTGTCTTCGGATAATTTGTATTTTTTTATTATTTTTATTCTATTTTAATTTCTAAATATGTTAATTTTTATAATTCTTAATTTTTACTTTTATTATTTATTCTTTTAATTGTAATTAATCTTAACTAATTCTTATTTCAATTTTTAATAATAAGTTTGAATTTTAAATATTGGAAATATCTTTTCAAATCTTCCATCAAGCTGGTAAGATTTAAGAAGAATCTCCTCACCTCAAGATATCTAAAAGTACTACTCAAGCGCAGTACTTTTAAAATTCCATCGTCGAAATAATTCATTTTCTATTTATTATATTTTTTTATGATTTTTTTACTTTTTATTTAATTTTATTTCTATAATTTTATTTTTATCCTATAAGTTTTAAATTAATTATAGTCCTAAATATACTTTATAAAAATTAATCCTAATATACTATACTAAATCATGCAATTCTTAAATCACACTATATATATACATATACATAAAAACTGTTACTATTGTACATAAAAAGGGTAATCAGTTAAAATATGTAATAAATTAAACTAAACTAATAAGATATGAATACAAAATATTAAAGAAATATATTAGATATAATAAGACAAAACAATAAATGAAATGATAAAAATGATGCAGGAACATGAATCACGTAAATAAACAAAAGCCATAACAAATACCAACCTTCTTAGTTCTTTATCTACCCGCCAATAAAGTTGCAGCCCTTTCTATTTCTTCCTTGTTCTTCCTTTCTTTCTATTCTTTTTATTCCCGTTTCTTTGTTCAGGCAGCCATGGCATCGACAACAGGGCTTTTTCTTGCAATTTCTTTTCTCTTATTTTTTTTTCTTCTCCACGTGCAGCAAGCTTTCACTTTCCTGCTTTATTTTCCTTATGCTTCAACGTCTCTGCCTTTGTCTTCTTTTCCTGGTATCACGTAGCTTTCATTCTTTCAGCAACTGTAACCTTGGTGTTGCTACAGATATCGTGTCTCTTCCTCTGGCAAGCAAATGCTTTCTTTCTTTTCTTTTCCAGCTGTGGCTCACGTTCTTTTCTTTGCTTTGTCTTAGTTTCACGTGGCTTTAAGCTGAACAGAATATAACGATGGAGCAGGTGCGGTAAGAACAAGCGGCAACAAGGTAGCGTGACTCACGACAGCAAGGGAAAGTAATCCTGGCAAGAATGAATAAGCAGCAACGAGCGACGCTGGCGACAAGGACGGTAACAACACAGAGCTGCGATGAGAGCTACAAAATAAGGGTTGCTGTGATGATGGTGCGCCGAATTGAGGACGGTGCAGGCGAGAATGAAACCTATGCAAGGCAAGGGCGATTCAACTGCAAAAGGTCTCGATCCACACAGCAACAAAAGCAACATGCAAGCTCGTAGTGGCAATAAAATTGCAGTACACAACAGCTTGGAACATAGGCAGTGAAGCTAGCACAGGAAGCGGTGGCAAGGTACAGTGTTGAAGTAGGTGATTCACGCAGCTAGGAAGAAAAACTCACGACCGCTCCCTCTTTCTTTTCGCTTTTTTTTTTTACCCGTGTCTCTCCTTCCTCTAAAACCCAGCCGACCTCCTCCTGCTTTCTAGGGTTTTTTCTAGGTTTTTTTCTAGCTTTTTTCTAGGGTTTCCGTGTGTTCTCTCCCCCTTTTTCCCCTCTAGGGTTTTCTCCTTTTATAGACCTAGGTTTTTCTTTTTTTCTTTTTATATTTTTTTATATTTTTTATTTTTGGTAATAATTTGGAAATCAAGAATCAACTTTTTTAGGAAATTTTATATTTCAACAATCGGACTTGAATCCGATATTAATTTTGACTTTCCTTTTCACAAAATTTTGATTTTCAATCTTTAATAGTCTCATTTAATTTTATTTTCCTATCAAAATTAATTCTGATTTCCTTCTTTTTTTATTTTCTTTATTTTATTCTATAAAAATCAAAATCAAAATCCAAAATTTATTTCTAAATCTAAAAAATAAAAATTAAAAATTAAAAATCAAATATAAAAAACTAATTAATTAAAAATGTTTGAAAAAGAACCGGACAAAAATGGTGTCTACAGTTGCCCCTCTTTGCACTTTGCTGTGAAACAGTAATGGTGCAAAGACATAGACAACCATTTTGTCCAAATGCAAGTCCTATCAATTTTTTTTTTTGGGATATTTTCTAGCCATCTCTCTCATAAGGCTAAGGAAATGAATGTTAGATGAAGTTTTCCTAGTCTCTCCTATCATAAGACTAAGGAAATGAAAGTAGAATGGGATTTCCTAATCCTTTCTATCACAAGATTAAGGAATGCAAAATGAAGTTCCTAGTCTCTCCTATCATAAGACTAAGGAATGCAAGATGAAGTTTTCCTGGTCTTTCCTATCATAAGACTAAGGAATGCAAAAATGAATGGGATTTCCTAATCTTTTCTATCACAAGATTAAGGAATGCAAAGTGAAATTCCTAGTCTCTCCTATCATAAGACTAAGGAATACAAAAATGAATGGGATTTCCTAATCTTTTCTATCACAAGATTAAGGAATGCAAAGTGAAATTCCTAGTCTCTCCTATCATAAGACTAAGGAATACAAAAATGAATGGGATTTCCTAATCTTTTCTATCACAAGATTAAGGAATGCAAAGTGAAATTTCTAGTCTCTCTTATCATAAGACTAATGAATGCAAGATGATCATGAAATAAAAGCCCCTTTCACTAGAGGTTATGAGACTTTTGAAAACAAAAAGCTCCTCTCAACAGAGGCCACGAGACTTTTTGAAAAATAAAGAGCTCCTCTCAACAGAGGCATTGAGACTTTTTGAAAAATAACCTTGTGCTCCTCTCACCAGAGGCATTGGAACTTTGAAAAATAATCTTGTGCTCCTCTCACCAGAGGCATTGAGACTTTTGAAAAATAACCTTGTGCTCCTCTCACCAGAGGCATTGGAACTTTGAAAAATAAACTTGTGCTCCTTTCACCAGAGGCATTGGAACTTTTTGAAAAATAAAGAGCTCCTCTCAACAGAGGCAATGAAACTTTGAACATAAAAATTTCATTTCAGAATGCCAGTTAACCTGGGTTTGACTGGGCTTAACTTTCATTTTGATGCCAACAATATTGGGCTTTCCTCTCATCTAAGGTTTTTCAAAAAAGTATTTTTCTCATCATCTTCTCATACCTCATCATTTTTCAAATTACAATCTCTTATATTTTCTCTTTTCCTCAAAATTCAAATCATTCAAAACTTCTTATCCTAATGTCTTAACATATAGTTCAATGTCCAAAATGCACTAGTGAAATGTCATGCATGTCATGAATATAATGAATGCCATGAATGTTATGCACATGTCAATGTCATGCTTCCTGAATTATTCCATGAATGTATGCAAATGCATTCTCAATTGTGGTAACAAGATTCTCAAGCTCATCTTGCCTTTCTCAAGTCCCACATATCTGCTGAATTCTTTAAATCTCCTTTCATTTAACATCCCATCTTTTATTGAGTCCTAGCCCAGTTATGCACGAAGACTAGCCATCATGTTCTCATATTTGTATATTCATCATTCACATTTGTTTCCTTCTCTCTCTTAGTAATGCAAGATTTCTCAAAAGAATTTTTTTTTTCAAAAAAAATTTACCCAAAAAAGGTTACCAACATTTATTTATTTTCCTTTCAACTTGACCACCAATGTAATGCACTCATACATCTTCTCAATTTATTATAGGGGTGGAATAAATGATCATGAGAGGTATAGATATTCATTCTTAGAAAAGGAACATGAAATCCAAAAAAACCAATGGGACAATCTGTTTGGAATAAGGTTTTTAGTATCCATGAACATTCTGACAATTTCAATCAAGTCAATCTAAAATTCTTTTCCAAAAGCCCACTCTTAGGTTGATATGTTCTTTCATGTAGTGTCTGCCAATCTTGCCCTCGTATCAAAACTTTTTGATGCTGACCTTCTTCCTAAGCCGCCCTTTCAGGTTTTCAACTTAGGTGCCCCCTCATTTGATTCAAACTGCCCTTTTCAAGTTTTCAATTTGAATCCTCCTTTTTCTTTTTTCTTGTTTTTTTTTCTTTTTTTTTCTTTTTTCTTTTCTCTTTTTTTTTCATATTTTTTTTTCTTTTCTTCATTTTCAACTTCATTGGCTTTGACAAACTTCAACCTTCAGTGCTCAATCCAAATTAATGCCCCCTAATAGGCATTCTCGATTTTGATCCAAGATATCTTCTAAAGCTCATGGACTTCTTCATTCAACTTGATCTACTTCTTTTATCTTCCTCGAACCTTCAAAGGATCATTATCTCATTATACAGGTATGCCTTCATTCAATACATGATTCTTCAATTTAAACATTTACATTTGATCAAAATGGGCTTTTAAAGGCATGTAATGTAGGCTAAGGTGGGGGCTTATGAAAGAAAAGGATATAGTAGACCCAAACTGTGTTTCAAGGTTTATAAACCAACAGATCACTTTTTTTATCAAGTAAAACATTCAGGCATTTTGCCCCTTCTTGCTCTTTTTTTTTTGGGTTTTTTTTAAATAGAAACCCCTTTTTTCTCTTCTTCTTCTTTTTTTTTCACAAAATTGGGCTATTTTTCTTTTTTTTTGTTTTTTGTTTTTGCCCCTTAATTCATCATGAACACTTTCATTTTTGCCTTAAAATTTCTTTATTTCATCTTCCTTGCCCCCAATGTGGAGGGTGATCCTTGGTGGGTTATATTACAAAATATAATAGGCTCAAAAGGGGTAATCAAAGGATAATTTTACTCATGCTTGAAGGATAGTGAAAGAAAGTCATTTATCATTTCAAATGTAAGTGCTCTCCTTAAAGATCATTTATTGAACAAGACAAACTTGTTAGAAGCTTTTGTAAGAGATTCACCTTTCTCGTACCATCTATCAAGTGCGGATGGTGAGCAACCTTTCCTTTATTTTCTTGCTTTCGCAACATTGGCATACTATTAATTCATCAACAGTAGTAGTTCTTTCAAAATTGAACCCTAGATTTATTGACATCGTTATCATCATGTTCATTATTTGGATACTTGTGAATGAGAGATATGGTGAGTATGTTGAGAAATAGAAAATGAATGGAATGAGAAATTGACAGTGCATCACACTAGTCGCTTTATTGAAAAGGAAATAAATAAAACTTAACCCATACATAAAATTTATTTCGTGCTTATGGGCTTAAGCACTTTCAAAAACTATCTTGCATTACTTAATAAAAGAAAGCAAAAACAAAACTAGAATTTATAGATCTTCAAAATTGTCAGGCTCGAACCCTTCATGCCCCCACAAAACTCATCCCTCATTAGTATGGTTAGGCAATGGGTTTGCATTCGTAGTCGGTTCCCCTTTTGCTTCAAAACTCAACATACCAGCTTTTATCAATCCTTGCACTCTATACTTTAGTGCAATGCAATTCTCCAAAGAGTGACCCACGTTCCCGAAGTGATACTCGCATCGAGCATTCTCATCATACCACTTTGGATATGGGGGCTTGAGAGGTTCCACATAAATGGGTGCAATGAGTTGTCCTTTGATCAATTTTGGGTATAACTCAGTGTAGGTCATGGGGATTGGGTCAATGGGAGTCCTTTCTCTTTTTGGCCATGATGCATTATGATTGCCCTCTTGTTTATTGAACTGCTTAGTTGGTTGAATATTTGGGGCAAGTGTTTGGGGATTAGGTTGAACATTAACCTTGGGGTAAGAATGGTAAGGATTCTGAGCAGGATAGTAAGGTTGTGGCATGTGATAAGGGTGTTGTGGGACATAGCCTCCATATTGCCTTCCATATGCCACAGCATGGACTTCTTCTTCCTTTCTTTTGTTGGCTCCTTCTTTCTTCTCAATATTGTTGGGAGCTTCAATCTTTCCACTCTTGATTGCATTCTCAATTATCTCACCAGACAATACCATATCAGCAAAATTCTTAGTGGCATTACCGATCATCCTATCGTAGTATGGAGCCTTCAAAGTATTAACGAACATAATGGTAAGCTCCTTCTCCGAAAGTGGAGGTTGCACTTCCGCAGCCATATCACGCCACCTTTGGGCATATTGCTTAAAACTCTCATTAGCCTTCTTTTCCATGCTTTGTAAAGACAGACGATCGGGGGCCATGTCAGCAACATGTCGATATTGAGCCATAAATGCTCTTGCCAAGTCATTCCAAGTGGTGATTCGAGTTCCATCCAATTGATTATACCACTTCGCTGCAGACCCAGTAAGGCTTTCTTGAAAGATATGAATAAGAAGTTTATCATCTTGAGCATAGGCAGCCATCTTTCGGCAATACATAATAAGATGAGACCTAGGGCAGGAAGTTCTATTGTACTTCTCAAACTCTGGTGCTTTAAACTTAGGTGGAATAACCAAGTCTGACACCAAACATAACCCAGTAGCATCCATGGAACCATAAAAGTCTAAGCCTTCAATAGCGCGAATCCTTTCCTCTAACATATTAATCTTTTGTTGCGACTTCGCCTCATCTTTCTCTTCTGCTTGTTTGGCTTTCAACTTCTCAATTTCCCTTGGGTCATCTACGTCGGGCACCTCAATGGGATCAGTAGATTTTGCGCCTTGGGAAGGATAGGCGGGTCCTTGGAATTGAGCTTGTCCAAACACTTGGGGTATAACAGTGTAAGCAGGTGGATATCTTCCTTCTTGGGATGTTTGACTTGGAAATGGACCAAATCCAGGAGGATAGACAGGGTCTTCCATACTGCGTTGTTGAACCCCTTCTTGGACTGCAACTTCTTCTACAACTCCTTTGCCCTTGCTTAGATTTTTCAACAGCTCTATAATTTGGGCCAATTGCCCCCTCATTTCCTCTTGAGCTTTTTCCATCTTCTCCATGCGCATGCTTGATTCTTCTTCCATGATCTTAGCTTGATAATGAGTGTTGTGTGAATGAACCTTTGGTCGAGCTATCTTCGAATCTTTTATTGCCACAATTAAGAATTTATCATTTCACATGTGGTGATGCTTGAAAAATTTTGAAAATGTTTTGTTTAAAACAATGATTGAAGATGAACAAAACGAGAAGATGCTACATGTGTATGAATGGAATGGTATGGTAAAAGGTTGCCACGTAACAAAAATGGATGAGTGATGCATGTAAATGTTTTGGTGAACTCATGGTACCCTCTTAGTGTCTCATGTATAAACTTGATCAAACATGTGTCCTAAGTAATGGGCATTTTCTATAACATGGGTTGATATGGCTCTATCTTACAGTTGGTCTTCTTAATTTTACTATATGCATGACTTTAGAAAAAGGCTAAAGGTTCCCAAATTATTCCTTACTGTCGTCCACCCAAAACTAGTAAGGCACCCAATCCTCACCCATTACAGGTTACAAACGGAAAGGTTCAATTTGAGTGGGAGTATTTCACTGGCCTGTGTGGAGGTTATCACCTCACGAAGGCAAAGGTACTATACTCCCTCCTATGAAGGATAAGCCCGGGTCAAGGGCTAATGCATGCACATGAATGTGAAGTGTGTGCATTAAATATTTTATGAAATTTAAAGTTTTAGGCAAAATCTTGATAACCTTAAACTACCTAATGGCCTGACTCTCTAATGTCCTGAGTGGAGTCGCCAAACTGTCATAACGTATCAAGTTTCGGGAAACCTAATAGCTAGACACAAAACTACGGAGTCGCCACCAACCATTCTAACCTAGGTGTGATTGGTCACCTATTCAAACTAAGGATAAGGCTTGGTCTACGTTAAAAGTTCTAAGTTCGGGAGTACGGTTACGTGTGAGGAAGGATTAGCACCCTCACAACGCCCATCCTAAAATGGTACCAAGTGATCTAAGGTTATCTTAATTTTGCCTTTTACTTTAATTTCGATATAATTAAATATTGAAAAATCTTTTAAATCTCCTCCATCAAGCTGGTTGGACAACTTAAAAGTTATTCTCACCTCAAGAGTATTCAAGTAGGACCAATCGCCTTTCTTGAAGAGGCTCCATCGTCGGATATTTAAATAAATTATGCAATCCCTATTTAGACTCCTATCCAATTTCTATTGATTTTAAACTATTTATTTTATTTTATTCTATTATTATTATTTCCTTATATAAATTATTATTTCATATATTTTTATTTCTTTAAATAAACATGAATTATTTGATATTGAAGATTTTCTTAAAGACCTTCCATCAAGCTGGTAAGACCTTAAAGAAACTTTCTCACCTTAGGAATTTTTAAAGAAATTACTCGAGCGCAATTCCATTTAAATTCCATCCTCGGAATAATTCACATTTATTAAAATATTTAAATTAATTTAATTTCTATTTATTTTAATTATTTTCTAATTTTAATTCTAATTTATTAATTTGATCTTTATTCTTTATTATAATAAACTTAATTTTAATATACTATTTTTTAATCTAATTTAATTTTTATTTTTATAATTTAATTTACTAAATCTTGGAAATGTCATATAAATCTTCCATCAAGCTGGCAAGACTTAAAAGAACTCTCCTCACCTCAAGATATCTAAAAGTACTACTCAAGCGCAGTCCCTTTAGAATTCTGTCTTCGGATAATTTGTATTTTTTTTATTATTTTTATTCTATTTTAATTTCTAAATATGTTAATTTTTATAATTCTTAATTTTTAATTTTATTATTTATTCTTTTAATTGTAATTAATCTTAACTAATTCTTATTTCAATTTTTAATAATAAGTTTGAATTTTAAATATTGGAAATATCTTTTCAAATCTTCCATCAAGCTGGTAAGATTTAAGAAGAATCTCCTCACCTCAAGATATCTAAAAGTACTACTCAAGCGCAGTACTTTTAAAATTCCATCGTCGGAATAATTCATTTTCTATTTATTATATTTTTTTATGATTTTTTTACTTTTTATTTAATTTTATTTCTATAATTTTATTTTTATCCTATAAGTTTTAAATTAATTATAGTCCTAAATATACTTTATAAAAATTAATCCTAATATACTATACTAAATCATGCAATTCTTAAATCACACTATATATATACATATACATAAAAACTGTTACTATTGTACATAAAAAGGGTAATCAATTAAAATATGTAATAAATTAAACTAAACTAATAAGATATGAATACAAAATATTAAAGAAATATATTAGATATAATAAGACAAAACAATAAATGAAATGATAAAAATGATGTAGGAACATGAATCACGTAAATAAACAAAAGCCATAACAAATACCAACCTTCTTAGTTCTTTATCTACCCGCCAATAAAGTTGCAGCCCTTTCTATTTCTTCCTTGTTCTTCCTTTCTTTCTATTCTTTTTATTCCCGTTTCTTTGTTCAGGCAGCCATGGCGTCGACAGCAGGGCTTTTTCTTGCAATTTCTTTTCTCTTATTTTTTTTTCTTCTCCACGTGCAGCAAGCTTTCACTTTCCTGCTTTATTTTCCTTATGCTTCAACGTCTCTGCCTTTGTCTTCTTTTCCTAGTATCACTTAGCTTTCATTCTTTCAGCAACTGTAACCTTGGTGTTGCTACAGATATCGTGTCTCTTCCTCTGGCAAGCAAATGCTTTCTTTCTTTTCTTTTCCAGCTGTGGCTCACGTTCTTTTCTTTGCTTTGTCTTAGTTTCACGTGGCTTTAAGCTGAACAGAATATAACGATGGAGCAGGTGCGGTAAGAACAAGCGGCAACAAGGTAGCGTGACTCACGACAGCAAGGGAAAGTAATCCTGGCAAGAATGAATAAGCAGCAACGAGCGACGCCGGCGACAAGGACGGTAACAACACAGAGCTGCGATGAGAGCTACAAAATAAGGGTTGCTGTGATGATGGTGCGCCGAATTGAGGACGGTGCAGGCGAGAATGAAACCTATGCAAGGCAAGGGCGATTCAACTGCAAAAGGTCTCGATCCACACAGCAACAAAAGCAACATGCAAGCTCGTAGTGGCAACAAAATTGCAGTACACAACAGCTTGGAACATAGGCGGTGAAGCTAACACAGGAAGCGGTGGCAAGGTACAGTGTTGAAGTAGGTGATTCACGCAGCTAGGAGGAAAAACTCACGACCGCTCCCTCTTTCTTTTCGCTTTTTTTTTTACCCGAGTCTCTCCTTCCTCTAAAACCCAGCCGGCCTCCTCCTGCTTTCTAGGGTTTTTTTCTAGGTTTTTTTCTTAGGGTTTTTTTCTAGCTTTTTTTCTTAGGGTTTCTGTGTGTTCTCTCCCCCTTTTTCCCCTCTAGGGTTTTCTCCTTTTATAGACCTAGGTTTTTCTTTTTTTCTTTTTATATTTTTTTTATATTTTTTATATTTTTTATTTTTGGTAATAATTTGGAAATCAAGAATCAACTTTTTTAGGAAATTTTATATTTCAAGAATCGGACTTGAATCCGATATTAATTTTGACTTTCCTTTTCACAAAATTTTGATTTTCAATCTTTAATAGTCTCATTTAATTTTACTTTCCTATCAAAATTAATTCTGATTTCCTTCTTTTTTTTATTTTCTTTATTTTATTCTATAAAAATCAAAATCAAAATCCAAAATTTATTTCTAAATCTAAAAAATAAAAATTAAAAATTAAAAATCAAATATAAAAAACTAATTAATTAAAAATGTTTGAAAAAGAACCGGACAAAAATGGTGTCTACAGAACTGACACTATTTGTTCATGGATGTAAATTGTTGTCAATATAGGGAGCAAATGTGGCATTTGTCTGATTAAAGATATGTGAAACTTTCAAACCAACCCTGGAAATAAAAAGTTTCTCAAAAAAGTCTGTCTTCTATTCACTGTGTTAATTACACAATTTCTTGTCCTACCATTTAAACTGCTTGCAATATATATCCTCAGGTTATCGGAAAAATCATTCTAAAGTCAAATAGTGTTTACCTCATCATTATGGCTCAAGGATGGCAACATTGAAAATTGTCTATTTGCTTACCTTTCACTGTCAAAACACAACATCGTAACATATATCTTTTTTACTATATTCGTTGCTAAAAATATTCTTTTGATAAGCCTTTATAAACATTGAATTACGAAAAACTTTTGATCTAAAGCTTTTATCTTTGCATAAGTTAACTGACAATTATAGATGCATTAGAACTGTTAGGGCCTTACATATGCACTTTGACCCCCTTGAATGCCAGGTTTATGATCATTTAAAGACAGCTAGTACACTTCACGCAAAATATAAACATCAATGACAAAGCTTCACAAGTACAAAAACATACACTCTCGTTTTGAAACGTATTTTGGAATTTTAACTCCAACGTTCTTGACCGTACTTGAAGTCTTTGAATGAAGGTTATAATAGAATCACAATCTAGATGCGCGCAAAGACTATTTGAAGGGAAGATCTCTTCGAAAACCAAAAGAAAATCAAATCAACAGGAACTGATTTTTGACTTGTACGTTCAATCTTTCGAAATAGGTTAGCAAATAGGAAACCTTAGCTTATCATGTACAGCAAATGTATGATATATTTATTTTCGGTGTTAAATGGGATTATCAGTTAATGACAACTACTTATGAGTCATGTCTTATTGCAAGAAAATGGGCCTTTTTTTGTTTTTCCTTTATGCTGAATGACAGAATGATCTTTTCACATCTTGATTCTTGAACAAAAATGACATTACTCACTACAGCAAAATGGACTTATAGTGGCATTTATTTAGCAGCGTTTCTTTACAAAACACCGCTAAATGCCATGTTTTTTTGCCTCACGGCGTTTTTCAGTTAGAAACGCCGCAAAGTTTTGTGAATAGCGGCGTTTATATACTTAAACGCCACTAAGGTGATGAGATACCGGCGTTTCTCATAAAGAAACGCCACTATCTTTTAAAATAAACGCACCCATACAAATATTTAACAATATTTGTTTTTATTTTTTTAATTTATATCACATAGCGGCGATTTTTATTACAAAACGCCACTATGTTCTCTTTACCCGCCCTCCTCACCCATTTTCCCGGCCTTCACAAACCCATTTTTCTTAGAAATGAAATGCATCGATGCTATGCTCTGAATCTCAACTGAATCTCTTTACCCGCCATTCTCACCCATTTTGTGCGATTTGTGAATATGTGAAACTGTGCCCATGCCCCGATTGCCCTGATTCTCTCACGTTTCTCCATTTTTCCCTATTGTCCCGATCTGTGAAGCTCTCTCTCTCAGGCACCGGCACTCTTGCACTCGTAAGTTACTTTCTCTCAAATTCCTTCTCACGGGAAAATCATCTAATCAGTTTTTTTATTTTTTAAAAAATTGAAAATTGTTGTTTATTTAATAGGTAGCTCATGCATTTGCTTTCTCTTTTGGGCTCGTTTATGGGAGCAGCTCAAGTACCTCCAAGGTATTTCGATTTATTGCTATTATTTCAGATTGATCCTTTTTTTGTTTTCAATTTCGTTTTCTGTTTGGTTCTAAGTTAAGAATGTTTTTGCAATTCATGCCATGTCATTGCAACTGGATATTTGTATTCGATGGAAAGTGTTAATTTTGATATTCTTTTTCATGGATATTTAATTTGGAAGGATTAGGGTTTACCAGATTTACTTAATTTGCCATGTCCATTAGTATATTAATGATTTTGAAATAATTATATAATTTCTCTTATATTTCCTAAGGATTCTGTTTCTTCATGTGCTTTGGCTTTTTTTTCTTCATATTTTTTCATATTTCTTGATATTTGATAAGTGGCTATTGCTGGACTAGGTTTGCTGTACTAGGTTTTTCATATTATTTGAGTCATTTAATTAATAAAACTGGTACATCTAAACTATTGTGAACTAAGAGTTGAAGACTACAATTAACTTCCTCTGTTTATGAATCAAAAAGTAATCATAAAAGATTGAGTTAGTGGCACACGTTCTGTTTCTGATACGGTGTTGTTGTCCTTGTGAATTGGGGTATCCAGGCCTCCCCAGTGATCCCATAATCCAGTTTCTTATTCTCTGTTGGCCCCGCTTACTCTTATTGTAAATCTTTCTTTAGATTTTGTTCAGATTTAAGCACATGTTATGTGGCTTGTCTTGTTTTGTGTTCCAGACAGATATTCAGCGTCTATTATCTCTGTTCTTTAGGAACTAAACTTGGGGAAAATCATATTTAACAAGACCAATGTCGTAATTGCTGGTTGATTGTTGAATAGAAAACATATTTGGCCATAAATTTTGCTGAGGGTTGCCCACAGCAACCTGGGAATGGAGTCCACTGTCCTTGAGCTCATTAAAAATAGACTGACTCCCACAGAGGAGCAAAGCTTTGTCCAATGTAACTGTTTTCTACTGTTTTTGTCTTTTAAAACAGTGGTGTCTGTTCTTTTATTTTTCCTCTTTTGTACCTCCTTCTGCTTGCAAGGTCCACATCTCTGATATACAATTTTTAAAACAGTGGTGTCTTTTAAAACAGAGGTGTCTGTTCTTTGAGAAGTGCATGTACAAAAAACTAAGGCAATTTTTAAAATTGTTTAGAGTTCTTCAATTTACCGAGCTTCTTAGAGTTCGAAAAGATGAATGGATAAATAAAGTTTATTTATGCCAATTTCAATTGCTGTTCAAGTTTTTAATTTCTGAACTCTCTATTTCAATTCAGATTTTAGTTCTATAGCTTCCTCTAAAATGTAAAACAGTGTACTTTGTCAGTTTGAGATTTCAGAAATCAATCACTTATTGAGACAAAACTTGGCAGATAGGACTCAAGTCTCCCATCTTCAACGGAAAGTAGATCAAGTAACGCATGACAGCGTACTTTATCAGTTTGAAAATCCAAAATCCTAAAGTATTTTATACTGTGAACTAGATACAAAGAATAGCTTTCCAATAAAAACAACAGATATTGAGGAATATTAAAAGCATCACTGCTTAAACATTCTTTCTCCATTGTGGTATCAAAGTTTCTATGTAGATAATAAAATTTTTAAC
Organism: Heritiera littoralis; assembly: GCA_031772115.1. NCBI lineage: Eukaryota > Viridiplantae > Streptophyta > Magnoliopsida > Malvales > Malvaceae > Heritiera > Heritiera littoralis. Next base: position 7,209,368 of record JAPDPK010000006.1, on the reverse strand, counting down.
ACAACTAAAATTCTATTGAATTACAGTGTAATAGATAGCACAATCCATACAAATATTCTTTTGAGTAATTCTAAGCACACCTAATTTTTTCCACTCCACAACCTTTTTTCCCTTTGCATGAATAGTAATACATTGAGTAAAATAGGGTATATGGAGAAAAAAAGTGGGTGCGTTTAGAATTACTTTATTCTTTTAATTAATAAAAGTGAAAATAGAAGAAATAATATTTTTTGACATGATACATCCGATTTAACAAGAAAAATTTAATAAAAACAGAGAAATTTAATCTAACCTGATAATCTTAACTGGTGTCTTTTAAAACAGTGGTGTCTGTTCTTTTATTTTTCCTCTTTTGTACCTCTCCTTCTGCTTGCAAGGTCCACATCTCTGATATACAATTTTTAAAACAGTGGTGTGTGTTCTTTGAGAAGTTTAGAGTTCATCTAATCCACCAAACTGTCGTGGAAAACTTCATGAGTCCAAGCGGAAAACTTGGCTTTGTCTTATCCATATCCTTCGTGCTTAGTGTCGATGTATAGGGTATGAATATAATTAACAAAATATATTTAATTCAATATTTGTAGGTTTGGAGTGGCAAAGATATTAGTGAAGAAGTTAAGATACTTTCACAAGGCCCGAACAAGATTGTGAAAAGATACCAACGTTTTATCATAAATGGATTTCGATTTCACACTAAATCTCGTGAGAGATATAAGAGATCACAAAATAGTGGAGTTGTTGTTACTTCTTCAACTACTAGTTATGCTAGTGCTAGAAACAGTAACCCTTTGGAAGGAAATGTCGATTACTATGGCATTATTAATGATATCATTGAGTTGGATTATTATGGCAAGTGGAAGATTGTATTATTTCAATGTGATTGGGCTGATGTGACTAGTGCCAGAGGTATTAAGAAAGATCATTTTGGATTTACAATGGTGAATTTTTCTAGATTAATCCACACTGGACAACAAGTCGTTGATGACCCATATGTTTTTTTCTCTCAAGTGAAACAAGTCTTTTATTCTGAGGATCCCAAAGATGCGGGTTGGTTAGTTGTTCTTCATAATACACCTAGAGACTTGTTTGATATGGGTGAAAAATCCATAGATGAAGTTGAACCCCAAATTGAATGTTTGCCTTTTATCGATCAAAATTTGGATGAAAGTATTCCTGATGCTCAGTGGCTCCGTGAAGATGATGAAGACATTTATGAACCATGATGGATGTGTGTGAATTCGTATGAAAGCTGAAAGACTTTCTATAAATTGCAACTTGAATTGCCACAGACTTGGTTAAATTTCAATTGCCACAAGCTGAAAGACTTTTTTTTTCTTTTTCTTTATTAGTGAATGGAGATTAATTTTTTATCTTAAAATTTAATGACTTCAAGTTAATTAAATGTGTACAATGTGTCTAATGTGTTAAATTAAACATTCTTTTGCTGATTAAAGGTTCAGTTTATGTTATACACAAGTTTGTGTAAACCTTATTCTACTTGCAGACAAGTTTTCAGGCCATACTCTGCAATGGCCTCAATACAGCTGATTTCTTGGTAATGATAGACAAGTTGAATTTTGTGAATGAACATGTCACCATCAAGCTGAATTTTGTGTGATTCTTTGGGTAAAAAATGGAGAAATTATAAATGCTCTTTGAAAAAAAAATATTTGATCGAAATACGAATCCAAATGTGATTATGCAAAATGTGCCCCCCGGTGTTGTTAGGTGGCAATATGAAGCTTTAGTTGCATTTTGGTATTCAAAGGAAGGGGAGGTACTAATTTATATTTGTGTTAAGATATTAGTATTATTAATATAGGCGTTTCTATGAATTATTTTATTGATTATTTTTTATATACTATTTTATATCATAGAAGCGAGAAAAAAGAGGGATTTCAAGTAGAAAGCACAAAAAGTATACTCATACGGGTGGATCCAAAAGTTTCGCAAGAATTAGAAATGAACAAGTAAGAATTATTTTCTATTTTCATTTACATATATGTTTTTAGCTATATAGGCTGATTGCTTACCTTGTTTATCCATTATTAGGAGAAAATACGCGGTGCAAAAATTAGGCGTGTGGAGTTATTTCAAATAACTCACATAAAGAAAGATGGATCTTATTTAAACGAAACATATCAAAGAATTGTGGTAATTTTTTATCTACTTATTTGAAAAATAGTGTCATTTTCTAATATAATATGATGAATTTATTATGTTATTTAATGATTTATAGGAGGCAACAAAAGAGAAGATGGTTAAGCTTAAAGCATTAGCCGATACTTCTGTCATCCAGCAAGATTTGGAAGATCGGGCTTTTATTGAAGTTGTTGGAAAAGAGAGAAATGGACGAGTTCGAGGACTTGGGATGGGTCCCACACCTTCCAGTTATTATGGACGCCAAGCTCGTCAATTCTCTCAAAGTAACACACAACAAGAGGTTTTCACATTGAGAGAAAGATTACAAACTATGGAAGCACGTGTTAAGGAATTGGAAAGCGAGAGAGAAACTCAGCAAGCTAAATTTCGGCAAATGCAAGAGCAGTTTTACCATATGATGAACCTTATGCAGCAACAAGTTTCGGAAACTTCATCAAATCAGCCACCGCAGGTATCAATACTCTAGACCTTTCATTTGTCTTAGCTATTTTTTATTGATTTGATATAATAACAAAATTCGATAAAAATAAATATCTTTACAGTTTATTTTTTATTTATTTTTATTATTAACATTATTATTAAATAGTTAAAACCATCCAAAAAATAGATTTGGAAATACATCAATTATTATTAACATTATTATTAAATAGTTAAAACCATCCAAAAAAATAGATGATGGAAGTTCTCTAGCTGGCTTGGATTTGGATAGATGCTCTCCCACTATGTCCACTTACATTATTTACAGCAATTATTCCAAGATATATATATATATATATATATATATATATATATATATTACCACTTATTATTATAGATTTCTACCTAAAAATTAAAAATAGCTAGCCAGCCAGGCCTAGGTGCGTGGATATCTTTATCTAGTAACTAAGCTTATATATATGTTTCATTAATGACTTTCATATGTAAGTTTTAGTTTGTTTTAATCCAAACTCAATTTATAATTAGGTGCTGTAATACTAGTAATATAGTAACACAAATCTCCTTGCATTTTCATTTTTCTAAAGCAAGAAAAAAAAAGAATAAGAAGAAGAAAACTGCAAAAGGATTGGAGATCAGAAAAGAAGCTGAAAGAGAAAAAAGGTTAATCTCAAAGTGAAGGTCACTTACCCTTTAAAAAGTGTCGTTTACTTTGGAAGCTTTTCAAAGTGCATAAGAAGCGATTCTCCATAAAATAAGACCCAAAGCTTAAACTTGTGAAATATATATATATTTTTGCAGCTCTGGAAATGTCGTCTCCTTATTTCTTCACTTCTCTGCTCTTCTTCTTGTTTATATCTCCATCTCCATGTCATGCTCAAAACGTCACTCTTTTTGTTTACTACGAAACTCTCTAGCTGGCTTGGATTTGGAAACTTAGAATCTTGAAGGATTCTTTAATTCTTTTCTGTGGTAATTGCGAAAATTTTTATTGTCATCCTCAGTTCTGGGTCTTGTATTTTGCATTTCTGAGTTTGTAGGCTATAGTGCTGGACAAGATAGCATCTTTTTTTCTTTTCTTTGTCGTACAACTCCTTCCAATCAGTCTGTCTTGTAGTCAATTTGAGTTTGCTGGGTTTACTAGATAAAGTTTCAAGCTATAGCTTCAAGATCCAGCATTACTACTACCAGTATATTGGTTCCAAGAGTGTTAGCAAAATTTGTTGGAGAAAGCTTTTGTTTTTATGGGTGATTAGTTGGACAGTAGCTTTTATGCATATATTGTGATTTGTGTCTTGGTATGTATCCATGATTCATTATTCTGATAATGCTGTGTGTGTTTTGCTGCATGTGCATTGCAAAGCCGAGCAGACAGCCTTTGAACTTTGTTTGGATGCTCTTTTTGTTCAGTGAATTTTAAGGTTAAGGTTCTCTACTTGTAAAGTTTTAGCATATTTACACCTTTGTGCTTTGAATTGCTCTACTAAGACTTTGTTTTTTGGCTTGAGTGAGGAAACTAAGCTTTGTTTCTTCTAGAAATGTTAATATTGTTCTAGTTTGGACTTGATCTTTGGTTACAGGAATTATGAAGAAAGCAAAGACTAGAAAATTCTGGTTTGTTAATTACCAATGTTTAAGTTTTAACCATGGTTGTTGAAACAATCCTTGATTTCTCCTCTTTAAGCTTTTATTTATCAAATTCAGTTGTTCATTGTGGTTTTACATTCCAATGAAAATTTTGATTTGCCTAGTAGTGAGATTCCTGTGTTAATAAGTTTTGAGGATAGGGTTGATACTGTTTTAAGTTATTTTGATTTGCCTAGTAGTGAATGGTATATGGGATCTTTTGGCTTTAATTATTTTAGATTCTGTGTATGCATATATCTGAAATTTTCCTTACATTTATTTTCTTCTAAACAAAATATATAGCACGTATTTAGCACTCTGCTTCCATGAAAAATGCAAAATGCATTTGAATCATTGGTTAGAAATAGAATGGTATTGAATAAGCCCCAGGATTGATAGGAAGCAAGACACCTGCTATATCTCATGCTACCTAATCTCCCAAGTCTCAAATAAGCCTTCATATTTATAATTAAATTTAACGCAAATCTTATTGAATTAACTGCATTTTGCTCAAATATGTAAGCATTTCTGTTGACAAGGTAATAAAATTGAAAATGCAGATAATGTTACAAGATTACCTTTCCATCATGATCTTAATTATGAGAGATTTTAGTGTATTCAATGAAGTATGGTGAAAAGAAAATCAAATTTTAACTTGAGACTGCTCAATTCATTTTTCACATTCAAAGCTAGTTGTTTGAACTTTGTGCTGCAGGAATGTTGTTTCGTTTAGTGATGGAGTTCCAGACAGAAGCAAGAAATGCCTTGAATGTTGTAAGGGAACTTATTAAAGAAAGAAAGGACAACTTTTGGATGTAAAAGCTTAAGAATTATGTAACCTTAATCTTTGTTCTTTCTTTCTTTTTTCTTATATATGTTTTCTTTAATTAGATGTTAAGAGATTCAAATGTTTAAGACATTTATTTTTATATCAAATAGGAGATGTATAAATATATTTTTCATTACATTTATTTTATTTTATTCATGTCTTAATGTAATATTGTTTCATCATTCCTTTTTGTTTTTAATGTAAATACTATAAACACTTATTTTATAGTATTGTGTTGGTGAGGTCGGCAGTATTGTGTTGGTGAGGTCGGGTCGGCTAAGCAGAGGTATGAAGCAAATTAATCGAATAATTAAAATTAAAAAGAAAAAAGAAAAAGCCTAACTTAGCAGCATTTTTGGCCCTAAAACGTCGCTAAATTTGCGGCGACAAAAATGCCGCTAATATGCACAAAATTGCCGCGAACTTAACGGCACTTTTTTTAGAAAACGCCGCTATTTTTTCCGACACTAACAAAGCCGACGGTTTTTGTGGTGTTATCTGGCAATGCCACAATAGGTTAGCGGCATTTATAAACGCCGCTAAAAGATAAAAAAAATGCCGCTAAAAGTCCATTTTGCTATAGTGACTCAACAATGTCTTAACCCAAAAGTAAATTGACATAACTATATACACTACGGAATGGCAAAATCATTATATGCTAACAACAATTAATTAACGGATTAAGCAAAAGGGACGAACTGAATTGCGTAAACATACAATAGAAGCGAACATGCGTGTGAGATGTATATAGAGACATAATGATATATATAAAGAGAAAATAATAATAATAAGTAATTACAACAAAAATAATAGCTAGGATAAAAATAGAATTTTAGAATAGAAACAGAATAAAAATTATGCAAGAATAATGAATATAGAGACATAATGATATATGTAAAAAAAAAATATTAAAAGATGAATGAGAGAAAAGCACAGCACAGGCCTGTTGGTGTGAAGAGGATGAAGCAGGGTTTCAAATAGCGGCCGCTAGCGGTAGCGGCAGTGGCCGCCACCGCTATTGCGGAAATAACGGGTGTGAGTACGGATCACACCCGTATCGGTCGATCGCGGCCGTTATAAAACGCCATAACGGAGGAAAGCGGCAATAGCGGTCCGCTATCGCCACTATCCTCCGTTAACTTCATACTATAAAAAAAAACAAAACAAAACAAGAGGATAGAATACACAAAATTACCATAGCAAAATATCAGCTTCAATTAACAAAAAATCAACATCATCAGTCACAACAACTCAGTCACAAAACTCATAAGCAAAGCAAGAAACAGAGCAATTTTTTCCTTTGATCCAGATCTGAGAATGGGATCTGTGGGGGGAAAGGCGTCGAGCGTGATGGCGACCGGTGAGGGCGGAGTGCCTTGAGGCAAGATAGGACTGGCGACTGGCGACTGGCGACTGGCATGGGATCGTCGGTGACTGGGGGAGCGTGACGTGGCCATGGGCGGCCGTCGTAGGCTCGGCACGCAACACTGGTGGGCGGTGGCGCGGCGTGCGTGCCCTGCATCTGTCGATTGCTTGCCACCGGCGTGAGTGATTGATGGGGTAAGGGACGAGACGTGAAGGACTGGAGGCGTGGAGGACTGGAGGGAGGGTGTGGGTGAGATTGGGGCAGGCGGCTAAGGTTTAAGGCTTTTGTTTTCATTATAAACGACGGGTCTTTTTTTTTAGGTTACAAACGGTAGGGTTATTTGTTTTAGGTTATTTGTATTAAATCAAGAGTGTGTAAATGGGTGTTGGGCAGGCCAGCTAGAGGTTTTGGGTTGGGTTTTCATTTTTTTTTTACATTATAAATGTTTTGAAATTTGCATTAGGTAAATTGAATTAAATTATTAATATAATTATTTTACTATAATTTGTAATGTAATTAAATATACAATTAATTATTATTTTAATTTAAAAGAAAAAGAAAATAATATTTTTTTGATGAGAAAAGGAAAATATTATTAATGTTTATATTTGATAATAGAAATGTGATGGCTTAAGTTAATTGATTGTGAAAAATTAATATTAAATGTTTAATGTAAGCATTAATCAAACATTATTATAACTCAAGAATATTGATAATGTGAATGTAATAAATTAAATTATTGTTACTAATTCAAGGGTTGAAAATGTGAACAATTAATGGCTCAAATTCAATTGTCATTTGTTTATGAAAATGTGGTGTTTTTATTATATTTGTTTATAATTATTTGTTTAATAAAAATATCAAACATGCCATCACGTGAAGAATAATTATTTTTAAATAATTAATATGGTGATTCTTATTAATTCATAATTAGTTATCTCTATTTTCCATAATTGTTATTTTTCATTTATCATAAGTAATTTTTTAAATATGAATGCTTTATTGTAATTCAAAAAAATTATGAATAACTTTTCTTTCATCTGAATAATAGACTTTAGGTATAATAAATTACTTTAAAAAGTATAAAATAAGATTTTTATGATTATGAATAAAATTATGACATTTTATATAAAATTGTGCAAAATAAAAAAAATTCACGACCGCAATGACCGTAATTACCGTCGCTATGTCCGCAACCGCGATAAACGCAACGCGACCGAAAACGTGACCGCGACCGTAATTTAAAACCATGGATGAAGATGCATATGCAAATAGTAGTTTATGGCTTTGAAGAGGGTTTCTTTTTTTCTGATAAGACCAGTTTCCACCAATCCATTCACGCTCAGATGTTGCAGCTCGGATTAAAAGGGTTGCTTTCAACGAATCACATTTACACAGCACAACACCACCACCCCTGCCCGCCATCCCAATATGCTTCCACTTTTCTCTCTCTGCCTTTGGATTCCATTCACACCGGTGCCCCAGTAAATTTACTTATGTCATTATCCTTTTATCCCCGCACATTTTTGGGGATAAAACAATCTTTTCTCTTGAGCAGAAATATTTATTCCTAGTAATAGGTGTGACCATGCATGCAACATCCAGGATTCTGTTGACTTCTCTCTCTGTGTTCGATCTCGAGTTGCTCTTACTATAGTAATTCTTTGGGCCCCTTTTAATTAACTTCCTTAATAAATGTATGCTAATTGCCAAGTTAATAGTTCATCTTTACTTGTAACCAAAAAAAAAAGTTCATATTTACTGTTCCTCATGCGTTAGTGCCAAGTGTTAATTGTATCAGCATTTCAGCTTTAACAATGGTCTCTGGATTTCTCTCTGTAACGGGAGGAATACGTCTCTGCATGAAAAGTTTATCCGTACCTGAACTGTAACATCTACAGAAATTTTCACAGGATTGGATTTATCATAAAACATGTAATATTTTACTATCACGTCAATAATCAATCAACCCTTTCTTCATTAAATTAAATTCATGAGTACTTGGTTTGTTAATTTCGAAAGTGACAAGAACCTTACACAAAACTTCTACTATTAATTTCTGTAATAGGTTGCCAAATTTATGATAATATGGCCTATAGTTACACAAATTAATATGGCAATGAATGTTATTACATAAAACTTCAAATTCGTATGGGAGTTTAGACCAGTTATTATATCGCAAAGGGGAAAGCATTTCAAAATAAGGATGGCTTGGAGAATGGCATCTAGAAAATGGTAAGCAGTAGGCTGTTGAGTTAGAACTGAACATTTAACACAACTACTACTACCAGTCTACTACTTTGAGTTCTTTTTTCTCTTACCTGACCCGGAAGGTGGAATTGATTATGCAATTGCCTAAGAGTGGGGTGGGACCGCCTGTACAGACTGACAGATACGATGTGACAGGTTAAACAAAAGGCCATTTTCCACTGAGAGGGTGGGGAGCATTGCTGACAAAAGTTGCCAGGTGGTCTGGTCTTTGAGCCTCCAAACAGAGGCATGTTACGACGTGAGACTGCACGGTTTAAGAACAACACCTTGGCAGTTGAGCTGGCCACCGTCAAAACAGCCTGTGCCTTCCCCCTCACCCTTTCCCCTTTCATTCTAGTATTTTCGTACACTTAATGAAGATAATTTTGTTAAGAGTTTATATATATATATATATATATATATATATGCAGCTGTGTTAAAACTCTTGAGGGAGAGTTTTGCCGCCCTTTGGGTCCTACCCGGCTCGAATCCGGATTAGTCCTATACCAAAAGTATGGAGATACCGGATGATCTAGATCAAAAAAAATATATATATATATATATATACATACACACTTTTACGGTATAAAACTTTTATACTTCAGAAATTAATATTTTATTAATAAGTAAATTAAAAAAAATGTTAAACTTTTCTAAATAAATTGAAAATAATTATTTATATTTATTTTTAAAGATTTGACATCCTTTTAATTTATTTATTTATTAAAAAATTATAGCTGTTAGTATATCATATATAAATTTTTTTTATTATTTATTCATCAAAAATCAACAAAAGAAAGCTATATAGCTGTAGCTGTAGCACATTATTCTGATCCATTTAATGAACATGTATGTTACTAAAGCAAAATTAACCAAGTATGCATAAAAACAATGGCAAAAACGGCGAATAAATGTAAACCTCACTAAGTCTTTTTTTATTTCATAAGAGGTACAAAGAGGGAGTAGAGAATCAAATATTAAACCTAATCCTTCCTAAAGAAGAGTAACAACCACTAGGTCAAATCTTGATTGTTAACTTTACTAAGTCATGACAATCTAGCACGCATGACTCACTAAGTCTAATTTGAACAGACAGTGAAATTGATTTCGATAATATGAAAAATTATAAAATGACCATTAAATATACATACTTTTAATAAAATAATAAAAAATTAAAAGCATGGATAAGAAAATAACTTCATCCTTTTACTATTTTAACACTGCAAGAAAACAAACCTTCAGCGACGGAATTAGCAATAGAATTTTCTGTTGCTAAAAGTTAAATTCTGTTCCTGAAGCCCTTTAGTGACAGATTAGCAAGGAAAATTTTCTATTGAAAAAATCGAAGTCACTAATGCTCTATCCTCGTTAAAAACTTTATTTTGTCACTAATCTCGTCGCTAATTAGCAATGGAATTTTTGTCCATCAGTGACAAAATTTATGTCATTAGCGATGAAATTTTTCATCACTGAAAGTTTAATTTCGTCTTTCAACCGACCCTAAAATCCGTCGATAAAGAGGATCAGCGAATGATATTTCCGTCGCTGATGGTATTTTTATTTTTTTTAATTTTATTAAAAAATTCTATTGCTAATGATTTTCAACAATGGAAGTTTCCGTCGCTGATGGTATATTTATTTTTTAATTTTATTAAAAAGTCCATCACTGAAAGTAATCAGCCACGAAAGTTCCATCACTAAAAGTTTGTTTTTTTTTAATTCAACAAAAAAATCTGTTGCTAAAGTGTATTAGCGATAGAATTTCTGTCGCTGATAGTGTTTAGTTTTTTTGAATACATTAATATTCTATCATTGATTGTATTAGCGACGAAAAATTTCGTCACTGATTCTATAAATTTCGTTGCTAATACCATGAATTTAGTCGCTAATGTTATGATTTTCCTCCTTGATATGATGAATTCCATTACTAATTTTCCATTTTTGGGCTTTTTTTTTTTTTTGCATTTCATTACGAAATGATAAATTCTGAAATTCTTTCCAGAATTTTTTAGAAACATACCTAAATTCATACATAAAACACTAAATTCATGACTATAAGATTTGTATATAGCAACATTTAAAACATCTTAATCCATTAATATAAAACATTGATAAGACTCGTACATAATCATAAAACATAGTTAACATCCAAAAAATCCATAACATCTGTTAACGACCATGAAATTCTTAAAACATTAAAAAAAGTACAGAATAATTCTTATAAAGCAGAGATTCATGCAGAAGATCCATCTCTGGGATTTTGAGAGCCTCCTTGGTTACTCTTCCATGCATAAGTCATTTTAGCCATCTACTGGTGCATTTCCTTGTGATATTGCAGGACTGCATTAAGTTTCTCTTCAATACTCTCGATTCGTTCATTCTGGCTTATTGTTGATAAAGAAACCAAGAACATAAGGCTTGTTGAAGAGTCAAATGACTCAAATGTATCTCTGCTTCTTGAACTATTTCCAAAGCCGTACACATGTGTACGGGTAGTTTCCATTCCTCCAATGAACTCACACCAAACAACAGGATCAAAGTTTGGTTAACTACTCATATCCACTCCATACTTCTCAGCGAATGGAGCATTATATTTTTCCTATAATACAAAATATTTAGTACTATATGCAAACTTAAGAGGTAATTAAATAATTTACATATAGAAGAAAAAAAAATTCTAAATATACGTACACTCACAACTTTGGACTTATTGGCCACGTATTCACCTTGGCCAACATTTTTTTGTGAGTTCGATCAAAAACTTCCTTATATACAGGTGTCCGATTATACTGGTCCCTCTTCGAGTAAAACATTAATAAATTTAAGTTAGCTGTAAACAATATATATTAACTAGAATATCATATATATGATTTAAAGATTCTGTTTTTACATTTGGTGCAAGGACATTTTATTATATTTCCACTGACAAATGGCCTATTTGAAAATGCAAAACAATAAACTCTTCAACTCCATTTAAAAACTCATTTCTAATATAATTATTACTATCTAACCAGCAATACATTCAGCTCCAATCCTTATCCATTATACGGTCTTAATAAAAAATATGTAATTCAATAAAAAAATCACACAAAATAAATAAAATATAACAATTAAAGCAATATCTCAACCAATTTAATTATAATAAAAATTCTAAATCATAATTTAAAATAAGTTATCAATTCAATCTACTTTATTAATTTAACAACTAATTATTATACAATGCATTATGACGTAGTTAAAACATTACCTCACTACCACAATCCACGGAAGCACTCCTCGTTAATATTAAATAACCTACAAGAATATAAAACTACATATTAAATATTAAAACTATTTTCTTTTAATTGAAAATATTAAAAAAATATAACGATTACAAAACATACAACACTAATTACACTACATATTAAAACTATTAATGCAACAATATATACATTTATATAAAAAAAAAGAATAATATATACAACATTATATATCTAACATTAAACCAATTAATAATAATAAGATAGTCAATCTATTAATATCGTGTAAATATACACGCACAAACAACAATAAATTTTCATAACTAAAAATATTTTAACCAAATTAAATCTACAATAATAAATTTATACATTTTAAAGTTAACAAAAATAAATATATACATTTAAATAAAAATTTCCTAAAAATATTCCTATATATATATATATATATATATATATAACAACAAAATTAAAAACATTACTAAATAATTATACAAATATATAAAAATAAATAACAACAAAGTACATATATACACAAATAAATTTATACAAATATATACAAATAAATAAATATATATACAAATCAACATTACTAAATATATACAAATAAATAAAAATAGAATAATTAACATTACTAAATACAAATATTTTAACTAAATATTTAAGATTAATAAGTTACAAAAAATTAACAACATTACAATATAATAACTAAAATATTAACTGAAAAAAAAATACCTAAGTGGGGATGGACGCTGGCGGTTGGGGGCACTTGGCAGTAGGGAGACGGCTGGCGGTAGGAGAATGGTTTTGGGTTTTTGGTTTTTTGGGTTTTTTTTAATGCAGAAGAGAGGAAAAAAGGAGAGAGAAGGCAATGGCAAGAGTTGGGAGCGCTAGCAGTTGGACGATTGGCACGCAAGGTTCCGGTGATCAGACGGCGATTGGATAGAAAGGGGGCAAAAAAGAAAATGAGAGGGGAGGGGGTTTGAGCCAAGTGGGAAAGGAAAAGGGGGGAGCAGGAAAAGAGAAAAAATTAGGGAATGCTGAGCGGGAAAGCCAAAGGAGAGAGGCATGTTTTTCAAGTTATTACCGACGAAATTTTTGTCGAATTAGCAACGAAAATTCCGTCACTAAAAGTTTGGTTGACACTCCTCGACTACTGTGAGAACCATTACTGAGGAGCACTTTTAGCAACGAAAAAAATTTGTCGCTAATAAAAAATAAACAAAAAACTATATAAATATATATAATTTTTTATTTTTGTTTAGCAATCAACAATGAAATTTTTCGTCGCTGATGAGTTTTTAGCGACGAAAATAGCATTGGAAATTTTCGTCTCTAATGCTTCAAATTAAAAAAAAATAGAAAATAAACAAATTTCTATCAGTTGGAATCAGCGATAGAATTTTCGTCACTAAAAACTCATTCTGTCGCTGATGCAAACAGAAAATAAATAAATTTGTATCATTTCGAATCAGCGACGGATTTTTTCGCTGCTTATTCCATCACTGAAACTCATCAACGACAGAATTAGCGACAAAAAATCTGTCATTGATTCTAAACCATAAATTTCTTATGTATAGGTTTTAGCGAAAAAAATTAGCGACGAAAATTTTTTTCGCTAATTTAGGTGCCAAATGAACAGTAGCTTCATACCACATTTAGCAACGAAAAATGCTCCATCGCAAATTATTGACGAAATTCCATTGCTAAGTATAAAACTGTTTCCATTGCTATGTATAAAACTATTTCCGTCGTTAATGCTAGCATTTAGCAACATAATTTTTTCGTCACTGAAGGTCATTGTTCTTATACTGTATCTTTTAATGAGTTTTGGCTCACCGATCGCACCACATTGCTACCAAATGGTACGCCAAACTCACTTATAAATTTCAAAAGCATTTTGTTTGAAAGTCTGTGTTGTACTTGAAATAGGATTGAAACTAGATGATAAGTACATGAAGCATTATCCTACTCATTTTGGAGTTTTACTACTTTGATCTTATATTTGTATCGTAACTTATCTCGAGTTCCTTCCCAAATTGAATTCTATTTAATTAGCATATTATACAAGTTCCTAGTAAGAAATACAGTGGTCAGTGCCATTAGGAATGGCTTACATCCAATTCCAATTTGAATGTGATTTTAACGTATCCTACTTCATCTCTTCCCCAACACATGCTGATATTTCAATGTTATTTAATAACCCCGACTATATCTATTTCCACTTGATATATTGTGGTAGAATATAAATTTTTTCACTCATATAGTCGCACTTTTTTTCCTCCATTTACCCTCCAAAGTGTATGGTCACTTTGTTGTACAAGAATAAAATCACTTCTAAGGTTTGATGAAGATGAAACAACTTGAACTTGATCTTGAACTTCTAGTTTGAAACATGAACAGTCACGAATAATGTAGTAATAGAATTCAAGACATGTTGCTATAATACCACTTTCCTTAAGACTTATTTCACCACCACCAGTTATGGTATACAAAGAGAGTTGTTGAAATAGCCTCACGATACAATGAGTCAAACTTGTTTAATATCTCCTTGAACTAGTAATATTAAACCTCTAAGCACCTTTGACAAATACAAGAGTATTATGTCTTAGCCAAAGTCTTCTGCAATAAAACAATGTATAAAAGATTTGTTTTCTATTTTGAGATTGAGAGAGGATAGAAGAATTCAGAATTAATGGATGTATCTCAAGTCTGAACTTGACATCTCAATTTATAAAGAATAATTCCTAGTGATGCGATCTTTCAATCAAGTGATATGATTTTCATTTGTGTTTTTTAATTTAACAAACACAATTATTTAACAAGATCAAAACTTTTGAAAGCCAATGGTTATGTTTCTTAACCATTCAAAGTGAAAAAATAACTTTAGGAAAAGTTTGTAACTCTTCAGACATAAACTAGCCGTTGTACTCACTTTTATACTAAAGCAATCAAATGCCCGAAAATGACAGTCGAATGCCCGAATGTAATTTTGAAACAGAATAAAACCTCTAGGTGAGGCAATTGACTGCCTTCCTAAGGCAATCGACTGCCCTAAAATAATTTAAAATATGATACTGCACTTTGTACAGGTAGTTGACTGCCTTACATAGGTAGTTGATTGCCTTCTCAAGGCATCCGACTCTCCCCTAGGGCATTCGACTGCCCAAGTGCAATTTTGGAATAGAAAGGTTGCCGCACAAGGGCAATTGATCGCCTTATATAGATAGTTGACTACCCTATAAATTTGGTAAAAATCATTTTAACTCGATTTTACTTAAACCAAAATCATGTCAAACACTAGTTTTACTTGTCAATTGATTAAACATAATTTTAATCAATTTTTTCACTTTGTTTTGAAATTTTTCTAACATGCTTTCGCCATGACAAGGTGGAGGGTGGTGGCAATAGGACCATTTCAGTTTTTAGTCTGCCACCACATTACTAGACAGCTTTTTTTCTGGAACCCACGGATCTTCAAATTTGATTTTGAGGGACCAGTTAATATTATATTTTATCCTTTTTTTTATAAAACATATTAACACACCATATAGATAGATACAAGCTTGTGAACACGCGTACACACAAAGATATTGGTCGTGTTTAGAAGTGGCAAAAATTGGCTCGCGCCCGAAAACCCACCCGAATCCACCTGAGACCAAATCGGGACCAACCCGAATTGACCAAAAAAGTCAAAGCTCATAACCGAAAAAATTCTAACCCGACACAACCCAAACCCGTCATAACCCGAGCCCAATACGATCCGAAACCGAGACCAATTCGATTTGAAACTCGTAAAAAACCGAATTTATAACATAAAAAAAATTCGAATTGTAATTATATAATTATTATTTAAAAATAAATAAATAATTGATACACTTTTTTAAATAAAAGTTTAAAACTTTTAAAACAATTATTATTTATTATACAATTATATCAATTATGTATTACCAGCAAAATAAATATTGAATCTTTTTAATTCAATTATTAAATTAAATTAATTTAAAACATCATAATATATAATATCAAATAATCTTTAATATTATACTTTTTTTACTTATAATAATAAATATATTATTAATTTAACTTTGGATTTTATTATAAAAATCATTTTAACATTTTATTATTTTTATTTTATAATAAAAATTTAATTTTAATGCAATAATAAATCAAATATATAAAAAATTATACAATATCAATATTTAATAATATATTAGAGTAGTATTTTGTGTAAGTGGTAATTTTAATAAAATTTGTTTTTTATACTTTATTAATATTAATATTAATATTAATTATATTTAAATAACTAGCATTATATTAATTAATTTGGTAATATCTACTATTTAACATTTTAATTAGATATTCGATCAATTGGTGTATATCTAATATTATTATGTTAATGTGAACATGAAAAAATTAGTACTCAATTGGTATATAACTGTATATGATATGATTATATCAAATGTTATTATTTATAATATAATGTCAATTGATGTATATAACTTGTTTAATTTAACATTCTAAATTTTTAATGAGATATTTGATTAATTAATGTGTACAAGTATGATTATATTTAATATAATAATGTTATATTATGATTTATGTACAAACTAAAAACAAAATAAATATAAAATTGAGGTAATTGGTTGACCAATTATTCATAATATTAAGTATTTTTTTAATGTATACTATAATTTAATTCAACAGTATAATTGAACAATTAGTTAACTATTTATATGGTTAGATTTAATTTAATTACTAATTATGTTGGTAATTAAAAGACAAAATAAATGTAAAAAAATTCTTAAAATTTTAAAATTTTATTAAAAAATAATATAATTATTCAAAAAACTAATAAAACAAAGTAAAAAAAATTTATTGAACTAAGAGTGTCTAAATTCTAATGGCCCAATGTTGACCCAAAAAAAAAACCCAATAAGTTATTGTTAAGAGTATAAAGCCATTTATATAAATGTTTAATTGTTTAGTGTGATTTATTTATAATTTGTTAGTTATTTATTTGTATAGCTAATACTTTTGGATTTTCACTTTCTTTTAGTTTTACTATATATATTTGGCTAACTGAAAAAATAAATTTTTATATAATTATTAATATATAATTATATATTTTATAACAAATGTAAATATCACAGGAAATTAAAAAAATAAATAATAATTGTCAAGTAATAAAAACATTAAAATGTAAAAATTTATATTTATATAAATATTTATTAAATTTTAATTTTAATTTAGCATTTCTATTATATTTTTATTTAACTATATAAAATTAAATTAATTATTAAATACAAAATTATAAAATAATTTGACTAAGCCCACTAAGCCCACCTGATTCAAACCGGACCGAAACCAAAAATAACCGAACCCAAAAATACCAAAAACTGAAAAACCCAAAATCAAAATACCTAAAACTACCAAAAAAAACTGAAAAAAATCGAAACCAGAAAAATCTGAAACCGAAAAAATCCAAAACCGAAATAACTCGAATCTGAATATAACCCGAACTGAGCCCGCCAGAACCAGCCCGTTTGCCACCTCTAGTCGTGTTTCTTCATATATGCACTTCGTGAATGGATTAACCAAAACTTTCAAGGGCATACTAGCATCATGGAAACGGGTAGGGACTGGTACTGTGTGTTTATTACTTCCACTGGTACTGTGTTTATTACTTCCACTGGAAGTTATGGACCAGATGTTGTTCAATTGTTTTTGCAACATCTGCACTTCCAGAAATGAGCATTACAAATCTGGTCTTTCATATCTCAATAGAAGCAGCTAAGATACAGGGAGCTTATGCCAAAAAGGTCCATGGCAAGCCAAATCAAGATGTAATTAAATGGTTGCCCCCACCTGCTGGAACTGTCAAACTAAATACCGATGATGCAGCAAAAGGAAATCCAGGTATTATAGGAGTTGGGGGGTTACTTCGGTCCAGCTTAAAACAATGGAAAGTAGGCTTTCAGGCGCACCTGGGTATTTGTTCTAACACTGTAGCAAAACTTCAACCTCTCAAACTGGGAGACTCCTCACCTGGAATGAGGGATATAAAGGATGTAGTAAGTGAACATGACGCTAAAGCTGCCATGGTCCAAACAGCACACTTTTATCCACCCACTGAGATGGCGACTATGGCGAACTAAAGTTCAACTCACCTTTCGGGAAGGAAATTTTTGTGCTGATAAGCTAGCAAAACAAGCTTGTGAGCTGAATGTTGGTTTTGAGAAACAGCTAAGCCTCCATCAAGTCTGGAAAGTTTAATAGCTGTTGATGCTCGGGGAGTTCCATTCCCTAGTAATTTTAAGATGTAATACTTATTTTGTAATTTCTACTTTTCTTTATAACCAAAAAAAAAAGCTAAGTTTACAATGGTATTATTTAAAAATTAAAGAAAATAATAAGGATACAATTACCATTTTTTATTTAAAAAATTTTAAACCTATTCTTTTACCTCTGTTCTCCCAATTAGAAATGGCGTGATTGAAAAATAATACAATTGAAAGAAAAGAAAGAGTGCTCAACCCTTTATTTTAATTTAAATGATATCCTAACAAGGGTAGAGATTTCTCATTTCCCTTTCTTTCCTTTCCAAAAAAGGGTAGGGATTTTAATATTTCCCCTTCTTTCCTTTCAGTTTGGTCTCCTATTCTCAAAAGCATAGTATTAGGCAGGCAGGATAGACTCCAACCGTCCAACGTGAATTAGAAAACAAATATTCAAGTACAGCTGCTCAAGTTTAGTTGCTTCGTTCCAAGTTCTAACTTCCGACTGATAGCAAAAAGGTGAAACTTTGAAGGCATGTAGATTCTACTAGAATATCTAGACAGATACAAACCAACAAAATCCATTTAGTGGTTGTGAGTATATCTTTTTGTGCCTAAAACTACAATAATTTGGTTTCAGATGTTTCAAAACTATATGAATTTGCATATCCAGGCTTCTTAACAAATACCTGAAAAGCATCATGGACAAAAGACCTTTTCTCCAAGACTTCTGAACAAGTTTCCACAGGTTTCAAATAAAGAGTTGCCACTAATCCCATAAATCGTATATGGATTCTTGCTATAGAGAAGAAATAAAACGTTACAGCCATTTGTTATTCCTCTTAAATAGATGAGATTATTCTAATCTATCTGAATATTACCTACAACAGTCCCTCTATTCACTTCAGAAAGCAATATGCATCATATATATCAGATTCATAGAACATTGAAGGTACCCGTTCATCTAAACTACCAACTAGAAAGTGCTACCTCGTATAATCTGCAAACTTTTTTGGAAATTCAAAGAGAATCAAAGGGCTAGAAACAATGTATAACAGCATTTCACTTATCATTCGAACAATATAACACTTCTAAAGTCCATACCATGTCAAACCCATGAGACATATTATATGTCCTTAGCAAGTAGCTTAATATCAACCAAATAATATGCAACTGGGTAATCCATGATAAAAGTGAGATAAAACCTAAACATTCAATGTGTAAAAGAATTATCATTATCTTTATTTCACCACTTAGTCACGTGTATCATTGAAATTGAGCATAAATCCAATAAGACCAATCATCTAGACATACATGTATTCACCACCACGAACAGCATTTGCAGCACCTTTTCTCTCTTCTTCAGCCTCCTTCTCCCGCTCCTTCCAGCTCTCATAATCATGGTCATCTGTTTGCAGCTCATATCTACAGATTGGGCAAGAATTGTGCTCATCCTGCCACAAAAATCATCGCATATAAGATACAGATAATCCACAATCTCATCTAATCCTCCATTTGTTGAAACTAGAGGTCCAATATACCACTAATCAAATAAAGTCAAGGAACATCAATTACCAGCCATGGCTTTAGACAAGGAGGATGGAATGTGTGCTTGCAGGGTAATTCTTGCATGTTATCACCTACAATAAGGTTCTCCTTGCATATTGCACATTCTGCATCAGATCCGAGCTTAGCCAAGATTTCTTCCGTAAGGGTAATAACCGGAAGCTTGGCAACAACTTCTCTGCTAGCTGGTGGTACCCTTCGAACACCACCCTCGTTCTCCAATATCTTGAAAACAAAGATTAATTAATTTTCAAGTTACAAAATCAACTTCTATAAACCAATATAAATTCATCAAGCAGATATTAAAAAAAATACCTCTGGTAGGACAGTATCAAGGTGGTTAATGAGCTGTTCAAGCACATTGGCAGCATTTTCTACTGTGTTAACATTCACGGCCGAACCCTGGGAAGATTCAGCAGTAGGAGTGGAAGCAAAGGCGTTCAAGAGATTTGATTGGACCAACCATTGAGGTTGTGGTGGTTCAGGATCCACAGTAAGATGTCCTTCAAAAAGATAACCTTTGGAAAACAAACAAAAAAAAAAACATAAAACAGAATCTTTTAAACATTTTCAAGGCCTATGAAACATACTTCAGAAAGACAGAAAAACAAAAGGTTTTTTGCTAAAACAAACCTCTGTTTTGGGAAGATTCAGATAACGGGACCGGGTTTTCGATCTCATTTAAGTGTTCTTTAGCCTGAGAAATGCAATTCCTTAAATGACCCTTTTCAGAAGGATCAGAGGCCAGGGATTCTAAGAGCTCGAAAAGGCGTAAACCGGCAGACCAGAATCCAGGGGCTGTGTATCTGGTTTTCAAAATGGTTGCAACTCGGCAAACAACAGAATAAAACTGAAAACGAAAACGTCATGTTATTTCCGCTCAGCTTGGTTAAATTGAAAGAGAAAGTTGAACAAAGAGCTTACCGATTTGCGAAGAAAGGGAGAAGCAGAAGGGTAATGGAGTTTAAGAAGGAAATTGATGGAGGAAACTGCCTCCTCGAATCTCTGTTTCTTTCCAAGCTGTTTCTGTAATTCCTCTAATTGTTGCTTCAAGCTTGCATCTGAAGAAGAAGAAGAGTCCATTGTTTTCAACTCTGTAATTAAATTCTTCAATACGCCTTCGAATTTCGATTCTAAATTTCGTCTTTTCCTTGATCTGTTTGCGGTTTTTAGAATTCTGATTCAGATGTGGTTTTGATGAGTTGAGCAGATTTCTTGGCGAGGGGGACAACGGTGGCGACTGGCGAGCCCCTATAAGGCTTAACCAATCGGTCCAATATTATTTTAGATGGGCGGGTATTCGTCTTTCACTCTCTTTCTTCCTGCCCGCTCCCAGCTGCTTGAGGGCTGCGGCCTTCACTACGTTATTAGGCCACTTCAGCAATTGGGTTATGGAGTCCATGGGCCATTTCCTTAGTGACAAAATTCAGGCTGAATTTCGCTGTTGTTACATAGTCAAATATATCCTTAACCTTTTACATAAAATAAAATTAAGCTTTCAATATTTTATTGTGTGAAATTATGTTCATAAATTTTTATTTTATTATAAAAAAACACTCAATCTTTTAAAATCATGCAATTAAGTCCAATCTGTTAAATTACACTAACTACAGTTAGGAAATCCTACGTGAAAATTGATGCAGATAGCTTAGTTGGTTGCCACGTGGCATGTCACGCGTGCAATACTAGCAGAAGTTAGTGTCATTTAATAGATTTGGACTTAATTACATGATTTTGAATGGTTTAGGGTTTACTTACAATAAAATAAAATTTATCGACTGATTTCTATGCAATAAAACGTTGATGGCTTATATTTATTTTGTGTAAAAAGTTAATGGTATATTTGCTATTAAGCCAATTATGTATTACTATCCAATTGCAATATATGAAGTTTTTTTATTTCACAAGCAATAAATTCTTTTAATTTTCTTTTTCTTTTTTTTTAAATGAAGGAGTTCAAGAAACGAAAAATGTACGTGTTGTGATTTGAATTTAATATCTGTAAAATTCTCATACCTTAAAGTTAAGGACATAACTATTCAAATCAATACTCAAGATTTTCATTTAGCTTTTTAATTACCAAAATAAATATTTTTTTTATTTTCCTTGTATTTAAGTGTTAGGTTCTAGAAGAGAACCTTAGTTCAACGATAAAAGTTACTTCTTTGTGACTTGAAGGAAACAAGTTCATGCAGAAACAGTTTTTCTGTTAATACAAGGGTAAGGCTGCGTACATATGACTTTTTCCAAACCCCATAATATAAGTTTGTCCCCTTTTTTTTTATGTGTTGGATTTTGAGAGATGGGCACTCATCCTTATTAATATTTAATGCCAATATTATATCTTGTAGGATGATGTAAGAAAACCTTGAAAATTAAAGTAAAATATTTACTGTTTATATGGTTCGATTGAAATTTATGTAAAAAATGCTATTCGAGTATAACTGTCTCAAAGTTCTGTTAAAAGAAATCAAAATAACATTTGACAAAAATAATATAAGTCTTTAGATTATTGACAACTATTTAATAATATTTTTATATTTTTTAATAAATGAAAAAGTAAACAATCACTTATATTAAATTATATAAAAAAATTTATGTGAAACAAATAAATAAAATAATATTTTTATTAATTAGACTAAAGAATAAAAGATATCAATTGAAAAATTAAACAAAATAAAAAATTTATGAAAAATAATATAATCTTCTTTATAATTTTTTTGGTAAATTATTGAAGAATAAAATAAAAGGTTAAAAGATTCTTTAAGTACTTATTATTAAAGTTAACAATTTTTTTTAAAGAAATTTTGATTTATAACTTCATGTAAAAGCTCAAATATGTTTTTCGTATAAGTTAATAAAATTTTGAAAACCAAACATTGACTTCTATTTTTCCCAATACAAAAACTCTTTCATAAACTATACCAAACTCCCACTTAATCATCTTCACTCTTAGGTGTCGCCAAAATTAGAGGAAATCTGTGGCACATTCATTCAATGCCTGGTTGATACAGTAAAATCCTTCTAAATTAATACTTTTGAGATCCATCATTGAGTAATAGACAATAGGAATTATTAATTTAAAGGGATTTACCTTGTGAATTGCTATTCTCTTAAAAACATATTTGTTTAATTTTCATATTCTTTAAATCCATCTTGTTGGCTCTATAGGCTATACCGAGAGGGGGTGAATCGGTTTTTCACTAACCTTAAGTTCGTTTTTCAGTTTCTCTAAATTCTCTAGCCTATATTGATATTTTCTAAGTTCTCTAGGCTACTCAATTATGCAATATAAATTCAAAACAATAAATACAAATATAATTACAAATAAGTAAGGAGAGTAAGGATAGAGAAATGTACACAAGTGATTTATAGAGGTTCGGTAACCTTGCCTACGTCCTCTACCTTGAGACGCTCCTAAGGATTTTCCCCAAATTAACTATCTTTGAATTTGTATTACACTCCCTCTTTTTCTAGGCTAAAGAGAAACCTCTCTCTTTTTCTAGGCTAAAGAGAAACCTCTCTCTTTTTCTAGGCTCAAGAGAAACCTCCCTCTTTTTCTTAGGCTAAAGAGAAACCACCCTCTTTTTCTTAGGCTAAAGAGAAACCTCCCCTTTTACAAGGAATGATTTGGTTTACAAGAGATGTAATCAAAGAAGACTTCTAAGTAAGTAAATGATTACAGAAATTAGGCACAAAAAAAGCCTATACAATATTTGTGCTAAGCAATACAAGAGATATGTGAATGATGGAAGATGAAGACTTTGTAGCTCTTGATTGGTTGTTGAGGCTTGAGGATTTGAGGAATATGAGTTTTGGAGTTGCTGAGTAGTTCCTCTTGCTTTCTTTAGCTTCTAAGCCTCTATTTATAGTCCCCTGGATGTATTCTAGCCGTTGGGTGGAGCCAAAACTCGAATGTGACCGTTGTCTCACAGAAACTAGCCGTTACAGGCTATTTTCGGGCAAAGGGATCGATCCCTTTCCATAGGGGATCGATCCCTTCATTCCAGAATGCTTATTCTGGGTTGAGGGACCTTTCTGCCATAAAGGGATCGATCCCTTTCCTCAGGGGATCGATCCCTTTGATCAGGGGATCCATCCCTTCAGACAGGGGATCCATCCCTTTGATTAGGGGATCCATCCCTTACAATATTCATTTGCCTTTTCTAGGTCTTTAGGCATTAAAAATATTCTGTTAGCTTTAAATTGTCATATATATTTTGAAATGACAAAAACTTAAGTAAGCTTTAATGTTCTAATTCATATTGTAAATTTGCCTTATCACACATGATTTTCTCAATCCATTTTTAAGTGTTCATATCAAACATTAAGACCATGATTTAATGATATATTATGGGTCTTAATCATTTATAAAATGGTTTTCAATATTAAGTAATTTTCTCAAGAATTATTGAACATAAGTTTAGAAAATTACTTATAAGTTTTTGGACAATATTTTTGTTTGAGAAAGTCAAGAAAAACTCCCTTAAAGCTTATAAATGTTTTGGGTTGAATTAAAATCAAAAGCCATATCATTTCTAACCCAAAAGTGCAAGAAAAACTCATTCTGGAAGCATGGGATCGATCCCCTAAGGAAAGGGATCGATCCCTTTTTGGTAGAATGCCCTGGAAGCCTAGAATGAAGCATAGGGTCGATCCCTTTTGCAAAAGGATCGATCCCTTTATGTCAGAAAGTCCCCAACGACTAGTTTCTGTTTTGGCTCCAATCAACATCCACAAACCATCCAACTAGAGGCTTAGAAGTTAAAGGAAGGAAGAGGAACAACCAAGCAACATCTTTCATCATCTTATTCATCTTCCTCAAGCCTCAACAACAAATCAAGAGCTGCAAGTCTTCATCTTCCATCATTCACTTATCTCTTGTATTGTTTAGCACAAATCTTGTATAAGCTTTTACTTGTGCCTAATTTCTGTAATCATTTACCTACTTATAGGTCTTCTTTGATTACATCTCTTGTAAACCAAAATCACACCTTGTAAAGGGGAGGTTTCTCTTTAGCCTAAGAAAAAAAGGGAGGTTTCTCTTGAGCCTTGAAAAAAAGAGGTTTCTCTTGAGCCTAGAAAAAGAGAGAGGTTTCTCTTTAACCTAAAAAAAAGGGAGTGTAATTCAAATTCAAGTATAGTGAATTTGGGGAAAATCCTTGTGAGCGTATCAAGGTAGAGGACGTGGGCAAGGTTGCTGAACCTCTATAAATCGCTTACGTACATTTCTTTATCCTTACTCTCTTTACTTATTTACAATTATATTTGTGTTTATTGTATTAAATTTATATTGTATAATTGCCTAGCTTAGAGAACTTAGAAAACACTCAAATAGGCTAGAGAATTTAGAAGAATTGAAAAACGGGCATAAGGTCAGCTAAGAACCGATTCACCCCCCTCTCGGTATAGCCTATAGAGTCAACAATTTGTATCAGAGCTTGGGCTCGAGATTGATTTAGATTAACCTCTATCAAGCAAAACGATCATAAATGGCTCACTTGAATGTAGGCACACCCCTAGGAGAAGAGGGACAATCATTAGTTAGACCTCCACTCTTCAATGGAGAGAATTACTCTTATTGGAAAACAAGAATGATGTTGTTTGTCCAATTGAATGATTATGAAGTGTGGAGAGTGATAGTTAATGGTCCCAAAGTCCCAATGAAGAAAGTAGATGGAAAAGATGTCCCTAAGAGTGAGGATGAGTGGGACACAAATGACATGAGAGTGGCATAATTGAATGCCAAGGCTATGCACACTCTCTTTTGTGCATTAGGTCCCAATGAATATAATAGAGTCTCCCTATGTGAGAATGCCAAGCAAATATGGGACTAATTAGCCATCACACATGAAGGGACAAATCAAGTGAAAGAAACCAAAGTAGGTATGCTCACACATGATTATGAGCTTTTTAGAATGAAAGAAAATGAGTCCATGAGTGAAATGTACACAAGGTTTAATAACATAATCAATGGACTTAAGGCATTAGGCAAGACCTATTCTAATGTAGAAATGGTGAAGAAAATTTTTAATAGCTTGCCACAATCATGAGAGGCAAAGGTAACCGCAATAGAAGAGTCTAAGGATCCAAATACCTTGTCTCTAGATGAGCTTATGGGCTCCCTACTTACATATGAAATGAAAATGAAAAGAAATGAAGTGCCTTCAAAGAAAGTAGGGGTAGCACTTAAGTCTTCCACTCATGAGGTCATTGAAGATGATAGTGATGAGAGTGGAAATGAGGAAGAAAAGGAAATGACAATGTTTGCCAAAAGATTTAATAGATTCATAAGAATGAAAGAAAAAGAAAATAATATGAGACATCAAAGAGGGGAGTCAAGTAGAAGAGAAAAGGATCCCTTAGTGTGTTATGAATGTAATGAACTGGGTCACACTAAGTTAGATTGCCCCTTACTTAGGAAGGAAAAGGATAGGAAACCTAAGAAGAAAGCATTTATGGCTGCATGGAGCGATAGTGATAGCTCCGATGAGGAAAACGTAGATGATGAGGTAGCCTACTCATGCTTTATGGCTATTAGTGATGATGAGGCTAGTAGTAGCTCTAGTGAAAATAATGACTTTACATTTGATGAGTTACAAAATGCCTTTAATGATTTAGCAAATGAATTTCAATGCATGAACTCCAAATATAAGAAAATCATTGCTAAATTAAAAATAGAAAATGAAGCCTTGACAAATGCTAAGCTAGAATTTGAAAAGAAATTAGAAGAGGCTAACTTAGAAATAAATGAGTTGAATGAAAAGAATACAAATTTGCATAACTCATTTACTAGGTTTTATATGGGTCAACAAAAGCTAGATCCTATGTTAGAGACCCAAAGAGCTTTCTTTGACAAAGATGGGTTAGGCTATAATGCTAAACAAAAAGAAACTCATCTTAAGAATTTCCTAGTGAGCAAAAATACTATGCATTATTTATCTCTTACATGCTCACTATGCAATAGGATAGGTCATTCCTCACAAGCATGCACAAATAGAAAAACCATGTTTAGAGGAAGAGTAGTTAGAAAAATGTGGGTGCCAAAGCATGCTGTAAATAATGATGAATTGTGCTTGAAATGGATCCCAAAAGGATCAAAAATTGTTTGCGCTAACTCTCATAGACCCAAGAAAATTTGGGTACCAAAACATGCATGAATGTGTTTGTTGTAGGAGTGTCAGAGCATGGAGTTACAAAGAGACAATGAAGTTTTAAATGCTCAACACATCCTCATGGAGTTTGCTTGTGCCAATGAGAAAGAGAAAGAACTTGGGAATCCATCCTTGGCAAAGATCACAACAATTATTCAAAGAAAAGCCTAAGGTGGATTCAACAATTCAAGGCAAAGCACTATCAAGCAAAGGAGTTTTGTAAGCTTAATTCCTTATTTCTTGAAGTTTTTATTTGATTAAATTATTTGTGCTTTGATAATCTTTAATGCATTGTGATTGAGCAAAAGGCATGATAAATGATTGTTGAGTGTTTGATGGACAATTCTTGATGAATGAATGAAAGGCATGATTTATGATTTTAAAATGATTATTGGATTTCTGCATTTTGAGCAAGTTTTCTATGCGTTGAAAATGTATTTACTTGTCTAAAATTACCAAATATGTCATTTATGCAAAATGTCATGTCATGAGCATTAATGAAGAAGTTGTATGTTGAAAATCATGGCATGTTGTTCACAAGATGTATGCTTTAATGATATATGTGCTTAAAACCTATGTGAACAAGTTTGTTTTGACATATTTGTGGTATCCAATGATTTGGTTATGTCAAAACATGCATAACTCTCAAAATGACCTCCTTTGAAGACAAAAATGCATTTATTTGTGAAAATTCTTCCAAAATTGCAAAGTCTTTTGTAAAATGGTTTTTCATTCATGTTTTTCATTCATACAAGTCCAAAATCATGTTACACAAGTGTTTAAACCTTTACTTGGACTTAAAATACTCAAAAAAAAAGTTTTGGCGCCTCAAAGGTTGGATTTTCTGTCAAAAATCTGCAGAATCAGGATGAGGGATCGATCCCTCTACATGCAGGATCGATCCCTTTGGAAAAACATGCAGAAAATTAGATTCTGGAGTTTAGGGATCCATCCCCTTGCTCAAAGGATCGATCCCTCTAGGCAATTTATGCCCTTTTCTGCATTTTTAAGCCTTAGTTGAGAAGTTTTCTTAATTTTCTTAATACCTTCTTTCTTCTCAACTTAAAATTCATTGTTTTAACTTCTTTTTGATGATCTTTAAACTATGAAAATTCATTTTTCATTGATATCATGCCTCAACTCCATCAATTTGTATCATTTCCAACAAATGGCATCACTTTCAACAATCAATATCATTTTTATTGAACTCACAAGTGCAAAATCATTCTTCTTGTTGAAAACATTCATGAATTGCATAAATCTTGAAATAATCTTGAAATATATTTTCAATGAATGTTTAAACATAATTTTTGAGATTTATTTCAATGATTTGTGTATATATTTGAGAATTTGATGAACTTGTGCATCATGAATATTGATCATTCCTTTTGTTCATCTTAGTCAAGCATGCTTATAGGATTATGTCTCTTAGCTTGACTTGTCTATTCCACACTAGGTTTCATGATAATTATACATCTAGTGGATTGATTTCAAATGTAAATTCAACAATTGGTAATGATCATTGGCCTATAATTTGTGATGGTAAATGGATCCTAAATGTTCAAATGCATGAAACTTTATCATCCATGTACTTAAATTTTTCTTATGGCCAAATTTTTAAAGAACTTGAGCTTTAATGACAACACCAACAATTGATATACATGCATTGTATCTTGATTGTTTTGATGTTGAACATGCATGTTTACTTAAGTTGAATCAATAATCATGCCAATGAGATGAGAATAGTTGTTTTCATGATATTATGTGCTTAACCTCACTCATAGTTTATGGATTTTAATGATAAAATATATTTTAGCTTGATAATATTGAATCACTTAGGTGAAGCCATTTTAGTTAAAATAGCATATACCCTCCAGAACGTTAAATAATGATAAAAACTAGGGATATGGCTCATAACTGATTAAAATGGTAATTTTGAATCTTTCCTTGCTCATAATTGGTTAAGGACTTGAATTGAAAAATGAGCATAGGATTTTTGTGCTTGAAACCATGGAAGAAAATGTGTTTGCTTGAATTCCTTGATTTTTTGAATCTTCCATATGGTATAAATTTGTGAATATGAATATGGATTAATACTTTATGATAGTATGCTAATGTTTAATTAATCCATATGCATATTTTATGGTGTGTGATTGTGTTCTTGCATATTTAGAATGATTATTTTCTTGACATGAACACACTACACATAGATATTGGATTCATGCAAAATGCCTAAGTCAACCATTAGTAACAATTGGCATTTAGATTGAAATAGCAATTGGTATCATTGGTAACCATATTTTCAATAATTGGTAAGCCAAAACTAAATTGCCAATTGGTATGAGCTTTAAATTGACAATTCTTCTCATGCTCCTTAGATTAAAATGACAAATAAGGAAGAATACATATAAGACACTTTTGTATGAAACACTTTTGTGCTAGAATTCGTGGTTAATAGATGTATGATTTAATTCTATACACAATATTTCTTGAAAATGATTTATGAGCTCTTACATATTATATGTCATCTAATTTTAGCTCATAATCATGATGTATTACCATGTACCTTAGTTGGAATTTAGAAAGAACAATTGATATATTTAGGTGCTTAATACGATTGAAATGAGCAAGTCATAGACCTTAGTAGATATTTATAAACAACTTACTTCATTATTTACCAATTGGGAACTTCTTGCAAAATTATTTATAAATAATTGGTATAGGATCATAAGTCATATTCTTTGCATGAATATTTCATATTTTTTATGGATATTGACTTATTTATTTGTGCTATGAGTCCCATGTACTAACATGTTTCTTGCTGGATGGAGCATATTTATCTCTTCTCACATAGCCATGATTTTAGGGGAGCATATTTTTTATTATTTTTCCTTCTTTTTGCTATGACAAAAAGGGGGAGAGATAGATATTAAAAGGGAGAGATATTAAGGAGGAGAGATATATATTAAGGGGGAGAGATAATGGGGGAGAAATAGTTTGAAAATTCATTTTCAAACCCATGCTTATATTAAGGGGGAGCTTTATAAAATCCTGCTTTATTTGAGGGGGAGTATTTTATGAAAGAATTTTCAAAGCAAATTTACATTAAGTTTTGTCATATCAAAAATAGGGAAATTGTTAGCTTTAAATTGCCATATATATTTTGAAATGACAAAAACTTAAGTAAGCTTTAATGTTTTAATTCATATTGTAAATTTGTCTTATCACACATGATTTTCTCAATCCATTTTTAAGTGTTCATATCAAACATTAAGACCATGATTTAATGATATATTATGGGTCTTAATACTTTATAACAGGGTTTTCAATATTAAGTAATTTTCTCAAGAATTATTGAACATAAGTTTAGAAAATTACTTATAAGTTTTTGGACAATATTTTTATTTGAGAAAGTCAAGAAAAACTCCCTCAAAGCTTTTAAATGTTTTGGGTTGAATTAAAATCAAAAGCCATATCATTTCTAACCCAAAAGTGCAGGAAAAACTCATTCTGGAAGCATGGAATCGATCCCCTAAGGAAAGGGATCGATCCCTTTTTGGCAGAATGCCCTGGAAGCCTAGAATGAAGCATGGGATCGATCCCTTTTGCAAAAGGATCGATACCTTTATGTCAGAAAGTCCCCAACGACTAGTTTCTGTGAGATACAACGGCTAGTTTCTGTTTTGGCTCCAATCAACGTCCACAAACCATCCAAGGGACTATAAATAGAGGCTTAAAAGCTAAAGGAAGGAAGAGAAACAACCAAGCAACATCTTTCATCATCTTATTCATCTTCCTCAAGCCTCAACAACAAATCAAGAGCTACAAGTCTTCATCTTTCATCATTCACTTATCTCTTGTATTGTTTAGCACAAATCTTGTATAGGCTTTTACTTGTGCCTAATTTCTGTAATCATTTACCTACTTAGAGGTCTTCTTTGATTACATCTCTTGTAAACCAAAATCACACCTTGTAAAGGGGAGGTTTCTCTTTAGCCTAAGAAAAAGAGGGAGGTTTCTCTTGAGCCTTGAAAAAGAGAGAGGTTTCTCTTGAGCCTAGAAAAAGAGAGAGGTTTCTCTTTAGCCTAGAAAAAGAGAGAGGTTTCTCTTTAGCCTACAAAAAGAGGGAGTGTAATACAAATTCAAGTATAGTGAATTTGGGGAAAATCCTTGTGAGCGTATCAAGGTAGAGGACGTGGGCAAGGTTGCTGAACCTCTATAAATCGCTTGCGTACATTTCTTTATCTTTACTCTCTTTACTTATTTGTAATTATATTTGTGTTTATTGTATTGAATTTATATTGTATAATTGCCTAGCTTAGAGAACTTAGAAAACACTCAAATAGGCTAGAGAATTTAGAAGAATCGAAAAGCGGGCATAAGGTCAGCTAAGAACCGATTCACCCCCCCTCTCGGTATAGCCTATAGAGCCAACACATTCTAAAACCAATTTTGAGTATTTTTAAATATAACATGACTTTGAAAACATGAATTTGAGTCCAAAAAATTTATCAAGTAATTTTTTTAAAATATATTCAATACATTTTATAAAGTATTAAGACCAATAAAAATGTATCAATAAATCATGGGCTTAATGTTTGATATGATCACTTAAAATGTATTGAGAAAATCATGTGTGATAAGGCAAATTTACAATGTGAATTAAAACATTAAAGCTTGCTTAAGTTTTTGTCATTTCAAAATATATATGTCAATTTAAAGCTAACACATCTAATAACTCTATAGTCTTTAATTTCATAAAAATATCCTTAAAACTATTTTTTTAATATATTTTATACTTTTTAATTCTTAAAATGAAAAATTTTAAATATGGTGGTCTTTTACAAATTAACATTTTAAAGTGCTTTCTGGTTCATGAATATTATATCAATATTTTGTATTTTTACCAAATTATTAATTTATGCGATAATTGAGACAGAAATTTTACACTAAGTTTTAAAATAAAATTATTAATTATTACGATAGAGGGTTTATAAGTTTCTCCATTGGCTCAAGCTGGGACTATAATTTTTTATTAATTTAATGAGATTATTAATTTAGAGGGGTTTAATTTATAGAGGCTCTACTGTAATACACTAATACTAAAACAATCATAAAAACATATAGGAGGCCCTCGTAGTCAGTACCGTAACAATATAGTAGCCGTTGCAATTTGCAAATGGTAATGGTAATGGCAATATGTAAATGATTTCTTTGAAGTGGAGAGGAAACGTTGCAAACCAGTAGAACGAAATGTGCAGGAAGGTGGCAAAGAGGAAGACTGGAGTAATCCCCAAAGAACGAGTACAATGGTAGGTGATGGTATAAGGCTGAGCAAGGTTGAATAAGATTGAGAATAAGAGAATAGAGTAAAGAGGGTTTAAGAGAGTTTCTGAATTAGATAACTTGCCAAAAGTCTCCTTTAAAGACAACAAGATCTCCTATATATGGTTGTGGAGAATGAGAGTTACATATCTTTGGTACTAATAACATAATAATGAGATTTGGCAGTTACAAAGGATTAATGCTTTGTTTAATGGGAGTTATGTTTTACTTTGGGAGAAGGTGTACTGAAAGAAATAGGAAAGAGCACTCATACTTCAGAGAAAGTTAAGAGAACTCTTAACTATTTCCATATCTAATCCATCAAGCCAAGCTCTCCAGAACATCCCAATAGTGAAGTTAACCCAAGAACCCTACCCTATTTCGGGGTTATCTCCACTTTTTCTTAAAAGTGCTATTTACTGAAGATATTGATGTTATTACATGAATGTGTTATTTTATGTATAAATTGTTATTAGAACAACTTATACATAGAATAAGCTATTTGAAGAACATGTTGTTATGTGAGCTATTCTGGGAACAAGTTGTTTTGAGAATAGCTGTTCTGAGAAGAGCTGGAAGAACTGCTTTGTGAAGAATCTCTTCTATAAGGAATTGTTTTGAGAAGAGCTATATGAGAAGAACTATTCTGTGAAGTAGCTATTATGTAAATGAGTTCTTCTACGAAAAGGTAATGAGCTCTTCTGAAAAGAAATTGTTCTTGTGAATGAGTTATTCTGAGGAATAAAATATTAGTTTCCAAAATTAAGTACTACACAATAACAATGGCCAACCTACCCATCACTATATGCAAAACCAAAGAGTTATAAGCATAGGCATTTATATAAAAAGAAACTATGAGGTGGAGATAAGAGCATTTTTATGCTTAATTATTCTCAATTGTAAAAGTACTAAACCTTTCACAGACTGAACAAAAATGGAGTATTACTAGTAATTTAAACCTACCGTATCATTTACCAAGCAGGAATGACACTGATTTATACTATAGAGAGATATAAATTGTTGTAGTTGTAGACACCCTATTTTGTCCGGGGTCTTAATTTGTATAAATAATTAATTGGGGTGGGTGACATTTGTATTTTAATTTAATAATTGGGAATTTGGCTAGAATTAAATTAGAGTTTTTAGATTTAGAATTAATATTAATTAGGAAATTAATATTAAAATAGGATTTAGGAAATAAAAAAAAAAAGAAAAGAAAAGAGAGAGAAAAGATAAAAAGAAATAAAAATAAAATTAATTTTAGGATTAGATAATTAGGATAATTAGATTTTTAGGATAATTATATGGATTAATATTAAATTTGATAGAGTTAGATTAGGATTAACATAAGAATTAAATAGATAAAATATTAAAAGTAGGAGATAATTATTAGAATAAGCATAGTTGTATTAGGACTCTAACAGATTGGTGGCTATAAAAAAGGATTTAAGGGACAGGGGCAATAGGATAACACAATCAAACATCTCTAACGCCAAAAAATTGCATTTGACCGCCATAGTCATCATCATCAAGGAACCAAACCCATCACCACAGCTCGGATTGCACCATCCACCGGAAACAGCAACTGCATTGTCATCTTCACTGGATCTATTGCCGCACTTCCCTGTCTTACTTCTAGTCGCTGCCCCTGTTCTGCATCGTCGCCTTTTGCCACTACGCACTGCCTTGCACCATCCTGTTGCGCACACCTTACAACCCACTCCTGATCATCCTTGCCACCGCTTGCTATCACTACACTGCACACCCCTCCAAGCTGTAAAGTGGTGAGAAAGAAAACAAGCAAGAACGTGAAAGAAAAAAGCAATAAGAGGGACTCTGCAGGTTTGTTTCTATTAATTAGGTATTTGTGAATTAATTAACGTTGACTTAATTTGTATGGTGGATTAAATTCAATAATTGCTTGCATGATAATTTAGTTAATAAATTTAACTTGTTTAATAATTTAATGACTTTAACAATGTTGATTTTACAAGTAGTTTGTATTCATGTTAATTAATTCAACAATTTGATAAATCTAATAGTTTGGTAAACTCATGATAGTACTAACATTTAATTTGATAAATTTAAAAATAAAAAAATAATTTGTATAATTAATTCGATTGGCATATAATATTTGTAAGACATTAAATTATGTTTTTTTGCATGATGTATGTAATATGATTTGCTTGCATGATAATCTGATTTGTTTTGTATGTGTGATTAATAGATTATAAAATAAAATAGATAGAACAAAAATTAGAAAAAAATAATAGAATCATAAAATATGGAGATAAGTTGAGATTATTCCAAGGATGGAATTCCGAGTGTCATGAATGGTTGCCATTTTGGAAATTCCTAGGTGAGGATATTTACCTTAAATTTTGCCAGCATGATGGAAGATTTAGGGTAAGTGTTCAATAATAATAATCGATATTTACTTCTAAAAAAAATAAATATATATTAATAATCAATCTCTATTAAAAATAAAATAAACATAAATATTAATAAGAAATTAGGGGATAATGATTAAAAAAATAAAAATATAATAATAATAATAAATTGAGAATAAGTGGAGGTTATCCCGATGATGGAATTATAAGGTGTCACGAATGGTTGACATTTTAAAATTCTTAGGTAAGATGTTTTCTTTAAATTTCGCCAGTGTGATGGAAGATTTAAAGAAAATTTTCAAGAAGAATAATCGACATTTTTTTTCAAAAGATAAATAATATTAAAATAAAGATAAAAAAATAAGATAAAAAATAAAGGATAATTAAAAAGGAAATAAAAAGAAGATAAAAAATAATAATAAAAGATGGAAAATAAAATTAAGATATCTCATAAACAATTTAACAAATCCGACGACGGAGCCTCTCCGAGAAAGACGAATGGGATTTCTTGGATACTCTTGAGGTGAGGATGAAATTTAAGGAATTCCGCCAGCATGATGGAGAGTTTCTTAGAGATTGTCTAATAT
The DNA here is from genome assembly GCA_031772115.1 of Heritiera littoralis. Lineage (NCBI taxonomy): Eukaryota > Viridiplantae > Streptophyta > Magnoliopsida > Malvales > Malvaceae > Heritiera > Heritiera littoralis. Next base: position 7,174,163 of record JAPDPK010000006.1, on the reverse strand, counting down.
TTAAATATTTGAATTTGACAAGATTAAAGACCATTTAGTTAAAAATTATTAAAGATATTACAAAATTAGTTGGTACCATTTTAGGATGGGCGTTGTGGGGGTGCTAATCCTTCTCTACACGTAACCGTACTCCCGAATCCTAGATTCTTTGAACGCAGACCCTGCCTTATCTTTAGACAAGAATAGGTGACCAATCACACCTTAGGTTTGAATGGTTGGTGGTGACTCCTAGAATTTTAAAGTCTAGCGGTTGGTTCACGGACCTAGACGTTATGACAATAGTAATCATAAAGAAATATGATCCTTGAAGAAACAATGCGAGAAATTTCACGATCGCCTTCACAAAGAAGTGCTAGAACTACAGAGAGATGCCCATGCTTCCTGGTCCTTAATCCCCGTTTTCATTTCCCATATGAAGTACAGGAAAGAAGTTTCAAGTAGAAGAACATAACTGCTAACATGAATTTCAGTTGGCATTGAGGCACTAAACAAGCAAACAAATATTGTTATCACATTTCTCAGATGCCTGCAACTTCGACAAGGTGATCTAAACATTGGTCTTATGAACCGTTGGCTGAATGCTAAGTAAAGATAAAGATACTCATCGTCACGCCATTAACAAAAGATCCTTTTTCATCACGCGTATTTTTATATGATCTTAGGGTAAACCAGTGAATCTCTCTTATCAGAAACTTTGCAATGGCAATTTAGATATGGTGATATATACATTAGAGTTTCAAAAATTCCAACTGAATCATGAAACTAATTTTGTTGGGGGAGACATTAGCATTCGAAGTAAAAGGGCATAAGCTTTGTACACGGCAACAATAGTCTGATAGCATTGTCTCATTAATGCATCCAACAAATTCCATCCATTATGATAGTGTAAGCCAACTTCTATGGGCTAATTTGCTTACAAAAAAGTTAATACTAAAAGAATAAAAAAATACTGACAGAAGTTGGTATCATTCAATAGATTTAGACTTAATTGCATGATTTTGAAAGGTTGAGGGTTTATTTACAGTAAAAATAAAAGTTTATGTACTGATTTTCATGCAATAAAATGTTGAGAGCTTATATCCATTTTATGCAAAAGGTTAAAGGTATATTTGACTATTAAGCAAAAAAAACTTTAACAAAAAAATAAATGAAAAAATGGGAGTTCAATGGGGTGCCATTTTATCAACATTAAACTTAAGCATATGTGGATTTTATGTAATTTTAGTTTTATCTTTAGGTTTTTTACATTTTGATTAGAAATTTAATTAATTCGATTTCAAATTGAAATAATTGAAAAACTAAAAAAAAAATTTAAATTGTTTTCAAAAATGAATCGAAATTAGTTCAATCACACAATCAATTAATAGAATTAAATTTGTTCAATCAATTAATTTGGTTAAAATCGAAATATGAACACATTTACTCGTCAAATAAAAAAAGAATAAAGGTAAAAAAAATTGAATATTAGAAAACAATAATAAAACAAAAAGAATGGAGAGTAAGGGATATGCTATTTGGGCACCATCATCGCTATCCCTTTATTCCAAAAATTGATTTTTTTGGATTAAAATTTCAGTTATGATGGAAACCAAATTAATTGAAAATAAAAAATATTTCGAAATAATTTTTGATAATCAAATGAAATTAATTCAGTAATCAATTGATTAGACAAATTAAATCAATTTAATAATTAATTCGATTAAAATCGAAATATGAACACTTCAATCCATTGAAAAAAATAAAAATACTTCGATCCATTAAATAAAAATAAAAAATAAAAAGTAATATATATTATATTACAATGTATATTTAAATATGATAAGAAGCCTACGTAGATACTTATTTGGACATTCTCTTTGAATGACACATAAGCATCCATTAACTTATGTCTAAGTCAAAACATTCCACTTTCCTAAAATTTCTCTCATTCATAAAATTTCTCAAGATTTTTAATAAAATAATCTTAAAATAATTTTCAATACTATCTAATCCAAAAATATTTTAAAAAATATCATTTTAATATTATCTTTTTGAAGAACTAAATAAAATATTAATTGATATCTATTTATATTATAAATAAATAATTTTAATTTATTTAAAAAATTTATTAACTAAACTAAAATATGTAAAAACAAGCTATCAATATTATGTATATTGTTTAAATATTTAAAATTATTATTTTTCTAAATAAATAAATTTTATGTATAAAACATATAAATATACAAATATATATGTTTACATACCTATTTAAATGGATAAAATTAATTTATGCATTACACAAATTATTTTGCTTTCATATATAAATATAAGTACTTTTATGTTTAATTATTCTTTTATATTTATATATATATATATATATATATATATATATGCATATTTATTTTTTATGCATATAAAATTGTGAAGATCGAGAATTTTCTAAATAAATATAAGGTATCCGAAAATTTTAATTTAGACAAATTAAATAAAAATGAAATTTGGAGAATATAAATTTGGATATCAAGAAATCCAAATTTAAATAAGAAATAAAGATATGTAATTTTATATGTTTATATAAGGTTATTATATAAATATATTTTTAAATAAATATACGTACATATCATATGTTGAAATACTATTTTATATCATAGAATGAATACGTATGTATTTTATTATACATTACGTATATATGATATACATATATAAAATATGTGTATAGTATAAATATATATATATATTTATACACACACATATATATGTATTTGATACAAGATATATATATATATATATATTTGAATACAAATTTTAAGAAAAAATATTTATAGATATATAATTATAATTATGTGTATAATTATAATATATATTATTGGTAATATTTATATTTATAAATATTTATTTATAAATATAACATTATATATATGTTATTAAAAAAAAACTAAAGAAGCGGGAATCGGGATAACCCGATTCCCAGCTTCTTTCTCCTCTGTTGAGAAAGACAAGTAAATGGTCGGCGCCCTGCCGGCCGAGAGGAAGGAGAAGGGAGAGAGAGAGTGATGTCGTCGGTGAGCAGAGGAGGAAGAAGAGAGAAGCCAACCGGTGACGAGCGGAAAAAGGAAAGAAGGAAAACGGCGTGAAATGAAACGAAAAAACCAAAAGGAAGAAAGGAAGAGGAGATCGGCGGTGCCGGCCGATCCGGGCACCGCCACTCCCCCCACGAGACCGGCGGGGACCAAGGAAGGTGAGAGGAGCCACCGACGAAGGGGAAACCGACGGAGGAAGGAGAAAAGAGGAAGGAAAGGAGCCGAGAGCCATGGACCAGATCCGGCGCCGTCGCCGGTGATGGGGCAAAGCCAAGGCCAGATCCGGCATCCCTACAACCGTGGCTAGCTGTTGGGTGGCCGCCGGTGACCGAACCGGCCAGCAAAAGTTGAACCGGCCAAGCCAAGCTCTGAACCGGCCCGAACCGAACCGAACCAAACTGACCCGACCCGGTTCAAAAAAGAAAAGAAAAAGAAAGAAAGGAAAAAGAAAAAAAGAAAAGAAAAGAAGAAGGAGAAAGAAAAAAAAGAAAAGAAAAAAGAAAAGAAAAAAAAAAGAAAAAGGAAAAAGAAGAAGAAATGGGTAAGGACAATTAAAAGTTTTGCTATATTTCTATGGAATTTATTAGAAATTGTTGGACTACTTTCTAAATGAAAATATATGTCAATTATTGAAATTGTAGCAAAACGAAAATGAGACGAATGGTAGAGTTCGGCAAGGCTCAAAAATCGAAAAGTGCGCTAAGCTTTGGCGAATAGGTAAGATACTTTTATAAAGCATTAGTAGCATCATATTGTATGTGGGATTTTATGATTTTTATATGATGCATTGATGGAATGAATTTTAATGGAATTATGAATTTCTTTTATATGATGCATTAACTAAATTGATGTTAAAAATACTAAGAGGACCCACAACTGATGGTGGGAGTCTTAGTAGAGACATAGAAATTGTGAGAAACAACGGCTGCGATATAATTGTATTTTCCTTGCAGGAGGTTTATTGGAAATTAAGTCGTTATGCTGCCGAAATTCCTAGAAAAACGTTGAGGAAAAAAGGTTTAAGTTTCTCAAGTAAATGGAATTTTGGAAATAATTATTGAAAAATAAACATTGAAAGGACATTATAGTATTACCGAAAAAGTTTAATATTGAAATCGATGAGAAGATAGATCGTTGAACACGATAATGTGATGAATTATATGGTTAAGCCTTATAGAATCGAGAAATCAGGTAAGTTTAATACCACAAATGGTATCAAGTGGAGATTGAGGTGGAATCATTTATTAGACAGATCACGAATAAAAGTGACGATGATTATAGGATATAACTTAAAAGAGAAAAATTGAAATTGTGACTTAGATGGTCGAATGATAGAATTGCGGAATTATCAATCGAGTGATGATTATAGAATTGATAGATTCAAATAAATGGACCGTCTTAGTGGTATGAACTAAGATTTTTGCAATAATATGGATAGTCGCCAGGCGACTTAAATGATTGAAACACTATGGATAGCGGAAATTGGCAAATTCTTTTAAGTAGGTAAATTGCCAATAAAAAAAATTGAATTGATGATGTTTTATAGATAATTCTAGCATGATATTACATTCTACAGACCATATGAAAAGTGAATTGAGGATTGTGATATGATTTTATAATAGTAAATGAAATTGAACCGCAAGTTGAAAATTCTGAAGGTGTACCAATAGGTCAAACTATAAATGAATTTCATAAGTGATTATTGATCTTGTGGTTCTATGATCCTCGATGTCGACTCTGGAATAGATATCGAATGAGGATATTAGTATTTCATAATATCAGTATCATGATGGCTATATGGAAACATGGTATTTAAATGCTCATGATACTAAGAGGATTCACACTGATGATGTGGTTCTAGTATCGATAATGAAATGTACAAATGATTATTATAGTCGATAATTATCGAAAAAAGATATTGAACACCGAATGGTTTGAATACCAAGTGATCTGATTATTAAATAATTAGAGTACTGAGCAATCTGAATACTGAATGAAATGAATCTTGAATGATTTGAATAGTGATTTATTGATTGGACATAAAGAAAGTCTTGAAATTGAATAATTGATGGTGATAAAGATAAATGAATTGCTTCACTGTACTTGATGAGAATACTACTGAAGTTGCATACTGAAATGTTTTATAGCATCGCATTTAAGCATGCTTTCTTGCAACTTGAAACATTTTAATAATGTTTATATGAATACTAAAAAGTATTGATTTGTTTTGAAATGAAAGTATATGGTAGATATATTTATTTTGATATATGAAGTCTCATACAGAATTTTACCATATGCTTTACAAGATATTGAAAAGAAAGCTATAGATTTAAATGTTTTATGAGACTGTAGGCACCCTAAAAGAATGAAACTCAATAAAGCATAGTGGAAACGCCTAATTGGAGCTTTGCTCATTAGGCAAAGAGATGCTTGTCCGACAATAGTCGTGGACAGGTCTCAGTCACGCCTGATCAGTGGGGCTGAGAGAGATGAGGTCTATGGCCATAGATAGCGCCCTAGTTGGTTTCCAGGGGACGATGACATGATTTTCACTGCTAGCTACAGTGATTTAAGTCTTTATTGATAGAGATGATAGGGATCTAGCCTAGTCTCTAACCGATATGATATGAAGTCTAGAGTATGATTTTATTGATATGAACTCTAGACTTGACATGATTTATACTGTACATGAAACAAGTTTGAAATGAAATATGTTTTGAAACAGTATATGTTTTAAACATGTTTTAAAAGTCCATGAGATATGATTTCGACACTTATATGATTTATATGTGATTTTGTGTCGAACATGGCATGATATGCGGTCTAGAGTATAGTTTGATTTGATATGAACTCTAGACCTGATATGATTAACAGTATATGTTTTAAAAGTACATGATAAATGATTTCAACACTTATATGATTTATATACGATTTTGTGTCGAATTTAAAATGATATACGGTCTAGAGTATAGATTAATTTGATATGAACTCTAGACCTGATATGACTTATAGTATATGAAAAAATGTTTTAAAACCGCATATGTTTTAGACATGCTCTAAAAACGAATACATGAATTGAAATTGAATATGTTTTTATCATGCCGTAAAGGTAGACTTGAATGAATTGAAAATTCATACGTGGAGCATGTTCTAAAGTACATATGATACGATTAGAAATGATAGCGGTTTATACGGTAAAGTTACATAAATTGCATATTAAACCCTGACATGATAATATGCTTCGTACGTGAGAGTTTCATGAGGAATGTCATGACTCGACATTAATGATATTTCATCTAGACGATGACATGATATGATACATGAACATAAGATTGATATGAAGAGAATTGTGAACTTACACTATTGTGATCATGATTTCTCTATATGGAAAGTGATATGAGATGATAGATTACAGGAGTACGATTATGAAACATAAAGTGAATTGATATGATGCTTCAACTAGACATGATGTACTCCGAGATAGAGGAAAATATAGACTAATAGTATATGACATTCAATTTGGATACGATAGATTGTCGTGCGATGCACTATAGTGTAAGGACGAGAAGACTGAAAAAGTGATTATGATGATTTATTTAAAAGTATAAGTGATAGACAGATGACAAGAAATGAGATAATGATATGTTATCGATGAGAAAGGATTAACTGTAATTGCAAACTTGCAAGTTTTAAGCATTGCAGTTTAAGACAGTGTAATCCTACTCATGTATTTATATTAGTATCTTACTGAGCCGTGGTTTTGCTCACCCACTAAATTTCATCTCTTTCAAACTACTGAAGTTAACATCTGCCATGTGAGCTGCTAAGTGGGCATCGGGGACGGTGTATGGACTTGGTACTAGTCTTCTGAGGTATATGTTCCTTATAAAATACTTGTTTATATGTAAGACTTAAATTGATACACAGTACATATTCTGTTTAACAAGTCGGGATGTAACTAAGAACCGTTTCCGTATTAGTTTAATATTTATATGAAATGACTATAGGTCACCTAGATAGTATAGTAACTACACTGACACCGAATACAAACCTTAAAATGAAAAAGAAAAATTTAATCCATAAATTTGTAGACTAAGAAAAGTATAAGAATCAAGTGAAGGTCGCGATCTTCGGGTCGTGACAAAAATGCATATTTATAATAATGATTATTTAAGTCAATAATAAAAATCTACCTTAAAATGCTGCTCTGTCGTTTGAAATTTATTAAATATACTTTTAATTTCTATTTTAATATCTTGTTGATGTGTTTAATAATATTATTTATAATATGTTTTCGTTTTCTATTCTTCCTAATATTTGTTTGGCTTATGTTTAAACATTTATAATTTTTTAATTAAATATGTAATTCTTTTACGATTGGATATCTCTATTATATTATATGTATTTTACATAAGATTATTATCCAATACATTATCAATTTAGACTCTACAAGCAGGGATAAGATGATAATACATACTTTTTATGAATACTAAAAATAATAAAATAAATAAATAAAAGAAAAATATGTGTCATTATTTTAACACTGTTTGTGAAGTCTGAAAATTTCATTAGTAGTGTATTGCATAATAATCCTTTTATAGATGATTTAAACATATAAATTAAATAATATTATTCTATATATTTACCAATTTAAATAACTAATACTAATTCATGTATTACACGAGTAAAAGCTAGTTAAAAATAAAACAAAAAAAATTTAAAAATTAAAAATAGAATGTAAAAAAACCATTAAAAGATAAAGCTAAATAAATTTTAACAAAAAATAAAAGAAAAAAAAGCTCAATGGGGTGCCCATTGCACTCCCTTTTTTCTAAAATTTATGAGATTATGACACATTAATAGTGTATAGTTTTATACACTATCAGTGAATCATATTATGACACCTCATATGTAAATCTTTAAAAATAAATATTTTTAAATTTTTTAAGTGCATATGCACTTTTATCCTTTACTTATTAATGAAATGTCATCTTATAATTGACTGATAACTTATAAAATTATATATTATCAGTACATTATATATAAATTCAATTTATATATAGGGTGGTTCTGGCTTCCATGAGCTAGACCTAGCAATCTTAGATACGACAAGATTACACGATACAAAAACGTAAGACACGAGGTGACACAAATTAAAATTAAGTAAAAATTGTATATCAATATTGTAAAAGCTAAAAATAAGATTTTATATTTTCCGTGTCAACATAAATTTTGACATTAAAAATTTTCGTATTTTACACGATACAAACTCGATTTTATATGATACGAAAACGAATTAGAAACACGAATTGTCAGGTATACTGTGAGCCAGTGCGGCAGTGCTACCCTACATGGGCTGAAGGACTGAACCAAGCCTGGTTTGTATTCGCTGAGCCCAATTTATAGGCCCAGACAGAATACTCTTCTGGAAAGACAAAGAATAGGAAAGGAAATGGAAAGAGAAGGTCGAAGGGGCAAAGGTAGAGACTAGTAAAAAGAATGGCAGATTTGTTGGTAGGTGTTTCACAGTCCTCGCTTCTTCAACTTCAGCCAAAGGTTGGATCATTTCATAGGCTACAACTCTTTAACAATAATGGTTACCCGAGATTTGTAGTGGTTGGCAGTCGCCAGTTTCATTTGAAAGGGGTGACTGTAGCTGGGGCAGTATCTTCTGATTCGAAAGCTCCCACGATTCTTAAAAACACTGTTCATTCTGCCGAGGGAGGAATTGATATCGAAGTAGACATAGGAAACGGCGGAGGAGACAAGTTTGACGACAGAAGCGGCGGAGGAGGAGGCGGTGGCGGTGGGGATAATAGCGGCGGAGGTGATAGTGGGAATAAGGGAGAACCGGAGTTCTCAGATGAGGGGAGTAAGAAAAACATGGCTTTGTCTATGTCCCAGAAGTTGACTCTTGGATATGCTGCCCTTGTCGGAGGTAAAATTCTAGCCTTTTCCTGACCTATGGTTTCAGTTTTAATTCGTTGCTTGTGTCTGGGTGCTGCTATTGGTTCGAGTTGGTGGAAATTTGATTGGATTTTGGATGATTAAGCAGAATTTCAAATTTGGTAATTAAACAAGATAGGTGATAATTTGCTTCAAGAAAAGGAGATGGGTATTGTTGCATGGACTTTAGAATTGGAAATGAGCAAATATTTCATTTTACTGAGAATTATTTTATTTTTTGTTTATATTTATATAGTGGGCGGTGTTGTGGGCTACATGAAGAGTGGCAGCCAGAAGTCGCTTCTGGCAGGAGGATTGTCAGCCGCAGTGCTCTATTATGTTTTTACTGTGCTTCCCACAAAACCAGTTTTTGCCTCATCCCTTGGGCTTTGTAAGTATCTCTTTTTTCGATTTTGCACCTCGGTGTTGTATGTTTATGTTGCTAAAGATGATTAATTTACATCTCAAGTGGTGAGGTTAGAAGAGATAGGGCCTGTCAATTAGTGTTGAACTTGACATAAATGCTGAATTTCAAAAGATTAGCTTACTTTCCCTTTTGTTATCATCTTAAAATTTTACTGGGAGTGAAGATTTTCGGGTTTTCTCACATTGGCTGTGAAGGGAATTAGGTGTGTTGTCAATTTAAAGGAAAGCCTCACTCCTTGAACTAATTTTTGAGTTGAAAAAGCTCAATAACACCTAATGCTAGTATTAAAGCTCAGGTTACAAACATTTCATTGTGTTCCGAGTAGAGTAATGGGCTGGGTGTGTGTTAGTAAGTATGAGGAAAAAGCTCACCAGCTAATGATTGGGATTTTTGCATTCATGACAAAGAAAGGTGAGAGAGAGTGGAATTGGGAAGGAAGGGTGTCCGGTGCAGTTGGGAACAAAGAAAGAGAGATTCCTACGAAGTTCTTTTCAATAGTGGGTTATGTAATTTGTTACTTACTATACTTTAACAGAAAGTACCAACTACCAACTTGATATAGCATGTACTCCTGTTTGTTTGCACTAAACTACAGAGAATTAGAAAAGGTGTTGCTAGTTGTTAACATCACAAGTTCAAAACCTAACTTATAAGGAATAAGGAGGTGAATCTTTAAGTTTTCTTTTGAACTTTAATGACAAATATGAGGCCATTGAAAAGGATATAGCTTGTCTCTTCTCATTTCATTTTTGTTTTAGCTCTTTCGAGTTTAACCCGAATTCCATTTATGATATTTAATTTGAAGGTATATCTGCCTCGCTTTTGGGAGTGATGGGTTCTCGTTTCAAGAGATCAGGAAAAGTCTTCCCTGCCGGTGTTGTATCACTTGTGTCACTTGTGATGACAGGGGGCTACCTACACGGCATCATGCGGAGTCTGCACTAGTGTGAGGCAGTTGTGATAGGAACAAAGTTTAATGTTACTGGGACATGTTCATGGTGTTTTGGTATGCAGAGTGCTTTGCTATGTCTATCTTTGAAATTATGAACTTCGTTAGACCATACTGGCGTGCAGTGTGTTTGGGCACCAGGTTACTTTCATATTTGAATGCGTTTTCCTAAGTTATCCCTATTTTAACTTGATAAGTCATACTCCTATAAGTTTCCAAACAGCTTTTGGAAGTTTTATTATTTATATGATGCAAAGAGAGGCTTTCGAAATTTTGAGAGTTTCCAAATTTTAAGCATAATAGTATTAGGAAGGTATACCTCATTGATGTCAAAAAATTTAGATTTTTGTCTGGGCATTGTGAGTATAGCAAGAATGCTTCATTGGGTGGAATCTTTAATCTTTGATCATAAGATACAACCTTGATCAGTTATAAAAGGGGGCAATGCTAATGATTGCGTGAAACATGATGCGGTGCTATTGTTGTAATTTTGCATAGAACGTGTTAATGGAAAGAAGAGTTGCAATACATTCAAGCGAGTTTCCTTTTTTTTTTTTTAAATATTGCAACTTTCTTTCATGATTAAAAAACATTTACATCAGCAAGTACCAAAGCATTAAGACATTCAGGACACTCCTCAATCCAAATTAAATCACTACTAAATTGTAAGCCCAGTTTTGTTAATTCATGTGCTACCATATTTCCCTCCCTTGGTGTGTGCATGACACAATATGATGGAATTGTAGCCAACAGACTTATAGCTTCCTCCGGTGTGGTTCCAATTGTAGAGAAATCCTGTGCATTTCCAAGTAGACCTGTCACTATGATAGAGGCAAACCCTTCTAACTCAATATTCTGTACGCCCAAATCTCCAGCAAATTCAATTGCTCTTAACGCTGCCATTGCCTCCACTGTTGTTGGGTCCGTCTGTCATCCATCTCAACTTCCCTGCTAGAGCTCCCATAATCTCTCCTTTATCATTTCTAATAACCATACCGATTCTTCCTCCTTTTCTGTCTACATTCAGTGCCCCGTCAAAATTTACCTTGTAAGAATTCCCTAATGGTGCCTTCCAGCGAATAGGACGTCGAATGGCATGCCTCTCGTCTCTTTCAGTTGCGGTATTAAACTCTCTTATATATTGTTTAATGGACTGAGCTTGTACACTGGCTGGATTTATATCTTTTTCATATAGTTCTCTATTGCGCCCATTCCATATACCCCGTAATGCAAATACTCTTTGTTGGAGTTGTTGATCACACTTATCCATGATGTTCACCACGTCATTCATCTGTGCCCCTTTGAGTGCAGTACCACAGGAAAATTTTAGTTGATCCCATATTTCCACTACCTTCTCACAACGTAACAAAGCATGCTCCATACTTTCTTCCTCACCCCCACAACGAAAGCATCCTTTCTCCTACACAATTTGTCTTTTAGCTGAGTTCAGCCTGACCGGTATTATTCCACGCATTACCCTCCACATGAAAGTTCTTAATTTTGGTGGAACCTTTCAGCCCATATTTTCTTCCAAATAGTGCTCTGACCTTGAGAGTTTCTTTCCAGTCCACAAATATAATATTAACGTCACCCAACCTTTACCGACCAAACCAAATTGTAGTTGTTATTAGTCGTGTTCAAAGGGAATTTTCATAGTAAGTTCACAAATTTTTAATTTTATTGTAAAATCAATGTAAAAAATACATAATTAAGCGTAAATTTAAAGTCATTAGATGTAAATTTGTTAGAAGTACCATAAAAATATGTTACTAATATAAAAATTAATGATAATAAATTTAAACACATGATAATTTTGCTATAATGTATGTTTATATTAAATGTCATTTGTTTACATACTTTTAACAAATTTTACTCCAAATAACTTTAAATTTATGTTTAATCATGTACTATTTACATTAATCTTTAGTTAATTATTAAGTACTTACGATACTTCTACCATATTTTACACCTAATAACTCTAAATTTACGCTTAATCATATGTTTTTTACATCGACCTTACAATAATTTATGACCTTACTGTAAAATTCCTGTGTCCGACCTCCAACTAAATGATGCCTTTGATTCTCTTACATACTATTGGACAACTAACGCACTATGATTTCAATTAGAGCCACATGGTACACCTGAGGATGAACAAAGTTACGAAAAAGGAAGGAGTTATTTTGTCGCAGATGAATGGTAAATATTACTACCAGGCATCATCCATGGCTCCATAAATTCTAATTACCATCCATCTTTTTTCTTGTTCAATTAACTGCTATCCATGGTTGCACTAATGATGTAACAGGTGCCTATAAACACTAGTATGGTATAAAAGTTTTTATAGTTAAAAGGAGATCTCTAGATTCATAGGATGCAAGTTGCAGAAAAATGCATCGTAAAAAGTTCTATAAACATCACAAGCAAATTATAAGTCTTCACATATCCATAGAAACGGAGAGACAACAAACAAGGTAATTGATACATGCATAGCAAATCCTAGATAGCTCAGTTTGTCAATTGTCAGGCAAATTAGAGACAGTGTGCCCAGGCTTAGAATACATCACTACTGGCTCTGGATGCGATAGGGAAACAAGTGAACAGATCCTACATTAAGCGCACTCATGGAAATCACAGCAAGACCAACCATGAGACCTGCTTTGAATTGTACACTTGCCACCCGAATCAAGTCCAAAAGCAGATCAAATGTCTTATCCCATTGCACTTTGCATTAATAATACATCTAGATTTAGTTCTTATTAAATACATATAAATATATATAAAAGCAATTCTCATGCTTCGCTTAGGCAACATGGGCTGGAGCTTTTGGTTGGAAATCTTCTTGAGGAACAGGAGATTTTTCAAAGAAGCCCGATTCTGGTGAAGTTGCAGCACTGAGGTTAGCTTTGGTGTCATCAGCTGTTTTTGGTGTCGATGGATTAGGATATGGGTTCCTGTTCACCAGCCTGCAAAAGGAAACAGATGCTAAACTTATTATACCTAGATTATATTTATATCCCATGCTTGGAGTAAATTCTAAAAACAGCTAATATGATACTGTTACCCACTTTATGAATGGTTGATAGTGTTTATCCAAGGCAAATCACAACAAAGTAAAAATACTCATATATCATCAACGCAAGGGTTTTACCGTTTATGTCTTGGGCATAAAAATACTCATATATCATCAATGCAAGGGTTTTACTGTTTATGTCTAGGGCATATCACCAAAGCTTAGGGGCATAAACTTAAACAGTAAAATGGTAGAGTTTATATTGCTTGAGGATAAAGGAGAGAAAGAAACAAGGATCTGTAGTTCAGTATGGAAGGAATACCTGTCCCGCCGCTTCTCAAAAAAACGCTGAAGGGAATGCCTCCTTGCAATTGGTAGTTCTAATCCAATCGACATTCACATAAACATGATGCTACATTAGCTAACATTCACAGCATATGAAAATCATAGAATATTTGCATTTGAACTTCATTCATCTTACAGAGAAGTTATTTGAGAGTTACCAGCTTGCAGTTTGCAAAGAGAATTCCTGTGAAGAGGATACAACTGTGCCTGTGGTGAAGCCAAAGCAGTTGCAGTTGCAGTGCTTTGAAGTGAAGGAGACCTCGTAAGAACAGGTGAAGTGGTGGCACAATCAGTTGCAGCATTCTTCATGTCAGCAGAGTTGGCAGCAGCAGCGGCAGCAGCAGTAGCAGCAATAAGCATAATCTCTTTCACCTGACGGACATGAATCATTGGAGAATTTTCAAATAAATCTTCATTTCGCTAAAACTTAGTAAAATCTTAAAAATTAAGTAAAGGCCAACCTTTTCCTCGGTAATGCCATCAAATACACAAACACTTCCACCATAGAAGATGGTGAGCTGGGATGGAACAATACTTGTGGCATTTACTCCAGATGCCGGCATTTCCAGGGAACTTTTACACCAACAGAAGAAAAGTTTCATAACACTATAGAAGCTTGCCAAAGGAACACAACATACAAGTATGTGCACTTCCGAACACTTAATTTTCTCATTTAATCTATGTCTTTCATACAAGCAAATAACACACTCTGGGGGATTATACAGCTAGTGACGTTTTCATAATCTTTATAACATCCTCCACACATAGCTTTTCTTTTTAAAGTGAGTCAGTAACAACTTTCATAGAATTCGTAAACAATTTAACATCTTCTAGTGCTCTGAGGAAAAGCCATGCAAACTTAAACATATCTAGAACTAGAAGGCCTCAAAAGAACTATGAGATGCGAAACTCAAGAAAACCCAAACACCTTGGCCAAAAATATAAGATCAAAACGAGCAAGCATCTTCTTTTTCTTTTAAAAACTAAAGAGTAAAGTCCACCGAAATGCTTTCCTTACCATAAAAAGAAATTACCTGTATTTTTCTCTACCATGTTTCTCGGAATTCAAAGTCTGCAGTAACTCAATCCAACTCCAACCATTTAAAATCAATAAAAACTACTAGTATATTCCCAATAATAGGTGGTAGCCCAGCAGGACAAAAAACAAAAATCATAAGCATGTTGCCCTCTATAATTGAGATTAGGTAATTAATTAAGCATTAAATTTCATTATGATTATTGTAAATTAACTAACTTATATGAAAATTTTCCATTTTTGAAACAGAAATTCGAGAATAATTAAACAACTGTCTAACAAGAGCCACATCTGGAAATTTTTTTCTTCTTTTCCATGGAAAGAAAATAACTAAGTTTACCCGTTCTGGAAGATTTTCTTTCCAAGAAAATCAGGGGTTTCAACAGATCCCAGCTTTCCAGCATCGTTATTGCCGACAGTATCGCCATTCTTTTCAACGACGACGACTGGCTTCATTTCGTTGAATGATTCAGCTTCGCCTTCCATGGAAACCATCTTTTCTCCTCTCCTTCCCTCGCTAGTTTTCTCTCTGTCTTGCGGCAGGCAGACCGAAATGTGATTAAAAACTGAAAAGTATGCGAAAGTGAAAGCTCGTAACCCAATCCAAGGGTCACTGTTGGTTTCCTGCTCTAGAAAAGATTGATACGTGTCAATCGTAAAGGAATCCTAACTCTTGATGAATTAATGGTAATATTTTTTTATTATTATTTTTTTGGTTCATATATCCTTAGTTGCAACTTTTCGAAGGCTCCGGTCTCTGGGGTGGGTTGGCACTTGGGCCCTGAAAAATCTGGTCCCCACCAGCAACCAAACCAGGTACAGAATTAACGATTGGACTATGCTTGTGGAACCACATGTTTATCGTCACGTCCACTCAATCGCTTTTTTGATTTATTGCTACAATTTCCCACGTTTTTTTTCTTGAATTTTTTACTTCAAATTGGAGATATTTTCGCTCTTTTCTGCCGCATGAGTTTAATGTAATTTATGACTTTCAATATTAAATGCAATAAAATAGATTAAACACAGTTGTTGTCGTAAGATTAATTATTGTAACAATAATAAATAATATTGAATATCGTAAAGTTCAAATTAAAGTCAGTGTTGAAATTTTTTTTAGAAGAGTGTTGAAATATTTGTCTAAACGTAAACACAACACTGCAGTCGAAATAAAATATAATAAAAGTTTATCATTAAAAATATTAGATTAAATTTTATATAAAATTAATTAATAAAGATTTTTAAAATATAATAATAAAATTAAAAATTAAAATTAATTAATAAGAGAATGAAGATTTGTTGATGCTAAAAAAGGTATTAGACTCCATTGCTAGTGGATCAATTCTTTCTTTTTTAGATCAGCCTATAAAATAGAAGATCCACCAAGTTGTTCTCATTGGGATTTACTCTAATATCTATGTCAGTAAAAGTATTCGAGAGTATTTAAGATAACGAAAGAATTAGAGTCCTTCGTTTAGCGTACCATGAGATTTAAGACCTTTTTCTACAACAGTCAGATCTCCTTGAGCATGATCCATGTACTTTTGTTTTATGGGGCTTAGTGTACGAAGTAAGAGGTTATAGAGATAGTAGAAAGTTTTCTCATATATTGGTGAGAAGTGGTAGTTTGTGGGTAGTTAGACCCCACATTTAGGACCCATGTCAATGGAGTACTAACATAATGCCCCCTAGTGAATAGTAGTTATAAAGTGATCAGTGTTCGCCATGGACTTTGTACTCCTTTTGCCTTTTGGAGGTTGTAGCCTTTGTTGAGAAGTTCACCAAGATGGCGTTTGGGGCCATGACTGTGGAGAGACTTAAAATTTTGGCGCTCAAGGCAATGAGAAGTCCAAGATCGTGGGTGAGCAAGTGCTTAAGAGACTGATGCTCAGGGCACGAGTGAGTGGAAGCCCAAGAGACTGTGTTAAGGCCATAGGGGAGCAAGTGCCCCAAGATACTTGCGCTTAGGGATGACAATGGGTACCTTATAAACAAGTACTTGACACTATCCAACCAGATTAAGTAGGATTAGGGTAGTATATAATCGGGTTCGGGTAGTAAAATTACTACCTGTCACGGGTTCGGGTAGTTATCTTAAGGTACCCGCTACCCATACCTGATTATAAATAATAATTAATTAATATGATATTTATATTTTTAATATATAAATTATGTATTATTAATATTGTATTTAATTAAATTAATTCATCAAATATCATAATTATAAAATTTTAACTTTAATTTATATTTATTAGTTAAATTAAATTTATTAACTTAATTTTTAAATAAATTATTCCAAAATTGATTTTGAATTTAAATTTGAAAGTCAAACTTTGACTTAATAAATGGGTATTTTTCATTTTATATGGTTAAGGTTTGGGATCGGGTAACACAAATCAAAATAATCGGGTAGATAACCGGGTTCGGGTTTTATATATTTTAATCAGGTTTGGGTTCCGGTATTCCAAAATTAGCAGGTACCCAACCTGTTTACATCCCTACTTGCGCTAAGGCCATGAGAGAGCACGTGTCAAGATACTGGCGCAAAGACCACGAGAGAGTAAGTGCCCAAGATACTAGCACTAAGACCACAAGTGATTCGAAGCCTAATAGACTAGCACTAAGTCCACAGGCAAGCATATGCCCAAGATACTGTTGCTAAGGCCACAGGCGATTGGAAGCTTAAGAGACTGGCGCTAAGGCCATGAGCGAGCATGTGCTTAGGAGACTGCCAATCAAGCTGTGAGTGAACGGATGCCCAAGAAACTAGCACTCAAGTCACGAGCAAGCAAGTGCCCAAGATACTAGCGCTAGGGCCATTCAGCAAGCAATCAAACTACTTTCGTTTTATCTTTGCTTGTTTGCTTGGTAGGTCTACATGATTTCTTGTTCGAGTTCCTATAGACGGCGCCAAAATGTTAATATCAAAAGGGTATTGGGCTATGTTGATGGTAGATCAACTCTTTCCTTCTTAGATCAACCTGCAAAACAGAAGGTCCACCAAGGTTGTTTCTGGTGGGACTTGCTCCGATGCCTAAGTCAGTAAGAGTATTTAAAAAACAAGAGAGTTAAGTCCTTTGTTTGGCTGACCATGAAACCCCTTCTTATAGTGGTCAGATCTCCTTGAGTAAGATCCCTATACTCTTGATTCATGAAGCTTGTGTACAAAGTGAGAGGTTATGGAGATAGTAGGAAGTTTTCTCATATATTAGTATAAAGTATTAGTTTGTGGGTGGTTATACCCCACATTTAGATCCATGTCAATGGGTTACTAACAATTCTTGATCTTTATAATTTTTTCTTATTTTCATATGAAAATTTTGATGAAAAGATTACATTCTTTTAAAAAAGTTCGAGACTTTCATAATTGGATTACTAAAAAATATTTTGAGCTTCGTTCATGCTAAAAATGAATTTACAAATTTTAAATACTATGCAAACATTATTCTTTTATTCATAAGAATTTTTCTTTGTTGCATTTTCCTTTATGTCAATTTCAGTGCATTTATAATGGGAAAGTTATTGTTCTAAATATGTTAATTACAATTTCTCAATGAAAAAAAATGTTAATTACAATGCTATACCATGTAATCAAGGAAAATAAGTCATTCGACATTTTTTTTTGCTGCTTATGAGGAAGAAGTCAAATGAATACTAGCTCAGATGATAAATAATATGCATATTAGATAGATTTTTGAAATTACAAAAAAAAAAATTTAATTGTGTAATTCTTGAGTTTTTTCCTGTACTAGGCTATTTTAAAATCTTTATTTTTTAATAAAAGTAGTTTTAAACTTATTTCTCTAAATGATGTATTTTAAGCCATATTATCATTTCCTTCTTCAATTAGTCTCTCTCTTTTTTTTTCTTTTTTTTTTTTGCAATTACTATAAGTCTTCTTCAAAATCTATATTTTTTTAACAAAATTCTCAAAATCTAAAGTTGTTTAAATAAGAAGATACATATTCAAATGAGTACACACATTCAAACCCTTTTTAAACCTGTTCAAATGTGTGGTTTTCTGTAATGCTTGACTATATGTGATTTTTTATAATGCTCATTTTAATGAATTTTGATCCCACGAGTTCAATTTCGTGACAGTTAACATAAAATACAAAAAGAATGCCAGAAATAAAAATAGAATCACTAGAGCTATTAACTCATCTATTTTTCGGTTTTGCTATTGGATTGTGTGTCTGTATCATGACAGTTATGTTGCAAAATTCATATAGATAAATTCACATAGGATGTCATGTTCAATCATCAAGAAAAGACTAATACGGAAGCGTACCTAAATCCATTGGAATTGATTTCTTGAGGTTACAGTCTTCCACGTCTAAACCTTTTGAGAGAATCTGTATCTCACTCAACGATGGGATTTGATTGTGAGAATTATTATTATGTTTAGACTGGGGACCATAACCTATTTATACTTGAAGTATGTTTTATTTTATTTTGTCCATCATGAAAATAAAATAAAATAAAATATTGGGTCTCTACACATTGCAAAGCCCATACTAATTTGAGATGTCCTAAAGTCCAATAACTTAAACTTTATTTGATCACTTTTAAGTGGACTAAATAGATAGCTGAAAATGTACAATTAATTGATATATGTAGGCCCACTAAATAATTTCCCAACAAGTTATTGTATCTTCTGTTATTCTTGGGCTTAATACAATACAAAAGAATTTTTGGGCAACTACAAAAGACTTTCTTCTTTATATAAATTTGATTTTTTTTTTTAAACCACAGGAAGACCCGGCAATCTTAGACACAATATGAATACATGACATGAAAACGATATGAATATAATACTCGAGATGACACGAATTAAAATTAAATAAAATTATATATCAATAATGTAAAAGCTAAAAATAAGTTAAAAATAAGATTTTATGTTTTTCGTGTCAACACGAATTTTGACACGAAATTTTCGTGTT
This sequence comes from Heritiera littoralis, assembly GCA_031772115.1. Lineage (NCBI taxonomy): Eukaryota > Viridiplantae > Streptophyta > Magnoliopsida > Malvales > Malvaceae > Heritiera > Heritiera littoralis. The sequence continues at coordinate 7,154,445 of JAPDPK010000006.1, read as the reverse complement.
TTACACGATATGAATACGATTTTATATGACACGAAAACAAATTACAAATACGAATTGTCAAGTCTAACCACAGGTATCTTCATCCGTTTTAAGGGTCTAAGACTAATCTTGCTTGGGATTTTGTCACAATTAAGGCTCTTTAACCCTCCCCAAAGGTGTATTTAGTGGAGATCGAACCTGAACACTCTTTCCACAAATTTAATTTACATTACAAACTGAGCCACAATTTATGGATATATAGATTTTGATTTTCTCATAGCCTCCCTTTTTAACTCTTTACAATTCATGAGGACGAGTTAATGTTGGCTGCTTCTTAAAGGACATCCTTAATAAAAAAAATCCTTAAATTTTAACTAATAGTGATTGAATGCTCGATGGTAATAAGAACAAAAGGACCTTATATTTTCAATAGATAGGACCTTGACCTAGGACGTTTATTTATTACGTAACAGTATCACTTTGGATGACTTTTCTGGAGTATTAATTTTTATAGAAAAATGATAAAATTATTTATTAGCTCTTAAAGAACTCTTTAGGTTTTCCTGTGGCTTTCTTTTTAACTTTTTACAATTCATGAAGGTGAGTTGATGTTTACAATTTTTACTGTAATTGCAAAAAAAATATATAAAGAAAGAAAAGACATGAAGGAAGGAGATGATAATATGGCTTATAGTATCTTTTTTGGGAAAATAAGTTTAAGAATTAAGACTACTCTTATTAAAGAATAAAGATTCTAAAATATTTTAATAAAGGAAAAAACTCTATAATTCTCTTTAAGTGAATTAAATAGATTAAGTATTGAAGAGATTTTAAAGTAAATTATTTAATTTAAAAAACAAATAGCGAAGGAAGAATGTACTTTCCAAATCTTTTCCATTGGTAACACTAACAATTAAGAGTCCATTTGAATGAATAGTGAGAGATTTTAATGACATTAAAAAATATTGAGAAAAATTATTTCTATATATTGCATAGCATCATTATTAAATCTTAGTCAAAGGCAAGAAAATATAAAAATTTTTTTGAATATTATACTGATTTTCTTGACAACGATAATTATATTGATGACCAAAAGTTATCAATTTATAATCTCTTTTGAAAGTTTGTTTGATTTGTTTGACAGTGAGAATGACTAGTCCAGCAAATATGAAGACTCTGATGATGATGATGATGATAGTGGAGGAGGAATATGTGGTGTTTTAGAGTAGTTAAGGCAACAGAAAAGAAGAGATTGTAGGGAAAATGAGCATCATCATCATCATCCCAACTCATCAAAGGTCAAGGTAGCTCGAATGAGTTACAATTCTATTTGAGTCAATGTTTCTAGCTTAAGAAAAAATTTCACCTCCTCCAATGGTGGAAGCAAAATGGAATACTGTTGGCTAAATACTAAATCAAAAGGAGGTGAATCAATTTGTCTAAACTTAAATTCGTTTTTCTAACTCTACATTCACAACAATCTTTAACCTACCACAATGCAATTTAAGTAAATAAACAAGTAAATAACAAATGAGAGTTAAATAGCAAGGATTGAGAAACTATACATAAGTATGTATAGGGGTTCAACTTCCTTTGCTTACGTCTTCTCCCTTGAGCTCTCTTAATGTATTGCCAAATTCACTCTTTGAAAATGGACTTTACAACCTCTTTTTCTAAGACTCAAAAGTAATCTTTATACTTTCCTTTTCAAAGCTCAAAAGTAACCTTTACAGCCCTTCTTTTTACTTAAGCTCAAGAAGAAACCATTACCTCTTCCTTTTTCTTAGGTCCAAGAAAGAAACCTTTCACAATCTCCCTTTTTAAGGCTTGAAGAGAGAACCTTTAAAACTACACAATCTCACCTTACTATTTTGCATTCAAGAGTTTCACTTTCCTTTTACAAGTGGTGGATTAAGGTTACAAATATGCTAATCAAAAATACTTCTAACTAGGTTTAGTGATTACAGTTTGGCTTGAGAAGGAATTATAAATATGAGACTAAAGGGTTTTACAATGAATCTTTGTCTCAACACCAAAGTAAAACTCTAAAGAAAGCCTATTAGTTGATTAATGGTTGATTTGGAATTTTAACTCTTAAGTCTTCATGTGAGATTCACACTTCCTATTATTGTTATATTCTATTAATGAAGCTAGGAAAATAAGATGGACATAACTGATTATATGCATTATGTTTTGTAGGAATAAAGGTGACTTGGACTGTAGGCCCCACTAGGACACCTACTGCTTTGATGGAGATGAGACCCTACAACACTGATATTTGGAGCAAAATAATGAGATGGTAAGAATCGACATCTCAAAATTTCTCTATTTGAGTATGTTTCAAAAAGCATGCAACAATTTTGAAAATAACGGTTAAGTTCATAGGCCCAGAAAATAATCATCAATCTAAATTGATTTAAAACCAACTAACAACTATAGATAAATCCTTGTGTGAAGTAGTCTCATACAATGTCCATCAGTGGACTAAATCACACACCAGAGTTGAAAACTACGTGATTGGACGATTAGGGGTATTTTGGTAATTTTACCCTTTTTACCAGTCAAACCTTACAAAAGCCTATTCAATGATTAGAAAATACATATATTTTATGAGTAAATGAAATATTTGAAAGTTAAACTGAATATTTAGACAGAAATTAAAAGAAAATGGACGTGTTCGGAATTTTAAAAATGATATAAGGGCATTTTTGTAATTTTACCATAAAGATGTTATTTTAAATGGGAATTTCTAGCCATTTCTTCATGTTGGCTGGCATCTTCTTATTTTTCTTCTTCCACCATTAATGAAAGCTTGGTAGAGAGAGAGAAAGTCATAAAAACGCTAGTAAAAACATTCCGAAACCAAAAACTACCTTCACCAAACTTGTTTAGCTCTTAGAGCTCTACAACATACTACTAAAATCAAGCATTAAAGTGGCCATTTTCATGGTGAATCAGCCCTCATCATTTTCTGCCAAGGTGAACTAGGTGAGAGAAAGTTAAATTTTTGTGATTTAATGGTATTTTATCATGTGTTTAAGCATGTATCTAAGCTTGAATTGTATTAAAACTATAAAACCATAAGAAACACTACCTTAGGATTTTGCCCAAGAGCATCCATGTATAAATGTGATACTGCTCAATGTAAAAATTATGTATAATCAGTGTATGGATTGTGTAGAACATGTTGGTGGCCTTGAATTGTTGAAATGAAGTGAGTAGGCAAGCATAGTGATTTCGACCAAGTGAACCGGATAGGGAAACCATGTCAATTTAATGTAAACTGAGTCCTAGAATACTTTATAAATTAATACAAGACTGTTGGTGAAGTCAAAACTGAAAAAGGAGGTGTTTTGACGATAGTTGTAGTGTTAGCACGGGTATGAAGTAGACCGAATTTAAGGCTGCAAGGCAATGTACTATATTTCAAAGAGTTAAATACTCTTTTATAACTGAAGTGTAGTAAATTTACTATGTTTGTGTGGCGTTTTGCAACTCTGAAATGAGGTGTGAATACTAGTGCTAATTGCGCAAATCAGTGATATCCGAGTGGTAAGGGATACATGTAAGAGATGTAGTGATACTATGTTGCATTAATACTGATTGAATTGAGATAATATGTGATTGAATCCTATGAAATGATTGAAATTGGGAAACTGTGTTGTGGTTATTGAACTGTGTTTTAGTGTAGGAGAGTTAGGATTAATTGTACCGTTATGCTGCTAAAATTTCGTAAATTGAACCTTAAACTCTAGAATTTCAAGGATAGATCATTTATGGAATTGAAAGGAAGCTAAGAGTGAAAGAATTTTAAAGGTTCTATATAGGCCGATAGGAGTACCAAATTTGTAACTCAGTTTTCAAGATCGATTTTAATGATTTTTCTTGTTTTTAAGATATATAAATATATATATATGACTACTAATATTTTTCCTATACGTAAATAAATTGTTTTGAACACTGGATTCTAAACTGAGAATATTTGCCGATTTTTTATGTTTTAACTGTCATTGTTACTAATTTTACCGAATTATGGACTGACCGAAGATTGATTTCTACTGAATTGATTTCTAAAGAGTGTTTTCACTGGTTTATGAACTATTTTGAGACTATTGGTCCCATAATAACCTTCGGGTATATCATGCTATACTGATTGACTGTATTGTGCTGCTTGCTGATTGATCTTGATCACGTCATCAGCTAACCCAGATATCACCTGATCAGTGCATACTGTGGACACCACTGTGACAATGGCCATATGTCTTACTGTTATGCCCTTTCGGGACACTGAAATTTGCATGATTCAATTGGGTGATGCCTTGTCTCTACTGTACTATTTATCGAACTGTATTACTGTATTGCTTTATCATTTACAGAATTGTTTAATGAATACATTTTGGTAAAATTGTTTTATCGTACTGTTTATTGAAACTGCTGATTGTATTGCTTACCAAGTGATTTACTAAACTATTTCGTTGAACTGAGCATTTCTTCACTTATTGAACCACTTGCTAAGCTAAGTGTTTACTGAATTGTCATGAAATTGCTATAGGAAAACTGTATTACCGAATTTATTATCAAACAATTCATAGTAAACTCCCTATTATCGAAGTTAGGGACCGGGACAAGTGAGGTGCTTTAAAGTATCATTCTTTACTCAGCCTGGTTACCTAACCGATTACAGTATCCTTCCGATACAGTGCTTTAATACTGCAAGGATAGTGAAATATAGGAGCATGTTTTATGATACCTGTATGTAGTTATGCATAGTATCAGCTCTTTTATGTATATGTCTTACTGGGCGTAAGCTCACCCCTTACTTTCCTTCCAGATTATCTACACTAGCTTCCCATTCTGCTAAGGAGGTTTGAGTTACTTTGGTATCCTTCAAGCGGTTATCCAGAGACTATAGAGGTATACTATTTTATTTTATATGTTCAGACATATATGCATAGTACTACTATGCATATATTTTGTATAGGAGATGTAAACTATATCATAGTGTACTAAATGTATGATCGTAAATTTCACGTAATAGAAGTATATGTAAATAAAATTTTTGTGCTGCTTATATTTGTTTTGAAATGAACACTACAGAAGTGTGAACTTGTCATATCCCAAATACACAGTATTTTACCCTTTTTACACGTTTTCACAACATATGGATAGGTTGGGCTGTTTGCGATATCTTATTTTCCACATTTTATTCACTGAAACACAATATTCGTAACTCAATATAGTTAACGGAATTAAATATTCACAATTTATATTTGTAATCAATACTTACATCCCATTATTTAATATAATATGTAGTACTGTAAATCAAAAGTCTGAACATATAAAATAAATTAATTATACCTCCAGAATCTATACGCGCTGTCTCGGGGTGCTAAATATACAACCTCGTATCCTCAGATGATATACCTCAAATGGTCACTACAAAATATCTAGGGAGATAAAATATTGGAGTGAGCAAAATCACGGCTTAGTAATAGATTTGTATGCAAATTTTGATACCTCGAAGACTACATGCAGTAAAACCTTTTAGTTTAGTATGAGTATGCTGGGCACACTAAAAGGAAAGGATACTATAGTCGGCCAGGAAATCCAGATAGAGTAAGGAAGGTATTTTGAAATACTTGTCTTGTCTCGAAAACCTAGAGCGACTATAGGAGGTAGAAATTTATTTTAATATAAACTCACTAAAATATTTACTGCATATAAAATATCACATGTTTAAATAAAATAATTTATTAAATCATGTGAACAACACTTGGAAATTATTTGATTTCCACCATTGAAATCAATCACTTAAAACACGTGTAGCAATAAAACACCCATTCACATATTTCATCAGTCAGTGATAAAGCATCACAATAAATAGTATATTTCGATAGTTATCACCAAAACCAATAATAACACGTGGAATAATAGTGGAGACCAGGCAACACCCTGATGATATCACGCTATAAGTCCTGTATGGAATAATAGGGTACACGTGAGATCCTTATATGGACTGTATAATAAACACATAAGATCTATGGGCATAATCTATAAGTGTCCTCGGTCGTACATTGAGTGGGTGACGCCGGGACCGCTGAAGACGGCTCAATGTCAACAGCACAACACATGAGAAGGTACACATGAACACGTGAGCATGATATGGGGCCTAATAGTCTCAAAACATTATATGTGAAATCTCGTTACCTTTATGGAATTAAGTAAAATCAATAACATCTTTCAAAAAATCTATAAATGTATAAATCATAGTATCGTATGGTGAAAACAGTTTATAAAATAATTTCACTGTGAAATAAAATTCTCATAACTGTACCTTTTCAATGTAGTACACCTATACACATGTTTCCACACTTTCCTTTTTAACATTCGAAATTCAAAATTATTGGAAATCAATTTCCAATATTTTCATAATTTATGGAAAAATAAAATATTTATTTTCCAAATTTAATGATAATATCACCAACACATTTCACACTATAAAACACGTGCAGAGACATTTTAGTCTCAAAACAATAATTTCACAGTGATGAAGCCTTTATGAAAATCATTACACGTAATGGAATTTATTTTATCCATAAAGGAAAATCATAAATAGAATAGTGAATATCATCCTGAAAATAATTATAAAATATATTCACTATTCACCATTTCACTTTACCAATCACACCTTTCACTATAAAACACGTGAGATGAATTTTCAGTAGTGAAACTGTTGGCTCTATAGACTAAACCGAGAGGGGGGTGAATCGGTTCTTAGCTAACCTTATGTTCGTTTTTTGATTCTTCTAAATTCTTTAGCCTATATTGAAGTTTTCTAAGTTCTCTAGGCTATACAAGCATGTAATTCAAGTTCAATTAAATAAACACAATATAATCGCAAGTAAAAAAAGAGAGTAGGGAAAGAGAAATTTACACAAGCGATTTATAGAGGTTCGGCAACCTTGCCTATGTCCTCTACCTTGAGACGCTCCCAAGGATTTTCCCAAAATTCACTAACTTGAATTTGTCTTTACAAGCCCTCTTTTTCAAGGCTCAAGAGAAACCTCCCTTTTTTTCTAAGGCTAAAGAGAAACCTCCCTTTTTACAAGGTGTGTTTGTGTTTACAATAAGTGTAACCAAAGAAGGCCTCTAGGTAGGCAAGTGATTACAATATTTAAGCAAAAGGAAAATCCTATACAATGATTTGTGCTATGCTATTTTATACAAGGAATATGAGATTGATAAAAAATGAAGAATATATAGCACTTGAGAAGTTGTTGAGGCTTTGAATATGAGGAAAATGAAGATTGAATGTGCTGAGCTCTTCCCCCTTGGTTCCTTCAGTTTCTAAGCCTCTATTTATAATCCCTTGGATGGTTTGTGAACGTTGGTTGGAGCCAAAACATAAACTAGTTGTTGTATCTCACAGAAACTAGCCGTTGGAGGCTTTCTGACATAAAGGGATCGATCCTTTTACCTAAGGGATCGATCCTTTGCTTCATTCCATGCTTCCAAGAGTTTCTGCCATGAAGGGATCGATCCCTTCCCTTAGGGGATCGATCCTTTTCTTCCAGAAAGCATTTTTCCTGCACTTTTGAGTTAGAAATGATATAGCCTTTGATCCTAATTCAACCCAAAACATTTTGACATTTTTTGTGGGAGTTTTTCTTGACTTTCTCAAATGAAAACATAGTCCAAAAATTCATTAAGTAATTTTCTAAAATATTCAAAAACATTTTATAAAGTATTAAGACCAATAAGAATGTATCATTAAATCATGGTCTTAATGTTTGATATTAACACTTTAAATGGTTTGAGAAAATCATGTGTCATAAAGCAAATTTACAATATGAAAGAAACATTAAGGTTTACTTAAGTTTTTGTCATTTCAAAATACATATGGTAATTTAAAGCTAACAGAAACCTTTACGAAAATCGATATAATGAATATTTAATCACTACTTTTCGGTAATTCCACAATTTATGAAAATAATTAATTTATCACTTTTGAGGCTAGGATAAACACCAATGATGTACTAAAAATATTTAATAATATTTTTGGAAATATCTTTAGTAAATTTCGACAACATAACGGCTACCAGAGTCCTAACCTCCCTGCACTTTCAAACACAATCTCAATAGCCAGAAACCACAATTTCATAGCATTTCAAGGCAATTCAATATTCGATAAATCTTATAAAATTCATAGCATGAAAACCATGCATTCGGATATCCCTACAAATTCACACACACATCCCTTACCTATTTATCGAGATCGTGCTATCTCGTGCTCCACACGAACGTCGAACTTCCGACTGCAATGTAATTCACCAAAATCATTATCTTAATTATTCTTAATTTTAAGCTATGATTTATAAAAATTGTAGATGTAAATAAAGCCTCATAGCTAAAAATGGCTACTCTCAATGCCATTCTTTCTTCCTTTTTCCTTTATGGCCTAATGGCTTTTATCTAATTAAATTCATTGTTTTCATTTTTAGTCAATGCATCAATTAATTGGGCTGCCCTCTCATTTGTATATTTTCGACCATTTAAAAAGTAAAATACAATATTTTATTTTATTCTTTTCTTCCATAACCGGCAGCCCAACATACATTGACCATCCTTATACTTATATTCTGTTTATTATTATATCTTCTTTATTTTCAGCCTTCATTTTTTACCTCATCACTAGCCTTTATTTTTGAATTTTTAGCACAATTTCATCCCTTTATTTCTCCTTCTTTCCATGCCAAAATCAGCCATTTTCTTTCTCATTTCACGTCACATACAACACTCATTTTTCTCTCTTATTTTCACGTCACAATAGCCACTATTGTTGACCATTTTGTTTCTTATGTCATTTTCTCATAAATCTAGTCTTTCTTTCTTCTTCATTTCCATTAAAATCAGTCAACAACCATTTATTAGCCTACAATTTCCATTCGGTTTTCCAACCTGCATGTTCTATTCGGTTCAACCCCTTTTTATTCTATTTTCACACTATCAAGACATCACATCTATGCCTCTTTGAACCCTCATGGCTAACCATTCATTAAATTTGTTTCACACTAGGTAATTTCTATTTTCTGTTTCGGTTCAGCCAGCCCCTTTATGTTCGGTTTCAACATCTATTTTCTGCTTCCACGTCTTTTAAACATCATACTTGCTTTTAAATTTTCAACATCAACTAACAGCATATCCCCTGTATATACATAATTTTCCTTCTATGTAAATTTTTGGTCTCATGTCAGCCACGCGACACAACCATCTACACAGCAGAATTTTTTTCTTCTATTCACGTTACATGCAGGCACACAATAGCAAGATTTTTATTCAGCCATTAACGCCACCAACAACAAGAGATTCAGCCCTACTGAGTTGCTTTTCGGTTTTTATTCCAAACTATATGCACACACTTCATCTACCTAACCAACACCACTATAAACAAGTGGCTCAAAAGCATGAAACGTTGGCTGAAAATTTTACCTGCTCAAAACGCCACTATCCAGCTGCAGAGGAACCTCTCTTGGGCGATTTTTGGCTAAACTTTTTAAGGAATAATGAAGCTATGGTGGTGAGAAGAAGGTTATATGAAGGAGTTTGGCTGTTTGCATAATGAAAGAATGATATTTCCGAGCTGGAGCAAGAGGATCGATGGAAGAGAAGAGGAGCAGAAACGGGACTGAAGTAGAGAAATGGCTGAGGCGGTGCAACTTAGCTGGAGAAATAAATGAATCAGCCTTGTTGTATTATTTTGATTGGCCATAATTTAATTTTAATTAATTAAAATTTGATTCCATTTATTTAAAGTCCAAAATACCCATTAAAGTCACCTTAATTACTCATTTTGCCATTACACACTTCCATTTTCTGTCCAGCCCATAATTTAATTTAATTTTCATTTATTTTATTTGTTCTCAAGCCGAATTACTCAAAATTTTGATCAACTTTGATTACCCTTGAGAGAAACCAACTTTGCCTTATACGACTTCAAAATTTTCGATTCTATCCCACCTTTATTTCAACATTTAGAAATTATCAAGAATTAATTTATTTATTTATTTAAAAATTTATTATTTCGTACATGTACAGTACAAAATAACGAGTTCTCACAGAACTGAATATAGAGCATAAGTAGTGGATTGAAAAGGAAACTGATTAGGGACACTACAGACAGCCTAACTGAACATAAATTTAATGTAAATGTTAGTACTGTATGTCAATAACGAAACATGACACTTCAACTCTATAAAACTTCCTTTTACTCCCTCTATGAAATATGGTCGTTGGTGTGCTTAAATAAAAAATCTTTCCATTATAAAACACCCAAAACTAGCTGTTACATTTGCCTAGCGTAAGGGGTATCAATGCCTTCCTTTGGGGTATTAATACATTATAAAGGATTCTTGCAAAACAATCAAAAAGGTATTGATACCATAGCCTTAAAGTATTAATACCTGAAGAGAGTATTCAGCTTCTGTCCAAAAATAACAATGAAGGTATCGATACCATGAATTAAACCCGCTAATATTTAAATTAGTATCGATACATTGAATAGTTAAGGCATATGTTTGGTACTTTAAAGCATGGAATCATTTCAATAAAATAAATATTAAAATATCAAACATGCATTTATAAAAGCAATCCTTTTGGCATGCACACATTTGAGCCCTAATAAATTTTAAAACACTTAGCATGATTTCTTTAATTAATTTCTTATTTAAGTTCAAGTTAGAAATATGCTAGTATTATTAAAATTCAACTCTCTTAAGCTTACAAGGTCATATTAAAAACTTATTATAGAATATAAAAACCAAATACTACATATCTCTACATACAATGCATAATGCATGTATTTAAATTAAAAATATATATATTGGAATTATATACATTATATTACAAGATACATACACAGCTATAATTTTTTCTGCTTATGTGGCACTGATGTGTTTAGTTCAACATGTATTAGAAATCATTTCAATATATTCAGTTTTGCATTATATCAGTGTAGTCATTAAACGATTTTCACTTATCCTTTTTAGTTTTAATCCAACTTATTCTTTATTCCAAAGATGAGGTATAAAACTATACTAGACATATAATGATCTTTTTACTCCATCACAAAATCTTGTCTAAAGACAAATAAAAATTTTCTCCCTTTGTAATGAGAGATTTCGTTAGATAATCACTTGTAAGAGATAAGCATTTACTGTATCCCAATCATAACAATCATTTCCATATCATCTCACATCCATTGACATCCATTCACATCTCTAAACTAATCAAGTCCCAAATTGCACTCGGTCATTATATCACTCACAAAATAATTTAAAATGATCCTAAGTTACATCCCAATACATTACAAGTAAATGTGTAAAATGCATTGCATGTCTATATGTCACGACCCGAAGACCGCGACTTTCACTTGATTCTTATACTTCACTTAGTCTACAAATTTATGGACTAAATTTTTCTTTTTCATTTTAAGGTTTGTATTTGGTGTCAGTGTAGTTACTATACTATCTAGGTGACCTATAGTCATTTCATTTAAATATTAAACTAACACGGAAACGGTTTTTAGTTACATCTCGACTTGTTAAACAGAATGTGTACTGTGCATCAATTTAAGTCTTACATGTAAACAAGTATTTATAAGGAACATATACCTCAGAAGACTAATACCAAGTCCATACACCGTCTCCGGTGCCCACTTAATAGCTCGCATGGCAAATGTTAACTTCAATAATCTGAAAAGATATGAAATTTAATGGGGTGAGCAAAACCACGACTCAGTAAGATACTAATATAAATACAAGAGTAGGATTACACTGTCTTAATCTGCAATGCTTAAACCTTGCAAGTTTACAATTACAGTTAATCCTTTCTCATCGATAACATATCATTATCTCATTTCTTGTCATCTGTCTATCACTTATACTTTTGATTAAATCATCATAATCACTTTTTCAGTCTTCTCGTCCTTACACTATAGTGCATCGCACAACAATCAGTCGTATCCAAATTAAATGTCATATACTATTAGTCTATATTTTCCTCTATCTCGGAGTACATCATGTCCAATTGAAGCATCATATCAATTCACTTTATGTTTTATAATCGTACTCCTGTAATCTATCATCTCATATCACTTTCCATATAGAGAAATCATGATCACAATAGTGTAAGTTCACAATTCTCTTCATATCAATCTTATGTTCATGTATCATATCATGTCATCGTCTAGATGAAATATCGCTGCCACCATGTACTGTCATCACATGATTCAATATGTACCGTATAAAATTTGTTTTCTGTATAAAACATTCATTTCAAATCATATTTCATGTAGTACATAATCATGTACGGAAGTCATGTAATTTAGAATCATTTGACATATGCTTTAAAACACATTTCAAAACATATGCAATCTCTATTCATATCATGTGTGGTATAAAACACATGTACATCATTTCATCTGTCATGTCAAATAAACATGGTTTAAAACATATAAAGTCTCAAATCATATAATGCGTAATATAAACCATGTTTCAATCATTCAATTTCAATCATTTCATGTATACCGTAAAACATATCATGTCTAGAGTTTCATATATAATAAATCATACTCTAGACATTCTTTAAGATTTAGTAAGAGACTAGGCATGAATCTCTATTCTATTATCATATCATCTCTAACACATTGTAGCTATCAATGGGATAGTTTCCGTCGAAGGGTTCTCTATCTATGATCATAGATCGTCCCAGTCCCACTGATCAGCTGGAAACTAAGGAATGTGTCCACGACTATTGTCGGACAGCCTCGAATGATCTCATCAGGCAACATTTACATGTACATATCATATATGTATAAATGGGGTTCCATGCCACACAGGCAGAACCACACAATAAATACATACTCTGTGCCACAAAGGCATATGCCACTCAGGCATTTAATAGGGTACCTGTCGTCTCAAAAATCGAAATCTTTTGATATATCATTTTGAATTCATTTAGACAACCCTCATAAAAAAAACATTTAAAACCGAGTCTTTTCTCAAATCAATGCATAATTAAATCTCATGTTCAATCTGTACATGTCACGAATAATGTCAAAATGATATTAAACATCAAGGTCTGTGGCTGTCTAATCATTTCAAATATTTACTTTCACTTAAAAGATTTCGATGCATCTCTTTTTAAAATATCACTTTTTTCTTTAAAACAACATGAGATCATATGCCATGCATGAATGATTTTCTAAATATATCCAAATGTAGCTCAATACTCATTTAATCTATTGTTGTGCATATTATGACATCAGACTAAGGTATGTCTACAGTAGCCTCAATTTCTTATTCAAACATGATCATGACACGAAAGTCATCCGTCATTCATTCTACAATTATACACGTCTTTCAAGTCCCCAATGGCATCACTAAAATCCACAGTACATTTGTTTGCACATTTATTCAAATACATTTCAATAACATCCATAGACTATTAGGATCATTCTAGTATATTTTTCCATCAAAGATCACAAGCTACCTCAAGCTTTCATTCTCCCTTTCATTATTTTGCACATTAATTAATCAATTCCCAACATTAGCTTTACTCATACAAAGTTAACATGCCACAATCAAACATTGATTCGAATCCATTCTATTGACAAAGATATTCCATAATGTAGTATTTATCAAGTACCAAGTTCTCTAAATCTTATTTTATTGCTATTATTTTTCTCAATTTCAGTCTTACGGTATATTAAGATTATATTGTCATATTGCCAAATAGGTCATTATCCACACTTATAATCCTCTACCTTCGAGGTCATAACACATCAAAATGTCCATAAGATTTCGCGATCTACTTTCTTATGATCATTATCTCAATCATACCACTAAGACGGTCCATTTGTTTAAATTTATCAATTATATAATCATCACTTTTCAACTATGATCTTCTTTTCAAAGCAATATCATATAATCATCGCTACATCCATCAATACTCCAACTATCGAGATTCCACCTCAATTTCTGCTCGATAGTCATCTTGAAATATTAAATAACTCGAATTATCGTCTCTATAAGATTCACAACCAAATTCCTCACATTATCGTGCTCATCCATTAACCTTCTCAACCATTTAAAAATCAATTTTTCCTATGACACAGTAAGATCCTTTCAAGCTTATCTTCGATAATTCTTTCAGGATTCCATTTAGATAAGAACTTAATATTTTTTCCTTAAACATTTTCGTGGAAATTTCGGCAACATAACGACTTAATTTTCTCTAAACATCCTGCAAGGAAACACAATTTATACTTGCAGCTGTTGATTCTCACCAATTTTTACCTCTTACTAAGACCCCCACCATCAGTTGTGGGTCCTCTTAGCATTTTTAGCAAATCAATTTAAATTGATGCATCATATAAAAAAAATCACAATTCCATAAAAAATCAATCTATCAATGCATCATATAACATCATAAATCCCACATACAATATAATGCTACTAAGGCTTTATAAGAGTATCTTACCTAGCGTTAAAGCTTGGCACTTCAATAGGCTCCAAACTTTTGCCGAATTCCAAATTACGATTTTTTTTTTTTTGCCTTCGCTTCGAGCTTAGCGCGCACATCGAATTTAGCTAAATCCGCATCTATTGCCTTAACATCGCGCTGCGCATTCAAACATTGTCAAATGACTTAGTATCAATCAAACAAATTTCTAATTTATTTCTTTTATAAAAATCGATAGCTTTACACGTCTCTTACCAAATTTCGACACTAGCTCTATGGCAAAATTCCCAACCTAGCCAAGTCTCTACCAAGTGCACTTATGTTATTCTATAAATTAAATAAACGCACACATTCACTTAAAATTTAATTAAACACTATCATATAAAAATTTCCTAAAAAAATATGCAACTTTCTTTTGCAAATTTCCTTTCCCCATATCTTTTTCTTCTTTTTTCTTTTTTTTTTTTACAAAAAAAGAAATACACAAAACTAACCTTTAAACACTGCCATTTCAGCTTCTCTAGCAGTCCTCAAAACTCCTCATTTCAGCTTTTAAATCAGCCTTTAAAATCCACAAAATCCAATCTAAACTAGCACCAAAAACTCACATTACAGCCCTTTTTTAACTGCCTTCAACCCCTTTCTATTAGTCTGAACCGGCACCAAAATGTTAGCTTCTCAAATCCCCTGTAACAGTGGCCCAAACTCAGCCAAAGCTACCTTCCAATGGACTTGCCGCACCGTTCCTGCTTCAAAAGTTGCTTCAGCTCCTTCTCCTTCCAATTTTTTTTTTCTCTTTAGCTTTTCTCGGCCATTCTCTCGCCTCTCTCACTTATTTTTTCCAATCTCTCATTAATTTCTTTCTTTTTATTTCTTTTCAACTTATTATATTTCTTTGTTTAATAATATATTTATTTTCTTTTTGAAAACTCAACAGACGTGAATGGGTGAGTGGGTTTTCACCCATCACTCACTGACAAGTTTCTTTAAGAAGCTTGTCACTTTTTCCAACCATCATCATTTTTTTTAATATAATATATAATATAATATTATATAAAATGTTATATTATATCTTTTATTATAATATATATAATAAAACATTATTTTTTTTATATTACATATATAACTATTATAATATAATCTAATTAATTATATTATATATTCTATAATACAATATAGTATATTATTTCTTTTATATATATATATATATATTTTTTATCTTTTTAATAAATATATATCCGTTTATTTAAATATATATTTATTCCCTTAATTTCAATCCTAAAATTTCATTTTAATTTAAATTCTTATAATTAAATCATTACTTAATAAAGTAATTTCTATAACTCTTGAATACCTCTTATTAACTTATACTTGTCTATGTTATATCTGTTTACTAATCAAGGTCGAAAATCACAGTTATCACGCTATACATGTAAACAAAAGAGCATATAACATTTCTATACCTCAAGTAACAAAAGTAAGGTTCAGAAGACATCGATAAGTACCAAGACTAGGAATGGTCCCCAAGAACCCACACAAACACTCTAGCAATTGGAACTTAACTCAAATAGTCTGCAAGGAGTGGAAATATAAGATAAGCAATCCACAGTTCAGTAAGTAGTTTAAGTAAATGTAAATTAGACTCTTGTCGATCTACATGTACGTGTATACGTGAGCAATAAATAAGATAACATGAATGCGTGTTATTATGTCCTGATATTGAATATACCGATAAATACTCACACTTTAAAGGTTAAGGTTGTATGGGTATTTGTCGGAATGATATCTTAGGTACCTCATTTTCCTGAGCCTCAACACGACGCTTAAAAGACACAGTCACTTGACATACCACTACGTTATCAATAGTATACACATCACTGAGATGGTAGATAAGCTTAGCTCAAAACGGATTACTGTGTACTTTATTTCAAATAGAACCAGAAACAATATGATACACGGTATAATATCATACATGTTCAGTTAGTTTATACATATTTCACATATTAGATTCGCAATCATTCACATGACATATAATTAGACCTAGGACTCTACTAAGTAATTGATATTGTTTTGAGGAATCAAAAAGAATGGTACTTTGAAATACCTCATTTCCTTGTTGATCTAGCATCCATACATTAGTTCTAGGCATACCGACCTCAAAGTATAAAAATCATATCACATATCTCAGTATGAATGTTGAATTGCTATTTTGTGCATATCATCAACACTTCCAAACTGTTAGGTTCAAATCATTTAACTTGTAGATCGAACCATTTCAATCAATTTCGAAATCCAATACATGAGTGGATAGTGCAGAAAAGTCATATTATGCGATTCCTAAAAATAGTTTTTATGTAGAAAGTACGATATCAAATTAGAGCGATAGTTTCACAAGTCATATCATGTATAAAAAGAGTTCAATATCAAACAGGTTTGGGAAATCATCTTATCACATATAACAATATCAATATAATGAAACACATAGACATATCAGTATGGCTTAATACTAGTTTTAAACTCGTGCTATGCACAAATATACATTAGTAATTCAGTAAATTCATGCACAATATAATTTTTATTTGAAACTTTATAATATAAGTTATTAAATTTACAAACAATACAAAATTTCTATCTCTAACTTTTTTTTGTATTTTTATATTTTAATATAATAAAATAAGAAAAATATATTTTGAATGTAATTATACAATTTTTATTAGATTTAAATAAAATTTATATAGTAATTTGAAGGCTAAAGGGCAAAAAAAACCCTCGAATAATAAAGGATTTCCCTTATCTTTTTTTCACAATCGAGCCCTTATCTTTTTTCACAAGCAATTAAGTCTTCATATTTTCAATTTCACTCTATTGAACCCTTACTTGAATGAAAACCATTAGATCTTTTTTTTTTACAACGTGTATTATACAGATTTAACGGTTTTTGTCCACAAAGGGCTCAATTGAGTGAAAATTGAAATATAGTGGCTCAATTGATTGTGAAAAAAAGTTAGAGGCTCAATTGTGGAAACCATTATTTTTCGAGAGTCTTTTTAACCCTTTAGCCTAATTTGAATCGAAGTACTCCATAAACAAAATTTAATTATGTCTTTGATTTGAAGAAATAGAACATTGTCTCATTTTTGAAGCCAATTTCGTGTATAGTTTTTTAATTTATCAATAAAATTCAATTATGTTTTTCATTTGAACAATTTTGTCTTGATGTTAATAAAATCACATATTTTTGTAATTTAAACCTCCAACCTCCATTGATATCTTATTGGAGATATTTGTTTTAGGTAATAGCGTACCTATACAGCTATATCTTTAATTTAGGATACAATTTTATACGTATGATTAGATCTTTGAAAAAATTAAAACATATAGAAGAAATAGAAGACAATAGAACAAATATATATAAAGTTATTTAAAATAAACTTTTTAAAGTTTTGAAATTTACGTTATTTTTACCTCTTTATAATTTGTTAAAATTTTCATGGCATACTGATTTTTTGCGTACCATTGATATTCATTTTCAAATTCTTGAATCAATATCTTCAAGTCTTTAATTTTAATCTATAGAAAAAAAATAATTGATTTTTTTATTTTAATTAATGGGTAAATAAATTGAAAATTATAATTTATTTTTTTCATATTTTAATCTATATGAGTAAAAAAAATTGAAAAAGGATAAATAATTAAAAAAAAACTTATACAGTTAAGTTTTAGATAATACACATAATTTTTTTTTAATTTTAATGTATAGAAAAAGATAATTGATTTTTTAAAATTTTAATCTATATGGGTAAAGAAATTTGAAAAAAAGAATTGTTTTTTATTTTAATCTATATTTCAAGTAATGGTGTCTCTATATCATTAATTTAGGATACAATTTTATATATAAGATTAAATCTTTTAATTGTATAACTTATTTAATATAATAATATCATAAATATATGTAGAAAGTAATAAAAAAATAGAAGACAAATAGAACAAATATATATGAGGTCACTTAAAATAAAATTTTTAAATTTTTGAGTTAGTTTTACTTCTTTATTATTTGTTAAAAAATTCATGGTATTCTATTTTTTTGTATATTATTGATGTTTATTTCGAGATTATTACATTAATATCTTGAAGCCTTTAATTTAATTTGTAGAAAAAATATAATTATTTTTTAACTTTAATCTATACATGTAAATAAATTGAA
Source organism: Heritiera littoralis (assembly GCA_031772115.1). Lineage (NCBI taxonomy): Eukaryota > Viridiplantae > Streptophyta > Magnoliopsida > Malvales > Malvaceae > Heritiera > Heritiera littoralis. The sequence continues at coordinate 7,135,742 of JAPDPK010000006.1, read as the reverse complement.
ACAAAAAAACTTAAATTTTTAATTTAAATTTACTTGGGTTTAGAAATTGAAAAAGGATAATTGATTTTTTTTTAATTTTAATCTATATAGGGAATTTTGGATAATTAATTTAAAGAGATAATTTATTTATTTTGTAATTTTAATGTTTTTGTGTGTGTGTGTGTATATATATATATATTCCTATATTTTAGAAAACTAAAAAAATGGATAATTATTATTTTATTATTACACATGTCAAATATATATGCTATCCACATAGGATGTTTTATTTGTACTCAAATGCTTTGGGTTTTATATATATATATATCTATATATATATATATCTATATATATATATATATTAGCTTTTACTAGTACAATGCACGAATTAATTTTAGGATTATTATCCTATCCACCGTTGGTGGAGTTTTTTAACTTCACAAGCGGAATTAGGATTAAGACATGTATCTTTTAAAAATATTAAAAAAATAAATTAAAATGAGACACATGTTTTAATCCTAACATTGCTTGTGGAATTAAAAAACTCCACCGTCGGTGGATATAATAATAATCCTTAATTTTAATTATTTAAATTTGTAAATATATAGAATAATATTAATTATTTTGTATATTTAAAGTATATATAAAATTATTATTATTCAATGTACTATAATTGAAATTTTTAAATTTCACAAATGATATTAAAATGATGAAACATACTTTTCCTTTATTCGTTTTTTATTTTTTTTAATATTCATAAAGAGCATATATTATCATCTTAATCTCGTTTGTGGAATTTAAAAAACTTGATTGACAATTTATTAGATAATAATATTATATAAAATACATATAATATAATAAAGATATCCAATCATAAAAGAATTTAATATTTAATTAAAAATTATAAAATTCAAAACATAAGATAAACAAATATTGGGAAAAATAAAAAATGAAAACATTATAAATAATATTATTAAGCACATTAAAAAATGTTAAAATAAAAATTAAAAGTATATTTTAAAAATTTTCAAATATTAGAACAACATTTTGAGATAAATTTTTATTATTGACTTAAATAATTATAATTATATATATATATGCATTTTATATACATATAAAATACATATGCATTCTTATATGTGTGTGTGTGTGTGTATATATATATATATATTTATATATATATATATATATATATATAATAGAATGATTATAACATATTTATATAATTAATTTTATCAACTAAATATGTATGTTAACATATATTTTATAACTTTTAGACATGAATTTTATTTATTTAGAAAAATAATAATTTTGAATATTTAATAATTTACATGATATTGATAACTTACTTTTATACTTTTCAGTTTAGTTAATAAAATATTTTTAAATAAATTAAAATTAAAAATTATTTATTTTGTAATATAAATAAATATCAATTAATATTTTATTTAGTTTTTCAAGAATATAATATTAAAATTATATATTTTAAAATTTTTGGATTAGATAATATTTAAGATTACTTTAAGATAATTTTATTAAAAATATTGAAAAATAGTAAGAATTAGAAAAATTTTAGTGTCGTGTATTCTTGTCAAAAATTCGTGTCGATACAGAAAACTCAAAATGTTATTTTTAGCTTTTACCACATTCATATATTAATTTTACTTAATTTTAATCCCGTGTCATCTCGTGTCATCTCGTGTCATTTATTCGTGTCGTGTATTCGTGTTGTGTCTAAGATTGCCAGGTCTATTTGTTATATTATATGTTTTAAAATTTAAAATTAAACAATAACAATAAATTTTTAAAATAAATTTAAAATATTAATATATAGTCTCTTCTCCAACTACCTCACGTTTCTGTATCAATTAACCTCTCTAACTCAAGAAATTATATAACGGAAAAACATTATTTATCTTAATTAATAGTAAATTTTTTAAATATTATTTAGAAAATTTTTAAAAAAATTATCAAAATTCATTTTGGGATATTTCGTTTTGCTTTATATTATCAGTTTTTTATTTTAAAATTAAACAATAATAATAAATTTTTAAAATAAATTTAAAAGATTAATATAAATCCTCTTCCCCTTTCACGTTTATCAGTCTCTCTCTCACACAAAAGTCAGTTTTGCATTATATTGGCAGTTTTTCAATTCCACACTCCTTACTTCACTCCCTCAGGTGTACATCTCTCTTTTAATAGCTATAATAATTCTGATTTTGTTTTTATTCCTACAGACATTTCCAGCAAGAAAAACATTTCGAATCCATATTAATGCAAGTTATTCATACATTATCTCAAGCTTCCCTTTTCAATAGCTATAATTCTGATTTTGATTTTAATCCTACGGACATTTCTAGCAAGACAAGCATTTCGAATCCATATTGATGCCTGTTGTTCATATATTATTTTTATACAATAATATTTTTTTCAAAATTAATATGTTAATGAGAAAACACAGTAATTTAAATATTTTTATTATGATCAGATTAATTATAAACTCGTATATCATCATTTTTCCTATTCCTTTTTGAAGTATTTACAAAATGAAAAATAAAATAAAATCAAGCACAATTTTAAAATTTTGTCAAAACCAAAGTTAGACAAAAAAAAGTTTATGAATGAATTGTTAAAGATTTAAAAGTTGCATCAATGACTAAATTTAAAAAATTATAGTAGTATTTTTTGAAAAATTAAAAAAAAATAAGAAAGGGTGTTGAAATCATTTTACATTGAAAAAAATTTCCTCTATATCCATTTCTCTTTGTGCATGCCAATTTGAGGTAATTAAAAATTGAAAATTTTGGGAGAACTAGAATAATGCTGAACCCCTCTTAATCTTCTTTACTATTTTTAAAATTCTACCAAAATAAAAAATAAGAAAATTGTTTTAATTGTCACTCTTTTTTTTTTTCACTCGTTTGATTGGCCTCAATTCAAATAAGAATAGATGAAAGATTTAGTAATTTTAAACACAACACAATGTCTGTAACCAAAAAAAAAAACACAACACAATGTCTCAATTTGAAAACGATATGAATAAAAAATATGAAAGTGATACAAATTAAAATTTGATAAAATTGTATATAAATACAATAAAATTGTATGTTTGGCCTATCAACATAAATTATTTGACATAAAATTTTTATATTTTACACGATACAAACATAAATATAATTATATATAACACAAACATTAATTTTAGGATAATTATTTTATATACTAACAGTTGAGTTTTTTTGACTCCACTGCAAGCAGGATCAAGATGATTTTTTGCTTGTAGAGTCAAAAAATTCTACTGATAGTATATAAAATAATTATTCTTAATTTTATACACGAAATCTAAATGAATTTTAACAACTTTAATAACATTTTCAAAAAAAATACTCTTTTTTTTTAAATGGTACATCTCATTTAAAGTTACAATCACAATCAGATATTACATTCGATAAACATATAACTCGACGAACTGGTAAATATAATAACTATATTTAACAAACTAAACAAACAATAACAAACTAAACAAATTTCATATTTAGTGAGATTTGAATTTGAGGAATCAAAATTTCAAAATCTTTCTTATCATCGAGCAAAAGTCTCAACGGCAAAAAATAAAAAATAAAAAAACACTCTTCAGCAACGTCAACATAGGATCAACTTAAAATTTTATTTTCACCCCCAACAGGCTGACATGGCATGCGGATAAGTGGATCACATTCGGGTACGATTGTAAAGAAGTCCGATCACCGAATCACACCGGATAAAAAAAAAAGCACCTAAAAAATAAAACTCGTCATCCTTATCTGTTTTTGCCGGCGGAGGGGAAAAATAAGAGATCGGAAATGCCACTGGAGCCCCCTCCTTTCCAGGAAGCACCACGCTGCGACGTCTGCAAATGCAGTTTCAACACTTTCAGGCGCCGGGTACTTTCTTCTTCTCAGTTGTACGAATAAATTACCGATCATATTCATTTAATCCGATGAAAATAATGAAATATATCGTCCTCTAAAGAGGTTTTAACGATTAGGATTTATTATTTTTGATAATTCGGTAATTATTTAAATCATATTGGAGTGCGCTGTCTTTGCCTTGATCATAGCTGTTTGAGTGATCTATTCACGCTAAAGATGACCTTTTCTATGCGTTATATTGCTGATTCAGAGTTCTTTTGAATATAATTAAATTTCTTATGATTTAATAGTGGATGCCTTAAATTGGTAATTGGAAATTTTGACAATCCAGTTTGCTTGTAAGTGGCTTGGCCTACTGCAATCTTTAGTTGAAAATTGAAACGGGTGCATGCCTGATTTTATGACTATAAGTTCAGATGCGTGACTGCAAGTTAATGTTTGTTTGAAAACTTGAGGCTGTGAATTGAGAAACTTGAACATGATTGATAGTCGAGGCCTATAATATGTATGCTGTAGGTGGGATACTTGGTTCCAGATTGTTGAAATAGTCATGCAAGACTACAATGCATGGCTAATGATGATCCAAAAGTAGAGTGATCCTAATTTCTAAGTGCCACCGAACTCGATAGGTCTTTTACTGGATCAACTATGCATAATCAAAGTGATATTCGTATGCTATTCTTCATGGAATGTGTTTTGCAAAAGCTCATGATGATTGATGATATCTTGGTTAGAAGGAAATGTAAATGTATAATTTACGCTCTCTCAAGTGCAATTTCTATTCAAAGTAGTGTGACTCTATTCTATGCTAAACGGATTCTCATATTGGAAAATACGTGAAATCAAAAGGTTTGTCTCTTCCCTTTGCAGCACCATTGCCGATGTTGTGGAAGGACTTTATGCCATGAACATTCATCTAATCAAATGGTTTGAGCTCCTATCCCTTCCATTTATATATTTGGGTTAACTATGCATTTCTCAAGTTGTAAAAGTTTGGATAAATAAGCTTTAACTAATCAAACTTTTGTATTCTCTTTCCTGTCTGCATATTCAGGCTTTACCACAATTTGGTATTCTCTCATCTGTTAGAGTTTGTGCAGATTGTTTCAATAACTCTTCAGGGTAAACCTCTCTTGATTGAATACATATATACATATTTAAATATTATTGACTAGAAAGAGAAGGGGGCAGGGGTAGCCTGGGTATGTCTCAGATTTTTGTGGCGGTGGATGCCTTCTACTCCTGTTTCACTTTGCTTTTCTTCTTATTTGCTTGAGTACTATTTTAAGAGGCCGATTATTAATATTTTGTTATTTCTTTACATTATTTTCTTGTGGATTTATTTGGGTGCAGATCTACAAAAGTCGATCCTCAACCTTCTTTAGGTGGAGTTGATTATGTTACAAACGAAGTCTCTAGATTAAACATTGATGCAGCTATGGGTTCAAAAACTGAAGCAACTGCAGAGTATCAGCCTGTTGCAAGCATTCCAGATTGCAAGTGTGGGATGCCTTTGTGTATTTGTGAATCTACAGCACCAACCATAGATGCACTTCCACTTAAGGTATGAATTCTTCAGTAGTTTTAGCAGCACCTCATATTTTATTCCATGTTTCTTATGGACCCATATTTGTTCCTGAGGCAGATGAAAGACCCTCCATCCTCGGTGGCTTGGTCAAATCCAAAATCAAAAAAGGCTGACACTGTTCCCAAGAGTAGAGGCTCCACTTCAAACAGCAAATCTAAGTATGCTATGCTTGAATTTTGTATTCAAATCTTGCTTCACTTCTTCTGAACATAATGTTTGGTTTCAAATGGTTTAATATATTATTTCTTTTTGTGCAATTGGACAATGGAAACCTCAACACTTTTTGGCCCATTTTAGTACTGTACTCTGGCCTGAGTTAATTGAAACCTGAAACTGGATGCTAGTAAAATCATGGACTTTTGGTTTGAGGCATAGAACACAGAAATCAGTTTACCTACTCTCTTCATCTTACTCTCCTGTTTGTGCTTGACTTTCTGATAAAGTTACTAGAATTAGTTTTAATGTACTGGAAGATAATTGTGAGAAAGACCCATACTGTTTCTATGTTTCCTGCCATCTTGATATCTATTTGCATGGCCTTCTTCATGTCCACCTTTCTGGTGTCCCATTGTAAGCTTTAGATTATCATATATCAGTAACAACATGTTATCTTTTTCTTTAGATCTCTAGTTTCTTTTGGTGGCAAATTTTGCTTTCTATTTTATGGGACTCTTTTACACATGGTTAACATTTTGCAGTTTGGTTTTCAATCCTGGTCTTGTGACCAATGGTACTGCTGCAGACAAATCTCAGATTGATTATGATGTTAATGGAGAGGTAGAACTCTTTAATGTCGTTTTTTTTAGTAGTTATGAGATACTCAACTTTCCCGGGGATTTTACTTCTTTTGAATTATGTACTTGTGCATTACTATACTCAGGGTTTAAGGGAAGCTATAAAGAATGGTGATACTGCTGCAGTCAAAAAGCTTCTAAGTGAGGTATGTTATGATTTTATTCCATTATTTTGTTGGAATGAATTTTAAGTATGATTATATGTGCAGGGTGTAGATGCAAATTACCATGACAAACAAGGATTGTCTTTGCTGCATCTGGTACTGCTCTCTCTTTCTCTCTCTCTCTCTCAGATGTGTGTAGTTCTGCACATCTGACTGCAATTGAGTTTACATGTCCTTGAAGGCTGAGCAATTGAATGCATAATTTTAATTTCCATTTCTTTCCAAATTTATATGACACTAAGAACTGAATTAACTTGGTGTAGGCGGCACTGTTCAATCGAACTGATATAGTGTTTGCACTCATGGACTCTGGAGCAAGCATGGACTACAAGAATGCACAGGGTAATTGTATGCTTAGTTTTGTGGCATTCCTGAATTTACAATGTTTATTTACAAATTGAAGCTACCCACGGTAGAGTTTTAAGTTTACTGAAAGTTGAAAATGTCATTAGAAACTCCTTTGATTTTGGATAAAATCAAGTGTCTTCTTAAAAAAGGGAATAGACAAAGAAAAAGTCTCTCCTTCATTTTGAAGGAAGCAGATACTCATGGTATTGCTTTGTTGAATGATGCTGTTTCTTAGAAGTCCATAATTGAGAACTCTCAATCCTTTTCATTGGTGATTTATTTGGTATCATGTCTGGACGAATCTGTTTGTCTTGTGATTATGCTTTAACTCTTTTGAACTACATCAATTCCAGGAGAAACACCACTGGATTGTGCACCAGCCACTTTGCAATACAAGATGCAAATGAAGATGAAAGAAAGCGAGTAGCATGAAATCTACTAGACAAGAGAAGTTGAAGGAAGATGCATAATTTACTCTCTTAGCCGACATGTGTCAGCTTCACCAAGAAATTATTGATTTAATACTTCATGCTGTCAGTTTCAACAAGAAATCATGATTAGAAAGCTGCTACTGTGTGTATCATATCTGGTAGACAAACCGTCAAACAGGCTGGCACGACATAGAGGCTCAATTTAAATGCTGGTTTTTTCCTTTTATTTTCCATCAACAATCAGAATGCTGACGAGACAATAAAAGTTCCTGTTAAAATATTAAACTCGTTAGTTCTGTTATTGTTCTGATAGAATGTAACGTGTGAGAGAATGTGTTAGGCTAGTTTGTTCGGTTGGTGAACTCCGTCTGTTTTAGGGGTTTTTTTTTTTAATTCGTAATCTAATTTAAAATGACAGTGAGCTTTGGTATGATAGTAAGGGTTTTTATTGTGACTTGAGATTTCAGGCTTTAGACACGAAAATAGCATCTTCATTAACGCAGAAAGAAGACCAAGTGCATATAAATGATCCTTCTTGAATTCCATAACATGGGAGTTTTGGTTTGTCCCTTTAATCAACTTTAGAGTCCTAATTTATTTGATTCACTTGAAAAGGATGTTAAGAGTTTAAATCATCTTCAATCTTTAAAAATCTGTCTAATATACGTAGTATCTGAATTAGTCAACTTTTTATTTTTCTTTTTTAATATTTGGGCTGGCAAATTTTTTTCTTTTTCTTTTAACCATTGAGGCTCTGTTTTAGAGACCGATGGACTATGTTACTACATGATGAGATTTCTCATTATGTCGCAATTTTAAATTTGCCCTCTTTTTTTTTTTTTTAATATAACCCTATACATATATATATATATATATATATATAAAAGTCAAAGCATTTAACTTCAAGTAGAACATCTTATGTGAATAGTCTAAATACTTGACACGTGTAATATATTAAAGGGTTTGTATATGATGCACTGACAGTGCATAGTTTTTATACATTGTCAATGCATCAGAGATTGACACCTTATCGATTGGCAAATTAAAAAATATGTCAAGCCTTTAAAAGTAAATATAAATAAATTTTTTTAATTTGTTCATAAGAGCATATTGATGAGGTGTCAACTTCTGATGCATAGACAGTGTATAAAAACTATCATTGTCAGTGCATCATATATAAATCCTATATTAAAATAAAAAATTATCTATTTTCAAATTTCAAAGTGACAGAAATCTCTCTCTATATAATAAACATATTAAAGATACAAAATAAATCAATTATCTTTAATTATCTATTTCAATTTTTAAAAGATACACATTTATATCTATATATAGATTAAAATTAAATAAAAATCACCTATATTAAGATTAAAAAAATAACATCTATATTTATAGCTTTTATCAATTTTTTTATTTTTTAAAAGATAATATTTATATCTATATCTATATCCATTAAAATCAATGTGGATAATATAGTATATAACATACAATAATATAATATCTTACATATCTATATCTATTAAAATCAACGTGGATAATATAGTATATAACATAAAATAATATAACATCTTATGTTTAATGATTACTAATTATTTTTTTTAATTTTCTAAATGATAACATCATTTTTTTCATTTTTTAAATTAATACATAGCATGTAACCCTTCCTTTTTTACATTTATATTACAAAAAATAAAATCTGTCTACATCTTTTATCAATTATATTTTGTTAATTGTCTAAAATGTAACATCTATATCTATATATATTAAAATTTTTAATTTACTCCATTGTTATTTTATAAATTATATGTGATCATTCATTTTTTTTATCAATACTTGGTACTCATGGATCTTAAGAGACAAAAACAAAATTTTTTATTACTTTTTGTATTTAGTTTATTTAAAGATATTCTGACATAGAATTTTATCATACACCACATAAAAGACTAGCATCGAATGAGGTTTCAATGTTTATAAATACGACACCTTTATCGAAAATTAAAGCATTGGTCACAAAGTCACTGGTCAAGGTATTAGATTAATATATACTTATTCAATTATAAAATATATAGCAATATAGTTTTAAAATTTAAATGATTTAGCATGTATATTATTATTGACTTTTGTGAACTTGTGTTATATATATATATATATATATATATATATATATATATATATATATATATATATATATATATACTAGATATAAGCCCGCGCAATGCTGCGGGTCTATTTTTATTTTGTAATTTTTAAAGTTAGTTAAGTTGATTATTAAATAAGAGTTATTGGACATAAGAAATATTTATTTCCTTCATAATGTTTAGTACCAAAAAGAAACATGTTTACTAAGGAAAGATTTATAAAAGAAACGTGTTTATTAATGATAGAGTTTATATATCAAACAACATATCCAAAAATAATTTTTTGAAAAATTTAGATTAGCTTGGATTAAAAAAATACACAATACTTAAATTAAATAGTATGACAAACAGATAATTTGTGTTAGAAACAAACAAATTAAGATAATAATACAACAACAATAAAAACTAAAGCATCAATAATATATCTTTATATACGGCATAATGGTTCAGACAATTTAAAAAAGAAGTAAGAAAAAATTAGGTAATAATGTTTTGTTCATATTATTAATTATGTGTAAGGTTTTAAACCTATCTGTAAGCATTTTTATTTTAAGAATAACTAATTGAATTATTTATATTTACTCCAAAATACAATATGTAAAGTAAAACTATTTTTCCTAGAAAAGTTAGAGAAAAAAAAACCCTTTCATATAATAATTTTTATTTGAAAGCAAAATTTGGAAAATACATAATTTATATGTATTTGAAGTATTATTTATTTTTAAATATTTGCCATGTGTCGGTTAAATAATATATTTGAATATTATTTTTATATTTTTAAAATTATTATCATTATTAATAAATATAAAAAATGTTTTAAAAAATTTATTATGAGGCGAGAGAAGAATCTATTATTGTGATTTGAGATTGATTTTATATAGCTAGTATATTTTTCGTATTTAGTAAGTTTACATTTGCTAGTAGAGATATAATTTTAAAAAATAGATTTAGAGAAATTAGTTCTAAACTTTTTTAATTAAAAATATCTAAATTAATTAGCTTTTGTATTGTTAGATTTTTTTTTCTTGATTAAAAATCAACTCAAAGATAAATGAATTTTTTTATTTTATTTTTTATTAATTTTTTATATTTAGAATGCATAATTTGTTAAACCCTCTATCATATTTTTATTTTGAATTTTTTTAATTTATTCGCCGAATCATATTATTGTTGGAGAAAAAAATTGAAGATTTAAAAATAGATTAAAAGGCATAACAAAAAAATTCAAAAATAAAATAAAATTAAAGAACTTAACTAAAAAATGAAAACTTAAAAATAAATTAGAGGGCATAATAAAAAAAATATTTAAAAAAACAGAAATAAAATGCTAAATCAATTAAGACACGACACATGGCTCGTATGGGAGATAAAACATTGAATGGTATTGGTTAGAAAGGTGAAAGAAAATGAGTGAATGACAGAACCAATGTGAAGCTGGACGTGGACAAAAAAAAAGTGATTTTGATATAATTTAAATAATATTAAAAATTATTAACTTTATTAATTTTTAAAATGTTTTAACATATATATTTAATAATAAAATATTTTTATTTTATTAATTATCAACATTAAATATATAGAAATTAATGATCTACAAAATATATACTATAAATGCATTTGTAAATGTAATCTATTGTTAAAAAAAATGTACTGTATATGCATTTGAAGAATTATTTAATTATTGAGTATTTGTTAATTGTTATGTGTTAGTTAAACAATATTTTTGGAGATTGATTTTATATTTTTAAAATTTATTATCATTATTGATAAATAAAAATAAATATATAAAAATTTATTATTTGAACGAATAATTTTTTATGAAAATAAATATATAAAATTTAAAGATCAATTTTTTATGTTGTTTATTTTTTTCTCTATTAAAAATAAAATTCACATATAAATAACTTTTTTTTGTTCTTTAAATTTATGAAAAAAAAAACAAATAAAAAAGGTTGAAAAACCAAAAAAGGGAAAAATTGAAAAAAAAAAAAAGAAAAAAAGCCAAAGCTTGACATGTGAAGGGTTTGGGAGACAAAAATATATTTTTTTCTATTAAAAATAAAATTCACATATAAATATTTTTTTTTTGTTCTTTAAATTTATGAAAAAAAAAACAAATAAAAAAGGTTGAAAAACCAAAAAAGGGAAAAATTGAAAAAAAAAAAAAGAAAAAAAGCCAAAGCTTGACATGTGGAGGGTTTGGGAGACAAAAATATATATAGGTATAGATATATATATATATATATATATATATATAGAGAGAGAGAGAGAGAGAGAGAGAAATTTTCACCAATAGAGTAATTATCATGAAAGTTAATTCAACTTTTGGTTGGTATTGTATGTTATATGGGTACAACAAAAAGCTGTCTAAAATTAATGAAAAATTTCATTGTTCCTAATGTAATATTGATGCCTCTAATCTAATGCAAAGGTAAATAATAATTATATTCACTATATTTAAGACGTTAAACAAAAAATTAAAAAAAAACATTAAACAAAAATAATTTTATGCTGATAATATAAGTATTTTATAATTTTAATATATATATATATAAATAACTTGATTGTAATGTTTTGTATGCCTTATAGGTGGTACAAGTTGAATGTTTAGATATTTGATAGTTTTAGAAAAGCAATGTTTTGTACTTTTCAACACTGAATCTAAAAAATTAATTAATAAAAATGTTGACAATCTTTATAAAAATTCTCTTAAGGTATTGGTTAGTTAACAATTATACCTTATAAGTACAAGTTAAATGTTGAGACATTTGATAGTTTTGGAAAAGCAGTGTTTGTACTTTTCAATACTGAAGCTAAAAAATTAATCAATAAAGACATTGACGATCTTTATAAAATTTTTCTTAAGATATTGATTAGTTAACAATTATTTTAATATTATCCAATCTTCAATTTAATTTAATAATGTCTATGACCATGATTTAGGAAAATCAATATTATAAAATTTGAGATATATTTGAAGATCTCAGGTGCGCAATTTTTGTGTTCGAAAGAAGAGCGATAGATTATAATGTTGAGACAATAAGTACTAAGCTTATCATGTCTAAAGTGTATCACTTTGATCATAAACTTGAATGTAAAAAATTATTGGAATAGGTATGTATACATTTATATAATATGACTATCTTTGTTACATTTTCATATAACATATGTTATAATATAGCTGAAACTTAATTTAATTAAATTGTATATTACTATTTTATCCATGTCTTCTATTCCAATTGCAGAATTTATTGGATCATCAATTAAAGTGAAGCATCATTCAAAGATAGCAATGGATACTCATCAAGAATCATTTACTACCTCTTTAGCTTAACAAGTATTTATCGAAGAATTTTCATTTAAAAATATTTCTACACAATATTGATTTTAAGATGGGAAAAATTTCAGTTTCTTCAAATCAAATACATGTTGAATTTTTTTATTTGTTATTTTCATTCGATAAATTACTATATGAATTTGATTTAACTTTTATGAAATTTGCATAATTATAACTAATATATAATTTTTTTATATTACTGTATTGTAATATACAAATTATAAATAAAAAATATTAAACATACATATGTTGTCTTTTTCATAAACATAATAATTTGTATTATAAAATTTCAAAAAATATAAATTATTAATGAATTTATTATTTGATTAATGTATTTTCATGCATTGCACGAGTTTAAAACTATTATTATTAATGATCATTTTCATTTTTCACTGCACTCATCTCACTGTTAATGCTGTTATTGAATCCAAACATATCATTGTTTGACATCAATCTTAGTGCCACTACTATTTTCAATTTCACCGAAATAAAATTAATATTGTATCACCCATCCAAACTAATCCTAATTTTTATATTTCGAACATGTTTTGCAAAACTCTTGGATCTTTTTTTTTGGAGAGGTAAACTGCTTATCAGCCAAACACATATTTTCTGCATTTTGGAATCATGGATATGTACATCCCCTCATTTGCCTCATTTACATCTGTTGCAAATAAGTGATAGCAAGTTCATTGCTCGTATGCTTGTAATTCAACACAGTTAAGTAGCTTCTGGGGACAAACATTGAGCTGATTACATTGACCTGGCTTGTTTGTATATAGATAAGATGGACCAATATTCTATGTTCAGCCTTTCATGATAACCTTGGATATATGCTTGTCGGCAAATGATTTTAATTACTTTGGCATCCATCTTTATAATTTGCCACCAACTTTTAAGATGAAAGGCACACATGTAAAATATAAAAGCAGCCCCTTTTTTTTATTCAATCTAGCTACTTTGGCATACAACGTGGTCAAAATGTTTGCTAGATGCTGGGGCATGGATGAGGTTTTTGGAATTCTCGTTTTCAGAATTTGCTGCAAATTCATTCAACAAAATCTTCTCCATCATAGGTTTGCCAGCGTTGGATATTGATCAAACTTGGCTTTACCATGCATAAGAATGTAAACGAGTCAAGTTATTCACTAGTTATTCGAGTTTGATTTGTTTGTTTTTGAGCTATACTCGAACTTGAGCTATTCAAGTAATAAGTCAAGTTAAGTTTGAGTATTTTAATACCCAGCTCGAACGATTCATGAAGCTAATCGAATTTTTTTAATATATGTCTTTAATATTTTATTATTAAATTATCATTTTATCCTTAAAATATATTATTGAAAATTGTCAAATTGAACCTATAGAGTTGAATTCGAACTTATGAAATTGAGTTTGAGTATTCTATTGAGTCGAGTTCAAGTAAATCAAATATTCTATCAAGTTAAACTCGAATTTCAATAATCAAACTCAATCGAACTTGAGTTGAATATCGAACATTAAATTTTTAAGTTGAACCAAGTTTGAATCTAGTACTTGAATCTAGTACTAAATTATCTCAACTTGATTCGATTACACCAATGGATGCTGATAACGGAGAGGAATTCCCTGTATAAATGACCGATACTGCATTTTGCTTTAAGGCATAACCAGGGTCTTTTTTCCTGAAAGAGAAAGCCATGGATGTAAATTAAATTTGTCAATTAACATAGGAAATGGTATTGGCAGGCTTGGTGGGATCTGACTGGGATTGTGGAAACTAACGTGTGAGGGGGGCCATTTCTAACGTGTCATGGGTGAAAAAGCAAAGCAATCTTCTTTGATTTTGCATTTTATAAATGTATGGGATGATCGATCTTTTCCTTCTGTTCTACCTAACATTCTAAAATTAATCTTCTCTTTACGTAATGGATGATGCGTGATGATTAAAATGGGTCATTGCTTCACTGGCCTTAACTTCTTTCTTCTCCCCTTGCCTTTTATGACTGAACATGGAGTTTAATCAAATGCTTTCTGGTACGCATCAAATACAGCATGAATCAGGCAACAGTCAGCAGAGCACATGCAACTATGGAAGAAAGCACGTTTCATCCTACAAGATGGGACCAGAATGGGCCTAATGCAATAATGCATGGTCTTAACTTCCCAAAGAGTTGGTTTTTAACCTTAAATCACGGCTAAACTGAAGAAATGTTTTCATCTTTTTAATTGTGTTTTTAGTCGAAGTCTTAGAATATGAAAACATGTTTCTAATGAGAAGAACAAATTTACCACATTATCCATTTGATAATGCTATAATTATTATTAATTTATCTAACAAATAAACTGTTAAATGACAGGTCAACTCGATTGATGAATACTTAATTAATTCCAAAATCAAGAATCGAAGAATTACATCAACACGCATACAAAATTCAGATTGTATTTTGTAACTATTGGCTTTGTTATTGTTGGGAAAAATATCCTTCAAACCAAACACCCACAAAATAGAAGAAAGCAAAAGACAAACACAATAATTTTTAATGGGGTTTGGCCCAACCAATTTGGCCTATAACCACCCAACCAATCTAATAACCAATCAAACAATTACAACTGTGTAATTTTTAGAAAAAAAAATTGCAAACTCCTTACAAACCCAATCATGCAATTTTTAGAGAGAAAAATTGCAAACTCCTTACAAAGCCCACCTATGCAATTTTTAGAGAGAAAAATTGCAAACTCCTAACAAAACCCACCCATGCAATTTTTAGAGAGAAAAATTGCAAACTTCTAACAAAGATCCCAAAGCTCAATTACACCCTTTTAATAGCTCAAACCCTAGCTATTCTATCGGTGTTTATAACTCTCTGGGACACTTTACAAACCAAGCATGACACATTATTTATAAGGGGAGAGCCCTTATAACTTCTCCTATACCTTCGATGTGGGATTCAAGGCAACCCCCAACAAATCCTCCCTTGACTTAAATCCCCAAACTCCACAAACTGTTCGACAACATGCAAACCATCCTCAAACTAAAGAATAACTCCATCATCATCATCACCATCATCTTCATCATCTTCTTCCAATCATCATCATCAAACTCATAATGGTCATTTTCTTCCAAATCATCATCTTCATCATCTTCAAACATAGCTTTCATCTTCATCTTCATAGCTTTCCTCCTCTCTCAGGATCACGAACCTTCAGCTCTGATACCACTTGTTAGGAAAAATATCCCTCAAACCAAACACCCACAAAATAGAGAAAAATAAAAAACAAACACAATAATTTTTAATGGGGTTTGGCCCAACCAATTTGGCCTATAACCACCCAACCAATCTAATAACCAATCAAACAATTACAACCGTGCAATTTTTAGAAGAGAATTGCAAACTCCTTACAAACCCAACCGTACAATTTTTAGAGAGAAAAATTACAAACTCCTTACAAAGCCCGCCTATGCAATTTTTAGAGAGAAAAATTACAAACTCCTAACAAAGCCCACCAATGTAATTTTTAGAGAGAAAAATTGCAAACTCCTAACAAAGATCCCAAAGCCCAACTACACCCTTTTAATAGCCCAAACCCTAGTTATTCTATCGATGTTTACAACTCTCCGTGACACTTTACAAACCAAACCTGACACATTATTTATAAGGGGAGAGCCCTTATAACTTCTCTTATACCTTCGATGTGAGATTTAAGGTAAACCCCAACAGTTATATGAAGATGGATTGACGGCCAAGGTTAATGCTAAATAACTATCCCCTCATACGGTACAATATTTCCGAACATACAAAAGAAAAGAAAAGAGTAGGTTATAAATTTTCTCTATATTTATTTTATTAAAATAAAAAATTGATCTTAGCTAACATTTTCTTTTAGTAACAGTCAACCTTTTGGTGATTTTCTGATATCAAATTCCTTAATGAGCAAAATACATCACAGCAACGTATGATATTTTTATTCAAATCATATTATATGATTACATTATGAAAAAGTCAATAATTTATTATACATTCCATGCCATAAATTAAGTGATAAATATCTATTTCACTAGATTCATTAATGATCTAATAACATGTAATTGTTTTTTAATAAAATGATTTAAATAAAATATAAATACACATTTTTTTAAATAATAATTTCATGCAATATTTTTCAGAAATTCATTCACAGTATCATAATCCCGATTCCATTACTTTAATCAATCTGCAATCCACATGTTTTCTCCCTTTCCATCTAATATTTTCATTAACAATACCTACTTATTTCTATTTTAAAAAAAATGAAAGATACTTGAGAAGTTAAGATAATCAACCACCGTCCTTCTGAGCTGTGACTTACACGATTGCACGCGGATTGTGACCGAATCACCCCCTCCCTTTCTGCTTTATTCCAAAGCTTACTCGCACACCGACAAAAATCCAATAAAGCAATCCACTATCTCCCCCGCTGTTGGGGCTCCCTCGCTGGCCCCTTCTATTATAAAAGTCCCCCTGATGCCCTCTAACTCTCCCCCTTTCCCTCCCTGCCTTGCCTTTCTTCTTTCTTACGCTCGCCTTTTTTCTTGTTCTTTCTTTCGTGTTTAATGGGTTTCTTTGTAGAGGATCCAGGGCTAATTGTAACCCATCTTCTTTACAAAACAGCTGTTGTTTTAGCAGTCCTAAGATGGGTCTTGTCTTGGGCTCTTAGGTTTAAAGACATAAGCTGCTTCTTCACCGACACTTTTTCATCTGACTCTCAAGCCAGCTCCTCTTCTTCTTCTTCCTTGGTTTCCTCGCAAATGATAAGAGACAGCCTGGTGCTGACGACCTTCGAAGATGCCAAGGAAAGGGTGCCTTGGGTTTCCGACACGTGTGCAGTCTGCTTGAGTCGGCTGAAGGAAGGCGACGAGGTCAGAGAACTCAGGAACTGCTGCCACGTGTTCCATAGGGATTGCATTGACAGATGGGTTGACTATGATCAGGATCACGACCGTGATTATGATCATGATCATAGCAACGATCATGAAGATAATTACAAGACTTGCCCCCTCTGCAGGGCCCCTTTACTCACTTCTTCTCAATGCTTGGGCTGGCCTAAGAATGAACCCAGCTGGGCCGTTGAGCGGCTGCTCTACCTATTTGGGGATGATCTCCTTCCTTGATCTGCAAAATTATCTAATTTCTATAGTTTTTGCATACTGTTGGCTGAATTGATCATTGAGATAGAGTTTGGCACAGTGATTATTGTATATTTGGCGGTCCGTTGTTAGCTTCGGCGTGGTCAATTTTGTTCTTTGGGTAGGGCAAAGTGGAGAAACAAAACTCTAAAGCTTGACCCTTAGAGTAGTTGTATATATAAAAATCAAATACCTCTTACATTTACTTTTTGTTTTCTTTTCTCATTTCCATACTTTGCCCATTTTCTTAGAGTTTTAAATAACTGTAATTTTTTTTGGCTCCCAATCACGATAATTTAAGTTGATTCCACAGTATCAGCTTGGATGGGATACAAACCTGAAATATGGATGCAATCAAGTGAAGACGATGCAATCAAAATTTTTGAGATTTAAAATTATATTTGAATTCGATTGGATTTTTTTTTTGGATTTTGGTTTTATTAGTTTGAACATGATTTAATATAATAATCGAATTACTCAACTTGTTTATAAGGCAAAAAAAGTTTGATCTCGTATGCCATTTTTTTTAATTTCAAATTCGATTATTTGTAGTCAAGTTGGAATTTGAGTTAGAATTGAATTATTTTACAAATATTAAAAATAAAATCATAAATTAATCAGTAAAATAATAAAAATAAAAATATTTATTAAAATAACAATTTGATTAAATCTATGAACAAGCTGTTTAAATTTGACTAGCATGATAACTCAAATTAATTAAATTCAACACAATAATAATCAAATCATGCCGAATAAGTTAAAAGCATAACTATCTTATTTATGTTCCTAAGCTTACCACTCTTGAATTAATAATCAATAAGAAACTAGAGTAGTCGTAAATGCCTAAATTTTATAGTCAGAGGAGCTATCCATGAGTGAGTGGCTTGAAAACATTGGTCAAGGAAAGTTTTGATTGATGATTTTTGAGTCTAAGTGGCAGTTATTATTATCATGAATTTTTTTTTCTCTGGTCTGCTCTGTACCGCACATAATAACTCGCTTTATATAAAGTTTTTACTTTCTGTCATTCGATAGCTAGTACCTACTTTAGTTAAAGCTGAATCATGAATGAGCTAAATTACCTACTAAAGAAATGAAAAAAAAAAAAACGAACAAAAAAATGAAAAAAAAAAACTACTAAAGAAGTATAATAAAAATTTATATTACAATAGTACCATAATTGAATTTTTGGATAAATTGGCACAATGGCATATACTGAGACAATAACATGGTTTTTTTTTTAAAGAAAGATATAGGAAAAATATAGGAAAATAGAAAGCAAGTATGAGATAATAGAAACCAACAAAATGCGTGAATCAGTAGTTAGGGGTTGTTTCAGTTTAACTAAGATCTTCGGTTTAAAATTTGGGAATGCAGCTACATTTGTTGGTAGAGCTTTGTCACCTAATAAAATCCCATCCAACTCAAAATGATTGTACACTTTGCTGTCATTTTTGTCATCACGAGAATCTTCATTTTTCATGGCATAGGAAATTCGATTAATTATATTTTTTAGAAAAAAAAAGGAAGAAGAAAATTTGTGGTTAAGAACTTGAGGTTGCAGTGAAGTCAAACCATTGGATTTGCATCATATAAGCATTCTTTACATATTTGAAGCCCATGGGCCCAATCGATTTGGGCTAAAAAATGTGGACAATAATCTATACCTATATATAAAAAGAATTGTTAAGGTTGTGTTTGGATAAAAAATTTTAAGAAGAGAATTCATTTCAATCAAGATATTTAAAAGTCTAAAATGTAAATTTCTTATTTGGTAAAAAATTTTGAAGAATTTAAAAATTTAGGAGGGATTTTAAAAGGGAATTTAAAATGCTCAAATTCCTTTTTGAAAATCCAACTAAAGAGGTAGTTTTTCAAAATTCTTTCTACTCTTTTCTTTTTTATTAAACATGACCTACTATTAAATATAAAGTTAAAAACAAAAAAACATATTATTTTATTTATATTTAATATATATCTTTATTTTTTATATTATTAATAATATTTATATATTTTTATAAATCTAATGATACCAATATTGCATATTTTATTTGATAATTTTCTTTTTCTAATATATAATAATATTATTTTTCTTTTATAATTATTTTTTATTTAATAAAATTCTAGTATTCAAAATTCTTTCTAAATTTTTTTTATCCAAACAAGTCAATTATAAATATTGGTATTTTAAAATGATGAATTTTGAAATGTCTTCAAATTAAAATGTCTCAAAATTTCAAAATTCTCCATCCAAACGCACTCTAAGGGATTCTTTGTTTGATATGTGTCTTTTTTTTTTTGAGTTGGCTTGGGTTTCTTTTTAATTTATAATTAGTTTTAATTTTTTATTAACATTAATTAAAATACCTATATATAAAAAGAATCCCTAAGGGATTCTTTGTTTGATATGTGTCTTTTTTTTTTAGTTGGGTTGGGTTTTTTTTTTAATTTATAATTAGTTTTAATTTTTTATTAACATTAAAATATTAAAAATAAATTGAATTATGTGGTAACCTTTAGTTTCATATGTGATGTTTTTTTAATTGAAATAAAATATCTATTTTTAAAATTTTTTAATGTTAAAATGCTAAATATACGAAAACATGAACTTATTATGAAAAGAAGAAAGAGACAATGAAAATTTCAAAAAAAATTTGAAAAAAATTAAATCGAATATTCACAATTTTTTTATAAATAATAATAATTCTTCTAAAGTTAAAATAAAAAAAAATGAAAGATATGAAAAGTAGAGAGAGAGAGAGAGAGAAAAAAAAATTAAAATTCAAAGATTTTTTTAAGGAACTAAACCAAATATCATGTAAAAAAATAAATATTCAAAATACGTATTAAAAGTTTTTAAAAATTCAAATCAAATGCAAAAAAAATTTGGTTTGCAAAAATTCAAATAAAATACTAAAAATATTACAAATAATATAAAAATTCAAAAAAATCATAAAATTATAGTATAAAGCAAAAAATTTCAAAAAATAATTTTTTAAAACTTAAACACAAATAAATATAAAAAATAAATCTACAAATAAAAAACTTTCAAAGAAATTCTTTAAATTTGATAATCGAATGATATAAAAGAGAAAATAAAATAATAAATAAATGAATAATTTCAACATTAAATAGTTAGAGACTACGACAAATAAAAATAAAAATGGTAGTGGAATTAGTTTAATATGAATTTATCTTGAGACATACAAATTAAGATTAAACTGTATAAAAATTTAAATATTTTATAAGCTTTTTATTAAGTGTGGTCTATTTAATTTTCTAATTTTGTATAAAAATTTTACTTTATTTTATTTTAAAAAATAAAAAATAGGATGATTAATTGATAAATTAAAAATTATCATTTTCATTTAATAAATCAATATTTTGAAAATAATTATCTTGATTTTATTATTATTATTATTATTATTATTATTATTAACATAAATATATTTATTTCAATTTTCTTAAAAAAGTTTAAGAAAAAATAAATTATACAATTATTTAAGAAAATAAATTATACAAATAATATTCTTTTAAAAAGAATAATCTTGTTATAATTGAAATTTGAGAGTATCATGCACCAATTTTATTTTTATATCTAATATAAGTTAAGAATGACAAATATAAGTTCAATGTAGTTTCAAGGATGTGAACCAATACTTGATTAATAACAATATTATACACACACTTTAATATTTTAATATCAATCCCTTAATAAACCATTAATATATACACACACACATTTATTACTGTAGATGAAAAGACGTAATATGTATATATTTTTTATTTATAAATATTTTAAATAAAAATAATATAATTTAGAATATTTTAAGGAAAAAATATAATATGTACATTTAGTATATGAAATTGCTTTTTTTTTTTAAATGAATTTGAGCAAAAAATTTTAAAATATATATACTCATTAATTAAAATGAAATATATGCATACATTCATATATATATATATATATATATATATATATATATATATATATATATATATATATAAAACTTCTCCTGAGATTAATTTTATTTCTATGCATTGAGTTAATGATCGAATTTTTTTATGAAAATATGTTTTTTAAATGAGCTGAATTTTGTTTCACTAAGTTAAAATAAATCCTTGAAGGTATTTGAGTACCACATTTTTGGTACTCACACTTTCACTTTAATATATTTTAACTAAACAAGTTCAATAAAAAAATGTAATTAGATTAATTTTTTTTCCTTTCTTTTACAAACATGTTCACTTATTAAATATATATTCCTAACTTTTATGTTAAATAGAAAAGAAAAACCAATTATTTGAAAAATCTCCCAAGAATCATGAAAATTATTTTAGAATTTGGCAAATTTTAAAATATTTTTTTAGTTTCATGTAGTCAATTTTACTAAAGTGTATAAAATTTTTTTAAAAATTTACTCCAATTAAAAAATAATTTCAAATGATCATAAAAATAATTTATTTTTATTATTAAAATAAATTTTTTTAGTTTATTAGATAAATAAAATATCAATAAAAATAATAATAAGTATATAATATAATATACTTTTTTAAGGATTACAATATATATAAAAATAAATCTTATTAAAAAAATTTAATTAAAATAATTTGAGACAATATCAATAATTTAAAAATAAATTTATTTTATTAAAACAATTAAACTAAAATCTCAAATTGAGTTAGATATATCCTTTTAAAAAAATTTAAATAATTAAATTTAAAATTTATATATTTTTATAAAATTTTTGCCCACAACGGAGTGCGGGGCAACTTACTAGTTAATAATCAATTGAGTCATGGTCAGAAAATTTTAATTAATTGATAATAAAAAACCGATGCACATTAAATTCTGTTAAATTTTAATTTTATTGTATTTTAAAGAGAAATTATCTCATATAATGATAATAAAATATTTAGTTTTATTTACAGAGTTAGTTAGATATACATATTTTTTAGGTATATCAAAAAAATTGAATATTTATTTATTTATTTATTGCCATGAAAAAGACATTTTATTTCCTCAAAACAATTACAGTATAACACTTTACATAAAGTAGTACAGTTATAACGAAACTAAAAAACACAGTACAAACTTTACATCAGCTCTAACTACATACTATGGTCTTATATACTTGAGCTAAGCTATAGCCAAACTCTCATATAAGCCCCAAAACAATGTAAACTCATCCAGGTGGAGCAGGTACAAAAAATAATATTATAAAATTTATTCTTATTTTTTATTCGTTAATTTTTTTATTTTTATTTATTAAAATTCAAAAAAAAAATAAAAAACCTAATATAAAAAGAATCCCAAGGATTCTTTGCTTGACAACTTTTAAGGATACAAAAAATAATATTATAAAATTTATTCTTATTTTTGATTCATTGATTTTTTTTATTTTTATTTATTAAAATCCAAAAAAAATAGAAAACCTAATATAAAAAGAATCCCGAGGATTCTTTGCTTGACAAGTATTAAGGATACAAAAAATAATATTATAAAATTTATTTTTATTTTTTCTTCATTAATTTTATTTTTATTTATTAAAATCCAAAAAAAATGAAAAGATCAATAAATAATATATTATGGTGTAATCAAAGGATTCTTTGGTTGATAAGTGTCAAGGACATAAAAAATAATATTATAAAATTTATTTTTACTTTTTGTTCATTAATTTTTTATTTTTTATTAAATCCAAAAAATTAGAATGATCAAAAAATAACATATTAAATAATATATTATAATGTAATAAAAAATATTATAATAATAAAAACGAAAATATCTTTAAACTAATTTTTTTCTATTTATTTCTTTCTTAATTTTGTGCATATATTAAATTTATCAAATTCTTAATTTAAAAATAATAAGATAAAAAAAATTTAATGAATTAAATAATTATATATAATTATTTAGAAAATAGAACACAATAGATTCCTAATATCTATAACTATATATAAAAAATCTCCCATTAATATTAGCTTGACATGTATCCTTCTTTATTTTTTTTAGTTAGTTTTTTTATAAATATTTTGAATTGGCTTTTTAAATATCATATATATATTTACAATTTTTATATTGTTTTTGTTTGATAAAAACTATGGTACAACATTGATTAAAATACTGGTGAGTATAAAAGTTATTTACTTAATGAATGAGTGGTTACTACATGACACTTTGTTATTGTTGGCTCTATAGGCTATACCGAGAGGGGGGGTGAATCGGTTTTTCACTAACCTTAAGTTCGTTTTTCGATTCTTCTAAATTCTCTAGCCTATATTAATATTTTCTAAGTTCTCTAGGCTAGGCAATCATGCAATCCAAGTTCAATGAAATAAACACAATATAAATGCAAGTAAATAAAGAGTAGGGAGAGAGAGATTTACACAATCGATTTATAGAGGTTCGGCTACCTTGCCTACGTCCTCTACCTTGAGACACTCCCAAGGATTTTCCCCAAATTCACTATCTTTGAATTTGTTACACTCCCTCTTTTCAAGGCTCAAGAGAAACCTCTTTCTTTTTCTAGGCTCAAGAGTAACCTCCCTCTTTTTCTTAGGCTAAAGAGTAACCTCCCTCTTTTTCTTAGGCTAAAGAGTAACCTCCCTCTTTTTCTAAGGCTTAAGAGAAACCTCCCCTTTACAAGGAATGATGGGATACAAATAATGTAATCAAAGAAAAAGCCTCTAGGTAGGCAATTGATTACAGAAATTAAGCTCAATGAGAAGCCTATACAATATTTGTGCTAAGCACTACAAGGAATAAGAGAATGATAGATGATGGAAACTTTGTAGCTCTTGATTTGTTGTTTGAGGCTTGTAGATTTGAGGAATATGAGATTTTGAGTTGCTGAGTGGTTCCTCCTACTTCCTTTAGCTTCTAAGCCTCTATTTATAGTCCCTTGGATGTATTCTAGCCGTTGGGTGGAGCCAAATCTCGAATATTACCGTTGTCTCACAGAAACTAGCCGTTATAGGCTATTTTCGGGCAAAGGGATCGATCCCTTTCCATAAGGGATCGATCCCTTTTGTCCAGAATCTTGATTATGGGCTTCAGGGACCTTGGGAAGACTTTCTGCCAAAAAGGGATCGATCCTGCTACAGTGGGGATCGATCCTTTTCTTCCAGAGGGCATTTTTCCTGCACTTTTGGGTTAGAAATGATATGACCTTTGATCCTAATTCAACCCAAAACATTTATAAGCTTTAAGGGAGTTTTTCTTGACTTTCTCAGATAAAAACATGGTCTAAACATTCATCAAGTGATTTTCTAAAATATTCAAAACATTTATAAAGAATTAAGACCAATAAGAATATGCATCATTAAATCATGGTCTTAATGTTTGATATGAACACTTGAAATGTATTGAGAAAATCATGTGTGATAAGGCAAATTTACAATATGAATTAAAACATTAAAGCTTACTTAAGTTTTTGTCATTTCAAAATATATATTGCAATTTAAAGCTAACAGTTATCTCTTTTAGAGGCGTATTTTTTTATTTTTCAAATTTATTGTTAGTTTTAATTTTTTCCTTAAAATTAAAATATTAAAAATAAATTTAGCAATGTGGTAATTTTTAGTTTAATATGTGATATTTTTTTTAATTGAAATAAAAATATTTATTTTTAATTTTTTTAATGTTAAAATACTAAAAAAACAAAAAAAGGAACTTAGCATGAAGAGAAGTGAGAGAAAAGAGAGACAATGAAAAGTTCAAATAAAAAAATTTGAAAAGAACTAAATCAAATACTCACAATTTTTTTTAAATACTATTATTATTTTTCAAAGTTAAAATAAAAAAAATGAAGTGAAAGATATGAAAAGTGGAAAGAGAAAAAATTAAAATTCAAATAATTATTTTTTAAGGAACTAAACCAAATATTCATGTAACAAAAGAAAAACAAATGTTAAAAAAATATGTATTAAACTTTTTTAAAAATTCAAATGAAATACTCAAAAAATTTAGTTGGTAAAAATTTTAATAAAATATTAAAATTCAAATACCAAATATCCGAAAAGTTCAAATCAAATTATAATTCCTTTTTTATTTGCATAATTCCCAAATTTTAAAAATTAAAAATCAATAAATTTTAATAAATATTACAAATAATATTAAAATTCAAAAAAAATTATAAATTATAGTATAAAGCAAAAAATTTTCGAAAGTCATTTTTTAAAACTTAAACACAAAAAAATTATAAAAAATAAATCTAAGAATTAAAATTTTAAAAAAATTCATTAAATATGAAAATTGAAAGCCATAAAAGAAGAAATAATGTAATAAATAAATAATTTCAATATTAAACACTTTGGGACTATAACAAATAAAAAGAAAAAGTGATGGTATGAATTAATCTAATCTGAATTTATCTTGAGACAAACAAATTAAGATCAAATTGAATAAAAAATTAAATATTTTATAATATTTTCTTTTTATTTTGATCTATTTAACTTTGTAATTTTGTGTTAAAAATTTATTTTATTTAAAAAAATATAATAAAAAAATAAATAAGATGATTAATTGATAAATTAAATATTATCATTTTCATTTAATAAATTAATATTTTTAAAATAATTATCTTGATTTATTATTTTTAATAAAAACTTTTCGTAATATTTTTTTTTAAAAAAAAAGGTCCCTATGCGAAGTAGGAGGTTACTGTCCTAGTTTTGATTAAAAAAGATGGTAAGAACCTAGAATTACTAGATAAAATCACCCCTTTCTTAGCCTAAACAACAATGTAATTTGCTGCACAATTTGCACTTATTCTTGCTACATTCAACCTTATATCATACACCTTCCTCAACAATTTTTGAATATCACTAATAATTGGCATAAGCTTCTAATCACCTTTTTCCTTATCATTTGCAATTGAATGATAAAGTTTCATAGAATCCATTTCAATTACAACTCTATTAAACTTCTCCTTTACTACTAATTCAACACCATCTTTTACAGCTAAAGTTCAATCATCTCTACCCTTTCTATAACAAAATTCTTTGCTTTGATCTTCAATATCTGCTCATTCTAATATTTGGCTATGACACCTGAACTAGCATTTTTAAACTTTAAATCAAATGCACCATCTCAATTAATCTTGATCCATCATTTGGAGGGGTAACCCAGTTCATGGAATATGTCAGCGCTTCTGTATTCATTCTAGCCACAGTATCATCCTTTCTATGCAGCTTCCGTTCATAGATGGCATTCTTAATTCTGATTATAGAGCTATTCAAATTGAGTTCCTTTCTCCCCTCCATTATTTCACATCTAACTTTTCAAATAAACCAGCAAATAATTACAGTAACAGACATCAATACAACTCTATCCTCACCTTTCACTTCATTACATCTTTCCATGAACCACCTATCAAAAGAAGTTATAGATTGAACATTCACCTTCAGTCCAAAAAAACATTCAAACTGTATTCCTTTTGTCCATTCACATGCTAATAACATGGGTTCTACAGATTCAGCAAACATATCACTTAAACAGCACCTCGGATCACTTCTACCTTTCTTTTTCCATAATTGCAATACAACAAGTAATGTATTTCAAACTACCCTCCAAATAAAATTCTTGACCTTATTTGGTACTTTTAAACTCCAAAAAACCTTCCATAATCCTTTATCCAAAAAATGAGAACAAGAAGGATTATTTCCCCCCTACATCACTCAATTCTTTTAGGATATGATAGCCAGATTTTACATGATATTTCCTAGTATGTGGCCAGACTAGAAAATTATCTCCTCCAAACTGACAAATAGGCGTGCTCTTGATTGCGTTGTACAAGCCAATGCTCAATAAAGCTCAGCTTCGATACACCCATTTCCTTCTCCACTATATCAGCTACTTTCTCTGGTAATTATTCACTAATTAAACCAGGATGATTCAATTTCCTTCCCACCATTCCATGAACCCATACATCCTCCCATATTGAAATCTTTTTCCCATCCATCACCTGCCACATTATATGGTTTCTCAAAAAGTTTTTTCCATCAATTACGTTGCTCCATACCTATGATGTTCAGCCTCCTTTATCAATGAATAGAAACTCTTTATTATAGAAATACTTTTCTTTAAAGAATTTTGACCCATAAAGCATCTGGCTCCATAAGTATTCTCTAGCTCTGCTTTGCTAATAAGGCAGTGTTGAAAGTTTCCAAGTCTTTGAATCCCAATCCTCTTATACTCTTAGCCAATGTCAAAGACCACCAACTTTTCCAATGGATTTTTCTTTCTTCCTTCTTCTGCCCCCACCAAAAATTGGCAATAGTTGAATTCAGTTCCCCACACAACTTCTTAGGAAATTGGAAACATGCCATTATGTATGCTAGTATTGCACAAACTACAACCTTTATTAATATCTCTTTACCGTTATATGATCAAGCTTGTTGTTTCAAGGATTTAAGCTCCTTAGGACTCTCTCCTTCACTTGCTTCAACGTACCCTGCTTAGAACTACCCTATATAGAAGGTATACCAAGATACACACTAAGATTTTCAGCCATTTTAACTCCCAACCTTTTGGCTATGTCCTTTCTTATAAAAGTTGGTGTGTTCAAACTAAAAACAACACTTGATTTATTAAAATTCACCATTTGTCCTGAAAAGCACTACAGTAGTCCTACAAACAGCTTGTCATTCTTCTACAATTTTCCACATCAGCTTTAATAAAGAATAAAGAATCATCTGCAAATAGCAAATGGGTTAGCTCTAGACAACAATGACTCATTTTAATACCTCGTATGAATCTAGCTTAAACTTTGTTATGGATCATTCTTGATAAAACATCCACAACTAACAAAAAAAAATGTAAGGAGACAATGGATTTCCTTACCTATTTCTTCTAAAAGGGTTAAATCTAGCAGATACCTTCCCATTTATAATTAAAGAATAAGAGACAAAACAAACACATTCCATAATCCATACAATCCATTTTTCTTCAAAACCGTAACAATGCTTCAAGAAAATCCCATTCCACCCTATCATAAGCTTTATTCATATCTACCTTCAAGGCCAAATCATACCTCTTCCCCTTTTTCTTAATCTTCAAATGATGAAAAACCTCTTGAGCCACTATTATATTATCATGGATTTGTCTATAAGCCACAAAAACACTTTGATTCTTCAATATCAATTCATGCAGAAAAGGTTCGAGTCTATTCACCATAATCCTTGATATCACCTTATATATGAAATTACACTGATGGGCTTATAGTGTTCCACCCTCTCCAAAGCTTCCTGTTTTGGAATTAAAACTACATCTGTAAAATTCAGTTCTCTTCACATTCTTCCACTTTCGAAAAAGCTCTTCAGTGTAGTTACTACATCTCCCCTTACAATACTCCAAAAATTTTGATAGAATAACCTATTAAACCTATCTGGCCCCGGGTCTTATCTGTCTTAATTGAAAAACTGCCACCCTTGTTTCCTCATCAGTAACCTTCTTAATCAATACAGCATTCATATCATCAGTAACAAGCCGAGGCACCTCTTCCAGAACATTTTAATTTGTCCTAAATAGATTCTGAAAATGATTTTCAAATCTTCTAATTATTTCTCCTTCATCCTCTATCCAATTTCCTTCTTCATTTATAATCCTCAAAACTTTATTTTTCCTTCTTCTCGGCATAGTAGATTGGTGGAAAAAACTTGTATTCTTATCCCATGCCCTTAGCCACTTTATTCTGGCTTTCTGATGCCAATAAATCTCTTCTCCACTCTAGGTATCCTTTAATTTGTTGTTTGTAGTCTTCATCTCCTCTGACTAGCATCCATTATTGCCTTTTCCTTGTAAATCAATTGCTTGCTTTAAGAGCTCTTCAATAATTTTCCTATAATTTGGTACATTACATTTACTCCATCTTATCAAACATTTTTTGCAATTATTCAGTTTCTTCAAAATTTGTTCAGCTCTTGATATAGAATAACTCTTTTCCCAACCAATTTTGATTACGAATTTACATCCTTCAATTCCAACCCACCCTGCTTCAAATTTAAACCTTCTTAGAGATTTTATATCATTCCAATCCAATCTCACAATAATCAGAGAGTGATTCGATCCCACTACTAGAAGATTCAACACCTACATATGAGGAAAAGCTTCCAACCAATCCAAGTTTGCCATCACCCTATCTAATTTCTCTTTAATAAGCTCTCCATCCCTTATACCAAACCAAGTGAATCTTTGTCCTTTTGCCTGTATGTCATTCAAACTATAATATTTCGTAAACTCCTTAAAACACTCAAACATTCTCCTTTCCTTTCTTCTTCCACCCTCCTTTTCCTCATCCTGTACCATATCATTTAAGTCTCCGACACACATCAGAGGACCATTACATCAATTCATTTTCTTCTTTAGTGTCCCCCAAAGCTTTTCCCTATCTTCAAAAACAAGGGCACCATAAATCTAAAAAATCCTAACTTGCAATCTTTTATCAGCCATTCTAGCAATAGATTCAATACAATTTTTATTTCCCATCAATATCTGAACTTCAATTTTCTTTTTCTACCACAAAGCTAGACAACCACTCAACCCCTCAGGATCAACATAAACGTCCTCATCAAATCCCATCTTCTCCCTTATTTCCTCTAATTTACTATTACTACTTTTTGTTTCCATTAAGAAAAAAAAAATGTGGATCAAATTTTCTCCTAAGCTCCTTAAGAGCTTGAACTGTCAGGGTTGATCCAGCACTCTAACAATTCCAGGACATAGTAATCATAGCTCTTGTGTGGATGTTATAGGCCAGCCACTTCTGCCCTTACTAATAGCATCATCAATTTCATCAACAGATACACTTTTAACATCAACCTCCAGTAATCCCTCCTCTATCAATTCTTTCTTTAGTTTATTATTTCTCTATTATTCCTTCTCATAGTAAACTTCCTTCTCCCCCTTTTACTTTTTTTCCTCGCACATCCAATACTAAACTATACCTCCTTGCTATGCTCAATGGCCACTATACTTCTATTTATATCTTCATTTTCAAATTCCATTTTCATCTTCTTGTTCTCTCTTTTCTCCTCTTAATCTCCATCCTCCCTTTTCCTCTTTATAATCAGCCTACTAAGATCTTGAATTAATCCACCATTTGTACACATTTTACTTCTACAAAATTGTGTCTTATTACAATACAACACTAATTCCCCTTCTGGTGGCATTTCAACAAAATACTGATAGTTTTCATTCACCTTTCCTCTATAATCATCTTTCCCTATAACCAACGAAGACTCTATCTTATTCTCTTCTCTTTTCCAAATCTACCAACTCAACTCAAGCTATCCTATTCTAAACTCTTTCAGACCACATCCCGTATGTGTATTAATTTCAGACAAAATTTCCATCTCTTTACCCTCTTCTATTAAATTCTTACCTTTTACTATCCTTGAGCCAATCTTAGTACTACATCCCACTCCTAAATTTTTAATATTTTTCTTCCCGCCAAAGCAACTTTCCTCTAACCGACTCTTCTCATTGTTTTTGTTTAAATAACCATCCTTTAACCAATTTTTCATATTATTACTGCCTAAATAACCATCCTTTGACCAATTTTTCTCAACATTCTCACCCAAACTAATCAGCTTTGAATAGTCTACCCCACTTTTCTTACGTTTATTTTCCCCCTCCATCTTCACATACCCCACTTTTTATGAAATTCCACACACCACTTCATTGCCACCCTTTCCCTCTGTTAGCTTTTGATAATTTTGTGTTACCAAATTCTCATTCTAGCTCCTCTTCTCCTCTATTTCCCATACAATTGATTCCTTCTTCTTAACAATCATCTCCTTGGATTTAACATCTACACCATTCTGCCATTACCATACCTTTACCCGCGCCGCTGTCAACTGAGGACCAAATTTCATCTTCTTGGAATCAGAAACCACCATCATCCATTGCTTCTTCCCACAATTCTTCAATAAGTGCCCCAATCTTCAGCATGCAAAACAAACTCAAGCAATTTCTCATATCTCAGGTTACACCATCTCCTTCCGCCATCCTTCCTTGGAATCCAAAAACCTTCAACAAGAGGCTTAGAAACTGGAATACTAATTCTCAACCTAAGAAAACCTCTTTTTATACCACTGAGAATCCAATCCTTGTCAATTGCAATAACTCTACCATGTCTATTACCAATCATCTTAGCATTTCCAATCGTCATAAGATCTAGTGGAATATTATGAACCTGGATCCAAAATTCTATGTAAGAATCACAATTTTATAAGTATACAAATAATATGGATTAAGCAAACAATGAAAAAGACGCTTAATCGGAAAATTTCGGTTTCAGATGATTATAGTTTGAATTTTCGTACAAGTAAGCTGGTGGGCCCCACAAGAGTGCGCACCTAGCCAAAGACATCTGAATTATCATATGTTGATGATTTATGGGCTCAAGTAAGTCAAGTTAAAGCTTTTACAGTGATTTGAGCTTAATTCGTAATTTTAGCGAAAAAGACCGAAAAAGGCTAAATTGGGCCATAAATCCTAGAAAACATTATCATAGCCAACCAAAATATTTATTTTGTCATATATGAATAGCACATGTGTGAAATTTATTTAATTCTCACCTACCATGCAAAAGTAACCAATGAGAAAATAGAGGAATAAAGGATATGAGAGAAACAAGTAGAAAAGTCAAATAAAGGGGCCTTAGTCTTTACCATAAGAGATAAGCATGGAAAAAAATTCAATTAATTGTTTTCACACCTAAAATGGCTGGCTAACCCCTTGTAGAATAAGAAAAAAGAAGCAAAGTCAAGGAAGCAAGGTATATGTAAACTTAGACTTTTGGTTGCAAAGCTTATGGGATAAGCTTCCACCTTCTCCAAACTAGCTAGTTATTTCTTCTCCTCATTTTCCAACCCACCCCTCATTTTCCAACCCATTATTTCAGCCCCCTTTCTCAGCTATTTAAAAGCCAAGCCAGAAAGAAAGAAAGAAACAAAAAACAAAACATGAGAGATTGGAAGAAAAGAGGAAAACCATAATTTACTATGCAAGCAGATTTTGTTGCCATTTTTCATCCTACTTCCAATCAGTTTTAGCCTTTTCTCCCTTCATGAAACTTGTTCCAAATCCTCTTCGCTAAAACATATCCGAAATTCATCTCAAACGGAGCTCATTTGGCTGATGAAAAGTTTGCTGGAAGTCAAATCTGTCAAGCTGCCCTGTTTTGACGAGATTGAGAGAATTATTTTATAGAGCAGAAACGATCAGGAAGATGACTTTTTCTTGAAACAGTCAAGAAGGATCAATTGAAGATCTACCTCTTCTCTACCACATATCCGAAAATCAAATCAAACGGACCAATTTTGATAGGAGAAATCTGTTCTGGAAATTTCTGCTGCACAGGGTAAGCAGTGCTGGAATTTTCGGTTCTTTCTAAATTGGATATAGGGTGCATTTCTAATTTTTTAAGGCCTATTTCTAGTGTTTTAATGGGGTAAAATTGACCCTAAAGAAGTGTTTTAAGTATTGGCCAAATGGGTTTCCATAAGGAAAGTGTAAGGTGGTAAATGACACTGTCTGTATATGCTTGTAGTGTTAACGACACGGGTTGGTGGTATACAATACGCGGATTGCCAAGCTTGAACGAACGAGCTTAGTCTTTGCTTTCGGTAAGTTGCTATGCAAGTTACGAGTAGTAGCTTACAGGGTAAGTACCCTACATGAGCTACACGTAATGATTTATAAAATAAATGAAAGGTTTATGAAGTAAAGGAATTGATTTGGATGTGAATTTCAAGATGTGCTACCATTGGAGCTATAAATTGATTTTCCTTTGCAGGCTGGCTAATAACACATCCTAACCCCGTCTTATTGCAGAAATTTTGCAAAATTATTTTATTATTATTTTTGCAAAATTTATTAAAGTTGGACGTAGATCTCCATGTCTACATCAAGTTATTACATCTGTATGCATAATTGTTTTTATGAGATTTAAGCTTACACGAAAGTTATACGAAATGTATGAAAGCTTTTACATCTCATTTACATCATGTTTTGAAGTATGTGAATGATATGACTTGACAGCATATTCATATGAGTTTTTGAATTAAGCATGCATTGCTTGTACATCTTATTGATGTGAGACTTCAAAACATGAGATGATGACTAGTTTACTGTCACGACCCGAAGGCCACGACTTTCCTTTATACTTATACTTTTCTTAGTCTACAAATTTATGGACTAAATTTTTCTTTTTCATTTTAAAGTTTGTATTCGGTGTCAGTGTAGTTACTATACTATCTCGGTGACCCATAGTTATTCCATTTAAATATTAAACAAACACAGAAACGATTCTTAGTTACATCCCGACTTGTTAAACAGAATATGTACTGTGCATCAATTTAAGTCTTACATGTAAACAAGTATTTTATAAGAAACATATACATCAGAAGACTAGTACCTAGTCCATATACCGTCTCCGATGCCCACTGAACAGTTCACATGACAGATATTAACTTCAATAATCTGAAAGAGATGAAATTTAGTGGGGTGAGCAAAACCACGGCTCAGTAAGATACTAATATAAATACATGAGTAGGATTACACTGTCTTAAATTGCAATGCTTAAAACTTGTAAGGATGCAATTACAGTTAATCCTTTCTCATCGATACATCTCATTATCACTTCTCATTTTCACTTTTCATTTCATAATCATACTTTGGTATGCTATCATCTCATATCAATTCTCATATTTACATTTCATTTCGTAATCATATTTCTGTATTCTATCATCTCTCATCGATTCTCATATCATCTCTTATCAATTCTCATATCATCTCTTATCCATTCTCATATTGTGGATCATGATCACGGTGGTACGAAGTCATAATTCTCTTCGTGTTTTTCTATATTCATGTTTCATATCATATCATGACATCATATAGATGAAATATCGTTACCACCGAGTCATGGTACTCCTCATATATTCTTCATGTTTAATTGAGATATCCTATCGAGTCACTTTACATTTAACAATCATATTCCCGTCTTATATCAATTCATATCACTTATCGTATGGGAATTTATGATCACGATAGAGTAAGATCAGAATTCTTTTCATATCAATCTTATGTTCATATATCATATCATATATCATGTCATCGTATAGATGAAACATCATTAACGTCGAGTCATGACATTCCTCATGGAATTCTCATATACTAACCATATTATCATATCAGGGTTTAATATGCAATTCATGTAATTTTTCTGTATAAACCGCTATCATTTCAAATCATATCATATATACTTTAGGACATGCTCAACATATGAATTTTCAATTCATTTCAAGTTTTCCTTTAAGGCATAATAGAAACATATTCAATTTCAATTCATGTATTCGTTTTCAGAGCATGTCTAAAACATGTGCGGTTTTAAAACATTTTTCATATACTATAAATCATATCAGGTTTAGAGTTCATATCAAATCAATCTATATTCTAAACCGCATGTCGTTTCAAATTCGACACAAAATCGTATATAAATCATGTAAGTGTTGAAATTATTTATCATATACTTTTAAAACATTTACTGTAAATCATATCAGGTCTAGAGTTCATATCAAATCAAACTATACTCTAGACCGCATATTATGCCATGTTCGACACAAAATCACATATAAATCATATAAGTGTCGAATTCATATCTCATGGACTTTTAAAACATGTACTGTTTCAAAACATATTTCATTTCAAATCTGTTTCATGTACAGTATAAATCATGTCAAGTCTAGAGTTCATATCAATAAAATCATACTCTAGACTTCATATCATATCGGTTAGAGACTAGGCTAGATCCCTATCCTCTCTCTATCAATAAAGACTTAAATCACTGTAGTTAGCAGTTAAAATCATGTCATCGTCCCCTGGAAACCAACTAGGGCGCTATCTATGGCCATAGACCTCATCTCTCTCAGCCCCACTGATCAGGCGTGACTGAGACCTGTCCACGACTATTGTCGGACAAGCATCTCTCTGCCTAATGAGCAAAGCTCCAATTAGGCGGTTTCCACTATGCTTTATTGAATTTAATTCTTTTAGGGTGCCTACAGTCTCATAAAACATTTAAATCTATAGCTTTCTTTTCAATATCATGTAAAGCATATGGTAAAATTCTGTATAAGACTTCATATATCAAAATATATATATTTACCATAGACTTTCATTTCAAAACAAATCAATACTTTTCAGTATTCATATAAACATTATTAAAATGTTCCAAGTTGCAAGAAGGCATGCTTAAATGTGATGCTGTAAAACATTTCAGTATGCAACTTCGGTAATATTTTCATCAAATACAGAAAAGCGATTCATTCAACTTTATCGCCATCAACTATTCGATTTCAAGACTTTCTTTCTGTCAAATCAGTAAATCACTATTTAAT
Source organism: Heritiera littoralis (assembly GCA_031772115.1). Lineage (NCBI taxonomy): Eukaryota > Viridiplantae > Streptophyta > Magnoliopsida > Malvales > Malvaceae > Heritiera > Heritiera littoralis. The sequence continues at coordinate 7,099,501 of JAPDPK010000006.1, read as the reverse complement.
TCATTCACTATTCATTTAATTTAGTATTCAACTTGCTCAGTACTCAATTCATTCGAAAATCGATTCACTTGGTATTCAAACCATTCGCTATTCAATATCCTTTCTCAATCTCATCGACTATTATAATAATCATTTATACATCTCATCATCAATATTAGGATCGCTTCATTTGTATGAATCCTCTAAGTTTCTATAAACATTTAAACATCAGTTTCTAAATAGTCATCAAGTTACCGAAATTATGCAAATAATAATATCATCATTCAATATCTGTTCCAGAATCGACATCGAGGATAACAGAATCACAAAATCGATAGTCACTTATCAAATCCATCTATGATTTGATCTATTGATACATGTTCATCATTTCCGATTTGAGGTTCAATTTCATTTACTATCACAAAATCGTATCTAAATCCTCAAATCAATTTTCATGTGGCCTTTATGATTTTATCCGAACTTATGCAATTGTCGATCTTATTATTCAAGATCTATTCTAAGGTTATAAGCACAATCTTCTCTTGGCCGGTTCACCCACCGGCGGCCACCATTTCCGGTGGTTCGGCCACCCTACAGCATCCCGCGGTTGCCACGAAGCCGGATCTGGCCTCGGTTTCGCCCCATCACCGACGACGGCGCCGGATCTGGCGGCGTGGGTTTCGGCTCCTTTCTCCTTTGTTTCTTCCTTCCTCCGCCGTTTCCTTCACCGCCGGTGGCCTCCTTCTCTTTCGTTGGCCCTCGCCGTTGGCGTTGGTGGCGGTGCCTGGATCGGCCGGCACCACCGATCTCCCTTTCCCCTTCCTTTTCGATTTCTTCCCCGTTTCGCTTCACTTCTGTTTTCCTTTTCCTTTCCCACCGTCGGCGTCGACGTTGGTTCCCTCTCCTTGGCTCGCCGGCGGTGTAGCTGCCTCTCCCTCCTCCCCACGCCGGTCGGCTCTCCATTGTTTCTCTATTTGCTTCTCTTCTGTTTTAGTTAACAGAAGAGAAATGTGGGAATCGGGTTCCCCGATTCCCACTTCTGTTTCATTTTTTTTTCATTTTCATTTCATTTTTTTTAATAATCATATTTATATATTTATAAATATAATTATTAATTAATAATAACGTATATACACATTTTTATTTTTCTCAAATTTTTGGATTTCTTAATATCCAAATAAATTTCTCCATTTTCTTATTTAATTTGGATTTCCATTTATCCAAATTAAATTTTCTCCTTCATTTCTTATTTCCAATTTAATTTTCCTTTTTATTTCTTATTTAATTTGGATTTCAATTTGTCCAAATTAAATTTTTCGGATACCTTATATTTATTTAGAAAATTCTTGGTCTTCACATTTACAGACTTTTACGGCATCCCATTGTACTATGAGACTAATAGAGCATATGGAACATGTCCGAGTAGCTGATACTCTTATATGGGCAATACGAGGCTTGTCCGACATTGTCGTTGACAGGTTCCAATTCTGGCTAATCACTGGGATTGGAGATGACGAGGATCTATGGCCATAGGTAACACCCTAGTTCCGGGGTAACGAGGACTACTTGCTGATAGCTACAGTAGGCTAAGACTTTATTAGTTGAATTACTGGGTTGCGTAACGGGAAATGTTTTGATGAACATGGCATATGAGATTACATGATATGTGATTGAACTTTACGAAGAATTGTTTTTATGATAACTATATTGTTTGACAAAACCGACTTTACATCATTTTACTTGCATGACATCGGTTTTATCATAAAGGCATTGTGATATTGAGTTACATGAGATATGAAGTTTAAATGAGTTGGTAATATGCGATTTTATATGAAACATGTGTTGCATGCATTAGTGGTGCTATATCCTGTTTATTACTATCTCTGCCCTTGTGTAGTGGCTTACTGAGCTTTTCCCCAAAAGCTCACCCCTTCATTCTCCTCCACAGGTTAAGCTAAGATAGCAACATTTGATAAGAGCCGTTCCTCGTTTTGACATTTCAAGCTAGACTTCATACCTCAGTTCATAGCTCGGTATATATGTTTACTATTCCTATGTACTTGGAATTTGATGATTTTGTACAGTAATGTAGTGTGAGATGTGATAAGTATAAATATCTGATTACTTTAAAAAAATCGGGTTAAAACGGTATGTAAACGAGTGTTGGTTGATTGTTGATGTGAATAGTATTTTGCGTTGTGGTTTGAGTTATAATGCAGGGGGTTTTCCGTAGTTGAGCGGAAATGCTGCCAAAATTTAGTCTTAAGTAATTTTAAGTTGTGAAATGAACTGGGACCTAAGGAAATCAACCTTGAACTGTGATCCGGTGAATAGTACATTGGAATTGAAAGAGTAAGACTAGTCGCTACACAAACCGTAGTTAAAGGAAAAGGAAAGAATTAGCCCCAAAATCTCTTTTTTAGCTAATTCGTTAATGAAAATGTCTCGTATTTTCGGGGTATGACATTCTATCTCAAAGAAATCAACATCACCAACATCACCTTTGTCATTCCACCTTTGTAATGCCAAACAACATCCCATAACTGACCATGGACAATCTTCAATGGCTCTCTTCATAGTTTCCCCTATTCTAAATGATACACTGTACATGTTTTCACCAATTCCAGTAATACATGGAGCAACCTCTACTGACCAAATACCTCTCAAGATCGCTAACACCCTTCTTCTATTTAGAATTTTCTTTGAAAATATCTTCCCTAATACCATATATCTAACCAGTGCTTTATTCTTCTTCTCACCTTCAATTAACTGGATCTCCATATCCTCCATCTAGAATTTTTGGTACTAACTTCACCACAAGGTAATCAAAGAAAAGCAATAGAAAGATAAGAAATATGAAGTTCATCTCAGATCTTGAACCCTAAATGGAATGTCCAGCAGAGATTACCCTAAAAAATAAAAAAAAAACAGACCTATACGATCCCTTGACTTAACAAAGACTCACCTATAGAGAGATTCAAGCAAGAAAATGAAAAAAAAAAACAAGAAAAATTAAACAGAATCGAACGAAAAGCAAGAAAAAATAATTAAAAAAACCTTCAGCAAGGAAGGAGAAAGACTCATGCTTAGAGACTTAGAAACTCTCATAACAGAGATAGATTAGTTAAAAATTCTAACAACATGAAATTTGAATATTTATTCAAATACCATGTTTTTATCTCTAAAAAGTTGAATTATACGATTGGAATTGCTCTCTTCCATCTAAAAGTCAACTTTTATTGTACAAAAAATTAATTAAAAAATAAAACATGTCATAATTTTTTAAATTCGTACGTAAAATTAAAAAAAATTCACTCAATTTATAAAAAATTCTTTTTTAAATTATAAAATTAGTAACAAAATAAAAAAAAATAAAAGAGAAAGCAAAGAAAGAAAAGATTATGCAAAAACCGGATAGAAATAAATCTGGGTCAAATTCTGAATCAAAGAACCTCAAATGTTGTATCCGTTATTAGTGCTGGACGCCAAATCCAATTCAAAATCCGGGCATCGCCTGGGCTGATCGTATCTAAGCCCAGTAGACACACATGCTGTTCTTTTTTTTGCCCAATCACGGAGACCATTGCTGCAGATTTAAACATTTTCCTTCAGATATTCATTCAACAGATCTGCTCATTCATTTCTTTCCAGATCTTCTCGACTCCAAATTTCTTCTCTCTCAAAACAAATCAAAAAACGCGGTAACTCTCCTCTCTTTTTACCTTTTCTCCATTTCTTCTCTATTTTTATCTGCTGGCAGATCCTATCTCCCTTCTTCGACGATCTGGCTCCATTTCTCTAATCAACGGCTAATTTCTTCGTTGCGGCAATTAATTTTGCGTTTTAGGTGTGAGAGGGAAGGAAAACTATCGCATTCGAAGCATCGGATAAGAGCGAAATGGCGGCAGGTGGATTTGTGAGCCGAGCATTCGAGTCGATGCTCAAGGAATGTGCCGGCAAAAAGTATCCCGATCTTCAAAAGGCTATTCAAACTTATTTAGGTGAGATCTATACTTTCTTTTTTAAGTCTTATTTTATCTATCTTCGTTTTTGTTCTTTGAAACTGAAGCTGAATTGTACTTGCGATTATATTCATTATATTTTGTCTGGTAATTGAGCTTTAATTTTAATTTCTGTCTTTAATATGTTTTTCTTTTTATTGTTATTTTAGTTTACTTTTGATTTTCAGCGAATTAACCGGCAGTGCAAGTTTAAGAAGTTTTAATTTCGGATTATGCTCTATTGATTTTTCTGCTGCATTAGCCGTTATTTAGTTTGCGTTTTGCTTTCCATTATTTACCCGCATTCAAATATAGTATTACTTAGAATTCAGTTACAATGGCACTTAGGATATAAGGTGGGGTTTTAGAAGCACTCGTAGAGTTAGTTATAATCTCTTTTAACTTTAGATTAAGAAGCTTGGATTTAGATGGTGTACCTCATGCCCCCATTTAGGGGTATGATTGAGCTCAGTCGAGCCAATACAGCGAGAAGCTCGAGTTCAACTTATGAACTCTAAGTTCGGCTCATCAAGTTTTAATTTTCTGGATTGACGTCGACTGGAGATGAATTTCAAGCTTGCTTGACTATTGAGTAAAACTAAGTTCGATTCACACGCTTGACTTCAAGTGCGATTCTCAAATTCGAGCTTGAATTGAAATTTTTTATTTACAAATATTTTGTATCAATTAAATCTAATAAAATACAATATTTTTCAAGATGATGATGATGATGATGATGATGATAATAATAATAATAATAATAATTTGCATCAATTAAACACAAAAGAGTTAAAATCCCAATCAAATTGGCCAAATACAATGACACTAAACTTTTGTTAATTATGTTTATTACTTGGAAAACAATGTTGGTTCTGAAGAAAATTTCTGCAAGTCTGCAAGGAATAAAGGTATCTAGTACAGTTTAAGAGCAGAATGCAAGTCACCTAGGTGACCCATTTTGTTCGCTTGGCAAACCTGGAGACCATGAAATTTGTAAGCTTTTTTACTTACTAGAGAGATAATTAAAAAGGAAAATTCAACACCAACCATCTAACATATTTTAAAAAAGAAAGGGTCAACAGCTTAACTGTATTCATCAAGAAGAGCTTCATCATTGTATTAGTTGATGCAAAAGAGGAGGATGATCTATCAAGATCTATTCCATTGTACTACTTTAAGCATAAGTAAAAAAAAAAAATAGTTACAGGATTATATCAAGATGATGAACTCATTGAAATGAATGGCTTAAAAGTTGCCAAAAATGAGTTTAGAATTTGCATATACCATCTAATAACTAGTTAGCAAGGTTGCCATTCTTAGAAAAGAAACGAGCTACAGGTCAAAATGCTAGATCTTCACCTGCTTTTGAGATGGAGGATGCCAAATACTCAGTGATGGGGCATCTCTGCCTGGGATGGTGAGTGAAAGGAAATGGGTTTAGGGTTTTCTTAGGTTAGGTTTATATTCATTAAGGGTAAAATAATAAAAATATCTTAAAATAGAAAAGCTTGATTAGGCTTGCAAGTTACTCGAGCCGAGTATTAGAATACTCAAACTCAGCTTGCTCGATAAATAGAGTTGCTCGAAATTGAGTTCGGCTTGACAAAAATCGAGCCAAATTCGAGTTTTGTCTGAGTTGAGTTCAAGTAGCTTATGAGTATAAGTGTATTGTTTACACCCTTACCCCTGTTGACTAATTTTTTAAAGACAATGGGGTAGCTGCATGAATTAGAGGATGTCGTCAAGAAGAAAGGAAGGGGTTGGAGAGTAAGGATGTGGGGACTTCACTCCCTATTGTCCACTGTTCTCCATGTATTTAATAGATGACGTCTTCACTGGTTTTTCTTTAATACGTGAACTTGTCTTATCTCTTCCTGTAATTTCATGTTAACTTGTTGCTGGTTGGTCCTAGTTTTCATCTTTTTACTTCTTTTTTTCTTCCCATTTCTCAGATGGTCCAAAGCAAACGAATCAGCATTCTTCATCCAGTGAGACAAATCAAGCAGCAGCACCAGCTGGAGATGGAAGGTTTCTATCTGTTTACAATCTTATAATCTGCTTTGCTTTTTCATTCCTATTTGATCTGTTATTAGTTTCTTACCCAAGATATAAACCTAATGAAATAGCCTTTTATATTTTTTTGGTCTATTAGTTTACAATTATTTGTTCTCAGTATAGTTCAGTGCTGAAGTTTTTGCTGTCACTGTAGCCTTTGTCTAATTCAGCCAACTAAAGTTCTAAATGGCCTTGGTAAAAATCTTGTGGAATTGATATAATATGCTGTAATATCATCATTATTGATACTGTAACAATTATCGAAGTCCTCATATTTTTGTTTTTCTTTTACTTGTAGTTCCCTTGAAACTGAAACTGGAGCAGAAAAAAATGGAACAGAACCTGATGGATTAAGTACAGTTTCACAAAGTGCTGGGGAAACAGAGCATGTTAGTAAGCCAACTGGTGTAAGTGGAACCATCACAACTGCCTTAGCAAATGCAGGATACACCTTGGAAGGGGCTGAGGCGGAACTTGTTCTGAATCCTCTTCGACTTGCATATGAGACAAAGAACTTAAAAATCCTTGAAGCTGCTTTGGATTGTCTTCATGTATGTAGTTGCTTTCGTTCTTGATCTATTATGTATAATGTTTATTCTCTACTTAATGGTATTCTCTATGGTTCTTATATAACATCAAGGGAAATCCAAATCCATCTGAAGGCCTGTTTTTTATATTCCAAAAGGACCTACCTATTTTTGTTCAATTTGTTTTTGGAAATTCTTATGCCTTCAATTGAGTGATTACTGACATGATCTGTTTTAATTCCATAAGCACAGAAACTAATTGCCTATGATCATATGGAGGGAGATCCTGGTTTAGATGGTGGTAAAAATGTTCCTCTGTTCACAGATATTCTGAATATGGTTTGTAGCTGTGTTGATAATTCTTCTCCTGACAGGTATATGCCCTTGTGTCTGTTAACCTTGTTTATCACATATGTTACCTGTACACATGCTTAATTCTGGAATACAATTTGCAGTACAATCCTGCAAGTGCTAAAGGTACTTCTTACTGCTGTTGCATCCTCAAAGTTCAGAGGTATATTGTCCAGGATCTAGTGGTCTTCTTTTCTGTTTTATTATATAGTATATGAACTGAGTCTTTTTACAATATTGCTAATTCCAAAATTCAGTCCATGGGGAACCTTTGCTTGGAGTTATCAGAGTCTGCTACAACATTGCTCTTCACAGGTACTGTTTGTATTTGTTGAAGATAGTGATAGTCCAACACTTCAACTTAAAATAGTTCTAATGATTTTTTGCTTGGATGTGTAGCAAGAGCCCTATAAACCAAGCGACATCAAAGGCAATGTTGACACAGATGATTAGCATCATATTTAGGAGAATGGAGGTTGATCCGGTGTGGAATTTATAGTTTTAACCTTTTATTTTTTTTGCTTCATGTTATATCAGGAAGAAAGTTGTTAAGAACTTTTACATGGAATTCAGGTCTCTACATCTGGTTCTTCTGATCATACTGAAGCTGCTTCTTCAGAGAATTCTACCTCAAAAGCTGAAGAAGCTACTTCAGGTGACCAAAATGACAATGAAATGACTTTAGGGGATGCACTTACCCAGGTCAAGGATACCACACTTGCATCTGTTGAGGAACTTCAAAACCTTGCTGGGGGTGCTGATATCAAGGTGCATTCTTTTTCCTATTATTTGTTTTGATTCATTGCCTCAGGTATTGTAGCATATTGTGGGTGTTTGCTTTAGTGAAGTTTTTTTTTTTTGTTTTTTAAGATGGTACTTACTTGTTTTATAGGGTTTGGAGGCTGCTCTTGACAAAGTTGTGCATGTTGAGGATGGTAAAAAGATCACAAGGTAGGAACTATATTTTACCCAGATTGCTAATTTATGTTTTCTTGCTTTTGCTGATATATTTTTGTTTGGTATCACAACTTTTCAAACTTATCTTAGAGGGATTGACCTTGAGAGCATGAGTATTGGTAAACGTGATGCATTACTAGTATTCCGCACCCTTTGCAAGGTTGGTCTACTTCTTATTCCCTCACCAATTATTCTTGGCATTTTAAAGTCTCTGCTAGCATCTCCTTCGTGAAATTTTTTGTCTTGTAGATGGGTATGAAGGAAGATACTGATGAGGTCACAACCAAGACACGGATTCTGTCTCTTGAACTTCTGCAGGTTAATTTTATGAATTTATTTGAAGTTCTGTAAGAATGTTTGGTTATTGGTCTTTGCATAATATAATACAGTGCTTTCCCAACTATATGGGGTAAAATTTGCAAATGGTTCATTTTGTTTCTCTGTTAAGAGGATAAAACAAAGGGCAACCTAGTGCACGGGAATCCCACATTATGGGGTCTGTTAAGAGGATATATTTGCTGTTTTCATTCTTATTATTGGCGGGGAAGGTATTGATCTAATCCTCATTGTTTTTTAGTTTGGATAGATAGGGAAGTTTGAAATTGTAGAATATAATCTATTGATAGCACCAAAAGAAGCTTATCAGCATAAAATGTGTTTTAAAATGCCAAATTTTGTTTATTTTTAATGGTAATAACTTATAAAGAAAAGATAGCTAATGTCTTTCATCGTATTTGGTTGCCTATGGTATTGCAGGGTTTGTTGGAAGGGGTTAGCCATTCATTTACAAAGAACTTCCATTTCATTGATTCAGTGAAAGCATATCTTTCATATGCTTTGCTGCGAGCTTCCGTTTCACAGTCCCCTGTCATATTTCAGGTTATCTTTTGTCTACATAATAACATTTCGATGTCATCTTTAGAATGAGAACTTGTCTCTGAATGTGCATTTCTTTGTGGCAGTATGCTACTGGGATTTTTGCTGTGCTTTTGTTGCGATTCCGGGAGAGTCTTAAAGTACGAGTATAATCTTGACAGATTGTTATAGCTAGCTGTTCAATTCTAAGGCATTAGTTCTGTGATAGAGACCAGTTTTTCTTTTTGCCTGAGTACTTTATTTTATTTCTTTTCAGGGTGAAATTGGTGTCTTCTTCCCCTTGATAGTTTTGCGGTCATTGGATGGTCCAGACTTCCCCATCAACCAAAAAATGAGTGTTCTCCGGTAATTTGCACTTTCTAATTGATTGGATTTTGTTATTGCTTGGGTGCAATGGTTTCGGTTATATTGTGTGAAATTCACTGTTCAGTATGTTGTCATCAACATGTTAGTTTGCTCTTTGCTTTATTTTATCTAACCTTTTTAATTGTATTTTTCTAGGATGCTTGAGAAAGTTTGCAAAGAGCCCCAGATGCTTGTTGATGTTTATGTGAATTATGACTGTGATCTTGAGGCACCGAACTTGTTTGAACGGATGGTACAAACTCAGTTACTATTCAACTGTCATTTTTTTTTGGTTACAAAGAGTTAAAAAAAAATAAAGTTAAAAAGAAAAGTCTCTTGGGAAAGCTACCCCTCTAGCATCAGTCTCCAGTAAAGAATGCAAAAAATTTGGTGGCTCAATAAAACTTAAAACTCAACATCAATATCACATGCAGACTTAGCCATGGCATTAGCACAGAAATTGCTTTCTCTAAAACAGTGTTGGAACTTGCAAACCCACCTTCTTTTACCCAACCTTCTAATATCCTCAATTATCCCTCCAAGAGGATGAATATTCACATCCGCCCCATGTATTAAATCAAGAACCACTTTTGCATCTCTTTCACACATCACCAACTGATATCATTGTTCCCAAGCCACTTGTAATCCATACCTCACAGCCTGTAGTTCAGCAATTATATTTGTGCAGCACTCCAAATAAGCTCTGAACCCAACTAACCACTTCCCGCACTAGTCCTGATCAATCCCCCTGCTCCAGCAGAGCCTGAATTCCCATGAGCTGCACCATCAGTGTTCACTTTGACTAAGGGATCTGTTGGACCTGACCAGTAGATTAATGGCATCTCTGACTGCACCTTCTTAACCCTGTATGCTGCTTGAACTTCCTTGGTAATGTCTAAAATATATCTTACGAATCCCTCCTCGTCTATCAACAAATCTCCCTCATTCCCAAGCACTCTACATCGTCAACACCACAGCTTCCGTATAGCTGTTGCAAATATAATCAGTCACTCTTGTAACATGGAGCTAACATTTGACCGTTTCTTCAAATTTTCATCCATCCACATATCCAGGTCTTGTGTAAAGAAATCACTAGGAACTTTATCTTTCATTTATCTTTCTTATTCTAGACTTTTTATTTAGAAGTACCATTTGTCTTCTGGTTGTCTAGGTCAACACACTGTCTAAAATAGCTCAAGGGACCCAAAATGCAGACCCAAACTCTGTTGCTGTCACCCAGACAACATCAATTAAGGGTTCCTCCCTCCAGGTATGTTAATATGTTGGGCAGCTCTAGTATATTAGCCTGCCAATTATTAGTACTATTTTTGGTTTATATTGCTTCCATGTCTGCTGTAGTTGCTTGATAACGCTTTACCTCTTAAACTCTTCAGTGCCTTGTCAATGTACTAAAATCACTGGTTGATTGGGAGAAATCTCGAAGACAACCAGAAAGGAAGAGGGGAGGCAGCCAGTCTCTCGAAGAAGATTCTGTTAGAGAATCTGTTGAGATAAAAAGCAGGGAAGATGTTACCAGTAACTTTGAGAAGGCAAAAGCTCATAAATCTACCATGGAAGCTGCCATCTCTGAGGTAATTGATTGGGTTTTATGATCATGATTTATCATTTTTGACTGGAAGTTTTCTGCAATGCGAATATGATACTGGCAATTATTGTTGACCAATCCTCAATTTCTCAGACTGTAATTAGGTTTTAAAACATTGTTTTAATTACATTGCAGTTCAACAGGCAACCGGTGAAGGGTGTAGGGTATCTGATATCAAATAAATTGGTGGAAAATAATCCTGCCTCAGTTGCCCAATTTCTAAGAAATACTCCCAGTCTGGACAAGGTAGAGCCCTTATATGATACAATTTTTGCTTAAATCCTAGAGAACGGTCTAACTCTCATCATTGTTGCAGGCAATGATCGGCGATTATTTGGGTCAACATGAGGAGTTTCCCCTTGCTGTCATGCATGCTTATGTAGATTCGATAACATTTTCAGGAATGAAGTTTGATACTGCAATACGTGAATTCCTTAAAGGATTCCGTCTTCCCGGGGAGGCTCAAAAGATAGATCGTATCATGGAAAAGTTTGCAGAAAGGTGTGGGGGTATCTATGCTGCTTGCATAAAAGTGTCCTTTTCGCCTAAAACATAAACATAAGAATGGCTTAATTGCTTAATTAATTATGGAAGCATATTTAAACATACTTTAGTTTAGTGGGGGTTCTTTTTTAGGCATGTTTTGTGCAAAAAATTCAGGTTGTGAGGTTATCTTCTTTTATTTTTGTTAGAAAATGGAATCATCATTCAATGAATAAATTCTATCATGTCTTGAGAATATTGTTCTCGTATATCTTAAGGATCTTTCAAGCTTCCATTTTGTTGTTTATTTTATTAGCTTAGATTAAAAGTTGTACAACCCCCATCCTCAAATCCCAAAATTTCCATTTCATCATGCCAAACCTTTTCTTTAAGGCGTTGTTTGGTAGGAAGAATGGGAAGGGGTGAGGATGAAAAATTTGTTAATCTAGTGGTTAGGTTTCATAACCACTTTCCTATTTTGTAGCTTGACCATTAGATTAGCAAATTTTTCATCCTCACCCTTTCCATCCTTCCTACCAAGCAAAGCCTAAATACTTTTTGAGATTCTTTCCATAATTAGGCTATAGCCAATGTAAATAAGAGTCCAATGCTTTTGTCCTATAATCATTACTCTTCTATGAACTATTTACTGCATTGTATGGTGAGTGTTTTTTTAATACAATTCTTGGTATCCCCTTGTTATGTTGACTATATGCCTCTTTGCATCACTAGATGGTGATTAGCCTCCTCATTTGGTCTTTTGCAGGTATTGTGCTGATAATCCAGGTCTTTTCAAGAACGCAGACACCGCATATGTTCTTGCATATGCAGTTATAATGTTGAACACTGATGCTCATAACCCCATGGTCTGGCCTAAAATGTCAAAGTCAGATTTTGTGCGTATGAATGCCACGAATGATCCTGAAGAGTGTGCCCCTATTGAACTTCTGGAAGAGATCTATGATTCTATTGTTAAAGAAGAGATAAAAATGAGAGATGATGCAGCTGGCATTGTGAAAGGTAGCAGGCAAAAGCCAGAGGGTGAAGAGAGAGGCCGCCTTGTTAGTATCCTTAATCTGGCTCTCCCTAAAACAAAGTCAGCAACTGACGCTAAATCTGAAAGTGAAGCTATAATTAAGCAGACACAGGCTATTATCCGGAGCCAAGTAGCAAAAAGAGGAGTTTTTTATACTGCACAAGAGATTGAACTTGTAAGGCCCATGGTTGAAGCTGTAGGATGGCCATTGCTGGCTACTTTCTCTGTTACAATGGAAGAAGGTGAAAATAAGCCGAGGGTTGTTCTTTGTATGGAAGGATTTAGAGCTGGGATACATATTACATATGTCCTTGGAATGGATACTATGCGCTATGCCTTTTTGACATCTCTAGTCAGGTAAAGCTACTTGAAAATTTTTCCTCTTACTGCTGTTATTTGCCGAGTTCCCTTCCCTCACTCCCTCCCTTTTATAACATTGCTTTATTTCTGCTTTATCATTGTAAATATTCTGTTCTTCTTACCTTAGCTATAATGCTTAGTTTCTGAATTTTGGATGTTAGGTTTACTTTCTTGCATGCCCCAAAAGAAATGCGTGGTAAAAATGTGGAAGCATTGCGGACTCTATTGGTTTTATGCGACTTAGAACCAGACTCTCTTCAGGACACATGGAATGCTGTTCTCGAATGTGTTTCTCGGCTTGAATTTATTACATCAACTCCTGCTATTTCTGCAACTGTCATGCATGGATCAAATCAGATCTCCAAGGATGCTGTTGTGCAGTCACTGAAAGAATTAGCTGGGAAACCTGCTGAACAGGTTTTTGTGAATAGTGAAAAATTGCCTAGTGATTCTGTCGTGGAGTTCTTCACTGCTCTCTGTGGTGTATCAGCAGAAGAACTAAAACAAACTCCAGCTCGTGTTTTCAGCTTGCAAAAGCTTGTTGAAATCAGTTATTACAATATTGCTCGTATACGCATGGTATTTCCTTTAAACTGACCGACCTCCACAACACCCTCTTGTTCTTGTTTATAATTATTTGTCAAGATTTTATGGCTAGTCATATTCTGAACCTTATTAGGTTGAGCATGTAGATTGGGATCTGTGCTACTTCGATGGCCGTCTGGAATATCGCTGAGAAACCAGTAGGACTGCTAGAGACAGGAATCTTTTAACATGCTAATCTCAGTTTACTTTTGTTGGTTCAAAATGCTTTTAATTCCTTTCTTGAAAGTTCTGGCTTTTGAGGAAAAAAGGTTCATAAATTATGTGATATATTTGTGCCATGTTCTCTTCATAAATTGTGGAGAATATTCTGAAAAAATTTCAAATAATGTCAGTGAATCGACATTACATGTAAAGTTACTCCAACTAGGATAGAGCATTTTATATTGATTTGGCTTTCTGTTTACTACACATGAGCATTTTGATATATTAATTAGTTTCAGACACATGGGCTGTTATATTGATTTAGTGGCATCTAACTGTAGTTTATAAATAAAAAATCATTTTTTCTGCCAAAGTACTTGCTGGTTTACATTTTAAAAGTTTTAATGATATGTCTACCAGGTCTGGGCTAGAATATGGAGTGTCCTTGCAAATCATTTTATTTCTGCTGGCAGCCACACTGATGAGAAAATTGCTATGTATGCGATAGATTCTTTGAGACAGCTCGGTATAAAGTATTTGGAGCGTGCTGAACTCACCAATTTTACTTTCCAAAATGATATTCTTAAACCTTTTGTTGTTCTCATGCGGAATAGTCGAAGTGCAACCATAAGGAGCCTTATTGTTGACTGCATTGTTCAAGTATGTGTGTTTGCTCATTTTTCCTGAACATCTAGCTCTCTTGCTTGCTGGTTTTTTTTCCTCTTTTATCTACATACGTTTTGCAGTTATTTCATTTTTAATTTTATAACATTGACTGTCAGTTTTTTCTTATTCCATTAAGCACTTGTGTGACACCTTGACTGATGATGTTGTCATTGCAGATGATAAAGTCAAAGGTTGGAAGCATAAAGTCTGGATGGCGAAGTGTTTTTATGATTTTCACTGCTGCTGCAGATGATGATTTGGAATCAATTGTTGAAAGTGCATTTGAGAACGTGGAACAGGGTAAGAAACTGCCGTTTTTCTTCTTCTAACTGATGCTTATCTTCTTATTATCCAATTAATCTAACAGCAGGTTCTTTGCAGTTGTACTGGAACACTTCGATCAAGTTGTTGGAGATTGTTTTATGGACTGTGTCAACTGTCTTATTAGGTTTGCCAACAATAAAACCTCCCGCCGCATAAGTTTGAAAGCTGTTGCCCTTCTCCGTATATGTGAAGATCGACTAGCAGAGGTTTGTTTTCCATCCTTCAGCTTGATTTGTTGATTGAGCATGTTGTTCTCTCTCAAAACAAAAAAATAGCTCTCATTGTTTTTTTTGCTCTCTTCTAGCAAGTATTATTTTCTTTACTAACACATTAGACAACACCTTAAATTGATAGTCTGCATTTATATCCATATGATTATTACATCAAGTTTATTTCATAAGGGTGACAATAGTGGTAGAGTCAAGACAGGTCAGCTTCTGGCTGTTTTGGGTTGTTTAAATTTTTAGTTAATTCAGGTGAGGTTGGTTTACCAGGTTTTCCTGGTTTGGTCAACTTTTGCCACATATATCTATGTAAACAGATACCTGCAGAAAGTAACCAAGTTCAGGTCTTGGTTGAGTCCGTTTTTGGGTTGTTTTACATATCCTAAAAGAGAATTGTATCTTATGTTAAAATGAAGTTAAAATCATGCATATTATGGTTTACATGTGGTCGAAAGAATTTAGTTAGATTTAAGCACATTCATTGAAGATTCTTATTCTAAATTTTAAATTAGCTCTGGTGAATTGGCCGGACAGCCAGTGACACTATCCCAGGTGACGCAAATAGATCCTGTTATAAAACCTAGGCATTAAACAATAAGTAACAGCAATTAATGGCAGTTTCCTGGCTTCATATGTTAAAAGACCATATTGTTCTGCTCCAGAAAGTAGCTGTTGACAGTAATAAGATTTGAAAACCATATAGAAATAGAAATATTTTTCTCAAAATGGTAGAAAATTCAGTTGCTCCTCACTGCTTTTGGAGAATTCCTAAATGTGGAGTCTAAGAGCAAAGACAACAGCCACCCACCATGTATCACAATCTACCACCAACAGTGGAACAACATCTGAAGGAATGAAGGTTCTGCAGATTCAAACTCTTCAATATCCAAGCTGCCATTTCTTCAACTTTTCTTGGAGTGGAGTAGCTGTTGACAGTAATAAGATTTGAAAACCATATAGAAATAGAAATATTTTTCTCAAAATGGTAGAAAATTCAGTTGCTCCTCACTGCTTTTGGAGAATTCCTAAATGTGGAGTCTAAGAGCAAAGACAACAGCCACCCACCATGTATCACAATCTACCACCAACAGTGGAACAACATCTGAAGGAATGAAGGTTCTGCAGATTCAAACTCTTCAATATCCAAGCTGCCATTTCTTCAACTTTTCTTGGAGTGAATCTGAAGTTACCTTTGAATTTCCTGGGAGAATAGTAACTTTTAGTACAAAAATTCCCTAATACAACAAATGGCATAAAAGATGAAAACACAATCTGGTATCTCAATGATAAAAGCATCTTTGATCTTATTTGACAAAAGTTTTTTCTACCATTTAGTTGCTATGGTGACAATGCTTAAAACCAAGATTTACTCCAGAAATTCATCCTTATTTATAACCAAGTTTTTGCATCACTAAAATGCTTTTGCTTATATGGAATGACATTGACCAAAGCCTAGTGTTCCTCAACGTACGTGTAAATCTGGAAAACATCGTAAAAATATGGTCTAAAATGGCCATGACACCACCCCTTCTACCAAGAAGATTTTGTTTATTTTCTTTCTTGTGACAAGTATAATGTAGTTTTTGCTTTATACTGTGAAGGTTTATATGAATTCTTTTGCACTTCTCAGGAAAAAAAGAAGTTTATGTTAATTGTTTTTCTCTCATTGATTTTTGAAACAATGTTTGCGAATTTGCTTAACTTCTGCATTCTTTTCTTTGTAACAAACATCTTTGTTTAAAAGCTTCAACATGTTTTCCAATTACAGGGACGTATACCTGGTGGAGCTTTGAAACCAATTGATGTTGGTGCTGACACAGCATTTGATGTAACTGAGCATTATTGGTTCCCAATGCTGGCTGGTTTATCTGATCTGACATCAGATTCAAGACCAGAGGTTAGGAGTTGTGCGCTTGAAGTTTTGTTTGATTTGCTGAATGAAAGAGGTAGGAAGTTCTCAACACCATTTTGGGAGAGCATTTTCCATCGCGTATTGTTTCCCATATTTGATCATGTGAGACATGCTGGAAAGGAGAGCTTAATTTCCTCTGGAGATGAGTGGCTTCGAGAAAGCAGCATTCATTCACTTCAGTTGCTGTGCAACCTTTTCAACACTTTTTACAAGGTAGACGAGTACTATACTGCTCTTAACTGTATTGTTCACATGACTTAAAATGGAGGGGGTGGGGTTATATCGCGAAAGGAAACCAAATATCATCTAAATTCTAAATAGTCCACGTAATCTTGTGTTTGGACCAAGTTTCCTGACAATTATTGGTTGCTTGAACTTTCTTGTCTTTTTTTTTTCTTACGAAAAACAGGAGGTGTGCTTTATGCTGCCCCCACTCCTGAGTTTGCTGTTGGATTGTGCTAAAAAGACAGACCAGACAGTGGTTTCAATTTCACTTGGTGCGCTGGTACATCTCATAGAGGTTGGAGGTCACCAGTTCAGTGAGAGTGACTGGGATATGTTGTTGAAGAGCATAAGGTCTGTCTTCAGATTTGAGAATATTTCATAATCCTTTGACAAAAATATTTGTTTGTAAGTCATGTATTTTGTTTATTTTATTCTTATCACCAGAGATGCATCATACACAACACAACCGCTTGAGTTACTCAACGCTGTGGTACTAGAGAATCCAACAAACCCCTCAATTTTAACAACTGATTTAAAGGTTCATACTGGTGGTGAAGCCTATCAGTTTGATTCTACTGATAATGGGAAGATTTCACCGCTTGCATCCCCAAGTGTTGGTATTAATAGCAGCACAAGGAATAGTAGTGCATCTGTTTCACAAGATCATAATCAAGAATCTGGATTACAATCAATTCCAGATGGATCTGAAGGTTAGCTGTAGAAGTTTTTTTCTGCTTGCTATTGCTTAAACTTTAGACAAACGGGAAGCTGTATGTTTACCAATTAATGTCATTTATATATCAAAATCAGTTTGCAGAATAATCTGCCAAACTTTTTATAAAGTTTAATTCTCCTCTGGTAGAATTCTGGTGTCTAGTTCTCCTTCATACCATAGCGAAGGGCTGACCCTTTTGCTACTGTTGAAACAGCCAATCCAGACATTTGAAATGTATGAAATCCATTAGCAAACCTTACGAATGTATACATCTTCATTCTTCTAGGTGTGCCCTCACCATCAGGTAGAGCTCAGAAGCCTGCTGAAGCTGTGAATTTACAACGAAGTCAAACCATAGGTCAAAGAATCATGGGGAATATGATGGATAACCTATTTCTCAGAAGTCTTACCTCAAAATCAAAGAGTCGTACATCAGAGATTACAGTTCCATCTTCACCACCCAAGGTAAGCAAATCATCTTTGATTGTGCTGTTTGGTGGTTGGTAGTTCCTTTCTCCTGGTGTTTGATTTTCCTATATCTCTGGTGGATCAATCACAACAGAAGTTCTATTTATGGATTTCTTTTTTTTACCCACCTTAGAAGTTCTTGGTTTTTGAGGGTCTCAGTCTCCACTCTCCGTTGTTATCACATATTATTTATTGGGGGAGCAGTTGTGCAAAAGCCTTTAAAATGCTTGCTTAACTATTTATTGCACTTATTCTCAAAAAAAAAAAATTATTTATTGAACTCAGTTTGTTTTACATTTATGCAAATATTTGCTTACAAGAAGCTCGCTTTATCATTTCCAACCTGATGTTATTTTTATTTAAGGATCAGATGAAAAAGTGGCAGAGAGGATATGCAACATCTTCATTTGTTGGTGCAATGTCTTATTGACATTCTTACTATAATGCATTCTCTATTATTTTTTTATTTACCCCTCTCTTATCTGATCTGATGCTTCTCTAGCTTCCTGAGGCTGTTGAGCCTG
This sequence comes from Heritiera littoralis, assembly GCA_031772115.1. Taxonomy (NCBI): domain Eukaryota; kingdom Viridiplantae; phylum Streptophyta; class Magnoliopsida; order Malvales; family Malvaceae; genus Heritiera; species Heritiera littoralis. The sequence continues at coordinate 7,081,120 of JAPDPK010000006.1, read as the reverse complement.
AAGCCAAAGATGAGGAGGAAAGTACACTGATGGCAACTGTCAGGGGCAAGTGCATCACTCAGTTATTACTTCTTGGTGCTATTGATAGCATTCAGGTTTGCATCTTTGGACTTTGGATCATGAGGTATGTTTCTGTAATTTTTTTTACCAATTAGTATGTGTCTGAATTGGCAGAAAAAATACTGGGATAATTTGAAAGCAGCTCAGAAGATTGCCATAATGGACATTTTGTTATCCTTATTAGAGTTTGCTGCTTCATATAATTCATATTCTAACCTCAGAAAGCGCATGCACCATATTCCAGCAGAAAGGTGAGGAAAATCTGTTTTATCCTAATTTCAGTTTGCATTTTCATCTTGTTTATCCTGTTTACTCTTAAGGTGGAACAAGCTTGCTTCTATTAACTTCATATCTTTGCAGGCCCCCTCTGAATCTTCTTCGCCAAGAGTTGGCAGGAACTTGCATTTATCTTGATGTCTTGCAAAAAACAACTTCAGGATTTAATGACAATAGCGGGCAACATCTAGAACATAATGGTCCTCAGGACACTGATGCAGAAAAGAAATTGGAAGGAATAGCAGAAGAGAAGCTGGTGTCTTTCTGTGAACAGGTACTCAGGGATGCATCTGATCTCCAGTCTACAATAGGGGAAACTAGTAATGTGGATATTCATCGAGTTCTGGAGTTGCGGTCTCCAGTCATCGTTAAGGTATAAATTTCTTCCTACACTCTGAGAAAATAATAAAGAGAAACATTTATGGTTTAGACTGTTTTTGTAATTTAAGAACATCTAGTTGCTTACACTTTAATAGTATGTACAAACTATGCCTTGTCTATGAAACAGCCTTTGCTAAAATTATTTTAGTGTAAGATCATGAATGGCTGGATCATGCATATGATCACATTGATGTTTACTGAGAACAACAGTGCAGATTATTTCTTTCTTTTCCCTAGTTGTACTATCAGGACTGCTTTTCATCTTCTTGCTGTCTCTACTGGAGACCTGTTGAACTATTAGTGCTTTGAAGTGAACAACTTCTCATTGTCATTCTTTTAGTGGTCACATTACATCGTAAAATTTTTTGTATTGATCAGGTAGCTTGCTTTAAGAGCACCTCCTTCTCGGATTGGAGATGAATGTTTAACTTGCTTCTTTACTCTGTGACTTCTATTAGTTGCAGTGCTAATAGAGAATCCCTGCTCGTTTTGCTCTTGTAGGTGCTTAAAGGCATGTGCTTCATGAACAATAAGATTTTCAGGAAACACCTCAGGGAGTTCTATCCTTTGCTTACAAAACTTGTTTGCTCCGACCAGGTAAATCTCCCTTTCTCTTTGCCCGTACCTTAGATCTTCTAACAAGATTTCTTCTTGTGAGTTATTATGCAATATAAGAAATGTATTCAGTTTTGAGGCAGTTTCCATCTAATTAAGATTGCTTTGCTGCCATCACAATTCACAGCTGCTCTTGAAGAGTTGGCACATTTTTTATATTTGCTTAATCTCTACTATTCTTGCATGCGGTTTAGTCTCCACATATTCATCTCTTGAAATTAAGCATCCAGCAGAAAACCAATTGACGACAAAATAGAAAATCTCAACTGAATACAAGGCTTCAACTAACTCTAGACTTGAGTGATAATTTATACATTGCATAGTTTTTTCTCATTGTAGCCCAATACTAACAACAAAGAACAACATAACAAGATAATAAATGGGTAATAAATAATTTGGCTCTTAAAATGTAGTGATAAAACATTTATACTGCCAAAATATTTGTGGCACTATCACTTGCTAGAAGTTTGTTTTGACTTGGTGTAATTGATTAATGTATTTCTCTACAATGAGTCTTCAAATTTGAATTGTTAGAGCAATGTTAACTAAATGTTGAAGTGATCTTCTTCAGTATTGGCTTAGATCTGGTAAAACACGTTTAAAAAAAAAAACCAACCCTCAGCCTTTACTGTATCGATTGGTGAGAGGGCAGACATTAAGGCCATTTTTGCTTGTTATTAGTTGTGTTTAGTAAGTGATGAGGAATAAGTTTGGCGATCTGTTTCAAAATTAGATGATCAACATAATGACATCTTCTTTAAATTTGGTTAAAAATTAGATGATCAACATAATGACATCTTCTTTAAATTTGTATTAACCAATCAAATCTTTATTTCTTCAGATGGATGTTCGTGGAGCACTTGGTGATCTTTTCAGGGTACAGTTGAAAGCTCTCTTACCATGAGTGTTACAACGGCTACTTGTTGTGCTGCTTGCGAGGAATGATTTTCAGCGTTGCTGCACACATTCCATACCGTACCATAGCCATGTGGTTGAAAACTGATATTATAGTTTCGTGTAATCTTCCATTCTTTTTTCCAGGAGTTGTTTCAGAAATGATCCATGATCACTATACCAGAGTTGCAAATAGAAAACCATTTTGCATCAAAATTTTCTGCGTTATGGGAGAAATATAGTTGATTTCAGACGTTATGGGTTTTATTCCATGTTTCATAGCCTATTTTACATTCCTTCTTTGGGTGAATGAAGTTCATCATGTCTGCTGCATTTTTATCAGGCAACTTGGAAGTCAAGGTTCCTTGAGTTGGCGGATTGGTGAAAAAAATGTCTCTTAAATCGTCGCTAAATTGGCAACTATCTCTAAGTTGATGAACAATTTTCTTATATCCTTCATAGTTTCCTTTCTCAATTGGCCAGCCATTCATTCTGGTTCAAGTAAGAAAATTTTCATCATTGGCAACAACTGTACAGTGTGATCCTTTGCTAATTCTGCTAGGACCAAATAGAGACTTTTCAGGCGGAAGGTAATGTTGATACAACTGTTGCGTTGAATAGCCTGCTCTGGTAGCCAATGCATAAGTTTTTACGATCTGTTTCCCAAAACTTTTGAAGGGTGGTTGGTCCTATCATGTAGAGGTAAAGGCGTTCCTATCATCCAACAGGAAGAGAAAGCGAAACCGTGAATCAAAAGGTAGGACAGAGAAGCTTTGAGCACCAAGGAGCCTCCACTTACTTCGCGATAAACAATCTCTGACCATGGATGCTTGCTGTGGCAATAAGAATTGACAAATCCAATCGGGTAAAAGTGAGTCTTCCACAACTCCTTTGGCGAAACAATGCAACAACTTGGGCACAAATAGTTTCCCTCTGTTACTTATACCAACGGATGCCTGAATGTAATCTTTCATTGAACTATTTAGCAACTCATTCACATTTTCAGGCCTGAAAATCCTCACCTGATTATAAAACGAGGACAATGGGGAAAGTCAGTAAAACAAAAAAGCCAATCATATCAATGAGAAATTTCATTATAACAAATCAGTTGTTACTGAATTTTCAACAAATTTAGTGAATTCCAATGCTTTTATAGCAAAGAGGCTCAAAATACAAGAAGAAAGGGAAGAGGAGGGGGGAGGAGATGGGGGATGGGAAGCAAATGATATCTTACCGCAGGAGAAGAATGCAACCCACAAGTTAAGGCAAAACATAGAAGAGGCTCAGGACGATCAATTGTATACTTCAGCTGCTCGTCAGAAGCTTTGAATTTCTGAAGTGCAAGAACCGCAGCCTAAAAATGATTGTAATTAGAAGTTATAATAAGTCATAAAATACTGTAAAGGAAGAATACAATTCAAAAAAGAGAAGAATATACCCCCACAAAAAGGAAATGGGGTATGGATTCCTATTTGGAGAAAAGAAAATAAAAAGTAAAATTAAACTCGCAAAACTGAAAAATTCTATGAAAGAAGCCCCAGAAAGTTATTATAAAGCAGCCTTCCTGTGATGCCAATACTTCCAAGGTAACTTGCCATCCTTCAAGTTCCAGAGATGCCAATACTTCTAACTACTGGTATTTGCAATTCTCTCTCTCTCTCTTTGCATAATATCCCATTCCACAGTGCATGTCCAGTGAAATTTTGGATAAAGGAGTAACTACTATTTCATTATCAAAAATTCTATTGCCAGGGGATAGTAACAGCACATAAATGAAGTAATTATACATACAATTTGCAGTTGATGAGTGGCGGGATTCATTTTTAGAACAGTGCATTCTATGTCAGCAGCACTCACTGAGAGTCCTCCAACAGTGTAGGCAGCCTGCATATCATCATGCTGTGCTGTTAACATTTGTCTAAAGAACCATAAGCGGGATAACGGGAAATATTACAGCATCAAACCTTCTGCATTAATGACAATAGTTTGATATCGTTTCTTGGAACTCCATATGCTAAATATGCCTGAGAAATTGAGATAAAGAGAAAAAATTAGAGATATCTAATTCAATTAAGGCCAAAGAAGAAGTATCTATTGATCTGGTTGTCATGAAAAAGCACAGGATGGTCAGAAACTGAGGTCTGAGACCTTCTTGCCAAGATTCTCCATCTATTTATAGAATCCCATTTTATCGAAGGTAAGAGTGTTCCTATTTATTGTTTGTATGTGTGGGAGGGAATAGAATGCATAGATTGGAAACAAGTAGAAGCATATTACATGCATAATCAAAGCATTATACAGGTTAATCCAAAATGCCAGTTTTTCCTTGTAACTCATTTGACATGGATCCACTCTGGCCAACTGCTGAACAAGCAATCTGTAGGCAAAAAAAAGAGAAACAATAAAAGCAAGAACTGGTTAGACCCACTGCCTAAAGCCTTTCTACTTAAGGCTTTTTGATTAAATAACTCAATGAATTCCACTTCCCCACTCCAGAGTGAGTGCTTAGAAGCCAATGAACTAGTGATATAAAAACTAGTCCAAAAATAGGAGTTAAATAGCTGACCTGAATCTTTTTAGAGCCATTGCAGCATACTCAAGTTCTTTCTTCCCAACCGATAGCCATGAGACTTCAACTGCAGTGCTGTAGGTCCCAATACTACATGTCCAGTCGACTTTGCCAGATACTCCATATGGATCATATGCAGCACCTCCTGAGGCATTCCTTACTAAGGAGGTTGCGATGGACGAGTCTGAGAAAGATGCCAAAAAATTGGCAAGGGGACAGTGAGGCGAAGCTGGTGACACCAAATACCCTGAAGAAGGTAGCTTTGATGAATCTGCTAAGAAAATGAAAATATCTCTCATACGCAGGACCATTTCTTCAGATAGCTGGTTGGGATGATGCCAAAGGTTCTCCACAATATGATTGTTATCAATAACAGGCTTCGTTGGAGGCACATCATCCGTGTTTTCTTCTGCTTCCTCTTCACTACAAGGCCTTGCAATCTGTAACATATAATGGACCGTTAATCAACTTTCCTTTTCATCTATGCAGAATAAGAGAAACAATTGGCTAAAGGAATGTTCAGCAGATGTATTATTCTGAACAACTTGGCATAGAAAAGCCAATCAGTAAACTCAATATGATAATCAATTGTAACTACATAAAAGCCACATGATCACCAGCATAACACTTTAAAGATATAGATGATGGTACCAGTTCTGTTAAGTAAGCCAGAGAGCTATCAAAAAGTGATGTTGTGCGACATGGCAAATGCTTTAAACGGTACTCAGCAAGACGTCGCTCATTCCTTTCCTGACTAAGCTGATATTGTAAAGAAACAAATTCCTGCTCAAGCTTTGATACTGTATTCTCCAGAGCAGCTATGCTATCTAAAAGCTCCTGGGCCTGAAATCCAAATTTAGGAGACTGGTAAAATAACATAAAAATAAAAGAGAAACACACAAGGAGGCTGACCTTATCTGGAAGCTTGCCAGGAGTATCAGAAGAAGGGGAACCATAGTGCTCAACAGCACTTGCTAGAGCTAAGTGCAAATCAGTCTCTGCCTGCAGCTGCTGCTGCAACCTTTTAACCTGTGTTATCCAAGTGGTAGCATGTTGCATGAGCATGAGATATCAATCCTGCACAGAGTTGGCTGTTACTGGCCCTCTAAGAAAAAATTCAAAATTTGAATATCATGGCACCTCAATAATCTTCATTAGCATAAGTGTTTCTCTCTCTCTCTCAAGGAGTAAACTGCATTGTCTTAGTAACAAAGCACCACATCAATGTCAATCATGTTTCCTTTTTCTCCCCTCACTCAAGTATACTACAATGCCAATGCTTCTTTCCTTCCTTGCTGAATAAATCAGAATCAACCTTGGATAAGCTTAAGATTTATGTTGATAAGGAATGCAGAGATGTAGACCAGAAAAGAGTTCAGTGGCTAAGGCACAATCATCTTGCCTCAGGTTCTAGTAAAAAAGAGAGCAAGGAGAATGCTCTAGAATTCACTACTCATTGCTTATCCCTTGCCTTGTGTTACTGTAATTTTCTATTCATAATTTTAATTACCTTTACTAGTACACTTCTTTGTACAAGCTCAAGAAACTTTAAAACAGTGACTGGCGTTTTCATTAACTTTGAACAACTAAAGAGCAACATGAACTTAATCCAAAACTTAACAGAAGGGGAGAAAAACCTAGTGAAAGATGCAAAAGAAAGGGGAATAGTCAGACATATAGAATCCTCTTACTTCTTGTTCAAGCTCGTATTTATAATGACACATCTGCTCACTTTTCTCTTCTCCACTCCTTTCCAGAGGCTTAGTATCCTGGTAACAACATGATTTCCGAATATAAAAAATCTTTAACAAGCATAAATAGGCAGACCATAAGAACTCCATGCTTGCACAGTAAAAGTAACAACTCCCCAGATCATAATTTGCATTTCGAAAATTAAGAACCATAAAACTGGTCGCGGAGAATTAGCTTTGCAAGTTACCTCCAACTCGGAACAAGAGTTACTAGGGTCATCCCCCGCTGAAAATGATCTGCTCCAAACCTTGCCACTTTTCCATGGCAAGTATCTATTAATAGGGCTTGCCCTGCAAAACCAACCACCATTCCACGTTTACAATTACAAAAACAGAAAGAACATTAAAAAGGCATAAGCAGGAAGAAAAGAAGAAAAAAAACCCACCAGTTCATTGGTAGAATAAAAGCCCCATTAGTACCACCATTGTAATTTCCATTCCCATTGGTGCTATTATTACTAGGACTTTGAGGATGATGGTCTTCATCCAAAGCTTCTGCCTTTAGACAAAGCATCACTCCAATAAAGAACAAAAGTCTAATGAACTTCCGTATGCAAGCAAAGCAAGTAATTTAAGTTGAAACTCACTATCATTCATTCATTTCTTCTCCTTGCATTGCTGACACAGGAACTACACACCACAAATAATGACTACCCTTTTAAGAAAAAATGAAAAAGAAAATCAGCAAGGAATTTTTTTCAGGTGCAAAAATGAAAGAAAGGGACAGAGTACAAAGAGAAAGTGGGGTATAGGAAGGGATTTGGGGCGTATGATTAAAAGTTGAGAAGAGGTCAGAGTTAGGGGAAAGTGAGCCCAGTGGGCAGTTCAACAGTTCCAAATGTGGATCTATCTCTGCTTTTCGAGCGGGAGTCTTCATTCACCGACAACACTCACATGCCCTATCCACTTTTCAGTTGTTCTCATGGTTTTGTTTTCTCTTCTACCTTCCACTTTTCGGTTCTCAAGCGATGTTTTTTAGCGTAAAAGATTAGGGAAATTCTATTTGTACCCCGTTTTTTACTAAACCTACCCCACCCCAAACAACCCTTTAAAGAAAAATACAATTTTACCCACACCGGCTCCTTCTCCTTCCTTTTCCTTCTCCTTCTCCGTCTCCGTCTCCGTCTCAGTCTCCCTCTCCTTCTCCTTCCTTCTTCCTCGTTCCTGGTACGTATCTCCTACTCCTACTGTAAAGGAAAAAATGCAGTACGAAGCTCTTGCGCATGGTGTCCCTCTCGCGCCGCTCGCAGGTGTGCCGATCGCGCCAGGCATTTATGTGCAAGCCAGGCATGTTCCGCGCAAGCTGACACTTGCGCGAATCATGAATTTCTGCGGAAGCTCCACTTGCGCGGAAATCCCGCGCAAGGGCCTCCTGCGCGGAAATGTCGCGCAAGTTCAACTTGCGCGGAAATCCAGCGCAAGTACCACTTGCGCTGAAATCCCGCGCAAGCGTGACTTGCGCTGAGATATGGCGCAATTTTTTCCGATTTTCAATTTTTGCAGAAGACAGATTTTTACCTCTTCTCCTTCTTCATCGGCTTCTACACTTTTAACAAAACTTTCGTACTCTTCGTAACTATCATAATAGCTATCATCAGGAAGATTTTCCATTTTTTTTTTTAAGAAAATGAAATATAAACTGGGAAGGGAGTGCTCGTGAGAAAGAAAAAAATGGTTGAAGGGAAACGCATGAACAGAACAAAAAGGGAGAAGAAGTAAAACGAGAAGAAAAAGACGCAGAAGAGTGTTTTTTACAACAGTTATCCTTTTAACCACAAACGCTTAATTTTTTTTAACCACAGAACACATTTTTTCCGGATCTCAATGTCGCGCAGGTGAAACTTGCGCTACAATGTCGCGCAAATTTCACTTGCGCGACATTTGCGCGCAAATTACAGTTGCGCGACATTTGCGCGCACGTGAAACTTGCGCAACAAACACGCGCAAGTTTCACTTGCGCGAATTTGCGACTTTCGCGCAAGTAAACTTGCGCGATTTTCGGACTTTCGCGCATGTGAAACTTGCGCGTGTTTGTCGCGCAAGTAAGACTTGCGCATCATTCCAGATTATCTGATGAGGGCGAGTTTTGTCATTTTATCCGGTTTTTTTACTGTTGAAAAAATGGATTGGGGTAGGAATAGTAAAACTTGGGGTAGGAATAGAAATTCTTAAAAGATTAGCGTTGCTTCCATGAATTGTCAGAAAGATTTTGAAGATTTTATTATTATTATTATTATTATTATTATTATTATTATTATTATTATTATTATTATTATTATTAAACCTGTATGAAAATATATTATTTAAATCATAAACTTATTCATAATATATATTTTTTAAACTTTATAATATAATTTATTATGTTTATGAAAAAAAGCATATGTATATTTAATATTTTTTATTAAATTTATATATGATGCACTGACAGTATATTACTTCTATACATTTTCAGTTAATCATAAGATAACATCTCATTAACGAGCAAAACTTAAAAGTGTATAAACCCTTAAAAATAAATTTAAAAGCTTTGTTAATATTTATTTTTAATAACCTTCATATGAGATGTCATCTTATGGCTAATTGACAGTATATAGAAGCTATACACTGTCAATGCATCATATATAAACTCTTTTTTATTTGTACTATACTAAAGAAATATTTTTTATTCGTAATTTGTATATTACAATACAATAGTATAAGAAAAATATATATTAGATATAATTATGCAAATTTTATAAAAATTAAATTAAACTCATATTGTAATTTATTAAATGCAAATGGTATATAAAAAATCCAACATGTCTTTAATTTGAAGAAATTGAAAATTTTTCTATCTTAAAATCTAATTTTGTGTAAAAAAAATTTTAAATGAAAATTCTTTAATGAATTTTTGTTGAACTGAAGAGGTAATATATGAATATTAAGTATTCATTGTTATCTTTGATGATGTGTCACTTTATTGGATGATCCAATAGATTCCACAAATGAAATACAAGATATGGATAAAACACCAATATACAATTTGATTAAATTAAGTTTTAGTTATATGAAAATATAATAAAAATAGTCATACTTTATAAGTGTATACATACTTGTTCTAATAATTTTAAACATTCAAGTTTATAATCAAAGTGATACAATTTAAACATGGTAAGCTCAGAATTTTTGTCTCGATATTATAATTTGTTGCTGTTATTTAGAACACAGAAACTTCACTCCTGAGTTTTTAAATATCTCTCAAATTTTATGATCTCCATTTTTCTAAATCATTGTCACAAACATCATTAAATTAAATTGAATATTGGATAATATTTAAATAATTATTTACTATTCATTATTCAATACCTTAAAAGAAATTTTATAAATATTGCCAACGTCTCTATTAATTAATTTATTAGCTTTAGTGTTGAAAAATACAAATATCGATTTTTCAAAACCATCAAATGCCCTAACATTTAACTTTTAACTTTAAGGTATAATTTGTTAACTAATGAATACCTTAAGAAAAATTTTATAAAAATTATCAACATCAGTCAAATCCTGGTTGATCAGTTGCAGGGGGTGTTGGACGAGATTATCAGGAGAGATGGACCTTTGGTTTCGCAAGGAAATTCGGTTGGGGTTCGATTGCTCGGGCAAAAGTTATGCCATTTATTCGGGGTTAGTATCTACTTGGGAGCTTGGATATCGAAATGTTGTTATTGAATCAGATTCTTTGTTTGCAGCCAATAAGATTATGCAACCGCTGCATGAACGAGATCCTTTGCTCAACTTACTGAGGGCATGCAAGGAGATTATGGCTAGAGACTGGATCTGTTCTATACAACACGTTCATCACGAGGCCAATACATGCAGTTTTCATGGCTTCTTATGCACATAGTGCTTCATTTGATTTGGTGCTCCTTACCCAGCCACCACAAGGTCTGGATATGTTACTTCAAGACGATGCTGTCAGTGTTAGCCATCCTAGGCTGTGTTTAAGTTAAGCAGGACACTGCTTCATATGTACCAAAAAAAAATCTTACCTTCATTGTTGAAAAATATAAAACATCGCTTTTTCAAAATCATCAAATGCCTCAACATTCAACTAATACTTATAAGGTATACAAAATACTACAATTAAGTTATATGTATAGATTAAAATTATAAAATGCTTATATTATCATCATTGAATAATTTTTGTTTAATGTTTTAAATGTAATAAATATAATTATTATTTACCTTAGAGTTGAATTAGGGACATTAACATTATACGAGGAACAATAAAATTTTTCATCAATTTCAAATAGTTTTTTGTCGCACTCACATGACATATAATATCAACCAAACGTTGAATATACTTTCACGAAGATACTTTATTGGTGAAGATTTTCCTTTTATATATATATATATATATATATATATATATATATATATATTTATATAACACAAATTCAAAAATACTCAATAACAATAAACATACTAAATCAGTTATATTTTAAAATTAAATTGCTATATATTTTATCATTGAAAAAATATATGTTAATTTAATGCCTTGAACAATAACTTTTTGACCAATATTTTAATCCATGGCGATGTGTCCTATTTATAAATATTAAAATCTCATTTGATACTAATCTTTTTATATGGTGTGCGATGAAATTCTATATCAATATCTTTTTTAGATAAACTAAATATAAAAAGTAATAGAAATTTATGTTTTTGACTCTTAGCAAGCAATGATAAAAAAAATGAATAATTGCATGCAATTTATATAATAACAGTGAAGAAAATAAAATTTTTTTAATATATATATAGATATAGATGTTACTTTTTAGACAATTAAAAAAAATTAATTGATAAAAGCAGTAGACATAGATGTTATATTTCATAATATTAATGTCAAAAAAGGAATATGTTACGTATTAATTTTAAAAATTAAAGAAAATAATGTTATCTTAACAAAATTAAAAAATTTAATTAGTAATTATTAAATGTAAGATGTTATTATATTATTGTATATTATATATTACATTATTCATATTGATTTTAATATATATAAATATAGATATTATCTTTTAGAAAATAAAAAAAATGATAAAAACTATAGATATAGATATTATTTTTTTTAATTTTAATGTAGGAAGACATAAATGATTTGTGATTTTTATTTAATTTTAACCTATATATAAATATAGATATTTATCTTTTAAAAATTGAAATAGAAAATTAATTTAAAATATAATTGATTTATTTTGTATTTTTAATATATTTATATATAGAGAGTTTTTTTCCTTTTAAAACTTGAAAAGAGAGTATTTTTTATTTTAATATACTACACATGTCAAGCATTTAGACTATTCACATAGTTAGTTCTACTCGTAATCAAATATTTTGACTTATATATATATAGATCTAAAAATAAATAAATAAAATTATTAATTATTATTATTTTCTCGTGAAGTTTTCTTTTTAATTTTTTTTTTGGTGAAAAGGATATTTTAAAAGAAAACACTCCTAGGAATAAACCTGAAATTTTTTATTTACAATGTATGTTGGTAAAATTCAAGACATTAAAATTTAAAATTTAATTCAAATAATTTATTTAATTTTTAGAATATTTTTTACCTTAAACATTGACTTCATAAGTGAGATTAGAATCATGACACATATACTATAAAAATACTAAAATAAATAAATAAATAAAATAGGACATGCATAATTATTCTAACTCCGCTTGTGGAGTAAAAAAAACTCTATCGATGGTTTATGAAATAATTATCTATATAAAAAATAGAATTTTTGTAAAATTAAAATTTATTTTTTAATACTTACAAATATTTCTTTTCCAAATTTTCTTAAGCAGCTTGGATTTTTTTTTTACCCAACAAATTTCAAAACAATAATTCCTTAGATTTTTTTTTTGACAGGACCATGGAAAGTTTTAATTTAACACTTCTCATAGTTCTTTTAGGAAATCCCACGTTTATCATGTTCATTAAAAAAAATCTCTGATGTTATATAATTCCTTTTTTTTTTCATTTTGGTTAAAAAGAGAATCCGGTGAGTTGTTAACAACCATAATAATTTGATCTAATCTTATCTTATTAAATTAAACGTTACTGCGTTCAATGTTGAACTTCTCTGTCTCTATTGTATCTCTTGAAGTATACAAATGGATTCCATTTGGATAAGCCCAAAACAGAGTCACTTGATCATGCAAACTGATCAGCCTAAACCTAAAGCCAATAAAGAGCAGTTTAAGGTTCAAACAAGAGTCTGGCCCAGCTACTTTCTTTTGGAATTAAGATCCGAAATGATCCAATGATTAATTGAATACGAAGCCATCTATTGTCACGAATTTTATTGGGAAATAGATCCGAAATCAATACCTGAGGAACAAATATTAGAGCAGTTGCTAAGTAAAGGCTGAATCAAACAAAGTGAAGGGTAAGAAAGAGACTTTCCACAAATGATGAAACTTTATAGACCAGACAAAGATCCCAGTTGGAAACTTTGCGAACAATTGTTTGGCTTCAAATCAATAGATACACGTAATGATCTCCAGCGTGTTCACTCTATACCTTTCTTCATTTACATATTCTCTGGCCTTAAAATAATGTTTTCCATTAATGATTCAAACTTGGGTTTTCCTTGGAATCAGTTCCTTGTTGAATCTTTATGTAATTCTTTCCATTTCTTTTCCCTCTCGTAAAAGCACATTTTCTCAGCCTTTATATGGCTTTAAACTTCAGACTGCTGCAACCAAAAAAAACTGAGACTCAGATAGTGATTCTCGTTTCCAAAAATGGGTGAATTCCGTTTGTTAGGCTTCTTCTTTCTTCTGGTGTTTGGATATGAGGGCTTGGCTAAGGGTGTCGCAGGCCTGGCTTGCAACTGGGGGTTGCAGTCAACTCATCCGCTGCCACCAAACATAGTGGTAAAGCTCCTGAAGGACAATGGATTCAACAAAGTGAAGCTGTTTGAAGCTGATCCTGGAGCACTCAAGGCTCTGGGAAGATCTGGTATCCAGGTTATGGTTGGAATACCAAATGACATGCTCGCATCTCTTGCAAGCAGCGTCAGGAATGCCGAGGCATGGGTGCAGCAAAATGTTTCCAACTACATATCCAAACATGGAACTGATATAAGGTACCTCAACTCAACTAATCTCATCTTTCCGATGTTTATATACAATGTTTGTTCTAAACTTTGCTGTCGAAAACGTTCCATACAAAGTGTGCAAATGCTGAATTCTACATGGGATATGTGATTCTCAGGCATGTAGCCGTAGCCAATGAACCTTTCCTTCATAGCTACAAAGATAAGTTCGTCCACACAACATTCCCAGCCCTTCAGAATATTCAAGCAGCTCTTGTCAAAGCTGGCCTAAGCAAACGGGTGAAGGTAACCATACCGATAAACGCAGATGTCTACCAGACTGACAGCGGCCTACCCTCCGGCGGCAATTTTCGACCGGATATCCATGACCTAATGATTAGCATTATCAAGTTCCTTCAAGATAATGGCGGCCCTTTCACCGTCAACATCTACCCTTTTCTTAGTCTCCAAGCTGATCCCAGTTTCCCTAAAGAATATGCCTTCTTCAACAACACTGCTAGCCCTCTTGTGGACGGTTCCATCACTTACACCAATGTTTACGATGCCAACTTTGACACCCTCATTGCAACCCTTCAAAAGAATGGCTTTGGACAAATGCCTGTCGTCGTTGGAGAAGTTGGCTGGCCAACTGATGGTGACCCCAATGCAAACGTAAACAACGCCCGCAGGTTCAACCAAGCCCTTATCAACCGCATAATCCAAGGCCAAGGCACCCCAAAACGCCGAACCCCACCTGATGTTTACCTATTTTCACTCGTTGATGAAGACAACAAGAGCATTGATCCTGGAAACTTTGAGAGGCATTGGGGTATTTTCAATTACGATGGAAGCGTCAAATATCAATTGGATATGGGCAATGGAAGAGCTATCGTCCCAGCCAGAGGTGTAAAATATTTGGCCAGGCAATGGTGTGTGTTGTCTCCTTCGGCAAGCGTGTCAGACCCAAATGTTGCGCAAGGCATTAGCTACGCTTGCCAGTACGCTGATTGCACGAGTCTTGGCAATGGTTCCTCATGTGGTAATCTGAATGCCCAAAAGAACGCTTCTTATGCGTTTAATATGTATTATCAGACCATGAATCAAAGGAAAGATTCGTGCTCTTTTAATAACCTATCTGTCACTACCACCATCGATCCATCTCAACCACCTTGTCGTTTCGAGATCATGATCGACATTGGGAAACATGAACTGGCTCCCGCTAACAAATCTTCGGCCACAAGAATAGAAAGCCTACTTACAGCTCTGATGCTGGTCTTGGCATTAGTTATTTCTGGTTTTCACTGATTGGGTTCGTCATTGCCTTTGCTGCAGTCAACCGGGCAATGATCGCTATCATTTCTTCTGTTTATTGAGGTTAAAATTTTTCCTATTTATTTAACTCATTTCACATTGTAAAATAACCATTGTTCTATGAATTTCTTATTTTATTTAATTAATTTTAATGGAGCCTTCCATTTTCCAAATCTCAAAATAACTTCTGCTTCACTAGTTTTATAATTTGGAACCATATTTATCATTATAAGAGCCCAATGTTGGCCTAGAAGAAACGCACGTGTAAACCATAATATACAAACACAGTTGGCAAATAGCATTGGCCATTGGCTTTCTTTCTCCTCTCTTGAAAACTACAATTGAAGAAGATATACACCGACCGAGTGAAGTTTATTTTGTACAAAACATCACATCGGTCGTTGGAGACGTTGAGGGGGGCTGCGAATTGCCAATGCTTACCACTTATCAAGTCGTGTCACGAGTATCGGCTGCACCGCAAAGCTCCACGTTGTCTTTTTGGGAAATTAGGCGAAAGCACACACGTTTTCTTTTTTGTATGTGTTGCAGCTTATCACTTATCAGCAACTTGCTACTAAGGTAAGTAGCTAACCCTGATAAAAAAAAACACGCAAAAAACAATGACAAAGAAAGAATAATAATAAATGGAAAAAGTGATTTTGCACTTTTTCTACGTACAATTAGACTTCCCATTTTCAATTTCCATCGTTTGAGCCTGCTATGGTAATAGTTAAGGTTTAAAGATTCAAGATGAAGTTAAATTTATGAACTTTAAAATAATAATATTCGAGAATAAATTATATTAGGATGATCTTAAAACATGATTTTTTAGGATTCCATTTAAATTATGCCACCTCATAAAATCTTAAAGGCACATAATTAGTATCGTACACTCATCTATACCACATTCACTCTTATTAATTAATTAGTTTAATCCTAGTTATTTTATCTAAAAAAATAATTCATGTTTAAAAAAAATGGTGAAAAAATTAAAATAATCTTAAAAAAAGTTTTATAAAAAATCCTAGACACTTAAAATTAATAGAGAGTATAATGGAAAAGATTTAAAAGCCAAAAACCTTGTTAAAAAAACTTAAAAATTGCATAACCATTGTCTAACAAATCTTCAAAAATATAATTCCTGAAAATTTTCATTCTCCCCAATTTATAAGCTTTTCCAAATTTTACTTTTTTTTTTATTCTCTTCCGCTTATATTGGATTTCAATTAGGCATCTTTTCAAACATTTGATAGGCAAAATATTACTAAACAATAATGGTTGCAAGATTATTTACAAGGACCAATACCCAGAATGAAATTTAAGGCAAAAAAAAATCGATAAGAAGTAAAATTTTGAGAAGCTTATATATTTGGGAGAACAAAAAATTGCAGGAATTATATCTTTAAAGATTTGTTAGACAATGTTTTTGCAATTTTTAAGTTTTTTCTTCATTTATTTTTTTTATCTTTTCTCTTATGCTCCCCATTAATTTTAAGTGTCAAGGGTTTTTTTTATAAACTTTTTTTTTTAAGATTACTTTATATTTTTCATCATATTTTGAAATAGTAATTATGTTTTTAGATAAATTAACTAGGGTTAAAGTGATTAATTAAGGAAAGTGAATGTGGTATAGGTGAGTATATGGTACTAATGATATGCCTTTAAGATTTTATGAGGTGGCAGAATTTTAATGGAATCCTAAAAAATTAGTTTTTAGGATCATCCTAATATAATTTATTCTCATAATATTCTAATCAAATGTTGGCGATAAATTTTTTAGTAAAAATAAATACTAAAAGGACTAATATCCAGTGGCATAACTAGGATTTGTATTAGTGAGGTCAATATAGACCTATTTAAAGGTGGGACTATTCGTCCAAACTCGAAGCTCTCTCTCTATAACGTCTCGGAATACTAAATATTTTACTAAATTCATATAAATAAACACATAAAGGTTGGGCTCATTTGCAGTGTCAATTAATTTTCAAATAAAAATTTATTATTTATATATAACACCTGGATTCAAAATTCAAATTTACATAAACAAAATACAAATGTTTAACATCCCAAGTTTATTATACTTAAAAGTAGTATCATACAAAAATCTAAATACATAAAAGTACAATTAGTATACCTCAACGAGTCTGTAAGGTCGCCTGAGGAATATCGGAATCAGGTCCTCTAGTAAAGCAGACTTGATCTTACTGCAAGTAATTTGGGAGTGAAAAATAAAGGGGTAAGCGAACGTGCTCAGTAAGGATTATCTATACAAAAGCTGATATAACATATCCTATATGTAGATTTCATAAACAAATATTTATACGAAATCATGAATTTAAACTATGAAATAAAACTGGCATGATCTAATAGGAAGAGTACTATAGTGGATTGAGTAACCAGATGGAGTATGGGAGATACTTTGAAGTACCTTTCGTGTTTCGGTATCCAAAGCCACTATAGGAAATTTATTTGATTTAATTAAATCACAAATTCAAATATAATCCCAATGTTTTGAGAAATAAACATACTTATAATAGAAATTAAACAATTTCTCTGTAAACAGTATAAATCATATTTATAGCAATTTTTAACAGATAAATCAATTAAATGATTTCACAAAATAACGTATTTCTATCATGGAATATAAAATGCGGATAAATCAAAATCATAAATATATCAAAACTGGGAGTGTCTGGATCTAAGTTAACCAGGGATTTACCACCCCAGTATACTTTTAGCGGAGACTAGGCTACACCTAATAGACACATGCATTATAATCGACGTATGTCCATAGTCAGGGTACCACAGTGTGTACACCAATCAGGTGACACCTGTCGGAGCTAGAAGATTAGGCTAAAGTCAACAGCAATCAGAGCGGAACGAAAATGCATGTACCCGCAGGTAGCTAAGGGGTTATAGTCTAAAAACATTTAAAATAAATATTTCAGAGCTGTTTACGGAGATAAATTAAATAAAACTTATTTCAAATAAATTCATATAATCATATAATCACAAATTCAATAATATTATTCACAAAACATAATATCAAAACAATATTAGCCTTGCAAATATTCAAAATAAATTCCACGATAATAAAAATATTCCAACATGAATAAATTTATTAATTAACTAATTTAGGGTATAAAATGAATTTGTGATATAATTGTATAATTTGATTTCTAAAAATTTAGAATCAACCTTATAAAATCAATTTCTCATATTTTAAACTTACGCCAAAACGACAATTTGAAATAGCATAGATCACTTAAGAAAATTTTTAATAGTATAACAGTTTATTCAAACCTAACCCCTCCTACATAAAAATTCAACTTTCAACCACAATTCACAGTTCCAAAATTTAATCCAGAATATTTATTTAAATTCCACCAATTGAAACTTTCATCAAATCATGCAACGCTATATCTCTACACTTCATACAAATATCCCTTACCTCTAAATTTCTCGATAGATGCCCGTCAGCACCGGTAGTACCGTCGGGTTTAGAGGCTGCAAATTATTATTTAAACTTGATAAATTCACTATATTTTATCTAAAAGAATATTTAACTATTTTAATATTAATGCATTGTATGTAAAAATTGTCTAAATGCAATCTAATTTCTACATGTGAAAATTTGTAACTTTTGCTAAATAGCTCTGATTTCGGTTCCAATTAGGCTTAGATTTTCAGAATAATTTGTACATTATATTAGGACCTAAATTGTATTGAAGTAGGCACAATTTCAGCCTCCCCTTCCTTAGGCCGAATTGCTCTTTCTTCCATACATATTGAATTTTCCAAAGTTAAGCTTCCTTATTAATTCCAAACTTATTTATTTAATTTTCTACACTACTTCTACTTAAATTACACTACTTCTACTTAAATTACACATTGAATGGCATCAAAATCTACTCCTTCTAGCCATGGCCGAATGGTATCTCATTGTCCAACAATTTGATTTCCTTCAATTTAAGCATAACAAAGCTTAATTTCAGGTTTTTCTTAATTTCTACATTGTTTTCTATACCAAATCCCCATCAAAACCATCATGTTCGTGCACCATACATGTTATCCAAAACCCTCACTTGCCCAATTACATGTTTCATGCATGATTCAAGCTAGATAAGGCATAGAAACATCTTAATCACATGATGAATAGCTAGGAAACCATGAAAAACTTAAGATTCCATGAACATCTCACCTTGGCCGAATGGTATGGGAGAGCTTACAATCTGATTTTTGTTGTTTTGGCACTTGATTTAGGCACCGAATTGAAGGGGAGGTTGAGTAGGACAAGTTTGGTGAAGGTGTTTTTTTATTTTAGTGTGATTTTCCTTATGTTTTTCTCACTCTCTCTCTCTCTCTCTTCCCAAGCTTGGCTACGGAGGTTTTTCTTTTGCTGCTGGATGCTGTCGATTTTCATCTAAGAAAAAGCTGGAAAATTCAAGATAAATTGATATTTTAAGGCAAAACTACTATTTTACCCTTATACTTAAAGATTTCTTCCAAAATTGCCCATAAACTTTGACTTTGTTGAAAACAGTTTGTCTAACCTCAAAAATATTTTATTTAATCATAAATCAACTTTATTTGGCTTGCTCTAATGTTTGGTGAAACTTTTGTTGAGTTTCGGATACCGATTTGTGTGAAATTACTAAAATACCTATAACCGTAAAATCACGTAAATTTCTATCTTCACATTTAGTTTCTTCCATCTATCTAGATATTCTAGAACCAAATTTTATGATAAATTATTTAATATAAATAGAGGGTTAAAAGTCCTTTTGGTTTGACTGTTATTTTCGAAAATTATGATGGCCTATGGACTAAACCGTCATTTTTTAATTTGTTGCACACTTTTCGAAATATGCAAAAATAATTGAGATTAAGGTTAGAACCCTTACCATCATATTTTCCGGCCCCAAACATCGAATTCCTGAAGTTTCACCTTCCTCTTGACCTTCGAGAATTAGTGGGGCCCATATACTATTTAATCGTAAAACTTAAGATAAAATCAAATATTAATTAATTATAGTTATTCCAAAAATCTCAATTATTTAAATATAATTAAATAGTAATATAATTTAAGAGGTCTCACACTCTTACCAAGCCCTCCTCCAACAATTTTTAGATAGGCTTAGACAAAAATATTAAGTTAAATAAATATGCTTGTACTTGAAAATCAATGTTCGATAAAAAATTGAATCAGACTTGGGTTCACAATTTCAAGCCTAAATTCGGCCTGACTTGATAATTAAAATATAATATTTTTCTTTTATATTGAAATTGTATTTAAACTATTGAATAACTAATCACATATAAAAGAATTAGTGCATCAAGAGCAACAAAGCAATCATTTATAAATTAGATCAAACTCATGTATATTATGAATTATAAAGGTAATTAAAAAAAAAGCTACAGTCAAAAAGTGTGATCATAACAAAGTGAAGAGAGAATTCCGATAAGAAACAAATAATAAATCAAAATTAAAATGAGATTAAAAATATGTTAGCAAAAAAAAAAAGTACATGCTAATTGCTAAAGAATTTTAAATCATACGAGTAAAATTTATACTCGTAATGAAAGAAAATTGTTATTTTTAAATTAAAATAAATGTATAAGTAAAAATGTTATTTATTTTTTGACTTCATTCTTAACTAATTTAAAAAATTTTAGTGGTGTCAATTTGAGAAAAATACTATTGTTTAGCTAAATATACATATGTATGTATTAATTTATGATTTTTTTAAAAAGTTGAGTGGGGTCAATTGACCCACTCAACGTTATGTGGCTACGCTACTGTTAATATTCAATATATCATCAATGGAGTTTTTTACCTCCATATGCGGAGTTAGGATGATTATACATGTCCTCTAAAAAATTTTAAAAATAATAAATAAATAAAATAAGACATGTGTATTCATCTTAACATCGCATGTGGAATAAAAAAACTCTATTGACAGTGTATTGGATAATTATCCATGCTAGAATATGATCATTTTATGTAAATATATAAAAGTCAAAGCTTTTGGCTAAACTAAACATCATATGTGGATAATTCACATGTTTGACACATATAATATCTTAAAATAAAAAAAATAATTATCTTTTTTTATTTTTTAAAAGAAAGAAATCTATATACTTTAAAATTACAAAATAAATTAATTATCTCTTAAAATCAATTATTTATTTTAATTTTTAAAAGATAGACATCAATATATATTATCAAATTAAAAGATAAATATCTATATATATATATATTAAAATTAAAGAAAAGTCACATATCATTTATTAATTTATTTATACATCTTTTATCAATAAATGTATTGTTGCTCTCTTTGCACATTAAAAACATAGTTATAGAGATAATTAATTTTGGTAAAAAAAAATTTTACTTGGATGCACTTTCTTATATATGCATTAAGTTTTTTAATGCATTATTCAACATGTATTTCAAAATATATTTTTTAATAATTTTATCTTATTTTTAAAGAAATATTATAACTTAAAATTATCACCATATCTCATATAAGTTTAAGTCTAGTGAAGATATAAAGTGTATAAAAAATGTTGAGATAAGAAAAAAAATCTTAAATAAAATATATTTATTTTATTTTATCTTACATCATATATATATATATATTGCATCATGCACACTTATCAATTTTTGCTTATGTGAATGCTAACGTGTTTAGTCTACTTTAATAAAAGCTAAGCAATCTTATTTCAGAAAAAAAAAAAAAGCTAAGCAACAATATCAAGTCAGGAAACAGTGAAAAATCAGTTTGTTTTCCTTTCCATCTGTCACTCAATAGGTAACATAATATTAGAAATAATTATGGCAGCAAAGCACTATTGTATGTAACCAAAAAAAAAAAAGCACTATTGTGCGGCCAACTTCACAATTACCCAATTCCCTTTTCTAAGCAGCATAATTTTAGCCTCTTTAACTTTACCGCTAATAATTATGACAGTAAAACATTATTATGCATTCAACTATTAACACGGCAACACCCCAATTTCTTTCTCTAATTTTTTTTCCTTCTCTAAGCAACATAAGTTTAGCATTCATTGTGGAACCCAATTCATGCATCGATTCTCTTTGAAGGAAAACAAAATGCATCCCTTTGTTATCTTCACACCCGCATCTAAATGCACTCCCTTGTTGGAATGTAAATAAGGTGGATATTCGTTAATTTTGAGATACTCGACTTCGAACTTGATTATTGATTAAAAAAATCTGAACTTTATAATTATTTGATTATATTTTAAATACACTACCTGAACCTTATCCTAATAAATTTTATTCCGTTTATTATTCGAACCCATTTAATTACTTGATTATCAACCAAAATTTTGACAAACCCGTTAATTACTCGAACCTGAACTCATGCAAGAAAATCAATAATTCTAATATTTAATTTTTATTAATTAAAAACATAAAATTAAACAAGAACATACAAGTTCCATAATAATTCAACAAACTTTAGTAGTTCAATAACTTGAAACTCATAGAAATATGTTTATAAAACTACAAACAAACATAACTTAATAAAAAGTTAATTAGGATCAAGCTTAGGGTATCCTAGGGCACTACCTAAACCCTACTCTAAGCCAATACGGGTAGTGAAATCACTGTTCTAACCCAATTAAAACCCCATTATAGGATACTTAAATCCTATTTAATTGAGGCGGATAGTCCAAGTATCCTATTAAGTGGTATCCGTTTACATCCTTATATCCTTGTTGGCTTTTCACCTCTTGTGGGATGTAAAGGGAAAATAAAGTGGTGTATTTAGTAGCTTTCTTCTCTCTTCCCTATTCTTAACTTTACTCTAAGATCTTCTATAATCAACACTTTATTATCTAAGTAGCATAATTTAGGCAATAATTGAAGTAGTAAAACATTATTGTGCTATAATTCCTCAATTTTCTTATTTAAGCAACACAATTTTCACAACTGTTTTTTTACCAACAATTATTTTATAAAATTAAAATTTATATTATCTACATGGTCGTTTGAGATCGTTTTTTATTTTCTATTTTTTGTTTTTGTTTTGTTTTCAAATTTTGAAAATAAAAAACATGTTTGGTTAATATTATTACATTTTGAAAATAAAAATTTAAACTGATTCAAATATAATAATTCAATTCACAAAATAAAATTTAAAAATCAAATAGCAGTAATAATACATTTATTAAATAATATTATAATTAAATATAAAATTAAATAAAATAATCAAATTGAAATAATATTAAATAATTTTTTAATATTAATTTTTATTAGATAATAATTGAGATTAGTAAAATTCTAAATTTATATATTATATAATTTATGAATTAATAATTATAAATTATATTTAATAATATTATTTTATTTAATTGTAATAATATTAAATTATTAAATAATATATATTTAAGTAATTAATTTATAATAAATAATACAGTAATTAAAATATATTATATTTAATATAAATAATATTATTTAATGCTAGGTATTCACTTATTTAATAATATTAAATTAGTTAATTGTAGTAGTGATATATTTAAATTTAATTGAAAAAATATAATATTAAATAATAATTTTGTTTAGTAAAATAATAATTAATTATTTTAGTTAATATTACTTAGCAATAATATTAATTATTAACATATCAAAATTATAATAAATTATATTATTTAAAATATATAATATATATTCACTAAATTATTATATAAATTAAATAATATTATAATATTATAGTTTACTATAATTTATATTTAATTACTTTTTACGTCTTCAATTTATTAAAAAATATATAAATTTAAAATATATATTTAATTAAGTAATATTTTGTATTAAAATTTAATATTATTTTATTTTATAAAATTAATTTTATTTTATATTTTTATTATGAAAATATAATAATATTATATTAATATATAAATACTCACTTACTTATAAACAGTATTAGAAATGAAAATATGTTTTCGAAAACATTAGAAACAAGAAATTTTTGTTTCTAACAATTTTGAAAATCCTTTTTTTTTTGTTTTTGTTTTTCATTTTTTAAAAGTAGAAACATGTTGTCAAAGACGTTTTTAGTTGTTGTTTTCAAAAAAAAATAGAAAATAAAAATATAACAAAAAACCCCTAATTTTCTAATTTCATTACCTAAGTAGCATAATTTTAACATTAATTGTGAAACTAAAACATGATTGCGTATTCAATAATCTAATTTCCCAATTCCCATGCATTTTCTAATAGATCTATTCTCTCTTATCTTCACACTCACAACTAAATGCACTCCCTTGTTGGCCTTTCACATCTAGTGGGGAGTGAAGAGAAAATAATGTGGTGCATTTGGTAGCTTTCTTCTCTCTTCCCCTATTCTTTACTCTAAGATCTTCAATAATCAACATTTTACTAAAACAATTTTTCTTAAAGAATGAGCAACACATCAAAAACTACTATTTATAAAAAAAAAAAAAGTTATATGTTTTTCCATGTTATTGAGTCAAATTCACTGTTATTTTTACATCCACTGTTATACTTAGATAGCAAACAGAACAACAATCTTCCTCCATCAAACCTATCTCCAATGAGTAGGGGAGCAACACAATAAAAACATCAAGCAATCTCCTATTCAGGTTGTGCAAGTTTTTAATTGACTACTTATCATCGTCCTTTACTTTTATTTTAAACGTCTGACATGAAATATTTATAGTATTAAAAAAAACCTGGCTTGACTATTAAATTAGAGCTAAGTGATAAATAATGTTAATTTATGTACCCATACATATTAAAATAGACAAAATCAATCCATTTATTGTATGGGATTCCAACTCAGGCCAAAAAAAAAAAAGTATGGGATTCCATCTAGTTTTTTTATATCATTGACTTAAACCTTGAAATGCATTTTAAAGTCTTGCACCAAAAAAAAGAAATGCATTTTAAAGTCCAAAATTTATCTTATTTTTGACTTTTTTTATATTCTTAAATTAACAAAGTCGATGTGACTTCTTTATCTCATTATTTGTGGATGCCAAAAAAACCATACCCAAAATCTTCCCAAATCTCACCCCTTAACCATGAATTTTCTCCATAATTAGCAATTACACCATAAAAATAACGGAAAATTCCCAAATAATCTCAGATTCCCACTATGACCTTTTTTTTTTTGGGTAAAATTGAAAAAGAGGCGATGTACGTAAAATTTTTGGGAATTAGTATCATGTGAAAACTTGAATACTAAAAAGTCAATGAATAGTTCAGAAATTAGTGATAAAGAAATGAAAATGACCAATAATCCCATGCTTGTTGAAAAGAATGTCATGGGTTCCAACATAGCATAACCCACAATATTAATGGTAAAATTAATTCATAATTGCTTTTAATTATTAATTATTGATTAATTATTATTAGTAGTTAATTATTAAAATTAATTATTAATTTATAAAAAATACTAAATGATAATGAGATAAAATTTTATTTAATTATTAATTAATAATAATTAGCAACTATTAATTATTCTAAGCAATTATTAAGTATTAATTATTGATTATTTAAAATATTAATTAAGAATATTTAATTATTGATACTAGTTCAAATCATTTTGCATGTAGAGGTATTCAAATACCTTATTCTAGGTGTTCAAATTTTCAAGATTAATTTTTCTATTGGAAGAATGTACATATGTTTATATCATTATGTACATATAGTTATCATAAAATGTACATATTTTATAAAATTTTGTGTTAACAAGTATTCAAATGCATTATTTTAGGCATTCGAATTCAAAAAGCCTAATATTCTCTCTTTGAAAATTAATTTTGAGCATTTAAATAGCTACAATAAGGCATTCAAATACCTATCACTTGGAATAAATATACATATGTTTATATCATGATGTATTTTAGTTATCTTAAAATGTACATATTTTATTGAGCCCGGTATCTGTAAGTATTCGAATGCCTTATTTTAGGTATTCGAATTTTCAACCTTAATTTCTTTATTAAAAATTAGTCTTGAGCATTCAAACACTTACAATAAAGCATTCAAATGCCTATCTCTTGGAAGAAATGTACATATGTTTATATTACAATGTAATTATATTTAATAATAAAATGTACATATTTTATAAAGCCTTGTACCTATAGCTTTCAAATTCCCAACCTTAATTTCTTTGTTGAAAACTAGTTTTGAGTATTCAAATACCTACAATAAAACATTCAATTACCTATCTTTTGGAATAAATATATGTATGTTTATATCATGATATACTTATAGTTATTATAAAATGTAAATATTTTTATAGATCCTTGTATCTATAAGTATTCGAATTCCAAACCCTAATTTTTTCTTGAAAATTAGTTTTGAGCATTCGAATACCTACAATAAGACATTTGAATGCATGTATGTAAACAAACGTATATATGTTTATATCACAATGTACATACAATTATTATAAAAAGTACATATCTCTCAATAGAGCTTTCTACATAAGTATTTGAATGCCTAAGACTAATTTCTTTCTAACAAATGTATATATGTTTGAGTGATGTAGATATAATTATCATAAAATGTATATATTTTTATAGAGTTTTGTATGTATAGGTAGTCAAATTCCTTATTTTAGGTATTCGAATACTTAAGATAATTTCTCTTTTCTAATGATAATTATATATACACTATTCATTAAATTAATTATATCTTGAGCTAAAAAAACTCAAAATAATAACCCGTTTAAAGTTCCTAAAATAAGACTTAATTTTTTTTCCATATATATAGAAAAACCAATATGTGAATAAATCGAAATAATAATCCGTTTAAAGTTCCTAAAATAAGACTTAATTTTTTTTCCATATATATAGAAAAACCAATATGTGAATAAATGTAGAAAAAATGTAGTAAAATTTTAAATCTACCTCTTATGTAGTGTCAACTTGCATAGTTTGTGTTGAAAATTCAATATCTTTTTATAGAAAACTCAAATTTTAATTTTATTTGATCAATTAGAAAGAAGACCCAAAATTTTTCCAACCATATATAAATTAAATATTAAAATTTTATATATAAATACATAAAAATAAAAAATCAAACCACTTGTATAGATGTCAGACAACATGCACGATACAAATTCAATATCTTCTTATAAAAAAAGGATTTTAATTTTGTTTGATCTATTAGAAAGTACACTTAAAATTTTTTCCAACCTTATATAATTTAAATATTAAAACTTCATATATAAATACAAAGAAATAAAACAAATTCATTGTTAGAACTCAATATGAATATTCAAAAAGTTTTTATTTTTGATTTTTTTTTTGCATTTATTTGTAAAGTTTTAATATTCAAATTATATATGGTTGGAAATATTTTTGAGTATGTTTTCTAATGAATCAAAAGGAAATTAAAATTCGAGTTTTTTATAAGGATTACTATCTAATATACTGCCAGTGGAGTGTTTAGACTCTACAAGTGAGATTAGGAGAATGACACATAGTCTTTAAGGAATATTAAAAAAGATTAATATCTCATATACCATCAGTGAAGTTTTTTTTACTCTACAAAATAAGACATGTGTAATCATCCTAACCCTACTTGTAGAGATTTTTTTACTCCACAAACTAGTTAAAATGATAACACATGTCTTTTAGAAGAAGACTCAAAATCTTTCCAACCATATATAAATTAAATATTAAAAATTTATATATAAATACATAAAAATAAAAAATCAAACCACTTGTATAGATGTCAAACAACATGCACAGTTTATGATACAAATTCAATATCTTCTTATAAAAATAGTATTTTAATTTTGTTTGATCTATAAGAAAGTACACTTAAAATTTTTTTCAACTATATATAATTTAAATATTAAAACTTCATATATAAATACAAAGAAATAAAACAAATTCATTGTTAGAACTCAATATGAATATTCAAAAAGTTTTTATTTTTGATCTTTTTTGCATTTGTTTGTAAAGTTTTAATATTCAAATTATATATGGTTGGAAATATTTTTGAATACGCTTTCTAATGAATCAAAAGGAAATTAAAATTCGAGTTTTTTATAAGGATTACTATCCAATATACTGCCAGTGGAGTTTTTAGACTCTACAAGCGAGGTTAGGAAAATGACACATAGTCTTTAAGGAATATTACAAAAGATTAATATCTCATATACTGTCAGTGTAGTTTTTTTTACTCCACAAATTGGTTAAAATGATGACACATGTCTTTTAAAAATATTAAGAAAATAATAAATAAATAAAATAAGACATATGTAATCATCTTAACTCTACTTGTGGAGTCAAAAAACTCCAGTGACGGTGCATTAGATAATTATCCTATTAAAAAATAAAAAATAAATAAAGTAAAATATGTGTCATCATCTTAACTCCATTTGTAGAGTCTACAAACTCTACTGGTAGTGTATTGAATAATAATCTTTTTATAAAAAAAATTGAATTCTCGATACATATTATGCAGGGTATCTGACACTACATAAGAGGTAGATTTAAAATTTTACGTTATTTTTCTACATTTATATATATATATATATATATATATATATATATGAGAGGATGGATCTACTTACATCAGTGTAAAACTATTTTGGTTTACATTATTTTTATAACTTCATTTAGAATCAATATTTTTACGAACAAACCATTAGATTGAACAACCTACTCGTGTCTATTATGCATATAAAATTTCAAGTTGATATGATATTCCTATAATTTCGATTGAGAACAACATATTTTTCAATATATATTAACGGTTAAATTTTAGTATTATCAAACTAATAGTTAAATAATTTTAATTAACTTGAAATTTTATACACATAATTTACTTGAATATAATAGTCAACGATCGGATTAAAAAAATTTAAATCGTATAAAGAGATATGAAATGATGGAAAACAAAATTGTTTTACATTAGTATAAGTAGACCCCTCATTTATATTATATATACGTGAAAAAAATAATCAAACCCGGATTCAAAACTTCGAACAAATTATTATTTCTAAATTTGTAGCTCAAGATATAGTTATTTTAGTCAATAGTGTACAATTTAAAATAAAAATAACATGTTTTGAGGATTTTTTTTATGTAAACCATATATATCTTTATTTTTTTTAACGATCTGAAATTAATCTTGTTTGAGACTTCATCACAGTTAAGATTTCTCACCCCTCTTCTAAGGTGTGTTTACTGGAGTCGAACCCGAGAGTTCTTCTCACAAACTTAATCAACATTGTTAACTGAACCACAACCTATGAATAACATGTTTTGAGAGTTTATCATGACAAAAACTGATTTAATGGTCATTTTCAAATTTTATCACTTATTTCTAAACGACTAAACCATTCATTAACTTTTTTAAGTATTTAAAATTTCACATTATTCTAATCTCTAAAAATCTTGAATCCACCTCCCCATTTTTTCCAACTTTTTTTTATGAGTTTGTATATGATGTATTGACAGTGTATAATTTTTATACACTGTCAATGTATCAGAGATTGAAACCTCATTAATAGGCCTTTATGGGCAAATTTAAAAAATTTATTTATATTTGCATATAAGAGTCTATTGATGAGGTGTCAACCTCTAATGCATTAATAATATATAGAAACTATACATTGTCATTGCATAGTATATAAATCATTTTTCTATTATCCCAAAACATTTCTCCTTTTTCCACTTTATTCGAAAAAAAGAAAAGAAAAGAAAATTTGAAACAGATTTATTCTGTTCTAACATTGTAAGCACCATTTTCCATTTATGAAGCCCTCAGATTCTCCTCCTATATTTCAGATAACCTTCAAAATCCCTTTAATTTTAAACCGTTTAAAATAAAATTATTCTATAAATTTGTTACTCTCATTTTTCCATTATAAGTCAGTTTGCCGCGCCACCGTCTTCGGCTTCTCTATTTCTTAATTCTTTCCGTCTCTCCCTCTTCCTTTCCCCTAAATAAAATAAAATTCTCTAGGGTTTTCTTTTTTGTTTTGCCTCTACCTTTTCATAATTAAGCGATTTATTTAATCAGAATTTTTTTTTCTGCTGGGTAATCATCATTGTTTCGTTCCATTTTTGTGGGATTTTTTTGTGGGGGAAGGTTGGAATGTGAAAAGCTTCGTTATGTTAAAGAAGCAAAGCAGCAGTGTTCGTTTCTTCTTCAACCAAATCTCTAATTGTAACCGTAACGGAAAAGATCGTTTCATGGCGTTTTTAGCTCGTAACGATCCGTTTTCGAGACAACTCCACATGTTGCCCAACGAGCAACGCCGTAGCTTCCAATTCCCCGGCAAGCTCAGCTCGCTCGAACACTACAATGTCGGCGGCGGCGGCGGTTTTAAGTTTAACAAACCCGCGGCTGGCTTAAAGTTGACTCTCAAAAGTTGTTTCGAGGATTCCTGTAGAACATGGGATCAGAAAGCACGCGTCTTTTTTCCCCAACTGGCGCGTGATTTAGAAATAGTTAGCCATGATGAACCACAAAAACTGGTGAAGTCGGCGACTGATACTCGTGGCGCGTGTCAAAGGGGGAATGTTCTTGACTTTTCCGACAAGCCTTTGCCTGAAAAAATTGCGGTTGCTGTCGATGTCGACGAAGGTACAATTTTTTCCTACCAGTTCTTCGCCTTTCGGAAAATTTTGGTATTTTTCTAATGCAAGTAATTCTTTCCTTGTTTTATGGTATAAGCAGTACTAGGAAACTTTGTGTCGGCTTTGAACAGATTTATAGCGGATCGTTATTCGTTGAATCATTCAGTTTCAGAGTACCATGTTTATGAGTTTTTCAGGGTAAGACTATAGAAGTGAAGAAGTCAAATTTAAATTATTACTTTTTTGTGGTGTAAGTCAATTAGTATTGCATTCTAGTTAAGCGGTATCAAAGAGGATCAGCATTAATTTTCCAAGAAAGGGAAGACCAAAAGAAGGAAGTGAGAACTAGCTTTTTTTTGTGAATGCAAAAGGCAATAAAAAAAGAAAAAAAAAAGCGAAAGGCTCATTTTTGTGCCATGAAGATCTTTGATATGATTGGTGTTAGCTGCTGGCTAGGGTTTTAATGGCTTTTTAGCAGAGTCTGGTTTTAATGGGTTGTGCCATCTTGCGTGTGAATGGTTTCTATGAGGATGCTGCTAGCCATTTGCACTACAAGTTATGTGAGTAATGGTGTCATTCTGTTTGATAATGTTTGATAGATAGTTTACTCTGAGGTTGGGTTCTTTCCTTTTTAGTAGTTTTACTTGTGTTGTCCTTAGATTTTCTGCTTTGAGCAATAAGCTGTTTGGAAAGTTGATTATATTTCTTTAATATGTACTCTAATGCCTCTGTTATTTTTGTTACAGATATGGAACTGTTCTCGTGATGAAGGTATCACTAGATATACTGGTTGCCCTAGTGTGGATAATTTGTTAAACTCATGTGACAAAAAGCATTCAGTAATATGCTACTACTGCTGTATTAAAAATTCATCAAATTCTTTGTATAAATTGCACTGAAATTTGACTGTTTGTTTTAAGGTAAAGGTTTATTTGCTCCTAATGACTGCATAAAAAGTTATCAACCTAGGTGGAGTCTTTTGTGGGTTAGTTCTTTGATATTTAAACTTTAAATAAATAAGACAAAGTGGATCCATAATAGAAAATGATTTAAGGAATTTTATTTGGTTGGAAAAATGGAATAGATATCAGATTTAAGTTTAATATGTATCAATGGTAAATTTTGTGTAAACTTTCTAATGGTTCTACGTTGTACAAATGCTCTCATTGTTTATTGGAGTGCTGAATGTTTTGGTTTCCTTTCTGAGAAACTTCATTCATTTGGAGTTTCTTTTGTTGTTGTTGTGTTGCTAAGGAATACTTCAGAACATAACTCTGTTTTCTCGTTTTGACAGCTGATATCCGAGTCCATGAGTTCTTCAAGACACCATATTTCAAGAAAGGTATTCATCCCATCCCAGGTGCTCAGAGGGTGCTTCATAAGTTATCAAGATTCTGTAACCTGTCAGTTGTAACGTATGTATGCATACTATTCTTCTTTAATAATGCCTTTACTTCTGACTTGTGCACTAATCTGGTCTTTCGTATATGTATGAGTAGGTCGCGACAGAATGTGATTAAAGACCATACAATTGAGTGGTTGGAGAAGCACTATCCTGGACTGTTCCAGGAGATTCACTTTGGCAATCATTTTGCTCTTGATGGCGAGTCCAAACCTAAGTCAGAAATATGCCGGTATGCTTAAGCCTTTGGGCCTTAACATTACTTCTGGATTCTCTTAGTAGTTAGCTTTTTTTCCTTTCATCCATTAACCCTTTTAATAATCTCAAGTGCAACGATTTCTTTATTTTACGATGCAAGTATACCGGCATCTTTTTGAGACTTTTGCCTTGATGAGCTTTTTAATTCTTTGTAGAAACTTTGTGCTGACAAGTTTTTCTTGATGAGTTGTTTCTCTTGCAGATTGTTAGGAGCCAAGGTTCTAATTGATGACAACCCAAGATATGCTGTTGAGTGTGCTCAAGCTGGAATTAGAGTTCTGCTTTTTGATTATGAGAACTCGTATCCTTGGTGTAAGATGGAGTCAATTGATAAACATCCTTTGGTGACTAAAGTACATAATTGGGAAGAAGTAGAGCAACAAATGGCGTCTTGGATTGTTAGTTCTACTATCCTTTAAGATGGACTCTGTAGAGACTCGCACTTCATAATATGTATATTGTTTCTCATACCCTGAACACTTAATAGTGCCGAAAAATTATTTGGGCTTATTATTGTTCTGGGTGAATCAACCAATAGGAGACCTGCCAAAATGGGGACATGGTTGTATTGGTTGGCTTTGAGGACAATATTGGAAGGAATGTAGGTGGATTAATGCATTTCTTATATTTCATCTTGGCTTGCACGATGCAGGAAAAGCAATTGCCGGATGCCCTAGAATATGGATTAACTGCAAATTCTTGACTTTGGAGGATGCTTCAGTTTCACTCATGAAACAATGGTTTCTTGTTAGGAATGCTTTGTCTAGTTAAAGTTTGGGAAACAATAGGGAGATCCAAATTAGGTAAAGTTGCGGATCATTGAGTTGCTCGAGTGGTTGCAATATCCAACTTTGGGAAAGGTATTCTCCACTTGTAGTATTATCTTGCTTTCTGCTTTGTTTGTATTCCATTCTGATAGCTATAATTTAATTTCTATTTATAGGAGAATTTCGTTAGTGTTTTTCATTTTTAGTCAATTGCTGAAGGGTGAAGCTGTTATCTGCATTGCATTCAATCAGTCGGAATGCAGTTTAGAATTGTCACGCCCCGACCCTATAATTTTCTAATTTCACATATATAAAACACATGCATAGGTTGGATTCGTCTGCAGTGTCAATTTAACTTCAAATAATTTTTTTTTATATGCAATCTCAAGATCCGAAAATTTATTTATATTAACAAAATATTCATATTTACATCCCAAGTTAAGATACTTAAAAGTAGTACTGCACAAAAATCTGAACATACAAAATATACCAAATATACCTCGACGAACTAATGAAGTCGCCCAAAGAATATCGAAATCAGGTCCTTTTGATAGCAGACTCGAACTCACTTCAAGAAATCTGAGAGTGAAAAATAAAGAGGTGAGCAAAACGTGCTCAGTAAGAGACATTTATACGAAAATTGATATAACGTAACTTATATGCAATTTTTCATAAAACGAATATTGATAGAAAAACATGGATTTAACTTAGGAATAAAATTTGGCACGATTTATTTGAAAGGATATTATAGTGGGTTGAGTAACTAGGTAGAGTATGAAAGGTACTTTGGAGTAACTGTCGTGTTCCGATATCCAAAGCCACCATAGGGAATTTATTTGATTCAATTAAATCACAAATTCAATATGTTGTAGAATATAAATTATAAACCATCAGAAATCGAATAAATTCTTTGTAAACATTTTAAATCGTAATCATGTCAATTTTTCAACATCTAAATCAAATAATATTTTCACAAAGTATATCATTTATATCAGAAAGCATATTTTACGAATAAGTCAAATTCAGATATATAAATCAAACTGGGAGTGCCTGGATCTAAGTTAGCCAGAGATTTACCACCCCAACATAATTTTAATAGAGACTAGGCTACACTCAATAGACACATGCACTATAATAGACGTATGACCATAGTCAGGGGGGCCACAGTAGGAGCACTAGCCAAGTGTCTCCTGTGGGAGCTAGAAGACTGGGCTAAAGTCAATAGCAATCAAAACGGAACAGAAATGTATGTACCCGAAGGTAGCTAAGGGGTCAAACATTTAAATAAATAATTTCTATAATAATTTACGGAGAGTAGGATATGAGAACGTATCATAAATATATTCATAAAATCAATTCCATTA
The DNA here is from genome assembly GCA_031772115.1 of Heritiera littoralis. Taxonomy (NCBI): domain Eukaryota; kingdom Viridiplantae; phylum Streptophyta; class Magnoliopsida; order Malvales; family Malvaceae; genus Heritiera; species Heritiera littoralis. The sequence continues at coordinate 7,046,795 of JAPDPK010000006.1, read as the reverse complement.
ATTCAATAATTTCAATCATATAAAATATCATCAATCTTAAATCAATATTTAATCTTCCAAAATTATTTATTTAAAGTCCATAAAATATACAAGTATATTGAAACATTTATAATTAGATACAATACCATAAAAACATTTTAATTATTTAATTTGTGATTTAATGTTTATTAAAGATCCTTAAGTTTGATTTTATCAATATTTCCAAAAATTTCATATTAAAGCCAAACTTTATGGATTTTATAAATTAGAGGTTTTTGGCTAGCATAGAAAATTTTCGGCAGCATAATGGTTTACTCAAACCTAACCCCTCCTACATAAAAATCCAACTTTCAAACCACGTATCACAGTTCCAAAATTCAACCCAAAATATTCATTTAAATTTCATAAATTGCAGTTCTTATCAAAACATGCAGCGCTATATCTATACACTTCATACAAACATCCCTTACTTGTATAGCGTAACTGAACTCTTCGGATGCACCACTCGAAATTCATTATTCTCGGGTTGCAGATAATTCCACTAAAATTATTAGCTTAATAAATAATTATTTTCTTAAGCTATTACTTATGTCTTTATGTAGCCATATTAGACACTGCCATTATTTTTGCAGTATAAATTATATCGATAGTATAACGTAAACTACTATAAACATCCCTTGTATAATACCTTGGTCGATTGTACCATTTTTTTAAGTCTCTTTCTTTTCTATTTCCAATATTATAAACACTCTTTATTCACTTCATACATTCATTTCATGTATTCATCCAACATCCACCACACATCTAAAATTTTCACTCTCATTCACATATTCCATATTGTGATCAAATTTCATTCTTATAATTATTCATATCAAATTTCAATTCAAATTTTATAAATGACCATATTTCTCCTCGTAACCATAATTTATCCTCTTTACAATTCTTTTATTCTCATAGGCATTGTCTACTCATTCTTATATTAAATTTGCACCCATGACATTTTAAATTGGATCAACCATCCTCACCAAGAAAGCCTTGACCAAATACTTTATATTGTCTCATTGTCATTATTTTCCATTTATTTTGATATCTTATTAAATATCACAATCTAATTACCATTAAATCATTTTCATTTCACATTAAATTACCTCAATGATCCTATTATTTTCCTTTAACCTTTAGATCATAAAAGTATGAATTAGCTATTATTTTCCTTTAACCTTTAGATCATAAAAGTATGCATTAGGATTTCATGAGAGTGCTTTGGCCGAATCCCCCATATGAGATTCTTATGGCCTCATCTACTCTTTTCTCGATTAACTTATAAATCCTTTTCATTTCATCATATAATTTTCTTTTTCTTTTTCTTTTCTTTTCTGCTTCATCTCTTTTCTTTTCTGTTTTAGTTTTCTTTCTACTGCCGACACAGCTTGAATCACGCCGCCATCATTTCTGCTCCATTCCCGTAAGCCACAATTTAACACATCTTCATGGTTTTCATTCTCTATTCTATTAAATCCTTACCATTCTCATTTACTTACTTAGGGAATTTTGTAAACACCCTTAACTCATTGAATTTTCCACACCATTTTCAGCCCCCTGTTCTGTCCGAAAATACCCAGATCTATCAACATCACGCCACTTTCATGTTTTTGCAGCATTTTCATTCAATTTAAACTTCCATCAATTTCTTTTATAATCTATTACTAATTCCCAGCCAACAAGTCTTACAATCATAACAATTTCTTACATTTCTTTCCATGACCGATTATCTCATGGCAGCTTAGAAGTATGTTTATTTCAATCCAATATTCTAAACACATCTCTCATACATGGTAAATCAATTACTATCACTAAACTTAAGGAAACCATCATAATATCCCTTACCTCAACCATTACCGAACAGCCCAGCCTTTCAAATTCAATTCGGTTTGCTTCCTTCCAGCATTCAAATTTTGATTTTAAGGTGATCTGAACGTGGGGAACAGATTTAGTGATGAAAGCTGAAAGGATTTATAAGGGAAAGATGGAGTTTTGCAAGGTACACATGAATGGTTCTTGAAGGAAAAGGGGTTGGAACGTGAAAACAGAACAGCAAATTGAGGCGGTGCAGCAAAAATATCGGCAAAGAGAAGAAGAAATGCTGGGTTACAACTTAAATTGTCTTCTTTTATTTTCATTTCATCCAACGGCATTTTGACACAGCTAACTACTAGACATTTCCACTTTAATTTGCCAAAATTTACACTCTTTGCCATTATAGATATTTTATTTTCATATTTTCAGATTTTTAAAATTTCATTTTAATAAATTTAATTTATTTAATCAAATTTTGATCAACTTTAATTAATTTTGACCGATCTTTTCATATTAAATGATCATTTTACCCTTATACACTTCATTTTTTTCATTTGTGTCCTATAACTTATTTAAATTATAAAAATTCAGGGCTCTCACAAAAATTACATTGTGATTAAAAGAAAATTACATTGAAAAGTTATTTAGAGAATCAAACACAGTTGTTTAGAGAATCATACACGTTTTAAATCTATGAATGTTTTGGAATAATTATAAAGCACTTTGATTTGAGAGATGGGTCATATTCTGTCCTCTTTTTGTGGTTTCATGGTTTGCAAAGCAAACTCAATGGGATAATCTAACGAATCTAATTAACTGATCACCATCTTCTATTGATGTGAACTTCTGGTTTAAAAACCAACATTTGTCCACAAGTATATATTAAGAATATAATTGAGAAATGGTGATCAATCAATTTTCTCCATCAGTTTGATACCATAGGCTTGCAGAATATCCAAAGCTGCGACAACCAACAGTGTGATGGTTAATATCTCGGCTAATAGATCAAAGTAAGAAAATATATGCGTAATTAATAACAGTATGGCTAAAAATTACCTGGTACGTATATTTCAGGTTGAATAGGCCTCAACACGCCTGGTGTTGTGATCTTGTTCACTAGTAAAAGCTGAAACCATGAAAAGTAACAAAAATTAAGTTCAAAGCATTTTCGATCATGCGGATTAAGGTAGAAGACGAGATATATGTCAAAAGTACCAGAGCTCCAATTGCTACGGGAACACCGACAGTAAGGGCCATAGCAGAGATCATTTTCCCATTCTTAGCCTTCCCAAATTCCAATAAAGTCGCAATATGACGCTCTGTATGTCGGCTATCTGGGAAATCTACCTCCACTTCATTATGCAACAAAACCATATCCTGAGGATTAAAAATCACACACATTGTGAAAATTAATGCAACTGTTCTGATCAAATAGGTTTCTGTCATGATGAGTGATAAAACACCTGTTCTGTGCTAGAATATGCTAGCCTTTCTTCCATGCGGTGACAGGTTACAGCAAACGCACTGTTGCAGGAAACAGGAATTTCTGTCTGATCGTGTAGTCCCAAAAACCTGGTTCAGGTGAGAGATAATTTGCAATTTTTATTGCCATTCGTTATATTACCTTTGGACAAAAGAATAGACAAGTGATTAAACTAGGTTACATGATAGTTTTAGCAGCCTTTACTGCAGCTCCTCGCTCCTTGCAATGTCCAAGTTTTACAATCCTTTCAGAAATCTCCTTCTCTCCAAAAACAGCTTCATTCATTACTTCAGTATCAATTTTTAGAAGTTTGCATAGGAAAGTTCTAAACGTGGGTCGGCTTTCATGTTCAAGAAGTGGCTGAGCTTCAGCATCGAATAGACCAATTCTCGCAAGAGTAGCCATTATCTCACTAGAACCTGTACAAAATATTAAGATTTCAAGACCAATTGTGATAAACGACATAATATCCACTTGGGAACCAAAAACACGTTATGATATTCTGGTCATTTGACAATCCAAACAGTCAAGTGTCTAGCAGTAATTTAAACAGCCATGCCTTCATAGCGGAGACTTCCACGGAAAATGGTTGATGCTTCGTGCCGTATTCCATACACCTCCCCATAAGTTAATGAGTTGCGATTAGGAAAACACTCCAATGCAAAAGCTGGAAGCTCAGGTATCCGAAATCTCACAGCTGAATTGTAAACGTCATCCCCTGAAAATATGATTAAGAGAAAAAATGAAGATAATCCATAAGTAAAAACCTGTAAAATAAGCCAAAGAAAAGGTTGTAGGCTTGTAGCCAAAACAAATCAATATTAAATGAGACTATTATAAATATGAGTGCTTATGTAATCATAGAAATTCTAATTGTAATAAAGGTAGAGCCATATTCATGTACTAGAGAATAAAAGGAAGCTTTATGGCTGTAAACATCTAACACAAGTTGACTAGGATTCATAACTCACAGCTATCACAAATAAATTATCTATTTTTAAATCTGGTTGCCTACGGCTTACCATTTACATGTACAGTTTCATCCTGAGATTTGTATGTGGCAGGATTTTGCCCGGCTCGAATAGCTCCTGCAGGATTCCAACTGAAAAATTGACAATACAGTCAGAATCAGAAACTGCCACAGGATTAACATTTGTGAGTTATGATTATAGTGCTCAACATGAAATTTCAGTGATTAATTTCCATCCATTTACACGAGTAATGTCAATGTGGAAACAATTATTGGGACTTCTGACCCCAAACCAAAAGGTAACAATGTCAATGTGTGCTTTTGTTAAAATCAAAGCCATAACAGCAGGAAAACAGAGATGGAATCTGACCATGTCGTCTAAAATAGACTTTAATAGCATATTTTCAGACAGTTCCAGTTGTTCAGCATTAGAAGATAATTTAATAGAGAGATAAGCATTGTTCTGAAAATTCATATCTACCTGAATTTATATGCTAATGGATTATTAGCAGCTGCTGGTGATGGCAGCCCTCCACAATAGGAAGTGAAGGACTTTATTTTGCCCTTTCTGGCATGTGCTTCATTGATCATCTTCATTGCCAACATGTGATCTGAAAAGCAGGCGGCATGTTTAATCGATCAATTGATGATATGGTCAGCAAATTTTGAATTTTTTCACACCAATGCAATTTTATATTCAGATTTTGGCATACAAAAGAAAATACATGTTCAGAAAGAACCAAAATGGAGAAGGACCGTTTTAATGGTACTAACTAAAAAGGCTCCTCTTCTTATAATGCAGTGGTGTGTTAACATTGAGACTATAAAATTGAGCAGAAATTCAGATATGATCTAGGGATTTAGTTTTCTCATTACATGTCTAATGTTTTATCATTGGAGGCAACAACATGAGTATTCTTACAAAAGCACATGCATTATAAAGCACACTTGCATGAATAGATTAAAGATTACCTATTCCAGGGTCCAATTAACATTAATTCCAAGTAACATTCTTGCATAAATAGATTAAGATTACCTATTCCAGGGTCCAAACCCATTTCGCCAAGAATTGTAATACCAGCATTCTTGGCTTTTTCATCCAGCATTGACATCGAATTGTCAACGTAACTTGCTGTGACAAGATGTTTTTTGAGCTGCATAAAGATGTTATGGTATTCTTAGCGATGAGGAACAAAGAAGAAACCATGTTTAGCTGTTTATTAATTTATCATTATTAAACATCAGATTTCAAGTATTCACTGCAACAGTATTCTCAACAATTCAACATCCGGTTGTTGCTTAAATCTTTTGAATTATTTTAAAAATGGTATTTCTTCTTAATCACTCGCAAGATAATTGTATCCTCATTCTTATTCTGACATATTGGAAGTTTGGCATCACTTTTCAAGGTTCTTCTTAAACATGTAAGCAAGTTGCAGTCCTCACTCATCCAACTCTCCCTCTCTGAAAATTTCTTCCTCATCTAAATTGAATTCTGTCCTCCACACCCCACTTCCTACTATCAGTGCTTTGCCACTTTGTTTATTCATCTTTTGTTTTATCCATAAAGGAAATTCTCATAATTGTTTCACAGTTAGGAAAATCTTCACTTTTTTATTCTTTTTCTGTGTTTGAATTTAGTTGTTTCTCATAGATTTTATAATTAAAAACTGTGTTTTTCCTATGTCATCATAAATTAAATAGATGTTTCAATACAAAAGAAAAGCCAGCTGTTGCTTTTAAAGAAAAGAAGATAAGAAAAGATAAGATGAGCTGAGGGAGTTGTATGCCGTAATTAGTCTTTTTCTTTTCTTCTAAACAAAAAAGAAACTAATAGTGTGGATATAAAAGAAAGGATAGAATGAGAAATAAAGACATCTGCAAGATAGTTGGAGTGGTACTTATCGAATACAAGATGTGTGAAAGTAGTTTGCATTTGTTTGGACACGTACGATATAAACTTGTAGATGCTCCAGCTAGGAGAATGAAGGCTATAAATAATGAAAAAAGGATCAAGGCTAGAGAAAAATCGAAAAAGACTTAGAAGTAGGTAATTCGGAAAGATATGGAGATATTAGAGTTGGATGAACGCATTGTCTTGTATAAGAATGTGTGGAGAAGTAAAATTCATATAGGCGATTTAACATGATTTCATATATTGGTTCATGTAGCCTACTTTAATTTATTAGGACAAAAACTCTGATGATGATGATGAAGATGAAAGAGTAACTAATACTTTACTAAATATAGTAGACACAAGTGCAGTATGATACTGCATTAGATTTGAGAAGGCATACATACCTCAATGCACACGTTTGCTACAACAACATGGCAACTAGAAGGCAACAAACTAACAACGACCTCAACCTGTTCATGGCACAGAAATTATTGTAACGTAAGACCTCGATCAAGGCCCAGAAGAAATGAGGCATACTTAGCAAAAATTACCTATCAAAGTAACAAGAAGATCCTAGCAAATCAATCATTTGAAATGCTCATGTAAGACAGAGAGTAACAGGTCATACCAACGTAATTTAATGTAGATATAATCATATATTATTCATTTATTAATTGGGTCTTGATTCATTAGATTATGCACTTATTATCAGTTAATTCCATCTCACCAAATATACCCGCTCAAAAATGTATCTCAGAGACATTACCTGAGAAATATACTCACAGAGAGATCCATGATCTGTCACATCAAGCTCAACAGCCATTGTATTTGGAATACCTTGAATTATCTGGCATCAGATCCGTCATTATCAGAACAGAGTTTCAGTTCAGAGGAATGAAAATGTTAATAAAGCAAGTTAAAAACGGCAGGATTGGAATTTCTTAACTGTACCTCTTCTGCATCCTTAAGGTAGAGAGATGCAACAATGACATGAACATCGTTCAGTTCTTCAGAATCAGTTCCGAGGCATGTCTTGTACCATTGGCGCGATGAGCTGCTTCCTATTGATGCTAACAGCTCAGCAGCTGGTTGACAGACACGGCCTGCACCTAGAATCAGAACTGATTTCCTCCTTTTTGTGTCAAACTCCGTCTTGACTCCGGCCTCCTGGAGCTTACCAACCTTGAGGGAAATCATATTCATTTCTTGACTCATGATTACATGATTTTCGCTTGGATTAGCAACGGAAGTTAAAGAATCAATAATCTGATCCAGAACTTCCCTATCATCTGCACCAACCTATCGAAAACAACAAGAGGGCTTCTTATAATCAGTTTAACCACCAAGAAATTCTAACTTGATGATACCACATGGTAGATATCCAATAAAAGAATTTTGAAACAAATAGCTTCTCATGGTTTATCTAGAGATTACGTAATGGGAATAATCACGCAACAGCTCCGGAGTGATTTGAAGAATCAAGAAAGTTGAAATAAAGAAGCTACCCCACTGAGTGGGTAGAAACTTGTGGCTGAGGCTATAGCCTAATCATAGCCACATCTTACATATACAAAGCCATCAATAACCTCAATTATTGAATCAAAATACACAAGCAGTCTGCTTACCTCAAGTTCTGAGTAAGAAATGGCACTTGTACTCTGGCCCACTTGGCACTTTACCAAGTGAAAGGAGCCACCTGCAGCTTCAATTATATCTAGAGCCTCGTTAATCAGGAACTGGTCAAATAAGTGGCCACTCAGAGATACCTGTTAATTAAAATTACAATCAACAGTCTTTAACAAGGGATTCAGGAAAATAATGAGGTTTACAACACAATACTAAAATGGCTCATCATAAAATTTCTATCTGGTACAGGAGAAAAGATTACATAGCAGGAGTAAGATGCTTACCAATACTGTGTATTTCTTGTTATAGCGTCCATCAGCAAGATTATCTGATATATCTCTGCAAATCAAGCAAGAATAGATTCACATGACACACATCCATGGATCAATTATCTTTTCAATATCCAAAGATTGATTAGAGAAGGCAAAGAAATATTAGATAGAATTAAATGCTTACTCTGTGTCTGAATTTCTCATACGAGGGATATATTCATACAAGGAGGTAAGTGCTCCTCCATGGGCTATGCAAGCTCTCTTCAGGTGTGCAGGTAACTTGGTAAGGTCTACTGTAGAGGCTAAACTAACAACAAACTGGGACAGAATGTCTCCAAAGTGTTGAGAAGCCTTTCCACAATTAAAAATGGAATGTTAAGAGTCATGATTAACATAAATTAGATAGACTATAACCCCAAAACTTGTTCATTCTCTACTACAAGAAAAAACCAGAATGTTCACAAAATTATTTCATTGAAACAATGGGTTTTATGTGCACCTCTTTTGCAAACTCAGTTGGAAGAATATCAACTGCTGAACATATTATTCCATTACCGTCCATGTCATCATGGTAGGAATCAGTTAAGGGGTCATATCTGAAAAACACCATTGATCATATTATCCACATATCTCAAGCTTCAGAACGGAATATTTCTCCAAAAAAAGAGAGATGCAACTTAGAAGACAGCTGTCAGATATGGTATGATGTGAAGTGCAAACCATATTATGTACATAAAATCCAGCACCAGAAATAAAAAAAAAAAGAACAAGTCTAAAATATTACACTGAATTGGAATTTGACACCGAAGGTAATGTTTCAGCTTCAGAAAGTAATATGAACTAAACAACTGGTCAACAACCAAATCGAAAAAAGAATCCTTAATCCTCCACTTTCAAAGTAATGCTTTCAATTTTATCCTTATGGGGCAGGATGAAGACAGACAGATGCATGTCCAGGCTTCTGATTTCATATTAATGAAACTTTACTGTCTATGTTTTTATCCTAATAATGGGATTGATTTAATGTTCAAGATTTGTGTATGGATGCGTATACATTTCATTAAAAAATAATAATAATACTCTGTAGACAAGCTGAACTTTTTGATGGGTAAAATATTTCCATAAAATGAGGAACTATGAATTAGATAATGCATTTAAAACATGAGATCAAGCAGCATTAGAATACCTGAAGAAAGGTAAGTCTATCGAAGTGGTTTGATTAACAAACTCTATTGAGCCCCCTATATCACAAGTTATATCAGAGATCCCAACAAGCGGACATCCTTTCCTCATTAGGTCTTGAATCTGCTGGGTACTTAACAACCGAGGAAATCTTTTCTCCCAATACATACAATTGACTGTCACAAAGTAGATTTTCAGCGATTTATTCATTGAAACTAATTCCACACAAAAGTGCAACGAGTATAATATCCAGCAAAACTAAAATCTTCTTAAAAATAGAACAAGAATGTCATTTATTTGCTAAGAGGAATGATTTAAAGCCAAACTCCTCTCTCATACTAGTATCGAGTTTTTGGAGTTCCAAGTTCAACCACAGCATGTTGGGACTGGGAAAGCTATAACTGGAAAAGCTATAAATGCCAGTCACTTCCCATTTAAACTTTTATTAACTAGCATGTTTATAGTTTAAAAAGTGCAAATCTCTAAATATAATAAGTGAAACAGCATTCGCCTTAAAATATTTTGTAAGCAGAAAAAGCATCACCTACCAATTGCTGACGCATATGGGGCCACCTTTTCATGGAAAACGGCGTTGTAATGTCCTGGATGTGCATAATAATCTGCCTGAAATTTGGAAAAAAAAAACCACCAAGGTTAGCACTATGTTTCAAACGGTTTAAACCTCAAAACGTCAAACACATCAGTCTCCTCGAATCACCAAGAACCAAATGCTACTGGATCAATTTTATATGCTATTGAGTATTGATCATAATGGATGTACATTAATCAGTTATAGTAGTGAATAAATAGAAAACCTTGGTGCATGATTGCTTAACAAAAAGAAAGTTGCATACTTGAGAAATCAACTTGAAAGAGTTAAACCAGAAACAGAGAGTGGAATTACTTTATCAAATATTTTTGAAGGATCTTTGTGCTCAACCATGTCCCGACTAGTCACGACACAACCATAAACTTGAAAGACCCTCTTTGTTGTTCGTGCAGGTGAATTAAGATTCCTTATCTGAGAATGAAAAATCTTTGATGAGAGCAGCATCAAAAAAGTGAGAAAAAAAAAAATCAAACATATGAAAGATAAGAATTCCCTTTAATAGATATGTATGCCAACAAGAAGTGTTCAAATGGAAACTAACCTTCCCAAAGAGTTCTGGAAGTCTGCTTGGTTCAACAAAAGTATGAGGAAGAAGCTTAAATATCTCTTGTGCACCAAGAGAAACTGAAAAAGAAAGAGAAGAGAGGAGAGAGAAAATTTTATATGTAAATGTGAGGAAATTTCATGAGATTTATACCAGAAATGAACACTAATGGAAAATTTAAAGAAAAAAAAGACATTTGGTACTAGCAATTTAAACTGATACATTGCACAAATGATTAAAACAAGCTTATATATGAACTATCTAATGACATCAAACAAATGCAAACTCTGAGGCACCAGAACAGACATGTAGTCTGACTGATGGTCACATTATTGAGTGTTGTGTTGACATTTACGAGTGGCAGACAAAAAGAACATAGTGAGAAGTTTCATACCATTTCCAGAACCGGTGAATACAAAGACTAGAGGACATATTCCCGATGGCAGTCCCTGAGATGCTATCTCTTCACCCACAGAGATCACTGCAGCCTTTGCAGCAGCCAAGGAAGGATACATATAAGACGCACCCAGAGAGAGGAAAGGTGTAGAATATCCAAGGCTTAGGTAGCCTGAAATTTGTTAAAGGAAAGTGTAGGATTACTATCAACTTCTCACATCTTCACACAGAAAGTGTTGCATGTGATCCAAATAAGAGAAAAAGAATGTTGTTGATTCGCTATATGAAAGATCAACAATCCTCTTCCTCTCATCAAGACAGCAAAGTATGGCTAATTTCTTTACTCTTGAATGACTAGGCTACAACAGATTATCAGAATACTATTACACTGATTAAAGAGAATATTAACACGCACGAAAAGAAAGAATACTAATGTGTATCGTGCGTCTACTTTGAGCCCAGTCTAAGGAAAACAATGCAGACTATAAAATCTCCATCAGTTTAAAATGAGCAGAGATATTCCCATTGAGCAATATTAGAAAAGAATCAAGGGTGATGGACCATACGCTGTCCCAATCCACGTAAGAAATCAATTATTCCTGCTCTGCCAGCATATTTGCCAAATGCAAGTAACCTTTTACCATGGTCCCCAACAATCAGCTCATAGTCATACAATGATACCCTCTCCGCCAGGATCTACATGGCATAGACAAAGTCACCAGAGGGAATTCAACATTCATTAGATTTACTGCCAGCTTTCCATAAAGATAGGAAAGAAAGTTACCTTATCTAACAAAGGGAAGTTTTCTTTCTGAGCTTTGTGAGTATGTGAGAAGAAGGCATAAGCTCTATCTGGAAGAATCATGTCTAACTGCAGCAAAGCCAAACAGTTAATTTGGAGTTTCCAAGGCTGTGCTATATAAAAATTTGAAAAGAAAACACTAGGGAACTTCAGCACCTGTGGCTGCTTGATACCCAAAATAAGACCACATTCTGACAAGTCATCTGATATCTCACAACCAGCATCCTCATAGAGTGAATCATGATGGATGCGCTTTGTAGATGGCTGCACAACTATGCGGGCTATTCCAGTTTTATCCTTCCCACCATGTAGAAGTCGAGCACAGTGTGATGGGGTTAAAGGAGCCCTTCTTTCCCATTTATTCACTGACTCAGAAAGGATCCCAACAACTCCATTCCCAAGCATCTTAGACCTTCATCAAAAAAAAAAGAAAAAGACAATAATTAGCACTATTACCTAAGTGATAACTTACTGGTTTTCTGCAAAATGTGAGTGAACGCAAATTAAAAAGTCACTTCTTTATTGTTTGTCAATGAATCCAAATATCTAATCTATTGTTAAATAGCCAAAATCCCAAAATAAATACTAATCAAAGTTCGAAACTGATTTATCATGAACAAAATACCAAAAAAAAAATTCCTTCAAAACAATTACACCTCTATGGACAATTCAAGAGAAAATGTAAAAAACAATTTCTCGTGCTTGTATCCGGGTCGTCCCTCATTCAAGAAAACAATTCTAAGTATGATTTTGAGGTTAAAAAATTCTACTTGAGAAAAGATACAAGCAAGGAAAAACAAATTTCAAGACGGTTCACGACTTCACGTAATTGGAACTCACTACGGCAGGCTAACAGTGATATAGATTACAAAAGAAACAGAGGATGAAGAAAATAAAACTTACTTGTAAATGAAGAATTAAACGATAGTATGAACCGAAATCCAATTGGCGATCAAACAATTCCGAAAAGAAAATATCTATCAGTCGAGAACAGATACTAAAAACCCTGTAAACATTTACCGCGTGTCTATAGTTAAAATACAAAAAATCAAAAAACTCTTAGACCGAATAGAGCAAACAATTCATATTCATTCCTAAAATAAATAACTATAACATTAAAGAAAAGAACCTTGAGACAGATGAACCAATATACGTTCAAAGCAGAAAACTTTAGTAGGCAAATAACATGGGGCGCCCAGCAAGCACCCTGGATTCCTGAAGAGCTGCCCTGTGAAAACAGAGGAAAATCTTGAAACAGAGCAAACAATGCAGAGCAGAGGTGCAAAGAAGGAAGTGTAAATAAAAACTTTGGGCTTTGGCCTTTTTTTATTGTATTTTCAAATGACATCTCGATGTACGTATCTCGAACAGGACGCGTGAATCAATTGGTCAATTATCACTTTCTTGCCTTTTTTGTTTTTGTTTTTGTTGTTGGCAGTGAAGGTTTTTTTTTTGGTAATATTGTTGGCAGTGAAGTTGATGATAAGGATATGACGCTATGAACAACCGAGATGGGTCCCAGCTTCGATTTCTTACATATCCCAAACATGCAATCAAGCTGGGCAACGTAAGCTTACTTATTTGTAACCGGAAATAAAAAAAGAAAGCTTAGTTGTTAGTCCAGCCGATCACGTCTCCGAAGTCGGAGGCCAAAAGAAGGAATCATGAGAAGATTTTTTTTTTTAAAAGTTTTTTTGATGTATCCATCTCTAATGTACTTACATTATGCATCATATATTTAAAATATTACTTTAAAATTTGTATATAATATATTAACAATATATAAAAATTATACATTATCAATACATCAAAAATTGATATTTTATCAATAAATAAATTAAAAAATATTAAATCTTTGAAAATAAATATAAATAAATTTTTTTAATTTACTCATAAGGTTTATTTTTTACAAAAACAATCTTAAGACTTACTAATGAAGTCTTGGCTTAATGGCAAGGAGAAGAAACTAGAACTTTGAGGTCTTAAGTTCGAGTATCATTGAGTGTGAGTTCAAGTTAGTTTATTTGTTATTTGTTTAATTTGTTATTATCATTTGTATTTATCAATTTATCAAGTTACTAGTTTATGGAATGTAATATGTTGATTATAATTGTAACTTTGAATGAGGATGTACTACTCAAAAAAAAAACCCTCAAGACTTTGAGACCTTAAATTCAAGTTTTATCATTTGTGAATTTGGGTTTAGTCTAATTTTTTATTAGTTTAGTTAGTTATACTTATTTACTAATTTATTTAATTTAAGTAATATGATTTTCATACTTACTCGGTTAAAGAATGTAATATACTCATTATAATCGTAACTTTTAATAAAATGTACATGTCCTATAAAAATATTAAAAAAATAAATAAAATAATACACGTGTTATGATCCTAACTTCGTTTGTGGAATAAAAAATTTCACCGATAGTATATGAAATAATTATTCTTTCTTTATATGTTGTGTTTTAAAATTTATAAGGAAATAAGTTATAAAATCATAATAATTTAGTAAAAAAGTACTAAAACTCCAATATGAATAAAATTCTTATGAGGTCAATGTTAGTATATCTCCTCATTTATGGAAATAAATATTTGGTTGACCAATTCCGGATATGGTCCATAATTTCACGGTGAATCTCAACTCAATATCTGGCTATTAAAACACGATTTTATGATGGTTAAAACGTGATTTTATTGCCATAATTAGCACGCTCTCATTACTATTTAAGGAGGGCTTCTTCCGGTCCCCAAGTACGTTAACCTAAAAAACATACAAACACCATCTAGTGAGGTTTTGAGTGCTTGGAAGATTTGGAAGGTTTGTGATCGACACAAAGTAGACTGTCAGATTCGGCAATTGCTTCAACAGCAGAGTTACAGAGTGCAATGGCTGGAGGTTAGATCCTATCGCTTCCGCATTTTATTTGTTTAACATGTTTCATATTGTGTAGAAGCATGTTAGGCTTGTTTGATGCACTTACATTTGGCATCAGAGCCGTAGTTTAACCTCTGTCTTGCTAGAGATCTGTAGAAAAAAGCCATAAAAACCCATATTTTGAAACTTTAAGTCTCGGATTTCATAAAACTCATTCTGTTTTCATGTGATTTTGGTTCAAATACTTTAGATCTATTGTTGTAAAGCTCTAGGGATGAAAAATACATGAAAAACGAGACTGTTTGAAGGGTTTCGTGCCGGGTCGGGTCGAAAAGACCCAAATTTCTGCAAAAAGGCCCGTTCGGGCGAAGAAGGAAGAGTGGGAATCGGGCGCGTGAGATCCACGCGCCCGATGCTGTTAATATTGCGGGCGCATGAGATCCACGCGCCCGATAATATTGTTGTTATACGGGCGCGTGAGAACCACGCGCCCGATGGAGTAATGCGGGCGCGTGTGACGCACGCGCCCGCGCCCTGCTGCACTTTGCAATGCAGCGGCAAAAAAAAAAAAAAAGAGGAAGAAACCTTGGGCCATCCGGATTTTGGGCTACTATTTGGGTTTTCTTTTATTAATTTTGGGCCATTTATTTTGAGCCTTTTTGGTTGATTATTTGGGCTATATAGATTAAATAAAAGGGTCATTTGGTTTATTTTAGACATTAAGGATTTATTTAATTTAAGTAAATTTAAATTATTTAATTTAGGCCAAATAATTATATTTTTGATAGTTTTATATCAGATTTTCAATTCTGTAATTTTCATAATTTTATGAATAATTAGATTATTTTCACAAAATTAATATAATTATGAAAACTTCTCATTATTTGGATTTTATGAGGATTTTTCATAAATTTGGAATTTTTATTAATGCTATAATTTTAAATTGAATAATTTTGTGAAAATTATCATAAAATTATGATTAAATTATGAAAATTTGATTTTGAATGTGCATATGTGCTTATTTTTAATATGTATAATTTTGTTATTTTTATACTAAAAGCACATGTAGCTAAGTTATTCATATTATTTGGAATTAAAATTGCCTTGTGTTAATTGCAATTTTTAAAATATGAATAAGCTTAGAATTTTACCAATATGTCTAAGTGATTTATAGTTTATTTAATTAGGGCTTAGCCACAGCAACCTTAATTAAGTAAAATTATTTTGTAAAATCACATAATGATATTAGACATAAATTGTGATTAGTTATAAGGTTATAGTAAATTTTATCCCACATGAATTTTTATTATAATTTTATAACTAATTAGGATAAAATATCAAATTAGTTTCTTAATTTACCCACAGGAATTAGGAAATGATATAATTTGATAGTTTTATCATTATGAAATGAATCTATTAGAATTAGAACTTTAGCCCACAGGCAAGTTTTATGTCTGAGATTCATTAATAAAATATGTTTACATTGGTAGACATAATTAAGTTTGCCTCAAAATTCTAGATACATAAGCATGTATTTTTCTTTAAGCAATGTTTCCTCGAACTAATATTTACCTAGAAGTTCCCAAACTAGATTGAGAGAACTATAAGGTTTGGAAGGAGAGAGTTCTCCTCCAATTAGGGTGCATGGATATAGACTATGCTATAAGGAAAGACGAGCCCGTATTGACTGAGACCAGCACTCCTGCTCAAGTAGCTTTACATGAACGTTGGGAGCGATCCAATCGCCTTAGTGTCATGTATATTAAGACAAAGATATCTGCTGGGATACGTGGTTCAGTCGAACAGCATACCAACGTTAGGACCTTACTGAAGGCCATAGATGATCAATTTGTCACTTCAGACAAAGCGTTGGCCAGCACCCTGATAATGAAGTTCTCATCGATGAGGCTCACCAGTGTCAAAGGAGTGCGTGAGCACATAATGACCATGAGAGATATAGCGGCCCAACTCAAGAAGCTAGAGGTGGAGATGTCTGAGTCTTTTCTTGTGCACTACATATTGAACACTCTACCAAAGCAGTACGGACCATTCAAGATATCCTATAACACACATAAGGATAAGTGGACCATCAATGAATTGATGACCATGTGTGTTCAAGAGGAGGGAAGACTGCTTATGGAATCGGGTGAGAGTGCATTTTTTGCAAGCCAAGGAAAGACCAAGGATCGAGCCAAGAACAAGGGAAAAGGTAAAATCCCTGCCCAAGCTGATATTAAGAAAGAGTCCAAGTGTTTCTTCTGTAAAAAGAAGGGACACATGAAGAAGGACTGTGCCAAGCTTCAGCAGTGGCTCGTTAAGAAAGGTAATCCACTCTCATATGTTTGTTTTGAATCAAATATGGTTGAGGTTAATCATAACACATGGTGGATTGATTCTGGATCTACAATTCACATTTCGACTTCCTTACAGGGTATGACAAACCTAAGGAAGCCAGTGGGAAATGAGGAGAGCATCTATTCAGGAAACAAGATGCGCTCGCGTGTTGAAGGCGTTGGAACATGCACTTTAGTTCTTAGGAGTGGTTTTGTTTTGCAATTGGAAAAGACCTTTTATATTCCTAGTTTTTCGAGAAATTTAATCTCTGTTTCTAGGCTGGTACCTTATGGATATTCCTTTCAATTTTCAAATAAATCAGTATTGATATATTTTAAGTGTGATATTGTTGGGAATGGTACCTTATGTGATGGTCTTTTCTCTATTGATTTGCAAAATGACACTGCTCATAACGCCTTGCATGTTCAAACTGGTACTAAAAGATGTGTTATGAATGAGGACTCCTCTACGTTATGGCACCGGAGATTAGGTCATATCTCCATAAATAGAATTAAGAGATTGGTAAATGACGGAATACTTAGTACTCTCGATTTTACTGATTTCGACACTTGTGTGGATTGCATTAAGGGTAAGCAAACCAACAAGTCTAAGAAAGGTGCCAATAGGAGTTCAACCATATTAGAGATCATACATTCTGACATATGTTGTCCAGACATTGATGCATATGGTCAGAAATACTTCATCACCTTTATTGATGATTACTCGAGGTTTATGTATCTCTACATGCTTCATAACAAGAGCGAAGCATTAGATGCCTTTAAAATCTTTAAGGCTGAAGTAGAGAAACAATGTGGAAAACCCATAAAGATAGTAAGAACTGATAGAGGTGGGGAGTATTACGGTAGATACACTGAAGATGGACAAGCACCTGGACCATTTGCGAAGTTCCTTCAAGAAAATGGGATTGTTGCCCAATATACCATGCCTGGTTCACCGGATCAGAATGGTGTTGCAGAAAGAAGGAACCGAACTTTGATGGAAATGGTGCGTAGTATGCTTAGCAACTCGAAGTTGCCTAAGTCCTTGTGGATTGAAGCTCTTAAAACGGCAGCGTATATATTGAACCGGGTTCCAACCAAGGCTGTTCCAAAGACGCCTTTTGAATTATTCAAAGGTTGGAAACCGAGTTTGCGTCATATGCGCGTTTGGGGATGCCCTTCTGAGATAAGAGTTTACAACCCACAGGAAAAGAAACTGGATCCTAGGACCATAAGTGGGTATTTCATTGGATATGCCGAACGGTCCAAAGGCTACAGATTCTATTGTCCATCTCATAGCACTAGATTTGTGGAATCAAGGAACGCCAAGTTTCTTGAAAATGACTTAGTTAGTGGGAGCGATCAATCTCAAGACCTAGTTTCTGTGAGAGATCAACCCTCTACCTCGAGTCAAGGATTGGTTATCATGAACAATGTCCCTTCAGTACAACTGGACATTGAACAACCAATCGTTGAAGATCCACAAGTAGTTGATAACTTACCAGTAGACGAGGCTCCTCTGGATACACCAGAATTGAGTGAGCAACCAGTTGAACAACATGATCCTTCGGAGAATGTTGAACCAACATTAAGAAGGTCTACTAGGGAAAGGAAATCAGCTATTCCTAGCGATTATATTGTGTATCTACAAGAGTATGATTTCAATATTGGGCCCGTTAATGATCCAGAGACGTTTTCACAAGCCATGAACAGCAAAGAATCAAAACTTTGGTTCGATGCTATGAAGGATGAGATGGATTCGATGGCATCTAATGGAGTATGGGATCTTGTCGAGTTGCCTAATGGGGCCAGGGCTATAGGCTGTAAATGGGTCTTTAAGACCAAAACTGACTCATTAGGCAACATTGAACGTTATAAGGCAAGACTCGTAGCCAAAGGATTCACTCAAAAGGAGGGAATCGATTACAAGGAGACCTTCTCTCCTGTATCTAAGAAAGATTCTCTTCGCATCATAATGGCGCTTGTTGCACATTTTGACTTAGAGTTGCAACAAATGGATGTGAAAACGGCATTTCTCAATGGTGATCTAGAGGAAGAGGTTTACATGAAACAACCTGAAGGTTTTTCCTCTAGTAATGGTGAGCATTTGGTCTGTAAGCTCAAGAAATCCATATATGGGTTGAAACAAGCTTCCCGCCAATGGTATCTAAAATTCCATGAAGTCATCTCTTCATTTGGTTTCGTTGAGAACATCATGGATCAATGCATATACCAGAAGGTCAGTGGGAGCAAGATTTGTTTCCTTGTGCTATATGTGGATGATATTCTGCTTGCAACCAATGATAAGGGGATGCTACGTGAGGTGAAACAATTTCTTTCTGAGAACTTTGATATGAAGGATATGGGCAATGCATCTTATGTCATTGGCATTAAGATCCATAGAGACAGACATAGAGGTATATTAGGTCTGTCACAAGAAGCCTATATCAATAAAGTCTTGGAAAGATTCAGAATGAAAGATTGTTCACCAAGCCCAGCTCCCATTGTGAAGGGTGACAGGTTCAATTTGAGCCAGTGCCCGAAAAATGATCTTGAGCGGGAACAGATGAAGAACATTCCATATGCCTCAGCTGTTGGAAGCATTATGTATGCACAGGTCTGTACCAGGCCTGATATTGCTTTTGCTGTGGGAGTGTTGGGTAGATACCAAAGTGACCCGGGGATGGACCACTGGAGAGCTGCGAAGAAGGTGCTTAGATATTTTCAAGGCACTAAGGATTACATGCTTATGTATAGACGGACTGATGAGTTGGAGGTGATTGGCTACTCAGACTCAGACTTTGCTGGCTGTGTTGATACCCGGAAATCAACATCCGGTTACATCTTCATGCTTGCCGGTGGAGCTGTTTCATGGAAGAGTGCTAAGCAGACACTGACTGCCACTTCCACTATGGAGGCCGAGTTCGTTTCCTGTTTTGAGGCTACCTCACATGGTGTATGGCTTAAGAGTTTCATTGGTGGGCTTAGAGTTGTTGACTCCATATCTAAGCCATTGAGGATATATTGTGACAATTCAGCTGCGGTATTCATGGCTAAGAACAATAAGAGTGGAAGTCGAAGTAAGCATATCGACATTAAGTACTTAGCCATTAGAGAACGTGTTAGAGATAAAAGAGTGGTCATTGAACACGTTAGCACTGAATTGATGTTAGCTGATCCTTTGACTAAGGGCATGCCACCGTTTAAATTTAAGGATCATGTAGAGAGAATGGGACTTGGTCCCACATTTTGATTGTAATTGAAACTCTTATTAATAATATGATGTTTCTCATTTTGATTTGTATACACTAAAGTTTTATTTGAGAAATATCCTTGTTGTTTGGACCGAGAATAAACATAAGGTTTATTCATTAAGTAAAAATGGGTTGATTTAGAAACATTTTACATAGTAATACATGGAAGATAATACTCGCCACTTGAGGAACTGTCGCCATGATTCATGTGATTTGTTTCTTCTATAAGTGAAATATATGGACCAAGTGGGAGAATGTTAGTATATCTCCTCATTTATGGAAATAAATATTTGGTTGACCAATTCCGGATATGGTCCATAATTTCACGGTGAATCTCAACTCAATATCTGGCTATTAAAACACGATTTTATGATGGTTAAAACGTGATTTTATTGCCATAATTAGCACGCTCTCATTACTATTTAAGGAGGGCTTCTTCCGGTCCCCAAGTACGTTAACCTAAAAAACATACAAACACCATCTAGTGAGGTTTTGAGTGCTTGGAAGATTTGGAAGGTCTGTGATCGACACAAAGTAGACTGTCAGATTCGGCAATTGCTTCAACAGCAGAGTTACAGAGTGCAATGGCTGGAGGTTAGATCCTATCGCTTCCGCATTTTATTTGTTTAACATGTTTCATATTGTGTAGAAGCATGTTAGGCTTGTTTGATGTACTTACAGTCAAATCCTAGTTTCTTGGATATAAAATTAACAATGTCAAAACTATACCAAAAAGTGTGGCAAAACCTAAAAAATAAAATCAACTTAAAATCAGGAACCATGATTATGAAGTGGTCATTTCAATTTTCAGCATTGCTCACATGGGTTTCTTGAATTCTAACCCTTCAAACTTCAAGATCAAGTTTTTTTTCTGGGTTACACAAGATCAAGCTAATCCATAAAAAAAGACAATTAAATCTATCAACAACTTCAAAATCAAGCACTATTCTCACTATGTTGAACTTACATTTAAAAAAAATAAAAAAGACAGAGTCCAGAGATATCAAAAGAACACGTCATTGGGGCATGTTTTGACATCTCCATGTACTGGTTGGATTGAATTTTATCAAAAAAGAAAGAAAGCAGTTAAGACTGAAATGTTTATATACAAATTAATGGCTTCTTTTATGTTTATAGTCTTATTAAATATAATATGATAATTATATATTATCTCATTATTTATTGCATATGATAGGATAATATATTAAACTTAATGATTGTCTATATATCACAATATTTTTTAACGTATAATATATAAAACTTTGGGTGGGCTTGAATTTATAAAATACCATGCTTATCTCCGCTGGACTTAAATATTCTTAGAGTCGGGCCAGGCAAAAGATAAAAAAAAAAAAAGGAAAACAAACGAACTTGTCAAGATAAAGATGAAATTAATGTTGAGGGACGCGCCACTTTCATGTGGTAGGATAGTTTTTTGATTTCAGAGTAATCGTATAAAGCAGATACTGAGATGTTAAAAATCAAAAAGATGGAATTAATGTTTGGCTGAGCTTTCGAAAGTGTTTATTTATTATAAAAGCAGAAATTAATGGATTGTTTGTTATAGTTTTTTTTTCTTATTTTTT
This sequence comes from Heritiera littoralis, assembly GCA_031772115.1. Classification (NCBI taxonomy): domain Eukaryota; kingdom Viridiplantae; phylum Streptophyta; class Magnoliopsida; order Malvales; family Malvaceae; genus Heritiera; species Heritiera littoralis. The sequence goes on along the minus strand of JAPDPK010000006.1, from coordinate 7,025,129 downwards.
GTTTTTGTTTTTAATTTTTCTAAAAACAACAACAGAAAACATGAATCATAATATGTTTCTATTTTCAAAAAACAAAAATTTTTAAAATTGTTTAAAACAAGAGTTTTTTTCTCATTATTTTCAAAAACATGTTTTAATTTTTGATACTATTCATAAGTAAGTAAATAGTGTCTAATATTAATATTATATTAATATATTTTCATAACAAAAAAATAAAATATAAAATAATTAATTTTAAAATAAAAAGTAAATTTTAATATGTTAAAAAATAAGTTTAAAATTAACATATTCATTTTAATATAGAAAAGTTGAAAAATGTTAAAAGCAAGTAAATATAAATTATATTAAACTCTAATATCATAATATTATTTAATTTAAATTATACAATAATTTATTGAATATGTTATATGTATTTTAAATAATATCTGTTATTAAAATTTTGATATGTTAATAATTAATATTATTGCTAACTACTATTATCTAATATAATTAATTATTATTTTATTAAACAATATCATAATATTAAAATTTTTCAATTAAATTTAAAAGATTTCATTACTACCACTAAATAATTTAATATTATTAAATAAGTGATACTTAACATTAAATAATATTATTTATTTTATAAACAAATATATTTTTAATAATTATATAATTTATTATAAATTAATTAGTTGAATATATATTATTTAATAATTTAATATTATTACAATTAAATAAAATAGTATTATTAAATATAATTTACAATTTATTAATTCATAATATTATTTAATATATAAAATTTAGAATTTTATTAATCTCAATTATTATCCAATAAAAATTATATTAAAATTTTCATTTAATAATTTTAATTAAATTATTTTTAATTCATTATTTTATTTAACATTATATTTAATTAAACTGTTATTTAAATTATATTAAATTTTAATATGATTAAATGAATATATTTAACATTAGTATTAAATAGTAGAAGATAATATTATTTAATATTATGTACATAATATTATTCAATAAATACATTATTAATTTTATTTAATTTTTAAAATTTTATGTTTTGAATTGAATTATTATATCTAAATCAGTTTAAATATTTATTTTTAATACATAACAATATTAACTGAACATGTTTTTTGTTTTTTGAATTTGAAAACAAAACAAAACAAAAACAAATTTTTTTAAAAACAACCATAGGAATAAAAAAACAGAAAATAGGACATGATCCCAAAGGACCCAAACGCATTTCAAGTGTTTGGTTTTCAAAATTTTAAAATTTTTAGCTTATGTGAGAAATATATTTGAGTTTTTTGATAATATTATAAATCAAGATTTTTACATGAAGTACTATGTTTAATAATATGTATTTAGTGAATTTTTTTTTATATTTTCACTTTACTCTTCAATAAATTAACAATATTATAAAGAGAATTATATTATTTTGAAATTTGTATTTTTATTTTAGTTAGCAATATTTTATTTTATTTATTTGTTTCACTTAAAATTTATAATTTAATTTAATAAAATTTATTATTTTATTTTTACATTTTTTAAAATATATAAATATTCTATTAAATAATTTTTAATATTTTATAGTACTTTTATATTAAATTTGCCAAAAATTATTTTAACTCTTTTTTAAAATCAATTTTGAAAAAATTCTAACAGTTTAAGGACAACATTTTTTTATAAAAGTTTCAATCAAGCCAAATAAGTCATGAGAACATGAAAACCCTTGTCTGCTCAAGTGCTCATGATACATATGGATTTTCCACGTGATTAATTTCACAAAACCCCTTTTCCTCTAGTTTATCTATAATGTCATTTTCTTAAGTTCAAAATAAAATATAATGTCGTTTTCTTATCAATTTTAATAGTGTAATTTCACTGCTTATTTTTAATGGAGAATTGCAGATGGATCACGTGAAGTCTTTGCGCAGACAGCATATTTGTGCATTGTTACTTTGTCCTGAGTTAATGGGAGACAATGGTAAAAGGAAAGTTACAAATTGTATCATTTTATAAATGGGTGAAAGAGATTTGTTGATAAAGAAGAAAAGAAATTGAAATGATTTTGATCTATAATTAGAATTGACCTGTGCGTGGTGTTGTGCATTTTTTTTAATTTTGTATTTTTAGAAAAGATAATTAAAACAATAAAAATACCAAATAAATTTAATTGTATTTAAAAAACAATATCAAACTATCATGAAAAAGAAAAAATAGTTATAAATATGAAAATAGAGGATTGTGCAACTTGTGTTGCGCCATCTATGCAACAAAAGTAAAAGATAGAAATTCAAGAATTTACTTTTGCTTTTGTACCAAACAAGTGAAAGACAATAGAAGAGCTTCATTTGCTTTTGAGCATGCATATATGCTAAAAATGTCTGGAATACAAACGAAATTAAGCAAGCATTGTACCCACCTCCTGTTTCGCCTCCCCCTTTATTTCTTTGTTTGGAATTACAAACGAAATTAAGCAAATGTTGTACCCACCTCCTGTTTCACTTCTCCCGTCATTTCTTACTCATTAATCATTATAATATGGACTATTATGAATCATTTCTGTACTCACAAATTTCGTGTCTAAAAATTTAAAATAGAAATCAAGTGTTTAATTCAATTTTTATTTATATAAAATGTATAATTCTTTGTTTTTTTATACAAAATAATCATCTGGAACGATCGAAGTCTTAAACTCTAAAGATTTGGCTCGAAGGTCTTCCCGTGGGGACTTGAAAATATTTGTGGAAACTAACGTTTTTGATCTTTCTTGGAATTGTCCTCAAGTACTCTCTATTTATAGTACTTAAGTAATAGAAGATTCCAAAAAAAGTTAATCATTTTTATTTTATCTTTTATTTTAATTTAATTTGAGATAATGAATATAATTGATTTTATCTCTAATTATTTTAAGTTATTTATAGGCAATGAATATGAAAAAAAAATTTTAAATAAATTCAATTTTTTTCTCACTACACTCTATTCTCTTCACGATTTATTGTTCGTAATACAAATGAAAATAGGTGCATGAAAAAAAATAGGTGTATTTAAAACCATTCAATGTGAACACCTATCCACTTCTGCGTAATCTTTCATTTTTGCCCTGTTTGATTACAACTTAAATTAAAATTTTAGGAAACAGAGAAGCCGTCGAGAGGACATTGCAGGGAAAACCAAACCAAACGTTTCTTTTTTAAACAAAGATTTAATGCATGTATGTATCACACGTGTTTATAAAATCAAATGTTTCTTGTCTTATCTTCTTACTTTATATTTTTTACATTCTTTTGGCCAGAGATGAAAATCGTGGGCAATAAAAAACAAATCCATTAGTCAAAGATGAAATCGGTGGGCAACAAAAAAAAAAACAATGCTAACAATGCTGCGTTGGACACATGTAGAAGTCTTGCTTTTGGACAATTTTTTTTATGGAATACAATAATCAAGCTTGAACAAAATTACAGCGTCAAACAAGCCAATTACGACAATCTAGGTTCCAAGTTCGAAAGTCTGAAGAAAGAAAAGCAAGCCTTATTAGTGATTGTTCAGGTTGTTAACTACGAACTTAATTAGTAATTTGCATAGAAAAAAAAACAATGAAGCTTTACAAACTTGTTTTCGACTCTTAATTAATTAACAGTTGCAGAAGTTGAACTATTTGCTGAAGAAGCCAAAAGAGGAAGGCCAACATTTCGAACAAGTGACAACGATGAACAGCATTGATGGAGTCTCAGATAAGAGAGAGGCTATCAAGTCTGATTTTGAAGGGTAGCTCGCTCAATTTATCAATGGAAAGATCGGAACATGCATGCACTTGAAGTCTTGTCGGATGATGATAGAGCCATAAAGACAAACTACTTTGGATTGGAAGAAAAACCACACCTTAAAAGCATGGTGGAATCGGATAGATTTATTGGCAATGTAGACGACCAGGATCATATGACCTAAACACAATTAAAAAAAAAATGATGAGTTAAAATTTTATAAAAATATATTTGAATCTAATAAAAATTAAAAAAAACATATTTTTTATTTGATGTATCTACATAAATTTTAATTTGATATTTTTAATACTTTACACGGCATGAATATAATTGATACGACATAAATACAAAATATACACACAATTAGTTGGGTATAAAAATGATAATTTTTTTTGGTGAAAGAAATGATAATTTTTTACATCTTTGGAAGATAGGCGAATTGACTTTAATGATTTTTATCTGTGTTTATCAGTGAAGGGAATTTTGGTTTTTTCTTTGCAAAAGAGTTCAGAAATATGAGGATAAGATAAAAAAAAAGTGAGTATTAAGATTTAAATTTTAAGTTTATTGAATGTAATATGTTAAAAATATTCTGATTTCAACTAAGTTCAAAATCAAAATTGATCTATTTTATGTAAACCTACTCATTGGGTGGGCCGGGTCAGGTTCGGGTCGGACCGAAGACACATAATAATATATTTTGTTTAAGCTCAAGCCTGGTCCGGTCCGTAAATTTGAGCTTAGATTTTAGTCTATGCCCATTTTTTATTTTACTATATAAGCTCGAGTCTGGTCCGACCTATCCGTGTTTTATTTTTTATTTATTTTTTGTATTTTATTTTTTTATTTATTTGTTTTTTATTCTTTTATTCCCTTTAAAATTTAATTTGATTTGTAAAATTTTTCATGTTAATTTTTATATTAAATATATATAATTATGTTTACTAATCAATAAAAATTTTATATACATATAATTATATTATATTTAGTAGATATATTTAAAAAAAACTTAATTAATATTATGTTCGAGCTGGGATTTGGACGATCAAACTATGGCCTAAGCCCATTTTTTGATCGGGCCTGAAAATTTTGTCCATACCCAATAAATGCGTTTAATATTTTTGTTTAGATCCGATCAAATTTCGAATTGATTTTCAAATTTAGACGAATAGCTCGACTTTTGAGCAGATTTAATTTTATGTTCAAATATTTTTTTACAAATAACATTAATTAAAAATCCAAAAAATATCTTTGGACAAATCCATTAAATTAAAAAACATCACATCAACCAGGAGTTCAGCTTCGACATGTCAGTTAATGGCCCCCGACAATGGGCAATGGGCAATTGGCATTTATACCAGTGGGCAATTTAAGGCATGGAACAGCTGTGACTGACTCGCTAACCTGGCCATATACAAGTGACCAACACTACTCATCCCAATCCATTTACAATTGTACACCAATGATAGCATGCCTTATATTAACTAGATTTAAATTCATGTGATACAAGATAAAAATTTTATTTTATAATAATTTTTTAAAAATAAAATTATATAATTTTGTTTGATATATTAAAAAACACTTGGTGGATGTATAAGACCTAGAAAAAAAAAATTGAAATCAAATACTAATTAAAAATTTTTAAAAAATCAAATATAATAAAAATTAATATTAAATAAATTAATTAAATAACTACAATATTAATTAAAGTAATTCTTACTACATGAATCATTAATAGATTATTGGTTAATGTTTTATATTTGAAATTGGTTTATTTTTTAGATTTTTAATTTAAATGATTATAAATTAATCTTATATTAATTAATTAGAGTTGAAAACTCTATTTTTTTAGAATCTTGAAAATATAAAAAGTAAGTAAAGAAAAAAGGTAAAAAAAATAAAAAATAATTTATTATTTGAGTTTCTTTAAAATTTTAATCAATTTAAAATAATTAAATACAACATTTAAGATGATATACGTTTTAAAAGAATAGATAATATATATGGATATTTTCTTTTTTTTCCTTATCAAAAAAATGATTGAACCAATAAATAAACAAAATGATTGAATAAATAAATCCAAAAAAAAAAGAAATAAAAATTGAAAAAAAAAAGAATGAAATTTAATTCAATGCTAATATATATATGTAACTATATATATTTTTGTCTCCTCAAATGCCACGTGTCAGCCTCTGGTTTTTTTTTTTCCAGTTTTTCCCTTTTTTCCTTCTTCAACCTTTTTTATTTGTTTATTTTTTTCATAAATTTAAAGAACAAAAAAAATCATTTATATGTGAATTTTATTTTTAATAGAAAAAAAATAAACAACATAAAAAATTGATCTTTAAATTTTATATAATTATTTTCATAAAAAATTATTCGTTCAAATAATAAATTTTTATATATTTATTTTAATATTTATCAATAATGATAATAAATTTTAAAAATATAAAATCAATCTCCAAAAATATTGTTTAACTAACACATAACAATTAACAAATACTCAATAATTAAATAATTCTTCAAATGCATATACAGTACATTTTTTTTAACGATAGATTACATTTACAAATACATTTATAGTATATATTTTGTAGATCATTAATTTCTATATATTTAATGTTGATAATTAATAAAATAAAAATATTTTAATATTAAATATATATGTTAAAACATTTTAAAAATTAATTAAGTTAATAATTTTTAATATTATTTAAATTATATAAAAATCACTTTTTTTTTGCTCCACGTCCAGCTTCATATTGGTTCTATTATTCACTCATTTTCTTTCACCTTTCTAACCCATATCATTCAATGTTTTATCTCCCATACGAGCCATGTGTCGTGTCTCAATTGATTTAGCATTTTATTTCTGTTTTTTAAATATTTTTTTTATTATGCCTTCTAATTTTTTTTTAGGTTTTCATTTTTTAGTTAAGTTCTTTAATTTTATTTTATTTTTGAATTTTTTTGTTATGCCTTTTAATCTATTTTTAAATCTTCAATTTTTTTCTCCAGCAATAATATGATTCGGCACATAAATTAAAAAAATTTAAAATAAAAATATGATAGAGGGTTTAACAAATTATGCATTCTAAATATAAAAAATTAATAAAAAATAAAATAAAATAATTCATTTATCTTTGAGTTGATTTTTAATCAAAGAAAAATCAAACAACACAAAAGCTAATTGATTTAGATATTTTTAATTAAAAAAGTTTAGATCTAATTTCTCTAAATCTATTTTTTAAAATTATATCTCCACTAGCAGATGTAAACTTACTAAACACAAAAAATATACTAGCTATATAAAATCAATCTCAAATTACAATAATAAGTTCTTCTCTCGCCTCATAGTAAATTTTTTAAAACATTTTTTTATATTTATTAATAGTGATAATAATTTTAAAAATATAAAAACAATATTCAAATATATTATTTAACCGACACATGGCAAATATTTAAAAATAAATAATACTTCAAATAGATATAAATTATGTATTTTCCAAATTTTGCTTTCGAATAAAAATTATTATATGAAAGTTTTTTTTTTCTAACTTTTCTAAGAAAAATACTTTTACTTTACATATTGTACTTTGGAGTAAATATAAATAATTCAATTAGTTATTCTTAAAATAAAATGTTTATAGATGGGTTTAAAACCTTACACATAATTAATAATATAAACAAAACATTCTTAGCTAATTTTTTCTTACTTTTTTTTAAATTATCTGAACCATTATGCCGTATATAAATATATATATATATATATATTAGTGCTTTAGTTTTTATTGTTGTTGTATTATTATCTTAATTTGTTTGTTTCTAGCACAAATTATCTGTTTGTCATACTATTTAACTTAAGTATTGTGTATTTTTTTAATCCAAGCTAATCTAAATTTTTCAAAAAATTATTTTTGGATATGCTGTTTGATATATAAACTCTATCATTAGTAAACACGTTTCTTTTATAAATCTTTCTTTAGTAAACATGTTTCTTTTTTGTACTAAACATTATGAAGGAAATAAATATTTCTTATGTCCAATAACTCTTATTTAATAATCAACTCAACTAACTTTAAAAATTGCAAAATAAAAATAGACCCGCAGCATCGCGCGAGCTTATATCTAGTATATATATATTTAAACACCGAATTTCAATTTTTTGATAAAAGATTTTGATATGGGCTACACAAATGGCAAATTTAAAATAATAATAATAATAATAATAATAATAATAATAATAATAATAATAATAATAATAATAATATTGATTTTACTATTAATAATGATATTATAATCATTATTAAATAAATATAATTCAACTGAAACGGAGAGCGGGAGAGTGCACCGCAAGCTGGAGATCGCCAGACACTCTCCCGAAAGCAGGAGATCGCCAGATACTTTCCAGCAAGCGGAAGATCGCCAGACACTCTCCTGTAAGCAAGAGGATCCTGCCGCTTGGTGCCTATGATATTTGTTTGAGGTCTCCCGCCTAGCGATAGACTTCTATCGCCTCAGATTGGTCTTGTTAGAGTCGTGCTAGAATACAAACTCCTCTAAAAAGACCAAATTGCCCTCCAAGTACTTACTACTCGCCTATAAATAGGTCATAGGTATTATTCTATGACCTAAATTTTGACTTCTGGCTTTTACGTTTCCTACTTTCAAGAATCTTGGGTTGACTTAAGCATCAGAGTGCCTACGCAGGGAACCACCCCCTGCATTCCTCTGACTTTGGTTGTTTTACAGAAGCTTTTGGGAGACAAGTGAAGAAAGAGACAAAGATTGACGTCAACAATTATTCATTGTTGTTTTGTGCAACAACAATTGGCGCCGTCTATGGGAAACGAAATAAAAGCCAATCAAAAACTTTTTGAAGATGGTGAGAACAAGATCTACTATTATGAGAGATGGAAGTGATGAGAACTCTGTGAGTTCTCCTAAACAACCGATTCGTCAGAGGACACAGGTGAACAGGGAAGAGGAGAGAACGACAGTGTCCATGGTTGAATTTCGAAGCTCTGAGGCGGCAGAGCCAGGAAACGACCTAGGCGCTGAGGGTCATGGTTGATCTGTTCAAAAAAGTCCTCCCGCAATTGAATCTGCCGTAAGCTGTATGGAACCTCGTAGGAGAGACGAGTCAAGGGGTATCGCCTTAGGAGACAGGTGAGCAGGTTGCGACAGGCGATCAAATGGCGACATGTGAACAGGTTGCGACAAGCAAGCAGGTCGAGACAGGCTTGAAGGCTGCGACAGGCGAGCAAGCCGCGACAGGCTTGCGGGCTGCGGTAGGCAAGTACGTTGCGATAGGTGTGCAGGCAGCCAAAGGCGTTCAGGCTGCGATAGGTGAGCATGCTGCGAGAGGCGTGTTGGCTACGACAAGTGGGCGAGCTGTTGTAGGCGAGCACGTTGCGACAGGCGTGCAGGTAGCCAAAGGCGTTCAAGCTGTGAGATGCGTGTTGGCTACGACATGTGGGCGAGCTTGTACAGGCGAGCTCGCTGTGACAGATGGGCGAGCTTATGCGGGCGAGCAAGCTGCGGTAGGTTCCTGTGAGATGCAGTGGAGTATGTCCAACCTTTCAGCTTGGCAAACTAGGCTCGAAACAATGCGAGGTGTGAGAGAAGCTGGAAAGATAGGGCCTAAACGAACACAACCAACCCTTGACGGAGGAAGTACTTGGTGGACTCAGAGACTAACCCTACTTGGAACACAATAATGATGCGAAAAGATGCATCTCAGAGTAAAGAAAAGGGGAAAAATGATCCTACATCCATAATTGACATGAAAAAGATAATAGAATAAGTGCTGGAAGAAAAGAAGCTAGTATCCGTAGAAGAAAGTCAGAAAAGGCATGTATTGTTTTCTGCTGCTATTATGGAAAAACCTTTACCACCGAAGTTTAAAATGCCGCAAATGGCTGCATACTCGGGAAAGACAGACCCTTATGATCATATCCATAATTATGAAGCATTGATGCTACTCCACGGGTGGGAAGACGAGATCATGTGCAGAGCCTTCTCACTCACCCTGATTGGACATGCTATGAAATGGTTCAATGGTCTGGTTGAGGCATCAATCACTTCCTTCGACCAATTGCGAAGCGAATTTCTAAAAGCCTTCATAGTTAACAGCCAGAGGAAGAAAAAACCTACTTATCTGCTTACACTTAAACAAGGAAGTAAGGAATCACTAAAAAGTTATATGGATCGGTTCCAAGATGCAACTTTGGAAGTTAGGAACTTATAGGTCGGTGTGGCAGTAGAAGTAATATTGTATAGGACTAGGTCTGAGAAGCTACAAGAGTCACTCTCTCTAGATAAGAAAACAACACTCTCGGAGTTATTCATCAGAGCTAACAAATATATCAGTCAGGAGGAAGTGTTGGAAATGGTACAAACTAACGATCTTGAAGGAGGAAGGAAACAGGAAAGAGAATCTATTGACAAAAGCAGATATAAGTCCCACAAGGCTCCAAAATTGAAATATGATAGTTACACTGAACTTAATGAGCCTAGAGCCTCAATTCTTGTAGCTATAGAAGAGACAAGACTACTACAATTTCCTAATAGAGCAAAAGGAAGTATGGGAGGAGACGTAGATTCTTATTGTGATTTCCATTCTACGAATGGGCACTCGATTGAGAAATGTAGGGAGCTAATGAATCAACTTGAGAAACTGGCTCGAGAAGGAAAAATAAACATATACCTTTGGAAGAATGAGGGAACCCACTATTCTCCACGCAATCGGAGAAATAATTTGCCGCAGAATAGGCAATATGACAATAACAGAAGAGAGGGGGGAGCATATAGAAGGAGGAATGATGAAGCAAGGGGTGATTAGAGAAACCCATACCACGATTGACCCCCAAATATGAAGATGGATAAGGAAGATTTGAGGCCTTAGTATTTTAAAGTTTCAATTAATATCAAACATGTTATTTTGAACATTTTGCCTTTATATTCCATATTGTCGTTGATTATTGGTAGTATGCAATAAAGTAATAATTCTTGATTTTCTCATCATGATTGCATATCTTGCAACAGGAATACAAAAACCATATAGGCCTGAAGCGAAAAATGCGCGATGTAGGCTATGCATGTACTTGAAGCGAAAAGTGCGCGATGTAAGTCATGCATGAAGAGAAAAATGCAAGGGCTTGAAGCGAAAAATGCTCGAGGTAAGCCACGCACTTGAAGAAAAGAGCTTGAAGCGAAAAGTGCGCGAACTAGGCTATGCATGGACTTGAAGTGAAAAGTGCGCGATGTAAGTCATGCATTAAGACAAAAAGTCTCTAAGCGAAAAATGCGCGAGACGGGTAACAAAAAGTCCCTAAGCGAAAAATGCGCGAGACGGGTAACAAAAAGTCTCTAAGCGAAAAATGCGCAAGACGGGCAACAAAAAAGTCCTTAAGCGAAAAATGCGCAAGATGGGCAACACATGGGCTTGAAGTGAAAAATACGTGAGGTAAGCCGTGAATGAAACAAAAAAGTCCCTAAGTGAAAAATGCGCGAGACGGGCAACAAATGGGCTTGAAGCGAAAAATGCGCGAGGTAAGCCGTGAATGAAATAAAACTCCCTAAGCGAAAAATACGTGAGATGGGAAACACATGGGCTTGAAACCAAAAATGCGCGAGGTAAGCTATGAATGAAATAAAACTCACTAAGCGAAAAATGCGCGAGATAGGAAACACATGGGCTTGAAGCGAAAAATGAGCGAGGTAAGCCACGCACTCAAAGAAAAAAGCCTGAAGCGAAAAATGCACAATGTAGGCCACGCATGAACTTGGAGCGAAAAGTGTGCGAAGCAAGTCATGCGAGAAAGACCAAAGTGCTTGGGCTTAAAGCAAAAAATGAGCAGAGAAATGAAAAAGACGAAAAAATGCACAGGCTTGGTACAAAAAATTTGAGACGTAAGTTGCGCACATGAAGCACGAGAATTTGAATTTGAAGCAAAAAATTCAAAACATGCAAGATAATATGTAACCGTTGAAAAATTCTTTGCAAAAGACTGAGTTCTTTTACAGAGAATGGGGGAGCAATTGATATGGGCTACACAAATGGCAAATTTAAAATAATAATAATAATATTGATTTTACTATTAATAATGATATTATAATCATTATTAAATAAATATAATTCAACAGAAACGGAGAGCGGGAGAGTGCACCACAAGCGGAAGATCGCCAAGCACTCTCCCGCAAGTGGGAGATCACCATACACTCTCCATAAAGTGGGAGATCGCCAAATACTCTCCCGCAAGCGGGAGATAGCCAGACACTCTCCCGCAAGAGGGAGGATCCTGTTGCCTGGTGCCTATGATATCTGTTTGAGGTCTCCCGCCTAGCGACAGACTTCTGTCACCTCAGATTGGTCTTGTTAGAGTCGTGCTAGAACACAAACTCCTCTAAAAAGACCAAATTGCCCTCCAGTTACTTACTACTCGTCTATAAATAGGCCACAAGTATTATTCTATGACCTAATTTTTGACTTCTGGCTTTTACGTTTCCTACTCTCAAGAATATTGGGCTGACTTAAGCATCGGAGTGCCTACGCAGGGAACCACTCCTTGCGTTCCTTTGACTTTGGTTATTTTGCAGAAGCTTTTGGGAGACACGTGGAGAAAGAGACAAAGATTGATGTCAGCAATTATTCATTGTTGTTTTGTGCAACAACAGATTTAAAACTTTAGGATAATTCTTATAAAAATAAATGGATTTTTTTTAATTAGAAACAACAAAATAATAAGTGATAAAAGAAAAATCAAATCCCAAGATAAATTTTTTATTAGATTTAAATGTAGTTAAAATTGTTAAAATTTATTTTTTTAAATTTTAAATATATTAAAATTAAATAATTAATTTAATAGGATTATTTTATAGAAAATTAAAATTAATTTATTATTTTATGTATAAAAAAGTTAAGCTATCCACGTAAACTTTTATATATTTATATAAGATATAATATTATTATCAAAAAATGAATCTTATTGAAATTAAAAATTTAACCTTTGATCAATGATTAGATAAGTCTTGGTCTACATTTTATACTTTATTGATGAAAAGAAAATTCATCTTACCTTGCACGGCTACTGCTTGGTGTTCATATGAAAAACGTATGTTTTTTCTTTAAAAAAGTGCATCCAAATAAAAATTTATACCAAAATTAATTATATGTTATATTTTGATAAAAGATTTGTAAAAAAATTAATAAATGATATGTGATTTTTTTTCTTTAATTTTAATATATATAGATGTTTGTCTTGTAGAAATTGAAATATATACTTGATTTAAAAAAATAATTTATCTGTTTTGTATTTTTAATGTATATAGATTTTTATATTTTAGAAAATTAAAAAAATATTATTTTTTATTTTAAAATATTACACATGTTAAACTTTTGGGTTATCCACATAGAATGTTTTACTTTGAACCATTTGTTTTGACTTTTATATTTATATATATATATATATATATATAGATATAAAAGATATAATGAAGATTCTATACGATTACTTAGACGTTTTAAAAGTTATTGTTGACTAACTAATTTACTAGCCGACACCTTTTATTTAAAATTTTTAACGTTAATCAAACAATACTAATATCGAATATAATTACAAAAACTTAAGGCTGGCTTGTAATATATGAAATAATAGAAACAATACTTTTAATTCCATAATTTTTATTTTTTTCAATTGATAATATTATTTCTAATTGATGGATACTTTTATAAAGACTTGATGACATTTTTTAAGGTTTAATAGTCAAATATAATTTCAATTTTTTGTAAAAAATGGATATAAACTTTTAATCTTTAATTTTATTATAAAAGTTTATAAACTTTTATTTTATTATAAATAAGCTTCCAACCTTTCAGGATATTAATAAGTAAAATAAATAAGAGGCTAGGGTTTTCTAAGTCCTAGACCTTTTTTATTTTATTGTAAAAATTTATAATTAATTTGGATTTAATTATTTTATTTTGAAAAGTTAGATGTTTATGCAATAAAATTAATAGTTGAAGGTTTATTTTTATTGTGTACAAAAAATTAATCATATATTTGACTATTAACCTTTTTTTTTAAAAGATCATTAGTAGTACTTTCGTTATTCAAAAAAGTGGGTTCTTATGAAAGTATTTTTAAAATAAAAATTTTGAATAAATTAATTATATTAAAAACGACATCCATAAAATGTTTTTATAAAATTAAATTTGAACAAAATTTAAAATATTTTCGATTATTTTATATAAAAAAATTGCTGCTAAAAGCAGATATAAATGGAATGATCAAACTACAGTGAAGTTCCCCCTTTCTTAAAATAAAAAAACGCTGCTACTTTCGTTTCTGGCTCTATACAACGGGCTTGGCTTCTTTCGAGGATTCCATTACCCTATAAGACCTTTGTCTTTAGAAGCTGTTAGAAAACATAATATTTTCCCTTTTGTAAAAATAAATGTCTAAAATATTTTATATTTATAGATTCAGAAGATGTTAGAAACAATTTAGAAAGGCTGACTGAACTTTAGGCTCCGTTTGCTACACTAATTTTATTTTTCAAAAAATATTTTTTACATTTTTCAGTGTTTAATACTTATAAAATATTTTCGATCAACGAAAAATGAAATTCGGTTAATGGAAAATCTTTAAGGATTTTGAAAAATTGTCTTACCATTTTCAAAAGGGAAAAACAATTTCCAAATCTATTCTACTGTTAAAAAAAAGGTTCCATTGAAACTTAACTTAATCTATATTGAGTTGAAACAACAAGTAATAGAAAATATTTTCAGCATATCAACCAAACAACATAAAATATTAGTTTTTTCAAAAAATCAAATTTTTAAAAATCATTTTACAAAAATTATTTTCTGAAAGTTATTTTACACCAAACGGAGTCTTAATCTGAACCTCCAATCATAAAACCTTAAAAATAGAAATCCATATAAAGAAACACATCAATATTGTCCGCAACACTACTATTTTTGTAAACCTTCTCGTTCAGTGAAAAGTAAAATTGTGCTGTCCTCTGCCACTGTTGTATAGCGTGGTATCTGAACTTCACCACAAATGGTGTGGACATTTTTTAATGCTACACTAGTCTGCTGGTAAGTATTAGGCAGCGTTTGATACCTTATATGTAAAATGATTGTTTCGAAAGTGATTGTTAGAAAAATAATTGCTAGGAATGTAATATTACAGTGTAAACTTCTATTTAAATTGCAGAAAAAATAAAATTGCAGTGTTTGGTAAACACTTACTTTGTCGGTAATGTAGTAGTAAATTTCAAAAATACCATTAATTATAAAAACAAATTTGATACGATGTAATTAATTAAAAATGTAATTATCATATGAAATGTGAATAATATAAAGTTATGACTATTCATATTGCTCATCATTTTTTATACTAAATTTATATACATTATTATTAATTTAAAATTTAATTATTATATATTAAAATGTAAATAATAAAAAAATGCTCCAAACCATTTTGACTTAAACAAAACCAAACACTATAAAAAGTTTTGTTTCCAAGCATATTGATTTAAACAAAATAATATTTTGTCCAACAAGAAAGCCATGAACTGTAAGGTCTTTTTCGTAACAGGGGTAGTTTAAAATCTTTATTCATAGGGTACTTTTAAACTTATTTCTATAATCAAGGTATTTTAATCCAACTAGATGCCATGTCATTTTTTTAAAAAAGAAAAACAACATATTAGATATTTGAAAAAATAAAAATTCTTAACAATAGTTTTTCTTTTTTGATAAACATTAAAAACTAAACAATCTGATTATTTCTGTGACGCCACGGGATGCACCCGCTAGTCCACCGACTCGAGCCACCGCCCCAGATGGGTCACTTATTCGTATTGCCCGCTTTGGGGTGCACCACACAGGCTACTGCCCCTCATGAATTGACAATTGGTTAGGAGTGACTTAACTTTTAATGAAGTTAAGAGTTCGAGTCGCTTCGGACGCGAAAGAAATCCGTGAGGGGTGGTGGCTTGTGTGGTGCACCCCAAAGCGAACAATACGGATGAGTGACTCGCCTGGGGCTGTGGCTCGGGTTGGTGGACCAGCGGGTGCACCCCAAGGCGTCACAAAAAAACGCGCGTTTTATTATGATGCCCTAGGGTGCACCCGCTGGTCCACCAACCTGAGCCACCGCCTTAGGTGGGTCACTCATTCGTATTGTCCACTCTGGGGTGCACCACACAGGCCACTGCCCCTCACAGATTTCTTTCGTATCCGAAGCGACTCAAACTCTTAACTTTATTAAAGGTCAAGTCACTCCTAACCAATTGTTACTAGGTGTGAAAGAATTAGGTACCTGAGAGTCTTGAGTTCGAACCCTTGGGGACACGAATTGGGGTATTATTCCTCGATAAAGCCATGAGGGGCGATGGCCTGCGGGTGCACCCCGAAGCGGACAATACGGATGAGTGACCCACTTGGGGTGGTGGCTCGGGTCGGTGGACCAGCGGGTGCACCCTGGGGCGTCACAATAAAACGTGCGTCTCAGTGGTACTAGGTGTGTAAGAACTAGGTACCTAAGGGTCCTGAGTTTGAACCCTCGGGGACGCGAATTGGGTATTATTTTCCGATAAAGCAGTGAGGGGCGGTGGCCTGCGGGTGCACCTCGAAGCGGACAATACGGATGAGTGACCCACCTGGGACGGTGACTCGGGTTGGTGGACCAGCGGGTTCACCTCGGAGTGTCACAATTTCTATTTCTAAATCCTAAATATTTATGAAAACCCAAGTATTCTAAAAACAAAGGAATCTAAAAAACAATATTTACGAACTCAACTTTGAACAAAATATAGGAAAATGTTAAAATCCATGTCTAGCACAAGTTAAAGTTTTTTTTTTTTCATCGGTCTTCTTCTTTAATTTGTTTCATTTTTGTTTGAATTTGTATTTTAGAAACAAAACTACTCTTCATTATTTTTCAAGTGATTGATTTACCAAACAATCATTTTTTTATCATCAAATTTGGAGAAAACACCATCTAAATTACAACACATAAATTACAAAATTTTAGATCTTCAACATGTAGAAAAATTATAAAACTGTAAACTAAGGATACAAAGAGGAAAGGATATCTAGATCTAGAAACAAAATTAAAAAAAAATAAAAAGAATTGAATCAAGAAATTTAGAATGAAAATTGAACAATATTTTTTCTATGAGTGGTGAATAGGCACAAAAATATGTGATTTCATCCGAATTATGGTATTAAGCGTTAAAGAAAAATTTTATCAATGTTTTTTTTTTTTAACAAATCTGTTAATATGTTTAACGAATTTTAAGTTTATAAATAAAATATTTAAAACAAATCAAAAGAACAAGTATGAAATGTCTCTTAATAAATTGTTAACATAAAATTGCAAGAATTATTGTCCTTAATAATAGGTGATGATAATTAAATCCATATGAGAACAATTTCGAGAAAAAAAAAGAGCTTGAAAAATTTATATATAATAATAGAAAAGAGAAAAGAAGAGAGCGGTGTTTTAATATACTAATTTATAGTTTCATTGATATGAAATTTAGTTTTTTTAAAATAGTATCTTACTTTTGAAATAAAGTTTAAAAGCACTCCAGTTTAGTAAATAAGATTATAAACTATATTGATTTGGGAAAAAACTCACGAATTGCCAGTTCAAAACCACAAGCAGAGTTTCATGATCACAGGCAATTAACTGCAACAACTTGTTTCCCAAGGTTGCGACCACAGAAGAGCCTCATCAAATCCAAGTTTATTCTTCAACAGATCAACCTTAAATTGAAACAGTGAAAGCAATATTCAGATTTAATGTCCTCATTTTCCCCAAATGCAGATAGTTATTTTCTTTTTTTAATCAGAAGTTCAATAAGCAATGTTAAATCAGAGAACGGATTCAAGTTGATGGAACACGATGTTGGATTGGGAAATCAGGCTAGTTACAGCATGGAAGAATCAAACAAAAAAAGAATGAAAGAAAAACATTGCATTAAACAAGCTAAGATTATTTATATATATATATATATATATATATATATATATATATATGGAGAGAGAATTTATATATGATGCATTGATAGTATATAGTTTTTATACACTATAAGTTAATCATAAAATGACACTTCATTAATAAATAAAATCTAAAAATGTACAAATCTTTAAAAATAAATTTAAAAATTTTGTTAATATTTATTTTTAAAGACTTCATGTTATCCCATGATTGACTAACCGTGTATAAAAATTATGCACTGAAAGTAAAAGTTATACACTGAAAGTACAATATATATATATATATATATATATATATATATATATATATATATATATATATATATATCAGATATAAGAAATTGCTCTGGAGTAAAAAGAACAATTGCAAGACGGACAGACGGACAGCAGAGATCAAGAAGATCGGAGCAGCAAGACGGACAGACCAATGGTGATTTTGTTTGAGTCAGGAGTACGGGGAGAGAAGAAAAGATTCTTTGGAGAGGAGAAAAGTTCTGTCGTTGGGGTCAGCCGATAAATGTGGTAATTTGGAGTGAACTTTCCCTGCAATCTCACTTTGCAGAGGGAAGAGGCTGCAGTCACAATGCAGCACCTAGCAGCAATTACTTTGCAGTAAATACTTTATTCCCAAACATTTCAAGGACATTGCAGTCTATTAGATTACACTGCAAACTAATAAAATCCCTCTTACCAAACGGCCTGTTAAAGTAATGGACTGACAAGTCTTTAAAGGCGATTTTCTTCTCTCCCTAAAGACTATCGACAAATCATTTGCCGCAAAATGTCTATATCCGGTGGTGCAGGGTTCGCCACATCCGAGCGCAGGAAAAAGCTTTTCCTGGCTCTCTTTGTGTCTATCCTTCTCGTCACTGCTATAGTTAGCATTGTCACCACCGTATCTGTTTCCAAAAAGAAATGCAGCAACGACAACAGCAATGCAGCTCACTCCATCATCAAAACTTCCTGTAGCTCTATATTGTATCCAGACTTTTGCCTCTCGACAATCTCTGCGGCCCCAGATGCCAAGAGCAAGATTAAGAATCCCGAGGATGTGATAGAAATGTCACTGAACTTAACGGTAACTGCTGTTCAGGGTAACTATTTATCCATCAAGAAGCTCCTCAGCACCAGGAAGAGCCTAACCAAACGCGAAAAGACTGCCCTTGATAACTGTCTTGAACTGGTCGATGAAACTCTGGACGAGCTTTACAAAGCTGAACAAGATCTCAGTGACCATCCCAATTTCAACAAGTCCATCCGGCAACATGCTGATGATCTCAAGAGCCTTCTTAGTGCTGCAATGACCAACCAAGAAACTTGCGTTGATGGATTTTCTCATGACCGTGCAGATAAAAAGGTTCCACACGTATCTTTCAAATTAGCGTTTGTGCTTCTCAATTATCGTTTTGACTTACTTATTAAATTTTAATTAATGACAGTTTTGTTTTGATTTGAAAAGATGAGGCAAGTGTTAATAGATGGGCAAATGCATGTGTTCCGTATGTGTAGCAATGCACTGGCCATGATCAAAAACTTGACAGACACCGACATGGCAAGCCAAGGTTCTCCATCAGGGAGGCAACTTGAGGAGCAAGACGAAACAGAATGGCCTGAATGGTTGTCTGCTGGAGACAGGAGACTGCTACAGGCGACAACAGTTAATCCTAATGTTATCGTGGCCGCTGATGGCACCGGTGACTTCCGCACGGTGTCTGAGGCGGTGGCGGCCGCACCAGAGAGAAGCACCAGTAGATACATTATAAAGATTAAAGCTGGAGTGTATAGGGAAAACGTGGATATTCCAAGGAAGAAAACCAATCTCATGTTTGTGGGAGATGGGAGAGCCAATACCATCATCACCCTAGCCGAAATGTCGTTGATGGCAGCACCACTTTCAACTCTTCCACCGTTGGTGAGTAATGATTTTGAAATTTTGAACGATGATAAAGTTGAGCATGCCCATGTTTAATTTAACTTTGTTTCTTAGATTAGTTTTTTATGCCAATTATTACCGAGTGTTAAAATTAAATTTCAATAAATTATAAGGGCACTAGGGCGAAGGCTTCAGCTATAGATACATAATCCAGGCATACATAATAATTTATGCATATAACTTGTATTTGCATCATAAAAAATTATGTTTATAAGGCATAAAATATATTAGTAATTGATTGAAAAAAATGAAGTAAACTTATTTTTTAAGTGTTTGGACATGATTCGAATATTAAAATTATTACTATTGAGAGATTTATCATTTACCATTTTTGACTTGAAAAAAATTAGTCCAAGACTATAAAATAGATGAATATACATGTATTTATAAAAAAATGTGTAAAATGTAGAAATTATAAATTAAAATTTGTTTTGAGATGTTAAATATAAAATTATTTTTTAAAAAAAGGACATGATAAAATTATTTTTTCTAAGAAGACATGTCATATTTATTTATTTATTAAATTTTAATTCATATTTTTATATTTTTTAATCATAAATTTCCATATTTTTTATTTATATATGGTATTTACCTTTTGTATTTAAAATTATCAAATTTATTTTAAATCATCTTCTAAAATTTGTATTTTTTAGATTTAAATTTAAATAAGAGTTTATAGAAATTACAAGTAATTATCTATAAAAAAACCACCAAATCATTAAAAGAGTCAACCAAAATGTACTGAGTTGGGTGGGTATTTAATGGCTGGAAGAACCTTGTCAGAAGCCAAATCTTAGAAACGTAGACGGGATGAATAAAACTGGTGCACTAAAGACACGAAGGGCCTTCGTACTTGAAACAATGAAAGCTTATCCAGAAGACGTGACTTATGTCGTGCGGAATCTGGATAATCGGATAGGCTAACGTCAGCAGATGATTAAAGTAAATTAATTATTAACTTAAAATTAATGTAAATTTATTATTAATTAAAATAATAAATGATTAAACATAAATTTAAAATTATTAATTATAAAATAAATTATAAATATGTTAACACTTGATAATTAATATAAACATACATTATAGTAAAATTGTAATGTCTTAGAGGCTATTGATACTAATATTTACATTGATAATTATATTTTTTATAATACTTCTAATATATTTTACGTTTAATTATTTTAAATATACATTTAATTATATATTTTTTTATGTTAACTTTATAATAAAATCAAAATTTGTGATCATATTGTAAAATTTTTTTGCTAGAGCAAAGACTTTGGCAATACATATATAATTCAGTTGTATAATTCATATTTATAATATATAAATTTATGTTTATATTATATAAAATGTGAAAATTTTAATATAAAATTTATTATTTTAAATAAATTGTCATATTTATTTTTTTATTAAATTTTTATTCTTATTATTTATATATATATTTTTTATCATATATTTCGTATTTAAAATTAATCAAATTTATTTTAATTCATCATTTGAAGTTTGTATTTTTTAGATTTAAATCTAAATAAGAGCGTATAAAAACAACAATTTATTAAAAATCATCAAAAAAGGTACTTGAGTTGAGTGGATATTTAATGTTGGACTTGGAAGACACTTGTCTGAAGCCAAATCTTAGAAATGTAGATGGGATTAGGGCTGTAAACGATACACTAGTACTCGCAAGCTACTCGGGCTCGACTCGAACAAAACTCGAACTCAACTCTTTTTTGTGGAGCCGAGCTCGAGCTTGAGCTACTCGAGCCATCGAGCGAGCCGAGTTCGAACAATAGATTACTCTGCTCGAGTAGCTCGTGAGCCTTATCGAGCTTTTAATATTTTAATATATATTTTTAATTTTATTTATAGTATTACTTATTTATATTATTATAAAATTATAAAATTACATATTTATCCCACATCCTAAAAACCCTAACTCTCATCTATCTTTATCATTTTTAGTCGAATCCCTCCCAACCTAAATCGTTGCAGCTTCAGTATACTCTCACCTGACCTAGACCTCAGCGGCTCAGTCAATACTCCGGCGACCGGCGCGACACACAGACCCTCGTTCAGTCTCTCTAACTTTTCGATGGCTACGCAGCGTGACCCAACCCAGACCACATCTCACGGTGCGAAAGTCCTTTGCCAAAGCTCACGGGGTGACACCTAGACCAG
The DNA here is from genome assembly GCA_031772115.1 of Heritiera littoralis. Lineage (NCBI taxonomy): Eukaryota > Viridiplantae > Streptophyta > Magnoliopsida > Malvales > Malvaceae > Heritiera > Heritiera littoralis. Next base: position 7,003,231 of record JAPDPK010000006.1, on the reverse strand, counting down.
ATCTGGCCTTACCAAGGCTCCGACGACCCACTCACAAGCTAGATCTGGCCTTACCAAGGCTCCGGCGACCCACCCACAGACCAGATCTAGCCTTGCCAAAGCTCCGGTGACCCCTCAATGTTCCAAGTCTCCTTTACTGTTTTACCTAGAGCAGCGCCTTTTTTCCTCTCTCATCCTCTCCCAGAGCCTCGATCCCGTCTCGGCAAGAGTAGCCACTCCTTCCGGCGAGAGCAGCGACCCCTTCCGACACCTCTGCTCTTTATTTGCTTTTCCTTTTCTAAGACCTACTCGTAATTACTTAGTTATTTTCTTTAATTTATTTTTTAATTCGTTGCTTATTGTGTCTCTATGTGTTGATCTGTTGTTAGATATTTGCTTTGAACTAAAGCTGTTGGTTGTATTGCTGGTTGTATTTGTAGAACATAGGAAGCAAAGAAGAATGCAGATACCATGCTCCTCAAGTGTTTGTTGTTTTGGCTCTATTGTTCTTCCCTCTGTTTTTGTAGCTTTTGTTGCGTTTTTAAGTTTCTAAATTGTCAAATTGAAATTCATCTTTATGATAAATTTTCATCTGGGTAAGACTTTAGCATGAATTAAATTTATATTTGCTTGTAATCTAATCTAAGCTTGTTCATAGCCAAGTCTCTTGGATTTTCTCTTTGTTTTTCATATACATTTCTTTGTTTTTGATTACTCATAAAGAAAAGGCTTTGTGTATTTAGTTTTTGATGATATATATCCTAAAATGAAAATGTGTTGAATTCGAGTTCGAGCTCGAGCTCGAGTTCGAGCATAAGATCAAGGTCGAGTTCGAGCATAAGATCAAGGTCGAGTTCGAGTGTTTGAATCGAGCACAATTTCGAGCATGAAAATCGAGCGAGCTCGAGTAGCTCGATTTTTATGTCGAGTCGAGCTCGAGCTCAAAAATTAAGACTCGATCGAGTTCGAGCCGAGTATCCAGCACGAGTTTTTGAGTCGAGCTCAAGCTCGAGCACCTCATTGTATCGGCTCGGCTCGACTCGATTACACCCCTAGATGAGATGAATAAAACAGGAGCACTCAACGAAAAAAAAAAAACCAGGAGCACTCGAGACACGAAGAGCCTTTGTCCTCGAAATAATGAAAGCTTATTAAAGTTGGATCTGATTTAGATCTCCAAAAATTTTTTAGCTTGATGCTGTTACTCTGTGGCATGTGACCAATGTAGCTACCTTCACGGTATTCAGCTAACATCTGTCAGAAATTCAATTCTGAAAGTTTCAGAATGACGTGACTTATGTCGTGTGGAATCTGGATAACCGGATAGGCTACCGTCTGCATATGGGTATTTCATAGCTAGAATTTTGCGGGGACTTAAATTGAATTTGGGATATTTTGGAGGGAGTAGCAATTCACTTCAATTCAAAACCTAACAATTTCTAGATGTCCATTATTGCAGCAGCAGTGGGGGACGGGTTCCTGGCCAGGGACATCACGTTTCAGAACACCGGTGTACCATCGAAGCAACAGGCAGTGGCGCTGCGTGTGGGATCAGACTTATCAGCATTCTACGAGTGTGACATAGTAGCATACCAGGACACTCTCTATGTGCACAGCCTTCGCCAATTCTATGTACAATGCCTTAACTCAGGCACTGTGGACTTCATATTTGGAAATGCCGCAGCAGTGTTCCAGAACTGTGACATTCACGCTCGTCGACCCAATCCTCGCCAAAGGAACATGGTCACAGCACAAGGTAGCGACGACCCTAACAAGAACACTGGAATTGTGATCCAGAACTGCAGGATTGGTGCAACCTCAGATTTGCTAGCCGTTAAGGACAATTTTGATACTTATCTAGGTAGACCATGGAAGCGATATTCCAGGACTGTTATCATGCGGTCTGATATAAGTGATATTATTCATCCAGCTGGTTGGTTCGAGTGGGACGGAGATTTTGCACTAGACACATTGACATATCTGGAGTATGAGAACACTGGGTCTGGTGCTGGGACGTTAAACAGGATTACATGGAAGGGGTACACGGCTGCTGACGACGAAGCTGTGGTGCAACAATATTCTGCTCGGAATTTTGTTGCTGGCGGTAGTTGGCTGAACGCCACAGGTTTTCCTTTCTCTCTTGATCTTTGAAATGAATTATGGCTGAAGTTTAGATTCCCGTGATTCGGAAATTCGTATTATCGTCAAGTTTTTCTTTGCTGTTGCTGACAATTGAATAAACTTGCTCCATGACCATGAGTACGAGTTTAGTAATAATTATATTTATATGATATATATGGTTGAATGTAGTCATTTACCTCAGAAAACGGGGTGTATTTTCTATTTTCTTCCCAACATATAAATGAACATTCACAATTCAAAATCCGAAACTTGAGAGCTAGCAAAGCAAAGATTATTTATCTAATATCCTGAAATAGGGATATACAATATCACCGAATTAAGGACATGGTTTGGCGAATGAGCTGCCAGAAGTTGAGATATCCAACGAGGACCGTTGAAATGCAGCACACGAGGAAGGGAATGTAAGACTTATTTTATGATCGAATGTGAAAATTAGAACACCAATTATTTTATAAACAATTAATAAGCTTATAACCTTTTTCTGCAGACGTGGATTGCAATAAAATTGATAATTAATATAATCTACTATAAAATTTTTTTAACATTTTCCCATTTAGATAATATTAATTGAAGTTGTTTAATTTAAGAAAATTTGATTTTAGAAAACAAATCTTTAGGTCGACTAATTTTATTTGGCGTGGTCATGATTAAAAAAACTATTTAATCCTTGAAAAAACATTTTAATGATTTATTTAATATGACCAAATAATATTGAATCATGGTAGTAATTGTGTCTTTTATTGACATAAGATCAATCTATGGTTACAAAACCTAGTGGCTATATCATCTTAAACTTTTAATAAGATGACAAGTGTCATTGATTAATGAGTTAATCCAAATATATATTTTTATTATTTTTACTTTTTTAAAAGTTAAAAAAATAAAAAAGAAAGAAAAGTACTTTTGAGCAATAAAGATATATTTTATCTTAAACTTAATTTTACATATAGCAAATATAATGAAAAATTTACAAAAATCATCCTATCTTACCTCTAATCTTTATACACATTGATAAGAGTCATACTAAGAATTATTGGGCTTTGTTATGAGTCAAACTGAAGATCATTGGGCTTAAAGATAGATTAAGCTCAAGTGGAAAGAGGACTCAAGAAGATCATGGAAGATCCATTAAGTGACCCTTTAAGTTGTTGCCCTTAAAGATAATTACGCGTAAATTGACTCATCTAAATAAGTTACAGGTATTATTTTTAAACTCTAATATTTATTTGCTTATTGGAACCCTCTAAAATCCTCTTAACCATCTAAGTGCGCGTGTAAGGGAAAACCTCTGTGCCCTTTGATGGTTTTCTTTTTTACAGAGTTCTTGGAAATAGGCTAACGCGAAGATTGAGATTATCACGTTAGCCATAATAATTGTTGTATTTGGATAACAACAAATTGGTGCTATCTGTGGGAAATGACAAGCCATTTGCTCATCACCATTTCAATATGATTTCGATATTTTCAACTCGAAAATGGGTTAGCTTTCAATTCCCTACAATTGTTTATAAATTTCTTATGATGATATCTGAAAATAAAAGAAAAGCATGAAACATTCATTCTTGATTACAAAGAACACTTTGATGCTTAAATTTTTACTTTATATGTCATTTTGTCTTAAATAACACTTGGGCTTTGTAGATTCACCTATAAATATGTAAAATATGATCATTGATTTAAAAACTTCATTGAAATGTGAAAGATTTTTTAAGAAACATGCACGAACCCGAGCAGGTTCAAGTTTATTTTTGGGTTGTTTCCAACTGGGTGGTTTCCAACCCAGGCAGATCAAGAAGATGAGGGAATATTTTAAGAATATTCCCTCCAAAGCAGAGTTTGAACCAACGTGAAACACCAAAGAAGGGAATATTTAATTTTACTTTTTTTTACATAAATTTAATGCAAGAAAAATGCTAGTATGTCCTTACCAACAAGATATCTTTTGAACACTTGTAACAACTATAACAACGATATTTCTGCATACACAATCAAATGGCAAATCACAAATGAGAATAAAATCTGCTCTTTTCCTCAAATGAACCACATTGTATGACGGTAAATCCTCTCAATACTAAAGTAGCCTTGATATTACTCGCCACATAAAAACTTTGAATTAAGACATTAAACTAAACAATAATAAAATAGAAGCTCTCATGAAATAACATTTGTTTGTTAAATAATTCAATATTCAGTAATAATATAAAAAATTTAGATGGGGTCAACTTAGATATGGTGGGTTAAAATATTAATTCCAGTGATGATTGAGCTTCAAGGTAGCAAAATTATACATGGAACAGTTAGAAGCCAACGCATACTAAGCGGGTGTTGGATTTTCTTTATGGGTTGTTGTCAAAATCTTGCAGATATGGTTATAGCTAGTAATCTAAAACAAACACAAAAGATGCAACAAATACTTTGTGTCAACTCTAACCACAAGATGCTTGCCCCTGATCTCCAAATTATAACAAAAGAAAGGTTCATTAGTGTCTATATTCACCAAACTAGATCTAGAAGAATACTTCTCATGACCTAATCAAAATATATTCCAATATTGAAACAGATTTGTTTTCAGCTCACCTGCTCAATTCTACTTAAGCAAAGCCTTAATCAAAACAATGTCAGTTAACTACCTAAAAATCCTAAACAAGAATTATCAGTTCTGCATCATACCTTAAGACCCAGTTTGAACAGAAGAAAGGGATCAATATCTTAAAAAATTTCTCCAATGAATGAAAAGAAGTTCAATCTAATACATCTAAAAGGCTATAACTTTACTTTTACATCCACAGAAATTTTAGCCCAAAAAGTAGTAAGCCGAATAGAATAATCCATTTTCTATGATCATTAAACAAGTATGAACAACCCGCTCAGACTCAAGATTGATGAGCAAACAAGCATAAACCTTTAGATTTACTGAATGCTTAATTCTTTGATAAGCAATCAAAAGAAAGAATAACTTGGTGATGAAAATATATGATTCCTTAATCCCTGTTAGCCACTACTGAATGCCAAAGGAGACTCATTAAACATGGTCATATAGGTAGCATTCGCTAATAACTAATTAAGAAGAAGTAGAAGATGAAGAAGAGAAAATATAATGACAATGCATGTTACTGCTTCATCCATTTCATAATAATGATCAATAAAAAACCTTTAGATATAAGAAGAGGATGTCCACACTGATTTGAAAATACACCTAAAAAGACAATCATCCTTGAGTAATAGTTTCAATGCAAACATGAGTCTAAGTTTTGGTTATCTTAGGGTGTCCAAAAAGAGACTACCATTCAAGAGAATGCTTTGTGAAAAAAAAAGCCTTTGTTTCATAAAAGACCAGAAGTAGTAGCAGCAGTTTAACAAAATTGGAGTTCAAAATCCACAAAACTAACAAATTGAAAATGCTTTTTTACTTGATTTTAAGCAAAAAAAAATAAAACAAAAAAAATCATTATTATGTCCAGAATTATCCATCCTATATAGATAAAGGGTACTTTGGTTCTCAATTACCTCAACTGGGTTTTGGTTTATTCAATCCACAATTGAATATTTTCCTTCACTTTCCCACTTTTTCTAGCCAACCAAAGCACACAGTCATTATGTTCAAGTTGCTCTTTAGCATGATTTATTCATCACCATTTTTGATAGAACTTTCAAATTATTTTGATTTAAAGATTTTTCAAAAGTTGGGCAATAAATGTAGTTGTGATTAAGATCCTACAATTTCTAGTACCCCACTTGATTATAGGCTTGGCTGTTGTCGTACGTAGCTTCACTAAGAAAGAGTAGCTTATTACTCCACAGGAGTTTACCCATTTTAAGAGGTGAATTGGTAGTTTCATTGCTTAGTTGGAAAGGATAATCATATATTTTATTTAATTTCCCTTTAGCGTCTTGTGTCAAATTGAATAGTGATTCATAACATGGATCTTTGTCCAAGAAAACACTATATTGAGCAACTTTGAGCTCCTCTTTATGTCAGTAGGAGACAACACAATGTTTGATTTTGTTGGAGTTTAAATGCAAAGCATGTTTTTATTAAAATATATATTCTTTTTAATAACGGTTAAATCTTCTAATTTTTTATTTTTAGAGAAGTTTAATTTTAAATCAAGCCAATTTAATCTTAGAATGAATTAAACAATTCTACTTTTTAGTATCATGTGAAGCTAATTAAATAATTGTATATAAAATACTTAATTTCTATTAAATGTCAGTCGTGTTTCATATTATTGCAATGAGAAGTTGAACAGAACATCTCTAATTGCCATGACTCCTATAGAGCAATACAGCAATCATCGTTCCTAAATGCATTAGATGCTTATTATAGCTATTATTTGCACAACAATTGAGATGCTCCCTCTACAAAGTGCTGACAATACTATTGGAGGCCATTGAGGCCAACATGTTAACTACTTTTGCCATTTAAAGTTTATTCTTGTACATGGGTCAATATATCAGTCTCAATCATTACTGTCTAATTTTGAGGTTCATTCCATCTTATATTATTCTTGCCTGCAAAAGATAGGGTGCTCTTGAATTGCCTATGCTATATTTCTCATTTATCATGGTGATTTACATTTTTATATTTACTTATTGAAGCAAAACTACAATATGAGCATAAGTATTGTTTTGCTAATGCATTACTGAACTGTATGCTTTTAGGAGAATGTCATGTGTAGGTTTAAGAAGTATATGCATTTTTCTTGTATTGCTCTTTGTAGCTCTTTAGGCCCTTGTATGGGCTTATGTTTACATTGGGTTGAAGGTTGGAGTACCTTACTAGCTATCCAAGAGTTTGAACAAAGATGTCCCAGTTGTGAGCATGATGTCAAAGATATTTGTGGATTTACCTATTGCAAGCATGAAATAGAGGTAGCCATCCCTCTCTTTTGATATCCCATGACAAGCTACATTTCATGCCAAATATAATCCATGAAAATAAAAAATCTACATTTATTCTGGGTTATTATTATTCATTCTTAGTATCATGATACAATGTATTTATACCTTACATTGTTTGCTAAGTTGAATGTCTTATCACATTATTGTCGCTGGTCTTGGCTATAATATACATGATCCTAAGTACATAATCCGTTATGTTCTATATGTTAGCTACCATGCAGGTTCGTATAAGCTTTACTTGTAAGACACTTTGTTATAAGCTCTACTCGCTAACGAGGGCATTTGAGGGGCAATACCAACAAATCAATCAAAGAAGTCTTGTAACAGGAATGAGAAATGCACAAAAAAAAAGTCTTTAAGCGAAAAATGTGCGAGACAGGCAATAGAAAAGGTCCCCAAGCAAAAAATGAGCAAGACGGGCAATAGAAAAAGTCCCTAAGTAAAAAATGCGCGAGACAGACAACAAAAAACTTCCTAAGTAAAAAATACACGAGATGTGCAACAAAAAAGTCCTTAGGCGAAAAATGCGCGAGATCGGCAACAAAAAAGAAAGTTCTTAAGCGAAAAAATGAGTGACACGAGCAACAAAAAAAGTCCCTAAGCGAAAAATGCACAAGATGGACAACATATGGGCTTGAAGTGAAAAATGCACGAGGTAAGCTTCCCTAAGCGAAAAATGCGTGAGATGGGCAACATATGGGCTTAAAGCGAAAAATGCTCAAGTTAAGTCATGAATGAAATAAAAGTCTCAAAGTGAAAAATGCGCGAGATAGGCAACATATGGGCTTGAAGCAAAAAATGCGCAAGGTAAGCCGTGAATGAAATAAAAGTCCCTACGTGAGATGGGTAACATATGGGTTTGAAGCAAAAAATACGCGAGGTAAGGCGTGAATGAAATAAAAGTCCCTAAGCGAAAATGCACGAGATGGGCAACACATGGGCTTGAAGTGGAAAATGCGCGAGGTAAGCCTTGAATGAAATAAATATCCTTAAGCGAAAAATACGCAAGATGGGCAATACATGGGCTTGAAATGAAAAATGCACGAGATAAGCCACGAACAAAGTAAAGGGTTAAAACGAAACATGCACGAGTAAGCCACACATGAGAAATTTAAAAGCTTGAAGCGAAAAATATGTTACGTAAGCCACACACATGAAAGACAAGAAAGCTCGCATGCTTGGAGTGAAAAATACGTACGTAAGCCACTCATGTGAAATATAAGAACTTGAAGTGAAAAGTGCGCGAGGTAAGTCCAATTATTACGTAAGACGAGTTTAAATAAGTGTCAGGTTAGTGTGTAGTCATTGAAGAGTTCTTTATAAAAGATTAGGCTCTTTCATAAAGAACTGGGGAACACTTACTACGTGCATATATATAGATTACAGTATGAAAATATGAGTTGTATTACAATAAGTGTATTCTAGATTGACCTCTACAGCAAGAGGAGTATCGATATTAACAGGCACCTAGGCGTGTGCTTCCTAAGGCACTATAGTGTCAGGAGCTTCCTTAGAAAAGTTAGCCTCTAGATTATCCAAATTATCTTTGTCCAAGCTTATGAGAACTTCGACGACTTTGGGTCGATGAAAAGGCTTCTATACGTCGATGGGATCAGATAGATCTTTATAAGTGCCTATCCTCAAAAAAGTTTCCAAATCCTCAGCATCTAGATCAAGCTTTGATCAATTAGGAGCATGCTTGGTACAAACCATATTTGATAAAAAAAACCTGGTTAAGAATATAAGCCTCCTTTTGTGATGCTTCTTGGAAAAACAATGCACTATCACGGCCATAATTCGAATTTGGTCTTGTTCCTCTTAGCTAAGGGAAGGCTTTGGTGGTTATGCAATCTTGTAATTTCTCCATATAACTCTTGGTTTCGATTAGCTAGGATCTTGAGTTTGAAGAGAAGAGTGGCATACTCCACTTGAGGAGCATTCAGCTCAGTTGAAGTAGACGAAAACGTGTCCCAGTAGTGCTCTAAAGAGGCAATCTTGGTCTTTTTTATCTCAAAATCATCTTTAAGATGAAGCAGCTCTAGCTGTTCGAATTTTCTTACGGCTTGCACCTTAAACACTAAGTGCTAAGCATTAATAGCAATTGTTTGTTGTGCGGCCTACAAACAAGTAAAACGAGTTAGGAAACTCACAAGACATTCACGTCAATGTGAAATAAAGGATTTGAAACTTACACTTATCACTGCTAAAACAACCATGTTTGTTAAGAGGAGCGATCTGGGGAGCACAGACATGTCTCTCATTGACAGCTCCATAAATAGCTTCCTCCTATCTTTCATGAGGAGCTTGGATATATTGCACTTGGCCTGATTCTGCCTGTGTGACTTCTAGTTCCTCTTGTTCACCAGAACCGATCACTGATGATTCACTAATGACAAACTTACTTCTCCTATGGTTAAGGGATCGAGAGGAACTGAATCCCTCATAATGAGCATGAGAAGAGTATGAGCTTGAGTGTTTTCTGTAACCACTCCTTTGAAGCAAACTCATTTTTAAGAATGAGTAATTTTGGCTTGAAAGGCAAAGAAGTGCTCGATGTCCTTCCTCTTGTAAAAAGCATGCCCAATACTTTGGATTAATGGACCCTTGGGCTCTAAAAGAGGACTTGTGGATTCATGAGAGCATCTACCATGCCTCAGCCAGCAGATAGGATGTTCTCTTTGGTGAAGAAAGTAAATAAACCAGTCTCTCTTCTATAACATAACTAATCAATCTGCTAACTGTACAATCTCCTCAAGATCGAGAAAATCCAATCCTCATAGGATCTCTTTCCAATAATAACCCATTGGGTAGGAATACCTAAACATTCTGGGATTTCAATGAAGAATTAAATAAACTCATATCTATGAAGTTTGTTTGGAAGTTCCTAAAAAAAATCTATTTTGAAATCCTTTTTCAGATGTCTTTTAGATAAAATAGGACACTGACTTAGAGAATCCATGGGTCTTGAAAAGGCACTTAATAAAAGAAATAAATGGCACTACGCCATTCCTATTACAAATTATGATGAAGTCCACTAGTTGAGCCCCTGGGTGAAGATGAAAAGTCTCTTGCAATAATCCTAAAAAAAGGGGTAGCAAGAGAATCTGAAAAGTCTATGGACCCATAGTGATTTTAATTAAAAAACAAAGACCATATATATTCTTCCATAGAGTATACCCTGCGAAAGAGTGGAGAGCAATTGATGAGAGTCATACTAAGAATTATTGGGCCTTGTTATGAGTCAAACTAAAGATCATTGGGCTTGAAGATAGACTGAGCCCAAGTGGAAAGAGGACTCAGGAAGATCATGGGAGATCCATTAAGTGACCTTTAAAGTTGTAGGCCTTAAAGGTAATTATGCGCAAACTGACTCCTCTAAATAAGTCACAGATATTAATTTTAAATCCTAATCCCTATTTGCTTATTAGAACCCTCTAAAATCTTCTTAAGTATCGGAGTGCGAGTGCATGGTTTTTTGTTTTTGCAGAGTTCTTGGAGATAGGCTAACGCGAAGATTGAGATTATCACGTCAGCCATAACACACACCAAACATAAAATAAGTTAATGTAATCTAATCTAATTCAATCCTATCTATTATCATACACCATTTTATCTTCTATTATTCATAATCTTAATACACCTACTGTATCTTTAACTTCTAGCATAGAAACTAGTTTCTCGGAACTAAACAAATATCTTACAAGCTAGTAAAGAAAATCATGAACATTCTCAAACAAAAGCATAATTTCTCGAATGGTTGTGGAAGTTTGCTTGCATCAACAAAAATGTGGGGAAGCAACTTAAATATCTCCTGTGCCCCAAAAGAGCCTGTAGGTGAAAACCAAAAGTAAGATATATTCAGTAGGGAAAAAACAATTAACCCATAACGGGAGCATTTGAGACAAAACTGAAGTCAATGTCAATTGTTAATGGATGCAGAAATTGAAGATAATGGTCCCGATAATTTTGATTTGTGATGGTAAATAATAATTGCTACTTTCTGGTAGCATTTTTCTAGCCACAAAAACCATTTGTCATAAGTAATGTACGAAGGAGTTTCTCAAGCCTCAAATCTAGAAAAAAAAATTAATGGAGTAAAATCTCCATTTTCTATCTCAAAAATGAGCTTGTAGATAAAATAAAAGAAGAATATCAAAAGTCACTCCTCATTAATCAATGAAATACTAAAAGATTGTTAATATAATAATGTTTTATGACTTTTTATCTTTTTATCATTTTTATTAAATTAGGTGGTTATTAGAATATGAAAAAATTTCAATAAAGTTAATTAATATTTTTAAAATTTCAATAAAGTTAATTAATATTTTTTTCTTTGTAATTATATTTTTTAAATCATTAATTAATAAAATATGAGAATATTATAAAAATTACTGAACAATTTGGGCATAAGGCTCAACAGAGGCCTAAAGACTCTGTTGAATTTGTCTGTAGCTGAAGCTTGTTTATTGCCTGTAATTTGTTGCCCTAACCTTTATATATATATATATATATATATATATATATATATATATATATATATATATATATATGCTCACGTTCGGGAAATGAATATTGAATTGTAAAATATATAAAATAGGAGATGACGAATTAAGGTTTAATTTGGATGAATGATGAAATTAGCTATGATGAAATTAAAAATAATGACATATTGCTTACAGATATATATATATATATATATATATATATATATATATAAAATATTAAAAAAAATAAAAGCAAGAGCATGAGGGTATTTTGTCCATTTCCTATCCCAAACAGCATTGGTGCCTAAACGTGCTCCCAAACTCGTCCTAAGGCTTTGGAAAAGTTTTGTTGCTTTACAAGAGAAAAAAAAGTTCTAATTGTTAAAGATTCTACAGTAATGCAAATTCTGCTATAAAGTACATAGAATTTTTTTTTCATTCGATTCGACTTTCCAGAACAAGGAAACTTGTAAAGTTGACACTATTCATTGTGTGTGTATATATATAATATTACAAAATACATAAAAATTTAATAAGTATGTTACATAAATACTTATATGAATATTTTCTATTAATGACACATAAAATATATTTAAATTAATAAACTTTCTTGTAAAAAAATTTTAATTTTTATATATAACAATACATATTTAAATAAATAAAATTAATTTATTCGCTGCAACTTTTCTTATAATAATATTCACTATTCTTTTTCGGATTGAAATATAATACTAGTTCTTTCGGCAATAAACTTTAAATGGATGGGCCATGCCCATGGATAAGCTTCTCTAATTTTGGATGCCTAGGCCAGATATAAATCTTGAACTCAGAAGAGTGACCCCAAACTAAAATCTCTGCTCGTTCAATTCCAGTCTGGCCTATGGTTTTCAATATCTGTGTCCCGAGGTAACTTAATTAGGACGGCAGGGTCCATGGCTAAATACATCAGGTCGTCGTCTCCTGGGTTACTACTTGCTCGGGCCTAACAAAATGTAATTTGCCATTTAACTTTGTTGCCTCCTCTTCGTGATGATTCTTCTTAATTCTGAAAGGCTCTGCTCACCCGACTAGAAATATAAACGATTCGGATACCCGTTAAATTTAAGATATCCGAATCTGAATCCGATTAATATGTATAATACCCGAACTCAATTAACTATCCGATTATTTTTATTTATGTTATCCTAACCTTAACCCTATAAAATAAAAAATATCCGTTTAACTACCCGAACCCGTTAACTACCAATTTATTAAGTTAAAGTTTGACTTTTTAAATTTAAATTTAAAATCAATTTTGGAATAACTTAATTAAAAAAACTAAATTAATAAATTTAATTTAACTCATAAACATAAATTAAAGTTAAAAATCATAATTATAATATTTAATGACTTAATTTAATTAAATACAGCATTAATAATAAATAATTTATATATAGAAAATATAAATATTGTATTAATTAATTATTATTTATAATCGGGTTTGGGTAGAGGGTATCCTAAGATAACTACCCGAACCCGATTATATACTACTCTAATCTTACTTAAACGAGACGGGTAGTGCCAGGTACCCGTTTATAGGATACCCATTGTCATCCCTACACCCAACTGATAAGTCTATAAAATATACATTTTTTAAAATATTTTATTGCATAAATTTTGATTGAATTTTGAAATTTTAATGTATTTTCTTCCCGATTTAATTAAATTGTCTTCATGTGTAAGAAATTGAAGAATAATTAAGAAATCGAGAAAACGATAAGGAAATTGAGAAAAAATGGTTGGAATTAGTGTTTGAATCCTAAACACTAACCCTAAAAATATATATTTTTTATTTTTTTACCTTAAACCTCTTTTAAACCTTAAGATAACTTTAAAACTTTTAAACCTTTAACCCTTCCCTACCACTTAAACTCATTCTCACATAAATCCCAAATACACTTATCTCACCTTAAATCCCAAAAATTCATAAGCCAAAATAAAACACTTTAAATCTAACCCACAAGTAGGAGCCATCATCTTTATTTGTTGGAGATGTCCAACCCAAAAACATGGCAAAGGATCCAGCCCAAAGAAAGGTGCTGCCAAGGAAGGAGAATAAAGTGAGCCCTAAAGAAATAAAAAGAGTAAGCTGCCGCAAGAGAAAGTGGAGGAGGAGGCTTGTGACAGGAGCTTCATCTTCACCGATTATTTCTTCTGTTTCCGAATGGCTGCTGCAATTTTCTTTACAGTTTTCTTAGATTAAGCATTAAGTTAAGAACTAGTTTATAGCATTTGCTTAGATTTAAGGCTCTGCTTGGTATAGTAGAAAAAAGGAAGGAAAGAAAATGGTGAAAAGAAAAGTGGAAAGAAAATAAATTTTGAGATTGTTTGATAGAATAGAAAATAAGAAGGAAAGAAAAGGAGACGGAAAATTGTTTTCTGTCCTTTAAAAGGAAACTAATCTGCCCAAAATGGACAGAAAAGTGAAGAGAAAAAATGGGCATGAGATTAAATAAACTAAAAATACACAAATACCCCTAACAAATTTAAAAATTATGTTTTTTTTCTTCTTCTAAACCATCTCACCACAATTATCCCTGATCTTTCTTTTGCAGATATTAATGAATATCTCATTGAAGAAATGCCACTGCTTATGATTACCATTGATAATCATCACAAATAAATTAGAAATAATAAATTAATTATTAATTTGAAACCCCACTGCTGGTAATCATCACAATAAATTAGAAATGCCATTGCTTATTAATTTATTTGTGATGAAAACTAAATAATATATTTTTGATGCCGATGAGGCCTTGACTTAGTGGCAAGGAGGAGGTCTTGAGACTTTGAGATCTCAGGTTCGAGTCTCACAAAGTATGAGCTTGAGTTAGTCTAGTTATTTAGTAGTTTGTTTAGTTTATTATAGTTATTTACTAGTTTACCTAGTTTGAGTAATGTGATTTTCATAGTTACCTGTTCATTGAATGTAATATGCTGATTGTGATTGTGACTTTTAATAAAATTGTACTACTCAAAAATAATATATTTTTGATGACTATAAGTAGTAAGGTTTCTAATTTACTAAGAATATCTCATCACAAATAAATTAAAAATAAAAAATTATTTATTAATATATTATCTTCACAAATTTTTGTTTTAAAAATATATCATTGAAAATGAAAAATCAATAAGTGTAATAAAAAAATTACACTTACAAATTATTGTATAAGGGGTAAGATGATAAATTATTTTATTTCTAATTTTCTTTCTTCTCATTTTTTTCATTTTACCATGTGATAAAAATAAAAGAAATTTATTTTCCATCTATTTTTTCATCTTTCTTACCAAGCATACCTAAAAAAAAAAATTAATGTTTTGCATCCCTTCATTTTTTTTTATAATAAAATAATGGGGACAAGATGGGTTGACCCACTCCCCGGGCAGGGCTTCAGGTTTTTAGGCCTTCCTAAATCGGGATGCTCACCACACCAAAGAGCCATGGCACAACTCGAACCCAAGTATGGGGCCAACGGCACCGAGTGCTTACCACTAAACCCACTCTTTGGGGGCAATCCCTTCATTTTTCTCTCTTTCTAATTTTTCATCTCTTTAATTTTCTTCAATTTATTAATTAATAATGAATAAATTAATTAATTATAATAAATTATTTATTATTTAATTATTTAATTAATTATTAATGAATTATTTTGACTAGATTATCTCATTGAAATGAAAACTTAATAAATGCAAAAAAAAAATCCAAAAACAATTATACTTGTTAAATATTTTTATAAGGGTAGGATGATAAATCATTTCATTTTTAATTTTCTTTCTTTTCACTTTTTCATTCTATCAATTAATAGGAGGAAAAACATATATTTTCCTTTGATTTTTCCATCTTTCTTACCAAACACACCTATTTCCATTCTTTCAATTTTTTATCTTTCCATTTTTCTTTCCTACTTACCAAACAAAGCCTAAAGGAGAGAGGTTAGTGGCTAGTGACAGTAGCCAAGAATTCTCTTCCATTGCTGCGTTATTTTTTTAGTTTTAGTTAGGTTTCAGTTTAGATTTTAATTAGTTTATTTAAATGTTTCAAGACTCAAGCTTTATTTCTCATTTGAAACTTAATAGAATTCAATTCTGCTTCTTTAGTTTTGTGTTCTGCTCTTGCTCATTTACTGTTTCATCTCTTCCGTTTATTTCATGTTTTAATTACTTTAAGTGTGTTTAAAATTCAAGGTCTGATTTAGTTTAGTTGCCGAGTGCTGATGTGCGATGTTGTTGAAGTAAGACCGGCATTGGACTGAGGCAGAAGGAGGGTCGGTGACAGCGGCTGTCTCCCTGTTTTGTGTCTGCGTTGTCTTCATCACTGTTGCTCAGCCTAGCGTCCTCTCCTTGTTGCGTCTTTTTACTTTGTTTTAAACTTAGTGTTCTTTCTTATTTTGCTTCACATATTCTTCGCTCTACATCAAGGAAGTGTCAGTGTCGCCGTTTATGGAGCAGGGCAGCTTGGCTGTCGGAGCACAACCAGAACAAGTGGCCTAGGCGTTCTTGCATGAGGCTGTGTGCGTGGCAGGAAGAAGAGAGACGTGTTGATGTTGCTAGGCGCGCGATGCAGTAGCAGGTGTTGGGCGTGGCAAGGCTTGGTGCATTATTGGCGTTAAGGCTGATGTTGAAGCGGTGCAGAGGACAGCTGGAGCGGTGCAACATTGAGCTGTGTGTGACTGCTGTCTGTTGGAGGAAGCGGCCAAAGTAGAGTAGCAGGATGTGTTTCACAACTTTTCCTCCTTTGTTTGCAAGTTCTTTTTACAATAATTGCTTAAGTTTATATTAGTTTAATTTGTTTAGACTTTTAAGTTGTTGCTAATATTTTAATATATTATTTGACTGGTTTATTTTTATTTAGTAATTTAGTTCAATACTATCTTAGAATTTTTTTTATATGAATTAAATTTAGATTTTAAATGATTTTAGTTTGTAAATTCAAATTGATAATTTCTTTATAATTTTAGTTTAGAATTAGATTTAGTTGTAGGAAGTTTTATATTTATTAAGGTAATTTTCTCTTTTAGCTTTCATACATTTTTAACTTCATTTTTATGTTTTATTTTATTTTATTTTTGTTAGTTAATTCAAGAAAATTTTTATTAGTTTGAATAAACTTAGGATGATCAAGTTTAATTTTTAGCTATGATAATTTTAAATAATTTTCGTGAAAACGATATTCTACTCACTATTTTATTATTTATTTCGATACGCACTTGCGATATAGGTTTCAGCGCAACACCAACCAAACCAAAACAAATATAGGCGGAAACAGAAAATGAGAAAATCATTTAAACATGAATTCTCTAGGGAAATGCACCTTGATCTTAGCATCTCCATTTTGTCACAATCAGACACTGTCCTATTTTGATGTACTTCACCATTTCCCATTTAATTTGCATATTAATTCAATTATTGAATGCTTCTCTAATCATTCTAGCTAACTAATCCTTAACATTTAGCATTCAATTTAACTACCATCTCTAAAATTACCGATGTAAAATATATTCCCATAACAAATTTATCACCGAAATGTAAAATTAGGGTTTGGATCAGAGCAATATTATTGTTTTCTTATCAATTTCATTGATTTTTTTCCTCATAATTCCAAAGATAATAATGTTATTGCCCAGTTTCAAGGGAATCACATGCACGTTGGACCTATAATTAATTGAAAATTGAAACACATTAAACAAAGTCATTATCAATCGGTTGTACGATTGGGTGTTTGGACCTAATGTTCACACTAATCAGCAACCCATTTCTTCGATGTTGGATGCTTTAAATTCACTCATTTTCCCTTAATTGCCTTATCATCTATCTAGCAACATTAGTGTTGCTTGTATTTAATGGCTAGGCTAGATCAACAAGAGGAGAGCAGCGGAATGAGGAGTGAAGATGTATTTAGAAGTCTTGAAATAAACGTTTTATCATTTTCTGCGAGCAACAATGGGGGTTGCCTAACCTTGTTTGGCTTCTTCCATATCCTAATTAGAGACCACTACGAATTGTTCTAAGCATTACATTATTACCACGTTGAAAGGCGGCCAAATTCAAAAGTTATAGGCTATGATGGGATTCGCACTGTCATGCAAAGTAAAGAGAATGTCTGTATAAACGACCCCTTGAAAAAAAAAATCCGGCAAACAGAGAGCTAAGGATTTGATGAACCAAAGTGAATTGGACACTTCCCCAAGTCGGTGTGCATGTTGATTGGAAGCTAGACAAGGAGTCCCTACAATCCATGGACAATGATGGTCAAATGCTTTTGCTAAATAGTAAATACTTTCTTGAAACGCCAAAAAGAGAAGAACTGAAATGGGAAAAGATTATTGAATCAAAAATCAAAATTATTCTATGAATGTTCAAAAGATAAGACTGATGGATCCATGAACATGAGAATAATCGAAAGTAGTCGAAGATGCTCAATTAATAATCAACAAACGGTCCCTAACCAAGATTATCTTTTGACAATAAAGTAAAAGTAAACATAATTACTATTAACTATGATTGTTATACATATATAATATGCTTTAGGTTTATGTGATTTTAAGAAAGTGGAACTATAAAAAAAAGATCAAATCATATTATCACATCAAATTTATTAAAAATATAAGTCATTTTTAGTCACAAATGAATATGAAAATAAAGAACTCTTGCATGTCTTTCATATTCTGTTATTTAAATTTTTTGTCAAAAAATATTAATGTCGAAATACGTTCTGAAATCTTAACATTAACATTGTCTTTGATCATCTTTATCTGTGCCCAGCGACAAATCTCTCTACTATTTTGATTTAGCAATTGGATAACCTTGATCTTTTATAACTCTATGATCATCAAAAACTATGAAAAAGTACGCGCAAAGAGATCAACGGAAACTTAGCCAATGCTATTAAACTTATAAGGAAGAAGAACGAAAATGATATGCGGCCGACAAATTGGTGTATTTTTCGCAGGAGACAGAGAACACCGCGTGTGCTTTTGTACCTCTTTTTCTTTGCAAAAGGAAAAGTAGTAGCCAATGAAGCAAGCTGTAAAACGCGTTTTCGCGTCTTCTTCTCTTCAATCAGAGCCTTTACTGCTTTTGAGAAAGAAGGCTATGCTTCGTGTCCCGTATATCATCAGAAAACTTGGCTCGTATAATTTTTGCAAACATTACTTAGCAAAAGTATTCTTCCTCTATGTGCTTTGCAGCAATTAATGGGTGGTGAAAATGATCGGTGCAAAATCCATTATTGATTTTAATTTGTCTACGTACATAAAACTAAAACCAACTTTGTTTTTTAGATTTTTCTTTCATTATGGTAGCTAGGATGAAAAGAAACATTGTATGAGAATTAATTTTTAGTTTGGATGATAGCAAATAAATCTTATTTATCAAATTAATTGATAAGATGAAAATGACTCAATTCGAAAATAAAATCAATGAAAACCCTCTATCTAATAAATGCGAGACAAAAACAATATCGCTTTATGACTTTGCTTGGTATGGTGGAAAGAATGGGTGAACAAAGAAAATTATTTAATCAAATGATTAAGTTACAAAATAGAAAAATTATTATGAAACATAACTATTTGATTAACTAATTTTATTTCCTCACCTTTTTCTTTCTATCCTACCAAGTAAAGTTTAAGAGTCCGATCACAGTTATCTCAAACAATAACAATCCCTTTACTGAGCCAAAAAGGGTGTAAGGCAGATATCATAGAGCAAAACATAATCTTCGATATTATTTTAAACATTCAACAAAAAATCAATTAACAAAACAGTACAAAAATTTCAATATTAAACCGATGTAAGATAATATTATTATAACGCCATAAGCATTCTAACGTTATCTTGTAAATTATTATGGGAAAAAAGTAAAAGAAATTTTGAAAGAAACAAAAAAGGAGAGGTTTTCATGTTAGACCGGAAACACTCAGACGCGTTAGTGGGTTTTTCTTTTCTGGAGAAAAGTATTTCTATTTCTATATACATGAAAAGGCTAAAAACAGTGTTCTGGAAAAGCAATTAGTCAGGTAAATAGTTTTGGAAAGAAGTTGTAAAGAAGGGTTAGGAGAATTTTTTTCTTCTTTGGAATGCATTTGTTAGGTGTAGGTCAACATATAACATATCATTATAATGTTTGCTTGACTTTGTCGATCATTTATTTGGAATAACTTGTTGAATTTAATTTTGATCTCCAATTTCTATGATTAAGCTGAATGAAAGTACTTAGGAAAAGCAAAAAACCAGGACACACGTGGTTTTTATGTCATGAAACAACAGGAAAAACAATTTGTCATCCAATCCAATGTTTTTCTCTTACACCCTTTACCATGATAGTCTACAATGAACTGAAATTTAGGCGTGAAGCAATAGTAATTTTAGAGTACATATAGGCTACCATAATTACTCTTTGAAAGGAAAAAGCAAAATGTCTCCGTAACATCTTAAATTATTATGTTTTTACATGTAAAAGGTGAAAATGTTATAAATTTAATAGTGAAATCTCAACACTTTGTAACTTTATTTTGCGTGGCTTCTCTTAACCCCCTTCTCTACAGATGAACATGTCCTGTGTCTCAGAACCATCATATTAAACAGTAAAAGTTAAGGATTTTTTGCATTGCATGATTAAAGGGGGTGACTTGTATTCAAGATCTCAAAGTAAATAATTGATTCTTAATACAAACATTAAAGAGAAAAAGGCAGGAGATATATGGAGTAAACAATAGGTGGAGGTAAAAGCTTCAGCAATGGGCAGGCACACAAGAGACAATGATTCATGCCCATCGTTTGGATATTTAAGCAATAATAACTTATAACAAGAAAAACTTAATATCTATATATATCTTCAACGTTTATTACAAAATGAAATTAAATTCTCTACATTTAATTGTATAAAAATCAATTTATTAAATTTTATTTTAAATAATTAAAATTTAAATGTTTCAAAATAACATAATAAATCCATTTTTGTTAAATTTTTTAACTATCGTTATCTTTGCATAGTAATTAAAAGTTAATAAAGCTAAAAGGATTTAATGAAAATGTATTTAATTGTTTAAAATAAAATTTAATGAATTGATTTTTATTCAATAAAATGTTGATTGTTTAATTTTATTTTATGTTAAATGTGAAGGATATATTTATGTATTAAACTTAAAAAAAATTCCTCCCCTGTTTTCACCGTCACAAGAATAAATAGACCAACCAAGTCCCAAAACTTCCACTGAAACAATTGACTCAATTCACCCAAAGTCACCAGTCTTCTGCACCACTCTCGATATAGAGGCCATAGCTTATTGCCTTCCCTTGCTCTTTTCCCCGTAAATTCATTAAACCCCTCTCTCTCTCTCTCTCTCTCTACCCCCTTAGTGCATGCTATTATTCTTTCTTTAATTCTAAATACATATCTCCGGTCTCTTAATTAGCAAATGTCGCCTTTGTTTCCCAAAAACATGCCAAATTTCTCTACACGGTCATTGTTGGTCTTCATGGTTGCTCTTTGTTTGTGCACCTCCTATGCCAGTAGCAATGATGTTCTGGCAGCTGAGCTCTTTAAGGTGCCAGCAGCCGAGTTTGTAGGCTCTCTAAGGAACACCATTGACGCTATAAGAAAAGTTACCTCCATCATCTCTCAGTTTGGCAGATTTCTTGGTGATTTTCGACTTGCTAATGCCATTTCTGATTGCCTCGATCTGCTGGACTTTTCTGCTGATGAGTTAAGCTGGTCTCTGTCTGCTTCCCAGAATACCAATGGTACTTTACTACATGCCTTAGCTCCCTAGCTATGAATCTTCCTTTTTCTTTTCTACTACCTACTGCTCACCTTTTTTTCTTGAAAAAGTTTGAAACATGTGGAAGCATATGATTCCCAATCACTTTTTCTCCCTTTTGTGTTCTAATAACTTATGAGAAAGCATGTGATTACATCCAACTTTTAATGAAATTAATGGCTGTTAACTGTTGTAATCTCGACTAAAAAGCTAACTACATGGGCCTTTATTTACTCTTCAATTAATTTCTTACATACAATATACTAATTATTTGCAGGTAAAAATAACAGCACTGGTGATCTAACTTCCGATTTGAGGACATGGCTGAGTGCTGCAATGGCTAACCAGGAGACATGCATTGATGGGTTTGAGGGTACAAGTAACACGGTCAAAACTGTAGTAGCAGGAAGCCTTAATCAAGTTACTTCACAGGTCAGTAATCTTCTCGCCATGGTGCACCCTAGTCCCAGTATCAGGTCCAATGGAGGTGCCAGGAATGGTGGCAAAAATGGTGGTGGAGCTGGGGCTGGTGGAGGTCATCCTGGCCAGAAACTTACAAATAAGAACCGATTTCCATCATGGTTCAAAAGAGAGGACAGGAAATTGTTACAAGCAAACGGGGTATCAGCTAATGTTGTGGTTGCAGCAGATGGAACCGGAGATTTTACTAGCATAATGGATGCTGTTAACGCAGCACCCGACTACAGCATGAGCAGATATGTTATTTACATTAAGAAGGGTGTATATAAAGAGAATGTGGAAATTAAGAAGAAGAAATGGAAGCTTATGATGGTTGGTGATGGAATGGATGCCACAGTAATATCTGGAAATCGAAGCTTCATTGATGGTTGGACCACATTTCGATCAGCAACCTTTGGTAAGTGGTTGAGTAAATTATCTTTAATGGACTTCGTTTCAGTGGTTGAATATTTGTTAAATTTCAAGACCCAGAACATAATCATTTTTCTTTGAAAAAAAGGGAAGAATGTCTTCAGCAGCCCTGACCGCCTCATAAATGCATAATCATAAAATCCCTCGTAAAGATTCAATTTCAAAGCAGGGGTGGATGCTTTGCCCCCATGGCTCAACTAGTCAACCTCCTTGCGGGCATGGGTTGGGGCCATTATTTAACGCAGCTAGATAGCCTAGGTTCGTTTCATCTAACACTAGTTTGTACGTCTTTTTGGTGCTAGAGTTGGCACGGTTCAATATGACATCCCCAGAGCGGCACCCTGCATCTAGTTCTTAAAGTTAAGAACTGATCGATTTAGGACCATTTTTTTCTTCTCTCTTTTAAGATTTTTAGTAAGAATCTTTCCTGAGTTTTGGTGCATGGTTAGTTAATTTTTGTTATTATTGTTGTTATTCTCATATGCAACGAATGTTTTGTCCCGAAATCTGCAGCTGTAAGTGGAAGACAATTCATAGCAAGAGATATAACGTTTGAGAACACAGCAGGGCCCCAGAAACACCAAGCAGTAGCATTGCGATCCGACTCAGACCTGTCAGTCTTCTTCCGATGTGCTATTAAGGGCTACCAAGATTCACTCTATACTCACACCATGCGTCAGTTTTTCCGGGAATGCAAGATCACAGGCACTGTGGATTTCATTTTTGGTGATGCCACTGTGGTTTTCCAGAACTGCCAAATCCTAGCCAAGCAAGGCCTGCCAAACCAGAAAAACACGATCACCGCGCAAGGTCGCAAGGACCCGAATCAACCTACGGGCTTCTCCATTCAATTCTGCAATTTCTCAGCTGATACAGATTTGATTCCTTTTGTCAACTCCACCCCCACATACCTTGGAAGACCCTGGAAGCTGTATTCAAGAACCATTATCATGCAATCCTACCTTAGTAATGCGATGAGGCCAGAAGGATGGCTCGAGTGGAATCAAGGTTTTGCATTGGACACGTTGTACTACGCAGAGTACAGGAACTTTGGGCCAGGGGCTGCTCTTGATAGCAGGGTAAAGTGGCCTGGTTATCATGTCTTGAATAGCTCTGCGCAAGCTGCTAATTTTACGGTGGCTCAATTCATCGAAGGAAACTTGTGGTTACCGTCAACTGGCGTTAAATACACAGCAGGATTGGTGGTATAAATAAGCGATCAATGTAATAAAAAAAAAAAAAAGAAGGTAAAAGTAACTTCATTTATGTATTTAATATGAGTTTATATTAAGATGCACTACAACATATAGTTTTTATATACTATTAATACATAAGAAATTGATATTTTATTAATAAACAAACTGAAAAAATGCCAAATTTTTAAAAATAAATAAAATTTTTTTTTTTCAATTTGGTCATAATGACTTGGCATTTTTTCAATTTGCTTATTAATAGAATGTCGACATCTTATGCACTGATAGTGTATAAAAATAATACATAGTGCATCATATATAAATGTTTTTAATATTAGTTTTTTGGTCAAAATTTTATATTAGGTTGAAGATCTCCTGCTGCTTAAAATCCACTACTCGATGAGTGATTGATTAATTCATCTTAAATTAATCCATGAATTTTTTAAATTTATTCTTTCATTTCTTAATATTTAATTTAAAAAATTAAAATTATAAAACATAGATTTTATTTTTTATATAATAAATAGAATTTTTTTAAAAAATATTTTTTTCCTCGCGTTAGTTAAACATGTATTTCATGTATATGTCATCGATACAATTAGATTCTAACCCATACCATGCATTCATTAATTTTATGGATTTATATATGATGTACTGACAGTGTATAGTTTCTATACACTGTCAATACACCAGAAGTTAACACCTCATCAATAGGCCCTTATATGTAAATATAAATAATTTTTTTTAATTTGCCCATAAGGGCCTATTAATGAGGTGTCAACCTTTGATGCATTGACAATGTATAAAAATTATACACTGTCAGTATATCATATACAAACTCTAATTTTATTAACTTAATCTTAAATTATAATTAAATAATAATATTATATTTTTAAAAATATGAATAAATTATTGTGCTGGGATTGAATGAGTAAAAAATACATTTTTCTTTATTCATACTAACTTACAATGAATAGACCTCACACTATAACTTTTCACTCACTCTAACTTTGCTCACCACACACCTCACGACACGTCACGTCACTCATTGACTACACGCTTTTTTACTCCCACCTTCACTTTGCTCACTCCCCGCACTTTTTCTTACACCCAACACACATAAGAGAAATCTATAATAATATCATAAATTTTGATATTATTGTAAGGTAAACATAAAATATGATTAAGTATAAATTTAAAATTATTATGTATAAAATAAGTTAGAAGTATAGTGTACACTTGATAATTAACTTAAAGTTAATGTAAACAATATATGATTAAGTATTGGGTAATTATTGTGTACATCGCTAGTAGAGTTTTTTTTACTCCACTAGTAAGGTTAGGATGATGATACATATGTTTTAAAATATTAAAAAATAAAAAATAAATAAAATAATACATGTGTCACCATCTTAACTCCACTTGTGGAATCAAAAAACTATACTGACGGTATATAAAATAATTATCCTTAATCATAAATATAAAGTTATTAGGTGTAAAAAATGTTAGAAAAATGTAAACACATGATATTAACAAAACATGCATTATAGTAAAATTATCATGTGTTTAAATCTATTGACACGAATGTTTACATTGATAATCATATTTTTACGATACTTCTAACATATTTTACGCCTAATGACTAAATTTACACTTAATTATATGCTTTTTATGTTGATCTTATAGTAAATTCAAAATTTATGACCTTCTTGTAAAAATTCCTAGCACACACACCTTTAACCCATATTTATTTCCTCCAAAGTCAGTTAATAAGTTGACTCCAAAACTTCTAGCATGTCGGTTTAGAAATCGACTTAATAAGTTTCTAGAGAGCCAAAGAAAACACCTAGAAACTAGAGATAGAACATAAAGAAAGATCTAGAAAATTTTAGAAGAATCTAGAGAGCATGTCAGTGACCCCCCCCCCCCCCCCCCCCCCCCCCCCCCCCCCCCCCCCCCCCCCCCCCCCCCCCCCCCCCTTCCCCCCAAAACGACTACTCTCTACTAGTGTTTACTAAGTTGTCTTCTAAACTAGTTGAACTTTGAACCAGTAAGCCCCTTGGTGAACACGTAAGCTACTTGATCTTTGGTCTTCATGTATTTCAATTCCACTTCTCCTTGAAGCACTTTTCCACATACAAAGTGGTAATGTATTTCCACATGTTTACTACTACCATGAAAGACTTGTCACGGATCGAAATATCAAATATTTACATAATCAAACCACTTACGGTTGGGTTGTCTGCAATGTCGACTTATATTCAAAATAAAATTTGCTATTTTACACAAACCCAGGATTCGAAAAGCCAAACACATAAATATAAATATAATTAATTTCCAAAGTTGGTGAACCACTAACTTTTAATTTACATCCTAAATATTATATACATAAAAGTACACTATATAAAAAGTCTGAATACATAAAAGAAAAATGCCGTATACCTTGACGAATTTAGGATTCTCGCATGAAGGATACCAAAATCAGGTCCTCTAGAAGCAGACCTAAACTACTGCAAATAATTTTTTTGGGGGGGGGGGGGTGAAAAAAATTAAAAGGGTGAGCTAATTGCTCAGTAAGAAATATATATACGAAAGCTAATACAACGTATCGTATATGCAGTTTAGAAATTGTATTTTCATACGGAAACCATAAATTCATGATTTAAATCACTTGGGCACAATTTTCAGAAATGACACTATAGTGGATTAGATAACCAGATAGAGTACAAAAAGATGCTTTGGAGCACCTCAAGTGTGCTGGCATCTAAGTCTACTATAGGGAATTCAATGGTATTTAATTTAATAACAAATTCAGTAAATAGTGAATAACTTGCGTCAAACATTTCTTAAATGAATAAAAAAACATCAATTACTTCGTAAACAATATTTATATCATTTTCAAACAAATAATCCAAATAAATATAATTCACAAACATATATTATTAATCTTAAATCATAGAAAACATATAAACGAAATAGGAAACAAATCAAATCTGGGAGTGCCTGTATCTAAGTTAACAAGGGATTTACCATCCCAGTATAAGTGTAGTGGAGACTATGCTTTACCCAATAGAATTATGCATTATAGTAGACGTATGACCATAGTCAATGGGCCACAATGTGTACACTAGCCATGTGACACTTGTGGGAGCTTAAGACTCGGTTAGAATCAGTAGCATCGGAACGGAATGGAAATGCATGTACTCGTAGGTAGCTAGGGGGCCAACAGTCTCAAAATATTTCATAAATATTTTCAGAGTTGTCTACGGAGTTAAATTTAATAAACTGTACCTTAAATAAATTCATAGGAATTAAATTCATAAAATCAATATATTTAAATATTAATTCACAAAACATTATATAGCATTCAAAATATTTTATTTAAACATCACAAAGATATAAGAACATTCAAGCACCAAGAAAATATATAAAATCTCATAAAAATATCAAATCGTATATTGAATTTGTGATTTAAATTCACATAAGGTCATATTTAAGAATTTAAATTCAAATTTCTAAAATCAATTTTCTTTTATTTTTAAATATTATGCCAAATGGTAATTTTGAAGGGTTTAGGCTAATTTAGAAAAATTTTGGCAGCATAATGGTTTGTTCTAGCCTAACCTCTTGCACAAAAATACAGTTTCAAACAACAACTTTCAGTTTCCAATTTCAATCCAAATCATCAATTCTTATTCCATAATAGGCAAATTTTATCAAATCATGCAACAAAGTATCCCTACGCTTCATACATATATATATCCCTTACATCTTAATTTCTCGGTATCCTGCTTGTCAACATCGATAACACCTTCTGACCTCGAGGCTGCAAATGACCATCTCAAACTCGTTAAATTAACCATATTTTACTTAAAAGAATATTTAATAAATTAAATACTAATACATGGTCTGTTGCTACTCTAAATTTAGTCTAATTTCTACCTATGCTAACATTACAATTTACGCTAAATACCTCCGTTTTCGATTCTGATCGTGCCTACAATCTCAGATTAATTCGTATATTATTTTAGGACCCAAAATACATTGAAATCAGCTTGAATTCTTCCTCTTTTATGTTGGTCGAATCAACCTTTCTACTCTACACATTGAATTTCTCCAAATTAAGCTTCCCTGTCTTAAACTAATTCTATTAAATTTCTACATTATTTCTACATTCATTTCTCATCAAAACACAACATTTCCATTCTCAATAGGTGTAGGCCGAAAACCTTGGAAGGTGTTCTTCATGGTTTTAGTTTGATTTAAGCTTAATTATAAGCTTAAACACCTTAAATACTTACCCTTTAATCATAAAACATGAAAGAAAATTAAAGCTTCCTTAAATCTTATCTTGGCCGAATTCAATAGAGGACACTACACTCTAATTTTTGTTGTTTTGGCACTTGATTTTGGCACCAAAATGTAGAGGAAGTTGAGGAGAATAAGGTTGATAACGCCAACTTTTAGTTTCAGTGTGACTTTGGTTAGGTTTTTCTCACTTTCTCTCTCTTCTTTAAACTCACGTTAATGGAGGAATTTTGGGTGCTGGTTGCTGCCGAAAATAAACCAGGAAGTTGCTGGAAATTGTAATAAAAATGATATTTAATTGGCCAATTTACCATTTTGCCCTTATACTTAAGGTAACTTTCCATTTTTGTCCCTAAAGTTTGACTTAGTTGAAAACAGTCTATCCAACCTCCAAAATTTTTCATTCAATCCTAAAACACCTCATTTAACTTGCTCTAATAATTGGTGGAGCTTTTGTTGAAGTTCGATTGCTTATTTGGGTGAAATTACCAAAATACCTGTAACAGTAAAATCATGTAAATTTCTATTGTTACACCCAGTTTAATTCATCAGTTTACATGTTCTAAAACCTTATTTCATGAAGAATTTTCTATTATAGACAGTGGGTCAAAAGTCCATTTAGTTTGACCATTATTCACAAAAATTTTGACGGCTTATGGACTAAACAGTCATTTCTCAAATTGTTTCTCGTTTTTCGAAACATGCATAAATAATTAAGATTAAGGCTAGGATTTTTACCATCATTTTTTTAGCCCTGAATATCGAATCCATCAAGTTTCACCTCCATCGAAACCTTAGAGAATCAATAGGGCCTACATTCTATTTTGCCCTTTTATACCTAAAATATGATTAATATTTTTAATAATTATAAAAGATTCAATATTTAGTATTCTTAATTATATAAATAAAAGTAAATAGTAATTAAATATACAGGGTCTCACAAGACTAGATTCTTAGTCCAGCATATTGCTAACCAATTATCGCAATAGAGTTGTACTTAAGAGTCAATCAATTAGTGTAAATCATTTAAAAGTTGTACCAACCAAGTGCTTTCTTGTGCCACCATAACTACTGCTCTATATTATGCTTTTGTAGTCGACAGCGATACTGTAGGTTGTCTTTTGCTGCACTAAGAGTTTATGCAGAATTTAAGATTGAACATATATCTAGTTGTTGATCTCCTTGTATCATGGTCTCCACCATACTCCGCATTACAATATCCTATAACTTGGCATGGAACTTTCTTCTTGTATAGAAGTACAAAGTCAATAGTTCCTTTTACGTACCTTAAGATTCATCAAACTGTATCTAAGTGAGGTTTCCTTGGTTTCTCCATAAATTAACTAACTACTCCGATTGCGAATGCAATGTCAAGTCTCATTAATATGAGGTAGATCAAACAACTCACAAGTTGTTTGTAACTTATTCAGTCTTCTAACTCTTTCCCTTCTTAACTATAGAGTTTTGCTTTGGCTTCCATAGGCATAGAGATCGACTTGCAATTAGCCATCTTGAATTTGTGCAGAAGATCTCTTACATACTTGTGCTGACACAAGAATATTCCTTTCCCTTTGTGGATTTCTTCTAGTCTGAGAAAATGATTTAGCTCTCTAAGCTCTTTCATTTGAAAGCAAATCGAGACATTGCCTTTTTGTTTGCCTAATCCCCCCTTCATTGTCTCCTAAAATAATTAGATCGTCTACGCAGACCAAGACAATTGCCAACTTACCATCTTTGACTTTAACGAACAAGTTGGAATTTGTCGTTGCAATTAAGTAGCCATATATACATAAGGCATGACTTACATGATTATTACTTAGTTTTAACATGTATATACATGCACATAGTACGATATGAGCCTAGTATCTTTTGGTATATATTTTTTACTAGGCTTTAGCTCACCTCCTCTTTCTCCTCATATATAACTTCAGATAGGCTCAGGTGCGAGTGTGGTGCATCGAGAGCTCGATGAGCATGATACTGAGGATTATTGCTTTTGTATTAAGGTATAAACCCTCTTATTATTTTTGTTTATATCCTATAAGTTAAGATTCTTTTTGTATACACAGTGTATAAGATTTTGGATGTAAGTACTAGAATTGTATTGAGAATTATATGTAACTATGCCTTGTAATGAATAGTAACTTGATATTATGTATTGATGGAAATGTAGTATTTTGAATGGTTTATTGAAATAATTGATGAACCACAGGTTGTGATAATATTCTGTTGTTGTGTGGGGATGGATAATAGACATATAATAAGGTGAAATTTTTCAGTTCCTAATTTGGCATGCATTACAAGATAATTAAATGAGACTTTAGACAACTAGTCTTAAATAGCTAAAACGAGTGGTAATCTACTTGTTAGGTAATAACTACACTGAATGAGTAACAAACATAGTAAGTAAAGGAAACAGTTTGCCCGAATTTTCTTGCTTCCGAAGGCTTTAGAAAAAATCATTAATTGATTGACCTGGTTTTTGATACATGCTGCTAAGATTACCATAAAGTTGAAATCAATTAATGTCATTAATAGTGGAGTAGTGTTTAGCAAGCAATCCTAAACTTCTTTTGCAGTCTCAAGATGCCCAAGTTGAAGTTTGATGGATGGAACACAAGTATCACGAAACCAAGTATTAAATTGATAATTTTTACTATTCCATTCTTCAAACATCTCAAAATATTTGGATGCCTCTTTTATCTTTGCCTTTGATTGATTTGGTTTCATCACCATTGACATAGCGCTATAAATTTTGACCTTTGAGGAAGTCGGATAATCTCTTGGGCCCAAATAACATAGTTTGTACCATTGAGGATGGTACAAAACTACTAATGTACTATGAAATGTCTATTTTCTCCATGGAAAAGTCTTTGGTTCAAGGGATATTGTTTTCTAATGATATATTGTGTAGCAGATGTGAATGGAAAGCTTGAATGAAGGTTAACATTGTAAGGTATGAAGAAAACAATAGGAACCAAAGCAAAAAAAAAAAAAAGAAAAAAAGAAATGGACTAGGACGAAAAGAAATCAAAATTTAAGGACAAGCTCTAATACCATGTTGTAAGATAAGAAAAAGAAGAAGTTTTATATGTCGTGTGTTTATTGTACATCCGAAAGTAAGGTCTATTTATAAAAGTAGAAATGAGCCAAGAATAGAAATAAAGTTAGTGAATCAACTAAAGCCTAAGCTAAAGGTATGTAATAATTCGTCAATGACAACTATACAAATCCCAATTACAAATTATAGGTCAACTATATTCTAACACAATGGCACCCAATATAGATATTAGAGCTTAGATTATCAACATCTCCCTGTATTCTGAGTATAGAAGCGCTCCCCTCAAAATCTTATGTGTGAAGGGGGTGTGAGAGAAAACCTCACTCATTGATCTAGCTTTTGGGTGAAAAGATTCAATATCTTCACACCTATATAAAAAGTGGAGATATGGATAAAAAAAAAAAAAAACTCTACTAGCACACTCTAAATGGATGTTATCATAACATAATTATTACTTTTTGCCATTCAAAAAAATTTATTGTTCAAAATAATATTGGCTTTTATTACTTTTAAAAATAAAAGAACAGGACTAAAGATTATAAATCAAACGAAGTTTATATTATTAGTATAACTAAGAAGCTTACAAGTCAATCAGATATTAAAGAAAACAAATGCTTCAACAAAGAAGAGTAGAACATGTCGACGAAGAATCTAAGCATGTGATTATTTATTTTAAATACGCGAGGACAAAAGTTCAACAAAGAAGGCTACAAATGGCTAGATCCCGTGAATAGCCACAAGATAAGTTTCAACAGGCAACCTTTGCTATCAAGGTTTGTGAGGTAGAGCGGAAAAAGTTCGGTATTTCTTAAGCAAAAATTTAGAGTTCGACTCTTGTGAATAAAAAAATAGTATTGTAAAAGTTTTTTTTTGATTCGATTCTAAAAAATAACTTTCGGATACTAGGACTTTTGACCAAAAAAAACTTGCAACCTTTACTACCTAATTCTTAAAGAATCTCTCTGTCAAGAACTCTTGCAGAAGCCATGATTACATTGCCCAAATTGAGCATTTGAGTTAAATTGAATCTTGGAAAAGGGAATTTTAAGCTTGAACCTTGTAAACTTTACAAAACTTTACGCCGAAGAATAAGGGGCTCTGAATCCTTGGACGTGCTTACTACAGTGAGAAAAACACTGAATCGTTGGCATGTTACAGAAGAAAATGGCTACCCATGGAAAACCCTTATCCACTTTCATGTCTGTAATTATTCACGCCCCAATAATTCCAACATGACCATCTGCTCCACTTGTTTGCTGTTTAATTAACCTCTGTACCAAGCCAAAAGAAGGTTTTAAAAACAACGCGTGAAGAAAATAATTAACAATTTCTCTATCTTGATGGCTGGTGCAGCTCCTTTCTCCCTCAATTCAAATCGGCAAATTGGAATATTCAAGACTTTGTCTCTTTTCTCTCAAATTTCCTGTGAAAAACAGGAAGAATAAAGAAAAATGGTGGCAAACATGAATAGCCCAGGCGTCAGGACATTACACAAGTAGCTAACTATCTCAGTTCCGCATATTCTTTGCTTCGTAATTTAATTAGAAATTTCTCTTACCTTTCCAAAAAAACCACCGTAATTAGGATTGTATTCTTGTTAAAGGGTTGATACAATATTAATCCAAACAAAAATTAATGCAACTTATGTTCCCATAGACATTATTTAAAAGCATTAGCAATCTGCTTTGTTTCTCAGTCTCAACAATTTGCATTATCTGATCTCCTAGGCCTATAAATAAAGAAGATTTTCTCAGCTTCTGCATCAGCTTTCAATGGCTTCCTCCATTTCCAAAGTGTCTATCCTCCTCTTCACCATCTTCTTCTCTTCAACGTTCGCTCTCAACACTTCTTCAACAACGTCCCTAAACTCCAATCTCACTTCCATACGAAGTTTTTGCCAAACCACTCCATTCCCAGATGCTTGTTTTGATTCATTGAAGCTTTCCATTTCAATAAATATCAGTCCCAACATACTTAACTTCCTACTTCAAACCCTCCAAACTGCATTATCTGAAGCTGGAAAGCTAACCAATCTATTTTCCAATGGTGGAAGGGGAAATATTGTTGAAAAACAAAAAGGAATAATGCAAGATTGCAGGGACCTCCACCAAATCACACTATCTTCTTTGAAAAAGTCAGTATCAAGAATCCAAGCTGGTGATTCCCGGAAGCTAGCTGATGCAAGAGTTTATCTCAGTGCAGCTCTCACAAACAAGAATACATGTTTAGAAGGACTAGATTCTGCTTCTGGTCCATTGAAACCTATTCTTGTGAAATCTTTGATAAACACTTACAAGCATGTCAGTAACTCTCTCTCAATGCTCCCTAAGTCAGGTCCTAATAAAAAAGGCCATTCAAATCGTCGACTCCTCGGATTTCCAAGCTGGTTGTCTAGAAAAGCTCGCCGGATTTTGCAAAGCACTGATGATGAATACGATCCGAGTGAAGTGCTAACTGTAGCTGCTGATGGAACAGGAAACTTCAGTACCATCACTGATGCTATAAACTTTGCTCCAAACAATAGCTGTGACAGAATAATTATCTATGTTAGAGAAGGGATATATGAAGAGAATGTAGAAATCTCAAGCTACAAAACCAATATTGTTCTGCTCGGAGATGGAACTGATGTCACTTTCATTACTGGTAACAGAAGTGTGGTTGATGGCTGGACCACTTTCAGATCTGCAACTGTTGGTATTGCTTAAAACTCCAAGCCCTTGGTTAAATTATGATACATTAGTAGTAAATTAGTACTAGCATTTTTTTTAAAGGAAACTTTGGTTTTGCATATGGAATTCATCATCATTAAATTTAAGCCATTGCTTTTGTAACTTTATGTTGCAGCGGTTTCCGGTGAAGGCTTTTTGGCTCGTGGTATAACCATTGAGAACGGCGCAGGGCCAAAGAAGCACCAAGCAGTTGCACTAAGAGTAAACGCAGACTTCGCTGCACTGTACAGGTGCACAATTAATGGTTACCAGGATACGTTATATGTCCACTCCTTTCGGCAATTTTACCGAGAATGCGACATATTTGGGACCGTTGATTATATATTTGGGAATGCCGCCGTTGTCTTCCAGGCATGCAACATAATCTCCAGAATGCCAATGCCGGGTCAGTTTACAGTAATAACAGCCCAATCTCGAGACACCCCAGATGAGTACACTGGAATTTCGATACAGAATTGTTCAATTCTTGCCACAGATGAACTGTATGGGAATTCAAGCACCGTTAAAAGCTACCTTGGAAGGCCATGGAGGCTGTATTCCACAGCAGTTTTTCTTGAATCCTACATTGATGATTTCATCGATCCTACTGGATGGACTAAGTGGTCAAGTGATCAACGCTTAGACATGCTTTATTACGGAGAGTACAACAATTACGGGCCAGGTTCAGGAACGGAATATCGAGTTACTTGGCCTGGCTATCACATAATGGATTATGATGACGCCTATAATTTTACTGTCTCGGAGTTCATTACTGGTGAAGCCTGGCTGGGTTCTACTTCATTCCCATATGACGATGGGATTTGAATTCTGACCAAAACTATAACTCCATTCTTGCTCTTTCTAGGCTTATTTCTAATATGGTAATAAGAGTACTCTGCCCGAGTGGCCTGCAAGAACGCGGTGAAAGATATAATGAAAGATAGATAAGAGAGCTTTTTACTTTATAGGTCAGATCCACATGGATCTCGAGTCTTGTATCATAGCAGGTTCCAGTTTTCAAGCTTAATTGTACTATAGAGCTGTAAAAAGCGCAACCTTCCAAGCAGAACTGTCCAAGGCGATTTGGTTGACGTTGAATTGTAAATTGTTTTGGCTTAGCTTAAATTTTCTTCTTGCACTGCTACTGCTAGTGAACATATATAATTGAACTGTGAAACCAAGAACACATACGGTTGTCGTTTTTTCATCTTTCAAAAGTTTTGCAAGACTAGGAAAAGGATTTCCTCGGAAATATCATTATAAAATATCTGTCGGTGAGATGCCTTCCTTGACTAAACTCCACATTAATTTCGACCAAGGAAAAACAATGGTGGGGAGTTGGTGATTTCCGGACCCAAGGCCTTGAGGTCTTTCCTCTGTTCTGAGTTTTGTTTTAGTCTCACAAGTGGCCATGAATATTTCGAGTCTACGGGCTGTCCTTTTACACCTAAATGCACGTAACATGTTCTTTCAACCTGTCGGCTTTGTGCACGCCTTTGGTACTTGTGTCGACAGTTCACAGTAGCCGATAGCCACCCTGGCCATCCTGTTTCTACCCCAAGATAGCCGTCAGTCTCTAAGCTTGATAGGCCTCCATCATCTTTTTTTTGGACCCGAGTGCCCAAAAGGGCGACATAAACAGGGTCCATTATGCTACATTTCAGCTAGCCACTTTATCAAGGTAGATGGAACCAAACAACTCCAATCCCACCCTTTAATTAGTAAAAAAAAATTAGAAAAATAATATTACAAGAGGGAAATGGGCCCTAACACAAACCAATATTAGAATTGTTGGTTTCCGTTAATAAGGCCTTCCATGGATTAGTATGGATAATTTTCCTTGCAAAGCAAAACCAACTCATAGACACTATGAAAGGAAATTAGCTTCAACTTATTAGAAGGCTTCCCTGGGGTAAATAGACGCACTGGCTGAATTACATTGCAAATGGATAATTACTCCATGTAAGTACGTTATACAGATCATACATGCTTCTACACAATATGAAACATGTTAAACAAATAAAATGCGGAAGCGACACGATCTAACCTCCAGCCATTGCACTCTGTAACTCTGCTGTTGAAGCGATTTTCGAATCTGACGACAGGATTCTACACCTTCTTCGAGTCTTCCAAGCACTCAAAAACCTCACTAGATGGTGTGTTTTTCTGAGATTCACGTACTTGGGGACTGGAAGGAGCCCTCTTTTATTACTAATGAGAGCATGCTAATTATGGCAATAAAATCACGTTTTAACCATCACAAAATCGTGTTTTAATAGCTAAATATGGAGTTGAGATTCAGTGTGAAATTATGAACCATATCCAGAATTGATCAACCAAATATTTATTTCCATAATAAGGAGATATACTAACATTCTCCCACTTGGTCCATATATTTCACTTATAGAAGAAACAAATCACATGAATCATGGCGACAGTTCCTTAAGTGGTGAGTATTATCTTCCATGTATTACTATGTAAAATGTTTCTAAATCAACCCATTTTTACTTAATGAATAAACCTTATGTTTATTCTCGGTCCAAACAACAAGGATATTTCTCAAATAAAACTTTAGTGTATACAAATCAAATGAGAAACATCATAGTATTAATAAGAGTTTCAATTACAATCAAAATATGAGACCAAGTCCCATTCTCTCTACATGATCCTTAAATTTAAACGGTGGTATGCCCTTAGTCAAAGGATCAGCTAACATCAATTCAGTGCTAACGTGTTCAATGACCACTCTTTTATCTCTAACACATTCTCTAATGGCTAAGTACTTAATGTCGATATGCTTACTTCAACTTCCACTCTTATTGTTCTTAGCCATGAATACCGCAGCTGAATTGTCACAATATATCCTCAATGGCTTAGATATGGAGTCAACAACTGTAAGCCCACCAATGAAACTCTTAAGCCATACACCATGTAAGGTAGCCTCAAAACAGGAAACGAACTCGGCCTCCATAGTAGAAGTGGCAGTCAGTGTCTGCTTAGCACTCTTCCATGACACAGCTCCACCGACAAGCATGAAGATGTAACGGGATGTTGATTTCCGGGTATCAACACAGCCAGCAAAGTCTGAGTCTGAGTAGCCAATCACTTCCAACTCATCGGTCCGTCTATACATAAGCATGTAATCCTTAGTGCCTTGAAAATATCTAAGCACCTTCTTCGCAGCTCTCCAGTGGTCCATCCCCAGGTCACTTTGGTATCTACCCAACACTCCCACAGCAAAAGCAATATCAGGCCTGGTACAGATCTGTGCATACATAATGCTTCCAACAGCTGAGGCATATGGAATGTTCTTCATCTGTTCCCGCTCAAGATCATTTTTCGGGCACTGGTTCAAATTGAACCTGTCACCCTTCACAATGGGAGCTAGGCTTGGTGAACAATCTTTCATTCTGAATCTTTCCAAGACTTTATTAATATAGGTTTCTTGTGACAGACCTAATATACCTCTATGTCTGTCTCTTTGAATCTTAATGCCAATGACATAAGATGCATTGCCCATATCCTTCATATCAAAGTTCTCAGAAAGAAATTGTTTCACCTCGCGTAGCATCCCCTTATCATTGGTTGCAAGCAGAATATCATCCACATATAGCACAAGGAAACAAATCTTGCTCCCACTGACCTTATGGTATATACATTGATCCATGATGTTCTCAACGAAACCAAATGAAGAGATGACTTCATGAAATTTTAGATACCATTGGCGAGAAGCTTGTTTCAACCCATATATGGACTTCTTGAGCTTACAGACCAAATGCTCACCATTACTAGAGGAAAAGCCTTCAGGTTGTTTCATGTAAACCTCTTCCTCTAGATCACCATTGAGAAATGCCGTTTTCACATCCATTTGTTGCAACTCTAAGTCAAAATGTGCAACAAGCGCCATTATGATGCGGAGAGAATCTTTCTTAGATACAGGAGAGAAGGTCTCATTGTAATCGATTCCCTCCTTTTGAGTGAATCCTTTGGCTACGAGTCTTGCCTTATAACGCTCAATGTTGCCTAATGAGTCGGTCTTGGTCTTAAAGACCCATTTACAGCCTATAGCCCTGGCCCCATTAGGTAACTCGACAAGATCCCATACTCCATTAGATGCAATCGAATCCATCTCATCCTTCATAGCATCGAACCAAAGTTTTGATTCTTTACTGTTCATGGCTTGTGAAAACGTCTCTGGATCATTAACGGGCCCAATATTGAAATCATACTCTTGTAGATACACAATGTAATCACCAGGAATAGCTGATTTCCTTTCCCTAGTAGACCTTCTTAATGTTAGTTCAACATTCTCCGAAGGATCATGTTGTTCAACTGGTTGCTCACTCAATTCTGGTGTATCCAGAGGAGCCTCATCTACTGGTAAGTTATCAACTACTTGTGGATCTTCAATGATTGGTTGTTCAATGTCCAGCTGTACTGAAGGGACATTGTTCATGATAACCAATCCTTGACTCGAGGTAGAGGGTTTATCTCTCACAGAAACTAGGTCTTGAGATTGATCACTCCCACTAACTAAGTCATTTTCAAGAAACTTGGCGTTCCTTGATTCCACAAATCTAGTGCTATGAGATGGACAATAGAATATGTAGCCTTTGGACCATTCGGCATATCCGATGAAATACCCACTTATGGTCCTCGGATCCAGTTTCTTTTCCTGTGGGTTGTAAACTCTTATCTCAGAAGGGCATCCCCAAACGCGCATATGACGCAAACTCGGTTTCCAACCTTTGAATAATTCAAAAGGCGTCTTTGGAACAGCCTTGGTTGGAACCCGGTTCAATATATACGCTGCCGTTTTAAGAGCTTCAATCCACAAGGACTTAGGCAACTTCGAGTTGCTAAGCATACTACGCACCATTTCCATCAAAGTTCGGTTCCTTCTTTCTGCAACACCATTCTGATCCGGTGAACCAGGCATGGTATATTGGGCAACAATCCCATTTTCTTGAAGGAACTTCGCAAATGGTCCAGGTGCTTGTCCATCTTCAGTGTATCTACCGTAATACTCCCCACCTCTATCAGTTCTTACTATCTTTATGGGTTTTCCACATTGTTTCTCTACTTCAGCCTTAAAGACTGTAAAGGCGTCTAATGCTTCGTTCTTGTTATGAAGCATGTATAGATACATAAACCTCGAGTAATCATCAATAAAGGTGATGAAGTACTTCTGACCATATGCATCAATATATGGACAACATATGTCAGAATGTATGATTTCTAATATGGTTGAACTCCTATTGGCACCTTTCTTAGACTTGTTGGTTTGCTTACCCTTAATGCAATCCACACAAGTGTCGAAATCAGTAAAATCGATAGTACTAAGTATTCTGTCATTTACCAATCTCTTAATTCTATTTATGGAGATATGACCTAATCTTCGGTGCCATAACGTAGAGGAGTCCTCATTCATAACACATCTTTTAGTGCCAGTTTAAACATGCAAGGCGTTATGAGTAGTGTCATTTTGCAAATCAATAGAGAAAAGACCATCACATAAGGTACCATTCCTAACAATATCAGGCTTAAAATATATCAATATTGATTTATTTGAAAATTGAAAGGAAAATCCATAAGGTACCAACCTAGAAACAGAGATTAAATTTCTCGAAAAACTAGGAATATAAAAGGTCTTTTCTAATTGCAAAACAAAACCACTCCTAAGAACTAAAGTGCATGTTCCAACGCCTTCAACACGCGAGCGCATCTTGTTTCTTGAATAGATGCTCTCTTCATTTCCCACTGGCTTCCTTAGGTTTGTCATACCTTGTAAGGAAGTCGAAATGTGAATTGTAAATCCAGAATCAATCCACCATGTGTTATGATTAACCTCAACCATATTTGATTCAAAACAAACATATGAGAGTGGATTACCTTTCTTAACGAGCCACTGCTGAAGCTTGGCACAGTCCTTCTTCATGTGTCCCTTCTTTTTACAGAATAAACACTTGGACTCTTTCTTAATGTCAGCTTGGGCAGGGATTTTCCCTTTTCCCTTGTTCTTGGCTCGATCCTTGGTCTTTCCTTGTCTTGCAAAAAATGCACTTTCACCCGATTCCATAAGCAGCCTTCCCTCCTCTTAAACACACATGGTCATCAATTCATTAATGGTCCACTTATCCTTATGTGTGTTGTAGGATATCTTGAATGGTCCGTACTGCTTTGGTAGAGTGTTCAATATATAATGCACAAGAAAAGACTCAGACATCTCCACCTCTAGCTTCTTGAGTTGGGCCGCTATATCTCTCATGATCATTATGTGCTCGCACACTCCTTTGACATCGGTGAGCCTCATCGATGAGAACTTCATTATTAGGGTGCTGGCCAACGCTTTGTCTGAAGTGACAAACTGATCATCTATGGCCTTCAGTAAGGTCCTAACGTTGGTATGCTGTTCGACTGAACCACGTATCCCAGCAGATATCTTTGTCTTTATATACATGACACTAAGGCGATTGGATCGCTCCCAGCGTTCATGTAAAGCTACTTGAGTAGGAGTGCTGGTCTCAGTCAATACGGGCTTATCTTTCCTTATAGCATAGTCTATATCCATGCACCCTAATTGGAGGAGAACTCTCTCCTTCCAAACCTTGTAGTTCTCTCCATCCAGCTCGAGAACTTCTAGGTTAATACTAGCCTGAGGAAACACTGCATATAGAAAATAAACATGCTTATGTATCTAGAATTTTTTTAGGCAAACTTAATTATATCTACTAATGTAAACATATTTTATTAATGAATCTTAGACATAAAACTTGCCTGTGGGCTAAAGTTCTAATTCTAATAAATTCATAACATAATGATAAAACTATCAAATTATATCATTTCCTAATTCCTGTGGGTAAATTAAGAAACTAATTTAATATTTTATTCTAATTAGTTATAAAATTATAATAAAAATTCCTGTGGGATAAAATTTACTATAACCTTATAACTAATTACAATTTATGTCTAATATCATTATGTGATTTTACAAAAATAATTTACTTAATTAAGGTTGCTGTGGCTAAGCCCTCATTAAATAAATTATAAATCACTGAGACATATTGGTAAAATTCTAAGTTTATTCATATTTTAAAAATTGCAATTAACACAAGGCAATTTTAATTCCAAATAATATGAATAACTTAGCTACATGTGCTTCTAGTATAAAAATAATAAAATTATACATATTCAAAATGAGCACATATACACATTCAAATCAAATTTTCATAACTTAATCATAATTTTATGATAATTTTCACAAAATTATTCATTTTAAAATTACAGCATTTATAAAAATTTCAAATTCATGAAAAAACCTCATAAAATCCAAAACAATGAGAAGTTTTCATAATTATATTAATTTTATGAAAATAATCCAATTATTCATAAAATTATGAAATTACAGAACTGAAAATTTGATATAAAATTATCAAAAATATAATTATTTGGCCTAAATTAAATAATTTAAATTACTTAAATTAAATAAATCCTTAAGGCCTAAAATAAATCAAATGGCCATTTTATTTAATCCACATGGCCCAAATAATTAATCAAAATAGCCCAAAAAATAAATGGCCCAAAACAACCCAAAATTAAAACCCAAACAGTGGCCTAATATACACAAGGCGCGGGCGCGTGATTCCCACGCGCCCGCGTTCATTCATCGGCCCACGCGCCCGCGTTCATTCATCGGGCGCGTGTATATCACGCGCCCGCATTCATATATCTGGCGCGTGAATATCACGCGCCAGTCCCTCTCGGGCGCGTGAGATCCACGCGCCCGTTTGACAATTATCGGGCGCGTGCGAGTCTTCTTCTTTGCCCGAACGGGCATTTGCAGAAATTTTGGGTCTTTTGACCCGACCTGACACAAAACCCTTCAAATAGTCCCGTTTTTCATGTATTTTTCATCCCTAGAGCTTTACAACAATAGATCTAAAATATTTTGAGCCAAAATCTCATGAAAACAGAATGGGTTTCAAGGAATCCGAGACTTAAAGTTTCAAAATATGAGTTTTATGGCTTCTTTCTACAGATCTCTAGCAAGACAGAGGTTAAACTACGGCTCTGATGCCAAATGTAAGTACGTTATACAGATCATACATGCTTCTACACAACATGAAACATGTTAAACAAATAAAATGCGAAAGCGACAGGATCTAACCTCCAGCCATTGCACTCTGTAACTCTGCTGTTGAAGCGATTTCCGAATCTGAGGACAGGATTCTACACCTTCTTCGAGTCTTCCAAGCACTTAAAAACCTCACTAGATGGTGTGTTTTTCTGAGATTCACGTACTTGAGGACCGGAAGGAGCCCTCTTTTATTACTAACGAGAGCATGCTAATTATGGCAATAAAATCACGTTTTAACCATCACAAAATCGTGTTTTAATAGTCAAATATGAAGTTTAGATTCAGTGTGAAATTATGAATCATATCCGGAATTGATCAACCAAATATTTATTTCCATAATAAGGAGATATACTAACACTCCATTCTTGAATAACAACCCATTATACAGGCGGTGGCTGGACAACACATACTAAAATCCATCCTTGTTAAGATCAGGATGTTACTCACTTATCTGTTGCTCCTTGGCAATGGCATTTATTCTTGTTCTGTAGAAATCTCAAAATCAAAACATTGCAATGCAATCAGTTTCCTACTAAGAGCCAAGCTTCTCCATTGGTATTGGCAGTAAGACTTCCTTATGCATTCATCCTAAGATCTCCAACCGCGCAATTCATGTAGGAGAGGCGAACAATTATATGAAATAGAAATAGAAAAGCAACGTACCATTATATAAATAGGTTTCTGGTGTTGTTTCCACGGAGAGTATACCTAAAGACAGTTTTTTTTTTTGAAACATTTGTAAGAGAATCATTTCGAATTGATCCTAGTAAATAACAATCCATGTTTCATATATTTTTTCCACACATCAATTGCAATAAGAAACGCGATATACATTTCGCAGAGACAAGGACCCATTTTCTAAAATAGGTTCTGCAACAAAGCTTGTTTGCTTCCTGATTGACAGCATATTGGCAGCAAGGTAAAGCGAGCTGGGTCAAGATAATGTTTTTTTTTTTTCTTGTGGTTGTTCAAGAAACAATAATACGACAGTAAACCGCGTGGTGAATTGACCATTGGATGGTGCAATGCAAACGATCAGGAGCCGCCCAGCCCTTTTCAAGAAGAGATTGTTTAAGTTTTTGAAACTTTCCTAGTCGTTGGACAAATGGAAGCTGCTTGTAACTAAAGATAAATGCCTCTCACTGTACTTAAAAAAAAAAACAAGTGAAACAGCCAGTTTCATCTCTAAATCATCAAGTTATCAATATTTGTTTCTTTATAAGCTCTATCCGACTATGTGCTTTACAGTTCAAAGAAGACACAGAAGAATTTTCGTACCAATATAAAAATTCAGAGTTGAAATTGACCTGGTTGTTGCCAAATGTTGATTTGTCAGCAGGGGAGTGACCAGGACCAAGTAATTTGAACTTAAACCATAAGAAATTGTACATCAACTGTCCTCCAATTAATTATCATGGTGCCATTTGAAACGAGCCCACAATCTTACTGCCCATGGTTAGGGAGCAGAACTTAGTCAACCCTCGTTAAATTGATCTTTAATCATTGAAAATTTATTGTAAAATAGATGATTAATTAAAGAAAAAAATCAGGATGTTCTTTCTGCCATTCATATATAATTCTTTAGCCTCTTGTAGCTTATGCAACACAACGAGAATAACCATATGGATTCAACTAAATCCTTCAAGAGCTATAGCAAGTCAGATGAGCTCGAAGAGCAGGCCTACAGAAAAAAGACCCGCAAGCGCATGATTATCATCGTACTGTCTACCGTTGTCTTATTAGCGATCATCATTGGTGCAGTCATAGGAATACTTTTTCCTGTGAAAAGCTCAAAATCCAAAGAGAATCCAGCAACTTACAAATCCGAGGACATCAATGCAATATGTAATGTGACTCGGTATCCTGACTCTTGCGATTCAAGCATAGCTGCCCTCAGGAGCTCCTCAAATGATACTAACCCAAATCCAGGTCCTGCAGAAATCTTCACACTGTCCATGCAAGTTGCGGTCAATGAATTGAGAAGGCTGTCGTCTTTGCCACAGAAGATTGTTTCTTCTTATGTCATTAGTGATCGCCT
The DNA here is from genome assembly GCA_031772115.1 of Heritiera littoralis. Taxonomy (NCBI): domain Eukaryota; kingdom Viridiplantae; phylum Streptophyta; class Magnoliopsida; order Malvales; family Malvaceae; genus Heritiera; species Heritiera littoralis. The sequence continues at coordinate 6,959,591 of JAPDPK010000006.1, read as the reverse complement.
GCTGCGTGAAGCGTTGGAGGATTGCGAAACCCTTTTCAACGACGCAATAGAGTATATAAACGAATGCATATCATCCGTGCAAGTAGGGCAGGGAGAGAATTTGGTGTTGTCAACGGCCAAGATTGACGATATTAGGACGTGGCTCAGCAGCGCAATCTCTAATCAGGAAACATGTTTAGATGGACTGATCGATGCTGCGAACGACACGGTTCGTCAAGAAATGGAGTATGCTATGTGGAACTCCACAGAGTTCAGCAGTAACAGCTTGGCTATTGCATCCCACATATTGACCATCCTGCAGCGTTTCGAAGTTCCGATTCACCGGAAGTTGCTAAAACTTGACAACCACCATGATCATGAATCTGATTCTGGTTTTCCACGCTGGATTCATAGCGGGGACAGGAGATTGCTTCTGGAGGAAAATCCTAAACCTAATCTTACCGTGGCTCAAGATGGTACTGGAGACTTCAGGACAATAGCTCAAGCACTGAAATTAATTCCAAAGAAGAACAAATCGAGGTTTGTTATCTATGTAAAGGAAGGCGTATATTTTGAGAATGTGACAATTGATAAGGATTACTGGAATGTTATGGTTTATGGAGATGGCATGAACAAGACGATCGTGTCTGCCCGCATGAACAAGGTGGATGGAATAACAACCTTCTTCTCTGGCACCTTCAGTAAGTGAAATGTAAATTGTCACGGTTTCGTTTTGGATTAATTAAACTTTCATTTTTTGTGAAAATTTAATGATTAAGAGCAATGGTCTCCTCTCATTGCATGCAGTTGCTGCTGGGAGGGGATTCATAGCAAGAGACATGGGGTTCAAAAACACTGCTGGCCCAGCAAAAGAGCAAGCCGTTGCGTTGCGTTCGTCCTCAGACAAATCTATATTCTACCGCTGCTATTTTGATGCATACCAGGACACTCTTTATACACATACCAACCGCCAGTTTTACCGTGATTGTCATATCACTGGCACCGTCGATTTCATCTTCGGAAACGCGGCTGTGGTTCTGCAAAATTGCAGCATTCAGCCAAGGCAGCCCGGACCTGGCCAGTTCAACACTATCACGGCCCAAGGCAAGACTGACCCAAATCAGAACTCGTGCATTTCGATCCAACGCTGCCAGATTACTCCTTACGACAATCTGACGGCTACCACGTACCTTGGAAGGCCCTGGAAGGATTATGCCACCACGGTATTCATGCAGTCATTCATTGGAGACTTGGTGGATCCAGCAGGATGGACTCAATGGCAGCAGGGTGTTGATCCGCCTAATACTATATTCTATGCCGAGTATGGAAACATGGGGCCTGGATCAGGCGTCAGTCAACGAATAAATTGGCCCGGTGTTAAGCCCAATTTGACTGATGAACAGGTCGCAAGATTCACCGTGGAGTCTCTTATTCAGGGAAGCCGGTGGTTGCCGAGTGCTAATATAAAGTTTGAATCAAGTTTAGAATAAGCAAGATGAATGTAATGTCCAAAAGGGGAGAAGTTCAATTGAAGGGATTTATATATTTAAAAGAAAACAAAATATTCTGTTGCCATTGAATTAAGTAAATTACGATAAAAAATTAAGCAAAAAGACTCGAGTTACCCCTAGGAGTATAAACGAATAAAACATTCGACGAATCATTTGTGAATCTATTTGATTTCTGTTATTTATGTTTATTTATTAAGCTTAACGAATGAACACGAACAATATTTTAGTGTTCGTTTATTAAACAAATTGAACATGAATAGATGTGTGGTTCGTTTGTTTTTGTTTATGAACGACTTGTTTATATTCGTTTATTTAATGTGTCATTTGTTGTTTATTTGTTGTTCATTCGTTAATGTTCGTTTATAACTCGTTCATTTAAAGTATTATTTGTTGTTCGTTTATTGTTTGTTTGTAATTTACTAAATTACTAAAATTACTTATATTATATACGTTATATAATATATACCTTGTTTTTAATATATTAACCTAAAAATTTGGTACCTAATTCTTAAACATATTTATACAATACAACTTTGTTGGCTTAAATATAATAATAAAATAATTATAAAATTGAATTAATTAATTATGCTTAATATAATTATTTTTTAAAATTTTAAACATAATATACTGAAATTAAATTAATAAGAGTTTTATAATAAGTTAAGATCTCATTCTTATCCATTAACCATTTATATATACATTACAAATATGAGTGCACACACATATATAATACTTTAGTATATGTATACCAATATATGTATATATATGATACAAATTGTACTTAATTGTAATTATCAATTTTAATAAAACATTGCTAACTTCAGTTGTGTTGTATTTAAGATTTCATGTTGGATGATTTCAATTTGCATGTGAGATTTAATCTTTATATAAGATTTTTAATATTTAATATTTAGTTTGTTTTTATGAACACTTGTTCATGAACATGTGTTTGTAAACGTCTGTTCGTGAACGTGTTTATTTAATGGTTTATGAATAGTTATTCACAAACGCTTTCGTTTAAATATTCATAAATGCGCTTGTTTATATGTTCGTGAACGCGTTCATTTACATGTTTGCGAACGTGTTCGTTTAGGACGAACAAGCTTGTTTCGAACATTTAACAAACAATCTCTACCAAACAAATGAACGAACACGAATGTAAAAACCAAATTCCTTAACGAACACGAATAGCACTAAAAAACAAACGAACGAATAGAAACATCAGTTCGTTATTCCTTTGAAGGTCTTTCTCTCTCTCTCTCTCTCTCTCTCTCTCTCTCTCTAGGTGTATTGTTGGGATTCAAACGACAAACACACAGAAGCACAATATCGTAATATTAAATATTCACAACAACAAATAGTAATAGCTCGAGTCAACGATAATAATCAACACTATATACTTAAGCTAAGCTTATCAAACAATGAAAAAGTACTACATAGATGCTATGCAGGTATAATTACAAATAAAAGTAATACCAAATAATGTTGGGTTTGTCTTGAATCCCATATCGAAAGTATAGGAGAAGTTATAAAAGCTCTTTCCTTATAAATAATTCATCAAGCTTGATTTGTAAAATGTCCCACAGAGTTGTAAACACCAATAGAATTTTAAGATTTGGCTATAATAAAGGGTGTAGTTGGGCTATTTGAGTAGTTGGGCTTTGAGCTTTATAAAGAGTTTGTAATTTTTCTCTTCTAAAAATTGCGTAGTTGTAATTATTTGATTGGTTATTAAATTGATTGGGTGGTTATAGGTCAATTTAATTAGGCCAAACCACATTAAAAAATTATTGTGTTTGTTTTTGCTTTCTTTCGTTTTTGTGGGTATTTGGTTTAAGGGATATTTTTTCCAGCAAATTGAATATGAAAAACTCTTTAATGTGAAGAGAAATATCATAGGACAAACCGAATAAAAATTTATTATGAGAAATAAGCAATTATAAAGTTTAATACCTTAAGTCTTTTTGCCTAAGGATCAAGGTTTCAACAATTAGCTTAAAGAATCACCAATGTAATGTACCTAAAAAATATCTCAATTGTTGTACAACTTATCCATCTCTTTGTTCTCTCAATAAAACAATAATAATTCACTATTCAACAAAGCAAGACATGAGTTTGGATCCCAAGTCCTCTAACAATATATGAGTGTTGAGTGCTATTGAAATTTTTTAACTCAAAAACTAGTTTAAAATACAATAATTTTCACTAAATTTATAAACACACATCCAGCTCTTTACACAATCGATGTGAGAATTCTATCAATCTCTTTTTCTACGCATTGAGCTTTGAAAGGAATGAGTTTTTACCTGAAAACAATAAAATGTTGACAATTTGGATTCTGATATTGTGACAATCGCCAATTCTCAAAACCGAACACACAAATAAAATGTAAGATTCAAAAAAAAAACCAAGGATTTATTCTTGGAATTATAAGAATTTTAAAATTTTAATTTATGCGAATTGTGGAGAATGGAGGACATGAGGATTAAAGGAGCAGGATGATTACATAAAAGGAATATGAGTAAGGTTAATGTATATATGGGATATACAAGCATATATCAATTAAATAGAAATATACATATACATATAACCTAAATCATGTATATATATTTTAAGGGAAATAAAAGAATATGAAAATGTATATGAAAATATCAATTAATAAAGGATATAATATATAATAATAATTAATAATAAAAAAGAAGAAATAATAAAATATGAAAATTAGTGGAGTTTGGTGGGAAATTTCCCACTAAACGCACCAGCATGGTCTGCTTAAGACAGACCCTGACTTGCCCGATAAAACAAAATAATAAAAGAAGAGTGAAGGAAAGAAAATGGAAACAAAGAGAAAGGAAAGAAGAGCCACCAAAGAAGGGAGGGCCTGAGCTACTGCTAAGAGCTACTTTTGGGTGCTGGAAGCGGAGGAAATAGAGGTGGAACGATGGCTGATTGGGGCTCTCAGTGGCGGTTGAAGGCTGAAAAAAAAAGGGGGGGCACCTAATAGAGGTTTTAAGGGCTGCTTATTGGAGCTATATTGGAGACTAATCTGGGATGTGAGCTAGGTTCTCTGCAAGCGTTGATTTGAGGCTGATTACATGTATTCAGGTGTTGTTCTTGATGGCCATTTGGAGCTGGGGATACGGTGTTCTTGAGAAAGGATCGAGGTGTAGAAACTTGGTTGATTAAAGGTCATTTTAGGCATGAAATAACAGCCAATCAAGGACTGAAATTAAGGCCAAATAAGGGGTGCTGTACAGAGGCTCTTGGCAAGGTCGGTGACGGGTGAGACAGGGGAGCGGGCTGGAGGTTGTTTGAGTGTTACTGTGATGGCTGAACGGTGGAGCATAGAGGCTGATCAGGGCAGTTCTTGAAGGCTGGAACAGTGGCTATAAACCAGTCTGAACAGGGGTGACTTCCTTGCGAATTCAGGCGCTGTTCTGGGGCGATCTTGGAGGCACCATAAAGTGTTGAGCCGTGGCGGAAGGATTGGCTGAAACACCAGGGAATTTCGGGCAGGTCTTGGAGCTGAGGGGCTGCTAGGCTGTGTTTTGAGGGCTATAACGAGGGGATTTTAGGCTAGAAATCTTAGGTTTATGAAGGATTAAACAAGGCTGGAAAGGTTGAATATTTGGGCTGTTAAGAAGACAGTAAATAGGGTCAAAACAGGGGTCTCGGCAAGGAAGAAACAGGAGAGAGTGACGACTTGCTTGGGTGTTTTTCGAAGCTGCAGTATGTGGCTGTTTCGTGGTGGTTCCAGGTTGTGATGAAAGAGTTTTGAAAGCTGGAAAATGGAGTTTGGTTGAAACAGATTAGTGTGGCTGAAAAAGACTAGATTTTTGGGACTGTTCAAGGCTGAAAACAGGACTGGATCGGTGGTGTTTGAAGGCTGGTTTAGGCACTGGAATGAGTCTGAGTTTGGGTGGAAAGAAAGCTAAAGGCAGGGGAATGAAGGCTAAAATTTCAGTTCATGAAGGGCTATTTTTAGTGCCAAAAATAGAGTTGTAACGAGGGGCTTAAAGGCCGAGGCATTGGCTGTTTAGGGGCTGATTGTGAGACTGTTCCTCGTTGGTTTTTGATTGATTTTCTTGGGTGAATTGGCCGCTACACAGGATTGAAGCAAGGGAGCTTTTATGGGCTGTGCTCAGGCTATTGCAACTAGATTTAAACAGGAGAGTTTAGGGTGGTTTTAAGTCTAAAACAAGGGTGGCTAAGAGCCTAAATCACTGGCTGAAAAAGGAGAAAACGAAAAGAAAAGAAGAGAAAATAAAACGAAGAAAAGAAGGGAAAAAGGGGAGAAAAGAAAAGAAGGAAAATATGAGCAAAAAAGAGAGAAAATTCGGTTTAGTGCACAAATTGGGTAAGAGATGTAATAGCTTTACCTTTTACTTTTAATAAAATAATTTAATAAACTAGTTGGTAGATACTAAACCTTATTAATTATGTTTAAACATGTAGTTCAACGTAAAAGCAACAAACGCGGAATTTGCTAAATCCAGAGCACTCGCCTAGTGTTTTGGTTTAAGGAAGTTAGTAAGCAAATGTTACTTTATTTTTATAAAATATTTGGAATTCGTATTAGATCGACGCTGAGCCATCTTAATAATATTCAAATATGCAGTTCAATGTTAAGGCGACGATCTCAAGCTTTGGGAAGCTCGACGCATGAACGCCAAGCTTAATAGCGGTAAGACGTTTATATAACGTAGAAGTAGGATTATATTATATAGGTTAACATATGATGATATGATGATTCAAATGCTTAGAGAGTTGACTTAGCTAAGAGATTTGGAGTAGTATGATAGAGTTTGTTGTTATGGTACAGTATATGATTCAAATGCTTAAAGAATCGATTTAACTAAAAAATTTTTAGTAGTATAACAGAGTTTGTTGATATGGTATAGTATAAGAGGTGATATTATGGAAGTATGATTTAATGAAGTGAAATGTAGGAATGACATGGAGCTCGATAAGGTACCATAGAGATGCAATCTTATGAGGAAATTTTTATGGCCTTTAAGATTATCTGTAGAAACAAGTGGTAATAGTAAATCTCGGTTAATTACGAGTTGAGGATGCATGAATGGCTGAGAATGAAATTTAATATTGTGAAAAATAACAGATATCAAATTAAATATTTATATATGATATGTGAATGGATGATATCATGGATTTACTATTAAATGAAGTGAAATGCTAGTATAGCATTGAGCTCGATAAGGGTGCATATTGATGTGATTTCTGGTTAAATGATCTAACATGGTATTGGACCTGTAGGCATCACTAGACCGAACTGACATTGCATGGATGCATTCATGGGCATTAGACTATATTGTTTTAAACTCATATATTTAGTTGCATTGCTTTTAAGCATATTTTGCTTATAATTTGAGATTTTGAAAGGATTTATCCATGCAATACTTATTTGAATACTTTAGATGTTTAAATTGTTTTGAAAAGATTGAGTATATAGTGTAAGTGTATGTATTTATATATGTAAATGATCTTAAAGAAATGTGTTACATACTTTATATTGTTTTCATAAAAAAAGTGAAATGTTTAAATGTTTTATAAGACTATAGGCACTCTAAGAGAATTAAACTCAATAAAGCATAGTGGAAATCGCCTAATTTCGAGATTACTCATTAGGCAGATATGCTTGTCTAACAATAGTCGTGGACAGGGCTCAGTCATATTTGATCAATGGGGCTGAAAGACATGAGATCTATAGCCATGATAGTGTCCCAATTGGTTTACAGGGAACGATGACATGATTTTTCACTGTTAGCTACATTAAAGTAAGTCTTTATTGATAAAGTATTAAGGATTCAGCTTAGTCTCAAACTTGATATGATATGCTATCTAGAGTATAGTTTTATTTGATATGAACTCTAGACTTGATATAGTTTAACAATATATGAGAAATGTTTTGATACTATACATGTTTTAGACATACCCTAAAAATGAAAATGAAATATTTTGAGACATTACATGTTTTTAAACATGCTTTAAAAGTGCAAATGATATGATTTGCAAATTGTACATACTCTAACATGTCTTAAAGGTAAACATGAAACGAATTGAGATTTTAAGTGTTTTGAATATGCTTTAAAAATATATGTAATATGATTTGAAATAACAGTAGTTTTTATACAATAAAGCTTGCATAAGTTTGTATAATAAATTGTGACAAAATGGTATGCTTTCTACATGAAATATGTCTTGACGTTATATTGTACATGAACAAGAGATATATCTGAAGAAGTGTCATGACTTATATACTACATGTGATTATGTTTCTCCATATTGAAAGTGATTTGATTTGATACCGTACATAGTGTACTTACTAGATGAAAAGTGACATGATTTAATATTGCGTCTAAACATAATTTTCATATGAGATATGATATAATATGAGATTGATATGAGCGTAAATTAATACCACATGATGTCGGAGTTACGTATGATTTATTGTTGCATGACATTCTATGGAATAATGACAAGAGAATTGAAAATGGTTGATCAGTCATGATCAAAGGTCAATGTGATAAACAGGTACCGACACGGGTATAATGAGGTATTTCAAATTACCCTTCCTTTGATATCATAAAACCCTTACCCACTTAGAGTTCTTTAGGGCATGATCAGAGGTGTGTTTAATAAACGATTTCAAAGAGAATATGAAATGAGAATCTTTATTTAAAAGATTCATACATTGCATTTAGAACAGTATAAATTCTACTTCTGCACTTATATAAATGACTTACTGAGCCTTCATTCATCAAACGAGAACTATTTTTCAAATTGATTACACATTGGACAGTTTTAGAGATTTAATAATGTATCGACGTCTTAAGACCTTGCTATTGAATATTTTGTATTGTAATACTTTTCTCATATACGATTTTATTTTTAGGCAAATTTTTGTACAGTATTATATGATCGGATGTAAATTAGGATAATGAGTAGTCGATAGAATATTTTGATATTATATGATATATATGTGGTGATTAGTTGTAGATATTAGGATTGCTGAGAGAATATCTATTTGGTAAATATAATGTGGGTTGCGGTAAATGTTGTGTTGCATTGTAATGATTTGTAGGTAGTTAACTAGGGAAATCTCGAAATGTAAGAGGAGATATTTTCAATCTGTTTCTATAAAAAGAGAAGATATGGGCAATAATTGATCTTTCTCTATCTTAAAGTGTAATTTAAATCATAATTGAATTAAAAAAAATGAATGAAAATGGTTTAGTGATTACACTAACATCGAATACAAACTATAAAACGAAAAAAAATTTAGCTCGTAATTTTATTTAGTGAAATGACTGTAAGTGTCAAGTGAATGTTACGACTTTCGAATCATGATAGATATTAGAGAAATGCTTGTTCCTTTTTGGATACGTGCGTTTATAGCAAGTCATGTCTTTTTTTTTTTTTATCTCAAAACTTGTAACCGAACAAAAAGTTAACAAAACTCTTTTTCCTAAAACTTAGTTGTCCCATCCATAAAACTTATAATTACAAGCTAACGGTTTTTGGTTGATAAGAGTTGATGACGTGGCTTGCTATATATGCCAATGTTGACTAAAGGGACAGATGCATCTGTCTTTCGCATTCCTTTTAATATTAATATTGGGTATTATTAGACATTTTTAATTTCAAAAACTAACTTAAAAATTAATATTTTTTTTCACATTTATAAACACGTTCAACCTCCTTCATAACCAATATAATAACCTAAGGCATATATTATATGTTATGCTCTCAATTAGGAAACATTTAATTATTAAATTATCAAACATAAATATTGACGAGTCATTTAGTACTTTAAACATGAACTACATGTTACATCAGCCTCCAGGTTAATTTCCAACATAAAACGCTCGATCAGCTTCTCAGCTATGCTTTCAAATAAGGAATTAAGAAGGATTTCTCGTCAGGGTTTCAGTATGGAAGCTATCTCTAAGTTGATGATAATTCATAAATGTTTGAAAGGACTGACAGTAAGTGTCTGACAATCCCATGAGTGCATGCATATCAAGAAAATACAAACCCAATGAAAATGGCATCTTTTCCACCTGATTGTGAAGGCATCCAGGAGCAGCATGTTTTGGATTGTATTTTCCAGTGTTTATATGTATTTACTTTGCAGGCCTCAACCCAGTTCTCAGCAAAAATTGTCTCCTCTACTACCGACCTTGTCTTTTCTACTACCGACATTTAATTATATAACTTTCATGGCTTAGTTTAAACATGTTGCCAGTGTTGCCTCTCAACATTTCTAAGCTGGAAAGAGTAGTACTTACTAGCTAAAAACAAATAACCAACGAAATCACAATTAACAAAAATGCAGAGATATCTATCTTCACTTGAATGACAAGCAAATAGAAAATGATATCCTATTTGAAATCAAAATTAAAAACAAAATCGAATCAAGGGTCTCGAATTCTGAGCCTCAGAACTTTGTTTTTTAATGAATCACCATCCCAATGCTTCGTAATAATAAAATCCATTCATTTAACAAAGTTCTTCCATACCAAACCCACAAGAATGGCTTCGTGTTTCTTTCTCAATGCGGGTTTCGCTCTTTTTATGTTGCTAATTATGTCTTCTGCCACTCTGGCCACATCTTCAAGGTTAAAAGGCAAAGACTTGGTTTCCAATGCCTGAGTCACACTCAATATTATGGAGTATGCGTATCATCACTAAAATCAGATCCTCGGAGTGAAAAATCAGATCTTAGAGGATTGGCTGACATTGCATTGAATGTAAGTATATCACATGGAATGGAAGCATAGATGCCTAAGTGATTGCTTAGAAGAATACTTGGTACGCTGTTGAAAATCTACAAGAGTCAGCGCATGCTCTACGGACTGGGTCTTACAACACGGTGAACACATTTGTGTCTGCTGCCATGACGGATGCTGATACTTGTGAGAGTGGATTTGCGGAGACGCCTGGCAATGAGTCTCCCCTGACAGAGAGAAACCAGTATTTCTACGAGTTATGTTGTAATTTCCTAGAAATAACTTCTCTTCTAATTTGATTGAATCACAAGTTATTCTTAATGATTTCAGGCCATTATCATATAGAGAATTTTTATAGTAAGGTCACAAATTTTGACTTTAATGTAAGATCAACACAAAAATCACATGATTAAGTATAAATTTAGAGTCATTCAATATAAAATATGTTAGAAGTGTCGTAAAAATATGATTATCAATATAAATATTAATGTTAATAGATTTAAGCACATCATAATTTTGCTATAATTTATGTTTATGTTAGTTATTTTATGTTTACATACTTCTAACATATATTATACCTAAAACTTTAGATTTATGCCATGCATTGTTTGCATTAACCTTAAATTAATTATCAAGTGTTTACGATACTTTTAACATATTTTATGCCTAATGATTTTAAATTTACATTTAATTATGTGTTTTTTATGTTGACCTTACAATAAAGTCAAAATTTATAACTTTAATGTAGAATTTCCCCATCTTGGCCACTTCCAATTTCCAAGAGACTTTGTCATGGATCAGAAGTTGGTTAAAAAAAAAATTACTTTTTCTCTTTTTTTTTTTGATAGAATACTTTTTCTCTTTTTTTTTTGATAGAATACTTTTTCTCTTTTTTTATCTTGAAAATTCACTTTTATGCAAATTTTATCCTATTATTAAAAGGTAGATATTCATGATACGGATTCAACACCACTAAACTAAGAACTTATAGGTCAAGAAAAACAAATTTATATGTTTTTTTATATTCTATACTCTCATTTTCCTTATTTTAGTTTAAAGAATTACTATAAAAAAATTCATAAAATGAAAGTTGTCTATGAGCCTATTAATTAAATAAAACATTAATCTTAATCCGTTGTTAAGATTCTAAACAAATTAATCATTTAATTTTTTTTAAATGTAAATCACAAGTGTTTTCATCCGTTTTAACGATATGAGATTAATCCTACTCAGGGTTTCGTTACAGTTAAGGCTTCTCACCTCTCCCTAAAGATGTGTTTAATGAAAGTCGAACCCGAAAACTCTATCCATAAATTTCAAAATTCTTTTTACAAACTCAACTTACGTCGTAAATAAAACTACAATTTATATATTAAATTAATCATTTAATTTCACTTCAAGCATATAAAAGCCTACTTAGTGGGTGCAGCTCCTATGCATTTTCACTCACTTTCACATCTCCCTCTCTTCAAGAGTAATAGACGTCCATTAATTGAATTTGCCCATCTAACATTCAATCTTGTCATGCAAGCCTAAGGTCACCTCATTAGTAATGGAATATATAGTACATTTGAACGTTGGCTTACGTATGTACCTTACCGCCATTAGTTTTCCACCACCTTGCGAACTACGTTACCCTTCAATTGTAGTGTCATTCAATCAAAAATCTTGTCAAAAGTACATGAATATGGATAAATAAAATTAATAGAAATTGATGGAACTATTGCGAGGCCATATGCTTCTCATGGCACAGGGGATCAAGATTATCCTTTTTGAGGTTTCTAAAGTAAAAATTACAATACTAATAAGGGGTTTCAATTCATAATAATAATTAACATACATATTATATACTCAAAATTTGCGAAATGCTATGTCGGTTTGCTTTACATTTGAGAATATATCCCTCCAAACATTCTCAAGTAGGGTTTGCAGTACACGTAACAATAACAATTATTAACTTTTATTTTGAGACATGTAACTGTATTATTATTTTTCAAATAAAAATTAAATATTTATTAATAAAAATATTTTTTGATAAAAGTAATTTGAATAATTTTTAATTATTTGTTAATTTTACAAATATATTTTATAAATTTTATTTCATATAAATTTTAATTTAATATTTTTATTAATTTTTTCTCACTACACTTCTACTTGCATTCAAATACATAGTTGATCATTTATTTCAATTTTGTCACAACAATAATTAATCTCAACATAATCATTATATTAAATTTCATCTAAATTATTTTCACCACTACTTGAAATTTACTCTTAAAAATCGAAAAATGTCGAAATAAACAGCTTCCAGCTCCCTAGTGTAGGGACGTGTAATGTTCGGTTAAGGCAGAATTAACCAATCGTTTGAATTTATTTTTGTTAATTGGTTGGTCACTGAAATAAATTCGATCGGTTATCGAAAAAAGATTTAATAAAATTTCAGTTATTGGTTAGTTCGATTTGAAAATGAAAAATTAACCAATTACTCAAAATTTTATCCAAAATTAGAAACTATCTTCTCCAACCTATATATTGATGCTTTAAGTAATGCCAATTCATATGAATTGATATTTTCAATAATTATAGTTACAATTTTATATTGATACTTTTTGTAATTAACTTAAATTGTATAGAATTGATGCTTTAATTAATTACAATTTTAAGTTAAATAATTAAAATAAAAATATTTTTATAAAATTCCGATTAATTGGTTAACTAACCAAACTTTATTTCAATTTCAATTAATTCGAAAATCCAAACTTCAGTTCAGTTTAACAAAAGTGAAAATATAAATTTCGATTAATATTGGTTTTGATTATTTGATTTGAAATTATTCGAAACAATCGAATGAACACCTCTATCCAGTGGCCAGACACATCCAAAGTAATAATTCACAAATTTGAGGGCTAGTTTGGATGGATGATAAGATTAGTTTTTGTGAGATTGAAAATAATGGAAAGATGTTTAAATATATATATCTTTTTTAATCAAATAATAAAAAAAATTAAAACAAAGACAAAAGAGTGATTTTACTTTCCGGCATTTTTGTATTTTTCTCTCCAATTGGCCTGCACTGGCGCCCACCAAGCAACCAAACGGGGCCTTAATCGTTGTAGGTTTTAGCCAGATCATCCTGTGGTGGCTGACTTGTCGTCCATAGTACATGTGCCAATGTCTCCAGAAACATAGTTCCCATGACACGGCGTGGAATTTTAGGCTCATCAATCATCATTTCATTTGCTCCACACCAACCGGTCCTCAGTAATCCACCGACCTACCGCAGCAAGCTCGCAATAACCTTATCGCTTATCCGCTGTTTGAAAAGGCCGGTTTGTACAAATCATTTAGCCACAGGACATTACCTGTGAACCTGCTATAAGTAGAACTTGTAAGAATCCCAGACAGCAGCGGGAAGAGGGCCATCTTCCATTAAAATTGTTGTGTAAACTGATGTGAGTTTTGGATTACCAGGTGCTTCTAATGGCTTCCAAAACAAAACTGAGATCAACATCTCTGGGATTTGGTAATACTACTGCATGGTACAGTCAAGCCCAAGATCCGGTTGATAACAATGTTTTGTCGGATGAAGGTTTCCTCTTCTTTTCTCATAATTATTCGACATACATTTTTACTGATGTTATGTTGGCAACTCGAATGTTTTTCCTCCACCAAACTGTGCTGCTCTTTCTTTAATTTTTTTCTCTCACAAATTTGAGATTTCGGATCGGTGGATTCCATGTAAGCACTGCATCATTACATTTTCTATTAGTTCTGTTTGAAAAAATATATAAAGTACAAGTAGGGAAAATAGCCAAAAAGATAGATGAATGGTCTGATAAAAAGAAAGACAGCATCATAGGCTGTAGCTATATGAATATTCCATTTCAATAGTAGTACAGCAACTTGTCATTTCAAACAAAAAAGCAAATGATTCCGTTTTCAACTTCCGGTTGTCTTAAACGCCCCCTGAAAAATGTTCAGGAAAGTTTAATAATCACCTTAAGATTCCTTTCACTTGATTGCCTTATCCTTTTCCGTATATTTATGGAGACAATTAAGCACTTTCGTGCAGGCTTCTTATATGTTGCGATGAATGGTTGCATATCAGAACTTCATACAGCGACCAAGTAGTCATCCAATTGTTAGTTTGTGCCTTGAGGTGTATTTAAATTGATTTAACTAACAAGAGATCGAAAAAAATTAAAGTAGATTTTTGTTTTAAGTATTTGGCACATGATTCGAATGTTAAAACTGTTATTATTAAAAAATTTTATCATATTTTAATTTATATAAAATTAATTTTAAATAGTAAAATGAATAAAAATAATTATGACTAAAAAAAACTCAACGTCACGTGGAAAATTTTTGCAATTGAAGATAACCCTTTGAGAATTGGAAGTACTTTTTTTGCCAGGGGTTGTAGACTCTTGAGAATTCCTGTACGTACAAAATGTACAATAATAAGGGCCAGCACATTCCCCTTCCCCGGTCCCTACTACGATTAAGCTTGAGACGTGGACATCGATCTTAGCACCACCACCTCGTCACGACTCACGACTCAAGAAAATAGACCCTTAAACTATCACTAAAATGTTTCTATCCACAAGTCATGCAGATCCAAAATGAGGCTTCTCTTTCGTTTAAAATATTCGAGAAAGAAAAAAGACAAGCGTTCTTATATTGTAACAAAAAAATGTGTTTCTATATATGTAAACCCCATTTTAGATAATATGTTCATTCAATTGTTTACTGGTTATTATATCTTAAGTTTTTTTTTTAAAGAGCTTATATTTGATGTATTGATAATGTATAGTTTATATATATTGTCAGTCAATTACAAAGTGTTACCTTATTAATAACCAAATTTAAAAATATAATTTTTAAAAATAAATTAAAAATTTTATTAATATTTATTTTTAAAGATCGACATATTTTTAAAATTTTTTCATTAGTGAAGCATTATTTTATGATTAACTGACAATGTGTAAATATTAGACACTGCACATCAAATATAAAATCTTTTTTAAAATTTTAAGGAAAATGATTATCTTTCGAGTTTCAAAATAATTTTTTATGTTGTACTGTTTTTATTCTTGCAACAGCTTTCCTCCCTATAAATATCGAAACCCATCTTCCTTGAAGGCACAACATTCATAAGGTATTGGTTAAGTTTCTTTTGACTAGAAGTTTTTGGCATAGTTTGTGAAAGAAAGTTTTTTTCCCCTATTTTCAATTTCTCAAATACAAGCATGCTTGAGCTCGCTATGTTTTGGTTATTGGGTTGTGCCCTAGTGGTCACTCCAATATGTCGGGCTGCCACGGGCAATTACCAAAAGCATGTTTACGAACAATGCGGCTTTACTACATACCCTAGCCTTTGTGTTGACACGATAACCCGGTTAGGGTCGGGAAATCAACAGGTTGACGTTGTGTCCGCTCTCTTGAACAAAACCATCTTCGAGACCAAGCTTCCAACATCTTACTTTACCAAATTCAGCTCCAACCTTGAAATCGAAGAAGCTCAACACGTCGATTCCGTCACAGGTCCAAAAATTACTCTTTTATTATACTTTTGTTATTGGCAACTTTTTGGTACCTCATTTTTATTTTTTTTTTGGAGCTAAACACAATGTTTCTCTTACATGCAGGTTACTGTCAAGAGCTTTTGAGCATGTCTCTCAAGCGGCTAGACCAGTCGGTATCCGCTCTTCAGAATTCTCGGAACAAAAAGAAGTATGACATTCAGACATGGATCAGTGCTGCCTTGACGTACCAACAAGCTTGTAAAGACTCTGCCGACGATCATAGTTTCTCCAATAGTGACTTTATGAGACAGATATCCAGAAAAATGGATTACCTGTCTCAATTGGGTAGTAACACTTTGGCTCTTGTCAACAAGATGACTGCTAAGTTAACGGACAGCAAAGCTCGCCAGCTAGCTGAAGACCATGTTTTCCCCAGCTGGGTATCTGCGAAAGATCGGAAACTGCTTCAGGCCCCGACGATAAAAGCCAATGCTGTAGTGGCAAAAGATGGATCAGGGAACTATAAAACAATTTCGGAAGCCATCAATGCTGCTTCCGGAGGACGGTTTGTGATCTATGTGAAGGAAGGAATCTATAACGAAAAAATTCACACTAACAAAGATGGTATAACATTGATCGGAGATGGCAAATACAGCACTATCATTGTTGGCGATGATAGTGTAAATGGGGGCTCTTCCATGCCCGGCTCTGCCACATTCAGTCAGTATTCTGTCTCTTATATATCTTCTCCTTTACTAGTTGCCAGCTGGCAAAAGCGAGCTTGCCTTCTAATGACCACCACACGATATTAAGAAAACGATGCTAATATTTTCCATAATTTTTTTCTGAAATTTTCAGCTGTCACAGGCGATGGATTTATTGCTCGGGATATCGGATTTCAAAATACAGCAGGCCCTCAAGGAGAACAGGCCTTGGCTCTTTATGTTGCCTCGGATCATTCAGTTTTTTATAGATGCAGCATTGCAGGCTACCAAGACACTTTATACGCACTTTCCCTGCGTCAATTCTATAGGGAATGTGACATTTATGGAACAATCGACTTCATATTTGGAAATGCTGTTGCAGTTTTTCAAAGCTGCACTTTGTCACTTCGCCGCCCTCATGGAGGCTACAGTGTGATCCTGGCAAACGGAAGGTCTGATCCAGGACAAAACACTGGCTTCTCTATTCAAAATTCTAGGATTGTACCAAGCTCAGATTTTTCTCCTGTCAAGCATAGCTTTAATTCGTATCTAGGGAGGCCCTGGAAACAATATTCAAGAGCAGTTGTGATGGAATCAACAATCGACGATGCCATAGATCCAAGAGGTTGGATTGAGTGGCCTGGAGCTGGGGGCTACTCCAAAACACTATATTTTGCGGAGTATGCAAATGCGGGACCTGGGGCTGGAACTTCCAGGAGGGTAACCTGGCCAGGATTCCATGTTATTGGACGTGACGAGGCTGTCAAATTCACAGTTGATAAGTTCATTGGTGGAACATCATGGCTGCCTTCAACGGGAGTAACTTTCGTCTCTGGCCTCCATTGATTGGCCTAGAAGCATAAGTGTGTTGTGCTAGTGTTCACTGTTTGACTAGAACATAGAGGGCAAAGCAGGTGGGACCTAAAGGCAGAGATCGTGCTGGTGCTCAGGCATACAGATTGATATGCCGTATTACATATATACAATTACATGATTAATGTATAAGAAAGAAAAAAGAGTGTGCTGATGTAGGATAAGGGATTTGAACGATTTTAGCCCTTGTTTTACTCTCTGTAATGAATGAAGTTTTGTTTAATATTGTGTTCATGAATGAATTGCTTAAATGAAAAAAAGAAAAATTGTACACTAATTTTATTACTGTGCCTCAATAGAAAATTTCCTTTTATGGTTCGAAGATTGGAAAGACACTTTAATCTTTGACAAGTGCTGTGGCTTATGCCAAAACAGGAAATAATGAAGCTCAAGATTAATCTTTGAAAACGGACACTAGAGTACTATGGGGGCATTTAGCTATGCTTACAAGTGTCAAATGAGACATGCGGTCATAACACGATATGTGCCACATGGGTTAGGCGGTTCATAGCACAATATATGATGTGGATTGTGATTAGCATGATATGTTGTGAAGTAATTAGGTTGATCTAAACACGACATACGTATGTGTCTGTCCTGTCGAACTAGAGATTTTTATATAAACTCATAGACTGGCACTGCACGGTTTGTTAAAGGCTGGTACTAGCATGTAGTATACGGATTAGCACAGCATGAAACACAAGTTCATGTGTGGTGCCGTGTTAGCTCATAACTGTTATAAAATAGATTCAATTCGATTGCCCTTTAGTTGTATATAGGTTTTTTTATTTTGTTATGAACTTGTTTTTGATATTTTGTTAGTAATTTATAAAAATAAAATTATGTTAAATAAATCTAGTTACGAAATATTTAAATTATTAGTATATAAATTTATTATCATGTTATTTTCAAATACAAAATGTATGAAAGGTTACTTTTTATAAAAAGGAGTTCATAAAAGCTACACTATTTAACACTACAAATAAAAACTTATTAAAAACAAATTAATTACTACTATACAAAAATTATCATTGGCCTAGTAATGGTAAAAATAACTAAGATATAAGTGAATATAAGATGATGAGAACGAGATATAAAATCTTGTGTCTTATATATTTTTGTGCATGTATGTGTTTTGGAATATTAATATTGTTAATTTTAATATTTTTTATTTAGTAGATTGTATTACTTTTTCCCCACGAATATATACACATTTCGTCAAATCATGTAAATTATGTATATTTTTTTATTTTATTTTTATTTATCTTGCAAGGCTCGCATGTCATTTTTATTAATAAATAAAAGATACTATTAACAAATGATGAAAAAATTAAAATTATTATGAATCATGCTTGAACGGACACAAGCATGAAAATTATGAATTCATGTGCCGTGTTGACTTATGATCTTAATCTTTGTAACTCGCACAAGTACAATTTGTTAAAAATAATATTGAAATAATATGATCCATTAACATATTATTTAATATTTAAATGAACCGTATGGGCCCAAAAAACAAAATTGTTTAGCCAAAATATTTAAATGAATCGTAACAATATTGAAAGATCAATTTGACAACACAAGTTCTGCTTGTGCTCCTAAGAGATATAGACCAACAACAAATTCTAGTGTGTTTAGATATAGCACGAAGAAAGTTTGCTGTCAACGTCCGAAATACACTGTGCTTAAGATTCTCTAATCTTCTCTTATTAATAAGCAAGAATTCCATCTTGGCCAGCTCCAAAGCACTATCTGTTAGAAAATTCATATAGATAAATTCACACAGGATCTCATATTCAATTATCAAGAAAAGAGTAACGGAAGCGTACCTGAATCCATTAGAATTGATTTCTTGAGGTTAGAATATTTCACGTCTAAACCTTTTGAGAGAATCTGTATCTCACTTAATGATGAGATTTGATTGAAAATTACGTTGTGTTTAGACTAAGGACCATAATCTATTTATACTTGATGTATATTTTATTTTGGCCTATCATGAAATAAAATAAAATATTAGGTCTCTACACATTGCAAAACCCATACTAACTGAGATGTCCTAAAGTCCAATAACTTAAATTTTATTTGATCACTTTTAAATGGACTAAATACATCACATAGCTTGTAATGTACAATTAATTGATATATATAGGCCCACTAAAGAATTTTCCAACAATCTCCCACTTGGGCCACATATGTCACATGATAATTGTACATTTTAAAATAACTTTAAGAGCTCTAAACTTGCTATCTCCACAAGGAAACATCTCTAAACAATCTCATCTATCAATTATACTAATATAGGATCAAAGCGATCTTTGTAATATATATTCCGTAACTAGAACCATCAATGATCACGTATATTAATATAATCAACAACATAAATCAAGTATAGATGTGTAGCATGGAAATTACATGCAACGTGATCCCTTAAACATGCCTATTTCCAACTAGTCCTACTTTCATAAAACTTTATGCTTAACTGCAGTTTGAAAGAATAAAACTTTATTTCAGAATTTCAGTAATAACAACAATACTTTATTCTGATCAGAAAAATGTCTCAATAACGAATGAATATAAATAAAACAAACTCCCACTATACAAGCATATTATCAAAGTGAACTACACCCATACGAGCTACATGCTCATGAAACACCTTAGGTGGTACAACCTTAGTAAGCGGATCCGCAATCATGGAGTTCATATTGATATATTTAATAGATATCTGAAAACTCTGAACTTTCTCGTTAACAACAAGAAACTTGATGTCAATATGCTTTGACTTTGACCAGCTTCTGTTGTTCTTAGAGTATAATTCTGCGGCTTTATTATAAATCTTCAATGGCCTCTCAATACCATCGGCAATGCACAACCCAGTGATAAAATTCCGCAACCATATTGCTTGGTTTGACACCTCATAGCAAGTTATAAACTCTACTTCCATAGTGAAAGAAGCTATGAGTGATTGCTTTACACTCTTCCAAGACACAGCTCCTCCAACTAACATGAAAACATAACTAGAAGTGGATCTTCTACTATCAAGGCAACTAACAAAATTGGAATCTGAATACCCAACGATCTCTAAATGATCTGACCTCCGATATGTGAGCATGTAATTTTTAGTTCTCTATAAATACCTCATAACCCTCTTTATTGCTTTCCAATGATCCATTCCAAGGTTACTTAAATATCTGTCAAGCATTGCAACTATGTACGCAATATCTGGACGCGTACAAACTTGAGCATACATGAGACTTCCTACCGCTGAAGCATAAGGAATCTTCTGCATCTCTTCCTTTTCAATATTATTTCTTGGGCATTGAAGCAAATTGAATTTATCACCCTTAGCAATGGGTGTGTCTCTTGATGCACAATTTTTCATGTCAAATCTACTAAGCATCTTATCGATATAAGTCTTTTGTGATAAACCAAGTATTCCTCGAGAACCATCTCGATGGATCTGTATGTCCAATACAAAAGATGCATTTTCAAGATCTTTCATCTTAAATTTATTCGAAAGAAATCTCTTAGTTTCATGCAACAGGCCTATATTGCTGCTTGCTAGTAGGATGTCATCGACATATAACACCAGAAGAATAAACTTGCTCCCACTGATCTTGTGATAAATACATTGATCAACAGTGTTCTCCTTAAAACCAAAAGAGGTGATCACTTAATCAAATTTTCGATACCATTGACGAGATGCTTATTTAAAACCATAGATGGATTTCTTTAATTTGCACACCAGATGTTTCGATTCATCCGACACAAAATTTTATGGTTGCATTATACAAATTGTTTCTTCAATGTCACCATTGAGAAATGTTGTCTTTAGATCCATCTGATGTAGCTTCGAGTCATAATGAGCTACAAGGGCCATAATGATTCTAAAAGAGTCTTTCGATGAAACCGAAGAGAAAGTCTCTTTATAATCAATGTCTTCCTTTTGAGTGAAACCTTTGGCAACTAGACGTGCTTTATATCTTTCGATATTGCCTTTCGAATCCCGCCTGGTTATAAAAATCCATTTACAACCAATTGGTTTCGTTCCCTTAAGCAATTCAATAAGATCCCAAACGTCATTGTCCTCCATTGATCTCATCTCATCTTTCATGGCCTTAATCCATTTATGAGAGTGGACACTTTGTTTGGCTTCACTAAAAGAATTTGAATTATCTTCTAGTCCAATATCAAACTCATGTTCTTGGAGATAAACGATGTAATCATCTGGAATCACCGATCTCCTCTCTCTCGAGGATCTCCTTAATGACACTTCCAATTGAGGTTGTTGTTGCTCTTCAATATGATTAGGTGGTAACCCAAGAGTGTCTTGATAATCCGGATTTGCATCTTAAAGAATGTCGATATAATTGTCTGATCATTCTCAATTACAACTGTAGGAACTGTAACATGTTGTTCCTTAAAGACAAAGTTCCTAAGTTTAACACATTCATCATATTCAACATCCTCAATAAACTTAGCATTCCCCGTTTCGAAAAAGGATCTATTTGGGAGATCATAAAACTTGAAACCCCTCGATCTTTCTGAGTATCCGACAAAGTAGCAGCTTATTGTTCTTAAGTCCAATTTCCTTTTGTTAGGCTTGTATGGCCTAACCTCAACTGGACAACCCCAAATATATAAATGCCTAATAGTAGGCTTCTATCCTGTCCATAATTTATATGGGGTTTTAGCTACTACTTTGCTTGAAACTCGATTAAGAATGTACACTGCAGTCTTTAAGGCTTTTCCCCAAAGTGACTCTGGCAAAGAAGAATGACTAATCATACTTCTAACCATATCCTTTAGGGTCCGATATTGTCTCTCAGCTACTCCATTTTGACTTGGAGTCCCTGGCATGGTGTATTGAGGAACGATACCGCATTCTGCTAAATACTTTGTAAAAGGGCCTGGACATTGTTCACCTACTCCGTCATATCTATCATAATATTCACCACCATGGTCAGATTTAATGGCTTTAATTTTCCTACCAAGTTGATTTTCAACTTCAGCTTTATAGGTTTTGAAAACTTCCAATGCGTTAGACTTCTCATGAATCAAGTATAGGTACTTATAACGAGAATAATCGTCTATGAAAGTAATAAAATACTATTAACCATTCCAAGAAGCTGTAGGGAATAGACCACAAATATCAGTATGAATTAAATCCAAGACGTTTAAACTCCTGTTAGCACCAGTTTTTTTGATATTTGTTTGTTTTCCCTTAATACATTCAACATAGTTTTTTGAAATCTGAAAAATCAAGAGAATTGAGAATTCCTTCTGACACAAGCCTTTTTATTCTTTGTTCAGAAATATGTGCTAAACACCTGTGCCATAACATGGAAGAATTCTCATTAATTAATTTGTGTTTTGTACAACAATTATTTGTATGCAAGGATTCATTAATGTGTGAGGCATGAAGATTCAATTTATATAGATTGTCAATTAAAGAACCTGTACCAATAAGATTTGAGTACTGAAAAAGACTAAAATTTCCATTTCCAAATGAACAAGAATATCCTGATTTGTCCAAATAAGAAATAGAAATTAAATTTTGTCTAAATGACGGTACATAAAAGGTCTCTTTCAATTCTAAATAGCAACCAGATTCTAACTTTAATATAAATAGACAAATAACCTCAACAAGAGCTCTTTCGCCATTTCCTACATAGAAGAATCTTTCAGCATTAGTTGGCTTTCTACTCCTTAGATAACCGTACATAGTCACACTTATGTGAGTAGTTGCACCTGTATCTATCCACCAAGTGTGATTGGGTACTAAAGCCAAATTCAGTTCAGAACAAACAAAGTTGAGAAGTTTACCCTTTTTGGCAAGCCATTTAGTATACTTGGAACAATCCTTCTTCACATGACCACCTTTACGGCAAAAGAAACAAGTGTTATCTTGTTTCTGTTGCCCCTTAGGCTATGAAGTTCGAATATTTGCAGCACCTTTTCCCGTGTTCTTTTTTCTCTTTTTATTGGCAACATTGTCATTGGAAGAAGATGCTAAGTGAGCACTTTCTATCTTTTCTTGTTTTAACCTCTCTTCCTTTTGCACACACTGAGCAATGAGCTTATTAAGAGTCCATTTCTCCTTTTAAGTGTTATAACTTATCTTAAAAGGATTGAATTGTGTAGGAAGAGATATTAAGACCAAGTGCACGAGAATGTCCTCAAACAACTCTAACTTTAGTGCTTTTAGTCTTGTAACAAGATTAGACATTTACATAATATATTCCCTTATGTTTCCTTTGCCATTATACTGCATTGAAACAAGCTTGGACAGAATGGTGCTTGTTTCTACCTTTTGATTTGCAGCAAATCTGTTTGCAATTTGTTGCAAGAAACTTTTAGCATTTTCTTCCTCAGGCATTGCACCTCTTATGGTATTTGGAATTGAGTTCTTCATGATCATCAGACTCATGCGGTTTGAACGCTCCCATTTTTCATAAAGTGCCCTATCCGTAGCTATACTATTATCATCAAGGGCAGGAGATTTGTCAAACTTGATCGCATAGTCTAGATCCATACACCCAAGCACAATGGTAATGTGTTCCTTCTATTTCTTGAAGTTAGTGCCGTTAAGCACAGGGATATTGTTCAGATTGGCAAATATAGAAGAAACATTTATTGTAAATAGAAGAACAACAACAATAAGCTCACAATTAACAAATAATAATTTTGGGCCATATAAGATACCAAGCACAATATTGAAATTGAGTCTTTAGACAGAAATTTCAATTTGTAAGAGGTACTCTCAAACTTTATTAGTAAATATTGATAATCAAATCCTGCTAACAACATTCCTTCCTTTGGGTTGACATATTGCATCAATGGTAAAAAATAATTTTATCACATATTCACTACCTTATTATGTTTGTAATCTGGCAAAAAAAATAACCTTCTTTTGGGCCGATTATTTTTCGCAAGAATTAGAAACACAGCCATTTAAATTCTTAAATGATAACTTTAATTTTCAAAATAAATAAATTAATATAAAAGAGGTCACTTTGGTGACATTTTATATTAATTTAATTTATTTTGAATTTTAAAATAAAATTTCATTGTGAACTGCAAAAATTGGTGGCCGAAAGGCCATAGGATGGTGGCGCCTGGGGAACGTCCCATGCGTTACTGTTTATTTTCTTCATCAGTCAACCCGACTGGCTCCTGAAACAGACTCGTTCGAGTCTGTTTCATATTTTCTTCAATTTTTGACCCTTTTTTCGATCCTTTTGCCAAAACTGAACCCAAAATAATGGAATTAACGTCTTTTTATATATAACCTATGCCAAGAAACGGATCAAAACAACAAAAATTGTGATGAATTTGATCAAGAAAAATTCAAGAAAAATCCATGAAAGAACCCTTACCCCCTTTCTTGATTTCTTTCAACCAAAACAGAAAGGAGGAATCACAAGGAAGATAACAAACCCACAAGACCAGTAATCAATGTAATATCTAGAAGAGAATCGCTAGCTGGTACATCTTCCTCGTCTCGAAAATCCTACGCCCGGTAGGCACACCAAATTAACTCAGTGATAGAAGAAAGACAGGATGTGGAGCCCATAACTTTTACACCAGCTGACAGAGGAGACGTAACGATCCCTCATGATGACCTTATAGTGATTTCAACGGTTGTAGCAAAGCATCTAGTGAGTCGAATCCTGGTCGACAATGGGAGTTCGATAAATTTAGTCTATTGGAATTGCTTTGAGAAGATGAATATCTCGGAAGACAGACTAAAGCTAGTGCCTACGCCATTATACGGTTTCTTTGGAGAGAAAGTGAAGCTAGAAGGTGCCATTCAGCTACCTGTTACGTTAGGGGAGAGCCCAAGAATTGTCTTCCGTCAAGTGTTGTTTATGGTTGTGAAGTCAACGTTAGTGGCTTATAACATGATATTCGGGCGACCATTGTTGAATAACATGAGGGCGGTGATGCGCCCTTGTTATCTATTAATGAAGTTCTCGACTCCCTACAGTGTTGGACAAGTAATGGGAGACCAAAGGAAGGCTAGGACGTGTAATATCGCGTCCACCACATGTAAGGGGATTCAAAGGAAGGAAACCCTTACGATTGAAGAACCGCCTAAGCCAAAGCCTGATGAGGAGATGGAGGCAATCCAACTAGATGAAGAGGATGAAGAAAAAGTGGTGTATGTAGGAAGCCAGTTGCTCGAAAAAACTAAGGAGGAGATAGTCCAATGTTTGAACGAAAATGCTGATGTATTTACATGGACTCCTGTCGATATGCCTAGGATTGACCTCGAAGTTGCTTGTCATCGGTTGAATGTAGTTTCTAGAGCAAAGCCGATCAAGCAAAAGAAGAGAAATTTTGCTCCAGAAAGGCAGCAGGTTTTAAACGAGGAGATCTCGAAGTTGTTGCAAGCAGGATTCATTAGAGAAGTTAATTATCCCGAATGGTTGGCTAACGTTGTGATAGTGAAGAAAGCCAACAGGAAATGGAGAATGCGTGTGAACTTCACGGATTTGAACAAAGCTGCCCTAAGGATTTGTATCCACTACCTCAAATTGATAAGTTGGTAGACGAAACTTGTGGATACGAGTTACTTAGTTTCTTATATGCTTTTTTGGGATACTACCAAATCATGATGCATCAAGATGATGAGGAGAAGACCTCATTCATTACTGATAGCGAAACATATTGCTATCGAGTAATGCCTTTCGGTCTAAAGAATGAGGGTGCAACATATCAGTGCATGGTGAATAAGGTGTTCAAAGACTTGTTGGGAAACACTATGGAGTCGTATGTGGATGACATGATCATTAAAATCCGAAAAGAAGAGTCACATGCCGAAAAAATGTTGAAGGTATTTGAGGTATTGCAGCAGTATAATATGAAGTTGAACCCTAACAAATGCTTGTTCAAAGTAAGGTCGGGAAAGTTCTTGGGGTTCATGATCACTGATCGGGGGATAAAAGCTAATCCCGAGAAAGTTCAAGCCATTTTGGACATAAAGCCACCAAATACTGTTAGAGAAGTTCAAAAGCTAACAGGGAGGATAGCAGCTTTGAACCGCTTTTTGTTCAAATCAGCTGAAAGGAGTTTACTGTTCTTTAAGGCGATAAAGGAGGGAAAGAACTTCAAATGGACAGAGGAGTGTAATGATGCTTTTGAAAAGTTAAAAGACTACCTAAAAGAGTTGCCACTATTATCTCGTCCACAGCCCGGAGACCAACTCCTCATGTACCTCTGTGTAGGAGAGAAAGCTGTAAGTGCAGTCCTATTAGGAAAGGAAGGAGACAAGGACTGTCCAATTTTTTTATGTGAGCAAAGTCTTGCTAGATGCCGAGATAAGGTACCCCCTAGTAGAGAAGATAGTTCTATCATTGGTGATGGCAACTCGGAAGTTACGACCGTACTTCCAGGCTCATTCAGTGTCTGTCTTAACATATCAGCCTTTGAGACAAATACTACAGAAACCAGAACACTCTGAACATTTGACAAAATGGGCTATTGAATTAAGTGAATATGACATACATTTTCAGCCTCGTCAAGCAATAAAAGGGCAGGCATTAGCGGATTTTATTATAGAATGCACTGGTCAGGAGGCCCATGAAAAAACAGGCTGGTGGAAGTTATTTGTTGACGGGGCTCATAGCATGGATGGTAGTGGAGCTGGAATTGTGCTCACTTCGCCTAAAGGGGAAACCTATGAGTATTCCCTACGCTTCGATTTTCTAAGCTCAAATAATGTAGCTGAGTATGAAAGCCTAATAGCCGGAATGAAACTTGCTGAAAAGTTAGAAGTTAGCAACCTAATGGCACATAGCGATTCACAATTGGTGGTAAATCAGTTCGCGGGTGAGTTTGAAGCGCGAGAACCGGCTCTATTCTTTTATTTATAGAAGGTGCAATTATTGGCACGATCGTTCAAAAATTTTCGGTTGACTCAGATAAACCGATCCAAAAACTGTCATGCAAATGCTCTTTCGAAGTTGGCTTCCTCCAGAGGAATCAAAGGTGGTATGGTGAAGATAGAATCCCTTGTTAAGCCAAGTATTGAAGAAGAAAACATCTGCAATGTTGAGATCGGAAGTGATTGGAGAAGCCCGATCAAAAACTACATATTGGGGGGAAAACTCCCCACCGACAGAGATGAAGACCGAAGGCTAAAATTGCAAAGTGTCGGGTTTACTGTGGTGAATAGAGAACTCTACAAGCGTGGGTTCACTATGCCCTTGCTAAAATGCTTAGGGCCCTAACAGGTTGAATACACTTTGGCTGAAGTCCATGAGGGAATATGTGGTGAACACTTGGGGGCTCGAGCCTTGGCCACGAAAATATTGCGTGCGGGGTTTTATTGGCCTACACTGAAAAAAGATGCCATTGAGAAAGTACAAAGATGCAAAAAATGCCAAAAATTTGCTCCTATAGTTACCGTGCCAGTCTCGACCATTCACAGCACTCTTCAAACAACGTCCTTCGCACAGTAGGGGCTAGACATTTTGGGACCTTTTCCCTTAAGCACAGGTCAAACAAAATATTTACTCGTAGCCACAGACTACTTCACGAAGTGGATAGAGGCGGAGCCTTTGGCTACAATTTTCGAAAAGAAGGTGGAAGCAATGGTGTGGAAAGATATCATCTGCCATTTTGGAATCCCTCGTATGCTAAATGCCGACCATGGAAAACAATTTGATTGTGATGCATTACGAGAATTTTGTAGAGGCTTGAGTATTCAGCTAAGGATATCGTCCGTGCCCTACCCACAAGCCAATGGGCAAGTTAAAGTGAGCAATCGAATGATACTACATGGGTTGAAGACCAGACTGGACAAGGCAAAGGAAGCATGGGTAGACGAACTCTCGAGTGTTCTATGGGCCTACAGAACGACAAGTAAAGTTTCGACAGGAGAAACACCATTCAATTTAGTGTATGGAACTGAGGCCCTTATCCCGGTTGAAATTAGAGCTGGGTCACCTAGATTAGTCCCTCACGTTGAAGAATTTAACTCTCAAGGACTAAGGGAGAATCTTGACCTGATAGATGAGTTAAAGGACACGGCGAAAATGAGATTGGCTGCTTACCAACAGAGGGTAGCCGCTTATTACAATGCACTAGTTAAATGCAGAGAATTGCAAGAAGGAGACCTGGTACTGAGGAATTCAACAATCACAAACACTCATAGGGAGGATGGTAAACTCCGGGCCAATTGGGAAGGGCCTTACAGAATTAGAAGGATAACCGGACCCAGCACATGTACTTTAGAAACCTGGCAAGGAAATAAGATTTCGAAAACTTGGAACGCCAACCATCTTAAATTATACTGGGAGTGAAACATTATGCTCTTTTATTGTTCTTGTTTTTATTTTTCCATCTATTACTTCATTACTTTGCAAATGCCATTGTCCTGTTATCATTTGATTGATGAATAAAGCCAGTTATTCATACTCTATATTTTCTAATGCAATATGTTAGATGGATTATGTGTTATAGGAATTGAAATAAGGTAAAAACTGGCCAAAAGATAAGTCCCTAAGCACAAAAGGGTGCTAGACAGGAAAAAATAAGTCCCTAAGCGAAAAATACGCAAGACGGGCAACTCTATAAAGTCCTAAGCGAAAAATACGCGAGATGGGCAATTTGCGAAATCCTCAAGCAATAAAATGAACGGATAAGTACAGTACCCAAGTAGCATACAGAATGCAAGTTGTGAAATACGTTTCAAGGTATGTTACAATTTTATCGGAGGTATGTGTACTGCAATTGCTTAACAAATCATATTTAACATTTTGTGTAACAAGTCCTTAAGCGAAAAAAGCGCGAGATAGGCACAATACTCGAGAAAAAGTTCATCTTTGAACAAGAACAACAACATTGTTTCAAAGAAGAACTTAGGGAGCAATATGGTGTAGAGGTACACTGGACACTGTAAAAGTAAAAGGTACGCTTTATGTCGCAAAAATGGAATTACTTTATCGCTATAAAAGTATAGATGTATTTAACGCTGCTTTTTAGAGCTTTTGTGTTGTAACAGTTGTGGATTCAAAATATTCTATTGAATTCAGACAAAAGAAGAAAAAGCTATAAAAAAGAGATTGTACTTTTCATTGAGAACGAATTTGTACATCGTTTAGATGAATTAACAAATAAAATGAAATGAAAAGACAAAATGAAAATGAAAATATCCTAATCTATGGTGAGAACCAAGTCAGTTGGCTGAGAAGATGCTGCGTCAGCACTAGGATCTGGAGGAGTCAGAGGAGCAATTTCAAAAATAGGAACGTCGCCTGAGGGCCCAACCACAGCCGCAAAGTCTGGCACGAGATCGACGGTAGTAAAATCGGAGAATTGGAGCTCGTCACCATCTAACCCTTATAGTGCCTCAATAGGCTCGGGTTAAGTGCCTGCCTCGACAGGTTCAAGCTCATTACGCACCTCTATAGGCCTAGACTTATCACGTGCCCCAGTAGAGTCATGCTGGCTGCGTGGCTGTTGAGGAGGCCACGGACCTTCAAGATTATCCAAGTCATTTGTGGGTCCCTCTTCTAAATAATCATCCGGACTTTGTGAGTCGAGTTCATACTTGGTCCAGGAAGGAGCTTTATAGTATTGGGCCTCTTGATTGAAAAGCAACTCAAGGAAAGTCTCGTTAGGCCTATGCTTCTCCAACCAAGCACGAGCCAAGTAGAAGCCATACTTGATGAATCCCGCCGCAAACTCTTCCTTCTTTTCATAGCAATGTTGAGATAGGCGATACTCGCGAACGGCTTTAATTCGAACCCTCCTTTGCCGATCTAATGCATTGTTCAACTCCTCCACGGCCTCGTCCTGTTGAGACCTCGCAACCTCAAAGTCATGAGCTGCCTTATTGTAAGCTTCCCGATATCCCTCGAGGGATACCACCTTCGCTTGTTCTTCTTACAGCTTGTGCTCGAGGTTCGCAATTTGTTGTCTCAAGGCTTTGTTTTCTTTCCTCAATTCCTCGACTCTGCTAGTATATGGGCGAAGCTGGGCAACCTCATTCGGAAGCACCATGTTTTGATCTCGGAGCTCACGAATCTCTTTATTAGCTTGCTCCTTAAGAGCCCTGTGTCGTGCATTAACGGCAACCGTCTGTTGAGCCGCTTGACAAAACAAAAACAACATTACTCAGAAAACCTAACAAAAGAAGTTAAAAAAGGGAGTATCATTACCAAATAAGGGCGACGCTTTCACCTTTATTACGAGGTAGTCAGAATTGTTCTAAGCTTCTGTGAGGTTTGTGAAGAGCCCCATCTCGTCGCGAGGAAGGATGGTACTCCGGGCCAGACGAGAAGCTACCCCAGGCTCCTCAATGCTATCATTATCGTTGACACCGAGGTAGGTTTGAAAATCTTCTTCGTCAACAATGACCCCACTATCTACTGGATATCGCCTCAAGGTAGGATCAGTTATCTTAAGCAAAATTGGCCTCGTAGGCATCGAACCTTTAATAATTAACCTTTTTCGGTATTTACGACAAGGCCTACGAGGAGCTGACCTGCTTTCGGTAGTACTGGGGTCACCTTCTCTGCGAGTGGACTCACTCCTTTGCGACCCTGAACTCTCGTGATCATCCGAGCTACGATCACGGATAAGATGCCTCTTCCACTTACCTCTTCCGGTCTCTTCAGTGGGGCAACTAGGCTCGCTAATGACCGGAGGAGGAGGAGGAGGAGGAAGAGGAGGAGTAGGGGCACGAGGATGCCAGGGAGTGGATGCCTCAGCCCGAAGCCGCTCTTGAGATGAGGGAGTTGCTGAAGTAGCCCTGGCAGACACAGTGGCCTCCCTTCTATGCATAGCCGCCATGAAGTTCATATCTGCGTAACACGAAGAGAAGGAGTTAGCAAATAAAGTTCAAAAGTACCGCGCACACATATGCCAGGAATAAAATGAATCGAAAAGCTATAATATCACCAAAATCTTCTAAGTTAGCCAAGTTTGCATCCGATGGAAAGTCGTAGAAAGGACTCCCAAAGGCGTCGCCTTGGTTCCATTCAAGTTCTTCGTCAGATGGGTCACCGGCACCCACGCCCCCAGATGCCTCATCCCCTGGGTCAGGAGCAGGTTCATCTACGAGACGACCTACGGGAGTAGTTGATTCAACTATAGGAACTGAGGATGGGCGAGTAGAACTAGAACCAAGAATCGACGAGATTGTAGGAAGGTTGGACGAAGCAGCAGCAGTCCCAGGAACAACCCTGCTTACTCCCCGCCAGCAGCTGTAATGTTCTCGGGATTTAAAAGGGAAAATAAATTTCGCTCTCTGGTGGAACATATACGCCTAATAGGCTCGCCAAAGTGGATCCTCAAGCTAGCAAAGTCGAATTTTTCTGAGCGCTTCGAGTGGTCGCTGGTATCACGGTTCCATCTAGTGCGAATTTGTAAATCGCTTGGAATCTCAACAACGACTAACTCGTTCTCAAAACGGTGCAATTTTTTAGGAAGGTCCGAGAAAATTTTTATTAGGAAACCTATCAACCTTTAACCTCTAAAGAGAAAACATGATCAATCCTTTTAACCCACGGACTTTGAAAAAGGAGCTTAAAAGAGGAATCGTTGGGACAATATCTAAATTACGGCATACTATTGAAAATGCTACTAGTTGAGCCCATGCATAAGGATGGAGTTGACACGGAACAATATCCTTATACCTAAGGAAAACTTGAGCAAACTCAGGAAGAGGGAAACGAAAACCAAAGGATAAAGACTCTTTATGAACGGCTACACCGCTTCTAAGTAGGTTGGGTGTAACTTTCTCATCAGCTGGAAGTCTATAACAATAACCAGAAGAAAAGGGAAAACTAGTATTGATATCTTCTAAATCCACATTCGTTAGTGTGCATTCGACACCACCCCTTCTCAGTGATTTACCAAGGCGTTGTGAAGACATAGTTGGTTGAGGATAGGATGTGAGGCGGCAGACTTAAGAAAGGGCGAGAGACCTACTGGGCGAGAGACCTTCAGGGCGAGAGACCTATGCGGGGCGAGAGCCTTAAGAATCGAGAGATTT
Organism: Heritiera littoralis; assembly: GCA_031772115.1. NCBI lineage: Eukaryota > Viridiplantae > Streptophyta > Magnoliopsida > Malvales > Malvaceae > Heritiera > Heritiera littoralis. Next base: position 6,927,245 of record JAPDPK010000006.1, on the reverse strand, counting down.
ATGACACAGAAGACCTATGGAGCGAGAGACCTAAGGTTAGACACATGCGAGAGACACAAAAACAACTACGAAAGATAGTGAAATGAGGTGACAAGTGTACACTTACTGTGGTAGTGATAAGCGAGAGACTTCTGTGAGAGAGCGAAAGACTATTTTAGGTGACAGGTAGTTTCGGCGAGAGAGCTAAAACGTGCGGCAGAGTGCTGGCTCAGAGGTTTTCATATTTCACCGAACTCCAGCTGTTTATATAGGCGCGACAAAGAATACTATAGCCGCGACAAAGAATACCAAACATCGCGCCTGACAACGTCTCTCACAGAACTGAAATTTTTTACCTGCAAAAAAAAAACCAGAGAAAACCACAAAAATCAGGAGAAGATTATTCACGCTGGGCTAAGGCCCAAAACTCGTATTTATACTCTCTTGATTGGAAAAATCTAACAAGAGAGTGAGGAGCAATTAATATGGCAAAGCTCATTCACAATGGGTTTAAGCCCAAAACGTCAGAGGTCTGCCACGTGGCAAGGTTTTATTGGACCACGTGGCATTGGCGAGATAATTTCGGACAGCAAAAGGTCCCTCTCGCCTGGGACAGGACCTCTGTCGCAGGCAACTGAGCCTTGGGGTCTATCGCTCATTACTTGTCTGATGGACATGTGGCCATATTTCAGTCTCCCATATCGTGCGACAGACATCTCCCGCTGTACCGCACTATTCTACAATCTCCCACCGACGATAGGCTCCCCACTATTCCAGGAATTGATAGAATTTGTGTTATACTTGAAAACAAACTCCTACCAAAAAGACGTAATCACCCTCAGGTAATTATCCTAGAATATTAGCCTATAAATAGGTCTCAGGTACAATTCTATTCTCTAATTTTTGACTACTGGCTTTTATGGTTCCCAACATTGAAGAATCTTTGGCTGACTTAAGCATCGGAGTGCCTATGCAGGGAACCACCCCCTGCGTTCCTCTGACCTTTCTTGCTTTTACAGAATCTTTTCAAAGACACGTGGAGAAAGAGGACAGGAATCGATGTCAGCAAGCATTTATTGTTGTTTTGTGCAACAACAATATTAAATGTATAGATTTTTGTTAAACTATATTTATTGTAAATTAATTGAATTCAATTTTAGGTGTACTTGAAAATTAGATTTTAGCTTACAAAATTAATTGTTTTTTAATGAAATTCAATAATTTAAATAGCTATGAAATAATAATTTAAATGTTGATTTTTTTGTCACAGTTTTGTAACGGAATTTGTGACTGAATTTTGTCGCCAATTGTGATAAAATTTTTAACAGAAAGTAGCAATTTGTAATAGATTTTTCATCTCAAATTATAATTTTAATTTTTTATATTGTTTTAATAATATATTTGTTGTGACAAAAAAATGGATTTACAGATGGAATTTTTAGTTACAAATTCCTTTGCAACTTATTTGAGATGAAATTTTCTACCAAAATTTCGTCACAAACATTAAAATTTGATTTTTTTTTATTTGAACAAATTAATTTTTTGTGATAGAAAATAGTTTTTAGAGACGGAATTTCTGTCACAAAAATTTGCAACGGAAAAATCAGTTGCAAAATTCGATGTAAAAAATGTAGCAAAAACAAAATTTTTTTGTTTTATTATATTTTTCTGACTGAAAAATGGATTTAGAAACGGATTTTGGCCATAAATATCCGTATCAAATTTACAACAGATTTGCAACGGAAAAAAATTTTCTGACGGAAAGACTTTTAGCCGCTTAAAAATTGGAGATGAAATTTGAGACGGAATATTCCGTCACTAATTACAATCAGTGACAAAAATTAAAAATTTGTGACGAAAATTTTGTCATAAATTTTGTCTCTAATGCTTTATTTTTTGTAGTGTAATAACAGGATGACTTTTCTATGTCTAAAAAGTTTGCGCTTTTTGCTTTTCTGCATTGTTATTCTTCTGTTGGTCATGCACTTGATTGCAGCTCATAAACATATTCCAGCCTCTTATTTTCAAATGCGTTAACACCAGTTCAAGTTGACTCGGCTTTCATTTTCACTGTTCTTTGCAAAAACGACATGGGTTGGTTGGGTCCGGTGACCGTGGTTATTACTTAATTAGCCATGCATTGACGGTGGAGCTTAATTTTTTATTAGAAGTATTATTGTAATTTCTTTATTACAGAGTGTTGCTCTAACTCTCATATTTACAAAGGGTTGCTAGCTAATTTTTGTATTTGTAACTCTCAAATATAATAAAAATTTAGTGCAACGGTGGAAATAAAAGGGTTTTCTTCCAATCATATAAAATCCGTGAGTTTTTTGTTTTTTTTTTATCTTTTTATATTTTGTGTTAATTCTACTGTGTGTACAAAAGTTTCTCTCTCCCTAATTCCATGCACTATTTGGAGACACCAGAAGAAGTACTACTTGATTTGTTTCTGTTATATAAGGCTAGCAAATTCGTCCTGAGGTTACCTGATTTTAAAGTTTACCAATCATGCATAAATGTATGCCTGAATATTCATTTTAATAACTAGAAATACTAAGGGTCCGTTTGATTGGCATATTTCATTTTTTTGAAAATACTTTTTTTATTTTCGAGTATTTGGTACACGTAAAATATTTTCGGTTAATGAAAAATGAAATTCGGTCAATAAAAAATCTTTAAGGATTTTGAAAAATTTTCTTTCCCTTTTCAAAAAAGGAAGACAATTTTCAAACTTATGCTACTCTTAAGAAAAAACCTTTACTGAAACTCAACTTAATCTATATTGAATTAAAATAATAAACAACAAAAAATATTTTTCAGTATATTAATTAAACAACAAAAAATATCAATTTTTTCAAAAAATTAAATTTTTAAAAATTATTTTTTAAAAATTACGAATCAAATGAAACCTAAAATTAACTTTAAATTCTGCTAAAGCTTTCGTTGCAGCAAATGAAGTGGAGGAATATTTATCCCCAATAAACACGGGAACCTGCTTTAGAGCAGAACAGGCAAGGACAACAGCAGCAGAATCTAAGACTTGGAATCGAATTTGTGATACTCTGAGAGTACTGGTTTAGGACATATACCCTACAATGCACTGTATCTGAGAGTGAGAGTATCAACGGTGGTCCATATATATAGCCAAAAACAAAGCTATAAAAGCAAGCTCTCCTCCGCCACACAAATCGAGACCCTCTGCCAAAAGGTATATCGTAGACTTCAATGAGAAGACATTAGAAAGTGCTTCAACGACAAACCACAGCCACGTGAACGTTTTACGCATACAAAAATTCACATTAATACGCCAGAATGAGAAATAAGACCACTTTGAACCCAAATAAGTGGTTCTAAAATCACTATCTAAGAGCAGTTTGACAAGCTAATACATGCAATGCACACCACAAAGTTATAAAAGATTAGTATCTGATTTTATTTTATTCCAGACTTGATATCCTTAAGTTGGGTCCATTATTGTTAGTATGTCTAATCCTCTTCCTTTTTAATCCATTGCGGTAGTTGTAATAAGAAGCTTGACGAAAAGCAACTTCCCTTTTGTACTACGCAATTTTTATGTATGACTAATTAGAACAATGTTTTATACACATAAAAAATAAACGCACACATGATTATTTTATAATAATATTTTTGAAACTTAGATGAATAAGATTATTTTTCTTAAATTAAAAATTAATATGAAAAAAATCATTCTACTCAGATATATACATGTGTGCGTTTTGGTGCGCATTCTTTGAAAAAGGGTTAATATCACGAATGTTACTTGAAACTATAGTGACTAATGCAATGTTATTCCGGAACTTTAAAAATATTCAATGTGATACCTAGATTATTCTAGCATTAATTGTAGTACTTGTCCCTAACATTGTTAAAGAAAATGCTAACGTAGAAATTGAACAAATAAAAAGATGTTCTTGTTGTATAAAATAAAAAATTATAATTATATATATATATTATATTTATTGTTTGAAAATAAAAAATTAAAAAATACAACATTATAATTTAAAAATATTTTTTTCTAAAAATAAAATAATAAAAAATTATATTTTTATTTTTATTTTTCTTTGAATTACAAAAAAAACAAAATTATAATTTCAAATAATAAAACTTATAATATAAAATATACATATTATTTAAAAATTATAATTAAAAAAATCCAAAAAGAACAAAATTATAGTTTTAAAATTAAATTTTTGTAAAATAAAATTATTTTTTCCTTTTCTTTTCTTTTTTTCCCTTATTCTCCCCCTCCTCCCTCCCGATTCCCCATCCCCTCCTCTAATATGTCGATTTCGACCATGTTCCACGGAATCCGGCTTGGCCAAATTTAGTGTCGGCTTGGTTGGATCTGACCATAGTTGAGGAAGGGGTAGAGAATCGGGAGGGAAGGGGAGAAGAAAGGGAAAAAAGAAAAAAAAAAACATAATAAAGAATTTTTTTTTTTATGTTTTAGTATGATGCATGGCATGACGCATGATATTTTTTGCTGCATGTCATTCTTTTATAGCTTCATTATCCTCGTTAACAAACTCAACAAACGAAGTTAGCATCATGTACCATACTACTAAACAAAATAAAATGTTAGGTGTCACTTTGAAATTTTTTAGTAAAGATATCACATTGCATTAATCACAATAATTTATGGGACATTCGTGATATTAACCCTTTGAAAAAAAATTTCAAATTCTAAATAAAAATAAAATAATTATGGAATTCAATTAATTAAACATTTCAATTTGTGCTTGCCTACGACAAATATCAAAATTGATGGAACTTGGCAGCTAATGATATTTCAATACAATTGCATTCACATTAGCCAAAGTCTAAGAAATTTTTTAAGACCTTTTTACGACATTTTGGGTCCACCGGGCGTGGAAACATAATTTTCTATTTAATGTACATTTCTCCACCCTTTTCCAAAGGCAAAGTTAACTTGGAATCTAGCAATAATGATGATAATAATCAGTTACGAATCGATGAATGTGATGAGACATAGACTGCTAGAATTGACTGAGATTAGTCGGTTTCTGTTATATTACTGGTTGGTTTCCATGCAGCTTGAGAAGTATACCATCCACTCAAATAGGAGACATAATTATTATTGTGTCATGTCATTTCGAATAAACTAATTGTGGCATTCAGAGATTTGATCTTTTTTTTTTCATTTACTACAAATAAGAAATAACGCATTGGGGCTTTTCATATTCTCACATGAAATATACATTATATATTAAACAGAAAATCAGGGTAAAAGAAAGAACTGGGTTAGCAGACCAACATAACATTTTGGTATTATATATAGAATAATTATTCTATACACTCTCAATATAATATTTTTATTCCACAAACTATATTAAATTCGAGACACATGTTTTATTTTATTTACTTTTTATTTTTTAAATATTTTTATAAAACACATGTCACGTTGATGAAATAAAAATATTTCTCTGACAATATATAAAATAATTATCTATATATATTAAAAAAAAACCATTGACTGGTTTATAAGCTTTACGACCCAATGTAGATCCACGTTCTTGGGCTCATCTTGGGCTTGAATATCATAGACAAATCAGACAGACATGTAGCACGATTGTGAAAAGAAAATATTGCCTTACAAAAGGAAAATATGACCAAAAATAGTGTTGCCAAAATAGGTAAAACAGAATTTTACGCTCTTGGGGAAGGAAAAAAAATACATATGGACGTGACAAATGAATATTCGGAAGAATAAACCATTTTACATAACCTTTCTACTTATCTATCAGCATAACCTTATGAACAGACGAAACCACGGTATATGTTAGCCAAAAATTACTGAAGATTTTGAGTTGAGCAAAAAGGATTGAATGAGCTTCGCTACAGAAGATTGTTGAGCTGTGCTTCCAGTTCTTCTATGCCCACCATGTTGATGGTGCTTTTTTCCTCTGGAGAATACTCTGCTTTTAAAAGGGATTGAACTTGGATATGGGCTTCCACAATATTTGTCCTGCATAAATATAGGAATTGCCTTATTTTGTTGTACCATTGTCTACTATTTTCCGGAAGATTAGATAACATAAGATTAAAGAACAAGGAAACCTTTGATTACGTCATCCATAGTACTAGAGACATGACCATAAAAGTTACAGTTTTGAATTTGAGACAGTATCTTACTTAATTGGTTTGAAAAGAATTGTTCTTGTCGATGGGTTCTGTAAATAAAGTTTCATCTTCGCTATCACCAGTGGAAGTTCTTGCTGAATCGCTGAATGTACCTGTTTAAGAAATGTAAATCATCAATTTTGTGAATCTAAACTTGAACAGATTTGTCACTAAGGTTGCGATTTTAATTCAAATAAGATAATCATGGAAATTATACATCTTGATGCACTCAAAATATAGACAAAATTTTATATGCATGCAAAAGTAGTAAACCTATTTGACAAGATCTGCCTTCTAATCCGTTCCTAACTGGAAGTCAACAATAAGCGGTTTGAAAGAAAAAAGAATTATTGGCATAAATTAAAAAAAAGCCAAGATGGTAGATTCATTCATGCTATATAGTATATATCAGATGAAGAGGCCATGTGAGCATGAAGGTTGAGAAGTGAAAGCGGAAGGATTGCAAGCTAGATTTGCTCCTTGAAACGAAGCAAACGAACTAAAATCGGTATCTGGCATAGTATTAATGCTATTGTAGGGTAGATATATCCTTAACTCCACACTGGGAGTTGCTTCATGCTAGTTACAATTGGTATTGGTGTAGTTGGGAGTAATTTCTATCCTGGCTTTCTTTTATATATACATGGAGATTCACACACCCACACACACACACACATTACATACATAAATAGTGTTTGTCTGTATGTATGTATACATAGATGTTTCTAAAGAAAAAAGGATGGCATTCCATTATGCAGTAGGGAAACACAGAAAGGTTGAGAAAAATCTTCAAAATCCAAAGCCAACAATAACCACCAAATAGCTTGGCAAAACATGAATTAAAAATGTGACACACCTTCTGAACAAGTTCAGCCACCTTTTCCGGTGTAGCAAAGGCTTGATCCTTGAGTGGCTTGGCCATAACTGAGTCTCTTTTTTGATTCTGAGTACCCGAAGATAACGCAACTTTTACAGCAGTTACCTGGAGATAACAAATATAATCCCTTAGATTCAGAGAAGAAGAAGAAGAAGAATACTGACTACTAGGTATTTAGTTAAATATCACATAGCAAGTTGAAGTAAATACACGCATCCAAGCTGAAATTTGTGACATTCAACTAGTGTTAATTACTTTTTCAAACTGCTCCAATCAAAGGGATCTGGTCTTATTTCACCAGAAAGAAATATCTACTCTTTTCAGATTCTAATATCTTAAGTTGTGAAAAGACCAATGAAGGAGAGAAAAGATGAACCTTGGTAACAAATGAAAGCATAGGATCCACTACTTGCTTAGTGACTGCCATAATAAACTCCTCACAAGTTGCTTTTAAGCTTTTTTCCAGTTCCTGCAAGTAAATGAACACAATACATATCTTATACCATTGATGGCAAAGCAGAACCCCAACATCAAGCCTTGAGATTATCAGATAGCAAAATCAGAGTGAGGAAAGCAATAGTTGCTGAATGCCGAATAGCATTAATTCATGGTAAATTATAACTAACAACAAAAAAGGGGGAGGTAGCAGTGAAGGTAGTATAGTAATTGGAGGACAACTTCAAAAGAACATAGGTAAATTTCTAATAAGCATTTGCTTCAGGAACAAATGATTTATTTAAGACTTCATTTATTATTTTAGTAACTTTTCACAAAATATGCAATTTCTTGTCTCCTAGCCCTGAGCATTGATGTTTTGGTTGAAGATTATTTTCAGCAGCACATGCACCCAAAATGGCACATGCCACTTTGACATATAGAGGACTGTATTAAATTTATCAAAACGTAAAAATGTTTACCTTCTTGGCATCTACTTGACTTTCCAAAACACGGGGAGATAAGGTCCTTGCTAATGATGTTGATCTGGACCAGTCAAATAACGAGGTCTGACCTCTAAGTATCCGTCTCAGGTGCTCCTGCCAAAGGCATTTTAAAACAATTATGGCCTTAATTCCATGCAAAAGAAAGATAAATATGGATGAACTTTCAGAAATGGAAAAAAGCTGAAGGTTGAACAATCTAAACATCAAAGAAATCTTAAGAAAATGAGTATTATACTTCATTTTCTTCGTCTTCCCACTATCATGCTGAAACTCAGAGAGAGCTTCCTCCTAATGACACTAAAGAGCTTGCAAAAATTGTAAACACTAAGCAGTGCATTTCAGTCAAAAGAAGTTCAGCCTCAGAGAAACTTACCAGCAAATGAGTGAAATCAAGTTCTTTGTGTGTAACGGAGAATTCTATGTCAAATGGAGCTATCTGTAAGGCTGAAACTAATTAAAAGCTATATTCTATTGATTATCCGTCGAATGACGAGAAAAAGAAAAAAAAAGACAGAGGAATAAGAAAGATAACCTGCTCCCTTAATATCAGAAGATGCTTTATGAGGAAGAGCTGCCCATCCATTGGTGTGGATCTCTTTGCAATCAGTTTGCTTCCTTTCTACACACAATTGAAAGATTAAAGAGGGACAAATGCAAATGGTTAGAAATCCAATCAAGCCCACAGCATGTTTGAGATTATACTAAAGAGCAAATAAGCCCTGAATGGTTTGATTAACTGTTTGCTCAGCTAACTTACTTGGATTGAGACAGAACAAACTTCCACAGCTTCCTGAAGAAAATAGAACAAATTAATCCTTTAACAGAATAAACAAAGAAGGCCATAAACTTTTAGAAATTCAGTAGACAAGAAACTGAACAAGGGTATTATCCAAAGACTCAAAGAACCTGCGCCAAGCCAGTGAAGACTGCTGGTTCCAAACAACGGTATAATTTTGAAAGAATAGATATGGTTTTCTCCAATGTTGGATACCAAGTTTTGAATACATCTGGGTTAGCAACAGTCTGCAGACCAAAAGAAAATTAATTCAGAGAGTAGTGTTAATTATGGCGCAATTATATTTCAAAAAAAGGCTAAACAGAAAGCGAAATTCAAGCAGAAATGAATAATATGCTACTAATCAGGCCAACATAAATATCCAGACATGTTAAAGCTGCAGTTACTGACACTGCATAATTCACTAAGTGTTTATGGTAACACGTCTACAAGAAAGTTTCAGATATGCATGTTTGCTAACCAAACAGGACTACTCACACTTAACACATGCATGTCTAATACAACACGATGACAAATACATTGCTGCTAAGCATGAGAACCCACATATACTAATTTTTCCCCTTTACGTTGCACAAAAATTTCTTTATATGAAAAGTACTCATGCCAAACATGTATGCTTTGCGTATGCTTAATCTCATTCAAGGAATTTAAGTAATGGAGTGGCAACTCTGTGTATAATTTTAAGGGTGTTGAATAATCCAACAAAATCTAAATTAAATCCGAGCAGAAAACTTAAAGAATAACTCAATACAAATTGTAGAAATGAAGGGTGTTGAATAACTGAACACCCTTAAAATCTAAATTTTAAGGGTGTTGAATAACTTAACAAAAATTGTAGAAATCAAGTTAGGTCCTATAATAATGGTCATAAAGATCATTCATATGAAGATTTGAATTAGAAACAATAACTTTGATTAGCAGGAATGTAGTTTCCAAATTTGAAATTTGTTAAACAAATATGAAGATCCATAACAAATGATCAATTATCTATAAGCTGGGAATGGGATAAAGTGTTAAGAGAACTTACAGAGGCAGTTTCTGACTTCACATCTGCAGAATGCTCCAGTTTTGCAGGGTAATCCAAGTCTTCATCAAATGGGATATAATTTGCAATCTGTGTAAGAAAGAAAGAAATGATTAACGTAAAATCAAAATCAACAGGACAACAATAGGTTCAGTGTTGGGATGTGTGGCATTAACCCAGCAATGCACAATCCTATTGAAAAGAACAATACAATGCTCCCAACATTGTAAACATGAAATGCAACTGTAAGCAAATTTCTTCTTCAATCTCAAATGATAGGCAACTAAAACAATTTGTTCTCTCAACACCAAAAGGAAGTCCCAGACATATACATGCAGGCACACACAAGCAATAACAAACCTCATCACGGATGTGTGTCCGAGCACGAAAAGTCAAGCGTTCATGAATATCTGCCAAAATTCTTTCTAATGTGGGGCGTAACCCAGCCAATGACTCGCTCCTTCTACTGAGCTGTTCTCCCAAGACTTCAACTTTGAGGATGTCAACCAGTTCACAAAGAAAATCAACATTTGTTTCATGAATGAGTTTTGGTCGCAACGTGTCATACAAGTATGTAGACCTGCAACAAAAATCCAACTTAGTAACACACACAAATATTTATACTTAAACTATGGGAAATTATTTTGATTAATTTCCATAAAGCATCATTAAGCCACCAAGTAAAGACACAATAAAAATAGGAACAGAGAAAAGAAAGCTCTACAATATTGGGCCACAAGAGTACTTACAAAGGATCTATTAATGGTGCCAAACTTGAAACATCCTCTGAAGAAGATGGAAAAAAATGATCAAAGAGTTGATGTTCAAGTTGACAGACCTGCAGTTATGGGAAAGCGTAGGACACAGTTAATAAAAGTATACGTTTCTTCAATTTACAAACACTAGTCTGTATAGCAACTAAACAGTCGGGCTAGATTATACCACCTCTAAATGTTACCAAACAAAATCAACAACACAAAGAGTGCATAACTCAAATAATGAGCAAGTTTTGCATCACTTGATCAGAAGTTCCAAGAATCATAATCATATTCAGCTACTAAACATGAGGACAGTAAGCTCACTATACCTGCATTAAGTAAGCACATCCTGATCTAGTCAATGATGGCAAACCCTCTTTCTTGGTAAATTCAGATATTCGCTGATACACTATGCCTTTTATCTAAAAAAAGCATATATTAACAGATACATTAAGAACATATTTGAATAATGAAAGAAATGGTGTATGTCTGACTGTAACACATCATCCACTCACCAAGGAAAGCCTCTGTTCACAGTACAATTTATGGCATTCTGCAAGAATATGAGCATACTCTTTCCTTGATGCTCTGCTTTCAATTTCCTCCAAGACTGGCTTAAGCTGCAAATGCTTAAAACTGTTAGTTACCTCTACTTGCTATTAAATTGGGCAAACATTCAGATCTGTATACATGTGAAAGCTTTCAGACCAAAAAAGGAAATCATTACCTCACTAGCAGCTGCCTTGAAACGAACATAAATTACAGATGCCTCAACACCCTCAGAAAGAGAAGCTTTGTTGCCACCACTGCTCCGAATTGCTGCCTGGACCTACAGAGAGAAAGCACAAGTATTTTCGGAGGCATTCATTCCATCCATAAATGCATTACTTATGTACCTAAATTTCATCTACATGTGGATATTTTACCTGAGAAGAAGCGCTTCTGAGAACAGAAAGCACATGAGAGCGGATCATACCGAGGGCCCGAGACTGTAAAAACAGGTTTCTGGAGTTTTTAGTCAAATTATCTATTTATATGAAAGCATTTCATTCATTTAACAAAGTCCATAGATTGTTAACATTACTTCCTTACCTGGAGTTGACGGAATTTTAGCAAATAAACACTGGATTCTGCATATTGAGGATTATTTTCAACATACCTACAAGGACAATTTTAATTTGATAAGAAATTTTTATTACATGTGCTCATCAGAAGGACAATTATTACACAATTGTTAACCAGTAAGTTCAAATGCAACTTACGATATGCACTCATCAAGCCGTTTAAGAAGTGGGAGAAAGTTTGCATTTCCAACGTTCATGTTTGGAGAATAAAAGTTAGAAGTAATCTGTACACAAGAAGTAAAATTAGACAAGCCATTGCACCAACAGTAATTCATCAAGACAAAAGAAAAACCCTAAAGGATAATAGGCTAATAAGAAAAGACAAAGTAACATATAAATTAAACTGATCTCTAGTTAAGATAGCATTCAAACCTTACATTCTCCAACTCATCAAAATACTTGAGCTTACTGCGAAGTGCTTCAGCAAACTCAATGAGTCTTTGCTTCTCCATTACCTGCAATGAGAACAAGCTAGTGAGACAATCAATCAACCAACTTAAAACATAAATCCATCCCAAAAAGAAGTGGATTACAGCTATTAAACATCCAAAGTCAATAAGCTAGAAACAAGATGAAACTAAATTTTGAGTCATACAAACAAAAATCATACCAATCGATCACATGCATCATGTAGAGTTTTAGTTTTTGTTGCTACTGCTTGGTGTTGCAGTTGTAGTTCATTAAATAGGTCCAAAGTCTCATCCACCTGCATAGAAGCACTTGCCAACGTAACAGTTCTGGAAAATATAGATATAACATAAAAAATAGCTAGAAAAGAAAATGAGAATGCATGGATATAGAAAACACAACATGGACATACTTGTCGAAGTATATCATCACAAGTCCTTATGCGGTCTGTTAGAGTATTGACATAGTGCTGATACTTCTCCTCTGTCTAAAGGAAGAGAACACTGAGATACAATAAAAAAAGTCCAACAAAATTACTACATGATCGTATATGTTGGACAAAGAAATTGCTACTAACCTCCGACCTCATGGCTAATTCAAGATCTGTGAACCATTTATAAAACTGTACCAGAAAGAGTGGAAACAACAAAAAAGAAACGAATGCTTTAGATCCAAATTTCATCAATTTCATAAAACCCTTGTAGAGCTAGATCATTCAATTAAAAAAACAATGTAAGCATCCACAAAAGTTTAGATCTCCAACTCACGCAAGAAATACAATAAAACTAGTATACCTGATTTGTATTAACCAAAATTGCTTCAATAGCTTCAGAATCTCCGAAATTGTTATCCTTTGTAGAAACAGACAAGCCATTATCTTGCCCCGGGGTTCGCTCCTGAGCCTATAACAGCATAATCCAAACATCTTTCACCAAAACATTACGAATGCATTTAAAAAAAAAACCAACAAGCAACAGAATTCCTCACCAAATTGCCCGGAAACGGTCGTTCTGCAACAGCATGAGATATCATCAGTATTGCTCCTTGCTGTTGCTCCGTCAAAGGTGCATTCTATGCAAAAGAAAAAATCAAAACAAAAAAATTAAACATAAAAAAATCTAAATTATCGCTTCCAGTTCCACTCCACGGATCCGATCTTCGAACTAAAAAGTTTTCAGTTCTTCATATTATTATCATTAATATTTTCACATTTCGGTTACTATTACGGTTCCAGTGAAGAGATCGGATCTTCTGATTACTAAACTTAAGGATGAAATGTGGGTGAAATTAAAATCAAGACAAATAATTTAGTCGAAAAAAATAGTTATAAGTTGAAATTTTTAAGTTCAAAGAGATAAAATTATAGCAGATCTAAGCTAGAAGGGGACCAAATCGTGAAGTTGAAGGCAAACATTTTTGTGTTCGAAGAGCAAGTTAAAAAAGGAAACCTGTTCCCAAGTAGAAGCAAAGTTGTAGCCTTTGGAGATGGCTCCAGATTTGGGGAGGTTCGAAGGTGTTGCTGCTGGATTTGTTGCCATGCTTTTTTTTTTCTTTTTTTCTTTTTTCGGTCTGGTTCTGATGGACCGGACGGAGCTTAGCTAACTTGCTCGTTAAACGACGACAGTAATTGAATCTAACGCCATTTTTAAAGCCCTGAAGCAGTCAAGCCGATAACCATTCAAGACGCAACGTTTTTAGCCCCGATTAGATTTAACGACGTCGTATTCAATCATGGTGATATATTCTTTCTTTTTTTCCGAAACTTATCTTAGGTCTTTACTAAAATCTTATTGGAAAAATTCCAAGAACATGCGGTGAAACGGTAATAATTTTTTAGACGGGTAAACGAAGAATGTATTTCCCGAGCAGGAAATGGGAACCTTTTAAATTACCTGAAGAGAAATTGCCATTATCAATTTAACCCCACTCTTGCATTGCCAGAAAACCACTCCTTCCTTGGTTATTTTTTCTGTACGATTCAATATTTCTCCTTGTTTTTAACTGATACAGACGTCAGATCGTATCCTAACCTTCATTTCCTCCCTTTTCCTGCTTGCATGTGCATCAAATCACGAAGAAATAGATCAGAAGCCGGGGAATTCCATCCACCACTCAACCGGGACAATGAAGTCTGCAATCCAGTTATTCGATTACCATTATACATTAATCGACTACTCATGCCAGAAAACTTTTGCAGACTACCTACATTTACACATTCCCACATGTACATTTTCCGGGAATGATACGAACATATTGTCGTAACAATTTCATCCGAAAATTCGACCGTTCGACGATTTTAAAAATATTAAAAGTTAAGAAGACGCCACCAATCTTTTTTGTTGGGTGTGATTGGGCACCTAAAAATACTTATGTTTTTAATAAACCTTTTAAAATAAGTTTTATTGAAAAGACAACTTTTTGGTCTGTGAAAACACAAAAATAGGGTTCAGAAGTACGGTTACGTGTGAGTAAGGATTAACACCCTCACAATGTCCGTTAGAAAACGATACCATCTTAACCACATATTATCCTTTAATTTTAATAAAATAGTCTTGGTTTAATCTTTCTTCTTCTTTTTTTGTTATTCAATTTAATTTGCTTACTATGAAGAAATCTATACGTTTGATTAAAAAATTATTATTATATGCATATTTTAAAAAGATTTCATTTTGAGAATAGACATGAACCCATTTTGTTGAAAAATTAAATCAAATATTTTAATAATTTTGGTAATATTTGAAATAGTTCCCTCACCTAGAGATTTCTTAAGAATCACTGCTTCCAACTACTATAGAATCTCATCCTCAGTAGGGCTCACGTTATTTTTATAATTGATCAAAAATTATTATTATTATTATATATATTTTAAAAAAGGTTTCATTTTGAAAATAAAGCGTGAACCCCTTTTATTGAAAAATTAGATCAAATATTCCAATACTTTTGGTAATATTTAAAATAATTTTCTCACCTAGAGATTTCTTAAGAATCGTTACTTGCGATTTCTACAGAATCTTATCCTCGGCAGGGTTCATGTTATTTTTATAATTGATTAAAAATTATTATTATATATATTTTTAAAAAATGTTTCATTTTGAAAATAAGTATGAACCCCTTTTATTGAAAAATTAGATCAAATATTTCAATACTTTTGATAATATTTGAAATAATTTCCTCACCTAGAGATTTCTTAAGAATCACTACTTACTATTTCTAAAGAATCTCATCCTCGACAGGGTTCACATTATTTTTATAATTGACTATGGATGCATATGATATTAATAAAAGACGTATGACGTATATGGATTTTATAAAGAGGAACTTTATGTATTTTGATTTTTAATAAAACTCACAATATCAAAAAATTTAGCTAAACGTTCCAGTACTCTAGTAACATTTAGTTAATTTTTTTCACCTAGAGATCAATTAGGAATCACTACTTGTGATTTCCGTAACATCTCATCGTCAGATAAATATTTAATTAAATTTAAAATTTATTATTAATTTTTAAAAAAACTTATTCAATTTAATTTTTAACAAAAATTAAAATTATTAAAAAATCATTCTAAATATCTCAATACGTTGGTAATATTTAGTAAACTCTTCTCACCTAGGGATCAGTTAAGAATCACTACTTGTGACTTCCGTAACATCCCCTCATCGAACAAGTATTTAATTAAATTTAAAATTTATTATTAATTTTAAAAAACTTATTCATTTTAATTTTTAACAAAAATTTAAATTATTGAAAAATCATTCTAAACATCCCGATACGCTAGTAATATTTAGTAGACTCCTCTCACCTAGGGATCAGTTAAGAATCACTACTTGTGATTTCCGTAACATCCCATCATTGGACAAAATGTTTAATTAAATTTGAATTTTATTAGTTACTTATTTTTTTTATTTTCCCAAAAGCATTAATATGCTTCATAAAATCAACTATATAAAAAATTTAATATTGAACTAAAATTATTTAAATATTCCAATACGTTGGTAATATTTAAGAAATTTAATTCGATCCTAGGGATTATAAAAAAACACTACTTGTGAATTCTAAGGAATCTCATTATCAGACTCAATTTTCACATTTAAAATTATTTCCTAGCATACTCCTTTACTAATGTAATAACAATAAATTATGCTTTTATGTTTCTTTTCAACATTATGGAATTACTTGAATTAACCACAACATTTTCATATTTCTTCGAAAATTGAGAAAAACTAACAACAAAGTTTTCATACTTCCCAAATGCAATGACATGACTATATTAATAAACAAAAATAAATAAATAAATAAAAGTGGAGTATAATGAAACAAATAAAAGGGGGAAGAAAATATACCCAAATTGTTTGGGTTTAAAACCCAAGAGCAAGGAAGCCCAAACGTGACAGCCCGAAGGTGCAGGCTCAGCTGGAATAGGCCTGGAATAGGCTGATTAGGCTAAGACTGAAATGGGCCCAACTCTAGATAGTGGAGCGGGCCTATCCGTGGATCTGGAGCCAGGTCAAGCGCATGGATCCCAGGTTGGATCTGGGTCCACGCAGATCTGCGCCCAAATTCGCCCAACTTTTCTTTTTTTTTTTTAGCACTATAAAAGATCTTCTTTTTTTTTACTTTTTCATTTTTAACTTCTTTTACAAAAACATTTTCAAAGCCTTCAAAGCTCCCTCCCTTTCTCCGACTTCCGGTTGTCGGTAGCCCCGCTGGAGCTCCACCATCGGCCGTCGCTCACCGGAGACAGAAACTGAAAAGGAAACTGTTTTCCGAAGCTTCCAAGCTCCCTCTTTTCGTTTCTATCCTTCTTTTCCTTCGAAAACGTTTCTATTCTAGTAGATCTAAAGCTGAAACCCACGACTTCTTGACCCCAAACGTCCATTGCCACCGTTCAAGACACTTTGCCTTCTTGATAAGTTCCTTCCCTTCCCTCCTCCTACCGAGCCTAGTCTTTGATTCAAAAGGGTTTTCATAGCCCCTTAGATCTAGGGCTGACCGAAGCTTCTTTCTCCTTTTTCTTCTTTTTTTTTTTTGCTTTGTGTCGGTTGCTTATGCTTCTCTTGGACTATTGGTTTTGATTTTCTTTTTTATTTTGGGTTGCTGCTTGTGCGTATGTGTGTTCAAATCTAGCCTGGGTTCCGCAGGGTTTTTTTTTTGTTTGGCGATTTGAAAAGAAATGGTTTTGAGTCTGTTCTTAGAGTTATTTTGGTTGCGGTTTGGTGATGATGATGGTTTTTGGTCTATTAGGGTGCGCCGGGGGGGTTGTGATGATGGTGCTGTGGTGATGAATTCTGGCTGAAATGGGAGGGGTCGAAAGCGAATTAGCCAGATATTTGCATTTGATCTACAAAATTGTCTTTGTCTTTCAGTCTTCAATGGTGATTGCTTAGGAATAAGGAATTAGTGGAAAATGCAGTCTGTAGAGGTGGCTGAGTGGACAGTGGGTGAGGGGTTGTGAGAGGTGACAGGAACTGGTGCCGTGCACGACACTAGCCCTTTCCATTTTTGTTTTTTTTCCTTTTTTTTAAGATATTAAATTTTCATTTTTACTAAAAATAGACAATTAATAAAAGAACAACAGAAGTAATTAAAAAACAAAAAATGTGTACCAAAAATATAAAATAAACAATAAAAATAAAAATAATAATAACACTAGGCCCAAAAGCAAGAGTTAGGCCCGAAACAATTATTTGGGCTTCCTAAGGGATAATCCCAATTGGGTATTAAATGGACGTTCAAATCCATTAAAAAACAAAACTAGCCCAATAACAATAGCATCCTAACAAATGGGCTTTTGCGATTTTATCCAATATTTAGGGTAGATTTTCATTTACAATTCAAAATTTTGAATTAAGCATTTTAACAAGATCAAGTTATTTTATTATTATTATTTATTTTTTTAAAAAAATTGCAAATCTAATAGTCCGAACAAAATTAGGTGTTTACACCTATCTTGAGAACAAAGATATTTGAATTGCTACAACTTTAAATCGATTCAATTCTTAGAGAAAGAGCTCACGGAGACGAGATGTAACTTTCATTTAGTTGTCGCTATTCGAATTACGTAATATGATAATCGAATGGCTGTGCATTTATAAATTGATTTTAGGTATAGTAATAGTAAAAGTAATCGATTTTATTATAACAATATTCAAATATTAATATTCAATTGTTACAGCCAATTAAAGCAGTTGCATTCGAATAGCATCCTTATGTAATTCGAATGACATCGAAAAATTGGTGTTACGTATTATATAGGATGTGACGACATTGACCTTATGTTTAAAGATGAAATTTTTTCTCATTGTAACAAAAGGAAAACAACTCTAAAACAAACTAACGAACTATCTATATTTCCTGCGTTGCTCTCCAAACTCTTTCATCGTCTTCCACTTGCATTTAAATATCTTGGGTTTGCCATTTTGCTCATGTCGAAATTTCGAGTATTTTAATCTTTTTTCTCCCAACGTATATCTATTTTTTGAATGTTTTTTTGAATGTTAGGGTTAGGGTTTTGGGTTTTAGGTTTTAGGTAACCTACATGCTTTGGAGAAAACATAGAATCTATATCAACCAAACTAATGCTTCATTCAATTTTATTGTTATTGTTCAGAATTGAACAATGGCAAGAGTGGAGAATGCGAAGATATCTACAAAGAAAAGCAAAAGTGATGCTAATGAACTTAGAACTAGGAATAATTCCTTTAGATTTGTTAAGTTAATAAAAGAAGTTCTTTTAGATGATCCTTCAAAAGTTAATGCCATTAGGGATATAGGTTTTCATGGTTTTCTGAGTCTTAGGATATGTATCCTTTGCCACTCATTATGTAAGGGTCTAATACACCCTTTAGATTGTTATTTAGAATTTTTGAAAAAAAGTGTGAATATCTCTGATGTAAATGTAGGTTTAGTTTTCAGCAAGTTGGGAAGTTTCATCTTATAAAGAAGAAAACAGTTATGCCATCCAAACCTGGTTCAAACAAATTCGTAGCAGTAACTCATTAAAGGCAATCAAACAGTTGTTAAAGTCAACAATAGATTTGGATGAATTTAAACGACTGTTCGTATTGTATGCTTTTGGGATTATATTGTTCCATTGAGCCAATTAGAAATAGATACCAAATTGGTTGAAATTATGTATGATACCTCCACTATCAAATCATACAATTGGGGGAGGTTTACATTGAATGAATTGGTAAGGGGAATTTGAAACTTTTATGGGCGGAAAGTGAGTACTTACATAACCAGCTCAGTTTTTTTCCTCCAGGTAAACTATTTCTCTATATTAGTTATAGTTTATGGTGGCTTATGGTTTTAGAGTTAAGTTCATTGAATTGATCACAGGATTGTTTATGTATTTAGATTTTTTATATGGATCTACATGTTCGAGGTGAGCGAAATGTCCCCCTCTCATCACCTCAGTTATGTGGACGGACAGATGAAGCTATCCACGAAAAGCTTGACTTGGAAAAACAATTTCGTGGCTATGGTGCAGGGGAGGTGACTCTTTTGAGTTTTGTTTTAGACTATAAGTTGTTTAGTGTAAGTGTAGATGAAATACATGGATTAATGGATTAATTATCTAAGTTGATTTGAAATGTAGGTTGCTCCGAATGTTGACACTACAAGCTCAAAGTCATTTGAATAGGAAGATTGTCTTTCTGATATAGATGCTAAGGAAGGGGTAGGTTGTATTCATTACTTAGATTTCAGTGTATTCTGATTTGATTGTTTTTGTGGTGTATTTTGATTGGAGAACATCGTTTGCTTAATCTAAGTGTTGATGAAATATATGGATAAATGATCTAAATTGATTTGAAATATAGCTCGCTTCGGATGTTGACTCTCCAAGGTTAAAGTCATCTGAATCGGAAGATTGTCCTTCCAATATAAATGCTAAGGAAAGGGTAAGTTGTATTCATTACTTAGATTTCAGTGCATTATGATTTGATTGTTTTTGCATTGCATTATGATTGTAGACCCTCAATTTACTTAATCTAAGTGTAAATGGAATACATGGATAAATTATCTAAGTTGATTTGAAATGTAGTTTGCTCTAGATGTTGACTCTCAATGTCATCAATTGAATCTGAAAATTGTAATTCCGATATAGATGCTAAGAAAACAGTAGGTTGTATTCATAGTTTAGTTGCAATGTATTCTGATTTGATTGTTGGCATTTGTTATTTTGTCTTCCTTGTAGGCTATATTGAAAAGGATTAAACAACACAATGTTAATATTGGAAAACTAATATAAGAAAACAACGATGATTGGATATTGCTTGTTAACTTAACTTCAAAAATCGCATTTGCTCATCAATTACCTGGCATTTGTAATGCATTGTTTCCAGTAATGGGTGCATTATCTCCAATCCCTATATCAATGTCCCCATCCTCAATCAGAGTTGTACCATCTGTTTCACACATGGATGAAGATACTCCGGTAAGATGTGTCGTTACTAAAACCATATCAATGGAATGCCACGAGTCAAAATATAGAAAGGAAACAGAAGTGCCCTGCATTTGATTGGGATTCTCCAAAGGAGGTAATGAATGAAGCCATTGAGCTTGTTGAAGACACAGAAGACCAACCAGTGAAGGAGGCCATGGACATGGTAGAAGAAACAAAAGACCAATCAATGGAGGCCATTGAGTTGATATGTGAGTCTCTTGAGGCACGTTAATCGATAAAGGCTTCCCGTCTTTTGCGATCTCCATATTTGGTGAAGTGGCCTACTCATTCTCTAACAAATATGGAGAAATATTTGGTGGATTAAGCTTAGGATGATAGTCTCCCAATGGAGTAAGTGGCACTTGAATTTTACTTAGTTTGCTAAATGGTTTTGGGTTTAGAGAGCTAACATTTTATTTTCACATGTAGTGAAACATGCTATGATATGTGTGCATGGGCATGCATGTATGCAAATATTCTATCCTTATCCAACAATGAGTGGATATATAATACAGTAATGAGAAGTTGGTTATTTAGAATGTGTGTTGAATTGCATTTCCATATTATATGTAACACTGATCTATTTATATTATTTGCAGATTGTAGATATGTACTGTAGAATGTATAACTTAGCCAAAAGGCCTATGTCGGAGGGGTTAGACAAAGTTCGTGTGTTTTTGTAAACAACATTTTCAGTAAACCACTATTGTTAGTTATACGTTACGATTGGCCTTAAATGATGTATTGGACGTTGTGTTTATATATTGATCTTATATGTAATCTATTGCTGTCACAGTGGCTAATAGCTCAATACAAGTTACCCAATGGCAGGGGGTAGATGGATAAGATTATAAACTATTTTGGAAAACAAATACATGAAGAACCCTAGGCCACTGATGTGAAGAAAACAGGGTTGGTATGTAATACATTATCTGAAACTATTACATTATTGAATGGTTTCTGGAATTTATGTTTTATGTAATGTGTTGTTGGTTTTCCATGTATGTGCACATTTGCCTTCCATTGTGTGCGAACAACCAATGGGTGTTGTATTGTGTGAACACAAGAACCAAGCATATAGAAATTATTGACTCTTTGAAAGTCACATTTGGGAGTAGGTGTGTAAACGAATAGAACGTTCGATGAACCATTCGCGAACTTGTTCGGTTTTTGTTCGTTTATGTTCGTTTATTAAGCTTAACGAACGAACATGAACAACATTTTAGTGTTCGTTTGTTAAACGAACCGAACATGAACAGAGGTGCGGTTCGTTCGTTTTTGTTCGCGAACAAGCTCGTTTATGTTCGTTTATTGTTCGTTTGTTTAAAGTGTCATTTGTTGTTCGTTCATTTAAAGTGTCGTTTGTTGTTCGTTCGTTTAAAGTGTCGTTTATTGTTCGTTTGTTGTTTGTTTGTTTATTGTTCGTTTTATTATTCGTTCGTTTAAAGTATCATTTGTTGTTCGTTTGTTAATTATTAAAATATTAAAATTACTTATATTATATAAGTTATATAATATATACCCTATTTTAAAGATATTAACTTAAAAATTAGTACATAATTTTTAAATATATCTCTACAATATAACTTTGTTGTCTTAAAAAATTAATAAAATAAATAATAAAACAATTATAAAATTAAATTAGTTAATTATAATTAAAATAATTATTTTTTTTAAAATTTAAACATAATGTACTGAAATAAAATTAATAAGTCTCATAATAAGTTAAGATCTCATTCTTATAATCTTATCCATTGACCATTTATGTACATATGTATTACACAAATATGCACACACACATATATACGATACTTTAATATATGGATACCAATAAATGTATATGTATAAATATATATTACACATATGTGTGTATACACACACACATATATGATACTTTAATATATGTATACCAATAT
The DNA here is from genome assembly GCA_031772115.1 of Heritiera littoralis. Classification (NCBI taxonomy): domain Eukaryota; kingdom Viridiplantae; phylum Streptophyta; class Magnoliopsida; order Malvales; family Malvaceae; genus Heritiera; species Heritiera littoralis. Next base: position 6,904,810 of record JAPDPK010000006.1, on the reverse strand, counting down.
ATGTATATGTATATGATACAAATTGTATTTAAAATTATAATTATCAATTTTAATAAAACCTTGTTGACTCAAAAAAATTAATGAACAATAATAATAATAAATTAATTATATTTAAGATAATAAAATTTTAAATTTTACACATAATATATTGAAATTAAATTAATAAAAATTCATAATAAGTTAATACACAATTCTTACACACTAACAATACATATATGATAGTTTAGTACAATGTCTATGTGTGTGTATAAATTTGTCTAGCTTAAACATAAAACTGCTCATTTGTACAAGAAACATATATAAATATATATATATATATATATATAAATATATATATATATATATATTTGTATCTGTGTGTAACTCTTTCTAATAAATTGAAAAAAAAAACTTTTTTGACTAAAAAAAAGAGTAATTTAAGGTTAATATTTGTTTGATCTTTTAATATTATGATCATTGATCAAATTAATATATATCATATAAATACATTATAAGAAATTAAATGTTTGAAATTAGAAATACAACAGTATATTATAATATACGATAATAGATTGAAATTAAAAACGTAATATATTAAGATAAATATTGAATAGCATGTAACTTTAAATCAAATGATCTATGTGAAATGACATATGAATCTTGGATATGCCGTTGTGTTCTTGCAAATTTATCAATTATCCTTGAAAGTTAGAGCTCTTATAATAAATTGAAAAAAAAAACGTTTTTGACTCTTTATAATAAATTGAAAAAAACTTTTTTGACTTAAGGTCAAGATCTATTTGATCTTTTAATAATATGATCATTGATCAAGTTAATATATATTACATAAATACATTATAATAAATTAAATGTTTGAAATTAGAAATATAACATTATATTATAATATACGATAATAGATTAAAATTAAAAAACGTAATATATTAAGATAAATATTGAATAGCATGCAACTTTAAATCAAATGATTTATGTGAAATGATAGATGAATCATAGATATAACATTGTGTTATTACAAATTTATCAATTATGCTTGAGAGTTAGAACTCTTAAAAAAAATTAGTGAAACATAATAAAATTAATTATGAAATTAAATTAATTAATTATATTTATGATAATCCATATGTGGAGGATGAGGATGCCCTGGTAGCCCAGTTAAGTAAAATTATTACGATAATTCAGCTTTTTTATTTTAATATATACTTTTATAACTTTTATTATTAATTTACATATTTAACCTTATATTTATAATCTTTAAGCTAAAAACCCTAACCTGATTTTCACACCCTCATCTTTCTTTATCTCATTCGGCCGCTCACCTTTCCCACTTCCAACCAAGCCACAGCAGCTCAACCTCACCCAAGCCCCAATCAAGGCATCCCACCGGCACGACTCCCTTCCTCTCTCTCGACAGAAGTACAAAACTCTAGCAGTTCCATCATTTCTCTGTGTAAGTCTTTGTCTCTCAAACTTATCATCACATGTCTTTAACCTTTTCAAAGCCTCGCTTCTCTTCTCTTCTCCACAAAAGCATCTCGTCCTTCCTTTCCATGTAGAGCATAAGGCGGAGGCCTCCATCTATTGCAGTTACCCATCATGCTGTTCTCTAAAGGTAAACATTACTCTATATATCCTCAAATATCAGATTTGATATTTTTCATTTTAACTTTTTCTGTTATACTTCCTTACTTTTATTTTAGATCTATACTGTTACTCAAGTGTTAATATATTGCAACTAAATCCTCTTTATTCTACTTCTTCGTCTTCTTCTAATTATTATTGTCCTTAGATCTGTGTATTTTTGCTACTTTTGTTTTCTGAGAATTGAGATCAAATGCTTCAAATGATTTTTAACTACACCTGACCTGATCTGGTTTATTGTGAACATGTTATTTTTTAATAATTTAGGCTTGATTCATTTAGATCTATTGGTATTTACGGTTTAGAAATATATTTTAATTGTTTACTATTTCTGTGATAAATTATTCATTTGAGATAAAATGTTTAGATATTACATAAAGTTAATTTAAAGGAAAAAAACGGTAATTCCTGTCATAATCATATTTTGAGTGTTGATTTTAAATTGTTTTTATTAGTAGTCTCAAGCCTTAACGTGTACAATGATAATGATAATGAAAAACAAAAGGGAAAAGAAAAACATAATATAAAAAGAAAGCAATCTGTTAACCTTTTGTATTCTCTTGTTTTTGATATTGTCTTAGTCTTTATTAGATTTCTTTTAATTTAATTATTCGATTTTAATCATGAATTGTTTAAGTTTTGATGATAACTGTATGAGGTTTTTTAATGGTATTTTATTTTTCTGCACAGGTTTGATGAAAAAAAGATGTGGGTTAAAGATTCATCATAAGAGTATTGTGAAGGCAACAATGGCAAATTTGTTTTTATTCTAGTTTGTGTGTGGATTTGTCTGCATGTATATTTTCATTTAAGTTCTTTCAATTATGTTAAGATTTTAATTTCTAAGTTTATTTTGTATTTGGTAAATTTGATTGAAAATTTTATTTGTCAGCTGTGCTTTAGTTTACTGTCAAGAATTGGAGATACATTGCTCCTAAACATGGATGGAGCACCCGATCTGTAATATGGATTGATGTTTGTTATGAGTTGGGATTTTATGAGGTCTGATTTATTTTGTTAAGTTTGGCTGTGTTTAAGATTTTATGTTGGATAATTTTAATTTGTATGTGAGATTTAATCTTTTATATTTGATTTTTAATATTTAATATTCAGTTTGTTCATGAACAAGTGTTCGCGAACGCGTTCGTTTAATGTTCACGAAACGCGTTCGTTTGTATGTTCACGAACGCGTTCGATTAGGACGAACGAGCTTGTTCACGAAAATTTAACGAACAATCCTTACGAAATAAACGAACAAGCTCGAACGTAATATCCAAATTTTTTAACGAACACGAACCGAACACGAATGACACTAAAAGATAAACGAACGAATAGAGACATTATTTTGTTCGTTCGTGTTCGATTCATTTACAGCCCTATTTGGGAGCAATAAATGTTGGTTTCCCAACCAAATTGGTAATAATTGTTATAATTACATGAAAAATTACCCTTTATATCGATGATTAAGGTATTAGGTCTTAGGGTCTAACATTCAACCGAATATATCATTTTGTTATTGCAGAAGAAAGTACTTCCCTCAGTTATGAGTAGGTGGAATCATCTAGCTACAACTGATGTTACATAGTATAAGGTTCTGTAGTTGCAATTTGACTAGCAATGTGAAAATGAGTGAGTGATTTGTTTATTTGATCATATTGAATTACATATGTTTAATTTGTGTTTTTGGTTTATGGCTCTTGCTTACACTAATTGTCTTTCTTGTATAACACTCAATTCTAATGATTATGGAGTATTCCTGTTGAAACATATGCAACTGTATAATGGAAACATCCATCTATCCCTTGTTCGGGTAAGTGCGCAATGTGTATTCATTTATTACAGTAAAGGTTATGTTAGTTGGCCTATTGCGGTTTAGGTTTAGGATTAGATGATGTGCATGTTTATTGCAGGTATAAGCAACTGAATATCACCTTCAACTTGCTGCTACTCCTATCGCAGATGATCACATTGGTGCCAAGACTTAAATATTGGAGAAGATAGGCATGTTAAATTAGGTTTTAGGGTTATAGTATTGTATTTAATTGTTCATTGTTATTAAAGGTAGACCTGGCAATCTTAGACATGACACGAATACACGACACGAACATGACACGAATAAATGACACGAGGTGACACGAGATGACACGGGGTTAAAATTAAGTAAAATTAATATATGAATGTGGTAAAAGCTAAAAATAACATTTTGAGTTTTCCGTGTCGACACGAATTTTTGACACGAATACACGACACGAACACGGTTTTACATGACACGAAAACAAATTTTTGACACGAATTGCCAGGTCTAATTAAAGGGATCAGGTGTCTTGTAAATGAGAGGAATTTTGTCAGATCCTATAGAATATCAGAGGTTGGAGCATCAATCTATTAAATAGCATTGAGCATCGACTTCTTATTGATGACTATTCGATTTTGTTAAGAGTTGAAGCTCTATCTTTGAAAGATATTTGACTGTCTTATGCATGAGATATAGCTTAACCATTAATTTGAGGATTCCATTGATATATATATGTGTGTGTGTGTGTGTGTGTGTGTGTGTGTGTGTGTGTTTCTATATTGATATTTATTTGATTATTGTTTACACAAAGTAGGTGACTGCACAGGACTCAAAGAAAGAAGTATAAGATAAAAACAAACCAGAGGATTCCATTCTTTGTATAAGTTTCAGTTTTGGTTTATACTAGTTGTTGTTTTGGGGATAGTCGATTAACCATTGATTTAAAGGTGAGAAAATCGATTTTCCTAGTCATTCATTTCGACTAACCATGTATTCGATAAGTTATTGGTGGAAAAAGGAACATTCAGAAATAGAGATTATCCCCTACTGAGATTACAACTAATTGTCCTTGGCATGTGGAGGCCTATACAATTAATATAAATAAAGACAATAAAACCTCGCTAGGAAGGAATAAAATATAAAAAAATCGTAAAGGATTAATGCATCCATTGTCGTCCCCATCTTGGCTGAAGCATTAGCGCATGAGTTTGCTTCATGTAATATGTGATAATTCTTGATTTTCCCCACCTTCAAAAGCATTTTCCTGTGAACAAATATTATAGGAAAATGAGTGTTAAGCAACCTTGACTAAATTAGAGCTATTACTGCCCTAGTTGTTATTAAAATAGTGGACACTTTCATGCAATCAAACATTTAGTTCGGAATAGAAATGCAAGATATAATAAGTCAAAGTTGGGCTTGTTCTTAACGACAGAAGATAAGGTTTTTGATTATTTACTCGGATAGCAGCATGTAGCACCTGATTGCTTAAATGGAGAATATCCAATCTGACTTTAGACTATTGCCAAATAAGCCAGATACCACTTAAAGAACCATCAACATCGACCCTATGGGTGCCGTCAAAACCAAGAGAATTGCAAATCCTTTCAGCTCTTTCCCCGAACACCCTTGTCTAAACAACAACAGCAAAACATGGATTGTTGATCCTCACTAGATCCATGAAATCTCTTCGAAAGTTTGACCTTTCTGCCCCGCATGTGTTCTAGAAAAGGCACTACATTAGGAAAGTTTCCAAAGGACAAGGCTTCAGCCACCAGCTAGCTAGCTAGGGTATGTTCTTTACCTCCATTGACTGTGATCGACATAGCTAGTTAGGCAAATGATGATACTAAGGCATAGCTAAGAGAGAGTGGCTTAATGAGTTCTCCCTTGCCGATCGAATTGCTTTGATCACCATGCTTACAAGATTCATCAAGGGGTGTAAGTTTATATGAATGCTTTCTGCTTTTCTTCTTGAATCTACATGATCCTAACAGTGTCCAACTGCTCCTAGCTTAATTTAATGTTCCGCAGAGGTGGCAGTGGTTCCACATCAAAAAGGCTGAACAGATGACTACTCCATCACCAAATTGAGATGCAGTATGATGTCTAAAATTTCCAAGGCAATTACGATAGTGTTCCATGGTTGCATTATTATTTCCAGACTTCATTCCTCATCTTCAGACTCCATTCTGTACAATATACCCATCGCCTTTTTAATAGTTATGATCTTTCCTTTCAATGTGAGAAACGTTTCCAGATCTTAAAATGTCTCATACAAGTTCTCTATTCCAATTTTGCTTGATCCCTTTACTCTAGTCGACTTTCCTAAAACCTTACTACTAAATATTTTATAAATGACCTTTGTAACACCTTTAGGCAACTTAGCTTTGAACTTTAATACAATTGTGGTTTGTCCCTGTTTAGTCAGTACTGAACTAGCAACGTTGTCCATTTCTTGATTGGTTCCTATGTGATTTTTCTTAGTCGATGTGACAATACTCTGCTTAGCCCAGGTCCTTTGGCTTCCAACGTCGAACTTTACATGCTGGTCTGAATGGTAGTTGATTCTTGTCTGTACTATAATAGATTATCTATGTTTTGGCACTTTAACAAGTTTCTATTTTCATTTTCATTTATCATTTTTAAACATATCAACAATAATTTTAAAATAATGTATTTTGAAGATGACAACAAATCTTACTTCCCTCAATTTTTCTTGCTTAAAGGAGGTATGGTGAAATTCTTCTCCTATCTTTCAAAATCCTTACCCAACCATTTCTCTTCTCTTACCCATCCATTTCTTAGCTTGATTTCCAAATCCTTTAGTCCTAACAGAATTGAATATGGAAGAGAGTAAAAGCAGCTAGAGCTCAAAACCCACAAATCACTCAAGGAATTTTCTTTGCCATTGTGGATTAAGGGCTCTAATTTGCACCTCGATGACACCATGGAACAAAGGAAAGAAGTTCTATGGCTACCCAAATTACAATGAGGTATATATTCTTTTGTCTCAGATTTTTTAAAACAGATTAAAATTTTATAGTAATTTCGGGTTTCATTTTTACATACCAGTGGGTGTGCGTTTTTCCTTTGGGCTGATAGGAATGATGCTGATTAGATCTCAAAAGTTGATGACAGAAATGGTCATGACGAATTACTAATTGAGAACAAGATCTTGTTAAAAGAAAACAGGCTGCTAAGGATTGAAAATGAAGAATTGAAGAGAAGTCAGGAAGAGAAGATGATTGCATACAAAAGAATGGTGGCAAAAAGTAACAGTGATGCATGTGTATATAAGATTACCTTAGTAGTTTCATGGATCATTTTCTTAGTGTATGTTCTATCATATATGTAGATGTTTGATCAAATTTCCCTGTAATATAGTACTTTTGTTATGTTGTAACTAGCATTTTGTTCTTTATATTACCAAATGCATATGTTTGGAAAATATTATAAAGTTTTTTTTTTTAAGAAAATGTTTCTAAATGGGATAGTTTAATGTATGTAATGAATTTGAGTTTGGAAGTGTTCAATAAGCCTTGGATTGAGTTTAGCAAGAGCATTCAAATGCCTTTTGATGGGCATTTGAATACCTTGAATATTAACATTTTGTTTGCGATTAGCCTTAAAGAATTCAAATTCCTTGTCTTAATTTGGTTGTGTTTGAGAAAAATAATTGTGGCATTTGAATGCCCTAGTAAAGCATTCAAATTCTCTGCCTTACTAATTGCCTACCCTTGTAGAAAATTACTTTTTACATTCGATTTCCCTAAAAAGTCATTTGAATGCCTCGAAGAAATTTGCTTCTGCATAATCATATGGCAGTGTCAGAAAGGCCCATATATCCACATACTCATTTAGTCAAATATCACACGGTTTTCGAAAATCGAATGTGACGGGAAGAAATACTAGCCTTCAAAAATTAAGTTTACGATTTAAAGTCTAAATCAAATTTCTCATATGTGGTAATTGAGTATCCCTTAAAACCCTATCCTAAAACCCTACGATGTTCTGACCTTCATAGCAATGGTATTCAACTGTAATTTCGACTACTTAAGTGGGTTGAACAATAACATTTTTTAGTGTTCATAGACTAAACGACATGATTCAATAGAAATATACCATTACATTGCAGTACAAATCAATTAAAAGCAATCAAAAAATGTTCCAATTGAATGAAAATGAAAGTCCTTTCTCAACCCTAAACCAACTCATCTTATTGTTGCTATGAAGAAGATGGCACTTGAATCTGTGGAGAGGTTTTGGTTTTTGTTATTGGTTTTGGAGCTTTCTTTGTCTCTGGATCTTTAGCTTGAGGTTTACCTTGATCTTGAACTTAAGCCCCATTGGATAATGGTATAGGAAGTTGACAAATTGCCAGCTAACCTTTATCTCTATTGTCAGCTGGTAGTTCTGAAGGTGTCGGAGTCTTATCATGTGGCAGTTGAGCATCTTTATATTCAACATCTTCTAAGAATGTGGGAACTGCTGTTTCTGCCACAAGTCTTACCTTGCTCCTTAGCTTCCTCCTCAACTGCATTCAACAGTTGATGATCTTCTTCAACTGTTGCAGTTGAAGGGTTTTCAGCTTCTTTCTCAAATTCTTTATGACAAGGTTTACCTTCATTCTAAAGTCTAGCTTTCTTTGCAAGCAGTCGAAGGGTAGCATTCATCTCTAGTAACATCGCCTCCGTATGTCCTACTTTTTTAGGAGTTGGTTTGCCCACAGAGGAATTGAGCCAGAAAAATCTTCTAGTTGGGAATTGCATCCTTCTCCCCTCACTATTCCCATTAAAGTGACTACTTCAAGCTCCTGTTTAGAAGATTGCCTTCTTTTACCCAACACCATCTTCCCTGTCTCGTCCTTCTTCACAAGCTCATCCTCAACAAACTTATACCCCATCTTGTTGATTATACATATGTCACACTTGACAACAATTGGATAAAATGTGTATGTAGCTCCCAAATTGCCAGTGTCCTTGGCCAATCTTTTGATGATTGTGGCATACGGTAAAGGAAATTTTTTCTTTTCCTTGCCATCAAACAATACCTTGAATGTATGTTTGATCCTATTGTGGATGTAGCCTACCAAATCAATCGATTTATGATTGTAAACACAATCAAGCAACCAAAGGTCTCCTATGGTTACCATAGCAAATGTTTCACTCCTGCAGTGGACTGTTGTAGCAATAAAATGGTGTAGAAACCTTAACTCTAAGCTTTTTAGCATAAAAGCTTTTACATACTTATCATACCCGACTTCTTCGTGAGTCATCAATTTCCACAATTATTGAAATTAAAATCATCAAGATTATAAGTTTCTCTGCTGACATGATCATAGTGAATAATATCCACTAGATAGTTAGGTGTTACCGTATACTTAGCTCCGTTCAATCTGGTATACAGATGATATTCATTCCACATCTCATCCATTTCATGTTCAGTTTCTTTTAGCAAAATCTCATAGTAGAACTCTGCTTCCAACTCAGCATTGTATATGAACTCATCAAAATTTGCCAACCCTAGCCATCCCACAGCGGTAAGCTTTTCACGGATGGAATTCTAAATGTTTTTACCTTTAAATCTGCTCCAATCAATAATTTTTCCACACACAGGCTTACATGTGAGGAAGATCTCATACCTTTTTCACTGAACCTTACAAGCAAAAGCAGTCATCTACAGAAACATAGCTTTTGTCTGGGAAATAAGAGGCAAAAATTGGCCAATTCTTTACATCTACAACACCTCCTGGAGAAATCTAAAACCGAGCTTCAACCTCAATCAAGCAAGGAGAGCTTATTACTTTACAAATGCGCTCTTCCCCTCTTCCTTTCCGAATAGCGAGTCTATTATTATAAGTGACAGCCTATTAGATTTCAACAAATAGTTAGGAATGGGGAAAATCCAGCCTTCTGCAATAAACCTTGTTGTAGAAGCATAAGCCATGATGTTACCGCCATTGAGCTGAATTTGAGGTCCAGCAAAGATTGTAGAATCATCCACTTGGGCAACTACTTGGTTTATAATTACAACAACTACATCGAACTACAATCATAGACACTACAAAGGAAAACATGATAAACAGTAGTGATATAAAAGGCCCAATTCCATACTTGGAGCATGACAGACTCATAGCTGTAATCATAGCATGAAAGCAATTCATTAGTTATACTAGCGTAAACAAAGATGTAAAAAGCTTCCCTCATCTTCTAACTTCTAAAGGCTCCTAAGGAATTTTGCGAGATGCATTTGTCAGGCAGAGAGTTCACCCTCCCAGTAAAATCTGTTCTATAAAAAGCAGTATCACTATCTACTATCATAAGTGCAAACCTACATAACAATCCATTATAATCAATTTGGTCTACAGCTATTTACCACAAGCATACTAGAGATAAATTCCTCTTGATAGGGATAAATGTGAACAATGTAAAGCAAAGGAAAAGTTTCCATATTATTCTGTCTCCACCATCATTGAAGCTACTTCAAGCAAAGCCTCAACTGATGGTCGGTGTTATATGCTCTAGCATAGGCCACATTCTCCAAGACATCAGCACCTTTTAGTCCAAACCTGTAGCATTCAACAACTTTAAGTCAATACTACATATAACAAAGCAGCATGGCCATACAAAGGTAGCCATGTATCCCCTTTCTGCAATTTATATAAGTCTTTAAGGTCTAAATGTTCCTTCAGCATCAATGTACATTGCTTTTCCTTCATTGCCTCGTTGATCTAATGGATGTTGACACATTAAAGAAAATTAGAAGCATGCCTTGTAGAAATGACTAACTAGATAACACTAACGGACAAATTATTGCAAATTTGCAATAATATAAACTTTTAAAGGGCTTTGGCATACAAGTTGATGTTAGCCAGTAAAACTCATAATGTATGCAATATACATGAGCTACAAGAAAGGCAAACTCAAGATATGAAGAATATAAGAAGGCATATGGGCATTCAGATTACTCATCCAAATAATTCCAAATTCTTGTTTCATTTGGTCACGTCATTACAATCATGTATGGCAGTAAACTTCAAATACAGAAAACAGTTGTATTTGCTAAAAAAAATGAAAAAGAAAAGCTCTTACTTGGCATGTGACACATAATGTGTGACAGAGCTGAGTCTTTCCATGACAGAACTCACCATATATCTCAGTAATGGATCCTATCTTAATTCCACTTGTCATATCAAAACCAAGTGAGCATGTAATGATACAAAAAACTAATTAACTAGCAGAAACTTTAGTTTATAGTTTTTAACCAATTGAGCAAGTAGTTAATTTCAAGAAGTGTTTAGAATCAAAGTCAAACAAAACTTCAGAAACATCAAGATAGATGCACCATCCAAAATTTTATCAAGTTCACTTGACCCAAATGTCATCTGAATTATCTCTAGCCTCTGAGTATGGAGCTAGCTAGCACTAATGAAACCCCAAAGAGACCAATTTGGAAGCTGTCAAGATCCAAGGAAGACTTAAATAGATTAATTTCAAATCATTTTACAAATTATAGTAATGTCATTAACAAAAATTGAATAGGACAAAAGGTTATAAATAGAATACCTACTTCCATGATCTTGTCAACTTTAGCTTCACTGATTCCTTTGATCTGAAGATCTTTCCTTGAGGTGTAAGCAACAGATTCAACTGTGTAAAAACCTTCATCCTTAGGCTTCTCTATGTCTAGGGTTGAAATGCCCAATGACTTTAATTGAAGATAAATATAAACTATCACTTAACCCAAAACATGTAAGAGGATTCCATGAAAAACATGAAAAAACAAAAGCCATACTTGTTAGGAAACCCTAACAGGAAACCGCCCCACCCAATAGGCAATCAATAGAATATAACCTATTCAAATGCATTTCTAATATGAAGGGGAAAAACATGATAGTGAAAAGAGCCCATGCTAAAAAGACAAAAGCAGTTAAAGTAAAAAAAAACTCGTTTTTAATTTTTAGGATCTTGAAAAGAATTTACAGTGATTTATTTTGAAAATTTAAACCAATCAAGAAAAGGAACACCTTGTCAGAAAAGTGGAGAAAAAGCCACATAGAAACCGTCTTAATTTCTAATAGGATTGATCAAATGAAAAAAATTTGAAGATGTTTTTTTTTCATTTGAAGTTACTTGATAGGGAACAGGCCATGCTGCATCTCCTCAAGCTCCTCACTTTGTTTTTTTTGTTGATGTTGAACCATCCTCTGGTTACTTTATTGCTCCATATATCGAAGACTATAAAAGCCAAGGATTTAATAATGCCCAAAGCTTGGAAAAAAAGAAGGTTAACACTTAACAGGGAAAGGAAATGGAAGTGAAAGAAAGGGAAATAAATAATGGTGGTGAAGGGAAAGCTAATAATTTTGAAGTGGATAAAAGGGAGTGCCAAAAGATTCTAGAGTCACTGAGAGTCAGTAGAGGCTTTTCTGGCAAGTTTGGAGCTTGTCGGCTGTTGTACCATGCATTGGGTTTCAACCTACGAAAAGCCCATACAAAGTAGAGAAGGTATGATTTACCAATAAAAATTAGAAGGGCTGTCTAAGTTTTTAGTCTTTGCAAATGGATTATGGACGAGCGATGGCAATTCGCAAATAAATCTATGCTTAGTTCACTACTTTGCTAGTGTATGGAAATTGGTGCAACTTAAAACATTAACTCGAAATTTATGTATATGTTTACTTAAAACATTATCAAGTTAATTTGATAATTCATGTATATGTTTTATGTTCATTTTGTGTCAATTTGTATTCGTGTTATGAAAACAAACACGAAATTTATTGGGTTAAAATTTAGATTTAAATGGTAAATCAATTTTAAATTTTTTTTTAAAATTTATATATAATTTTTACCAAATTTTCATTCATATTAATCATCCTAACCTTTGTAAATGTCCATGTGGCTTGTGGCCCAAATCTAGTTCTGAATTGAACAACCTAGGTGCTCAAAGCATGATTTCTTTTGTTTTATAAGAAGATGATCAGGTGTTCTAAGCATGATCTCTTTTGTTTTTCGGGAAGATGCACGATCCTTCAGCTGAATGTCGATGAAGAAATTTATTAGTAAAGGAGAGAAACAGAAATTTAAGACACGGCCAATGATGAAACTTTCTTTTTTTACAAGAGAAATATTAAATAAGTAGAAATAGGGGTGAGATTGCTTGAATTTGAACCCAAGCCTTACAAAATGCTATAATTCATTCTTAACCATTCGGTCAAAAGGTTAAAACAGCCTTTTACCTGCTTATGAAAAAAATAATTGATACATATATTGATGATAATACAATGTGGCTGCCATTTAAAAAATTACTATTGGTGGAAGAAAAGAGAGAGGCAAAAATGAATTTAAGAAGAAAGGAAGAAAGAGAGAGAAGAGAATGGGTATTAAACTTACATGATACATCTTGGCATATACAGATTCACATTATCATTCAACAGAGTTACCACCTGGTGTACTTTCTTCACAAAGGTCTGTCTGCAACCTACTATGAACAATTGTCAAAGGCGACCACTTATTAGGCGCCATGAGAAAATAAGCTTTCATGGCTTTTATGAATCATTTCTTGTAGGATTGGGGTGATATCATAGTTGGAGGAGTGTTTTTAGCAGTTGGAGGAGTGTTTTTAGCCCAGCAAGTATGCCTAAGGTCTTAACCCATGCTTCAAGGTGCTTGTCTCATGTGTATTGCCTTATAAAATCAATTATTGCAAGAATAAGCTTATGTTTTTCCTCATCCACACTAACCAGTAATGAGTAGTCCATTACATCAATTAACTGCCGAAAAATGTGTAAATAATTATTAGACAAATATTACAAGATAAATAGGCATTTAATTTGACTACTTCATCAGAAAATATTGGATCAATTCAATAAACTCTTATGCTAGTGGAAAAACCCAATCCTACAATACACACTATTGTTTCTCTCAAGTTAATATGATTGTCGTAATGGTTTCGTGCTCGACGATTTTGAAAATATTTAAAAAAACAAAAGGGAGTCGCCACCAATCTTTTTTGTTAGGTGTGATTGGCCACCTAAAATATTTATCTTTTTATCAAAATCTCAAAATTAATTAAGTTTTATTAAAAAGACAATTTTTGGCCTGCGAAAACAAAATCGAGTTCGGGAGTACGGTTACGCGTGGGGAAGGATTAGCACCCCTACGACGCCCGTTAAAAAACGGTACCATAATAATCATGTGTTATCCTTTAATTTTAATAAAATGGTCTTGAATTAACATTTAAAAATAATTCTTATTTTATTGCAATCTTTTTATTCAAAATCATTTTTATTTGTGAATTTATTTTGTTTTATTTTAAAAAGTTGAATTTTATTTTTCAAAAGTGAATGTGAACCTTTTCGTATTGAAAAATTAAATCAAATATCCCAATACTCTGGTAACATTTGGAATAATTTTCCTCACCTAGAGATTTCTTAAGAATCACTACTTGTGAGTTCTATAGAATCTCATCATCGGAAGATTCACACTCGTTTCAAAAATTATTATAAATGCATATAATGCAAACAGATAATGAATGATGCAAATGAATTTTTTTAATTTTTTATATAAATATTTCTTTATTTATTTTAAATAAAAATTTTTATTATTGAAAAATTACACTAAGTATCCCAATATTCTGGTAACACTTAATGAATTCCTCTCACCTAGAAATCAATCAAGAAATCACTACTTGTAAGTTTCATGACATCCCATCATCGGAAGAATTTCATTTATTTTAAAATTAAGATTTATGCATATGATGCAAGCATACAGTATATAGTGCATATGGAATTATAAAAAGAACTTTATATTTTAATTTTTATTAATGAAACTCTTAATATTGAAAAATTTAACTAAATATTCCAATACTCTGGTAACATTTAGCTAATTCCTCTCACCTAGGAATCAGTCAAGAAATCACTACTTGTGAGTTTCATGACATCCCATCATCGGAAGAATTCCATTTATTTTAGAATTATTTTTATTGATTTGTTTTTTTTATATTTTTATTATTATACATATCTTTAAAAATAAGCATAAAATTGAATATTGAGAAATAATATCGAATATCCCAATCTCTGGTAACATTCGGTATAATTCCTCTCACCTAAAGTTTTTCGAAGAATCGTTACTTGCGAGTTTTACGAAGACTTATCATCGGGATTTCACACTTATTTTATTTTATTATATTTTTTTTGTTTACTTATTATTTTTGTCATGATAATACATTAAAAATGCCTAAACAAATATTTCTATAAAACAAATGAATGAATGAATAAAACGAAAAAGGAAATATACCCTCCTCGGGCGAGCGAACTCCTTGAACGGGAGAGCACGCGAATCTTCCTTATACTTGGGCGGGCGAGCTACTTGAGCGGGCGAACACGCGGATCTCAGTCGCGCCTAGTGGGAGCAACACACGGATCCTATTTCTCCTAGGGCGGGCGAGCTCGCGGATCCTGCTTCTTTTCCCATGGGCGGGCGAGCTACTTGAGCGGGCAAACACGCGGATTTCGGTTGCATCTAGTGGGAGCATCGCGCGGATCCTGCTTCTCCTTCCACAGGCGGGCGAGCTCGCGGATTTCGGTTGGGTCGAGTCCACACGCAGGTCGCCTCCTTTATTCTTCTTTTTTTCCTCAGCTATAAAAGGGAATCTTTTTTTTTTCAAACTCATTTTCATCCGATTTCTAACAAAAAAAAACTCAAAATCCTCTCAGCCTCTCCTTCTCCAGACTACTGCCGGCAGCCGTGCGCCGCCATTCGCCAGCCGTCAGTGGTTTTCTCGATAGCCTTAAAACACTCCACTCCCCTTCCTTTACTCCGATCCGAGCCCCGTTTAGCCCGAAAACACTCCCAACTTCACATATCTGACTATCTCCGAAAGCTTTTCCCTCCTTTTTTGTGTTTTGTTTTCAAATCTGTTTGGATCTGGTTGTGGTTCTCTTTGCGGTTGCCATTGTTTGGTTTGCTTTCTCTCTTTTTTTTTTGCAGGTTGATGGAGATTTAAGTCTGAGGTTAGGCTTGGGGTTCCCAGATTAGAGGTTTCTGGATCTGGGTTGGGGTTTGGTTTCCTTCGGTATTAGTGGTTGAAGGCTTTGGGGTTGTGTGGCGTTGGCTGGTGGTGATGAATGGTGTTTTGGGGTTGTCGGTTGGTGGTGGTCAAATGGTTGAGGGTTGATGTTTTTGTGTTATCTGGGTCTCTCCTCTCTTTTTTTTCAAGAAGTCCCTCTCTGAAGAAAATCTAGTCCTTTTAAACGAGTTTAAGATCAACCTTTGATCTGCCGGGTTAGATCCAATCCGAGTTCTTCTTATTTTTTTCCAGATCTCCAAGGCAGTGTCAGGATGGGATGGTGTGCTTGGGAAGATGAATTTTGGGTGGCAGCCGAGACCTAGGGGGACGGGTTAGAACCGCCGGCGATTAGGGCAGTGGGTCTGGCCGGCAAATCTGGAGAATCCGAAGCATTTAATGTGATAATGGGACTGATGGATAGTCTCGAGAGGCTGGCGGCAAGTAGATGACAGACAAAAACAAAATAATAATAAAAAATAATAATATATAAAAGTAACAAAAATAAAATAATAATAATAATAATAATAATAGTAATAATAATATAATAATAATAATAGATAATAATAATAAAAATAATATAAACAATAACAAACCAAATAATAAAAATAAATACAGACATATATATAATAAAAAATGGGACAAAATTAGGTGTCAACAATGATAATTGCCAAAATATATGCTACGCCACTAGAACTCAGATTTCATTCCCAAAGGCTTATAAAATGAATTAAAAAATAAAAATAAAAGGAAAAGGAAAATAAAACTCTTTAGATTTTCAATGTGGTTATGACATCATAATGAGAAGTTAAATTGCAGATGTGGGTATTGCTTCAATCAAATTCTGACCTAGAAGAACTTTGTTGCTCCCACTTATGTCAGGATTATACATTGATCAAGAAGATCCTTTAAGATTATAAAGCCTTGTAAAGTATGCCTGAAGAGAAGATTTTCCATCACCAAAACATCCATTTTTGACTCCTTCCCTCTTTTAAGGTGCTTTGAAGAAACCTATAAGACAAAAACACCAAAAAAGTAAAAAAAATCAAGGTAAATTTATCACAAATTAAGAAAAGCCTAATTTAGGTTTGGAACTTGGATTCAGCTAAAATTAAATATAATGAAGAAGATAAAACTTGAAAATCTTCTCTGGTACAAATAGGCTGCTCATTGCTCAAGCTTTATAACATTAGAAAGTCAAGTGTTAACACAACATATTTGAACACAAATCTAGACCAAAGTTGAAGCTTATTTTAAATTAGTTAGGAGATGCACACACACACAAACACATACTCCTCAGTTTCACATTTTGAAGCAGAATGAAAAAAAGGTAGAATTGCCTAATGATTAACCAAAGACTGTTTAAAAAATAAATTGGAAAGTGCAGTTGATAAGATAGGAAAAGTAATAGATAACCGACGCCTTAAGCAACTAAAATGAAATTTTTGCCTGGAATTATTAGCCAAAACTTCACTCATGAATTTTAACTACTCTTTATACAATTAGCAATTTAAGCTACATAATTACATGGGTAATAAATAATACCTAATATATGCCCAATATCTTTACCAGGTAAGTTGGGCTTCTTGTATTGATTGAATCAGACAAATACTTGAAATAAGCTGCTCCAAACTTGATGAATGATTCTAGTTCTGTCTTTGTAACTTGTTTGATGATAAATCGATCATCTAAAGTTTTTGCAAAAAAGACATTGCTCTTGCCACCTTAGGCACCCCACTTCTTACAATGACTAAGAGACTGCATAAAATCCAGCTCAAAAGGGAAGCAAGTCCTCCTCAAGCTCTCTACACTCTTTGCATAATACAAGTTACGGAATACTTTACCTTTCTAAGGGGGCCATCATTTGTAAAAGAAACTCTGCGATGCAAATCCTTTGTGTACAAGAGAGGATAAGAAACTTGGGAGCTATGTGACCAGGCGAAGACAAGATACTATCGTCACCAAATTCAAACTTCTGTAAGCATCAGATGATGAGTCTTTAAATGAATTAAGTGAAAGCAGATTCATTGAATCAAAAAGTGATGATGAAATTACAGAGTCCACAACATCTTTTGGTCTCTCCAACTTAATCATTTATGAATGATAATCTGACGAAAAAAGTGCATATGCTATAATACTTGTGGGCTCATCATCATACACAGGCACTACCATATCATTAACACCAATAAGAAGTAGCAGCCTGGCACCACTTTGTCTTTCCAACTCCCTAAATAATGAGATAAAGATAGAGTTATACTCGCTGATACTGAGCTTTTGAGCATTGAATGAAGGATTCTTGTTAAATGAACTGTAAAAATTTAGAAATGTCAAGCTTGCCCAGCTCATAGACTTCTCCACACTTTCAAGTCCTTTAATACACAAAGCAAACTAAGGAAAATAAGCCACTTCCACTTCACCATGATCACTAGTACAATTTCCCAGATCCAAATTAACTACAATTGACAGATCCGTCACAACTGAATTAAGAAAAGAGTAACCATTCTCCTAAGAAATTACACTAGCTGGGTAACTTTCGCCAGCCCATGCTACCTCAAGGGTGTTTAATAAATTTGTCATAATTAGAACTTCCCTTTTTGATAGGGCCGTTCGTACAACTTTTTCAAATTCCAAAGAACAGGATATCTCACTGGTAATTGCACTAGAAGAAAGAGAAGGTTCAGTCTCTTTCCTGTTACTTAAGTCTTAGTTCATGATTTTTGTTTGTAATCTCCACTTGGCTTGCTAATTTCACTAGTATTGCCTCCTTGATTTATGTTTACATCAGGCTTGGTCTCAACTAAGGCAGAGTCGCAACTACTAAAGGCTTTTATTGGCTTGGGACTGAAATTTTTCTCAAAAGGCTTCTCCGTAGAACTTACAGGCTTCAATCCAAGCTTTGGGAAGGAACTGCTCGTAACTTCCTGAATATTATTGTTAATTGAACTATAAACATGTATCAGCCACTGGTCCAATACATAAGAAAGAAAGAGGATTTGCCTTCACAACTTATTAATCTCAATAATGTCAATAACAGGTTGGCCAATTTTCACTTCCTTATAAAGTGCTTCTCGTAAAGATTCCTAAGGAAAGCGTAAACAGATTAGAAACCAAACAGTATGTCATGCCAATTTTATACATAAAAGAAAAACAAATTTAAAAATAGGTTAAAATGTTAGACAGATTGGTTATTAATTAGGACAATCAGTCAGAAGTTGTTGTTCATAAGAGTTGGGGAGAGGATGTAAATGATTAATTTCAATTTTCAAACCAGCTACCTAAATGTCTTCTCTATCCTTTTGTAGCATTACTTCCAGTTCTTCAATATAGATTCTTCTTTCAGATGCCTTTATGCCACCATCTTGTGACCTTGAACCTAATAATTTCTCTGAAATCTTTTGAAGAGCATTGTACACTTTACCGAATAAGGATTCTACCTTATTACTCACCTACAAAACAATAATGATGATCATGCAGGTGTTATTTGAATCAAGAATACTTTATGAGATGAACAAGGATTTATGATATTCAAACCTCATTTGCTTCACTTTGTATCCACTCGTAATTTTCATAATTACATTCCAATTTTGAAGGTAGAAGATAAACAAAATTATCATCAATAGAAGCATATCGAAAACAAGCAACCGTTCTCCCGAAACTATAAACGTAAAATCGTATAATCAGAGGATACCAACAACCAACCAATATGCTTCACTTGATCATTTCTAAACACCTTTGGCATTTTTTTCGTGTATTCCATATTCCATATCACTAATTAACCCTATCTATTCCATCTCCTTCACAGCCAATAACCCTATTTATCCAGGAGGGAGTTGTTAGCTTGGGGAGTAGGTCCTCGGAGTTGAGGCAATTAGGCAGTTATTAGGATTAGGCTTCCTTGGGTGGTTCCTAAACATAGAAACCTCACACATATGTGTACTTAGTTATATACCCTTATTACAGCTCACTATGTAATAATCTTGTTTTCTTGATTGCTCTTCTAGGTCAGTAAACTATATTGTGTAAGAATAGCAACAAGGAGACTTAAGGGCATATGAATGTGGCCTGGCTACCTGGATGTATCCATTGATGAGCATGTATTTCAAAAGTCAACTTAAACCAACCATCTATGTCCCAAACTCTCAAACAAAAAACAACAGCCCAATTCAAAAGTCAAATGAATTTTTTTTGGAAATAAGTCTAATGTACTTTCCTTTTTCGCAAAGATAACATACAACATTAATATGCAGGCAAGCATACATGCGAAGTTGAGTGACTTGTGTTGTGCAAGGCCAAGGGCTTTTTACACTCGGTTAAACATAAACCAAAAAAGGATCAAATAAATTAGCCTCCTTGGTTAAACAATGTGGCTCATGCTTTTTGAGCATATGCTTTAGAAATAAATAATTAATCCAAATATTCACAAAATAAGTTAAGTCAGTCTCATATTTCTACATACAGTATTCCCAGGCAACATTCATATATGTAATATGAACTGTACCACTATACTAGTGCAAGTATTTCTACTGAAGACCCAGGCAACTCATAAATTAGTACTATACACCGTGTACAATCCATGGAAGATATGAATGTTGATAAATACTATCTTACCAAACAAGTACCAAAAAGACATAATATTAAACCAATGGCTTACAAGGAAAGAAAATTAATTGCTTATAAACTAGAGAAAAATAACACATATTTAACAGAATAGAAAGACCACTCTTCCAAAGTGCCATCTCCGCAAGTGATCACTCCTTTCATAACACTTTATTCTTTAATATAGTTAATACTTCATGTTTCTTAAGTAAAAACTTACCCATAGAATCAAAGACAATCTCTGTCAAGGGAATGACCACAACTTGCAACTCTATTAGCAGTTACATGGTTAGAAAAGTTCATCTACAAAAATTTCCCAAATGATAAACCCCAAGTAGTATCAGACATTACAACTCTTCGAGTGACTGGAAGGAATCCATTGGTCCGAAGACATCGCAAACACCTATGCCACATCCAAATCTTGCCTTCCCACTCTCATAGTAAGGGAAGTTCTGGTAGTTTCTTAACAGATATTGTCAGGCTACCTTGCCAATGAGTATAACAATGAACATGTGCCTCAAATGGCTTCTCGCATGAACAACAACGGAAGCTCTAATAAGAAGAATCATTAGTTGTTTTCATGAGAAGCAAAAGGAAGATGAGTTTTCAACATGAAATAACAACAATAACAGTTACTTGATCAAACAGATGATCTTGTAAAAATCACCCCAAAAGCTTATCAAAGCTCCCATAGTATTTGATTCGAAAAAGATGGGACCTTTCACACACTGTGCCTTTGCACACACAACGTGTTGATAATGATACAAAAATGCTCTGGTGATCTGAAAGTGATGGAGGAAACTCTTCCTTCGAGGACTCGTCCTCTTCATTATTACTAGTCTTTTGTTTTAAGGATGCCAACTATGGGCCACCACTACAAAAAAATGAACCTTCAGCGACGGAATTAGCGACGGAAAATTCCGTCGCTGATAGTTAAATTCCGTCGCTGATGGTCTTCAGCGACGGATTACCTACGGATTACCGACGGAAATTTTTCTGTTGGAAAAATCGATGTCGCTGATGCTCACTCCGTCGCTAAAACTTCATTTCCGTCGGTAATTCCGTCGCTAATTAGCAACGGAATTTTTTTACATCAGCGACGGATTTTATGTCATTAGTGACGGAAAATTCCGTCGCTAAAAACATAATTTCGTCTTTTAATTTACATGAAAATCCGTCGCTAAATTCCGTCGCTGATAGTTTTATTATTATTTTATTTTATGAAAAAATCCGTCGCTAAAATGAATTAGCGACGGAATTTCCGTCGCTAATTCCGTCGCTAATAGTTTGTTATTTTTGTTAATTCAATAAATATTCTGTCACTAAAGAGCAACGGTGACGGAAATTCCGTCGCTAATGTTATGAATTTCGTCGCTAATTTGATGAATTTTTTCACTTATTTAACAGATTTTTTGGCTAATTTCTATGAATTTTGTCAAAAAAATGTTCTTAAATTAATTATTTATATTTTTATTTTTATTTTTATTTTTATTTTTATATATATATATAGAGAGAGAGAGAGAGAGAGAGAGAGAGAGAAAGAGAAACATTTAAAATAAACCTAATATTTATACTTAAATCCATAAACATTATCTTAAAATAAATTAACTAAAACAAACAAAAATACATTATCTTCAACATCATTATCACCACTACCACCAGCACCTCACAGTATCATCATCATCATCTGTAAGTAAAAAACAAAAAACAAAAATATAAGTATTAAAGTTTATCATATAAAAAAAATTGACAACATAAATATAAAAGAAAAATAGAGTAAATTTACAAAAAAAAGGAAAAAAATAAAAAGAAAGAGGGATAAAGAAGAAAAACTAAGAAAAAAACGAGAAGATGGACAAAAAAGAAGATAGAGAGGAATGAAGAGGAGAGAAAACAGAGAATATGAGAATATATAGAGTCTTTGGCGCGCATACAGAGGAATTACCGACGGAATTACCGACGGATTAGCGACGGAAATTCCGTCGCTAATGCTATATAAAAATATTTCCCGCTATAGCTCAGGCGGGAAAAATTCAAAAAAATTTTTTATTTTTTTCAAATTTAAGGCATTAGCGACGGATTTTTTCCGTAGCTAATTCCGTCGCTGTTGCTTTTTAGCGACAGAATTAGCGACGGAAAAAATCCGTCGCTGATGCTTAATGAAGGAAATTTATTTTTTTTGATTTAAGGCATCAGCGACGGATTTTTTCCGTCGCTAATTCCGTCGCTAAAAAGCAACAGCGACGGAATTAGCGACGGAAAAAATCCGTCGCTGATGCTTAATGAAGAAATTTTTTTATTTTTTATTTTTTATTTTTTTCGAATTTAAGGCATCAGCGACGGATTTATCCGGTCACTAATTCCGTCGCTAAAAAGCAACAGCGACGGAATTAGCTACGGAAAAAATCCGTCGCTAATGGCTTAATTCAAAAAAAATAAAAATAAATAAATAAATTTCCTTCATTAAGCATCAGCGACGGAATTTTTCCGTCGCTAATTCCGTAGCTAATGACCTTTGGCTACGGAATTAGCAACGGAAAAATTCCGTTGCTAAGTTCCCTACACATATTTCTTCGAAATTATGAAGGGAAATTAGCGACGGAATTTTTCCGTCACTAATTCCGTAGCTAATGACCTTTAGCTACGGAATTAGCGACGGAAAAATTCCGTCGCTAAGTTCTATAACCTTATTTCACCGAAATGTTGAAGGAAAATTAGCGACGGAATTTTTCTGTCGCTAATTCCGTAGCTAATGACCTTTAACTACGGAATTAGCGACGGAAAAATTCCGTCGATAAGTTCTATACACTTATTTCACCAAAATGTTGAAGGGAAATTAGCGACGGAATTTTTCCGTCGCTAATTCCGTAGCTAATGACCTTTAGCTACGAAATTAGCGACGGAATAAGTTCTCAACACATATTTCTTCGAAATTATGAAGGGAAATTAGCGACGGAATTTTTCCGTCGCTAATTCCATAGCTAATGACCTTTAGCTACGGAATTAGCGACGGAAAAATTCCGTCGCTAATTGCTATACACTTATTTTCTCAGGAAAATTAGCGACGGAAAAATTCCGTCGCTAACTTCTATACACTTATTTTCTCCGAAATTATAAAGGGAAATTGGCGACGGAATTTTTCCGTCGCTAATTCCGTAGCTAAAGGTCTTCTCCAAAATTATAAAGGGAAATTGGCGACGGAATTTTTCCGTCGCTAATTCCGTAGCTAATGACCTTTAGCTACGGAATTAGCGACGGAAAAATTCCGTCGCTAATTTCTATCCATGTTTTGGGTTTAGCGACAGACAATTCCGTCGCTAATTCCGTCGCTAATAATTTGACGCAATTGAACAGTATCTCCCGCCATAATTAGCGACGGAATTGGCGACGAAAAATATTCCGTCGCTAATTACCGACGAATTTCTGTCGCTAATCCGTCGCTAATTCCGTCGCTAACTTCGGTATAAGTTCCGTCACTAATCCGTCGCTAATCCGTCGCTAATACTACTTATCAGCGACGAAAAAATTCCGTAGCTAAATTTCCGTCGCTGAAAATCAATTTTCTTGTAGTGCACCAAGATAATTTGAAGCCAACATACTGCCATCAGCATGATTGTTGCCACTGCTTTGCTCTGGTGAGTCAGTTAAACTTTGACAAAGAAAAGCAAACCAGTCATCCATTACAACTTCTCCACTGCTAATAGTTTTGGTCTGAACAGACTCTTTAGGATCCACTACATCAACCTCACTAAATCCATGATTAAGGAGGGAATATTGTTATAAGAAGAGATATCCTCCCCTAAAGCAAACAACGAATCAAAGGAAGCCATAGCTTCAATAAAGTCTAAGGTAGATTCCTTAAACCTAGTCTAAGTTTTAGAACCTTTTGACATGCAAGATGAGCTGGCCCTTGTAGATTCAATATTGGTAGATGGTGGTCTATCTGAGATGACAACTTTGTTGGATTTCTACAATTCGTTTATAGGTTGAGAAGCCATGTGCTTCCAAGTGGATGGAATGGTAAAGCTAGGTATGATGGAAATAAAGCTGTTAATTCTTAATAGTTTATCAGGCAAAGCAATAGTTATAGGAGACATTAAAGGGAGCTCGAGAGCATAGCACCTTCATCAGCTGGAAATGATGTCTCAAGAGCCAAGTGATAAGCTGCAAAAACTCTATATTGGACCACATGTTTCACCTTTTCCAACTCATCTCCATTGGCACCCTTGAGTAAAATCTGAAACAAAATAGCATTGGACCTATCTTAGCACAAAACATTTCTATCTTGCAAAATAGGTTACAAAAAAATAAATGCACTTTGTGGGTTTATAAGTGGCATGACATGACCTGCCAGAGCTTTATGCTATCACATTTATGGTTCTTAGTATCCTAACAGTTGGTGTTACATTATATCTGAAAGTTAATCCAAAAATTATGCATGGCGAAAAATAGCTAAGTGGGTTATTGCTACTATGTGGTGCCTTGGTTGATGTAGACGTAGAAGATGGTTTTGGGGACGTGAATATTAAAATACATGCTAAGATGGAAAATTTATGGAGAAATGAAAGATATAGAGTTTCCTTATCCATATTAACAGAGGAAGTTGATTTATCACCTAATTATAAAGGGAATTGCTCTATTAGCAAAACCTGAGGATGCTTAAAATGAGTAAGAAGGTGCTTCTTGATAGAAGATTTTTAGAGGAAGAGCATGTTATCCCCCAACATTATTGCTTGCTTTGAACTATGAAGTGCAAAAATAAAGAGATCATGGTGAAAAAAAATATCAAAATAGAGAACAAATTAAAGTTGTGCTCAAATGAAGCTCAGCACTTCAAACCTTTCTCTAATTGGGATTGCTCCAAGTAGACTTGGCTAAGTATTCTACAAAAAAGCAACATCAATTAGTAAACCTGGGGCTAACAGATGGTAATTATTGGATGTTGACATGATTGTAAAGCCTCATTGACAGTACGAACCATGAATGCTACAGCTGTCTATTCTATCTGGATGGAAAAAAACAACATTGTTTAACAAAGTGCGAATTGATTGTCGAAATTTAATAAAAAGAACTGCAGATGTTCACTTGTGCTTTAGAGACAGGATTAAATATTAGACTCAAGTCAAAGATGGCAAATGAATGTTGAGAACACTTCCATGATTGCTCATTAATTTCATAAAGCCTCGTTTTATACCTTTGTTTAGGTTTAGAAGAAGGCTGTGTTAGGCTTTTTTGAGTTTCTCTTCAAGTGTTTATGTTACTGAGCATGTGGTGTCTTTAAGACTGTGTTCTCATCTTTGTGGTCTTCAATTACCGTGGAAAACATAAATAAAAAAACTATAACCCAAGTAAAACATATAAATAACAAGCCTTACTTTTCACACAAAAGTTTTGATAATTAATTGTTATTATGATTAGCAACTCATACTGGAAAAATATTCCAAATTACAATAGATTTTGTTGCTCAGTACTAAGGCATGGACACGTGTTATTTATTATGAAGGACTTATAGTATAACCCTGAGGCTTTAGGCAACCCTAAAAAAACATTAGAGTCTTCGTCAATTTCAAAGTTAATCTAAAACCTACAAAACCTTCCAAACAACATCATTGGCATTAATAATTAATTGTACTTTCAATATGTATCACTACCACCTAAAAGAAATAAACAATCTCTCCAGATTATTCTCTCTCAGTTGCTTCAGTTGAACATTAAGAATCATTGCAGGCATTTTAAACAATGAGCTATAATTACAAGGGAAATTAACAAATGATAGCTGACCTATCATGTGAAGGGATGTGATTATAGAAAGAATTAGCATACGTTCATGCACAATTAATTCAAAGAATTATAATCAGCCTTTAATATATTGCGAATTATCCATGGAAATTATATACAAATTGGAAGTAAATCAAACAGTGTAGCAAGTAAACATTTTCAAGACTTAATGAGTCAAATGCTAATACCATGAAATAATAACAGTTTTGAAATCAATAATAGAATTGATTACTAACTACAAGTCATTTGTATGATTGGTATGTTAGCTGCCACATGCTAAGAATTATGAATTATCTAAAGGTGTTCAATAAAAACTGGTTAAGTTGCATTCTTTTACCAGAAAAATGAAAAAATTTTCAAATTGAGTTTAGTGATAATACCTTTCATTGCGACACTCAGAAGCTATACATTTAACTTTCACATATCGTTCGGGAACCATTCCTCTTCCCTTACTTATATCTGGCTTCAGAAAGGCTGTAGCTTCCCATGACAATGATGTAATTATTTATATCCAACCAATTTTCCACACCATCCTCATCACCGATAAGGATGTTTTCAACTTGCAAAAGCTGAGCTACGAAAGCTCTAAAATGCCTTTCCCCCACATTTTTCATTGCCCGCTTGCGTTCCTCCACCGACTTATCCCTACTACAGTACTCCTCACTACCAAAGCTATTTGAAGAACATAAATATCCCCATTCCCTTGTAGCACCCTCATCATCATCGTCATCATAAAATAAAGGAGCTTCTTTCTCATCCTCTTCATCCTCGAGCTCTGGAGGAAGCCACAGAAGGCCATTGTTCTCCAAATCCACAAGCTCAGCATCTGTGCCATCCACATCATAAGCAAGAGCTTCACCATCACCAGCATTCTCTTACTTATTTAATTCTTCAAATTTCTTGATTAAATCCACACTTTGTGTATCGAAATTCACAGGTAATGGTGAAGCACTCAAAGATTTTGCATCAACGTTCTCTCCATCATGATGGACTTTATCTAATCATAGACATGGTCAATTTTGTCAATGTTGATTGCGTCATAATAGTCTTTAACATGAGCATAATGCCTTGATTCTGAATTTGAATGATATGTAGCATAATCATCATCTTCATCATCACTCCTAAAACCAATATTTAAGAAAGTAATAAAGTATTAATCAGTAGTTGAAAATCATAAAGCAAAACCATGGGAACCCTAAATTATGTATTCTAGGCAAGACAGGCTGTGTAATTTAGACATGACCAAAGTTAGATAGGTAAAAACACTTTCTACTTAGTCAAATATACATTAGCAAGAGAGAAAGTACCCGTTAACGCAAAACCCACAATGGTTTGAATGCGGCTAAACTTGACTTTGTACTTGTCCCAATCGTCACATTATTTTGTTCAACAGGGGCATTCATTTGGGCAGGTTTAAAAGGGCTAATACCAAAATTATAATTCACACAGTGGCATGGTCCAGTTGAATAGGGAGTAAAACCAATAGTGCTGCTACTACTATTACAGGTGCCGCTGGACTTCATACTGGCTAAGCTTGTTGTAGATGGTGATGGACTAATAAAAGGACTAGGTTCTTTGGTCCCATTATTACCCTCCTCCCATTGCTTGAAGCAATAATTGCATACCCTAATCCTTTCCCAATCTTCCTGACTAGCCATTGGCTCGTCAAATGGAGCCGGAACACAGTTGGCCGTACACTTGGCACAGAAAATTCAGCCACAAAATCGACAATGATGCCTACGGTTAGATATTGTAAATTCGGAGTCACACTCGTAGCATGCCCTACAACTATGATTAGGCATCCAAAAATCCTTGGACACATTTAGCGGCTCACTCCTCCTAGGAAGCCACGACTTAACTATGTCAACCAGGTTAAATAGTTTGCTGTTTGGGGTGCCCATGGACAACTATCCCACCTCATCCCTGTCATCATGATTCATTAATTTGCCATTCTCAAAACCACAATCACAAAAAATTCACAACCCCAATACCCTGGCCATATCAAAACCACAACAATTTTTTTTAAAAGAAGTACAAAGTTCCAACAAAAATCACTACTCTAAATCTTATGAATCTAAATCGAAAAGAAATTCTATTAGCTGAAAGTGAGGGGAAACTTAGATTAGAATTGACTTTACTAATAAAAATAAATTTAACATGTTTGAGCAGCTAATTTAAATTACATGAAAAGCCTAATAGTAATTATACATTTTCAAGAAGAAAATAAAAAGAAAATTAAGATTACTTGGACTACTGGCACCTAGAATTCCAATATCCAAAAGCCCTAAATTCCAATCTCTTCTTCTTCAGTTACACTGGTAACTTCTCTTCACTGTTCGATCCAATAAACCATGAAACTCAAAAATTAATTAACCAATACTGATAAACCCTAATAAATTATATTAATCAACAAATTATCTAACCCTAATAAATTATATTAATCAACAAATTATCTTTGAGACCGATAAAAAACTAATAGAAGAAAAAACAAGTTAATCAAATGAAGAGGTTAATTGGATCTTCTAGCAACGGAAAATCTTATTAACAAAACAGAATTGCTCGTTTCAAACTCACTTAGGACGTTAAATTTCTACTTGTATAACAATAAAATTTACATTGAAAGTGTCGAATAGAGAAAAATTGTAACCAAAAGTCGCTAACTGCCACACTTAGTTTCTTGGCAAATTTGATGACAGTGATGAAATGAAATGAAATATACATGAGGTAATTTTTCAAAAAGAAAAGGAAGAAATTTAAAAGAAAAATAGAATGAAATTTTTTTAAAGACAGTATTCCACCTTTTTATTTTCTATGATTTAATTTTTTTCATTTTCAGTTTCCCGTTTCGCTTTTTTTTTGTTTTCCTTTGAAAAGTCTGTGCTTTTGTTGTGTTGTTTTCGTTTGTTTTGAAGCTTTTCTTCTTTTTTTTTTCTTTTCTTTTTCCTTTTTTTTAGATTTTAGTTTGTCTTTGTGCAAATAACAACAGTCCTTTTCTTTTTAGTTGAAGAGGTGGCAAAAATTGACCCAACTTGAAAAACCAACCCGATCAACCCAAAACCAAATCCGACTTATCCGATTTGACTAAAAAAGTCAACAACGCAAATCAACCTAATCCGAATCCAAATTGATTCGAATTCACATTAATCCAAACCTAATATAATCTGAACCCGAATTAATCCGAATTCAAATTCATCTGAATTTATATTAACCCAAACCGATTTGATCCAAACCCAAATTTATCTGAATACAAATTAACTCAAACCCGAAAATATTCAAACTTAGATTTAATATTATCAATAAATATTTAAATGTTAAAATTAATAATCAAAGTATTTTACTATAGTAAAAATATAATTTTTATCAATAATATGAGTGTTATATTTTTTTGAATCTAATTAAAATATTCACTTCTATATTATATTCATTTGAACTTAATGTATAATTATTTAATAGCTAATCTATTATAGAGTATAGAAGCTATATCACTTACATTTAATGTCTCCAATTATTTTATAAAAAAATCAAGAGAAATTAAATAGATGAATAGTAGCATATTATGATATTTAGTAAGGATTATTAAATCACTTTGATTCATAAAGTTTTTAATTATTATAGATAATAGAAATAAAATGAAAAAATGTGATTAATTTATGAATATTGGTAAATATATTATAAACAAAATTATCATATAGATTATTAAATATTTTGATTATTTCAATCCCAATTTTATTATAGGTCATGTAAGAAGAAAATTTTATTTTCATGAGTTTTATGATTTCTAGAAATAAGGTTTCAGTTCATCTTCATACCAGACAAATCATATCGAGATAACCAAGACTTAACCCTAAAAAACCTATTCGCTCAACCCGAATCCAAATCTGACCAATTCGAATTGATGAAAAAAGTCAACGACTCAAACTCAACCTAATTCGAACTTGAATTGATTTGAATCCAAATTGATCCAAATTCAAATTGACCCAAACTAGACCTTATCTAAACTCGAAATAGACGAATTTTTCTTGACCCAAACCGTACCTGATTCGAACCCGAAATGATCCGATCCAAAATAACCCATCCGAATCCAATCCAAACTGTCTATTTGCCACCTCTCCTATTTGTTTTTTATGATTTTTTTTTTTACTTTATAAAATTTTTTTTTTTACAACAAAAAATATATAAAGGGATACGTTTCAATATTTTTTTATTTTGGATAAGTTTCAATTCACTGAGATTCTTAAAATTTTATCATAATTCAATTTTAGTACATTAATTTTAAAAATAATAGTCCAAATAACAAATTATTTTAATATATATCAGTTAATTACTAAACTTAAATTAATAATGTCACATTTCCAAATATCAACAATGAATTTTATTACTATTTATTATTTTTAAGTAATTTTTATAAAAATTATTTTATGTAAGATTTTTATTTTTTAATACCAAAAAAAGGTATTATGGATATTTCATTAGTAACAAATATTTAGATTAATAAATTTTTAAATAATAACTTAATAAAGCAATTTTTTTGTACAGTCAAATTTATAATTTTGGACCAAAATGTCTATTTCTCAAACTAATGTACTAGAATTGAATTATGACAAAACTTTAAAGACCTCAATGGAATTTATCCTTTTATTTTTTATAAGATTTTCAAAAACCTGTTGAAGAAAATTTCAATTTTAGATTCTATATAATTTATCAAATTTTATTTGTAATTATTTTTAATTTTTATATATAAATTTAAGACCATAAATTTAAAGCTATTTTTTTTTTCAGTCTTAAAATATATTTAAATCAACTATATATCTTAAAAATATATAGATATACTGAATGACTTTTTATTTTGAATTATGATATTGATGGAATTCAATTCACTAACTATTATTAATAAGGAAGTTTGAGAGTACATTTTTTTTTTGAACAAACATTTTTTTAAACTACTTACGAGGTGTCCTCTGTCGTAGGATTTTATGCTATGAATTATTGTCACTTAATGGAAGCTTAAGTCATTAAGTCAACCTTTTGAATTAGAAGACTTTTTTTTTGGATAATTAAGGGCACTTTTTTATCATCATTTTAGTAAGTGTTATTAGAATATTGTTTTACAAAAACCTTTATTCCCAATTGAAAAGTAGATATTATATTTTTTTTCTAAAAAAATTTTAAAATGATGATAGCTGTCAATTATTGCTTTTTTAATTTATTAAAAAAAGAATTGTACTTTCACTTTATTATATATTTTGGAAAATATATATCTAACTCGGTAGGCATATTTCAGCCAAAAAGAACCCAAAAAATATATGCTTATATTTTACTTTCTTTTTTTTTTACAATCTGAGGTGTGAAAAAATAAATAAAATAATGAAAAATGTATTTTCATTTAATGGTCAAAATTTTGCTTAATGATTGTTATTCATTTTTAGGATGAATTAAGTTTAAGGTTCGAATATTCCATCTCATTGCACCTCTCTATGAATTAAAAAAACTGTATTTTCATTTTCATGTGCTATCATGTAGTAAATTTAAAACTTTTTTAAATTGTTAAAATGTTTGTTATCATAATTAAAACTTTTTAAAATTGTTAGAATGTTCATTGTTGAGATTATGAGTAAAAATAATTGATTTTCAAATTAAATACGAAAATCTAATTTGCTTTTTATTTGATAAATGAATTTAATCAAATTAATTTGAATAATTAAATTTTGATCTCAAGTCAAATTCGAATTAAAATAAATAAATTTGATTGAATTTAAATTAAATTTGAAATATTGAAATTAAAATTAAATTTGAATTTTTTACTACATTGATTCAATTAGGTTAATTTAGAGTGTATACTGTGGAGATCATGAATAAAAATAATGGATTTTCATGGCTAGCTTCCCTAGTCCAAATGTCCTTATTATTATTTCTTCATTATTATTATTTTTCGTGAGCCTAACATGATCTTACCTTTTTATAGCAAAATCAAACTAATCTTTTTTTATTATTTGTATTTATATATATATATATATATATATATATATATATTGGGAAATCCCACTAACCATTCAACTCTAGACGTTTGTTTTTAGCTTTTGCCTTTGCATAAAAGGATAAATGCCAATGTCAAGCCGAAAAATTTAGAAATTTCAACTATTCACAACTATTTTTCTTTGCCTTTGCAATGGATGAGGGCAAACACGCATCGCACGTGACATTTCTAATTGCATCATACATTAACAAGTCAATTGCCCAAAAGGCACATTTTGAGTCTTTAACCAATAGTGGTATTGGTTTTTCAAAATATTGCTTACTTTTGTTTTTAATTGTTACATTTTTTTCAATGTTAAGTTAAAAAATAAGGATTTTACGAATTTGTTCAAATGATCATATTTTTATTTTTAAATTGTGAGAGTTTTATAAATTTAAAATTCGAATGTTGATACCTATATTCCTCATTATTTCAAGTTAAATTTTTACATTATACCAAAAAAATCATAACAACTTGTTGATGCCAAAAAGGTTGTTCGGCTTGTTGATAGTGGATCAACTCTTTTCTCTTTGGATCAACTTGCAAAACAGAAAGTCTACCGAGAGCAATCCCAGTGGGACTTGCTTCGATGCTTAAGCCAGTAAAACTATTCAAGAGTATTTAGAAAACAAGAGAGTTCGAGTCCCCCTTTTAGCTTACCATGAGACCCTTTTTTATAGTGGTTGATCTCCTTTGACATGATCCCCACACCCTTGTTTCATGTGGCTTAGTGGACGAAGTGGGTGATTATGGAAATAGTAGGGAGTTTCCTCATATATTGGTGGGAAGCAGTAGTTTGTGGGTGGTTGTGCCCCATATTTAGGACCCATGTCAATGGAGCACTAACATAATGCCCCTTGGTGAATAGCAATTATAAAGTGATAAGTGTTCGTCATAAAGCTTTTACTTCTTTTGCATGGTGGAGGTTCTACCCTTTGTCAAGGAGTTAACCGGGATGGTGTCTAGGGTTGTGATTGTTAAGGGACCTATAATTCTAGGGCTCAAGGCGATGAGAAGTCCAAGGTCGCGAGTGAGCAAGTGCGTGGGAAACTAGCGCTAAGGCTACGGGTGAGTAAGTGCCTAAGATACTAGCGTTAAGGCCCAGGGCAAGCAAGTGCCCAAAATACTAGCACTAAGGCCACGAGCGAGTAAGTGCCCAAGATACTAGCAGTAAGGCCCAAGGCGAGCAAGTGCCCAAAATACTGGCACTAAGACCACTAGTGAGTATGTGCCCAAGATAGTGACGCAAAAGCCACAGGCAAGTAAGTGCCCAAGACACTGGCGTTAAGGCATTGGGTGAACAAATGGAAACCTAAGATATTGACACTTAAGCTACAGGCGATTGATAGCCTAAGAAACTGGCGCTTAGGCCATAGGTGAACAAGTGCCATTGAGACTAGTGCTCAAGCTGTGGGCAATCAGGTGCTAATGAGACTGGCACTCAGGCCATAGGCGAGCTTGGTAGCGTAAGCTTGTGACCTAAGTAGGGGCAATGTGGTGATGGAACAACGGCTCTATTCAAACAATCGGATCCATAGTGGCTAAACCCTGGCCTGCCAGTTCCAAGCTCAAAGTTGAGCCCTAAGACTTGAGCGAAGGCTCTGGGTCTCATGGCTCTTAGAGTGGGAGGGGGTATTATGTTAGTGCTCCATTGACATGGGTCCTAAACATAGGGCATAACCACCCACAAACTATCGCTTCCTACCAATATATGAGGAAACTCCCCACTATCTCCATAACCACTCACTTCGTATACTAAGCCATATGAAATAAGGGTGTGGGGATTATGTCAAAGGAGATCTGGCCACTATAGAAAGGAGTCTCATAGTAAGCTAAAAGGGGAAGTCAAACTCTCTTGTTTTCAAATACTCTTGAATACTTTTACTGATTTAAGCATCGGAGCAAATCCCACTGGAAACAACCCTAGTGGACTTTCTGTTTTGCAGGTTGATCTAAGGAGGAAAGAATTGATCCACTATCAACAAGCCCAACAATCTTTTTGGCATCAACACAACTGGTTTTCATTGTGCGGAAATTAAAATTAAAAAAAAAAACATAAACATAAACAAAGCGAGGGAATCAACAATGTTTGAAAGAAAAAAGGACAAAAATTTTAAGACTTGAGATTTCTACACACATGTATACATATGTGCACTAGGAAAAAAATGATTTTACATATATTAGTATACTTTGATCGAAATCATTAAATTAAAAAAAATACATATAGGAGTCTTGTTTAGTTGAAAGAGTTCTCTTTTTTTTGCTTTACTTGGTAGAATGAAAAGAAAATCGAAAATATAAAAAATAGAAAAAGAGAAAAAAATTAAAAAAAATATTTTTTTCTTTTCATTGATATGCTCGGTAGAAAAGTTGAAAAGGGTAAAACTGTAAAAGTTTATTGATTAATATCTAATATAACGTCAGTGGGGTTGATTCAATTTGAGCTTGTTAAACAATCTTGGGCATGAAAATTTGCGCCCAATAAAAAATAAATCAGACTCAGGTTCGTCTTTTAAAGTCTTGTCTAGTCCAATAATTATAATTTTTTTTACTAGTTTTATACTAATACATCTTTAATAACTTTAGATTTTTTGTACAATCAAATTTGAGCTTGTATTCTCTTTTAAGAGTTTAATTTTAAATTTTCCATGATTCTTGTAATAGTTTTATAAGAATTTATTTGAAGTTATTGTGTTATACTTGTTAACTATAACGTGTCTTAATATTTTATATTTTTATTATATGTTTTTTTAATTAATTATATTTGGGCGAGCCTGTTGGGTTATACATTGTAAAATTGGTTTGAATAAAAAGTTAGGCCTAAAAAATAAGGTGGGGTTGAGCTTGGGCTCATATAAATCCCTTAATACTTTATCTCGGCTCAACCTAAACTTGGTGCGGCCTAACCCACCCATTAACATCTTTAATCTAGCTATGGTCTTAAGCATAAATAGAGAGGGAAATAAGCTCACTTGACAAGTAATTTTGAATAGATTACTTCTAATGAATTATTTTCTTAAGAGAACATAATAATAAATAAGTTAGTTGTGTTAGGTTGACATAAATATAAAAAATTTCAATTTATTTAAGTAATAATTTACATAAAGCACTTTCTAGGATTGTTAGTTAGTATTTACTTCTATTTGGTCAAGTGTTAAAAAAAAATTTGAGCATTTTTTTGTTAAAAAGTTCTATCTTCAATTTTTAATAAGATTTAATTTATATTTTTATCAAAATTTATAAATATAAGTTTTTATTATTAAAAAGGAAACTAAAGTGTTAATATTTTCTCCTAATTTGAATAGAATTTTTAAAATCAAATACAAACTGATACTTCTATTTTATTCTTAAAGTTTTTAAGTTTTACTTTCTTTTTAATAAATACTTTTTGATATAATAATAAAGAGTAATAATTCTATATCCATTAGTTTAATTTGTAATTCTCTCTTATTTTTGTGTAAAAGAAAGATGATAAGATTATATTGACACTTTTAAAAAAGTTTATGGCTTTCCACACTTTCACAAATGAATTTATACATGATGCATTGATAATGTCTAATCTATATATGCTGTCAATGCAATAGTGATTGATATCTGATCAATAGACCCTTATAAGCAAATTGAAAAAAATTATTTTGGTATTTATTTTTAAGGACTTAATATTTTTTTAGTTTGCTTATTGATGATGTATCAATCTTTTGTGAATTGACAATATAGTGCATCATATATAAATCTTTTACAATTTTAGTGTGTCAGTATTTTCAACAGCAAAGATATCACTGCCAATCTTTTGTCTAAAAAAGTCTCAAATTGAGATAATCTGATAACGTTTATTTTTAATTTTAATTTAAATCAAATAAAACATTTACTCTTAAAATGTGAATACCCTAAGTGTTGAGTCTAAATTAAGCGTATAAGCTTATCAAAGTCGTAAGAAATTGCCGGTCAAGGATATGTTTGAGGCAAGTGATCCCAAAAAAGAGCCCAAAAACCTGACACGCTCTATGTTCATGACTTTCCAGTTTCCACGCATTTACGATATCTTTTTGGAAACATAAAGCAAGAGAAATTTGTCAAGGATTAATAAATGAAGAAAATGGCAAAAAAGCCAAAAAAGGGTAACATTTGTCACACGAGGATGGGTTCTAGATTGATCGTTACTAACGGTGCCCAAACTTATCCAAGTTAAGCAAGAACATCGCACATGAATTAGAAAGACAAGACGAGTCAAGATCATTACTTAAAAACCCGAAAAGAAACAAACTTGTAAGAAAAATAGTGTAATTTGATCCAGTCTCGAGCAAAATATTGGTGATGAAGATGATGATCAAGACATGTTCATCGAACTGAAAATGACAACCTTGGACAATGAGAATAGAACCAACCAGTCCTGAGTTTGTGTCCAAATCAAACAACCTGTAAGGGAAAATAAAGAACAGAAAAGACATACCCTTTCTTGTGAGAATCTTTTGCAAGTACTAGTGGCTAGTACGAGATGTTTTAGTAGGTATTAGCAAGAAGCAGATAAGAAAATTTTAATATTCTCAAAGTTTGCGAATATAATGTAGTAATAGTAGCAATAATATCTTTTGAAGCACGGTAACGTGATGTTATTGTTAGGCTTTTAAAATCAAACAAACGTGAAAGAAACAGATTAATAAAAAGTCAATTAGAATTTAATTAACAAATGAATTTTCATTTTTTTTGGGTGTGCGTGGGTTTCCGGTTTCCTGATCAAACGGTTCATGAAATGCTCTTCTTTTTTGTTTTTGACTTGATTTGATATACGAGAATGTGATTGGAGAAAAGGAAACGGTAGATTATTAAAAAACATACTGACAACAAAGAGAAAAAATGGGAAGGGCTGGACTGCTGTTGGATTTTTAATTAAACAATCCGAAAAAAGTTTTTATTTTTTTAGTTGTAATTATTTATTGCAGTACTTTGATTTTTATCGGATTTTGATTTCGGGTGTTTATTTATATTTCTATTTTTTTGTCGAAGGGTGTGAAGGGGATTTTCATTTGGTGAAAGATGTGGCCTTTCGGGGTTTTTTATTCGAGATTTCTTTATTATTAGGAAGACTCCTCTTAAACTTAGGGTTCCTTTTTTTACTTTTCGATTTATGTTTTTTGGAGGGTTTGCTTCCTTCTGTTTATTGGGAATTTTTCTATGTTTCCTCGTCTGTTTTGATAATTTTGCTCATTTGGCTTCCCGATTTCCTTGCTAATCTCTTCTGGGTATGTGGGTTTTCTTCAATTTTTGAAGTCTCCAACCTTGGTTTTTAGGGATTTTGAGGTATCTGCAGATACAAAGGGAAGTTTTGCTTTCTGGTAGAATTTTGGAAAATCTACAGATTTTGAGAGGTGGGATTTTTGAGTTGTCAGATTTGCAGCAAGTTTTTAAGGTTTTGATTTGATTTCAGAGTACCGTTTTCGGTTTTTGGGATTTCTTAAAAAAGGCATTGGTGCCTTAAACTTAGTGGCAAGCTTGAGTTTTGTTGGGTCTGGCATGTTTTCATGATGTTTAGTGCTCAAGGGTCTTCAAGGAACCATTGCAGTCTCCTTGCAGTTCTTTGTGGTGGTAAAGTTTCTGATAGTAAGCAGAAGCAGCCAATTTCTGATGATAAGCCCAGATACCCATTTCCACAGCTTGCTTCTTCAGGGCGCCTTGAGGTATATAAATCATGTTTATAGTTCTGCATGTTTTAAAATTTGACATTTTAGCTGAAATTTGTTATAAAGTAGTGACATTTTTCATTTGTGTGAGTGCAGGTTCAGATTCTGAACAATCCTAGCACTGATGAGTTCCGGCGGGTTCTTGAATTGTCAGAGCCGAATATTGTCTACTTGCAAGGAGAGCAGAATGCAGGCAGTGAAGAAATTGGCTCTCTGGTTTGGGGAGATGTTGACTTGTCCACTCCAGAAGCTTTATGTGGACTCTTTGGTTCCACATTGCCCACCACTGTTAGTGATGCTTGATTCTGTTTTGATAGGTTGCATACAATATAATTTAATCTCATTCTGCCTGAAATTGTATGATAAGCTGCTAGAGATATGGAATGAGATTGAGATTTTTTTTTTATATACTTTTTTATCTTTCCATTTAAGTTCTCTTTACATACATTATTTCTTTTTGTTTTGTGACTTTCTTTTACGAGTTTTGCAGTTTTAGTTCTTATTATTTGAAGTTCATTATATACATTGAAGTAATCTATTTTCAAATGTTTTTGCAGGTTTATTTAGAGACCCCTAATGGTGACAAATTGGCGGAGGCACTTCACTCCAAGGTAAACTTATAGATCATGTTCATAGCCGAAAATAATTGGAAATTCCTTTATGTTTTTATAAAAGTTGTTGATATTCATTTCTCCTTGGCAGGGAGTCCCTTATGTTATATATTGGAAAAATACATTCTCGTGTTATGTAGCTTGCCATTTTCGTCAAGCACTGTTGTCGGTGATACAAAGGTACAATCTTACTTCTGCTTATTATAGATAAAGCCTCATCAGTTTTTCTTACCTTCCTAAATAGTGGTTGTAGTGAGTTAATTGTCCAGAGAGATTGCTGCTATTGCTGTGAGTTTTGGACTTGGTTAATAATGCAAATTTATGCACTCCATTTTAGATGAATTCGCTTATTTTAAGGCTTACTGAAGTGTATCTACAAACTGGAAGAAATTTTACTTGAGATCATTCTAAAGTTCTGCAGTTTGGTCTATTGCAGTTCATGTAGCCATACATGGGATGCATTCCAACTTGCCCATGCTTCTTTTAGACTGTACTGTTTACAGAGCAACAATATTGTCTCTTCTAATAGTCAGAAACAAAGTGTTAAGCCAGGACCACATCTGCTCGGGGAGCCTCCCAAGATTGATGTTTCTCAACCAGAGGTAGATATGCAAGAGGAAGAAGGCTCTCCTGAAAATCTTCCTGCCATAAAAATTTATGATGATGATGTCACTATGAGGTTTCTTGTTTGTGGATCACCGTGCGTATTGGTAGGTTTGAGTTTTAGTTGTTCATTTGTTGAAACAATAATCATATGCTAATAATTTCTTCATCATTCCTGGTTTATATTGGTTATTAACTGTATGCCCTGCAGGATGCATTCCTATTGGGATCTTTGGAGGATGGACTTAATGCCCTCTTGAGCATAGAAGTAAGTTCTTACAACTATTTGAATTTATTTATTTAGTTATCCGTTTTTGGCTTATATGTTTGTTTGCACTTTTTTCTGTTGAACATCATCTGAGAGATTATGTTAGTAATGGCTGCATCTAGATTTGGTTAGAGTAACACCTGGTGAGTTTGTAATGCTGATGAAAGCACAAGGTTCTCCATCCTTCCTACCCTTTTGCCTTTTCTCTCTTTCTAAAGGTTATTTGATCATTCTATTATATTTGGGTTCACCATACAGTCTTATTGAACAGCAATATGGTTTCAGCATTCTTGTTTGCAAAATTTGACTTAGCATGGAAAGATCAGCAAAATGAAATAAAGTACCAAAGCCAATGGGTTCATATACAATCATCACCTTGACAATCAAAATGGCATGAGAAAAATTTATGAATGAGACTGATATTGTTCTGCACATGTTCTTGAATTTAGCTGCATAAGGTAGCATGTGCAGTGGCTTTGCTGTAATATGGACTAATGACATTATAATCCATGCATATATTCAATTGTTTTGATGTTCATACTTGTATGGTAGAAGAGCACCATAAGTTCCCAAGATTTTATTTCGTAGTGTGTGTGTGTGTCCGTGTGCGTGGGGAAGTGTGTGAGCATCATCTGTGCTACACTCCACTTATTAACTCAATTCTTCACTGTGGCATTTGTTTCAGATGCGTGGTAGCAAACTCCATAACCGAGCAAGGTATTGATAACTTTGAGCTTAGTTACAGTTTCTTTTGGGGGGGGGGGGGGGGTGGGTTTCTGGCT
This sequence comes from Heritiera littoralis, assembly GCA_031772115.1. Lineage (NCBI taxonomy): Eukaryota > Viridiplantae > Streptophyta > Magnoliopsida > Malvales > Malvaceae > Heritiera > Heritiera littoralis. The sequence continues at coordinate 6,864,982 of JAPDPK010000006.1, read as the reverse complement.
TTGTTCTGTTTTTGAGGTTGAGCATCTGTGACTTTGATCTTTTCTTCTATGGAGTTCCCATTCCCCACGTCCTGCTATTTCCAAGTTTCTTTTTGTCAGTATCATCAACTTACTAATGGCATTTATTCTTTAGTGCTCCACCACCACCTCTTCAGGCTGGGACATTTTCTCGTGGTGTAGTGACCATGCGTTGTGATTTTACAACCTGTAGTGCAGCTCACATATCACTATTAGTGTCTGGTAGTGCACAGACTTGTTTTAATGATCAGGCAAGTAATTTAGATCTGGTTAAATGCTAGTGTATGTCTTTAAGTTCACATTGAAACTCTTGTTTCTTGTTCTTGTTTTGTTGTCTCAGCATTTGGAAAATCATATAAAAAACGAGCTTATTGAGAAGAGTCAGCTAGTCCATGCACAGTCAAGTTCTGATGAAAGCAAATTGCCTTCATCTGAGCCTCGTAGATCAGCATCAATTGCTTGTGGAGCAAGTGTGTTTGAAGTGTGCATGAAGGTTCCCACATGGGCTTCGCAGGTCTGTATTTCTTTTAACATTTTTGTTCTTCTCTGAAACTTTCCTATCTTTCTATGCATATGCTTGTATGTTTCATCCATGTTTGTTGCATGTGTCATTTTGGGTGCTTGTGTAAACTCTTTTGTTCCTTTTTTTATCATAAACTTCATTAGAGGTATGAGTAAACATTTGAAGGAGAAACTTTTACTGAACTATGCTTTAAGAAACACTTATGAAGCTATGAAGCCTTTTTCATGATGGTAATACTGTTTGAGTTAGCTTGATATTTTCTTTGGTAATCATGATCTGTTTCTGGGAATGGCCTAACAGGTTTTGAGGCAACTTGCACCAGATGTATCCTACCACAGCTTGGTTATGCTGGGGATTGCTAGCATTCAAGGGTTGTCAGTTGCTTCTTTTGAAAAAGATGATGCTGAACGCCTGCATTTCTTTTGCATGGGGCAGGGTAAAGATCCCCTGAGGGATAGTCCTGTAATTGCTAGATCTCCCAGCTGGTTGGTGCCTCCAGCACCTAGTCGTAAAAGATCAGAGCCGTGTAAAGACACTAAACCTCTTAACTCTACTGTCATGGAAGGTGCAAATGGTAATGCAAGACTGAAACCAAATGTTGCTGCTATGAGGCCAATTCCTCACACTCATCATCATAAGATGCTTCCCTTTTCTGGATTTTCTGAGGCTGAGAGATATGATGGCGAACAAGTAAAGGTTAACTTGCCAGTAGTTCCTGTGAAGCAACCTGCATCTGTTACACATAGGAAAGCATTGTCGAGTTCTTATCAGGCCCAGCAGATTATTTCTTTAAATCCATTACCTCTTAAGAAACATGGCTGTGGTAGAGCCCCAATACAGGTTTGCTCAGAGGTTAGTAATCTTCTCAGAGTTTGAGTTAAGAATTTGTGAATATGGTGTCCGCATGTGGGGTTTATTTACATAGTATTATGCAGGCTTATGATCTATTCTGAGATGCACATGCCTATATGGATATTCTGCTCTTAACTTTACAAGTTTTTATCCACAATAGCTGATAGGGCCTGCAATCCCCTGGATTGGGAATAGCATTGTATTATGCTCTGATGTCACAAAAAAATCTCCTGCATGCCACAGGGATTAAGGAAAGTTATGTAAAATAAAGCTATATATCGGTTGTCTGCTGTAATAGGCCATTTTATGCTCTAGTACAGAGATGAACTTGCACTATGATAATGAATTATTTAAAGAAAAATGGGTTGACTGGACAGAATAAGCTTTGTAATTTTCTTTTCAATAGTTTCTTTTTACCTCTGCCCCTATTATAGTTTGGCTGGATCATTCTCTAGTTATTGCAGAAGATGAGGAAATTATTAATCTATTTTGTATTAGATTCAAACTTCTCCTTTATATTATTTGAATATTCTAATTTTTTATGCTCAATAATTTTATGTATATGAAGGAGAAATTAAATAAAAATGTGGTTTTCTTCTCTGTTATGCCTCTGTTGATCTGCATTTTTTCTTCATCACTAATAGAGACAGGCTTTTGGGTCAATCTCACTAATCAGAGAAGTAACTATTGAAGCGCATAATTTAGTATCTCTGCAAGTTTATTCTAATATTATTTTTTTTTTCTTCCTGTTGGTTTATTAGGAAGAATTTTTGAGAGATGTGATGCAGTTTCTGATTCTTCGAGGGCATACTCGTCTTGTTCCTCAAGGTGGGTTAGCCGAGTTTCCTGATGCCATTCTGAATGCGAAGCGTCTTGACCTTTTTAACTTATATAGAGAGGTAAGCGATTCTCCGTGCTAAATATGATTTAAAATGTGCCAAAAAATTGCAGAAAAAAAATGTTTTGGAAGATGTCCCCTTGCAGGTAGTGTCAAGAGGAGGCTTTCATGTTGGGAATGGCATAAATTGGAAGGGACAAGTTTTTTCGAAGATGCGCAATCACACATTGACAAATAGAATGACTGTATGTTTCAAGTTGTTGGCCTTATAGTTTTCCTTTGTGATAGTACTTTTGTTGATGTGAAATGCATAACTTCAAAGATGGTTTGCAATTTTTTTACAGCGTCACTAAAAATGCTAATCTTGTCCTTTTTTTTTTTCAACTTTCTTTCTTTTTGATCCTTAAGTTCTTCAAATGACATTTAAATGTTTTCCACTCTATATGCTTTTCTTGTATGCTGTTTCATTCTATTGAGTTTTAGCTTCTTGTCATAGAAACTTTCTAATGTTTTCACAACTTATTGGTTCTTTATCCTCTAATTGTATAGGGAGTGGGCAACACTCTGAAAAGACATTATGAGACTTACCTTTTAGAGTATGAATTGGCTCATGATGATGTGGATGGAGAATGCTGCTTGTTGTGTCACAGGTCTCTCCTCTCTCCCTCATATCTCTCATGTACTTGTGAGCTTGCACAAATACAGATCTGTTTGCAGTACCGACACATAAACAATGAGTTTGCACATATACATAACTGTTTGCAGTACTGACACATAACTAAGTTTGCACGTATAGTGAACTGTTTGCAGTATTGACTGTAGATTTTTGTGTGGCAACAGTAGCGCAGCAGGTGACTGGGTAAATTGTGGAATTTGTGGTGAGTGGGCTCACTTTGGCTGTGATAGGCGGCAGGGGCTTGGAGCCTTTAAGGTATGCTTTCTTCTTGTCAAGAGATGAATGTAAATGGGCTAAAGAGATTTATGAATAGAAGAAGCTTCTATGACTGTTCTATAGTTTGTATCGTTTTGGATGAGATCAACAGAAGTTTGCTGAAGTGAAAGTAAAAATATGTTTTACATCGGTCTTCAGGACTGAATACAAATACTCAATACTTGTCATTGTTTGCAATTTTGAGATGATTGTGTTCCCCATGTTCTGTTTCCTTTGCTGACCCATATCTTCTGAATGACAGGATTATGCAAAAACAGATGGACTGGAGTACGTTTGTCCACACTGCAGCATCTCAAACTTTAAGAAGAAACCCCAGAAAACTGTGAATGGTTATTGACAAAGTTTAACTCTCACTTTAGATTCCTGACCACCCCCTTTCCCCTTTTATCCCAAGTTAGAAATGTCCCTTTTAGTTTTATTTTCCTTTTCTTCCTCGATATAATGCTTAAGATGATTAGGAATGTAATTATTGTATTCTATCCCCATTGTTGTTCTCCTATATAGATCATGCCACTAACGAGGCCCCCAATTTTTTCCCAATGTCTTGTGTTTTGCGAAACAGAGATCGAGAAGATTAACTGTAGAATATATTCATATTTTACTCGATTAATTTTAATGAGGTAGTTTTGTTGAAATAGGTTGCTTGCAGTAGGAAATGGTTTGGCGTGTTCCATTGAGTTTTGTTATTTCTATAACATTCTTTGTTTTGGTTGTGTTGACTGTTGGTCCGATGCAAAGGTTCAAGTGAAGGAATTCCATGGCTCTTCCAACATGAACTCCTTATTGTTAGTAGGATGGAAGGGGTGGTTGATATTCACTATGGAGACCGCATCAACATATCAAATGGAAACATAGAATCTTAGGGAGATGGTTATATCACGAAGTAATTAATTTCTTCCTTGCAAATTTGGTTTATTGAAGTGGATAATGCGGGTAATAGATGTGCGTAATGCGCATGTTTATATGTTCGGTGATTTTTTATATCCGGGTAAGATTGAAACATTTTGATTATTCTCTTTTGAGTGGCATGGTATGACATTTTTTCTCGTTTTGTCTCAAGGAGGTATTCGTAGCGATTAATCTAGCCTTCCTATCATTTTTGGAGTGTTTGACGTGATCGGATAGTTGAAGATTTGTTTCGATATTAGTTGTCATGTTGTCATTAGAATTTTTTGTGAAATCGATTTATGGCGGTACGCAGTATTTAAGTTTGGCTTAATAGTTAAATAGATTTTTAACTTTTTCCATAAAAAAAAAATTAAATTTTTAACGTTTTATTGTATGAAAATCAGTCTATAAATTTTTATTTCATTGTAAATAAATTTTCAGTTTTTTAAAATTATATAATTAAGTTCAGTTCTGTTAAACGACACTAACTGTGGTTCGGACATTTAACGTAAAATCTAATGTGGATAGTTTAATTGATTGTCACGTGACATATTACGTGTGTAATACTAATGGAAGTTAGTGTCATTTAACAGATTTGGACTTAATTATATAATTTTAAAAAGTTGAGAGTTTATTTAGAATGAAATAAAAGTCTATGAACTAATTTTCATGCGATAAAACGTTAAGGATTTAATTCTATTTTATGCTAAAAATTAAGAATCTATTTCACTATTAAACCTTTTAAGTTTATACGTTAAATTTTTTCTTTTTGTTCGATTTAAGCCGAAAACACCCAACTCACCGATCCTTTCGTAACATGTGATGTGACGTGACAGTTATGGGAGCCTAGCTTCAAGTTTGGGATTGGGTTTCAGATAAGGTGATTGGGTCCGGGCGTTGGGCCATCTCATAGTTAAAGAACAAATAGAGACAGAGCGGAGAGCCAAGAGGCAATCGTTGTATTTGAATGGGGATTGGGGAACTACACAACTTTTAAGTTTGGGATTTCTGCAGTAAAGCATGAGGTCAGTAATTCAGTATTAACGAAAGATGAAGCATTTTTTAAGCAAAATAATTGACTGTAATTATAGATCTGAATGTTCTTACATTCACCGATGAGATCTGCAATCGTAATTATGTACATATTTGCAAACACAAACATATAGGAAAGAGAACCAATGAAGAGAACAAACAAGGAACAAAGAAAGCCTCCGACAAATTAAAATAACAAGTCCTATATCTGCTTGGTTAATCAGAAGTTGACATTTTAGGCTAGCTTTCAAGCCTGCCGACTATGGCTTAGGATTCAGTCATTTGGCGGTGCACAGAGCGTTAACTTCTTCTTGTTTGAAGGAGCCATTGCAACCATTGGCCATAACGCCAGCAGTTAGCTTTCCGATCGTACAATTGGCATCAGGGGTCATGTGGTTAACCCCAACACCAGGCAAGCTGCCACTGCTGCTACTGCTGCTGCAGTTGGAGTTCTGAACAAGACCTTTGCCGCTACAGGTGTTGTGAACAATACCATTGTTTACAAGACTTGTGCTGAACCCAAATTTCTTCCTTTCCTCGGGAGTAGGACCGGGTGACGACGATGATGACGACGACGCCTTTCCATTGGATATGGCAGCAGCGAGTGCAATCGGCATAAGGCAGAGACCTTTACTTTGCAGATATTGCATGGCCATTTTCACATTGGATTCCATGAGCTTCACCACTTCTTGTTCGAAAACAACTTGATCCGGAGATAGTGAAAAATCAAGTCCTTGACCCACCAAGGGTGTAAGAGATAAGCCATTAGATCCCTGACAGGAAAGAACTTAGTCAAACTGTTATTATCACTAACAATAGAAATTTTTACTTTATGATACCAATATTCAGGAATTAAAAAAAAATCTTTCTAAATTCTAAAAATGATCTCTAAGTTAATATAATCTTGACAGGCACTAAAACATTGGTTGCTTTCCAAGTTACTCTTACTTTAATATAATCGGGGAATTTCTATGTTTTAGGCTGCTAATGGAGCAGCCATTGATAAGATTAGACATATAGTACTAAGATACTGAGAACAAACAACCTGGCAGCATTTGAGTAGGGTATCCTAACAGCTCACTCCCTTTAAGCTCTATAATCATCTTATAAAGCTAAAACAAAAGGAATCAGAAACATCAATAAAATTTCTTGACCTCACAAAAAGGGACAAAGTGTGCATCAAGTTAAAGAAGCAAGAATATGGCACCTCAGCTTGCCCATCAGTGATGAGAGGAACAACTGCTCCTGCCGCCCCTAGCCTGCTCATGCTTAGTACCTGCAATAATTTTCAGAAGCACCAAGTTTACGGGTGGTGGCGGAATTACTGTTAAAATTTCTGATTAATTCTCTTGTCCATCTTCATCAAGTTAAATAGATTCATTGGGGGAAAAATCAATTTGAGAAAAAACTAAGTACGTTTGAGCTGAATCTGTCAAGCTTGGATGTGTGATATTAACAAAAACTTAGTCTCACCTTGACTTGGAGTTGAAGAAATTTGACATACTCTATAATTTCGTCAAGCATAGAGGCCTTGTCGGTCTGCAATGTTCATCAAAGAAAAATTATTAGTTAGTAATATAAATCAGCAATTCAGCATGCATTTGAGGCAAGAATTGCATAAAGACAGCTTGAAACTATACTATCCTCTTTTTCCTATGATTTGCAGAAATAATAAACATTTTTTCTTTAAAAGAAAACTAGCCCGCATATGTTACTTGACCTCATTACTAAATTGAGTTGCGGTAAAAACTGCAGAATTGCATGCAGTCCATATATTCTTGCCAAAATATTGTATGTAACTTCTAAAACAAAACCAATGTACCCCATTTAGGCTTTAATGCCATAGAATTACATATGGAAGAGAATACCTTATTGGAATTAGGTACAAGCTCTTGCAGATTCTTCATCCTTTCAGCTATCTTCTCTCTTCGAAGCTGCAATTGAGCAAATAACAGAACAAGTTCTAATCTCAAAAACGACTCAAGAGTATGAACTCAGATAAGAGGAAATATTACAACTGACCCTCTCTGCAATGCTGTGTGGATCAGTAGCCTGACCTCGACGTGCTCTTACTCGAGGCTTCCCAATTCCGTTGCAACCACTGTTTGGAGTAGGTGATGCACTCTGTATTAGAAGTTAAAAACTATTAAGCTTAGTCGCTGGCAGTATATAAAAAACTGAACAAGCAGTAATGGTAAAATGATGAGAATTAGGGACCATAAATCAAGTCCAGAGAAAATTAAGACCATTACAAGTACCTGCAGCAGAGATGGTAAGCCGATCATTGCCTTTGATATCTGGCGGTCAGCAGGAAAAGAAGAGTAAAGAGAATTTTGCATATCTTGTTTACCCTGATACATTAAATAAGCAAGAAACCAGAATTCAAAATTTAAACTCCAACTCAAACAATGTTTGGCACTGGCCACAGTTTGTAGAGCCAGAGAATCCAATTAACAAGGCCTCCGCAAGCCATTGAAATTCACTTTCATGAAGAGAAGATGTTTCCCAAAGCCAACCTAGCAGCAGAATCAAATGAATCGTACAAAGTCTTCATAATTAGAAATTAATACCTTTGGATTGATTGATGCAGATAAGTTATCAGGTTGCAGAATTTTATCAATCTCAACAAATCTGTTAATATTTCCATCATCATCATCTATATTTCCGTTTTCTCCTTGAGGACAAGAGCTTTGCATTCTGGTTTGTCCAATCAAAGTGGGAAGGGAAGAAACACTATCATAAGGTTGTGGATGCCATAATTGTGGAATTGGAGAAAGAGTTTCCAAGCCTGTAAGTGATCTCCGAAACTCAGAAGATTCACCTCCATCACATGTTAAATGCCCTCTCTCATTAAATGGTAGAGGAGGGGTCATATCACCGACAATTGGAAGATCCTTTGAAGAACCAAGGCTCAGTGAGCCGGAGGAGTGAACAGCTGTATTAAATTGCAGTCCCAGATTTCCAAATCCGAAGCTTCCATTCAGCATCTCTTTTGGGGAGTTACAGCGGCAATTTTCACCATCCATTTGAGGTCCAGCTTCCCCAGACAGCAAACCATATTCAACACCACAACCTGACTCTCCGCTAGGAACAAGAGTATTCTTTGCAGCTAAACACTCCATGCTGTGGTTTGAACTAATCATGCTTGCAGGTGAATTGTCTTTATCACCTTGATATACCCCTAGTGAACTAGACAGCAGCGCATTTGGCTGTTCAGGTTCACTATGGACCCAAGATGATCTTTCCTTGACACTCACATCTGGCCATGATGAGGAAGAGAAATACTGATCAAGATAGTCATCCATTGCCTATATAAACAACTGACTGTTTACAACCTCAAACTCTCAACTACTTTAACTTCTTTTTCGTTGCTTTGTATTAGACGGTGAAGAAACTGCAGAGTTTTTATATACACTCAAGTCCTTCAGTATTTGGCCTGGACATTAATGAGAACACCATTAATTAGTAATAAAGCTCATTACAAAGAGTAAATCCTCATAGCGTCCTTTTGGAAAACGTACAACACATAGCACATGACACAGAAAAATGATAAAATGAGATGTGCAAAGTGATACATTACAACCAAAGTAACAGAACCATAATCATGGCAATGGATTAATTGGCATCAAGCTATATTCCTAAAAAAAAGTTTTCATAATTGAAAAGAACAAATTTATGAACATTCAGCAAGAAACAAATCAACTAGTGGGTTAGAGTAGCTGCCTAGCAAGCAATACGTACCTAATTCTTTTAAAAGAAAGTTTTCGAGACGCTAAACCTGAGTTTATGGTGAATGTATAAATATTAATACCATCTTTTACTTTATGAAACTACGAGTATAATTACCCAAGGAATATTGGATCAGCACTAAACTTAAAAACTCCATCAATAAGCATGAGAAAAAAAAAAGCAAATAGTACTAAAAGAAAATGCTGTAACAGTTCATTAAACCTTTTATCAAAATTTCCTTTTTACAGCAATTTTAGTTTTTACAATAACTAAGCAAACAAAACCCAAAGTCAGCCACCCCATATATATCTCATATATAGCTTAGGATTACCGGTTACCCCAGCAAAAACCTAAGCACTCAAATTCACAGAAAAACCTTGTACACACAGTCATATCAGCTCTGCAGTTGATCATCTAAAACCCATTTTCAGACACCCAACTCCAACATGCAAACTGGGTTTCCAAGCAAAACCCTGGTGATACTTTAAAAACTCATAATTTACAAGACAAAAACACAAACTAAAGAACAGTGCTAGTACATATACTTGACCAAAAAGAAAATCAAAAGATCAAAAGATTGAAAGACTTACAAAGAGAGTGACTGAGCGTCAGCAGTAGTAAGCCGAAGAAGCTATTGTTTTTATATTTTTTGCTTTCTTAGCATCCAAAAAGAGTGTTCGCAGCTGTACTACAAGAGAGAAAGAAAAGATGTTTAGCTTTTGACGTAGAAACCGCTTCCTTCTTTTCTTTTCTTATTTTTCGATTTAGTATATCTTACTATTATTTGTTTTTAACTTATTCTGATGTCGTTTATTGTTTTGATTGGTCCACGTCACCAATATTCTGCTCGTCCGTTCCGTTACTTTTGCGATTTCTTTTACTTTAAATACGGTAAACGTTCCATTCCGCTTTTCAATATACCGTCACAACAGCTCATGTTGCGAGCTGTTTATTTTACGAAATTGGCCTTGAAAGAAGCCACCTCATTGGATTAATTATCAACAATGTAAGTGCATTTTGGTCATTTAGTTTAAGAGAAGTTTCCATCCATCCCTAAAAAAGCGGGGAGGTTGAGCTCTTTGGAATTTAGTGGCAGGCTCTTCCAATAACGAAAATAACCTCTAAATTTTACTAATTAATTTTGTTTTTTTTTTAATCTGACAATCATAGATATGTTAAGACAAAACGAAATGAAAAAAAAATGATACTGAATAATATTTAGATAAAAATTATATATAAATGAAAATTTTAAAAATTAATATAAATAAACTATGATATAATAAATTCCGTGTTTTATTTTATTTGTTATGATACATATATTACAATGAAAAATTAGATACACGAATCATTGAATTTTTTAAAATAAATTAGTTTCTTGAAAGACTCATTTTTGTCAAAAACAGCAGACAAGGCCAAAACTAAAAAAAATTTTGCTGAATTAGGGAATTTATTTTTGTGTGTACGAAAAACAATGGTTGAAAGTAGTGGATTGCTTTTTTGGTGCTTAAGGCTAAAACTTAAGAGGCATATCATTTCATCTTAGGCTTAGCTATCTCCTTTTATTCATGTGTGGTTAACATCATCATAAAAGCCGTGTTACAAGCGTATCACGACAAACAAAGCAACAAGAAATAAAAATCCTTGGAGCAAAGCAGATGCTTTGAGAGAAGAAAAAGAAGAGAGTTTAGGATTAATAGTCCAATTTATACAGTGCTTGTGCCATAGATATTTTAATTTCGAAGTTTAGTCTATTTCAGGGCATCAGTCTGGTTCTTGTTTTTGCTTGTGGAATAAGTTTACAGAACAGTTTGGGGCATCAACTGATGGAATTGCCAGGCTAGGAGAGTTAATTCTGTCGAACATGTGATATTTTTAGGAGGCTTAAGCTTCTCTATTCACCGATTCCCTTGCTCTGTCCCACTGAACCTTAAACAAGCAATCTCTAGTTTGGGTGAAGTCCTGTCCTTTCGTCCCACACTCTTTGTTTTTCCTCTGGATAACTGGAAAGGGCAAATTCTAGTTTCTCACATAACTTACTGTGTCATGTTTAGATGAGAAAGCTAAGTTCCTAAAAATTGCAATAATATTGCACTTACAAGGATTGCCTATGATAAACTAAGTCATGTTTAGACAGCAAATTTGTCGCAGCTACGTAATTCCTAGGATAAACCATGTGAGAACTCACAAGAAGTTTATAGTCTTGATCTATCAAGTCAAGTTGAATACTAGATTCTACATTCTTTGTTCTCTGGGAACTTGAAAAGTTACCCCTTTTTTAGATTAGTGCAGAGAGTTCAATCATCCTGAGACCTGACTAAACAAACATAGCTGGAAAGTAGATTACAGTCTTTTCACTACTATAGTCATAGGACTCACTATCAAAATTTGATGATATAGCAAAGTCACTGTCTAAAAAGTAATGATACTGTAATTATAAATGGATTGTCTATGCATTTATGTCAAGAGTAGATGCTTATTTACTTCTGCCTTTCACTTGTAGCCAGCTCATAGAGCAGCAGCTACCAAATGAGCTTAGCAATTGAAAGCCTAGCAACTATGAGATACAGAGGAGAGGATGCAATATTGGAAATTCTCTGGCATGATAGTCAAGTTTACCAGGTTCAGCAAATTACAGAAGCCCTTCTCTTTGCTCCTAAATTAAAAACTATCAGAACTTGAAAGATGTTTACAATCTTAATCCATCATATCAAAATCAAAACTAGATTCTTCATCTAACAAACAATATACAGGTATGTCATTCTATTCTGGTGCATTACGTGACTAACCAAACTTGAACCAGAAATTCAGTATACTTAATATGGTGCCATTCCATGAATTTCATTTAATATCATGGTGTCTACTCTTTTTTAATATTACAAAAGAAACATATTATCTGATAATTAAGAGATGAAAATCATTGAGAAAGATGTACTTTGTGGATCTTGCATAATTAAAACCTAAGGCTTTTCTTGGTAGGAAGGATGGAAAGGGAAGAGGATGGAAAATTTGTTAATCTAATGGTTAAGCTACAAATAGGAAAGTGATTATAAAACCTAACCATTAGATTATCAAATTTTTCATCTTCACCTCTTTCCATCCTTTCTACCAAGCAAAGCCTAAGACCATGCTATACAGAAGGAAGCATATAAATGCCATCTGACACATATTAACGTTGACAGTTATGGCAAAAATGGTAATGATCCACTTGGGTTGTTCCACAGTCGTAGCAGAAAGCAGTTCCACACCTGTTACAGATACATAAGGAGAAGTTAGTCATCATGTACAAGCTTATTGAGAGCCCACCAACTAAACCTGTTTAAAGGTCGAGCTATCCGTCCAAGCCCGAAAGCCCATTCTAAATTTGGTCGGACTTGGACAAAAATATTTGATAAAAAAATGGGCTTGGGCAAAATTTTTAGACCCGTTTAAAAATCGGGCCGGGCCTCGGGCTTGCCTTTCAAAGCCCGGCCCGGCCCGAATTATTATTATTATGATTTATTTTATATATATCTTTTTTAATATTAATTAAATTTTTATATATATTTACTAAATATAATATAATTATATGTACATAAAATATTATTGAATAATAAATATGATTATAAATATTTAATATGAAAATTGATATATAAATTTTGACAAATTAAATTAAATTTTAAAGGGTATAAAATAATAAAAAACAAATAAAATTAAAATTAAAATATAAAAAAATTATTTTCTGGTCGGGCTCGGGCTTGGGCTTGTAGTATAAAAATGAAAACGGATTTGGACAAAAAAATCAGGCCCGAATGTCGGGCCGGGCTTGGGCGTGTAAAAATCTTATTATTACCTGTCATGGGCCCGGCCCGAGCCCGGCCCATGAGCAGGTCACCAACACACTAAAAAACGGTTTTCAGCAGCACAGACAAGTAGTAAACAGACCCATTTACAGGGGATCATTGACACTTTTGAAAGGTGCTAAATCAGCTGAATGTGTTACTTGCCAAATCAACGTAATTCGAAAATCAAAATTCAATCCAATGTAAAACAAAAAAAAAAGCATTGCACTATTTTTAGTTCCTCGATCTATCATTCACCTCAGAGACAGCTAGAAGATGTTAACACATTATGATAGACAAGATTATCATTAGAACTGTCACAGACTCAGAGGTTTGGTAAGAATCACTTAGTTACCAAGAGCAAAAGATGAGTGATATCAGAACACTCACTGGTAAATGTAGGAAAGACAAAAACAGAATCAAAAGGATTTTGCAACCAATTTTCACTTTATCATGACTTAAAGCTTGTCTGGCAATATGATACCAAAACTGTATGTTTCTAAAGCTTTGAATGTCTTTAATAAGTTACTTAACAAGTAACTAATTTTGATCATATATTTGGGCTGGCAATTCCCTAATAACTAAGAACATAGCTATAGTACTAAACACATTGATTTTGCCTAAGAGCTACTCTCATTCATATTGCCAAGTGGTATTCTGTTGAAAGACAAAGAAGCTCAGGGTTGTGCTTTTGCAGACAAACATACCATAAGATTTAGCTAGGGGTATAACTTTCCTTCTGACACTGCTCTAATGATTTGGACATTTGGGGTAAGAGGAATGCTTAATAATTTGCTTAAGTACGGGCAGTTCTCATAAATTAGCTAGATGTTGAGCTCTTGGACTAAGAAATTTGCCTTTCAAGCTCAAGGGGGTAGGAATATAAGGGAGAAGAACAAGAATAACATGCACCTTGTTAATGCTTTAGACTAAAGTACTCTGCTTTTTGAAATTCAGACGAAAATTATTCTCAATGTCAAATTGCCTTTATTAGTTGTTATAGTCAGCTTATTTGTCAATTACTCAGCTTGCAATGAAAATTTTAATTCTTATATAAATCAACAAAAAAATGAAGGATGTTGAATGATCATCCATAGTGGGACTCAACTCTCATGGGTGCCAACAACAGATTCTTCAGTTGAAAAAAGGCAGAGAAATGCAGACTTGCAAACCTCTTCTTTTCCAAAAACATATTCAAATCAAACACAAAGATTTAACAGACATCAAAGTTCCCCATTCAAACAGTAGCAATCAACACAGAGCTAAGGCAATGACATATTTCTGTAGCAAAGTAAACCAAACATAAGGCAGAAAACTGACAGATAAATCATTTGAGAAACTGGAAAACAAAACTCACCTGCATCTCATAAACCTACAACCCTGGGTTCTCTCAACAACGAATCTACACCTAGGGCACCTAGCCCACTTCTTGTCCTTAGCAAGCTTCATCAACATAATATCTTCCCTCTCTCTTTCATCTTGATGCAACCTTTGAAATTCCCCACATTCAATCTCAGCATGCCAAGGAACTTTACACTGTGCGCAAAACAGTCTCCTACAATTCGGACATTCCGATTCCTTCACAACCTGTCCTCCATCGTCAATCAAAAGCATGGAACAATCTTTAAATGGACAATAAAACCTTTCAGACCCTAAAATCATCGCCTCGCATAAGGCATCTCCCCACCTATCAAAAACTTCTCTTGGAAGTATAGTGCGACAGTAGTCAGGTTCTAATAAACCCGCACAGTTTCCCACGGGGCAACTTATAGCTGTAATCTTGTCTTGTAGCTTAGAAGCTACATATTTGATCATGCAATCCGTACAGTAAGCGTGAGAGCAACCCTTGATGTTAAACGACTCGCTTGCATGCTTTGGTTCAACGCAGATTTCACAGATAAAAGATACCTGGTTAGCTTTGGAGTTTGATGACTCTCCAGGTTCATATACGGAAAGGTCGCAGTAGGGTTTCTTTGATTTTTCACGCTTCTTTCCGAAAAGAGTCTTCGGGGGCTCGAATTTAAGCACGAACAAGTCATCATCGTAGTTGTCGAGATCTATGTAATCACTATCCGAGGTTGTCGTGGAAACCTTGATGGCAAGCTGGAGGTCCCTTTGTTCACTGTACTGTTCAACCGAGATCGCTTGTTTCTTGGTGGTGCCTCTGTCTTTAATGGACGTAACACAAAACAAATCGCTTTCAAGGTCTACAATCTCAGACAGCTCCATTTTCCTCTTCTTTATTGATTTTCCTTCATTAATTGGAGTAACAGTTATCATGGCGAATTTGAAATTTCAAAGCCTGCTTTTGTTTAGGCTTTTCTTGTTTTTCTTTTTGGATTTTTCAATGTCCCTTCACTCTCCGATATTTTCTGATTTCCGTACACTCTTTGATTATCTCTTCAATTTCAATCAAATATATAGTAAATATTATGAAAGTCCTACCCCAATTTTTTGTATTCCTGTTGATATTTTCGAAAAGGTTGATTGTTGTACAAGCTTCTAAATAAATTCCAAAAATTATTCTTCATCTCTCAAATAATTCGAAAATAAAAATATTTTTAAATAAAACAATAGTTTTAATTTTAATAAAATTATTAAAGTCATTTCAAAATAAGTATATATTTATACTGTATTATATTTTTGCCTCCAAATGATCATGGCTTAACATGTGTCCTTTTATTTTTTTTTCCTCAACAACTTATATTTAGTTAAATCCTTTTATTTTTTTCTTAATAATTTTTTTAGTTAAGTTCTCAACATATTTTTTATATGACTCTTTAACTCTTTTTAATCCAGTCTTCTAACCTATTTTTAGTTTTCTAATCTTTTTTGGGTGAAAACCTCTAATATGTTTTATTTTTTAAATTATATTCTTTCAGATATTATTGTTGAAAAATTTTTTAAAGTGACAATCATTTTTGTAAGAATAATTTTTAAATTACAAAAAAAATTAACGCTCTAATATCTATTTTTTAAATTTTTTATCTATATCTAATAAGATATTATTGCATGAGAATAAATTTGAACATGATACGATCATTTAAACTTAAAAAAAATTTAACAAATAGAAAAAAGAATAATTACATTAATTAAAAATTGAAAATCCAAAATTGATAAAAATAAAACAAGAAAATAAAAAAAACAATTGTTTAAATTAATGATTATTTATTTCAAAGTGATTTATAGTTATGCAGTTATTTCCTCTAACTTATTTTTAACTCTTTAGCTATTTTCAATAATCATCTAATCTATTTTTATTTTACATTTTTTAATTTATACTAAATCTAATATTGTTATTAAAAAATCTAAATATAGTACCTAATCATTTTTACAATGATAATTTTAATTTTCAAAATAATAATAAAATATTTTTTTATTTTTTTTATTTTACTTCTACCATTGCTTGCCACATGGCAAAACCTTTTTCCTATTATTGTTTTGTGGTATTGCTTTGTAGTTTTATCTATTTGCTTATATTACTTGCATATATTTTGCTTTTAAATAAAAATTATTGTATGAAAGAATTTTTTTACCTCTAACTTTTCTAGAAAAAAATACTTTTACTTTACATATTGGTTTCAAATCTAAATCATACAATATATCACAATTTTTTTAATCACTTGATCAAAAAGTTGTTGATTTTTTTATTACCTTTTTAATTTCAATCAAATATACAATAAATATTATGAAAGTTCTCCTCTAACTCTATGTATTATTATTGGTAACTCAGAATTTGAATTAGTTTTTTGTAGTTTTCAATTTTTAGTATATTTAAGTGTGAGAGTTTTGCAAATTTTATGTCTCAATATTTGCATTTTTCATCTTTCAAGTAGTAAATCTTTGTTATACAAAAAAATTCTTTTTTTTTGTTACAAAGAAAATATTAAATAATTGGGAATAAAGATGGTGTTGCTTTGATTCGAACTTAAGTTTTACAAGATGCTACAATACATCCTTAACCACTCGATAGTTATTCAATATACTATTAGTGAAGTTTTGGACTCCATAAGCAGAATTAAGATAATAATACATACGTTTTAAAAATATTAAAAAATAAATAAATAAAATATATGTTATCATTATAAAGAAAAAACATATTTTTCGTTGAGTTTTTCTTTAAGGAAAAACGTATATATTTTTATTTTTAAATGAAATACATAGCTCAACATGTGAGCTAACACCACATGTATACAAGTTGTGCCAACGAATATTTAACGTTGAAATTAAGAAAACAAAGACGAAAGGATTACCAACAAAATGCGTGGATCAGTGGCTAGGGGCTATTTCAACTTAACCAAGGTCTTCGGTTCGAGACTTGGGAATGCAACTGCATTTGTTGGGAGAGCTTTATCCGCCCAATGAGGTCCCACCCGGCTCGAAGTGGTTGTACACTTTGCCACCATTTTTGCACCAAAAAAAAAAAGACGAAAGGATTAAGACGAGTTGAATTTTCAATTTTACAGAGCAATAAGTAATTTTTAAAAGTTTAGGGACCAATTTAAAAAATCGAGCAAACTTCAAAAACCATTTATGGTGTTTACTTTTTTAGAATTTATTCATTTTTATCATATGTATACTAATTTAATAATATAAAAAACTTATAAAATTACTAACGATAAAAAATTTCCTACCAATAACCAATGAGATTTGCTAGTAGTTAAATATCTTTTGCGACTAATTCTCTACAAAATTTTATCGATGAAATTTACCAATGCAACTTACAGAAATTTTTTTCCAGAAAAAAAATTATTAATGAAAATATAGGTGTACCAACGAAAATTCTATTAGTATTACCGACGAAATATCAACGAAAAATTCAATCCATCGAAGAGTCAAATTTCGATGAGTTTATGGACGAAAATTTCGTCAATAATTTCTCGATAGATTTGGTTACGGGCCGATTTTCACCGGTTCCGGCTCTAACCAAAAGAGAACCGGTTCGAACCGGTAGTAAACCGGTCCAGTTCGGACTGGTTCTATCAATTATAAGAGGCGAACCGGCCCAAGGTTCGTTGGACCGGTTCGCCTCAAAACCGGACCGAACCGGTTTAAACCGGTTCAGTCCATTTTTTTTCTTTTTAAAATTTTTATTTTTAAAAAATTTATATTAATTTATTTTAATATATATTAATATATTTTAATAATTTAATGTAGTAAATTTATTTTTATAATAAATAATGTTAATAGTTTAATTTAACATTAATTTATTATAAAGTTATATTATAATTTATTTAATTAATGTAACAATAATGTAAAAATAAACTATTATAAAATTATCTAATAAAATTATTGTTATAATAAATTAAAGTTATATTATGAATATAATATTATGATAAAATGATATTTGATTCAAAATACAAATAATGATATTATGAATATTATTATTATATTCATTTTGCATATCTTTATTTATATTCATTTATTATATTCATTTTGCATTTAAAATAATTTATTATATTTGAAATATCATTTACTTAATATTTATTCATTTATTTATTTATTCATTCATTTAATATGTTTTTAAATATTAATTCATTTTGTATTTTAAATATTTATTTATTTTAAACATATATAACTATAACATTAATTAATTTGGTATGTAATAATAATAATAATAATAATAATAATAACAACAACAACAACAACAAAGGAGAAAAAGGAGAGAGTAGCAGATCAAAGAATTTTTACGTGGAAAACCCCTTCAAAAGTTAGAAGGGTAAAAACCACGGGACTGTAGTCCATAAAAATATTCACTATGACTAAACTTATTTACAATTTTACATACAATTTACAAAAAAAAAAAGATTATTCTCTACTCTTCATAATTTATACGGATTGCCTTGGAAATTTCTTCCTCCTCTTCTGAATTATTATCAGCAAATTCATTGGCCATTCCAAGTTCGACATTGCGCGATTTCGCATCAAACCAATCTTTAAGGCATGTTAACATGCACAATGAATCTGGATTAAGAGTGGTTCGATGGTTTCCAATAATTCTTCCACACGTCGAGAATGCGGATTCCGAAGCAACAAAAGAAACTTGCACCACAAAAACATCTCGGGCCATGGAAGCTAAAACTGGAAATTGTTTTTGGTTTTCTTTCCACCATTGGAGAAGATCAAAGTTATCATCTACAGAAAAATCTTGACTTAAGAAAAATCCTAGCTCATTGAAGCTAGAACTTCGTCGAGTTGTTGATCCCGATCCCAATCCGCTCGCTTTTCCTTTTAGCTTCATTCTCTTCTTTGCTGCTTCCTTAATTGCATTTAAAATTCCTTTTCCTTTTTTGCTACTTTCGGTTTCTTCGTATGAATCTTCTTCTTCTCGATTAAAGTTGAATTGCTCCCTTTCTGTTTCATAAACATTAAACAATTCTCGAAAAAGATTGTTAATTGAGGACTTTTGATCCTCAATAGAATCAAGACCAAGAAATTCTTTATAACAATCAAAAAAATTTCTATATTTACCTCACCTTGACTAGGATCTAGTAAAGTTGCAATACAATAAATAGGAGGAATTATTTCCCAATATTTTTTAAATTTTTCCTCCATATCATATACAAAAGAACTTAAAGTTTCATGATTCCTAAATTTTACAAATTTGTCAAACATTGTGTAGATAATAGGAACAAAATACGGTGTAGTTGAATAAAATTGAGTTGAAAATCTTTCGGTTGCATCTTTAAAAGTAGATAATAAATCAACACAATATTCAATAAAAGTCCAATCTTCTTCAAAAAGTACTAAATGTGTGCTACTTGTATAATTGTTATAAAAAGGAGTAACAAGTTCTTTATAAGGTAAAATAGAAGAAAGCAAACGATGAAGTGAATTCCATCTTGTTTCCACGGGAAGTGGAAATGCTTTAACAGGTCTATTATTTGTTATACAAATTTGCTTCCATTCACGTTTATTACTTGGTGTGCGAATCTATTTTGCTAAAATTTTAATTTTATCAATTAAACCTATGCCAGTACCAGTACCACTAGAACTAAAACCACTTTGAACACATAAATTTATAATATGACATGCACATCTTGCATGAAAAAATATGCCTTGCATAACAGGGTTTAAACTTTTAATTAAATGAGGAATAGCTGCAGTATTACTCGAAGCATTATCAAAAGTAATAGCAAAAACTTTATTATTTTCTAGTCCATATAATTTACAAACTTTAGTAATATATTTATGAATAGTATATGAATTATATGCTTCTTCTATTACATCTAAAGATAAAATTCGTTTTTGCATGGACCAATCTTCATCTTTCCAATGACAAGTTATAACAAGATAACTTATATCATTAGTACTAGTCCATATATCACTAGTTAAACTAACCCTAGATGAAATATTACTAAGTTTATCAATTAAAGCTTGTTTATATTCTTTAAACATATCCATGCAATCTCTTTTTAATGTATGTCTAGAAATAGATTTATATGCGGGTTGTAAATAGTTACAAACAAATTCTAAATATCCTGATTTTTCACAAATTGTGAATGGTTGTTCAGTCCTAATTACAAATCTAACTAAACCACGTCTAGCTTGAACATTATCAAAAATAAAATTTTTTCCACCATCACGTGTATTAATTTGAGATTGTTTACCTTCTAAAATTTCATCTTCTTCGGCATCAGGATTAATTTTATGTGCAGTAATTAACTGTCTTTTATACGTACCTGTACCGCCAGCACCTCCACCGGACTTATAAGAGTAAATGCCTTGGCACAATTTACAGATAGCACAATATTTATTTGTCTCTCCTTCTTTTGCTACAATATCGAAATACTCCCATACCCTGCTCGTTTTTTTTCGACTAAACTTCGACCTTGATGATGTAGCAGCAATGGTGGCAGCTGATGATTGTGTTTGAGCATGACCTCCACGTCCACGACCAACCGATGGCGCCGCCAAAGGAAGCTCCTCCTCCGGATGAATATCGGGTTCGATTTCATTAAATGATTCGTCACCCAAATTAGGAATTTCAGTAGAACCAAAAGGTTGAGAAACAGAGCATGAACGACGAAAGAAATTTGACATTTTTATATTTTTTTTGAAAATAAATATATGTTAAAAATTAAAAAAATAGATTTATGATATATATAATATATTGGAATTTGAAAATTGAAAATTGAAAATTAAAAGTAAAATTTGCAAAATTATAAAAGAAAAAGAAAAATGAAATTTATAAAGAAAATGATGATATTATAAATTGGAATAAGGAATATATATAATATATTAGAATTTGAAAATTAAAAGTAAAATTTGTAAAATTATAAAATAAAAAGAAAAATGAAATTTAGAAAGGAAATGATGATATTATAAGTTTGGAATAAGGGAATTTAAGTGAATTTGAGAGAGGTTGAGTGAATATTGAGAGAGTATGTGAGTGAAGAGAATAAGAGTAGATGAATATAGATAGTAGATTTGAGAGAAAATATAGAATAGAAGAAATGTAAATGAAAATAGAAGATTATAGAGGTATTTATAGGAAAAAAATTAGAATAAAAAAATAAAAAAATTAAAAAAAAAAGGATTGATTTGGCCGTCCATCAAACACAGAGCAGAGGCAAGACTTGCCTTTGCTCTGCAGTGTAGGGCGCAGTGGCAGCAAAGCAAAGCTTTTTTTTATTTAATTAAAATTTAAAAATAAAAAAAATTAAAAAAAAAAGTTTGGCCGTTGCCCATCAAAATGACTGCAGTTGCACTGCAGTGCAACTACATTCAAAAATATATTTTTTTATTTTTTTAACCGGACCGATTCGGTTTGATCCGGGCCCTTATCGGGCCCTGTCCTTAACGTGCCAGGCCCTTACCGAGCTCGGTTTTAAAAATTTAAAATCGGCCTAGCTCGGTATGTTACCGGCCTGGGCCGGTTCCGAACCGGTACAGTACCGGTTCGGATTTTGGGCCGGATTGACCCGATCCGGTTGCGAACCGGGTCGGGCCAACCCGGCCCAATAATCACCTCTATTTCTCGGTAAACAAATTACCAATGAAATCTTAGTATCCCTGACGAAAAATTTCATCGGTAATACCTTGTTTTTTGGTAATGTGTGTGCGTATACGAGGCTAAAGCCTTTGTTAAAAAAAATATGATGATTTATTCTTTTGAAATGTGCGTTATCTAAAAGGATAATTATCTAATACATTACCAATGAATTAGACAAATAAGTTTAAGATGATGATATATATCCTACTTTATTTTTTTAATATTTTTGAAAGGTATGTATCATTATCCTAACTTTACTTGTGAAGCTTAAAAACGTCACTAACAATGTATTAAAAAATAATCTTTATATTAAATATTGTATATAACTGTTTTGAATTGATTTAAATTTTAAAAATTCAGATAATAAATTATTTTTATTTTCATTTGCATTTTTTACTTTAATTGCATATATGTTTAACATTATTATAAATACGAGGTTATTCCAAATCCTAAAAATTAGAGTTTTCAACTCTAATTAATTTTATAATATCAATTTGTAATCATTTAAATTCAAAGTTAAAAAATAAATCATGTTCAAATAAGAAACCACAACCGAAAATTGGCTAATGTAGTGAGAATAAAAAAAAAATCCATGTGGATGGTTTATTCTTTGAGACCCGTATTAGTTTAAATATTATATTTAATTATTTTGAAATGATTTAATTTTTTAAAAAAATATAGATGTGGATGTTTTTTTTACACTTGTATTATCTTCAATATTGATTCAATATTTAATTAAATATTTTATTTAATTATTTTGAATTGGTTTAAATTTTAAAAAAATTCTTTATCTTATATAAAAATATGAAAGATAAAGCTTTTGGTTTGAAAAAAAAAGATAGGAATGGTCTATTCTTTTTAGACGTGTATTATGTTATATTAAATTTTAGTTTAATTATTTTTAATTAATTTAAATTTCAAAAAATAATATATTATATTGTTTTCATTTACATTTTTCATTTTACTTACTTTTTTGAGACATTTTAACCTAAACAGTAGAGTTTTCAACTCTAATTAAATTTCCATGCTCACATTATGAGTATCATACATTAATGAACATAAGCATCTCCATCATGACATTTTCCACCAACCAAAAAAAAAAACTAATTAATTTTATAATATTAATTTGAGTTATTTAAATTCAAAATTTAAAAATAAATTAGGTTCAAATAAGAAACAAATCTGTGAGAATTACTTTCACTAAGATTGTAGCTATTTAATTAATTTATTTATTTAATATTTAAAATTTAGTAAATTTAATTTTCAATTAGTATTTGATTTCAAATGATTTTTAATTACATAGTCTACACACACATATTAAGATATGATATAATCCATGATGCAGGCTGAATTTATGAGAAGAGCTTTCGAGTTCGATCCCCACTAAGCACATCTTTGGGGAGAGATGAGAAGTCTTAACTGTAACTAAGCCCTGAGCAGGATTTGTCTCAAATCGTTAAAACGGATAAGGATACTTGTGGTTTACACTAAAAAAATCTTAAGATATGATATACAACATTAACAAACTTTACCTGATAAGTCACGTGATGCATGTGTGGATATCTTTTGTTGATGTCACATATGATGTTTAAAACCAACTATCATTTATCTTTCATTTCTTTAAAACTAATCACCCATTATCTCTAACCTTTTAAATAGATATTTTTTAAAATCAAATTTTAATAATCTATAACAGTTTTATCAATTTTAATTTCATTTTTCAGTTTTTTTTTTTGTTTTGAGTTTTATTAAAAATTTAAAAAAATTATGTATCCACAATATACAAAGCAGTTTTATTCTATTTTTATAATAATAATAATAATAATAATAATAATAATAATAATAATAATTGAAATCGTCATCACTCATCAGAGATTAGAGTTAGACGAATTTAAATCTAATTTACCATAGTAACTAGGTTATCACTTATTGGAATAGGTAATGAGATCCCGTGAAAGACTAAAACATTTGTTAGAGTACAGTTTTGTTTCAAATAGTCTGTTATAATACTATGATCAATCAATGAAAGATACATTATTTTTCGCTTGATATTATCGAACATAAACAGAAAGGGCAGCTCGTTTATCATGTGTAGGATAATCTGCTCATGAATCCTCAGAAAAATCTTTTTCTACTTTGCCATGCATATATATGACATTTCTCGCATTTCCCTTTGCCTTGCCTCAATGAACAACTCCAATATTTTTGATGCATTACTAATAATTTTAATTACGATACACAAATTTAATACAGAAAGTCGAAACAATGTAAGAAAATACAAAAATAACATAAATTAAAAGTTTGATAAAAATTATATATGAATTTAGTATTTGATATGTTAAAATAAATTGTAACATAATAATTTATTTTTTTATTTTATACTATTTGATACGAAACTGATGCAATGCAAATACACGAATTACCAAATACATTTGCAACTAATTGCTTTTTCCCGTAAGCTCTGGCAGTAGGCCCTCTAGTTGATCTGATTTTAATTCATCTTTGAAAGCGTTTCATGTTAAACATTCTGTAAAAGCTTAAACTAATATACAGTTCACAGCAGCCAAATTAACATTGTAGACACCTAATTTTGTCCGGGTTATGAAATGTTACCCAAAATAAACCGAGTTCTTATTCTCAATTTCAATACATTCGATTTGGTCTCATTTGAAAATTTTGATTAAATTTATTAAATCTTTTGATCTTAAGTCTATATATAATTATGTCTTTTTGTGTTTAGTCCACTAATGAATTGGGCATATGGGCTTGAAAGCCCAAAGTTCAATTGTAAAGTCCATTTTCTTTAAAGTCCAGGTTCAAAATTTATTTTAAGGCCCAACCCTTTATTTTATTTTATTTTTTATTTTTTCAGTAAATTAAAAGATTTATTTAATTTTATTTATTTATTTATTTTTTTAATAATAATAACTAGACAGATACCATTTTGTTTCTTCCTTTTTGCTTACACCTCTCGTCCCAAAGCCCCTGCTATTCTCTTCCAACATACACAAATTCAAGTATGTATTGACATTTTTCCTTAACTTCTCGGGTTTACACCATTTTGATAACTTGCCATTTTACTCCCGTCCCTCTCAGCTATCACCTTCTGAGGATTCTATTTTACCCCCTGCATCAGGTCAATAAGCTACAAACATAAGTCTTCACTTTTCCTTCATCCCAAAATCCAGAGCCTGCAATAACATGCCAATAAACTGGTTCCAAAGCATTGGCAGCAACGAGAGACCTTTCATCGCCATGGTTAAAAGTTAAATTCCGAGGATGCTATGGAAATTGGCTTTTTCGGAGTCTTGATCCATCAATCAGAAAGTCTTCTACCAACAATAAAAAGAGGCCACAAACCATTTTTTGGGGGAATCCTTTCTCTCCACCCTTGGCTCGGCACCTCTGCAACCACCAGCACAATCACCATCCTTTATCACCGCTCAAAACCACCTTCATCAGCCAAAAAAAGAAAAAACCACACAGTTAACTTTAAATCCATCGCCATACTCCAGTCCTGTACAACTTCTACCCAAACACACTCATTTAAAAAATAACCATAATCAAAATTTTTCCAAGAACTCGAAGCCATTGAAATCTTCATCATTTTTCCAAAACATCTAGACCCAAGCCAATATACAGCAAATATCCAAGATGTGAATCACCAAAAAAGTAATAAAAAAACCGTGGGTTTTATCTGGTTTTGGAGGGGTTTCAAGTCTTTCCTTGAGAGAGATCCCTTTCGGTGGTCTGAGTTGAGGTTGCGGAGGATTGACAGCCGGCGAACTAGCAGTGAGCAGAGGGCGAACTGGTGGTGCTCTTTGGAGTAGCCAAACGTGAAGCAAAGATCGGCTTGTGATAATAAGGGAAAAGGGAAAGAGTTTTCGGTACAGGTTTACTTTTCTATATTCAATATTTTAACATGCCTCTGGTTTATTAGCCTGAATTTCTACTTTCAATATATTTAATTTTTTGTTTTGACCATTCAACGCCATTGGATGCTTATTTTATAGTATTTAAAGTTTTGTTTGTGGTGGAAATTTCTATAGTATTCAAGGTACCTGAGTTGCTTTAGCGCAATTAAATGATGGCCGGACAAATGGGCATGATTTTCTTACAACGTGATTTATTCCATGTCATGTCTTTACTTATTAGTTGGTTGTCATATAAACAAACATAAAAGAGGAAAGGCCATTTAAATAGAATTCATGGTTATTTACTTCATTAAAAAAAATAGATTTTTGATATTAAACTCATAAGGTAAATTAGCAATTCTTCACATTCCTAAGAAATAAAGTTAATTAAATATTTGGCCCGATGATGGGACGTTACGGAAGTCACAAGTAGTGATTCCTAACTGATCCCTAGGTGAGAAGAGTTGTACTAAATGTTGCCAAAAGTATTGGAATATTTAGTATAATTTTTCAATAATTTAATTTTTTGTTAAACATAAAAATAAATAATTTTTATAAAAAAAATAGAAAAAAGGAAATAATAATAAGATTTAAATTAAATCAAATAACTTCCGATGATGGGATGCTACGGAAGTCACAAGTAGTGATTCCTAGCTGATCCCTAGGTGAGAAGAGTCATACTAATTGTTGCCAAAAGTATTGGAATATTTAGTATGATTTTTCAATAATTTAATTTTCGTTAAAAATAAAAACAAATAAGTTTTTTAAAAAAGGGAAAAATAGAAAAGGGAAATTAACAATAAAGTTTAAATTTCAAAATTAATAAAATGATTCCCGATGATGGGACGTTACGGAAGTCACAAGTAGTGATTCCTAACTGATCCCTAGGTGAGAAGAGTTGTACTAAATGTTGCCAAAAGTATTGGAATATTTAGTATAATTTTTCAATAATTTAATTTTTTGTTAAACATAAAAATAAATAATTTTTATAAAAAAAATAGAAAAAAGGAAATAATAATAAGATTTAAATTAAATCAAATAACTTCCGATGATGGGATGCTACGGAAGTCACAAGTAGTGATTCCTAGCTGATCCCTAGGTGAGAAGAGTCATACTAATTGTTGCCAAAAGTATTGGAATATTTAGTATGATTTTTCAATAATTTAATTTTCGTTAAAAATAAAAACAAATAAGTTTTTTAAAAAAGGGAAAAATAGAAAAGGGAAATTAACAATAAAGTTTAAATTTCAAAATTAATAAAATGATTTCCAATGATGGGATGCTACGGAAGTCACAAGTAGTGATTCCTAGCTGATCCCTAGGTGAGAAAAGTTGTACTAAATATTGCCAAAAGTATTGGAATATTTAGTATGATTTTTCAATAGTTTAAATTTTATTAAGAATGAAAATGAATAAGTTTTTTTAAAAAAAACAAAGAAAATTAAATAAATAAATAATGAAATTTGAAATAAAAAAATTCATTTGCATCATTTTTATCTGTTTGCATCATATGCATTCATGATAATTTTTCGAAATAAGATGCGAGCCCTTCCGAAGATGAGATTCTGTAGAAGTCACAAGTAGTGATTCTTAAGAAATCTCTAGGTGAGGAAAATTATTTCAAATGCTGCCAAAAGTATTGGAGTATTCGATGTAATTATTCAATACAAAAGGGTTCACATTCAATTTCAAAAAAAAAATAAAATTTAGTTTCTTTTTTAAAAATGAAAAGATAATTTCGATAAATAATAAAATGCTTCAAAAATGGAATAAAAAAAAGAATTAATTTTAAATATTAAATTAAGATCATTTTATTAAAACTAAAAGATAACACATGATTATTATGGTACCGTTTTTTAACGGGCGTCGTGGGGGTGCTAATCCTTCCCCACGCGTAACCGTACCCCCGAACCCAACTTTGTTTTCGCAGACCAAAAATTATCTTTTTAATAAAACTTAATTAATTTTGAGATTTTATTAATAAGATAAATATTTTAGGTGGCCAATCACACCTAATAAAAAAGATTGGTGGCGACTCCCATTTTTGTTTTTTTAACACTTTTTCGAAATCGTCGAGCGCGAAGCCGTTACGACAGCTTGGCGACTCCGCTGGGGACTTTTTTTTTTTTTGAGGGTCAAGCCATTAATTAACCATGTGGTATCTTAAATTTTAATTTGATAGTCTTGGTTGACATTTAAGTCTAGTTTTTGTTCTAAAACAAATTTCTTTAAAGCCAAAAAATAATAATCCTTTCATTCATTTTTGAACTTTTGATTCATTACATTCTTTGTGTGTGAAGGTATTGTAAATAAAGTAGAATATATGCTCATTCATTTTACATACATAAATGCATCGGCATAACATGAGCTCTATACCCGGGCTCTGTCCTCCTTAGGAGGGAGTAAAGTACCTATGCTCTCGTGAGGTAATCACCTCCGCAATGGCAAGCGAAATACTCCCACTCAAATCTATTCCTTACTAGTCCAGTGTGGACGACAGTAGAGAATGGTTTGGGAACCTGTTAGATGGGTGATACCTCAAACAAGCATATAGTGTGTTGTGAGGAGACCAACCTAGGATAGAGCCATTTCCACCTTTTTGAGAGTGACCTTTGATAGGGCATAAATAAGCATTTCATTTTTTATCTGCTTTTATTTCTTTTGTTTATATGTTTTATACACATACTGATTCGTATTTGTTTTCCTGTTTTCTTTTGCATAAAATCACCTTGCATCACATAGTCACATAAGGGGTGTTTTTAGTCATGGCTCTCTTCAACGAGGAATTTTTCACAGAATCCATAGAAAGGTTGGCTTGTTCATCATCCGTGAATGTTCCGTGTGATTCCTATAGAGAAGTGCAAATGTGGTCCGAAAAAGTTCAGCGAGTGAAAGGAGATTGTTTGACTGGAGATTTTGTGTCCCCACTACCGCAAGAGGTGAATTTGAATTTGAAACAAAACAACCTAATAGACTTAGCCAATTTATGGAATCAAATCAGTGAGGAGGGGAAGAAGGATTTCCGAGAGAAATATGGCCAAATAGAATCCTTGATTGCTGTGAAAGTTGAAGAACCTATGATTAGAGCAGCCATACAGTTTTGGGATCCTTCTCACAGGTGCTTTTCTTTTAATGGGTTAGACTTAATACCTACGGTCGAGGAATACTCCGTTTTGTTGGGAATAGATTTGAAAAGTCCGGATAAGATATACGTTCGGAAACCAAAGTCCGGATTTCGTAAGAAGCTAGCTAAGCTTTTGGGAGTCAGACCGGAGGATGTAGATCTCCATGTGAAGCATAAAGGGTCCAACATCTGTGTGCCGTGGGATTTTCTTCATGAATTCATCAAGGGGCATATTAATGACGAGCAAGGGTTGACAGTTTTTGCTTTGGCAGTCTATGGTTTGGTTATCTTCCCGAAGGTACTAGGACACATTGAAATAGCAGTAATAGATCTTTTTGAACAAATCGAGAATAATGGAAATCCATCGCCTGCTATTCTAGCTGAAACTTTTAGATCTCTGAATCATTGTAGGCGAAATGAGGAAGGTCGGTTTGTGGGGTGTATACAGTTACTTCATGTTTGGGTGAAGAGCCATTTCAAGTGCGAGGGAAAAGCGTTCAAGAGAACATTCATCCATCACCGTGCCCCGGTCAAAGAGTTTTGCAACAGCAAGTGGCCGAAACTGAAGAACAAAGAAGAATGGGTCGATTTTCTGCAAAGACTCAGGGAAAATCAAGTAGTGTGGATGGCACCATGGATGCCTCATGTACCTGTCTTATATCGATGCGGAGAAGAGTCGTGGGTACAACTTCTGGGACCATGGGGAATAGTGAGCTACGCGCCGCTTATGGTACTACGACAATTCGGAGCAAAACAATTCATTCCTCCGACACATGGACTCAATGACGTGGAATTTTCATATGGTGAATCAAAGGCAATGAAGAAAGTCGAGCAAGCTGTTCGTTCGTGGAAACAAACCCGAAGAGTCAATCTTGGACCCCTCTCTGATAAGGCTACCCCGGAATACTTGGTGTGGAGGATGAAGCAGTGAGGGAGGTAGTCTTTCTCCCAAAAGAATGTAACATGCCTCTAGAACCGAAAGTAGAAATATCCGAGGTTGAGATCGCTAGGCAGCAATACAAGATAGAGGAGGAAAAATGGAGGCAAGACAATTTGAAGCTTCGGAAAGAGATGGAACAGCTCAGATACGAGGCAGAACTGCGAGAAGCCAAGCTCAAGAAGGTCCAACAAGAACACAATGTCACCAGCAAGGACCTCAGAAGTCTGCACCTAGAGAACAAGAAGTTGAGATCTGAAATGAGGGTTGGAGGAATTATGCAAACTTCAAATGAAAGGAAAAGGGAATTAGAAGACTTGCACAAAAGGGTAGAACACTGGGCACACAAAGCAAAGAAAAGTGAAGAAGAAGTTGTTTATTTGTCACAGGAACGACAAAATTGGGAAGGCATGTACTCAGCAAGTGCAAAGAAGTTAGCCCAATGTCAGAAAGAGAATGAGGAACTAAAGGAGAAGTTGAAAAAAGGAAAGCAAGTCGAGGTAGATAATGAAAAAGCTACACTGCAACAGAAGGTTCAAATGTTAGAAGAACAGCTACAAGAACATAAGAACCACATCAAAGTGATAATAGAAGATTGGGAACAAAGTGAAAACAACTGGAGCTATGGATATGACTTGGCACAAGATGCAAGCATGACATGGAGAGTGGGAAGTTTGGGGAGACAGCAATATATAGAGCATCTGGCCACTCAAGTTTGCAAGGCTGTAACGAAGGCGAGGGAGATGGTCGACAAAGCCGAAGTTCTGAGACAAGAAATCCTCCCAACAGAAAAATACGGGCAAAGGCTGCTGAATTTTCTAGATGAAGCTAAGGATCAATATCAGCAAGTTAGTCGTTTTTATGGATTTAATCGGAATATGATTGGAATGTAACAAGTGACTTTTCGAATGAATGAAAGTTCCTGTTTGTTGAAATTGTTATGGCTTAAGTATCCCTCAAAGTATCACTCATTTTGCATCACATTCATTCATTTAACATCACATTTATTCATTTGTTCATATGATTTAAATAAAACTCTATGTTTCAAAGTTGCATCATGTAGTGATTAGTTTTTTATTGTGGTAATCAAGATTCGAGGATTGCTCCAACATTCAAGATTTCATCCCAAATTCCCAAACACTCATACAATACCCGGTTACGCTCAAGAGTGATGGAGGAAGAACATGATAATAGGATGGATAGAATGGAGAAAGCACAAGAAGAGATACGAGGGCAGTTGGCCGCTTTAATGGAAATGATGACAAGGATAAATCGAGAAAAAGAAGTGGCTAAAGAAACACCTAACCCAGGGACTGATCACCCTCGAGAAGACGACAATCCCCAATACCCTCCGGGGTTTACCCCACCTTATGCCCAATCCTCACAAGGCATACCTCCACCTCCACCTCCTCCACAGCCTATGGGTGGCTATGCGTACATGTATTCAGGTGCACCAAGCGCCTCGGCACAACCTCATATCACAGTGCCTATACCTCCTGCTCAAGGGACAAGACTTGCGGATCCAATTCAAGTCCCTGACTTAGATGATCCAAGAGAGCAAGAGAAATTAAGGGGTAGCGTGTCGGAAGTAAAAGGCGATTCAGACTCCAAAAAGTTCAGCATTATAGAGGAAAGGTTACGGGCCATTGAGGGCAGTGATTTCTACGGGTCAGTGGATGCAATGGGATTGTGCTTAGTTCCGGATGTGGTGATCCCTCCTAAGTTTAAAACTCCTGAGTTCGAGAAGTACGATGGGACCAAGTGCCCCATTACTCATGTGACAATGTACTGTCGCAAAATGGCCGCTTATAATCACGATGACAAGCTGTTGATACATGTGTTCCAAGACAGCCTCACGGGGTCCGCTGCAAGGTGGTATGTGCAGCTAGATCGCACACGCATCCACAATTGGAGTGACCTAGCTAGAGCATTTATTGCACAGTACAAACACGTCACGGATATGGCCCCAGACAGGTTATCTCTGCAAAACATAGAAAAGAAGGCCAATGAAAGCTTCAAGGAGTATGCCCAACGTTGGAGAGATTCGGCAGCACAAGTCCAGCCACCTTTGACTGAGAAGGAAATTACAGTCCTATTTGTCAATACACTGAGGGCGCCTTATTATGAGCACATGATAGGTAATGCAACAAAGAATTTCGCCGACATGGTCATCACTGGTGAAATAATTGAAAGTGCGATCAAGTGCGGAAAGTTGGAAGGTAGTGATTCAAAGAAGGGCGGGTCGTCTAAAAAGAAAGAGGTTGAAACCCATGCAATAACCGACGCAACACCTCGATACAGAGGATATGCACCTTACCCGCCTCGATTTCAACCACAGCCTCAACCTTACCCAAATTACCAACCCCATTTCCCGACCACAAACAATGTCTCACATCCTCCCTACCAAAGTCCATTCCAACCACCGATGTTTCGACCGAATTTTCGTCCCCCGGCACCTTACTATACACCAATACCTACATTCCAGCCTTATCAGCCAGACAACAACCCAACAGCTAACCAAAGACCACCTCGCAGAAACATTGAAAAGGCTCCTATCGATCCCATCCCTATGTCTTATACAGATTTATTCCCACAATTGGTGAAAGGTCACATGATCGCACCTCTTTACCTGGAGCCAATGAAACCACCTTTTCCAAGATGGTATGACCCCAACGCTCGATGTGACTACCATGGTGGGAACCCGGGTCATTCAACGGAGAATTGCACAGCTCTGAAGTATAAGGTACAAGATTTGGTCAAGTCAGGGAGATTGACTTTTTCCAAGGAGATGGAGCCTAGTATCAATGCTAACCCACTGCCCAGCCACAATGGAGGATCAGTTAATGCAGCTGAAGTTGGGGGGAAGTGTTGCATAAAGAAACACGTGGATGAGATTAAGACTCCCATGAATCTAATATTCGACGCGTTGGTCAAAGCTAAAATGATTCAGCCTCTACCGTTGGGCTCGAATATTTGTCAAGATGAATTCAGCCTAAACCAGACTTGTGAGTACCATAGGGGATCTGTTGGCCATTCTGTCCAAAATTGTCCTCAATTTCGGCGTAAGGTCCAATCAATGATGGATTCATTCTTGATCGAGTTCTATATGGAGGAAGAGGAGGATATGGTAAACACTGTTGCAAATGAATCTTCGGGATGTGATTACCCATGGGGAAAACCAATGACAGTGTTTTACAAAGAGAAGCCAAGTCCCAAACAGGAAGAATCTAGCCTTGTCACTCTTCCAACCATGACAATCAAAATTCCGAGCTCTTTTCCTTATAAGAGCAACAAGGCTGTTCCTTGGAAATATGAGTTCAAAGCAGTGATTGAAGGGGCAAGCAACATGGGCTCAGATAAGTCGGCCATACCGGGTAGTGCAAACATAAGTGGAGTAAGTGGGATTACACGAAGTGGAAGGTGCTACACACCAGAGATGTTAGAGAGAGCCCGAAAAGGAAAAGCAAAAGAAGGAGAAGAGGATTGTCGGACCGAAAAGGAAGAGGAACAGGCATTGTTTTCCAAGAAGCAAGAGGAAAAACTGCAAAAGCCGGTGTCGGAAGAGGATGCAAGGGAGTTTCTCAAGTTGATCAAGCACAGCGAATATAGTGTAGTCGAGCAATTGAATAAGATGCCGGCTCGGATTTCCCTATTATCTTTGCTGTTAAATTCAGAATCTCACCGGAACGCTTTGATGAATGTGTTGAATCAAGCCTATGTGCCTCATGACATTCCGGTTGACAAAATGGACCAATTAGCCGGAAATATCACAGCGGCAAATTTCATATCTTTCACCGATGATGAAATTCCGCCGGAAGGACGAGGGAGTATTAAGGCCTTGAACATCACTACAAGCTGCAAGGGTCACACAATTGCCAAGGTTTTGATTGACAATGGCTCATCGATCAACGTCATGCCTATGGCCACGCTAAAAAAGATGCCTGTTGACCTATCTTACATACAACCGAGTAACATGGTTGTGAGGGCATTTGATGGTTCTAGAAGAGATGTGATAGGCGATATAGAAATCCCAATTGACATCGGGCCGGTCATTTTCAACATCCAATTCCAAGTGATGGATATTTCGCCGTCATACAGTTTCCTACTGGGGAGACCATGGATCCATACAGCGGGTGCTGTTCCATCATCGCTGCACCAGAAAGTGAAGTTTGTCGTTGGTGATAAGCAAGTATATGTTTCTGGGGAAGAAGACCTTTTGATCACCAAACCTTTGTCTGTGCCGTACATTGAGGCAGCCGAGGAAGCGTTGGAGTGTTCTTTCAGGGCCTTTGAAATTGTAAACGCAACATATGTGGGAGAAGGATCAAGAATACCCACCCCTCGGTTGTCAACCACTGCTAAGATGATTGTTAAACAGACACTGCAAAAGGGCTGGCGTGTCGGAAGAGGCTTAGGGAAAAATCTCCAAGGACATAGGAAACCTGTGCAGGTCATAGAGAACAAAGATAGGTTTGGCCTCGGATACAAGGCCACTGGTCCAGAGAGAAAGAAGATTTTGGAAGAAAGAAGGAAGAGAAGAATAGCCCGCCTTCGAGGATACGAAGAAGAATCGAAGATGGTGATCCCATACCTCTATGATACATTTTGTTTTGGCGGATGTTATCACCCTGATTCATTAGAGACTGAGAAGGAGAGACTTATGTTGCTGATGAAAGGATCCTCTCACAGGTTCCTAGTTTAGATGGTGCATGGAGAAATGGCAACTTTTGTTATTGAAATGATTGTGTTGTTGGGCACAGACCTGAAAAACTGAATTGCTAAATGGATACCTTCTATCCTTTTGTTCTCTTTTTGTTTTATAATGTAGCAAGGTAGATTATCAACATCTCGGTCTAGAGAGCTCTAGAAGACTCTTTTGTAAACTTGATCTTCATCATCATTTCAATAAATTAGCAAGTTTAATGCATTTTGAGTACTCTCTTTTCATCCATCATCATTTTTTACTATTCCTTCTTTTCATTCACCACCATTGGTATGCACAACCAACCATATCTATCAATTTTTTTACTTTTTCAGGAAAATGAATAATGAATGTGAAGATAACCCTAACAGCTATCCGGGGTTCGATTTTGAAGACTCTATCCATGTTGGTGAACTCGATAACAGTGTAGATTCAGACGATGATGCCTTGTCTCCAGATCCATTGAAAATGATTGAGCAAGAAAAAGGACCTATCGAACCCAACAAAGAAGCTATTGATATGGTCAACCTAGGGGATGATGAGAACGTCAAAGAAGTCAAAATAGGTACAGCACTTCCATTGGTTGAGAGGCAAAGACTAGAGGAATTGCTTCGTGAATATGTGGATGTTTTTGCTTGGTCTTATCAAGACATGCCCGGGTTAAACACTGATGTTGTGGAGCACCGTCTGCCCTTGAAAATGGAATGTAAGCCAGTACAACAGAAGCTTAGGCGCATGAAACCTGAGATGTTGTTGAAGGTGAAGGAAGAAGTGAAAAAGCAATTCGATGCGGGGTTCTTAAGGGTAGCTAAGTATCCTGAATGGGTGGCTAACATAGTCCCGGTACCGAAAAAGGATGGGAAAGTAAGGATGTGTGTAGATTATCGGGACTTAAACAGAGCTAGTCCCAAGGATAATTTCCCATTGCCTCATATTGATACGCTGGTAGATAATACAGCCCAACACTACATGTTTTCGTTCATGGATGGTTTTTCAGGATACAATCAAATAAAAATGGCTGAGGATGACATGGAGAAAACCACTTTTGTGACACTTTGGGGCACATTCTGCTACAAAGTTATGCCCTTCGGTTTAAAGAATGCCGGAGCCACCTACCAAAGGGCAATGGTAACTCTCTTTCATGACATGATGCATAAAGAGATTGAGGTGTATGTAGATGACATGATTGCCAAGTCCCGAGGAGAGGAGGATCATGTAACCAATCTTCGAAAGCTATTCGAGAGGCTACGGAAGTTCCAGCTGAAGTTAAACCCTGCCAAATGCACTTTTGGTGTTAAGTCAGGAAAATTGTTAGGGTTTGTAGTTAGTGAAAAAGGAATCGAAGTGGACCCGGATAAAATCAGTGCAATACAAAATTTGTCACCCCCACGCACACAGAAGGAAGTAAGAGGTTTTCTGGGAAGATTAAACTATATTTCCCGTTTCATCTCACAACTTACGCTTAAATGTGATCCTATTTTTAAGTTGCTTCGGAAACAAGATCCGGGTGAATGGAACGAGGCATGCCAAGAGGCTTTTGAAAAGGTGAAAAGGTACTTGTCAAATCCACCTGTTCTAGTACCACCAGTGGCTGGAAGACCCTTGTTGCTATACATGACTGTTAATGAACACTCGATGGGATGCGTATTAGGGCAACATGATGACACAGGCAAGAAAGAACGGGCTATCTATTACTTGAGCAAGAAATTCACCGATTACGAGGCCAAGTACACCACAATAGAAAAAATGTGTTGCGCATTGGCTTGGGTTGCTCGTAGATTAAGGCAATACATGTTGTACCATTCAACTTGGCTGATAGCTAGATTGGATCCCCTTAAATACATCTTTGAGAAACCATCATTGTCGGGAAGACTAGCTAGATGGCAAGTTATGCTTTCTGAATACGACATTATGTACGTATCCCAAAAAGTAGTCAAAGGTGGGGCAATTGCTGACTTCCTTGCAGACCGGGCCACTGATGAGTATGAACCTATCAAGTTAAATTTTCCAGATGAAGATATAATGTCTGTCTTCCAAGTTGAGGAGGAAGAGTTCAACAACAGACCATGGAGAATGTTCTTCGATGGCGCATCCAACACCTTAGGACATGGAATAGGGGCAGTTTTGATATCTCCAAATGGAAAATATTACCCGTCCACAGCTAGATTAAATTTCAACTGCACCAACAACATGGCTGAATACGAAGCTTGTGCAATGGGCTTAGAAGCCGCAATCGAGAGGGGAATCAAGAACTTGGAAGTTTATGGAGATTCAGCACTAGTTATTTATCAGTTACGAGGAGAATGGGAAACAAGGGATCAGAAGTTAGTTCAGTACCAGAAGTACATAGCTGACCTTGTACGACAATTCAATGACATTGTCTTCCGACATTTATCTCGAGAAGAAAATCAGGTCGCTGATGCCTTGGCAACACTAGCTGCGATGTTTAAATTGGAGATAGGAGCAAGGGTTTCACCAATCAAACTGTGCATAAGAGACTCTCCAGTCCACTGTTCTAGTATTGAAGAGGAAGCAGATGGACAACCTTGGTATTATGACATCATGCAATACCTTAAGAGTCAACAATACCCAGAGCATGCATCGGAGAATGACAAAAGGATCCTCAGAAGATTGGCAATGGGATTCCTCGTTGATGGAGACGTTTTGTATAAAAGAGGTAGAGATCAGATGTTGTTGAGATGCGTAAATACGTCTGAAGCCAAAAGGATTCTTGAAGAGGTACACGATGGAATTTGCGGGGCACATGCAAATGGTCATTTTATGGCTAGACAGATTATGAGGGCAGGCTATTATTGGACTACCCTAGAAAGAGATTGCATAGATTATGCTAGAAAATGCCACAGGTGTCAAATCTATGCCGACAAGATTCAAGTTCCCCCAACATCACTTAACGTCATGGCACCACCGTGGCCTTTTTCTATGTGGGGAATGGATGTGATTGGACCCATCTCTCCCAAAGCATCGAATGGGCACAGATTCATTTTTGTGATGATAGATTACTTTACAAAATGGGTTGAAGCTGCCTCTTATGCCAATGTGACTAAGTCTACTGTTTGTAAGTTTCTAAAGAAGGAGATAATATGTCGGTACGGGCTCCCAGAAAGGATCATATCAGACAACGCCCTTAACTTAAACAATGACATGATGAAAGAAGTATGCGCGCAGTTCAAGATCAAGCATCACAACTCAGCCCCGTATCGCCCGAAGATGAATGGAGCTGTCGAGGCTGCTAACAAGAATATTAAGAGGATTGTGGGAAAGATGACAAGCACATACAAAGACTGGCACGAGAAGCTACCATTTGCTTTGCATGCTTATAGAACATCAGTGCGTACTTCTACTGGGGCAACTCCTTTTTCTTTGGTTTACGGTATGGAAGCAGTGCTGCCTATTGAGGTTGAAATCCCCTCCCTGAGAGTCTTAATGGAACTAGACTTGGATGAGGCTGAATGGGTTCGAAATCGATTTGAACAATTGAACCTTATAGAAGAGAAAAGGCTCACAGCACTATGTCATGGTCAGATGTACCAGAAAAGAATGATGCGAGCCCATGATAAAAAGGTTCGACCCAGGCATTTCCGTGAGGGGGAATTGGTATTGAAAAGAATTCTCCCAAACCACCATGATAATCGGGGCAAATGGACACCAAATTGGGAGGGACCATATGTGGTGAAAAGAGCGTTCTCAGGTGGAGCGTTGATCTTGACAGAGATGGATGGGAATGATCTGCCTAATCTAATAAATTCCGATGTTGTGAAGAAATACTATGCTTAAAAAAAAAGAGGAAAAAAGACAAAAAAAAGAGAAGAAGAAAAAAAAAACAAAAAGAAAGAAGAAAGAAAAAAAAAACGAAAACGAAAAAGAAAAAGAAAAAGAAAAGAAGGAAAAGAAAAATGAAAGGCGAATTCGAACTGAAAACCCAAAAAGGGCAGTTGGATTAAAGGGGGATATCTAAGTTGAAAACCTGAAAAGGCGGCTTAGATGCGAAAAAGATCAACACCTGAAGATTGAAATCATGCGGAGCATGGCATCAGCCGGATGAACTCAGTGTGACAGGGGGCATCAACGGATTAGTTTTTTTTCCAAAAAAAAAAGCACTGGTTTGGTTCGTGAAGGGTTATCTAGACATTCATTACTTGTTTTGGTCATCATTACTTGAAATTCACCACTTGACCCTTGTGGCAGTTGCTACCCAGCTATACTTTTGTTTTCATTGTCTCTTGTTTGCCCAATAACAAATGCTTTTCTTCCAAATTTTGTTGTTCTTTTGATCATCCCATAACTAACCGATAACGTGCAAGAATGCATTGCGTTTATTAACAAAATGAAATGAAGATGATGATTAAAATGATAATCTACCTGCTAATATTACTAAAGAAAAAGAAGAAGAAAGAAAAAAGAGGAAGAAGAGGAAAAGAGAAATAAGGGAATAAAGGAAATTGAAGATTGTAACAAGTACATGTTGTGAACCAGCTCCGATCCGAAATTGGTGACAACTATTTTGTGAAACACGGGTGAAAAGATCAAAGGACACAAAAGGGACAGTTTTGAGAATTTGATTACCACAATAGGAATTGCATGCCTTTGTCAATACATGCATTTGCATTTCATTCGCATTATGAAAAAAAAACAACAACAACAACAAGGAAAAAACAAACAGACAAAAGGACAAACAAAAAAGAGAAAAAGAAGAAAAATGTTTCAGCATACCTCAGAAGAAAGAATTCAAAAGTTTCATCGCCTCTGCTGCAAGAGGAGCACATTTCCAGGAAGATTTTAAAGTTTCATCGCCTCTGCTGCAAGAGGAGCACATTTTAGAAAGGAATTTAAAGTTTCATTGCCTCTGCTGCAAGAGGAGCACATTTTCAGGAAGGAATTTAAAGTCTCATTGCCTCTGCTGCAAGAGGAGCACATTTAACGAAAAAATTTTAAGTCTCGTTGCCTCTGCTGCAAGAGGAGCACATTTTCATGAAGGAATTTAAAGTCTCATTGCCTCTGCTGCAAGAGGAGCACATTTAACGAAAAAATTTTAAGTCTCGTTGCCTCTGCTGCAAGAGGAGCACATTTTCATGAAGGAATTTAAAGTCTCATTGCCTCTGGTGCAAGAGGAGCACATTTAAGGAAAAAAAAAGAGGCCATTTAGGAAGAAATTTAAAGTTTTATTGCCTCTGCTGCAAGAGGAGCACATTCCAGAAAAAAAAAAGAGATTTAAAAATTTTAAAGTTTCATTGCCTCTGCTGCAAGAGGAGCATACTTTAGGAAGAAATTTAAAATTTCAGTGCCTCTATAGGAGGAACATTGTTCAAAAAGAATTTCTAAAGCTTCAGGACCTTTCAAAGGGAAAGATTTTTAAAGAATTTTTAAAATTTCAAGGCCTTTGTTGGAGTCAAGTACATTTCAAAGAAGACCCTTTATTTTATTTTATTCAAAAGTTTTTGTTCATGAGCAATATTTTATAAAAAAAAAAGGATAGAAAAGAAAAAAGGAAAATAAGAAAAAAAAGGGGTAATGAGCCGGACAAAATTGTTGTCTATCGTCTTTGCCCTATTCCTGAATCTCAGCAATGGGCAAAGAGGGGCAGCTGTAGACACCTAATTTTGTCCGGGTTATGAAATGTTACCCAAAATAAACCGAGTTCTTATTCTCAATTTCAATACATTCGATTTGGTCTCATTTGAAAATTTTGATTAAATTTATTAAATCTTTTGATCTTAAGTCTATATATAATTATGTCTTTTTGTGTTTAGTCCACTAATGAATTGGGCATATGGGCTTGAAAGCCCAAAGTTCAATTGTAAAGTCCATTTTCTTTAAAGTCCAGGTTCAAAATTTATTTTAAGGCCCAACCCTTTATTTTATTTTATTTTTTATTTTTTCAGTAAATTAAAAGATTTATTTAATTTTATTTATTTATTTATTTTTTTAATAATAATAACTAGACAGATACCATTTTGTTTCTTCCCTTTTTTTGCTTACACCTCTCGTCCCAAAGCCCCTGCTATTCTCTTCCAACATACTCAAATTCAAGTATGTATTGACATTTTTCCTTAACTTCTCGAGTTTACACCATTTTGATAACTTGCCATTTTACTCCCGTCCCTCTCAGCTATCACCTTCTGAGGATTCTGTTTTACCCCCTGCATCAGGTCAATAAGCTACAAACATAAGTCTTCACTTTTCCTTCATCCCAAAATCCAGAGCCTGCAATAACATGCCAATAAACTGGTTCCAAAGCATTGGCAGCAACGAGAGACCTTTCATCGCCATGGTTAAAAGTTAAATTCCAAGGATGCTATGGAAATTGGCTTTTTCGGAGTCTTGATCCATCAATCAGAAAGTCTTCTACCAACAATAAAAAGAGGCCACAAACCATTTTTTGGGGGAATCCTTTCTCTCCACCCTTGGCTCGGCACCTCTGCAACCACCAGCACAATCACCATCCTTTATCACCGCTCAAAACCACCTTCATCAGCCAAAAAAAGAAAAAACCACACAGTTAACTTTAAATCCATCGCCATACTCCAGTCCTGTACAACTTCTACCCAAACCCGTACTCACACTCATTTAACAAAATAACCATAATCAAAATTTTTCCAAGAACTCGAAGCCATTGAAATCTTCATCATTTTTCCAAAACATCTAGACCCAAGCCAATATACAGCAAATATCCAAGATGTGAATCACCAAAAAAGTAATAAAAAAACCGTGGGTTTTATCTGGTTTTGGAGGGGTTTCAAGTCTTTCCTTGAGAGAGATCCCTTTCGGTGGTCTGAGTTGAGGTTGCGGAGGATTGACAGCCGGCGAACTAGCAGTGAGCAGAGGGCGAACTGGTGGTGCTCTTTGGAGTAGCCAAACGTGAAGCAAAGATCGGCTTGTGATAATAAGGGAAAAGGGAAAGAGTTTTCGGTACAGGTTTACTTTTCTATATTCAATATTTTAACATGCCTCTGGTTTATTAGCCTGAATTTCTACTTTCAATATATTTA
Organism: Heritiera littoralis; assembly: GCA_031772115.1. NCBI lineage: Eukaryota > Viridiplantae > Streptophyta > Magnoliopsida > Malvales > Malvaceae > Heritiera > Heritiera littoralis. The sequence goes on along the minus strand of JAPDPK010000006.1, from coordinate 6,823,653 downwards.
ATTTTTTGTTTTGACCATTCAACGCCATTGGATGCTTATTTTATAGTATTTAAAGTTTTGTTTGTGGTGGAAATTTCTATAGTATTCAAGGTACCTGAGTTGCTTTAGCGCAATTAAATGATGGCCGGACAAATGGGCATGATTTTCTTACAACGTGATTTATTCCATGTCATGTCTTTACTTATTAGTTGGTTGTCATATAAACAAACATAAAAGAGGAAAGGCCATTTAAATAGAATTCATGGTTATTTACTTCATTAAAAAAAATAGATTTTTGATATTAAACTCATAAGGTAAATTAGCAATTCTTCACATTCCTAAGAAATAAAGTTAATTAAATATTTGGCCCGATGATGGGACGTTACGGAAGTCACAAGTAGTGATTCCTAACTGATCCCTAGGTGAGAAGAGTTGTACTAAATGTTGCCAAAAGTATTTGAATATTTAGTATAATTTTTCAATAATTTAATTTTTTGTTAAACATAAAAATAAATAATTTTTATAAAAAAAATAGAAAAAAGGAAATAATAATAAGATTTAAATTAAATCAAATAACTTCCGATGATGGGATGCTACGGAAGTCACAAGTAGTGATTCCTAGCTGATCCCTAGGTGAGAAGAGTCATACTAATTGTTGCCAAAAGTATTGGAATATTTAGTATGATTTTTCAATAATTTAATTTTCGTTAAAAATAAAAACAAATAAGTTTTTTAAAAAAGGGAAAAATAGAAAAGGGAAATTAACAATAAAGTTTAAATTTCAAAATTAATAAAATGATTCCCGATGATGGGACGTTACGGAAGTCACAAGTAGTGATTCCTAACTGATCCCTAGGTGAGAAGAGTTGTACTAAATGTTGCCAAAAGTATTGGAATATTTAGTATAATTTTTCAATAATTTAATTTTTTTGTTAAACATAAAAATAAATAATTTTTATAAAAAAAATAGAAAAAAGGAAATAATAATAAGATTTAAATTAAATCAAATAACTTCCGATGATGGGATGCTACGGAAGTCACAAGTAGTGATTCCTAGCTGATCCCTAGGTGAGAAGAGTCATACTAATTGTTGCCAAAAGTATTGGAATATTTAGTATGATTTTTCAATAATTTAATTTTCGTTAAAAATAAAAACAAATAAGTTTTTTAAAAAAGGGAAAAATAGAAAAGGGAAATTAACAATAAAGTTTAAATTTCAAAATTAATAAAATGATTTCCAATGATGGGATGCTACGGAAGTCACAAGTAGTGATTCCTAGCTGATCCCTAGGTGAGAAAAGTTGTACTAAATATTGCCAAAAGTATTGGAATATTTAGTATGATTTTTCAATAGTTTAAATTTTATTAAGAATGAAAATGAATAAGTTTTTTTAAAAAAAACAAAGAAAATTAAATAAATAAATAATGAAATTTGAAATAAAAAAATTCATTTGCATCATTTTTATCTGTTTGCATCATATGCATTCATGATAATTTTTCGAAATAAGATGCGAGCCCTTCCGAAGATGAGATTCTGTAGAAGTCACAAGTAGTGATTCTTAAGAAATCTCTAGGTGAGGAAAATTATTTCAAATGCTGCCAAAAGTATTGGAGTATTCGATGTAATTATTCAATACAAAAGGGTTCACATTCAATTTCAAAAAAAAAATAAAATTTAGTTTCTTTTTTAAAAATGAAAAGATAATTTCGATAAATAATAAAATGCTTCAAAAATGGAATAAAAAAAAGAATTAATTTTAAATATTAAATTAAGATCATTTTATTAAAACTAAAAGATAACACATGATTATTATGGTACCGTTTTTTAACGGGCGTCGTGGGGGTGCTAATCCTTCCCCACGCGTAACCGTACCCCCGAACCCAACTTTGTTTTCGCAAACCAAAAATTATCTTTTTAATAAAACTTAATTAATTTTGAGATTTTATTAATAAGATAAATATTTTAGGTGGCCAATCACACCTAATAAAAAAGATTGGTGGCGACTCTCATTTTTGTTTTTTTAACGCTTTTTCGAAATCGTCGAGCGCGAAGCCGTTACGACAAACATTATAGGGTATCTCTTAACGTATTTATATACTCTTCGAACTCAACCGATAAAATTAAGGATTTATATATGATGCACTGACAGTGTATAATTTCTATACACTATCAATGCATCAGAGGTTGACACCTCATCAATAGGCCCTTATATGCAAATATAAATAAATTTTTTTAATTTGCTCATAAAGACCTATTGATGAGGTGTCAATCTCTGATGCATTGACAGTGTATAGAAACTATACACTGTCAGTGCATCATATACAAACTCTAAAATAAAATGCTACAATTGAAATTCAGAAATTTAATGCGTGTACCAAGCTTTCTGTTATTAAATCAACAGTGCTATATTCGGAATTTCGGAAAACAGAAACCAAAGGCATCCCACTATTGTTCTCACAACTGACATGGGCAGTAGCAGCAGCAGCAAATGGCCTGTAAATGTAATGCCACTTTGTCAACATCTACTACAATTATTAGAACTCTTCTGATGTGAATCACTGCAGTTCTTGGTCAAGAACTAATGATTGCATTTAGAGCAAGAGTGGGTATTCCAGTTTGATTTTGCTCCACAATTGTAACAGAAGGCATTTCCACACCTGTAAATCATTCAGGAAAGAGCATATTTGAGTGGATTGCAGACAAAGGAATTTGACATGTCATGTTCATAGAGAACTAGTGTCTTGTAATTTGACTGAGCATCCATAGAATTGAAAGAGGGGAACTTTAGTACAATGATAAAAATTATCCTTTTATAATTTAGAAGTTTAAGATTATTTTTATTAATACAGAGAGAAATTTGTATACACATGACCTTTATTAAACCTCATAATGTGGGAATCTTATGCACTAGATTGTTTTTTTTTTTTTTAAGGAACCAAAAGAAGAGAGATCAACCCTACTAGCCGATTAAGAAAACTCGTAAGTTTGAAGTCATGGGAAGAGTGAAAGGTTCACGGCAGAACTACATGGTTTCTAGCTTGAATGCAGAACTGAATAGGAAATGACATTAATGCAACTCTCCTAATACAACTTACAAATTTGGAGTTAGACAATTACAAAGCAATGACTGTTCTCATAATGTTAAAGGTATGAAAGTTGTTAAATTAAACATAAATTTGAAAGATAATACTATAAGCCATTACCTGCATTTGACATAACAGCAACCAGCTAATTTTTCCACATAGTAATTGCATTTAGGGCACTGCCTCCAGTTTTTCCTCTTAGCCAGGTCAACCAACATAGCATCTGTGCCAAGCCTTTTCAGTTTCTGAAACTTTTCGCAATCCACACCCGCATGCCAAGCAACCTTGCACTGCACGCAAAATAGTCTCTTGCAGAAGGGACATGGGAAATTCTTAATCGCCTGATTCCCATCATTAATCAGCAATGCTGAGCAATCTTTATAAGGGCAGTAGAATTTTTCAGAGCCTAGAAAAGCAGATTCACAAAGGGCTTTTCCCCACCTGTCAAACAAATCCCTCGGGAGGATATCACGGCAATAATCAGGTTCCAAAAGCCCTTCACAATCGGATGCAGGACATGGAATCCGGGTTAAGTTATCATCAAGCTTCGATTCGATGTACTTGACGGTGCATTCAGTGCAGTAAAAATGGGCGCAACCTTTGATGTTGAAAGAGATATCCAGCTGCCTTGTCTCAACACAGATTTCGCAGACATAAGTTGGCTCAGTCTCAGAACTCAAAGACAAGGACTGTTCCATCTCAAAATCGGTCGAAGGAGTGTAGTAAATCTCTTCTTCATCCACATTAATTGATGAGTTTTCAGCCTGCTTATTGCATATAACACTGTTTAGAAGCTTACCCATTTTGTTGCCCATCTTTCTTGATTTGTTAACATAAAAAATCTGAAGAGATTCGAACTTCAATTCAAGCTTGATTCTTTGTTATATGTGATGCTTGAAGTACTTTCAAAAGACACCCATGAAGACTGTTTTATCAAAGCATAGAAAAAGAAAACACATGTAACCAAAAAAAAAGAAGAAGAAAACACAACCCTAATCCATATGATGCAAACAAAGAAAAACAAGGGATTAAGAGTGCACGTGTTTGCATTTGAGGAAAGATTTTAAAAAATTCAAACAAGTCAAAGATTTGGGAATAAATTATGAAAGATTTTATTCATTTATTAATTTATTCAACAACCAAAGCTTGATTTAATGACAAGAGTGATTAAGTCAAAATATTGATTCTCATTTTCCTTTTATTTCCATGTGAACAAAACAAAAATTAAATTTTTTGATTTGACTCTTGGCAAGGTATCTCGACTAAGTAAGCTTCTATATATGGGTTTCTTTTCCTTTTAGTATCTAAATATTTATTTTTAGGCTAGGCAATCTTCAAATTTGAGCATTTACTTGTAAATATTTGGAGTTTGTCATTTTTTTTCTAATCTTATTCTTGAGCTTATTTTTAGGCATTTTTGGTTTAGTGCTAAGAATTTAACATTTTTTTCTTATTCTTGAATTTATTTTTAGGCATTCTTGAGTTTATTTTAAAAGGTTTCTGTTATACATTCTTTAATTATTATAATGTTATTTTAGTAAAAAATTCCAAGGTGGATATGTGAAAACTTTTTTACAAACTCCTTTAATAAATTTATATTTGATGTATTGTTAACTTATAAATTTCTTACATTATAATCGAATCATATAATAACACCTAATTAATTAATAAATTCAATAATTTTCATCTTTATTAAAAAAAATTGTCTACAAGATTGCTAATCGTGTAAAAGCACAAATTTCTCAAGTGAAAATAAGAAATATTTACATGCTAATTGACTGGTTTGTCTGACAAATTAAGATGAATTGGATCCAATGCAAAATTTGGCTTATAAAATGGACAAAAAGAAAGAATAAAAATATTTATACATGAAAACATTCCTTCAGCCGCATCCACATAACTATGAAAGGCAACTACATGCTGTACAATCAATGATCATCCAGGGCAAGAACTGCACCATGTACTCAAGTTGTTGCTTGTTTCAAAAGCTGCAATAAGATAATGTTCCCAAATGGTGCGTAAACTAACAATGTAGGCTAGAGAAGAGGTCATACAATGGCTCAGCAGCCTTTGGCCTGTTCACGATTCCTAGTAGTATGTCAGCAGTGGTGAGATAAGGATCACCGTAGAACCGTAGGTTGGTATCCATTCTCGTTGCAATAATGTTCCCTTCTAATGACACACCAAAAAATGCCTGTGAAATTTGCAACAAAATGGATTGTCAAATCCACAAACTAGTGAAAAGAAGTAAAAATACATTGCAGGATGGAATACCTTTGCTACAACTGTAAGTGCAACACATGCCGGAGCCTCTATCCCCTGCCTGAAGATCTGCTACCAGCACTCTCCCCACATGTCCTGCAGCAGCACTGCAGCCTGCAGCGAGAGAAAAATGCATTTGACTACAAAATGTCTTCATGGTTTTCGAATCATGAAGCACAATTATGAAATCCATAAGCTCACCCCCAATCTATGAAACACAAAAAACAAACATTTAGCTAATAGATTATGCATATAAACATTTTGGAACTTGGTAGGCCGCTGATCCTTAGCTGCCTAGACATGTAAATTCTGCTCGGACATAAATATATTTTTCTCAGTTGAAAGTTTACCTGAGCACATCCTAAACCAACAGAGAATATAGCTGATGGGGCAGACCATGTTCCATCGGACCTTTGAGCAATAACAAGTCCCAAGTTTGTATGCGACAAAAACTCCAGCTTTAACAACGGTTAAAATAGCTAAGCCTTGGCACCTTTCAGAACTGCCAATGGTAAAGATCTGTCTGGATTTAACCTAACAGCCTGTCCATTTCAACAACTGTTATTAGAAGCTTCTCACAGTGTCAAAATACGGTCATCATGTAGCTCCAATATACAAGAAATTGGTTTAACTTTATTTTTTAAGCTTTAGCACCGGCTAAAGAAATGGCACGAGTTCTTGTTGATGATTTCATGAGGTAAAACCATTATCTAGTTGGGAATATGACCAACTGTCTAATAAGAATTACATGGGTAATTGGAAGGAATCACAAGGTTGATGAAAGTTTTAGACAACCAAAACTATCATCTTGCATGAATAATGAAAATTAGGATCATACCTGGCCATAGCTTCTCAAGGTATTGGATGCTATGTAGATCTCACGTTCCATGGACAAACCAATCGGCAAGTTCAACCAACCTCGAGTACACGTCCAATCCATGACGTCATGTTTTGCTACTTGCACAGCATTGCTAATGGTGTTAATAAGCACACCCTGCAACGGATCAAGCATCATAGCAAGCACCTTCCGTTAGAACATGCTCTGCAGAAAATCCCTCCACAAAACCGGCAATGATGTCTTCCACGCGTAATTACGGTAAAGTGAGAACTGCACTGCATGCAAACTGTGGTAGAACTATCAGGAAGCCACTCCGGAGGCTCAGCTTCCAGCACCTCTTTATAGGCACTATAGTTTATCCCACTTGGCTCCAGAAGTGGCGGGGCACTCGGGATATAAACAGAGGAATGCAAATACGTATCTCCATTCTTTGCAGGCCCCAGAAATGAAACATTAGATCTTTGGCACTGCTGATTCACAGAAACACTCGGGAAGCTTTATTACGGCCCATAATGATTGCAAAAAACCCACTCATGACCCAACACATTCTTCAAGTTCACCTCTGGTTGCAAGCCATTCCGCATTGACATACAAGCTTCATTACTCGAATCATATCCTCCATCAATAAAATCATCGGACTCAGCTGGATACAGATAAAGATGATCTTTTTTCATAGATTTTGAGCCTAATGGAACAATACTTTTGTCTTCTGACACAGTACAAACAGAGTCACGATTATTATCATCAAAATGATAGGCGTTATTATTCTCCTTTTCTAGCTTTGGAAGCGACGAATACGAAATCCTACTCTCAGCGCTTGCCATGCAGGTTGCAACCACACCACCAAGAACCTGATTCTCAAATTTAAAAAGCAGTTTTACTGCAATTCAAACCGCTTACGCCGCCTATTTAAAACCCTAAATAACAAATAATTGCAATTTTTTGGCAAATTGAAACTGACTCTGACTCTGAGACAGCTATCAGGTTTATTGTTGATAATGTTAACATTTCTCACCCTCACAGTGCTTTGGTTTCTGATTGCAGGCAACTAATCCAGCAACTGGAGAATGTTAAGATCCAGCATACCTATCGGGAAGGAAACATTTGTGCTGATGGCTTGACTAAATTGGGTGGTTCCATGGAGTCCCATTTTGTGTTGTTTGATAATCCTCCGGACTGTATTCAACTTAATGTTTGATGTTATGGGATATAGCTATCCCAGAACTTCTGTTTGTAATGCTTTTAGGGACTAAATCTTTGTTTGAACTTCGTTTATTCACCAAAAAAAAAGTTGCATATGATATGCATAATTACAAGCCAGCTGATATTCAATTTGATTGGCAATCAGATGAGGGAGTAGAGGTTTAATTCTTGAGTATCTATTTCCTTAACTTGAACTTGTATGCCATTACAGTTATTGTTGTTGTTAAAACTTCATAACGGGTATTTTATTGTACAACACTGCAGTCCTTCTGATTGTGGAACATTATAGTGCTAATGGAACGAAACGAGTAAAAAGTAGACAATGGCACGAATGAAATGAGTAAAATGTAGATAATACAACGTTTCTAAAAATATTTCGACCGAAGATATCATCTTTGTTCATTTATATACATACATATACAGATATAGTGAATTAAAATTTTATTTTTAAAATAGAATATCAAGTATAGTAAAATACGATAAATAATTTTAAACTTAATTATAAATAATACACATATAAAATACATGAATAATTAAAAAATATTATACATATAAATTAAGAGGAAAACAAAGTAGTACACTGGCCTGTCTTCTATTTGGCTAATTTAACACATTTCTGAAAGTCAAGATTTCACCACTCTGGACCAAAAAGAAGAGAATTTTAGCCGCCCAACAGCTAAGTGACTACTGCTCCCTTACCCAAATATCATTAGGTTAAAAGCACAAAGAGCACAAAACCATCTTGCCCATGGTCGGCAAAGCAATCACCTCAGAGTTCTAAAATGACAACTATTCCCAAATTGACAATATTTCATCACTCTGAATTGATGTTGCATGTGTTTGCACTCTTAGTGAATGACCTCCCTTCATGCAAATTAAGATATACTCACAAATCTGCTCAATGAAATATCAGCTTTTGACCTTTTTGGTAAAGGGATTGGAACTTTTTAACCTCATATCCGAAGCTTCTTCCCAGGCTGAACATCATCGCTATGATGTCCACCTTCACCGCCCGAATCTTTCTCCATCTTCTTTCTTGCCAGTATTTTATTAATCTTGTGCAGCTCATTGTTGAGCTTCTGGTCCTTGTTCTGCTTTCGTGTTTTCCTTCCATCTTGCATCTTCACACCAAACTGGAAAGCAGCCTTTGGCATTGCTTCCTTCTGCTCATTGTATGTTGCCCATTCCTCTTCTGTTTCAAAGTCCCACCGATGAAGACGACCCTTGGCCTGTTGGAATCATTTTAATAGCATAATTATCACCAATAAATCAATTAAAACCAGTATAAATGAAGAACAGCTTTCAATTTAAGGTAGACAAATAGGCTTACTCGTCCTCCCATATCCATTTTTGACAAGTCATCCTCATCGTCACTGTCAACAATCTCACGGTTATACTCCTGATAACCAGGATAACACTCAGAGTAACTCTCTGATATGAAATTAGGATCCTTCTCACGAGCATCCTTCTCCCTCAATTGCTGAAGCCTTTGGTCATCCCGCTTGAACACAGATCCCAATCCTCGATCCTTCTCTTCTTGAGTCATATATCGTGGATCCTGTGGAATGTTTGATCCCTCTTGTACCTCATAGCCTTGCATGTTGGCCTGGAGATATTGCTCAGGATAAGCCAACTGCTCAGGATACTGGTAGTCCTGCCACTCTCCTTGGTATCCACCAGTCAAGGCCTGTGTTTGCAGGGCATCATATCCATTCTGAAACCGAACAGTCAAAACAGGATAATGAATAATTTAGAAAAGGACACAAAAACCTAATTTAACAAAAATTTTAGTAGCTAAATACGACTTGCAAGAGTAATTTTAACCTTTTTTTTTATAAATAATTTTAACCATTTAATCTCCAAACAATTCTAACATTTCAATTTCTACCTTTGGCACATCATATTTCTCCTGCATCCAGCAAAAGAATGAATGATAACTAGAAAAAACCTTACCAGTTCTTGCCATTCTCGAGGAGCTACAGAGGGTTGCACTGGACCATAAGCAGGTTCAGGGAAGTATGAAACTCTTTCCTTATGTCGAGGCGACTCTTCCATATCCTCTGAAAGAGGGCTTGGGATCATGTCTTTTCCAGGACTATTATAGTCAACACCATCCCCCAAAAATATGTCATCCTCTTCTGCTCTTGCAACAGTCGGACCCTGCTTCTCTCTTGAATCAAGATTATTTTTCCTCGGAGGGGGTGGAGGCGGCGGTAAAATTTCCTTTTCAGTTCTACCATTAGACATTCCGTCATTAGGTTTTGATGGTTTGTCCTCCTCGTCATATTCAAATCCAAGAGATGAAATCTTCCCTATAATGAGAAAAATGAAAATATTAGTTATAAAAACAAAAAGATACATAATGAAAAGCAAAAAACAGAAAAGTAACTAGATGATTAAAAATAATAATAATAATAATAATAATAATAATAATAATAATAATAATAATATGCGACAGATATAACACTGAACCCATACTAGAAAGTTAAGATCAAACTTAAAATAGACAACTAAATACAGCAAACACCTTTGGCATCTCTTTCCTTCTTTTTCTTCTTGAGAACCTTCCCAGATGATCCAAGGCGAAGATACGACAAGATTTTAGCAATTCGATCAAGTACAGAACCGTCAACACTGACAGTAACCATTTCCTGCACAAGTATGTAATCAAAATCTGAAACATTATCCAGCATTTAAAATGAAAATTGTCCAGCAAAATTATGGAAATACAGACATCTGGAACTGGACAGTCAGCTTTACTCCTGTGCAAGGTGGTTGGAATGTCATTAAAATATCCACCCTCCTGGAACAAATACGGAAAATTCATTCAGGAAATTGGAATTATAGGATGAAAGTTAAGAACATTCAATAATGCTATTCATGAAAACTTGGCACAATTAATCAATTATAGTCCCTAATACTCATAAAATTACTTTGAAGGAAGGATCTAAAATGGATGTTTTCTCTTCAGAGTTGAATAAGCATTTAAGTTTTAAGCAGCAACGGAACAGCCTATGAACCAAAATATTGATAAAGTAGAACAGTTATGTGGTAAGGAAAATGCTACAGACAGCTTTGCCTTCCCAGAACCTGCAATTCCAATAATGTGTTGGTATGCTTGCAAACATGGACCAATTACACCAGTGAACGCTCAAGGTTCATGCATGGAAAAGAACCCATGGTAACCCTCTTAAAATAGTAAGAACAGAATGGAAATGCCCAAGATTCTCACCATGTTAAAAATAAATGCCATTCTACCAGGTAGAAACATTTCATTTGTCTTCATAACAGTTTGAGGCTTCACTATCCATTGATAAACTGACTGAAAAAGGGAGAGAGGTAACAATAAGAACAGCTTCCAAAACCAATAAACAAAATTTCTTTCTATTATAAATTGGAAAATCTATTCCACGATTCAAAATGAAGAGGTTATTGCACCTTTGCAGTGGCTGTGCGAAATGATAATTGCTGTTCTTCTTTTGATTTTCTGTCAGACCAGTAAAAGTAGGTTAATAAAACAATTACAAGATTATTAATTGCACAATTAACAGACAACTTGGCCATTAATCCAAACTTATTATAATGATAGCCCATCAGCTAAAATAACCAAACATTGTACTTTATATTAGTAATGATTAATCTTCTAATAAAATGACAGTATATTTAGCACATATAATAAAGAAGCAAATGCTAAACCAAGGCTATTCTCTAAGCCTTTTACTAGCTCTTAGATATGTTATTCGATGGTCTCCTTTGACATGAAATCGGATTAAATTCAATTACCTAGACTTTCCATCAGCATCTTCTCCAGCATCAGGCTTCTTATCTATCTCACTCCTCACTTTGTTAAGCAAAGCATAATCCAACCCTTTGACCAAATGGGTGTGTTCCACATCACCTGAACATCACGACATAATCATAATAAGCTAGCAAAAGCAGCTAAACAAAAGCACCAATTTCCCCAGCAAAACCCCCAAAAAAAAATGCACGCATCTTGTCAATTAAATAATTAAGTTTCTCAAAGTATAACAGAGCAAAGCCACGTACCTCCAAGGTACTTGCTCTTCTCAATAGATATCTTCTGAGCATCAGCTGACCTTAACATATTCAACAAAAATAATTAATTGAAGCAAAGCAACTAAGAAAATGTATAATGCAATATAAAAAACTGCATAAAATAAGGGATTAAAAAGAAAAAAGAGAGGAATCTCACAGAAGATCGACGTTTCCAGGAGGAGCAACAGCATGAAAAGAACCTAATTCAGTTGGCTCATAATCTGGATTTTGATCCTCTCTTCGCTCCTTAGCTCTGTCTCTGTACTTTGGCTGCTCTGGTTCTTCAGCTTTCTCGTCTCTGCGCAATTAATTTCCATCTCAATTTATTAATCATTAGAATTCAGGGAAAAATCGCCTCCAAAATTCGTTTTTCTGATGTGTAAAAAGAAAATAAGCATTGAATAAAAAAGTGAATGAAACTTACTTGCGACGAGCAATTTTCTCCTTGTAGTATTTCTTCGATGAAGACATTGATAACAAAAATTGTAATTTGTTACAGGTAAAGAATCCAAGGCAGTGAATCGATGATTATGATGCAGGGCCAATCGGCGAAAGGCTTTTTACATGGGTAGGTTTTGGGTGGTATGATTATAAGCCAGCCCACCATTAAATAAATTCCTTAAACAGTAGAAAATGGATGATTTACATGTTAGCATTCTATTAGAGCAATACATATTGCATGAGAAATGAAAAGAGAAAAACTTTTGCTCAAATCGACAAAAATTCCTTCTCTCTCAATACCTTTTATTCTTTGTGATTTCCTGACGGTTGAGTGCAGGTGAGGTTGGAGCCGGCTGCATCACTGGCATCAGAGCCATCGATCCTTTGACCTAAAAATATGGCGGACAGAGTCTCAACGAGACTACAGAAAGAAGTTTCTTAGCAATACAAGGAGCTGGAACGAATCGAGACCAAGTTTGATAGTAGTGTTAATCATCTCAGTTCTGAGATAGATCGTTTAGGCTCAGACATGAGGAAGATATTTGAGCAGTTAATGGTTAGATTGGATGCCAAGGAGATAGCGGATACAGGGCGACTGTCGGCTTTCAGACGATGGCAGCTACCGTTTCCTCACCTTCTAATATGTCCAGTCCAGCTCTCCCAACAACAAAAATGGTGGATGCGAAGCATGTGCATCCTCGTTATTGCAAGCACAGTCGTTTGGAATGCCCCAAGTTTGAAGGCACTGATTTTTCAGGTTGGTTGCTCAAAGTTGAACAGTATTTTGAAGTGGAGAATATCTCCGAGGATTTAAAGGTTAAGATGGTGATGACACAGTTGGATGGTCGAGCCCTTCAATGGCATCATTACTATGCCAAAGCAAATGGGGGAATATCGACTTTGAAGTGGCCGGAATATATTGCGGACATGAGGAAACGATTTTCAGAAACAGAGTTTACCGATCCTATGTCAGAGTGGTAACCTTGAAGCAACATGGGACTGTGGAGGAATACTATGAGCAGTTTTTGTCCCTCCTTAATGTTTTGCAGCTTCCATCGGACTATGCCCTTAGCATTTTTATCAGTAACCTGCGTGAGGATATTGCAGGTACATTAAGGTTGTTTTCTCCTACCTCTATTACACATGCTTATACTCTGGCTAGACAGTTGGAATTTCTTTATTTGGGAATCCTAAGAAACCCTATGTCCCATACAAATTTCCACCTCCAGCTCCCCCAAATTTGTATACCCATAACTTGCTACTTAAACCACCGTCCCTACCATAGTTATTACCAACCCCTACTAAAACCAATTCTCTACCAACTCTAACAAACCACCCTTTACTACATCTAACAAAACCCTTACTCCCTCAACTTCCCAGAATTCGACTCACACAAATAGAAACCCAACCAAACAGGAAAGAGATGAAAGGCGAAGGAATGGTTTATGTATGTGGTGTGGATTAAAGTACACTGTAGGGCATAAATGCAGGAGGTCCCAACTCTACCAATTACTTGTCGATGAGGAGGATATAGAAGTTGAAGGAAAGGAATGCTCACATGAGGTGGAAAATTTGGAAGTGTTGGAGCCATCACAGCCCCAGGCAGATGACGTTCCAGTAATATCTTTACACGCATTGTGTGGTTCTACAGGCTATCAAACCATGAGAGTCACAGGGAAGGTGATGAATCAGGTAGTATATATCTTGCTGGACACAGGTAGTACACATAATTTCATAGACTACTCAATGGTTAAGAAAGGTGGTTTGGAATTACAGAGTACTAAGAGCTTAAGTGTGACTGCAGCTAATGGGGAAAATATTCAAGTCCAGGAGATGTGTCCAGGCTTAAAGTGGGAGGTACAAGGGCTGCATCAAACTTTTGATTTCTTTGTCTTACCTTTAAGAGGTTGTGATATGGTCCTAGGTGTGCAATGGCTGATTACCTTAGGACCCATTGTATGGGATTTTCACAAAATGACAATGCAGTTCATGTGGGGAGGACAGGACATTAAATGGTATGGAATGACTGATGGTCAATTGTTTTTAATGAACAAGAAGCAATCCTCTAAGCTTCTATCTGATGGAGAAAACAATGCAATTTCTCTTATTATGACTGAAGTCAAGGAAGGGAACTCTGTCTCAGCTGAAAGTAGGAAGAAGGAGCCAGCATCGAGGGACTTACAGCAGCTGCTTGAGCAATATGCAATGCTTATTGAGGTACCTACTGAATTACCTCCAACACGTATCCATCACCACAAAATACCTCTGCAGGATGAATTGAAGACTGTTAAAATCCGTCCTTATAGGTATCCAATGATTCAAAAGAATGAAATAAAAAAGATGGTGCAAGAGATGTTAAAGTCTAGGGTTATCAGACATAGTAACAGCTCATTCGCCTCACCTGTGGTATTGGTGAAAAAGAAAGATGGAACATGGCGCTTCTGTGTCGACTACAGGCAGCTCAACCAAATGACAATTAAGGATAAATTCCCCATTCCTTTGATTGAAGAGTTGCTCGATGAGTTAGCCACTGCAGTTTACTTCTCCAAGCTCGACTTACACTCGGGATATCACCAAATTCGTATGGACCCCGGCGATATTCATAAGACAGCTTTTCGTACTCATCAAGGGCATTACGAGTTTGTCGTTATGCCATTTGGGCTGACCAACGCCCCTTCTACGTTCCAAAGTTTGATGAATAGTATTTTCCAACCCTTCTTGAGAAAATTTGTGTTAGTTTTCTTTGATGATATACTTGTTTATTCCAAAAATTGGGAAGACCATTTAACCCATTTGCACCAAGTGTTTCATGTGTTATTACAGAATAGTTTATTTGTTAAGCGAAGCAAGTGCGACTTTGCTGCAACTAAGATAGAGTATTTGGGCCATGTCATAGGAGAAGGTCATGTGTCCATGGATGTACAAAAGGTTTTTTGCATAGTCGACTGGCCAACACTGAAATCAACCAAAAAACTAAGAGGATTTCTGGGCTTGACAGGTTACTATAGGCGGTTTGTCAGAGGGTATGGTGTGTTGGCTAGACCATTGACTAAATTACTAAATAAGAATGGTTTTGCATGGTCACAGGAGGCACAAAAGGCCTTTTCTCTTTTAAAGAATGCTACGGTGACAGCTCCAGTTCTGGTGCTACCCAACTTCGAGGTTGAATTCACAGTTGAGGCAGATGCTTCAAAGGAAGGGATTGGGGCAGTGTTGAGCCAAAGAGGCCATCCTGTCGCATACTTCAGTAAGGCGATTTCAAGTAAGAACCAAGCTCTATCTGCATACGAGAAGGAGATGATGTCTATTCTAGTTGCGGTTAAGAAGTGGAATGCCTATCTTGTTGGTCGACACTTCAAGATCAAAACTGATCATCAAAGCTTGAGGTTTTTACTTAGTCAGAAGACTACAACCCCTGCCCAATAGCAATGGATGTTGAAAATGATGGGTTTGGACTTTGAAGTTATCTATAGGAAGGGCTCTTCTAATTCAGTGGCAGATGCCTTATGGAGAAGGCTTTCAGCATCCTTACAGGCCATTTCTATTTTACATTCTGACCTCTATGATAGAATCAAACACACTTGGGAAACTAATCCTAAAATGGTACAACTTATTAAGGATCTTCAACAACCACCGACAGCAAAAACCAAATTTACTTGGCAATCAGACCAATTGAGAAGGCGTGGTAAGTTGGTGATTGGTGATGATAAGAACTTGAAACAGGATCTATTAGAGCACTTTCACAGCTCATCTATGGGAGGTCATTCTGGGGTTCATGCTACTATGGCTAGAATCTGTGCTGTGCTATATTGGAAAGGTCTCAAAAGACAAGTTCGCGAATTTGTTCGCGAATGTCACATATGCCAACAATGCAAGTATGACAATTCTGCTTCGCCTGGCTTATTACAACCTCTTCCCATACCCGATAAGGTGTGGACAGACCTTTCCATGGACTTCATCGAAGGGTTGCCCAAATCACTTGGGAAGGACATTATCCTTGTATTGGTGGACCGTCTCAGCAAGTATGCACACTTCATTCCCTTAGCCCATCCTATTTCAGCCATAAGTGTAGCACGGGCATTCTTGGACAATATATTCAAACTACATGGTTTTCCCAACACTATTGTATCCGACTGAGACAAAATCTTCATGAGCACATTCTGGCAAGAGCTTTTCATACGAGTAGGCACACAGCTTAAAACATCAACTTCTTACCATCCTCAAACGGATGGACAGAGTGAGGTTGTGAATCGGTATCTTGAAACATACTTGAGGTGCATGGTTAGCGAATCGCCTAAAGACTGGTGCAAATGGATTCCATTGGCTGAATGGTGGTATAATACCACTTTTCATAGCTCCACTCATACTACACCTTATGAGGTTGTTTATGGTCAGCCTGATCCTTCTCACATGCCGTATCTTCCAGGAGACTCTAGAGTTGCAGCAGTGGATCGGAGTTTGCAAGCTCGTGAGTCAGCTATTAGGCTGATGAAATTTTATTTGGAGAGGGCTCAAAATCGAATGAAACAACAGGCTGACAGACACAGAACTGATAGGGAATTTCAAACAGGTGATTTGGTCTATGTTAAATTGCAACCATATAGGCAGCAATCAATGGTAAGCAGGGTTAATCAGAAGCTTTCAGCCAAGTATTTTGGCCCTTATCAAGTTCTGACCAAGATTGGACCTGTGGCGTATAAGCTGGCTTTACCGGAAGGATCGAAGATACACCCTGTTTTTCACGTGTCACAGCTTAAGAAGCATGTGGGACAAGTTAGCACACAGTCTCATCTGCCTTTACTGAATGAAGATGGGGTAATTGCAAAGGAACCAGAAAGAATTTTGGAAAGGAGGATGACCAAACGTGGTAACATGGCTGTAGACACCCCATTTTGTCCGAGGTCTTTTAATGTTATTGGGCCTATTGGGTTTGATAATTAAAAGATGAATCTAATTTTTGTATTACTATCTTGTTTATTATTAAAAAAATAAAAATGAAAAGAAAATAAAAAATAGAAAAAAATAAATAACAAAAATAAAGTGATCAAAGAAGGGAAACTTGAAAAAAATCAGAATATTAAAACAAAGGCAAAGTCAAAAATTTGAAAATTTTAGAAAGAAAATCAAAATCAATGAGTGAATCAAGTGAGAATCAATGAAGATACAAGTCAAATTCAAATTGGTGCATGGATGGAAAGGAAATAAAGTTGGTTTAATACCCATATCAAGAAAAGGAAGGAAAATTAAATAAAAAAAGAGAGGCTAGCCGCTAGAGGGGGGGCAGAAAAAAAAAACCTAGAAGAACCCTAAAGAAACCCTGGCAAGACCTTGGAAGAAAACGGAGAAAAACCTAGAAAAAAGGCTAAGAGAAAACCCTAGAAAAAGGAGAAGACACACACAAGAAAGAATAACAGATAGGCCAGAAACAGTCGCTTGTTCTAACCTTCTCTGCTACCTCTGCCTGTTTTAGCTTGCACCAAGTTGCTGTCCACCTTGCATCTTCACCGTTCCCAGCGCCTTCCCGTACACTATCTTTTGCACTGCTATGCCACAGCTCCACTGCTGCCAAGCTTCTAACTGCTGCCAAGCTTCTAGCCGCTGCCGCTTCCTCTCTACTTCACAACAAACTTCCATAGGTTTTCTTTCCTGCACTGCACTGCTCCTGCTGTCCTGCTGTGTACCTACTTCAATTCCTGTTGCACCGTCAAGCTGCTCTGTTCCTTTACCGTTTCCGCACCCTTGCTTCACTGTTCTGTACTTGTTCTTCTACACTTACTTCTTTGCATTTGGTTTACGGCCGATCTCTGCCTGCATGTTACACTGTCCTGCTTCATCCCGAGCTTCACTGCCCAAGCTGCTTCTGCGTGAAATCTTCCCATACTGCATCATCTATGGCTGCTCCATCAAATTGCGGTAGCTGCGTGAAAGAAAAAAATAAGAAAAAAAACAGAAGGAAGGACGTGGAAGGAGGACAAAACGAGAGGAAGGAAAGAGAGAAGGAAATAAAGGATGTGAAAACAAAGGAGAAAGCCAACAACAGAAGTGAGACAGAGGAGAAACGGGAGAAAGAAAGCAAGGAACTTTCGTACCAGCCTTGCTGCTCCATTACTTACGTGGAACTACTTGCTGCTGGTTAGGACGTGAAAATAAAGTAGAAAGCCAACAACAGAAGTGAGACAGAGAAGAAACGGGAGAACTTGGCTGCTATGACCGTTTGTTGTAACAATACAGAGAAGATGCTGTGTGGTGGCTTGTGTGGAGGAGCTTCAGTGCGTAAAGAACAACTAGACAGGACAGTGGAAAAGTAAAACCAGTTGTTTTATCAGGTTCTCTCCTATTTTAATAATGGTTTAATTAATTGTTGAATCTTTTGATCCATCTAATCCAATAATTTAATATAATATAATAATTTGATTTTACGATTATAGTAGTTTGGTAATTTAACGTTTGTAAGATATGTATGCTTTAATAATTGGATTTAAGAATTGATACATATTTTAGTGATAGTTTGCATGTAGTCTAATTTAAGAAGATTTCAATTAATACAAATTTGCATGATAATTAAATTAGTGATTTGATGTATAAAATATTAATTATGTATATAATATATTTGTGATTTGTTGGCATGATGATTAATGTGAATGTGTTACTTAGTTTGCATGTATACGTAAGATCTAATTAAATAATTTGCATGTCTAGGGTAATTTATGCAATAGAGTTTAGGAAATTTATTTAGAAAATTAACCTTTTTTAAAAGAAAAATATTAGAAAAGTTTTTAGCTTATAGAAAGTCAATAAAAAATAAATAAAGATAAATAAAAAATAAACTAAATAAAAACACGAAAAATAAAAAAATAGAAGATGGATATTCCGACGATGGAATTCCGAGAGGATTGCGATCGAGTAATATTCTCAGAGATCTTGAGGTGAGGAGATCCTTTTTAAGTCTTACCAGCTCGATGGAAGATTTAAAAAGTCATTTTCGATATTTAAAACACAAATTTATTAAAAAATTGAAATAAAAATTAATTAAAATTAATTACAATTAAAAGAATTAATAATCAAATTAGAAATTAAGAGTCATAAAATTAATATATTTAGAAATAAAAATAGAATAAAATGATACAACGACAAATATGCCGACGATGGAATTCTAAAAGGACTGCGCTTGAGTAGTACTTTTAGAGATCTTGAGGTGAGGATGTTTTTTTTAGGTCTTACCAGCTTGATGGAAGATCTAAGGGGATATTTCCAATATTTAATAAATCAATCTAATTATAAAATATAAAAATTAAACTAAAAAATAGTAAATTAAAATTAAGTTCATTATAATAAAGAATAAAATCAAATTAATAAATTAGAATTAAAATTAAAATAAATAGAAATTAAATTAAAATATTTTAATAAAAGTGAGTTATTCCGAGGATGGAATTTAAAGGAAATTGCGCTTGAGTAGTTTCTTTAAAAATTCCTAAGGTGAGAAAGTTTCTTTAAGGTCTTACCAGCTTGATGGAAGGTCTTTAAGAAAATCTTCGATATCAAATAATTCATGTTTATTTAAAAATATAAAAATATATGAAATAATAATTTATATAAGAAAATAATAATAATAGAATAAAATAAGATAAAATAATAAATAGAAATTCAGGTAGGAGTCTAAATGGGGATTGCATAAGATATTTAAACAATCCGACGACGGAGCCTCTTCAAGAAAGGCGATTGGTCCTACTTGAATGCTCTTGAGGTGAGAAAAACTTTTAGGTTATCCAACCAGCTTGATGGAGGAGACTTAAAGGATTTTTCAATATTTAATTATATCGAGATTAAAGTAAAAAGGCAAAATTAGGATAACCTTAGATTATTTGGTACCATTTTAGGATGGGCGTTGTGAGAGTGCTAATCCTTCCTCACACGTAACCGTACTCCCGAACTTAGAACTCTTAACGTAGACCAAGCCTTATCCTTAGTTTGAATAGGTGACCAATCACACCTAAGTTAGAATGGTTGGTGGCGACTCCATAGTTTTGTGTCTAGCTATTAGGTTTCCCCCGAAACTTAATACGTTATGACAATGGCAGTAACAGATGTGCTCGTTTAATGGACCAACACATTTCCAGAAGATTCGACGTGGGAGGTTCTTTACGATCTTCAGAGCAAGTATCCTCAATTTCATTCTTGAGGACAAGAATGCTTCCTAAGGGGGGACTAGTGATGCAGGGCCAATTAGCGAAGGGCTTTTTACATGGGTAGGTTTTGGGTGGTATGGTTATAAGCCAGCCCAGTATTAAATAAATTCTTTAAATTGTAGAAAATGGATGATTTACATGTCAGCATTCTGTTAGAGCAGTTGCATGAGGAATGAAAAGAGAGAAACTTTTGCCCAAATCGACAAATATTCCTTCTCTCTCTCAATACCTTTTATTCTTTGTGATTTCCTAACGGCTGAGTGCAGGTGAGGTTGGAGCCGACTGCATCAGATTATTAGAGTTTAGGGCCTCGATTGTTTTTAATTTTTTTCTCTAACTAGGGTTAGACGACTGGGAATGAAGGTGTTACTGACGACGGACGAGCGAACGAGGATTGGATAGAGCCGAGGCTTGAACCCTGAGGGCAACGAATGAGTATTGAATTACAGAAATACCCTTGGGTACTAAAGAGTAAAGAAAGAGTGAAGACTGCTGTTCCACAAATACAATGTCGCAATTGTAAACTGGGCCTTTGGGCTTTGGGTTGGTTAGTTGGTGCATTTGTTATTTTGTTTACGTTCTCTTCTTGCAAACGCAGCGTTTTGCTGTCTTCACAAATATTTTGTCCAAATCTAAGATCTCATCATTTTATCCAAATCCAAGATCCTTGAATTTATCTTCAAGGTGAAATTTGCATGTCAACATGTGTTGGGATAGGGATACATAGTACGTACATACATATATATACACACATATTTACATATAAATATTGAGACTGATATACATGATAGATACATACATGTTCCATCTATTTTGAGGTTCCGTCTTGATATGGATACTCTTATTTTCTGTCACTGTTTTTACATTATTTTTATTATAATTGTCAGAAAAAAAAAATCAAAATTTAAGTTCGTTAAGTATGATCATCATTAAACTATATTTTATTATGTGTTTTATTCATTGATATTAAATTGCTTGTAAATAAAGGTCTTTATGAATTGAGTTGAGTTTAGTAAACACCTAAAAATATAGATCCTGAGTTTGACAAGGTTCAATTCACTCATTTAAGTACAGTTTTAATATTTTAAATGTATTTTAAAATTAAATGTTATTAAAATGTTTTCTATTAGTATAAAATCTTCTTGAACCGAACTTTAGCATATTTACTACGAACGCAGAGCTATTTACGAGCAATAATGATAATTTCTAAAATTAATTGAATATTTTAAAAAGAGTTCAAATTATATTAAAATAATTTTTAAAAAATAATTTTTTAAATATTTTACAATACTTGTTAATGCCAAAAAGGTTGCTAGGCTTATTGATGTTGGATCAACTTGTTCCTTTTTGGATAAACCTGCAAAACAAAATGACCATCCGGGTTGTTCCCGATGGGACTTTCTCTGATGCTTAAATCAGTACAGTATTTAAGAAAAAATATCAAAGTTGGAAGAGAGTGAAAGTGTGCTTGTACCTGCTTCTTGTGTCTCTACACCTTTATATAAGTGTTTTAAGTGAGCGGTTACACTTATTAAATGGGTAGTTATATAATTAAATATACAATTAAGTGAGTAGCAGTTACAGTGATTACATAATTATGGACAGTTACACTCATAAATGTTTGTACATTACAGTGATACTAACAATACTCATGATATTTTAATTTTAGCAAATTTCAATTATTCGCAAATTAAAAATTAATTTGTTTATGGATAGCTTTTTAATATATAAATAATTTTTAAAATTATAATAATCTTAAATAAATTTGACAATTTTATACATGATACGAAAATCACATGAAAAAAATAGTATATAAATTTTGAAAAACATTTTCATATTTATTCGTATCGATATGAATTTTGACACAATACTATTATTATTTTACACATGTTTGAATCATTTAACGCATTAAGACACGAAAAAATTACACAAACAAGATGTTTAGAGAATAATTTGTGAAAAAATTCAACTTCTATTCTTTTATTATTTTTTTTTGTGCATGGAATTCCTTATAAAGGCACATACCACAACACTACACACTCGGTGTGGGACGGAGACAAACCCAAAGGGAAAGCTAATGCTTTTAGTCTCAACATCATAACCACACACCAAACACACAGGGAAATGAGTTTTTTTGTTCAGGAAATGAACACATCACTAACTCCAAAATCGGTTGGTTTGAGTTAGCATGGAATTCCTTATAAACGCACACACCACAACACTACACACTCGATGTGGGACGGAGACAAACTCAAAAGGAAAGCTAATGCTTTTAGTCTATTCCTTTATTAGATTTGTTAAACAATATCAAATTAAATTTAGTAAACAGCTTCATGATCGAAATTTTAATCGAAAAGATATTGAATACTTCTAAAATAAACGAATATATGGCGAATACCAAATTTCGTATTTCATCAAAAAAAAAATACCAAATTTCGTACGATTCGAAACATTTAAAAAGTAGGAATCGGAGTCCATGTTATGATTACAACTTCGCAAGGTAGCATTTGTTGCATCTTCCACAAAGATACGCCAAATACATTGAAGATACCGCCTGCCAAAGCCAATATACCACTACTAGTATCCAATTTAGTTATACAAAGTTCTTACATTTGACACAGTCCGTGTAAATTGGCAATGGCAAAGAATCTCCTACTTATTTTCTTTAAAAAATTGTTCAACGATACTATTATCGTCAACTGATTTCATGGCATTTGCTACTCCTCTAGAGAAGGGTAATACTATATTCATCTATGAAGACCCAGAACAATCCAAGCTCTATATGCTATCCAAACTTGATAGATGCGATTGAATGGCATTCCACCACGATGAGGATTTAAATCTCATTGTGTAGATGGATGAAATTTGATTGGATTTATAAATGATGCACTAACAGTGTAAAGTTTTTATACACTGTCAATGCACCAAAGGTTGACATCTCATTAATAGACCCTTATATGCAAATATAAATAAATTTTTTTTAATTTGCCCACAAGGGCTTATAGATGAGATGTCAACCTCTGGTGCATTGACAGTGTATAGAAACTATACACTGTCAGTGCATCATATACAAACTCAATTTGATTGGATCCCCTTGGATTCAATAAAAATCTCATTATCAGTTAGATTTTTTTAATTTTTAATTTTATTAATATTTATTTTACTTTTTAAATATTAAATTTTTTTAAATTTTTTCATTCATTTAATATATTTAAAAATAAATTTATTATCTGATCTAAAAATAATTTTAAGAGTTTTTAATTTATTAAAAATAATATTTAATATAAAATAATGTTTAATTGTTTATTAATTTTTACAAGTATCAAATAAATATTATAAATTTCATAATGTACAAATTTTAACCTAATGTCCTCTTGTCACTATATTTCATTCATGTCTACTTAATGTATTGGGATAAAAGCTCTAATAATAATGACTATACTTCATCTTAGCTCCACTATTACGTTTGTATTCAAACACATATCCAAATACTGATTTTAATCTCATTCTTATGATAACTAATCTCACTTTCACCATTATTTTCAATCCCATAAGAATCAATATCATCATCAATCCAAACTAGTACAAAAACCTACAATCCCTGAAAACATGGCAGATTACAAGTCGTATGGTTGGCTTCTCTGCACAGCCAACAAGGCAATTCTCGTATGGTCGAGTGATAGTGGTGGATTATTTTGGTATCAGATCACAGTTACATGATGACTACTTTGTTTATTAAACTATAATCATTTTGAATGCTCCTTGAACTTTACTTCCTTCTGCCTCTGCAGTTGCAGCTGAATCTGCAAATTTGCCTCTGTTTACGTCTTTTCTACAACTTTCTGCTACTGATGCCAACTTTGCCTCAGGTAGAGGTGGCCGATCAGGGCTTAGTAATTCAGTATTCTCAACAGGTTTTTATTGTTTCAGGCCGTCTCAGTTATCATGTGATTGATCTTACAGCACGACTAAAGAATTTCAAGGAGACGCAAAACTCATCGTAGAAAAGATTGGAAAAGCAAAAAAAGAAGCTTATAGCAAAAGCAGTTTACTTCATCAGTAGGTAATCCCAAAATGCAAGAATCTTATCTTCCTGAAGCGTATGTTGGAATGGTCATTGGGAACTAATTAAAGCAAATTTCTTGAAGCAGCTAGCGCCCTTTCAAAATCGTATTACAAAGCTTTAAAAGCTGTGCTCAAAAGTCTAATTTCTATTAATGGCTAGATAAAGAAATAAACAAACAATCCCTCAAAGCATGGTAAGTACGCTTCATCCACACCACGCATATCCAATGAGAGCTTTGCTTTGTTACCATAAATCATTCTCTTTTCATCGTGCAAGTTTCAACAATGGAGTAAATGCTTGCTATGGAACTGGACCATACGGGCCAGGGAGTTTCACCCACCGAGGCACAAAGAATGTCAAAGACCAGCAGTTGTGCGACAATGCAGATGATCATGTCTGGTGGGACTCTTTCCATCCGACCGAGGGGATCCGAGCATTTGGCAAAGGCAATGTGAAGTGGACTGTTAGTCGTTTTTCTAATCATACTAAATAATTTTAATTTCAAGATATAAAACTAAATGATTTTCACAAGTGTCTTTGAAAAAAAAAGGCAACATGTTTCATAATGTTTTTCGTAAAGCAATCAATGTCTAAAATTGACAACTTTGTATAAATTTAATATTTTTTATTCATAGAACACCCGAACAAGTACCAGCCACCAGAGATGGATTTAGAGTGGAGGCACTCCTGAAATTAAATATGATGTATTAGTAAGATACACAAAATTTTAATTATATATAAATTATTAGTAATATACACACAAAATTTTAATTATATATAAATTATTGGTAATATACACAAAATTTGAATTATATATAAATATTTTACTCCAACTAAAATCTCAAAAAAAAAAAGTAAAACTGTTAGAAACAAACTCAAAATTGTTAATTTTTTTTTGCTCCCACTAAAATATAAAAGGAGATTTAAATATGAGTTTTTAGTAATATTTAAAAGTATATAATCGTATTAACAAAATATAAAAGGTAATTAAGTAAAGCAATGATATGCAACATAAATATAGAATTTGGTTAGTAGTTACTATATCAATTCTCTTAACATTAATTGAAATTAGCCCAAAAATAAATGCAAAAAGTTCAGAAGGCTCTAGTAAGAAAGAAATTATAATGAACAAAAAAAAACTTGTTAGGAATCAAACAACTATGTTAAAGAAACAAAAACTTATTGAAATGGAAAATTAATTAATTTATTGTAAATACTGAAATAAGTTTTCTATAAGAAAACTAAATACATTTTGTTAGGTTTTTTTCATCTTAATTTAATCAAATAAACCTTATTTCATAATTTGAACTTTTTGTTTAAATACTTGATTTATATTAATTTTTATAGCATGATAAAATATTCAATATTTTATGAAATAATTGATTTCTTTTGTTCATAGGGAGGAAAAAAGGAATGGAGAATTGAACTTTTGACCTAAAACCTCTTAATTAAGGGTGTTCATTCAGTTAATTTGGTTAATTTTAAACCGAATTAGCCAAAACCGAATTAATCGAATTTTGCATTTTCATATTAACCAAATCGAAATAAAATTCAATTAATTCAGTTAATTAACCAATTAACTGAACTTTGTACAAATTTTTTGCTAGGTTTCCTTTGTTCATATATACATATACCATCAACAACACTCTTCAACAGTGTAGATATTATTTCTCATATAAGTACATCAACATAACATTAAACTAATAATAACATATACATTTAGCAATTAATCTTATAACTTTGATAAATATTTCAACAAAAACATTATTCCACCAATATTTAAAATTTTAAATTATTTACCACTAATTTCAATTAATTCGGTTAACCGACAAAATTTGGTTTTCGAACCGAATTAAATGATAACCGAAATTTACCAAAATCTTATACCAATAACTAACCGAATTAAGTTTGATGGCCAATTGATTAACCAAATTAATTTCAATCGGTAGGTTAACCAAAATTTTTCAAATTTTGAACACCCATACTCCTAATAAAAGAATAACAACTATTAGGTCAAGTTTGATTGTTAGAGTTATTGAATTTTTTATTATTTGAAGTTATGTGACAATTTTATTATTTTGTAGAAAGAATTTATTTAATTATCACATTCCAAAAGTGAATTTAATAACCCTTTGAGCTTTGGATCAAAAATTATTTTTAAAACAATTATATACGAAAAAATATCAAAAAAATTCTTGCAAATAGTTTTTTATATAAAAAATGACATTTTATACTTTTATTTTTAATTTCTATATAATTATTTTATTATTTTATATTTCTTAAAGTATTTGTTGTTACGTGTTAATAAAATTAATTTTAAATTATAATAATTTTAAATAAAATAGTGTAAATAAATATTATTTAAGAATTAACGCTCTTGTTTATAACTCACTTTCGATAGACTCTTTCAATATTCAAAATTATATTTAAATCATAATCCTTACTTAAAAGTATTAAATTCATATAATCATATTAAAAAAAAAAAACTGTAAAATGCGCTTACATACATATACATCCTCCCTCTACTGGGCAATAAACCCTGAAGATCTCTTCTTCATGAAGGAAGACCTCGGCATTGCTGATATAGTTGATTTCCGAGGAGTCCGGTTTTTAGTAATTTCCTTAAGCACGATTCCGCTTCGTGGTTTTCACATTCCACATGAATGTGAAAGGTCAACTGTTTTCTCAATTCGGACCCGATTGTCTAGCAGCCAAAAGCTTGGATGGTGGCTAACCTACAGTCCACATCATTGACAAACGAAAAACTGGTCATCTAGGCAATGCTCTTGCAATCATGATGCTTCCTCATGAATCCATTTAATAAAACAAATCGTGCCCCATTCCACCCCAATTGTCGGTCAATAACGCAAACGCTTTGCCTTCCTTGCCTTGGCCTCTCTTCCAATTGCACTCCACCTGAAACTCGTGCAAAGGCAATTTCATAAATCAGAAAAGAAGCCGTAGGCCCTGTGGCTTGATCGATGAAACAAATTAAGTGCTCGGAGAATTCGATGTATACCTGTGAAATTGTCAATTCATTGACCAGCTAGCACCCCGAATAAATTTGCACGTGCTGAATCGGAAATATTTAAAAGTTTTATTTAATAAAATCGATTAAAATTATTTAATGAGGTCAATAATTGAGCACATGGTGGCATATACTAGGATTTGAAGCAGCCGTTAAAAAAAAGTTACATACAGCCAACAACGACAGGCCACGTTGCTTTGAGCCGCGACTCCCGTCCCTACACTACACCCCCGTGAACAACGAATGCGGAATGCCTGGCTGATATCTCATATTTGGTGCCCATGAAAGGCCTACACGGTAAATTATTTAGCAAGCGAAAGCTTCTGTTCTATATCATGTCTGGCGCTGTACACAAGAGTAGGTTAAATATTTCAATTTCATCTCGAATATGACAACAAAATAGTGAGTATAAAAAAATAATATTGCATTCCCCGATAAATTGATTTTAATTAAAGAGATTAATGATTCATTGACATTTGCACAAGTCATAAGCCATCATTGTTCTAAGTGACACATAAATCTTATATCTAATCTGTTAAGTTAATCATTTCTTATCGAGTGATATATTATAAGATTTGAATTTAAATTTAAACGACATCAAATTTTATCTGAAATTATAAATAAAAAATGATAAATCTAATAAATATGTTGAGATTTAAATTTCAAATTTATTTAAAATCATATCTTAAAAAGATTACATAAATCAATTAGAATAAATCTCGGATTAAAATCTTATAAATCTCAAACTTTTTTAAAATCAACCCTTCCCATAAAATCAATTAAAATAAATCCCGACTTAATCTGAAATAACTTCAAATTCACAAATTTCAAAAATAATATACACTAATAATAATAAATGAGAACATCATTAATGAGATTTGAAAAAATAGGAAATAAAAATGTACCGAAAGATACTTTTTTGATTTTAAGCATAATTGTAAGAAAAATCAATTATACTTTAGGATATTTAAAGAAGTTTTCATTTCTTTTTCAAATCATCAAAATTAAAGTTACATTTCCAACATTTTCAATCTCGTGTGCTTAGACCACATGCACCTCTGAATCTTGTGAATTTTTTTATCTGAATGATGATGAGACATGGGCAGCCCGCAATTTGCATCGTTCTTTCCAAGTAGCATATTAAATTGACGGTTAGAAACTTAAACTAACTGTGTGAAAGAGCAACTAGGGTGGCTTTGATTTTATGGCTTCACAGTTCTCATTATACTTTCCATTTTAAATTTAAGATGGTAATTTTTTTATAAAAAAATTCAGATAAATAGACCGCTTCAATCAATTGAATCAACTTTAATTGTTTGGTTTATGAAATTTTTAAAAGTTATAAAAAAAAACTATAATTATTTTAATAAAAGTATTATTGATAAAATTGAAAAAAGATGTATTAAATAATAGATTACTATCCTATTCATTGATAATAAAATTTAAAAATTTCATAAACAAAATTTTAAATAATTATATTTTACATTCGTATTAAATACTAATAATATAATAAAGCATTAGTTTTTGAAGAAAAGGGAAAAGAAAATGAAATTTAGACACAATTTGATGGTGATGATTTATTTGGCAAAAAGAAATGGTACAGTACACACAATACAGCCAAGAAAGTCAAATCGAAAGCACTGCCTTTTTGAGTCCAGTTGAGCTGAGTGACCCGCCCGGGTCACATGCTTTTGGTGGTTACACCACGCATAAAGCTAATAGAATCTCCTCATTCAGCCACGTTACCCGTCTTTTATTGTCACCAAATTACCAACTCCAATTCAGCAGCAGACCAATCCTCCAAGCCCAGAGGAAAGCAAGCAAGCTTTGCCAAAACCATGCTTAACCACTTTTTTACCATTTTTATTTCATATATTAATTCCCGTAATGCATAATTGATTGCTATAACAAAAATGACACAAACTTTCTTTTCTTTTTATTAACTTTTTTGAAGAAAATTATATAGATCTATTTTATGCACCACAAAAAGTAAATATACATTGATTTTGTGGATTTTAGAAATTATTAAATCTATATTAATTAAAATTTAAATATTAATGAGCATAATTATTATGGGATTTATATTTTTTGTACTTACAATGTATAACAGTTGTAAATTATCAATCAACTACAAAGTCTACTTTATTATGAGTAAAATTAAAAAAAAAGTTATTAAAAATAAATATAGATAAATTTTTTAAGTTTTGATATTTTTTAAAGTTCTATACATTATTTTTAGTTTTACTTATTAGAAGTAAAGTAATGCGTTGTGGTTGATTGATGTGTATAGGTGTTATACATTATCAATGTGTCCAATATACACCATTAATAATAATATGATACTCAATACAAATGGTATAATATGATTCAATCAACCCAAAGGGTTAGTTCAGTGGTGTAAAGTTTTGTTGAGTTTTTAAGTGAAGACGATTCATAGTAAGGAGTCACGTGTTTGAATCCTTACCAAATCAATTTCTTTTGGGTCAATAACAATCATGAAACATAAATGAGAATTAGTTTCATACTTAATGTGGTATAGTCGTATAGAGTCTCTTGTGATTTTTAAAAAAAAGATTCAATCTACCATATAGATCAATCAAATCAAATCAAAATCTCATCAAATCCAATTATCTAAGAAAATTTAATAGTAAATGTAAGAAAACTTATATTTATATTTCTCTAAATCTCCTAAACTTCAAAAAAAGAAAGAGAGAGAGAGATAATGTCATATTTTAATTAGTAAATTAACATGAAAAAAATACAAAAAAAGTTTAAAAATATAACTACTAACGAACACACTAAGAGCTTGAAAAGCAACTATATTTTTTTAAAATTGATATTTGATGCACTAATACTAATACTGTATAGATATTATGTACTGTCGATCAACTCACAAACTGCCACAACATTAATAAACAATATTAAAAATTATGCAGGCCTTTAAAAAATAAATATCAATAAAATTTTTTATTTTATTTTTTAGGGCTTTAATTTTAACTTTTTTAAATGAGGTGATCATTTTTGGTCGGCTAACAGTGTACAATATATGGAGTCAATTCATAATTTTTTTTAGATTCATTATAATATTTATTTCCAATCATAACCTTCTTTTTATAATTAACATATAATAGTTTATAATCATCACAGTCACAATCAGCATATTATATTCTATGAATAGATAATTATGAAAATTACATTACTTAAACTAGATAAATTAGAAAATGACTATGACAAACTAAACAAATTAGTAAGTAATTAAATTAATTCAAGCTCACATTTTGTGAAACTTGAACCTAAGAAATAAGCGTCATTGCCACTAAACCAACGCCTTATTGGCTAGTCAATTCATGAGTATAAGCATTGACAATGTAAGTACTATTTTATTAATGAACAAAATTAAAAAAATACACAGGCTCTTAGAAAAATAGTAATAATAATGTTTTTAATTTATTTTTAAGAACTTATATATTTTTAAACTTACCCATTAAGAAGAGGATATTTTATGGTTGATTAATAACATATAAATACTATACGCGATTAGTGCATCAAATATAATTTTTTTTTTATTTATATTACATACTCATTCCTTTAATTTTTATATTTTTTTGTTAATCCCTTATCTCTCTTGTCCTCTAACAACCAAACTACCTTTTTAAACTATTTTAAGAAGTTCTGCTTAAATGGGTTCACATTTTCCTTTTAACTAGTTTGAATGATCACTGTTCAATTGAGATTTAAAAAAGAGAAAACTAAGTCTCTCATCATCTAAAGTTCTTAACACATTTGTTCCCCATTGTTAAGAAAAAAGAAAATCAACCAACAATAGTAACAAGCAATTTGATTATGAAAGCATTAGAAGTATTCGAAAGGCATAAATAAAAGATGTTAACCGAGTAATAGAGTCGGTCTTTATAAAATCAATAATAAACCAAGGTCAGCGGAGAAAAATCAAATCAAATCATATCAAATCCCAATATTATTTGCCAACAATAATTATAAGGAAAAAATAATAACAATAATCGTATAACATAAGGTAAATATTATATGTGGATGAAGCGGTCACCGAGGTTGTGGTTTTCATTTCTTCTTCTTCTTTGGATCTGAAGAAGAAGAGCGACAACTTCTTTATGTATTTATTTATTTATTTATTTTGCCCTTTCTTTTTTTATATCTTAAACAAGACATCATCATCATCATCATCATCAAAACATCTCAACAACAACAAAAACAAAAAAAAAACAGCTACAGCAAAGCTAAACAACAGTAACATCATCACTTATATTAGCTTAAGAGCCACCTTTCCATCTCAAAAAAAAAAAAGTTTTTTTCTCGAACCTGCAAAAATCTATTTTTTTTTTCATTTTTCTGTTCTTTTTTTTTTTCAAGCTTGATCTTCTCTTCCTTGTAAACCTTCCATTTTTATTTTCAGCCTGGTGCAGAAAATAAAAACGGACGATTTGCTTTTTTTTTTTTTATGTTTGTATATGAAAAATAAATATAACCTTGTTTTAATTTGTTGGATCTCTGCAATTTCGGCTGTGATTGTAGAAGATCACAAATTCTGACAAGTTTGGGGAATTTTCGTCTCTAGCATTTGTTTTGTTTGGTTGTGAATGGGAAGATAGTCGGAGCTGCAATAAGGAAGGTCAAACGTCAGGTTTTCTGAGTTGCAATTTCGTCTTTATCTTGTTTTTGGATTTCAGAGAAGATGTTGTATTTGAAGCAGCCAAGTTCCATTATTTGTAAAGGAGGGCTGATTGTGGTTGGGCGAAAATAAGCTAAATCTGGATTAAGTTATGAAATTTTATATCAAGGGAGACAAAAATCAGAAAGTTCTGTCTTAGTGCATGCTCTTCTGATAAATTCCCTGAGCCTGGGGCTCGGGGAGATCTGAAGCCAGAAATTAGAACGGAGAGAAAACAAACTTATCATGGAATCATTCGCAGCAAAAAATAGTGATAATATTAACAATAATGAGAGTTCCTCCCAATCTCAAACTCCTACCTGTATGCAGAAATTCAGACTCTACGAAACTCGATCGGTAATTTTTCTTTTATTTCTGTTTTTCATTTTATTATTATTATTTTGTTTGCTTCGATCTCATTACGATCTCTTTAATTTTTGTTGTTAGTAGCTTAATTTAGATGTAATTTTACATAAAATAGCATTGTTTTAATGTTGAACTATTGAATTAAGCGGCTAAATTTTATTTTGACTAATTGCATTGTGATGTTTGTGTCCAGAATTTTTATATGATTGGAAGGGATAAGAGTAGAACTTATTGGAGAGTGTTAAAGATTGACCGGCTTGATCCTTCTGAGCTAAACATTCGCGAAGATTCTACCACGTATACAGAGAGGGAATGTTCTGAGTTGTTGAGGCGAATACATGAAGGAAATAAATCCACTGGTGGATTGAATTTCGTTACCACTTGCTATGGAATTGTTGGTATGGATGCTTCAATTTTGTTATGACTTTTTTAGAGGAATATTAATGTAATGTAAATGCTTATCTGATTATGTGTATATCTGTTTCTCATGTTTTAGGATTTATTAAATTTTTGGGGCCTTACTATATGCTGCTTATTACAAAAAGAAGACAGATTGGTGTGATTTGCGGTCACAATGTATATGCAGTTTCAAAGAGTGAGATGATTCCCCTCCCAAATTCAACTGCTAACTTGAGCATTACTGACTCTGAGAATGAGAACAGGTCTTCTTCTATTCTGTGCAATATACTTTATCTACCACTAGGAAGTTATGTATGCTAGAATGAGAACAGGTCTTCTTCCATTCTGTGTAATTTATTTTATATACTGCTCAGAAGTCTTGTATGCTATGTAGAATGATGTTCTGTTTGTAATGTGACAGGTAGAAAACTAATGGCATGTTGTGTCTCTACGCTGGTTGTTGAGCCCTTTGAAATGTCTTTCTTATCTTCTTTTATATTTATCTTTCAAGCTAAGTGTTTTTTCTGCAATGCATTTCATGCATATATTTTTTTGATTTGATATTAATTTTTATTTTTTTTGTTTAGATACAAGAAGCTCCTGTGCACGGTGGATCTCACAAAGGACTTCTTTTTTAGCTATTCATACCATGTTATGCGTAGTCTTCAAAAAAACTTGTGTAATAATGAACCAGGCCACGTACTTTATGAGACCATGTTTGTTTGGAATGAGTTCCTGACTCAAGGGATCCGCAACCACCTCCAGAACACACTATGGACAGTTGCATTGGTTTATGGCTTCTTTAAGCAGGTTAAGGATGTTGCTCATTTGAAGTTATCATTAACTAATTTTTTTATTCTGTTTGTGTTGTGCTCATTAGATGGATGGTTAGCTTCATAGTTTGACATTGAGCTATATGAATGTAGGCTACACTTTCTGTATCCGGACGGGATTTCAAACTTACTCTCATTGCAAGACGATCCCGACACTATGCAGGTACCAGGTAAGAAAGTTGTCCCCCTTTAGAGGGAAAAAGCTTAGTTTTGTAATTGTAGTGATATGTGAGATGAAATCAAACTTGGTTACCCTTAATACTGTTATTTTCTGTAATATAGTAATGGAAGGTTAAGGGTTTAAATTTCTTGTTTTTATGTGTCTGATTTTGCACTTAGGTATCTGAAACGAGGAGTAAATGAAAAGGGCAGAGTAGCTAATGATGTTGAGACAGAGCAGATTGTCTTTGAGGATGTTCCTGATGGGCTTCCCACACAAATAACTTCCATCATCCAGAACCGAGGCTCAATCCCACTCTTTTGGTCACAAGAAACCTCACGATTGAATATTAAACCAGATATCATATGTATGTGCTTGTAATCTATGAGAGTACTTCAGGTGTTTCTGCAGGCATGTTTCTTTTCTTCGGACGAAGAAAATCACTGATCCTTTTTCTCTTTTTCCAGTGTCAAAGAAGGACAAAAATTATGAAACAACCAGACTTCATTTTGAAAATCTTGTCAAGAGATATGGCAATCCTATAATTATTTTGAATTTGATTAAGGTAAGTTTCATAAAATCACCTTGTATCTTTTCAAAGGTCATTCTGCTGTATGCCTTTGTTATCCGTTTTAGAATTAGACTGTTCCATCTTTTTATTTTTTCTTTTATTTATTCATAAACTGCTCTATTTCATAAAAATATTGCTTGTGGTAGAAAATCTTCAAATAGTAGCATTTCTACAGGGATAAAGAAGGGGACTTGGGTTGGGGAGTTTATTGATGTAGCTCTATGATATGACTGATTTAATAATAAGATTCTGTATATTATTGCTTTTGTGTGATGAGCAGAAACAAGAGAAGAAGCCTCGAGAGTCAATTCTTCGTCAAGAGTTTGCAAATGCAATTGCTTTTATCAATAAAGATTTGTCAGAAGAGAATCGTTTGAGGTTCCTTCACTGGGATCTACATAAACATTCACAGGGGTACATGTCCTATGCTTTTTATTTTGTCCTGGAACTCATGCATATTTTCCTTTCTATCTTGCTGTATCTGTTCCTGTTTGGTCTTTGGTGGTGATTCATTTTTATTTTTAGTGTTTGACTCCTAACCAGCAAAAAACTTCTATTTTGTTCCTTCCAGCAAAGCGACAAATGTTTTGCTACTTTTGGGCAAAGTGGCTGCATATGCATTAACATTAACAGGTTTCTTTTATTGTCGGGTGACATCAACCTTGAGACCTGAGGAGTATATGGCTTGGCCTTCCTCTAAGTAAGCTTTTCATATTTCAATAACTTCCTGTTTTGTATACAAAATGTTGTAAATATGGTTCTAATTAGCCTTTTAGTTGCAATTCTTTTGGTGTGGAAGAGTAACTTAACCAACCAAAACATCCTATTAAATTAGGAATGTAGTCCAGATACCATACAAAATCTCTCTCTCTCTCTCTCTCTCTCTCTCTCTCAGTTCAGTAGTTCACATTTTTTAACCCTTTCATAAGTAAGGATTTCAAATTTGTTACATCTGAGATTCTTGCATTAGGTAGATACTTGGCTTTATGAATTACTTTGGCATTTTTATCTTAAAGCAATGTAATTGCGGTGGCACTCTCTCTTTCTATGTCAGTACAGTAGTTTACGTTTTTTAACCCCTTCATGAGTAAGGATTTCAAATTTGTTGCATCTTAGATTCTTGCATTAGATAAATACTTGGCTTTATGAATTACTTTGGCATTTTTATGTTGTAATGTAATTGTGGAGGGATTTTAATATTGCCATGTTATAAATATTTGATGATTTGTGTTTTACTATTTGCTATGAGTTGAAAATGGCATTTTGGTTCAAAAAATTTGAGCAGGAATATCGATGATGGTGACATGTTACCCCAGAAATATTGCAACAATTTTAATGAGGATCCTTACAGATTGGAGGGAAGTTATTCTGGTGATAATAATGTTGCTAATGGAAATCATTCTTTCAAGTCTCCCATATTCCAAAGAGGAGTGCTTAGGACCAATTGTATAGACTGTCTGGATCGCACTAATGTTGCACAGTATGCATATGGATTGGCTGCTCTTGGACACCAGCTTCATGCTTTAGGGATTAAGGATACTCCAAAGATAGACCTTAATGATCCTTTGGCAGATGAATTAATGGGTTTTTATGAGAGAATGGGCGACACACTTGCGCACCAGTATGGTGGTTCTGCCGCTCACAATAAGGTAATTCCAACTTGTGATGCCACTTGCAACCAAATGCAATTTCCAAAATTGGAATAGAATGGGCTTCTTTAGATTCTGTATCTTTGGTTTGCATTTTTCTTTTTCTTTTTTGCTGAAGCTGCCAATGCCATATATATATGTTTAATATTTACTTGTGCTGAATTTGGAAATTTATGTCATTGATGCAGGCTTCCCTACAGTTGAGTGTTTTTTTTCCTAGAATTTATTCAAGAACCACATTATTGACAAATTTTGATAGAAATAAGGTTGCCCTATTTCCTAGAGTTTAAAACTCCTAACTTTCAACCTGTTAATCCAATCTTAAATGCATCCTATGCTGCATATGTTTCTGTTTTTGGTTTGAGATGAGAATTATGGTGGGCATGCATAATCTGACTTCACATAATTTGAAAAAACATAAAAGTAAAAATCAAATAACATTTGACAATTTTTTGTGATTGTTATATCTGTTATTTGAGAAGTGACGGTCAATGGACTCTGAGGGGAATTTAGTAATTGCATTGTTATTTAAACCACTCATTCTGGTACCATAATTCTGTTGCTTGTCAAAGTTTAGTTCTTAATACAATCTTCAGTCAGTTAACTTTCTGTATTTTTATATCTATACAGATATTCTCTGAGAGACGGGGTCAGTGGAGAGCAGCAACCCAGTCCCAGGAGTTCTTTAGAACTCTTCAACGATATTATAGCAATGCATATATGGATGCAGAGAAACAAGATGCAATTAATGTGTAAGTTTCAGTCTTGTGTTTTTATTACTTGGGTGAAAATTGATGGCTGCCTCACTTAACCCTGAATGGTGTTAGAGAATCATGCTCTACAAATTTGAAGTAAATATGAATTTTGCCTTTTTGGTTTAATGCATCCTCCTGCAGTGGAATAAAGGCTCACTTTTTTTTTTTTTGTAGTTTACTCAATTTAACATTTCTTTTGTAATTTTTTCATTTCATTTCTTAAATATGTGCAATTAATAAGATCTTAAGAATTTTTTTTTTTTTAATAATTCATTGAGCAGATTCCTTGGGCTTTCCCAGCCCCAGCCTGGAAAACCTGCACTTTGGGAGTTGGGTTCAGATCAGCATTATAGGGGAAGAAATGGGGAAACGATTGTGGATGAAGATGGAAGGTAGTTTTCTAAAGAAAACCTTGAACTTTATTCACTGGGACATAAAGTTGTGAATACAAATAGCCTCCTTTAATTGTTCCTGGGGAACCACATTTATGTCAATATGCATCTTGCAGCTTCTATTTTTGAATGCTCGACTTTCTCTTTAATTAGGAAATTCTGGCTGTGGGGCTTGATCTTAGTTTTGAGTGTAAGCCGGTATGAGTAGCCCGTGGGAACTTGTGCAAATGCAAAGACAAACAGTAACATAGCTGTGCTACTATAGTATAGATGTTTCATCATAAACCTTGTGGTTTTAGGGAATAGAGATGGTTTGAATTCCTTGGCTTTGTTTGTTTCATAATGGTTTTATATATATATAATCTGGGGGAGCATTTTTTCGTTAAGCCTCTGTATGGGGACTTGGTGGAATTGATTTGTTAAACTTGCTGTTTTGTTTGATCGGTCTTACATGCCTGTTAACATTTCTCATTAAAGTTTTAATTTGTCAAAATGAATGGAGTCTTGGTGGCAGTATGATGGGTTGATGGTGCTGTTGTCCAC
Source organism: Heritiera littoralis (assembly GCA_031772115.1). Taxonomy (NCBI): domain Eukaryota; kingdom Viridiplantae; phylum Streptophyta; class Magnoliopsida; order Malvales; family Malvaceae; genus Heritiera; species Heritiera littoralis. Next base: position 6,786,158 of record JAPDPK010000006.1, on the reverse strand, counting down.
AGCATGCATTCTGTGTTGCTTGGGTCTTCAATTTTATGAAAAAAAGAATATGATTCTTGTTCACAGTTTTACATGCTTGACCTCACACAATGAATTAATAGGTGATATATGGATATGATGCTGATTTATCAATATTTTATTTGCATTTCATTTTCTTCTTTATTTTGATTTTTGACTTTGTATTTTGTCATCTGATTAATTTACCTACTCTTTTGACACTTGGGAAGAGCATCTCACTGCTTCTTATCTCTTCATTTTCTAATCCTTATTTTCAGGTCACTTTTCAAAAGATTCTTGTCTGATGGAAACATTCTTTGTCAAAGTAGGTCACCTATGTCAGCCACAAATGACAAGCAAGACAAATTTACCAATTCAACTTTGCATGCCCTATCAGAAGAAGGAAGTCATGGCCTTTCAGAGTCATCACCTGACATATCAACTTGTGAGAGTGATATATCATATTCAAGGTTCCTTGCCTTCTATTCACATTGTTGCATGTCCTCTACTTTAAAGGGTCTTTTGTTTATAATTGATGGCCATAGCTATCTACTCAACATAAAATATTGGGAGATAAGATGGAATCTGCAGTTTCATTTTATGGATCTTTGAATCTTTAATCTTTAATCTACATGTTTGGCTGAGCTACTGTTTCATAAATTTAATTTTTGTTTGAATTTTGCTGCATGAATCAGCTGTTGGAACTTTATATTTCATGGTTCACTATAATTAATGGATCTCGTGTAGTATGTTTTTTTATTGTTGTTCCATTAACTTTTTTGATTGATATGGCTCTCTTCAAATTCTTTGTGTAGGTATACGCCCTCAATGCCTCGAAGGCAGCTGTTTGGAGATGTACAAAGAGATCACTGTCTTGAAACTGATCACGTTTTCATCTCTGAACATGGGGATGGACTCAATAGCTCTAACTTCGTTGACCTAGACTGGCTTTCATCTTCTGGAAATTCTTGCGAAGACGAACCATTTGAGAGGTACTCTTTCCTTCTCACAATACATAGATGTCCTAAAGCTCAACCTTGAAGGCCGCAGTAGCAATGAGATTTTTGCATAAAATGCGTAAACTTTTAGCTTTGTGCTATTTTCTGTTTTGTCATTTGCTTGTTACCTGTACTGTAGGTGAAAAGAACTACTAACTTAAAAAACAAACTGATTTATCATTTGCGATTGAACCTGTTGTTCCTTAATCCACCAAATAGTTCCCATTCAAGATGGGTCTTATGAAGAGTCTCTTATCGTAGAAAAAAAAAAATTCTTGAAATAGTATTGTAACATGTGCCAACTAGGATTCATGCACACAAAAGGGGCACTGCTCGTGCACAACTTGTTCAATAAGGTTGTCCATGGAAGGTACGGGTAGACATTCTGCATTTTTGAGAGTAATGAGCCGGTTCTCATTTTTTTAATCACTATAAAACCATGGGATAAATTATATAAATAATGAGAGTAAATTACAGTTTACCCATTGATATAGATATCTGCAGGTCATCGGTGCTTACAAGCTCTCCACTTGCTGGGCTTTCATCAGAGAATGTTGTCAATGGAATATTGGGAGAAACAACGCCATCCACTAGTGAATATGGATCGAGTATGAAGGTCAGTACTTGAAATGCTGGTAGAAAGTTCTTGAGATCTTACTTTTATGGTTATATTTTAGTGTGAACTACATATTTAAAAAAAAAAAAGACACTAAATATAGGTCAAAGTTTTGTTACAGACTTAATCTAAGTATAATAGTTTTATTTCTAATATTGCTGAGATTGTCTTCTTTTATGCTTACCGATTCTTTAGTAGAGTTCTCTACAAAATTTTATTCTTTTCAGTGAAATTTGGTGCTTTCTTTCTTTCTATATATCCTTTATGCAGTATGTCATAAATATTAATGAATAGAAATTAAAAAGCAAGTGATGGGAGAAATGACAAGAAAAACTTATTAAGACTTTGGGTCGAAAAACTTTTGCTCTAGACAGATAACTCCTTGAAATCTAGAAAGTGCAGCTATGAGTTTGTCTCATGCACAAGATAATGGCTAACCCGTGTTATATGTTATGCAGGGAATGCAGCCAGAAGGAACTGAGCTCTCCTTTCCTACTTTGCAGCATTCTAATGTTCCCGAGGAATTCCCTGATAGTTTTGTGCAGTGGGTAAATTACGGACAGATGCTTTGCCATTGAAGTTTTGCTCGTTTTCCTTAAGTTGATGACATATATATATATATATATATATATATATATATATATATATATATATCCATGGCTCCATCGATCCAAGCTCCCGCACCGGTGCAAGCCATCGACGGAATCCAATTTAGGTAGCAAAAGTCAAGGGAGAAGTGGAACCAGTTGTACGGGCAACTGTTATGTAAGATAGCCTGAAGCCGTCGTTTGGGCCTCATGCATGACCACAGCATTGATTCCTTGGTGCAAAAGCCTCAGCCATTAACTGATACTCGTACAAAAGAGTAAATAGACAACAGTTAAAAAGAAATGCTTTCCGGAGGTCATCCATTTTTCTAATTCCTTTGTCAGTAAATGGACGTAATAGGCTTCGATCTTGTAAATATTTTCCCTCTGCTTTTGAAAGAGCTCCACTTCTAGGATTTCAGGCCATTGATTCTTTATTTCCTTTCAAGTTTATTCGTGGGCTAACGTTGCAGTTAAAAGGGTATTTGGAGGAAGGGCAGTTATAGGACTGATGTTGCCTTGAGCTGTCGAGTTCTAGAGCTTTAGTTCTCAGCCTCCTGGGGTTTGTTTTCCAAGCCATGTTTTTCTTGTTCATTTTAACTTCTCTTTTTTATTTTTTTAATAAACAATCTTTATTTTCATAGTCCATTTCCAATGGTCTATAAGTAGCAGTGTATACTGTTGGTAAATCTTAAAATGACGAATTTTTAGAAATAAATGTTATTAAATTTATTAATCGACGAAATGTCAGATTTATACATGCTGGTTCAGGGTCGTATTCTCACCCGTAAGTCGTGACCACGAGCTGCAAAAGTGTATGTTAGTGGATGCACTGTTTGATTCTGTTGTCTTGTGAAGACTCAACTTACTATAGCCGGTCATTTCTGTGATAACTTTATCAAGGATCTGTGCTTTTGTCGATTTGTCTGTTGACAATACTATGAAGTGACCCAAAAAGAGGAACGTAAAAACAAATCAAAGAAGAAAATGACTTTTTAGTTCCGATTTTTTTTCTTGTGAGTTGCGCGCATCTTTATTTACTAAAAAAGACAAACGTTCACGTCATTCCCGGCCATGGCATAAGTCTATACTAATAAAACAAATGAACGAAATAAGGGGCGTTCCGAGAATCGAATACGAAATAAGGGGCGTTCCGAGAATCGAACTCGGGACCTCTCGCACCCAAAGCGAGAATCATACCACTAGACCAAACGCCCATTTGGTTTTTCATCGGTCATAGTAAATTGGAGAATCGTTATAATCTGAATCAAATGTTCCACCAAACAGCTAGCAAGTAAATTGGATGATGCTTGATATAGAGAATTAGCAGTTTCTCTACTTACATGGTAAATCAAACGCCTTTAGTTTAAAAAAATACTTCTCAGATATATTAATAGTTGGATGGAGTGGATTCATTCAGGCTTTCGCCATACCGAAACCCAGGAGGTCATAGAAAAGTTGGAACATGAGTAAGAAAAAGTTCCAGGAGAAGCTCACAGCATGATAAATGATAAATAACTATATTCTAATAACCACAAAAAAATTTAAAAAAAAAAAATCTTTAAAGTTAATCTTTGAGATAGACTGAGAAGTCTATCCTAATAAATAGCTTGTTCTTGTAACATATCCAGACCAAAAAAAAAGTGGCAGCATGCCAATGTCATTGAATCACGGGTAAATAACTCCAAAAATTTCTCATCCGTCTTGAGGTTAACCAAGAATGGGGAAAATACGGGTGATGTGCTCCAATGGAACAATATCAGCAGTACTTTTCTGCAGCTCAGGATGATTAAATTCGTTCTGAGGTAAGACTATTAGTTGACCCCTGCCCTGGCTCTTCTCAAGAATCCAACCACTGTTGGTCACCTGGTATTCGAGGAATTTGTCCAAGGATAGACCTTCAATGTTAACAGCCTGTCACAAACCCAAGTCAAAGCATAAATTTGACATATATAGCCAATAAGGGAATTTAGCTGGTCAAATTAGAACGATGACCACACAACTCGAATTGCATATAAATGAGCTCTACGTACCTCAGCAAGTACGGGTCTTGGAATCTTTTGATAAGTCAGGGAAAGCACGTGAATGGCATATGCCTGGATTGCTTGCTCAAAACCTGCATTCAATCCTCTGGTAAGCCACTTACACTTCAAAAGAACCAAAAAAAAGTGTGCATCAAACATGATAGAGGAGCAATAAAAGAACAATGTCTCTGCAAGTGGCACCACAACAACGAAAAAGGTAACAGTGAACCACTTGACTCTCCACTTGCAATCATTCCTTGAAAACCAGCACCGCCCATTTTTCGGCTGAAGTATTATTCATCCATTCAATGAAAAAATAAACAAGACATCAGCATGCATCAAATTCACTATATCACAGTTGATTAATACCTGGCACAGCCTCAACTATATGACGACTTTTAGCTGCTTCATCCCAGAACTGTCGAAATCTTCCTGTCTGGAAATGAAGAAGGTATAATGAAATCATCCATCTCATTACTGTTCATTATTCATTAATTACCGAACAGCAGAAATACATACCTCCAGATAGTGGGAGAGAACAATCAGTGTCTTGAACTGCTCCTCCATTTGCTGATATTAAATAAAAAATGTTAATTAGAATAACAAAAGCTTTCTTATTTTCAGGCAAAATCATTTTTTCTGGTAAAGATGGAATGATTAAACAGAAAACAAAAGAAGAATTTGTAGATTTCAAAATGATGATCTCTTTGACTCGTCGATATGCTTAGCCAAATAGTTCTCACAAGTGCATTTATGTGCAATACATACTTGAGGCGTCAGCTATTCAACTTATCATGACTTACGTCAAATAGGAAAAAGCAGGATTTATGGACATAGGCAGAAATTTTCAAGTCAAGAAAAATGTAAATATCTTCATAATTACTGCAATGATTAAAGAATATTAATAACACACGAATTTAGTGAAATTCTTCGGATAGCAAGAAAATTTTATTTCCCAATTTTCCTAGGACTAGAGGTTTGTTATTCACTAGTAGGTTCCTGACCTCTTGGAAGGTCTAGATGGTTATAATTTAATGCAAAACTTGATGAAGCTAAAGACGCAAGGCAGGCAGCCTATGTCAATGCCAATCCAAACATGCTTAATTACTGATGTCTAAATGTAGCTGACATGGAAAGCTAATAGGAAATATATACTGTGAGAATGATACCACTCGCTCTGGAATCAAAAAGAGACAAAGGCTGAAATCTGGAGCAGGCATTGCCATGAGGGCCTGCACAAAACCAGGGGGGAAAGAGGAAACAAATGCATTAGAAACAACATTTCGTACTAATAATCCAATACATAATTCTAATTTGGTATAGAGAAAGGGCCTATACATACCTTAACCAAAATGCGTGCAACAATTTGGGTGCTCATACGCTCAGGCTCAAACTACAGGGACAGAGAAAATATCATGTTAGTAACAATTAAAAAACTAGTAATCTCTTAAGCTGAATCAAATTTCATCTTTTTACTTCATAAGACAGGCTAAAGAAGAAACATTGGGCAGTACTCAACTAAAATGCAAATCGTAAATTAAATCTTATAAAATTGCATTCTACGATAATATAGAGCTTGGTGCTGTCTCTCTTTCACTTTTTCTCTCACATACACACCTACAGCCCCAAACAAGAGAGAAGAAGAGAGAATGACAGTACCTGGTAGAGGCGAAGAAGACAGAGATTAGCATCCAGACTGTATATTTGCGATGAAACCTGGTAAACATAAAAATTCTTATCATTTTAGCAACTTTCCCTTTATGTTAATTCTCCATTCTGGTTTCCATGTGTCAAGAACAGATTGAAGGGGCTCGCCCAAATAAATTGCATTCAAACATGAATTAAAAAAAAAAAAGTATCCTTAACTCCATCCTGCCAGTTCAGGGCTAGAGGACCCAAAGACAAACTCAAAGGTTTTATCAAACTTACAGAGGACCTCATAACTATTCAATTAAAGAGTCCAACAGCGAATGGTAGGAAGCTGTTCGTTATTGAATGGTCCAACTTAAATGTAGAAAATTCTTTTCTTTTTTTTTTTATTTTTATTTAGTCTTCTTTGGCAGATAGAAAAGGCTAAAAAAGCAATCAAATTCAGGTCGCCTTAATGCCCAGTATCCAACCAAATCACAGGTAACTCTAACTTCATCTAACCCAAAATCCAGATTCTCAAAAGTTCTAAATCAAACGCGTAAAGGAACCCAGTTTTCTTGCTTTTTAAAATTAAAAAAAAAACTATAAATTTATTCATAATGCTAAAAATTCATAATCAAAAGAACTGATCAGATGAAAGAGAGAGGAACCTGCTCATTAACGTAGTTCTCGAGATCAGGGAGAATGTCGGGATTGTAAGGATTGACGGCCACAAGCTGCTCCACTGTGTAAGAAACCTGTTGTTGCTGTTTTGGAGTTTCTCTTTCCCTTAACATTTTAGTTGTTGTTTCTTTGTCTGATTGTTAAGGCTCGGCTTTAATTTTCAGGTTCAGCAACGGCAAATCCAGAGACAGGAGTTTGAACCTAGAAAGGGTTTAATTAGGGTAAAGGCAAAGCGTTTGCATTCACCCAAGAAAAAAAAAAAAAAGCAAAGCCTTTGCAGCTCGGCACTCTCAGCAACTAAATAGGTAAATGTACTATTATGCCCCCTATTATGGCTTTTGATGTTGGTGTGAGTGATTATTAGGACTGGCAATTAGGTGGGTATAGGTACTGGAATTAAATTATAATTTATAATATTAATTAGTTTGAATATTTTAGTTTTACTATTCTAATTTTGCTTATATACCTTAAAAAATATTCGTTAATTTTATTATTCAAAAAAACATTCCTTAACTGTTTGACTTTGATAAATATTTTTTTGTTAAGTTAAAGTTTGATTTTAAATATTATATATAACATTATTAAAAAACATATTAAAAATAGAATAATACAATTGATTCAATCAATAATTTTTTTTGGCTCAAGACGAAACACAACATCTCAACAAAACCAAGATGATTTTGTGAGGTATTTCAACAAAATCAAGCCGATTGATTTAATCGATCCCTAAATTAACTTTTAACTGGTTAATCAAGCCGTAATATTGAATTCGATTGATTTTGATAGATTAAATCGATTGGATCCGACTTTTGCTTACCATATTTGACATGAACACCCAAAACAAAAAATTTTAGAATTTTCCACAGAATTTGCTGTGATGATAGAGAAAATTCCAGTTCAACGGAAAATTTGGGGATAGTTTAGGAACATAAATCAACAATTGATGGAACAAGGGCGAGATGCTAGCAGAGTTCTAAGTTAGCTAGTTTGACTAAATAATCCTATTTTAATCAGTATGACAAAGAATCGATAAGAGTAAACTTGTCCTTTTGTTTACAAATGCAAGAGATTTGATATCAAATTCCACCCCATCCATGACTTCTTATCACAAGGGTTAACAAAGTTAAGCTCAAACATCTCCTTGCTGAGATGTTCACCGGACTCGCAAAAGCCAACAAGTTTGGCAACGATTTCAGCACTCTCCTGCACGTGTTGCATGTTCAAAGGGTCTGTCCATAATTTGTTAACCAGCTGCAACCTCCTCTGTTTTCCTACTGCTGGAACTTCCCATTTCAAATACAGCATTTCTCTTTCCTCCACTGTCAGTTTGAAGCTCACCCTCTTAGCTAGATACTCTCTTTCTTGCTTAAGTTGCTTGATACTGCATTCAACATCAAGCAGCAATATGATTTTTCAAAAGTAGAGGTTTTCCCAAAAAAGAAAATCCTGGACACAAGGATTATTGATTCATATATATTGGTTCATATATTGATTCATATTGATAACTTACCGAGAATTTATATAGCCTACCATTACCTTGGATAAAATGAGTGAAAGAAGAGAATTATGTGACGATTTAACTTGAGTTCATTTATTAGTTCACGTAACCTATCTCAATCTATTAGAATAAAGACTCTGGTGATGGTGATAATGGACACAAGAATTATTATCTCAATCAACCTTTACAAGAACATGTATTATAGTTAAAGATCTCCAGGCAGGCAGTAGAAACGACTTAACTGACCTTGATGTGACTAAACCTGCAGGTTCATCGCCTAAAAGAGCCGGGCTTGCATTGCCAAGCTCCGCAAAGTGCTGCTCCAACCATGTCAACCTTCTAAGCTCAACTTCCATATATATCTGATCCGCTGGGTCTCCCCTGAAGAGTAAATAAAACTGTGTACGATGTATAATTGAAACATGGCACAAGTGCCATAGCATGACAATCTGCTTCCTTTGATCCTCAAACACTCTATGCCACGGCATTGGAGATTGAAGATTGCTGTCTGTCTCATCAGTTCCAACCTCGTTTGCTTCTTCCAGCTCCAACACCTAAGCATGGGTGGAGTAACAGAATATTTTGCAACAAAATATCAATTTCAAGAGGCTAATATTCAACATAAATACAATAAAGATAACTAAAAGTGTCAGACAGTTCTCACCTGGTAAACCAGAAGCTGCTTTTGATATTGTAGCTTTGCAACCCGTTCTTTCAACTCAGTGACGTAAGCTCTAATGCTGCGTATGTTCTCCTCAGCTGCATTCTTGAACATCCTCTGCATTTTCTTCACATCAACTGAGTTGGTTTGCCTCGTAGAGGGAGTTCCCTCTCTAGATGAGACATGTTTATCATCAGCCTTTGGAGGAGTAGTTTTAAATGAGCCAGGCGATCTACGGCTGCAGACCATTTCATTATCCTCGGGGGCCTTGTTCTCAATCTCATGTTCCATTATCTTCCGAGAAGAAGATAATGGCGAGCATGGAGCCCGTATTATGTGTTGCATATTTGTGCTGTTGTTCAACGTGAAAGGAAGAATTTTCTTCTTCTTCTTCAATTGGGTCTTGAACTCAGGCGTCTCTTCACCATTTGAAACCGAAAGAGATGAAACCAGCATGTCTATAGATTTCTGAACATTCTCAAGCTTCTTTTCTAATGATGCAATAGTGCTGCCTTGAGAGTTCAACCGAGTGATCTCCTCTTTCAAGTTGGTCCCATGCCCAATCATAATATCTTCAGGAATAAAGCTAGCTGCTTGCAGATCCTTAATTTCGGACAGCATCTTGGCTATTGTTTCAGCAGTTTCTTTATTCCCTAATTTGTGGGAAGAAACCTCCTTGTGTAGTACTTCAAGTGCCTGATTTGCTTCCTCACCAAGCTGCCTCTGTCGCTGCTCAAGTTTCCGAATTTCTTGCACAAGCATGGACGGATCAGTAGAGGTGGCTGACTGCCTTAGTATTGAATGTCTTCCAACTGCTTTCCTAGGCCGAGCATCTGGAGCACCTGGAACTGGCTCATTCTCAACAGCAAAAGAGAGACATCTGGCTACTTGGCCAGAAGGCCCACATTGGTTCAATCCCTAAAAGCATAACAAGACAAGAGTGACGAAATGATGGAAATGAAAATGGATGCCGTTAGTTAGCTAATATTTACCTTTTGTACCTTGCGTGCTTTTCTTTCTTGTTCAAGCTGAGAGTGTGCAATGTCTCTTTGGCGCTTTAACTCTTCCATTTCCCTCGCCATCTGCAAGTTAAGAGTTATTTCAACAATTATATTACAAAGGTGAGCATAGTCCTTGCTATAAAACAACTCTCAAAAAAAAGAAGAGCTTTTTTTTTTGCTTCTTTCTTCATGAAACATGCATGCGTACCTCCTGGATCTTCAATTCCTTTTCCATCAATAAAGATTTTAGGCAGGAAGCAGAAGAAGGCTCTGGACTTCGTAGCTTAGCTTCTAGCCTTGCCACTTCCTTCTGCAAATGCTTTACTAACCTTTTGTCTGAAATAACCTGCGAAGAAAGTTCACAGAGAATAATAAAGAAGTTTGTCTGGTCAAATATGAGTAATCAGAATGAAGACCACAACCTGCTCTTAGTTATAACATCAAAATTGTAAAATTACTTGGCACATCAGACAGACATGTATATCTACTCTTATTTGTTTAGAAGCATGCTTTAGACATGTAGCTCTAGAGAATAGTTTCCGAAGTCAGAAAACCTAGTTTTCTGTTTCCTTTTTAGTAACCAAGTAATGCCATTCTACTTACATGGAGTATGTCCATCCCAACATGTGTTTTCTTATATTCTACAATCTTTGCTTAGTAGTTGAGACGCACTCATAGAGGAACTGCCCGCATAAGATTAACTTCAAAACAGTCCAATATTACAGCAAAATGAATTTTTGCTAGTTGTCTACTTATCTTACCATATTTACATGGGCATTGTTGGTAACTTCCTTTGCGCTAGTTGCAAAAGAGAGAGTATTCCTAGTTTGCTCCACATGACTTAAAGCTGGACTTATGGTACATATGATAGCTGTTCGAGCATTTCCCCCAAGTGAGTTCTGCAGTATGCGTGTAAGTTTTGAATCTCTGTATGGTATGTGACCACTTCTTTTTCCACCACTGCACACAACGAAAACCAAGCAAAGCAAGATTCCTGTGATCTTGAACTCCAATTTCCAACAAAAAATCATAAGTACATTTTAAGGTTTTTCATCTTCCTACTTGTTGAGGTGAAGAGTCATTTATTGGCAGACAAATATGACACATGACTAAAAAGTTTTGTTGAAATAATTTCTTAATTCTACAACTGCATGTTAAAGCCCGAAATGAATTTGGCTTACCTCAGCTTTCTAATCACTGTTGTGAGTGTCAACAAGCTGCGGTTAATATGACTACCTTCCTTTAATCTAGCACCCTCAGCATTTGTCTGAGAGACACGTTCACTTCCTGCGAGGTCCACAAGATTCTGCAATATGGTGCTTTGGTCAAACTAATCATACTATAGATTATGATCAACAGTGTAAAACAACGCAAAATATTGTTAAACATACCAAACTTGCTACGAGAGATTTCAGACATTCTGAATTTTCCCGAAGACTACTCTGGATGGTCTGCAAAGAGTAATCCAAAAAGTGTAAGATTTCACCTTATTGATGGAATATGAACTGGAATATAATATTCATGCACATAGAACGTGAACAAAAAGTCGCTAATAATAGTGACTCTGAAAAAAACCAATTCAAAATGTGCAAATCTCTAGGTGTGAGGGAGGGCTCTTTAGATGATTAAAGGACAAATCTAAAAGATAAACTTTGTATCTCTATCACTTCTAGATGTTTTATGGGAAGTTTTAATCAACTATGAATCAATTTGCTAGTTGCGTCAGTAAGCTAGTACAAGTAAATGAGATTTCACAAACTATTTCTATGAAAAGGGAGTTACCCAGTTTGGTGAACAAGATGAATGCAGAGAAAGATACCTTCCAAAAACTTAAAAATTTGGAAAGAAGGAAAATGCATGAAATCAAGCGTTTGAATTAACAGATCAGTGACTAGTGCTTCTGATATATTCTTTAGCCGAGCAAAGGAAAAAGGAAGAACCTATTGCAATGCCCACGGAGGCTTACCTACTTATCTCAAACAGAATGCATGAGCCAATAAAAATTTGAAACAATGAGAAAAGAGACAGTTCTGTCTTACCAGCCTGATAATCTGATGTGACCTTGAGCTTTTATCATTCAAAGCTGTTTCTCCCACCTGCCTTTGTGCTGCAGAGTTTATTAAGTATAAAATGTTAATGCTTATGTAAGTGCATGTCATTTAAAGAAAAACTATGATTGAACCTGAATTTCAGATGTAGGAAGATATAGGAACTAAAACAATACGACAAACCTGATAAATAATTGCAACTCATAATTATAAAATTACCTTCACAAATTCCAATTAAGTGCCTCAAATGTTGGCTGTCCTTGACGACTTCTTCAACAAGTTTTTCAACAATGGTACCTTTCTGTATAATGCAAAATAAATTTCAAAAGGGACAAGTTAATTTGAAATATCAAAAGGATTCATTGTCATAATAAAGAAATGAAGCTCGTTTATATACCTCAGGATCATCCAAAAGTCTTAAGCAACCAGAATCACGATTCAAAAGGTCTACAACAGTCTCATTGTAAATCTCCAGTGCAGAAAGCTTCAAGACAAAGTCTCTCTCCTGGGTCTGTAAGATTGAAATTTTTAAACATGACGAGCAAATCCCACCACAACAATTTAATTATCAAATTGTAACCTACATTTTTTATGTGTTCATAGATATCCTTAACAACATTTTCAGTGATTCCTCTCATTGTAAATGTCTTCCCACTACTTGTCTGCCCGTATGCAAAAATTGTTGCTGTACAATGAAGAAATTGTTAACTCCATTTTCAAGGTTGCTTCGCCTCTAATGAGAAAAAAAAAAAAAGGAAAAGAGAATACAAAATTAAATCTAACCGTTAATTCCTGTAAGAGCAGATAAGGCAACATCCTTGGCCCCATCTTCATAAACCTTTTGAGTAGAACCTGATGTATCAAAAACTCTGTCTGCCACATTTAAGTTACCTTAGTCATAATTAGAAAGACACTAATGAAAGAACTTAGTAACTTTCAGCAACCAATCAAATCCACACACACCATTTTTTAATTTCTAATTGGCCATTAATTAAAATTAATAAAGATAAAAACCAATTTCCTCAATATCATTAAAAATGAAGAACAGTTTTACAGTAATGTGAGAGATACCAAAGCTGTGCTGTGTAGCGGGGCGTTCATGATTGGGATTCTTGAAAACGATGGTATGGTCATCCACACAATCCCAAGCAAAAAGATCATACATTTCCTGCTCTCTCCGGCTCAGCGGTCGCAACCGAACAGTCACCAGAATCTTCTCCTCCCGAGCCTTGGGTCCTCCGGGAGTCGTTGCCGGAGTCCTTTGAATCTTACACAACGGCGTGGCTGGTGTCCCAACCATCATCTTAACTAAACTCACTATCAAGATAGATGCTTTAAAAAAAACATTAATCGGAATCAGCTTAAAGAACTTCAAGAATCTATCTACATTTCATCAAGAAAATTAGATCATCATTAAATAACACTGAGATCAAACTTGCAAAAAATGGAAGGTTTTTTTTATTATTTCTTTTTTTGCACATGATCTTATTTGCTTTCCTTTTTTGCCATTTTCACTTTAAAGCTAACATGCTCAAAACGATCCAACAAAATCACCTGAACTATTTTCAAAAAATTTAAAAAAGAAAAAAATTAAAAATAGAAACCCTTACAGTCAAATCCAATCCGAATTCTTTCCAAATTTCAGTTCCTGAGACGGTTCGGGGAAAATCAAGATTCAACAAATCCAGATAGACACGACGTCGCAGCCGAAATCAAAATCGAATGCTCATAAGAGTTTCTCAGCAATTTGACTTTTTGGGGAAAATAATAGTATTTTTAATTTGCTCGTTTCGAGGAACAAGAGAAAAGGAGGAAGAAGAAGAAGAAGAAGAGAATGTAACGGATAGTTTGGTTTTATTTTTTTATCATTATTATTTTTTAATATTTTTTCCGTTCTGTGCGCCCACCTGAAGGGAGGCAGTATAAATTTGAACTGGTGGGGTCTGTTTTCGTTTGGGACCGCTGGTGGAGCCCACTTTAGCAGATGCTCCACCAATCTTTTCGATAGACCATTTAGACAAGCTGAACTCTCTTGAACCACCTAAAATCTGTGGAGGCCCAAATGTTGGCCCAACTATTATTTTAAGGCCTCAAGTCAACAATCCATTGGACACTTAGAGTCAACTGGTTACCAAGCCCATAGCCCCATATTCAGCATCAGCAAGGAAGTATCGAGTTTGAATCTCAATGTTTAACGAACTTTTAAGATGATATGTCAAATGATTATATTTTTCATGTGTTATGTAAATTATGTCAAATGAATATGTTGATAATTCATGTATAAAAATTATGTTTGTATTGTTTATAGAGATGGCAAAAGCTGGTCCGAATCCAAAAACTCGTTCAAACCCATCCCGACACTGAATCGAGACCAACTTGAATTGACCAAAAAAATCAAAGACCCAAAATCGAAAAAGTTTGAAACTGAAAAAGTTTGAAATTGAAAAAAACCAAAACTCGATACAACCCAAACCCAACATAACCCGAACACGATATGATCTGAAACCGAGACCGATCCGATCCAAAACCCGTAAAAATCGAATTTACAATTCCAAAAAACCCAAATTATAATTATATGATTGTTATTTTTAAAAAAATAAATAATTGGTACACTTTTTAATTAAAAAGTTTAAAATTTTGAAAATATTTATTATTTATTATACAATTATATTAATTATGTATTACCAGTAAAATAAATATTGAATTTTTTTAATTCAATTATTAAATTAAATTAATTTAAAACATCATAATATTTGATATATTATACTTATTGTATTTGTAATAATAAATATATTATTAATTTAACATTTGATTTTATTATAAAAATCATTTTAGCATTTTATTATTTTTATTTTATAATAAAATTTTAATTTTAATACAATCATAAATCAATATATAAAAAAATATATAATTTCAATTTTTGTTTGAAACTTTAAATTTGATATTTTGTGCAACACATTAAGAACATTTTTAATAAAATTAAATTTAAACTATATTTTCTTAAAGTTTCAAGTATAGAAAGATATTAAATTTACATTAAAAAAAACTAATCTTAAAATTAAAATTCAAGTTTTTAATATTAGAAAAAGTTAAGTAATTAGATTAAACAATCAAGTATAATTTTTTTAATAAGTTTGCACATCAGTGAAAGAGAAAATTGTAAATCAAGTTAGTGGTAATTTTATTTTTAGCCTTAAAACAAAAGACATTAATAAATGAAGTTAGTGGTAATTAATTATTTAATATATTATAATAATCTTATACATGAATAAACTAATTTAGTATCTTATAATAATGATTTGTATATTATATTATAATAATCTTTTAATAATAAATTATATAATCTCTTAGTGTGTAAGTATTATTTCGATAGAATTATGTATTTATTAAAAATAATTTATTTATTATCTATTAAATGTAAAATTAATGTGTGGATAAAAATAATAATTCTAATATTAAATTAAAGTGTAATCATATATATATATATTATATTACAAGGTACATGCTTACGTGTCATATATTGCGATGTGGATGCCTATGTGGATAAGTTATATTTTTGACACGTAAGCTTTGTTATAATTACCAAATATATATTAAATCCTCTCTTACATTTAATTAGTCATTAATTCATAAATTTGGTCAACATTGTTATCAATTAGTATTAACTCCAATTAATTTTAATATATCTGAAAATAAGTAATTAGTATATAAATTGTAAATAATCAGTATCCATTGGCAGAATTTCAAAATAAATCATTATGGTAGCCAACCTTATTGTAATACATCAATTGCAATTTAAGGAAAATTGAAACAATGAGAGTCCACGTTTTTGCTTCTTAAGGAAAATAATTATGGCAGCCAACATTATGGCATTGATGTGTTTTACATAAATTGAAGCAATGAGAGTCAACATTTTTGCTCCTTAAGGAAAATCATTATGGCAACCAACATTATGGCATTGATGTGGTTTACATTTGAATATATGAATTATATTTATCTCCAATTAGTATTAACTCTAATTACATCAATATGAATCATAAATAAGTTCCCAAATATATGGATTGTTAACTCCAATTCTTATGAATTAGTTGTTACTAATTGGCAAAATTACAAAATAATTCATTATGATAGCCAACATTAATTGTAATATATCAATTCTTAAGGAAATATATATCAAAATAATTATACCATTGCTGCTTAAGGAAAATTGTAATAAATCATTTAGGTTCAATGTTTCAACATTGAATTATGGCATTGATGTATTTTTAAAGCTATGGGATATTTGCAGTAGAAGCACTCAGATATTGCGTAGCAAAACATTTTCATTCTCATTTTGCAAGTATTTTTTTTTATACTTCTCAGTTCAAGTTTTTTTAGCATTCCATAGTACTTGGCTAATTCTGAAAATATTAATCATATCTATCAGCAAGCGAAGCAGTTTCTTATCTGTCAAAGAAGTACAATTAAAGCAGATACATACAACTCCTCATTTTGATATCAGGTTTTTTGTTCTTTCATAGCTTAATATTTCATGTTACTTTTAGGTCTCTATTTAAAAAAATTTGAAACCGTTCAAATTATTTACGTCATATATTATATTTAATATTTTTACATTAATCACTCCTCAACCAAACAAGGAGGCAGTAGAAACCCATCTTCTCAATTCGGTAAAGTAGCAAAAAAGCACCCTCATTTCAGGTATTTTTCCTTCGTTTTACTTTTAATTTAATACTATTAAAATTAAGTCATAAATTTTTTCAGCATAGATTAAAGTCACTACAATGCCTACTTCAGAGTAGGCATAGTCGTACAGAACAACAATAATATACATAAACTCTGTTAGTAAAAGCTTCAATGAAATATAAATTATTATTTCAGCTTTATTTTGAATATATAAATTAAGTTATATTTATGTATCTACAGATACATTTAAATAAAGAATCAGTGCATCGCACGGGTCATAAACTAGTTTAATAATATACTAGAGTAGTATTATTGTGTAAGTGGTAATTTTAATAAAAATTGTTTTTCATACTTTATTAATATTATTATTAATTATATTTAAATAACTAGCATTATATTAATTAATTTAGTAATATCTACTAATTAACATTATAATTAGACATTCGATCAATTGGTGTATATATAATATTATTATGTTAATGTGAACATGAAAAAATTAGTACTCAATTGGTGTATAACTATATATGATATGATTATATTAAATGTTATTATAAAAATGTCAATTGGTGTATATAACTTGTTTAATTCAACGTTCTAAATTTTTAATACGATATTTGATTAATTAATGTGTATGAATACGATTATATTTAATATAATAATGTTATATTATGATTTATGTACAAACCAAAAACAAAATAAACATAAAATTGAGGTAATTAGTTGACCAACTGTTCATAATATTAAGTACTTTTTTAATGTATACAATAATTTTATTCAACATTATAATCGAACAATTAGTTAACTAGTTATATGGTTACATTTAATTTAATTACTAATTATGTTGGTATTTAAAAGATAAAATAAATGTAAAAAAATCTTAAAAATTTAAATTTTTATTAAAAATATAATATAATTATTAAAAAAGCTAATAAAACAAAGTAAAAAAAAAATTTTTTTGAACTAAAAGTGTCCAAATTCCAATGGCCAATGTTGACCCAAAAATATACAATGACATAATAAGTTATTGTTAAGAGTAAAGTTATTTATATAAATGTTTAATTGTTTAGTGTGATTTATTTATAATTTATTAGTTATTTATTTGTATAGCTAATACTTTTGGATTTTCACTTTCCTTTAGTTTTACTATATATATATATATATATATATATATATATATATATATTTGGCTCACATAAAAAATAAATTTTTATATAATTATTAATATATAATTATATATTTTATAACAAATGCGAATATCACATGAAATTAAAAAAATAAATAACAATTGTCAAGTAACAAAAGCATTAAAATGTAAAAATTTATATTCATATAAATATTTATTAAATTTTAACTTTAATTTAGCATTTCTATTATATTTTTATTTAACTATATAAAATTAAATTAATTATTACATTCAAAATTATAAAAACATTTATGATTTATAAAATTTCAAAATAATTTGACTAAAACCGCTGAGCCCGTATGGTTAAAACAAAACCCAACCCAAAATTAAATTGAAACAAAAAATAACTGAACCTGAAAAATACCCAAAACTGAAAAAACTTAAAACCAAAAAATTCGAGATCGAAAAAACGCGAATCCGAAAAACCCAAACCCAAATAGAACCCGGATTCGAACTGACCTATTTGCCACCTCTAATTGTATAAAATCATGCTCATATTACGTAAAATACAAAAATTTTGTGTCAAAATTAATATTGACATACTAAATACAAAACATTTTTTAACTTTTATCTAATTTATATATAATTTTCAGCAAAAATTGACCCGTGTGATCTTGTCATTTTCATGTCATATCGGATTGAAGAATCTATTTTTAAAATGTCAAAATTTTACAGGTTTAAATTTAGAATCTTATTGTCGTAACGGCTTCGCGCTCAACGATTTTTGAAAAAACCGTTTAAAAACAAAAAAGGAGTCGCCACCAATCTTTTTTGTCTAGGTGTGATCGGTCACCTAAAATATTTATCTTTTTAACAAAATCTCAAAATTAATTAAGTTTTATTAAAAAGACAATTTTTGGTCTGCGAAAACAAAATCGGGTCCGGGGGTACGGTTACGCGTGGGGAAGGATTAGCACCCTCACGACGCCCGTTAAAAAACGGTACCAGAGTAATCATGTGTTATCCTTTTTGTTTTAATAAAATGATCTTAATTTAATGTTTAAAATTAATTCCTTTTTTATTCCATTTTTGAAGCATTTTATTATTTATCAAATTTATTTTTTCATTTTTTTAAAAAAAGAAACTAAATTTTATTTTTTTGAAATTGAATGTGAACCCTTTTGTATTGAATAATTAAATCGAATACTCCAATACTTTTGGCAGCATTTGAAATAATTTTCCTCACCTAGAGATTTCTTAAGAATCACTACTTGTGACTTCTACAGAATCTCATCTTCGGAAGGGCTCACATCTATTTCGAAAAATTATCATGAATGCATATGATGCAAACAGATAAAAATGATGCAAATGAATTTTTTTTTCAAATTTCATTATTTATTTTTTATTATTTATATTTCTTTGTTTTTAAAAAAACTTATTCATTTTCATTTTTTTATAAAAATTTAAATTATTGAAAAATCATACTAAATATTCCAATACTTTTGGCAACATTTAGTACAACTCTTCTCACCTAGGGATCAGTTAAGGAATCACTACTTGTGACTTCCATAACGTCCCATCATCGGACTTTCATTTTAATTTAAATTTTATTATTTATTTTCTTTTTCTATTTTCTTTTTAGAAAAATTATTTATTTTTATATTTATCAAAAAAATTAAATTATTGAAAAATCATACTAAATATTCCAATACTTTTGGCAACGATTAGTATGACTCTTCTCACCTAGGGATCAGCTAGGAATCACTACTTGTGACTTCTGTAGCATCCCATCATCGGGAAGTATTTCATTTATTTTGAAATTAACTTTTATTATTAGTTTTCCTTTTAAAAACTTATTTTTTATTTTTAACAAAAAATTAAATTATTGAAAAATCATACTAAATATTCCAATACTTTTGGCAACATTTAATACGACTCTTCTCACCTAGGGATCAGCTAGGAATCACTACTTGTGACTTCCGTAGCATCCCATCATCGGAAAATGTTTATTTAAATTTAAATTTTATTATTAATTTTCTTTTTCTATTTTCTTGTTTTTTTTTTCTAGCCTCCTAAAATACATTTCTCAATTGTATAATAAGAATTTTTTTTTTCAAAAATTATATGGTTATATATGTATCTTATACAGTTATTTATATATTTTATATATTTATATACATCTTAAAACTATATATATTTCCTATATTGATTTATGAGTTTTATTTATTTTATTTATATATAAATATTTATTTATATTATGAGAGTATATTAAAACACCCAAAATAACTTATCTAACAAAATAAATAAGTAAATACTAAATAAGTAAAGGAGGAAGAAAAAGATACCAAATAGACTTGGGCTTGGGTCCAAAAAGGCCCAAAAATCCAGCCCAAACGACAGGGCCCAATCTGTCAACGGAGCGGGTCGCGGAGTCGAATCCGGAGCCGGGTCGGGCGTGCACGCGGGTCTTTCTCCGTCACTGGCCGGGCGGGCGCGCGGGTCCCGGGTCGGATCCCGGGTCCACGCGCGGGTCAGCCCCCTTCTATAAAAAGCCTCCTTTTTTTTTCTTTTCACTTTTTCCTTCTTTCCCCAAAAAAATTCCAGAGCCTCTGAGGCTCTCTGCCCGGGCGATTCCCGGCCACCGCTGGGGTCGCTTCCGGCCGCCGCCGGCCACCGTCGCCGATGGCCAAACTCCGAAAAGATTGCCCTTTTTCGATTCCTTTCCACCTCTTGTTTTCGTTTCCGGCCTCCGATTCACCAAAAAAATCACCCTAGCCCCCAAATCTGAGCTTCACCGAAAAGATTTCCTCCCTTTTTATTTTTTTTTGTTTTTGTTTTTTTGGTTGTTCAATGGTTGATGATGTTTGGATGTTCTGGGTTTGTGTTTTGTGTTTGTTTTGCAGGTTTGGGGCTTCGGTTTTGGGACGGTGGTGGCTTAGGGTTTCGGTGAAGCCGAGGGTTGTGTGTCGGTTGTGGTGTTGGGGGTTGAACGGGAGGGATGGTGATGGTCGAACGGGGCTGTGGTAGGGGTTCGAAGTTGAGGTTCAACTGGCGAGGGTTATGGGCTGTGTGAGCCGAAGGGTGAGGGTTCGATGGTGAGGGAGTCCTGGGTGCTTCGGTGATGATGAAGAGGGGTTTCGGGTCTTGGGTTTTGGGTGGTGAGGATGACGCTAGCTGCTAGGGGTTTCTGTTTTGGGGTGACCGGGGATGGTGATTGTTGGTTCGGTGTTGATAGAGTCAGAGTGCTAGGGTCAGTGGAGAGAACTTCCGAGGCTTTTTTTTAGAGGGAAGTCTGTGTAGGGTCTGGTGTTAGATGGTGTAGATGGGATGGGGAGACAGAGTTGGTGACCGGAGGTGGCGTCAGGCGGCAGTGGCTGATGGACGGGTGATGGACAGATTGGACTGGACAGAAAAAACGAAAAAAAAAACAACAAAAAGAAATAAAATAAAATAAAATAATAATAATAATAATAATAATAATAAAAATAATAAAAGAAAAAGATAATAATTCTAATAATAATAAAACAAAAAATAATAACAAAAATGGGACAAAATTAGGTGTCAACAGCTGCCCCTCTTTGCTTATTGTTGAGGATCAGGAATAAAGCAAAGACAATTGACAGTAATTTTGTCCGGCTTATGACTCATTTCTCTCTTTTTCTTCTTTTTTTTTCTTTTTTTTTCTTTTTCTTTTTTTTTCATTCTTTTTCCTTTCTTTTTTTTTTCTTCATTCTTTTTCCTTTTTTTCTTTTCTTTTTTTCTTTCTTTTTCATTCTTTCTTTTTCATTCTTTTTCCTTTCTTTTTTTTCTTTTTCTTTTCCCTTTTTTTTTGTATGCACTCCTCTTGCAGCAGAGGCAATGAAACTTTAAAATTTTTCTTTCTTTTGAAATGTGCTCCTCTTGCAATAGAGGCGATGAAACTTTAAATTTCTTTTTGAAATGTGTTCCTCTTGCAGCAGAGGCAATGAAACTTTAAAATTTTTCTTTCTTTTGAAATGTGCTCCTCTTGCGGCAGAGGCAATGAAACTTTAAATTTTTCCTTTTTTTTTTGAAATGTGCTCCTCTTGCAGCAGAGGCGATGAAATTTTAAATTTCCCCCCTTTTTTTGTAATGTGCTCCTCTTGCAGCAGAGGCGATGAAACTTTTAATTTAAATCATCCATTTTTTTTTGTCTTTTTTTTGCTCCTCTTGCAGCAGAGGCGATGAAACTTTAAATGTTGTTTTTTCTTTTTTTTTTCGAAATGCGCTCCTCTTGCAACAGAGGCGATGAAACTTTAAATTCCTTTCTGAAAATGTGCTCCTCTTGCAGCAGAGGCAATGAAACTTTAAAATTTTCTTCTTGAAATATGCTCCTCTTGCAGCAGAGGCGATGAAACTTTAAATTCCTTTTCTGAAATATACTCCTCTTGCAGTAGAGGCATTGAAACTTTAAATATTTTGCCCGGAGGTCTTAGATTTGGTGCCCGGAGAACTTAAAATTTGTGCCCGGAGGACTTAAAATTTGTGCCCAGAGGACTTAAATTGTGCCCGGAGGTCTTACAATCTTGTGCCCAGAGGTCTTAGATTTGGTGCCCGGAGGACTTAAAATTTGTGCCCGGAGGTCTTATGATTCATGCCCGGAGGTCTTATGATTCATGCCCGGAGGACTTAGATTTTGTGCCCGGAGGACTTAAATTCCTTTTCTGAAAAGTGCTCCTCTTGCAGCAGAGGCATTGAAACTTTAAATATTTTTGCCCGGAGGTCTTAGATTTGGTGCCCGGAGGACTTAAAATCCTTTTCTGAAAAGTGCTCCTCTTGCAGCAGAGGCATTGAAACTTTAAATATTTTGCCCGGAGGTCTTAGATTTTGTGCCCGGAGGATTTAAAATTTGTGCCCGGAGGTCTTATGATTCATGCCCGGAGGACTTAGATTTTGTGCCCGGAGGACTTATGATTTGTGCCCGGAGGACTTAAATGCTTTTTCTGAAAAGTGCTCCTCTTACAGCAGAGGCATTGAAACTTTAAAAATTTTGCCCGGAGGACTTGAGATTTGTGCCCGGAGGACTTATGATTTGTGCCCGTAGGACTTATGATTTGTCTGAAAAGTGCTCCTCTTGCAGCAGAGGCGATGAAACTTTAAAAATTTTGCCCGGAGGACTTGGAATTTGTGCCCGGAGGACTTATGATTTGTTTTTCTGGAAAGTGCTCCTCTTACAGCGGAGGCATTGAAACTTTAAAAATTTTGCCCGGAGGACTTGAGATTTGTGCCCGGAGGACTTATGATTTGTGCCCGGAGGACTTATGATTTGTGCTCGGAGGACTTATGATTTTTCTGAAAAGTGCTCCTCTTGCAGCAGAGGCGATGAAACTTTAAAAATTTTGCCCGGAGGACTGGAATTTGTGCCCGGAGGACTTATGATTCTTTTTCTGAAAAGTGCTCCTCTTGCAGCAGAGGCATTGAAACTTTAAATATTTTGCCCGGAGGACTTAGAATTATGCCCGGAGGACTTAGATTCTTTTTCTGAAAAGTGCTCCTCTTGCAGCAGAGGCATTGAAACTTTAAATATTTTGCCCGGAGGACTTAGAATTATGCCCGGAGGACTTAGATTCTTTTTTTATGCCCGGAGGACTTAGATTCTTTTTCTGAAAAGTGCTCCTCTTGCAGCAGAGGCATTGAAACTTTAAATATTTTGCCCGGAGGACTTAGAATTTGTGCTCGGAGGACTTAGATTCTTTTTCTGAAAAGTGCTCCTCTTGCAGCAGAGGCATAGAAACTTTAAATATTTTGCCCGGAGGTCTTAGATTTGGTGCCCGGAGGACTTAAAATTTGTGCCCGGAGGACTTAAATTGTGCCCGGAGGTCTTATAATCTTGTGTCCAGAGGTCTTAGATTTTGTGCCCGGAGGACTTATGATTTGTGCCCGGAGGACTTGAATTATACTTGAAGAGTTAAACTTTGTGCCCGGAGGACTTGAAATTTGCTTATCTTCTGAAAATAAATCTTTAATCTTGATTAAACATGGCACTGGTCAAATTGGGTTTGAAGTTTTCTTTATCATGAGCAAACTTGCCCCTTTTTTTTTCTTTTTCTTTTCTCTCTCTTCTCTTCTCTCTTTTTCTTTCTTTCTCTTCTCTTTCTCTTCTTTTTCTCTCTTCTCTTCTCTCTTTTTTTTTTTCTCTTTTTTTTTCTTCTCTTTCTTCTCTTCTTTCTCTCTCTCTTCTCTCTTTTTTCTCTTTTTTTTTTCTTCTCTCTTTTTTCTTTTTTTTCTCTCTCTTCTCTCTTCTCTTCTCTTCTTCTCTCTTTTTTTTTCTCTCTTTCTCTTCTTTCTCTTTCTCTTCTTTTTCTCTCTTCTCTTCTCTTCTCTCTTTTTTTCTTCTTTTTTTTCTATTTTTTTTTCTTCTCTTTTCTCTCTTCTCTTCTCTTCTTTTCTTTTTTTTAATCTTGGAAAAGGTTTCATAACCTTTGAAATCTTAATTGAATGGTGTTGAGTCTTCAGCTTGAGAAACATGTTTTAATCTCAAAATTTTACACAAAAACTTTCAATGTTGATGCTGTATGATATTGTGTATGTATGCATGTATGCATGACACTCAATCCTGTACATTCTCTAACTTTGAAACTCTATCTTGTCTTGCCAAAAGAGGCACATTATTTTCCTTTTTATTTTCTTTGCCCCAACATGACCATGAAGGCTCTTTTCTGTTTCCTATTTCTGCAGATTTCTTGTACTCCCATCATAGCCTTTTGACGAAAAGCACAAAAAATTTTCCCATAACTATTTTCCAGGGGGAATTGAATCCAAATTTCACAAGAGATATTTGATTCTTTCAAAATATTAGTGATTACTTTTCAAGATGACTGACATAAATCCTACTCGGATATCTTCAACTGGACAATTGAAAGTTTGATGCACCCAGATGTTTTGTTTGGGGGATACTTTGCCACTTATCTAAAAACAATGGTTCCTTTCTTAGCTTGAAATGGTTTTCCTAAAAAAAACATCGTTTTTCCTCCCTTCTTTTTTTGAACAAAATTTTGGATGAGAAAAGCAGCAAAATATTTACAATTTGGTTTGACAATCTCTCAAATTCTCAAATAATGGCGTTATATAAATGCCAAGATCGGGCATGAATGACTGACGTCTTTCCTACTTAAGAAGAGTATTTACAAGAGGAAAGGTTCAAAATTTTTCAAAAAATGTTGAGCAGTCAAATGACATCAAAATCTTTGGATATCTCGAGAATTTCCCAAGGAATATTGGTTCTTTTTCCATGTTTTCAATTCGTGTCACTGCTTGATTTGTTGCTCTAAGAGTTCATTGATTGCTCTAGACTGCCCTTTTTGGGTTTTCACCTTAGAGCTGCACTCTTTTTTTTTCTCTTTTTTCTTTTTTCTTTCCCTTTTTTTTTTGATTGATTAATTGTTCTACCATGCGTTCAAGAATTCAAATTTCATTCAAGCCAAAGAATTGGGATAATCTTCCAAAGAAGAGCTCTTCGATACAAGCATCCATACTTGATCAAAATGGACTTTTAAGTACGTAATGTAGGCCATGGTTCAGGGTTCTGAAAGAATAGATAAATAGGCCCAAAATGTATTTGAAGGTGATCAATCCAAGGATCATTTCTTCTCACATAGATGTCTATCATTTTCACTCTTCGAAGCACCTTTCTTTTTACTTTTTGATGTATCTTTTCCTCTTCTTCTTTTCTTTCTTTCTTTCTTTTTTTTTTTTCAAAATCCTATTCATCTTTTAAAGCATCTTTCTTTGTGTACTTTCACATGTATCCTTCCTCCTTTCTCTTTCTTTTTTTCTTTTCTTTTTTCATTGATTCATATCCAAGATTCCAAAAAACATAATAAATCTTATTTGATCAAAAACAAAAGTTGAATCATCCATTTTCTTTGAAGAGATATTTTCTGCACATGCCCCCCAGTGTGTAGGGTGATCCTTGGAGGAGTTTTATTATGAAAGAAATTATCAGACTCAAAAGGGGTAGCAACAGGATAATGTTTATATTTGTGAATGGAATATGAAAGACGGCCATTCATCATCTCAAATTAAGACGCTTCTATTGAAAAGCAATTCTTAGGACAAGTTCTTCTTTTGGCTTTGAAATCATCTAATATCATGCTTGCATGGTGTCACATTCAATTTCATTTTTTCTTCTCTTCTTTTTTTTCCTTTTTTTTTTATCTTGCTCCAGATCATGGGCGAAAGGCATCTTGGGAGTACAAGATTGAAGAGTTTGGGATTTGTACATGAATTTAGGTGGAAAGGTATTTCAAAATGATCTTGTCAAGTGTAAAATTACCAATATCAAGAATATTTAGAGATTGTCATTGATTTCCAAATTATTCTCAAAAGATTTTGCAAATCGGTTATTTCTTTGAAAATTATTTACAATGAAACCCTGTCATGATCAAAGTGAAAACAAAATAGAACTTTCAAAATCTCATGCCCCAATTTAGCTTGTTAGCACTCGACCGACTTAGATTTTATGGAGACATGATCTAAAAATGATTTAAGACTTTCATCTTTGACCGTAATCACCGATTTTCTTACAATCATTTATCATTATTGTGAAGAAAAGAAACATTCTTGTCATATGCCACTGGAAAATAAATTATGCAAAAAGTAGTGCTCATACAATTGTCACCTAGGCCACCGAAAATGACAAGCATTTTTTCAACAAAATACAAACTTTAAAATCTCATCGTTTTCCTCCAGATTAATCTGCCAAAATGTCATGATTTTACACCAAAGTGGACTTCCACTGTTCCATGAGTTCTTGAGTCAAGATTCCACCATTGATGAGCTCTTCAATCCTTTCTTTCAACTGTCTGCATTTTTCTGTTGCATGCCCAATTGCCCCCATGTGATAGTCACATTTGCTGCTCGGGTCATAGCTCTTGGCCAATGGGTTCGGTGCTGTTCTCAAAGGTATAGGGGCCAAATATTGGTTTTTTATCAAAAAGGGCAAAAGATCGGAGATTGGAATTGGGATTTTTCCTTGATTGCTTCTCGATCTTTTTCTGTTGTTTGTTGATTGTTGAAGAGGTTGAGCTACTGGCCTAGGCATGAAGATAGGCGCATGAAAAATCGTTGGAGGACAAGAGTTTGTTGGAAATTCTGGTTGTGAGAATGATGAATAAAGATAAGGATCATAGGAGACACTGTTCAGGATTGGACGGTATGATAGGTGAGCCAAATAGGGATTATGTGGAGTGGGATTTCTGGGAAATTGCCCCTCAAATGTCACAGCTTGCACTTCTTCTTCCATTCCTTCAAGTCTGTTATCGGCCATGTCACCTATCTTGATCTTGTCTCTCTTGATTGCATTCTCAATCATCTCTCCGGAGGCCACCATGTCAGCAAAATTCTTCGTAACATTCCCAATCATTCTATTATAATATGGTGCTTGGAGTGTACTAAGAAACATAGTCGCAGTCTCTTTTTCTGTGATGGGAGGCTGGACCTGGGTGGCAACATTCTTCCATTTCTGGGCATATTCTCTAAAGCCTTCAGTAGCTTTCTTCTCCATAGTTTGTAAAAATAAACGATCTGGGGCTGAATCCACAATATGCTTATATTGGGCAACAAATGCCCTTGCCAAATCTTTCCATAAGTGAATATCGCCCCTGCCCAGTTGCGTATACCACCTAGCAGCAGATCCTTTAAGGCTGTCTTGGAAAACATGGATTAACAGCTTGTCATCATGCGCATACGCTGCCATCTTTCTACAGTACATAGTGATATGGGCCTTTGGACAAGTGGTCCCATCATATTTCTCAAATTTTGGAGCTTTAAACTTTGAAGGAATGACCACACCAGGTACTAAGCATAATCCGGCAGCATCTAAAGATCCATGAAAATCCATTCCTTCAACAATTCGAAGCCTTTCTTCTATAAGCTCTATATTTTGCCGAGAATTTGAGCCTCCTTCCACTTGTGGCATCCCTTGCTCTTTATGACTATCCAAATTAGCAACATGAATTGGTTCGAGGGGGTTCATGGTGGAAGTTGCGTGCCCTTGAAACTGACTAGGGACTGCAGACGGCATATTAGGGCACACATAACCCTCGGTGGGCATTGCTTGTGGCTCTTGAGATGATTGGGTTTCTCGTGAGCCGTTGTTAATTGGACAAAAAGAATTCTCGGCATTTCGCAACTGATGCCCCTTTTGAGTAGCTAATTCTCCCATTTTTCCATTGTTCAGCTTCTCCCACAAACCTGCCATCTGTTACAATTGCTCTCTCATCTCTTGTTGAGCTCTTTCCATCCTTTCCATCCGAGTCATTTCTGTCTCTTCCATGGTCCAAAACTATCTCTGAAGTTTTTCGATGATCGAGCTGTATCTACACCGAATCCGTCACAACCTAAAATTAGATGTCATGCTTGCCATGCTAATGTAAAGCTTTTATTGTATGGAAATTTTGAAATAAAAAGAAAATTCAAAATTGTTGTTATTTCAGAGTATCACAAGCTGTATACTAAAAAAAAAAAGCAAAAAGGGGAATTATAAACTGAAAATTGTCATTTGTCCATTCCTTTGTTTTGATCCACTATTTTCTTTCTCTCTTTTTTTTTTTTATATTTCTTCTTTTTTCTTTAAGGAAACAGTTATTGTTAACCTTATTATTTTCTGTCAAAATCATGTTATGCACATATGAATGAAGTGAATGCAAACCTATAAAAGTTTTGTAGCCACCTCCCTTATATCGAGGACTTTGCATCAATCCGTCCTTTCTCCTTATATGACAAGTCAATTGGTCTCCATTTGCTAATGATTCAACATGTAGTCGTTCTGGAAACAACAACGATCCTTGAGAATGAACCAATTTAGCCTCTCCAAAACTTTCAAGCATCTGCATTATCCTAGCTAGCTTTCCCTTCATCTTTCGTATATCACGTCCAAACTCCTCTCGATTATTCTCCAAAATAGTCTAGCTTTCTAATTAATCTCCCATATCTTTCACCTATTTTACTCCAAAAAGACAAATATCTTCCTTATTATGTGATGTGAATGCATTAATATAATGAAATATGCCATGCTAAAATTTAAGAATAAAAGAACCAAAATTTTCTCTTCTTTAAATTCAATGAATTCTTTTTTTCTTTCTTTTTTCATTTTAAACTTTGATTATTTCTCCTCTTTTTTTTTAAAAGAATAAATTTTCCTTTTTTTTCTTTTTCTCTCTCTTTTTTTTTCAAAATTATCTTATTTTCACACCACAGTTTATTTTCTTTAATTTCCTTTTTTATTTAATCTATTTTTAAAAGAATGTGACAATGCACTTACCTTTTATTTTCTCATCAAAATTCCTCTTTCTTTTTAATGTCTATGCATTAGTTTAAAAGAAATAAAAAACATTATTGTTATTTTTCAAATATTATTAAAGAATGAATGGATGTTTTCATGTTATTTTTGACAAAGGATAGAAACCGAATAAATCTTCGTTTTATTCTTTAAAGTCGTAAAATTGTAAAATTTTATTTGAAAACAAATATCTTTTGATTTGATGAGAGCATGAATTTGAAAAATCAATAGAGTTATGATATGAAAAAAGTAGTATAATGTTCCCTCATGTGTCCTAATTTCGGGATAATTTCTACAAAAATCGGACATGGCTCTAGCTAGGATCGGCTTCTTAAGGCCTTTTACATGCTGGGTTGGGTCTCTAAAAGGTCAAAAGGTTCCCAAATTATACCTTACTGTCATCCACACCGGACTAGTAAGATTTAATTTGAGTGGGAGTATTTCGATTGCCATTGCGGAGGTGATTACCTCACGAGAGCAAAGGTACTCTACTCCCTCCTAAGAAGGACTGAACCCGGGTATAGAGCTCATGTTATGCAGATGCAAGTGCAAGTGTGTGCATGAGGGAAGACACCAATCATTCATCACACTATGACTCTAATGCTATATGTCCAAACAATTTATTAATAACAATATATACAAATACAAAACATAAAATAAATAACATAGAATGCAAACGCAAACAAAATTATTTTCAAAATTCAAGTGAATTAAGTTTAAATATCAACCAAGACTATTAAATTAAAACTTTGGATAACACCTCATTAATGAATGGCTTGACCCTCAAAAAGCCTCCCCAGTGGAGTCGCCAAGCTGTCGTAATGGCTTCGCGCTCGACGATTTTTGAAAAAACCGTTTAAAAACAAAAAAGGAGTCGCCACCAATCTTTTTTGTCTAGGTGTGATCGGTCACCTAAAATATTTATCTTTTTAACAAAATCTCAAAATTAATTAAGTTTTATTAAAAAGACAATTTTTGGTCTGCGAAAACAAAATCGGGTCCGGGGGTACGGTTACGCGTGGGGAAGGATTAGCACCCCCACGACGCCCGTTAAAAAACGGTACCAGAGTAATCATGTGTTATCCTTTTTGTTTTAATAAAATGATCTTAATTTAATGTTTAAAATTAATTCCTTTTTTATTCCATTTTTGAAGCATTTTATTATTTATCAAATTTATTTTTTCATTTTTTTAAAAAAAGAAACTAAATTTTATTTTTTTGAAATTGAATGTGAACCCTTTTGTATTGAATAATTAAATCGAATACTCCAATACTTTTGGCAGCATTTGAAATAATTTTCCTCACCTAGAGATTTCTTAAGAATCACTACTTGTGACTTCTACAGAATCTCATCTTCGGAAGGGCTCACATCTATTTCGAAAAATTATCATGAATGCATATGATGCAAACAGATAAAAATGATGCAAATGAATTTTTTTTTTCAAATTTCATTATTTATTTTTTATTATTTATATTTCTTAGTTTTTAAAAAAACTTATTCATTTTCATTTTTTTATAAAAATTTAAATTATTGAAAAATCATACTAAATATTCCAATACTTTTGGCAATATTTAGTACAACTCTTCTCACCTAGGGATCAGTTAAGGAATCACTACTTGTGACTTCCATAACGTCCCATCATCGGACTTTCATTTTAATTTAAATTTTATTATTTATTTTCTTTTTCTATTTTCTTTTTAGAAAAAATTATTTATTTTTATATTTATCAAAAAAATTAAATTATTGAAAAATCATACTAAATATTCCAATACTTTTGGCAACGATTAGTATGACTCTTCTCACCTAGGGATCAGCTAGGAATCACTACTTATGACTTCCGTAGCATCCCATCATCGGGAAGTATTTCATTTATTTTGAAATTAACTTTTATTATTAGTTTTCCTTTTAAAAACTTATTTTTTATTTTTAACAAAAAATTAAATTATTGAAAAATCATACTAAATATTCCAATACTTTTGGCAACATTTAATACGACTCTTCTCACCTAGGGATCAGCTAGGAATCACTACTTGTGACTTCCGTAGCATCCCATCATCGGAAAATGTTTATTTAAATTTAAATTTTATTATTAATTTTCTTTTTCTATTTTCTTGTTTTTTTTTCTAGCCTCCTAAAATACATTTCTCAATTGTATAATAAGAATTTTTTTTTTCAAAAATTATATGGTTATATATGTATCTTATACAGTTATTTATATATTTTATATATTTATATACATCTTAAAACTATATATATTTCCTATATTGATTTATGAGTTTTATTTATTTTATTTATATAAAAATATTTATTTATATTATGAGAGTATATTAAAACACCCAAAATAACTTATCTAACAAAATAAATAAGTAAATACTAAATAAGTAAAGGAGGAAGAAAAAGATACCAAATAGACTTGGGCTTGGGTCCAAAAAGGCCCAAAAATCCAGCCTAAACGACAGGGCCCAATCTGTCAACAGAGCGGGTCGCGGAGTCGGATCCGGAGCCGGGTCGGGCGTGCACGCGGGTCTTTCTCCTTCACTGGCTGGGTGGGCGCGCGGGTCCCGGGTCGGATCCCGGGTCCACGCGCGGGTCAGCCCCCTTCTATAAAAAGCCTCCTTTTTTTTTCTTTTCACTTTTTCCTTCTTTCCCCAAAAAAAATTCCAGAGCCTCTGAGGCTCTCTGCCGGGGCGATTCCCGGCCACCGCTGGGTCGCTTCCGGCCGCCGCCGGCCACCGTCGCCGGTGGCCAAACTCTGAAAAGATTGCCCTTTTTTGATTCCTTTCCACCTCTTGTTTTCGTTTCCGGCCTCCGATTCACCAAAAAAATCACCCTAGCCCCCAGATCTGAGCTTTACCGAAAAGATTTCCTCCCTTTTTATTTTTTTTTGTTTTTTTGGTTGTTCGATGGTTGATGATGTTTGGATGTTCTGGGTTTGTGTTTTGTGTTTGTTTTGCAGGTTTGGGGCTTCGGTTTTGGGACGGTGGTGGCTTAGGGTTTCGGTGAGGCCGATGGTTGAGTGTCGGTTGTGGTGTTGGGTGGTTGAACGGGAGGGATGGTGATGGTCGAACGGGGCTGTGGTAGGGGTTCGAAGTTGAGGTTCGACTGGCGAGGGTTATGGGCTGTGTGAGCCGAAGGGTGAGGGTTCGATGGTGAGGGAGTCCTGGGTGCTTCGGTGATGATGAAGAGGGGTTCCGGGTCTTGGGTTTTGGGTGGTGAGGATGACGCTAGCTGCTAGGGGTTTCTGTTTTGGGGTGACCGGGGATGGTGATTGTTGGTTCGGTGTTGATAGAGTCAGAGTGCTAGGGTCAGTGGAGAGAGCTTCCGAGGCTTTTTTTTAGAGGGAAGTCTGTGTAGGGTCTGGTGTTAGATGGTGTAGATGGGATGGGGAGACAGAGTTGGTGACCGGCGGTGGCGTCAGGCGGCAGTGGCTGATGGACGGGTGATGGACAGATTGGACTGGACAGAAAAAACGAAAAAAAAAACAACAAAAAGAAATAAAATAAAATAAAATAAAATAAAATAAAAATAATAATAATAAAGTAATAGAAATACATAAAAATAAAATAAATAATATATAGATAATAATAATAATAATAATAATAATAATAATAAAAATAAAAGAAGAAAAAGATAATAATTCTAATAATAATAAAACAAAAAATAATAACAAAAATGGGACAAAATTAGGTGTCAACACTTATCATCTATGTTTTTCTTTTTCTCAGGCCAAAAACTTCCATTCTATCTAAAAAAAGTGAAGATAATCTAAGCATGCATTTGGTTTGAAGAAAAGTTTGTCTTTCTTTTTGGTCAAAGCATAAAACCCTTTTTGTCCAATAAAAAAAATTAAAGACTAGGTGGTGAATGCTTGATGATTTTTTTGGAAACGTAATAATAGAGCCCTGTACGTTTGGAGATGCGGTGAGAATAATGGGTTTTCTGCTTTTTTATTACTCGACGGAATATACCTTATAGCTCCAAAAAGATGCATTTCTCTTTGGCTTGGGTCAAAAAAAGGAAAGAGAAATTCTTGCAAGAAAAAGAAGATGAAAAACAAAGAAAAAGCTTTTGTGGGTCGGTGTGTGTTTGGGCATGGAAGCTTGTAGAATTTAGTATTTCTATATTTTCGAAACATGTCCACCCAAATATGGTGGAATCGAAAAGGAATATGGCATGGGAATGTGGTAAGTAAACCCACAGATGTGGCGAATAAGCTGTGGCTCTAACTTTACTATCGAAAACTCCTCGTTCATGCCCATTCTTTAAGACTTTAACTATGACGTCGACTGTTTTGTTCATGATCAATTCAGTAATTTTAAATATAACGTAATGACATGATATTACGTAAGGCCTTAGCTTTCTTGCCGAGATTACCAGAGCATAGGCTAATTTCTCGATCTTCTGGTAATTTAACTCGGCCCCTTGCAGTACTTTGCTTGTAAAATATACCGGTCTTTGCACGCCGGATTCTTCCCTAACCAGGACCGAGCTCACGGCCTGTTCCGTGGCCGCTAGGTAGAGGTATAGAGTTTCTCCATTCCTCGGTCGTGACAGAACTGGTGGGGAGGAGAGAAAGTCCTTTAGTTCCTCGAAGGCTTTCTGGCATTGCTCGGTCCATTGAAATTTCCCTGCATCCTTCAAGGTTTTAAAGAACGGGAGGCATCTGTCCGCCGATCTGGACATGAATCTGTTTAGTGCGGCTATTCTCCCTGTCAACCTTTGCACTTCCTTTATGGAGGTCGGCGCCTTCATTTCCATTATGGCCTGTACTTTTTCGGGGTTTGTCTCAATTCCTCTCTGATTTACCATGAACCCCAAGAATTTTCCCGAGGTGACACCAAAAGCGCATTTTGCTGGATTGAGCCTCATTTTGTGCTTTCTCAGGGTCTGGAATGCTTCCTCAAGATCTCGTAGGTGTACTTCTATGGTGGGGCTTTTGACAATCATATCGTCGACATACACTTCCATGCTTCGCCCGATCTGTTTCTTGAACATCTTGTTTACCAATCTCTGGTAGGTCGCGCCTGCATTTTTCAAGCCAAAAGGCATGACTCGATAGCAGTACAGTCCTCTCTCTGTCACGAAGGACGTTTTTTCCTCGTCCCCTTCCAACATTCTGATCTGGTTATACGCAGAGTAGGCATCCATGAAGCTGAGTAATCCTTGCTCCGCGCTGTTGTCTACAAGTCTGTCTATGCTGGGCAGGGGGAAGCTATCCTTTGGGCATGCTTTGTTTAGGTCGGTAAAGTCTACGCACATCCTCCATTTGCCATTCTGCTTCCTTACCATCACAACGTTTGCGAGCCATTCCGGATAATATGCTTCCCTAATAAACCCTGCTTCCAGGAGCTTGGATACTTCTTCGTTTATGGCTTCCTGCCTTTCTGCGGCGAAGCACCTTTTCTTCTGTCTGACCGGTTTTGCTTCCGGGTCCACGTTGAGACGGTGAACCATGTCCTCAGGACATATACCGGGCATGTCCCCTGCTTTCCATGCGAAAAGGTTGGCGTTTCTTCTGATTAGCTGAATAAGTTCTTCTCTCTCTTCGAGCTTGGAGCTTATCAACATGGATTTGTCTGGATTTCCGTCATCGAAAGGGATGTTGATCAACTCGTCAGCTGGTTCAGGTCGGCTCAAATCTAGCTCGGGCCTCTGATCTGGGATTTCAATTGCCAGGGTTTCGTCGCCCTGCTTTTTCACCTTCTGGGCTGTCAAGTAGCATTTCCGAGCTAACGTTTGTTCTCCTCGAACTTCACCTATCCCGTTCGGTGTCGGGAATTTTAACTTTAGGTGTGGCACCGATGCGACTACCCCGAGCTTCATTTGACTAGGTCTTCCCAAGATCGCATTGTAGGCCGACGGGATTTTTACCACCATGAATTCCACCATGGCGGTTGCTGTCCTTGGTTCCATGCCTAGAGTCAGTGGGAGGGTTATCGTTCCCAGTACGGGGACTTTTTCATTTCCAAACCCGACGAGAGGTGCCGGATAGGGTCTTAGTCTGTCTTCGGCGATTCCCATGTTTTTCATTGCCTCGTAGTACAAGACATCGCTGGCACTCCCGTTGTCGATGTAGATCCTTCTCACCACATGGTTGTAAATGACGGCGCTGACGACAATAGCATCGTCGTGAGGGAACTCGATACCGTCGAGGTCGGTTGTGGAAAAAGAGATGAGCTCGTCCCTCCAAGACTTCGGTCTCTTGGCTAGAGATCCAACTATTGGGTTTATAGCTCGGTCTGCCTTTTTCCTGGCTGAGCTTGCTGTTCCCCCGGTGATGACGTTGATTATTCCTGCTGTAGGTCGGTTGGCTCGTTCTTCGCTGGTCTTCCTTTCTGATTGGTCACGCCTCTCATCCCTTCTGTTGAAGTTGTTCGGGACTCCGCCCGCTTTTTGTCTAGGTCGGCCGTCATAGACACGACGGTTCCCTTGAGGGTACCTTCTTTGGCCGACGTCTCTTGTCGTATCGCCGAACACGAATCTTTTCAGCCGACCTCTTCTCACCAGGTTTTCTATTTCATTCATGAGGTCGGTGCATTCCTCGGTAGAGTGGCCGTGGTCTCGGTGGAATGCACACCTCTTGTTTTTAGGCCTTTGGGGGTTTGGCTTCATTAGCCTTGGCCATGTTAGCTCGGGGTCCGATTCTATCTGCATCAGTATTCTTTCCCTCGTTGTGTTCAAGGGAGTGTAAGTGTCATAGCCCTTCTTTTCCGGGCTTCTTCTGATCGGATACCCTCCAGGCCGGTTTGGCCTTTTTCCCCCTTGGTCTCTCTCGACCTCTCTCCCCCTTTTCTTGTAGCTTCTGAATTCTCCTTTGTTTTCTTCGTTGTTTAGCCGAGTGGTCATCGTTTCTTCGGCGTTGATGTATTTTTCAGCCCGTTGCAAGAGTTCGGGCAAGGTCTTTGGGGGGTCTAATGAGAGGGAGAACTTGAAGTGGAATTCCTCGTCCGTGAGACCATTCATGAGGCCGGCCACCGCCACGGACTGTTCTAAGTCCTTTACTTGCAAAGCTTCGGCATTGAACCTCGTGACATATTCTCTCAGGGACTCTTCAGGCTTTTGCCTGACCGCCATTAAGCTGAGAGTTGTTTTCTTAGCTCGGCGGCTACTGACGAAGTGAGTCAGGAAAGAGTGTCCCAGCTCTTTGAACGAGCGTATCGATCGTGGAGTTAGCCCTGAGTACCAGGAACGAGCTGCACCTTTTAAGGTTGCCAAGAATGCCTTGCACATTAGAGAGTCATCTGCACCCTGTATTGACATATTAGCACGGAAAAGTTCTAGATGATCAAAAGGGTCCGATGTACCGTCATACGCCTCGATCACGGGCATCCTAAATCCCGGTGGTGGCTGAGCTCGCTCGATTTCTTCTGAGAATGGTGAGGTTTCAAGCAATCGAAGCTCGTCCATATGGACTTGTGCCTTATCTTGAATCTGTCGTTCTACGGCTTCCATTCTGGCTTCCAATTGGTCGCGAGTTTTATCCTCCTCTGTGGGTGCCGTTGAGATGGTTCTATGCAGGTTTTTCGTGGAATGGCTTTGCGGGGTTTTGTGTTTGCTTTTCTCCGCGACTTCGGGTACGGAGGAAGAGCTGCCGCTGGCATCTCCTCCCTGTGGTTGGGATGGTGGAGAGGGTAACGGTTGTTCGGAGTCGTTTCTCGGCGGTGGTCGTTGGGTTGGGGGAGAAGGTGTGAGAAGGTGTGTTTGGACCAGTTCAGTTAGGTTCCTTAACTGTTGGGTGAGTTGCTCGAATTGCTCCGCCGTCGGTGGTGACCGTCTCCCTTGCTGGTAATCTTGAATGGCGTCTGGGCTTGCAGGAGCAGCCGGTTCCTCTTCCTCTGCCGTTCTTCTTCTGGGTGCCATCCTGGACATCAACGACGGGGTTGGTAAAGCTACCCCTACCTGGCGCGCCAAATGTCGAAGTCGAGGATGGATTACGGGGTGGATTGCGGCAGAGTTTCTTTTAGAGTTGGTTGCACTGACTTTTGTTCGGAGATCCGGGCCCTATTTTATAGGCCGAGGAAGCCCTAAAATGACGTGGGCGAAAAGGGGGGATGACCTGGACAGGCTGATTCGGACTCGTCAGATTGCAGCCGGATCGGATTGGTTCTGCCCTGCCAGCTCGTGGTATAGGTTGGCGAAACGGCCGAGGTCAAGTTTCCCGCCTAAAGCTTCCCCGAGGTGCGTTGAGTACCGAGGTGATGACGAGGCAGACCTGGTCGGCGTATCAGAAGCCGATTCAAGCACAAGATAGAGTACTAGGGTCAGCGTGTCAGGCGCTAACCCCGGGACCTTCGTCCGAGGTTAACATTGAGCCGTGATAACCAAGGTCACGTCATCCTCTGACAGGTCTTCTCTTTGTCTGGCCGAGGTGAAAGATTGAATTGCCCTTGTTGACCGATTACCCATTATCAGTATTGTTTATAGAGATGGCAAAAGCTGGCTCGAATCCAAAAACTCGTTCAAACCCATCCCGACACTGAATCGAGACCAACTTGAATTGATCAAAAAAATCAAAGACCCAAAACCGAAAAAGCCTGAAACTGAAAAAGTTTGAAATCGAAAAAAACCAAAACTCGATACAACCCAAACCCAACATAACCCGAACACGATATGATATGAAACCGAGACCGATCCGATCCAAAACCCTTAAAAATCGAATTTACAATCCGAAAAAAACCCAAATTATAATTATATGATTGTTATTTAAAAAAAATAAATAATTGGTACACTTTTTAATTAAAAAGTTTAAAATTTTGAAAATATTTATTATTTATTATACAATTATATTAATTATATATTACCAGTAAAATAAATATTGAATTTTTTTAATTCAATTATTAAATTAAATTAATTTAAAACATCATAATATTTGATATATTATACTTATTGTATTTGTAATAATAAATATATTATTAATTTAACATTTGATTTTATTATAAAAATCATTTTAGCATTTTATTATTTTTATTTTATAATAAAATTTTAATTTTAATACAATCATAAATCAATATATAAAAAAATATATAATTTCAATTTTTGTTTGAAACTTTAAATTTGATATTTTGTGCAACACATTAAGAACATTTTTAATAAAATTAAATTTAAACTATATTTTCTTAAAGTTTCAAGTATAGAAAGATATTAAATTTACATTAAAAAAAACTAATCTTAAAATTAAAATTCAAGTTTTTAATATTAGAAAAAGTTAAGTAATTAGATTAAACAATCAAGTATAATTTTTTTAATAAGTTTGTACATCAGTGAAAGAGAAAATTGTAAATCAAGTTAGTGGTAATTTTATTTTTAGCCTTAAAACAAAAGACATTAATAAATGAAGTTAGTGATAATTAATTATTTAATATATTATAATAATCTTATACATGAATAAACTAATTTAGTATCTTATAATAATGATTTGTATATTATATTATAATAATCTTTTAATAATAAATTATATAATCTCTTAGTGTGTAAGTATTATTTCGATAGAATTATGTATTTATTAAAAATAATTTATTTATTATCTATTAAATGTAAAATTAATGTGTGGATAAAAATAATAATTCTAATATTAAATTAAAGTGTAATCATATATATATATTATATTACAAGGTACATGCTTACGTGTCATATATTGCGATGTGGATGCCTATGTGGATAAGTTATATTTTTGACACGTAAGCTTTGTTATAATTACCAAATATATATTAAATCCTCTCTTACATTTAATTAGTCATTAATTCATAAATTTGGTCAACATTGTTATCAATCAGTATTAACTCCAATTAATTTTAATATATCTGAAAATAAGTAATTAGTATATGAATTGTAAATAATCAGTATCCATTGGTAGAATTTCAAAATGAATCATTATGGTAACCAACCTTATTGTAATACATCAATTGCAATTTAAGGAAAATTGAAACAATGAGAGTCCACGTTTTTGCTTCTTAAGGAAAATAATTATGACAGCCAACATTATGGCATTGATGTGTTTTACATAAATTGAAGCAATGAGAGTCAACGTTTTTGCTCCTTAAGGAAAATCATTATGGCAACCAACATTATGGCATTGATGTGTTTTACATTTGAATATATGAATTATACTTATCTCCAATTAGTATTAACTCTAATTACATCAATATGAATCATAAATAAGTTTCCAAATATATGGATTGTTAACTCCAATTCTTATGAATTAGTTGTTACTAATTGGCAAAATTACAAAATAATTCATTATGATAGCCAACATTAATTGTAATATATCAATTCTTAAGGAAATATATATCAAAATAATTATACCATTGCTGCTTAAGGAAAATTGTAATAAATCATTTAGGTTCAATGTTTCAACATTGAATTATGGCATTGATGTATTTTTAAAGCTATGGGATATTTGCAGTAGAAGCACTCAGATATTGCGTAGCAAAACATTTTCATTCTCATTTTGCAAGTATTTTTTTTTATACTTCTCAGTTCAAGTTTTTTTAGCATTCCATAGTACTTGGCTAATTCTGAAAATATTAATCATATCTATCAGCAAGCGAAGCAGTTTCTTATCTGTCAAAGAAGTACAATTAAAGCAGATACATACAACTCCTCATTTTGATATCAGGTTTTTTGTTCTTTCATAGCTTAATATTTCATGTTACTTTTAGGTCTCTATTTAAAAAAATTTGAAACCGTTCAAATTATTTACGTCATATATTATATTTAATATTTTTACATTAATCACTCCTCAACCAAACAAGGAGGCAGTAGAAACCCATTTTCTCAATTCGGCAAAGTAGCAAAAAAGCACCCTCATTTCAGGTATTTTTTCTTCGTTTTACTTTTAATTTAATACTATTAAAATTAAGTCATAAATTTTTTCAGCATAGATTAAAGTCACTACAATGCCTACTTCAGAGTAGGCATAGTCGTACGAACAACAATAATATACATAAACTCTGTTAGTAAAAGCTTCAATGAAATATAAATTATTATTTCAGCTTTATTTTGAATATATAAATTAAGTTAAATTTATGTATCTACAGATACATTTAAATAAAGAATCAGTGCATCGCACGGGTCATAAACTAGTTTAATAATATACTAGAGTAGTATTATTGTGTAAGTGGTAATTTTAATAAAAATTGTTTTTCATACTTTATTAATATTATTATTAATTATATTTAAATAACTAGCATTATATTAATTAATTTAGTAATATCTACTAATTAACATTATAATTAGACATTCGATCAATTGGTGTATATCTAATATTATTATGTTAATGTGAACATGAAAAAATTAGTACTCAATTGGTGTATAACTATATATGATATGATTATATTAAATGTTATTATAAAAATGTCAATTGGTGTATATAACTTGTTTAATTCAACGTTCTAAATTTTTAATACGATATTTGATTAATTAATGTGTATGAATATGATTATATTTAATATAATAATGTTATATTATGATTTATGTACAAACCAAAAACAAAATAAACATAAAATTGAGGTAATTAGTTGACCAATTGTTCATAATATTAAGTACTTTTTTAATGTATACAATAATTTTATTCAACATTATAATCGAACAATTAGTTAACTAGTTATATGGTTAGACTTAATTTAATTACTAATTATGTTGGTATTTAAAAGATAAAATAAATGTAAAAAAATCTTAAAAATTTAAATTTTTATTAAAAATATAATATAATTATTAGAAAGCTAATAAAACAAAGTAAAAAAAAATAAATTTATTGAACTAAAAGTGTCCAAATTCCAATGGCCAATGTTGACCCAAAAAAATACAATGACATAATAAGATATTGTTAAGAGTAAAGTTATTTATATAAATGTTTAATTGTTTAGTGTGATTTATTTATAATTTATTAGTTATTTATTTGTATAGCTAATACTTTTGGATTTTCACTTTCCTTTAGTTTTACTATATAAATATATATATATATTTGGCTCACATAAAAAATAAATTTTTATATAATTATTAATATATAATTATATATTTTATAACAAATGTGAATATCACATGAAATTAAAAAAATAAATAACAATTGTCAAGTAACAAAAGCATTAAAATGTAAAAATTTATATTCATATAAATATTTATTAAATTTTAACTTTAATTTAGCATTTCTATTATATTTTTATTTAACTATATAAAATTAAATTAATTATTACATTCAAAATTATAAAAATATTTATGATTTATAAAATTTCAAAATAATTTGACTAAAACCGCTAAGCCCGTATGGTTAAAACAAAACCCAACCCAAAATTAAATTGAAACAAAAAATAACTGAACCTGAAAAATACCCAAAACTGAAAAAACTTAAAACCAAAAAATTCGAGATCGAAAAAACGCGAAACCGAAAAACCCAAACCCAAATATAACCCGGATTCGAACTGACCTATTTGCCACCTCTAATTGTATAAAATCATGCTCATATTACGTAAAATACAAAAATTTTGTGTCAAAATTAATATTGACATACTAAATACAAAACATTTTTTAACTTTTATCGAATTTATATATAATTTTCAGCAAAAATTAACCCGTGTGATCTTGTCATTTTCATGTCATATCGGATTGACGAATCTATTTTTAAAATGTCAAAATTTTACAGGTTTAAATTTAGAATCTTATCATCTATGTTTTTCTTTTTCTCAGGCCAAAAACTTCCATTCTATCTAAAAAAAAGTGAAGATAATCTAAGCATGCATTTGGTTTGAAGAAAAGTTTGTCTTTCTTTTTGGTCAAAGCATAAACCCCTTTTTGTCCAATAAAAAAAATTAAAGACAAGGCGGTGAATGCTTGATGATTTTTTTGGAAACGTAATAATAGAGCCCTGTACGTTTGGAGATGCGGTGAGAATAATGGGTTTTTCTGCTTTTTTATTACTCGACGGAATATACCTTATAGCTCCAAAAAGATGCATTTCTCTTTGGCTTTGGAGAAATTCTTGCAAGAAAAAGAAGATGAAAAACAAAGAAAAAGTAAAAGCTTTTGTGGGTCGGTGTGTGTTTGGGCATGGAAGCTTGTAGAATTTAGTATTTCTATATTTTCGAAACATGTCCACCCAAATATGGTGGAATCGAAAAGGAATATGGCATGGGAATGTGGTAAGTAAACCCACAGATGTGGCGAATAAGCTGTGGCTCTAACTTTACTCTCGAAAACTCCTCGTTCATGCCCATTCTTTAAGACTTTAACTATGACGTCGACTGTTTTGTTCATGATCAATTCAGTCATTTTAAATATAACGTAATGACATGATATTAAAATTATATTAAAATATAAAAATAATATAAATAATTATTTTATATATCATCGGTAAATTTTTTTTTCTGTATAAATTATGTTAAGATCATGACATCATCGATGATGTATGAAATAATTATCCAAATAATATAAATTAAATTTATATATGAAATCGACAATAATAAAAAACATTTTATATTTGATATATTAACATAAAATGTTTTCGTGAGAGAATATAAAACAATATTATAAACATAAATTACTAGATGGACTGCCAACAGTGCCAAGTCCCAAAACACGATCTCATGCTCAATTCTTTCTTCTTTCCATCTTTGCATGACAATTGGCGCACCGCATGGAGTGAAAGTGACTACTTCTGATCTTTTCAAATTTGTCTTTCTTTTCTGTCAAACAAAACAAATGGTGGCAATCTCCCATTATTCTTTCCCCCACCATTCTAAATTCACACTATTTTTTTGTCGGTAAAAGAGCTCAATCACGTGCATCTCTTGAGCTACTAACCATAGCTAATATATTGATTAGGGTAGGAATCTCTTCCATCATGAACATTGATGAAAACGGCACTTCGAAAAGAAGTTGAAATTGTAAACTTTCGAGTAAAGAATTTGGAGGATATTCAATTTAAGACTTATCCCAAACAGGAAATGGCAATGATCCAGAACTGGTACTTGAGAGAAGGACATGGTAAAGGTTTGGACGGACACAAATTATTCTGGGCTTTTTCATCATCAAAAGCCCACCTAACCAAAATTACGGATGAGTCATCGTGGGCCCCAATGATTACTACGTTTAACCAAACTTAAGCGCTCTCTTTCTTTCAAATTAAATTCAAGTTGACCGTTAAAAAAACATTTTTTTAAGAATATGAAAATAATATGAATTAAAGTTTTGGTGAAATTAATACATGATTTCGATAAAAAGTTAAAAATCGATTTATTATTTGATACATCGATATGACATGAAATAGACGTATTATAAAAAAAAATTTCTTCAATAAATATCAAATATTAATTTGAAATCCACATCTCAACCGTTGAATGTGCCAAGAGAGAGGCTAAATATCCACCATGAGAAAAATGGTGCGTCCAAGCCAATTTGTAATATAGTTGGGAGGTGATAACTCATTATAGAAGGTCTAGGTGAGAGTTAGTCTCTTTTTATCATCCAATCACATGCAAAATTTGTAGAAAGCAACGGTTTATATTTGAATGGAACAAGTTTATTTTATCAAAATAAAAAGGAATTAATTAAAGATATTCTTTAAGATAAGCATTGTCACGTAAACGTGACTATGATGAGATATAGACAAGAAGACTTCACGCGAATATTATAATTATGTCAATCAAAATCAATTTCGATATGAAAGGTGTTTTTTCTCCCAGATCAGCTTATTATTGACTCTCGTACGTGAAAATTTTAGATTTTTTTTTTCACAATTGAACGGCGTTGAGTGAAGGGGAAGTCAAATCTTTAGACTTGACAAAGATATCTTTGTTAAGTTTTTTAATTAAAAAAAACTTGAATTTTTCATTCAACATTATTGAAATTTTTAGGTATCTTATAAGGACATCATTGAAAATTAAATTATACACACAAAAACAATATTTAATGTGATTCGATTTAAATGTTTACATTCACGAATCAATAAAAAAAATTCACTATAAATGTAAAAATAATAAAGAATACAAAACACTAATCTTAAACTTCGAAATAAACTTAATTTGTTATATAATGTGTAACCCGATGTATTTTCAAAACTCTTTTCAACATCCTATAAAATTACCTCTTAGTTAAAAATCACATAAAGGTTACATTTCTCTAAACCTTTTAAAACATAAGATTCACTTTATATTTATAAAGTTCCGTTACTTTA
The DNA here is from genome assembly GCA_031772115.1 of Heritiera littoralis. NCBI lineage: Eukaryota > Viridiplantae > Streptophyta > Magnoliopsida > Malvales > Malvaceae > Heritiera > Heritiera littoralis. The sequence goes on along the minus strand of JAPDPK010000006.1, from coordinate 6,742,143 downwards.
TCACCAATACTGCATGTTCACTAAAAGGTTTTACCTATTAAAAACAAAATTTGATAGAAATTTAAATTGATTCTTCAAATTTAATACTCGGGTGTTTTTTTTTTTTTTGGTTCAAAATACTCGGATGTTAATTAATGACCGTCTAAACTCTAAACCTTGACATTAACGGCGCATGGTAATCTTAGTGGACGTTGTCTGATATACCCAATTATGAAAAGATGGAATAAAGAAATCAAAGAATAGTAAAATACAGTAGCTTTACTGAGTGCCATAAAATAATTATTGTACTAACAACAATTTTTTTGATCTTAATGTCTTAATGTACATTGAACTTGGATGATTCTATGGTTATCTTTTGTTTTCGGATGGGAGATTTTCATAAAAAGCAAGTTCGCTTATCTTATCCTTTCTTGACTCCTTTCAGCTCGTTCTTATGCCCATGAGAATGACACTTTCGTTTCTTGTAATTGCACGAGTAAGGGTCATATTGCCTTACATTAGGAAGATCCATGGCATATGATTAGGACAATTCATTTATTAATCTTTGGTCTCCCCTGCCTGCAATTTTGAAACAAATGTTGGTTTTTATCATAATTCAAAATATTCGGATCAAAGAAACAAAAAAATAGGAAATTAACATGAGTGATAAAGGAAAAGTTGTGATATATTGCAAAATTTGGATCCGAATCTAAGCAACTTTACTCGTTTCCATCATTATCAAATATTTTCTTTGTAATAAAAAATTTGATATAAAATTAATAAAAATTAAAAATTAATTTGTATTCAATGTAAAGAAATAGATTATAACACGATAATTTTTTTTGTGTGTTTTATACAATTTAATGTAGCACCAATATAATATATATATATATATATAAATATATAGACACACACACTAATGGCTAAACCTATTACTATCAAAAGGGATATGTGTTTAATAAGAAGGGATTAATACGCTTATGCCAGCAAGAAGAAAAAAAAGAGCTGAAAGAAAGCAAGAAAAGCATAGGCTCAGATGTAACAAGTACAAGAAAATGTTGAGCTAAAATGAAGTGAGATCAGAATTTTTGAAGAGAAAGCTGGCAGCGCACCTTAGATTTAAAACCCATCAGGAACCAAAGACAACAACAACACAACAATAGGAAGTTCAGCGATCCAACTCCCAACAGAAAAAGCAAGAAAATGTGGGCGATTTCAGATCGGTGAATGTTGACGCTTGGAGTGCAAGAAAAGCCATTAACTAATGACAGACTTGACTTGAACAAAAGCCATCATTTGGATCTGCGCCCCCAGCCCCACAAACCATCGAAACCGCCCACCCACTGAATTTTTATGGTTTCCTCCTCTTGGATGATAAGCTATTATGATTTTTATATGATGTATTTAAGAGGTTAATTAGTAATTGATTAATGCAACTCTTTGCCCTAACCTAACGTTTCTTTTATTTCATCAGCCATAGACAAAAATTTTACTGCTTCACAAAAGGCTTGAAATTTATATTTATATATATATATATATATATATATATATATTTGTTTGATGATGAACCCATCTTCTTTCACGCGGCAATAGCACGCGAAGGACCCAAAAACTTTGACCCTAAAACAATCAAAAGTTTTTTTTTTTTTTCCTTCTGTTGGATTTGTTTAATTAATTGGTTACCAACTCTTCTTGCAACAATTTCTATAATTTGCGCACCTTATTGTACTTTTTTAATATAAATGGTTTTAATCAAGGACTAAAAAAATCGAATTGAAGATCGATGGTCTGTTTCAATAAAATATTAAAAATAAAAATAAAATATTTAATGGACAGATAAAAATATTCTATTTTAGAAAAAAATAGGATTCAATCAATTTTTGACTTATTTTATTACTTAATATTTTTTTGTAAGGGTTGAGATTTAAATTTTTATATTTTTAATGTTATATTAAAAATCATATCATTAGATTAAATACATATTTTTATCAATTATTTATTATATTTAATCCTCATTTAGTATTTATATTTAAATATTTAATATTAAAATCTCTTACCAATTGAATCTATTGAACCAAGTAAACGAAAATCGAAATCTAATTGATTCAACCTCGGACATTGATTTTAATTCTCTAATCTTAAAAATAAATGGCAGATCCCACAATTGAATGGGATATGATACCATAGAAAGTTATTGGAAGGAAGAAAACTATTTATGCCCTTATTAAAGTGCTAAAAAATTTTACAATACGTGCCATAATATTAAATATTATATTATAATTATTATATAATAAATCTAAAGTTATGGTATGGAAGGTTTTGCTAATTTTTAAATTAGAATTGGAGCAATTTTTTTGCCTTTCTGTTTATCTATCTATCTATTAATTTAAAAAGGGCATGGCATGATTTTCTTCGTCAGATTTAGTAGTGGCGTGCGTTTCAAGCAGCAGTGGGCTGCAGACGGAAAGCTGAAAAATATTCTTACCTATGAAAAAATGAAAATAATTTTTTTTTTTTATCTATTGTGGGTCAACTTTCAATTGTATCTTTAAATTTAAGAATAATTTTTTATCTACCATTTATACATATTATAGAGAGAAAGAGACGCACATAAGTGACGTGTCTACAATTTCTAAATCACATAAATATAAATAGATAGTGTTATTTTATAATCTATCCATATATTAACAAAGAGTTCATTTAAATAATAGTGTGATTGATTTCGATAAAATTGAAATTAATTATAACTGTAAAATTAGAATATTAAAATTAACAGTGTGGTATATGTTTAAATGGGAATGTCACAGTAACAATGAAATGAAGAGCAGTAAAAAGATAAAATAACATTAATTAAGGCATTAGATTAAAATTTACATAAAATGAAATTTATTGTTTGAATTTGATATTTGAAATTAATAAATGATTAAAATTATTATAATTATTTAATATCAAATAATATTTTATTAATAAATTAAAAATTATTAAACTTTGTTTTCCATATCAATCTATATAAAATTGATGACTATATAATAATAATGTGAAAAATCATATTGAAATTTACTTTGAATGATAAGGATGTTGTAAACTCAGTCATAGTATACATCATGCAAATGAGTTTGAGAGAGATTTTTGACCATTGCAGATTTGGTAAGATTTTCTGTTCACCTTGTAACAATCGGCAATTTCAGCATTTAGGCATTGCAAAATTGCTGCGTGGCGGAGGGTTACAACCTACCCACCTTGACTTGGAGCTAAAGATGTTAGGCAATAGGCAATCCCTAACCCAACACCCACTCAATTCAACACCCACTCAATTCAATTGCCCTATCCATATTGGATTTAGGCAAGGGGCCTACACAAACATCCTTTTCCAACATCAATTTCTCTACCAATTCTTACGTCTGTTTGGAATTATAATACTTTCTCGTTGCTAAAACTTCGTCGCTGATTGGTCTTTGGTGGGTGGGAATTGGGATGTGGTTTAATTAGAATTTTGGTTTGAATGTTTGGTGAACCTTGGAAATGACTTGCCAATTCAAGAAGTTGATCTTTCTCTCCAATGGTGGTTGCATCTCCGTCATCACTTTAAATTTATAATTAAATTTTGGTTTTCTCGTCCACATTGAATGGTGATAGAAGCTTCTTTTATTATTTTTATGTTAAATTAACGAATGTTTTTATGATATTTTTTTTCAAAACTAATTAAAAATATTTTTGTATTTGATGAGGGTCTTACTAAAGGTTATTGGACCTTGATATAAGTCATGCTAAAGAACATTGAGCCTAATAGTAGTCTAAGTCCCAGAGGAAAGAGGACTAAGAAGAGCCATTAAAGATCCACTAGAGTATCATTTAAGCTATGGGTCTTAATCGTAATTACGTGTCATATTACTCCTATAAATAGGTCACATGTATTATTTTTAAACCATAATCTCTATTTGCTTATTAAAAACCCTACCAAAATCCTGATCCTTTTCTTTCTTGTAGGGTTCTTAGAGACAGGTTAAGAGGCAGATCGAAATTCGTACGTCATCAAAAATCATTCATTGTTGTGAACAAGTAACAACAATTGACGCCGTCTGTGGGAAATCGAAATAAGCCAGTGCTCATCATAATTCAGTCAAATCTTGAAATTTTCAATCAAAAAATGAGTTAGCTTTCGATTTCCTACAATTTCTTATAGGTTTATTCCGAAATGTTATGCATAAAATTGATTTTTTAAAAATCTTTCAGAATTTGTTTTAATTGAAAGTTTGAAAAATAGGAAAAGAAACATGAAATTTTTCCTGTTTCCAAATAACATATTGATGCTTTGGTTCCTTGCTTTAAATGTTATTTTGCCTTAAAATAACACTTAGGCATTGTAGATTCATCCTTGGACATGTGAAATATGATTTTTGATATGAGAAATTTCATTTAAATGTAAAGCAATTTTGAAGAAACCTGTAGAAAACCAAATGTGTTAAAGCTTATTTTGCACAAAAAAGATGAAGGAATATCTCCCCCTCATAGTAAAAATATAAGCCACCCGTCACACTCACCAAACAAGAGAAGGAATATTCTAAGAATATTCCCTCAATGAGTAAAAGTGTAGAACTTTTATGTACCCGTAAAACACTAAAAAAAGAAGGAATATTCTTCCAATATTCTTTCCACCAATTGAAATTAATGACATTTAAGTTGTCAAAGTTTATAAAATTATGATTTTGACCACTATGCATCAAGTTTATACAAAAAAGTTTTTAAAGCATTCAATTGCATCCTTAACTTCATGAACTCATCAAATTTTGTGATTTATAGTACTCTTATCATATATGATATGGTATTATCAAAAATATAATTGAGCTAATTCGATTTGTCATTTATTCACGAATTTATCTTGGACATCAATTTTCTTTTATTATCTTGAATGCTTTAAAAATTTATATGATTGCCTTCTCAAATTTGCGATTCGCATAAACTAGAATACAAATGTATTCATGAATATTAGTAAGCATGAAATTGTAGTAGGCATCTCTCTCTTTTGCTATCTCAGGATAAGTTGTATTCTGTGACGAATATAGTTTATAAAAGCACAATAGCTACAGTTATTATCTTTGGATTATTGTTATTCATGCTTAGTGTCATGACACAATGTGTTTATAGCTTACATTATTTGCTAAGCTTAAACTCCTTATCTTTACATGATCTTAAGTACATAATCCATTATGTTCTATTACTAGCTACCATGCAGGTTTGTATAATTCCCTGCTAGACAAGCAAGCTAGTCAAGCACTCTATTATAAGCTTTGCTTGCCAATAAGGCACTTGGGGGGCAACAAGAAGAAAAAAGCCTAAAGCAAAAAGTGTGCAAAGTATGTTATGTATGAACTTGAAGTGAAAAGTGCGCTATGTAAGTCATGCATGAAGACAAAAAGTGCAAGGGCTTAAAGCGAAAAAGGTAAGCCACGCACTCGAAGAAAAAGACCTGAAGTGAGAAAGGCGCGAAGTAAGCCGTGAATGAAATAAAAGTCCATAAGCAAAAAATGCGCGAGATGGGAAACATATGGGCTTAAAGCGAAAAATGCGTGAGGTAAGCCATGAATGAAATAAAAGTCCCTAAGCGAAAAATATGCAAGATGAGCAATATATGGGCTTGAAGCGAAAATGCGGGAGGTAAGCCATGAATAAAACAAAAAAGTCCCTAAGCAAAAAATGCACTATATGGGAAACACATGGGCTTGAAGCGAAAAAAGCGCGAAGTAAGCCATGAACGAAATAAAAGTCTCTAAGCGAAAAATGCGCGAAATGGGAAACACATGGGCTTAAAGCGAAAAATGCGCGAGATGGGCAACACACAAGCTTGAAATGAAAAAATGCATGAGATAAGCCACGAACAAAGTAAAGGGCATAAAGCAAAAAATGTGAGAGGTAAGTCACGTACAAGCAAAAAAAGGCCTAAAGCAAAAAGTGCACGAAATAGGCTATGCATAGACATGATTTAAATAAAAAAAAACCCTTATATATTCTTCCACAGGGTATACCCTGCGAAAGAGTGGGGAGCAATTGATGAGGGTCTTACTAAAGGTCATTGGGCCTTAATATAAGTCATGCTGAAGAATATTGGGCCTAATGGTAGTCTAAGCCCCAGAGGAAAGAGAACTAAGAAGGGCCATGATCTACTAGGTTATCATTTAAGTTATGGGTCTTAACCGTAATTACGCGCCATATTATTCCTATAAATAGGTCACATGTATTATTTTTAAACCCTAATATCTATTTGCTTATTAAAAACCCTACCAAAATCCTGTTTGACTTAAGCATCGGAGTGCGCACACAGGGGAAAGCCCCTGTGCCCCTCTGATCCTTTTCTTTCTTGTAGGGTTCTTGGAGATAAATTAAGAGGTAGATCGAGATTCGTACGTCATCAAAAATCATTCATTGTTGTGAACAGGTAACAACAGTATTAAATAAAGTAATTAATAAGTAATGTGGGAATTATAATTTATTAAATATATTTATTTAGTATAATAATTTTAATAAGTGTCTTTAGAGTATTCATCAGAAATATTTTTGAGTGACAGTGTAATTTTTTTTGAGAGGTTGTCATAGTATTGTTACATGTTTTTTTTTTTGTAATTAGTGTTTTTATTTTCTTACTATATTCGAAATACATGTATCATCTTACTAAATTTATTAACAAAATATAAAATATTCACCGAGAATGTATGAAATAATTTCTCACTATTTTGTATGTATATAAAAGAAAAATTTAGATTGGAATAATCATTAATTTCTTTTTATTCAAATCTCAAGTCATTTATATGTGTGCCGAACTTTGAGAGATTTATGACATGTCATTCACGTTGTTATTCATTTAATTTTGGATTACGCGAATATAATTATGAATGACAAAGAAGGGGGGCCATCCAAATTTTTTGCTAGAGTTAAGAAAGAAAATGAAGATGAACTGAAAATGAGGCAAAATAATTCAACATTATTGTTACAAGAAAAAGAAAACTTGAAGTTTCAACTAACTAATTTTTTGGCAATATCCTTAATATTTTTTTATTGGCACAATGGAAATCTCTGTTTTAAGGAAAAAAATGTCATGTTAAAATTGGATTCAAATTTGCAAAATTTTTACATTTTAAAAATGAATATATGATTATTCGAACTAAAAAGATCAATAAACAACCCTAATTTTCTATCTTCTCAATTTATAGTTACAAAGAGCAAAAGAATACCCGAAAATTGAAAAAAAAAAGCAGGTAGATCTAGTGATCTTAAACCAATTTTGATGACTATAAATTTGAAGAAACAACAAAGAAGGTGCCAAGGAAAGATATTTTATGTGGGTTGTACAATATTTATATTTGTAATTGGAAATTTTTGTTATCATCTACCACAAATGTACTCAAATTTTAGTGTTTTTTTTTGGTACAAGATGGAAGAAAAGTGCTTACATGTTGAGATTCAAATTACAAATTTACTTAAAAATTATTTTTAAAATAATTACGTGAATTAATTAAATTAAATTTTGGATTCTAATGTTAGCTTTTAATATATACCACCAAATTTCCCTATCAACTACTAATTGTTTGGACCACAATTGACTCTTCCCTACATTAATACTATTTGTTTATTTATTTACTTATTTATTTTTCTAATGTTCATTTTTCTTAGGTTTCAACCCTCTCCACTCTCAAATCTCTCCTAATTCCAAAAGAATACCTCCAATTATGAGTCAGATAAGCAGCTGATCAATCAATTTTAGTATTATTAAAAGCCTCTCGATTATGTCATTAATTACACTATTAACTTTGTCCGTAATTTTTTGATCCAACTACCACGTTGGGAAAATTAAATAAAAAAAATGTCAGTTCAACGGCGAGACCTGAATTTATATGCTAAATCAAACAAAATTAGCTAAATGTTGTCGATCATAAAGAACAAATTCCAACTTAATTGTTGGGTCATTTTTTGTTTCATAGCTTCAATTACTTGATATTTTACCTAAATATCTCAACAGCAGCTGCACAGCTTTAGTCATTTTAAACACCAAATTACAATGATAAGAGACACGATAATGCAACAAAATTGCGTTCAACAATGCCATTTTTTGTAATCGTGTTAAATTTATTTAATGTAAATTCTCCACGGTCTATTTGTATTTTACAATGATTCTATTCAACGTTTTTCTTAATATAAATAAACTGTTCCCATCCTACGTTAAGAGGTAAACACACTTTTGGAGATTTTTTTTTTGTAAATTATAGGTATCTTCATTCGTTTTAAAGATTTGAGATTAATCTTGTTCGGAGCTTCGTTACAGTTAAAGCTCCTCGCCTCTCTCCAAAAATGTATTTAATGAAGATCGAACTCGAGAATTCTTCCCACAAACTTAACTTACGTTGCCAACTGAACCACAAGTTATGAGTCATTTGTGTCAGAGTTTATGTACAAAATAATATTAACAAAAGATTATCCGTGATGTATAAATTCAAAAAAAATTTTATCACCCAACAAAAAATAAATCAATCGAATCAATTATTAAATCAATGACAAAAATATATTCTTTAAAAAGTTGAGATCTTAAATTAAGTTTTATTACAAATAAGTTTAAATTTAAATCGACTTTATGTTAAATTTTTTAAATTACATAAATGTCAAACTGTTTATTAAATTTCTTTGTACAACATTTAAATGTAAATATATATATTTGATTCAAAGTCAATAACTAATTAATTTTTCAATTCAAAACTTTGTTATTATCGACAGAAAAATATCAAGAGAAAAAAAAAGATAGGGAAGCCTAAATGGTCAGTACAGAAACAGTGACTGTGAGACGAGCTGTCTGAAAATGGACTTCCCTTCTCTCTCATTATCAGTGCTCTGAATTCTGATCGCAGACCTACAATGGCTGCTCCCTTCCAAAGCCTTTTAACTTGGCATGGTCCCATCTCTAAACTTGGAAAGCTGTCGCTCCACGTGATTCACATCCACCTTCATTTCCTTCCCGTTTCTATTTTGCAGTTGTACGTTTTGTTTTCCTTGCACTCTGAAATTAAAATCATTGGGGTTTAATTCTGGCAACTGCAAGCAAGCAGAAACCATGGCATGGACACAAGTTTGGCTAGTCAAATAGACTGAATACTAAATTCAGGTTTGATCCAACCAAATAAATTTAAAAATTAAATTTCAATGCTTATTATAAAAATAAATTGAATATTATTAAGTAAACGTTCACATTTTAGATCGTCAAATTATTGATTTATTTATGTCACGAGGCACGTGAGGAGGTTTGAAATCAAATACCAGGTGTCCCCAAAACCACAACAGTAGCCAATGGATTTTCCGGAGGCTCTTCTCTTCTCTCTCTGTAAACTGCGAGGAAAAAAAGAGAGGAAAAGAAAACCCAATTGGATAAGCTTCGGAGATTTAAATTAATTTATTAATTAATGCTGTATATACTACTTTCAATTTGAGGCAGGGGGTTAATTAATTAATTAGAATTGATCGTCGGTGACTCGGTGCTTTCACGCCACGTCAGAAACCGATGATTCTGCCAATCCAATTCTATACTTCGCTGTCTCGCACTTTATTTGTCGGGACCCACTGCCAGCTAGACTTAACTCTGAGGAAGCTATACTCAGTCAGGTTTCTTTAACCTCAGTTTTCGCAACGCACCAATCCAAACCCGCCACGTTTCCCAACAGAGGATCTTTTGTTTTGTCTGCAATTGCCTTTCCGACAGCCTGGACCCCATCCCGTACCGCAACTGGCGCGCTGTGATTTTCACGCTAAATTTTTGAAAACAGAATTTTCATTTGATCATTTTATCCAGACCAAGCAGAAAATATCTAAGAATCCATTAATAACGTTGAAAAGACAAAATACCCATCTAAACTGTTACTTGTTGGCCGGCGCTTGTACTTCCGGAAGACCAAACTTGAACCATATATTATACAGGTCAAAGACTGCAAGAACCATAGAAAGCAAAACCTTAAAACTTTAAATTAAATATAATTAACAAAAATAGTAAAATATAATATTTAAAAAAATTAAAAACAAACCCTTGTTTCTTCCCTCAACTCTCAAGGCAATCCACAATATTAAGCATTCAATAAAAAATAAATAAACAGTTAATAAAAAAAGAGGTGGTGGCAATGGGGCCAACAGAAAGGAAAAAGGCGGTTTTATGAATGAAACAACAAAACCACAGGAAGGTAAGGAGACAGTATTGATGTTTAGCTTCAGAAGCCATGAAAGGAAGGTGGTGGCGAAAGTGCCTTCCTATGTATAAAAGGGCCACAAACCTCACCTCTTCCTTCATCCCATTTCCTTTCTTTTCTTCCCATTCTTTCATTTTTTGCGTTCGCTGCATTTTCTGGTTTTCCTTTTCTTGTTTCAAGCTCAAGGTAATCTTGCATTGCTTCTGGATCTGTTGTTTGTGTCCCAATGTCGAAACAAATTTTGAGTTGGGTTTTTGTTTTTCATGATATTGTTGTGGCATATGCCTATGAAGATCCTTTTTTTTTTTGTTTTTCATTTTGGGGTTTGGTTTGATGGGAAAAACGATGTTAGACGATGAGATATATAGGAGGGTATGGTAAATGCACAAGGAACTTTGTCCTTTACCGTTTGTTCGATCACATTCAAGCAAAAAAAAAAAAAAAACAGAAAATCTTACAGAAAATTTAGTTCAGCTACAAACTTTTTTTTGCTTTTTGGTTACAAGCTTTGCTTTGCATAATCAGAAAAACAAAAGAAAAGTCATGGTTGTGATGATCACAAGCACCACTACTCGACCCCACTTATGTTTCTGCGGCTTCTGAATTCTGTCCCTACACTTTTCTCACGTTTTATTATTCTCTCTTCTTTTTTTTGGTCAAAATCTCGATTTTTACTTTCGGTGACTATTTCGGAGTCGGGAGAAGTAGAACGTGATTAGGCTTATCTCCCTCCCAACACTGACACTTCATTCACAAGTCAAGATTCGAACCCTGACCTTGCTTAAGGGACGAGGGCCGCTTGCCACCCACGCCAACCAATTGTTGGTTATTATTCTCTCTTATGCTACGTTAGGAAAATCAAAAATAAAAAATGAAAATTATTATTAGATTGGTAGTATTTGTTGTACCTTTTACTATGGTTGGAGCTGAATTTAATTAAATTCAGCCCCACTTTTCACCAAAATGGAAAAGAAAAACTTAATTAAAAACTCAAAAAGTATCAGCATTTTGATAACTTATGCTATTATTAACAAAGTATTGGAGTCATGTGTATCATGTTGATTTAGAACGTTTAAATAAGAAAATTATAATATATATATATTTATACATCAAATACAAAAATAAAATTTTTAATTTTTATCAAAATTTTAAAGCGCTTGTGTTTTTTATATTGATTTTAGGTTAAATTATCAAATTTACTTTTTGGAAAAGACGCACTTGTTTGCAACGTTGAAATTAGTGTGCGAAATTACCAACATAACCCTCAACCAAGAAAATTGTCGGTTTATAAAAGTTGTTTTCATGTCTTAAAAGTTTTAACCGCACTTACTGTCATTTTCTTGCATTATTCACCAATGAGTTAGTAGCATTTTTACCATAACTCATCCGCCTCCCCCTCTATAAATTTCCTCCAATCCCCAGCTTCTTCCATTCCATTCTCCTTCATTCCTTGAAGCCTTCCTTTCGTTATTTTCGTTTAGGTGTTTTACTGTTTCTCTGTTTCTTCTTTGTTTCTTTCTTTCTTTTCTTTCCGTTTCTTTCATGTTTAGTTTAGTTCAGTTTTGATCTGCTCTTAGTTTCTTTGCCTTTGTTCTAACTTTGAAAGTTCTGATGAAGAATTCTCTTCATCCCCATGTTGCTGGTCTTATTTGGCCTTCTGGGCGGTCTGTTTTCTTGGCGAGAAATTCCATTCTGAATAAATCTCTGTCTAGTCAAAAAGTTAAAATACAACTCTGTTTTCTTTTTGGACATGGGGTTTTGCTGCTGAAATTTCTCCAGGAAAACAGTGCCATATCCACTCAAAGTGGTGGTTTTAAGGATTTTCTTCCGAACTGCATTATGATTTTCCTTTGCTTTTAATTAATGGGGATTTAATTAAACGAAAAATCGGATCAAGAATTAGTTGAACAACAAACATACTTTGATTAACAATAAAGATTTTCCATGTGGTTGGTGGTTTAAGGTGGTAGGTTGGAAAGAAATTTTTGTCTTCTAGAACGGTATTATTTTGTTGGTTTTGACTTTCTGCTGTTTATCAATCTCCATTCATAATATGATCATTTCGGATAATCTCTCATTCCTCTGATTATACTTGCTCTGTTTTGGCTCTGTTTTTCTTCTCTGTTTTTTTCAGTTTGAACAAATGGCTGAACGTGTTATCACCCGCGTCCAAAGCCTCCGAGAGCGTTTGGATGAGACCCTCACTGCCCACAGGAATGAGGTTTTGGCCTTGCTCTCTAGGTAATTTGAAGTGGATCCTTCATAGATTTTTTTTTTTACTCTCGTGCAAGTTGTTTTTCTTTTGAAATTTTTAGATTTGTTTATAAAATTCTGGTTTATTGTAGGATTGAGGGCAAAGGAAAAGGGATTCTTCAACACCATCAAATTATTCTAGAGTTTGAAGCTATCCCTGAAGAAAACAGAAAGAAGCTCGCTGATGGAGCATTTTTTGAAGTACTGAGGGCTAGTCAGGTAAAAATAAACCGAACTTTCTTTTGATTTGGGGTTGAATTGAGACAAAGTATTGATATTGGTTAGTTTGTGTTATAGGAAGCGATCGTGTCGCCTCCATGGGTTGCACTTGCTGTTCGGCCAAGGCCTGGTGTTTGGGAGTACATTAGAGTGAACGTCCACGCTCTTGTTATTGAAGAACTCACCGTTGCTGAGTATCTTCACTTCAAGGAAGAGCTTGTTGATGGAAGGTAACTTGAAAAGTTTATGTTTTGCACTTCTGCTTGAGTTTATTTAATCTGCTTATTAATGTTGGTTTTTAACAATGCTTCTTTGCTTTGCTTGCAGTGCAAATGGAAATTTCGTTTTGGAATTGGATTTTGAGCCCTTCAATGCATCTTTCCCTCGCCCAACTCTTTCAAAGTCCATCGGTAATGGTGTGGAGTTCCTCAATCGCCACCTTTCGGCAAAATTGTTCCATGACAAGGAGAGCATGCACCCCTTGCTCGAATTCCTCAGAGTCCACTGCCACAAGGGCAAGGTACGGATTTTCTTTTAAAATAGTTCACATGTCCATAGATCAGATATAGTTTTCTTGCATGTTGATCTTAGATTTTCTAGGTTCTTAGTATAATCTATATTTACATGATGGAAAATCTGATTGTTTGTATGGATTTAAAATCCTGAGGGTTTTAGTTGGTGTTTTGCAGAACATGATGTTGAATGACAGAATTCAGAACCTGAATTCTCTCCAATATGTTTTGAGAAAGGCAGAGGAGTATCTTGGTACACTGCCTGCTGAGACACCATATGCTGAATTTGAACACAAGTTCCAGGAAATCGGTTTGGAGAGAGGCTGGGGTGATACCGCCGAGCGTGTGCTTGAGATGATCCAACTCCTTTTGGATCTCCTTGAGGCACCTGATCCTTGCACCCTTGAGAAGTTCCTTGGGAGAATCCCCATGGTCTTCAATGTTGTGATTCTCACTCCCCATGGATACTTTGCTCAGGACAATGTTCTTGGGTACCCTGACACTGGTGGCCAGGTTAGCCTTTACAAGCCGAGTTTATAAAAAGATAAAAGACTTGGATGGCGTAATTTGTGCACGAGCTTTGTAAATTTAACTTTATCAACTTTCCTTGTAGGTTGTTTACATCCTGGATCAAGTTCGTGCCTTGGAGAATGAGATGCTCCTCCGTATCAAGCAGCAAGGACTCAACATTACCCCTCGTATCCTCATTGTGAGAATTCCTGATTACTAGTATTTATGATACTTTGTTTTGGGTTTCGTTGATGTATATGATTTTGGCTGTTTTTAATGCTTATTCTCTGTTTCTTTTCCAGATTACTAGACTTCTCCCTGATGCTGTTGGAACAACCTGTGGTCAACGACTCGAGAAAGTATATGGAACAGAGTACTCAGATATCCTTCGAGTACCCTTCAGAACAGAGAAGGGAATTGTACGTAGATGGATCTCAAGATTTGAAGTCTGGCCCTACTTGGAAACTTACACTGAGGTGAACCATATGAACCGTTGATTTTCTTGTATTCATTTTCTAGCATTAGTTAATCCCATTTCTTAGATATCATATTATGTTTGTTTTATTTACATGTAAAATCTATTTGTTTTAAGGATGTTGCTCATGAAATTTCAAAAGAGTTGCAAGGCAAGCCTGATCTGATCATTGGAAACTACAGTGATGGCAATATCGTTGCCTCGTTGCTGGCACATAAGTTGGGAGTTACACAGGTTTGTTAGAAACTCAGTTACTCGGATCTTTTATGCATTTATCTTCGATTTTAATTTGGTGTAATGACTTGTTTTTCATCGTTTTATAGTGTACCATTGCCCACGCTTTGGAGAAGACAAAGTATCCGGATTCAGATATTTATTGGAAGAAGCTTGAGGATAAATATCATTTCTCCTGCCAGTTTACTGCCGATCTTATCGCAATGAACCATACAGATTTCATCATCACCAGTACTTTCCAAGAAATTGCTGGAAGGTAGAAGATCTCCTTTCTCATTACTGATCTGATATTTTCTTGAAATGTTTTTCTCTAGTCCTCTAACATCGATATTCTTGTGATTTCAGCAAGGACACTGTTGGTCAATACGAGAGTCACACTGCTTTCACTCTTCCTGGTCTCTACCGTGTTGTACATGGGATTGATGTATTTGATCCCAAATTCAACATTGTGTCCCCTGGTGCCGACATGAGCATATACTTCCCTTACACCGAGGAGAAGAGGAGGTTGAAGCATTTCCATCCCGAGATTGAAGAGCTTCTTTACAGCAAAGTTGAGAATGAAGAACACTTGTAAGTGCACCATACCGAAACTCTTATGTTATTCTAGCAAATCCAATTCAAAAATATCCCTTTGAACTAATAATTTGTCTGTTGATGTCCAACAGATGTGTGCTACGTGACCGCAACAAGCCAATCCTATTTACAATGGCAAGGCTGGACCGTGTCAAGAACTTATCTGGACTTGTTGAGTGGTATGGCAAGAATGCTAAGTTGCGTGAGTTGGTTAACCTTGTAGTCGTAGGTGGAGACAGGAGAAAGGAATCCAAGGATTTGGAAGAGAAGGCTGAAATGAAGAAGATGTTTGAGCTCATCGAAAAGTACAAATTGAACGGCCAATTCAGATGGATATCATCCCAAATGAACAGAGTTAGGAACGGTGAACTTTACCGTTACATTTGCGACACAAAGGGTGCCTTTGTCCAACCTGCATTGTACGAAGCATTTGGATTGACAGTTGTCGAGGCCATGACTTGTGGTTTGCCGACATTTGCAACTTGCAATGGTGGACCTGCTGAGATTATTGTTCACGGTAAATCTGGCTTCAACATTGATCCTTACCATGGCGATCAAGCTGCTGAGATCCTTGTTGACTTCTTCGACAAGTGCAAGAAAGACCCATCTCACTGGGACAAGATCTCTGAGGGAGGCTTGAAACGTATCGAGGAGAAGTAAGCTCTCATTTCTTCTTTTCTTGTCGTCTACGTTAACTGCATCTTTGTTATTATGTTGGTCTTTGTTCTTACGTCTCTGCTTTGTGGAAATCAGGTACACATGGAAGATTTACTCGGAGAGACTATTGACCCTGACGGGAGTGTATGGCTTCTGGAAGCACGTTTCCAACCTTGACCGCCGCGAGAGCCGTCGTTATCTTGAGATGTTTTACGCTCTCAAGTACCGCAAGCTGGTACTTTTCATGATCAGTTCCTTTTATTCTTCAGTTTCTCTTCTCTTTTTACTACTTTGTTAATGTTTTGTGATTGTTGCAGGCTGAATCCGTTCCTCTGGCAGCTGAGGAGTAAACTGAAGCAGTCGAAACAATGGGCGGATTTCCGTAGAGGGGTTTTTGAGCCCATGGGAATTATCTTTGTTGTTTTGAAATTTTGATTGCACGAAAAGGAAAAAAAATAAAAAAGAAAAAGAAGCCTCTTTTGTAGTATTTCTTTTCTTTTCCCCCTTCCCCAACATTGTTTGAACTTGGGTGTTGCGCCCACCAATTCCAGTAAAAGATTGCGACTTTTGTTTTTCTTGTTCAGTATTTTTCCCTTGGTTACGAATTCCAACACAATGCAATAAAACTGTTCTTCCTCATCTGTCAGTAATTTGTTGGGTGAATTTTTCTACATTTTACTGTAATAAAACTACAGGTGAATGTGATTTTCTGTTTAAATAAAGAAAAGACAAAACCCTCATATGAATGCGAAGGACTGCATTTCGAGCCAGTTGGGCAGGCTAAGTGCAAACGATTTATCTCGAATACGGAACAAGAAGTCGAAAAAAATAGTAATCAATTGGTTTGTTTACCAGAAGATTTACTTAATTACTGAGTAATGTAATTAACTTTGCTTCTGATTTGATCTTCCACACATTTTCTCTCTTTATGAGACATAACTTTAACAAAGCGACCTTCAGATCTTTATAAGATTAAGCAAACAGCAGACTGTGACAAAGTTTCAAGTTTCTTCATCACTATGAGATGGACAAATATGCCTTGTTGCCTCCACCAAAAATCCAGATTTAACTGGGATACAAGTTTTATGAACTTCACAGAAAGAAAATGAAACAGAGAAAAACAAAAGGAAACAACTTTACACGTTTTAGATATTGCTATTCCTTTAAAAATGGGCCTTTCAAAAAGGACCCACTGTACACTGATATTCCTCGACAAGCCTTTCTTACCTGTCTTTGTTTCTGGTGTTTCCTTGCAGCTGTCGCTTGTCTGAAGAGATTGCAATTATTACAAGCATCCCAAAAAAAAGTAGATAGAGTTCTTCAAACTCACATGGAATACAAAAGGACAAATGACTAGACATATAAACTTTGACCACTGTACCCCCAATAAATCGATTTTGCAAAGAAAAAGTAATAACCGTGTGACACAATGTAGTATTTAAAAGAACCGTGTTGCAGCAATATCCACCTTTCAATGTCCTTATCTCCCCTCAAATGCATTTCTGGATCTCTTATTTTTTTCCTTTTCTTTCTTCTTTTTCTAAGTTTTTACAATTCTGTTACCTCTACTTCCTCTTCCTTTTTCCCTGCTATACAAATATTTCCCCAACACTCCCTTTGGGTAGGAGAAATACAGTCTTGGCACCATAAGACAAAACTGTACAATGCTATAACCAAAAATGCAGTAGTTGACATAGGGACTGCTCTTCTAACTTAGTTTATTCTTGTTTGGCATTTTTCAGTTTATTCTGGGGCAGATGCTGTCTTGGATAGAGAACAATTGCCAATACTAAAGCGAATGCAAGACCTACTAATCCACTAAAAGGTTGAAAGGGGTAAGTTGCAGTTACCCAGAGAGGAAAGTTGGCCTTATAAATTAGAAAGCCACCTGTTTGTAAAATAAAACTCGAAGCCATTATCCCAGACCGCAACCCAATTGGAATTAAGAGTCTGCCATCATTTCTTTGCCGAATGCCTGCCAAAGCTAAAGAGAAGAGCCATAGCCCTGGTATCGCCATCAGAGACCTGAAATCCCATTCAGCCATGGTTTAGCAAAGGGCATTCTTTTTCACAAATCTATTAAATCTCTATAAGCAAAGGTATTACACCTAAAGAATGCCTAGTACTATTTTAAACAAAGGGGGAACACAAGTAAAAACCAAAATTCCAAGAGAAAAGAGAATGTGATACTCCATAAAGGCAGATGATGTTACCTCTGGAACAAAGCAAATGCAAGTCCTGATATAATAATTCCCTGATGATAACCAAGATCTGCGGCAATTTCATCAGGCAGCCATGATCTAAAAAGAAGTTCTTCTACAAGCACAATGCTGCTTGCAGTTACAATTCCTCGAACAGCCATTACAAGCAGTTTTCCATAAACTTTGAGCCTAGCCACGAAATCTAAATAGGATGGAAGAAGATTTGAAGGCCAAGAGAAACTGACACAGCCAAGCAAAGCATTTACAGATTGTATTAACATAACAAGTATGACTCCTCCAATCAAGCCCATGATAAGATCTTGGATCTGCAAGCAATGGCATCGATATTAACTCTGTCTATGATAATAGGTAGGCCAGTTCATAACTATTCAAGATAACATGCGCCCTCAAATGTCAAATCCCTTACTTCTTAGTTGCAGAAAAGCAACTACCTCAAAGACATAAACAAACATGCATAGTAAGAATCAGACACTAACATAAGAGATAAATATCAATAACCTTCTATCTGGAATTCATCCTATAAAAGGTTTAAGCTAAAATCCATATTAGATGCTAACATAAGAGATAGATAGCATTAACCTTCTATCTGGAATTTGTGCAACAAAAGGTTTAATATAAAATCCATACCTTTGATGATGTCAAATCCAGTCCATATTGCTCAAGTGGATTTTCATAACCACGTATTCTTTTGCCCCATAACATGACAAGTATCGTGACAGCAGTGTAGAAGCCAATAATGGAAACAAGTTCAGCAAACTTGGAGGGATTATTTGTTGTCCAGCTCTGCAATAGAGTTGGAAGCAAAGGAACAATAACCGGTGACCATAAAACAAGACCCATGCAGACAAAGCAAAGAATCCTTCAGGAAGAAAGCAGGACACGAGGAAAAGTACAACATCAGTACATAGTTAGAGGACAACATAAATCTAGGTGGAAAAGTACAACATCAGTACATAGTTAGAGGACAACATAAATCTAGGTGGAAAAGTAGAACACCAGCACTAGCACCCAGATATATATCAGAATTATCAAAGGCACACGGTGTCTTTTAAAAGTTCCAAAACACTTAACATATAGTCTATTGCCTGAACTATATTAATTATAACTTTTAATAAGTGACTCTAAAATATAAATTCTAGACAGAGTGAGTTGAAAGAGAAAGTTGGAAGGGTCGAAAAAAAAAAGGTGGTGGGAAAGGATGTCAACCACTTAAATACCTTTGGTATAAGGGGCGTTCAGCTATACGGAGAAACATGATAAGCCTGTCTGTTAGACTCATTGCACCACGTATACCACCCCAAAGCAAAGCAATTTTGCCAACTAGCCTCAACATGCCGCCCCTTTGCCCCAAATCAGCTAACATTGCAACCAGCCTGCTGACAAAGACATGTACAACAATTAGAGTTAAAAATAAATAAATAAACAGACAACTTCAAATGTAACATAAACATATATCAGGCATCTGATAGAAGACCTTTCTTGATCCAATTCACCATCTTCCTTTGTGGGTACAACAGGAGCAGCAACTGAGAAGGCTTTCTCAGCAAGACTAGTGGCTATGTTGTTTTGGTGTTTGTCATCTACTTCTTCCTCTGGCTTTTCAGGCTCTTTATGCTGATTACCTTTCTCCTTGAAGGTCTTGGGTGAACTTTCCGCAATTCCTTTTCCTTCTAGTGGATCCTTTGCATTTTTATACACCAGCAAACATGAGAAGAAAAAAAAAATACAGGGAAGCACAATCCACAAGCATGATATGTAACAGGAAAAACTAAAAGATTGAAATAAAAGTCCATAAATTAAAATTATTTCAACATTTCCTTGGTATAAATTGGATTTGACTTGAACAACAGGCTATTTAACAGTTTTGGCAATTGGTCATGGAAACATAAAATGTAAGATCAAGGCTCAGAAGATTCCTTGGGAGTGAAAAATAGAATCAAACCACGACATAAACATGAAATAACAGTTAGAAGCAATTTAACAAAAATAAAATATTATAACCATAATTGCTACATAACATTCACAATATAGAAGGTAATAACAATTACGAAGTTTCGACGAAAAACTTTGCTAATAATAATTGTTGAAAACTTCTATAACTTGAAAATTGTAGTTTAATCATTAGTAACAAAACAAGCAAAACTTAATCCTTGATGAGCCAGGCTTGCACAGGTGGGTTTTAAAAACCAACAAAAAAAACATAAAAATTATTGTAGAAAAAAGAAGAAGATTACCAACAAAAAAACAGGTGGGTTCAACTATTACCTGTTTTGGCACCAGCAAAGCTGATGCTCCCAGAGCAGCTGTAATAGCACCAACCATGACGCCATCCTTGTTTAGGCTTTTCAAACCAGTTTCTACCCCTTTTTTACTAGTGGGGCTATGAAAGGTTCCATTTTGACCAGTTTTATAAACAGGTATTTGATTCATCTCCATTATACTAGTCATCTCATGATTCATTTTCCTGGATATTTTGGTTTTATCAGCAGCTTTAACTTCACTTTGATCATCATCATGAATGGTAGATAGATGAAAATACTTTTTCAAAGCAGCTAAGCTAGATCCTATAATAACACCGACTGGCAGCACTCTCCTTAGGTATCTTGTGCTCTGAACAGCAGATGAAATAGCCCTAAGAACATTTTCTCCATCAATAGTACCAACTTTTTCTGAGGCACTGTCATTGACATACTCTTTGCCTTCAAAATCAGCAAGCTTCTCATCATCTCCAATAGACAGAGAAACTGCAGTTGCAACTGTTTCAATATCTACAGCAAGTTGAGATTCCATTTCTTTCATGTCAGATGCACTTAGCCTGCGATCAACTTCCACTCTCAAAGAATCCAATATAGTAATTTTAACTAGCTGCATCAATTCCTCTAATCCTTCATCATCGATTTCAGCACTTACATTCATATTGTCCATAGTTTCAAACTCTCCAACTGGTTCATGCTGTCTTTCAGTATCATATATTACATATGATGGTTCAATGTAATTTTCTGTTTTACTAACTTCTGTCACTGCAGGAGCCTCAGCCTCTCTGCTACAAGTTGTAACGTCACCAATAGAATCTCTGTTCACTCCTGGTTGTTCCAAGAGCTTCCACTGACCTTCTTCTGGAAAGTAGTCAAGCAATAAAGCAGTAGTTGTATCTACATCTAGTGGTTTGGTAGTTTGTTTCAAAAGAAAGTCCTTGTATTGATTTGCATTTATGTACAAAGGGATATTATTAACGGGTCTATCTGAAAAATCAGCCAAAAGTTTGCTACCAACTATATGATCACCGTTTCTTGGCAAATTCAAACTACTGCCCACAGTATTTTCCACAGAAACATCGCTATCAGTCCCCTGAGATGAAACACGATTTTCTGGGGATTCCTCCTCCAGCCATTCACTTGTTGAGTCATCCTGCAACTCTGTAGCATTTCCATGATCATTTTGTATGGGAGGATCATGCAATCCATCAGCAATCATACTCTGGTCATTTTTAGTGCCTTCTGTTTCTCTCAATTTGTGATCATTTTCACTGTTCTCTTTCTTTTCAAATGTGCCTTGTTTCTCAGGTACAGAATCAATATTCTCAGTCTTGACCTCATTTTCGTCATGAGATTCTTTTTCATCTTTTTCCTCCTCAAGTTGAGAAATCACATCTTCTATTACACCAAACACATTGTTAACAGCTACTAGGGTGGAATCATCCATCCCTGTCAATGCATCTAATGCCTGTGAAACACTTAAGGTTGGAGGATTTGAATCAGGAACAGTGCACTTATTTTGATCGGGTGCATGTTGCAGATCTTTGTTTTCTTTTTTCTGATTATTGCTTCCTTCCCCTTCCACTGGTTGGGCTTCAGAAGATCCTGCAAAGGAAAATGTAACATCTTCTGTGGCAACAAATGCCACCTTATTTTGGTCAGTTGAACAATCCATGACTTTTTCTTTCCTTTTCAGGGGATTATTCTCATCCTTTGTTTCAATTCGGCCTATTCCACCATCTTGGTCTGCTTTGCACTCAACAGTAAGTGTTTCATTGATGCTACCTGCCTTTTCAGTTCGGATAGTCAAATTAGGCTTAGCACTGGTTTCTGATCCTGTTTCACTAGAGTCAGCAGGCGGAGAAGTCTTTTCTTTGGTGAGCTCATCACTTTCATGAATTTTCCTTGACTCATTTGTATACTTCTTAACTGAAGAAGAAACATCACCTTGTTGGCTGCTTGTTGGTTGAGATTGATCTACATCACCAGACTTTTGCAAATTGTCCGGTAGCTGAGATTCTGATCCCTGTCTACCAGTAGTTTTGTCCGAGCCAACTTGAATGCTATCAGAGCCATCAGCCAAATCATCAGCTCTTTTTATCTCATCAGCAGAGTGAGCATCACTGACTGTTTCTTGGAATTTTGACTTGAACCCTGATGAAATATTGGGAATCCTTTCAATACCCTGTTTTAAGTTTGTGCCCTGAGCTTGCATTATTACGGATACAGCTGCTGTGAGCTTTTCACGAACATCTTCAGGCACGGCATCTTGCAAAGCTTTCATAACCGACTGTCCTTGATTAACAGCAGCCAAGACCTGGATGTACATACTTAGATTACTTAACCTACCTAAAAATTCATATCCCAAATTCTTAAAGTCATGTCTCCTTCAAATTGCTCTTTAAACAAGCATGCCACACCAGAAGAATAATTCAAACCGGAAATAACATCATATATGCTAAAATTACAGTAAAATACTATTATAAGGAAAAAAAAGATATAACATATCGCCAACCAAGATGAAAATCAATGAACCAAGAAAGAAAGTAAATCAGATAAGAAAAGAACCCAAACATTTATTTTACTCATTCAAAAAAATATATTGTACATCATAAGACTTGTACAGTTTAAGACATTTCATTTCCCAAAAACACACATGTACAGACTGTAACATTAGCAAACCATTTTGATTGCTTAATTCAAAATTCAGATTATACTCAATGCAGACTACAGGGAACTTAAGGTTAAAAACTGATGAATGTGAATTCCATTTTACAACCCAGAATAGTCATACATGTGAGATAAAAAGAAGAAACACAATGTTTACGCCTTACCTTCTGCCTCTCTGCTTCTTTCAAAGTTCCGGGCATAGTTACATCAAGCATATTCATAACTACTTGTGCAGTTTGTAAAACTTGGCCTATTTCACCATCTTCTGGAGTAGCATCCTCTTTGACCAACTCTGCTTCAAAAGATTTTGTCTGCGGTAACATATCATTTTGCACTCCTTGCAACCCTTTGTCTTCAGGTTCTACATCTTTCAGTGAATCTTGTCTAGACTGAAAGTAGATGCTAGCAGCTGTATCACCATCTTCTAACATCTCTTTTGCGGGACCAATAGGATAGCCATTTATATCATTCGATCTAGAAAGATCTGAAAGCTTCTTAACTTTTCCACCCTTAACAGTCAAACTACCTTCTGCAAAAGCTAAGCCTTTTGAAGGGTTGATGGTGGCATCAACATCTTTCAGAAGAGGATGACGACCCTTCAGAAGTCCAAGCTCCACTGCTGTAAGCCACTATATATGACAAATGATACTAATGAGAAAACCAACTGCAAGATTCATGGTAAAACTTTATCAAAATTCTCAAACCATAAGATAATAAAAACATGTAATTCAGCCTGGGTGGAACTACTTGCAATAACCAGGATATAGTTGGTATCAGAAACAGCGAAACCTGTTCTTATGTAATATGAAGTAAATCCTGTAGAACCTAAAAGTTTGGGGATCAAAATCCAAACTAGGGATATAAAGCAAGAGTTAACTGCCTAGACAGACTTCAGAAGGCCAACATGTAGACTATAGAACAATGAGAAAGACCACAGATCACCAGGATCATTTGTGGAGATTGATACTTAGAAGGCGGATATTTTATATGCAAAAAAACACTGAAGCCTGAGATCAAATTTAAAATCCAAATCCTACCCTCAAACCCACCCTTCTTGAAAGCCTGAGATCAAATCTAAAACCCAAATCCTACCCTCAAACCCACCCTTCTTGAAACACGATGTTTTTTGCTGTCATATTAAGGATAACCCCCCTATTTTGCTTAACATACAATTTGGATTTAAGTCAAGATTCCAAACTATTCAGATGAAAAGAGAGAAGATCAGATGTTACCTCGATAGTAAGATGATGGCACCAAGAAACAGTAGCTCTGGATGGTGAGCAAGAACAGAGGAGTAAGCTAGTAAAAGGATTTTCTGCAATCAAACCACGTGGAATAGATAATAGTGGAACTGATCCATCATCATTCTGACAAAGGAAAAATTTACAAAAATTAGGTTTTCCATCTAATTTTTCTCTCTTCTCAAAAAGTGAGTTGGGTTCCGAACAAGTGCATTTATTTACCAAAAATTGCTGAAAGATAGAACAAAAATACAAGTGCCAACTATTGCAGGCAAGTCCCGAAAGATATTGCCCAAAAGAGAAGGCAAGATGACACATCTAGATCTGGCAGTTAAGTTTTAAAGAGTTTACATTTGAAGGAGATTTGGAACTTTTACGGCAGTCTTCAATGAACTCTAGCTCAGCTCAGAAAGAAACTACTTAAGCAACCTTCTAGTGACTAGTGGTTCATTACACAAACAAATAATTATAGCCCTATGTTTGTCTTTCTTTCATCACAAATATATAGCAGGAAAAGAACCATTTTTAAACAAAATAAAGTTGTTTTGGCACAGTTTTCTCACATTTTTTTTTCATCAGAAGAATGAAAAAGATTCTAATATTTTTGCTCAATGATTACCAATAAAGTAGGAAAATTTAATAATGCTACTTTTTGAGCATTTTGCAAAAACATCTCCTAAGAAAACTTTTGTTAGAAATGAGTTTTTTTGAAGCAAGAATGTACTAATCTGACATTCAGCATTAACTCTCAGAAATTCTAAAAGGTACCTGTATAAAAAGAACTGGAATCTTCACATTGCCAACTAAGCTTCGCGTGCTAGATTTTGAATAGAAGTCTTCTATGGCCTCAAAACCATAGGAGACCATAGATATTGCATTTTCAAAGTCTCGAAGTGATTTGGCTGATAAAGCCTTTTCCACATCAAAACCTTTTGCTCGCCCTTGAAATAGTTCCTAGACGATTCATTTGACATTAATCAAATGAATTAATACTGAGTAGTCAATGTATATTGAAGCATACGTTAAACACTGAAATGATGAAGTGATTCTTAAGAAAATACACAAAATTTGAAGCAGTGACCGACCTTATTAGATTGTAGGATATCTATAAGTCCACCAGTGAGCTTTTTATTTAATGCAATGTTATAGGGAGCCGATCTTGTGGCCTCCTCCAAGTCAAAAGGATTGTCTATGCATGTTGCAGCTGTCAGAGGTGTTTTCTCGCCAACTTCTGCCAAGTACTTCGTCAACATGTTTGCACCATATCCCCAGCCAACACCCATCAATGTGTTCCATGGCCTTGCATTACTGATGAACTGTATAGCAGTGGAGATATCGTCACTGTCAGCAGCTGTAAACAACCTGCATAAATGAAGTCGTTAAGTAGCCCTCACATCAGATGGTTTTTCAAGCAATTTCCAAGGGAAAACAGAACACCAGGCATACATTAGAAATTTCTGTTGATCTAAAAGAAGCCTAACTGAGAAACTAATTTCTGCTAAAACATATACTCTCAAGTAAATACTTCCCACTAAAAACAAATTATAAATATTTTTGTTATTGCTAATAAACAAAAGTAGCAATTAAAGAATACTCAATTCTATAAACAAATTTTACTTTAGAACTCAATTAGCTTACCGAGGAGTGGTGAGTGGCGAGCTAGCGCATCCTCTAGGATTCATGACAACAGGAAAAAACCCACAAAAAACCGCTTCCTTAACAAACGCCTTCACCTTCTCGTCCATACTACCCTCCGCCGTTCCTGGAACCACAAAAAGCGTCGTGTCCAATCCATGCTCTTCGTTCAAGTACAAATTCGCCGGCCAATCAATAGAAATGACGCCACCATCCTCCGTGCTAATACAAACTCTCTGGTACTCCAACTCAATCTCTGTCTCTCCTCTGGTTCTACTCGCCTGAATCATCCTCCCGCTATTTAGCCTCACGAAATGCCTATCTTCCTTCACTAACCTCTCGTTCACATCCTCCATCAACTCACTTCCTTCGAATGATATGGATGGGCACCGGAGGATGACGAAGCGGTTAAACGGCGTCGGACTGGTGAATAAGATCCACTCTCCGATTTCACAGACATTGTTTTTGCGTCCGGAGGCTAAATTTAATCGCGAAGATAAAAAAAGAGCGACGCCGGAAGATAGACCCAAAATCGGCGCAAGAAAATCGAGTGAAGAGAGATTCTCGAAAACGTTGTTATCGAAAGAGAAATTGAAATGGTTTTGGAGAGTGAGGTTTGAGCGGGAGAATTTTAAACGCCGTCGTTTATAAACGCGGAATTCGCGGATTTGGAAGGTATTCCGAGGGGAGAAAAAGAGGAGGTTATCGGAAAGGTTGGGAGAGAGACGGAGATTAAAGCAAGTGGAGGAGAAGCTCATTTGATTATCTTTTTTCTTTTTTCGGTGGGGAAATGAAAATTTAGCTTGAGAAGGTGGTTTTAATAATAAGACGAAGACGGAGGCGGAAAAGGATGGAGAAAAGGGGAAAAAGAATGGATGGCGACGGTGATGTGGCGGCGAGTGGTGGAGGACGAGGAGGGTGGTGAGTGGTGAGGGGAGGCTCTGAATTCTTCGGTTTTACCCGCGAACTCAAAAACATATGGTTTCTGTTAGCCGGTGCTGATGGATCCCACCTCGGGAGATGGGACCCGAAGGGGACTCGGAAAGTAGAATGAACCGTTGGTAGAAGTTCTATCAAAATTTTTTTCACAAAAAAAAAGGTTCTATCAAATATTTTAGTCGTTTGATCCGAAGGGGACTCGGTAAGTAAAATAATCCAAACCCGAATTTCATCATATTTTAAAATATTCAAATTCAATTAAATATCCAATAAAAAAATTTCAATTAAATATTCTATTATTTTAATTTTTACTATTTGAATTCTATCCATTTAATATAATAAATATTCATTTAAATATTCGAATCCACTAAATACCTGTTTATTAAGTCAAAATTTAATTTTTAATTTAAATTTAAAATTAATTTTAAGAAAAATTAAATTAATACATTTAAATTAACTCATAAAAATAAATTAATGTTAACAATCATAATTAAAAATACTTAATGAATTAATTAATTAAGTATTATATTAACACTAAATATTTTATAAATAAATATATATAATAATATTTAAAAATTATTATTTGTAATCGGGTTCGGGTAGTAGGGTACCCTAAGATCACTACCCGAACACGTGACGAGTAATAAAATTACTACATGAACCTTACCCAAACCTGATTATTAACTACTATAATCCTACTTAGTCGAATTGAATAGTACCGAATATCAATTTATAAGGTACTTATTTACATCCCTACTAGAAGTTCTATCAAAATTTTTTTCACAAAAAAAAAAGGTTCTATCAAATATTTTAGTCGTTTGATCGCATCCACTTCATCTTCACGAAAGGCCGCAAGGCTTCGACCAAGGAGCTGGGC
Source organism: Heritiera littoralis (assembly GCA_031772115.1). Classification (NCBI taxonomy): domain Eukaryota; kingdom Viridiplantae; phylum Streptophyta; class Magnoliopsida; order Malvales; family Malvaceae; genus Heritiera; species Heritiera littoralis. Next base: position 6,714,678 of record JAPDPK010000006.1, on the reverse strand, counting down.
CTTGGCCCATTTGAACTACTAATTTTCACATTTGTCTATTGTCATGGAGCATAAGTGCCTTAGGTTGGGCCAATCCATAGCCACTCCGTGGATATTCAATCATTAGGCCCAAAATGCGATGTTCTTGAGCAGCCTAAGGTGGCCCATTGTTTTGTCTTTTTTTTTTAAGTTGCGAGATACAAAGGGGAAGTGTAATTCAAATCTTAGATTTAATTTTTCTTAAGGAAAAGTAACAACAGTTAGATTAAGTATTAGTTGTTTCTTTCCATTCATTCTATATCTACACAAAACTAAACTTGATAATTTGTGTAAATAATTCGTATTCAAGTTATGTCAAATTGTGTTAATATCGTACAAAAATTTCTCATTAAAAGTTGTGTTGACATGTCATACATAAAATGTTTTTTTAACTCTTTTTCAAATTTATATACAATTTTTGTCAAATTATAATTTGTCTAGCTTTTGTATACGTGTTTAGAATTGCCAAATAATAATAATAACGGTTAAGAGAGAAGGAAAGATTTTGATCATAGAAATGAAGATTATTAGCTGGTTTGGCTGGTTTCAATGTCATTTTGATATTTTGAGAGATCATTTAAGTTATATTAAGCTTCCATCCAAATGAACTTTTATGTTGATCTTGCGAAAATTTAAAGCAAACATAATTACTAATAAAAGAAAAAAAAAACATAGGCAGATAGCAAAATAGGGACAAATATACAAAAAGCGACGTGCATTACTGTTCATTGGGATACCGATGCACTCATGATTTTGGCCGTCTGTGGCTTTAAGGAAGCCCCAGTTGAAAGAGGAGAATGGGATGTACTGATTGAAAACTACCTACAAGTTCGGATTAAACACGGCGCATGTTTGCAGATGGGACTGTAGATGGAAGTAAACCTATCGAAGCTTAGGAAGCTGCAATTGCTTCCTCCTTGTAATGATGTTTCGACATTTTACGCAATGATATTGTTAGGTATAGTAAGTATTGGACAAGTTGAGGAATTGAAATTATTTTATTTCTTATTCAATACCCAATGAGAAATTTTTTCAATTTAATTAGAACTGTGAAACCTATTTCTGGTATAACATCCAAAATGAAAGGTTGCTTTCTACCTTGCAGCAGTTGTACAGCATCCTAGGCAAACTGATTCCTTATTTCCACTATTTATCTCTATATTATGTTTTATGATTAAAAAAAATTATAACATATCGAATGATTTGAGTTTAAATTAAAATAATTTTAAGTTTACTCCAATTATCAATATATATATATTATGCATTGTATATTTTGTAAAGAAAATGATGCAAGTGTTAGATATTCAAACTCAAAACATTTTAAAAATTATTTTCCAAAAGAAATTGGACGAATCAAATTGAATTTAGATCCGAATTTAAAACATGACCATTGCAAGTTATTGAAACTTTTCTAAAGACAACCACCGGACATACTAAGTACTGTACCTCAGAAAGGGAAGATAATTTACTGCCTTTGGCCCTCTCTCCATCTTTTAGTGATGGAGACTCCTTCAACCACTGGCTCTTCATCATACATTTCTGTGAATCCAATATCGAATTTGTTAACCAGAATTAAGCATTTAATGGAATTATATTAGCCCTTACCTTAGGAATTATTAGATCAAATTTGTTGTTAATTATATATTAGATATATATCGACGCTAATAGAGTAGCATTTACATTTTACTAGTTGCACTTAATATGTCAATTGCATAATATTGTTTTTGGCCACGATTTCCATTACACATCTAATACCATTACAGGCACGACATATATACATATATATATATATATATATATATAAAAATCTCATATACTATAATTGTAATTTTTAGACTCTACAAATAAAATTAAGAAGACACATACCTTTTAAAAAATATTAAAAAATAAATAAAATAAAGTATGTGTCATCATTTTTATTTCATTAGTGAAGTCTAAAAACTCTGTACATTGCATGCGATAGTAATCATTCATTCATATAATTATATATATATATACACACACATATGTACATATACATATATAAAATTCACGTGGCAATGTTTTTAAATTGAAGCACTTTTCAATTTTCTTTTTTCAGCATTTATGATCCCAATCTGGCTAATTAGCAAGTAATGGATAAAGTCACCTGTCTAGTAGAATATCCATTAATAATGTTAAGAAACGTATATGCATCGCTTTTAAAAAAAAAAAAAAGGAAACTTATATATAAGACAGGGAATTAATCCTTAATTTAAAGAGCCGCAAGCATCGGGCAAACTGACAAAGGTCAAGATCTAACACTGATTAGCAGCAGCCTGATATGTATAATCACATGCCAGTGCCACATGTGGTTGATAATCTTCCAAGAGTAATATTGAAGATCAATGCATAATCTGGAAAACATGCGTGATGATTAATGTGCTTAAGCACATGCATGCATAAAACAGCGGCATTTCTTGTGTTTTAATTTGTCTGCATTGGATCCTTTCATATACCCCTTTCGGAGACATCTCAATTCTCACACTGTGCTTTTGATGATAGGAAAATTGAACAATGGTAGAATAAGATGATCTCTGCCGATTTTTCCCTGTGCAAATTATAGGATCTTGTTCCCAAACAAAGAATCCAATTGCATTACCATCCAAAGACAATTCCCTGTTCATTGATTTCGACAAAGCCTTGTCCTTGCTGTCTTTTCTTTTCATCACTAAACATCTAAATAGATGTTGCTGTACCACACAAATAACTCTTTTTCTTTCTTTCTTTCTGTTTATATAGTAATAATTATTATTCACTAATCATGTTTCAATTCATTATCCACTGCGGACGAGATACTGTTCATTCAAAGCTAGGTGAGGGAACACAATGCCGACAGATTAATGATCTAATTAAGTATGACGATATTGTATATTATATCTCTCTTATTATAAATCAACATCCAAATTAATATCTAATGATGTTATAATTCCTCCTTCCCATTTCAATTGTATATAATCAACAGTTAAAACTTTATTGAATCTGGAATTTATTGTTATTGGTTCATATAGTTTTTTAAAAACTCATTTCTAATAAATTTGAGATTCAAAGCTTAAACTGACAATATTTTATTTTTATTCTCATATTGCAATTTTTTTTATTAATTAAAAAAATTATTCTTATTTTTTTATTCTTAAACCAAATTATTGCGCTTATGAGATATATATATATATATATATGTGTGTGTGGAAGGGATCAAGTTATACCTGTGTAAAATTAGATAGTTTTATACCATTTTTTAACTCTTAGATTGAAATAGATTTGTGGTTAAAATTAAAACTTTCTCTTCAAAATACAATTGAATGTAAAAATCTGAAAAATTCTCTTTCCGTTTTAAAATTTTTCCCTTTTTAATTATCTTAATAACAATTGCCTCCAAAATATTTGGCTTTATACCATTTTTTAACTCTTAGATTGAAATAGATTTGTGGTTAAAATTAAAACTTTCTCTTTCTTCAAAATACAATTGAATGTAAAAATCTGAAAAATTCTCTTTCCGTTTTAAAATTTTTCCCTTTTTAATTATCTTAATAACAATTGCCTCCAAAATATTTGGCTCTAGTTTTTTTTTTTAATTATTCTTTGAAGGTACTAGTTGGAGCAATATCTTGTATAGACATTACTCTTCATGACTTCCTTCTTGTGCAGGGAGCACTTAGGTCATATGCTTTCATATTCAAGCTCGCTTAATTCCTATTTGAATTATGGAAGCAATGTGTTACACATTTATTCTGCTTTTAACTTTTAGACATAGTTTTGTAGCAAATGCAATGCTTTTGTTGTATAATTTGCGTTTATATATATTTGATACTTGGGTTTTTCCTGTATTTCCTCTTTTTGTATCTATTATACTTTGAATCAACAAGTTCTTACTCTCTTAGTTACAACTCACAATTCAAGCTGATATGGCAAAGCACTGCTACGTCAGATCGAAGCACAAAACTCCAAAGGACAGCCACGTGGTAGAATGATAATGTGCCAAGTGGCATCAAGCGAGAGACCTCATTGACGTGAAGAGATCACTTGCGGGAGACCCCTCTCGCATGCGATAGAGGGTCTGTTGCATGCAACAGACCTCTAAAGGCCACAGCATAGCATCCTTTCGCCTTATACACGTGGCACCGCTCCGAGGCTTCTGCTTAGCGACAGATAGCTACCGCCTATGTGTGTCGCATCCGTCTCCCACCGGGTGACAACCCCCTGCTACCCGAGTTTGACGTATTAGAGTCGTACTGGAACACGAACTCTTCAGAAATGACGAAATCACTCTCTACGTAATTACTCTGCAATAAAGGTAATTTACTCGCCTATAAATAGGCCACAAGTATTATTTTACAAGCTAATTTTTTGACTACTGGCCTTTACATTTCCCAATACCCAAGAATCTTTGGCTGACTTAAGCATCGGAGTGCCTACGCAGGGAACCACCCCCTGCGTTCTTCCGACTTTTCTTGTTTTACAGAAGCTTTTTAGAGACACGTGGGGAGAGAAGACTTTATTGACATCAGCAAGCATTTATTGTTGTTTTGTACAACAACAATTGGTGCCGTCTGTGGGAAATGTATTAAAAGCCAATCAAAACTTTCAAGATGGTGAGAACAAGATCAACTAATGTGAGAGCTGGAAGTGATGAGAACTCTGTGAGTTCTCCCGAACAACCGATTCGCCAGAGAACCCAGGAGAACAGGGAAGAGGAGAGAACTACTGTAACCATGGCAGAATTCGAAGCTCTAAGGCGACAGAGCGAGGAGACGACTCAGGTGCTGAAAGCCATGGTGGACCTGTTTAAGGGAGTTCTTTCGCAGTTGAATCTGTCGTCGGTCGTACAGAACCTCGTAGGAGAGACGAGCGACGGGGTGCCGCAGCAGGCAGCTAAGCGACAGATTAATCATGTGGCGACAAACCCCTCTATGCCAAAAGAGGTGCCCCATGCGGGAGATGTTCATAATCAGCAGGATACGACAGGTTTTGGGTGTAGGAACCCTGTCGCACAGTCTCCACGGGAGTATGAGACAACGACAGAACTTGGGCCCATGACAGGAGTAGGGGACAGGGTCCTGAGGCCGGGCGACAGAGTGCTGGGCAACAGGGTGCCGAGGCTGCGGCAAGATCTTTCACCCATCACTGTAGTGTGTCGAATTTTGCTGGTACTAACCTAGAATATAGTGTCGGAGGTGTTGGAAAGAATGGTGGTGACAACGAAAGCACTTGGCGAGCCGGGTCAGAGTTTGACCCCACCTGGTGCACACAAATGACACGGGGCGATCCCTCCCGAAATAAAGGAAAAGAGATAATGGTTGAAGACTTGCCTAATTCATCCCATGCCGAAAGGAATAGAAATCAACTCACTCTCTCTATGGACATGAAAAAAATGATAGAACAGGTGTTGGAAGAGAAGAAATTGGTGTCCGCAGAAGAGAGCCATAGGAGAAGAGTATCATTCAGCACGTCTATCATGCAGAAACCACTACCTCTAAAGTTCAAAATGCCGTCGATAACCGCGTACACAGGGAAGACAGATCCCTATGATCATATGCAAAATTATGAGGCTTTGATGTTGCCACATGGATGGGAGGATGAGATAATGTGCAGGGCTTTTTTGCTTACTCTAATTGGGCATGCGATGAAATGGTTCAACAATTTGCCCGAGGGGTCCGTTGTCTCCTTTGACTAGCTACAAGGTGAGTTTTTTAAGGCGTTTGTGGTGAATAGCCAAAGGAATAAGGAGCCAACTTATTTGCTCACCCTTAAACAAGGAGTTAAGGAGTCGCTAAAAAGTTATGTAGATTAGTTTAGAGATGCCACCTTGGAGGTACGTGATTTGCAAGTGGGAGTAGCCGTGGCAGCTATGTTACAGGGAACTAGATCTGAGAAGTTGCAAGAGTCCCTGTCATTAGATCAACCAACCACCATCTCAAACTTATTTTCTCGAGCAAATAAGTATATCACTCAAGAAGAAGTAATAAAAATGGTGTCGACTGGGGAGTAGAGGTAAGGAAGGAAGGAAGCGAGGAAGAGAAGTCACTGAGGAGCCTTTTAGTCAACCGAGAAAATCTGATAAGGCCCTTACACTGAAATACACCACTTACACCCCGCTCACTGAATCTCGGACTTCAGTGTTGGCAACCTTGAGGGGTCAAGTCTCATACGACATCCAAAAAAGGTGTCAGGGAATTTGGGCTGTGACTTGGACTCATACTGTAATTACCACTTGGGGCATGGGCATTCACTAGAGAAGTGTAGGGAGTTAATGAATTAGCTAGAGAAGTTGGCGCGGGAAGGAAAGGTAAACAGATTTGTGTTGAGGAGTGATAGAAGCTACTATCCTGCGCATAATAGGGGAAATTATCGTAGGGATAGAAGATATGAGAACAGGAGGAATATGAGAAGAAATGAAGACGCCAGGAGAAATGATAACAAAAGGGTGGACAGAAGGAATCGGGAGGAAGATAATGAGCCCACAAGGCCAGCTATGAATGTGATATATGGAGGAAAATCGTTAGCTGGCACATCCTCCTCGTCTCGAAAGTCCTATGCTCGGCAAGCCTATCAAGTCAACACGATGATGGAGGAGAGGCAGGAAGAGGAGCCCATTACCTTCACGCCAGCCGACAGGAGAGATGTTACTGTTCCTCATGATGATCTGAAGGTGATCTCAGCGATTGTAGCAAAACATTCAGTCAGTCGAATCCTAGTTGACAATGGGAGCTCAGTGAACCTGATTTACTGGAACTGCTTTGAGAAAATGAATATCGCAGAGGATAGGCTGAAGCGGGTGCCTACACCTTTATATGGTTTCTCTGGAGAAAAGGTAAAAGTAGTAAGGTTAGTTCAACTACCTGTCACATTGGGGGAGAAACCGAGGAGCGTTGTCTGTCAAGTACTATTCATGGTGGTAAAGTCAACATCGGTGACTTATAATGTGATACTCGAGTGATTATTGCTGAACGACATGAGGGCGGTAGTACACCCTTGCTATCTGTTAATATCGTTCCCGACTCCTTACGGTGTTGGCCAAATGAGGGAAGACCAAAGAAGGGCTAGGACTTGTTACATCGCGTCAACGACATGCAAAGGAATTCAGAGAAAAAAGACCCTTACAATCGAATAACCACCTAAGCCAAAGCCAAATGAGGAGATGGAAGTGGTTCGACTAAACGAAGAAGATAAAGAAAAAGTTGTATATGTAGGAAGTCAGCTGCCTGAAAAAACAAAGGAAGAGATAATTAGATGCCTGAAAGAGAATGCTGATGTCTTCACATGGACTCCCGCCGACATGCCTGAATTGACTCTAGAGTTGCTTGCCACCTATTAAATGTAGTCCCAAGAGCCAAACCGGTCAAGCAGAATAAAAAAAAATTCGCTCTAGAAAGGCAGCGGGTTATAGATGAGGAGATCCAAAAACTGTTGCAAGCTGGTTTATTAGAGAGGTCAATTACTCGGAATGGTTGGCTAACGTAGTGATGGTGAAGAAAGCCAACGAAAAATGGAGAATGTGTGTGGAATTTATGGACTTGAACAAAGCTTGCCTTAAGGATTCATATCCACTACCTCGGATTGATAAGTTGGTAGACGAGACTTGTGGATACGAATTACTTAGCTTCTTAGATGCTTTTTTGGGGTACCACCAAATCATGATGCATCCAGATGATGAAGAGAAGACCTCATTCATTATCGATAGAGGAATATATTGTTATCGGGTAATGCCTTTCGGTCTGAAGAATGCGGGGGCAACATATTAACGCATGGTGAATAAGGTGTTCAAAGACTTGTTGGAAAACACCATGGAAGCATATGTGGATGACATAATTATCAAAAGTCGTAAAGAAGAATCACATGCCGGGAAAATGACAGAGGTGTTCAGAGTATTATGGCAATATAACATGAAGTTGAACCCCAACAAATGTTCGTTTGGAGTGAGATCGGGAAAATTCTTGGGGTTCATGATTACCAATCGGGGGATCGAAGCTAACCCCGAAAAAGTCTGAGCTATCTTAGACATGAAGAAGCCTAATACTGTTAAGGAAGTCCAAAGGCTAACTGGAAGGATAGCAGCCTTGAACCGCTTCTTGTCTAAATCAGCAAAAAGAAGTTTACCTTTCTTTAAAGTAATAAAGGTAGGGAAGAATTTCAAATGGACAGAAGAGTGTAATGATGCTTTCGAGAAATTAAAAGACTACCTGAAAGAGTTGCCACTGTTGTCTCAACCCTAACTTGGAGACCAACTCTTTATGTATCTTGATATAGGCGAAAGAGCAGTAAGCGCAATCCTGTTAAGGAAAGAAGGAGGCAAAGACTATCCAATTTATTATGTGAGCAAGGTTTTGCTAGATGCTGAGACAAGGTATCCTCAAGTTGAAAAGGTGGCTTTATTGTTAGTAATGGCGACTCGGAAGTTACGACCATACTTCCAAGCTCACTCCGTAACCGTCTTGATAGACCAGCCCATGAGGCAAATATTGCAAAAATCAGAACACTCAGGACGTCTAACCAAATGGGCAATTGAGCTCAGTGAATATGATATTCACTTCGAGCCTCGTCAGGCTATAAAAGGACAGGCATTGACAAATTTTATAGTAGAATGCACTGGTCGAGAGGTCCAGCAGGTGTCGGAGATAGTCTGGTGGAAGTTGTTTATAGACGGAGCTCGTAATGTAGATGGTAGTAGAGCTAGAATTGTGTTGATTTCTCCCGGAAGGGAAACTTATGAGTATTCCTTACGTTTTGACTTTCCAAGCTCAAATAATGTGGCAGAATACGAAGCTTTAATAGCCAACACGAAGTTAGCTGAGAAATTGGAAGTCAACAATTTAATGGCTTATAGTGACTCACAACTGGTGGTAAATCAGTTCTCTGGCGAGTATGAAGGAAGAGAACCAGCCCTAGTCCCCTACTTATAGAAAGTCCAGTTATTGGCACAATCGTTCAAGAATATTTTATTGACCCAGATAAACCGGTCTAAGAACAGTCACGCAGATGCTCTTTCGAAGTTGGCCTCCTCTAAGGAATCAAAGGTGGTATAGTGAAGGTGGAATCCTTAGCCAAACCAAGTATCGAAGAAGAGGAAGTTTGCGATGTCGAGATCGGTAGTGATTGGAGAAACCCAATCAGAGATTACATTCTAGAAGGAAAACTCCCCGATGATAGAAATGAAGCCCAAAAACTGAAATTGCAAAGTGCTAGATTTACGATAGTAAATGGAGAGCTCTACAAGTGAGGGTTTACTGCGGCTTTGTTCAAATGCTTAGGGCCCGAATGAGTTGAATATGTATTGGTCGAGGTTCACGAAGGCATATGTGGTGAACACCTAGGGGCTTGAGCATTAGCCGCGAAGATACTACATACAGGATTTTATTGGCCAACGCTAAAGAGGGATGCCATGAAGAAAGTACGAAGATATGAAAAATGCCAGAAGTTTGCCCATTTAACGACCACGCTGGTCTTAGCCTCCAAAGCACCCTTCAGCCAACGCCATTTGCGCAATGGGGGCTAGACATCTTAGGGCCCTTTCCCTTGGGCACAGGTTAGAGAAAATTTCTGCTAGTAGCCACCGATTATTTTACCAAATGGATAGAGGCAGAACCCCTGGCAACAATCTCTGAGAAAAAGGTAGAGGCGATGGTTTGGAAAGACGTCATCTACCGCTTCAAAATTCCTCGGGTGTTGAATGCCGATCATGGGAAACAGTTTGATTGTGACGCATTTCGAGAATTTTGTAAAGGCTTGAACATTCAGCTAAGGATATCGTCCGTGTCCTACCTACAAGCCAATGGGCATGCCGAAGTAAGCAATCGAACAATACTGCATGGGTTGAAAACCAGATTGGACAAGGCTAAGGGAGTGTGGGTGGATGAGCTCCCGAGTGTCCTATGGGCCTACAGAATGACAAGCAGAGTATCGATAGGAGAAACACCATTCAATTTGGTGTATGGAACTGAGGCCCTCATCCCGGTTGAGATTGGAGCTGAATCACCTAGGCTAGTCCCTTACATTGAAAAATTTAACTCAAGGACTTAGAGAGAATCTTGATCTAATAGATGAGCTAAGGGACACAGCGAAAATGAAATTGGCCGCTTACCAACAGCGGATAACCGCTTATTACAATGTACGAGTGAAGGGCAGAGAATTGCAAGAAGGAGACCTGGTATTGAGAAAGTCAGCCATCACAAATGCTCATAGAGAGGATAGTAAACTCCGGGCCAATTGGGAAGGCCCTTATAGAATTAGAAGGATGATCGGACCCAGCACATGCGCTTTGGAAACTTTACAGGGAAAAAAGATCTTAAAGACTTGGAACGCCAATCATCTTAAGTTGTACTGGCAATGAAAACATTGTACTTTCTTAATGTTGTTGTTTTTATTTTTCCATCTATTATTCAATTGCTTCGCAGATATCATTGTTCTGTTATCATTTGATTTATGAATAAATGCCAGTTATTCATTTTCTAATGGAATATATTAGCTGGTATATGTGTTACAGGAATACAAAATGACTGAGGTAAAAGCTGGCCAAACATAAGTCCCTAAGCACAAAAGGGTGTGAGACGGGCTAACATAAGTCCCTAAGCACAAAAGGGTGCGAGACAGACAAATCATAAGTCCCTAAGCACAAAAGGGTGCGAGACGAGCAAACGTAAGTCTCTAAGCACGAAAGGGTGCGAGACGGGCAAATCATAAGTCTCTAATCACAAAAGGGTGCGAGACGGCAAATCATAAGTCACTAAGCACAAAAGGGTGCGAGACAGGCAAACATAAGTCCCTAAGCACAAAAGGATGCGAGACGAGCAAATCTAAAGTCCCTAAGCGAAAAATGCGCGAGGCAGGCAACTCAAACGCACAAGTCCTTAAGTAGAAAAAGAGCGAGATAGGCACAATGCCCGACCAAAAAGTTCTTCTTTGTACAAGAAGAGTAACGTTGTCTCAAAGAAAAACTTGGGGAGCAATACTATATGAAAGACAAAAGGTACGTTATGATGTAACTTTTGGAAGTGTATAATGGCTTTATCGGTAAATTACCTTTAATGTCACAACATTTTAACATACTCTATAATGCTATGACTGCAAAATGATGAAATTTGAATGAATATGATGATATGTCATATTAAAGCCACATTGTAATAACATAGCATACAAAGAAAAGAAAAGAAAAGAAGCAAAATACAAAAGGGAATTGTAACTTTCATTAAAAGTAAATGAATTGTTTACAACTATGCATCATTTGTGCGAGTTACAATCGGAATGAAAAATAATGTGAAAAAAGAAAAAGATCCTAATTAGTCTATCGAGACAATTGAATCGACCGGCAAAGAAGGTGTTATGTCAGCATTAGGATCTTGGGGAGCCGGAGGAGCAATTTCTGAAGACAGAGCGTCACTCGAAGGCCCCGCAACATCAACAGCCATGGAGTCTAACACAGGATCGAAGGCAGTAGAATCAGAGAGTTGGAGTTCATCGCCGTCTAATTCTTGTAATGCCTCAATAGGCTCGAGTTGGTCGCGTGCCTCAACAAGCTCGGGCTGATTGTGCGTCTTGACAAGCCCATGCTGATCACGCGCCTCAGTGGATTCAGGCCAACTACATGGCTGTCGAGGGGGCCACGGACCTTCAAGATTGTCTAGGTTGTCCACGGCCCCTTCCTCTAAGTAATCCTCCGGATCTTTCGAGTCGGGCTCATACTCAGTCCAAGGAGGAGCATCATAGTACTTGGCCTCTTCAGTAAAAAGCAGCTCAAGGAAGGTCTCATTAGGCCTCTACTTCTCCAGCCAAGTGCGAGCCAGATAAAAGTCATACTTGACGAATCTCGCCGCATAATCCTATTTCTTTGCAAAGCAGTGTTGAGACAAGCAGTATTCGTGGACAGCATTTGCTCGGACCTCTCTTTGTCAGTCTAGCACATTTTGAAGTTCATCGATGGCCTCATCCCGTTGTAACCTCATGGCTTCGAAATCGTGCGTTGCTTTGTTGTAAGCCTCTCGGTGCCCTTGAAGAGATACAACCTTCGCTTGTTCTTCTTTCAGCTTCAGCCCGAGGTTCGTATTTTCCCTCATCAACTCGTCTACTTTGTCGAGAAGCGGACGGAGTTGGTTAACCTCGTTCTGAAGCGCCATATACTTCTCCTGAAGGTCATGTAACTCCCTCTCAGCCTGTTCCCTAAGAGCCTAATGCTGCGAGTTAACAGCCACCGCTTGCTGAGCAGCTTGGCAAAACAAAAAGAAAATAATTTAAAAAACCATGACAAAAGAAGTTAACAGGTGTGTATCATTACCGACGAAGGCCGACGCTCTCACCTTCATTATAAAATAATCAACAGTGTCCTCAGCCTCAGGAAGACCCTTGAAAATTCCTTTCTCATCGCGAGGAAGGATAGTACTCCAAGCCAGACGTGAAGATACCCCGGGCTCCTCGATGCTGTCATTATCGTTAACACCGAGGTAGGTCTAAAAATCATCCCCATCTACAACCACACCACTTTCCACTCTATAGTGCCTAAGTGTAGGTGGCTCCCTTAGGCAAAATCGACCTCGAAACCATCATATCTTCGATGATCAGTCTTTTTCAGTACTTACGGCGAGGTTGCGAGGAGCCTGCCTATTCCCAGCAACACCAGGATCACCTTCTCGGAGAGCAGACTCATTTCGTTGAGAGCCGAGCTCTTGTGATCATCTGAGCCATGGTCACGGATAAAAGGCCTCTTCTGCTTGCTTCTTTCGACCTCTTGCGTGAGGCGATTGGGCTTGCCAATAGCTAGAGGAGGAGAAGTAGGAGCGTGAGGATGTTCTGACATAGATGCCTCCACTCGAGGCTGCTTTCGAGGTGGAAGAGCTTCTGGAGGGACTCTGGAAGACATAGTGGTCTGCCTCCTACGCAAATTGGAAGCTCATATTTGCATAACACGGGAAGAAAGAATTAGTAAATCAGGTTGAAAAGACTATCAACACGTATGCAGAAGTAAAGAGAATTATCATTGAAAACCTATAAAATCACCAAAATCATCTAAGTTAGCTAAATTTGCATCTGAAGGGAAGTCGTAAAAGGTGCATCTGAAGGGAAGTCGTAAAAGGGACTCCCAAAGGCGTCGCCTTGGTTCTATTCAAGATCTTCCTCGGATGGATCACCAGCATCTATAGCCCCAGGTGTTTCGTCCCCCGAATTAAAAGAAGATTCGTTTACAAGACTACCTACGGGATTAGATGGTTCAGCTACGAAAACCACAGGCGGATGGCTAGAACTAGAACTAGGTCTATGCGAGGCTGTAGGAAGGCTTGACGGAACAGTAGGAGTTTCAGGGGCCGCTCTGATTACTCACCAACCGGCCGCTGTAATGTTCTCGGGAGTTAAAAGAGCAAAAAGGTTCTGCTCCCTGGTAGAGCAAATGAGTTGTATAGGCTCATTAAAGTGCATCCTTAAAGCGCTTATATTAAACTTTTCAGAACGGCTAGAATGGTCGCTAGTATCATCGTTCCATCTAGTGCGAATTCTTAAATCGCTTGGAATCTCAACAATGACCCACTCGCTCTCGAAATTGCACAATTTATTAGGAAGGTCCAAAAAAATTTTATTGAGAAATCCATCGACTTTCAACCTTTGGAGAGAAAATGTAACCATCCCTTTCAACCCACGAACTCTAAAAAAGGCGCTTAGAAGAGGGATGGTGGGAACGATATCTAAACTATGGCATACTATTGAAAATCCTACTAATTGAGCCCATCCATGAGGATGGAGTTGACATGGGACTATGTCCTTATACGCAAGGAAAGCTTGAGCAAATGCGGTGAGAGGAAAGCGAAAACCAAAGACTAAGGACGCTTTATGTACAGCTACGCCGCTTCTAACCAAATCAGGTGAAGGTTCACTATCGGTTGGAAGTTTATATTGATAACCGAAAGGGAGGGGAAAACGAGTGTTGATCTCTTCTAAATTCGCGTTTGATAACTTACACTCAATACCGCCCCTTCTCAGTGTTTTACCTGCGCGTTGAGAAGACATGGTTGACGACTAAATGTGAGAGGAGACAAGTAATAGGCGGTAGACCTGAGGGTTTACGAGAGACCTAGGGTGTGAGAAACCTAAGTGCTAGGCGAGAGACCTATGTACGCGGGAGACCTAAGCACTGTGCGAAGGACTAGACTCCTGCGAGAGACTTAAGGCAAGTACGAGAGTTAGCAAAAATGAAGCGACAGGGGCACACTTACTGTGACAGGTGACGAGCGAGAGACTTCTGTGTGAGGGCGATAGACTATATGATGCGGTAGACTATGTTTGGTGGGAGCTCTAAAAGCCTGCGGCAGAGTGCTGATACAGAGGTTTTTCTTGCTCGATTTCGTCGAACTCCTGCTACTTATATAGTTGCGACAGGGAACACCAAACGCCGATCCAAGTAACACCTCCTGCAGAGTTGGACCTTGTTCACATGTAAAAAATACTAGAAAAACAACAAAAAATCAGGAAAAGACCACAATGTCGCATATCTAAGTATTTATACTCTCTTTATTGGAAAAACCCAATAAGAGAGTGGGGAGCAATTGATATAACAAAGCACCGCTACGTCAGATCGAAGCACAAAGCTCCAGAGGACAACCACGTGGCAGAATGATAATGTGTCACGTGGCATCAGGCGAGAGACCTTGTTGACGTGAAGAGATCACTTGTGGGAGACCCTTCCCACGTGCGATAGAGGGTTTGTCGCATGCAACAGACCTCTAAAGGCCACAGCATAGCATCCTTTCGCCTTATATACGTGGAACCGCTCCGAAGCTTCTGCTTAGCGACATATAGCTACCGCCTATGTGTGTCGCATCCGTCTCTCGCCGGGTGACAGCCCCCTGCTACCCGAATTTGACGTATTAGAGTCATACTGAAACACGAACTCTTTAGAAATGACGAAATCACCCTCTACGTAATTACTCTGCAATAAAGGTAATTTACTCGCCTATAAATAGGTCACATGTATTTTTTTTACATGCTAATTTTTTGACTACTGGCTTTTACGTTTCCCAATACCCAAGAATCTTTGGCTGACTTAAGCATCGGAATGCCTACGCAGGGAACCACCCCTTGCATTCCTCTTACTTTTCTTGTTTTACAGAAGCTTTTTGGAGACATGTGGGGAGAGAAGACAAAGATTGACGTTAGCAAGCATTTATTGTTGTTTTGTGCAACAACACAAGCCCATCATAGTTTTGAAAATGACATTTCCATCATTTCATTAAAAGAATCAGTAACAAAGCAACATAGTACTTAATAAAAAAAAAAATACAACTTACAAGAAAGGAGTCATGAAGGGTAATGTTTTTACAAGATATTGTCTCAATTAGGACCTTCAAAGAACATGTAAAAAAAACTGGAGCCAAGGTTTTTTTTTTTTTGAGGAAACAAAGATGAAAAGAAGAAACATTTAAAAAGACAATAATCACTTAATTAAGATAATTAAAAGAGGAAAAGAAAAAAATTAAAAAGGAAAGAGAATTTTTCAGATTTTTATATTGAATTGTATTTTGAAGAAAGATAGAGTTTTTAATCTCAATTACAAATTTATTTCAATCTAAGGATTAAAAAAATGGTGTAATAATATCTAGTTTTACACAGGTGTAACTTGATCTCTCTCCACACACACACACACACACATATATATATATATATATATATATGAATCTATAATAGAGACAAAGATCATGAAGCTTATAATTAAGAAAAAGATAAATCTAATTCAATAAATTAATTTTATAGATCAGATTGTTATATGTTGGGAAACATCAAATAAGAGAAGCAAATCTTGTAATTAAAAACGTTTGTAATTAAATGAACAAAAAAAAATGTTTCTAATTAAACAGTATTTTCATGACATCGGTAATAATATTATATGAATCCACATGGGGTAGGGTATGAGGTGTGATTGAGGCTAATTTAATATGTTGATGGTTCATAATATTTTTGGGACATTAATTTGATTCCATGTGTTACTCACATGCCATTGCTCACTCGCTGCCAATTGTCTTTTATCAAGGGTTTTCTCGAACCCCCAAATTGCTATTCACCAAATAAATTTCGTTCCCCAAATAAATTTCGTTCCCCAAAAGATCATGATATGACATAAACATCATGTTCTTGCTTTGTCCCATTGCTATTCTTCGTGGCTTTCATATTAAACTACATTATGCATAATCTATAACCATATATTAAAAGAATCTCAAAGCATTTTATGCATGACATGTTTTAAAATAATATAAAAGAAATTTTGTTGATATAAGAATTATTAAAGAGGTTTTTTTTCAAAAAAAATATTAAAGAGTTTATATGATTGGATTGGACTTGAAAATAAAAAAAAAATTAGGTTGGACTTGGATCAATAAAGTTCCGTTGAACTCAAATGTACATGAGAGATTTAGTCCATTTTTTTATTTGATTTATTTATTATTTAATTTTTGCATATGAATTAAATTTCTGAAATTATTTTAGAAAATAAAGATCAATAGAAATTATTAATTAACTAAATTTTTTTCAAGATGTCAAAAATTAAAAATCATAATAATTTAAAATAATTATAATTATTTATTAATTGTATTATTATTCATATTATATTTAATACTTCTTTTATTGTTAATTCTTTTTTTTGGAAAAATCATCAACGAAGTGTGGGTAGTAGCATTCTAGTGTATAGTGAAGACTATATGTAAATTTTTTATTTCGATTAGAAAGATCTATTATAAAGATTTAGTAATAAGTGTATATATTTTATGTTCCTATTACGTTAAATCGTGTTTATATCATGTAAAATATAAAAAAATTTTGTCACAATTTGTGTTAATATACTCAACATAAAATAATTTTTTTATTAAATTCATATAAAGTTTTTATTAAATTTTTCCCTACGTTGCTAGGGATGTAAACGAGTACCACTTAATAAGGAATCCGGGACTATCCGCGCTGATTAACTAGGATTTGGATACCCTATAATCGGGTTTTAATTGGTTTAGAGTAGTGATTTTACTTTCCATGTCAGGGGTAAGGTTCGGGTAGTGTCCATAAGTTACCCTAAATACGAACCCGATTAACTTTTTATTAAATATATTTCTATTATTTTATTAAAATATGTTTGTTTGTAGTTTCATAAACATATTTCTATAGATTTCAAGTTGTTGAATTACTAAAGTTTATTAAATTATTATGGAGCTTGTATATTCTTGTTTAATTTTATGTTTCTTAATTAATAAAAATTAGATATTAGAAGAATTAATTTTCTTGCATGAGTCGGGTTCGGATTTGGGTAATTAATGGGTTTATCAAAATTTGGGTCAATAACCAGGTAATTAATCGAATTCGGGTAATAATTGGGTAATATGAAATTTATTAGGGTAGAGTTCGGGTAATATATTTAAAAAATAATCAGGTAATTATAGGATTCAAATTTTTTAATCAATAATCGAGTTTGAGATCAGGTACTTCAAAATTAATGAGTACCTACCCTGTTTATATTCCTATACATTACATTCATATCTTTTTTTTTTCGTTTTGATTTTTACTATGTTATTGTGTCATGTCTAATTATCGGATTTAATTTCAATAATTTTGAAACCTAAAACCATAAATTAAGACAAATTCTTTAGTTGATAATCACGCTAAAGAAAAAAATTCGTAAGTTGGGTCTGTTTGGTTTATGAAAATATTTTATATTTTCATTTTCTATTTTCATTTTCTGAAAACAAGTTTTCATTTTCTGTTTTCTAAATTTTGGAAAATATGTTTGGCACACGAAAATGAAACCTTGTTTTTGAAAATGAAAATTATGAAAATGCGTTTGGTGTCTACATTTTCAATCCAATAAATATGAAAAACAATAACTAAAATAGACAATTAAACTTATTCAGTATTGTTCAAAGAGACAATTAAACTTATTTTTATTATTCGAAGACACAACTGCAGTTTTATTTATCACTCAAACTGATAAATTCACAATAAAACTCATCCACTAGATCCACTGGCAACAATGGTAAAATAAAACAACCAAACAAAAAGAAAATCTTCAATTTCTTATAGCATATAATAAGAAACCAAAAAATGAGAATGAGAAAAAAAAAGTAACTTGATTTGATTTACAATGGTGACTGACACAATTTTGGGAAAAAGTTTGGGCTTTAGCTGGAAGAAGAAAGAGCCAAAGAGAGAGAGCAAAAAAAAAAGCCAAAGCAAAACTACAATAAGCGTTGAAGCAAGTTTAGCATGTAAACCTAAAACTAAAACAAATAATAAAAAAAACTTTTTGCTTGTTTAATGATTCGAACCCTGTATCTTTGATATACATTAAAAAAATTTCATAAATCCAGTGCTTTCTAATTCTCCATTTTTTCAAACTATTTCTTTGGAAAACAATGAAAACGTGTTTTTTTTGTTTTCAAAATTTGACCCATTTTCATTTTCATTTTCCAAAAACATGTTTTCTGTTTCTTCAACCAAACATAGTTTCCTTCACATTTTCTATTTTCTATGAAAATGAAAATGGAAAACAGCTCTATTTTCATGAACCAAACGCACACTTAGCTTCTTCATTCTCAAACCCAAAATCATGTAAAAGGTGCATTTTTAACACCTTTTTCTCACTATTTTGTAAGTTGAGAAAACAGAAACTTTAATATCATTAATAACAAATCTCCGTTGAGATAACATGCCTCAAGAGCATAACGTCAACCTTCGTGATGGCTTTTGCATGTGAGGTTGACGCACAAAAGCTATCTTTGCTGTTAATATTTGATTTAAATACACACTGTTTTAGTTAACAAACATGTGTAAAGAAAAAGGTTGAGCTTTTTCTTATGCCTTTGCTACAATAAAAAAGAAATGTAAAAGTCACCCATAAAAAAATGATTATAAACGTTTGTTCCATGGCAGGTGAATGTAAAGGTTGAGCAAATCTAAGAATAAGTCAATACATCAAACAGTTGATCAAGAATCTTGTGAAGAAAAAAATAAATGGAAAATTAAGTTCAATATTGTAATTATATTACTAATAAACAAGCAGCCAATGAAATCTTAACTAGCATTTTCTTTTTCAAAAATTTTAATAGAAAAATTTGGTAGTTACCACCGAATTGGTGTAGATTCTGAGAGAGAAGGGCCCGAGGGCATCCTCTCTTTTTTACTTTTTCTTTTTTAATTTTTTTATTGGATGTAGAATATTATTTTCTTACCTTGCCAAACCTTGTACAAAGAAAATAAATAAAGGAAAGGAAATGATGAATTTGGATAACACATTTGAACCCTTTTGCAAACTCAGGCACATGTCTGTCGCTATCAAGTAACTAATTTGTTCAAATAATAAAAAATGAAAAGAAAAACAAACCAGTCAGTTCTAAGGGAAAATTAATTAAGAGAGTAAATAATCTGTACAGAAACCGACAACTTTATTGTTGGTGTCTGAAGGAGAAGATGATGCATGTATGGTGATCACGAAACCTGAATTACATATATTAACTATCTTCTATAAATAAAACGATATTTTTTTAAAACCCGAAATTTCAAACAAAACATACTAATTAGTCTGTCAATTAAGCTGTAAAATTAAGAGTTTGTTTTTTATGTGCTGATGATGAAATTTAATAAGAACAATTTTTGTTTCAGGTCGTTAATTTGACTCAAATTCTTGTATTCGAAGTCTAAATCTTGAATTTTCTAGCATCTATGAACATGATATATGCCAGCTACATAAAGCAAAAATGCATAGACGATGAGATATTCTTGTTCTCTCTACTTTCTTTACATTACCAGTGTTTTCTTTCTTTCTAATTGTCTCTTGGCAGTTGAATAATTTGTTATAAAAGATGCACACACCAACTTTCCGGTTGGTAAGTAAATTTTTAAGGGACAAATACAGACAAAAACCCTTCACTAATGCAAAACCTCACTACATAAACACTCATTCCTCTTGAGGCAAAATGCCCTCCCATCCAAGTTTAGTTATAAGTTTCAATGACATTAATTTCATCATTATTTTAGTTTAATTAAGTATAATATATATACACGTATTTTTTATTTAAGGAGTTGAATTTGAAGTTGATAATTTTTTGATCGAATGATTAAAGAAAAATTGTGGCAAACAATCTTAACTTCTCTGTCTTCTCATCTCTAATTAAAAAACTAAAAGTTTAATTTAATTGCCAAGTTCTAAGTTTAAATATTCTACATCATAAAATACACGGAAACACAGCA
This sequence comes from Heritiera littoralis, assembly GCA_031772115.1. NCBI lineage: Eukaryota > Viridiplantae > Streptophyta > Magnoliopsida > Malvales > Malvaceae > Heritiera > Heritiera littoralis. Next base: position 6,694,443 of record JAPDPK010000006.1, on the reverse strand, counting down.
AACCTGTGGCAGAGGGCATTTGTGTAAAAATATCAGATACAAGGAGTGACTATGGAAGTCCAAACACAAAGTTCACGCCCCACAACGCTAAAAAGCTCCGGCCCATATCTGTTCACAAAACCCAAACGGGCGGACCCCACACCTGGGCTGGGACCAGCTTATTTAACCGCATTTCAATTACATTTACAGTTTCACCCTTCTGCAACTCCTTTATAAACGAACCTCCTCTTTTCTTAGCTCACAAGCTCCCTCTTTCTTATAGGCAGAAGTCACCCGAATTCACAATTCTCTTTTAAAATCCTTGAACCTCCGCCATGGCAAAAGGCAGCAACAAGCTAACGAAGCTCAAGTCAGTTCTCAAGAAGCTAAACTCTTTCAACAACAAGCAAAACCGCCCGACGTCAAGCTCCGTGGTGGCGGCTTCTGACATCGGCGACGAAGAATCATCGCCCAATCTCCACCCTGTCTACGTGGGAAAATCACGGAGACGCTATCTCATTAGCTCCGACATCATCGACAACCCTTTGTTCCGCGAACTTGCTGAACGGTCTGGCGAAAACGACGCCGTCATTAGCGTGTCGTGCGAGGTTGTCTTGTTCGAACACTTGCTTTGGATGCTCGAAAATGCTGATCCTCAGCCCGAGTCCTTGGAGGAGCTCGTCGAGTTTTACGCTTGCTGATTGTTTTGGAGAAAAAGAGATGTTCCCGTGCGGTCATTCGCATGGTACCGATCGAAGTTGTACATTATGTAATGATAATAATGTGATGCTTAGGTGTGTAGAAGAAATCCGAAAATGATTGTAGACAGAAAGAAAGACTGCCATGATCGGAATTTGCAGAGAGTCAAAAACAGAGAGAGAATTAATTTCAACGGTGATGATTGAACCGAGTTCAAACCGGCCAATATGTATGCCTGGTGGGGGATTATATTTGTGTATCAATTTGTTGTTCATTGTCATTTAATTTTTTTTCTTATATAAGAGATTAATGTTGATTTTTTTTATATAATTTTAGAAATGTGTCACATTTCCATGCATGATTTCAATCATTTGATCGAAAGAATGAAAAAGAAAAAGAAGGTGAGAGCTGGAAAAGAGATATGGGTTTGATGTCGAAATCATAGTCATTCAATCTTTATCTTAAACATGGCCAAAAAGAAAATTGAAAAAATCTTCATCTCAGACATTAATAATGCTTGAAAAGTACAATAGAGCAAAGCCTGGGCTATGCATCTTTTATGTTTGTCTTCCATATTGTGACAATGCCTATCTATCAAGTGAAGTACAGATTGTCATATGGAAAGAAAAAGTCGTTTCATGATATAATTGAAACTGGCTCCTGAGAGAAGCAAACATAAAAGTTGGGATTGAGAAAAGGGTTCCCAGAAAGTCCATCAGGAACTCAGGATTCTGGAATCTGATGTAGTACTCAAACCCTTTTTACTTTTTTACTTTTCTTTTGGAGCCTAATGTTCGAAACACATCTGAATTTGTAAAATTAGTAGTACTATGGAGTACTTTGGCGCATTATTTGCACCTACATCTCTAATTCAACATCTTTCCGCGTCAAAAACTTATAAAATATAAAAAATATTGTATCATAATTTGTATGGACAGGTAAAATATCATTTTCGATTTTTTTTCGTATCATTTTCGTTTCGTGTTTTATTATTGTATTATGTCTGTCTAATGGATGGGTCCTCTTGCATCTTTTGTGAGAAAGTTTGGGGCCATTGCTTGAAAAAAACAGCGGACAAAGGGTGGTTAGTTTAAAGGGTGTTTTAGGTGTGAAAGCCCGTTTTAAAATCTTAAATCAGGTTGAATGGTAGCACATAGTTTACTGTTGGACAGAGAAATTGGGGAACAACTTCAACCATCTTATTCCAATAAGACTTTCTCATGTCATCAGGGAACAAAAACACCCCTTCAATACTATTGTTCGGTTTAGTTTGTCTTCATATGTTATTTTATTCGGTTTAGTTTGTCTTTGTATGTTATTTTATTCGAACTAGAGTGCTAGAGACGAAACCTGCTGGCATGCCTCAGCCCAGCCTTGCTGGTAAATTTCCCTGAATAAGCAAATCAAAACCCTGAAATGTGACTTTTTCCATTACAACAATGCATCAGCAAAGTATAAAGCTCGCTACTCATCAATTAGAATTATAATATTCTCAATTTTTATTAAGGAATGTATTGCTAATGATTGGATTGTTAAAGATGCTTTCTTTTTTAGATATGTAGCCACACGCTCTGCTAGCTTTGTTGCTTTTGGTTGGTTAGACACAGACTTTCTATGTGCGTGGGAGTCTAAAGCACGAAAATCTTGCTCATTAACACGCATTAGCATCTGTAACGCTTTTGCCAGGCTGCCATGGCCACCCTAAAAAGCCGGTCTTTGAGTATTAATTCTTTTTTCACGCTTGATTGATTGTAAGTAACTTCCAAGATATCAGCAGTTTGACACGTACCATCCTTTGATTTTCATTAGATTAATCCCTACTTAGCAACGACTTTTAAATTTATGGTGATGATTAGGAGATTGATTAATAATCTAAACTATTCATCTTTAAATAAATTCATTACATTTGTGGTCATGAATGACTTTGGCTTTAGATTAAAGTTGAGATTATTAAGATTCTATTTTTTTGTGTCCAAAGGCTTTATAATTTAGATAAATTAATTAAAAGTCAAATTGAATACATAGTATTTAGTCATCTATCCATAAGAAGGTATTTGAAAATTAACATTAGGCGGAGTCCGAGTAATCCTTACCACCAATTAATAAAGTTCATGACAGCTATTTAAAGTGATAATTGTTTTGACATTGTTTTGAAATTTGTCGAATGTTTCCATTACCACCTTTTCCGAATTAAGAGGTTCATTGGTCGGGGGTGAACCCTCACGTTTATTGGTTGGGTAATAATTTTTCTCTTCTAAATGTTTTCTTATAGTTTATTTCAAAAAAAATTTACCTAGTACAAATAGAATAGATATAAAAAAAATTAATATATGAAACGGTTATTTTACGTAAACATATATTTTTTTTCATTCAAATCAAGTAACATTATCATATTATTAAAAGAAGTCATTTATTTATTACCAAAATTCTTAAAATTCTTTTGAAATAAATATTCATCATTTAATTATCACTTATGATGTAAAAAAAAATTGATGTTTTTTAATAATACTATTACATGGCATCATTTGATTGAAAGGAATCCAAAGAGTTAGCTTACCAGTGCAAAGCCCACTGAGTTCCTAAATAAGCATGATGCATAGTATATTATGTTTAATGTGAGAGTGAAAGTGTTAAAAGTGATCGTCAAAAGTAACTGTTCGTTAACATTTTCCTATTTTTTTTTCTTTTTTGGTAAATTAAATCTGTTTTCTTTGTAATTGTACACATATAGATATAATTACCGAAAACTTCGTGTAGTATAAATAAGAAAACACTTTACATATTAAAAAAAGTAATGACTTTTAAGGGAATTATAAGAAGACTATGTATATGTATTCCTTTTTTTTAAAGGACTATGTATATATTACTTAATCAAAAGGAGGAGGATTCGACATTTTCATAGAAAAAAAAAGAAAAATGAAATTCAAAAAGGCTAATTAAATTTTAAAATGTAAGAAAAATTAAAAAATCATCATGAGCTTTTATTTTAAAGAACGAAAAATTCATTTAATTTATTAACTAAACATAAAAATAAGTGATTCTATGTATTGCTTCGACATTGACTTGAATTTTTTTTAGCTGGTACAATGAATCTAATTCTTGTCCTTAAGGCATATATAGTTGTTAGATAGGCACTAAAAATGATTAGTTTTTAATGGACTGTATTTTTCAACAGCAAAAGGAGGGAGGCGATTTGTCATTTTTAATGGAAAAATTTTTGAAATCCAACCAATTTTAAAATATTAGTTTAAATAACTATATTTTAATTTCTTAAGTGCGAGAATTATATAAATTTGAAGTTTAAAATTTAATATTTACTCACTTCCTTTTTCATGTTAGTAATTTCTATTGTTGGGAGTCTACATTATTGAAAGAGCTTGTCGTTTATCACTTTTAACTTAAAAAAGATTAATCTCAAATCATAAATCGGATGAGAATACATGTACTTAAACAAAAAAATTCTATTGCATAAAAGAAGTAAAATGCAATTGATCTAATTAAAATTCAGTGTACAATTTGGATTCTAGAAAGCTTATTAGCATAATATTGCAATTGGAATTTGGAACTACTAACAAGTGATTGGAAGAAGTGAAAGTAAACTTTTTTTCTAAATATTTGGACATGATTCAAATCTTGAAATCGTTATTATTGAAAAGATTTTATCATTTACTATTCTTGATCCAAATAAAATTAATCTCAAGTCATAAAATAAATTAGTATACATGTAATTACAAAAAAAAAATTAAAATTTGGAAAAAAAGAAGAAGAGCTTTTTTTCATAAATGAAAATCATGGATAACGAAATGAGTTGTCTGATAGGCAATGACTAATGCTGAAATGGAAAAAGACAAAAGTAACCTTGCAGACATTACATAAATTAACGGCAGGTCGCCAGTCAGCAACACAGAAGAAGACAAAGCTAGGTAGCTACCTTCCATAAAGAGACGGCCGGCTTTTGCGGCTTTTTTGGGGGAAAGATGCTCCCAAGTCACCTTACGCTCCAACCCCCTGTGTGTCCTTTTTTTTCTGAAATAACAGCTGCAATGTAGGGTATATCTGTCTTTACAGTCCTGCCAACTCAGTCAGTCGGCCAAAGCCATAGCAACAGTCGCAGCAGCTAATTACAGAGAGAAAGAGAGAGAGACTAGCCCACGTGGGAGATGCTTGTGGAAATCCGATTCGGTGGTAATGATAAGTCCATGTCACTGGAAGAATTTTTGTCCCTAATTTTGCATTATTGCTCTTTTTTGAAGATGGGATTTCCATCTGATTCTTTCTTTCTCCCCACACACATGCAGAAAGCAACAAGATTATCAAACCCTTTTTTTTTCTCAACAATGATGATTTATGTAAAAAAAATTATGATTGTATGTTTGATCATGATTAAGAGATTAATTTTTGTCTGTGTTTTATAATTTATGCTAATAAAAATTTAAACTGATTAGTATTAGAAAATAAAATTTTTTTATTATAAATCATTTATTAAAAATTTAACAAAATCTTATACTATTGAACCAATCTTTTGTGTTATTTGATTATGATTTTGATCGGTACCTAGAATTCTCTATAATTCAGATTATCTAAGATTTGCTGTGATCTTCCGCCTTTTGAGGAGAAATGACAGCATGAGCTGCTTAATCAAAAACCTACAAATCCATGGGTATAATTTCGAAGATCATGCTAGGATTGTAACCAGGGTTCGAATGAACTTTATGTTTTTGTTCATTGAACCATTTTTTGTTTTTGTCATGAACTCGAACCTTGGTCTAACAGTTCTAATGATAACCCTTGTTCATGAATCTTGTCTGTTGGTAGTTAAATAAAGTAGAACAGAAGATATTCAAAGATATAAAGGAGAGTGGATGACCCATGTTTTCTTATGTTCGAGAATTAAGACAAAGCCAATGCCTAAGAGGAGAGAAGACAGAAGTGCACATGAATGGAAGCCAAATGACAGTAGGTCTCCGGTCCACAACATATATATTTAGGAGACCATGAAGGGGGGCCTACAAGCTGCCCGAAAGGGACAAATCACTGAGAATTAAAAGCTTCAAACCATCCATCGATGAGTCTCCATGCCTGTTTTCCAGACAACTCAAATATAGCTTAGAAGTAATGAACTCCACATATCTATGGTTTACATGAAGCAACTTGTAGTGTTTGTGACTTATGGATTGTGGTTTAGTTGACAATATAAGTTAAGTTTGTGAAAAAAAACTCTTAAGTTTGATATCCATTAAACACATTTTTAGAAAACGATGAAGAGCTTTAACTGTGATTAAGCTCCGAACAAGATTAGTCTCAGATGATTAAAACAGATATGGATACTTGTGGTTTATACAAAAAAAAAACTTTTAGTGTTGGTGATAATGCTAAGGGGCCATTGTCATTTCGCGGAGAATCAAAAAACTCATGAGTTTGATACCATTTTGCATGTTAATTAAAGCAAAGGCAAGACGTATCAGAATTTGTTTGGCTATCGTTTAGTTCATTCATATATTGTAATATAAATTAATAAGAGCATGATCTGAGTGATAAAGTATTATACATGTTCAAATGAAATCTTGCTGGTTTGGATATTTGCTATCATTTCATGGGTGGCTCAAGAAATAAATTTGTTTGGGGGCTAAAGTTTTGCATTCAAGCACAAGTCTCTTTTATGAAACATTGTAAAGTTGCACTCAACAGCATCCTTGTAGTCACTAGAATCCAAAAGTTCAAAACCAATTGAACGACATGACATGTGATGTTCTCAAGTCTAAAATCCCACGTTCCCACCAAGCAAAACTATGGGTTCTATTCATCCTCCCAATCAGAAGGAAGCAGAAAACAGTAGGAAAAGAAAGGAGTATATCTGAGATTTTGTCAAAATTCTCCTGATAAAAATTAAGTTTAGTTAATTAAGTGAGATCTGGTCAAAAGAAAGCAAGTCGCCATGCATGTGAAATAAGGGAAAAAGGACCACCTCGACGTGGATGATGAATTGATGATAATGAACATCATCAATGCTGATCTTCCATTTAGGCGTTGCCTAGGAGTAGAGTAGGGAAGAAATTAATAGCCGAGATGATCTAAACCCAATGAAGGCATGTGCTCTTTTACCTTCTCTTTTGTCGGGATTTGAGCAAGGGGACAATTAACCAGAAAAACTCGTTTATTAAGGTTAATTGCTTTGTCTAAAGTTCAACATTAAATAGTTTTGTACATACATTATTAAGTGTTTCAGAAAACAAATTGACGGGAGAGAGGATGACAGTTTTTCTTTCACATCGAAACTATCATTACTGTTACTACTGCTACTTTTTATCGTTCTTATCAAATATGTTGATCGTTGGTCTGAATTAGATGGAATGATTGGAGCTAAAGTCCACATATCCGGCTGCTTAAAATGGCAATTAGTTTGAATTAATTTATAAAGGGTGTACCGTGTACGTAGTTAGTACTATCACTGCCAGATATATCCTTGGGATGGGAGATACTTGACGCCTAGCATGGAATTAATGGAACTTTGAGGCGGACGAGGAGGCTTGCTAATTGCTTGAAGTTTGAAAATGCTTTCAATTGCGTGGGGTTGTTAAGTTGGAAACGATACCAAGGTTTGCTCGATTTTTGTCAGCTTGTATGGACATTGTCGTCTTATGCTTTGCAGACGGTACAACAAGGGTTTCTTTGGTTATTGAATATATATATATATATATATATATGAGTTTGTATATAATGTATTGATAGTGTATAATTTCTATACACTGTCAATGCATCAGAGATTGACACCTCATCAATAGATCTTTATGGGCAAATTAAAAAAATTTATTTATATTTGCATATAAGGACCTATTGATGAGGTGTCAACTTCTTATGCATTGACAGTGTATAAAAACTATACATTGTCAATGCATCATATATAAATCCTATATATATATATATATATATATATTCGTTTAATTTTTTTAGAAGGGAAGGGAACCAACGAAATTCATTTGTACTGCCAATGATTCGGTCTTATCCGATCGACTATTCGCAGTACTGGCCTGGCCTAATTTGAATGGTTTAAAGACATTTGTTTGAGAAATTCCAAACCTACTCACTTTTTACTCTTTTTTTTTCTATTTTCTTACAAAAATTACTGTTTATTACCCAGAAATGATACATAAATTGTAAAAAAATGAATATATTTAAAATTTTTCCACATGTTTTGCTTTGGAACAGGAACAGTATATAGTTGATTTCACCTATGTACCCTTTAGATTACAACAGACAGCAACAACCCTTTGAATTTGAAAAGCCGCACTTGTTTCTCATCAAAACATCTTATTAACCTTTACCTCAATGATACATGCATACGTCTCATTACGAAAAAAAAAAAGTTTTAACCTAAAACCAGATCTAATAATTTTTAACATAACACAAAAATAATAGGCATTAAAATTTGATAAAAATTATACATGAATATAGTAAAAACTAAAAAAATTACATTTAGTGTGTTGATACAAATTTCAATACAAATTTTTTGTATTTTACATAACACAAATGCATAATTTTATGTAACACATACAAATTATATAAAAATTGTTAGGTTATTAAATCTAGAGGATATATAGAAAACATGTTGAATGGACCTTTATATTTCTGAGGATGGGCTTGGAGCAATTACAACGAAATGATAGATATCAAATCAAATTTGTGGCTTAGAAGTTTAAGCATTAGCACTGCCTACCAATTGGGTTCAGAAACTTTATGAAGCCCATCTCTTTCTTCCTTAGCAAAGTAAGAAGCCCAGCATTCCCTTAAAACCCAAACATTGACTATGGATTTACCAAATCTACATGTCTTAGGCCCAAACTCGTCTTTCGTTCTTTTCAAGTGAGTCGTGGTCATAATGGCAACTCCGTAGCACTGTCAAAATAAGTTAAAGTTCGTTAGACCGACCCAACCTGACTCACATTTTAAGGATTTAGATTTCATTTTTGTAATTCAATTAGAGGTGTCAAACGGGCTGGGCGGTTCATGGCACGACATGATTCGACACGGTATGGGTTGTGCTTAAATGGGCGGGCTGGTCCAAGTACGATATACATTTGTGTGTCGTGCTAGGCTAGAGGTTTTTAGCCACATGGATTAGCACGGCACGGCCCATGAAGGGCCAGTGCTAGCACGTAGCACGTGGGTTAGCACGGCACGGCACGCGAGCCCATGTGCTGTGCCATATTGGCCCATTTATATAAATAAAATTATATTTAACAAATCTAAGTATGAAGTATTTCAATTATTGATATATAAATTTATAATATTTTCATTTTGAATATAAAATGTATAATATGTCACATATTTTGTACATAACTTTTTATTAAATACACTTCTAATAAGAACTCCTCAAAAAATAAATTATTAAAGATTATTTTATTCACAGATTGGTTAAATGTAGAAGTTGGAGCACTAGACAAACCATATTATATAAGTAAATAATCAGGTGAAGAGAATGAAAAATAAAATAATAATATTTTGTGTTTTGTAGTATTGTATTTGTGTATGTGTGTGTGTGTCTGTGTTTTTAAATATTATGATTGTAAATTTCAAAGGAGAACATTGGTACAAAGATAAATATTGTTCCTTTGTGACTTGAAGATTACGAGTTCAAGGCAAAATACTCTCTTTTAATGTAAAGGGAATGTTGTATACAATGACCCTCCCTAGACTTTACAAAGTGGAAGTCTTTTGGTTGTGTACAATTAATGACCCTTCCCAGACCCCACAAAGTGGAGTATTTTTTATCGTGTTGTTCTTTTTTTTAGGATTGTAAATTCTAATATCTTTATTTAATATGTATTATTATGCTTTCTTGTTGATATAGGCATTTTGTTAAAGTGAATTATGTGTCTTTTTATTTTATTTTTATTTATCTTGCATGTTATTTAAATTAATAAATAAAAACTTTAAAAATAATAAAAATGTAAAAATTTATTAATGGGTCGTGCTTGGCACGATAAGGCATGAAAAATAATATTGGGCTTGGCCCAGCACGATCCATTAGTGCTATAGGCTTGGCCCAGCACGACCCATTAGTGCTATGGGCCATGTACTGTGTTGGGCCACGTCCTTAAATTTCATAGACAGTGCTAGCACAGCCCACTAAAAAATAGTACTGTGCCAGCACGAATCCATTAACACATGAGCTAATATTTAAATGGGCCGTGCCGGCCCAGCACGACCCATTTGACACCTCTAAATTCAATTAAGGAAAATGATTTTATAGCCTGACCTGTTTAGGTCCAAGCCTGAATGATTTTGGCCTAGACTTAAATGGGCCAGCCCATTTAACTCTTTTTTGGTAAATATATTTTTATTTATAATTATATTTAAAATATATTTATACTTTTATTTATTTTCATATTATAATTAAATAGATTTTAAAAATAAAATTAAAATGTCAAGGCATAAGCCAATTAACCAAGCCAAGGCGTAAACTATATTACACTATCAATGTCTATATGCATTGATGCACAAGCAATCGCATAAGCCAATTAATTTCTACCTTTGTTAAAACAATTTATATTATGATTGTTAATAATTAATATGTTCAAATGATGTTGAAGACTTAAAGTTATGGATTTTATATGAATTTATTTGATGTTTGTTTAATATTTATTTCAAAATTTTGTTTTGTTTATGTTATGCCATATTTAGCTCAAGCTTTTGGCCCAATATTCAACTACAACTTAATTGCCAAACTCCAAGTTAGCTTATAGAAAGAGAATCCTTATTCAAGATTAAAGCAGTAAATGAACTGAACACGAACGAACGAACTGATATCTTTGTTCGTTGTTTATTTTTTAGTGCCGTTCATGTTTGTTAATGTTCATTAAAGAGTGCGTTCGTGTTCATTCGTTTGTTTGGTAGGAATTGTTCGTTAATGTTCAAGAACAGCTTACGAACATGTAAAAGAACGCATTCGCGAACATGTAAACGAACACGTTCATGAACAAGTATTCATGAGAACAAATTAAATATTAAAAATCCTACATAAAGATTAAATCTCACATGCAAATTGAAATCATCTAACACAAAATCTTAAATATAACACAACTTAACTCAACAATATTTTATTAAAATTGATAATTACTATTTTAAGTACAATTTGTATCATACACATATGCATATATTGGCATACATATATTAAAGAATCATATATATGTGTGTGTGTGTGTATACACACATATGTGTAATATGTATATATATGTAAATAGCTAATGGATAAGATTATAAAAATGAGATCTTAACTTATTATGAGACTTTTATTAATTTTATTTCAGTGCATTATGTTTAAAATTTAAAAAATAATTATTTTAAGTATAATTAACTAATTTAATTTTATAATTATTTTTTATTATATTTTATTAATTTTTTAAGCCAACAAAGTTATAGTGTATAAATATGTTTAAAAATTAGGTATTAATTTTTTAGATTAATGTGTTAAAAATAGGGTATAAGTAATTTTAGTATTTTTATAAATAACAAACGAAAAATAAACGAACAATAAATAACACTTTAAATGAACAAGTTATAAATGAACATAAATAAGCGAACAATAAACGAACAACAAATGACACTTTAAACGAACGAACAATAAACAAACATAAACGAGCGAACAATAAACAAACAATAAATGACACTTTAAACGAACGAACAATAAATAAACATAAACGAGCGAACAATAAAAGAACAACAAATGACACTTTAAACGAACGAACAATAAAAGAACATAAACGAGCATGTTAGCGAACAAAAACGAATAAACTATATCTCTGTTCATATTCGGTTCGTTTAACAAACGAACACTAAAATGTTATTCGTGTTCGTTTGCTAAGATTAATAAACGAACAAAAGTCGAACGGGTTCACGAACGGTTCGTCAAACGTTCTGTTCGTTTACACCCTCTATTTAAGATTTAAGACTGTATCTAAAGGAATTCTTATTAAATAGAATCATTGTTTAATTAGATCTCTTGGATAGAATCCTACAAGGACACAAAATCCTAATTACTCTTAAACACTACTAGCTTGTAAGCTATATAAAGAGGTCAAGTTATACATATTGCATATACTCTCATATACTCTCACACTCTCTTATACTCTCTCTTAGACTCTTTCTGAATCACACTCTCTTTGAGACTCTAAGTCTACTCTCTTACTCTTCTTGCTATCATATTTTTTGAATATATTAATGACTTGATGTCGGAGTGCGTCCCTCTCATTGTTTTCTATCTTGACAGGCATGATATTCCAAGTTAGGCGATCTCTACATCTTAAACTTGACCTATTTCAAAATAGTTATCAACAGTTAATTTACTAAAAAATGAGTTATTAATATAAATTTTATTTTTTTAAATACGGGCCGTCAATTTAGGCAGGTTAACTTTTAGGGTTGAATTTGGACTTACGTTTTCAGGCTCATTTTAAGTAAAAAAACTTCTTAACTCGATCCATATTTGATTTAATCCGTTAGGGTTGACTGAGGTCGGATCGAATTGACCTATTTTGATAGTGCTACAACTATGACATGTTCTCTAATCAATTGTTACTGAACAGACACTTTGTTAGTAACCGTGCCTGTGAGTGTAATGGCACCTACTCTACTGTGAAGAATCTAAGAATTTGTGAAAATGAGATTCTAATTCATTTGAATTCACTGTACAGGTTTTTATACAAGTCAAAGAAAGAAAGAAAAAATAACTAACTATACAGCTTAGCATCTACGTTGCTGAGTCAGCAACAACAAACTTTGTAAATACAAAAGAAGAACAAAAATGCAAAAATGTTCTCTAATAGCCCCCCTCAAGCTGGAGTGTAGAAGTTGTGAAGATGAAGCTTAGCAACCAAAGAAGAGAAGCTTGAAGAACTATGGGGTTTAGTGAACAAGTCTGCTAACTGAGAGGAAGAAGAGACATGTAACAAACGAATTACTCCAGCTTGCAATTTTTGCCGAATTAAATGGCAATCTATTTCGATATGTTTCGTTCGCTCATGATAAACAGGATTTTCAGCAATAGCAATGGCAGATTTGCTATCACAGAAAAGAAGAGCAGGTTTTGAATGAGGAACATGAAGATCATGAAGCAAATATAAAAGCCATTGAAGTTCACAAGTGGATGAAGCCATCGATCTGTACTCTGCTTCAGAAGAAGAACGAGAAACAGTCTGTTGTTTCTTTGATTTCCAGGAGATCAAAGCATCACCAAAGAAAACACAAAAACCAGTTACCGAACGTCGCGTATCAGGGCATGAAGCCCAATCAGAATCACAAAATGCCTTGAGCTGAAAGTCTGAAGTAGCAGAGAAAAAGAGGCCAAGACCAGGGGACCCTTTGAGAAATCGCAAAACTCGATGGGCAGCTTGCAAGTGCTGATTAGTGGGCTGGGCAAGAAACTGAGAAAGATGCTGAACCACAAAAGATAAGTCAGGTCTTGTTGTGGTCAAATATAGTAATCTGCCAATGAGCCTCCAGTACACAGTAGGGTCTTCTAAGGAAGTGCCAGAATCCTTAGAAAGCTTAGAAGTAAGAACCATAGGACAAGAGGCTGGTTTACAACCCAAGAAACCAGTATCTTGGAGGATCTCAAGAGCATACTTGCGTTGACATAGGTGAATGCCAGAAGTGGATCGAGCAACCTCAAGACCCAAAAAATACTTCATAACTCCCAAATCTTTAATTCTAAAAGTAGAATCCAGATAAGTCTTCATGTCAGTAATGAGAGAATCATTGTTACTAGCAAGGATCACATCATCCACATAGATTAAGAGAGCTATAAAGGAAGAATCAGTGGTTTTCACAAAAAGAGAGTGATTTGAAGGGGTCTGGGAGAAACCACGATCTAGTAAAGCTATAGACAGTTTGGAATACCACTGTCGGCTAGCTTGTTTGAGTCCATACAAGGACTTGAGGAGTTTGCAGACTTGACCAGGCTTAGATGAAGAACAACCAAGGGGAAGTTGCATGAACACTTCATCATTCAAGTCACCATGCAAAAAAGCATTGTTGATATCAAGCTGATGTAAAGACTAATTGTGTGCAGTAGCTAGAGCCAAAAGAGTTCTGATTGTGGTCATTTTAGCTACAGGGGAAAAAGTGTCAGTGAAATCAACACCAGGTTGTTGAGTGTAACCCTTAGCAACAAGCCGGGCTTTATACCTCTCGATGGTGCCATCTGCCTGGTATTTTACTTTATAAACCCACTTACAGCCTATGGCTGACTTAGAAGCTGGTAAATCAATAAGCTCCCAAGTATGATTTGCCTTCAAAGCATCCAATTCTGCTGCCATAGCATCTCTCCAGCATTGATGTTGTACAACTTGACTGTATGTTTATGGTTCAACAATGGAGGCAATGGAAAGAGCAAAGGCTCGATGGGAAGGAGAACAACGTGTATAAGAAAGAACAGAGGATAAAGAATAAGGTGGGCAAAATGAAGTAGGAGTAGTATGTGGAACAGAAAAGTTAGTAGAAGCAGCTAAAGAACAATGAAAATCTTGCAAATAGTGTGGTGGGTGTCTTTGTCTAGCTGACCTTCTTGGAGGAATGGTGTGAGGAACAGGAGCTGGAGCATCTGAAGTATCAGGTGGACTAGAAAAGTCGATGGAAATATCAGCATTGGCAACAGGTACACTAGTGGAATCAGGAGAAATAGAAGGAAAATCAAGTGATAAATGGGGAAGTATGGGAGTAACATTATCAGAAGAAGAAGCAAAAGGCTGTCTATTAGATAAAGAAGAGAAAGGAAAAGAGGTTTCATAAAAAATGACATCTCTGGAAATGAAAACTTTGGAAGTTTGAAGATTATATAACTTGTATCCTTTGACACCAGCAGGGAAGCCTAAGAAAACACACTTGACAGCTCTTGAATCAAATTTTGTACGAGAATGAGACAAGGTTGAAGCATAACAAAGGCAACTAAAGACTCTAAAATGTGAAAATGAAGGAGGCTGATGGTGTAAAAATTCAAAAGGGGTTTTATTATCAAGCAAAGGAGATGGTGTTCTGTTAATGACATGAACTGCATGACTGATACAATCTACCCAAAAAGAATGTGGCAGATAAGCTTGAAACTTCAAAGCTCTAGCAACATTAAGAATGTGCTGGTGTTTGCGTTCAACAATTCCATTCTGTTGAGGGGTTTCAACACAGGATCTTTGATGAACAATTCCTTTGAGAGAATAAAAAGTAGGTAAATTAAATTCTTGACCATTATCAGACCTTATGGTTTGGACAGATTTGTGAAATTGAGTTTCAACAAATAGGCAGAAATTTTGTAGCAAATGTTTAGCTTCAGCCTTGGTTTTCATAAGGTAGATCCAGGTATGCCTACTATAATCATCTACTATGGTTAAAAAATAATAGTGTCCATATAAAGAGACAGTATGATAAGGCCCCCAAATATCAACATGAATTAATTCAAAACAATGAGTAGTAACAGAAGCACTGTTGGGAAAGGGTAACCTCTTTTGTTTAGCAAAATGACAAAAATCACAAGGTTAGAAACTGTTTACAGAAATGGAATTGTCTACCATATGTAAAAGCTTCATTCTATTTAAGGACATATGTCCTAGACGACAATGCCAAATATTGAAAGAAGAACTTTGCAAAGAAAGAGACAACTGTGGTGTTTGAGATTGAAGAGTATCTAGTGCAATATTATCAACAAGCTGATATAATCCTTGTCTTTGCCTAGCTAACCCAATCATCTTCAAAGTCCTCACATCCTGAATCACACAGAAGTCAGATTGAAAGATTAGAAAACAATTAAGGTTCTTGGTTAATTGGCTTACTGAAATCAAATTAAAAGAAAAAGAAGGAACAAATAAGGCATTGTGTAAGACGAGTTGTGGTGAGAGTTTTATTGTACCAACATGTGTAACAATAACAAATTGACCAGTAGGAAGTTTGACAAATGCATCAGTGACAGGCTTATAAGAATCAAAAATTTGAAGAGAACAAACTATATGGTCAGTTGCTCCAGTATCAAACAAATAAGCAAAAGAAAAAGGTGATTGTTTGATAGTGCAAGAAGCAACAAATATACCAGGTTTGGGAGAAACATCAGTGGCAGTAACAGCAAAAGCACTGGATGAAGATGCTATATCAGTAGATTGAATGAGATTCAGCAACTTGTTATACTGCTCTGGAGTAAAAAGCACTGGTGGAGTGGACACATTGCTTGTTGCTGCAACATTGGACTGAGCAAGAGTAGATTGGAAATTGCAATCACCAGAAAAATGCGTTTCTACTTAATTAACGTTAGGAGTTCTCGCCTTTGATTTATATCCGGGAGGATATCCATGTTTTTTGTAACATTTGTCCACCAAATGACCAATGTAGCCACAATATGAACACACCGGTCGCTTAGCACTAGTCATCTGTTTTTTGAGATTTGAGCTACCAGAGATAGATCCAAAGGATGATCGATTAGCAAAAGCAGCTGTGGATTCAAAAAAATGCTGTGAAGGAGTAGCCATCATAGCTGTGAGTTGCCGCTCTTGCTGTATAACAAGTGCAAAAGCTTTGTTGATGGATGGTAGAGGTTCCATCAACATAATCTGAGTCTTTACAGTAGAAAAATTATCATGAAGTCCTTTCAAAAATCTGATCACATGATCATTTTCTTGATACGTACGTGTTAGATCAAGAGCTCCACAAGAACACTTAGGATCACAAGAGCAGTATGGTAGTGGCCTGAGATTTGCAATCTCATCCCAAATAATCTTCAGATGCGTGAAATAATCAGTAACCGAGAGGCCTTTCTGTTGAAAAGAATACAACTCCTCTTGCAACTCAGCTATAAGAAACGAATCACCTTGAGAAAAAGGATCTTGGAGATCCTTCCAAACATCAAAGGCATCATCCAACCAGATGATACTCTATGCGATAGAAGAAGAAACAGAGTGAAGAAGCCAAGAAAGAACCATCATATTGCAGCGCTCCCAAGCGGGCAAGAGAGAATCTGATTTGGATGGACGAGGCAGAGATCCATCCACAAACTGGAGTTTATTCTTCGAGAGAAGTGCCATTTTCATGGCACGAAACCAGGAATAGTAATTTAGACCGGTGAGAACAGAAGATACGAGAACCAAAGAAGGATTCTCATTTGGATGCAAAAAATAAGGGCTAGAAAAGTGATCTTCAGCTTTCATGGCATCAACTTTTGCAACATCAACTTTTATGATTATTTGTTAATAGCAGAAATGGAAACGTGTTTGGGAGAAAAGAAAACATAGCTCTGATACCATGTGAAGAATCTAAGAATTTGTGAAAATGAGATTCTAATTCATTTGAATTCACTGTACAGGTTTTTATACAAATCAAAGAAAGAAAGAAAAAATAACTAACTATACAGCTCAGCATCTATGTTGCTGAGTCAGCAACAACAAACTTTGTAAATACAAAAGAAGAACAAAAATGCAAAAATGTTCTCTAATACCGCAATTTACATGATTTTCTTTTCATACATTTCTAACATTTCTAGCTTTCTAGTAACAAAAATTCTGTATGTACACTAAATCGAAACATTACGGTTCATAGCCTGGAAACACAAAGCAATCTTGCAATTAATTAACCTTCAACCAGAAAAACCAAATTACAGAATAACAAAAACAATGCCAACTTCACTTGCAACCATATTTGCATTAGAATCCTATAAAAGCACCTATGAACAATGATGAAATCATCTATCCTTCAATCAACAATGGCTCAAGAAATGCAAAGCTTCTGCTTTCTTACAATTGTTTTTACAGCTTTGCTTGCTCTCCATCTCATTCCCACGGTAATTTCTCATGACAACGCTACTTCACCAGTTGCATCGACACTTGAGTCATGGATCGTTGGGAACATGGCAAAACACCGCGAAAGGAAAGCCAACATTGCCATGGGCTTCAATCGCACCATTCTGGACTAGCTCCTTGTCAAGGCGGCGGACGCTAGCGTTAAGGTGATCAAGGTCAAGAAAAATGGCAGCGGAG
Organism: Heritiera littoralis; assembly: GCA_031772115.1. Lineage (NCBI taxonomy): Eukaryota > Viridiplantae > Streptophyta > Magnoliopsida > Malvales > Malvaceae > Heritiera > Heritiera littoralis. The sequence goes on along the minus strand of JAPDPK010000006.1, from coordinate 6,676,762 downwards.
ACTTCGACACGGTGACCGCCGCAGTGGAATTTCTGTAGTTTCATTTTAGCCATGTTTACAGGATGTTAAGAATCCACCTGTGGGGTTACATGGTTTGATTAATTGCTGCTGAATCTTGGGATTTTGCTTGACAAATTACAGGCCCCTAAAAGAACAAAAATCACAATCATTGTTAATCCTAGGATTTTTTTTATTAATTTTTTTCTTCTTTCTTGGTGAATTTAGAATTCAGCTCCAATAGCGGATGGCCAAAAGGTGGGGGCAGAGGCAGTGGCGATGAGAATATCAGGCGACAAAGCAGCATTCCATAACTGCAAGTTCATAGGGTTTCAAGATACATTATGTGACGACGAGGGTATGCATTTCTTCAAAGACTGCTACATTCAAGGCACGGTATATTGATTTCATTTTTGGAAATGGCAAATCCCTTCATTTGGTAATTTCCACTTCTTCCATCTTCAAAGGCTGCCGAATTATCCCGTTGCGTTCTTGCAAACAGAGCAAATTCATTCAGATGGCTATATGTTCTTGATGCAATACACCACAATATGACTTGTATCCATGCCAGTAATTGGCTTCTACCACCTCCAAGAGTGTGAAGGAATGGTATTGTAAATTATTCTGGAAATATGTGTAAATGTAAACTATGATGCTCTGAATGGAGGTCTTTAAATGTAATCTAAGCTCATGATTCAGAAAAGTTTGGCTCTCAAATTAACAAAAATTGAACAGAAACAATATGATTCAAAGGAAATTAAAGATAGATAAATCATACTTTATTGCAATCCTTGGGGATCAATTAACCCAAGCTTAAAGGAAAATAAGAAGGAAATCAAAGGTGGGACAAAGGCACAAAGCCCAAGTTCAAAACATTCAGAAGAAAAAGGGAAACAAAAGAAAAAGAGAAATCATTCTTTTGGAAACGCCAATACTTCATTTCCAACCAGCCTTGTGCGGTTATGCCTAGTCGCTTTTTCTTACTCAACAGCTAGAGGAACAGTCTTGACCTGAAAGCACAAGAATTGACAAAGCAGAAACATTAATTCTCACTTGAATAAAACGTTAAAGAGAAGGTCATGTAGTAGACATGAATGCTTACCTGCTTGTTATACAACAAGGCATGCAACATTTCAATGTAACGCTTGTGCCCACGTTGCTCGAGGTTATAAACATGTTTCGAAAAGCCATAAACTCCAGTCAGAGTCAATAGCTTCTCAGAGTAAATCTGCCATGTATACCTACAAAGCAAAGCAGATCAGAAATGGATGCTTTGTTAACAATATATAGTATCACAATTTGTTAAAACAAAGGCTCGTTGCTTACTTCTCCTGGATGCGCTTCAAGCCTCCCTGGGAGATCTCATCCCAATAAGATGGATCTGCCTTGCACTTCTCGAAGAAATTGACTAGGGTCTCCGCAGCCAAATCGGCTTTGTAAGGATCAATGTGGAAGCCAGATTTGCCATGAACAATAATCTCAGCAGGGCCTCCATAACAAGTTGCGAATGTCGGGAGACCGCAGGTCATGGCCTCAACAACAGTCAAGCCAAAAGCTTCATATATGGCGGGCTGAACAAATGCTCCCTTGGTGTCACAAATGTAACGATAGAGTTCACCGTTTCTCACCCTGTTCATCTGGGAAGAAATCCATCTGAACTGGCCGTTCAACTTGTATTTTTCAATGAGTTCGTACATCTTCTTCATTTCAGCCTTCTCTTCCAAATCCTTGGATTCCTTTCTCCTGTCTCCGCCAACTACAACCAAGTTAACCAATTCTCTCAGCCGGCTGTTCTTGGCGTAGAACTCTACAAGACCAGTTAAGTTCTTTACTCGGTCCAACCTTGCCATGGTAAACAGAATTGGCTTGTTGCGATCTTTCAGTACACATCTGTAAAACAACGTTTAAAACATTGTTAACATTGCAACTTGATTTAGTGAGCAGTTCAATGCTGTAAAATAGGACAAAAACTTACAGGTGCTCTGCATTCTCAACAGGGCTGTAAAGAAGCTCTTCAATCTCTGGGTGGAACTTCTTCAACCTTCGTTTCTCTTCTGTGTAAGGGAAGTATATGTTCATATCAGCGCCGGGGGAGACAATGTTGAATTTGGGATCTAACACATTAATCCCATCAACAACACGGTAGAGCCCAGGAAGAGTGAAGGCAATGTGACTCTCATACTGGCCAAGAGTGTCTTTGCTGAAATCATGGAATGTTAACATTGAATAAGTAGCAGCATTATACAAGGCAACTGTATGGAGTAAACTGGGAGATATATTACCTTCCAGCAATCTCTTGGAATGTGCTGGTGATGATAAAATCAGTATGGTTCATAGCAATAAGGTCAGCAGTAAACTGACAGGAGAAATGATACTTATCCTCAAGCTTTTTCCAGTTGATGTCTGAATCTGGGTACTTGGTCTTCTCAAGAGCATGAGCAATGGTGCACTGCATAAAATATAAAACAGCCAAAAGAAGTTTAGGCTCAAAGAGAAAGATCCAACATCAACAACAACAACAACAACAAAATATAGTAAACAATTTAGCGTTAACAAACCTGTGTAACATCAAACTTATGTGCCAATAGAGAGGCAACTATGTTTCCATCACTGTAATTCCCAATAATCAGATCTGGCTTGCCCTGAAACTCTTTGGTAATTTCAAGTGCAACATCCTGAAAGCAAAGAGAAACTCTATTGTAAGGAAAAAACCACCCAAATAGTAGTAATGCTAATGCATACAAAATATTCGTCAACTTATGGCTGAAAATGAACACAAGAATATGGATGTGTGCATATGGTTCACCTCAGTGTAAGTTTCCAGGTAGGGCCAGACTTCAAATCTTGAGATCCATCTACGCACAATTCCCTTCTCTGTTCTGAATGGAACCCTGAGAATATCAGAATGCTTGGTTCCATACACTTTCTCAAGTCGCTCACCACAAGTTGTTCCCACAGCATCAGGGAGGAGTCGAGTAATCTGGCAAAAAAACAGTCAGATTAAGCATCGAACATAGTGTTAATATTATAGAATTTTGATAAAAAGAATCACAACTCATACGAATACTCACAATAAGGATACGTGGGGTAATGTTGAGTCCTTGCAGCTTGAAACGCTGAAGCATCTCTTCCTCCAAGGCTCGGACTTGATCCAAGATGTAAACAACCTACGAGTTTAGAACAACTTTAGTTTCTTCGTATACTTAAAAGCAAAGATGGTTATAAGTTTAGGCTTGTCAAATTGACCTGGCCACCGGTGTCAGGGTACCCCAATACATTGTCCTGGGCAAAGTATCCATGAGGAGTCATGATCACAACATTGAAGACCAGTGGGATTCTTCCGAGGAAGCTTTCCAGGGTGACGGGGTCAGGAGCTTGCAGGAGATCCAGAAGAAGATGGATCATCTCCAGAACATGCTTAGCATTGTCACCCCATCCCTTCTCCAAGCCAATCTCCTGAAACCTTTTCTCAAATGAAGAGTATGTTGTATCAGATGGTAGAGGAGTAAGATATTCCTCTGCCTTCCTCAGAGCATGTTGGAGAGAATTCACATCTCGAATTCTGTCATTAAGTAGCATACCCTGTGATATGATAGTGAATTAGACAACAAGATTTTGAAGTCATCAAGTATACAAAAATGAAAGTGTTATGGGTATTTTTCATGGCTTGCCTTTCCCTTCTGGCAGTGAATTTGGAGAAATTCAAGCAATAAGCTTAAGCTCTCCTTGTCTTGGAATAGTTTGGCAGAAAGATGGCGATTGAGGAATTCCATGCCGTTACCAATGGACTTGGACAGAGATGGGCGACGAATAGAATTATTGAACGCCCCAAAGTCCAATTCCAGTGTAAACTCGCCATTGGAGCTGAATCGCATCATTGAACATCGTTTAGATATAAACTCGATATAACTTGAAGAATAAGAAAACCAGAAGCCGTAAAACTACGTACCTTCCATCGACAATTTCGTCCTTCAACCGCAGATACTCAGCAACTTGGAACTCCTCGACGAAGAGCTTCTGGACATCCACAGCAATATACTCCCAAACACCCGGGGCAGGACGAATGGCAAGCGCAACCAATGGAGCAGACACCACAGCTTCCTGCACAACAACATCGGATATTCCAAACGTATTACTCCAATGTCAAACTTCAAAAAATAAGAGAGTTAATTAATCTTACCTGTGTGGACCTGAGGACATCGACAACTATCCCATCCAGTGCTTCCTGTCCGGCCTCCTTATCAAGAATCGATAGCAGCTTTTGCGACTTATGAATTCCCCGCCCAAGGCTTTCAATCCTTGATGATTTATACAACAGTGAAGTCAAATTAACGAACAACAAAAACCAGAAGTAATTTTCATCGTACTGTAACAGAAAGATCAGGGCAGCACATATTTGATATACCTTGACAAGATAGACTTTGCCTGCTCTGGGTGAGTAGCTAGAGATTCACCCAAACGTTCACAAACGCTTCCTGCCGCCATTGTTTTCTGTTCCTGAACAGGCAGAGGATAGAATGTACTGAGAATCAGGCTATGGATGGAGCCAATACATGCAAAAGATGAATTTAAAAGGCCGAGTTTATAGTACTCCAAAAGTTGGTTGCACATAAATGCAGATACCTAATTACATTTAATTAGATATTTAAAAGAAAGTGGGTGGAGACTAGATCTACTAAAGGTGAAATCCTGTTAAAAACAAAAAGTAAGAATTCAACTTGTTTTCCTATAGCAGTTAAGAACATCAAGAACAAAGAAAATAAAGAATAAACAAATGGTTAAGTGAGGTAGAAAGCAAAGAAAAGAGATAACATCCGATAGAAACAGGAAACCAAGAAAAATATTGTAGGGATGAAGAACCACCTAAGCAAAAAAGAGAAGGTTTGGAAGAAAAAGAATGAGTAACAGAAGAGAAGTGAGGTTTAAGGCAGCATTGCATTGAATATATAGGCAGTGACTCGAGAACTAACATTGGCAACCTTTAAACTCTCAGAACTAGCTCAACCAAGATATGGTAATAAAATCACCAACTTAAATGAAGAAAATAAAGAACTGTGTGCTGAAGAAATTAACTTAAAATGTTTAGAGGTGTAGAAAAATTAGGGTAAAGATTTTGGTAGAAGAAATTGAAAAAGCAATTTCACGAGAAAAGGATCGATGCCTATTGGCCTGAGTGGAAGGTGCTCGATACTCCTTAAGTAATATTTCGAGTTCAAGCTTTGTTTATAGAAAAATCAGCATTAAGAGAGCTCTCCTAGTTTGAGGTCCGACAATAACTTGACTTCGGATTAATCAGGACCTAAAGTGATCTTTGGATATCAGGAGATTTCGACCAAAAAAAAATTCACGAAAAAAGGATTCTACAGATAATTATTCCAAGTCAATATATTTATTTCATTTAAGTCATGCGACATAATTATATTATTGAAAAAAATTGTCAATCTTTTATTATACATCACATATGATAATTAAATGGTTAATAATTACTTCAACAAACTTATTAATGATTTTGATAATAAATGATTGATTTTTTTTTTCATAACGTGATTATGTGACATGATTTCAATGAAAAAGATATTTATGCTAACATTAGAATAACTTATTCATACAATTTTTTCTCACAACTTTATATGTTATTTGTCGGTGTCTGAGAAAAATCATATGCCTTTAGAATGATTTCGACTGCATTAAGATATTCCAAAAATGGAAGGAACAAATCAGAACTATACTACTGTTTTTCTTTATAGCTTGCCATATTGCTTTCGGTGACGGTACAACTAGCCATATTTACACATGCTTGCTATAATTATATGGTAATATTTTTCTTGGAACAGTTCGCTAGCTTCTGTTAACAGCAATTTAAAACTGGGCATTTGGGGCTTGTGGGCTTAATATTTTGGCCCCAATTAAACCATACATCATTTTCTGTTTTCATTAATTTTTAGCCTTTAATCCTATCAACCAATCTATATTTTCTTTTCTGTCTCTTTTTCTGTGACTATTGGTTGTAGGAAAACCAAACCAATTTGTTGTAAAGTTGTGATAATTTCACATCTACCCTTTTCTTGTGTTTTTTAAGAAAAGCAAGCTTATAGGTTTCAATTGATTTTATTTCTTTTTGAGCTATAAAATAATGCAAAAATCATAACGATTATGATCATTATTACAATTAAATCATTTTGTAAAGTAATTATCACCCTTGAATCGCAAGCTAAGTGCAATTAATTTGAATCCAAAATCGATTCTATCAACAAAAGTTGTTGAATGAGAAGAAGAGATTTTCCAACGCTATGTTAAATATATGGCCTTTGATTGTCCCCCAACCAAGCGATACTCTCCTTAATAATCTCAAACTATATAATTAATTAATGAATTATGAATAAGATTTTATTTTGATTGGTAAAACTTTAACAAACCAAAACAATTCAAAAAAAATCACAAATAATTATAAGAAATTTAAATTAGATTTCTAATATAGTAGGTTGTGCAAGACTTCAGAGGAATTTTTACTAAAGGAAGGGATTTGCTTAACGTAAATAAAAGTATTTGCTTTAACTTATTTCATTTTCCCTTTGCCATTAATTAGTTCTTTGAGATTCGATAGGGATAGGAATGGTTTAGTGGTATCTGTTCTTTCCTTAACCATTTTGGACTTCGAGTCGAATAGGTGAAGACCCTTATCAAATCAAACACCGTTATGTCATCGAGGATAGGATGGAATCGATGTAGATTTGTTGATGCTGAAAATAGAAAAGATCATTGAGGTTTTTTTGACGAGACTTGTTTTAAAGCTCAAATCAATAAGAATTAAGAGCGTGTTTAAGCTTAAAAATTGCAATAAGTGCTCGAAAGAAAATTCATACATTTGATTTACTAGAAAGCTTCTTTTTATGGTGAGATACCAAGAGCCTTTTTTCTGCGTTTATGAATGCGCAATGTAAGCTGAGTAGGTGGCTATTTGCAGGAGTAAGAGTCACTCCTAATTAGTTTAATGTGCACGGCAGAGGCATGTTTGGAGTGTGGTCGTGCCTATTCCGAGGGTTAGGTTTGATTGTCTTTCTACTCGAGTGAGTATTGAAAGCTTATATTTTAAGTTAATTATTCAATATACTATCAATAAAATTTTTAAACTCTATGAGCAAGATTAAGATGATGAAACATATGTCATTTTATATATTTTTTATTTTTTTAATATTACTTGAAGCTATATATTATCATCCTAATATCCTCTTTAAAGTCTAAAAATTTCACCAAGTAATATTTTTTTTATTGGCCTTCCTATTCCAAGAGCTTGTATTATGTAGGCTGCTAGACCAATTTTACTTGTTTATGGATCATAGATCGATTTATAGATAGAGCTGTCAAAATGGGCTGGCCCTAATGGGCCAGGCCAAAAAGTCTTTTTTGTTAAATGGATCTAAAAATGCAAGTCCATATCCGACTTTAAGGGCTAACGGGCTTAAATGGGCCTGCTTGTATAAGAAATTAAAAAATTAAAATTTATATTAAAATCATATTTTTTAGTAAATAAACAAAATAAAATTTGAAATAAATATTAAACAAACATCAAATAAATTCATATAAAATCCATCAAGTCTTCAACATAATTTAAACATTACATATTAATAGTCTAAGAAGCATAATATAAATTGTTTTAACAAACCTAGATACTGAAAAATAAGTCTCAACAATATTAAAAATAAAAAACATGATAAATAGATCCATGTCCATCCATCTTCTCTATAGTGTCAATCACATTCAATCAATTCTTTTCCTACTTCGCCATCTACAAATATAAATAAAGAACAATATAACAACTCACAAGAATTAATCTTATGAATTGATTAAAAATTATCAACTAATTAATAACATTACTTTCAAAACCAAGAATCTAATTTCGAGTGCAAATGAGAGTTTCCACATTCTCATGATTTAAAGAACTTCAATACTTATTTAAAACACGAGAACCAATACTAAAAGAACTCTCCAATGTTACTGTTGTTATTGGAATGCTTAAGATATCACAAGCTATACTTGCAAGCTTTGAAAATATTGGCTTATGATCTTTCTACTATTGCAGCATATTTAAATCTTTCTACCATGCGACCCATAATCTTTAGCTCTTTCAAATAAAGATCTAATTGAGATTTTGGTTCTTCCACTTGACTAGTTTCAAATCTTTTGAAAGCCTATATTATTTGACATTTCAAAATAAATTAATTGTCACTACAAAAGATAATTTAAAATAAAATATATACTTTAAAAACAAAAATGAACTTATATCATTTAAAGCAAATGTACTCTTCCCCTTCCAACTAACATGTGTAAGAGGTTGTGAGTCATTAGGTTGACTTGAAGTAATTTAGTAATACTAAACATAATTAATTTTATATATTTTACTTTGATTAAAATGTTAAACATATAAATAATTGAAATAAAAATAAAAATTTAATATAATTAAAAATATTAAAAAATTAAACGGGCCGGCCCATTTAAGCTTGAGCTAAATCCATTTAGGCACGGGTCTAAATGGGTCGGGCCAAAACCCCTCTTTCTTAAATGGACTATGAAAATGAGATCCAAACCCTGAATAAATGAGCCAGGCTAGGCCGGCCCAATGAGCCTCGGCCCATTTTGATAGTGTTATTTATAGGAGTACCAACAAGAATTTTTTTTGCGGTTTTTTTGAAGCAATTTTTTTATAAAAAAATTTTAAATATTAAGATTTAAATTTATTAAAATCATCTCTTAAAAGAATTGCATGAACTAACTAAATTAAATGTCCAATTTTCAAAGAAACATTTTAATGAGTTGACAATAAATCCAAACATATGATAAAAATAGTGACAATTTCACTTCAATTATCTTTTTTTTTTAATAAAGGAAATTTTATAAGAATACTTCAATCCGTCTCCACCTTTTTTACATCCAATTATCCAAATGGACATTAACAAATAAAAAAAATAATAAACAATACATGAGATAAGAATTTAGTCACATACCTTGTACATGTGATTGATAATTTACTAAATAATTATATAATAGGATTTAAATAAAAATATAAATAAACACGTAGTAATCATCATAGAATAAATCGTTTTCTATAGTATAAAATACTTTATAACAATGCAACATAGCCCACACTCTAGATCAAAGATCGGAGACCTAATTTTTTTTTTTATTTCAGAAACAAAAAAGGGCAGAGACCTAATTTTGTTTGCCAGGAAAGATTAAAAAAATTTGAGCAAAAAATTTATTAATTCAAAAATTAAGTTAAAAAATAAAAAATAAATTAATAAATTTTTTCCTCACTTCTTTCTATTTTTTACCAAATAAAATCTAAAAGTTGGACCTGTTTTCTATGCCTTGTAAGCCCCTTAATCATGATTGCCTTTGATTCTTGGAGTCAATCTGCGTAGGACAACTTTGGTTGGTATTTCACAATTTTGTTCTCTTGAAATTTCTCTTTAAATTAAAAAAAATTAAATTTTTTATCAAACAAAATTAATTAGATTGTTAGATTTTTTAATATCCTAAAATGAATTTTTTTTTCTTATGTTATTTCATCAAAATGGATCTTTAAACTTTGCTTCATATGAAAAATCGAAAGAAATGAAAATGAAATTTTCGTTAATCCAATAATTAGATTTTTTAAATATTTTTTTTTATAATTTAATCTCTCGGTTAATAAATTTTTTATTATCACTATTCACTGGTTCTCATTTTTCCTGTAAAGCAAAATGATATTGAAAAGTGATAGAAAATAGAGTTCAAGTGTTTTTGTCCTTTCAAAACATGTAATCATGTGAATACATGTCATAAAGTCTGCTACTGCTACGACTATCATTGTTCCCAACAACATCTTGGTGAATAAAGATATTGAAATGTTAAATCATCTTGATTGCGCATTGGTGGCGCAATCTCATAATCATGTGCAACATTGAGAACAAAGCTGCAAACTGCTCAATCATCTTCAGGGCTTCATCATCATAAATTAATAAAAAAAAAACAATCGTCCGGAAGTGGGACAGCTCAATCCTAAGATTTGGTTGGAGCAGACTACCCAAAGGCACATGAAAAATAGAATAATATATAATCACTTGCATTGCACCCGAACTAAACTGACACTGTAGTAACAACATGTGCAGAACGAAGGAAAACAAGTTCAAATCTCAGTTTGTCCACCGAAAGGATCCTAATATTCAATTTAGCCAGACAGGACACCAACAACATTATAATAGAAACATACTTTATCTCATCCAATTCCTAGAGACAAGACTTGGAACAGATGCATGAACGGAGTGAGGAAAGAATGTCTGATATCCGTTCTTCCTAGCGAATTTAACAAGTTAATTGGTTCAACTATGAGCAATGGAATATATAAATAAGTTAACCAGATACAAGCTAAATCCATAGAAGCATACCGATCTCGCTTGATAAAAGTATTTCATTATCAATCAAACATTAGATACCCAGTCACATTCCAACAAGGACAGAATTTTCTAACTAAAAGCTCCCTATTGTTTGTCAAGTAACCAGAAAAAAGAAAAAAAATCTGCATACAAAGTGACCTTGCTTTAACCCCCAAGAGTTCTTGACCACTATAAGGACCAGCACATGTACTCTTTGCTGATATTTAATCAATCTCCAGCTGCAAAACCATAGAGAAACTTTATAGAAAAGTGTGAGAAGAATGAAGATGGGCAATGAACTTGTGACATGAGAATGTGATGAGATAGGCATGCAAAATTAATGCTTTTAGCTAGAGACATTAAGGACCTGTTCAGAAACTGAGCTCTCAACAGGTTGGCCCTTATCATGATTCTCCATGCACTTGAGGAGATACTTGAAGGTCTCAATCTCACAAGGGAGAGTAAGGCCGCCGTTGTGATCGTATCCAAATTCCTCCTCAGCCTTTTCCAGCAAAATCTTGAAGACAGGATGGCTAAGGTAGCTCGTGGGGATGATAAACCTCCGAAGCTCTGGCCCAACATAAACTGCCAAATATCCCTTTGGAACATCAGGTGGTGGTTCAGGACCGTGGCAGGCCTCGTCATCAGAATCACAACACATAACATTTGCTAGCCTTTTGTTAATTGGTCCTGAGACACCCCCATGATTTTCTTCTGAATGGGGGGTACTTGGCTTTGAGCCTAATGTCACAGTTTGCCACTTTTGAAGGATTTCCTTTAGTCTAACAATCTGCCGGATTCCGGTCAACTTGCTGCCACCTTGGTCATCCATTGTTAAAATTTCACCACAATAGTGAAAACTGTAAAGAAACCCAGGATTAAATTCGTAGGGTTTGGATCTTCCACTACATGAGAATTCATAAATGTCCATCATTAAAGCAAATGATTCAGCACTTTTAGAAGAAACTGGATAAAGTAATGAACAAGGGGCATGTAAAATTTTAAAAAAGAAAATTCTGTTGTTTCCTTCACCAAGCTCAAACCAACAGATTTCCATAATCATGATGTGGAAATTAAGCTAATAATTCACACACTTTATAATCGTTGTCCTAATATGAAAATTAAGCTAATAATCACATACTTATTCTAATCACTATCATACTATTTGTTGCTAGCAATAATTATGATTAGTTTCCCCTCTCTCTCAAAAGCTGATGCAATTCAGGTTACTAAATATTTTTTTAAAATACAAATTAAGAAAAAAATAACATAAGAATACAACAAAAAATACAAAAACAAAAACAAAATTGTTAGCCTTTAGAACATGTTGGACCTGCACTCAGACAACAAAACTTTGCATATATAAGCTTCAATTCAGCACTCCAGATCTGAAAAATTAAAGCCGGCGTAATTTTCAAATAATTTAAGCTTGATGAGCATCTAAAAATGAAAAAATCCATGAAAAATTAACTTTTTTTTCAATTACTAAATTTTTAAATATACCCCTCAAAAATACAATCCAAATACAGCTCTTTGGGACCAACCACTTACTGAAACCTTAAACCATGATAAAAAAAAATTATGAACAACGAAACATCAAGACAAAACTGTCTCTTTCACATAAATTCTTCACTTCCTTGTCAAATCAACTCTAAACCAGCTTTTGTTACTCAGTAAACCCCAACCCAAAAAAAAAAAAAAACCACTGCAAAACAGAACCAAAATTAAACAAAAAGAAAAGAAAAAAGAAAACTTATTACCTGAATATGGAGAGAGGAGCTAGCAGAGAATCCAAAGAAGAAAAACCATTGCAATGGAGGTGAGAAAGAGGCTTCGGAGGAATTTGGGAACGGCAAAGCAAAGCTCTCCGATGAGAGAAGTTGAAAGGAAAATAAAAAAAGGAGAATTATTCCAAAAAAAGGATCCCGAAAAGACTAAATATTTGTTGGAGAAATCAAACTTGGTGGTTCTTTTTTCGGGAATTTTAACAATTACTACTACTGATTTGATGCCTCATTGATTGTCGCAGCAAAATTTTCCTTGGGTAAAGCGAGTGTGTCGGAGGTTGTAGTTTTCCGTTTTTTGTTTTTATTTTTTGTTCTTCTTCTTCATCGGCTATCTGTCTTGGCTGCTAAATGAAACAACGGTTCCTGTCTCATTGGATTTTGGTTATTTTTAAATTATTATTCATTATTAATTAATTAATAAAAAGCAAAAAAAAAATGATATTTTTTATTTTTTTAATAATTATGTGGTGGAAGTGAGATGAGAGGGAGATTTTAAGGGAAGAACAGAAAGCGTTGATTAATAGCGACAGATTAGCTCAACTTTTGATGACGTGTCACATTATTACGCCAACTTTGCTTTCATTTGTTAGCCTTTTTTAGCTTTGTGTGCACGTGCTTCCTCCAATCTCAGTAGGCCCAGCCCACCTTAGGATTTCTTTTTAAATTTTAAGAATGAAAATATTGCAAATTATAATAAAAATATTATTGCACCGTCCATGCTTTTCTTTCTTTCTTTTTTCTTTTTATATCCTTTAGATTTGCATAAAAATACTAAATAAAAAGAATTAGTAGTTGTAAATTAAAAAGTAGGTAATAGATGTTCAGAAGGAATTGCTTTGAAATTTATTTATTTTAAGTAATTTAAAATAATTTCTTCGTTTAACTATTTTTGATTATTTTTTGAGACATATTAATTTAATTTTAATCATTAATTTTAATTTACAAATAAATTTAGTAAATTTTGAGTTTTAAAAAATTTAAAACCTATTTTTCAAAAATTTAAGTTAATATATTGTTTTAAATTTAAATATCAATACTATATTTGTTTGATAAAAAAATCAAATAAAAACACATAAATTGAGTCATATGAAATAAGATTATTATCCAATATAGTATCAAGAATTAAGATATAAGATAGCTTTTAAACTCCACAAATAAGGTTAAAATGGTGACACATACTTTTTAATAAATATTAAATAAATAAATAAAATGAAATATGTATTACCATATTAATCTTACTTGTGAAATCTAAAAATTTGATAATAATCCTATGAAATATTAATTTATTGGTAAATTAAGTGAAAGATAAAGGGGTTGCATATTTTGTCTAATATAATGTATGTACCAAGTGTGATTAATAGTCTCACATAGGGAGAGAAATAATCATACGACACAATCACAAAAATAATGGGATTTTATTTATCATTGTCTATATTTTTTTAAAATTCCTTTTCAAGTTTCATAATTCAATCAATGATTTAGATTTGATGCATTGATAATGTATAATTTGCATATTATCAGTTAATAACAAAATATTACCTCATTAATGAGTAAAATTTATAAGAATAATTATTCTATACACCGCCGATGGAGTTTTTTTACTCCACAAGCAGTGTTAGGATCATGACACATATTCTATAAATATTTTTAAAAAATAAAATAAAATAGGACAAATGTCATTATCCCAACCTCACTTTTGGAGTAAGAAAACTGCATCGGCGGTATATGAAATAATTATCCAATTTATAAATATATACATGTATAAAAAAATAAAAAACCTTTAATATTTGTTTTCAAGGGTACGCACATTTTTAAAATTTTCTCACTAATGATATGATTTTCTATAGTTGACTGACAATATGTGTGTGTGTGTGCTATAAACTCTCAGTGCATCAAATATAAATTTTTCATTAAATATCAATGGACAAATGATGAGTTGTAATATATTGTGAGATTTGGGTTCAAATTCAAGCAACTCCACTCCTATCCTCAGTTATTTAATATTTTCCTTATAACAAAAAAAATTGTGTATTTTTTAATACAAATGAGGTTTAGGGAATAAGATAAGGAGATACATGTGTTAAAATTTAAAATTTATTTTTATTAAATATCACTTCATAAAGACACTTAATAAATCAACTGGACTAAATCACATACTTAATTTGAGTAATTTGTTTGCCTTCTTTTGCATTATGAAACTTTTATAGATAACAGAGTTTATAACAGATTGATCATATATAGTAGTTGTATATTATCAATCAATTACAAAATTATTGAACAAAGTAAAAAGATATGCAAGCCTTTAAAAATAAATATCAATAAAAAATTTAATTTATTTTTAAGGAGCTACATATCTTTTTATTTGTTCATCAATGAAGTAGCATTTTATGGTAGATTGACTATATATATTTGCTATATACAAATTGTGCATCAAAATATAAACTCTATAAAATAAAAGTTTATATCTTATGAACTGTCAATATTTTTTTCACACACAATCATCATTTCATGTTTTTTTACGTAATCTTTTTTTTTAATATTAAGTGGGTTGAGAAATCGAAATTGGTTTCAACCTTTGAAACTAACAGGAAAACTTTTTACACTTAACTATGATTGTTTTTTATACAATTATATTATGTCACGTATAGAATTATACTAAAAACAATACTTATTTCACATATTTCACATATTGTAGTTGGGCTGTCTATTGTGTCTCAGATTATACTTACAGTATTATAGTTTCCATTTTCAAAAATTCAAATAATTATTTCATAATGTATATTTATCAACTTCAAAATTTACATCAGAGTTCAATTTACATCCCAATGTTGTTTTACATAACACAGTACTATACAAATAAAGTCTGAATACAAAAGGAGGATCGATATCTCTCAGATAAGGGACACTGCCTAAAGGATATTCAAAAGTGGATAGTCCTTCTGAGTGAGCAGAGAACTACTGCAGATAATCTGGAAGGAAGATTGTTGACACCTAATTTTGTCCCATCTATTATTATTATTATATTTTTATTTATATTATTTATATTATTTCTGTTATTATTATACTATTATTATTATTATTATTTTTAGTTTTATTTTTATGTTTATTAATGTTATATATTATTATTATTTTTTTATTTTTAGTTTTATATATTATTATTATTATTATTATTATTATTAACAGTCTCTTTTCCATCACATTAAATGCTCCCAAATCTACCAAATCTGCTTGTTCCCTGCCCTAGCCGCCGGCGCCTCAACCTCCAGCAAAATCCCATCTTCCATGCCGTGAATCCCGCTCTAACAGAAACCTATTGATGTTGTGATTCTGAAAGGCTAGAGGGGGTTCCGAAATTGGTTTAAGAAGACCTCATGCAAAGAAAAAAGGGGATTCCTTCGGGGAGAAAAAATAAAAAGACTCTGAAACACCAAAAACAGTGGCAGAACCTCTACCCAACCGAGACGCCCCCACCATCATCCTCACCAAACCACTCACCACCAGCCTCCACCATTCTCGACCCTCACAGACCAAACACCTACCCAGCCGCTACCAAAAGACATCAAACACCACCTTTCTCGTACCAACCCCACCACCGAGACATCATCACTATCACCGGGCCAACCACCCGAAACAACCCCAACAACTGTGAACCACCAAGCACACGCACACACACAACCAGATTCCAGAACCAAAACCCAAACCCAACCATCCCGAAACCTGCAAGAAAAGCAACAACAAACCAAAACCAGATCCAAAAAAAAAAAATAAAAACAAAACGCAAAAAAAAAGGGGAAAGGCTTTCGGTGGAGTTCAGATCTAGGTGGTTAGAGAGTTTATTTTGTGAAACGGTGGCCGAATTCAGACTTAGGAGGTTGAGAGCTTTTGGAAAAGGGTTGCCTTTTTATTTTTGGCCACCGACGACGGTGGCCGGCGGCGAGCTAGGCGGTGGATGATGGAAGCCCGACGGCGGCCGAAAATCGCCTGGCCGAGAGAGCTTTGGAAAGCTCTGAAATTTTTTTGTAAAAAAGTGAAAGAGAAAAAAAAAGAGAAGATTTTATAGAGAGAGGCCGACCCGCGCGTAGACCCGGATCCGACCTGGGATCCGCGCGCCCGACCCGCGAAGAAGGAGCTAACCTTGACCCGCGATTCGACCCGACCCGGCTCTCCCTTCTCCCGCGACCCGCGTTTCTCGCCCGGTTTGGATCTGCGACCCGGGTGCCGACCCGCTCCAGCCACCCCATCTGATCTGGCCCAGCAACCTTAGCCCGCTTCACTTGGTTTTAGGCTAGATCTTGGGCCCGCTTGGAAGGCCTCCTTTAGGTTTCAAGCCCACCCGTTTGGTATTTTTTTTTCTTTTCTGTTTATTTGTTTATTTATTTATCTTGTGATTTCTTAATTATTTGTTCTGTTAAATATATTATTTTATGTATTTTAATATATTTGCATAACACTAAAAATAAATATTCATCTATAAAATTCGCAAAGATTTAATGATCATAAGTTTAATGATGGAATTATAAAAATCATATAGTTTTAAGATATACACATAAATAAATAAAATATATATAAATGAAGGAAATGTATATAGTTTTAAATATATATATATAAAGTACATAAATATAAAATGTATATAAATATATACATTACATATGTAAATAAAGAATATAAAATAGGTATACAGAACACATATAACCATATAGTTGTTTTTCTACATATAATAAATATTTTCTTAAACAATTTACTAAAAAAATCTTTTTAGAAAGCTAAGAAATATATATAATTTTGAGATGTATATAGGAAATAAAAATGTGTAAATAAGTATAAAATATAACCATATAGTTTTTTTTATTTATATAATTAAACAATTGGCTATAAAGGAATATTTTAGGAAGCTAATAAATAAAAATAAATAAATAAAAAATAAACATATAATTTTTAGAAAGCTAAGAAATATATATAATTTTGAGATGTACATAGGAATAAAAATGTGTAAATAAGTATAAAATATAACCATATAGTTTTTTTTATTTATATAATTAAACAATTGGCTATAAAGGAATATTTAGGAAGCTAATAAATAAAAATAAATAAATAAAAAATAAAATAAAATAAAGTAAGCATAGAATTATTTCGATGATGAGATATCGTAGAAGTCACAAGTAGTGATTCTTCGAATATCTCTAGGTGAAAGGAGTTTATCGAACGTCACCAAAAGTATTTGGATATTCGATTCAATTTCTCAAGATTCAAATTCGTGCTTATTTTAAAAATATATAATAATATATTTTGTAATAAAGAATATTTAGAAAAAAAAATACTAATTAAATGAAAATTAATAAATACAAAAGAGGTAATGGAGATAGGTGGAAAAAATTAATAAAAGATAAAAGGGATTTTAGAGATATATGAATACAAAATAATTAAACCAATAAAAATTAATAATAATAAAGTTTCAAAAGTGATTAAATTAACTAAATAAATGGTAATAGGATTTTAATAAAAGATGATAACAAAAGGGATTAAGTTAATAAATCTAAATAAATGAAGACAAGAATTAATGGAGATAAAATAATTCATAAGAGGTAAAAGCTAATGCCCGATGATGGGATGTTACGGAAGTCACAAGTAGTGATTCTTAACTGATCCCTAGGTAAGAGAAATTTCACTAAATGTTGCCAAAAGTATTGAAATATTTAGAGAGGTTTTTCGATACATAAGCTTTTATCTTAAAAATATTTAATAATAAATATAAAAAATAAGATCAACAAAAATAACAAAATAAATAATGTAAAATAACAAAATGAAGATAAACAATGAACATGTTAAATAAGAAACTAAAAATCTATATGCATTATATATTATATGTTTGCATCATATTCTTCAATGTTAATATTAAAGAATGGAGTTCGTCCGATGATGGGATGCTACGGAAGTCACAACTCACAAGTAGTGATTCCTAGCTGATCCTTAGATAAGAAGAGTCGTATTAAATGTTGCCAAAAGTATTGGAATATTTAATACAATTTTTCAATAATTTAAATTTTTATAAAAATGAAAATGAATAAGCTAAAAAAAAGAAATAAATAAATCAACAAATAAATAATGAAATTCAAAATTAAAAATTCATTTGCATCATTTTTATTTGTTTGCATCATGTGCATTCATAATAATTTTCGAAGCAAGTGTGAATTTTCCGAGGATGAGATTCTATAGAAGTCACAAGTAGTGATTCTTAAGAAATCTCTAGGTGAGAAAAATTATTTCGAATGCTGCCAAAAGTATTGAAGTATTTGATTTAATTATTCAATACAAAAAGGTTCACATTTACTTTCGAAAAATAAAGTTTAACCTTTTAAAATAAACCAAAATAAATTTACAAATAAAAAATGATTTTGAATAAAATTGATTGCAATAAAATAGGAATTGTTTTTAAATATTAAGTTGAGACTATTTTATTAAAACAAAAAGGATACCACATGATTATTATGGTACCGTTTTTTAACGGGCGTCGTGGGGGTGCTAATCCTTTTCCATGCGTAACCGTACTCCCGAACCCGATTTTGTTTTCGCAGACCAAAGATTATCTTTTTAATAAAACTTAATTAATTTTGAGATTTTGTTGAAAAGATAAACGTTTTCATGTGACCAATCACACCTAATAAAAAAAGATTGGTGGCGACTCCCTTTGTTTTTAAATGTTTTCAAAATCGTCGAGCGCAAAACCGTTACGACAGCTTGGCGACTCCACTGGGGATGCTAAGAGGGTCAAGCCATTAATTAACCATGTGGTGTCTTAAATTTTAATTTGATAGTCTTAGTTAACATTTTGGTCTAGTTTTTCGTTTTAAAACAAATTTCTTTAAAACCAAAAATATTAATCCTTTCATTCATTTTTGAACTTTTGATTCATTACATTCTTTATGTGTGAAGGTATTGTAAATAAAGTAGAATATATGCTCATTCATTTTACATACATAAATACATTGGCATAACATGAGCTCTATATCTAGGCTCTGTCCTCCTTAGGAGGGAGTAAAGTACCTATGCTCTCGTGAGGTAATCACCTCCACAATGGCAAGCTAAATACTCCCACTCAAATTTGTTCCTTACTAGTCCAGTGTGGACGACAGTAGAGAATGGTTTGGGAACCTGTTAGATGAGTGATACCTCAAACAAGCATATAGTGTGTTGTGAGGAGACCAACCTAGGATAGAGCCATTTCCACCTTTTTGAGAGTGACCTTTGATAGGGCATAAATAAGCATTTCATTTTTTATCTGCTTTTATTTCTTTTGTTTATATGTTTTATACACATACTGATTCGTATTTGTTTTCCTGTTTTCTTTTGCATAAATCACCTTGCATCACATAGTCACATAAGGGGTGTTTTTAGCCATGGCTCTCTTCAACGAGGAATTTTTCACAGAATCCATAGAAAGGTTGGCTTGTTCATCATCCGTGAATGTTCCGCGTGATTCCTATAGAGAAGTGCAAATTTGGTCTGAAAGAGTTCAGCAAGTGAAAGGAGATTATTTGACTGGAGATTTTGTGTCCCCACTACCGCAAGAGGTGAATTTGAAACAAAACAACCTAATAGACTTAGCCAATTTATGGAATCAAATCAGCGAGAGGGAAGAAGGATTTTCGGGAGAAATATGGCCAAATAGAATCCTTAATTGCTGTGAAAGTTGAAGAACCTATGATTAGAGCAGCTATTCAGTTTTGGGATCCTTCTCATAGGTGCTTTTCTTTCAATGGATTGGACTTAACACCTATAGTCGAGGAATACTCCGTTCTGTTTGGAATAGATTTGAAAAGTCCGGATAAGATATATGTTCGAAAGCCAAAGTCCGAATTTCGTAAGAAGCTAGCTAAGCTTTAGGAGTCAGACCGGAGGACGTAGATCTCCATGTGAAGCATAAAGGGTCCAATATTTGTGTGCCATGGGATTTTCTTCATGAATTCATCAAGGGGCATCTTAGTGACAAGCAAGGATTGGCGGTTTTTGCTTTGGCAATCTACGGTTTGGTTATCTTTTCGAAATTGTTAGGACACATCGAAATAGCTGTGATAGATCTTTTTGAGCAAATCGAGAACAATGAAAATCTATCGCCTGCTATTCTAGCTGAAACTTTTAGATCTTTGAATCATTGTAGGCGAAATGAAGAAGGCCGATTTGTGGGATGTATACAGTTACTTCATGTTTGGGTGAAGAGCCATTTCAAGTGCAAGGAAAAAGCGTTCAAGAGAACATTCATCCATCACCGTGCCCCGATCAAAGAGTTCTGCAACAGCAAGTGGCTGAAACCGAAGAACAAGGAAGAATGGGCCGATTTTCTGCAAAGACTCGGGGAAAATCAAGTAGTGTGGATGGCGCCATGGATGCCTCATGTACCCGTCTTATATCGATGCGGAGAAGAGTCGTGGGTACAACTTTTGGGACCATAGGGAATAGTGAGCTACGCGCCGCTCATGGTACTACGACAATTCAGAGAAAAACAATTCATTCCTCCGATGCATGGACTCAATGACATGGAATTTTCTTATGGTAAATCGAAAGCAATGAAGAAAGTTGAGCCAGCTGTTCGATCATAGAAACAAACCCGAAGAGTCAATCTTAGACCCCTCTTTAATAAGGCTACCCTGGAATACTTGGTGTGGAGGACAAAGCAAGTGAGGGAGGTAGTGTTTCTCCCAAGAGAATGCAACATGCCTCTGGAACCAGAAGTAGAAATATCCGAGGCCAAGATCGCTAGGCAGCAATACAAGATAGAGGAGGAAAGGTGGAAACAAGAGAATTTGAGGCTTCAGAAAGAAATGGAACACCTCAGGTATGAGGCAGAAATGCGGGAAGCCAAGCTCAAAAAGGTCCAACAAGAACACCACGTCACCAGCAAAGATCTCAAAAGTCTGCACCTAGAGAACAAGAAGTTGAGATCTGAAATGAGGGTCGGAGGAATTATGCAAACTTCAAGTGAAAGGAAAAGGGAATTAGAAGACTTGCACAAAAGGTAGAACACTGGGCACACAAAGCCAAGAAGAGTGAAGAAGAAGTTGTCTATTTGTCCCAAGAACGACAAAATTGGGAAGGCATGTACTCAGCAAGTGCAAGGAAGTTAGCCCAATGTCAGAAAGAGAACGAGGAACTAAAGGAGAAGCTGAAAAAAGGAAAGCAAGTCGAGATAGATAATGAAAAAGCTACATTGCAACAAAAGGTTCAAATGTTAGAGGAACAGTTACAAGAACATAAGAACCACATTAAAGTGATAATAGAAGATTGGGAACAAAGTGAAAACAACTGGAGCTATGGATATAACTTGGCACAAGATGCAAGCATGACGTGGAGAGTGGGAAG
Organism: Heritiera littoralis; assembly: GCA_031772115.1. Taxonomy (NCBI): domain Eukaryota; kingdom Viridiplantae; phylum Streptophyta; class Magnoliopsida; order Malvales; family Malvaceae; genus Heritiera; species Heritiera littoralis. The sequence goes on along the minus strand of JAPDPK010000006.1, from coordinate 6,655,212 downwards.
TCTAGGGAGACAGCAATATATATAGCATATGGCCACTCACATTTGCAAAGCTGTGACAAAGGCAAGAGAGATGGTTGATAAAGCCAAAGCTCTGAGATGAGAAATCCTTCCAACAGAAAAATATGGGCAAAGGTTGCTGAACTTTTTAAACGAGGCTAAGGATCAATATCAGCAAGTTAGTCATTTTTATGGATATAATCAGAATATGATCGGAATGTAACAAGTGACTTTTCGAATGAATGAAAGTTCCTTTTTGTCGAAATTGTTATGGCTTAAATATCCCTCAAATTATCATTCATTTAGCATCACATTCATTAATCTAACATCACATTCATTCATTTCTTCATATAGTTTAAATAAAACGTAATATTTCAAAGATTGCATCATGTAGTAATTAGTTTCTTATTGTGGTAATCAAGATTCAAGGATTGCTCCAACATTCAAGATTTCAGCCCAAATCCCCAACCACGCATACAATACTCGATTACGTTCAAGAGCAATGGAGGAAGAACATGGTAATAGGATGGATAGGATGGAGAAAGCGCAAGAAGAAATCCGAGGGCAGTTAGCCGCTTTAATGGAAATGATGACAAAGATGAACAGAGAGAAAGAAGTGGCTAGAGAAACACCTAACCCAGGGACAGATCAGCCCCGGGAAGATGATGATCCCCAATACCCTCCAGGGTTTACCCCATTTCATGCCCAATCCTCACAAGGCATGCCTCCGCCTCCACCTCTACCTTATGCCCAATCCTCACAAGGCATACCTCCACCTCTACCTTATGTCCAATCCTCACGAGGCATACCTCCACCTCCACCTCCTCCACAGCCTATGGGCAGCTACGCTTATGTGTATCCGGGAGCACCGAGCGCCTCAGCACAACCTCATATCACAGTGCCTATACCTCCCACTCAAGGGACAAGACCTGCGGATCCAATTCAAGTCCCTGACTTAGATGATCCAAGAGAGCATGAGAAATTAAGGGGTAGCGTGTCGGAGGTTAAAGGTGATTCCGACTCTAAGAAATTCAGTATTATAGAAGAAAGGTTACGGGCCATCGAAGGCAGTGATTTCTACGGATCAGTGGATGCAATGGGATTATGCTTAGTTCCGGATGTGGTAATTCCTCCTAAGTTCAAAACTCTTAAGTTCGAGAAGTACGATGGGACCTAGTGCCCCATTACTCATGTGACAATGTACTGTTGCAAAATGGCAGCTTATAATCATGACGACAAGCTGTTGGTACATGTGTTCCAAGACAGCCTCACAGGGTTCGCTGCTAAGTGGTATGTGCAGCTAGATCGTACATGCATCCACAATTGGAGTGACCTAGCTAGAGCATTTATTTCTTAGTATAAGCATGTCACGGATATGGCCCCAGACAGGTTATCTCTGCAAAACATTGAGAAGAAGGCTAATGAAAGTTTCAAGGAGTATGCTCAGCGTTGGAGAGACTCGGCAGCACAAGTCTAGCCACCTTTGACTGAGAAGGAAATTACAGTGGTGTTTGTCAATACATTGAAAGCACCATATTATGAGCGCATGATAGGGAATGCAACAAAGAATTTTGCTGACATGGTCATCATCGGTGAAATAATCGAGAACGCAATTAAGAACGGGAAGTTGGAAGGCAATGATTCAAAGAAAGGTGGGTTATCCAAAAAGAAAGAGGTTGAAACCCAAGCAGTCACCCATACAACACCTCGGTATAGGGGATATGCACCTTACCCACCTCGATTTCGACCACAGCCTCAGCCTTACCCATACTACCAACCCTATTTCCCGGTCTCAAACAATGTCTCTCCTGCTCCCTACCAAAGCCCATTACAAACACCAATTTTTCAACCAAATTTTCGTCCTCCAGCACCGTACTATACACCGACACCTACGGCCCAGCCTTACCAACCAAACAGTAACCCTACTACTAACCAAAGACCACCCCGAAGAAACGTTGAAAAGGCTCCCATTGATCCCATCCCTATGTCCTACGCAGACTTATTCCCACAACTGGTAAAAGGACACATGATCGCACCTCTTTACTTGGAGCCAATGAAACCACCTTTCCCAAGATGGTATGATCCCAACGCTCGATGCAACTATCATGGTGGAAATCCGGGTCATTCAACCGAAAACTGCACGGCTTTGAAGTATAAAGTGCAAGATCTGGTTAAGTCAGGGAGATTGACTTTTTCCAAGGAGGTGGAACCCCGTATCAATGCTAACCCTCTGCCCAGTCACAGTGGAGGATCCGTTAATGCGGCTGAAGTTGGGAGGAAGTGTTGTATAAAGAGACATGTGGATGAGATTAAGCCCCCATGAGTCTAATATTCGATGTCTTATTCAAAGCCAAGATGATTCAGTCTCTACCGTTAAGCCCGAGTGTTTGTCAAGATGAATTCAACTCAGAACAGACTTGCAAATATCACATGGGATATGTGGGTCACTCTGTCCAAAATTGTCCTCATTTTCGACACATGGTCCAATCAATGATGGATTCATTTTTAATAGAGTTTTATACGGAGGAAGAGGGAGATGTAGTGAGCACCGCCTCAAATGAGCCTTCGGGATGTGATTACCCATAGGGAAAACCAATGACAGTATTTTACAAAGAGAAGCCTAGTCCCAAGAAGGAACAATCTAGCTTTGTCACTCCTCTGACCATAACAATCAAAGTTCTGAGCTCTTTCCCTTACAAGAGGAATAAGGCCGTCCCTTGGAAATACGAGTTCAAAGCAGTGATTAAAGGGTCTAGCGACATAAGCTCAGATAAGCTGGCCATACCGGGTAGTGCAAACATAAGTGGAGTAAGTGGAATTACACGAAGTGGAAGGTGCTACACACCGGAGATGTTAGATAGGGCCATAAAAGGGAAAGCAAAAGAGGGTAAAGAGGACAATCAAGCGGAAAAAGAGGAGGAACAGGCCTTGTTCTCCAAGAACCAAGAGGAAAAACTGCAAAAACCAGTGTCGGACAAAGATGCGAAGGAGTTTTTAAAGTTGATCAAGCACAGCGAATATAGTGTGATCGAGCAATTGAATAAGATGCCTGCTCGAATTTCACTATTGTCTTTGCTTTTGAATTCGGAATCACATCGGAACGCCTTAATGAAGGTGTTGAATCAAGCTTATGTGCCTCATGACATTCCAGTTGACAGTATGGACCAGTTAGCGGGAAATATCACAGCAGCAAACTCCATATCCTTCACCGATGACGAAATTCCCCCGGAAGGGCGAGGGAGTATTAAGGCCTTTAACATCGCTACCAGCTGCAAGGGACACACAATTGCCAAAGTCTTGATTGATAATGGGTCGTCGATCAACGTCCTACCTATGGCCACGCTGGCAAAGATGCCTATTGACATTTCTTGCATGCAACCCAGTCACATGGTTTGTAAGGGCATTTGATGGTTCTAGAAAGGATGTCATAGGTGATATCGAGATTCCGATTGACATCGGGCCTGTCACTTTCAATATCCAATTCCAAGTGATGGATATTTTGCCGACATACAGTTTCCTGTTGGGGAGACCATGGATCCATACGGCGGGTGCTGTTCCTTTGTCATTGTACCAGAAAGTAAAGTTTGTTGTCGGTGATAAACAAATTTCTGTTTTTGGAAAAGAAGACCTTTTGATCACCAAGCCTTTATCTGTGCCCTACATTGAGGCAGCCGAATAAGCGTTAGAGTGTTCTTTCAGGGCCTTTGAGATAGTGAATGCAACATATGTGTGAGAAGGATCAAGAATACCCACCCCTCGGTTGTCAACCACTACTAAGATGATTGTTAAACAGACACTGCAAAAGGGCTGGCGTGTCGGAAGAGGCTTAGGGAAGAATCTCCAAGGGCAAAGGAAGCCTGTGAGGATGGAGGAAAATAAAGACAGGTTCGACCTTGGATACAGGGCCACTGGTTCAGAGAGAAAGAAGATTATAGAAGAGAGAAGGAAGAAAAGAATAGCCCGCCTCCGAGGATACGAAGAAGAATCGGAGAAGATGGTGATCCCGTACCTCTATGATACATTTCGTTTTGGCGGATGCTATCACCCCGATTCATTAGAGGCAGTGGAAGCGGGACATATGTTATTGATGAAAGGATCCTCTCACGGGTTCCTAGTCTAAAACGGTGCATGGAGGAATAGCAACTTTTGTTATGAAATGATTGTGTTGATTGGGCACAGAGCTGAAAGACTGAATTGTTGAAAGGATACCTTCTATCTTTTTGTTTTTTCTTTTGTAATGTAGTGAGGTAGAATATCAACATCTCGGTCTAGAGAGCTCTAGAAGATTCTTTTGTAAACTTGATCTTCATCATCATTTCAATAAATTAACAAGTTCAATGCATTTCGAGTACTTTCTTTTCGTCCATCATCATTTCTATGACTGTTCCTTCTTTTCATTCACTACCATTGGCATGAACAACCAACCATATCTGTCAAATTTTTTACCTTTTCAGGAAAATGAATAATGAATGTGAAGATAACCTTAACAGCTATCCGGGGTTTGATTTTGAAAATTCTATGCATGTTGGTGAACTCGATAGCAATGTAGATTTAGACGATGATGCTTTGTCTCCAGATCTATTGAAAATGATTGAGCAAGAGAAAAGACCTATTGAACCCAACAAAGAAGCCACTGACATGGTCAACCTAGGAGATGATGAGAACGTCAAAGAAGTCAAAGTGGGCACAGCACTTCCCTTGGTTGAGAGGCAAGAACTAGAGGAATTGCTGCATGAATATGTAGATGTTTTTGCTTGGTCTTATCAAGACATGCCCGGGTTAAACACTGATGTTGTGGAGCACCGTCTGCCTTTGAAAACAGAGTGTAAACCAGTACAACAGAAGCTTAGGCGCATGAACCCGGAGATGTTGTTGAAGGTGAAGGAAGAAGTAAAAAGCAGTTCGAGGCAGGGTTCTTAGAGGTAGCCAAGTATCCGGAATGGGTGGCTAACATAGTTCCGATGCCGAAAAAAGCTGGAAAAGTAAGGATGTGTGTGGATTGTCGGGACCTAAATAGAGCTAGCCCTAAGGATAATTTTCCATTGCCTCATATTGATACTCTGATGGATAATACAGCCCAACACTATATGTTTTCGTTCATGGATGGTTTTTCAGGCTACAATCAAATAAAAATGGCTGAGGATGACATGGAGAAAACCACTTTTGTGATAGTTTGAGGCACATTTTGCTACAAAGTTATGCCTTTTGGTCTAAAGAATGCCGGGGCCACCTACCAAAGGGCAATGGTAACTCTCTTTCATGACATGATGCATAAAGAGATAGAGGTGTATGTAGATGATATGGTTGCCAAGTCCCGAGGAGAAGAGGATCATGTAGCCAATCTTAGAAAGCTGTTCGAAAGGCTACAGAAGTTCCAGCTTAAGCTAAACCCTGCCAAATGCACTTTTGGTGTTAAATCGAAAAAATTGTTAGGGTTTATAGTCAGTGAAAAGGGAATCGAAGTGGACCCGGATAAAATCAGCGCGATATAAAATCGGTCACCTCCACGCACACAGAAGGAAGTAAAAGGCTTTTTGGGAAGACTGAACTATATCTCCCGTTTCATCTCGTAACTTACGCTTAAATGTGATCCTATTTTTAAGTTGCTTCGGAAACGAGACCCGGGTGAATGGAACGAGGCATGCCAAGAGGCTTTTGAAAAGGTGAAAATGTACTTGTCAAATCCACCTGTTCTAGTATCGCCGGTTGCAGGAAAGCCTCTGTTGTTGTACATGACCGTCAATGAACATTCTATGGGGTGTGTGCTGGGCCAGCATGATGATACAGGCAAGAAAGAACGGGCCATCTACTACTTGAGCAAGAAGTTCACTGATTACGAGGCCAAATACACTACAATAGAAAAAATGTGTTGCACCTTGGCTTGAGTTGCTCGTAGATTGAGGCAGTATATGTTGTATCATTTGACTTGGTTGATAGCTAGATTGGATCCCCTCAAGTACATCTTTGAGAAACCATCATTATCAGGCAGACTAGCTAGATGGCAAGTTATGCTTTCTGAATATGACATTGTGTACGTATCTCAAAAAGCAGTCAAAGGTGGGGCAATAGCCGACTTCCTTGCAGATCGTGCTACCGATAAATATGAGCCTATCAAGCTAGATTTTCCAGATAAAGATATAATGTCTGTCTTTCAAGCGGAGAAGGAAGAGCCCGACAGCAAACCATGGAAAATGTTCTTCGATGGCGCATCCAATGCCTTAGGACATGGGATAAGAGCAGTTTTAATATCTCCAAATGGAAAATATTACCTGTCCACAGCCAGATTAAATTTCAACTGCACCAACAACATAGCTGAATACGAAGCTTGTGCAATAGGCTTAGAAGCTGCAATCGAGAGGGGAATCAAGAACTTGGAAGTTTATGGAGATTCAACACTAGTTATTTATCAGTTACGAGGTGAATGGGAAACATTGGATCAAAAGTTAGTTCAATACCAGAAGTACATATCTGACCTTGTACAACAATTCGATGATATCGTCTTCCAACACTTATCTCGAGAAGAAAACCAGGTCACTGATGCCTTGGCAACATTAGCTGCGATGTTTAAAATAGAGACAGGAGCAAAGGTTTCACCAATTAAACTGTGCATGTGAGACTCTCCAGTCCACTGTTCCAACATTGAAGAGGAAGCAGACGGACAACCTTGGTATTATGACATCATGCAATACCTTGAGAGTCAACAATACCTAGAGCATGCATCAGAGAATCACAAAAAGATCCTTAGAAGATTGGCAATGGGATTCCTCGTTGATGGAGACGTTTTGTATAAAAGGTAGAGATCAGATGTTGTTGAGATGTGTAAATACGTCTGAAGCCAAAAGGATTCTTGAAGAGGTACATGATGGAATTTGCGGGGCACATGCAAATGGTCATTTCATGGCTAGACAAATCATGAGGGTAGGCTATTATTGGACTACACTAGAAAGAGATTGCATAGATTATGCTAGAAAATGCCACAAGTGTCAAATCTATGCTGACAAGATTCAAGTTTCCCCAACATCACTAAACGTCATGGCACCACCGTGGCCTTTTTCTATGTGGGGAATGGATGTGATTGGACCCATCTCTACCAAGGCATCAAATGGGCACAGATTCATTTTCGTGATAATAGATTACTTTACAAAATGGGTTGAAGCTGCCTCTTATGCGAATGTGACTAAGTCTACTGTTGGTAAGTTCCTAAAGAAGGAGATAATATGTCGGTACGGGCTCCCAGAAAGGATCATATCAGACAACGCCCTCAACTTGAATAATGACATGATGAAGGAAGTATGTGCATAGTTCAAGATCAAACATCACAACTCAGCCCCATATCGCCCGAAGATGAATGGAGTTGTTGAGGCTGCCAACAAGAATATTAAAAGGATTGTGGGGGAGATGACCAGCACATACAAAGACTGGCACGGGAAGCTACCATTCGCTTTGCATGCTTATAGAACGTCAATGCGCACTTCTACTGGGGCTACTCCTTTTTCTTTGGTTTACGGCATGGAAGCGGTGCTGCCTGTTGAGGTAGAAATCCCCTCCATAAGAGTCTTAATGGAATTAGACTTGGATGAGGCTGAATGGGTTCGAAGTCGCTTTGAACAATTGAATCTTATAGAAGAGAAAAGGCTTACAGCACTATGTCATGGTTAGATGTACCAGAAGAGAATGATGCGAGCCCATGATAAAAAGGTTCGACCCAGGCATTTTCGTGAAGGGGAATTAGTGTTGAAAAGAATTCTTCCAAACCACCATGATGATCGAGGCAAATGGACACCAAATTGGGAAGGACCATATGTGGTAAAAAGAGCATTCTCGGGTGGACCGTTGATCTTGACAGAGATGGATGGGAATGATCTACCTAATCCAATAAATTTCTATGCTGTAAAGAAATACTATGCTTAAAAAAAGAAGAAAAAGAAGAAAGAAAGAAAAAAGAGACAAAACAAAAAAAACAAAAAAAATAATAATAAAAAAAGAAAATGAAAGAAGAATTCAAACTGAAAACCCAAAAAGGGCAGTTAGATTAAAGGGGGATATCTAAGTTGAAAACCTGAAAAAGGCGGCTTAGATGCGAAAAACATCAACACCTGGGAATCGAAATCATACGGAGTATGGCATCACCCGAATGAAATCAGTGTGACAGGGGGCATCAACGGATTAGTTTTTTCCAAAGAAAGCACTGGATTGGTTCGTGAAGGGTTATCTAGACGTTCATTATTTGTTTTGGTCACCATTCCTTGAAATTCACCACTTGACCTTTACGGCATCCGTTACCCAACTGTACTTTTGTTGTTGTTGTTGTCATTGTCCCTTGTCAGCCCAATAACAAATGCTTTTCTTCTAAATTTGGTTGTTCTTTTGGCCATTCCATAACTAACCGATAAAGTACAAGAATGTATTACGTTGTTAACAAAATGAAATGAAGATGATGATTAAAATGATAATCTACTTGCTAACATTACTAAAGAAGAAGGAAAAAGGAAGAAAAGGAAAAGAGAAATAAGCGAATGAAACAAAAGAAATTGAAAATTGTGACAAGTACCTATTGTGAACCAGCTCCGACTCAAAATTGGTGACAATTATTTTGTGAAGCATGAGTGAAAAGATTAAAGGACACAAAAGGGACAGTTCTAAGGATTTGATTACCACAATAGGAATTGCATGACTTTGTCAATACATGCATTTGCATTTCATCATATTATGAGAATTCAAGCATAAAAAAAAGAGTAAAAAAAAAAACAGACAAAAGGACAAAAAAAAGAGAAAAAGAGAAGAAGAAGAAGAGAAAAAATGTTTCAGCATACCTCAGAAGAAAAGAATTTAAAGTTTCATCGCCTCTGTTGCAAGAGGAGCACATTTCAGAAAAAGAATCTAAAGTTTCATTGCCTCTACTACAAGAGGAGCACATTTCCAAAAAGAATTTAAAGTTTCATCACCTCTGCTGCAAGAGGAGCACATTTCCAGGAAGAATTTAAAGTTTCATCGCCTCTGCTGCAAGAAGAGCACATTTCCAGAAAAAAGAATTTAAAGTTTCATTGCCTCTGCTGCAAGAGGAGCACACTTTCAGGAAGAATTTAAAGTTTCATTGCCTCTGTTGCAAGAGGAGCACATTCCAGAAAAAGAATTAAAGTTTCATCGCCTCTACTGCAAGAGGAGCACATTTCCAGGAAGAATTTAAAGTTTCATCGCCTCTGCTGCAAGAGGAGCACATTTCAGAGAAGAATTTAAAGTTTCATCGCCTCTATTGCAAGAGGAGCACATTTTCAGAAAAAGAATTTAAAGTTTCATCGCCTCTGTTGTAAGAGGAGCTTTTCAGGAAGAATTTTAAAATTTCGCTACCTTTGTTGTAAGAGGAACACCAAAAAAAAAAAGAAAAAAAAAGAAAAGAAAAAAAAAGAAAGAAAAAAATGAGAGAAAAAGAAAAAAGAAAAGAAAAAAGAGAGAAAGAGATTAGGTCTGGAGTCGGACAAAATTAGTGTGTCTATTGTCTTTGCTCCATTCCCAATCCTCAGTAATGAGCAAAGAGGGGCAGCTGTTGACACCTAATTTTGTCCCATCTATTATTATTATTATTATTATTATTATATTTTTATTTTTATTATTTATATTATTTCTGTTATTATGATACTATTATTATTATTATTTTTAGTTTTATTTTTATGTTTATTACTGTTATATATATTTTTATTTTTATTTTTATTTTTAGTTTTATATATTATTATTATTATTATTATTATTATTATTATTATTATTATTATTATTATTAACAGTCTTTTTTCCATCACATTAAATGCTCCCAAATCTACCAAATCTGCCGGTTCCCTGCCCTAGCCGCCGACGCCTCAACCTCCAGCAAAATTCCATCTTTCATGCCGTGAATCCCGCTCTAACAGAAACCTATTGATGTTGTGATTCTGAAAGGCTAGAGGGGGTTCCGAAATTGGTTTAAGAAGACCTCATGCAAAGAAAAAAGGGGATTCCTTCAGGGAGAAAAAATAAAAGGACTCTGAAACACCAAAAACAGTGGCAAAACCTCTACCCAACCGAGACGCCCCCACCATCATCCTCACCAAACCACTCACCACCAGCCTCCACCATTCTCGACCCTCACAGACCAATCACCTACCCAGCCGCTACTAAAAAACATCAAACACCACCTTTCCCGTACCAACCCCACCACCGAGACATTATCACTATCACCGGGCCAACCACCCGAAACAACCCAAACAACTGTGAACCACCAAGCACACGCACACACACAACTAGATTCCAGAACCAAAACCCAAACCCAACCATCCCGAAACCTGCAAGAAAAGCAACAACAAACCAAAACCAGATAAAAAAAAAACAACAACAAAAACAAAACGCAAAAAAAAAAGGGAAAGGCTTTCGATGGAGTTCAGATCTAGGTGGTTAAAGAGTTTTTTTTGTGAAACGGTGGCCGGATTCAGACTTAGGAGGTTGAGAGCTTTCGGAAAAGGGTTGCCTTTTTATTTTTGGCCACCGACGACGGTGGCCGGAGACGAGCTAGGCGGCGGAGGACGGCGGCCGGGAATCGCCTGGCCGGGAGAGCTTTGGAAAGTTCTGAATTTTTTTTGTAAAAAAGGAAAAAGTGAAAGAGAAAAAAAAAGAGAAGATTTTATAGAGAGAGACCGACCCGCGCGTAGACCCGGATCCTCGCGCCCGACTCGCGAAGAAGGAGTTGACCTTGACCCGCAATTCGACTTGACCCAGCTCTCCTTTCTCCCGCGACCCGCGTGCCTACCCGCTCCAGCCACCCCATCTGATCCGACCCAGCAACCTTAGCCTGCTTCACTTGGTTTTGGGCTAGATCTTGGGCCCGCTTGGAAGGCCTCCTTTGGGTTTCAAGCCCACCCGTTTGGTATATTTTTTTTCTTTTCTGTTTATTTGTTTATTTATTTATCTTGTGATTACTTAATTATTTGTTCTGTTAAATATATTATTTTATGTATTTTAATATATTTGCATAACACTAAAAATAAAATATTCATCTATAAAATTCTCAAAGATTTAATGATCATAAGTTTAATGATGGAATTATAAAAATCATATAGTTTTAAGATATACACATAAATAAATAAAATATATATAAATGAAGGAAATGTATATAGTTTTAAATTTTATATATATATATATATAAAGTACATAAATATAAAATGTGTATATATATATATATATATTACATATGTAAATAAAGAATATAAAATAAGTATACAGAACACATATAATCATATAGTTGTTTTTCTACATATAATAAATATTTTCTTAAACAATTTACTATAAAAATCTTTTTAGAAAGCTAAGAAATATTTATAATTTTGAGATGTACATAGGAAATAAAAATGTGTAAATAAGTATAAAATATAACCATATAGTTTTTTTTATTTATATAATTAAACAATTGGCTATAAAGGAATATTTTAGGAAGCTAATAAATAAAAATAAATAAATAAAGAATAAAATAAAATAAAGTAAGCATAGAATTATTCTGATGATGAGATATCGTAAAAGTCACAAGTAGTGATTTTTCGAATATCTCTAGGTGAGAGGAGTTTATCGAACGTCGCCAAAAGTATTGGGATATTCGATTCAATTTCTCAATATTCAAATTCGTGTTTATTTTAAAAATATATAATAATATATTTTGTAATAAAGAATATTTAGAAAAAAATACTAATTAAATGAAAATTAATAAATACAAAAGAGGTAATGGAGATAGGTGGAAAAAATTAATAAAAGATAAAAGGGATTTTAGAGATATATGAATACAAAATAATTAAACCAATAAAAATTAATAATAATAAAGTTTCAAAAGTGATTAAATTAACCAAATAAATGGTAATAAGATTTTAATAAAAGATGATAACAAAAGGGATTAAGTTAATAAATCTAAATAAATGAAGACAAGAATTAATGGAGATAAAATAATTCATAAGAGGTAAAAGCTAATGCCCGATGATGGGATGTTACGGAAGGTACAAGTAGTGATTCCTAATTGATCCCTAGGTAAGAGAAATTTCACTAAATGTTGCCAAAAGTATTGGAATATTTAGAGAGGTTTTTCGATACATAAGCTTTTATCTTAAAAATATTTAATAATAAATATAAAAAATAAGATCAACAAAAATAACAAAATAAATAATGTAAAATAACAAAATGAAGATAAATAATGAACATGTTAAATAAGAAACTAAAAATCTATATGCATTATATATTATATGTTTGCATCATATGCTTCAATGTTAATATTAAAGAATGGAGTTCGTCCGATGATGGGATGCTACGAAAGTCACAAGTAGTGATTCCTAGCTGATCCTTAGGTGAGAAGAGTCGTATTAAATGTTGCCAAAAGTATTGAAATATTTAATACAATTTTTCAATAATTTAAATTTTTATAAAAATGAAAATGAATAAGCTAAAAAAAGAAATAAATAAATCAACAAATAAATAATGAAATTCAAAATTCAAAATTCATTTGCATCATTTTTATTTGTTTGCATCATGTGCATTCATAATAATTTTCGAAGCAAGTGTGAATTTTCCGAGGATGAGATTCTATAGAAGTTACAATTAGTGATTCTTAAGAAATCTCTAGGTGAGAAAAATTATTTCGAATGCTGCCAAAAATATTGGAGTATTTGATTTAATTATTTAATACAAAAAGGTTCACATTTACTTCCGAAAAATAAAGTTTAACCTTTTAAAATAAACCAAAATAAATTTACAAATAAAAAATGATTTTGAATAAAATTGATTGCAATAAAATAGGAATTGTTTTTAAATATTAAATTGAAACTATTTTATTAAAACAAAAAGGATAACACATGATTATTATGGTACCGTTTTTTAAAGAGCGTCGTGGGGGTGCTAATCCTTCCCCATGCGTAACCATACTCCCGGACCCGATTTTGTTTTCGCAAACCAAAGATTATATTTTTAATAAAACTTAATTAATTTTGAGATTTTGTTGAAAAGATAAACGTTTTCAGGTGGCCAATCACACCTAATAAAAAAAGATTGGTGGCGACTCCCTTTGTTTTTAAATGTTTTCAAAATCGTCGAGCACGAAACCGTTACGACAAAGATAATGGGGGGTGAGCTTGTGCACAATAAGAAATATATATACGAAAGCTGATGCGACACATATCTATATGCAAGTATTTCAAAACATAAGCTTTCATGGAAAACTAATGGTCACAAATTAGGCATTATTTCGAAAAGGATACTATAAAGGATTAGATAACTAGGTTGAGTATAGAAGGATACTTTAGAGCACCTCACTTGTCCCGGCATCCAATACCAACTATAGAAAATTCTTCAATGTGTAATCCTTCACAAAGTTCAGTAGATATTCTGAAATAACTAACCTTATACATTTCACCAATTCTTTCAAAACAATAATTCTAAAACTCTCCGTAAACAGATTTATAACCAAATTTCAGTAATTCTTATCAAATTAGAAAACATATTAAATCAATGATTGGTAACAGAAATCAATAAAAATATGGGAGTGCCTGGAATACCAAGTATTTACCACCCCAGTAAAACAGTACAGTGGAGGCAAGGCAACACCCAATAAACTCATACAATAATAGTAATAGTGACATATGGCCATAGTTGAAAAGGGTCCACAGTGTACATGGGTCAGGTGACAGCTGTGGCATTGAAAACTTAACCAAGGTCTATCAGCAACAATAATCAATAATATCAGTAATGGGAGCATGTGTCCATAAGTAGCTATGGGGCCAACAGTCTTAAAACAGTTCATAAATCAATTTATAAGGGTTATGGAGATCAATTCAACAATTATATCTTCAATCAATCCATAAAGCATTAAAATCACTTTCATTTCATTTGAAGTATAAAATTCACCGCATATTCTTAATTCAATAATAATTGTCCAAAATATTTTATTTGCATATCACCTAGGCATGAAAACATGTATGTATCAAGAAACGTGTACAAACTCATAAATATTCCATTTAAAACATAATTACAAAGTTAATATGCAAATGAAATCATTGGAAGTTATCAATCAGCTTTATTTTTCACTTCATTTCTTACTTCCAAAATAATACCATTAGAGGTTTTAGAGATTTAGATTTATATCTAGAAAATTTCAATAGCATGACAGTTATAACTACCCTAACTTCCCTGTAAGAAAAAACAGTTTATAAATCATGCCTCCAGTTCACCATTCAACCAGATCATCATGTTTAAACCTCATACCATAGCAGATTTGTCAAATCCATGCAATGTAGTATCCTAACGCTTCATACATATATACATTACCTCTTAAATTTTCGTAACAATGTTCATGAGCCCCAATATTACATCCCAACTCCTAAACTGCATATTCATTAATTGAATATCATCAATTTCAATACTCCCTTATGAAAATTATTCGATACTTATAATTGTAAACTAATTTCTAGCATTTCTTCTTTTTAAACTGTCCCTGTTATAGGTAGTCGACTGGTTTTGAAACAGAATTCTTTTAAGTAAAAAAGCAGTCAACTGGTGAGGATGGTAGTCGATTAGTTTTCAAATAGAATGCTTCTAAGTTAGAAGCAATCAACTGGTTTGAATAGCGATCGGCTAACTTAAGTCAATTACAGAGGCAATCGGCTGCTATTTAGGGTGGTCGACTGGTCTAAAGAGGTTACAAAGAAAATATCTAAATTTTGTGTCTGGGCAGTCAACTGCTATTTAGGGCACTCGGTTGCTCCAAGACAGATTGTTATTCCAACTTCGAAATTCAACTCCCCATTTCATCGTTTACCCCTTTCCTTCACTTCCTAAGTCTAGATTCATGCTTTACCTTTACTCTACCTGAACTCTATATCATTTCCATATCAAACCATACCATGCTTATACTTGAATAACGTTAACCCCAAAGCACCAAGAGAAAAGATTTCATGATTTTACATCATTTCAACCCCAAACTAATACTCCAAAAGTAAAATAAACTAATATACAATCATAAAAACATAAGAAAATTCAAGCTTTCTTCCTTTCTCACCGTGGCCAAATTTTTGAGAAATCCCTCACAATGCAAATAGCCACTTTAGGCCTTGATTTGGATACCAAGATGTAGAGCTCTAAAAACTGGGTAGGTTTGACGGTTTCAGGTTTCAAGGTAGTTTGTCTGGTGTTTGAATAACTTTCTCTCTCTTCAAGCTTTCAAAAATGGTGGAAATGAGAAAGAGAACTATGGTTGCCGAAAATGAAGAAGAAATGGGATGGAAAAGTCTAAAAAATAATATCTTAAGGTACAATTTACCATTTTATCCTTTTACTTAAGAAATCTTTCAAATTTACCCTTAACAGTTTGATTTCGTTGAAAACAATCAGTCTAATCTATAAAATATTTCATTCAATCATGAAGCATCTCTATTTAACTTTCTCTAAGTAGTGGTTGAGCTTTTATTGAGGTTCGACTGATCATTTGAGTAAAATTACCAAAATACCTCTAACTATTAAATCACGTAAATTTTTACTTTTATGCCTGATTTAGTCCATTAGTCCACATGGCTTAGAACTTTATTATATGAGAAATTAATTATAACTGTTAGTTGTTCAAAAATCCACTTGGTTTGACTATTATTCATAAAAATTCTATCAGCCTATGAACTTAACCGTCTTTTTCTAAATTGTTCAACGTTTTTCAAAACATACTTAAACAAATGGGTTTAAGGTGCCAATTCTTACCATTATCATATTTAGCTCAAAATATCAAGTCCCCAAAGTTTCACCTCCACCAGAACACTAAAAAGATAGTGGGGCCCACCTTTAGGCTTCCCTTTCTTTCCTACAAGGACATTAACATTTTATTAATTATAACACATCTAATATTTCCAACTTCATAAATAGTAATTAATAGGAATTAGAAATATGGAATCTCACATATTATTAGTTATCTTCATTATAATAATCTACAAGTGATTTCTTACAAAATCATGCCAGATATAGTTAATGATCCCATTAGCTATGAACAACTTTTCTTTCATATTTTGGACATCACCATTTCTTCTTTTTTCTTCTTCCATTCTTATCATTGACATATTTCATTAATTTAAACATCGAAACGCACCTAACATTTTATCTTGGATGCATCTTCACTCATTTTGTTTTTATATGGACAGGACAGGTCATACTCCTACTCATGAGAGTTAAATAAAAAAAGCTGATTCTAGTTCATAAGGTCATCAACATTATTCATAAGTGAAATTGAGATTATTACTTTTATCATGTTATGAATTTTAATTTGATTAAGATAAGAATACATATCTCACATGAGACTTAACAAGAAGCAAACCCTCTTAATAAGTAGGGGAGTAAACGAACAGAATGTTTGACGAACCATTCGTGAACTTGTTCGGTTTTTTGTTTGTTTATTAAGCTTAACGAACGAACACGAATAATATTTTAGTATTCGTTTGTTAAACGAACCGAACATGAATAAAAGTATGGTTCGTTCGTTTTTGTTCGCGAACAAGCTCGTTTATGTTCATTTATTGTTCGTTTGTTTAAAGTGTCATTTGTTGTTCATTCATTTGTATTCGTTTATTTTTCGTTTATTTAAAGTGTTATTTGTTGTTCGTTCGTTTATGTTTGTTTATAACTTGTTTATTTAAAGTGTTATTTGTTGTTCATTTGTTATTTGTTTATTGTTCATTTGTTATTTATTAAAATACTAAAATTACTTATATTATATAAGTTATATAATACATACCCTATTTTTAAGACATTAACCTAAAAAATTAGTACCTAATTTTTAAATATTTTTATACAATATAACTTTGTTGGCTTAAAAAATTAATAAAATATAATAACAAAATAATTATAAAACTAAATTAGTTAATTTTACTTAAAATAATTGTTTTTTTTTAAATTTTAAACATAATGTACTGAAATAAAATTAATAAAAGTCTCATAATAAGTTAAAATCTTATTCTTATAATCTTATCCATTGACCATTTACATATATATATATATATATATATATATATATTACACATATATGTGTATACACACATATATATGATACTTTAATATATGTATACCAATATATGTATATGTGTATGATACAAATTGTACTTAAAATAGTAATATCAATTTTAATAAAACATTGTTGACTTAAGTTGTGTTGTATTTAAGATTTTGTGTTAGATGATTGCAATTTGCATGTGGGATTTAATCTTTATATAAGATTTTAATATTTAATATTTAGTTTATTCTCATGAATACTTGTTCATGAATATGTGTTTACGAATGCGTTCGTTTAGAAGTTCGTGAACTATTCACAAACATTAACGAGCAATCCCTACCAAACGAACGAACGAATACGAACGCACTCCTTAATGAACACGAACGACACTAAAAAACAAACGAACGAACAAAGACATCAATTCGTTTGTTCATGTTCGATTCATTTACAGCTTTATTATTAAGTCTTTTATCATTAATCTTTTTGTTTTATTAACAACCAATATTGGCACATAAAATTAAAATTAATTACCACGCAAAAGTTCAAAGCTCTAGTATATTTTAATTAATTTTAGTTGTAACTTTTTCTATTTCATGAAAAGATTAATTTATATAAATTAAGTTTGTTTAATATATTGATAGAGAAATCTTTTTATTTTTTTTATTTTTTTAGTATATATTAAAAAATATGTATCATATGATTAACTTTATCAATAAATTTAAAAAATGTACTAACAATATATAAACTAATTTATTGTAAATTAATTAATACTAAAATTATTTACCATTTTAATTTGTTTCCCCAAAGATTTGTTCATTTCAACCCAAGCTTTCGTTCTTTTACTTTTCAGTTTTCACCTAACTCAACCTTCAAAGGATATCAACTCGAGATATTTTGGATTATTCCATCGACTTTTATCTAAAGAAAAAAAGTTAATTTTTACCATTTGAGGAGAAATGCACGTGTTTCTTGTTTAAACAGTTATATTTAAAATATTTATTTTTAAATAAATAAAAAATTAAACCAATTTTCCAATGGCACAAATCATTTTATTTATACTAGCTTTTTTCAAGTTGGTTAAAGAATTTAGATATAAAACATTTTTTGACAGTGCCAAATTTTTTTATAAAATAAAAGGATAAGATGCAAATTATAAAATTTACTTGAATTGATGAATCAAATTTATTATTATTTTTGAAAGAATATTTTCAATTTAGTTTGAGAACAAAAAAAGGAAGATAATAGTAATATTTCATAAAAATAAAAAAATAATTTAAATTATTTTCAAATCAAATTAAAAAACTATAATAATAAAATTACATTTATTAAAAAAATAATAGAGTTGATTTATAATCTTAATAAAATGATTTGTTAATTGCAAATTTGACCAAAAGATGGCAAATGGCTACACAAGTTGGTCAGAGAGTGACGGGCATATGAGCTTGAGGGCCTTTGACTTTCTATAAATAGAGATAAAGTAAAGCTCCTTGACAAGGTCAACGAGGGGATGTAGCTCAAATGGTAGAGCGCTCGCTTTGCATGCGAGAGGCACGGGGTTCGATCCCCCGCATCTCCACTTTTCTCTGTTTTCCTTTTTCCGAAGTCAAAATTCTCCTTGACGGCGCCGTTTCGAGTTTTGCCTCTCAAGTCTCGCGAGTGTGTTTGGTCTCTCTCTCCGCCCCATCACTTTCTTCCTCAAACACTTCTCTCCCTGCGGCGCGTGTTTATTATTCAAAGCACGATTATTCATGTGCGTTGGAATTAAATCATTTTATTATAAATTATTTATTATTTAGAGTTCGAAAAAAATTACGAGTTCCAAATGAACTAGGTTTACGTCGTAAAATACAATAGAACGATTGGACCCGCCCCGGTTCCAATTCCCTCTGTTCATCACGTTGCAAACGGTATATTCTTTTTTCTGAATGTCTTCGCTTGCTTATTTTCTATTGTCGTTATTTGGATTTTCGGGAGATTTAAGTATTTTTCTATGTTGATAAGATGCTGCTTAGCTGAATACCTAGTTGAACGTAACCAAAAAAAAAAAGAATACCTAGTTGAACTATAATATTTAATTCGCTTTAAAAGCAAGTCTTTTTGGAATTTGATATCTCTGTTAAAGACTTGGAACTTTTTAAGTTCTGAAGCTGATTTTGGTTTCTCCCTTAAACAGAGGCTGCTTTACTACATCAAATTATGTTAATTTCTAGGCTTTCTAGAGTTGGATTTTGGATTGCCAAAGAGCTATCAAGAGGTATGCTTCTATTTTCAATTTGGGTTCTTTTCATATTCTTTGATTCTATAGAAGTTGGCATTATTAATATTTAGAGCTTGTTTTTAATTAAAATGAGGCAGCCTTGTAGTTTCTAAGCAGACAATTTGTTTTCAGAATAGTCCATAGTGGTATATTTTACGGATTCTTAAATATGCATGATTTGTACGAATGATTTTTCATTATTAACTTGACTTCAAATTACATTCTTTTTGACAGGCGGATATTCATATATGTCTAGAACAAGATATATACAAAGGCCTTATGGGCAATACCAGCGCTCTCTGGTCGGTGATGGTTACTTACAAATATTTTGGATTAGAGAAAAATGTAGTTTTGCATGTATTATCTATCTTGTTTGAGTCATTGAAAGAAATCAACCTAAGACATGGGTGATGGTTAACCCTCGCATTTGCTTGTTGTTGACAATGTTCTAAGTTAAACAAGTGCTTATGATAAACATGACCGTGTAAGGAATCTTGATTGTTTGAGTTTAATTGAATGAAACTGGAATTGGAAGTTTAAAATGAATGAGATAAGCCTCTTAATCTGCAGCTAGCTATGTCACATAATAGTGGATAACCCGTATGCCCTTAGTAGATGAAACGTCTAGAATAGTCAATGAGCTAATGACATGACTAATCCTTGCCTCCTCCTTTTTATTAAGCTGATTCTGCTGTAGACATTCTTGAAGATGTATGTGTTGGTTACATAATCGAATTATAGCGGTTTTAGATAAGCCAACAAGTGATATAGTGCAGATTATTTTTCATGGAAAAGAATGGTCTGTTATCATATCTGCTGAAAGAAAATAGGTTGGCAGTAATTTTGTTTACTGAGAGAATGGAATAATTTTATAATTGTTAGTAATACTGACAATTTTGTGAATTTTCAGAAGGATACATAATAATACTAAAACTTGGGTCATAGTTACGTGAGAAAATATCATAAATATGTGGACAAACATTTGATGAGTTCTTGAAGTGAGAATAATTAGAAAATAACATTTAGAAACATTGAAGTGTGACACATCTATGGTTTGTGTTGGTATAAACATTGAAGAATGATATACATATTGCAGGTATTTCAGTTGACAGAATTGGGAAATTAAGGATTTCATTTTTAGTTCTTTATCTGGGAAAAAAAATTCATTTTCCCCTACTTATAAGCTAACTTTTTCCACTATCTATTCCACTTTCTTCATAATTTTTGGACAGCTTAATTTACTGCCTGAAACTAGAGGCTTTCAAGAGGCCATATTTCTAAAGCATCATGATTTTTCTACCACAGCTTCCAACAATGCTTCTGAGGGAGGGGATGGACAGAAAGAAACGTAAGTTCTTTTGAAAAAAATTGTAGTGGCATGGTGTTTATGAATGTTGGATGAAGTTATTTGTCTTTCATTTAGTGCTACTCTTCTTGCATTGGTGAATTATTTAGATCATTTAAAATCTCAACTCTTGTTTTTTTTTTTTTGAAAAAACACACGCACGGACAAACAAATGAAGAACAAATACACATATCTAATTTTGAATTCCAAGTTCTTGGAGATGATGGTGTAACTTAAGCGTCAGTTTAAGTAATTTTACACTGATACTAACCAGTAAAAACTTATTATATTTTTTTCAACTCAATATTGTTTTGACATATTTTGGCATGCTTCAAGGCAAACTTGATTCTTGGTGGTCAATTAAGGTCTCAGCTGAGCTGTGGGTAGGGTAGCATCCTCAGCAGCAGCAACTATTAATAAGAGGACTTGTGTCTGTATGTGCATGCATCTTTAATTAGTTTTGGATTTTTCTGGTGTGCTTTTCTGGTCTACTGTCCATCTCTGCACGGTTTGGCTCCTACACTTCAGTCTGTGGGAGATCAGTTTTGCAATTTATGGCATTCAAATACAATGACTTTGAAAACATAGAGTTTGAGTTCCTAATACTATTCTACAAACACTTAATGGCTATATATTTGCATTTAATTTAAAGTTGATTTTTTTTTTTCACTTTTATTCATACCAGATTGTCATATTTGGCAGGATATCTGTCACCTTTGTTTCAAAAGATGGAGAAGAAATCCCCATCCAAGTGCCCATTGGAATGTCTATACTAGAAGCAGCTTATGAAAATGATATAGAACTCGAAGGCAAGGATCATGATTCCTTGTTACTCTACTAATTTTGTAGCATTCCTTGGGTCGAACTTCTTGGGAGTAATTTGTTTGCTCAAGTCCTTTTATGGTGATAGATCTATCTTAAAACACGTCCTTTTGCATGAAGGATGCATTAGCAATTGAAGTAGAACATAATGTGATTTTAAAACACTCTTGTCCCTTTTTTTATACCAGTTAACATGTTTTGGCCACACACACAGATGGGTTAATTACATGAATCAGTTAATTTAAAGTTCATTGCTAATGATGTTTGCTTGTCCTGTTGTTTTAGGAGCATGTGAGGGTTCACTTGCTTGTTCAACATGCCATGTCATAGTGATGGTATGCTAATGGCATTATATGTTATCATAAATGCTGTTGATTGGTTTACGATAATTCATAATATTATTTCAGGGAACTAACTATTGACTCTTTTGATAGGACATTGAGTACTATAATAAATTAGAAGATCCAACTGATGAGGAAAATGACATGTTGGACCTTGCCTTTGGGCTTACAGAAACGTGAGTTCCTTCACTATACATCTGCTAGAGAATATTTTGTGAAATTCAATCTAAATGGATTGCCATGTTCTTGAACTTTTCAGGTCTCGCCTGGGATGTCAAATAATTGCAAGTCCTGAACTTGATGGAATTCGTTTAGCAATCCCTGCTGCCACACGAAACTTTGCAGTTGATGGGTATGTTGCAAAACCACACTAGACATCAGACCATCTAATTCTGTTTAAATGAGCATAGAGGATTCGGTCACCCAGTTTTGTAGCTTCTAGACTGTATTGGATAAACTAGCATCTATAATCCTCAAGTGATTGTTTTTGTATTAATTATTGCTTATTAAATTCCAAATAAGCCCTGTGACATTGATTTTATACATCAAATGATATCAAAGCTCTTATGACCACACTTGGTTCTGCTCCTTCTTTAAATACAACCAGTAAACTCAAGATTAATGTCAGTTTGACAGGCTTTTTACACTGCTCAACTATAACTATGTGTTGAGGCTGATAGATCATAATTGAAGTGTGGATTAGTTCTCAAAACCAAGACATCATGAATTCATGAACTAAAGCATCCTGGTACAATGTGCATGATGTTCTGGTTGGTACAGCTCCAGGACATCATGCCTCTAGAAGTTGCAAGTCTGTGATACCAGATAAATGCAAGCTGATTCTGCATTGCTTAATTTTCTGACAAGTTAGAGATTGAAACATAGAAACAAATGGATTGTAGTTCAGAAACAAATCAAGCACCGACAGTCGACACATGCACATCTCAGGCATTTTTACTTCATAGTGAAGAATTTGTTGAATAGAGTTTGGGACAATGGCATGTCTTATGGAAAATGTTGGGCAGATTTTGTTTTGCTGTCGTTTGAAAGCCTGCTTGGATCTTCCGTCGGCCCCTTTGATGCATCACTGTCGAATAGAGTTCAGTTTCCACCTAAACGGGCTGATTGCTTCTTAAGAAATCTTGGCTTTGTTAATTAGTACCATTTAGTGCGGGACGGTACAAACAAGAGATAGTAAAATTCTTTAGCGTTGCCTAAAACCCTTTTGCTTCTCGGTAGCATTATTTCTATGCCATTCAGAAAATTTACATTAGAAAGTTTTCTAATCTGTTGATTGGGGAGCATCTCAGAGCTAGTATGTCATTAGCTACTTGAGAGCAAAACATTAAGAACTTGTAACCAAAAAAAAAAAAAAACCATTAAGAACTTGATTTTCATTGTATGTTGTCGATGTCGTTTGATACGTTACTGTCTCAGCTAAAAAGAACATTCGAGCATTTAATTCAATGATATATGTTATCATGTTAAATAAAAAATTGTATTTGAATTCTCGTTAATAATATTTTAGAAATGAAAAAGCCTTAGAAAAGGTTGAGTGTAGACCCTTAATTGCGTGAGTGAAGTTAACAATAGAATCTAGAGAACTTCCCTAAGGCACAAGTAAAGCATGCTTGTTTGATTTGTTCGTTGGTTTTAAAAAATTAAACAATTTGCCTATATATATATATTTATATATAAATTGAAGTAGGCATCCATAAAATGTTTATATTATCCTTCAAAAAAGGACAAACAATGAGAGGATTAAGTTTATTTTTTTTCTATTTACTATTTGACAATTTTTTTAATAAAAAACAATGAATTATAAAAGAAATTGCAATCATAATAAGTATTACATTTATAGAAATTATTTATGTCAAACAAACAATCTAGTAGATAAGTTCATATTTAAATCAAAATAATAAACTAGTATATAATTGGTGTTGGATTATGCCCTTAGAACCATTCATTAGATGATTGACTTTGGCATTTTTTTTATGTATCATGACATTTTATTTATCATAGTTCATTATTATATTTGTCTTATAACTGCGTAATATAATCTTATATAATAATGTCCTTAGAATAGTAATAACACACTATTCTTAAAATATCCCTAGTCAAGTATTATTGTGAACAAGGATAACAATGATACGATAAGACTAGTATGTGGTTGACTGATGACCATTGTCATGGATATAGGATATCAAGTCATCACATAGGTACATGTTAGAGAACTATGTACTGGATCGACCCTCCATGAGAACGCTACATGGATTGTTATATGAATGTCATAAGCGATTCTCATAGTGATGATGGTGTATGTGATCCTTTGACTTGAGATCATCAGAGATCCCAACATAGAGAATTGCATACTTTAATGCTGCTAGATGTCATTCGTAACAGGATGGACTATAAAGGTAGTAATTGGGTATGCCTTGATCTATGTAGAGGGATGTTGAGTGATCAAGATAGGATTTATCCCTCTTATATAACAAGAGTGATATCTTGGGCCCTTTGATAGAGTGAGACTAAGAAATGCATGGCCGTGCTCGAATAAGTCAATATGAGATATTGATTTTATTTGTTTAATTAGTCTACTCAGGAATCAAGAAACGCTGATTAGACTATACAAGTGTGACACATTCCATGACTTGTGTCTAATCAAGACATCATAGGATAAAGGGATTAAACTACACGGTAACATCTATCACGAGTAAGGTTATGTCGAGTCATTGACATTCTCGTTACATGGGTAGCAATGATGTGTTGCTAGATACCGCTCATTGCCTGTGACAATTTTGTCATTGCCATTGTTTTGAGAACCTATTGGGTCGCACACTTAGAACGGATCAATGAGGAGCTTAATTAATCCTATTCTGAATTGGATTAAGGATATAACTAATCCTATTCTGAATTGGATTAGGGATATAACTAATCCTATTCTAAGTAGGATTAGAGTTCTGTTTGGCAGTAAATTTTAGGGTAAAATTTACTGCCTATAAAAGGGATATTTTTCTAAAACATAGCCGCACTTTTTAAAAACAGAAAACAAAACATTCCTTTTAATCGAAGCTAGCAATTCGGTTATAAGGAATTTAAAAGCTCTTTAAGGCTTCTGATCGTGAGACGTTCAAGAGTCGTGAGATCCGTTCGTGTGGATACCGTAGAGGCAGGAACGAAAAGTTGCTGCTTGTGACTCGACCAACGACAGAAAATTCAGAGAAAACGTCAGGTAAAATCTCGAAACCCTAATCAGGCAACTCTCCGAATCGATCTTGGTGGAGGCCGAATGATTTAAATTCCGCTGCGTGTTGTTTCGGTTTCCTTCAATTGGACCATTACAAACTCATACACGATAAATTTTGAACCTCAAACCTTAAAGTTCCTTTTTTTTTTTTGCCACTAAAGTTGTGCTTGGTACAGTTCATAAGGGGAAGGAAGTGATGGACGGAAAAGTGAAAATAAAATGAATTTTGAGAATACTTGCTACAAAAGAGAATAGAAAGGAAAAAAATAATGGGAAGGATGAGTGTTTTTTTTTTCCTTACTCGTGAAATTCAATCTCTTCAAAATAAAGAGAAAAATAGAAAAAAAAAATGTGGTTCATGTGAGCAAATCAGGTGAAAATACTAAATTACTAATCACTTTGTTTTTATTTTCTTTTTTCTTATTTTTAAACTCTATCAAACAATAAAATAAAAGAAAATATGTTTTCCATTCACTTTTTTATATTTGAAAAGAAATAATATATTTTTTATCATTCTATATTTCCCCTCTAATTTTCATCTTTTTATTTCTTTTTTCATCTTATCAAGCAAAACCTAAGTCAAGATCACAAGACATGTTAATATTATTTATTTCGCAAGTTTTATAAAAATTTTTTCCAGATCTTGAAATTGAGATAACATAAAAAAAAAAAAAAGGTTGGCAGGAAAAATGAAAAAGAGGAAAGAAAATGCTCCAGCTCATTCTATTATTTGCCAGCTACTTAATTTGTTTTTTCTTTTGTTTTCTTTTTTAACAGAAGGAAGAAAGGTGCATTGAAGTCAAAGGGCGTTAGTTGAGTTTTATCTTTCAAGAAGGAACTTGCTAAGCTCTTTCTCCATATACAAAACAAGTACCCGTCGACTGTGGCTTTCAGATGACTCTTGAGAGTTGAGACCACTGCATAAAAGGAAAAGCCTACAGCAAAGAGAAAAGATAGTAAAGAGAAATTAAAAACAACAAAGATTGATTCAGTGATTGTTATTTTAAGAAGAACTAGATCGAGGGAGTCGTCTTTTTTTTCTTTTATCTTTGTATAAAAAAAAACCCTAAAACCACAAACTGGACAAAAAAATATCAAATTCCAACTTAAATTACTCTGTATTTCTTAAATAATTATATTATTTGTTATGATATATAATTATTGATTTGATTGTAATATATTTAATTTATTAATTAATTTATTCATAAATTGATAAATTTCAGATTCAAATTTATCCAATAATTATATGTAAGAATACTGGTACTACAAATATTTAGCATTGCTGGTCAAATAATAGGACCTATGTTAAAATATGTGCAACATTTATTGCACTTATGAAAAGTATATTTACTAGTTTGATTAAAGCAATGGGATTTGGTCACATAACTTTATTACCATTTTGCTAGGTTCTGTGGATATACGAATTAATAGCAGAAAAAGAGAATGTTGCAATGATAATATAAACTTTTTTATTATAGCAATAAGTTGTTGAAAGTAATGGAAGTGAACTTTTTCTTCAGGTATTTGAACGGACAATGATAACATAAACTTTTTTATTATAGTAATAAGTGGTTGAAAGTAATGAAAGTGAACTTCTTTTTCAAGTATTTGGACAGAGTTCGAGTTTCGAAATTCTCACTGTTAGGAAGGCTTTACCGTTTATTACTCCCGATTTAAATAAGATTAATTTCATATCATAAAACAGATGAAGATACATGTGCTTAAAAAAAACTTTTTAATTGTTTTTGACCTGATCATAATTTTCTATTTAAAAATGAATAAGATAATAAATGACTGCTTTATGCATCATGCCAGGTGCATTTAAGGAAATTAAATTATTGGGTGCTGACTTTAAGACTTGAATTCTAAATCTAGACTACAAAACGAAATTTGCTTAGCAATCAATCCAATATTTGGAGTTGATGCATGAACATTTTGCAATAATGTATTTTTTTTAGCTTGGTTGCAACTCAAACCTATCATTAATCATCATAACTTATGCTAATATAATCTTAAGAGTTGAATCTGCCGGTAAGCAAGTATCGTTTTGTAGGCCAAGTTCAAATCTTAAGTCATGAAGCAAGTATTCAGAAAAATTAATTTCCTTGAATGTACTAAGCCGATGTGAAGAGTGTTCATATATTTGCACAATACTATCAATGTGTTAAGGGGAATTCTACAATACGGTCAACATAATACACATGATTAAGAATAAATTTATTTAGTGTCGTTAGACGTAAAATATGTTGGAAGTATTATAAACATATAAAAATAAACATAAATACATTTTATAGCAAAATCATTGTGTTTTTACGTTTATTGATCTAATTTTACATTTATTTTCATGTGTGTACAATTCTTTCACATGTTTTACGTATAATAACACTAAATTTATGCTTAATTATTTGTGTTTATATTGACCTTATAGTAATATCAAAAATTTTGATTTTAGGGTAGAAATTCCCATCGTTAAGATTTATAAGACATATTCTATCGCACCCAAAAATAAATAATTTTTTTTCCAAATATTACATTACTACTTCTTCTATATCATTTTATTTCTTCCTATTTGATTTTTTGTCTAACAAATTAAATTTTGATCATTATTTTTAAAATATTATATTAAATTAAAATTTAAAATATTATATTTTTAAATTTTAAAATTCAAAATTTGTAAATTTTAATTTTATAAATTTATTAAAAATAATGATTAAAATTGAATTCGTTTGACTCAAAAGATTAATAAAAGCAAATATAATAGATCGGAAGAGTGCTTTCTGATTCAATTTAAAAGGTTTTCTAAAGGTTGGAGGAGGCTGAACTGAAACGTGTGAATTTTACATCTCAACTACTGTATGATAAAGCAAAAACGCATGAGGCTATTTGTACAATAGTGGGTCTTAATTTAAACCTCATCGACTTTGAAAATTTGTTCAATTATCTGGAGAATTTGAATAAAAATATTAAATTCATTTTATGATTTTTTCCCCAATTTTTTATTAGATGAATTTGATCAAACAAATGAGACCAATGCAAAAATTAAATTAAATCTTGATTTCATCATTTAAGAACCAAGCTCAATTTAACTCAACTTGACGGTTAATTGTATAACATCTATATATATACACACATTATATTATTGATTTAAAGATAAACATATATGTAAAATTTACAAATTTTGAGTTTTGAAAACTAAACATTTATTGTATAGATATAATTTCCTTAATCCAATGCTGTTCATTAGATCTCTATATTTAATTGTTTATTTAGAAAAATAATGGCAGTACTTAAATAGGATCAGGCAAGTTTGGATTCTCTATATTTAATTGTTTATTATATTATTGATTTAGATAAAAAATACAAATCAAAGAGTCAAACTGAGCCCGTCTGTTTCATGAACAGATTTACCTTAACCTACATATAAAGTTTTTGGGTTTTTTTTTTTAATTATTTTCAGCCAGCCATACAGTGACGTGGACAACATCTAATTTCGTTTTCACTTAACTTCCTAATTCAGAATTTTTATTATTTCAGTAATTCAGCATATGGGAATGATGGAGGTTAAAATAAAACGTTCTAGATAAGAAAGTAACATATATATATATATATTTACATTAATATGTGGTTGAAAAAAATGAGAATAGATTTATTTTCCAAGCAATAATATTGAAAAGATTTTACTATTTATTATTTTCAGTTCGAAATAAAATTAATTTTAAATTATAAAATAAATAAAAATATCTGTAATAAAAAATAAACATATATATATATTTACTGCAGAACTTGTTTGATTATATTTTTGTCTGCAACAAGTAAGCCGCAGCTTCAACGTTGAGTGAACGCTCATAAATGCAACAACCATTGATTCAAATGTACAGAGTCATGGTTTGTCGGTGCAGTAAAGGGTGTTCAAGAATGGAGACATGGTTTTCTATTTTCTTTCTTAAAACTTTGAAGTTGTAAAGTACAGAGTCATGGATGAGTTGTCTATACTTTCAAATGTACTGCAAATGCTGCATAGCTTCTAGAAGGGCTGCTAACCAGAAAGGTCTCTTCTAACTTCCAATCCAGTATAAACAATTTCAATTTTTTTTTATAGTCTGCATTAGCCGAAATTTATATAAAAGACTCTTTTGTAATAAAATAAGGAAACCAAAATATTGTTTCGTGGAGTGGGAGATTTGAATGTAAATTATTTCACTTTTTTTTCCTGAAAAGATATATCTGGTTACCTTTTAGATAATGTTTTTGGTCACCCAATATGAAATTAAATTATTTTTTGAAACAGAGAGTCAGAAAACAGATATATTACTTGCGAGGGATAATAATTTTATTATTCAATAATAGCAAAAAGTTACTATTTGTTGATCTTACATTCTTACCTTTTCGACAGAATGCTTGAAGAAAAGAGTCAAAAGGAAAAGTGACATAGCCTTTTAACAGAGATGTTGAGCGGAATTCCATCCACTTTCGTCCTTTTCTTCTTTTTTTTTACCTTACTGTGTACAATTAAACAAAGAAACGTTTTCAATGGAATTACTTATATTTATTACATGCATAGCGATGGCGGTCAAGGGAAAGCTAGCTAATTAAGCAGTGGCGTGTCTTAATTTACTGTTCAACAATGGAGAAAGAGGAGACAATTTTTTCTTCTGTATTGAAATGGAAGCTTCAGAGAAAAGGGGGCGTGAATGGGAGATAGCAGAAAGTGGGAGACACGAATTTAATTTACTATTTAAAATCTTATTTCTTTTTCTCATATCAACCGCTGTTATTATTATTATTATTATTATAGGACAAGTGTTACGATTCTAACATCGTTCATGAAATAAAAATATTTTACTAACAGTATACGAAATAATTGTCCTTTTAATATTTCTTATTCATTTGGTAATAATTGAACTTGAAATTTTTTTGTTTATTAAAAGTTTAACGATCTCTTTGTTACCACTAAAATCAATGTTTTATTGGCGAAGAATATAGAAAAAAATTAGATTTATTTTTAATTACCTTAAATTTTGTTCATTTATTTATTCTTTATCATAACCAAGTAAGTTCGCATGATTCCTAGGAAGAAATTCATATGATTTTCATTTTTCACCATGCTAAAATTTTCCAGCTTATATATATATATATATATATATATATATATATATATATATATATATTATATTTACAGCATCTGCATGCAAATTTTCAATTTTCACTTCCACCAAACATACGTATTATCACTTTTTAAATCATGACTTCCCATCACTTAAAATAAGTTTTTTATTTTTATTTTCTAGCAAAAACAAGTAAATCTTTTCTGTATAATAAATTTAATATTTATTTTAATAAATTCATTGATAATTTTAATAATAAATAATTAGATAATGACATGATATAATTAAAATTTTTAAATAAAAAGAACATATTAAAATGAAATAATCGTTTGATATAATTCTTATAAATCAATAATTGTCAATGAAACCTTTAAATAATCGTGAGATTTTGAGGTTCCATAAATAATAATGGATCATAAAACTCGCAAATAAATCGCCAACTCAAAAATAAAATCTAGACTATATACACATTCCAAACTCTCACCTCCCACATTGACCTCATCAACTAAAACCATGTTCGTTTTGTTCACATTACATAAATTTATATTCCACCAAAAAAAAAATTATATAAACAAGCCTAACTTATTATTCTCCTACCGCCAATTACTATTTTGTACGTATAATTATATTATGAGGGAGGGGAATAATATTTTTCAAGAATTTGTTTGGCAAAACTTCAACTACTCTGAAATAAGCACACGACTAATCTCAAAAGCGTTGAAACCGTGTTAAGTGATCGGTTGGGAAGTGTTTGTCTTGTTTTTATAATAATCCCTTCCCATTGTATCAGGAAAAAAAAAAACCAGCAACATTTACAGTTTGAAGTTTTGGAAAAACAAAACCGCACCGGATTAATGAAGTCGCCGGCGTCGTTTCACTCGTTTGGGAGGAGCAGTAACCTGTCAAACTATAGTCGTTCATTTGAGTTGCCGACTTCGTTTCACTCGTTTGGGAGGAGCAGTAACCTTTCAAACTATAGTCGTTCATTTGAGTTGCCGACTGACCTTGAAGATCTTTCTAGAGATGACTACGGCGTTGGTGGAGCAATGCTGCCGATTTTTCTCAACGATTTACAGAGAAATAACCAGCAAGACCTCGTCGAAGTCACGCTCGAGCTCGAGAATGACTCCATTGTGTTTTGCAGCGTGGCGCCGAGTCCTCCACCGATTATTACGGACGAAAAGCAAGCCTCTGTAACGGCTTCTTCCGGGATTCTAGGTAGGAGCCTTTCGGCGACGTCAAGGATTCGCAGGAAGTTTGCCTGGCTAAAGTCGGGGTCATCGTCGAGAGCATCGTCGTCGGCGGAGGTTGATCAGGACCATAGGATTACGGCGCGTGATGAAAGGAGAATCAAGGCTAAGCTACAACGAACGCAATCGAGTGCTGAAAGAGCGTTGAAAGGGCTGAGGTTCATAAGTAAAAACACCGGTGCAAATGACGCCGAGAAGATGTGGAAACGAGTTGAGTCGAGGTTCGAGTCCTTAGCAAAGGACGGATTGCTTGCTAGAGAAGACTTCGGTGAATGCATAGGTCCGTACGCTTACACACTTTTTGGCAACTAAGAAAATAAAAACAACAGAAAATATTGATTTTTCCTTTTTTCTACTTTGACGTAGGGATGGTGGATTCAAAAGAGTTTGCGGTTGGGTTATTCGATGCGTTAGCAAGAAGAAGAAGACAGAGAATCTCGAAAATAACAAAAGAAGAGCTTCATGATTTCTGGTTACAGATTTCAGACCAGAGTTTTGACGCTCGTCTTCAGATTTTCTTTGACATGTTAGTTTAGTTTACTTCTCTCTCTTTTTAACGGTCTTTGACGCCGTTAACTTTGTCTCGAGACTTGGAAAAATGCGTTCTTTTCCAAGCGTAAAACAGCGGCGGTTCAGAACTCGATCCGTTGAAATCCTTATGCGTAGTTTTGAAATTTGATTGGTTGAGAGCAGTAACCACAAGTAGTTACGCGAAAAAAAATTGTTGGGTTATGGCCCAGTTCTCGACTTGACGAGGTTGCCAGGGGAAGAGTTGACATGCAAGTTTAATTTTTTTATTTTTTACTTCTAAATTTGATAAAAATTTTGCAGGGCTGACAGCAATGAAGATGGGAGAGTCACAAGGGAAGAAGTGCAAGAGGTATTTCAAAATTCAAGCTTGGCTCAATTATTTCAGTGTAATTATCTTTTTTTTTTTTGCTGATTTGTTTGATTATATATACGTTTTTTAAACACAGCTTATAATGCTTAGTGCTTCAGCCAACAAGCTATCCAAGCTGAAAGAACAAGCCGAAGAGTATGCCTCGCTAATCATGGAAGAACTGGATCCCGAGAATTTTGGGTACATTGAGGTAAATTATTTCAGATGTTACTCAATAATTATTGGATAATATCACATGTTTCCAAATAAAATAGGTTTATAGTGTCTTTTCCTTTGGGTGCATTTCAGTTATGGCAGTTGGAAACGCTACTCCTTCAGAGAGATACTTATATGAACTACAGCAGGCCACTTAGCACAGCAAGTGTTGGATGGAGTCAGAACTTAAGTTCTGTCAGGCCCAAAAACATGTTCCGAGGACTGTGGTTTAAATTCCGGTGCTTGATATTTGACAACTGGCGAAGGGGATGGATTTTATTGCTTTGGATGATGGCAATGGCAACCCTTTTTATTTGGAAATTCATGCAATATAGAAAAATGGCAGCGTTTCAAGTTATGGGATATTGCTTGTGTACTGCCAAAGGGGCTGCCGAGACTCTCAAGCTCAACATGGCTCTAATTCTTTTACCAGTTTGTCGAAACACATTGACTTGGCTTCGCTCCACTAAAGCAAGATCCTTTGTTCCTTTCGATGACAACATTAATTTCCACAAGGTAAGAAAAGGCCACTTAATGGAGTTTGTGAACTCATTCACTGATTGATTTTAACAATTTTGTTTTTGTTCCCTCAATTTCACAGACAATTGCATTTGCTATAGCCATTGGAGTCTTGGTTCATGCGGTCAGCCACTTGTCCTGTGATTTTATCCGCCTCACGAATGCTTCTCCAGAAAAATTTGCCCTCATAGCCTCTGATTTCAGTCATGACAAAAGACCGACATATTCAGAGCTTTTGAGTGGTGTTCTAGGCGTGACAGGGATTTCTATGGTGATTTTCATGGCCATTGCGTTTATACTTGCAACAAGGCACTTCCGCAAAAATGTATTCAAACTCCCTGCACCCTTCAACAGATTAACAGGCTTCAATGCGTTCTGGTATTCTCATCATCTTCTTGGTCTTGTCTACATTTTGCTAATAATCCATGGAACATTCTTGTTCTTGGCCCACAAGTGGTATCAGAGATCGGTAAGAACATTAAGATCATAGTTCTTTGTATGAGAACGAAAGAACTACATGCCAAGTACTAACAGTGCTGGTGTTGCAGACATGGATGTACATCTCTGTTCCGTTGCTGCTTTACATTGCGGAGCGTAGTGTAAGAACATGTAGATCAGAACATTATTCAGTAAAAATATTTAAGGTAATTTGATTCAGTTATTTTCTTTACCATTCTAGTATTTTAGCTAATTTTTTTTCAGAACTATTTGAGTTTAATTCCCATATGAATGAAAGGAATATCATAACAATATGATATCCATGTTTTAAGGAAACAAAATAAACGCAGGGTTGCTTTTTAGGTTCCTTTTTGGCGACAGTTCACAAGGTTTTTTTTTGTCATGCACAGGTTTCAGTACTACCAGGAAATGTCTTCAGCATGGTTATGTCAAAACCACAGGGATTTAAGCATAAAAGTGGGCAGTACATATTTCTACAGTGTCCATCAATCTCCCCATTTGAATGGTAAGTGTGATTTTGACAGGTACCCTGCTGCCTCTGTTCTAAAATGGCCTTTACATCGTTTGAAATCTTAACAGTCGTTATCTTTTAGCCCATTGAACTAACACTTAATTCATTTTAGGCACCCATTTTCTATCACTGCAGCACCAGGAGATAAGTATCTTAGTGTTCACATCCGGACGGTAGGAGACTGGACGCAGGAATTGAAACGAGTTTTCACAGACGTTAATGACTCGCCATTTGTTATAGGCCGAGCTAGATTTGGTCAGCCAGGACATATTGAACAGAATGGGTAATTGTATTAGTAGGAGAGAATACTTGTATTCAAATCGTTTATGTGAACCATGAAGCATTAACACAATTTGTTTCGCTGGTGCAGCCAACCTAAGTTGCTAGTGGATGGTCCATACGGGGCTCCGGCACAGGACTACAAGAACTATGATGTTCTTCTCCTTGTGGGGCTAGGAATCGGAGCTACCCCTTTCATAAGCATCCTCAAAGATCTTTTGAACAATTCAAGAGCAGAAGATCATATGGTATGGATTATTTTCAGCACAATTTATAAGTAGATTTTTCCACTAATTAATATCTGCGGCTTTGATGGTATAGGATTCAATCACAGAAGTGAATATATCAGACGACAGCTGGAATAGTCTTGCATCTTCGAATTTTACAGCTAATTCAAGTTCGAATTGTGGTGGAAAAAAGAAGTCACAGAGGACTAGAAATGCTTATTTCTACTGGGTCACCAGGGAATCAGAGTCCTTTGAATGGTTCAAAGGAGTAATGGCCGAAGTTGCAGAAATGGATCACAAAGTAATCTGCATGATTGTTACTGTGCCATTTGTTTTTATCATTACATGAACAAAGCTTCCAAGAGTAATATCTAATGCTTCTTATTTCAACTCTAAAACAGGGCCAGATTGAGCTGCATAACTACCTTACAAGTGTGTACGAAGAAGGGGATGCAAGATCAACCTTGATTACGATGGTCCAAGCTCTGAACCATGCTAAACATGGTGTTGACATCCTATCAGGAACCCCAGTATGATTTCGTTTCCTACGTAACTTAGAAGGATAAATAATACACATACTCCCAAAAAAGTCATTTTCCATTGAACCTGCTTTATTTATCTGCAGTTATTCCTGTCAACGTTCTACAAACTTAGTCCCCCTTGATAATGACTTTCATTTTATTTTATTTGCAACAAGTGAAGAAAAATATAAATTTTGAGTACGAAATTCAAGACAAATAATAAAAAACAAAAACAAAAACATTTATCAAACAGAAAATTAGTAATTAGAATACACCATTGAAATGTACATATCAATCAATAGAGATTTTCTTTATTGTCAACAACTGTGATTTTCTTTACATCCTTTCTCACCAACCAAACAACCATTTAAAAATTCCAATTATTCAATTATTTGCTTGAGCAACAACTAACTTTTTTTTTTTACTGACAACAGGTAAGGACACATTTCGCCAGGCCCAACTGGAATGAAGTGTTCAGAAAAATAGCTTCAAAGCATG
Organism: Heritiera littoralis; assembly: GCA_031772115.1. Classification (NCBI taxonomy): domain Eukaryota; kingdom Viridiplantae; phylum Streptophyta; class Magnoliopsida; order Malvales; family Malvaceae; genus Heritiera; species Heritiera littoralis. Next base: position 6,619,718 of record JAPDPK010000006.1, on the reverse strand, counting down.
CTCATGCCACAGTAGGTAAATATACTTCTGACCCCAAAAAATATATATTAAATCAAAGAGACTTCTTTTTTTTTTTTAAGCAGAAAACTTACGGAAGTGGGATACTTATGGGTATTAGATTCTGCCAACGAGACTGCCCATAATTGGCTCCCATTCAATTCAACCTACTACGGGAACTTAAAATACTGCATCAAAAAGCTGTACGCAACCAACTATTTAAGAGAAAAAAAAAAGTTTATGACCTTTCAACTTAACTAACTCATATTTAAGAGTGCAGTCGGATCAAATTATTTAAATTTGATTTGATGATTATTCCAGTTTAATTTGTTTATTTTTTAACTAAGTTTAAGTCTAAATTACTTGAGTAACGAATCAAATAGATTTGAATGTTTTAATGTTCGGTTTGAACGAGTCACAAACCTAATCAAATTTTTTTAATATATATTTTAATATTTAATTATTAAGTAGGTTTATATATGATGCACTAATAGTGTATAGACTCTATATACTGTCAATGTATCGAAGATTGACACCTCATTAATGAGTAAACTAAAAAGATGTAAAGCTCTTAAAAATAAATACAAATAATTTTTTTACAATTTGCTCAGAAGGACTTATAATCTTTTTAGTTTGCTCATTAATGAGATATCAATCCCTAGTGTATTGATAGTATATAAAATTTATATACTGTTAGTACATTATATATAAATCCTTATTAGTTTATCATTTTATCCTAATACTATATTATTTGAAAATGACAAAATCGAACTTATCGAATCAAGTTCGAGCTTAATGCATATTTTGTAGAGTCAAACTCAAGTTTCAAAACTAAACTCAACAAAACTTCAATTGCATTTCAAGTCTCAAATTTTCGAATTAAAAAGAGCTAGATACTTGATCGTGTCGTTCAATTCGATTTCACTTCTAACCACGCTGTCATGTTTTATTGGAATGATAGAAGAAAATTAAAAGACCGAAAAAATAGAAGAAGATAGCAAACCTTGAAAAGAAAGGTTTTCAAAATCTTCTCGGAGTACTGCAGTGGTCCAAAAATTAGCCGACCAATGCGAAAAGTACCAACTCAATCTGGAAAATGCTTAGCATCATACTAGGAACTTGTCTAACCAGCTTTTCAGGACAGACTCATAAAACAAGGCAAAGTTTTGTTTAAGGAATACCTTCTAACAAGAATTGTGATTGTTAAAACTGCAGGAGTGTTCTACTGTGGAATGCCAGTGTTGGCAAAGGAGTTGAAGAAGCTATCACGGGAGCTGAGTCACAAGACATCCACACGGTTCGAATTCCACAAGGAGTATTTCTGAGGATCCTTTACATAGATGTATAGATGCCATTGCCAATCTGTTGTTCATTTTTCTTTCGTAACTACATATTCAAGGAAATATAGGGAGATATATATATATATATATATATATATATATATATATATATATACACGTGTTCATAACTATAGATCAGATGTAAATGCAAAACATATAGCATTGAAATTATAAACATTGCACAATACAAATTTTGTACTAATATATCTTACATTTTGTGCTAGACGCAATGATCATCAAGAATCAATGAATAAAGTTAAGATATTGTTGCATTCTTGCGCAAGTAAACTACCCATTCCAAGACAAGCTACCATTTCATTTTACAACATTGAAATTTGAGAATTTAAATGGTTTGAGTGGTTACTGTTACTAATCGTCTTTTAATCTTTTGAGAAGCCCAGAAGCCCAGCGCCGGACACGTCGCTTGAGAGTGTAACCCACGACAATTCCGGCAACAAAGCAAATCGCAGAGAGTTTTGAACAGGTCCATAGCGAAACTACTTGCCTGCAATTCCAAACCCGATGGTAAAGATTGTATGTTATAATGAAAAACAGTTGCAGCAATTCCATTAGAATTCAAGGAGTCGAGTTGTTGGGAATGAACAGTAGGTAACCTGGGAGGCCGGGTGACCAGAGCACGAGAGCTATCAGCAGAAGATAAAGCGGAAGAAGCTGCAGCTGGTCCTCCACCGCGAAGATTGTAGGGAATTACGGGAAAGAGAGAAGGAGATGCTGATTTTGTGTCATTTGAGAGTGAAACCCAATTCTGCAATCCCTCCATTGCTGAACGCCGAAGCTGAGTACCCAAAACCCTAAACCTCTCTTTTTTTGGTTGTGAGTACTTCAATTCACACATGGACGCATTCATCCTTGTACAAAGGATTGGGCCAAGGTCGAAAAATGGGTTCGTACGCTATCAAAACAGTTCATAATCACGGAAGCACGCAGCCCAGTACAGATAGCCCACAAAAAGGTGAAAGGATTTTACCGAAAAAACACCATTCGCACGAGGGGAAGGATGGGGACGGCAATTGTCCACGCAGTGCCAATCTATTGTGATCCACCCTCTTCTCCGATAAGCCCTCTGATCCAATAGCCACCTCTTATCTTCCTCTCCAAAACCCAAAATCCAAACCAAAAAAGTAAAACCGAGAACACTTTGTTATTACCGACACACACTTCACACTTGTCTCAACCAGAAAATGGCTTCATTCACTCTTCCTAACCACACTCTTGCTTCTCTACTCCCTTCTCGTACTCCCAAGGCTCAGTCTTCTGTTTCTCAACGGGTCCCAATTCTATCCAAATCATCCAAGTCTCAGTTTTATGGCCTTAACTTGTCTTCCTCTTCTTCTCATTCAATCCCTTCTTTTTTTCCCTCTTTTAAGACTTCTATTTCTGCCAAGGTACGTACAATGCTTTTATTGGTGTGATTATTGGCTTACTGCTCCAAGTTATTGCTTATGATTTTGGGGTTTTGCAGGTGGATAAAGGTTCAGTGCCTCCATCATTCACGTTGAAAAATCAGGATGGGAAAAATGTGAGCCTCTCCCAGTTTAAAGGAAAGCCTGTGGTGGTCTATTTCTACCCTGCCGATGAGTCCCCTTCGTGCACCAAGCAGGTGACTGCTTTGAAGTCTTTGTTACATTTCTCGTTCATTCTTTTTTTCCTGTTGTGGAAGCCAATGTTGACAAGAGATATAGAAAATGGCTGTGAATTTTTCCGTTTTGTGCGGTTAGTGATGCGAGCATTAATGAAATTAGTACTTTTGTAGGCGTGTGCTTTCCGAGATTCTTATGAGAAGTTTAAGAAAGCAGGAGCTGAAGTTATTGGAATAAGTGTTGACGATACATCGTCACACAAGGTACTGCATACACCTTTTGATGCAGAATATATTTTACCTTGAAGATTTAATTTTGATCGCCTTCTGCTTATATCTTTTTCCACAGCTTGTATAAAACCCATCTACTGAGCTGAATTGTATATAATTTCCTTTGAGTTTTCTTCAGAAAACAAAATCCTCTGTCTTTTGAATCTAATTCTATTGTCTATGTAAATTTCTGTCAGTGCTTATTCTTGATTGTCTGTGATAATAATTCCATCCAGGATACTTGTTCATGTTTTCTTGCCTCCAACAGCTGTATGGAAATTAAGCGGATTAGCTTGATTTGCTGAAAAGAGCTAGTAGATACTACTTAGATATCATTCTCATTTTTGATATGGTATTTTTATCCCCTATTGAAAATGCAATCTTGGTTTTTGTAAGCTTTCTGCATTTACAATTATTGCAAGATAGAAATGTGCCCTTCTTGTTAAGTGGTTGTCCTTCATCACATCCTGGGATATTTTTAGGTTTGACCTGTCATTGCTTGAATCTGACAACAAATTTGTAATTGATTAGGCATTTGCCCAGAAATACAGACTTCCATTTACATTGCTGAGTGATGAGGGCAACAAGGTGAGGAAAGAGTGGGGAGTTCCATCAGATCTGTTTGGAGCATTGCCTGGGAGGCAGACATATGTTCTTGACAGGAAAGGGGTGGTGCAACTCATCTACAACAACCAGTTTCAGCCTGAGAAGCATATAGATGAAACCTTAAAAATACTTAATAGTCTTTAAACGTCTCTAGAAATCTCTTTGTTCTTTCTTCCATCTACACTCGCATATGTGTTCTTGGTGTTGTTAGACAAGTGTTTGCTTTTGTATAAATCAAACCCGCCCATTGTAATTGCTATCGCTGTTAGCAGGATTTGACCTACATTACAATTAAACCAGCTGGTCATTTCTGTTCTGGGAAATTGAGCTCCCCCTATTCCCCTGGATTTACAAGATATGAGAATTCTATGTAAATTCTATGTTCAATTATCAACATAGTTTAATGTTGTTAAGTCTGATGGGAATCTAGCATGGATGCCTCATCTCTTGCATAGGAAACAACAGTGTTTGCTCTCTGAGAACAGCACTCACAAATCCCATTAGCCCTCACTTGGGCCACTACAAAGGATAAATCTTGGGCATAGGACTTGAGCTACTAACTCTGGTATGAGGTGAATGTATTCAGTTTCTTTACTAAAATTCATTATTGTGACTTGATCAACTAAAGTGGAAAATTTGGGAGACGTTGACTTTATTGAGACATTTAAGATTGACTTGGCTCTACATAATCATATATCATATATAATATTATATTTCAGAAAACGTTAATTGACGCATGTCAAACAATCCAAAAAAGGTGGAATAATTTAAAGTTTTTTTTTTTTAAATTTGGAACGTTCTTTGATCTTTTTATCTCTTTTTATTTGCAGTTTTTTATTGCACTATAACTTCAATCCACTTTCACAAAACTGTCATTATCCTAAACTACCATTACAATTTTATTCTTATTCAATTATAATTATCCATTTTTATCGCCCAATTGTTTAGCAATACCAAAAAATCAGTTTTCTTCCATTATTTTCTTTCACCCTCAAGTGTTTATCAATACAAAAAATAAGTTTTCTCTACAAATTTTTTCTCACCTTCAAGCTACAATTTCAAAATAAAAATTTGAAAAGGATTATCTAAATGTATCACTTTTTTATTTATTCAGATATTATTCAAAATTACATAATTAACTTGACATGTAAAAAAAAAATATTTCAACATCCCATATGAATTGATCCACAACCGATATCTTATTTGCTTCACATCCACCATATAATTCCATCTCATCTTTAATTTTGTATGATTGTTGTATCTTACCCTTTTTTTCTTTTTCTCTCTCTCTTGGTATCTATTTAAATTTATTTTGTATCCTACCCTTTTTTTCTTCACTCTGTCTTGGTATTTATTAAATGTTTTTTAAATAGTTAGATTCATTTTTTGAAAGAATATTTTACCTATTTTTTAAAAATATTTTTCATTTAAAACAATTATCTAATATTTTTAATATAATTAGATTGTTATATAAACAATATTCGTATATATATATCTTTCATATATTTATTTTTGTAATAATAAATTTATTATACACATTAATATATGTGTATATATATATATGATATGTTATAATTATATTTTAAAAGCAATAAAAATTTTATTATTAAAATTCGTGTATCGCACGGGATACAACCTAATAAAAATATATTTCTTCACTTATTTTTAATTTCTTTTTCAGTAGTCCTAAGGACGATGAATGACTTTTATGATGATGACAACTTACTTTTCTTCATTTATTATTATTTTTCATTTCAGCTTCTTCTGAGTTTTTAGATACACATAAAAAAAAAACCCTATACTTGGTGAAGAAAGAATGACTATATGATATTTTACTTTTCCTGGCCATAATCCTGACTGCCATAAGGGCTAAATGCTTCTGATAACCAGCTCTTCTTCCGCCAAGAGTTCCATCCCATTTCTTCACAGATTTCATCACTGTGGTTGATGCTAAAAGTGGAAATGCAGTGCCTCTTGTAGAACCTGGTTGTCCTCCTCATAACCTCCATCTCTCTAAATGTTTGTTGGAGCATATCTTCAGCACTTGGAAGGTTGAATTTCTCATCAATTAGTCGAGCAAGCCACATGCTACGCAGCTCTGATGTGTGAAGGTTCGCAACACTTTCAATATAACCCAGAAAAGCCATGTTTGGTACCATTGGGAGGATTGTGCCCCTGACAAATGAATTAAGATATGCAACATTAGTCTCAAAAATCTTACAGAATGCTCAGACAATGTTTAATTTTTTGTGTTCGGTGAAACGCAAATCTGATGCAATGAGCTTACCTATACAAGGGCATGATCCCAGAAGGATACTCTATCAAACTACGGAAAGGCTCTGGCAAAATGGTTGTGAGTTTCTTCTTTCCATCATAACCAGTTGCAAGAATTACAACATCAGCCTTTATTTTCGTGTTGTCATCAAACTCAATTCCTTCTTTGCAAAACCACCAACCTGATGCTCTTTTGAAACCAATATTTCCTTTATCAGCCTCAGTGAAGAAATTTTCTGGTATGATGGCCATCTGACAAGATGCATAATCTTCCTCAAATGGGTGGTCAGGTTTCAATCCATACTTCTGTAATGGAAGTTTCCAAAGCAAGTAGGACTCAATGAACTTTGAAACTCCACGCCTCTGTAAAAAATAAAAACCATGTCCACTTAGCACTATACCTTTAAAAAAAAAAAAGAAGAAAAGAAAAGAAATTGTCTTAAAAGGGGCTTTAAGAAATGTTGGCTCACCACGGGAGATAACAGGTAGCAAAGGAGGGTCCTGAGAAAGGATTGGTTAGGCCTTTCATGGAGGAATTGAGATGATCTTGTAGAATAGAACAGGAAGAAAGGCAAACCCCAGACCCAATAATGCGGAACAGTCCAGTGAAGAGTCCTCACCACCATGGTGCACGGTTGCCCTTCTGGCCCTTTAAATCATCATTAGGAAAAACTTAGCACTACATAAGATCAGAATATTGGCTTCTATTAACGGAAGATCAAAGAACTCGAAGATGAAAAAAAAAAAGAAACAAACGTTTGGCCTTCACAACACACTGGTATTTTACCTTAATTTTTACTAAACCAATCATAGATTTTTACACTGGTGAAATTAAAAGACAACAAAAGCATGTCTCATCTTATCTCAAAGTCAAAAGCATCTGACGAATCCCTAAGTTGGATCGCATATAAAGTGAACCATATATATTTGGCAAATGAAGAAACTTCAAATTTCCAAGAGGGGCCAAGGATAGAGGAGTGTACATGTCTTTTCTTAATTTGTTTGTCCACTTCGTCTATCATCAAAGTCTAAAATCGCATATTGGAATTCTAATGTTGTGATTCAGAACCGTTGAAAAAACATGTTTGTCTACAAAATCCAAAGTCCAAACGTACGTGGGACGCTTTTGTTGGTCGTGTGTTTGACACTTAACTGAGCAAACATTTTCTGCACAACAAATCCATGCAAATTAGACCTTCCCAACGTGGAAATTCATGCCCCTAGGATCTAGCTTCCTAATTACTTAATTATAAGAAAATCATATTTCCCAATAAGAATAATAGCGTGCATCACGAGAAATTATTCAATATATGTAGAATTTGGTCCAATTTTTTTGTATATTATCTCACATAATCAAAATTATAAATAATTTTAACCTCTTGACCGAATGGTTAAAAATGAGTTGTGACATTTAATAAGATTTTTGTTTAAATCTAAGCAATCTCATTCCTATCTCAAGTTATTTAATATTTCTCTTGTAACAAAAAATATATATATAATAATCATCTACCAATGACCCACATGAAGAAATGCATAAATGCTTTTGAATAATTTTGTGGCATTATTAACAATATTAAATGACTATATTATTAGCAATTTTAAATGACTATCCAGGAGTAGCTGGAATTGGTGGTGTTATTCGAAACAGTGATGATCACGTCATTCTCATTTTCTCAAAAAACATGAGAATTACAGACTCTAATTTGGCTGAACTGATGGCTGCGATTGAAGTTTTGTCCATTCTTGCTCCCTCCAAGCCATTCCCTCTTCCTCAAATAATCATTGAAAGCGACTCTCGGGTGGTTGTATCTTGGCTTAACAACCCCAAGGAGAGTCCATGGAGATACAGTAACTTAATCAACAAACTCTTGAATCTTTGTTCAGTTTTAGGGGAAATTTCTTTTGTTCATATTTTTAGAGAAGCTAATTTCTTTGCTGATCATTTAGCTAAATCTGGAGTTTGTAGAAAATCAGACTTGATTGCCTAGATGTAAACTTTCCTTCTTAATTATTTTCTCTTACCTTTCAAAAAAAAATATTAAATGACTATACATATCTAGTTAATGGAAAATTACCTTGATTTGCTTCTGCGCACTCTACAGCTAAATCAATGGCTGATTTTCTATAGCCAACAACGACAACTTTCTTCCCTTTAAGTAGCTGAGAAGCAGCATCCTTGTCCAGCTTGCAGTAATCAAGGGAATGAAGAAGCTTCCCCTCAAACATCTCAGGGCCTTTGTTGTGTGGGAAATTTGGAATTTTGGGTATGTCCCCATATTTTCCAATGCAAACAACCACAAACTCAAAGGCATACCACTGAAAGCAAGGGCCAAGCAAAACAAAAGATCAAACATATAAATAAGGATATATATCATTTACTATACCATAATCAAATCGAGTACTGCTTAAAAAGAAAGAATAAAGTTATATGAAGATTAAAAGCAACAACCTTGAGGCTTTTTGAATCGTTAGTTTGCACAGCAATCTCCCAAACAGGCCGTCCTGGCAATGGACTCCCAGGGTTATCCTCAGCATTTCCTGCAAGCTCGGCTGTTTCCCGGTGACCAACAAACCGGAGCTCCACGACCTTTGAATTGAACTTGATAAACCTCAAGACATCGAAGTGCCTAGCATATGATTCCAAGTAATCCAATATCTCAACGTGAGAAGGAAAACTTGGGTCATCTCGATTCGGCCATGGAAAATCCGAGAACTCGTAATCCTTACGAGCGGATTGTAGCTTAGTAGAATTATAAGCACAGCTTCTCCATACCCCTCCTATTGAATCCGAGGCCTCAAAAACCACCGGGTTATGGTGACATAGCTGTTTCGCAGCTGCGATGCCGCTAACTCCAGCTCCAATGATGGCAACCTTGGAGATGATCAAAGGAGGGTTTTCCTGGAGATCAGCCATTAAATTCTGGGTTTTGATCTTTGAGAGAAGTTGGCTAGAAAATTAAAAGTAGGGTTTGAGTTTTGAAGGTGATAAGCTTTGGGAAATTGCATGAATTTATAGTTGCATGAGGTGAGACAGGTCATGTTAAAAGCACGTGAAGTAGACTTGAAGGAGAGAGTTTGGCAGAAAGGAAGGAAAGCGAAGACCATTTCCTTTCTTAATATTAATTTATTAATATTATGTATGGTCGTAAATGTGAAATTGGTTCGTTAGAGAAGGGAATTTTCGCTAAGTATGTGATTTGATTCTTTAATATAATAATTGTTAAATTTCTATGCATCTTCAAACCCTAGTACAAGCCATATATATTAATTTGTAATTAATTTGTACACAATTTCATTTAATTAAACAATTAGTAGTACAGTAATTATATTAATACTAGTTGCCTTTTTCCTTTGTAAAATTTCTTCCGGGAAACAACTTGAGCTTATATGATAATATTATATATTATTAATATCTCATTTCTCTTTGACAGAAAGATTTAATTTGTCAAAAATATTAATTATATATTTTTGCAATTTTTATATAATCTAGTTGTCTGGTTTTTACATATTAATTGAAATTAAATGAATGCGACCAAAATACTCCAACCTATCAATAAAAAAATAGGGGTTGAAGTTGAAGATCATTGAAATTAAGGATTCTTAAAAAAATTGTGCAAATTAAGATCTGAATAAAAGTCATGAGAATGAGTAACCCATGTTGATTTTGAATTTTGGACAAATATTCCCATTTCTTTAATGAATGTGAAAAACCAGTCAGTCCAATGAATTAGCAAGAAGGTCTTGAATATATAATTAATTAGAAACTAAATAACCTTTTTAAAGAGTTTTCAAATTAAGACTTCTTACTAACTAATAAAGTGTTTGACTAGAAAATACTTTCATGAGAATCACATTAATTAAGGTTTAACAAATTTTTTAGGCCATCAATTTCTGTACTAAGGTTAAAATTGTTGACTTTATTGCAAGCTCAATATGAATACACATGATTAAACGTAAATTTAATGTCATTAGATTTAGACGTAAAATATGTTATAAGTATTATAAACATATTAAAATAAATGTAAAATTAAAATCAAGAGACATAAACACATAATAATTTTGCTACAAGATGTTTTTATATTTATTCTAATGTGTTTACGATACTTCTAATATATTTTACGTCTACTGATATTAAATTGACACTTAATCATGTGTGTTTATGTTGACCTTACAATAAGGTTAACAATTTTGACTTTATTGTAGAATTTCTCAACTCTTAATCAAGTAGTTAAAGAATAATTGTAAAATATTATAAAATTAAGATTTGATCTGAGGCAATTTCAATATTCATCCCCTAATTATTAAAAAAAAAGAGCTAATTTTTCTTTTAAAGTGCAATGTTGAATAAGAATACAAAAATTAACTAAAATTTGGCTTGGCAATTGTTATCATTCTTTAAAAGATATCAAGTTTAAGATTTTATTCCTACTTTCTTAGTAACTCTTTGTTAACAAAAGAATAAAAATGCAAAAAGTAAGTCCCTCCTTAATTAAATTAAATAAACACAATAGTTAATCTTCTTTTCACCTTCTTTATTGAAATATTAGCTTATGATTCGTCCAATGTACGAATTAATTTTATCTATTTTAATATTTATATAAATACATAGATTAATATTATTTAATTTATATGCTTAAAGTTCATATAAAATACATACAATATAGTAAAGATATCAAATCATAATAAAATTAAAAATTTTAACTAAAAAATGATAAAATCTAAAACATAAGATAACCAAACATTCAGTTTATTATTCATATTATTGAATCTCTTATTACTTAAAACCCTAAAAGGTACTATACTCTATATGATTATATTTGAAATTTAGTTGAAGTAATGTTATTGTTCTTTATAAATTGATTAAGTTGATGTCTAAACAAGAGCTAGACTTTTTTGTTGTTGTTTACTGGTGATGAAGTTTAGGGGGCATTTGGTATTGGTAATATTGAGCACATTACAAGTATTTTAATTGATTGTGAAGCGATTGTATTGTTTGATTAAGCTATATAGCTGTAATTTTGCTTTGCAGATGTAATCACACTACCATTGAAAGCTACAATACATAGTCCCATTCCTCTATGCAAAGTAACTTTGTAGTGACTTAGTAAAGTAAATATATATTCCCAAAATACCCTTTCAACTAAGAGCTTATCACACCTTTTTTTTTTCTCATTTTCTACCCAACATAGTTTATGATTATGCTTTATCAATTTTAATAATAGTTTATTTTAGAATTACTTTTAGTTATGTACCATTAATTTTATTTTTTAAAATGTAATATATACATATTAGTTCCAAAATTATTTATATAAATATAATTTTAATTAATTTTATAAATAATGCGAGCTTTTGTTTTTAGATAATAATTATATTTATAATTACATTTGTGGTGAACATGGGAATTGTAGAGAATGTAAGTATGTGAAAAAAATATAATATTATAATAAATACATTAGTGAGAAATATATGAAAAAAGTAAGATAATTAATTAAAGAATTGAATAAATAAAACAAAAGCAAAGTTTGACTCAATCATTTCTTAAGTTGAATTTTGCATAAAATTTAAAATAATTTAAGTTGAAATTTTTTTTCTTAAATTATTGTTATTAAAAAATTTTGAGTAATAATGAAAATGACAATGATTTTTTTAAATAAAAGATTATTTTATGACAATTAAAAAAATTTAAGTACAAAAATGAAAGAACAAAGATTTTAATAATTACATTATCAACAAAATAATTACATTATTAATATTTTAATATAATAACATATCAATATTTTTTTTCATCTCTAAGTGCATTTTCAAAAATTAATATTATATTCTAAGTAAAGTGTTAGCTTACCAAACATATTTTTCATGTATTTTAAACAATACTTGATTTGTCATGCATACCAAACACTGCATTATTATCTTTTCAACAAATATTTTCCCAGCAATCACATTACATTACAACCTTTTCCATGGTAAGGCACCGAATGACCCCTTAAAGGAGAATGTTTATATTATCATCAAAGTCTTTATTCCAATAGACTAGGGATAAAAGAAAATGTCTGCATTATATTAAATTTGCACATTATATATCTATATTCAAAACAATTACTAATATGAAAATGCAATATTTAATCAATTAATGTTATTGTTTAATGACATGGTTGACGAAATTTAATTTTTGCTTATTCCTTTCAAGAATTTTTTTTTTTAGTTTTGCTTAATATATGTGTAATAAAATTAAACAAATGAATAATAAATTACTAATTTCTTTGGATAGTTATTGTTAATTATTAATATATAACAAAAAAATCACGGTTTTAAATAAAAAATGTAGTCCAATTAATAGATGAAAGGATTACGAATTTTCCTTAACCTTAATCTATATCATAAGATATACCATGATAGTAATTACAGTGTAATATCATAGATTATACCCGATCTTAACGATAGTCTAATATCAAAAATTATATCACGATTCTAACCGTAGTATAATATCATGTATTAGACTATGTAAGAAAAAACCATTCTATAATACCTAAAAAAAATTACGCCAGAATAAGCTACGTTAAAAAAAATAATCTTTTGTGTTAGACAACACTTTTTAATTACAGTCTATGAGCTTTATTTCTTGTAGTGATGTTTGAATTTGTAGTTTATATATAATAAAAACCATATATAAGATGTTCTGATCCATGTAAAATTTATTAATCAATCAATAAAGATTTTTTTAACTTTGTTATCATTCTACATTGTAATTCATATAGGTCATGTTTGGTGTATAGAATGATGGATAGCTAGGATGATAATCATCTTATCTTATGTTTGATGAACATATTAAATGGAGGATTAGATTGTAAAGAGGAATACTTATCCTCTTAGTATAAGATGATTCAATCCTTTCTTAAAGATAAGAATTATTTTTAATCCAATGGGATTAGAAATAAACATTTAATAAAATAATAAGGATCATTGTTTATTTAATTAATCCAAATTTTTTTCTTTTTTCCTTTTTCTTGTTTTTGAATAAAGAAAAACTATAATTTTGAAAATAATATTTTCTTGAACAATTGATTTTTTTTCAAAAATTATGTTTTGGAAATAATCAAAATTTTAAAATCAACTTTTAGAAAATAAATTCTCAAACATAAAAATTATTATAATATATTTTTTAAACTAGTTTTTTTCTTACTTTTAAATTTTATTTTTCTTCTCTTTTTTTTTCTTTCTTATTTTTTTTTCTTTTTGCCTGTAGGAAAAGAAAAGAAGAGGGAGAAAGGAAAGAAAAATAACAGTTTTATGACATCCCAGTCACTACATATTACTATCTAACTTTTTTCTTTTCTTATACGACTTGATTAGACTCGTCTGTCAATGTCATTCCTTCTTCTTCTTAAACTTGAGATTTAGTTCATCATAAAGAATTTGGTTTCAAATAAAACATAATAATGATATATATACATATCATTCCTTACCACAGGATCTTACACATCTTGCATACCTAAATCTCCAAAACATCTTATAAACATTAATGTACTATAGTACTGTCTGATTTATATGATTACATAAGTATACCTTCAAAAGTTTAAGAAGCGTGCCTCGAAGGAATACCGATCCAGTAAGCTCTTCTATCGAGAGCGGGGGATCACTTTAAGTAGTCTGAAAAATAGTTGTAAAGGAGTGAGTTTACGCTCAGTAAGAAACATATGTAAAAGAGCATACTATGTCTCTATATGCAGTTTTTCTACTTGACTCTATAATGTCATGAAAAATCATTATAAAGCATATATTATATACTTCTTTTAAACATCATACATAAACATACATCATAAACTTCTTTCAAATTATCATATAGAAGTAATTCAAATACTTTTGAGTAATTCACATACTTCAATTTCTTTTAAATAACAAAGAGACTATTTGCATTTTAACGGAATTATGCACTGATAAATAGGTGACGTACCCCCGTATGGGCCAGGAATCCTCCCCTAGCCAATTATATTTCAGAGACAAATGGCCAAGTGTTGGTAGGCCACGATGAACACTAGTCAGGTGACATCTGTGGCACCGAGGGCTAGACTAAGGCTCCTTAGTCATGTACTTATACAGAAGTGCATAATCATTAAGTACTTCATAGTCTCAAAACATTTGTCATATAGCTTTTTGCAATCACAATTCATACTTTTCTGAAATAGGCTTTAAAACCTCTTTTTCAAACAGGACAGTCGACTAGCTTCACAGAGCAGTCGGCTACTATTGCATATATTCATTTATCGAAATTATTTTCTTTTATAAATTTTGATATTTTGAAATTTTGAAAACACATGGGGCACATGGGACAGTCGACTAGTCCCTTATAGCAGTCGACTGGTTTTGAAACAGAATGCTTCTTAAAACATGGCAGTCGACTGGCTCCATAGGCAGTCAGCTGGTTTTGATACAGAATGCTTTTCAAGTAAATAGCAGTCGACTGGCTTGAAAAAGAATGCTTTTTGGAAAATAGCAGTTGACTGTCTTATATAGTAGTCGACTGGTTTGAGTCGGTTTCGAAAATTTTCACGCTTTGGTTGTCTCTAGTCAGTCGGCTGCTACTTAAGGCAGTCGATTGCTAACTAGGAGTAAAACTCGAAATTTAATTTTTCACACATCAAATCAGCTTTTACTTATTCTCCAAAACAATTAAAAACATGCGGACATAGCCACCCTACGTCCGTTATATAAATTCCTTACCTCAAATACACCAAAACGAATAATCGCTTGATTGCGTTAATTCCTTTCCTCCACTTCTTCAAAGTTGCATACATCATATTAATTTCAACCTTTAGCTTTATTTCATTTTAACACCATAAGCATACTATACCAACATCACATAAACCCAAATCATAGATAGAATCGAAGGAATCAACTTCTATCCTTACCTTTGTCAATAACCAATTTTGACAGAAATTCTGATCTCCTTATTTTCTTGGATTCAGCCTTTCATATTACAGGCTTAGCTTAAGCTAGTGACAAGGATCATTTTTCGTTACTAACGCTTAGTTATTCGATGGAGGAACAAGGTAGTTTGTTAAGGTGAGTGGGATGGAAACTTAGGAAAAATTGGAGGGAACGAGAGGGGGCTGATGTTGCTGTCGACTTGGAGAAGGAGATGGTGATGACTCATGGCTTCATTTAATGCCTCTTTATCCTTTAATCATCTCAGCCATTAATACTTAATTCTTCTTCTTCCATTCATATGCCACATGTATTTAACTACACTAAATTTCTGATATTAATTCTTTTCATACTACAATATTCTTACAATATCAATTTAATTCCTTGACTATTTGATTTTCAATTTCATTATTCCTTCCATGTCCTATATATCAATTATACTTTAGATTTCTCATATTTATTTAATTCTTCTCAGCTGAAATACTTTACAATCATGAGGGAATTACAGGAAATTGGGGGATTTCACAAGTTAATCATAAAATTAGTAGAAATTATATATTTTTTTAGTTTATAAAATTTGAATTATTAAATTGAATTCGTATTTTTTCTTCTTTTTTTTTGTTTTTCCTTTGCCCTTCTAATTGGCAAAAAGAAAAAAGAAAAGGAAGAACCATAAAAAAGAAAACTTTTTAATTGTCTTTTTAAAAAATAATGTAATTAAAAAATTAACTTATTTTGTAGAAAAACATATTTTTATAAAATAAATATATTTAACTTACAATCAAAGAAGTTTAAATGATACAAAGAATTTAAAAAAAAAAAGAAAAAAGTGAAAAATACAGAAGATTTTTTTATAAAAATAATTTTTTAACAAAATATATTTTTTTGAAAACATAATTTAATTTTTTAAAGAATAAAGTTTTTATTAAAAAATCAATTAATCAATTTAAGTATTAATTATAATATAATAACTAATATTTAACTTTTTAATTTTTTATTTATATTTATAACAAAATATTATAAACTTAAATTATGTTACTTTAAAAAAGAATACTATAGAAAAAATCATTTTATACTACTTTTAATTTTATACAGCAAATATAGTGAAAACATAAAAAATCATCTTATCTTATTCTCAACTCTTATAACTAAACATAAAATAGAATCACCTAATCTTATCCTATCCATAATCTTATATTATCCTATCCTATTCTAATTTCATGCATCAAACATGACCATATTGCATAAAATTATGGATTATTATCTATGTCAGTAGAATTTTTAAACTTCAAAAGTGAGGTGATGACATATATCCTATTTTATTGATTTGTAATCTATAAATATTCTTTAAAAAATATATCTTATTATCTCAATTCCATTTGTTAAGTAAACACAATATTGTTATTTTTCATGTATTTTAAACAGTACTTAATTTGCCATGCATATTGAACGCTACAATATTATATTTTCAACAACTTTTTTCCTAGCAATCACATTACATTACAACCTTTTCCATGGTAAAGCACCGAATGATCCCTTAAGGGACAATGTTTACATTATTATCAAAACCTTTATTTCAATAGATTGGAGATAAGGGAGAATGTTTGCATTATGTTAAATTTGCACATTATATATCTGTATCCAATCCTATCCTAACCTAATCCCATGCACAAAACATGATCATATTGCATAATATTATGGATTATTATCTATGTCAGTGAAATTTTTAAACTCCAAAAATAAGGTTAAAATAATGACATATATCTTATTTTATTTATTTTTAATTTATAAATGTTCTTTAAAAAATATATCTCATTATCTCAATTCCGCTTGTTAAATTAAAAAACTTCATTGTCAATGTTTAAAATAATAATCCTAGTTCTATATACTAAAAATTCCCTTCCTATATATAACAACCCTAAAAAAGACTTCAAATATATGAAAGTAATTTTTGGGAAGGGAAAAGGCAAAGCGGAAAAGCTAGTCATATTCGTTCTCAATAAACAATTGGTAATGGTATTGGCTGCAGAGGAAGTCAACTTCAGAGTTTGACCAACACACTTGATTAATTAATTAACAACTAATACTTTGCAAGGACACAACTCATCTTTGAATGGAATAATTATACATAGTACTTATTATTATTATTATAGGAATAATTCACAAAAAGTTATCATTATTATTATTTCGACTGTAAAATTTCCCTCTAGAGAACTCATCGAAGGATGCCTTTAATTTCTTGGAAAATCTATATATTTTCTTGCTGAAGGTTCAGCTTCCCAATATAGAATATTTAGACTTGAAGACACATTGATGCACGAATCTAGCATACGTATAGATTTTGTTTACATCTCTTTTTTTAAAATCTGAACAATGTGCATGAACCTTGTGGATGGAGTTATTAGAAATGCAGAAAGTGGGGGAAAAGCCATGGAAATTCAGAAGGTTGTGGAAAAGTTAAGCCCTAGAGACCACTTTTACACATTTGAATGGAGGGTTGGAAAATTGAAGAATACACGCCTCTCCAAAAATTTACCAATTTAACTTGTTTGATGAATTTTTCTACCCAAAACAGGAAGCTGTCTGGCTATCTTTTGGATATTCAAGCTATTCCAAGTCCTGGTAAAAGAGTCGAGGGTATGTTGATTTATCTTTTTGCCAAACAAGGCTTTGTTGAAAACAAATTCCTGCACATACAATTCATTTAACAGCTGGAAAACATGGGTTCTTACTTCTTAATTAATTAATTAATTAATTAATTTTCTAATATAAATTATGCCTAGCTATTTATTATTTCTAGTTACCACGTGTGCGTTGCTAGTTGCCAGAATAGCCATTCTTTTGTTTTCACTTTGGATTTTTAATATAACTAAACAAAACAAGTGTCAAAAACCAGGAGCTTTGCCCCTTTTACCACGGCAGAACAGCTGAAAGTTGGATTCAAAGTTTCTGATTAACGTTTTGTGGCAATTAAGCAATATAGCTGGTCAGATTTTCCTTTTTCTTTTTAAATCTCATATACATGTGGAGAGTTGGAGACAAGACTGAAGACTACCTAGAAATTGCCACAACAACTTCAAGGGTCAAGTTCTGTAAATCTGAACACTCCATTTGTGGCTATGACGAGAAAAAAACCTTGAAGTTGGAATAAATCAACAACAGTACGAGAAAGACAACTAATTTACGTGGAAATCACGTTCAATTTCCTACCAACAATCTAATTTACAATATTTCTGACGAGGTTTCACTTGAATGATGTATTCCTTGGATGTTCTATCTTCAAGAATGGATTAAATCTCAACGATGAAGTGAGATTAATAGATCTGTTGAAATTTATACATTTAACCAAATTTGTTTGAATTCAACTCTTCTAAGAATATCAATGCCGACATGTACATTATCTGATTAGAGCGTAACAATAGGTATGACAAAAAAGATGAGTTGAGGTAGACCAAATGAGATTTTTAATAGTATACCGGATGTTGTGTCTTTAGATTAAAAGATCTTCTTAGACATGTTATAACAAAAATTTTATTCTTGTCTGCAAAATTGAAAAATTTTGCAACTTTTGCATTTAAAATTTATTGTAAATAGTATCATTTTGCAATTTTGATTTGATAGTAAGTTATGACTCTTGCTTCTTTATTAATAAAACATAACATTTATAAAAAGAAAGAGAAATGCTGGAATTCAAAATGAACAAAAATCCAACTGAAGAATAAAAGTATGTACTGATCTTCGAGAAGCTACTTTGGTATTTTTGAAGAAATAAAAAACACATAAGACTTGACAAAGTAAGGGAGGATTATTAGATAGCCATGCCCCCTTAGATATGAGAATAATTTTCGCTTGCGCTTTGTGACTAACGTTAGTTCAAAAGAATTTGACCTGGTGAGGATCCAACTTGTTAAATGTTAATTGATACTTAGTTCTCCATTAAAGCTAAAGATTAAGAAATTAAATATGTTGTGAATGAAAAAAAGATAGAGAAGATAATGTATCAGTAATTAATTTCCAAATTAAGTATAAAAGATCAAACTATATCAACTGGTGGCTGTTAGTTCGAACCATTGTTTAGGTGTGGATGAGTTTTAAAGTTGAATAGTTTTCTTCATTCTCCAAGATTTGGTGAGATTAAGTCGTTCTGTACTTTGATTTGGAATGGCCATTACCCCTAATTTGAAGAGGGAAGAACTCCCTTGTCAGTCTAATACTATAGATTTTTTATGTTATTTACACTAATTAAGTACATGTTTGACTTAACTTATGAAGAAACTTATCTACTCTAGATTAAAAGATTCTAATATTTTACAGTAGTCTCATAATCTAATTTACAACGTTTCTCCGGTCATCAAAAACCTATTAATTAACCAACAACAGGCGTAACCAAATATTACATCTCTTGATATGGGCAGCCAATTACACATCAAAACATTTCCCCACAAATACAATTCTCAGTCACATCATGAAAAAAAAAAAGCAACACAAACAGGACAAACTAATAAAATTCAAACTACAAATACAAATAAAAAACAAACCCGTCATGAGAGGGTAGGATTTCCATGTAACCAAAGTTGTTTGGATTCAACTATTAAAGAAAGTCACTTTAGGTTTATATTCTCAAAAAGAATGCTAGAGACAGTCTCTTTAATAGTCACATTTCAGTATTTTTAATTTTTCATATCATTTCTTAGTTCTATGTGAAGATCGATTACTCATGTGAAAAGTTAAGAAGCTAAAGTATATAGATGTTAAAAAATACTTTTCAATAACCTATAATAATAGATAACATATTTTTATATAAAATTAGAAAATGACGTAATCTAATAAAATGAAGAATTTTGAAATATAAGTTTTTAAGATCATCTTAATATAATGTATTCCCTAGATTATTATCAAGTTTTTAAGATCATCCTAATATAATGTATTCCCTAAATTATTATCTACAACGTTAACTAATTAATGTACATCTTTAACTCGTCTTAATATGGGTTTATTAATTATATGCACTACTGACAGCCTTCTCAATTAATTGAAGAAGGAATAACCACATAAAGAATAAATAATCGAAAATTTATAAATTTTTTTACGAAGTTATAAGTACAAATAAAAGTATGATCATAATCAAAAATTATATTTTATATAAAAATTCAATAAATCAAATATGAATTAGATCAAATTTGCAAATGACGAAATTCAAAGTCAAAATTTTAAACTTTTAAAATCTCATTTAACATTTTATTTACAACAAATTACATAAATAACTATCATCCGAATTGAGAACAAGACCGTAATGAAAATACTAGAGAATCAAATTACGCAATTATGAAGTTCACTTGAACTATGTAATTAGGCTATAATCCACGAGGGTTGACCTGAAAAGCTTGCTGCCTAGTTAGTTGAAAACAGCCTGCAACGTTGCATCACTGTTCAAGTCTAAAGGCATGCAATGACTCCCGCAGAAAAAGTGCTCAGCTATGGCGGCTTTCCACGCTATGTCGCTCGCTACTCCCTTATTCCCCAGCTAGCTACCTTATACATTTCTTCAGTCTTTGAGAGGCTAAATTTTCCGACAGACAAGACTTCATTGATTGGTTTTCCAGAGTCCAAGTTTGCTTTGAGTGACGGCTTTCGCCACTCAACACCAATAAATGCATTAAGACCAAACTGACTGCCCCCAACCGGCCTTTGTGTGGAGCCTCGCGTCCACGCCAATCGTGGCTCGTGTTCTAAATTTCTAATTGCCAAGGCACGCCTGTTGCACGCGGCAGTCACATCCACATGCAGATTTGCGAACGGGAACTAGTCCAAACCCATTTGACGATCACAGTAACCATCTGTGATGAATAATTGAACGAAAAATCCACTTTGAAAATCAAAATTTCTTCTGTTTAACTAAAGGACCGTGGAAGAAAGAAGAATCGATGGGTCTGAAAGCTTTGAAATGATGTTCCAATTTAGAAAAAGTCCCCAATGCTTAGCCACAACCACCATGAATTAATGCTATTTGGCAGCTTTGAATTCTAATATTTCTAGTTTCAATATTCCATCAGGTGGCTGTTGCTGTAATTATCTCATTATGACCAAAATCATTGTGGTTTTTACCTTTGCACTTCCCACTTTCGAGCATTACGTGGTGTGTAGAAATGTAGTTCCACTGCTCATTTCCAAATTCCAGTTCTTTTTTCTTATGTTTTTTGGATAAATTAAATTATTTAGGTAAGTTTACTGAAAGTAAACAGATATAGGAACAAGAAAAGATTGTCGAAACAAAATTAGAATTAATAAATTAATATTGTTTCATCTAAATTTCAAAATTTCATAAATATCCTGTTGTCTCTGTCACCGGCTATCTTCTGGAATCCCTTGGGCCTGCAGCAATCGCTTCCTTTTATTTCGAGTAAGACTTTGCCTACATGCCGTGAAACCTGCTATTTCTTTCCAGCCATACAAAATAAAGAAAACTGCTCCATGCTAGTCCTAGCACGACTGTCATTTGTATTGCCTTCCCTTTAAGCCATTCAACTATAAAATAAAGACCGGTATCTCCACCGACCATTGGTTGAAAAAAAAATGAAAATAAACTTCTTTTATAGGTATTTAGATATAATTTGATTTCTAAAATCGTTATTATGTGAAAGATTTTATCGATTATCACTTCTGGCTCAAATAAAATTAATTTTAAATTGTAAAACAGATGAAAATATCTGTAGTTACAAAACAAAAAAAAAAAGATTGACATCATCAAGCTATCTATGAATGCTAAATAGTTGGAGTACCAGCTGCTAAATTTGCTTTCGAGAAACAACCGGATGAAAATGGAAAATTGAAAATTGAAAATTTAAACATGATATTGTGACACAACACAAAATGATACAGAAAAATGTAAAAGTAATACAAGATAAAAATTTTGTAAAATTTGTTTATAGATTTAACAAAAATTAAAAAAAATTTGTTTAATGTATCAACATGAATTGCAATAATCTAATTTTTGTGACATAACATAAATAAATAAATTGTCATGTTTAATCAAAATACACTTTAAGCAAACAATTACAGATTTACAAAGCGAAAATTATATCCAACCAGAGAGAATAATAATTATCGATGAAACTCTGGGGACTTTAGACATTGCTGTCGAGCAGGGGCGGACCGTGGTGTTGGTTAGAGGGGGCCTCTGCCTTGCGAAGATTTTTAAATATATATATACACACACATTTATGCATTTGTATATATTTATATCGAATAAATTTAAAATGGGTCCACAAATTAAAAAAATTAAATTAAATTGATATCTATCTATTTATTTTTCACTAATCACTATTTACATACACTTTAAATCAATAGATCATAAACTCATAATTTTACATAAAATTATTTATTTGATATTTATATAGTTTCCTTATACTTTTATTTATGAATTGATAAAATTTATAATATTATAAGCTTTCTATTTTTTTTTTGTATATTACTTGCATACACGTTTAATGTTATCTAGTAAATCATAAGGATAATATCCAAATAAGCCTTTGAACTTCTAAAAATAGAAATAAGTTATTAATCTTTTATTATATGAAACTAAAGTTATGAACTTTTATTTTTATGTAATTAAAATCACGTTGGTATAAAATATTCAATTATTTGTTAAACCTTTTTAGTTAAATGATTTAATTTGTAGAAAATATTTATTTAAATTTATTTGGATGAACTAAATGACCAATATTGGAGAAAATATTATTTTAATTTTTTTTCAATTGGATATTATTTAATTCATTTTTAAGATTTAATGACTATAATTATAATAAAAAAGTTTATAATATTTGAAAAAAAAACTATTTTAAAACTTGTATGCATTTTGTGCTAAAATCTGAGTATTTATTTGAAAATTTTAAAATAATTTATTGGAATATTAAACTAAAACCATAATGACATAACTTAAATAATATATATATATATATGCACACATTTAAATTTTTAGTTGGCCCCCTGTCAAAATCTGCCACTTCTGTCAAGCTGTTTGTATTACTTCATTTTGCCACTTTCAAATTTGCAGTGTAACCTGTCTGAGTGTATTAGGCAGACGAACTCAGATGAGGGCAGAACTTATTATGGTTGGCATTCTCTGCCTAAAACATTCTACTGGTCAAAGCCCATCTGATTCTGTAGACTCGACTAGTGCACCTGCAATTACAATTACTATTATTTTGAGTTTGATGCCCAATCAATAGTCCGGGCTAGGCTCATTCATGCTAACATTGTCACTTATCCACTATATTATTCATGTCTCATATATTTCATTTTTTGTTTTCGGCCCTCCTTGGACTGCACTAGGATTTTGAAGGGCCTTCTCCATGTTTATCTTGTTGCTCCAATGAGGCCTAATATGCAAATTTACTCAAACACCATTAAGTCTTATTTCCCAATATTTTTTTCCCATCGAAAGGGATTACTAGCATTTACTATACCTATTTTGTTAATATCATTAAGTAGCAAATAGGTTATAATCTCTCCAAAGTGTGAGCTCTCTCTCTACGCGAGAGTTTCTCTCTCCAAAAGTGAGAGTTTTTAGGGTTTTCTTGTTGGTTTTCTTTGCTCGTTTTAGCGTGAAGTCTTGAGTCAATCCTTACTGAGTCTGTGTTTAGGTTTTGTTCATCGAGCGAAATTTCCTTTCTTTTCTTTTAGGTTTTGCTTATTTCCCTTTCGGATTGTTGTGCTTTTGAGAATACTGTTGACAGGGTAATAGAAGATTCATACTCTGTGTTTCCAAAATTCGTGTAGTGTTAAGATTCTTTTAATCATTTTAGTTGAAGAATGGGTAGTAATTTGGAGATTGAGTTGGAATCAGAGAAGGAGAATGTTAGTTTGGATACCAAATTTACGTTAATTGGGAAGATTGTAGTGGAGAAAGTCTTGAATAGAAGAGGGGTACTCAATATTCTAAAGGGGATTTGGTCGTACAAGGAGGTACGGAGCATCAGAGATCTTGGTGAGAATCTCTACGGAATATCTTTCACTGATGAAGAAGGGATGGAGCGAGCCCTTGAAAAAGGCCCTTGGTCAGTAATGGGGTTCTGCCTCAATCTGCAAAAATGGGATCCGGTGAAGATGATCCAGGAGATCGATTTTTCGAAGGTAATTTTCTGGACCCAGATACACAATTTACCTTTGGAAATGTTGAATAAACAGAATGCAGTTAGGATCGGGAAAACCATTGGTGACCTGATTAAGATTGAGGACACGTCCTGGAAACAAAGGGTTGGTAGATGTTTTTTGAGATTTAGAGTTGCAATTGATGTTAGGAAACCATTAGTGGAAGGTTTTTGGGTTCCAAGAAAAGGCAATTCAAAGATATGGGCAGAAATTAAGTATGAAAAGTTATCTGATTTTTGCTTCAATTGTGGAAGACTAGGGCATGGTGATAGAATATGTTTGGAGGAAATTACTGAAAATCAGAATCCTCATAAGGGGAGGAATCGGTATGGGCCCTGGATGCGAGCTACATCAGTTAGGGAGAAGGATGATGCTGTTGAAGGAATATCTTTCGGGAAGAGTAGGGATGAACAGGGGAAGAAAAGTACTTACTCTTCCTCTGGAAGCTGGGGCTTTGGGAGGAATTTTGGGAAAGAGGGAATTAGTGATACTGGAAAGAGGGTGGTGTGTGAAGGAAGTGGGGAGATCAGGTGCATGGATTTAACTGGGAAAGTTGGTGAGGTAGTTGCAGAGGTTGCTAGGGAATTAGATGGTTTGTCAGTTAAAGAACCAAAAGAGGTATTTAGTGCAGATAGAACAGAGAAGAGTAGTGATAAGAAGTTAGTGGCAATCCAAGATGGATCTGGAAATTTGTCTGGGAGAGATAGGAGGGTTCTTGAAGATTACAACTGTGATCAGCACGAAGGGATTCTAGAGATAGCGGGTGAAAGGAGGATAGCTATTATGGAAACAGGAGGTAAGATGACTAAACCCAATGCCTATTTGGTTTCAGATTCTTTGATGGAAAAAGAGCCTCATACCAGTAAACAGAATATAAATTCCCAAACCCATTTTAATCAGAGCACTAGCCTAAATAGTAACAGCATAGCAGATACTGCCATACAAAACCAACAGAGTAATCCAAATACATACACCAAAAAACATAACCCAAACACATATACCCAAAACACTTACCCAAACATAGATACCCAAAATACCTGTTTGGATGCTCATATAGTTCTGGAAAATAATCAAAATGATAAAGATGGCTGTAAGGAAGGTTCGAATGCTGATAGTTCGAGTGCTGTAAATATTGTGGTTGAGAGGAATAAGGAGTTTGTTAACAGATGGGAAAAGGAGATAGAGATAGGACAGTGTGCTAATGAACCGGTTGAGTTTACTGAAAGCTGTAGTGATAGCAGAGTCGTATCTGAAGGGGAAATAAGAGAAAGGGGGAGTAATTCTAGTATCCCTATTAAAAGAGGTTGGGCTATGGTGAACATAGAAGAGAATGGAGATGATAGGGGAAAAGCTAGGGTTGTGTTTACTGAGGAGGGAGTCTATAAGAAATTTGAGGGGATGAACAGGTCAGTAGATTTAATGAGGAGAAATGGGGAAATAGAAGATAGAGGAGAAACTATTAGGAGTGAAGGAAATAGGAGGAGGAAAGTAGGTAGAAGGAGAAGAAGAATTAAGGGAGAAGTTGTAGGGGAGAATGGGCTATGGGATGTCAGAATTGAGGAAAGAAAAGATTGGAATGAAGCAAATAATAGGAGTGATAGTTTGGAGATGAATGATAATGTTGGTTTGGGTGGCTGTACCAAAACAGCCATCAAGGGGCTATGAAGATGTTATCCTGGAACTGTCAAGGTTTAGGATCAGCCTTGACAGTTGAAGCTCTTTGGGAGCTGAAGAAAGTATATGATCCTGGGGTTGTGTTCTTGATGGAAACAAAAAATAAAGAAAAGAAGATGGAGGAGATAAGGAGGAAGATGAGATTGCCTGGGAAATGTTATGTTCTACCTGAAGGTATTAGTGGGGGGTTAGCGTTATGGTGGACAGAGGAACTACAAGTAAAAATCATTGGAACTTGTAAGAATCTGATTGATACAGAAATTTTTAATGGTGATAGAGGTATTGTTAGTAGAATTTTCTGGATTTATGGTCCTACAGATTTTGAAGAAAGACAGGGGATTTGGAAGCTTATTGTAGAAAGATCAAGGGTTATTAAAGGCCCTTGGATGTGCATTGGGGATTTTAATGATACTCTATATCATTATGAGAAAGTAGGAGGGAAGCTTAGAGCTGAGAAAAAGATAAAAGGTTTCAGACAGATGATTGAGAGCTGTGAACTTATCGATATTCAACCTAAGGGGCAGCTATTTACATGGATAAATAAAAGGGAAGGGAAACTAATAAAGGAGAGGATTGATAGGGCCCTTGTAAATTTGTCGTGGCTAGAGGAGTTTCCAAAGACACAAGTGATTAATCTTCCTATTATAGGGTCGGATCACTCACCTATTCTGGTAGATATAAACTTTGGTGAAAAAAAGTCTCCTAGGATGTTCAAATTTGAAATAATGTGGACTGAGAAGGAAGAATGTGAACAGGTGATAAAAGAAGGTTGGAGTTCAAGGTTTGATGGATCCTTTTCCTTTCAGCTAGTTCAGAAACTAAAGAAGTGTAAAAGACTACTGATTGAGTGGAGTAGGAAAGCTTTCCCTAATAATAGGAAAGCAATTGTAGAGCTGATGAATAAAGTGGCTGAGTTACAAAATTCAGACATGAGTAATCAATGTTGTGAAAAGATTGAGAAGGTAGTGGATGAAATTAGAAGACTATGGGAATTCGAAGAGCAATATTGGTTCCAAAGATCCCGAGTTAAGTGGTTGAAGGAGGGGGATAAAAATACCAAATTTTTTCACCTTAAAACAGTACAGAGAAGGAATCAAAACAAAATTTTGAGGTTGAAAATTACAGATGATGTGTGGATTGATAAAGAGGAGGATATACACAAGAGTTTTACTGCTTTTTATAAGGAGTTATTCACTTCTAGTGGTAGCAGAGATTGGGGACAGATTTTAGAAGTTGTTCCAGAATGTATAGATGGAAGGTTAAACAGAATCTTGACACATACTGTTGATGAGGAGAAAATAATGAGGGCTGTTTACCAATTAGGAGGCTTGAAAGCTCCCGGTCCCGATGGTTTTAATGGGGTTTTTTATCAAAAATATTGGGAAGTAGTGAAGGATAGTGTTGTGAACGCAGTAAAAAGCTTCTTCCATGGAGGGCATATGCTTAGAGAATTAAACAGAACCAGTGTGGTGTTGGTCCCAAAGGTGAAAAATCCAGAATTAATAGGGCAATATAGACCTATTAGTTGTTGTAACTTTTCCTATAAGATAATTGCTAAGGTTTTGGTGAACAGATTAAAACCTATCATGGGAGACTTGATCACTCAGAATCAGAGTGCATTTTTACAAAATAGGCAGATTCAGGACAATATAGTAGTGGCTAATGAAGTCTTCCATTATTTGAGGATAAAGAAGAAAGGGAAGAAGTATGACATGGCCTTGAAGGTTGATATGAATAAGGCCTATGATAGGGTTGAATGGGATTTTCTGCAAGCTATTATGATTAAAATGGGTTTTAGCATGAAATGGATTGAATGGATTATGGAGTGTGTATCTTCTGTCTCCTACAAGGTTATTGTCAATGGGAAATTCTCTAGTACAATATTTCCATCTAGAGGTCTTAGGCAAGGAGATCCTCTATCTCCTTACCTTTTTTTGCTAGTCATTGATGTGTTGTCTAGGGCTATTAATAAAGCCATTGAGTCTAAAAAGTTAGTAGGTGTCAAACTAAGTAAGGATTGTCCAATTTTATCTCACATTTTTTTTGCAGATGACTCTCTAATTTTCTTAGCAGCGACAACACAAAATTGTTTGGAGTTGAGCAGAATTTTGAAGGAATACTGTGAAGCTTCTGGGCAACTAATAAACTTCGAGAAATCCAGCATGGTTTTTAGCTCTAATGTTCCAGATCAGCTAAGGCAGGAGTTGGCAGGAAGATTTGGTATGGAGGTTATTCAGAATCCAGGCTCTTATCTTGGCATTCCTTCATGTTGGGGTAGGACTAAAATTGAGTCTATGAAGTTTATTAGAGATAGAGTAATTGATAGATTGAAAGCGTGGAAGCAAGGGTTGCTATCTCAAGGTGGAAGGGAGGTTTTAATCAAGGCAATAGCTTGTGCTATTCCAGTATATACTATGCAATGTTTCAAGATTCCAGTGAAAATCTGTGATGAGGTAAACTCTGCTATGGCTAATTTTTGGTGGGGGCAACAGAATGACGAAAAAAGGATCCATTGGGTGAGTTGGGATACTATGACTAGGAGAAAAGCAGAGGGTGGAATGGGATTCAGGGATTTAAGGGTTATGAATAGAGCTCTACTTGCAAAGCAGTGCTGGAGAATTCTAATGTACCCTGATGCTTTGTGGGCAAGAATCTTAAAGGGTATTTACTTCCCTCGATGCTCTTTTTGGGATGCAAAGAAAGGGGCCAGAGCTTCTTGGGGATGGTCCAGCTTACTTGAAGGCAGAGAAGTGCTGAAGGAGAATGTTAGATGGCAGGTGTTAGGAGGTGAAGAGGTTGACATTTGGAAGGATAACTGGTTTCCCGGTTGTCTATCTTTTGTTCCAACAGAGGAGGAAATGTTAAGATGGAATTTACCAAGAAAGGTTAGTGAGATTATTGATAGGGATGGGCGATGCTGGAAGCTAGATGCCATCAGTAGCGTAATTTCTTCTAGTGAAGAGGAAGCAATTAAAAGGCTTCAAATTTGTTGGAGTGGAGGTAAAGATAGAGTAATTTGGCCAAGTAATCCTAATGGTGAATATACAGTGAAGGCGGGATATCATATGTTACATGATAAAGGAAACTCTAGTGGGAATTGTAGACCATCTTCTTCATATGTTATAGACAAAGAAGTGTGGAAGATAATTTGGAAAATTCATGTTCCTACTAAGATACAATGTTTTATGTGGAAAACTTGCAAGAATGCAACAGCTAATGCTTGGAGCTTATGGAAGAGGAAGGTTATTAGCAACCCCATTTGCCAGGTTTGTGGAAAGGAATCTGAAACTATTGAACATTCTTTGCTATTATGTGATTGGACTATGCTGGTTTGGTTTGGTTTAAATATTGGATACAAAGTTGACAGGGGACTGGTTAGAACAATGGATAGTTGGATAAAAGGGGTGATAGATGATAAAGTACTAACTGTTGAGAATAAGGCAGAGTTATCAATAGTCATAGCTCATGCTTTATGGGCTATTTGGAAGGAAAGATGTACTGTGGTGTATCAAAGAATAAAACCTAGACCATTGGAGGTGATTAGGAAAATCAATAAAGCTGTAGCTGAAAGCATGAGTTTACTGAATAAATCCCAGAATCAGAAGGAAAAGGAAACGGTGGAAATGACTTGGCAGAAACCTCCATGTGATTGGTATAAAATAAATTGTGATGGGGCGTTTAGTGAGAAGAATAAGGAGGCTGGAATTGGGGTGCTCATCAGAGATAGTAATGGTGAGTTGATTGGTGGACAAGGTACGACAGTTGGGGTGGAGTCTTGTCTTGAAGCAGAAGCTATAGCAGTTAGGGAAGGTTTGTTCTTAGCAAAAGAGATGCAGTTGAGGAAAGTAATAGTTGAGTCTGACTCAAAGCTTCTGTGTGAGGAATTAAGGCAAAGAAATTATGGTCGACAATGGAGGATTGCTCCATTGATCAGAGATATACATCTGGTGCGAAGAGAGTTCATGGCTTGCAGGTTTGAATGGGTTGGAAGGTCTGCAAATAGAGCAGCTGACTGGGTTGCAAAACAATTTAAAAGGAGATTGTGCTTGTCAAATTGGGTTATTCAACCCCCAATTTCCTTGGTTCATATTCTGAATAAAGATGGTCTTCCCTCTCCTCCAGACTAACTAATGATTGTATGCCAAATATTATGAGATATGTGAATTTTAGATGTCTCAATATTAATGTTTGGTGCTTGGTTATGATGTATCATTTGATGTACTGACTGACTTTTCAATGAAATGAAGTTTCTTTTGATGGCCAAAAAAAAAAAGTAGCAAATAGGTTGTTGCTAATTAACGATGATCAGCTCATTTGAATTGGTTACTAGCAATTAAAAGCAAAAGGTTTTAATTTTGCTAATAATTTTGATGTAGAAACTATTATTTTAATGTAGAAACTATTATTTTGGAAAAATTCCACTAATGTTTTACTATAATTCAATTCGAGTTCATTAGTTAAAAAAAATAACATTTTAGTTCAAAATTATAAATTTGAGGGTACAAAAAAATTGTTCTATTAAGTTATTATTAAAAAAATCCATTAATCGAAATATTTGTTACTCATGAAATGTCCAAAATACCTTTTTTGGTATTAAAAAATAAATGTGTTACATAGAATAATTTTTAAAAAATTACTTAAAAATAATAAATAGTAATAAAATTCATTATTGATACTTAAAAATGTGATATTATTAATTTAAGTTTAATAATTAACTGATATATGTTAAAATCATTTATGATTTTATATTAAAGTGTCCAATTTCAAAACTCATGGACTATAGTTAAATCATGAAAAAAGCTTGAGGAGCTCAAAAGAATTTGCCCTATTCTTTTTCATAAGAGCCTGTCCAAAAAATCTCATAGATTCTGGAGGTATCCGTAGAGATAGTGGAGGCTTGGGGTTACTTGGTTTTATGTAAAACTTGGTAGAAATTATATCTTAAAGACAGAGAACAAGCTATTCGAATTGGCATGGAATAAAGGTTTTAGAAAAGTTATTGTAGAATCAGATTCATTCATTTGTGGCTGTTAAAAGTTTGAAAGATCTTTGGATCTGTTTAGTCAAATTACTTTATAGTGCAAGGAGTATAATTATTTCGACGGATTGGCAATGCACTATCGCACACATATCTATAGGGAAATTAATAGAGGCTTCGATGTTCTTGCATGTTCGGTCAAAAAAGGCAATTTGGAACTCTGTTTTGAGAAACAACCTATCCAAGTGATGCGTTGTATATTGGATGATCACTGATATGTATTAAAAAAAAATTTGCCAATAAGGGTCTATTGATGAGGTGTCAATCTCTGATGCATTGATAGTGTATAGAAACTATACACTGTCAGTGCATTATATATAAATCCTTAAAAAATGAGACATTTTGTGAAACGATAAGTTTGTGTTTGTTTTTATTTTTAAAAAAATCGTTAATCTCTAGGATTAGGAGGAAAGAAATGCCATAATTGTGAAAATAAAAGGTTTTTATACTTATCAATCCAGCGTTTGTTCAAATTGCAGAACTTTTGATGGAGTTTTGAAGGTTGCGGTTAGAAAGCTTACGAGCAAAAATTTCTTCCTAAAACAAGTGAGTAAATAAGGATTAGGAGGTCGCAAATAAATTAAAATTTTCCAAAAAAATACTTAGAACAAAAGAGATTTAAACTTGAGATTTTAATTTTGAAAAATAAAATATAAATATCTTAAAAGCCCTATTAGTATTTTTTTAAAAAAAATTAGAGAGCTGATAAAATATTTTAAAATTAAATTCAAAATTTATGAAATACCACAATTTTATTTTAATTATTCGATAAACAAATGTTCACATCTATATTAATTAATTAAAATAATGTAGAAAGCAGATTTTTGAAAATCCGAAATAAAGAATATGTACGCTCAATTAAATTGGGTCCTAGTCTAGGTCCTCACCTTTCCTCTTCTTCCACAACTTTTTGAGGAAGAGATGTCAAGATCAAATAATCAATTTTTTTTAGGGGAAACAATTGTTGAGAATCTTAGCCTTTGGTCGTCATGCAAGAATCCTGGGCATTGCAGGTTCTGCGACCTTCATGTTAAGAATTGATTATTCTAAAACTAAACTCTTTAAAGATGAAATAGCGCCATGATAAATCAAGAAGAACCCGAAAAGATTGTTGGATATGGAAACTTGGTGGATGAAGCGAGGAGGAGAAGAAGAGACTTCCAGCTGGTTTGCGATATCTTTTCAGCAAAATCTGCTTTTAACACCATAGCCACAGTGATTGATAGTAGCTACTAGTTAAGTTTCCACTCGTAAGAACTCTCCTTGCAATGGCGGTTACGGTCTTTGTGAACAATCTACCACAAGAAATGCACTGGCAATGGGTCATGAGAATATTTGTGAGATTTGGGAGAGTTCTTGATATGTTCATTCCTTATAAGAGAGACTTCAGAAGGCGAAAGATTGGCTTTGTTAGATTTGGTTCTCTTGGTGAAGCCAAGAGAGCTGTTTGGAATTTAAATGGAGTATGGATACTAGACAAGAAAATTGGAGTTAACTTGGCAAGATACCATCCGAGAGATAAGTTCTAGAAAAAGAAGAGAGACAGAGTAAACAACAATGTGAAGGTTAATCAGGTGGCAAACAATCGAGGGATGGAGTCCATATCTCAAGCAATTGATTGCGAAGTAAAAATGCGGATGAATTAAGGGGTGCCAAACCAAAGTACTCAGAAACTTGCTGGAGGAAATCGAAAAACTTACATTCAAGCTCTTCTTGATGGCGATGATAGATGTAATGACTCTTCACCATCCAAAAGCGAACCAAGTGAAGGTAGAATAAAGAACTGTACAGGAGAAGTGGATATTGAGAAGCTTCACTGGTTGGAGAGAAGTGTGGTTGGAATTTGCAACGGGAATATGGAACCAGGTATGATCTGCGAACAAGTAAGAAGGGAAGGCGTTTGTGGGCTGACCATTAGAAGAATCTCAAGGAAGATGTTTTTGATCATTTTCATTGATCAATACCAGTTTGAAGGTATGAGGGAAGATGGTAGGAAATGGTTGGAAAGATGGTTCCATGACATTCAAGTTTGGAGTGATGATATAACCATTAACAGCAGAAAAACGTGGATTACATGTTAAGGCGTCCCTATTCATGCATGGTGTTTGTCTACATTCTAAAATATTGCCAACACAGTGGGAGAATTTGTTTGTATGGATAGAGAAACTCTAAAAATGAATTTGTTTTTCAGAGGAGCTATGCAAGTTGTAGACACCAAATTTTGCCCAAATTGATAGTTTTAAACTCAATTGAACTTTCAAAATCCAAAATAAAACATTGGGCTTCAAGGCCCATTAAAATGAGTAAATTTATTTTTATTATTATTAGTATTTTATTTTTATTATTTTTATTGTTATTTTTTGTTTTCATTTTTATTATTATTATTTTTTTTATATATTTTATTTTTTGTTTTGTTATTATGTGTGTTATTATTGTTATTGTTTTTTTATCACATGTGTTTATTTTATTATTTATTATTATTATTATTATTACTGTTTATTATTATTATTATTATTATTATCTTTTTTATTATTGTTATATTTTCATTTTTTTATTTATTATTATTATTATTATTATTATTATTATTATTATTATTATCTTTTCTATTATTATTATTATTATTATTATTATTATTATTATTATTATTATTATTATTATTATTATTATTGTTGTTGTTGTTGTTGTTGTTTTGTTTGTCTGTCATCCCAGCCGCCGGCGGTTCCAACCATTCCCCTAGGTCTCGGCTGCCACAAATTCATCTTCCCCAGGTACCCATCCCATCCTGACACTGCTTTGGAGATCTGGAAAACAATAGGGAGAACCCAGATGGGTTCTAACCCACCGAATCAAAGGGAGACTCGGAATGTTGTTTAAAAGACTTGAATAATTCAAGCACCGGTTTTTTTCTAGGGAGAGATTTCCGGACACTAAAACAAAAAACCCTACCCCAACCGAGACACCACCGGAGGATACAGACTCAGAAACACCATCACCGATCACCATCACCCTCACCAACAGAAACCCTAAACCACCACCGTAGCTACTACTCACCACTACCGTCACCAAGCTATCATCGCCAAATCCCAGCCACCACTCATCACCGTCACCACCATCACCATCAAACCGCCACCATAGCCTACCCAAAACCTAACCAAAAACAAACCCCATACCCTAGAACCGAGACCCTTAGGATCTCAGATCTAGGAACCCTAGACCTAAAACCTGCAAGGAAACAAAAAAAGAGGCAAGCAACCACATACACAACCAGATCTAATCAGATAAAAACAAAAAAAAGCAAAAAAACACAAAAAAACAAAAAGGGGAATGGCTTTCGGGAGTAGTCAGATCCGGGGGCTTGGGGGTGTTTTCGGGGAAAACAAACCCCAGATCTGAGAAGAGGAAGGAAATGGAAGTCTTTTTAGGGTTTCGGGGTATCACCGGCGACCGGCGCACGGCGGCCAGAAATCGCCCCGGGGAAGGAGGCTGAGAGGATTTTTGGTGGGTTTTGAAGTTTTTTTTGGAAGATCGGTAGCAAATGAAAGAAGAAAAAAAAATGGGATCTTTTATAAACGGTCAAAACGGTGCGTTTTGAGCCATAGGACCCGCGCGTCGCCCCTGACCCGACCCGAAGTCCGCCCAACCCGTCCCCGTGATCCGCGTGCCGACCCGCTCGCGACCCGTGCGCTGAACCGCTCCCGCGACCCGTGCATCACGCCCGACCCGCGAGCCGACCCGCTTCGGCCCGTCTCCCTTAACAGACTTGGGCCTCTGCTGCTTGGGCTCGATTTTCGGCCCATTTTTGGATTGTTGGGTATATTTCTTTTTCATTTTATTTATTTGTTTTAGGTTTTTTAAATGTATTATCATGGCAAAAAAAATAATAGATAAATAACAAATAAATAAGTGGAATAATATAATATATAAAAATGAAATAAGCATATAGCTTTAAAAGAAAATGTAAAATATGTAAAAAGCATGGTTTTAAAATATATAAATTTTATGTACATAAAAGGTGTATATTAATAAATATAAAGAGAGAGAGAGAGAGAGAGAGAGAGAGAGAGAGAGAGAGAGAGAGATATATATATATATATATATATATATATATGTAGACATATATAGTTCAAAATGTAAAACAAATATATATAAAGTGTATAAAATAGATATAGAAATACAATACATATGTAGATGTATAAATATAAATACATAAAATAGGTATATAAATTACACATAACCATATAGTTATTTATGTATAATAAATATTTTTTTTAGCAATTTAATATAAAAATCTTTTTAGGAAGTTAGAAAATCTACACAATTTTTAAAATGTACATAGGATATATAAAATGTGTAAATAAATAAATATCTAATTTGTTTTTTTTTATATACATATAATTTTCTTTTTATTATTAAACAATTTACCATAAAAGAGTATTTTAAGAAGCTAAAAATAAAATAAAAATACAAAAGCAAAATAAATAAATAAAGTAAGCATGAATTCCGATGATGAGATATCGTAGAAGTCACAAGTAGTGATTCTTCGAATATCTCTAGGTGAGGGGAATTTATCGAACGTCGCCAAAAGTATTGGGATATTCGATTTAATTTCTCAATATTCAAATTTGTCATAACGTATTAGGCTTTGGGGAAAACCTAATAGCTAGACACTAAAATCAAAGGAGTCGCCACCAACCATTCTACCTAGGTGTGATTGGTCACCTATTCAAACTAAGGATAAGGCTTGGTCTACGTTCAAAGATACTAGGGTTCGGGAGTACGGTTACGTGAAGGGAAGGATTAGCACCCCTACAACGCCCATCCTAAAATGGTACCAACTAGTTTTAGGTTATCTTTACAATTTGCCTTGTGTTTATATTAATTTCGATATGCTTATATGTTGGGGATATTTCTAAGATTTTTCCATCAATTTGGCTCCAATCTTAGAAATTCCCCTTACCTCAAGATGTTCAAGGAGTCTCAATTGACTTTCTTGAATTCCATCGTCGGATTAATAGAATATTTTATGAAACTCTTATATATATTTTAAATTTGGCTCTAATATTGATTCCATATTAATTTCTATATTTTCTAAGTCTTATCTTACATTATTCTTATCTATATGCTTTATTTATTTATTTATTTTATTTATTTAGAGAATAAATATGAACCATGGTTTATTAAAGGTTTTCTTAAAAGCATCCCATCAATTTGGCTCGGCTCAAAAGAAATCTTTCCACCTAGAAATTTTCAAGGAGTCCCAATTAACTTTCTTGAAATTTCATCATTGGCATGATTCATGTTTACTCTTTTATCTATCTAATTTTATTTCTTATGATTTTTATTTTATGCTATTTAGTTCATTTACTTCTCTAATTTTATTTAAATTTCTTTAATTTTAACCTTGATTTAATTTATCTTTATTTTATTTATTTATATTTATTTAATAAACATGAATTATATTTTATCGAAAATTCTTTCAAAAGTATTCCATCAATTTAGCTCAACTTAAAAAAGAATCATCTCACCTAGAAATATCCAAGGAGTCTCGATTGACTTTCTTGAAATTTCATCCTCGGTATAACTCATATCTATTTACTATCTAATCTTAATAATTACTAATTATTTTCAATCTAAACTATTTCATTCTATTTATTTAATTTTTCATCGAATTTATGTTCTTGTATTTACATTTATTTATCTATATTTATTTATATTTTATTCATACTTAATTTACTAAGAATAAACATGAATTATAATTTATTGAAAATTCTTTCAAAAGTATTCCATCAATTTGGCTCAACTTAAGAAAGAATTTCCTCTCACCTAGAAATTTCAAGGAGTCTCAATTGACTTTCTCGAAATTTCATCATCGGTATAATTCACATTTATCCTAACCTAATTCCTATTGTCGTAACGGCTTCGCGCTCGACGATTTTTGAAAAAGCGTTTAAAAACAAAAATGGGAGTCGCCACCAATCTTTTTTATTAGGTGTGATTGGCCACCTGAAAACATTTATCTTTTCAACAAAATCTCAAAATTAATTAAGTTTTATTAAAAAGATAATCTTTTGGTCTGCGAAACAAAAATAGGGTTCGGGGGTACGGTTACGCGTGGGGAAGGATTAGCACCCCCTACGACGCCCGTAAAAAACGGTACCATCCTAACCATACGATATCTTTTGATTTTAATAAGATAGTCTTGGCTTTTGTTTATATGGACAATTAGCGTATTTGCTTGAAAAATCGTTGTTATAAAGGGATTCATTATGAAAATCAACATGAACACCGTTTATTGAAAAATTAAATCAAATATCCCAATCCTCTGGTAACATTTGAAATAATCCCTCTCACCTAGGGATCAGTCAAGAAATCACTACTTGTGAGTCTCATGACATCCCATCCTCGGTGGTGCTCATGCCATTTTATAAAAGATGTACAGTACATATGGAAGAAATTTTATTTATTTTGATTTTATTGATGGAACTCTTGATATTGAGAAATTCGGCTAAATATCCCAATACTCTGGTAACATCTAGCTAATTCCTCTCACCTAGGGATCAGTCAAGAAATCACTACTTGTGAGTCTCATGACATCCCATCCTCGGTAGAATTCCAATTTTATTTTTATTTATTTATGCACATGATGCAAACATATGATTTATGATGCTTATGGAATTACGAAAGGAAATTTCATATTTTGGTTTTTATTAATGAAATTCTTAATATTGAGAAATTTAACTAAATATCCCAATACTCTGGTAACATTTAGCTAATTCCTCTCACCTAGGGATCAGTCAAGAAATCACTACTTGTGAGTCTCATGACATCCCATCCTCGGTAGAATTCCAATTTTATTTTTATTTATTTATGCACATGATGCAAACATATGATTTATGATGCTTATGGAATTACGAAAGGAAATTTCATATTTTGGTTTTTATTAATGAAATTCTTAATATTGAGAAATTTAACTAAATATCCCAATACTCTGGTAACATTTAGCTAATTCCTCTCACCTAGGGATCAGTCAAGAAATCACTACTTGTGAGTCTCATGACATCCCATCATCGGTAGAATTCCAATTATATTTTTATTTATGCATTATTTGTTTACTTATTGTTTTCTATCATTACATTAAAATATACAAACAAATGCATGGATAATTAAAACGGAAAAAGGAATTATACCCTCCTCGGGCGGGCGAACTCCTTGAACGAAAGAACTCCTCGCTCGGGCGAGCTCTTTGATTCTGCTTCCTTTTCCACAGGCGGGCGAGCTCTTTGGCGAGCAAACAAACTTGCGTATTCTTCTCTTTCTTTGACGGGCGAACTCTATGATTGGGCTAGCTCTTTGGGCAGGCGAGCGACCTCCCTGATTCTACACTTTCCTCGATCGGGCGAACACACGGACCTTTGTTAGGTCCAATGAGAACAAACAAGTGGCTCCTGCCCTTTTCTCAGCGGGCGAACGAACACGTGGACTGCCAAGGGGTGCTCGCGGGTTCGGTTCCTCTTTGGCGGGCGAATTTCTTGACTAATGAACTCGCGGAGCTCGTTTATCTTTCCACGGGCGGGCGAGAAAGCGAACCCGCGGATCTTAGTCGCGTAAATTGGGAACAACACTTGGATCCCACCCCTTTTCCTCGGGCGGGCGAACTTGCGTGGATTTCAGTTGAATCAGGTCCACACGCGGGTCGCCTCCTTACTCTTCATTTCACTTTAGCTATAAAAGGCAACCCTTTTTTCTTCAAACTCGTTTTTCATCAGAATTCACGCCCAAAACTCAAAACCCAAAATCCTCTCAGTCCCTCCTTCGCCAGACGACTACTAGCCACCGTGCGCCGGTTGCCAATGACTATCTGTGACCTTAGAGACACTTCCCCTACCTCCCTCTTTTCAGATCTAAACTCCTTTTATCCCGAATATCACTCCAACCTCTCCAATCTATTTTTCCCGAACCTTTTCCCTCTTTTTTTTTGTTGTATTTTCTCAATTTTTGGGTTGACGGTTTTGGATCTGGTTGTGGTTTTCTTTGTGGTTGCTGTGGTTTGGTTTGCTTTCTTGTTTCTTTTTGTAGGTTGGTGAAGATTTGGGTATGAGATTAGGCTCGAGATTCTCAGGTTGGGGTTCTCAGATCTGGGTTGGGGCTAGGTTTCCTTCGGTGTTAGTGGTTGGAGGCTTTGGGGTAGTGTGGTGTTGGTAGTAGTGATGGAGATGATAGTAACTTGGTGATGGTAATGGCGGTGATGGCTGTGAGGACAGTGGTGAGTGGACGATGATGACAGTGGCGAGTGGACGGTGATGACGATGATGGCGCTTACAGTGGTGGTGTTTGGGATCTCTGCTTTTTTTTCTCCCCCCAGAAGTCCCCGTCCCCTCTGCTTGGTTCCCTTCTTAAACGATATTGGAGCCCTTCCCCTAGCCTTTCAGAGTCACCAAATCTATAGGCCACTGTTGGATCAAGATTCACAGGATGGTGGAGCTGACTCGGGGTGAGGCTTGTGACAGGGGAGTGGTCTGGTCGCCGGCGGCAGTATGGGGGGGTAGATTTGGGTAGGTTGAGCATTAAATGAGATGGGAAATAAAGGAGTAAAAAAATAAAAATAAAAATAAAAATGAAAATAAAAAGAAACAATATCATACAAATAAAAATAAAAATAAAATAAAAATAAGAATAAGATAGAATTAATAATATTAATAATAACATATAATAATATTATAAACAATAACAACCAAAATAATAAAATACAAACACATATACATATATAAATGTTAAGACAAAATTAGGTGTCTACAGCTGCCCCTCTTTGCTCATTACTGAGCATCAGGAATAGAGCAAAGACAAAAGACACACTAATTTTGTCCGACCTAATCTCTTTTTTTTTTTTTTTTGAGCAGGCTCCTCTTGCAGCAGAGGCAATGAAACTTTAAATTTTCTTTCTGAAATGTGCTCCTCTTGCAGCAGAGGCGATGAGACTTTAAATTCCTTTTTTGAAAAATGTGTTCCTCTTGCAGCAGAGGCGATGAGACTTTAAAATTCTTTTTCTGAAATGTGCTCCTCTTGCAGCAGAGGCGATGAAACTTTAAAAATTCCTTTTCTGAAATGTGCTCCTCTTGCAGCAGAGGCGATGAAACTTTAAAAATTCCTTTTCTGAAATGTGCTCCTCTTGCAGCAGAGGCGATGAAACTTTAAAAATTCCTTTTCTGAAAATGTGCTCCTCTTGCAGCAGAGGCGATGAAACTTTAAAAATTCCTTTTCTGAAAATGTGCTCCTCTTGCAGCAGAGGCGATGAAACTTTAAAAATTCCTTTTCTGAAATGTGCTCCTCTTGCAGCAGAGGCGATGAAACTTTAAAAATTCCTTTTCTGAAATGTGCTCCTCTTGCAGCAGAGGCGATGAAACTTTAAAAATTCCTTTTCTGAAATGTGCTCCTCTTGCAGCAGAGGCGATGAAACTTTAAAAATTCCTTTTCTGAAAATGTGCTCCTCTTGCAGCAGAGGCGATGAAACTTTAAAAATTCCTTTTCTGAAAATGTGCTCCTCTTGCAGCAGAGGCGATGAAACTTTAAAAATTCCTTTTCTGAAAATGTGCTCCTCTTGCAGCAGAGGCGATGAAACTTTAAAAATTCCTTTTCTGAAAATGTGCTCCTCTTGCAGCAGAGGCGATGAAACTTTAAAAATTCCTTTTCTGAAAATGTGCTCCTCTTGCAGCAGAGGCGATGAAACTTTAAAAATTCCTTTTCTGAAAATGTGCTCCTCTTGCAGCAGAGGCGATGAAACTTTAAAAATTCCTTTTCTGAAAATGTGCTCCTCTTGCAGTAGAGACGATGAAACTTTAAAAATTCCTTTTTGGTCTTCTTTCTCTTTCTTCTTTTTTCTTTTCTTTCTTTCTTTTCCTTCTCTTTCTTCTTTTCTCTTCATTCTTTTCTTTCTTTTTCTTCTTTTCTTTCTCTTTTTCATCTTCTTTTTTTTTTTTTTTTTTGAAACTTTATGTCCATATTTTTCAATGTTTGGCAGATGCAATGATCCCTGATGCAAATGCAACAAAGCCAATGCACATTTTTTGGTACTTGAATTCTCCTAGTGTGGATGAAATGCAAATGCATGTATTGATAAAGCCATGCCATTCCTATTGTGGTAATCAAATTCTCAGAGCTGTCCTTTGTGTCCTTTGATCTTTTTTACCCGTGGTTCACCAATTTCGAATCGGAGCTGGTTCATAACATGTACTTGTCATAATTTCCAATTCCTTTTGTTTCATTCTCTTATTTCTCTCTTTTCCTCCTTTCTCCCCCCTTTTCTTTCTTCCTTTCTTTCTTGTTTTTTCTTAGTAATATTAGCAGGTAGATTATTGTTTTAATCATCCTCTTCCTTTCAATTTGATTAACAAACACCATGCATTCTTATACTTTTTCGGTTAGTTGTAGAACAACCAATTTTAGAAGAAAACATTTATTATTGGGCTAACAAGAGAAAATGATAACAAAAGCACAGTTCGGTAGCGAAAGCCACAAGGGTCAAGTGATGAATTTTAAGGAATGGTGACCAAAACAAATAATGAATGTCCAGATAACCCTTCACGAACCAAACCGGTGCTTTCTTCGGAAAAAACTAATCCGTTGATGCCCCCTGTCGCACTGAGTTCATCCGGCTGATGCCATGCTCCGCATGATTTCAATCTCAGGCGTTGATCTTTTCACAACTAAGCCGCCTTTTCAGGTTTTCGACTTAGATATCCCCCTTTTATCCAAACTGCCCTTTTTGGGTTTTCAGTTTGAATTCTCCTTTCATTTTCCTCTTTTTTCTTTTTCTTATTTTTTTCTCTTATTTTTTCCTTCTTTTTTTTTTTTCTTCTCCTCTTTTTTTCTTTTTTTCTTTTCTTTTTCTCTTCTTTTTCCCCTTTTTTTTTTTAAGCGTAGTATTTCTTCACAGCATCGGAATTTATTGGATTAGGCAGGTCATTCCCATCCATTTCTGTTAAGATCAACGCCCCGCCTGAGAACGCTCTTTTCACTACATATGGCCCTTCCCAATTTGGTGTCCATTTGCCCCGATTATCGTGGTGATTCGGGAGGATCTTTTTCAACACCAATTCCCCTTCACGGAAACGCCTGGGTCGAACCTTTTTATCGTGGGCCCGCATCATCCTCTTCTGGTACATTTGACCGTGACATAGTGCTGTAAGCCTTTTCTCTTCTATAAGGTTCAATTGTTCAAAACGACTTCGAACCCATTCAGCCTCGTCTAAGTCTAATTCCATTAAGACTCTTAGGGAGGGGATCTCTACCTCAACCGGCAGCACCGCTTCCATGCCGTAAACTAGAGAAAAGGGAGTTGCCCCAGTAGAAGTACGTACTGATGTTCTATAGGCATGCAAAGCGAATGGTAGCTTCTCGTGCCAGTCTTTGTACGTGCTGGTCATTTTCCCCACAATCCTCTTAATATTTTTGTTGGCAGCCTCAACGGCTCCATTCATCTTCGGGCGATACGGGGCTGAGTTGTGATGTTTGATCTTGAACTGTGCACATACTTCTTTCATCATGTCATTGTTCAAATTGAGGGCATTGTCCGATATAATCCTTTCTGGGAGCCCATACCGACATATTATCTCCTTCTTTAGAAACTTACAAACAGTAGACTTAGTCACATTTGCATAAGAGGCAGCTTCCACCCATTTGGTAAAGTAATCTATCATCACGAAAATGAATCTGTGCCCATTTGATGCCTTAGGAGATATGGGTCCAATCACATCCATTCCCCACATAGAGAAGGGCCACGGTGGCGCCATGACATTCAGTGATGTTGGGGGAACTTGAATCTTGTCAGCATAGATTTGACACTTGTGGCATTTTCTAGCATAATCTATGCAATCTCTTTCTAGTGTAGTCCAATAATAGCCTGCCCTCATAATCTGTCTAGCCATGAAATGACCATTTGCATGTGCCCCACAAGTTCCATTGTGTATCTCTTCAAGAATCCTTTTAGCTTCGGACGCATTAAGACATCTCAGCAACATCTGATCCCGACCCCTTTTATACAAAATGTCTCCATCAATAAGGAACCCCATTGCCAGTCTTCTGAGGATCTTTTTATCATTCTCCGATGCATGCTCTGGGTATTGTTGATTTTTAAGGTATTGCATGATGTCATAATACCAGGGTTGTCCATCCGTTTCCTCTTCAATGCTAGAACAGTGAACTGGAGA
Organism: Heritiera littoralis; assembly: GCA_031772115.1. NCBI lineage: Eukaryota > Viridiplantae > Streptophyta > Magnoliopsida > Malvales > Malvaceae > Heritiera > Heritiera littoralis. Next base: position 6,576,644 of record JAPDPK010000006.1, on the reverse strand, counting down.
ATCTCTCATGCGCAGCTTGATTGGTGAAACATTTGCTTCCGTCTCCATTTTAAACATTGCAGCTAGTGTTGCCAAGGCGTCAGCAATCTGATTTTCTTCTCGAGATAAATGTTGGAAGATGATATCGTCAAATTGTTGTACAAGGTCAGCTATGTGCTTTTGGTACTGAACTAGCTTCTGATCCCTTGTTTCCCATTCACCTCGTAACTGATAAATAACCAGTGCTGAATCTCCGTAAACTTCCAAGTTCTTGATTCCCCTCTCGATTGCAGCTTCTAAGCCCATTGCACAAGCTTCGTATTCAGCCATGTTGTTGGTGCAGTTGAAATTTAACCTGGCTGTGGACGGGTAATATTTTCCATTTGGAGATATTAAAACTGCCCCTATCCCATGCCCTAAGGCGTTGGATGCGCCGTCAAAGAACATTCTCCACTGTCTGCTATCAAGCTCTTCATTCTCCGCTTGAAAGATAGACATTATATCTTCATCTGGAAAATCTAACTTGATAGGCTCATACTCGTCAGTAGCACGATCTGCCAGGAAGTCGGCTATCGCCCCACCTTTGATTGCCTTTTGGGACACATACACAATGTCATATTCGGATAGCATAACTTGCCACCTAGCTAGTCTTCCTGACAATGAGGGTTTTTCAAAGATGTATTTGAGGGGATCCAATCTAGCTATCAACCAGGTCGAATGATACAACATATACTGCCTCAATCTCCGAGCAACCCAAGCCAATGCACAACACATTTTTTCTATGGTAGTGTACTTGGTCTCGTAATCAGTGAACTTCTTGCTCAAGTAGTAAATGGCCCGTTCTTTCTTGCCCGTATCATCATGCTGGCCCAGCACGCATCCCATAGAATTTTCATGGACGGTCATATACAACAACAGAGGCCTTCCTACAACCGGCGGTACTAGAACAGGTGGATTTGACAAGTACCTTTTCACTTTTTCAAAAGCCTCTTGGCACGCCTCATTCCATTCTCCCGGATCTTGTTTCCGAAGTAACTTAAAAATAGGATCACATTTAAGCGTAAGTTGCGAGATGAAACGGGAAATATAGTTCAATCTTCCCAAAAAACCTCTTACTTCCTTCTGTGTGCGTGGGGGTGACAGATTTCGTATCGTGCTGATTTTGTCCGGGTCCACTTCAATTCCCTTTTCGCTGACTACAAACCCCAACAGCTTTCCTGATTTAACACCAAAAGTGCATTTGGCAGGGTTTAGCTTGAGCTGGAACTTCCGTAGCCTTTCAAACAGCTTTTGAAGGTTGGCTACATGATCCTCTTCTCCTCGGGACTTGGCAATCATGTCATCCACGTACACCTCTATTTCCTTATGCATCATGTCATGGAAAAGGGTTACCATCGCTCTTTGGTAGGTGGCCCCGGCATTCTTTAAACCGAAAGGCATGACTTTGTAGCAAAATGTGCCCCAAACTGTCACAAAAGTGGTTTTCTCCATGTCATCCTCAGCCATTTTAATCTGATTGTAGCCCGAAAAACCATCCATGAACGAAAACATGTAGTGTTGGGCTGTATTATCCACCAAGGTATCAATATGCGGTAATGGGAAATTATCCTTGGGACTAGCTCTGTTTAAGTCCCGATAATCTACACACATCCTTACTTTCCCATCTTTTTTTGGTACCGGGACTATGTTTGCCACCCATTCCGGATACTTAGTTACTTTCAAGAACCCCGCATCGAATTGCTTTTTTACTTCTTCCTTCACCTTTAACAACATCTCGGGTTTCATGCGCCTAAGCTTCTGTTGTACCGGCTTACTTTCCATTTTCAAAGGCAGGCGATGCTCCACAACTTCGGTATTTAACCCGGGCATGTCTTGATAAGACCAAGCGAACACATCCACATATTCACGAAGCAATTCCTCTAGTTTTAGTCTCTCAGTCAATGGAAGTGCTGCGCCCACCTTGACCTCTTTGACTTTCTCATCATCCCCTAGGTTGACCATATCAATAGCTTCTTTGTTGGGTTCGATAGGTCCTTTTTCATGCTCAACTATTTTCAATAGATCTGGAGACACAGCATCGTCGTCTGAATCTTCATTGTTATCGAGTTCGTCGACGTATATAGAATTTTCAAAATCAAACCCCGGATAGCCGTTAAGGTTATCTTCACAGTTATTATTCATTTTCCTGAAAATGTAAAAATTTGACAGATGTGGTTGGTTGTTCATACCAATGGTAGTGAATGAAAGGAGAAAACAGTTATGGAAATGATGATGGATGAAAAGAAAGTACTCGAAATGCAATGAATTTGTTAATTTATTGAAATGATGATGAAGATCAAATTTACAAAAGAATCTTCCAGAACTCTCTAGACCAAGATGTTGATAATCTACCTTACTACATTACAAAAGGAAAAACAACAGATAGAAGGTATCCTTTCAACAATCCAGTCTTTCAGCTCTGTGCCCAACAACGCCATCATTTCCAAAAATTGAGATTTCTTCATGCATTCTTTTAACTGAGGAACCCACGAGAGGATCCTTTCACAAGTCCTCTTTCCACTGCCTCTAATGCATCGGGGTGATAACATCCGCCAAAGCGAAAAGTGTCATAGAGGTATGGTATCACCATCTTCTCCGCCTTTTCTTCGTATCCCTGAAGGCGAGCTATTCTTTTCCTCCTCCTTTCTTCCAGCATCCTTCTCCTCTCTAAACCAGTGGCTTTATATCCGAGACCGAACCTATTCTTGTTTTCCTCAATCTTCACAGGCTTCCTTCGTCCTTGGAGATTCTTCCCCAAACCTCTTCCGACACGCCAGCCCTTTTGTAGTGTCTGCTTGACAATCATCTCAGTGGTGGTTGACAATCGAGGGGTGGGGATTCTCGACCCTTCTCCTACATACGTTGCATTCACGATTTCAAAGGCCCTAAAAGAGCATTCCAAGGCTTCTTCGGCTGCCTCAATGTAGGGTACAGACAAGGGTTTGGTGATCACGAGGTCTTCTTCTCCTGAAACAGTTACTTGTTTATCACCAACAACAAATTTCACCTTCTGGTGCAATGACGAGGGAACAGCACCCGCCGTATGGATCCACGGTCTCCCCAGTAGGAAACTGTATGACGGCGAAATATCCATCACTTGGAAATGTATGTTGAAAGTGACCGGCCCGATATCAATAGGGACTTCGATATCACCAATCACGTCCCTTCTGGAACCATCAAATGCCCTTACAACCATGTGACTGGGTTGTATGCAAGAAATGTCAATAGGCATCTTCGCCAACGTGGCCATAGGTAAGACATTGATCGACGACCCGTTGTCAATCAAAACTTTGGCGATTGTATGGCCCTTGCAGCTGGTAGTGATGTTCAAGGCCTTAATACTCCCTCGCCCTTCCGGCGGAATTTCGTCATCACTGAAAGATATTAAATTTGCCGCTGTAATATTTCCTGCCAACTGGTCCATACTGTCGATCGGCATATCATGAGGCACATAGGCTTGATTCAACACCTTCATTAAGGCATTCCGATGCGACTCTGAGCTCAACAGCAATGATAATAGTGAAATCCGAGCAGGCATCTTATTCAATTGCTCGACCACACTATATTCGCTGTGCTTGATCAATTTCAAAAATTCCTTTGCATCCTCTTCTGATACTGGCTTTTGCAGTCTCTCCCCTTGATCTTTGGAAGACAAAGCTTGCTCTTTTCCTTTTTCCATCTGACCCTCCTCCTCTCCTTCCTTCGCTTTTCCTTTCCGGGCCCTCTCTAGCATTTCAGGAGTATAGCACCTCCCGCTTCGTGTAATTCCCCCTACTCCACTTATGTTGGCATTATCTAGCAAAGCCGATCCGTCCGAACCCACGTCGCCTGACCCTTCAATCACCGCTTTGAACTCGTACTTCCAAGGGACGGCCTTGTTGTTCTTGTAAGGGAAAGAGCTTGGAACTTTGATTATCATGGTGGGAGGTGTGACAACATAAGCTTCTTCCTTCTCAGGACTTGACTTTTCCTTATAAAACACTGTCAATGGTTTCCCCCAAGGATGGTCGTGTCCCGAAGATTCATTCGAGGCAGCGCTCACTACATCTTCTTCCTCCTCCGTATGGAACTCGATCAGAAATGAATCCATCATTGATTGGACTTTATGTTGAAATTGATGACAGTTTTGGATAGAGTGGCCAACATGCCCCATGTGATATTCACAAGTCTGTTCTGGGCTCGAGTCGTCCTGACAAACCCCCGAGTCTATCGGTATAGGTTGAATCATCTCAGCTTTGAGTAAAGCATCGAATACTAGACTCATCGGAGTCTTAACCTCTTCCACGTGTCTCCTTATACAACACTTCCTCCAAACTTCAGCAGCACTAACTGATCCTCCACTGTGACTGGGAAGTGGGTTTGCATTGATACTGGGTTCCTCCTCTTTGGAAAAAGTCAACCTCCCCGATTTGACCAAATCTTGCACCTTATACTTCAGGGCCGTGCAGTTTTCCGTAGAATGGCCTGGGTTCCCATGATAATCGCATCGGGCGTTAGAGTCATACCATCTTGGGAAAGGTGGTTTCATCGGCTCCATAAAAAGGGGAGCAATCATGTGGCCTTTTACAAGTTGCTGAAATAAGTCTGTGTATGACATTGGGATGGGATCGATAGGAGGTCTTTCAATATTTCTTCGGGGAGGCCTTTGGCTAGTAGTTGGGTTACTGTTTGGCTGGTAAGGTTGGGCCATAGGTGTCGGTGCGTAGTAAGGTGCTGGAGGGCGAAGATTTGGTTGGAATGTCTGTGGCTGAAAAGAATTTTGGTAGGGGGTATATGAGACATTGTTTGTGGTTGGGGAGTAGGGTTGGTAATTTGGATAAGGTTGGGGTTGTGGCTGAAACCGGGGCGAGTAAGGTGCCCTTCCTTTATACCGGGGTGTTATGTGGGTGACGGCTTGGGTTTCAACCTCCTTTTTCTTGGATAACCCACCTTTCTTTGGATCATTACTTTCCAACTTCCCATTCTTAATTGCATTTTCGATTATTTCTCCTGTGATGACCATGTCAGCGAAGTTTTTGGTCGCATTCCCTATCATGCGCTCATAATAAGGTGCTTTCAAAGTGTTGACAAACATCACCGTTGTCTCCTTTTCAGTTAGAGGCGGCTGGACTTGGGATGCGAGGTCTCTCCAACGTTGAGCATACTCCTTGAAACTTTCGCTGGCTTTCTTCTCGATGTTTTGTAGGGATAGCCTATCTGGGGCCATATCCGTGACATGTTTGTACTGTGCGATGAAGGCTCTAGCCAGGTCACTCCAACTGTGGACGCGTGTACGATCCAGCTGTACATACCATCTAGCAGCGGACCCTGTGAGGCTGTCTTGGAACACATGCACCAACAGCTTGTCATCGTGATTATACGCGGCCATTTTGCGACAGTACATTGTCACATGAGTAATAGGGCATTTGGTCCCATCATACTTCTCGAAGTCAGGAGTCTTGAATTTAGGAGGGATTACCACATCGGGAACTAAGCACAATCCCATTGCATCCACTGACCCGTAAAAATCACTACCCTCGATGGCCCTTAGCCTTTCCTCTATAATACTGAACTTCTTTGAGTCTGAATCCCCTTTCATCTCTGACACACTACCCCTTAACTTCTCTTGTTCTTTTGGATCATCTAAGTCGGGGACTTGAATTGGATCTGCAGGTCTTGTCCCTTGAATGGGAGGTATAGGCACAGTGATGTGAGGTTGTGTCGATGTACTCGGTGCGCCTGGATACATGTAGGCGTAGCTGCCCATAGGTTGTGGTGGAGGTGGAGGCATGCCTTGTAAAGATTGGGCGTGGAGAGGGGTAAACCCCGGAGGGTATAGAGGGTCTTCATCTCCCTGAGGCTTATCAGTCCCTTGGTTAGGTGCTTCTCTAGCCACTTCCTTTTCTCGGTTCGATCTTGTCATCATTTCCATTAGAGCGGCTAACTGACCTCGGATTTCTTCTTGTGCCTTCTCCATTCTGTCCATCCGATTATCATGTTCTTCCTCCATTGCTCTTGAACGCGACCGGGTATTGTATGAGTGTTTGGGAATTTGGGCTGGAATTTTGAGTGTTGAAGCTACCCAGAATCTTGATTACCACAATTAAGGAACTAATTACTACATGATGCAATCTTGAAATATGAATATGATGAATGTGATGCAAGATGAATGACACTTTGAGGGATATTTAAACCATAACAATTTCAACAAAAGGGAACTTTCATTCATTCAACAAGTCACTTGTTACATTCCGATCATATTCTGATTATATCCATAAAAACGACTAACTTGTTGATATTGATCCTTTGCCTCATCTAAGAAGTTCAGCAGCCTTTGCCCGTATTTTTCTGTTGGGAGGATTTCTTGTTTCAATGCTTCAGCCTTGTCGACCATCTCCCTCGCCTTTGTCACAGCCTTGCAAATTTGAGTGGCCATATGCTCTATATATTGTTGTCTCCCCAAACTTCCCACTCTCCATATCATGCTTGCATCTTGGGCCAGGTCATATCCATATCTCCAGTTGTTTTCACTTTGCTCCCAATCTTCTATGATCACTTTAATGTGGTTCTTATGTATTTGTAGCTGCTCCTCTAGCATTTGAACCTTTTGTTGCAACGTGGCTTTGTCATCATCTATCTCGACTTGCTTTCCTTTCTTCAACTTCTCTTTTAGTTCCTCGTTCTCTTTCTGACATTGAGCTAGCTTTCTTGCGCTTGCCGAATACATGCCTTCCCAATTTTGTCGTTCTTGGGACAAATGAACGACCTCTTCTTCACTTTTCTTGGCCTTGTGTGCCCAATGTTCTACCCTTCGATGCAAGTCTTCTAATTCTCTTTTCCTTTCATTTGAAGTTTGCATGATTCCTCCGACTTTCATTTCAGATCTCAACTTCTTGTTCTCTAAATGCAGGTTTCTGAGATCCTGGTTGGTGACGTGGTGTTCTTGCCGGACTTTCTGGAGCTTGGCTTCTCGCATCTCTGCCTCGTACTTTAGCTGTTCCATCTCTCTTCGAAGCCTCAAATTCTCTTGCTTCCATCTTTCTTCATCTATCTTGAACTGCTGCCTAGCGATTTCAGCCTCAGATACTTCTATTTCCGGTTCTAAAGGTATGCTGCATTCACTTGGGAGAAAAACTACCTCCCTTACTTGCCTTGTTCTCCACATCAAGTATTCCGGGGTAGCTTTATCAGAGAGAGGCCCAAGGTTGATTCTCCGTGCTTGCTTCCACGATCGAACTACTTGCTCACCTTTTTTGATTGCCTTGGGCTCACCATAGGAAAACTCCAAATCACTAAGCCCTTGTGTTAATGGAATAAATTGTTTAGCTCCAAACTGTCTTAATACCATAAGTGGCGCATAGCTTATCCCTCCCCATGGTCCTAGAAGTTGCACCCACGGATCTTCTCCACATCGATACAAGACCGGTACATGAGGCATCCACGGAGTCATCCATACAATCTGTTTATCTCCGAGTCTTTCCAAAAAGTCCACCCAGTCTTCCTTACTTTTCAGTTTTGGCCACTTACTGCTGCAGAACTCTCTAACCGGAGTGCGATGATGTAGGAAAGTCCTCTTGAAAGCCTTTTCCACACATTTAAAATGACTTTTGGCCCAAACATGCAGTAGCTGTGCACATCCCACAAATCGCCCTTCTCCGTTCCTCCTACAGTAATTTAATGACCTGAAGGTTTCAGCTAATATGGCAGGTGATGGATTCCCGTTATTCTCAATTTGCTCAAAAAAGTCTATCACTGATACTTCAATGTGCCCCAACACCTTCGGAAAGACAACCATCCCATAGATTGCCAAAGCAAAAACTGTCAACCCCTGCTGGTCATTAAGATGTCCCTTGATGAATTCATGAAGAAAATCCCAGGGCATACAAATATTAGATCCCTTCTCCTTTTTATGAGAGTCTATGTCTTCCGGTCTGACTCCCATAAGTTTGGCTAACTTTTTGCGGTATCCGGATTTTGGCTTTCGAACATATATTTTGTCCGGACTTTTCAAATCAATGCCTAATAGGACGGAGTACTCCTCCACTGTGGGTGTCAAGTCCATTCCATTGAAAGAGAAGCACCTATGGGAGGGGTCCCAAAACTGAATAGCAGCTCTGATTGGTGGCGACTCCTTTTTGTTTTTAAACGTTTTTCAAAATTCGTCGAGCGCGAAGCCGTTACGACAGCTTGGCGACTCCGCTGGGGAAGCTAAGAGGGTCAAACCATTAATTAACCATGCGGTATCTTAAATTTTAATTTGATAGTCTTGGTTGACAGTTAAATCCAGTTTTTATTTCAAAACAAATTTCTTTAAAACTAAACACAACAATTATTTCATTCATTGTTAATCTTTTGATTCATTACATTCTTTATGCGTGAAGATATTGTAAATAAAGTAGAATATGTACTCATTCATTTTTCATACATAAATGCATTTGCATAACATGAGCTCTATACCCGGGCTCTGTCCTCCTTAGGAGGGAGTAAAGTACCTATGCTCTCGTGAGGTAATCACCTCCGCAATGGCAAGCGAAATACTCCCACTCAAATCTGTTCTTTACTAGTCCAGTGTGGACGACAGTGGAGAATGGTTTGGGAACCTTGTAGATATGTGAAACCTTAAACCAACATATAGTGTGTTGTGAGAAGACCAACCTAGGATAGAGCCATTCCACCTTTTGAGAGTGACCTTTGATAGGACATAAATAAGCATTTCATTCTTTATCTGCTTTTATTTCTTTGTTTACATGTTTTATACACATACTGATTCGTATTTGTTTTCCTGTTTTCTTTTGCATAAATCGCCTTGCATCGCATAGTCACATAAAGGGGTGTTTTTTTTTGCCATGGCTCTCTTCGACAGGGAATTTTTCACTGAATCCATAGAAAGGCTAGCTTGTTCGTCATCTGTGAATGTTCCATGTGATTCTTATAGAGAAGTGCAAATTTGGTCCGAAAGGGTTCAACAAGTGAAGGGAGATTGTTTGGTTGGAGATTTTGTGTCCCCACTACCGCAAGAGGTGAATTTGAATTTGAAGCAAAACAACCTGATAGACTTAGCCAATTTATGGAATCAAATTAGCGAGGAGGGGAAGAAGGATTTCCGGGAGAAATATGGCCAAATAGAATCCTTAATTGCTGTGAAAGTTGAAGAACCTATGATTAGAGCAGCCATCCAGTTTTGGGATCCTTCTCACAGGTGCTTTTCCTTCAATGGGTTGGACTTAACACCTACGGTCGAGGAATACTCCGTGTTGTTTGGAATAGATTTAAAAAGTCCGGATAAGATATATGTTCGAAAGCCAAAGTCTGGATTTCGCAAGAAGCTAGCTAAGCTTTTGGGGGTCAGACCTGAGGACGTAGATCTCCATGTGAAGCATAAAGGGTCCAATATTTGTGTGCCGTGAGATTTTCTTCATGAATTCATCAAGGGGCACATTAATGACGAGCAAGGGTTGACAGTTTTTGCTTTGGCAGTCTATGGTTTGGTTATCTTCCCGAAGGTATTAGGACACATAGAAATAGCTGTAATAGATCTCTTTGAGCAAATCGAGAACAATGGAAATCCATCGCCTGCTATTCTAGCTGAAACTTTTAGATCTTTGAATCATTGTAGGCGAAATGAAGAGGGCCGATTTGTGGGATGTATACAGTTACTTCATGTTTGGGTGAAGAGCCATTTCAAGTGCAAGGAAAAAGCGTTGAAGAGAACGTTCATCCATCACCGTGCCCCGGTCAAAGAGTTCTGCAACAGTAAGTGGTCGAAACCGAAGAATAAGGAAGAATGGGCCGATTTTCTGCAAAGACTCGGGGAAGATCAAGTAGTGTGGATGGCACCATGGATGCCTCATGTGCCCGTCTTGTATCGATGCGGAGAAGAGTCGTGGGTACAACTTTTGGGACCGTGGGGAATAGTGAGCTACGCGCCGCTTATGGTACTACGACAATTTGGAGCAAAACAATTCGTTCCTCCGACCCATGGGCTCATTGAAGTGGAATTTTCTTATGGTGAATCAAAGGCAATGAAGAAAGTCGAGCAAGCTGTTCGATCATGGAAACAAACCTGAAGAATCAACCTTGGACCCCTCTCTGATAAGGCTACCCCGGAATACTTGGTATGGAGGACAAAGCAAGTGAGGGAGGTAGTGTTTCTTCCAAGAGAATGCAACATGCCTCTAGAACCAGAAGTGGAAGTGTCCGAGGCCGAGATTGCAAGGCAACAATTCAAAATAGAGGAGGAAAAATGGAGGCAAGAGAATTTGAAGCTTCGAAAAGAGATGGAACAGCTCAGATATGAGGCAGAAATGCGAGAAGCCAAGCTCAAGAAGGTCCAACAAGAACACAATGTCACCAGCAAGGATCTCAAAAATCTGCACCAAGAAAATAAGAAATTGAGATCTGAAATGAGGGTTGGAGGAATTATGCAGACTTCAAATGAAAGAAAAAGAGAATTAGAAGACTTGCACAAAAGGGTAGAACACTGGGCGCACAAAGCAAAGAAAAGTGAAGAAGAAGTTGTCTATTTGTCCCAAGAACGACAAAATTGGGAAGGCATGTACTCAGCTAGTGCAAGGAAGTTAGCCCAATGTCAGAAAGAGAATGAGGAACTGAAGAAGAAGTTGAAAAAAGGAAAGCAAGTTGAAGTAGATGACGAAAAAGCTACATTGCAACAAAAGGTTCAGGTGTTAGAGGAACAGCTACAGGAACACAAGAACCACATCAAAGTAATAATAGAAGATTGGGAACAAAGTGAGAACAATTGGAGATATGGATATAACTTGGCACAAGATGCAAGCATGACGTGGAGAGTGGGAAGCCTCGGGAGACAACAATACATAGAGCATATGGCCACTCAAGTTTGCAAGGCCGTGACAAAGGCGAGAGAGATGGTTGATAAAGCTGAAGCTCTGAGACAAGAAATCCTCCCAACAGAAAAGTACGGGCAAAGGCTACTGAACTTTTTAGATGAGGCTAAGGATCAATATCAGCAAGTTAGTCGTTTTTATGGATTTAACCGAAATATGATCGGAATGTAACGAAATGACTATTTGAATGAATGAAAGTTCCTTTTTGTCAAAATTGTTATGACTTAAATACCCCTCAAAGTATCAATCATTTAGCATCACATTCATTCATCTAACATCGCATTCATTCATTCCTTCATATAGTTTAAATAAAACGTAATATTTCAAAGATCGCATCATGTAGTAATTAGTTTCTTATTGTGGTAATCAAGATTCAAGGATCGCTCCAACATTCAAAATTTCAGCCCAAATTCCCAAGCACCCATATAATACTCGGCTACGTTCAAAAGCAATGGAGGAAGAACATGGTAATAGGATGGATAGAATGGAGAAAGCACAAGAGGAAATCCGAGGGCAGCTAGCCGCTTTAATGGAGATGATGACACGGATGAATCGAGAAAAAGAAGTGGCTAGAGAAACCCCTAACCTAGGGACTGATCAGCCCCGGGAAGATGACAACCCTCAATACCCTCCAGGATTTACCCCACTTCATGTCCAATCCTCGCAAGGCATACCCCCGCCTTATGCTCAATCCTCACAAGGCATCCCTCCACCTCCTCCACAGCCTATGGGTGGCTATGCGTACATGTATCCAGGTGTACCAAGCGCCTCTGCGCAACCTCATATCACAATACCTATACCCTCTGCTCAAGGTACAAGACCCGCGGATCCAATTCAAGTCCCTGACTTAGACGATCCAAGGGAACAGGAGAAACTAAGAGGGAGTGTATCGGAGGTAAAAGGTGATTCAGACTCGAAAAAATTGAACATCATAGAAGAGAGGTTACGGGCCATTGAGGGCAGTGATTTTTATGGGTCTGTGGACGCAATGGGATTGTGTTTGGTTCCAGATGTGGTGATCCCTCCTAAATTTAAAACCCCTGAGTTCGAGAAGTACGATGGGACCAAGTGCCCGATTACCCACGTGACCATGTATTGTCGCAAGATGGCTGCCTATAATCATGATGATAAGTTGTTAATACATGTATTTCAAGACAGCCTCACTGGGTCAGCTGCTAGGTGGTATGTGCAGCTAGATCGTACTCGCATTCATAACTGGAATGATCTTGCTAGAGCGTTTATTGCTCAGTACAAGCATGTAATGGATATGGCCCCAGACAGGTTATCTCTGCAAAATATAGAAAAAAGGGCCAATGAAAGCTTCAAGGAATACGCTCAACGTTGGAGGGACATTGCATCCCAAGTCCAGCCGCCTCTAACCGAAAAGGAGATTACGGTGATGTTTGTGAACACTCTGAAAGCCCCCTATTATGAACGTATGATAGGGAACGCAACAAAGAATTTTGCAGACATGGTTATCACGGGAGAAATAATAGAAAGCGCGATCAAGAGCGGGAAGTTGGAAGGCACTGATTCAAAGAAAGGTGGGTTATCCAAGAAGAAAGAGGTTGAAACCCAAGCAGTCACCCATACGACACTTCGATATAGGGGATATGCACCTTACCCACCTCGTTTTCGACCACCGCCTCAACCTTACCCGTATTACCAACCCTATTGAGGCCATCCTCGAACAATATCTCTCCAGCTCCATACCAAAGCCCATTACAATCACCAACTTTTCGGCCAAATCTTCGTCCTCCAGCACCGTACTATACACCGACACCTACGGCCCAGCCTTACCAGCCAAACAGCAACCCAACTGCTAACCAAAGGCCTACCCGAAGAAATGTTGAAAGGCCTCCCATTGACCCCATCCCTATGTCCTATACAGACCTATTCCCACAATTGGTGAAAGGTCACATGATTGCGCCTCTTTACATGGAGCCGATGAAACCACCTTTCCCAAGATGGTATGACCCCAGCGCTCGATGTGACTATCATGGTGGAAACCCGGGTCATTCTACGGAGAATTGCACGGCTTTGAAGTATAAGGTGCAAGATCTAGTTAAGTCAGGGAGATTGACCTTTTCAAAGGAAGTGGAACCAAGTATTAATGCTAACCCTCTGCCCAGCCACAGTGGAGGATCAGTTAGTGCAATTGAAGCTCGGGGGAAATGCTACACGAGGAAACACGTGGAGGAGGTTAAGACTCCAATGAGCTTAATATTCGATGTTCTAACCAAAGCCAAGATGATTCAGCCTGCATCGTTGGAATCGAAAGTCTATCAAGATGAATTCGACTTAGATCAAACGTGTGAATATCATATAGGATCTGTGGGCCATTCTATTCAAAATTGTCATCAATTTCGACAAGTGGTCCAGTCCATGATGGATTCATTCTTAATAGAGTTCTGTACAAGGGAGGAGGAAGATGTAGTGAGTACTGCTTCAGGGGAATCTTCAAAAGACGATTATCCATGGGGAAAGCCACTGATAGTGTTTTATAAGGAGAAGCCCAGTCCCGAAAAGGAGGAATCTAGCCATGTCGCCCCTCCGACCATGACAATCAAAGTTCCGAGCTCTTTCCCTTACAAAAACAATAAGGCTGTCCCCTGGAAATATGAGTTCAAAGCAGTGATTGAAGGGTCAGGCGATGCGAGCTCAGATAAGTCAGATATGCCCGATAATGCAAACATTAGTGGGGTAGGAGGAATCACACGAAGCGGAAGATGCTACACACCAGAGATGTTAGAGAGGACCAGAAAAGGAAAAGCAAAAGAGGGAGAAGGAGATAATCAAGTGGGAAAAGATGAGGAACAGGCCTTGTTCTCCAAGAACCAAGAGGAGGAATTGCAAAGACCGGTGTCGGATGAAGATGCAAGAGAATTCTTAAAGTTGATTAAGCACAGTGAATATAGTGTAGTCGAGCAATTGAATAAGATGCATGCTCGAATTTCACTATTATCTTTGCTATTGAGTTCAGAATCTCACCGGAATGCCCTAATGAAGGTGTTGAATCAATCCTATGTGTCTCATGATATTTCGGTCGACAGTATGGACCAGCTGGCTGGAAATATCACAGCGGCAAATTTCATATCTTTCAGTGATGACGAAATTCCGCCGGAAGGGCGAGGGAGTATTAAGGCCTTGAATATCACTACAAGCTGCAAGGGTCACACAATCGCCAAGGTTTTGATTGACAACGGCTCGTCGATCAACGTCATGCCTATGGCCACGCTAAAAAAGATGCCTGTTGACCTGTCTTACATACAACCGAGTAACATGGTTGTGAGGGCCTTTGATGGTTCTAGGAGGGATGTAGTTGGCGATATTGAAATTTCGATTGAAATTGGGCCGGTTACTTTCAACGTTCAGTTTCAAGTAATGGACATCTCGCCGTCATACAGTTTCTTACTAGGGAGACCATGGATCCACACAGCGGGTGCTGTTCCTTCGTCATTGCATCAGAAAGTGAAGTTTGTTGTCGGTGATAAACAAATTTCTGTCTCTGGAGAAGAAGACCTCGTGATCACCAAGCCTTTATCTGTGCCCTACATTGAGGCAGCCGAGGAAGCATTGGAGTGTTCTTTCAGAGCTTTCGAAATCGTAAACGCAACCTATGTAGGAGAAGGATCAAGAATACCCACCCCTCGATTGTCAACTGCTGCCAAGATGGTTGTTAAACAGACATTGCAAAAGGGCTGGCGTGTCGGGAAAGGTTTAGGGAAAAATCTTCAAGGATCAAGGAAACCTGTGAAGATTGTGGAGAACAAAGACAGATTTGGCCTCGGATACAAGGCCACTGGTTCAGAGAGAAAGAGGATTCTGGAAGAGAGAAGGAAGAAAAGAATAGCCCGCCTCCGAGGATACGAAGAAGAATTGGAGAGGATGGGGATCCCGTACCTCTATGATACATTTCAATTTGGCGGATGCTATCACCCTGATTCATTAGAAGCAGTGGAAGCGAAACCTGTGTTATTGATGAAAGGACTCTCTCGCGGATTCCTAGTCTAAAGGGGTGCATGGAGGAATGACCACTTTTGTTTTAAGAATGATTATGTTGTGGGAAACAGAGCTGAAAGACTGAATTGTTGAAAGGATACCTTCTATCTTTTTGTTTTTTCTTTTGTAATGTAGTGAGGTAGATTATCAACATCTCGGTCAAGAGAGCTCTAGAAGATTTTTTGTAAACTTGATCTTCATCATCATTTCAATAAATTAACAAGTTCAGTGCATTTTGAGTACTTTCTTTTCACCCCTTATCATTTCCATAACTGTTCTTTCTATTCAGTCACTATCATTGGTATGAACGACCAACCATATCTGTCAAATTTTTACTTTTTTTCAGGAAAATGAATAATGAATGTGAAGATAACCTTAACGACTATCCGGGGTTTGATTTTGAAAATTCTATGCACGTTGTTGAACTCGATAACAATGTAGATTCAGACGATGATGCTTTGTCTCCAGATCTATTGAAAATAATTGAGCAAGAGAAAAAACCAATTGAACCCCACAAAGAGGTAATTGATATGGTCAACCTAGGGGATGATGAGAACGTCAAAGAAGTCAAAGTAGGCACAGCACTTCCATTGGTTGAAAGGCAGAGACTAGAGGAATTGCTTCGTGAATATGTGGACGTTTTTGCTTGGTCTTATCAGGACATGCCCGGGTTAAACACCAACGTCGTGGAACACCGTCTACCTTTGAAAATAGAATGTAAGCCAGTACAACAGAAGCTTAGGCGCATGAAGCCCGATATGTTGCTGAAGGTGAAGGAAGAAGTAAAAAAGCAATTCGATGCAGGGTTCTTAAAGGTAGCCAAGTATCCGGAATGGGTGGCTAACATAGTCCCGGTACCGAAAAAAGATGGCAAAGTAAGGATGTGTGTAGATTATCGGGATTTAAACAGAGCTAGCCCAAAGGATAATTTCCCATTGCCTCATATCGATACCTTAGTGGATAATACAGCTCAACACTACATGTTTTCGTTCATGGATGGTTTTTCAGGCTACAATCAAATTAAAATGGCCGAGGATGACATGGAGAAAACCACTTTTGTGACAGTTTGGGGCACATTTTGCTACAAAGTTATGCCTTTCGGTTTAAAGAATGCCGGAGCCACCTACCAAAGGGCAATGGTAACCCTCTTTCATGACATGATGCATAAGGAGATAGAGGTGTATGTGGATGACATGATTGCCAAGTCCCGAGGAGAAGAGGATCATGTAGCCAACCTTCGAAAGCTATTCGAAAGACTACGAAAGTTTCAGCTCAAGTTGAACCCCGCCAAATGCACTTTTGGTGTTAAATCCGAAAAGTTGTTGGGGTTTGTAGTCAGCGAAAAGGGAATTGAAGTGGACCCGGACAAAATCAGCGCGATACAAAATCTGTCGCCTCCACGCACACAGAAGGAAGTAAGAGGCTTTTTGGGAAGATTGAACTATATTTCCCGCTTCATCTCGCAACTTACGCTTAAATGTGATCCTATTTTTAAGTTGCTTCGGAAACGAGATCCGGGAGAATGGAACAAGGCATGCCAAGAGGCTTTTGAAAAGGTGAAAAGGTACTTGTCAAATCCACCTGTTCTAGTACCGCCAACGGTTGGAAGACCCTTGTTGTTATACATGACTGTCAATGAACACTCTATGGGATGCGTACTGGGCCAACATGATGATACGGGCAAGAAAGAACGAGCTATCTACTACTTGAGCAAGAAGTTCACTGATTACGAGGCCAAGTACACTACAATAGAAAAAATGTGTTGCGCATTGGCTTGGGTTGCTCGTAGATTGAGGCAGTATATGTTGTATCATTCGACTTGGTTGATAGCTAGGTTGGATCCCCTCAAGTATGTTTTTGAGAAACCATCATTGTCAGGTAGACTAGCTAGATGGCAAGTTATGCTTTCTGAATATGACATCGTGTACGTGTCTCAAAAAGCAGTCAAAGGTGGGGCAATAGCCGACTTCCTCGCAGATCGTGCTACCGACGAATATGAGCCCATCAAGCTAGATTTTCCAGATGAAGATATAATGTCTGTCTTTCAAGCAGAGAAGGAAGAGCCCGGCAGCAAACCATGGAAAATGTTCTTTGATGGCGCCTCCAACGCCTTAGGACATGGAATTGGGGCAGTGTTAATATCTCCAAATGGAAAGTATTACCCGTCCACAGCTAGATTAAATTTCAATTGCACCAACAACATGGCTGAATACGAAGCTTGTACAATGAGCTTAGAAGCTGCAATCGAGAGGCGAATCAAGAACTTGGAAGTTTATGGAGACTCAGCACTGGTTATTTATCAGTTACGAGGTGAATGGGAAACAAGGGATCAGAAGCTAGTTCAGTACCAGAAGTACATAGCTGACCTGGTACAACAATTTGAAGATATCACCTTCCAGCATTTATCTCGAGAAGAAAACCAAGTTGCCGATGCCTTGGCAACACTAGCTGCGATGTTCAAAATGAAGACCGAAGCAAATGTTTCACCAATCAAACTGCGCATGAGAGATTCTCCAGTCCACTGTTCTAGTATTGAAGAGGAAGCGGATGGACAACCTTGGTATTATGACATCATGCAATACCTTAAGAATCAACAATACCCAGAGCATGCATCGGAGAATGACAAAAAGATCCTCAGAAGATTAGCAATGGGATTCCTTGTTGATAGGGATGTTTTGTATAAAAGAGGTCGGGATCAGATGTTGTTGAGATGTGTAAACGCGTTTGAAGCCAAAAGGATTCTTGAGGAGGTACATGACGGAATTTGTGGGGCACATGCGAATGGTCATTTCATGGCTAGACAAATTATGAGGGCAGGCTACTATTGGAGCACACTAGAAAGAGATTGCATAGATTATGCTAGAAAATGCCACAAGTGTCAAATCTATGCCGACAAGATCCAAGCTCCCCCGACATCACTGAACGTCATGGCACCACCGTGGCCTTTTTCTATGTGGGGAATGGATGTGATTGGACCCATCTCTCCCAAGGCATCAAATGGGCACAGATTCATTTTCGTGATGATAGATTACTTTACAAAATGGGTTGAAGCTGCCTCTTATGCGAATGTTACTAAGTCTACCGTTTGTAAGTTCCTAAAGAAGGAGATAATATGCCGGTACGGGCTCCCAGAAAGGATCATATCAGACAACGCCCTCAACTTAAACAATGACATGATGAAGGAAGTATGTGCACAGTTCAAGATCAATCATCACAACTCAGCCCCGTATCGCCCAAAGATGAATGGAGCCGTTGAGGCTGCCAACAAGAATATTAAGCGGATTGTGGGAAAGATGACCAGTACGTACAAAGACTGGCACGAGAAGCTACCCTTTGCTTTGCATGCTTATAGAACGTCAGTACGCACTTCTACTGGGGCAATTCCTTTTTCTTTGGTTTACGGCATGGAAGCGGTGCTGCCTGTTGAAGTAGAAATCCCCTCCCTAAGAGTCTTAATGGAATTAGATTTGGACGAGGCTGAATGGGTTCGAAGTCGCTTTGAACAGTTGAATCTTATAGAGGAGAAAAGACTTACGGCACTATGTCATGGTTAGATGTACCAGAAGAGAATGATGCGAGCCCATGATAAAAAGGTTCGACCCAGGCATTTCTGTGAAGGGGAATTGGTGTTGAAAAAGATTCTCCCAAATCACCACGATAATCGGGGCAAATGGACACCAAATTGGGAAGGACCGTATGTGGTGAAAAGAGCGTTCTCAGGCGGAGCATTGATCTTGACAGAGATAGATGGGAATGATCTGCCTAATCCGATAAACTCCGATGCTGTGAAGAAATACTATGCTTGAAGAAAAGAAAAAAAAACAAAAAACAAAAAACAAAAAAGAGAAAGAAAAAAGAAAAGGAAAATGAAAGGAGAATTCAAACTGAAAACCCAAAAAGGGCAGTTGAATTAAAGGGGGAGATCTAAGTTGAAAACCTGAAAAGGCGGCTTGGATGCAGAAAAGATCAACACCTGGATCGAAATCGTACGGAGGATGGCATTAGCTGGACGAACTCAGTGTGACAGGGGGCATCAACGAATTAGTTTTTTCCAAAGAAAGCACCGGTTTGGTTCGTGAAGGGTTATCTAAACATTCATTATTCTAGTCACCATTCTTTAAAATTCACCATTTGACCCTTGTGCCATCTGTCACCCGACTGTACTCTTGTTTCCATTATCTCCTATAATAAATGCTTTTATTCCCAATTTTATTATTCTTTCGATTATTCTTTAACTAACCGATAAAAGTGCAAGAATGTATTGTGTTTGTTAAACAAAGATTGAAATGAAGATGATAATTAAGGGATAATCTACCTGCTAACATTACAAAGATAGAAAAGAAAGAAGAAGAAAAAAAAAAGGGTGGAGGAAAAGAGAGAAATAAGGGGATAAGACAAAAGAAATTGAAAAATGAGAGAAGTACATGTGGTGAACTATCTCTGTTTCGAAATTGGTGGCAACCGTTCTATGAAACACGGATGAAAGGATCAATGGACACAAAAAGGGACAGTTCTGAGAATTTGATTACCACAATAGGAATTGCATGACTTTGTCAATACATGCATTTGCATTTCATTCATATTATGAGGATTTTAATAAAAAAAGAAAAGAAAGCACAAAAAAAAAGAACAACAAACAGGCAAAAGGACAAAAAAAAAGAGAAAAAAAGAAAAAGAGGAGAAAAAGTAAGAAAAAAGAAAAAAGAAAAAAGAGAAGAAGTAGAAGAAGAAAAAATGTTTCAGCATACCTCGGAAAAAAGAATTTAAAGTTCCATCGCCTCTGCTGCAAGAGGAGCACATTCCAGAAAAAGAATTTAAAGTTCCATCGCCTCTGCTGCAAGAGGAGCACATTCCAGAAAAAGAATTTAAAGTTTCATCGCCTCTGCTGCAAGAGTAGCACATTTCCAGAGAAAGAATTTAAAGTTCCATCGCCTCTGCTGCAAGAGGAGCACATTCCAGAAAAAGAATTTAAAGTTTCATCGCCTCTGCTGCAAGATGAGCACATTTCCAGAGAAAGAATTTAAAGTTTCATCGCCTCTGCTGCAAGAGGAGCACATTTCCAGGAAGAATTTTAAAATTTCGCTACCTCTGTTGTGAGAAAAACACCAAAAAAAAAGGGAAAAGAAAGAAGAAAAAAAAAGAAGAAGAAAAAGAAGAAAAGAAAAAAAAGAAAGAAGAAAAACAAAAAAAGAGAGAGAGAAGGAGAAGGATTAGGTGTTGAGTTGGACAAAATTGTTGTCTATTGTCTTTGCTCTATTCCTGATACTCAGCAATGAGCAAAGAGGGGCAGCTGTAGACACCAAATTTTGCCCAAATTGATAGTTTTAAACTCAATTGAACTTTCAAAATCCAAAATAAAACATTGGGCTTCAAGGCCCATTAAAATGAGTAAATTTATTTTTATTATTATTAGTATTTTATTTTTATTATTTTTATTGTTATTTTTTGTTTTCATTTTTATTATTATTATTATTTTTATATATTTTATTTTTTGTTTTGTTATTATGTGTGTTATTATTGTTATTGTTTTTTTTTCACATGTGTTTATTTTATTATTTATTATTATTATTATTATTATTATTACTGTTTATTATTATTATTATTATTATCTTTTTTATTATTGTTATATTTTCATTTTTTTATTTTTTATTATTATTATTATTATTATTATTATTATTATTATTATCTTTTCTATTATTATTATTATTATTATTATTATTATTATTATTATTATTATTATTATTGTTTGTCTGTCATCCCAGCCGCCGGCGGTTCCAACCATTCCCCTAGGTCTCGGCTGCCACAAATTCATCTTCCCCAGGTACCCATCCCATCCTGACACTGCTTTGGAGATCTGGAAAACAATAGGGAGAACCCAGATGGGTTCTAACCCACCGGATCAAAGGGAGACTCGGAATGTTGTTTAAAAGACTTGAATAATTCAAGCACCGGTTTTTTTCTAGGGAGAGATTTCTGGACACTAAAACAAAAAAACAAATAAAGCAGAAAAAAAATAAAAATAAAAATAAAAATAAAAATAAAAAAAGTAAATAAAATAAAAATAATAAAAATAAAATAAAAAATAAATAAAATAATAAATAATAAATAAATAAAAGAAAACAAAATAATATCAATTATTCACACATGGGTTTAATCCATTTCCGATTTTAGAATGCCCGTCAAGTGGTTCGGGATTCACAATTCCGTACCATTTAGTTTCGGACAAAAATTGGTGTCTACAAAATTCATGTTTATTTTAAAAATATATAATAATATATTTTGTAATAAAGAATATTTAGAGAAAATATTAAATAAAAATTAATAAATACAAAAGAGGTAATGGAGATAGGTGGGAAACATTAATAAAAGATAAAAGGGACTTTAGAGATATATGAATACGAAATATTTAAACCAATAAAAATTAATGATAATAAAGTTTCGAAAGTAATTAAATTAACCTAACAAATGGTAATAGGATTTTAATAAAAGATGATGACAAAAGAGGCTAAGTTAATAAATCTAAATAAATAAAGACAAAAATTAATGGAGATAAAATAATTCATAAAAAGTAAAAGCTAATGCCCGATGATGGGATGTTACGGAAGTCACAAGTAGTGATTCCTAACTGATCCCTAGGTAAGGAAAATTCCACTAAATGTTGCCAAAAGTATTGGAATATTTAGTGCGGTTTTTTCAATACATAAGCTTTTATCTTAAAAACATATGATAACAAAATTAAAATAAACAAAAATGACAAAACAAATAATATAAAATAACAAAATGATAATAAACAATAAACAAACTATATAAGAAAGTAAAAATCTATACGCATTATATATGTTTGCATCATATGTTTCAATGTTAATATAAAAGAATGGAGTTCGTCCGATGATGGGATGTTACGGAAGTCACAAGTAGTGATTCCTAACTGATCCCTAGGTAGTAAGAAGGATCCTACTAAATGTTGCCAAAAGTATTGGAATGTTTAGTATGATTTTTCAATACACGAATTTTCATTTTTTCAAAAAATAAAAAAACAAATAATATAAAAAAGATAAAGAAATGATAAATACATTAAATAGACATGCATCGCGCATCATTTGTTATCTGTGTACATCACATGCATTCACGTGAATTAAATAACATGGGTCCCACCGATGATGAGATTCTATAGAAGTCACAAGTAGTGATTCTTTAGAAATCTCTAGGTGAGGAGAATTATTTCAAATGTCGCCAAAAGTATTGGGATATTTGATTTAATTCTTCGATAAAAGGGGTTCATGTTTATTTTCAAAATAAAACTTATTTTAAAATATATAATAACTTTTTACTCAATTATACAAAAAATGTGAATATTCCGACGATGAGAATCTATAGAAGTCACAAGTAGTGATTCTTTAGAAATCTCTAGGTGAGGAGGATTATTTCAAATGTTGCCAAAAGTATTGGAATATTTGATTTAATTTTTCAATAAATGGGGTTCATGTTGATTTTCAAAAAGAAGTTTTCTTAAACATATAATAGTAATTTTTAAGCCAACACACAAATTTCTCCAAAATAAGCAAATTAGTTTTAAACCAAGACTATCTTATTAAAATCAAAAGATACCATGTAGTTAGGATGGTACAATTTTTTAACGGGCATCGTGGGGGTGCTAATCCTTCCTCACACGTAACCGTACTCCCGAACCCGATTTTGTTTTCGCAGACCCAAAAATTATCTTTTTAATAAAACTTAATTAATTTTGAAATTTTGTTAGAAAGGTAAATATTTTTAGGTGACCAATCACACCTAGTCAAAAAAGATTGGTGGCGACTCCTTTTTGTTTTTAAACGTTTTTCAAAATTCGTCGAGCGCGAAGCCGTTACGACACAAGTCATATGCAATTCTCCATTTAAAATAGATGAAATTTTAAATTTAGAGGTGGGTGATAAAGTTTTCAAAATTAGAGTCTCAGAAGTGGAGCCTGAATTGGTTTCGTTATTCCTCTGCTGCTTTAAGAATCAAAAGCAATTATCTTCTTTAGTTCAAGGAGGTTGTTCATGTCCTCTTTATGTTTTCGAATCATTTCCAAATGAAGTGGCAGTTCAAAGGGTGCAACCTGTTGCTGAAAATGTATACGAACCGGCAATTGAAGGAGCAAACGACATGCCCGTTCAAGGAATTAATAAGCCGCCCTTGGAAAATGTTGAGGTTGTTGCTTTTGAGGTTAACTGTCAGCAAATTAATAATGAGCTAGATTTGATTTTGAATAGAGAAAATGGAAATGGAGGGAGTTTTGAGCAAACAAATTTTCTAGATGATGTATTGCGAGCCGAAGCAAAAATGTATAAAGAAGTGGGCTTCGGTTTTTCATTGAGTGACCGAAATCCTATGGTTGCTCATAATTCATCTTTTAATCAAAGACCCGGTTCTGACAGTCCAGATGAAGACAATGGTACTTTGTGCTTGATTCAATATAGCAGCCTAATTGTTGCCCAGCCCGAGGACCAATCGGTTCAATCGATTGATGATTCTCAAAACTGTCGTGGTGCCATAGTTGGGAAGGTCAAAAAGAGCAAGAGATTCATTTCTGTTTCTTCTCTTCGATTCGTTGATGTTGTCTCTGGAAAGAAGAATTCAATATCATTAAAGCCCAAGGGTACAAAGAGTAGAAAAAAGACAAATTTCTCTAGGAAAAAAGAGAACACTTTGATGAGGGATTGCTCGGATAATCCTAATTTTTTAGAAGAGGAGATTTCGGATGAGGATATCAGGAATAGAAATAGAATGTTAAGAAAAGAGGCACAAGCTACTTTGGAGGTGGCGAGACTATTGGGCCTATCTACAATGGCAGACAAAGATGAGATTATCAGAAGTTTGATGGAGGCTGAAATCGAAGATATGGCGAATAGTATTTGTCGAGAATAGTGGGTATCGGGCTCTGTCTTTTTGTTTTGATTGGGGGTTCTTTTTTTTTCAATGAAGGTCATTTCTTTTAATGTGAGAGGATTAGTCTCTAAGCCTAAAAAGAATGAGCTTAAAAATTGCTTAATAGGAATGCCCCAAAATTGTCCAAGTTTAAGATTTTCAGTTTGCTATCACTTTGGGGATCTACAGGATCATTATGCTTCAGTCCAATTTATTCTCGGGTTTGCTCTTGCGGAAGAATGTGTCGCTAGTATGATGGGAGCGAGGATGATAATGTAAACATGGGATGCTCTGTAGGTCTTTTGCTCTTGAAGAATTTGTGGTTGCTCTTTCCTGGTTGGGTGATTTTTGGAGGAGTTTGGTTCTTGTGATTTAGCAAGACTCTTTTACTATGAGTCTACTATGGTTGATTTGCTGATCGGTGTTGCTTCCTCCATTGTGAGGGGTTGTTTGGTCTTAAAGCTAAGAACATTCAGTTAGTTGTTTTAGTGCTTCCCAGATCGAATGAATCAGTGGATGGTTAACCAGATCGAAAGTCTTAAATTACAAATCAGCGAATGGCAGATTTCTCACATTCCTCAGGTCATTAACAAGGAGGCAGATTACCTTGCAAAACAGGGGGTTAACAGAGGCACAAATTTGTTATCGGTTTTTGACTAAAGTTGGTTGTTTGTCTCTGAGATGACTTGTTCAGTGTTTGCCGAAAGTGAGGCGGAGGTTCTTTTGACTTGTTTTGAATGGTTCTGAAGTGGTTTTCGTTTTGTTTTCTGATTAATGAGGAGTGGGATTTGCGAGTGGAGGTTGTTTGGTTTCTTTGTGCTGTGCCTTTTTTCTGTTCGATAAGTTGTTCCAAAGAGTCAATTGTTAGCTGATGTGTGTTTCGGGTGGGTTAAAGATTTTGGCTGTTGCGGGTCTGTGTTGGGATCGTTGTATCTGTACTGAGATTGGCTTAGCTTGCTTACTGAGCACCACAACTGTATCAAGTGTTTCTGTCAATAGCATCAATAAAATCCTTGCCTTTCAAAAAAAAAGTAGACGAAATTAGCTAAGGTCGTGAATCACGCAGCCTTTTTTTGGTCCAAAACGCAGCCGTCTTTCTAAGTGTACGATATTCTTCCGCACCAATAAAACATGAACCAATCACTTTTTTTTTAATAAAATAAAATATATTTAAAATAGATTATAATTATAATTAAATATTATATTTATAAACCACTTAATTCAGCCAATCAAATTAGTATATAATTGTGTAACAAAAATATAGTATTTAAAATAGAATTTTTTTAAATTAATACTCTTAGGATCTATCATTAAATATTAATTAAAGGGGTTAATAATATAAAAGGTTTATCTTGTAAATTGTTATTTTATTTCAAAAACATGTTTGTTTAATTTTTTTTCATTCATTTAACTCATGAAATAACTCTATAACATTTAATTTTCTTAAAATCTCATTTTGATTGATAAATTTTATAAAAATTTACTTTCATATATCTTATGTCCCCATCTTATGTAATATATTTTTTATTTTTCAAGTTCTTGAAATTAAAAAGCATAAACATAATAATACTTTGCGAATTAATATCGTGAAATATTTTTTTAATTTTTTGAATATTGTGTAATAGATTTTGTATTTTTATCAAATTATTAATTTATATGAGAATTGAGGTCAAAACTTTATACTAGATTTTAAAATGAAATTATTAGTTATTACAACAAAAGAGTTTATTAATTTTCTATGCTGGCCCGATTTGGAATCCATGATTTTTTATTAATTTAGAAAGTATTAATTTAAATGAGATTGTATTAGAAAAAGTCTACTGTAACTAGATATACAATTCACGCACATAATTAGACAAAATTTCCCTACCGAATTAAAATCACAAATATTCTCATTACCATTAAGCTAAGATGTTATTCACGAAACAATCACTTTTAAGTTTCAACAAATCCATGAATATGCACTAAATATAATAATTTTTCCTTCCCATCTCATCATTCATCAATATTTATTAATGTCCACTGTCTTTATGGTGTGAATTATTATTAGTGCCAACCCCTTTCCTACCTACCAACACCATCCCTTTATCAAACGCCCACAAAATTAACCTACTTTTTCGAATTTTTGACTCATCAGACGAGACTCCTTATGAAGTTCCGTTGATGTTAATGCACCTCACCCACACAATTACGGAACGCTGTAAATTCAAAGACAAAAGCAAGGTAAGCTTGAAGCAGTGGATTCTCTAACAGACCATTTATGTGTTCCCACGTGGGTTACCGTCACCCCACAGTCACGTTCCCTCTCTCACTGTCTCGGCTTTATATATTCTGCTGCAATAGACCCATAGTCAGCGTGAAGATAAAGACGGGGACAAAAATCAGCCACACCTAAAATTACACGTGTCAACTTAAAAAATTAACAATATTGAAACAATTCGAAGAAATTCGGTATAAGTAAATGGATACTTTGGCAAGTAGCATCTTAGCTCTCGATTCTCGGCATCTCGATCAAGATCCTAGCCTCAACTTGCTTAATCCAGCGGCTGAGATTTTCCTATTCCCTTTTTCTCTCCTTAACCTTCCATTTATAGGCCCGAGATTGTTTTTCTTACAAACCACAGAGACAGAACCAAAACTAGAAAATCTTCAGACAACTGAGTTTAAGTCTCATAGAGAAGAGAAACCCAAAAAAAAAAAATGAACCAGGTGTTGGATTCTCCGCTCGAAGCTTTAGCGTTTAACTATATAAGTTTTGGGATTTTCAGGGTTGTTAATAGCCTGTGGACGTGGGTCGCGGTTATCACGGGCACGGCTGCGGTTAGTTTTTGGAGGATCAGAGCCGCCGTTGCCGCCACCTCTTCATGCTCCGATAAGAAATCTGACCAAAAGCCGTCAACTTGCATCATCAATCACACCGAAGATGAGTCTCAATCAATTCCCAAAGCTGAAGAAAAGCCGACCCCTTCAGTTTCGGTTTCAGCTCCAGCTTCCGTGGCGGAAACGAGTGTATCGGCGCCGTTAGTTTGCAATGATGGAGCGACCAAAGGAGGGAAGTTCAGGTTGACTGTTTATTACGAGGATGATGGAGATAGTGACGTCAACAGTGAGATAACGGTAACGGAATGGAGTGACGGTCACCGCGGTTGTAAGGAGAAGAGTTGCGGGGAGTGGTGGGAGAGTTGGGAGAGAGTGTTGAGCCTGAGAAAGGGAGAAACAAGGTGGTATCGTTATCAGGATTTGACGGCGATAAATGGCAACGTTGTTAGGTTATGGGATGAATCATGTAGGAGAGGAAGGTACAGCTCAAACTGTGCTGTATGGTAATTGGTGTTTCTTAGCAATGTTAATGTAGTTGGTGTAATGTTATTTTTTTTTCTTTTAAGTGTCTTAATGACATTTGGTTTAAGGTTGTGGAAAAATGTAAATATAATTGTTGGATGGAACAACCATTGAAAAACCAAAGCAACTGCTTTTAAGGTTTCATTAAATTTCATACTCTTCTTTGCGTATATACTTTAATCTGGTAGCATCTTGTTTTTGGTTAATTAGTGATTTGAAAGGCAGAATTGGTATGCAGTTTCATCTTCTTTATGACCTTTTAAAAAATGACTAGTTTAAAGCCTTTGGCCAGAATAGTCGAATAAGTAGGCTTTTTTTTCTTTTTTTTGGTTGAAACCTCTCGGTATCCGTAGGTCACTTTAGGCCTCAACTAATTCGGAGTCAAGCTACGGTCGGATAAGAAACAGGGGGAGCTCTTCCAATGCTATTTTCTCCATTCACAAAGCTTGAACTCAAGACCTTACTTAAGAGGCACTGAGCTCCTTTCACTCAGCCCAACAGACATTGGTGTAAGCTTTTTCTTCTTCAAATTCCAATTATTAATTCCTTGGACAATAAGTGAGAAGAAATACTAATAACTTCTTGATCGAATAATTAAAAAAGAATTATGATATTTGGTGTTTGAATTTGAATTTAAATAATCTTAATTTCATCTATAATTATCTAAAGAAACGAATGAAAATTGATTTAGAGATCTTATTTTGTTTTTATAGTTTACTGGTTTGTAGGTTTAGAGTACTTTGGGGGTGAGAAAAATTAGAGAGATGAGCCTCAAAGGTGATAGTGAAGGGGAAACAAAAACTTAAGGGTCGTTTGGAATTGTTTTTTGTTTTTGAAAATTTTGTTTTTATTTTGTTTTCAAATTTTGGAAACAGAAAATATGTTTAGTTAATACTGTTATGTTTTGAAGACAAATATTTAATCCGATTCAGATATAACAATTCAATTTAGAAAATAAAATTTTAAAAATTAAATAAAAAATAATATATTTATTCAATAATAATATGTACATAATATTAAATAATAATATTTTATACCATTTAATACTAATATTAAATATTTTCATATAATCATATAATAATTTAATATAATTTAAATAATATTATAAATAAATATAATATTAAATAAAATAATTCAATTAAAAATAATATCAAATAATTATTTTAATATTACTTTTTATTAGATAATAATTGAGATTAGTAAAATTCTAAATTTATATATTAAATAATAATATAAATTAATAATTATAAATTATATTAATAATATCATTTGATTTAATTGTAATAATATTAAATTATTAAATAAAATATTTAACTAATTAATTTATAATAAATTATATAATTATTAAAATATATTATATTTAATATAAATAATATAATTTAATGTTAGGTATTCACCTATTTAATAAAATTAAATTATTTAATAGTAGTTGTGATATATTTTCAATTTAGTTGGAAGAATATAATATTAAATAATGATATTGTTTTGTAAAATAATAATTAATTATATTAGATAATAGTACTTAGCAATAATATTATTTATTAACATATCAAAACTATAATAAATGATATTATTTAAAATATATAATATATTATATAAGTTATTATATAAATTTAAATTAAATAATATTATAATATTATATTTCAATATAATTTATATTTAATTGTTTTTTTTACATTTTTCAACTTTTCTATATTTAAATAAATATATTAATTTTAAAAAATATATTTTTAATTAAATAATATTTTATATTAAAATTTTATTTTATTTTATTTTAAAAATTAATTTATTTTATTTTATATTTTTATTATGAAAAATATTAATATTATATTAATATATAAACTTTATTCAATTAGTTATGAACATTACTAGAAATAAAAACATGATTTCAAAAATAATAAAAATATGAAGTTCTTATTTCCAATAATTTTAAAAATTTTTGTTTTCATTTTTATTTTTTAAAAACAAAAATATACGGCTAAACATGTCTTTTATTTTTTTTTTCGAAAAAAACAGAAAACAAATGCAAAAAATAAAAAATGATGCGAAACGATCCCTCACTAAGCAAAAGCCCTTTCCACGAGGAAACACACAAAGAGGATGCTCGTCTTCTTTTTATAATTGGCACCCTTGTCAAATATTAATCGTTTGGTTCATTGATAAGCTTTTCCTATAAGCTCTGGCTACAATCTCGATGACCCATCACCTATATTTCTCACCTTTTAATTACTATTATTAATATTAAGATTGCTCAGTTTGTCTTTTTGTGACAGCCATGGGTCTTTGACCCTTTCATATTTGTTAAAAGAATAAACAAAGAGGGAATATAAAATTTGTGGCTTTTAAAAGCACAAGGCTGATTCAAGAAGAAAACAGTTGAAGTTTACAAATTCATGGTTATTTACACTGTAATAACTCCAATTTAGTAGTATTTTCAATACTCCATTAGCTGAGTGAGATAATAATTTTGAACCATCATTTGTCTATCATGTGATAGATTTTCAAGAGATCGAATACTGTAATTTCATACGTCTGCATTCATGGCGCAACTCGTAGGTGCTTTATGCTATTAGAGATGCTCAATGAATCCTAATGAGATTTAAATTTTTAAGTAAATATATCACGCTTTTACATTCGGGTAGTAATTTTTTCATAGCTGAAGAAAAATAGGTTTCAGTGCAAAGCTTCAATTAGCAAGTGCTTCTGGAAAGAGAAAGGGATGGGCTATAAGAAAACCGTTAATTACTTTTGTCAATAAAAATTGACGTAAGGGGTTAAGATTGATTTTTGAAGGTAAAATATTCAAGTTTGAATTCTCACAATCACTAATTGGTAGATGATTTATAAATTTTGCAAAATTTGTAAATAAAAATTTAATGAATTTGTAAATTCGGGTAATAAGTTAATGATATATTTTGATTTTAAAAATAAGATAATCTTTCTTACTCTTAAACTTTTTACGAAAAAAAAAATTGAATAGCATAAAACTAGATTAAGTGGAGTGGGTATCGATCCTAGAATGCGACAAATATCAGTGCAGGACGAACTATATCTCAACGCATATGATATGTCTGCCTGTCGTTAACATAGCAGATCACGAGAAATATGCTCATGGTTTGCCCTAAATCCTCCTGCAGGTTAGACAATAAAACAAAACAAAGGAAAATATAATCCAAACATATGCTAATAATTATAGAAGAGTTTTTAGTTTTGATGTTGTGTATTTGCTACTAGAAGAATGCAAAGTACAAATAGCTAATGATGCTTGATTAATTATCACACCATATCTCAATTTCAGTTTTTTCAATTTTCAGCACTTCAAATTCAATGAATTAAGGTTGGAGGTATTCTGAAGATATATGTGTAAGAGATTTTATTTTTTGGCATCTAAATTATTTCTTTATCTCTTCATCAGTCCTTTAGGTAGGGACATTATTTCAAAAATTAATTAAAATGCCATTCAGAAATTATTGATTGGCTTGCACCCTTAGCAACAATCAAACATATGACTAGCAATATATATAATTAATTTTGTGTGCAGATGCATCCATCATCCATTTTAAAACTTTTTTAATGAAACTCGAAACTAAAAAAAAGAATTGAAACATGAAATGAAAAACAGTAATCTTAGGAGACGAGATTTTTTTTTAAGAAGTACATTTTCATTTTAAGTTACAAACATAGTCAGCAATTACATTTCATAAACCATAAACAATCATGAACCATGAACAAGTTATAACCAGGGAAATTAATAAATAACTATTATAACTAAATTTAAACTCATATTTGATAAGATTCGAACTTAAGAGTTTAAAATTCAAACATTTTCTTTACCAGTAAACCAAAATCACATTGGCATTAGAGAGATATTTAACTTATTAAAAATAGATTTAAAAAATATATATCTATTTAAAATATGAAAGATAGAGGGTTGTTAGTCTTAAAAAAGTGAAAGATAATAAATAATTGGTTTTAAATGTTCTACATGTCATCAGGGAAGATGTCTAGGTAAACGTCTACATGGCTTGCTTTATCGAGTAAGCTTGTATACTATGGTATAATTATATATAAATATATATATATATATATATATATATATATATATATATATATATATGAAGAAAGAGGAGGGATATAAAATTTAAGAAAAACAATCATAAATAAAAAAATACTAACAAAAAGAACTTAGATACATGGCAAAAGGAAAAAAAAATATAAAGTTGCTAAAAGTATAGGTCATAACAGTAAAGTGATTGCTTTCTCTTTTTTATTTTGCCTTTTGCAATAATATTCCGGAACAGATTGGATATCACCATCCCGATTATATAAGACGGACCACCAACTATGTATTATATGATAAAAAAAAAAGATGCAGCTGCTATTTCACTCAATTCTTCCATTTTAATTATATTAGTTCATGGTATGCTTTAAATGGAGGTGAGAATGATCTTTATGACAGTTTCCTATATAACATTTCCCATTTATGGCCAAATTGGGGACAAACAAAACAATTGGCATCGGGGAATGAGCATCGTGATGAATCGATGACATGCACATTCACCGTTATATTTTTTTATATACATATTTGAGGTTGTTAGGAATGAAAACTGATCATTTTATCGGAGTTATTATTATATGGTTCTGATCATGAGACCAAGAAGGGAGATGATATGTCTTCTTACTATTAAAATTCACATATGATGTGCTACCAAATGAATATATTATCTTATATATTATCATTGAATCATATTGTATACCTTATTAATTAGTAAATCTAATAATCTTTATTTTAAGGACTTTTTATCTTAAAATTTACAATTTAATAATGTAACATATAATAATTCAGTAACAATGTAAAAATTTATATACTAATAGTGCATTAAATATAAATTCATATATATATATATATTTATATATACACGTCAATGCCACAATGTATGCTTATCTGTTATTTGACAACCCAAGTGTATGCCACCAGATCAAATACAGGATCCCAAAATATGCTTTTATCTTCCAGGAAGAAACAAGCCAGCAATGGATTCCAGTTAAGAGGTGGTACATTTTTTGGCTTTATCGTGAACGTACCCCACCAGAAACACTCTGAAAATCAGCAGCCACGAGCCCGCTGCCTCCAAAGTAGCATATTCTACTGGAGCAGATCTCCACCCCACATTGCAGACCTTTCAAGTAAGTAAATCGAGCATCTCCACCTCTAAGAGACCTTCCCATCACATGATCCTAACTTTTGACAAAATGGCGATTATATACGTAATTATTGAACACAAGTCTGGATTCTCAATCATCCCTCCTTCCTACAACTTTATGACTGGTTTCTGTTGCTACTTGCTAGTTTCCGTGGCAATGATTATCATTGAAGTAGAGTTTAGTTTATCAATGAAAATTTCAGTCTGTTATGGAGCCAACCTGCATCATAACAGGCAAAGACAAAGTACATGTCCTCCTTGTTGTTCTCGGAGGAGGAAGTAGTAGAATTTAGCATCCTCGGAGTAAAAACTGGATTGTGAAGTGATGTTAATAAACAGGGATTTTTCCCAGAAGCAGGTAAATCTAGGCAGATTTCACTTTCAGACTCGAAGTGACAGCTAAATGAAGCATCTATCTTGTTGGGAATGGGAGATAATGATTACCGTACTGTTTTACGAGGAGGAAAAAAAACTAAAATTACATAAATTAAGAAACATAAATGAGAATGGTATGCCATAGCGAGAGGCAGTCCAGGATAAATAATTCCTTACCACAATGCAGAATGCTGGGTTTTCCCCTGGCCGGATAGAGAAGCTCGGTGATATCGGCGGTTTAAGGTTCCAACCAGCAAATGTGAGCTTTTAGATGGAAGCCGGGCCACCAATGCCAATTCCCACACTCTGGTTCACTGTTTGCAACTCAGCTTCACAGACAAACCATTCCCAGTTTTCCATCCAAAAATGCACGGCAACTTGTCCCAGATCCAATATAAACCAGAGAAATTGATAGAGCAATGCGATTTATACTCTCAACAAAAAATACAAACTATCTTTTTATTCTCTTATAAGTGTATTAATTAGTAATCATTGGTAGGCATTTGGTGGAAGACATTTAGTCAGGTTGGGCTAATCGGTTGATGCTTCATGCTGGAATTTGAAAAATATAACAATTTCAATCTGTTTCGTCGACAAGATTCTAAAGCTGGATGAAGAAAGCCCTTGAATTCGGTGAACTTAAATCCGATCAAGTACGAGTAACATCCGGTATTTGTTTAGTGGTGGCGGGTCATGTGGCAAATCCCTGCTGTACTGTGTCTCGCACATGCCATGCTTCAGAGCCTAAACAGAGCAGCCAAAACTTCATATGCTTGGGGCCGAGGGCTTTATCAGGTTACATTCAATAATTTAATTTGTTTTATGTCAGGACCCATTGCTGCATTAGTTCCATGTTCATGGACTTTCGGGGACCAAAAAATTATTCACATTTCTGAACCCTCCATCTAAATTTCGTACTAAGATTGTGATGTTCCAGTTCTTTATTGTTGATCCAATAGAGATGATCCTTTTTCGTCCGGTTTACTCTCAACTTTGCATCAAATGAAGTTTCAATTAGACCAGATAATGATAGATAAGATAATGTGACAATCACGGGAAAAAATGAAAATGACATATGAAAATTTTAACAAAAACTCTATACGGAAAAGGAAACTAAAAAATTGATCTATGCTAGATATGTAAAAACAAATTGTGGCACAAAAATTTTAATATTTTAAATAATTTAACATGAAAACAGAAGCAGATATAATTATACCATTACTAAATTCAATTATAGATTCTTGAAACAAACCTAAAAAAAATTAACTTGTCGTGATCTTATATAAAAAGTTCAAGAAAGGAAAAGATTCTCAAATCATAATATTTTTAATGAGAGATAATAATGGTCGGATCAATTCTGAGTTACTGTGATATTCTTATATTATTAAGACGATAATCTTGATTGTCCGCCTTCTTAACATTAATATAACAAATTTAACTTAAAAAACTTAAGAATTTGGCCCACTAGCGATCTGCTATTAGACTAGAATTCCGCTTGAATGTGAATGGGTGGGAGTTGAAGTGAAAACTCGTCTTCATTGGGCAGAGATATGGTGTCTAATTAATTATTTGCCGACGTCTTGTCTCTTGTTCTTGCGGTAGACTGCTGACTGCTGCAACCCGGTGCATTAACTCCAAATAATTGTCATCTCTGAATTGCCAAGTCTACCCTTCATGCTACACGCAAATAAATCATTATTTTGAATCAAACTCGAGGGTGATTTAGTACTCCAACGTCCACTCCTCTATAAAATTCAGCTCTCCGACAAAGCAAAGGACCAAACCATAACACTCACTTAACAGCACTCAACAATGGCGACGATTCAGTTCTTTATCCTGACTATCCTCCTTTTCCTCTCCTCTGCCGCCGCATCAAAGCATGGTGCACCTCAAGATCTGGTCCGTTCGTCATGCGCCCACGCCAGCTACCCAAGCCTCTGCCTCCGGACCCTGTCGTCCTACTCTGGCCCTGCCAACACTCCCCGCGACTTGGCCCAAGCTGCCGTCAAAGTCAGCCTCTCCCGCGCCCGGAAATTGTCGAACTACTTGACAAACAGTGTGACGGGGAAGAGCAAGAGAGAGCGAGGTGCAGTAAGTGACTGCGTGGAGCAGATATCTGAGTCGGTGGACGAGCTGAGCAGTACT
The DNA here is from genome assembly GCA_031772115.1 of Heritiera littoralis. NCBI lineage: Eukaryota > Viridiplantae > Streptophyta > Magnoliopsida > Malvales > Malvaceae > Heritiera > Heritiera littoralis. The sequence goes on along the minus strand of JAPDPK010000006.1, from coordinate 6,541,804 downwards.
CTGGGGGAGTTGAAGCACTTGAGAGGGGAAACGTTCGAGTTTCAGATTAGTAATGCGCAGACTTGGGTGAGTGCAGCTCTGACGAATGAGGACACGTGTCTTGATGGGTTTGAAGGAGTGGGTGGGAAGGAGAAATCTGATGCGAAGAGGAAGATCACAAATGTAGCTAAAGTCACCAGCAACGCTTTGTATATGATTAACAGGCTTGATGAAAGTCGTGGTAGGCGCCGATTGAATCCTTGATGACTACGAAGATTAATGATGTACGGTTGTGACTGAGCTGGCTTATCATGTGGTTTTTTTTTTCAGATATTTTGCTACTTATATAGAATATTAGCAAAAACAATAATATGCTTTTTTTTTCTCTCGTATTTACTTTTCTTTTAAAGCTAATAAATAATGATGATGACAAATCAAATAAAAAATACTGATGCTTTTTTTCAATGACGCATTTTTGTTAAATTTATTTATTTTTTAAGTTTTAAACATTAATTCAAATCTTTATGTTTTTATATTTTTAAGTGTAAAATTTTTATAAGTATGAGATTCAAAAATAACATTTGTATTTTTTTTAATTCAAAGGCTTTTATTGTAAAAAATTAAAAAAGATAAATTTAGATTTATAAGTTATTTGATTAAACCAAAATCTGTTGATTGTCTTTCTCCACTGATTCTGATACTGGGAGGCATATATAGAATGAAGCGGTCCCCAAAGAAGAGATGAGGGAAATAAATTGTATGTCGGACCAAAATGGTAAAATGAAAAGGCGGTGTATAAGATATAAAGATGGGGACGACGATAGGAGTGACGAGATTGTTGGGCTAAAACATTAATCATTGTCGTGTTTGTCATGACATCTGGCTGCTCCTCCATATCCAAATATTAATTGCAAAATTACCTAAGAATCTTTTATCACACACTCTTAAGGCTTTGCTTTGCTTCTTTTCAAAAGGTTAAAATATTAAAAAAATTTGAAATTTATTACTTTATTTAAATAAGTTATCATATTATTATTGTATCTAAATGAGCCTTTATATTTTGATTTGTATTCAAATAAACTTTCATTTCAAAAAAATTATATATGTATAAAATTGTTTGAAACTAATTTAATCATCAAAATTCAATTAATTCAATTCGATTTAAGTCACTTTTGGATTTAAATTAATTTTTATAAGTTGATCTATTCAATTAAGTTGATGTCTAAAATCACGAAGTAATTCAACTAAATTAATTTGACATTGTTTTAAATATATAATATAGGCTTAATAGCCAAATAAGCCCTCAACCTTTAGCCCAAAATGGAATTCAGCCCTCAACATTTTATCGCTTGAAATTCAGTTCATAAACTTTTATTTTAATGGAAATAGACCAAATTTGTTAAATGACCTAATTGCCGTTAGTTTTGCATACGTGGCATGCCACGTGGCAGCTAACTAAGCTATCCACGTTAGCTGCCACGTATGCAAAACTAACGGCAGTTAGTGTCATTTAACAGATTTTGACTTAATTGCATAATTGTAAAAGGTTGAGGGTTTATTTCCACTAAAATAAAAATTTATGAACTGAATTTCATGCAATAAAACGTTGAGGGCTGAATTCCATTTTGGGCTAAAGGTTGAGGGCTTATTTGGCTATTAAGCCTATAATATACATAATTAAATATTATATAATATATATTCTATCTAACAAAACTTTTTTATGTAGGAAGTTATGTTTTAAACCCAATTGAAGAATCGATTACTCACTCATATAAAAGATTGATTTATGTTAATGGCTCATTTAAATATAAATTAAATGATAAAGGTTTATCTAAGTACAAATTAAAATTTAAGAGCTTTTTTGGACTCATATAAAATGTTAAAAGCTTATCTAAATATAATAAAAGTACAAAGGTTTATTTAAATAACAAAATTTAAAATTTTTTTTAATATTTTAACCATTTCAAAAATATTATGTAGGGATGAAATTTCGATCCCTCAATGGTATTAGATATAATATTATGATACAATATAAAAGTAATATAAAAAATAATATATAAAAATAATGCAATTAAAAATTATATGTAAATTACATAAGAATTAAAACAATATTTTATATTTAATGTTTTAATACAAAATTTGATGCCAATTGCTAAATATAACCGCCGTCCTATTCTATTCTATTTATTTAACGTAAGCTATGGGAAATGATGACAGCTGTTGACTGCTGTTGATCCATGCTTAAAGGGATCGTTAATATGGTTTTCGATAAAAACGGGTTTTGACTTTAAAAAGCAAATAATATTTTCTAAGAGCTAGTAGTACTATGTCCACACTGTTTCAAAATGAAATAAATTTTATAGATGCAAAGTATATATGTTATATTCATTCTACATTTTAATTATTTTATTCATTTTTATACAATTATAATTTTCCTTTTAGATTTTTTTTTGAAAAAATTTATTGGGAAGGAAGTTAGGTTAAAATAGAAGCAAAAATATTTAAAAAAAAGCTTCATAACTTTATTATTTTATTTAAATAAGTCATTATACTTTTATTACATCTAGATAAACTCAAATTTTAAATTGTACCTAAATGCATTTTTTAACATAAATCAATACTTTATAGAGGTAACCAATTATTTTCTCAATTGTGTTAAGAACTCAACTTCCTACATAAAAAAATGGTTATATATAATATATTATGTAGTATTTAATTATTTATATCATATGTAATATGTTTAAAAAAAATTTATTCTCTCAGCTTGTTCAATTAGTAATTTTAGACATCAACTTAACTAAAAAAACCAACTTAAGAAACTAACTTAAACTTGAAACTAACTTAACCAAATCGAATTAATTGAATTTCAATCGATTAAGTCAGATTAAATCAACTTTTATTCACTCTTATTTTTTTTATTTGAAACAATGACTTATTTAAGTATAAATTAAAGGACAATAACTTATTTGACTACACCAAAAGAATATAAAACCTTATTTAAAAAAGTGAAAGAGTTTAAAGGTTTTATTTTTTTTAAATACTAGCATGTTGCCCCTGTTTCGCATGGGGTCCCTTTTTCTTTTTCTTTTTTAATAAATAATATTTAAATTACATTCATTAAATACAAACGATTGTTTTAAAATATTGATTTTTAAAAACAAAATGATAACATTTAATTTATCAATTAATTAATTACTTATTTTTATTCTTACCTTTTTTTTATAGAAACTAATTTTAAAATTTTAATACAAAGTTAAAATATTAAATAGGCCAAAATAAAAAAAAATTGGTTAAATAATTTAAATTTTTATTGAGTTTTGATCTTATTAGTTTGTAGATAAATTTGGATTAGATTGATCTCTATAACCATTTTTTTCTTTCTCTCTCATTTCTAAAAGTTTTATTGAAATTATCTATTTTTCACCTAATTTTTTTTTTATAACTTTTGACATTCATATTTAAAGAATTTGTTTTTTAAACATAGATTTATTTTTTTAATTCTCTTTTTTTTTCTTAATTTTAAAACATTATGATTTTTGGAACTTATTGCTTTATTATATAGTTTATCATTTTTTTGAAATTTATATTGTTTGTATTATTAGATTTTTATAGTTTTTGTAATTTTAGATTTTGAAGAATTATAGATAAAAAAATAGAATTATAATTTCATTTATTTATTTATTGGATATTTAATGTTTTAATTTTAGAATTTGACTTGAATTTTCGCAAACCAAATATTTTGGATATTTGATTCAAAATTTTGAAAAATTTAAAAACATTATTTGAAAATGTGATTTAATTCATTACAAAAAATTTTTGTTTAAATTTTTCATTTTTTTTCTCTCTACTTTTCGTATTTCTCTCTCTCTCTTGTATTTTAACTTTAAGGGAAAATAATTATAATATCTATAAAAAATGTGAATATGTTAGTTTAAGTATTTTCATCTGTTTTACGGTTTGAAATTAATTTTATTCAGATCGAAAGTAGTAAACAATAAACCTTCCCAACAATGGGGACTCCAAAATTCGAATCTTGTTAAAATACTTGGAAAAAAAGTTCACTTCAATTTCTTCCAACCATTTGTTGGTATATATAGTTTTATTCTAGTTCAAAATAGTTAAATAGTAGAATATAATATGCTGGCAATGTTGCTTGGAATAAAAAGTATAAAAATAGATAGGTGTCAATCTTAAATTAATGGGATACTTTTTATATATAAGTTATAGATATTCCTTCAAGTATAGAACTGAATTGACAAAAACACTCAAGGAGAATGCTTGATACTGAGCAACTCACTTGTTTTAGCTTAACTATTAAAAGGGAAGGAAAATAAAATTTCCAACCTTTCTAACTTCAACTTCATGGTTTTACTATGGGCCACCATCAAGCAATCTTGGGTTGAATGGCCTTTGAATTGTGATCCAACTATAAGCAAGAAATAGTTAAAATGGCTTGAGCTGTAAATTGTGATTCAATTATATGCAATAAATAATTAAAAAGACAGGTTTCACTTGCAGAGTAAATGAAATTTTTTTTTTTTATAATAGGTTATAGATTTTAGACCTTGAAAATCAAGCCTAACACTTCTTTAATTTTATGGGCCTAGTTAAACTCCAATGGCGAAACCGTTTTTGAACTTTTCTTTTTTTTCAGCCTTATGCCATTGATCCAAAATACAAAACCCAATTACGAGTTTGGTTTTTCCCGGTGCTTAAACCCTATCTTCCTGTCCCAGTCCCCCCCCGACAAAAACTGTCTGAGTTTTCAGTTAAAAAAAAAAAAACCAGGCACCGGCACCGTGGAAGGCGTCGAAATGGATGAGCCGGACCTCATTCGGACTCACCAACTGGCGATTTCTGCGACTTGATCCTCTCTCACTTCTCCAAGTCCGATCAGGAGGACAGCCAACGCCTCTGCGCCACCATCGGCGCCATGTGTCAAGAACTCAAAGAACAAAACCTCCCCTGCCACTCCCATCGCCTATTTCGGCGCCAAGTGTTCCTCCCTCGATCGCCTATCCTCTCAACTGGACTTTCCTCCCCAAGTCATCCAGTCTCTCACAACCATCCTCTCCCTTCTTCTCCCCCGTATCCCCATTGCCGTTTTAAAAAAGAAAGGAGATTTCGTTTCGGAAATTGCCGTTACCGTCCTAAGATTAAATTCCGTTGCGGAGGTTACGCTCACATCAAGTTTAAAATGCTTAGCTCATTTATTAATTACAGGAGAGAAAGCTAATTGGTCCGATTTATCCCAGATTTACAGTGTTATAGTCGGATACTTAACCGATTCCCGCTCTAAGGTAATTTCCTTTGTTTTTCTTAATCTATAAATTTAAATTCAATCATATTCCTTAGCAAATTAATTTTCAAAGCAGGTGAGAAAACGATCACATTTGTGTCTGCATGACGTTTTACAAAGCTTCCGAGGGACGCCAGTGCTGGCACCTGCAAGTGAAGCGATAACAAACTTATTCGAGAGGTTCCTTCTACTCTCGGGCGGTTCAAACGCTAATTCTAACGAAGGGACGAAAGGAGCTCAGGAAGTTCTTTATATTTTAGATGCTTTTAAGGACTCTCTTCCGCTTATGTCCGTGAAATGCATGACTACTATACTTAGTACTATAAAACTTTATTGGAACTTCGCCAAACTCTTGTTACTAGGCGTGTAACGGATAGTTTAAATGTAGTTTGTACTTATCCAAATGTAGAGGTTTCTGCTGAGGCATTGCTCAATTTGTTATCTTTCTTGGCTCTTTCTGTCTCTACAAATGAAACTTCTGTGATTGGCATGTCATTTAATGCACGATTGTTGAGTTCCGGAATGTTAAAAGTATAGTCTCTTAATAGACAACTTTGTGTGATTAAGCTCCCCATTGTGTTCAGCGCACTCAAAGGTTTGATATTTTAGTTTAGTTTGCAATTATTGTTAGTGAAGAAATTGATAAAGATGTTCTGTTATGATTATTTGACTTGGATTGTGACAGATTTTCTGCGGCCGGAACATGAAGAAGCTATTTTTGCTGCCACTGAGGGATTCAAGACCCTGATAAATGGCTGCATTGATGAAGGCTTGATCAAACAGGGAGTGGATCAGGTTATTAATTCAAACTCAGATGATAGAAAATCTGGGCCAACTATAATTGAAAATGTTTGTGCAACTTTTGAGAGCTTGCTTGATTATCATTATAGTGCTGTGTGGGACATGACGTTTCAGGTTGTTTCAGCAATGTTTGATAAATTAGGTACTGTCAGTGCATCCGGTTGCTTCTTTTCTCTTGGTATTATTTCAATGAGTGTGTATGTGTTTCTGTTTAAATGAAGTAAATTTTAACCAGATTGCTATTCTACAGGATATTATTCTTCATATTTTATGAAGGAATTCTTAAAAACTTGGCTGACATGCAAAGCTTGCCAGATGAGGATTTTCCTTATAGAAAACAGGTATTCTTTGACCTCAAGAATCTGTATCTTGGTCAAGAGTTAAACAAAGCTTTTGTAATGTGATGCATGAAATGGTAGTTAATGGTTAAAACCATGCTTAATATAAAATTCAAAGACCGATAAGAGTTGGAAATTAAAATAAATGAGGTATCTCAGATTACCTCCTACATCAGTTACATTGCCAATGTATGTTTCGTAATGTTTCATGATTGATATATTTTCTTACTTCGAGTGTAGCATTTTTGACTAGTTTCAATTACGGTATTTTATATTTCTCAATCTGGGAATCCATTACCTGCAGATATACTGACTGATTGTCCCTTTGCAGTTACATGAATGTGTTGGATCTGCACTTGGTGCATTGGGGCCTGAGACATTTTTAGGAATTTTGCCGCTGAATTTGGAGGCTAATGACCTTTCAGATGTAAGTGTTTGGCTTTTTCCAATTCTGAAGCAGCATATTATAGGTGCCCTTTTGAGCTTCTTTAGTGAGACACTTATGGGTCTGGTTGGAGAAACGAAGCAGAGATCTTGTAAGGTGAAATTCCTGTCCTTGATGTATTCATCTTTTCATTGTTTGTAGCCTTTCCTAATTACTTCTTAATTTTGGCAGCTTTGAAGTAGAAGGAAAGATTTTCTCGTCAAGAAGTGCAAATGCTCTTGTATACTCCGTGTGGTCCTTGTTACCCGCATTTTGCAGTTATCCTTTGGATACTGCCAAAAGCTTCAAGGATCTTCTGAGGCCTATATGCAGTGCCCTTAATGAAGAACATGATGTTCATGGAATAATATGCACTAGCTTGCAGATTCTGATCCAACAAAATAAGAAAATTAAGGAAGGAAAAGACGATTTGGATGGTACTTATATAAGTTCTGCCAAACAGCGAGCAATGTCTCATTTTACCCCAGAGATTGCTGGGGACAATCTAGATGTTCTAGCTGCATCTGCTCCACAGTTATTGCCACTTTTGTCGGGGATATTTGTGGAATCTACTGTAGATGAGGGTGGTTCTTTGCAGGTACTTGTACTCTTAATTAATAAGAGTGCACTATTTCATTTTGTTATTCTGTCTCTTTGCCTTAGGCTTTGCTTAGTTGGGACTTGGGAAGATGAAAAGGAGGAGGAAAGAAAATGTTTTAATCCTATGATTCGGCTACCAAGTTAGAAAGGGGTTATAGAACCTAACTATTGGATTAGAAAAAATTCCTTGGTTCCTGCCAAGAAAAGCCTTAGACACTTGTATAGTGATGCTAGGGGTTAGTTCCATTTATGTGGTAATTTCAGTTTTGCCTTATTTCATAATGATTTTTGCTCCATTTACAGTCCACAATTGGGGAGTTTGCTTCCATTGCACATGGGAATGTTGTCAGAACCTTCTCTAAAGACAATGCATAGGCTGTTGAAAGTCACACAAGAGGCTGGGATAGCTGAGGCATCAAGGAATAATAATTCTATGCAGGTTGATGATTCATCAACTAAAAGCTCATCATCGGTCGAAAGGTGACTCTGCAGTGCTTAATAATTGTACCTTTTGTAGACATGGCTACCGTGCTTAATGACATTATTGTTTTCTGTTGATATTAACTGCAGGGCACGGTTATTTGACCTGGCGGTTTCACTATTGCCAGGTTTAGATGAACCAGCATTAGATGTCTTATTCAGTGCAATAAAACCTACATTGCAGGTTGTTTTAATAATTCTCTGTTATCTGGTGATAGTAATTGTCACTTGTTTGATTAAGTCTATCTTTATGTCGGAGAGTTTAAGTTATTATGATGATAATGGTATTATTAATCTGCAGGATGTCGATGGCTTGATTCAGAAGAAGGCTTACAAAGTTCTTTCAATAATCCTAAAGGTATCTCCTTTTCTTTGCAAATGCTTCGTACTTTTATCTTCTTTTGTCTCCGTGCATTTTTGTGTATTTTATATTCCATTTCCAATATCTTCTCCCTCTGTCACTTCTCAATCTTTTGTCTCTTCTATTTTTTCATTTTGAATGATGGATCCTGTGGAAAAGTTAACTATATAAAATGTGTAAATATCTATATCCCTAGAATTAAGGTTAGACAATTCCTCAATTATGGGGATTAGATTGAGATTGATTTAGTTTCCTATTTACTGCTTAACAGTAGCTGTATATAATCCTTAGAATTTGTGTTATTCAAGTAAGATTCTAAATGAAAATATTCTGAAATTCCACATGGCATCAGAGCAGGAACTTTTCTTTCTTGCGAAACCCTAAATCACCATATTTTTCCAAGAGCTGCTGCTGTTTTTTTTTATCACCATGTCAAGTTCTACTTTAGTTGTAAATTCTACTCCCCGTACCAATAGTTTGATCAAAAACTCTGCATTGGTCACTGCAGAAGCTAATGTTGGTGGATAGAATGTCCCTGATTTGCGTAAGATTGATGACAAGCCTCGAGTGTGGTGTGACCATTGCAACAAACCATGCCATACTCGAGAAACTTGTTGGCATATCCATGGAAAACCAACAAATTGGAAGCAGAAGCAGTCACAACCCTCTGCCAATGAAGCAAATATGGGTTCCTTCAGCAAAGAGCAACTCGATTAACTCCTGAAACTACTAAAGTCCAATCCGACATCTGGTGCATCTAATAGTTCATTGGCTCATTCAGGTAGAAATCCATTAGCCCTATCCAGTGTCTTTAATTTTACTCCATGGATCATTGATTCAGGAGCATCTGATCATATGACTAACCTGTCGAATCTATTTAGTTCATACACTCCCTGTTCTGGTAATGAAAAAATAAGAATAGCATATGGTAGTTTTTGACTTATTGCAGGCAAGGGTTCTATTAAACTTTCTGAAATTATTGATCTTAAATCTGTACTTCATGTTCCTAAACTTGCTTGTAATCTTTTATCTGTCAGTAAACTCTCAAAGGATTCCAATTGTCGTGTTATCTTTTTTGACTCTCTTTGTCAATTTCAGGACCAAAACTCAGGGAAGATGATTGGCAGTGCTAGAGAAATAAATGGGCTCTACTATTTTAGTGAGGATTTCCTAGCTAATAAAAAAGCTCAAGGGCTTAGTAGTACCAGTTCAAATTCTGTTTCTGATAAAATAATGCAATGGCATCTTAGGTTAGGACATCCTGGTTTCCCTTATTTAAAACATTTATTTCCTAATTTGTTTAAAGGAGTGGATTGCTCTATTTTTCAATGTGAAAGTTGTCTTTTATCTAAAGATCATCGAGTTAAATATATTTCAAAACCTTATAGTCCATCAAAACCATTTTACTTGTTTCATACTGATGTTTGGGGACCTTCAAAGGTTACCACCTTGTTTGGAAAAAGGTTATTCGTAACTTTTATCGATGATCACACTAGATTGTGTTGGGTTTACTTACTAAGCAAAAAATTTGATGTAGAAAAACTTTTCAAAGATTTTTATTGCATGATTGAAATCCAATTCAAAACAAAAATTTGCATCTTTCGAACAGATAATGGAACTGAGTACTTTAATGAATGTTTGGAAAATTTTTTAAAAGAAAAAGGTATTTTAGACCAATCTACATGTCGGGACACACCCCAGCAATATGGAATAGTTGAAAGGAAAAATAGTTACTTGAGGTAGCTAAAGCTATCATGTTTTCTATGAACATTCCAAAATACCTCTGGGGAGATGCTGTGTTGACTGCATCTTACTTAATCGATAGGATGCCAACTCGTGTCTTATATTTTGAAACACCTTTGAATACTCTCAAAAAAATACTTCCCAACATTTCGTTTATACTCTGAGTTACCTTTAAAAATTTTTGGATGCATTGGCTTTGTTTATATTCCCCAAATTTTTCTATCCAAATTGGATCCTAAAGCTGAAAAATGTGTTTTCATTGGCTATGCTCCAAATAAAAAACGGTATAAGTGTTTTAATCCTTTGACAAAGAAAATTCACATAACTATGGATGTTACTTTTCTAGAAAATCAACCCTATTTCAACAAAAATCTTCTTCAGGGGGAGAATAAAAAAGAAGAAGATAATTTTTGAAAATTCTCTACACCACTACCAAGCCTCATTGAGTCACCAATTCAGTCTATTAAACAATTTAAGGAAATGGATGTTAAAAATAATGAAAACAAGGACTCTCTTAGTCAATAGGTGCCAAGTATTGAAGAATCTGAAATAGGGGGAGAATTACTTCAAACGGATTCACATAATCCAAATATTGAGCTTCAAGTTTATGCTATGAGGAAATCTCATAAAAATATTACTGATCCAATTATTTCTCTAGCACTTGTTTAGCCAGAATCTCGGAGGGATGGTCTTCCTCCTCCTCAAACTCAGGTTAATCCTAAAATTGCTCCTTTAATTTCTTCCATTGAGTCTCTAAATATTGATTTTTCTGATCTAGATGTCCCAATTGCTATCAGAAAAGGAGTAAGATCATGTACCAATCACCCTATTGCAAAATATTTGTCGTATCAAAAGTTGTTCAATAACCACAAAGCATTCCTTTCAAATATTTTTAACTTGCATGTACCAAGATCTATTCAGGATGCTCTAGGTGATCTGGATTGGAAGTTAGCGGTGAAGGAAGAGATGGATGCTCTTGAAAAGAATGGACTTCGGAGATTGTGGAGCTACCAAGAGGCAAGACAACTATAGGATGTAAATGGGTCTCCACTGTGAAGTGTAAGGCAGATGGGAGCATAGAGAAGTACAAGGCAAGATTTGTTGCCAAGGGGTTCACTCAAACTTATGACATTGGCTACCAAGAGACCTTCGCTCCAGTTGCAAAAATAAACTCAATCCGGGTACTTCTCTCTTTAGCAGTGAATTTCAATTGGTCTCTACAGCAACTTGATGTAAAAAATGCCTTTCTTAATGGAGATTTAGAGGAAGAAGTGTTTATAGACCTCCCACTTGGATTTGAGAAAAACCTTGGAACCAACAAGGTGTGCAAATTGAAAAAATCCTTGTACGGTCTTAAACAATCACCAAGAACATGGTTTGAAAGGTTTGGAAATGTAGTGAAGAGCTATGGTTATATTCAGAGTCAAGCTGACCATACAATGTTCTTCAAGCATTCTAGAAACGGTAAATTAGCTATTTTAATTGTGTATGTGGATGATATAATAATAATTGGTGATGATAGTGTGGAAAGTGGAGAACTTAAGAGAAGGCTTGCACATGACTTTGAGATAAAGGATTTGGGAGCCTTAAAGTACTTCCTTGGCATGGAATTTGCAAGATCAAAGGAGGGTATCTTTGTTAGCCAACGTAAGTATGTCCTAGACTTGCTTAGTGAGACAGGAATGCTTGGTTGCAAGATAGCTGAAACCCCAATGAGCCCAACTTGAAACTTTAGCCTGCTGAAACCAAAGATGTGGTGGATAGAGAGAAATACCAAAGACTTGTGGGTAGACTCATCTATTTAGCACATACACGACCTGATATAGCTTTTGCAGTAAGTGTGGTAAGTCAGTTTATGCATTCACCTAGCTCAGAACACTTTGAAGCTGCCTACAGAATCCTAAGGTACCTAAAGGGAATGCTTGGAAAGGGATTGCTCTTCAAAAACCATGGACACCTACAAGTAGAAGCCTATACTGACGCAGACTGGGCAGGAAGTATTACATATAGGAGGTCAACTTCAAGCTATTGCACGTTTGTGGGAGGAAACCTTGTCACTTGGAGAAGCAAGAAATAGAATGTAGAAGCCAGAAGTAGCACCAAGGCTAAGTTTTGTTCAATAGCCCATGGGATTTGTGAGGTAATGTGGATTAAAAGACTACTTGAAGACTTGAAGGTTTCTAATCCCTCAGCGATAAAACTCTACTGTGATAATAAAGCTGCAATCTCTATTTCTTACAATCTAGTGCTCCATGATAGAACGAAGCATGTCGAAGTAGATAAGCATTTTATCAAAGAGAAGCTTGACAATGGAATAATTTGCATGCCATATATACCAACAAGTGACCAAGTTGCTGATGTTCTTACAAAGAGATTGCACAAGAAGCAGTTTGAAAATCTAGTGAGCAAGCTTGCCATGGAAGATATCTTCAAGCCAGCTTGAGGGAGAGTGTGGAAAAGTCAACTATATTAAATGTTTAAATATCTATATCCTTAAAATTAAGGTTAGACAATTCCTCAATTATGGGGATTAGATTTAGGCTGATTTAGTTTCCTATTTATTGCTTAACAGTAACTGTATATAATCCTTAGAATTTGTATTATTCAAGTAAGATTCTAAATGAAAATATTCTGAAATTCCACATATCCTTTTTTTTTTCTGGTCAGAACCAAGAAAGGTTTCTATCAGCAAAACTGGAGGAATTGCTTAAACTTATGATTGAGATGCTGCCATCATTCCACTTTTCTGCCAAATGGCACAGACTTAACTGTTTGTACCATCTGATAGCTTAAGCCTTGAAGGTTATAAGAAATTAAATTGAATCTCCCATCTCTCTTATGAATAGACATAAAATGTTTAGATGATTAAATCAAATAAATCATTCAATAATTTTTTTAACTAATGTTTCTTTGTTCAGGATGATTCGCAGCAGAGGAGACATGAAATTCTTAGTTCTTTCCTGACAGAAATAATCCTTGCTTTGAAAGAGGTATAAGGTCAATAATTGATTAAAAATGTCTGTCTTATTTTCTAGAAGATATGATGTCTTTTTTTGGAAGTAAAAAGTGATGTATTGCATATTATTATTTGAATGGACACACTCTTAAGAGTTCTGGAATTGTCTCCTAAGTATGTTTTTCGATTCCTTTTGTATGGTGACCTTTATGCAGGAAAATAAGAAAACTAGAAATAGAGCTTATGAGGTCCTTGTCCAAATTGGCCATGAATATGGAGATGAAGACGACAGTGGACAAAGAGAACACCTGTTCAATATGGTATTAAGCCTTTTGACATCCCTTCAACCACAATAAGTCCTTTAGGTTTGCAAAACGTTATACATGTCTTGCATGTACTTCTGGTTCGTTTCTCCTTTTAAAGAAATTGAACCTGTTCAATCTGCTATAATCTCTTTGTTCTTTGATATCCCCCCAAACCCCAAATGGCAATACATGACATTGTTGCCTTATTTTCTGTTTGTAGTTTCAGCAATTATAAATGTCTCAAAATTTTTTATTTTTAATTTTAAAGAAATAGATTTTTGTCCCTTCTAAGTGTTATTCTATGCTGGTTTTCTATATTCAAACTGACTGCCAATTTTTTTCTTTTTCATGATCACAGGTTGCTCGAGGTCTGGCTGGAGAAACTCCTCACATGATTAGTCCTGCCGTGAAAGGCTTGGCTCAGTGGGCTTATGAGTTCTCTGATCTTGTTTCTTACTGCTTACAAGTTGCTTCCTTCCACATTTCTTCTCCTTCAAAGAAAGAACAGAGAGATTATTAAAGTTTGTTCTCTCTCTCTCTCTCACATATTTTGCTTATGGTCTGTTCCTGTTCCTTATATTGTATTTTTGTATTGAATCACTTATGTCTGCGATTTCATGGTGGTCAAGATCCCTTAGCCTACCCCAATATTGGGATAAAGGCTCTAATGATGATAATGATCACTTATGTCTGCGACTTCTTCCGATGCAGGCTAATTTGGGTTTGTTGAAGGTATTGGTGGGCAAATCAAAAGCTGAAGGCTTACAAGCACACCTGGCCAGCTTGTTGGAAGGCTTGTTGAAGTGGCAAGATGATACCAAAAATCATTTTAAAGCTAAGGTTTGTGCTTCTCTTCCTATACCATTGATTTTTTTTTTTTTAAATCTGAATTTTGATTTTGTTTATTATTGCCTTTCTGGACTATTTGATTCTTTAGATCTTGAAAAACATGACAAGTTTGATATATATTCTGCTTTACAACTTCTTGTTGAGATAACTGACTTTATTTTCCTTATAGAACCTTAAGTTTCGTTATATCAATGATTGTCAATCCATCATTCATTTAAAAGGTTCTTTTTTATTTCATTTTGCTTATATGAATTCATTTATTCAGAAGTATCAAGTGACAGGACCTAAAGTTTGGACCAAGTTGTTTTTATACAATAGTACTGTGTATAGCAGTACTCTCATTTCCTTTTTGTGTGTATATTGTTGTTTGCTTGTGAACTGTGTCTCTTCTACTTTCAGGTCAAGCTTCTTCTGGAAATGCTTGTCTGGAAATGTGGCATCGAGGCTGTAAAGGCTGTGATGCCTGAAGAACACATGAAGCTCCTTACTAACATACGAAAGGTTTGTTGAGGAATTCTGTTTATATATATGTATATTCAGATGTGTCAAGGCTTCATTGTTGATGGATGTTGCTCATTGTTCTTAACACAGTTCAAGGAGCGGAAAGAGAGGAAACAGGCTACTAGCTCTGTGGAAAGTAGATCTCATCTGTCAAAGGCAACTACATCCAGGTTTCACCCCTTGCCTTATTGCATTGATACAATCATATAGTGACCAGTATGTACAAATAAAAATATACATGCTATGCATATCTACATATTTATGAATTTGTGCCTTGGCATACCGTTGTACTTGCATTGGGATGATTTAAGTTATTGTTCATGCATGGTATTTAGGATAGGTGGTGACGGCAATGCTTTCTACTGTGACGTTTATGAGCTAAGAGTAGGCTGTTCCCCTAATTTTCTATAATTGATTTACTGATTTGGTGATCAGCTTGCATGTGTGTGAAAAGCTGTTGGCCAGTGGCCAAAGTGAACTTTCTATTGTATTGTTTTCCTTCTTTCATTGTTGAGCAGAGAGTGAGGAATGTGCTCCAAATCAAGTTTTTTGTATCCTATTTTTCTATGCACCTTTGATTATTCCTAGTTATTTGAATGAGCGGGCTTAGCAGATGGAAATACAAAAATATTTTCTGATTACAGTGATGACGATACAGATGATAGTGATGCAGAGATGGCTTCTGGCCAACAGAGTAAAGGTTCCTCAAGGTTAAAGTCAAAAGCATTTTCACTGCAGTCAGTGGACACGTGATCCTTCTTTTGTATATTTATTATTAGTTCCAGTGTATGCGGGAATCTTAATGTAATCCCATATTTCCATATTGTTCTATCATGTTGGGTTTTTGACTCATTCAAATGGTGTTCAAACTTCAAAGAGATATGCTATTTCTGATGATCCCACTGTCAGCACTTTTACTTTTGGGCGCGTTGAGAATATGGGAAAAATCGCAGGAGGGGGCTGGGTGTTGGTGTTTAATTGAGAGAGTCGAGGATTGATGCATTAGTCATGTGGTGCAGAGCATAGGTTCACTTTTTATTATCCTTATCTTTGTGTTTTCCTTCCAGCTAATTTTAGGCTAATGCAATCAGACCTTTTGCTTTAGGTCCAAGAGAACGCAGAGAGCAGATAAGAGCTTGCCTGAAGACTTGCTTGATCAGTTAGAAGATGAGCCACTAGACTTGCTTGATCGGCATAAAACAAGATCAGCGTTTCGATCATCTTCACATCTCAAGCGGAAGCAAGATTCTGATGATGAGCCAGAGTTTGACCCTGATGGGCGCTTAATAATTCATGAGGGAGGGAAGCCAAAGAAGGTTGCACCCTCTGACCCCGATTCAGAGGTGAGAAGTGAAGCACGAAGTCACTTTTCTGTTGGCTCTTCAAGGAACAACCAGAAGAAAAGGAAAACATCAGTCTGGATGGGCATATACCGGAAGTGAATATGCCAGCAAGAAGGCTGGTGGGGATGTGAAGAGGAAGGATAAGCTTGAGCCATATGCATACTGGCCTCTTGATCACAAGATGATGAGCCGTCAGCCAGAACTTCGGGCAGCTGCAAGTAGGGGTGTTCATTTGGTTAATTCGGTTAATTTCGAACCAAATTAACCGAATTATATATTTTTCCTTTCGTTAAATGAATCAAAATTTATATTTTCAAATTAATCGAACTGAAATATAATTCGGTTAATTTGGTTAATTAACCGAATTAATCGAACTTTATACAAAATTATATATTATAATATTATATATATATTATAGTATTATATTATATATTATATGTAATATAATTCGGTTAACTGAAATTAATTCGGTTTTTGAACTGATTTAACCGATAATCAAATTTTCTTAAATCCTATTTTTGTTAACTGACTGAATTAAATTTGGTGGCCGATTGATTAATTGAATTAAATTCAGTCGGTCGGTTAATTGAATTTCTTCCAAATTATGAACACCCCTAGCTGCAAGGAAGGGCATTGCAAGTGTGGTGAAGATGACAAAAAAACTTGAAGGTAAGAGTGCCTCAAATGCACTCTCTGTTAAATTCATGAAGTTTAGGAAGACTCAAAAGAAAGGTGGCAAGAGGAAAAGGTGAAAATAACATCCAAAACACAGCACCAGGTAGGTCTATTTGTACCGGTCTCGAAAATTCTTTCAATAGTTTGTATTCAACCTGCAGGCCAAAATCTTGAAAGAGATTTTGCTGCATTTGGAGAAACCGTATTATATCATTGCATACATAATTACAATGGCAGCAGATTGAAATGCTGGTCGTGAAGATGTATCCATTTTCTTACTGATGATTGAACAATATTTTGAGCAAAGCATGAGTACTTATGGTTTAAAAAATGGGAGGATGCAAAAGTTCGAGAAAGAAATTTGAGAGGAAAGAAAAGGAAAAAAAATTTCCCACCAGTGGGTAATTATATGAAAGATTGAGAAATGAATGCAGAAGTTGAAGATTGTTTCAATGTGAGATTTGGTAGGGTCCAAATCTGATATGAGAGAAGAAAATATGAGATTTGGTAGGGTCCAAATGTGATATGAGAGAAGAAATTTAGAATTACTATTATAATTATAGTCTTTTAAAGAGACAAAAAAAAGGAATTTAATTTCACAACTTTATTTTTTTTCCTTTTTAAATTTTAAATTTGAAAAATATTGAATTTTATTACTATGAATAAAATATTGTGATTTCTTTGTGTATTTGTTCTTTACTTCATTTGGAAAAACGGAGTCAAGTATGGAAAAGGTTGGTTGAAAAAGAGATGAAACTTATTTCTATTCAATTATTGCTGCATTTTTTTTTTGTGTAGACCACAAGTATCTTCATCCGTTTTAACGGTCTGAGACTAATTTTGTTCGTAGTTTAATTACAGTTAAGGCTCTTCACCTCTTCCCAAAGATGTGTTTAGTAGGAATCGAACCCGAGAGCTCTTCTCACAAACTCAGTTTACGTTGCCAACTAAGCCACTACAGGAATTGAGTATAAATGAATGTTATTATGCTCGTCTTCATTCATTTACTTTTTAATATCATTTGTATTTAATTTGTGTTTGGTAAGTTTGCATTTGTATTTGGTTCGTGTTTAGTAAGTTTGTTCGTGAGTATCAAACGAAAATCTTTTTAAACATGTTCACAAATATATGTATGTAAACATTAAACGAATATATTTGTTACATGTTCGTGAATAAGTATACAAACATGTTTATATATATATATATATATATATATATATATATATATATATATATATATATATAAACATTACAGAAAAAACTTAAACAAACAAATTGTATTCCCCTTACTATCAAATTAAAAAATCGTGCAAAAATATGTAATTTTAATAATTACATTAAAATAACTTATGAGTAAATATGTAATTTAAAAAATTTATTATTATCGAACAACAAATTAATGCTAAAAGATTTATTTAATAAACAAGTTTTAAATCAATCTTAAACGTGTTTGTTTACAAACATAAACAAACGAAACATACATTTGTTTGTGATTAAATGAAACACATTTATTTAGGATTGTTTGTTAAGTTTAATAAACGAACATAAATAACACAAACTATTCATAAAGTTCTATTCATCAATCATGTGTTTGGATCTCTGTTTTATTCCCTCCCTTGAGAAGACCGAACTAATTTTGATTGGTCTGCACTTACAACAACATTTGTGAAATTCTTTGAACAATCAAAAGGTAGGTCATTGGTGTTTGTTGGAAAGTAAACATTGATCATGCCGTTGTGATGTCCCGTTTAAACATAGGTAAGCCAATACTAACATAACAAGAACATAACGTTTGTATGGTTTGTTTGTCCAGCAGTTCTCAAAGTACAACCTTAATCTTAGTCTAACATATTATAAAAGGCTAATTGAAATCAAATATCAGAGAGGTATCTTGGTGTAGTGGAAAAGATCATGAATGAATTGACAGGCAATTTCTGTTTTTCTTCCGGAGCCAATAGTTGGGAATGTATTTTTCTTCCGGGGAAAAGAAAAGAGAATATAATTACAGTAGCACCAGTTTGAAATGCTGGTTTTGAAGATGTATCATTCTCCTACTGATGATTGAACATTGTCTTGAGCAAAGGGTGATGATTTATGGTTGTTGGAAAGTTTGGGAATTGGGAGGAGAGAAAAGTAGGAGGAGAAAATCTAGAGGAAAAGAAAGAAAAATTTTTCCCACCGGTAGGCATGATATGATAGGAAAGATTGAAAAATGAATGCTGAAGTGAAGGATTGTTTTAATAATCCAATCTGGTGGGTCCAAATATGATGAGATAAGAAAATTAAGAATTACTATGATAATTATACTCGTGAAAATAGAGATAAAACAAGGATATGGTAATCATACAAGATCAAAGAGATACCTGTGTAGTGGAAAATATCATTAATGAACTGAAAGGTAATTACTGTTTTCTTCCAGAGACAGGTGAGAAGGCAATGCATTTTTCTTCTAGAAAAAAAAGTAAGAAAAGCTTGCATGAACATAGTCATGAACCACCTACAATTGTAACCTGGCATCAGCCAGTTCAAAATTCATTACAAATTGACCATCAAAAACATGAAGACAAATTACATTATCAGAAATACATTTACTGGTGTGCTTCAATGGCCCACGTTAACTAAAACACTAGAAGTCTAGAACCTCCATCGTAGCTAATTTTATGAGAAATGAAATCTTCATAAACAACAGTGAACTCTGAACGCCCTCCTTCCTCCTTACATAGAGCCATTCAGTCGGGTCTTTGCTAATGCTCCGCTACCTGCCCACCATACTTGGTATAATAACACTTTCAGAGTATTGTTTTGTCTACAGGAGATTTCCTGGGGACTCTGCAAGATTTAGCTGACACATTAACGATAACCAAGTAGCCGATGGAAATTATCTAAGATCACCAGGTGTTACTGACACAAAATACATACGTATTTGAACATCCTTAAATGAGTTTAAATACCTTCGGCCGAATCTCGGATGATACTAGAAGAGCAACAGTTGAACTATTTTACTTGTATGGGGCAAAGATGATAGAGGAGTTGTGGCCGCCAAACCCGAAAGAATTAGACAATGCTGCCTTAACATTCAATCTTTCTTTCTTCGGCCCCACAAGCACATTTGTGTCCTGAATGGATGTGTCAGCAAAATAAGATGCCTTCGGCAAATCAAGGGAAAAAAAAGAGAAGAAAAGATGGAGTTCTCTTTAAAAAGATCAACAAGTGAAGGATTATAGAGAATAGATCACATTAAGGTAAAAAAAACAATAAGAAAGAGAACAGGATGTCAAGAAGTAAAAACTGCAGCAAAGCATAAATTTTAAAGAAAAAAGCATAAATGACAAGATTAAAAAAAAAAGGATAGAGAGAAGGAACAACATACCACTCCTTCATCTGGGTTTTCGAGGTTGATATTTGGATGAACCCAGCCAGTCCGTATTGCCTATAATAAGTAGACATTAACATGTCAATGCTCAGGCTCCACAAAAGAAAGTTGAGTGGAATGCAGAAAAAGAGAGGAAGTAGGGAGAACAATCTTCTTGTATAACAGAACACAAACAACAAAAATTCAGCACCACAAAATTACATCCATGAAGTCTGTTTTCTAATTCCAACATAATAGCAGAATCAAATCCCTAAATTGCATACCTGTACTGCCGCAACAGCTTCCACAGCACCAGAAGCTCCCAGTAGGTGACCAATCATCGACTTTGTAGAGTTCACCTTTAACTGCAAATAATGAAGATCTATTCAATGATTGCAACGCAGAAATTTGAGAAACAGGTTATGCATAAAGATGCAAGTATTAGAGAAAAATATGCAAATCACCTCAGGATTCTTGCCAAAACAATGTAGGAGAGCCTGGTACTCTTTAATGTCTCCCGCTGGTGTAGATGTAGCATGAGCATTAATATAATTTATATCTCCTCTTGATACTCCAGAATGAGCCAAGGCCTTTTCTATGCAGAGAATGACACCTACTCCTATTTTTAGATTTCACAAGATGAATGTTAGTTTAATCTTTCAAACAGTAGCATGGATTGCTTCTGACGACACATGTAAAATATTACTAATTCCATATTTGTGGGCCATCATTGTTGGGAATATTCAGACAAAGAGGTATAGGTTGTGATCTTGAGATGTTTATTCTGCTTAACTGGCACAAGCAGTAATGAAAGAATTTAAAAACCTAACAGCATCTCTACCAAACATCGAGTTATCGAGACATGTACTATCTAATGCCTTGAGCAAAACACCTTTTAGCAATAAATTCATGTCTGACAGAAAAAAAAAAGTATGAGCAGCCAATTTAGAGGGAAAAATTAAGATTCAATATCCATCTTCAGCCCTAAAGTAAAGACATGCATATGTGCCTAAAAAAACCAAAGTTAACTACTGACTGCTTATTAGATTACAAGTTGCAGCCATGTCTTTGTGGCAGCCACCAGCCCACCACTAATGGATGAAGCATTTATGTCGATATGAGTGTTAATCTTGCAAACGAATTTAGAAAAATAGATTAAGATGTTGACCTAAAGTTTCCTCTAAACTCTATAGTCTATCATATAAAATTATTCTCGTAAAATTCTCTACAAGCCTAATTCTCACCAAAACAAAAGCTCTACAATTAATTATCATCATCATCATCATCATCATCATCATCATCATCAGAGCCTTTATCCCAATAGATTGGGATAGGCTATATGAACCAATATCTAAAATCACGTTAGATCGTCTATATGTATTCTCTGCCTCCATAGATTCCTATTCAAGGCCATTTGCTCATCTAATTCTAAAACCTCCATGTCTTTCCAAACTACTTCCTTTCAAGTCTTTTTCGGTCTTCCTCTAGTCTTAGCCCTTCTCTCAACATCCATAGCCTCTATTCTCCTAACTAGAGCATCTACAAGTCTACGTCTTACTCTACAATTAATTATAGATAAAAAAAAAAATTTCGTTCTATTTTTTTGTCCAGAAAAAAAAATTGGGATTAAAGAAGGAAGAATTGCAGTAATAAAGAAGTGGCTCATTACCATCAGGGCGTGGCTCAGTCATATGATAAGCATCACAAGTGAAGCTTCCACCAAGGAATTCTGCATAGATAGTTGCACCTCTTCTCTGCAAAATCAGAAACCTAAATTTGGTAATTTTCCATTCTAAGAAGGAAACTAATCTACATATTAACTTTACTAGAAACCACTAAGTGCAATCCTATGGCTTACAACATGGCTTTATAGGGCAAAAAAGGTGTACCTTAGCATGCTCCAATTCTTCTAAAAGCAGAACCCCAGCACCTTCTCCCATGACAAATCCATCACGACTCTGGAAAAAATAGAACCAATATCCAGGTAAATAACACATATGAAGCACACTGAGGAAAATCATTTGCATTTAATAACTGCCTTGGATTAGAAAATACTCGATAAATATATAAAGTAACTTTGTCAAAAGTACCATGTGCATATGCATATCTTACTCATATCTGAGTTGTGACCTAAAGAGTTAAAAGAAATGATAGCAGACGTAGACCCTGTTTTAACAAAATACCCATGTTGCTTACTCATTCAAATAATAAAAATAGTTACAGTTTTCATCAAGTTTACTTCATTAAGTCATTCTCAGTTTTACTGCTTTTGTTCTAGAACTTAGAGATAGAGCCAACAGCAAGAGGGAAAATAATGGTCTTGAAGTTCAAGAGTTATTGAAACATTACAGCATCCCAAGGGCGTGAGGCTTTGGTAGGATCATTGTTCATCTGAGACAGTGCTCTACATGCCACAAATCCTCCCAACCCTGAATGAAAAATGACAAAATAGACTATGTCCTGCTGCACCAAGTGGAATATTATAATATGATGTCAAATATGAAAGTGAGAACAAGATACCAATGGGTATAATTGCTGCGTCAGAGCCACCGCAAAGCATCACATCCTGCAATTTTGTTTCAAAGACCTCAGATACCTCATATGGTGTGCAATCAATTATACCATGATATATTGGAATGTTTTATTTGCTCAACTTACAGCTTCGCCTCTAATGATATGGTTTGCTGCATTTAATATACAAAAGTTGCTTGTAGCACATGCAGTGGAGATTGAATAGTTAGGACCCATCCATCCCTGAAGAAATCATCAGGCTAAAGCTCAAAGTCCAAATTTCAACATGCATCAAGGTGTATCTCAACATTGCAGAATCTAAATTGAAGCTAACCAAATCCATTGCAAGCATCGCAGAACCCATATTTGTAGTGGCAAATGGTACGCAAAAAGGATTCATCTTCCTGTATGAGATCCTCAAAGCTTCAATCGCATCATTGAAAACCTGTTCATTCCACAACAAACCACCTAAACGACTCAATGGATAGACAGGAAAACTACATTGCAAAAAAATATGTTTCTTAATCCAGTTTTAAGGTCATGTGGCCCTTATGCCTGGTGCTATGTACTGTACCTTTTCCATTTTCTAGCAAAAGATTTTACATTATTGAGGCTGGTAGCTTTAAATTCTAATCTAATATTACAAAACTGTACCACTTTCATTTTAAAATATGCAGGTAACTATGGGTCAGTATGTTCTGTTGTACTAAAACCATGAAGCCCAGCTGCAGATGTTCATGTTCTATTTGCATCAAGTGGAATTTTGTTTTCTAAAAGTGTGTCGTCTCTTTTCTTCTTCCCGAGCATCCCTCATCTTTATAAAATAAGAGCATATAAGCTATAGACAGCATGATTTACCTTCATGCCACCCATTGCTGAACCAATCAAAACTCCACATTTTGCTTTATCTAACTCCTCCATTACATCTTCAGTTAATCCACCATCCTGCAAGGCTTTCTTTCCAGCAATAAGCGTATAAAGCATGAATTTGTCCATCCTCTTAGAAAGTTTTGGTGCGACCCATCCATCGGTTGAGAAAGATTTGATCTCTCCAGCAATTCTCTGGAGAGAAAATGGAAGCACTAAGAACAAGCAATGGTGCAAACTAGAGCACATGAGAGATCTCAAACGCAACTTACAGTTGGAAAATGGGCACAGTCAAAAGTCTCGATTTCACTTATACCACTGACACCATCAAGCAAATTATTATAGAAGACATTGAGATCATGTCCAAGTGGTGTTACCACTCCCATCCCCGTGACAACAACTTGTCTTTGCTTTGTAGGAGGTTTCTTCTTTGTTGTAATTTCTCTTGTGGGTTGCACAGCTATAGCCATGGCTTCTCCTAAGTTTTTAAATAAATTAACCCGCAGATTAAAAGTAATTTAACTGGTAACTTTTATAAAATTCAGCGCATGAAGAAATTTATTTTCTGTATCACCACCATTTAGCAGATAATATACACACATAAACAAACAATCTCAGACACATAGAAAAACCTTGAAGTTTAGTATGCCCAAACAAATATGTTCCCATTTTATATAGGAGGCAGCAAGCAAACCCTTGAAAAGACTATAACAGGATGCTCTTCAAGACAAGACAAAACAAGACAATGAATACTACCAGCCTACACTAACCTGATAAGAGTTCAAAAGACTGAAGGCAGGAGGAAAAGAGAGAGAAAAATCTGTAATATTTATAATTTAATGATTATTATATAGTCTGCAGAGGCTGAACCAAATTTTGCACATGTATCATCTGTTTTTAATTAAATTTAGATTTTCTGAGGAAAAAAAAAAGATTTTCCATAATCATAGAACTAATAGCAACCTAAATTTAACTACATTTCTAACTATTAACTACTTAGTATGTTTTGACTGAATCATTTTTTTTTGTTTTACAACAAAAAATCCTTGGTGTATCTCACCTTATTACGATTAAGGTCCCAAATTATATAAAAAAAAATGGTATATCTGTACATTCAAATTGTTTTTTTTTTCCATTTTCATTTCGAAACTTGCTTTGAAGCAAAGCAACTAGAGAAAGGGAAATTAAAACACACACATATACATGATTCTTTAAAAAGGGTCAAATTCCAAACAACAGAAGAAATTAAAATTCATGCGTAAAGAAGACTAAACCTTTGTCAGATATTAAACAAATAAAAACCACTAAAAACCAGAACAGAGAAGAAAACAACCTAGATTTGAAAAGGCAGCAAAAAACAACATTCTCAATAAAAACAAGGAACTAAAATTACCAGAATGAACAGCTCCTCGATTGAGCCTTCGGTGCTTGCGGTTGTTATTGAAGGTAACACTTCTGGACCCAAAGAAAGAAGAAAAGCTTCCATTTTGACCGAAAAGGCTACCATTTTTGGAGGAATAGTAGTCATTACAGGGCTCAAAAGCCAAGCAGGAAGTCATCAAGCCTTGAATGCTGGATCCACAAATCGAGGAAATCAAGCCCCCCTCTCTGCTGCTGGTTAAGCCGCCGCAGTATTGAGAAAGAAGAGCCTTCCTTCTATTACATGCCCAACGGCCGAGTCCCTTAGAAGAGGAAGAAGATGCAGAGGGTGATGAGTGGAGCATTGGAGACCGTGACTGGTCTTTCCCGCACGTGACGGACATGCAAGCAGCCACAAGCCACGTGCATAGCGGACTTGCAAACGATGAAGATGCCATCCCAAAAACAAATAAAACTGAAAATATAAAAGAGTTTAAAGATTTGGGTTTGGATAATAAAGATAGAGTTTTTATGTGAGGTTCATAAAAATCTAACAGTCCATCCTTTAAAAAAGAAAAGCAAAACCAAAGGAAAAAACTGAGAAAAATGAAAATGAAGAAGAAAAAGAAACACTAAAGTTGCATTCGATATTTGGGAAAGAGCTTCGAATCTGGGCAGTCTCACTCTCAGTCGTTTCCTGACAGCACCGCCAATTACTCCTCCTCCTCTCACTTAAATTATTTATTTTGGATTTCCAATGAGAAAAAATGGAAAAAAAGTTACAGCAGCACACTGTACATTGTCAGTCCACGGGAAAAGGATAATTTTCATATTACTTATACGGTAGTAGGTAAAAGTTTTTTTTACAAATAATATTAATATCATGATTCACGTTTATTTTATTTATTTTATTTATTTTTTAATATTTTAATAAAATATGCATCACAACTTTAATATTATTTATAAAAAAATTCATTGATAATATATATAATAATTGTCTATAGTAAAATATCATTTCATTAATAAATAAATAAATAAATTTTAATTAATTTTTTAATCATAATATCTTTATCAATTTTGTGAATTAAGATCAATTCTGTTCAATCAAAAATAATAAATGATAAAAAAAATTTAAACAGTAACAATTAAATAACTTATTAATAATATATAAAAATAAAAAATACATAAATATAAATTAAAAATTTTCATTAAAATAATGATTTTTACATTGTACAATTAGAATTTTTTTAATTCATAAGTAAAATAAATTTTTAATAATAAGAATCCTATGAAAATTGCTCCTTTTATTTTGTTTGTGTTTACTCTTTCCCTCCTCATATTCACAGTCCACGTGTTACACGACAATTTGTTTTTTGTGGCAGAAAAAAGACAACCACTGTGTTTTCCTGCTTGGGGTCTTACGATTTGTGATCACAGCCACTTATTAATTAATAATTAAATATTTGTATTCAAAATATCTTTTTGGCTTTTCATTTTCATTATATAATTTTTTATAATTTTGATTTACTGCTGCAGTAAAACCTATCTCACTTAATTTCTTTTCCTTTTTTCTCCCCGTTAAATGCTAAATTTAAAATTAAACATTTACGAGATTTTTCAATTAAGAATATAATCTTTAATTTTGATCAATTAAAAACTAAATATTTTTGAATTTATTCAATTTAAGACTTTTTAACGTGTGTGAGTTACACGCGCTATTAAAGAGAGTGGATGACGATGAAAAGATAAATTGCTGTCACGTGTCTCACTAAAATGCTGTCATGTGTCCCACGTATTTTTACCTATTAAAAGAAAATAAATATAAATACACTGCCACGTGTCCCACTTAAATGCTGCTAAGTGTCAATTTGCTACCACATGTTATACTAAAATGCTGCCACGTGTCCCATGTATTTTTACCTATTAAAAGAAAATAAATATAATTACACTACCACGTGTCTTTATTAAACATTGTTATTATTTTTAACAGTGCGTGTACTTCAGTTTCGTTAAGAAGTCCTAAATTGAACAAATTCGAAAACATTTAGTCCTTAATTGATCAAAATTAAAGATTGTATCCTTAATTGAGAAATCCCGCAAAGGTTTAATCCTAAATTGAGCCTTTAGCCTTTTTCTCAGCCATGGAACAAATAGGACAAAATATTTCATTAACACGAAACAATATTCATTAACCATGAGTAGAGAGTATAGACTATAGGCAAGAAAACAATAGCGTTTTGTTTTGTTATCTTTTGATGATTGACATGTTACTAATCACTATCATAATGTTTAGAGAGCAACTAAATACAACAAAAAAAAATGTTAGTCACATCTTATGTTTAATGAACTTTTTTAATTTCAAAATATTTTTAAATGAAATTAATATATTACCCACTTTCAGTTGATTTACGAAACTTCTGGAAGTGAATTTTCGCAAGTTTCTTCATTCTCTCGAAAGTAAATTTCCAGCATCAGAACAAATAGGACAGAATATTTCATTAACACGAAACAATATCATTAACCATGAGTAGAGAGTATTGGCTATAGGCAAGAAAACAACAGCATTTTGTTTTGTTATCTTTTGATGATTGACATGTTACTAATCACTATCATAATGTTTAGAGAGCAACTATACAACAAAAAAAAATGTTAGTCACATCTTATGTTTAATGAGCTTTTTTAATTTCAAAAATATTCTTAAATGAAATTACTATATTACCCACTTTCAGTTGATTTACGAAACTTCTGGAAGTGAATTTTCGCAAGTTTCTTCATTCTCCCGAAAGTAAATTTCCAGCATCAAAATGGATCTCCTAAAAATTCACTTCTAGGAGGTTTTTTAGCTTCAAAAGTCTACTTCATTTTTTACATTTTATTTATTTAATTCCTTTTTTAGTTTTATTTATTTATTTAAAAGTAATAAATTGTTTAATTTTTGTAGGATGATCAAATTTATTTAGTTGTTTAATTTTATTTATTTAATCATCTATAACTTATTTGTGTAAACTTATTATTTGCAAAATATATAAATAAAACAAAAAAACAATTGACGATGGATAAAGTACTGATAAGCAATTAACATTTATATACATAATTATCATTTCATTTTAAAAGTAAATGTAAATATATAGAAAAATTATGTCTACTCAGTCCGTCTTCTCTTATTCCTAACATAGAAAAACTATGTCTATTACTAGTGGTACTATTAAAGCTATTGCAGGTGTTGGTGCTAGTGGTGCTGTAAGAGGTGCAGGAGGTGTCACTGTTGGTGGTGATGCAGGAGGTGCTGCTATTGGTGGTGATGCAAGAGGTGCAGGAGGTATCGCTACTAATGGTAATGCAAGAGGTGCAGGAGGTGCCGCTACTGATGGTGCTCGTAGAGGCAAGCGCACCAAGAGATGCTGATAGGGATTGCTGAGGAGGGAGCTGCTAAAGATGAAGCTGCTGGTGGAGACCAAGATGATGCTGGGACCGATGTTAGTGGAGAAATTGGTGCTGGTGGTGAATCAGGATGTAGAGCCTGAGGTGGAGCCAAAGGCAAATGCTGTGTCATGTCGTAAAGAGTATAAATGACCTATCTCCATACATCCACATGCTGATCATGGCCACCTGCCACCACTAACTCAAGCCAATCCTGTATGGCTGCCACTATGTGCTATGAAATAATAATAATAATAATAATAATAATAATATAAATAGATCAAACACAATATAACAACACAATATTAACATAACGTAAGATATGAATGGCTTACCTCATAGTTGATTGGTCTATGCAGGGGTCTCGATCTATATCTAGGATTCTGCACATACCGATGAGAAATCATGACGCACCAAGTCATATAATCTACTATACACTATCCAGGGATCCTGCTTCGTCTTCCTTTCCTCTCATCGATGAGCAAATGACAGTCCCACATATTCTAGTATCCTTGTTGAAAGGGATACCACACGTCATAGTTTACTGGCTTCAAACCTTGTTCCTTGTGATAAGGGGTGAGAGATGGATGTGGAATGGTTTGTACATAACCCCACTGCCAAAGAACTCTATCCGGATGGTAAGGCTTCACAATCTGATCAAACTTAATACATCCGAAAAAGTAAGTAATCTATAGCAAAGAATGACAGGTTCTGATATCTTCATACGGATCCTAGCAAACCTGATGATAGTTGAGGTCATCAAGTCGATCCCTCAACATCCGAAGTTGCAAATTGTAGCTGAGTTGCTTCCATCTACGGGCCCGTGGCAACCTCTGTCTGTATGATAAATCCTATATTGGATCTAACGAGGGAAAATGCTTATAAATCCATGCCTTCATTAAACAAAAGCAACATTTATAATAAAAGCATAATTTATTAAATATTAAACAAAACAATATGAAATTTATTAAATAAATTTTAAATACCTACAACAGTGTCATGTAGCTAGTTATCGAATGGCAGTTGGACCTGTTGGTAATACCTAGCTATCTATATGTATATACAAGACAAGCTGCATCCCATGCAAATGGGCCAACGGTCGTCAGATCCTCCAAAAATGATAAATATCTGATCGGCACTTTGGTTGCACTCTTTTCAACAAAAAGAGTGCAACCAAGTAAAAATAAGAAGAATACGTGAGCCGCGTACTCTATATACTACTTGTCATCGGAATTGGTTACACCAAAGAATATATCTCATAACCACTGCAACCTAATCTGTAATCCTCGAGAGGCAACAGTCTTCGCACATGCCTTCTTTGCATCGACGCCAAGCAGACACACAAGCATCTCGTTTGCCTCATCAATGGAGACACTAGCAAATGATATAATCTGACCAACCACAGGAATGCTAAGTAACGTAGACATATCATCTAGAGTGATGGTCATCTCTCCGAATGGCATGTGAAACGTGTTGGTCTCTAGCTGCCACCTCTCAGTAAATGCAGAAATGATGGTCTTGTTGCGCGTCAAATAACTGTAGTCCAATAATAGAAACAAACCTGATCGCTGGATGATCGACCAAATGCATGACCGACTCATACCTAACAGCCATGTACCAACTTTTGAACCATGATTAACAACTTTAATCTCTCATCGATCCTATATTAAAATAAATAAATAATTAAGTATAATTTTCATAGAAATAAATACGTAATAACTTTCAAAATATATATTTTTTTGCCAAATAGCTGCAACAGCATGGGATCTGAAGCTCTTCAAGAGAGACGTATCAACTGGACTACCAGTACCAACTCCCTGACTAGAAGTTTTGGCCTGCTACGTATCCTAAGCAGCAACTGCTTCATCAGATACAGGCATCTACTGCCTCTCCTTGGCAACTACTGCCTCGGTAGAAGTACTGAAATGCCGCATCTCCTAGGCAGCAGCTACCTCATCAAATACAGGCACCTACTGCGTCTGCTCGATAGCTGCCTCAACAAGTACGATCTCTAGCTGTATGGCTTGGTCACCTATTGCAACGGATGCAACACATCGATTCTTCTCAGATGCAACGCATTGCCTCCTCTCAAATGCAGTCGGTCGCCATAGCCACATGGATGGACTCAATAGGGTACAGCTACGATCATGTGATGACCCGACTCCCCGTGTACGTGCCATTTGTAAAAACACAACTGCACCTACAATTAAACAATTACACAACCAAACATGGGTCTTATATTTTCATTCAAAATGTCAACATTACAACATTCGATGTTCTTATAATGCATTACAACATACAAGACGAATTTTTAATAATAAAAACTAATTTTATTAAAAATTTAAAAATAAAAACTAGTTTTTATTAATTTTTAATAATAAAAATTAAAAAACTAAGCCTCACAGCAAAGAGCTACCGTGAGGCTTTCGAGCCTCACGGCTCTTCCCTACGGCGAGGCTCAAAAAACCCTAGAAACCCCCAATCCTAGACTTGGCAATTCATGTCAAAAATTCGTTTTCGTGTCATGTAAAACCGTGTTCGTGTCGTATTCGTGTCGTGTATTGGTGTCAAAAATTTGTGTCGACACGGAAAACTCAAAATGTTATTTTTAGCTTTTACCACATTCATATATTAATTTTACTTAATTTTAACCCCGTGTCATCTCGTGTCATTTATTCGTGTCGTGTTCGTGTCGTGTATAAGATTGCCAGGTCTACCCAATCCTGAACCCTAACATTAAAAATTTACTACAAACATAAAAAATTCACAAATATACGCAATAATGTAAAGGATTTTTCCTTACAATTGAAGAAGGAACATTGAATTGCTGCTGATTACTCAAAAATTTGTGGAAATTGAAGAGCATGAAAAACAGAAAACAAAAGAAATGAGAAAGGGAAAGAAGAGAGAATGGGTTGTGTAAGTTGTATGGAATAGAGAGGGCATTTTGGGTAGAAATTATATTAGATAGGTTGTGTTTAGAAAAAATTAGGAAAAAGTAGGTTGTATTTAGCAAATAGGGTATAACTAGTGAAAGATAGGTTATGTTTAGAAATTCCCTAATGTTTAAGTTTTACAACCTAATTATCACCCAAAAAAAAATTAAAACCTAATCGTTGACAAAATTTTTGGTACTCGTCACCAATCATTTTATTTTAGATGTGAGTGATCATTTATTTTTATCTCATAACAAAGTTTGGCTGACATTCAAAGTTTTAGGTATAAGAGTATGAAAAGAATTAACAACTTCACTCACATCACCCAAATTAGATGGTAATTGTCATAACGTATTAAGTCTAAAACCTTAATCGCTAGACACAAATCAAGGAATTGATAATCTAGGTATGAATTGTCACTTATTTTTATTTAAGATAAAACTCGATCTACATTCAAAAATCCTAATTTCAAAAGTATGGTTACATATGAGAAATGATTATCATCCTCACAATGCTCATCATAAGATGGTTTTGCTTTTTGTTTGCTTTAATTTTGATATGCTTATATATTGAAAAAATCTTTTAACTCTCCTCTATCAAGCTAGTTGGACAACTAAAAATTTTCCTTCACCTCAAGATTATTCAAGTAAGATCAATCGTCTTTTTTGAATAGGTTCCATCATCGGATAATTTAAATACATTATAAAAAGTTATTATCTTGACTTAGTGCCCAATTTCTATCATTCTTCAATATTTTATTCTAATATTTTATCTTATTATTATTTTAATTTTTTTATTTTAATATCTCTAAATAAACATAAATTATTTGATATTAAAAATTTTTCTTAGACCTTCTATCAAACTGGTCAAAATCTTGAAGAAATTTTCTTACATTAGGAATTTTTAAAGAATACCACTCGAGCATAATTTCCTTTTAATCTCCATCATTGGAATAATCCATACTTATTCAAATATTATTAAATTTATTTTCCTTTTATTAATTTAATTCCTTTCCTAATTCTTAAGTGTTTAATTTTAATTTATCAATTTTCACTTTCATTTTAATTCTTTTTTTGTTTTTATAATAAATATGAATTATTAAATGTAAAAAATATCCTTTTAAATCTTCTATCAAGCTAGTCAAATCTAAAAAGAATTTTCTTATTTTAACTGTAGGTCTTTTGGAATTCCATCCTAAAAAATAAATCACATTCTTTATTCAAAATCCAATAATGATGGTGATTTCTCAAGAATAGACTTCTCAACAAAAACATTCCTATTTGATCAAAATAGGCTTTTAAAGCATGTGATGAAGGCTGGGGTTTCAAGATACAAAACAAGGGATAAACAAGCCCAAAATATGTGTTTCAAGATTTATCAAACTATGATCATTTCTGTTGACTTTGAAGTACTTTAGGATTTTGATATGACCTCATAAAAAACTTAAGAGAAATATAATTTTAATAAGCATGAAAGAATTAATTGTTTGAATCTTATGTAGTCATGCTTAAAATGTGATAAGTGTGATAACCGTAAATTTTCCATTTATTGGAAAAAAATATTAGAGAAAATAAATATTGGAAATAAATAAATGAATTAATTATGAGAACGGGATACTAGTGAAAATCCCAAGAATTGAGAAAGGAACGGATTGTGGAAATCCGAGTGAAGGCAATTTAAATTGGAAGTGAAAATAAAAATAATGGAAAGAGGAAATTAAATTCGGAAAATAAGGAAAGGAGGAAATTTAATTTGGATAAATAGAAATCCAAATTAAATAAGAAATTGAGAAAGAAAATATATTTATATATTGTAAATATAATATATATTTTATTATTACATTTATATAGGTATATATAAATGTTATTTATTTCAAAGTACATAAATATATACATATATATATATTTATACTAGATATATATTTTTATACACAAAATATATATCTTTATATATATATAAAATATATATAGTACTATATAATATATATAATAATAATATTATATGTATTATATATATTATAAGTATAATATATATATGTATAATGTATAATTATAATTAAAATAAAATAAAAAAAAGAAAAGAAACAGAATCGGGAGTCCCGATTCTGTCTTCTCGAAGGGTGACCGGCCCTTCGCCGGAGAAGGAAGAGAGGAGAAGGGAGAGAGGACGTCGGCCGGCGAGATAAGGGGTGGAAGACAAGGTGACCGGCGACGGGAGACGGCGAAAACAGAAAGGAAAATCGAAGGAAAAACCGGCGGAGGCCGGGAAGAAAAAAGGAAGAGAAAGTGGCGGTGCCGGCGGAATTGGCCACCGCCAGTGCCACCGAAGCTTCGCCGGAGGAAGAGAAAAACGTGGGAGGCCACGGTTCAGGCGGTGAACGGCGGAGGAACGCCGACGGAGGAGGAGAAGAAACCGAAGCAAAACCGAGTAGATCCACCGCCGTGCCGTCGATTCGTGACGAACGGAGGCCAGATCCGGCTTCATTGTGGTGCCGGCCAGCTGTGGAGCTGCCGAACCGCCGGAGAACCGGCCACCGGAGAAGAACCGGCGGTGAGGGAGGTAGACCGGTCCGGCGGGAAAAGAAAGAAAAAAGAAAAGAAAAAAGGAAAAAGAAAAAGAAAAGAAAAAAGGAAAAAGAAAAAGAAAAGAAAAGAAAAGAGAAAAAAGAAAGAAGGAAGAAAAAGAAGAAAGAAAAAGGGAAAAGGAATTCCGGGAATTTGGAGAATTCCCGAGAATTCGAAAATTACGGAAATCCCGGGAAACTCAGAAAATCCGAGAAATTCGGTAAGAAATTCGGGAATTATTTCCGAGTAATTAATTTGAATAAATTATGGAAAAATTCTAATTTTTAGAATTTAATTTCCAGAAAATTTTCTCGATAACCGAGCTGATGGAATCGGGCGAGGTGAACACGGGCGCGACCTTCGAGAGGCAGTCGCCAACCCGAAACAGGTAAGGGAGACATGTGCCGCCTGTAAGGATATTCGGCCACATGTTTTAAATTATGCATTTAATTTATAAATGCAATTTATATTGATTAGTTTTGAAATTTGTGGTGATTTATCGGTTTCAAATTGTGGTGAAATACCGGTTGAAAAATATAAACTGTATTTTCCGTGCAGGAGGCTAGCCAAATCGACAGCCGTTATACTGCCGAAAAATTATCGAATAATTACTGAAATTTACCGAAAATCACCGAAAATCATAATAAATGAATTGATTTCACGTGAAATGATTTTCAAGTACGAAAATCGAGAAATTAAGTAAATTTCATAAAACATGAATATAACGATATTTGATTTTAAAATATTCATGTTTTTTAGAATGGTGAAAAGGAAATCACCGAAAATTCATCCTGTAAGTGATATTTCACATGAAACGAGATGAAAATGAAAAAGAGACTGAAGTGAATATTTTTATAAATATTCTTAAATATTCACTTGATTTTACAAAAACCTTTATGGTTTTAATTATGGAAATAATTAATTATGAAAATTTCATAAAGGTTAAGAAATGATGGAAAACTATGATTTCGAGACTAGAGATCTCTACACGTGTTTTTAGAAAGAAACATGGTTACGGGATTTATGAATTTGGAAAAATAAATATTTTATTTTCATAAATTATTGAAAAACCATGTTTTCAAGTGAAAGCACGGAAAAACGTGCATAGGTTTTACGGTGGAAAAAGGACAATTTTGCCCTTCTATATTTTCAGTAATGATTTATAAACTGTTTTCACCGTATGAAAAATATGATTTATACCTTTATGAAATATTTTGAGAAATGTTATTTTAATTTAATTATTTCATAAAGGTGATGATTTATTACATGTGAGCCTTATGGATATTTGTGAAATATTTTAATTTACTGTGTTTAAAATCCATAAAGGCTATGGTACGGTTACACTGTTTTGAGACTTAGGCCCCGAGCTTCATGCATCACATATACTGTTACTATCACGTGGCTGATTGACCAGCTAGTCATCAGCGTCCCGGATTGTCGCCTAGCAAACGTACACCGAGGACATATTATAGATCATGGCCATAGATCTCATTACTGTTACTGTGTCCCTTAGTGGACGATGATAGCATGATTTACTTGTAGGGTGTTGCCTAGTCTCACTTACTGCTTACTGTTTACTGTTTACTGATTTCTAAAAGGATTTATGAAATCCTATTTACTGTACTGCACTGTACTATTTACTGTATTGAATTACTGTACTGTTTACTGTTTACTGATGAAAGACCGTACCAAAACACTGTGTTACTGAACTGTACTGTTTACTGAAATGGTAGCCATTGATTACTGTTTTACTGAACTGAAAGCTACCATTTACTGTTTACTGAACTGAAAGCTACCATTTACTGTTTACTGAACTGAAAGTTACCATTTACTGTTTACTGAACTGAAAACTACCAGTTACTGTTTACTGTTACTGATTGAACCGTATCGAATTACTGTTTTACTGAATATACTGTTTTACTGAACTGTACGATACGGTTACTGATTTGAAAAGAGAAATAAATGTTTATTCTAAAAGAATAACATAAGAATTATTTCTAAGATAGAAATAATCGAAGAAGTAATTATCCAATGATTTGATATTTACAAATCACTGTACTGTCACGTGTTTTTACTGTACTGAAGAGAAGTAAACCACTGTTTTACTACTGAACTGTCACGTGTTTTAAAGTATACTGAAGTGAAAAGAAATAAGTGGTTTACTCTGTGGAAAAACGAAAATTATATCGTTTTGAAAACAACGGAATTAGTACTCCCTACAGTTGCTTCTAGGTTCCGGAACAAGTCAGGTATTTCAAAATACCTGCCTTACTCTATCTGGATCCCTAGCCGACTGTAGTATCCTTCCTACATGTGTGCCTAGAGCCAGCTAGGAAGATTTTAAAGAAAATGAAAAATTATTTTCAGCATATAGATAGCTGAATATCAAGTGTGACATATAACTCTCTTACTGAGCCGTAGTTTGCTCACTCCCCAATTTTAACATTTCAGGTTTTGATGATGGTGAGATCCAATATTTGTGGATTACGGCTGCACATAATGGACAATGTGACAGACCGACTAAGATATATCAGGTACGATCATTTGTTTTCTGTATTTAGACATGTCTACAGTACTACATATTTGTAATTAAAATAGGGGATGTGTATAATGTTAACAATATTTTATTAAATTGTTTAACATCAAGTGTAAAGTAAAGTATCACAGACAGCCCAATCGGATAAATTGTGTAAAATAAGGTGAAAAATGTGGTAACGGGGCGTTGCAATAAGTCAGATATGCAACATCTCAAAATTGTATTTCATGTTTGCATAAGGCTTATACTGTAATTTAGGTCAATATCATGTGTTTATCTAATGGCAGTATCGATACAATTTGAATGTGTACTGATATAGTATGTTTTGAATATTGACGAGACTAATTATGTATCGATACCCTGTTCTAACCATGAAACAAAAGGTTCATGCTCTGTTCAAGTACCGCTATAGTTAAGACAAATATCGATATAGATGTTCCTTATGTGCAGGATTTCTCCTTAAGGTATCGATACACAAAAGAAAGTATCGATATGCTTCAAGTTTGACAAATCCCAATGGTTGGATTTTTGTGTTTGTCAGTAGGAAAAATCTTGAGATTTTAACCTCAACAGTTGAAAACTTGAAGAACCTATATAAGGAAAAAGCTTGGAGCTAAATAGGAGAAAGCCAAAATTCCAAATTAAGAGTTATACTCATATCCAAAGCTTCAATCGAGAAAAGAAAAGAGAAAAGACAAAGTATCACTCTCATCTATTGTC
Organism: Heritiera littoralis; assembly: GCA_031772115.1. Taxonomy (NCBI): domain Eukaryota; kingdom Viridiplantae; phylum Streptophyta; class Magnoliopsida; order Malvales; family Malvaceae; genus Heritiera; species Heritiera littoralis. The sequence goes on along the minus strand of JAPDPK010000006.1, from coordinate 6,504,885 downwards.
TCAAAAAGAGGATTCCTTCAAAGAACTAAAGAATGTCAATATTCCTTTATAGAGGCATTTGAAAACCATTTGTAATCCCACACCAATATTTGTAAAAGGGAGAGTTCCCTTCAGTGCTAAACTTATAAAGTGAGGTTTGGATAGATTAAGGGTTTGCTTATTGATCCAGTAAAAGAAACACCTGTAAGGTTGGATCCATCAGCCAAAAAAAGGAAAACTTGTAAAGGTTGCTTCCCTTAGCCTGGAAAAGGAAAGGTGCAGGTTGCCTCCTTTAGCCTGTGAAAAAGGAGTGTTTAAGGTTATCTTTGAGTCTTTGGGAAAAAAGAAGGTTCTCTTTAAGCCTACAAAAGGAAGAAAGGTTGTAATCCATTTTTCGATAGTGAATTTGGTGAAAATCCTTGTGAGGGTCTCAAGGTAGAGGACGTAGACTAGCTAAACCTTTATAAATTGATTATATATAGCTTCTCTTTCCTACACTCTTATATTTCTTATTGCTTTGCTATTTTATTTACTTTGAGCTTCCATATTTCATAACTAGTGTAGGAAGAACTCAAGTTAGGAAGACTTTAAGTTGAAGAGAACTCATAACTGAATCACTACTCTTTTGGTTAGTAGTGAGCCAACAATTTCTTCAATTGTGGACATTTACCATTCCTATTCCTAAATGTATTTCTTTTTTTCTTTTTTCTTGTTTTTCTTTTTTAGATTTTCCCTTAACATACGACATTCTCTTCTTATCCTTGACATATGACCCATTTAATCATTAGTTCTCAAAAGATCTTTTTTTTAATTACCCTCAAATGTGGAAAATGATCCTTGGTTAGATTTCATTTAAAAAAGAAAATTAACAGGCTCAAACGAGATAGCAAGGAGATAAATTCATTTTTAGAAAAGGAATATGAAAGAATTCCATTTATCATATCAAACCAAGACGTTTTTATTGAAAAGCAATCCTTGAGATGCAAATTTTCTATTGATTCTTGAAATCATTTTAACAATCCCGCATGCATGGTGTCACGATCAATTTTTCATTTTTCAAATTTTTTTTCTTTTTTTTTCTTTTTCATAACTCATGCTAAAAAATGTATCATATTCAACTTGCTCAATGATTAAAGCCCTAATGGAATAGCATCCATTCTCATTACTTATTTAGGTCATTCATGAATATTGTACAAAATGCTCAAAATCAGTTAAAGAACTTGGCTCTTTTGGGTAATCTTGCCTCCAAAGATGGGCAAAGGCTAATTTCAAAAAGGTATTTGAGAGATTGGGTTCCATGAAAGAAATTGGATAGTGAAGTGTTTGAGGTTTTAGAATAATCTTGACACGTATCAATTATCAAATTTCAAAATAATAAAAAAAATGTCTCATCAATTGGTTCTTAAAACTTTCGAAAAGATTTGTGAGTTAATCAAATATATCCTTGCTCATAGCTTCAATGAAGATAATTGGCTTTGAAGTTCTACCATGGTAAATAGAAAATGAAGTTCATTCTTATGTTTCCTTAAGAATTCAAGCTTTTTAGTGGTTATGAAGGAACTTTGAGTGAAATGATTCAGGATGTTCATCCTTGATAATGACTACCAGTCCTCGCAGAGATCAATTCTTTCTCTTTGATATACAAAAAAAGGAATTTTTTTAATCATGAAAAGATGCCATGTAAGGCTTTTAATTGTCAAATAATCCTGAACTAAAAAATGATAAAGAAATAAAGAAAAATTTAGCAATTAAAATTTCATGTTCATACAATGCTCAAAAAGTAAAAGTCACAAAGAATTTATTTTCAAATGTGTTTTCAAAAATACATCATGTACAAAAACAAGGACCACCTTTAATTGACAATTACATGTTCATCCTTCTTCTCATTCCCAACTATTCAATCTTCTCATAAACATCTAGGTCTCTATCAAATTCTTCTTGATCATGATCTTCTTTCAAAAGGAATTTCTTTACTTTTGAGAAAGACAAACTTGGACTCTCATCTTTGGCATTGATAAAACCTTTTACGCATGAAAGGAAAGTTTGTATGTTCAAATGCATGGGAGCCAATGTAATGCATGATGTTAAAGTGAACATGACATCAATACATACTATTAAAGATAGCTTTGAAGAGTGTTTTGTCAATTGAAGCAATTAGTGATGACGTGTGTATGAACACTGTTTTGTCAATTGAAGCAATTGGTGATGACACGTGTATTACGATAGTTGAATCAAAGAATTTGCGAGCGGTTATGCAGATGTGTGGATTGGCGAGCTGTTATGCTGTTGTGTGAATTAGCAAGCTGTGTGGGTTGGCGAGCTGCTGCAGTATGTGCCTCTACTCTAGGTATTTACTGTGATACCCCCCGCAAGCTGGAGAGTATATGTTTTGGACTACTCCTAGCTTGGACAAATAATGATGAAAGGTTGCAGAATGAGAGGCTTTGGTGAAGATATCAGCTAATTGATCAGAGGACTTCATGGGAAGTAAATGAAGAACACCAGCAGTAAGCTTTTCACGCACAATATGACAATCAATATCAATATGTTTGGTTCTCTCATGGAACACAGGATTCTTGGCAATATGCATGGCAGATTGATTGTCACAAAAAAGTAACTCTGGAGTGGGGTGTGAAATCTGAAGATCACGAAGCAATAAAGGAACCGCTGTATTTCATAAGTAGTAGTGGCCAATGTTCGATATTCAGCCTCTGAAGATGAGCGGGAGACAGTGGTTTGCTTTTTGGATCACCAAGCTACAAGAGAGTTGCCAAAGAAATATCACAGCAAATGCCTAGAGCAATGGCATATATTGTAGCAGCTCGCCAACCCACACGACAGCATAACAGATCGCCAACCCACATAGCTCGCCAATCCACACAACAGCATAATCGCTCGCCAATCTACACAGCTCTAGAAACTTACATTTTCTTCGATTCAACTATCGTAATAGCGTGTATGTCTGATTTTGGGTTGAATTGAAGTAGCTGAAGATGGCACGTGTAGCGGCGAAAAGACCCACGTATAGACAGCTGCGTTTATTGCTTTTTATAGCTGAAGTTGTTCTACTAACAAATGTCAAATATGCATCAATGAATAACAACATAATATTAAAGATAGCTTTTGGCAGTTTTTTTTTCTTTTCTCAATTGAATGCTCAATTTTGTGCCTGCTAAGGTTAGGCATTAATGTTGATTTTGAAGGTAATTTTGGATATATGCATATTTTCTTCATCACGTGTAACCATGCATGTTTATTCTGCTAAGTACTCTCTCGGACTGACGACAGGTGGAAAGTTGAGTTTTAAATTTACTTTTCCATTACTTCATCAGCTTTAGGTCTCTATATAAAATAGATATAAAATCCCGTGTTTCTCTCTCTTTCCTTCTTCATCTACTTTTTCTTTCCTCATCAACAAACACCTGAAAACATTTATTATTTCTTTACTATTTGGGTTTTTATTTCTATCACTAAAAGTATTTCTTTTATTTTAGCTGATTTATATTTTGAGCCACTTTGGATTTTTCAATCATTACTTTTTTTTTAATTTGATCATAGTTGGAGTTTGGTTTTTGTAGTTGATTTATCTCTTTTTCTCAGGTCAATGTAGTTGGGTTTTCTTCCAAAGTTAAGGTTTCCATTCCAAAATTTGGGAATTCTACTGTCAACGTATGTACTTGAGGATTCTCGAGCCCTTCTAATGGTAATAATAAAACTCTTCTTTTTACCTTTCTTTGGCGTTGATTGAATTCTCTAATTTTTTTCTTTGATTTTTAGCTGTATTCTTCCAAGGACATCCTTTTCTTTGACTTCTTCTTTTAGGAAAAATTTCTCCGCCTTCTTTTCTTGCTAAATTATATTGGAATCAATGGTGTATTTTTCTCTATAGAACTTATTTTAGGAAAAATTTCTCCGCCTTCTTTTCTTGCTAAATTATATTGGAATCAATGGTGTATTTTTTTCTATAGAACTTATGATTCTTGGGGTTTACAACTCTTCAGGGACCTTATCCTAGAAATTCCAACAAGGTAAATTCACTTTTCATTCCTTTTCATTTCTTACCTTTTTTTTTTAATATCTTGGATTTTTTTTGTTCTATAATTAAATGATTTTATATCAGACTATTAGAGTAAGTTTTTTATTTGAGTTGTGGAAGGAATTTAATGAAAAAATAAATCTTTCTTCATATACATGCAGGAACATGAGATTGCAAACAACTTATTCATCTGTGGCGTCCTCATCTTTTTTATATTCATCATCCTCATTAATTTCCTTGGCTTCTCATGGTTTCCACCCCAGCATGCTGGTAGGTTTTGGTAAATTGTTTATCAATAACATCAATAGTTGAATCGAAGAAAATGGAATTTTCTACAGCTGTGTAGATTGGCTAGCTATGTGTGTTGGCGAGCTATTATGCTGTCGTGTGGATTGGCGACCTGTGTGGGTTGGCGAGCTACAGTATTACGATAGTTGAATCGAAAAAAATGAAAGTTTCTACAGTTGTGTAGATTGGCGAGTGGTTATACAATTGTGTGGATTGGCCAGTTATATGGGTTGGTGACATATGTGAGTTGGCTAGATGCTGCAATATGTGCCTTTTTTATTAGAGTATATTTCTTATTGATTTAAATATTTTGTTGTTGAATCGAAGAAAATGGAAGTTTCTACAGCTATGTAGATTGGCGAGCGGTTATGCAATTGTGTGGATTGGCGAGCTGTTATGCTGTTGTTTGGATTGGCGACCTGTGTGGGTTGGCGAGCTGCTGCAGTATGTGCCTCTTTTATTAGAGTATATTTCTTATTGATTTAAATATTTTGTTGTTGTATTTAAATATTTTTTTTACTAACAATTATTATGTTGTGTATTGTGTGTTCTAGATTTGTTGTATTTTGTTCAATTGTTGCAATATTGTCTCTAAAGGTAACTTTAATCTCTATGTAACAATAGTGATATTATTTCTACTTTTACTTCTTTTGTTGTTCCATGTTTACATTGAACCAAAATTTCAATCAGGTTTTGTAACAAATTAACGAGCATGATTGTTCAAGTCTTGAGTATTTTAATTTTTAACTCTTCATTTGTATGCACTGAGTTTGAACAAAAAATTGTGAAGAAAAAAATTTTCCTATAGCGAAGCAGGGGCAATTTTCTAGTGTTAATAAATGCAAGGATATTGTACAATGCATAGATGAACGCGAGATGCAACAAAAAATTGAGAAAAAAGAATAGGAGCAAAACTTTTAAGTAATCTTAAAATGCTCTTTTTCATTATTTTTGTTTTCCCTTTTTATTTTTTTGAAAGTTTTCCTAAGATTAATTTCTATTATCTTCATCGATCTAAAATCCCTTCTTTTGTCATTTTTCACCCAAAATACTCTTAACAAATGTTTCAATTTTTTTACAACAAACGAGAGGACAAGATTTAGTGAAAAAATGCAAGGAAAAAGTAAGAATGTTCCTTTATATGTCTTAACTTTTTAGGTTTTTTCTATATCATGGTTTAACATGGCTTTCCCTTAAGGTTGGCCCTCTTAAGTTCATTATATACATGATGTGGATTTCAAAAGGATCTAGACGTTCCTTAATTATTCATTACTAACCTCCACATAAACTGCTAAGACAACCATCCTCGTCTATAATAAACTACAAACGAAAAGATTCAACCGAATTAATCGAAACTATTAATTTATTTTTAACATATATATTATTATATAATATAAATACAACAAATATAATCTACAAAATAATTTAAAATCATATATATAGTATATCATTTATTTTCTATAATATATATTGTATATAATATAAATCTCTATAACTACATATTAAAGGTAACTATAAAAAGTAAAAACAAATTATGGTTTTTTTCTTTACTGGACACATCATCAGATTTTGTTATTGGTTGGATTGTAATTTTGGTGTAAATTTTGATCAATTTTAAAAGTTTTTACAAGTCTGATTCTCTATGCTCTTAATTAAAAGAAGCTTGCCACCGTTTTCATTCAGGAAAAAGAAAACTCACTTTGTTCAGCTTTCTCTCCTTATTATAAATGCACAAGTCACACCTACATAAAAAGCAACCATTAAGATCAAGAAAAAAGACGCATCTTTTAGTTCTGAAACTCTCTGCTTTTGTGAACAGTGATCATGCAAGAACCAAATGATGATACACCTAGTCCTCCAGAGGTTGATGATCTAAAAGTTAGAAGTGTTAAAAGAACAAAGAATGGTTAGTTTAAACAACAAGAACCAGAAATGGCCAGCAGAAATCAAACAGGTATCTCGTACAAAGACTCACTAATGGGAAACCAAGGTTCCTCTCTCTTCTCCATGACAAGTAAACCAACATACATGGATGAAGAATCAGATCAGGAGGAGGAGACAGGTGATGACATCCCAACAATACGACTCTCCAAAGATGAAAAGAATAGAATCAGAAGCCCTTGGAGGAACGTCATAACCGTTAAAACGTTTGGAAAGTTAGTTGGATATAATTACCTCCTCCCTAGAGTCAAGGAGAAATGGATACCTTGTGGAAGAATGGACTGTATTGACCTAAGTAATGGATTCTTCCTTCTTAGATTTGCAAGCAATGAAGATTTTAACAGAGTCATATATGGTGGTCCGTGGTTTGTCGGTCAACATTACCTTACGATGCGATTGTGGGAGCCAGGCTTCATACCACAAGCATCAACAAATTTTTCTACCACTGCATTATGGGTTAGATTACTAGACCTCCTAATTGAATATTTCGATCGAGGTATATTGCAGAAGATAGGTAGTAGAATCGGGAAACTACTAAAGATAGACGCATGCACTGAGCAAAACGCTAGAGGCAAATATGCAAGAGTGTGTGTTCAGGTGGACTTGGATAAGCCATTAATCCCGAAGATTAGGATAGGAAAACTCATCCAAAATGTCGTATATGAGGGAGTGAACCTATGTTTCAAATGTGGGATTATGGGACATAGAAGGGAATAGTGCTGTACTAAGAAAGAAACTGAAATGGCAGTAGAATAGGTAAAAGAAATGCAACAGACCAAAGAGGCAAAAGGAGATGATACATTAGCAGATAGGGACGAATTCGGGCCGTGGATGTTCGTGTCGAGAAGGAAGAACAAACAAGGTAAGGCACAAAAATAGGGTAAAGAAGACCCGATTGGAAACCCGTTTGCACAGATGGGCGAGGAAGAAGGAAAAGGTAACAGGCATGTGAATGGGTCAGAGAAACGGGCAAAACCACAGCCTTTTTTCTTCAAGGGACAGAGTTCAAGAAATGACTCTGAAATGACAAGTAAGGCAGTAGAGGAAAAAACACAAAAAAATAATTATAAAGGAAAAGCAAAAATGGGCGGGCCAATTAAGCTAACCAAAGTGGCTAATGAGCCCAAACCAAACTCAGTCGATATTAAGATTACCAAAAACCAGAACCCTTCGATTTTCTCAGCGAACCCTTCGAACTTCTCAGTGAATCTTAACCTAAGAGGGGATGGAAAACATCTAAGAAACAATAAAAAATCTAGACATAATGTTTTTAGTACTGGAAGGAAGAACAATACGGATGTCTCAAGCATTGGAGATCTTACTAAATACCCAAAATCGAAGGGAAGGATGGAGCAAATAGGGGATAAGGAGAGCCTGGAACAACGTAGTGTTGACCACGAGTATCCCAGATCCGCAGCCTTTCTTACATCTATTGGACAATACTCAAGAGCCGATGATGCTTAGCGAGGAGGAAACACTACCACCAATGGGAACCTGCAAGATGAAGCAGATACAGCTAGATTCAATCCAATAGGAAGAGATGGGTTGGAACGAAGATACATTGACGTTAGTGAAGGCTCCACCAATGACAAACCCAACAACATTGGTAATCAGATTTATGAAGATAGCGGAGGAGGAAAAGAGGATCTCATGTCTCTAGATGCCACAAAATCATCTGAGACCGAGTTTCCTATGCAAGATGCAATTCGGGGAAGTCAGGAATATCCCGGAATTAGCTAAATGGTTGCTAAAACAAACAAAAAATGAAGGTTTTCCAATGTGTGCTCTTCTATGGAATGCAAGGGGGCGAGTAGTCCGAATTTCAAGAGATCCTTCCTGGAACTAGTAAAAATCAATAACCCAAATATGGTGGTCATTACTGAAACCAGGATCTCAGGACAACGAGCGGAGGAAGTAGCCATTTCACTGGGATTTAAAGGAATCTTCAAGGTAGATGCAGAGGGATTTACAGGAGGCGTTTGGTTGCTCTAGCACCCAACAAAGGTCTCGGTCAAAATCCTCAATGCTTCACCACAGGTCATTCACGCATTAGTTCAAGTAATTTCATCTAACTCTACTGTTTCAAATAGAAATCATAACTTGAATAGTAGGAGTTGGATAATTTCAGCCATTTATGCAAGGCCTAAATTTGTTATGAGGAGAAAGCTTTGGGAGGAACTCTCAGAGTTCACCCTTACACTTGACCTCCCTTGGTTAATGTTAGGAGACTTCAATGATATGGTTAAAGGGTCGGAAAAATGTGGGGGAAGACCTATAAACCAATTTAAAGCTAGATTTTATAAGGAATGTATGAACAGTTGTGGTATGATAGATTTAGATTTTGTAGGACGACAATATATATGGACAAATAAAAACCACTTTGGTCAGATAATTAGAGAGAGGATAGATAGAGCATGGGCAAATTGTGATTGGAAACGTTTATTTCCAAACATCACTGTATTTCACTTAACTAGAATACATTTGGATCATAATCCTGTTTTACTTGACACATTTCCTAAGATTCCTCACTTTGGACCTAGACCATTCCGATTTGAAACAATATGGTTCTCACACCTGCAATTTAAAGAAGTAGTGAAAGGAACATGGGAACAATCACAGAACTCTATCATTGAGGCAATAAAAAATTTTAAAGAACAGATTACTAAATGGAATAGAGATACTTTTGGTAATGTTCTCCTAAAGAAAAAGAAAATTAGGAATAGATTAGAAAGGATCCAGCAGTGGACATGTGACCATCCTGATGTCAGACTACAAGAGTTAGAAGAAAATCTACAAACAAAGTACCAACAAGTACTTAGGTTAGAAGAGGAACTATGGGCACTTAAAGCACGGGTGAATTGGATTAGTGATAGGGATCGAAATACAACGTTTTACCACTTGAGTACAATTCAACATAAGAGTAGAAATAGAATTATGGCAATTAAAGATAAAGTAGGAAACTAGGTCTTTGGAGCATCTGAGATTAAGAATGTTATCATGAAACACTTTTCAAAGCTCTACAACTCGTCGATGACCTTTAGTAGGAGGAATATGGACTTGAACATTAGATTAAGGAATCCTGTGTTGGATGAAGAAAAGGATAGATAAGTTAAACCAGTCTCTAGGGTAGAAGTATCTAGAGCTGTTCTTTATATGAAACCACTAACGGCACCAGGCCCTGATGGGCTTCATCCCATATTTTTTCAGAAGTGTTGGGATATTGTAGGCAACTCTGCTTTCACTTTTGTGGAACAAGTGTTTGAAAAGTGGGAGATAACAGAAAATATCAATGAGTCTTTTATCTACTTAATTCCAAAGAGTCAAAATGCAGAAACAATCAGTCAATATAGACCAATAGGGCTGTGTAACACAATATATAAAGCTATTTCTAAGATTATGGTTAGAAGAAAGTTGTCGAACTTAATCGTGGAAATGGACTCGGAAGTAGCCACCAGGTACGTGAATGAGGGAGTTCCTACTACACATACTCACTCAACCATTGTTTTTGAATGCAGGAAATTGATGCAACAGTTGAGAGTGGACAAAGCTCATCACATCTATCGTGAAGCAAACTCTTGTGCAGATGTTCTTGCTGGAACGGGAGTGGAAGCTTCTTTCACCTTTGCTGTTTTTGAAGAAATGCCTAATGCTGTGAAAAGCAATTTTGTGTATGATTTCATGGGAATGCTATGTTCCCGTGATATTATGTATCAGGATATTTCTTAAATGAATGAAGTTTCAGTTTCCGTCAAAAAAAAATTAAAAGGAGCTTTTATCTTTGCAAGATGTGTATGCCTATTGCTCTACTAAAAAAATGTAATTGGTTGACAGATGTAATCAATCTTCTGCTCATTGTTTCAACAACTCTTCTCCTCTTTCTTTTTTTCATTTTTTTTTGTTTGTATTGATTTTTTTTACTTTAGTTATTATTTAAATAAAGTTTTTCCCAGGCCTTTGAAAAAATATTTTCTTCCTTTTTTAGGCATGGTACAATTATAGATTTTATTGCAATTAAGAATGAAATACTTCTCTTTCTTTAATTTTTCATTGGTTTAATTTATATCTTTCATTAAATTTGTTTATGCACACGTTTTATGAGAGAGAAAAAAAAGTCCTTCTTGCATGATTGCATTTTTAAATTAACTTTCTTTTCCGTGTTGATTTCATTACAATGCACGGATTTTCAATTTAATATAAATAAATTTAATGTATAAAATATAGCTCATATGTTTTATTTAATAATTAAAAGCAAAATTAAGGATCTAATCTACTAACTTAAATCGGTTATCTTGACTAATCGCTTTAGTTTGATCTGATTCAGTCGGCTATATCAATCGTAAGGCGATTAAGTCAATTTTCAAAATCTCAAAATTGAACCGACTAAATACTCTCCGAAGTTATTTAAATGAAACAATTTTGAATATTATTATTATATGTCAAATGCATTGAGGCTTAAAGAATAAAAAAGTGGGTCTATAGCCTATACTTTTTGCTATTATTATTATTATTATTATTATTATTACTATTATTATTATTATAGGCTTGTGCATCAATAGGAATTATAAATGGGATTATTATTTTATTTTCTGTCAGTGAAATTTTTTAACTATACAAGCAAGACTAAAATGATAACACATTTATATTTTTTTTAAAAATATTTTTAAAAGACATGTGTCACCATCCTAATACTATTTATAAAAAATTTTACTAACAATAGATAGGTTAATTATCCTTTTAAATGTACATATTTTTTGTACACTCATTTGCTTTGCATTTAAACAAAATCAAGTGAAAAAAATAAGGTATACTTCGAAATTTCTCAAACAGTAATTAAACCTCAGCCTGTTTTTATATATACTAGGACAGTAACCTCCTGCTTCGCATGGGGATTTTTTTTTTAAAAAAAATATTACAAAAAGTTTTTATTAAAAATAATAAATCAAGATAATTATTTTAAAAATATTGATTTATTAAATGGAAATGATAATATTTAATTTATCAATTAATCATCTTATTTATTTTTTATTATATCTTTTTTTAAATAAAATAAATTTTTAACACAAAATTACAAAGTTAAATAGATCAAAATAAAAAGAAAAAATTATAAAATATTTAATTTTTTATTCAGTTTGATCCTAATTTGTTTGTCTCAAAATAAATTCAGATTAGATTAATTCATACCATCACTTTTTCTTTTTATTTGTTGTAGTCCCAAAGTGTTTAATATTGAAATTATTTATTTATTACATTATTTCTTCTTTTATGGCTTTCAATTTTCATATTTAATGAATTTTTTAAAATTTTTAATTCTTAGATTTATTTTTTATAATTTTTTTGTGTTTAAGTTTTCAAAAATGACTTTTGAAAATTTTTTGCTTTATACTATAATTTATAATTTTTTTTGAATTTTAATATTATTTGTAATATTTATTAAATTTTATTGTTTTTTAATTTTTAAAATTTGAGAATTATGCAAATAAAAAAAGAATTATAATTTGATTTGAACTTTTCATATATTTGGTATTTGAATTTTAATAATTTATTAGAATTTTTGCAAACTATATTTGTTGAGTATTTCATTTGAATTTTTAAAAAAAATTTAATACGTATTTTTTTAACATTTGTTTTTCTTTTGTTACATGAATATTTTGTTTAGTTCCTTAAAAAAGGATTATTTGAATTTTATATTTCTCTTTCCACTTTTCATATCTTTCACTTCATTTTTTTTATTTTAACTTTGAAAAATAAGAATAGTATTTAAAAAAAATTGTGAGTATTTGATTTAGTTCTTTTCAAAATTTTTTATTTGAACTTTTCATTGTCTCTCTTTTCTCTCACTTCTCTTCATGCTAAATTCCTTTTTTCGTATTTTTAGTATTTTAACATTAAAAAAATTAAAAATAAATATTTTTATTTCAATTAAAAAAATATCACATATTAAACTAAAAACTACCATGTGGCTAAATTTATTTTTAATATTTTAATTTTAAGGAAAAAAATAAAACTAATTATAAATTTGAAAAATAAAAAATACGCCTTTAAAAGAGATAACAAAGTGCCATGTAGTAACTACTCATTCATTAAGTAAATAACTTTTATACTCACCAGTATTTTAATCAATGCTGTACTATAGTTTTTATCAAACAAAAACAATATAAAAATTGTAAATATATATGATATTTAAAAAGCCAACTCAAAATATTTATAAAAAAACTAACTAAAAAAAATAAAGAAGGATATATGTCAAACTAATATTAATGGGAGACTTTTTATATATAGTTATAGATATTAGGAATCTATTGTGTTTTATTTTCTAAATAATTATATATAATTATTTAATTCATTAAATTTTTTTAATCTTATTATTTTTAAATTAATAATTTGATAAATTTAATATATGCACAAAATTAAGAAAGAAATTAATAGAAAAAAATTAGTTTAAAGATATTTTCGTTTTTATTATTATAATATTTTTATTACATTATAATATATTATTTAATATGTTATTTTTTATCATTATAATTTTTTTGGATTTAATAAAAAATAAAAAATTAATGAACAAAAAGTAAAAATAAATTTTATAATATTATTTTTTGTGTCCTTGACACTTATCAACCAAAGAATCCTTTGATTACATCATAATATATTATTTAATATATTATTTATTGATCTTTTAATTTTTTTTGGATTTTAATAAATAAAAATAAAAATTAATGAAGAAAAAATAAAAATAAATTTTATAATATTATTTTTTGTATCCTTAACACTTGTCAAGCAAAGAATCCTCGGGGATTCTTTTTATATTAGGTTTTCTTTTTTTTTTGGATTTTAATAAATAAAAATAAAAAAATTAATGAATAAAAAATAAGAATAAATTTTATAATATTATTTTTTGTATCCTTAACACTTGTCAAGCAAAGAATCCTTGGGATTCTTTTTAGGCTTAATAGTCAAATAAGCCATCAACCTTTAGCCCAACATAGAATTCAGCCCTCAACGTTTTATTGCATGAAATTCAATTCATAAACTTTTATTTCAATGGAAATAAACTCTCAACCTTTTACAATTATGCAATTAAGTCAAAATCTGTTAAATGATACTAACTGCCGTTAGTTTTGCATACATGGCAGCTAACGTGGATAGCTTAGTTAGCTGCCACGTATATAAAACTAACGGCAATTAGTTCATTTAACAGGTTTGGTCTATTTCTACTGAAATAAAAGTTTATGAACTGAATTTCATGCAATAAAATGTTGAGGGTTGAATTCTATTTTGAGTTAAAGGTTGAGGGCTTATTTGACTATTAAGCCTTCTTTTTATATTAGGTTTTCTATTTTTTTTGGATTTTAATAAATAAAAATAAAAAAATTAATGAATAAAAAAGAAGAATAAATTTTATTATGTTATTTTTTGATCCTTAACACTTATCAAGCAAAGAATCCTTGAGAATTCTTTTTATATATAGTTATAGATATGCATTTTTTTTTGAGAAAATATATATGTATATTAGACTAATAAATAATGTTAATGCCAATTGCTCAAGATATTTTTCGGTGGTTGATGATTATTAATTCTTGGACAATATCCACTGCTCACCCTATCTGTCTTATTCTATTTCTAGGAAGAGGTACCCCTGTGATTCTCTCTCTCTCTCTATAATTTAGACCTTTTTTAGGAAAAGAACAAACAAAAATGACATAAATGCTTGTATGTGTACATGCACTATTTAATGATTAATGTCCGGCCAATGGTAGAGCATTTATGAGGATATAGCAGATTTAGATAGCGACTTCCATTATACTAGTCTCTTATGCTTCCTTTGGTAGGATTAGATGTGGTAAAAATTGATCCGATTTAAAAATTTTACCTATTTAATCTGAATCCAAATTCGATTGATTTGATTTAATTAAAAAAGTTAACAATTCAAATCTAACTCGATTCGAATTTAAATTGATCCAAAATCAAATTTATCCGAATTGACATTGATCCAAATTCGACATGATCCAAACTCAAATTGATTCGAACCCAAATTAATCCAAATTTAGATTAACCACAAACTTGACCTGATCCAAACCTGAATTGACCCGAATCCAAATTGATTCGAATCCAAATTAACCCAAACTTGAAACGATTCAAATTTAAATTTAATATTATCAATAAATATTTAAAAATTAAAATTAATTTTCAAAGTATTTTAATATAGTAAAAATATATTTTTTTTTCAATAATATGAGTGTTATATATATTTTTTAATCTAGTTAAACTTAAATATTCACTTTTATATTATATTCATTTAAACCTAATGTATAATTATTTAATGGCTAATCTGTAATAGAGCATAGAAGCTATATCACCTACACTTAATGTCTTCAATTATTCTATAAAAAATCAAGATAAATTAAAGAGATATATAGTATTGTTTTATGATATTTAGTACGGATTATTAAATCACTTTAATTCATAAAGTTATTAATTATTATAGATAATAAAAGGAAAATGAAAAAATATAATTAATTTATAAATATTGGTAAATATATTATAAAGAAAACTATCATATAGATTATTAAATATTTTGATTTTTTAAATCCCAATTTTACTATAGGTCATGTAAGAAGAAAATTTTATTTTTGTGAGTTTTGTAATTCTTAAAAATATGGTTTTAGTTGATTTTCATACCAGATAAATCACATCAAGATGATTAAAGCTTAACCTAATAAACCTATCCAATTGACCCGAATACAAATCCGACCAACCCGAATTGATTAAAAAAGTCAATGACCCAAACCGATCTCTGAACCCAAATTGATCCGAATTTAAATTGATCCGAATTCAAATTGATCCAAACCCGACCTTATTCAAACCCGAAATAGATCGATTTTTTCTTAACCCAAACCCGACTTTATCCGAACCTGAAATGATTTGATTATTCCTTAACCCAAAATGATCCAATCCAAAATAACCCAACCCAAACTTGATCCGACCCGCCCATTTGCCACCTCTAGGTAGGATGATGTGTTGACAAGACTTCCTACCATATTTGAAACCCTAATTTCTGACCAAACCCTTCTCAATATACCAATGCATCAGAGTTTTCAAAGTGATTATGTGCAATTTTTTTGGATATCAGAAAATTCAAACTTTAAACTTAATCTTTCATAATCTTTCTATTTTTGTTTGTTTGTTTGGGTCCAATTGGATTTGTTGTAGGAGTGAAGATATTAATTTTGTGGGGTGGGGGTGAAGATATTAATTTTGGAAGTTGCTAATTTTTTGCCAAATACCAAATTGATATGTCACGTTTGTTTTTTAAGAAATAATAAAAATTATTATTCAATACATTGTTAATAGAGTTTTTATATTCCATTAGCGAGATTTAGATAATGACACATATTTCTTAGTAAATGTTTAAAATAAATAAATAATGAGGGATATGCATCATCATCTTAACTTTATTTGTTGAGTCTAAAAACCTCACCAACTCTGTCTTGGATGATAATCCAATAATAATACGTTTTAATTTTTAGGCTAATGCAAATCAATTTTGTTTCTATTAATGTAAGGTTTGTCTTTTTTTTTTTTTTTTTGTCGTTTGCTTACACTGGGATTTTTATTTTCTTATTAGTTTTCGCTTCTCCTTAGGGAAGCTTAAGTAAATAATAGTAATCACAAATCAAGTAACCATCCCCCTTAGCTATATTTAAAGTATTGCGTTGGATGAATGGCTTGGAACAAAGTCAAATTTGACATTTATCAACCCTTCAATTAATTTTTACAACAATTGAGATATCACCCAATATCTACTATCAAATAAATTCGCAAATTTTAGATATGATAGTATCAGTATGGCATGACATTCGAACAAATAAAAAAGTATGGCACGACATTAAAATAATACAAAAAAATACGAAAATGGTCCCACTTAAAATTTTGACAAAAATTATATTATTATCGGATATAATTGGATCTTGATAGATGCCTAATAAGCTTCAAAACTTTAGCCCTCAATCTTTAACCTAAAATGGATCATTCAGCTCTCAACATTTTATCGCGTGAAATTCAGTCCATAAACTTTTATTTCAGTGAAAATAAACCCTCAACCTTTTAAAATTATGCAATTAAATCCAAATCTATTAAATGACACTAACTGCCGTTAGTATTGCACATGTGACATGCCACGTGGCAGCCAACTAAGCTATCCATGTCAGCTTTCACGTTAGATATACTAACGGCAGTTAGTGTCATTTAACAGATTTGGACTTAATTGTATAATTTTAAAAGGTTGAAGGTTTATTTCCACCGAAATAAAAATTTATGGACTGAATGTCACGCGATAAAACGTTGAGTGATAAATTTCATTTTTGGCTAAAGGTTGAGGGTTTATTTGGCTATTAAGCCAATAAAAAAGTATGGCACAACATTAAAATAATACAAAAAATACAAAAATGGTCCCACTTAAAATTTTGACAAAAATTATATTATTACCGGATATAATTGAATCCTGATAGATGCCTAATAAGCTTCAAAACTTACGGCCATTGGGCCCAAGCTGACCAGGGACATCAAAGAAAGTCCATAAAATCCTCTGAATGAACGAGGAAGTTAGGATAAATGGATACAAAACTAAATGACTCTATATTTACAAATAACTGCCCACTTAAACATTTTTTATGCGTGACATGAGCTACATGCAATGAAGAATCATCTCTTATAAAATTACAGTTGTATTTTGATGCAATGGGATGCAACTATCTCAGAACTATTAATTTGTAACCTCATGAGGGGTTGATTCTATTGTATCTGCTACTTCATTTTATTCACCAAAAAAAAAAAATGAAGAATCATCTCTTATAAAGAGGACATTACACAAAAAACAAATGTATGAATACTTTTTACAGTCTTATATTTTCTTGATTTCTACTCAAACTTTTTAAAACACTTCCATTGACTTAAGCATTTAGGCATTTGAGTAAGTCTCACCGAAAATAACCTCAATAAAATTTTGCATTGGAAGTTGATCTAAGAAAAAAAAGTTTATTCACCAATAAGCGCGTAACTTTTGAACATCAACAAATTATATATAAATTTAATAAAAATTTAAAAATATATATCTTATATTATTCAATACATTATTCGTGAAATTTTTAAATTTCATAAGTGGTATTAAGATGATAATACATATTTCATTATTTTAGTTTTTTTTATATTTTTTAATTGATATGTATTATAATTTTAACTTCGTTTGAAATTTAAAATTTTCACTTATTCCTTTACCTCTAACAATGATTATTTTATCACTCATCATTATCATTATGATTGAATCTAAATACATTATCATTTAATATCAATCTTATTATTATCAATATGTTTAATATTATCAGAATCAACAGCACTTTTTATCTAAGCTAACCTATATTCGAACATGGTAAAAACACAAAATTTATATTATACACAACCACTGAATCTACTGCCGAGAGAAGGTACGAGTGTTAATTGAAGGCGAAGAACGTACCCTTGAAAGATCATGGTGCCAATTTCCCTGCCCTCACCTAACCTAATAACCTAGATATTGTTTTCATGAAATCAAAAGAAAGAGACTCTTCACAGGACAAACACAATTAATTTATTAATTTCTATCCTGACAGATCATAAGGTAAAAGATTCGAGCAAGTACCCAAAAAACATTTTTCCTTATACTATTGATTTCTCGAATATGTCTGGCAGCTGAGAATATGAAGGAAAAGATGGCAAATTTGGACCTATGAGAGATTTTCACCTCCAATGTTTCATTGCACAAGTAGAATGGAAAGAGAGTAATGTGTTGGTGCTTGCTTTGCTTCAAAAATTTTAACACCGCTGATGAAACTTATTAAAGAACTACACTATTTTTTATCTTTAGTATAAATAAAACGTTTTTTTTTCTTTTCTTCTTTTTTTATTTTTTTATTTTCATTTGTCATAGTAATGCGCTAATCATGAAAAACACTTAGGCTTTGCTTAATAGGATGAAAAGAAAAGTGTTGGGAAGGAAAATTAATTAATCAAATAGTTATGTTTCATAATAACTTTCTTACTTTATAGTTTAATCATTTGATTAACTAATTTTTTTTTCTTTCTCATTTCTTTTCATTATACCAAACAAAGCCTTATTTTAAGATGACTAGTACAAAATGTCATGAAAAGAACTATTTAAAATGACAGGCAACTACATGAAGTAGGAATTAGGACAAGTTCAAAACATATTGACCTTTCCATGATTGAGAGATTTCTTATCAAATTAATATCTTGTATCCATCAAATGCATCATGCTTTTAATTGTCAAAGTTTTTAATTTTTTTAAGATTTTGATTGATAATTAAATTTGTATATATATTTTGTATTTATATCATATCAAATGGAATTTTTGTTGTATAAAATATATAAATTATTATGTCAAAAAATTTATATTCACACGTCAAATTTAAAATATTTTTTTTATTTTTATTAAATTTTATATTATATCAAATTTATCTCGTTTTTTGTATTGTTTTATCGTATGTTGTTTAAAAATTTTTCCATCAAGCTGATCAAAAAAAAAAAATTCCATCAATTGATAATATAAGAGAAATTATATTATTAATACCGATAATAATGAATGCAAGGCATGTTACATTATACTCAGATTTTAAACATTCTCCTCTGCATTTCTTGCCTGTGCTTTTATGCCATCTATTTAAAGCTGAACGATTTCATTTCTCTCATTAAAATTGTAATTTCAATTCTAAATTACCTCCATCTTTTATCCTACAAAGAAAGAGATTACCACTACTACTTAAAGATATTGCTATTGTAATATTTATTTATTTACTGTCATTCAAGTAACATAATGAAAACAGATCAATTAAGGGATGGGTACAGGAATTTTTGTACAATATAGATCGTCAATAACTCTCAAGAAATTGTGAAACACACCAATCAGTTTAACGTGACAGAAGATTACTTTGCAATAATAATGATGATTATAATAACATTAAAATACAAACTCCAACTCCAAGAATTAGAATGAGAGCAAATGAACATACAAAGAGAAGAGGATGAGGTGCTAGCAGTGTCAATCATCAAATGCAA
Organism: Heritiera littoralis; assembly: GCA_031772115.1. NCBI lineage: Eukaryota > Viridiplantae > Streptophyta > Magnoliopsida > Malvales > Malvaceae > Heritiera > Heritiera littoralis. Next base: position 6,485,537 of record JAPDPK010000006.1, on the reverse strand, counting down.
GAATTGGTCATCCAGATACAAAACCATTCAGATTTCAGAACCACCTCAACTGCTCCCCCTCAATAAACGTGTGAAATGCACCAAACGCAACTCAGTTGTTTCAATGTGTTCCATGCTTTAATCAAGTAAACCTCGAAGATTTATGTTTTGCTTCCAAGTTATAGTAAATACACCAGTATTTGTAGTTGGGGGTAGTGCTAGCAGTGATTGCATCCCATTCACAGGTCAAAGTAGCTTTCAGAGCTTGAATATGGTGTTAGTATATCTCCATTAATTATGGAAATAATTGTTTGGTTGACCAATTCCGGATATGGTCCATAATTTCACACTGAATCTCAACTCAATATTTGGCTATTAAAAGCACGATTTTATGATGGTTAAAACGTGATTTTATTGCCATAATTAGCACGCTCTCATTACTATTTAAGGAGGGCTCCTTCCGGTCCCCAAGTACGTGAATCTCAAAAACACAAACACCATCTAGTGAGGTTTTGAGTGCTTGGAAGATTTGGAAGGTCTGTGATTGACACAGAGTAGACTGTCAGATTCGGCAATTGCTTCAACAGCAGAGTTACAGAGTGCAATGGCTGGAGGTTAGATCCTATCGCTTCCGCATTTTATTTGTTTAACATGTTTCATATTGTTAGAAGCATGTTAGGCTTGTTATGATGCACTTACATTTGGCATCAGAGCCGTAGTTTAACCTCTGTCTTGCTAGAGATCTGTAGAACGAAGCCATAAAAACCCATATTTTGAAACTTTAAGTCTCGGATTTCTTGAACCCATTCTGTTTTCATGTGATTTTGGTTCAAATACTTTAGATCTATTGTTGTAAAGCTCTAGGGATGAAAAATATATGAAAAACGGGACTGTTTAAAGGGTTTTGTGCCGGGTCGGGTCGAAAAAAATCCAAATTTCTGCAAAAAGGGCCCGTTCGGGCGAAGAAGAAAGAGGGGGCATCGGGCGCGTGAGATCCACGCGCCCGATGCTATTGTTGTTATGCGGGCGCGTGGTTATCACGCGCCCGAAGGAGTAATGCGGGCGCGTGTAACGCACGCGCCCGCGCCCTGCTGTATTGCAGCGGCGAAAAAAAAAAAAAAGGAAAAGAAAGAAAGCTGTGGGCCATCCGGTTTTTGGGCCCCTATTTGGGCTTTATTTATTTTGGGCCTTTTTTTTTTTGGTTAATTATTTGGGCTTGTGGATTAAATAAATAAAAGGCATTTGGTTTATTTTAATTAGGCCTTAAGGATTTATTTAATTTAAGTAATTAAAATTATTTAATTTAGGCCAAATAATTAAAATTTTTGATAATTTTATATCAAATTTTCAGTTCTGTAATTTTCATAATTTTATGAATAATTAGATTATTTTCACAAAATTAATATAATTATGAAAACTTCTCATTATTTGGATTTTATGAGGATTTTTCATAAATTTAAAATTTTTATAAATGCTGTAATTTTAAATTGAATAATTTTGTGAAAATTATCATAAAATTATGATTAAATTATGAAAATTTGATTTGAATGTGTATATGTGCTCATTTTGAATGTGTATAATTTTGTTATTTTTATACTAGAAGCACATGTAGCTAAGTTTGTTCATATTATTTAGAATTAAAATTGTCTTATGTTAATTGCAATTTTAAAATATGAATAAATTTAGAATTTGCCAATATGTCTCAGTGATTTATAATTTATTTAATTAGGGCTTAGCCATAGCAACCTTAATTAAGTAAAATTATTTTTGTAAAATCACATAATGATATTAGACATAAATTATAATTAGTTATAAGGTTATGATAAATTTTATCCCACAGGAATTTTTATTATAATTTTATAACTAATTAGGATAAAATGTCAAATTAGTTTCTTAATTTACCCACAGGGATTAGGAAATGATATAATTTGATAGTTTTATCATTTTGATATGAATCTATTAGAATTAGAACTTTAGCCCACAGGCAAGTTTTATGTCTAAGATTCATTAATAAAATATGTTTACATTGGTAGACATAATTAAGTTTGCCTCAAAAATTCTAGATACATAAGCATGTTTATTTTCTATATGCAGTGTTTCCTCAGGCTAGTATTAACCTAGAAGTTCCCGAGCTGGATGGAGAGAACTACAAGGTTTGGAAGGAGAGAGTTCTCCTCCAATTAGGGTGCATGGATATAGACTATGCTATAAGGAAAGACGAGCCCGTATTGACTGAGACCAGCACTCCTACTGAAGTAGCTTTACATGAACGCTGGGAGCGATCCAATCGCCTTAGTGTCATGTATATAAAGACAAAGATATCTGCTGGGATACGTGGTTCAGTCGAATAGCATACCAACGTTAGGACCTTACTGAAGGCCATAGATGATCAATTTGTCACTTCAGACAAAGCGTTGGCCAGCACCCTGATAATGAAGTTCTCATCGATGAGGCTCACCAATGTCAAAGGAGTGCGCGAGCACATAATGGCCATGAGAGATATAGCGGCCCAACTCAAGAAGTTAGAGGTGGAGATGTCTGAGTCTTTTCTTGTGCACTATATATTGAACACTCTACCAAAGCAGTACGGACCATTCAAGATATCCTACAACACACATAAGGATAAGTGGACCATCAATGAATTGATGACCATGTGTGTTCAAGAGGAGGGAAGACTGCTTATGGAATCGGGTGAAAGTGCATTTTTTGCAAGCCAAGAAAAGACCAAGGATCGAGCTAAGAACAAGGGAAAAGGAAAAATCCCTGCCCAAGCTGACATTAAGAAAGAGTCCAAGTGTTTCTTCTGTAAAAAGAAGGGACACATGAAGAAGGACTGTGCCAAGCTTCAGCAGTGGCTCGTTAAGAAAGGTAATCCACTCTCATATGTTTGTTTTGAATCAAATATGGTTGAGGTTAATCATAACACATGGTGGATTGATTCTGGATCTACAATTCACATTTCGACTTCCTTACAGGGTATGACAAACCTAAGGAAGCCAGTGGGAAATGAGGAGAGCATCTATTCAGGAAACAAGATGCGCTCGCGTGTTGAAGGCGTTGGAACATGCACTTTAGTTCTTAGGAGTGGTTTTGTTTTGCAATTAGAAAAGACCTTTTATATTCCTAGTTTCTCGAGAAATTTAATCTCTGTTTCTAGGTTGGTACCTTATGGATATTCCTTTCAATTTTCAAATAAATCAATATTGATATATTTTAAGTCTGATATTGTTGGGAATGGTACCTTATGTGATGGTCTTTTCTCTATTGATTTGCAAAATGATACTGCTCATAACGCCTTGCATGTTCAAACTGGCACTAAAAGATGTGTTATGAATGAGGACTCCTCTACGTTATGGCACCGGAGATTAGGTCATATCTCCATAAATAGAATTAAGAGATTGGTAAATGACGGAATACTTAGTACTCTCGATTTTACTGATTTCGACACTTGTATGGATTGCATTAAGGGTAAGCAAACCAACAAGTCTAAGAAAGGTGCCAATAGGAGTTCAACCATATTAGAGATCATACATTCTGACATATGTTATCCAGACATTGATGCATATGGTCAGAAATACTTCATCACCTTTATTGATGATTACTCGAGGTTTATGTATCTCTACATGCTTCATAACAAGAGCGAAGCATTAGATGCCTTTAAAGTCTTTAAGGCTGAAGTAGAGAAACAATGTGGAAAACCCATAAAGATAGTAAGAACTGATAGAGGTGGGGAGTATTACGGTAGATACACTGAAGATGGACAAGCACCTGGACCATTTGCGAAGTTCCTTCAAGAAAATGGGATTGTTGCCCAATATACCATGCCTGGTTCACCGGATCAGAATGGTGTTGCAGAAAGAAGGAACCGAACTTTGATGGAAATAGTGCGTAGTATGCTTAGCAACTCGAAGTTGCCTAAGTCTTTGTGGATTGAAGCTCTTAAAACGGCAGCGTATATATTGAACCGGGTTCCAACCAAGGCTGTTCCAAAGACGCCTTTTGAATTATTCAAAGGTTGGAAACCGAGTTTGCGTCATATGCGCGTTTGGGGATGCCCTTCTGAGATAAGAGTTTACAACCCACAGGAAAAGAAACTGGATCCTAGGACCATAAGTGGGTATTTCATCGGATATGCCGAACGGTCCAAAGGCTACAGATTCTATTGTCCATCTCATAGCACTAGATTTGTGGAATCAAGGAACGCCAAGTTTCTTGAAAATGACTTAGTTAGTGGGAGCGATCAATCTCAAGACCTAGTTTCTGTGAGAGATCAACCCTCTACCTCGAGTCAAGGATTGGTTATCATGAATAATGTCCCTTCAGTGCAACTGGACATTGAACAACCAATCATTGAAGATCCACAAGTAGTTGATAACTTACCAGTAGACGAGGCTCCTCTGGATACACCAGAATTGAGTGAGCAACCAGTTAAACAACATGATCCTTCGGAGAATGTTGAACCAACATTAAGAAGGTCTACTAGGGAAAGGAAATCAGCTATTCCTAGTGATTATATTGTGTATCTACAAGAGTATGATTTCAATATTGGGCCCGTTAATGATCCAGAGATGTTTTCACAAGCCATGAACAGCAAAGAATCAAAACTTTGGTTCGATGCTATGAAGGATGAGATGGATTCGATGGCATCTAATGAAGTATGGGATCTTGTCGAGTTGCCTAATGGGGCCAGGGCTATAGGCTGTAAATGGGTCTTTAAGACCAAGACTGACTCATTAGGCAACATTGAGCGTTATAAGGCAAGACTCGTAGCCAAAGGATTCACTCAAAAGGAGGGAATCGATTACAAGGAGACCTTCTCTCCTGTATCTAAGAAAGATTCTCTCCGCATCATAATGGCGCTTGTTGCACATTTTGACTTAGAGTTGCAACAAATGGATGTGAAAACGGCATTTCTCAATGGTGATCTAGAGGAAGAGGTTTACATGAAACAACCTGAAGGTTTTTCCTCTAGTAATGGTGAGCATTTGGTCTGTAAGCTCAAGAAGTCCATATATGGGTTGAAACAAGCTTCCCGCCAATGGTATTTAAAATTCCATGAAGTCATCTCATCATTTGGTTTCGTTGAGAACATCATGGATCAGTGTATATACCAGAAGGTCAGTGGGAGCAAGATTTGTTTCCTTGTGCTATATGTGGATGATATTCTGCTTGCAACCAATGATAAGGGGATGCTACGTGAGGTGAAACAATTTCTTTCTGAGAACTTTGATATGAAGGATATGGGCGATGCATCTTATGTCATTGGCATTAAGATCCATAGAGACAGACATAGAGGTATATTAGGTCTGTCACAAGAAGCCTATATTAATAAAGTCTTGGAAAGGTTCAGAATGAAAGATTGTTCACCAAGCCCAGCTCCCATTGTGAAGGGTGACAGGTTCAATTTGAACCAGTGCCCGAAAAATGATCTTGAGCGGGAACAGATGAAGAACATTCCATATGCCTCAGCTGTTGGAAGCATTATGTATGCACAGGTCTGTACCAGGCCTGATATTGCTTTTGCTGTGGGAGTGTTGGGTAGATACCAAAGTGACCCGGGGATGGACCACTGGAGAGCTGCGAAGAAGGTGCTTAGATATTTTCAAGGCACTAAGGATTACATGCTTATGTATAGACGGACTGATGAGTTGGAGGTGATTGGCTACTCAGACTCAGACTTTGCTGGCTGTGTTGATACCCGGAAATCAACATCCGGTTACATCTTCATGCTTGCCGGTGGAGCTGTTTCATGGAAGAGTGCTAAGCAGACACTGACTGCCACTTCCACTATGGAGGCCGAGTTCGTTTCCTGTTTTGAGGCTACCTCACATGGTGTATGGCTTAAGAGTTTCATTGGTGGGCTTAGAGTTGTTGACTCCATATCTAAGCCATTGAGGATATATTGTGACAATTCAGCTGCGGTATTCATGGCTAAGAACAATAAGAGTGGAAGTCGAAGTAAACACATCGACATTAAGTACTTGGCCATTAGAGAACGTGTTAGAGATAAAAGAGTGGTCATTGAACACGTTAGCACTGAATTGATGTTAGCTGATCCTTTGACTAAGGGCATGCCACCGTTTAAATTTAAGGATCATGTAGAGAGAATGGGACTTGGTCCCACATTTTGATTGTAATTGAAACTCTTATTAATAATATGATGTTTCTCATTTTTGATTTGTATACACTAAAGTTTATTTGAGAAATATCCTTGTTGTTTGGACCGAGAATAAACATAAGGTTTATTCATTAAGTATAAATGAGTTGATTTAGAAACATTTTTACATAGTAATACATGGAAGATAATACTCACCATAGAGGAACTGTCGCCATGATTCATGTGATTTGTTTCTTCTATAAGTGAAATATATGGACCAAGTGGGAGAATGTTAGTATATCTCCATTAATTATGGAAATAATTGTTTGGTTGACCAATTCCGGATATGGTCCATAATTTCACACTGAATCTCAACTCAATATTTGGCTATTAAAAGCACGATTTTATGATGGTTAAAACGTGATTTTATTGCCATAATTAGCACGCTCTCATTACTATTTAAGGAGGGCTCCTTCCGGTCCCCAAGTACGTGAATCTCAAAAACACAAACACCATCTAGTGAGGTTTTGAGTGCTTGGAAGATTTGGAAGGTCTGTGATTGACACAGAGTAGACTGTCAGATTCGGCAATTGCTTCAACAGCAGAGTTACAGAGTGCAATGGCTGGAGGTTAGATCCTATCGCTTCCGCATTTTATTTGTTTAACATGTTTCATATTGTTAGAAGCATGTTAGGCTTGTTATGATGCACTTACATATGGGTGATGGGTCTAGTGTCTTGGCTAAAAGAAATGAGGGTATTGAGGAGGGTAGGCCGGTATGGGGGTCAACATTAATGGAGCAGGTTGTCTGTCGCCGCCACTGGTCAACAAAGGCAAAAACACATGGTTTGCTTGTGGCTTTTTTTCATTCACTGCTGAAAACACATGGTTTCCTAAACCAATGACAAGGTTACCAGCCAATAAAGGTTGTCAACCAATAAACATGATAACATGGGCAAGTGTGGGTATGCGTGTTGTATGAAAATTTTCCTAGGTGTGGATGGTCGAAGAAGAAGAAATTTTGATAGGCAAAGCAGTTCCAATAAGTCATCTTAAGAACAATAATTTTTACATACTAGTGTAAATGGTTTAGGAAACGTTGTTCTCATTATACAATGTCTATTTTCAAAAAAATTTAATTGCACTTGAAAATTCTCTTTTGAATTCACTTGAACCAACACTAGAAAAAGAGTGCAAGAAAAAAATTTCAGAGATGGAGAAAAAAATATGAAGAGATTGTATGAAAATGGATGTTATAGGAAGTATTTATAAACTCCAATAGATGCAAGAAACACCTATTGGTTAAAAGACATGTCTTTGGTGAGAAATCACAACCTTTTGAAATGAATAACTATGTCCAACGGACTTATTTTTTAACTTTTCAGAAGGAGCATTCTAATGCTCTACTCAAATTTTGCAAAAAGAAGCAAAATTCTGCAGGGATTCGAATGCCCTAGATAATTTTCTCAAAAAGAAGCAAATTAATGCAAGGCATTAAGGCAAACCCTAAACAGAATATAAAATCTTCAAGGTATTCAAATGCCTACCAAATGGCATTCGAATGGTCTTACTAAAATTCATTTCAAAGTTTGTTCAACACTTCCAAAACATCATTTTCATTACACAAATGTAACTATATGATTTTAAAACATGTTTCTTTGGTAATATATATAATCGTATGTGCATGCATTAATAAGTAGAACTCAGAAATTAGAACAGCCAAGACATTGCTAAAAGCAAGAAATAGAATTGCTGACAGCTACATAAGAATCACTGATTGAAAATGCTTTTTTTTTCATGCTTAACAGTGACGTGTACTCCTTTTATCAAAATATCGAAGGTCAATAGGCTAAGCAGAGCAAGCCAGAAGAAAGCTAGGATTCAAGACCAGTAGAAGAAACTAGCTAATTTTGGCACAATGTACACGTTCAATCACAATTCAGCATATGAGAAGTGTATAACAAAGCAAACAACAGAAGAAAGAAGTTAGCATATCATTCTGCATTTTGATATACTGACCTCAATCAGCAGTTTCTGATGTTTAACTATGTTGCTCCTTAAACAAAGTTTGAACTCTCTGCAGTCAAAATCAAATCTAAATCATAAGAATGGATGCATAAACGGTTAAACACTGTCAAATTAAGACACTAAACATGCAACCCTTGCCTTACCCTTACAAAACTCTTCCCAACCTCCAGTTCTGTTTTAGTAATGATGCAAAATACCCCGAATGAGGCTTTGGGGCCCATTAACTTTCCCTTGGGCCTTGGGGTTGCTATGGGTTATGAAAAGAACCAAGTTGGTTCATCTCGATGTTAATCGATCACCGGTTGAAATATCAAAGCAATCTTCATCCTAAACAAGGACTTGTCCATTGTAAAGAAAAGTAATGTGGACATCTGCTCCCTGTCGTTAGCTGCCTTGAAATGGACCAGAAAAGAAACCTAAGCACAGACAGATTTCTCGACTCATCGTAGTCAGCATAATCTTTTTATGATATCTCTGGACACGACCAAATTCCAATAATTTCATTCCTACTTCTTCTCCATATCACATCTTCTTACCCTTTTTAATTTGTGGCTGGGATTTAAGAGTCGGTCTTCTTGTCTAGGACAAAGCCTATGGCCATAGGTTTCTTCAAACCAGAGAATCCTTTTCCTCTCCACTGGTATGTTGGCTTTTTACTTGTTTTGTAAACCCAAAAACCGAAAAAACAAGCATTCATTTAGGTTAAAATGTCAGTTTACGTGCACTCATCACTGTCAATTTAGTAAATCATGATTGCTCATAAATGCGTATATATTTCAATTCGATAGGATTATACTTTTAAATTTTATCCAACAGTGAAATAGTACTATCTTCATGTAATAAAGAAAAAGGAAACCATATTCTACAAGGAAAAAAGAAAATATCTAACTAGCATTTATACATGCACATAATTAATGGGACAGAGACTAATAACAAACTAAAAGCGAAACAAAGTACGGAAGGTTTAATAATTAAATAAGTTTTTAATTTTTAATTCAAAATAAAATTCAGTTTTTAATATTTTATCATTTGATATTCAGTCTATAAATTTTTATTTCGATAAAAATAAACCTTCGACTTTTTAAAATTATGTAATTAAGTTTAAATCTGTTAAATGACACTAACTATCATTAGTATATCTAACGTAAAAGTTGACGTGGATAACTTAGTTGGCTGCCACGTATGCAATACTAACGGTAGTTAGTGTCATTTAACAGATTTGGATTTAATTGCATAATTTTAAAAGATTGAGGATTTATTTCTACTGAAATAAAAGTTTATAGACTGAATTTCAAGCGATAAAATATTGAGGACTAAATTTTATTTTAGATTAAAAATTGAAGGCTTATTTGACTATTAAACCGAATAAGAAATAGAAGATATAATTGAGGGAAAGAACATTTAATGGGATGTTAGTGTACAGTCAAAATCAAGATCGAAAGAGCAGATGCACCTGGAAGGAAACGGAGGAGAGAGAGGAGGCTCTCTAGTCTCTTTGAGTGGAGAGATAAAAATCAATAAACATGATAATTTTAAACACGATACGTATAAATTAAAAAATATTTTACATTTATATAAAAAACTCTTATATTTTATATTGTATTAGTATGATTTTATATAACACAAATACAAAACAGACACAAATCGCCAAATCTATCGGATGAGCTAACAATCAACGTCGGTCATGGCCTCATGGGAAGCATCAACGGAGGGGCGCTGGACCTTTAAACACAAAGATAAGGTGTAGAACGTAGATTCCCCCGCGTAGATGGGTAAACCAACCTTCGGTTGGGTTATCTTTGGGCCCACTACAAGACCAATGTGATTGACAAAGGAGGCTGATGTTTTTAATTCGCTTCAGGGCCATCTTGCCCGTGATCTGGCCCACTTCACTTCCTACCTGTCGGTTTCATTTTTCTCTCAATGGAAAGGAAAAAAGGCCAAAGACAGGAAAGTCTTAAACTTGTCAAAAATCTAAGTTGTAACTTTTAAATTTTAATTTCAAATATTTTTGTTTTTATTAAACGATATATCCATATTTAAATTTCGTTTTTGATTATTTATTTATGGGATTTCTACTCGATATAATTTCATTAAATCCTGTTATGACATCTTATTAGTTAATGAAATTTAAAACTAAAAAAATTAAAAATGAATATCGTTAAATTAATTAATTAAGTGTCATAATATGACTGAATGATAGTGTATGAAATTTATACAATGACAATACATCAAATATAAATTTTTTGTTTATGATGACCAAGCTTCATTTTTAGAAGAGATGACTTTTAAGCAATTGAATGTATGGATTAATGGATAAAACACGTTACTAACAATGATTTACTTTATGTATCCTGCGTCAAACATTTATGTGTACAATAGGTTTAATTCGACACTATATTTTTATAGGAGTTGAAATCATGTCCAACTTCAATTACCCTCCTCTTTAAGTTTTATACACTAATTAGGGTTAACAGTTATTTTAAATTAAGCGAATGATTATGTTAAATTAATATGGAACAGGAGTACATGATTAAACATCATCATAGTATAATATCACTTAAATATTTTAAGAGTTTAACTCATGATTCCCCTTTAATTAGTTAATTACTCTTATATAATATGATCATATATGTAATCTAATATATATATATATATATATATATTATATTACAAACTACATAGCAAATTTGGTAAGATGCTTACATTGACATTTACATGGACAGTCTCTTTGAATGACACGTAAGCATTATTAATTTTATGTCCACCTAAGTCAAAAGGAATAATAAGTATTAACTTCTTTACTTTTTCATTTCCCTTAAATTTCTCTAATCCCTAGAATTTCTCAATCTCTTAAAAAAATATCTTAAATTAATTTTAAATACTATCTAATTCAAAAATATTTAAAAAACATATAATTTTAATAATATCTAATTGGAAATTTAAATAAAATATTAATTGATATCTATTTATATTATAAAATAAATAATTTTAATTTATTTAAAAAAATTTTATTGTCTAAACTTAAAAGTATAAAAATATGCCATCAACATCATGTATACTATTTAAATATTTAAATTATTATTTTTCTAAAAAATTCTTATCTAATATACATATTAAATTACAAGGTATATAACAAATTTGGTAAGATGCCTACACTTATGCTTACATGGATAGTCTATTTGAATGACATGTAAGTATCATTAATTTCATGTCCACTTAAGTAAAAAAGAATAATAAGTATTTTTTTTATGAAAGAATAATAAGTATTAATTTCTTTACTTTTTAACTTTCCTAAAATTTATTTAATCCCTATAATTTTAGAATATTTTAGAAAAAGAATATATTAAATTAATTCTAAATACTATCTAATCCAAAAATATTTAAAAACAAACATAATTTTAATATTATCTATTTGAAAATTTATGTAAAATATTAATTGATATCTATTTATATTATAAAATAAATAATTTTAATTGTTATTTATTTAAAAACTATTTTATTATCTAAACTGAAAAGTATAAAATTAAGCCATCAATATCATGTATATTATTAAAATATTTAAAATTGTTATTTTTCTTAATAAATAAAATTTATGCGTAAACATATAAATTTATAAATATATATGTTACATATTTAAATAAATAAAATTAATTCGTGCATTATACAAGTTATTATGCTTTCATATATAAATATAAATACTTTTGTGTCATAATTATATATATATATATATATATATATATATACACACACATATATATATATAAAAGAATGCATATTTATATTTTATATATGTAAAAAAGCATGTTTATAATAATGATCATTTAGGTCAATAATTATGATATGCCAAAAATGTTACTATAACACTTGAAATTGTTAAAACATACTTTTAAGTTCTTTTTTAATATTTTGTGATGTGCTCAATAATATTATTTATGATATGTTTTTATTTTTTTATTCTTCTTAATATTTGTTTATCTTATGTTTTGAATTTTATAATTTTTAATTAAATATTTAATTCTTTTATAATTGGATATCTCGATTATATTAGACATATTTTATCTATACTTTAAACAAATAAACTAAATAACATTATTTTATATATTTATAAATTTAAATAATTACAACTAATTCGTGCATCGCACGAGAAAAAACTAGTAATATTAATAATAGGGATACCTAATGAATATTTTTTTAATACAAATTAAGTCACAATCTGATAATAGATAAAATTATTGTTAAAGGTATAATTTTTTTCAATAGAAATATGTTTTCTTAAAAAATAAAAAATAAAAAATATTGACCTTTGATGTGAAAACAAGCAAAATTTCACCGAAAAAAAAGGAGCAAATTAGGAAGAGGGCAACGCAATGATGAAAAATATAGCATTTTCAATGTTTGTAAAAATGTTATTTCACCCTATGAAACAAAAAAAAAAAGTTATTTCGCCCGAAAGTTAGGCTGATCGATGCTACTCCATTTATAGGATAGGACTTCAATAATTAAACGCTTTGCAAAACTTCAAACTGGCTTCATTATTTTAAGTAAATAATTAAATCCGTTGGTATTTACCAACTTCAGCTGCAACCTGTAAATACTCTTATATCTGAAGAAATTATTTATAATTATTTACTCATCATTCTCAAACTCAAAATAACTCTTGTATATAGTTTTTTCCTCTTGATCATCATATTACAAGCTAAGCTTACAACCATCGCATTAAATATTAGCTGTAAAAGATATATCTTTCAATTTGGATTTAATTTAAGTGGTAAAAGATGACAGGATTTGGCAAGAGATTTTTAAGTTTAATTTGAACTATAATTCTCTCATAACATTTTATTTATTTTTTATAAATTACATGTATTTTTATCCGTTTTAACAGTTTATGATTAATCATGTTGAGAGTTTTATCACAATTAAAGTTACTCACTCTTCTTCAAAAGTGTATTTAATAAAAATCGAATCCAAAATTTTTTTCTACAAACTCAACTTATATTACCAATTGAATTATAATTCATAAATACGTACACATATTATTAATAATATTTGGCGTAACTTTTAAATAGAATATATATATATATATATATATATATAGAGTTTAGTATCATTTAGTGATTAATTTATAACCACCTTTCATTCATTTATATTTAGTATAGGCCTATAGGGCTGCTTATAGCATTTGTCTAAATTAAATAATAAAAAGGAAAGTAAAGATTTTTCGACAACCATGCACATGCATGGATCTTTATAGCATATATTTTGCCTAACTTTTTTTATTAGCTCCCAGCCTCCCACGTGTACTGAGCTTTGGCTCAGTGGCACCCCCGACCCGGGTGTTCTTGATCCTTGATGAGGCTCACACGAGGTTCTTGATCCTTGAAGGCAGCCATAGGTAGATAGGTAGGGAGTGAGGGGTTGAGAACTTAACATCAATAGTCCAAGAAATTGAAAGCGTTGGTACAGTAATGTAAAAATTTTTTTGGATTTTGGTGTTAGTAAGATTTATATAAAAAAATTTTGTATTTAAATTTTTATTAGATTAAACTCAATCACATAACATGAGCAAAAATTAATTGTGTAACAAATATAATATAAAAATATCTTGTGATTAAAAAATATTCGAAGAATAATTTATGTAATGTAAATAAACTACAATAATAGCATATTACATGTGTGTTGGTGTATACACGTAAAATTAGATTACTGAAGGCTACAACTGTAGAAAAGAAGTGAGCTGTACGCCTTCACCTAACTTGTGAGTTGTGATGCCAGCTATTTAGTACTACTCATTATTTAGACCTTTGGTCGGTGTCATTGTCACAATAAAAAGTCAGCCGATGATTCTTTATTTGTTTCTTTGATAATTTTGTAATAATAATAATAATAATAAACACTCGTTAAAATAATGTTTATAAAGAAATTATTGTGAGCTATGTATTGTTTCTTAATAGGTAGAATTTGATCAACATAAAGAGTTAAATAAAAAAATTAAAACAGTATTTTAATTAATTTTTAAAATTATTTATAAGCAACCCTCTAATAAATTTAATTTGTATTCAATTAAGTTTTACAGAAAAAATTTTAAAAAATAAAATGTTAAAATTACCAAATTAATATAAGAAAACTTGTATATAACATCATCATGAATTTTGAGAATGCTCTAATTTTATGACCAAAATAACTCAGTTAATTGAATTTTTTTTTCTATAATCTTTGCATTGCATGAAATATGTATTGAATATCCAGTGTTGCACATTTTTAACTTTAAATGCGGCCGATATTAGTAATTGGAAAACTCAAAGAGGGTAAGCCATATTGGAGGCCGGAGGGGCTTTGTGGCATACAGAGGAGACAAAGGCAATCATCTATTTACGACCTCTACATATATATTTAGGCTTAATAGCCAAATATATCCCCAACGTTTATGAAAATATGCAATTAAGCCCTCAACGTATAATTGCATTGAAATAAGGATATTACGTTTTATTTTCAGCATTTTAAACCTAAACGTTATAAAATTGACAGAATTAAGGATATAGCCGTTAAAAACCAACAGTGTCCGTTAACCTTGCTTAGGTGGCATGCCACGTGGACACTGACGTGGCATTACGTTGCCACGTGGACCAATGACGTGGAAAAAACTTATTTTTTTTTAAATTTCGTTTTTTTTAAATAAACATTTTTTGAGTTCATTTTTTTTTGCTTAATAGCCAAATATATCCCTAACGTTTATGAAAATATTCAATTAAGCCCTCAACGTATAATTTCATGGAAATAAGGATATTACGTTTTATTTTCAGCATTTTTTTAAGTTCATTTTTTTTTCAAATTTACATTTTTCATAATTTCATTTTTTTAATTACATATTTTTTAAAAAATTACATTTTTTTTTCATAACTTCATTTTTTTAAAATTCCATTTTTTTCATAATTTTATTTTTTAAAAAATTACATTTTTTTCGTAATTTCATTTTTTAAAAAATTACAATTTTTTCATCATTTCATTTTTTCTTCTTCTATCTCCCTTACAGGAAGTTCATTGTCATTGCCTGTAAGGGAGATAGAAGAAGAAAAGGAAGAAAAAATGAAATGATGAAAAAAAATGTAATTTTTTTAAAAAATAAAATTATGAAAAAATGTAATTTTAAAAAAATGAAGTTATGAAAAAGATGTAATTAAAAAAATGAAATTATGAAAAATGTAAATTTGAAAAAAAAAAAGAACTTAAAAAAATGTTTATTAAAAAAAATGAGATTAAAAAAAAAAGAAAATTTAATAAACAAATGAAAAAAGAAACGTCATGATGACGTGGAAAAAGTTAAAATTTTTTTTTTAATTTCGTTTTTTTAATAAACATTTTTTTAAGTTTTTTTTTTTCAGATTTACATTTTCCATAATTTCATTTTTTTAATTACATATTTTTTAAAAATTACATCTTTTTCATAACTTCTTTTTTTTTAAATTACTTTTTTTTTCATAATTTTATTTTTTAAAAAATTACATTTTTTTTATTATTTCATTTTTTTTTCCTTTTCTTCTTCTATCTCCCTTACAAGCAATGACATCTTCAATGAACTTCCTGTAAGGGAGATAGAAGAAGAAAAAGAAGAAAAAAATGAAATGATGAAAAAAATGTAATTTTTTTAAAAATGAAATTATGAAAAAAATGTAATTTTAAAAAAAAGAAGTTATGAAAAAGATGTAATTTTTAAAAAATATGTAATTAAAAAAATGAAATTATGGAAAATGTAAATCTCAAAAAAAAAACTTAAAAAAATGTTTATTAAAAAAACGAAATTAAAAAAAAAATTTAACTTTTTCCACGTCATCATGACATTTTTTTTTCATTTTTTTATTAAATTTTCTTTTTTTTTTAATTTCATTTTTTTAATAAACATTTTTTTAAGTTCATTTTTTTTTCAAATTTACATTTTTCATAATTTCATTTTTTTAATTACATCTTTTTCATAACTTCATTTTTTTTAAATTACATTTTTTTTCATCATTTCATATTTTCTTCCTTTTCTTCTTCTATCTCCCTTACAGGCAATGACAATGAACTTCCTGTAAGGGAGATAGAAGAAGAAAAAATGAAATTACGAAAAAAATGTAATTTTAAAAAAAATGAAATTACGAAAAAATGTAATTTTTAAAAAAATAAAATTATGAAAAAAAAATGTAATTTTAAAAAAATGAAGTTATGAAAAAAATGTAATTTAAAAAAAATATGTAATTAAAAAAATGAAATTATGAAAAATGTAAATTTGAAAAAAAAAAATGAACTTAAAAAAATGCTGAAAATAAAACGTAATATCCTTATTTCCATGAAATTATACGTTGAGGGCTTAATTGCATATTTTCATAAACGTTAGGGATATATTTGACTATTAAGCAAAAAAAAAAAAAGAACTCAAAAAATGTTTATTTAAAAAAAACGAAATTTAAAAAAAATTTTAACTTTTTTCCACGTCATTGGTCCACGTGGCAACGTAATGCCACGTCAGTGTCCACGTGGCATGCCACCTAAGCAAGGTTAACAGACACTGTTGGTTTTTAACGGCTATATCCTTAATTCTGTCAATTTTATAACGTTTAGGTTTAAAATGCTGAAAATAAAACGTAATATCCTTATTTCCATGCAATTATACGTTGAGGGCTTAATTGCATATTTTCATAAACGTTGGGGATATCTTTGGCTATTAAGCCTATATATTTATTACTTATAAGAACACTTTGAAGACCAAGTTTCCTGTTACAAGGGGATTTCATTTACGCCGTACTTGAATCTCGGGCTCTTGTTCCCACTGCAGGGTTTCATGTTTGAGTTTATATACTCACATGTTCACTGTATGCAGCCAGACTAATATCTCAAAACCATGCATCAGCATCCATTCTTTATGGATATTGTTGGCTAAATGGGTCAATTTTTATACTTATAAAATTGCCATGGCATTGGCTGCACAATACTACGTTGAGGGTCTTGACACCTAATTTTGTCCCATTTTGTTATTATTATTATTATTACATATATTTGTATTTGTTTTCATTTTTATTATTATTATTTGTTTTATTATTATTATTATCATTTATGTTATTATTATTAGTTTTATATTATTATTATTATTATTATTAGTTTTTAGTTTTTATCTTTTTATTTTTATTTTCTTTGTTTTTCTGTCCAATCAGTCCATCACCCTGTCCCCGTCGGTCCCCTACTTCCCAGGCCATCCCATCGTCGGCCAGCTAGTCTACCAGCCACCCCTGCCATAGCCTCCCTCTCGAGGCTGTCTATCAACCCCATATACCAGTCCCCCTACAAAGGCTTTTGAAGAGCCTCAGATCAAAAGGGGGAGACAACCCAAAAGGACCCCCAGACCCTCCTCGCCGGGATCCCAAGCTTCATTGTCGCACCGCCTCTGATCACCATCCTCGATCACCATCCTTCGACTACCCAAACACGAGCCTCGCCACAACCAGACCCGAGACCAAACCATTATACAGAACCCCAAATCGAACCACTTCCTATCGTCCACCCTCACCAAACCACCACCACAGCCACCCAAAAACCATAAACACCAAACACCTCCACCATCATCACCACTGAAACCCCAAACACCATCACCATCACCATCCCGGAAACCCCCAACCATCACCAAACCGCAACGACCTCGCCACCCGAGCCCCTCAAACCCTAGAACCCCCCACCTGCAAAAAAAACACAAAACAACAACAAAAACACAAACCCAAACACATCCAAAACCAGATCTGAAAAGCAAAAAAAACCAAAAATAAAAAAGAGAGGCCGAAGGTTTCGACCTCAGATCCGTGGGGTTGGGGGCATTCTCGAGTGAATCGGAGGCTGGAATTGAGCTCAGGGGGTGGAGAGCTTCCGGAAAGTGGTTTCCTTTTTTATTTCCGGCCACCGGAGACGGCGACCGGTGGTGGCGGATGGCGGACGGCGGCCACACCCGCGGTTGGGTGAAAGAGAAAAAATGAGCTTAAAAAAAAAAGAGTTGGTTTATATAGCAAAAAAATTTGGCTGACCCGCGCGCGACCCGGATCCGACCTAGGATCCGCGCGCCCGACCCGGCTCCACCTTCTTCCCGCGACCCGCGTGTTGCGCCCGACCCGACTCCACGACCCGCGCACCCGACCCGGAAGCATCCCAGCTACCCGCGTGCCCAGCGCTCAGACCCGACCCGTGCCGCGTCCGACCCGGTCCAACCTGCTTGGCCCAGCAGAATCCGGCCCAATCCAGCTTGTATTTGGGCTTCATTTTGGGCTGCCTCTTGGGTTGTTTTGAAGGGCTCTTTTTGGGGTTTTGAAACCCAAATCCTCTTGGTATATTTGCTCTAACTGTAGCCTTTTTTAATGTTTAATTATTATTATTATTATTATTATTATTATTATTATTATTATTATTATTATTATTATTATTATTATTATTATTATTATTATTATTGTGATTATTATTATTATTATTATTATTATTATTATTATTATTATTATTATTATTATTATTATTATTATTATTATTAGTGCATGGCGTAAAACAAAAGTTTTGGAAAAAAATTTTCTTTTATTCATATTTTCCTTAATTATTATTATTGATTAGAAAATGTTTTTAAAAAAAATAATAATGAAATTTAAATTTGAATAAATGATAAAATATTAAATTTAAATAAATTCCGATGATGGGATGTCATGAGACTCATAAGTAGTGATTTCTTGACTGATCCCTAGGTGAGAAGAGTCGTACTAAATGTTACCAGAGTATTGGGATATTTAGTATGATTTTTCAATAATTTAAATTTTTCTTAAAAAATGAAAATAAATAATTTTTTTAAGAAAGAAAAAGGAAATTAATTATAAAATTTAAATTTAAATAAACAATTGTCCGATGATGGGATGTCATGAAACTCACAAGTAGTGATTTCTTGACTGATCCCTAGGTGAGAAGAGTCGTGCTAAATGTTACAAGAGTATTGGGATATTTAGTATGATTTTTCAATAATTTAAATTTTTATTAAAAAAATAAAAATAAATAAGTTTTTTTAAAAAAAGAAAATAAGAAAAGGAAATAAATAATAAAATTTAAATTTAAGTAAACAAATCTTCCGATGATGGGATGTCATGAAACTCACAAGTAGTGATTTCTTGACTAATCTTTAGGTGAGAGAAGTTCACTAAGTGTTACCAGAGTATTGGGATACTTAGTGCAATTTTTCAATAATAAGAATTTTTATTTAAAATAAATAAAGAAATATTTATATAAAAAATTTAAAAAATTCATTTGCATCATTTATTATCTGTTTGCATCATTTGCATTCATAATAATTTTTGAAGCGAGTGTGAATCTTCTGATGATGAGATTCTATAGAACTCACAAGTAGTGATTCTTAAGAAATCTCTAGGTGAGGGAAATTATTTCAAATGTTACCAGAGTATTGGGATATTTGATTTAATTTTTCAATACAAAAAGGTTCGCATTCACTTTAGAAGAATAAAATTTAACTTTTTAAAATAAAATAAAATGATTTTCACAAATAAAAAATGACTTTGAATAAAAAGAATAAAATTGATTGTAATAAAAATAAAAATTATTTTTAAATATTAATTCAAGACTATTTTATTAAAATTAAAGGATAACACATGATTATTATGGTACCGTTTTTAACGGGCGTCGTGGGGGTGCTAATCCTTCCCCACGCGTAACCGTACTCCCGAACCCAACTTTGTTTTTGCAGACCCAAATTGTCTTTTTTAATAAAACTTAATTAATTTTGAGATTTTGCTAAAAAGATAAACGTTTTTAGGTGACCAATCACACCTAGACAAAAAAGATTGGTGGCGACTCCTCTTTTGTTTTTAAAATGGTTTTTCAAAATCGTCGAGCGTGAAGCCGTTACGACAGCTTGGCGACTCCACTGGGGACGTTTTTTGAGGGTCAAGCCATTTATTAGTCATGTATTATCCTAAGTTTTAATTTAATGGTCTTAATTAATATTTAAACTTAATTTCTTTAATTTTAAATAATTTGTTGCATTTGTGTGAATAAGTTATTATGTTTATTTTATAGCATTCTTTATTTGTATATATTATTCTTAATAAATTGTTGGGCTAGAATAAGGGTTATGGTTTGATAAATGTTCCCTCATACACACACTTGCACTTGCATTTGCATGACATGAGCTCTATACCCGGGTTCCGTCCTTCTTAGGAGGGAGTAGAGTACCTTTGCTCTCGTGAGGTAATCACCTCCGCAATGGCAATCGAAATACTCCCACTTAAATTAAATCTTACTAGTCCAGTGTGGACGTCAGTGAGGTATAATTTAGGAACCTTAAGATCTTTAGATCCTAACCTAGCATATAGAAATACCTAAGAAGCCAGTTTTAGGTAGAGCCATGTCCAATTTTTGTAGAAATTAACCCAAAATTAGGACACGGGGGAACACTATTTGACCCATTTTTCTCATGTCAATAATAAAGGTACAATCGATTTTGATTTGAATTGTATATAATTTAAGGCTTTGATTTTTTCTAAAAAAGGGAATTTTGTAAAATAAAAACGGAAAAAATATATTTTCTTTATAAAAGATCTTGTAAAAAGAAAAAAACACCTATTTTTGAAAAAAATAAAGATGTGTGATAAAAACCATAAAATAAATGTGACTTTCTTAAAAAATGCAAATAATTCTTCATTTTTTTAGGAGGGAATTTTTTTGTAAATATAGGTTCATAGAAATAAGAACTAACAAAAATGCATTCTCCAAAGCAAGAGGAAGAAAAAGAAGTTTTGTGTATATTTGGTTACAAGATGTTTTTTATATAAAAATAAAAAAGGTTTTAATTTCTTTCACTTTTCTTTCTTTAAAAAGAAAAATATAAAATGATAAAATGTGGATAAACCTTTCTTTTTACAATAAATAAATGAAAAAATTTGCTAAAAAAAAAATGTCTCTTTCACTAAAAATAATAAGAAGAAATTCAATTAAGTTTTTTAATTTAAAAAAAAACAAAAAAAACAAATTCTTTATTCTTTATTCTTTTTAGAAAAAACTTCTTAAGATAAGGTTAAAAAAAAAAAAAAGAGTAAAAGGGGATTGAGTAGGAAATGAATTAATTTTTCTTCAAAAAAAAAAGTTAGAATAAAATGAGAAAATGAATGAAAAAAAATTTTCTTTTTTAAGTCAAAACAAATATTGAAGGAAAAATGGATGATTTTTTTTATATATAGAAATTTCAAAGAATAATTTGACATGTAAAATATTTTTGGTTTAGGAAGTTTAATGAAAATGCTAAAATGCTTGTGAAAAACAATTGAAAAATGGTTTGAAAATAAAAACAAAAATTGTTCGTAATCTTCTCATTGCAGGAAAATTCTTTTTTTTTTTCGAATAAAGGTAAACAAAAAAGGTCAACCAAAGTTTTCTTTGAATTTGTTTGGTGTATAATTTCAAGAATAATTTGATATCGAAAAGGAATGTAAAAGAAATAAATTTTTGGGTACAATAAAAGTCTGGTAGGAAATGTGAAAATGGGTATGTGCAAATGGTCAGGTAAAAGGAAAATAAAAAAAAAATGTCTGGTGAAAAAATGTTTTAATAAAAAAAAAGAATTTTTAGGTTTAGAATGGAAATATATTTGTTTTTTTCTCTTGGCATATACAGGCGTAAAAAATTTGTTATTGTTTAGGCATTGTTTATACAGAAACCCAGCTTCTTAAACATTTTTGCATTTCATATCATTTTTACTTCATGTCATCTGGTTCATTTGTCATCATTGCATACATGATGTCTATACATTCATTAACATGTGTTTATTTTATCATCATGCAAGTCAAGTAAAAAAAAGAGAAAAAAGAAGAGGTCAGATCTTCATCATATTTGCAATAGGGCATACATTACATTTCATGTAAACATTCGTTGTATTCCATCCCATTGTATCATATCTCATGCATTTCACACCGCATTTCAAAGTGGAAGAAATTCTTTCTGATTTTTATGAAAAAAGAAACTTTTTGGAACATTTTGTGGGGCATAAAATGATTCTTTGATTTTTTTAACTTGTCATTTCTACATGTTTCAGATGTGATTTTCCAAGTTGACATGAAAAGTTGTAAGACAGGAGGGATTTTCAACAAAAATTTGTGTATTTTACTTTGCTATGACATTAATTGTTGTAAATAGATTTTTTTGAAAATATAGTAGAAAATTTTTCATGTACATTTTTTTATTTTGATTTGTCATTGTATTGGATATATATAAATGACATTGATTGATTCTTTTTGTAAAGAAGTCACATTTTTTAAATATAAATAATGATTCAAATAAAGCCTCACATAACCAAATGGTCAAGGAAGTTTAGCAAAGTGACAAAAAGAAAATTTGTTCATAATAAAGTGAAGAGAGTTTTGAAAAATTGGTGATCATTATCAGAAAAATTCATCCATTACTTTCTCCAATTGTTTCCATGCCCTAAAATTCTTAAAAGGCCTTAAGGCATTTGAGGGGCAAAAGCTTGAACTCAAATGATCCATTTTCATCCGATCACAATATGCCATTACAGTGTAATGACCTTCACCTGGGTAATGAACAATGAAATAATCAATTTGATAAAATTCATTTTTGGATTCCTTGAATAATCAAGCATGACACTCTTTTAAATTTGAATTTTGATAATTTGATATGTATCAAAACTATGCCAGAAATTCATACTTGTCAGAATTGCCTAATTTTGTTTGAAGAACCATAAACCATGAGATTCCTTAGGCCATTTCTGAATTTTTGATTTATTCATGTGACTGAAACCAAGATTGAGGAGGACAAAGTACCATACCCTTAACTTGCCCAAATGATGCAATACCTTTTTCCTCTCTCGGTAAAAATACCATGAGTAACCCAAAGTTGAATATGCCAATTCCAACAGTTTTCACTAGCTTGTGGGTATTTTGTAACAATATTTTGTTGTCACATGAGTTGTAAAAAAAAAAGAAAGAAAGAAAGAAAGAAAAAAAGCAAAAAAAAGAAAAAATGAAACAAAAAAAATGAAAAAGAAAAAATTGATTGTGACATCATGCACTCAGGATATTCAAATGATTTTAAACAACACAAAGAGAGAGAGAGAGAGAGAGAGAGAGAGAGAGAGAAAGAGAAGAAGAAGAAGAAGAAGATGCCAAAATATGAAAATATCCAAGAAATTCCATCTTGAAAAACCAAAAAAAAAAAAAGACAAAATGTTTGACTCTTTTGACTCAAGGGAATTTCGTCAATTTAAGTGACCATGTTTGAAATGAAAAATGGCCATATTTCATAATCCTTTTCACTAATATAAGTTTTATCCATTTGCTACCCTCTTTTGGCCTTATAAATTCTTTCTAAATAAACCTTAATCAAGGATCACCCTCCACATCGGGGGGCACATATGCAAAAAACTTTCCCCAAAAGTACGAATGACCAGCCCCAATTCTAAGTCAAAATGGTTTATCATGTTAAGGGGCAAATGTGAGGTGAATTAGCTTTACAAGATTTTCATTTCACTCCATAAAGTAAAAAAAAAAAAAGGAAAAAATGAAGAAAAAGAAATTGCAAGAAAGAAAAAAAAAGAGAGAAGATGAAATGAAGGAGTGGCGGGATAAGAAATAAAGGAATAAATGACTTGAATAAGTCTTCACATTATACTAAATGATCCTTGGTTGATCACCCTTAAACACATTTTTGGGCCTTATTATCCATTCTTTTAAAATCCCGAAACCTGGCCTACATTACGTACCTTGAAAAGTCCATTTCGATCAAACGTGGATACTTAAACTGAAGAGATTTTTTCTTGATGAATCATCATAACCAATGAGGCACTTAGCTCATTCTCAACCAAGATTATCCTTCAAGAATCTTCATAGTCAATTTTGGATGAATTTTGAATTCTTAAGTGCATGATGGAACAATCACAAAAAAAAAAGCAAAAGAAAAAAAAAAGAAGACAAAGAAAAAAATTAAGCTTTAGGGTGAAAACCCCGAAAAGGGGCAGTCTAGGGCAAAAGTAAAAACCTTTTGAGGTCATTCATGGTATTGTCAAGGTCTAACAGGAGGTGACTTTATGAAATAATTTCAATGAGACCATGACCATCCATAACTCTTAAGAGAACCAAGAATGTCCATTTTGATGATCCATTAAAGGGATTGATATAAAATTTTGAATCTTCTCTCCATTCCCAAATAACTCAGCAAAAGCTTGAGCCCATTTTGGCTAGTCTTGACAACTATCAAAATACATAAATTGAAAATTAAAGGAGTGTCAAATTTTGTCTGCATTTCAAGATAAACCTTTTTGCAAAACCATGATTTGCAAGGAATTCATCATTTTTTGAAAGACTTGTGTTTCATTTGTGAGCTCGAATGAAAGTTCGTTCCCTTCTTCACTGAGTTGTGAGCTTTTTCTTGATGAATGAAACATTGATGTGTGAAACCACCTAATCCATTTAATGAGAACAAATTACCTTCCCCCCACACCCACCTAAATAATGATCACCAATCTTCAAGAAACTCAAATGATAATTCTTTGTTGCATTTGTGTTTAACTTTCTTTGATCATTGTTATGTAGGGCAATCTTGTGAAATTAAAAAGTTTTGGATAGATAAACATTTTCAAAAATAAAAGCTGTTTATCTTTTGAATCTGAAAATGGAAAGGACGCTTGAGACAATTTTGTTTGAAAATTTTTCGATTGCTAATCAAAATTTTGATAGCGTTTCAAGCAGAAATAAGAGAGAATTCAATAATTTCTTGTGCCATTTTGGGGGAAGATTTTGTTAGGAAAATTTTGTTTGTAAAATGAATTCTTATGATGTTTTGAAATGAAATAATAAATGAAAATGTGATAATTGTCTGGGGCCAACCTTTGTTGCACAAGTAAACAAAGGGCTTCAAGTGATGAGACAAATACTTTAAAGCAATATAGATGAGAAAGTGGAAATGAAAAGGTTTTGGGGAACAAGAAGAGAAAGTCGAAAGAAAATTTTGGATAATTGCATTTGCATTTTTACGGTGCACATTCACGTGAAACATTTGCATTTGCATCTTGATAGAATTCATTTGCATTTGCATCATGATAGAAGTCGTCTGTATTTGCATCATAATAGTTGGTTATTCATTGATGAAGAAATTTGCATTTGTATTGCTGATATTGCATTTGCATTAGTGATCATTGCATCAGCCAAACATTGAAAAAAGGTGAATATGGGAGATTTTGGATTGAAAAAATTGATTAAAAAAAAAGAGAGGAAAATTTGTTCAAAAAAGAAGAAAAAAAGAAAAAAAAAGAAAGAAAAAGAGAGAGTGGAAGAAATAAAAGGAAATTTCTTGTTGGAAGTAATAAAGGGAGAAATGTAGTTTGAAAAGAAAATAAAAGTAAGATATTTTTTAGAAACAGAGAAAAGAAAAAATGAGAAGGAGCTTTTAGAAAATAGGAAGTCAAATAAAAAAGGAAAAAAGAAAAATGAGATGAAATAAATGGAATGTTGGAGAAAATGAAAAACAATGAAAGGTGTTTCCGAGTTTGGAAAATTTGGAGAGTACTTGAAATGAGAAAATTGAGAGCTTTTGAGATGAATGTACAAGTCAATGATTTTTTTTTGAGTTTGAGTTTTTGAGGAAAATAAAATTCCAAATATAAAGGAATATTACTCTTTAAAAAAAGAAGAAGAAGAAAAAGTTTTTGTGAGTATAATTAGATGAGATTGTTAAGCCCAGTAAAGTTGGCACCCAAGAAGAAAATTTAAGCCCAACGTAGCTGGCACCTAGATGAATTTAAGCCCGATGTAGTTGGCACCGTTGTGTGGTGTTAAGCCAAATGAAATCGGCACATAATTAGATGAGATTATTAAGCCCAGTAAAGTTGGCACCCAAGATGAAAATTTAAGCCCAACGTAGCTGGCACCTAGATGAATTTAAACCCGATGTAGTTGGCACCGTTGTGTGGTGTTAAGCCCAATGAAATCGGCACATAACTAGATGATTTAAGCCCAGTAAAGTTGGCACCCAAGATGAATTTAAGCCCAATGTAGCTGGCACCTAGATGAAGATTTAAGCCCAGTAAAGTTGGCACCCAAGATGAATTTAAGCCCAACGTAGCTGGCACCTAAATGACATCTAAGCCCGATGTAGTTGGCACCGTTGTGTGGTATTAAGCCCAATGAAATCGGCACATAATTAGATGAGATTATTAAGCCCAGTAAAGTTGGCACCCAAGATGAAAATTTAAGCCCAATGTAGCTGGCACCTAGATGAAGATTTAAGCCCAATGTAGCTGGCACCTAGATGATTTAAGCCCAGTAAAGTTGGCACCCAAGATGAATTTAAGCCCAATGTAGCTGGCACCTAGATGAAGATTTAAGTCCAGTAAAGTTGGCACCCAAGATGAATTTAAGCCCAACGTAGCTGGCACCTAAATGACGTCTAAGCCCGATGTAGTTGGCACCGTTGTGTGGTGTTAAGCCCAATGAAATCGGCACATAATTAGATGAGATTGTTAAGCCCAGTAAAGTTGGCACCCAAGATGAATTTAAGCCCAATGTAGCTGGCACCTAGATGAAGATTTAAGCCCAGTAAAGTTGGCACCCAAGATGAATTTAAGCCCAACGTAGCTGGCACCTAAATGACGTCTAAGCCCGATGTAGTTGGCACCGTTGTGTGGTATTAAGCCCAATGAAATCGGCACATTATGAAATGAGATTTTAAGCCCAGTTCAACTGGCACCAAAATTTTGAACCTACTTAAGAGGATGCATGATTTTCAAGGTAGGAAATGATTTCCAAGTCCTCCGGGCACAATCAGAATTTTAAAGTTTCATTGCCTCTACTGTAAGAGGAGCACATTTCCAGGAAGATTTTAAAGTCTCATCGCCTCTGCTGCAAGAGGAGCACATTTCCAGAAAAAAGAATTTAAAGTTTCATCGCCTCTGCTGCAAGAGGAGCTTTTTCAGGAAAAATTTTAAAGTCTCATTGCCTCTGCTGCAAGAGGAGCACATTTTCAGGAAGAATTTAAAGTTTCATCGCCTTTGCTGCAAGAGGAGCACATTTCCAAAACAAAGAATTTAAAGTTTCATCACCTCTGCTGCAAGAGGAGCTTTTTCAGGAAAAATTTTAAAGTCTCATCGCCTCTGCTGCAAGAGGAGCTCATTTCCAGAAAAAAGAATTTAAAGTTTCATCGCCTCTGCTGCAAGAGGAGCTTTTTCAGGAAAAATTTTAAAGTCTCATTGCCTCTGCTGCAAGAGGAGCACATTTTCAGGAAGAATTTAAAGTTTCATCGCCTCTGCTGCAAGAGGAGCACATTTCCAGAAAAAAAGAATTTAAAGTTTCATCGCCTCTGCTGCAATAGGAGCTTTTTCAGGAAAAATTTTAAAGTCTCATTGCCTCTGCTACAAGAGGAGCACATTTTCAGGAAATTTTTAAAGTTTCATCGCCTCTGCTGCAAGAGGAGCACTTTTCAGAAAAAGCATTTAAGTCATCCGGGCACAAATTTCAAGTCCTCTGGGCACAAAATTGTAAGACCTCGGGGCAAAATTCTAAGACCTCCGGGCATAAATTTCAAGTCCTCCGGGCACAAAATTGTAAGTCCTCCGGGCATAAAATTGTAAGACCTCCGGGCATAATTCTAAGACCTCCGGGCATAAATTGTAAGTCCTCTGGGCATAAAATTGTAAGACCTCCGGGCACAATTCTAAGACCTCCGGGCAAAATTCTAAGACCTCCGGGCACAATTCTAAGACCTCCGGGCACAAAATTCTAAGTCCTCCGGGCATAAATTCCAAGTCCTCCGGGCACAAATCTCAAGTCCTCCGGGCACAAATCTCAAGTCCTCCGGGCAAAATTTTTTAAAGTTTCAATGCCTCTGCTGCAAGAGGAGCACTTTTCAGAAAACAAATCATAAGTCCTCCGGGCACCCATTTTAAGTCCTCTGGGCACCAAATCTAAGACCTCTGGGCAAAATATTTAAAGTTTCAATGCCTCTGCTGTAAGAGGAGCACATTTTCAGAAAGGAATTTAAAGTTTCAATGCCTCTGCTGTAAGAGGAGCACATTTTCAGAAAGGAATTTAAAGTTTCATTGCCTCTGCTGCAAGAGGAGCACATTTCAAAAGAAAGAAAAATTTTAAAGTTTCATTGCCTCTGCTGCAAGAGGAGCACATTTCAAAAGAAAGAAAAATTTTAAACTTTCATCGCTTCTGTTGCAAGAGGAGCACAATTAAAAAAAAACAAAAACAAAAAAACGAAAAAATGGATGATTTAAATTTAAAGTTTCATCGCCTCTGCTGCAAGAGGAGCGCATACAAAAAAAAAGAAAAAAAAAGAAGAGATTAGGTCATAGGCCGGACAAAATTAGTGTCTATTGTCTTTGCTTTATTTCTGATCCTCAGCAATAAGCAAAGAGGGGCAGCTGTTGACACCTAATTTTGTCCCATTTTGTTATTATTATTATTATTATTACATATATTTGTATTTGTTTTCATTTTTATTTTTATTATTTGTTTTATTATTATTATTATTATTATCATTTATGTTATTATTATTAGTTTTATATTATTATTATTATTAGTTTTTATCTTTTTATTTTTATTTTCTTTGTTTTTCTGTCCAATCAGTCCATCACCCTGTCCCCGCCGGTCCCCTACTTCCCAGGCCATCCCATCGCCGGCCAGCTAGTCTACCAGCCACCCCTGCCATAGCCTCCCTCTCGAGGCTGTCTATCAACCCCATATACCAGTCCCCCTACAAAGGCTTCTGAAGAGCCTCAGATCAAAAGGGGGAGACAACCCAAAAGGACCCCCAGACCCTCCTCGCCGGGATCCCAAGCTTCATTGTCGCACCGCCTCTGATCACCATCCTCGATCACCATCCTTCGACTACCCAAACACGAGCCTCGCCACAACCAGACCCGAGACCAAACCATTATACAGAACCCCAAATCGAACCACTTCCTATCGTCCATCCTCACCAAACCACCACCACAGCCACCCAAAAACCATAAACACCAAACACCTCCACCATCATCACCACTAAAACCCCAAACACCATCACCATCACCATCCCGGAAACCCCCAACCATCACCAAACCGCAACGACCTCGCCACCCGAGCCCCTCAAACCCTAGAACCCCCCACCTGCAAAAAAAACACAAAAACAACAACAAAAACACAAACCCAAACACATCCAAAACCAGATCTGAAAAGCAAAAAAAACCAAAAATAAAAATGAGAGGCTGAAGGTTTCGACCTCAGATCCGTGGGGTTGGGGGCATTCTCGAGTGAATCGGAGGCCGGAATCGAGCTCAGGGGGTGGAGAGCTTCCGGAAAGTGGTTTCCTTTTTGATTTCCGGCCACCGGAGACGGCGACCGGTGGTGGTGGATGGCGGACGGCGGCCACACCCGCGGCGGCCGGGAATCGCCCCCGGCAGAGAGCCTCAGAGGCTCTGGAATTTTTTTTGGGTGAAAGAGAAAAAATGAGCTTAAAAAAAAGAGTTGGTTTATATAGCAAAAAAATTTGGCTGACCCGCGCGCGACCCGGATCCAACCCAGGATCCGCGCGCCTGACCCGGCTCCACCTTCTTCCCGCGACCCGCGTGTCGCGCCCGACCCGACTCCACGACCCGCGCGTCCGACCCGGAAGCATCCCAGCTACCCGCGTGCCCAGCGCTCAGACCCGACCCGTGCCGCGTCCGACCCGGTCCAACCTGCTTGGCCCAGCAGAATCCGGCCCAATCCAGCTTGTATTTGGGCTTCATTTTGGGCTGCCTTTTGGGTTGTTTTGAAGGGCTCTTTTTGGGGTTTTGAAACCCAAATCCTCTTGGTATATTTGCTCTAACTTTAGCCTTTTTTAATGTTTAATTATTATTATTATTATTATTATTATTATTATTATTATTATTATTATTATTATTATTATTATTTGTGTTTCATTATTGTGATTATATTATTATTATTATTATTATTATTATTATTATTATTATTATTATTATTATTATTATTAGTGCATGGCGTAAAACAAAAGTTTTGGAAAAAAAATTTTCTTTTATTCATATTTTCCTTAATTATTATTATTGATTAGAAAATATTTTAAAAAAAATAATAATGAAATTTAAATTTGAATAAATGATAAAATATTAAATTTAAATAAATTCCGATGATGGGATGTCATGAGACTCACAAGTAGTGATTTCTTGACTGATCCCTGGTGAGAAGAGTCGTACTAAATGTTACCAGAGTATTGGGATATTTAGTATGATTTTTCAATAATTTAAATTTTTCTTAAAAAATGAAAATAAATAATTTTTTTAAGAAAGAAAAAGGAAATTAATTATAAAATTTAAATTTAAATAAACAATTGTCCGATGATGGGATTCATGAAACTCACAAGTAGTGATTTCTTGACTGATCCCTAGGTGAGGAGAGTCGTGCTAAATGTTACCAGAGTATTGGGATATTTAGTATGATTTTTCAATAATTTAAATTTTTATTAAAAAAATAAAAATAAATAAGTTTTTTTAAAAAAAGAAAATAAGAAAAGGAAATAAATAATAAAATTTAAATTTAAGTAAACAAATCTTCCGATGATGGGATGTCATGAAACTCACTAGTAGTGATTTCTTGACTAATCTTTAGGTGAGAGAAGTTCACTAAGTGTTACCAGAGTATTGGGATACTTAGTGCAATTTTTCAATAATAAGAATTTTTATTTAAAATAAATAAAGAAATATTTATATAAAAAATTCAAAAAATTCATTTGCATCATTTATTATCTGTTTGCATCATTTGCATTCATAATAATTTTTGAAGCGAGTGTGAATCTTCTGATGATGAGATTTTATAGAACTCACAAGTAGTGATTCTTAAGAAATCTCTAGGTGAGGGAAATTATTTCAAATGTTACCAGAGTATTGAGATATTTGATTTAATTTTTCAATAAAAAAAGGTTCGCATTCACTTTAGAAGAATAAAATTTAACTTTTGAAAATAAAATAAAATGATTTTCACAAATAAAAAATGACTTTGAATAAAAAGAATAAAATTGATTGTAATAAAAATAAAAATTATTTTTAAATATTAATTCAAGACTATTTTATTAAAATTAAAGGATAACACATGATTATTATGGTACCGTTTTTAACGGGCGTCGTGGGGGTGCTAATCCTTCCCCACGCGTAACCGTACTCCCGAACCCAACTTTGTTTTTGCAGACCCAAATTGTCTTTTTTAATAAAACTTAATTAATTTTGAGATTTTGTTAAAAAGATAAACGTTTTTAGGTGACCAATCACACCTAGACAAAAAAGATTGGTGGCGACTCCCCTTTTGTTTTTAAAATGGTTTTTCAAAATCGTCGAGCGCGAAGCCGTTACGACAGAGGGCTTGACCGATCGCTTTGCCTTGATTGGGGTTTTCCTTCATTATTTTTGTAGGGTAGGTTTAGTTAAAAGAACAGGGTTAGACACCAGTCGCCAGTTATATATATTTTGCATGGATTTCGTTGATATGTGAATCTGCCTGCTATAGCTCTCATTGGTAGGAGATTATGGTTATATCCCCTTCAATTTATATGCATCAACGATTTTGAATGCATCTTCGTGTACAATATTTTTAATTTTGATGCACAATGAGCAGTCCCAATAATAATAATATGGGTTATTGAAGAAGTACTATGCTAGGAGTAGAGCTGTTTATGAGTAGACTCAGGTCAGATTTAGATAATGCATCAAGAAGTTGAAGGTGAGTTAATCCAATCCTATCTGACTTTTCAAAATTAATATTTTTTTTAATTCCATTTTTAACACAATGAATGAACTTAAATCTATTCAATTCTACTCAAACATTATTAAAAAAATTTTAGATTAAAATAAAATGTAAAAAACACATAATAAATAAGAAGTATAACACAGTCAGTTCAAATAAATTTTTACAATAAAAACTACAAAAAAAATGAAAAGTTTAAAAAACAATGAAGACTAAATTATATTGCATACACAAAATCTAAAGTAATTAAAAAAATGCATTTGTGTATTTTTCCATAGCCTTCTTATTTGAAATATCTTCAATTTTTTTAAAAAAAATTTACAAAATACAATACTTTAATCAAACATCAAATTAATTAAGTTATAAAAAAATAAAAAATTATAATTATCGAATTGAATCGATTTTAGCTGGAATTTTAAATGATGAGTCCAAATTCAATCTAATTTTTTATCGAACTCCAGTTTCCAAAACCAAACCCATATATATATATATATGTATATATAATAAATTTAAAAATTATTCATACTCACAAAAAAATTGGACTAAGTTTCTTAAATAGATATTCTAATCCATGAACAAGTCTATATTGACCAGAGTACCTATTTACATACTCCATTTCACCGACAAGCAATTTACTGAAACAGAAAATCGAGATTTTCGTTAAACATGTCTCTCATGGAAAAACCTAGCTAGCTATATGTAGGGTGTGAAGCACCATTAATTGTCCAAATGATTATGTTGCTTGCACTACTATATATATATATATATATATATATATATATATATATATATATATATATGCTGATCTTTAACATTACACTAAACGGTTGTTCAAAGAGAATCAGTTAACAATGGAGAAGGAAATTAAGTGAAAAGTGGTGGAAACTGGTAACTTTACTCACTTCCCCCCGCCCCCGGTATCTATCATCATGCATAATATCAAGCCGTAGGAATTGGGATAGGAAGTTGATTGATAGAATCCCACCGCTTTACATAATGCAGTAAAAATGTTTGGTCATGGAAAGGCCCCACGAAAACGAATATCTTGTGGCTTTCTCCTTAATTGCAAAGGACTTTCAGTCCTCTCTTTAGAGATATAGTTGAATCACCTGTTGTAATATCTCTATTTATCTGGACTAATTAAATGTAATTAATTTCATATAATATTTATTAGTAATATAATTTTGTATAAAGTGTGACTTATAATTAATTATATTAAATATATAATATGTGTATAAACCTATAATGGGATGGGTTTGTACATGAATCCCATGGAGGGAGGTCCATACTCTCAACCTCTATATATATGAGGCTGACCCATTAAGTTTTATAACTTTCGTTGAAGAGGGATGAGAGTAGTTTCTCCCTCTCTCTCTACCTCTCTCTCTCTCACTCTTTCGTTTTATCTCCGTTTCAGGTCTGAAGGCAGTCAATGGAACGTTATCGGAGAGGGCTTCAATAATGCTGTAATATGAGATAGCGGGATTGAACTCTTGCCCGCATCCAGGTTAGTTTTACTGCGATTCATTTTCGTGTTAGTGACTTGGTGAAGTTTTAATAAATTTCAACAATTGGTATCAGAGCCAGACTCACCAAAAGTCACTAACCATTACTGTTTTGAGCAAAAGAAGCCATGAAAGCTTCGATTTTAAGCTTTTGGATTTTTTGAATTTTCTGAAACCCATTTCGTTTTACCATTTTTGAGCATAATTTGGTTAGATTCTAGTTATATGATATTTAAAGGTGAAAAACCCCTTAATTCGGTGCAAAAATAAGGCTAAAAATGGCTAAAATCGAACCGGGTCGGATCTGTGACCCATTTTCTGCAAACACTCGAAACGGGTGGAGAAAAAGGTCGGGCGCATGGAGTGCACGCGCCCGATTCTTTAGTGCTCGCCTCCATTCTGCTGTGCACGCGCCCGCTAATGAAAATTAAAAAAAAATTAATTAATTTTTTTAATCTTTGGGCCGTACGATTTTGGGCCTTATTTTTTTTTTTTTTGGATTTTGGGGCCGAATTTTTTGGGGCAAAATTTTTTAATTTTGGACCGATTTTGGTAATTTTGGCTGGGCTATTCTTTTAAGTGGGCCATTTTTTTTGGTTTAATTATGTTAAGGCCATTATTTGTTTAATATTTTGGGCCACCCATTATTAAAAATAAAACAAAACAAAAGACTATTTGTTTTATTTTGATTAGGCCTTAATGTTTTAATTAATTTAGGACAAAATTATTTTTATTAAATTATGGGCTTATATTTAATTTTATTAATTAGCCATTTAGTATTAAATTAATTTTGGGCAATTAAAATTAGTTAATTTTGAGGTCATTTTGCCTAATTAATTTAGGTGCCATATTGAATAATTAATTTTATTTGACTATTAAATTTGGATTAATTATTGGCTATTTTGCATAGTTAATTAAAAGGCCAATTTAGATTATGTTTTGAGGGCCATTTTGATTAATTAATTATGAGCCATTTGGATAATTAATTTTGGACAATTTTGGTCATAACAAAATTTTATTTAATAGCCATAATTAATTGTTAAGC
Source organism: Heritiera littoralis (assembly GCA_031772115.1). Lineage (NCBI taxonomy): Eukaryota > Viridiplantae > Streptophyta > Magnoliopsida > Malvales > Malvaceae > Heritiera > Heritiera littoralis. The sequence continues at coordinate 6,451,100 of JAPDPK010000006.1, read as the reverse complement.
CCAAAATTAATGTGATATAAGTGAATTTTGGAGGAATTAATTTTGGAGTAATTTCTAGAAATTTAATTACTCATTTAATTCATAATTCACTTAATTTGAAATGTACACTTATGCCCATAAATTACTAATATTTGGCCTAATTAAATAAGTTTAAATAAATTATTTGGGTATTTTGTTTGAGCCATTTTAGATTATGGGCTACTCATTCTGTTAATAATTTATTTAAACAAATAAACTCTCTAGAAATGAAAATTGCCTTATTATTTGAATGTTCGCATTTATATGAAATTAATTTAATTAATTAATGTGGAACTTGAAATTACTACATATGCTTCAGAAGTTGCATATTTTGGATGTAGTTAATTTTGGTCAATAAATTTTGTGAATATTCTTAAAATTATAAATCATTAATTGGATTGACTAGTACTTACCTGTCGCAGGAATAGTCATGAAGATTTTTTTTTGACGATTTATTCTGATAATTTTAAGGATATAATAATAAGGTAATGCATAGTGATAGTAGAGGTGATTATTGGGCCGGGTTGGCTCGACCCGGTTCGCAACCGGATCGGGTCAATCCGGCCCAAAATCCGAATCGGTACTGTACCGATTCGGAATCGGGCCCGATAAGGACCGGGCTCGATAAGGGCCCGGATCAAACCGGACCGGTTCGAACCGGTCCGGTTAAAAAAATTTTAAAAAAAATAAAATATTTTTTGACTGCAGTTGCACTGCAGTGCAACTGCAGTCATTTGGCCGTTGCCCAACTTTTTTTTTTAATTTTTTAATTTTAATTAAATAAAAAAAAAGCTTTGCTGCCACTGCGCACCTGCACTGCAGTATGCAGAGCAGAGGCAAGTCTTGCCTCTGCTCTGTGTTTGAAATGGCCGTTGCCCATCAATCCTTTTTTTTTTAATTTTTTATTTTTTTATTCTAATTTTTTTCTATAAATACCTCTATAATCTTCTATTTTCATTTACATTTCTTCTATATTTTCTCTCAAATTTGCTATCTATATTCATCTACTCTTATTCTCTTCACTCACATACTCTCTTAATATTCACTCAACCTCTCTCAAATTCACTTAAATTCCCTTATTCCAAATTTATAATATCATCATTTTCTTTCTAAATTTCATTTTTCTTTTTATTTTATAATTTTACAAATTTTACTTTCAATTTTTAAATTCTAATATATTATATATATTCCTTATTCCAATTTATAATATCATCATTTTCTTTATAAATTTCATTTTTCTTTTTATTTTATAATTTTGCAAATTTTACTTTTAATTTTCAAGTTTCAATTTTCAAATTCCAATATATTATATATATCATACATCTATTTTTTTAATTTTTAACATATATTTATTTTCAAAAAAAATATAAAAATGTCGAATTTCTTTCGTCGTTCATGCTCTGTTTCTCGACCTTTTGGTTCTACTGAAATTCCTAATTTGGGTGACGAATCATTTAATGAAATCGAACCCGATATTCATCCGGAGGAGGAGCTTCCTTTAGCGGCGCCATCGGTTGGTCGTGGACGTGGAGGTCATGCTCAAACATAATCATCAGCTGCCACCACTGCTGCTATATCATCAAGGCCGAAGTTTAGTAAAAAAAAACGAGCAGGGTATGGGAGTATTTCGATATTGTAGCAAAAGAAGGTGAGACGAATAAATATTGTGCTATCTGTAAATTGTGCCAAGGCGTTTACTCTTATAAGTCCGGTGGAGGTGCTGGCGGTACAGGTACGTATAAAAGACATTTAATTACTGCACATAAAATTAATCCTGATGCCGAAGAAGATGAAATTTTAGAAGGTAAACAATCTCAAATTAATACACGTGATGGTGGAAAAAATTTTATTTTTGATAATGTTCAAGTTAGACGTGGTTTAGTTAGATTTGTAATTAGGACTGAACAACCATTCACAATTTGTGAAAAATCAGGATATTTAGAATTTGTTTGTAACTATTTACAACCCGCATATAAATCTATTTCTAGACATACATTAAAAAGAGATTGCATGGATATGTTTAAAGAATATAGACAAGCTTTAATTGATAAATTTAGTAATATTTCATCTAGGGTTAGTTTAACTAGTGATATATGGACTAGTACTAATGGTATAAGTTATCTTGTTATAACTTGTCATTGGATAGATGAAGATTGGTCCATGCAAAAACGAATTTTATCTTTAGATGTAATAGAAGAAGCACATAATTTATATACTATTCATAAATATATTACTAAAGTTTGTAAATTATATGGACTAGAAAATAATAAAGTTTTTGCTATTACTTTTGATAATGCTTCGAGTAATACTGCAGCTATTCCTCATTTAATTAAAAGTTTAAACCCTGTTATGCAAGGCATATTTTTTCATGCAAGATGTGCATGTCATATTATAAATTTATGTGTTCAAAGTGGTTTAAGTTCTAGTGGTACTGGTACTGGTACTGGCATAGGTCTAATTGATAAAATTAAAATTTTAGCAAAATGGATTCGCACACCAAGTAATAAACGTGAATGGAAGCAAATTTGTATAACAAATAATATACCTGTTAAAGCATTTCCACTTCCCGTGGAAACAAGATGGAATTCACTTCATCGTTTGCTTTCTTCTATTTTACCTTATAAAGAACTTGTTACTCCTTTTTATAACAATTATACAAGTAGCACACATTTAGTACTTTTTGAAGAAGATTGGACTTTTATTGAATATTGTGTTGATTTATTATCTACTTTTAAAGATGCAACCGAAAGATTTTCAACTCAATTTTATCCAACTACACCGTATTTTGTTCCTATTATCTACACAATGTTTGACAAATTTGTAAAATTTAGGAATCATGAAACTTTAAGTTCTTTTATATATGATATGGAGGAAAAATTTAAAAAATATTGGGAAATAATTTCTCCTATTTATTGTATTGCAACTTTACTAGATCCTAGTCAAGGTGAGGTAAATATAGAAATATTTTTTGATTGTTATAAAGAATTTCTTGGTCTTGATTCTATTGAGGATCAAAAGTCCTCAATTAACAATCTTTTTCGAGAATTGTTTAATGTTTATGAAACAGAAAGGGAGCAATTCAACTTTAATCGAGAAGAAGAAGATTCATACGAAGAAACCGAAAGTAGCAAAAAAGGAAAAGGAATTTTAAACGCAATTAAGGAAGCAGCAAAGAAGAGAATGAAGCTAAAAGGAAAAGCGAGCGGATCGGGATCGGGATCGGGATCAGGATCAACAACTCGACGAAGTTCTAGCTTCAATGAGCTAGGATTTTTCTTAAGTCAAGATTTTTCTGTAGATGATAACTTTGATCTTCTCCAATGGTGGAAAGAAAACCAAAAACAATTTCCAGTTTTAGCTTCCATGGCCCGAGATGTTTTTGCGGTGCAAGTTTCTTCTGTTGCTTCGGAATCCGCATTCTCGACGTGTGGAAGAATTATTGGAGACCATCGAACCACTCTTAATCCGGATTCATTATGCATGTTAACATGCCTTAAAGATTGGTTTGATGCGGAATTGCGCAATGTCGAACTTGGAATGGCCAATGAATTTGCTGATAATAATTCAGAAGAGGAGGAAGAAATTTCCAAGACAATCCGTATAAATTATGAAGAGTAGAGAATAATCTTTTTTTTTTGTAAATTGTATGTAAAATTGTAAATAAGTTTAGTCATAGTGAATATTTTTATGGACTACGGTCCCGTGGTTTTTACCCTTCTAACTTTTGAAGGGGTTTTTCACGTAAAAAATCTTTGGTCTCCTACTCTCTCCTTTTTCTCCTTTTTTGTTGTTGTTGTTGTTGTTGTTGTTGTTGTTGTTGTTGTTGTTGTTGTTGTTGTTGTTGTTGTTGTTGTTGTTGTTGTTGTTATTATTATTATTATTATTATTATTATTATTATTACATACCAAATTAATTAATGTTATACTTATATATGTTTAAAATAAATAAATATTTAAAATACAAAATGAATTAATATTTTAAAAACATATTAAATAAATGAATAAATAAATAAATGAATAAATATTAAGTAAATGATATTTCAAATATAATAAATTATTTTAAATACAAAATGAATATAAATAAAGATATGCAAAATGAATATAAATAAAGATATGCAAAATGAATATAATAATAATATTCATAATATCATTATTTGTATTTTGAATCAAATATCATTTTATCATAATATTATATTCATAATATAACTTTAATTTATTATAACAATAATTTTATTAGATAATTTTATAATAGTTTATTTTTACATTATTGTTACATTAATTAAATAAATTATAATATAACTTTATAATAAATTATTGTTAAATTAAACTATTAACATTATTTATCTATTAACATTATTTATTATAAAAATAAATTTACTACATTAAATTATTAAAATATATTAATATATATGAAAATAAATTAATATAAATTTTTTAAAAATAAAAATTTTAAAAAGAAAAAAATGGACCGGTTTACTACCGATTCGAACCGGTTCTCTTTTGGTTAGGGCCGAAACCGGTGAAAACCGGCTCGGAACCGGCCCGGTCCGGCCCGTAACCAGATCTAAGTGATAGTTGCAGTTGCATAATTTACTAAGGTCTTTAGAAGTGGCTAGTCTCTCCCTGTCGGATTGTTAGTTGCTTTTAGAGATGCTTGGGATTGAGAGGATTCTGGTTAGGATATGACACGGTCTTCCTACCCTGTCGGTAGGCGATCATTCAGGTTGTATTCAACGAGTTTTGTTTCATCCTCTGTAGTATGTTGTGGAATAAATTTTGATATTGTTTGAATTATTCCACTAGCCTCCATAGTGTGCAACTATCACATATCAAATCTTTAGTATGATTAAATTAGATAGATAGCACAAATTATTTTCTACGGTTAGGGACATTAAACTAGGAAGTAGTCCCGAGAATAAATCTATCTATTATGCCCAATAATGTGAGCTCTTTGAGGACAATATACTTGGAATTTCGAGAACACTTAAGTAAGAATTCTCTGATTATAAGGGCATGTCATTAATAAGCACATCAGAGAAAGCGTTCCAATTAATGAAAACCAAGAAGTATTTATGGATGCCATTAGAAAGTAGTTCGCATAAGAGGATAAAGGTTGCTATAGGATTTTGATTCCATATATGGCAGATTCAGTACTATTTCCTTCTGGGATGGAGAATTGGAGATCTTTCAGTTTTACAGATCTCATTTAATGCAGAAGGAAATATGGGATTTTAATATCAAAATTGATATTGTCATTCAAGAGTGGGAGATCTTTCAGGTTAACAGATCTCATTCAACCATAATGATGACATATGCCAATATTACTGCTAAAAGAAAATATTATTAAGAGGTCTCAATAAAAGGTCATTTTAGAAGAAGAAATTTACCAAGTCTACTTTCCATTCTGGTTCAACCAACACCTCTAAATATCAATGTGTGCCACTTCTGGGATAATTTTAGGCACAAGAGGGTAGATTACAAGAATCCTTTAGATTGGAATGTGTAAAAAAGGCATTCTGTTAGCTTTTATTTTGAATCCAATCTAGGAGATATGCCCTCTAACTATTGGTGTTTGAATACCGGTGCTATTATTGATAAAGCCGTAAGCAACCGGAGATAGAATAAGGGAAAATTGTTCTAAATTGGGGTTATAAAGTTAGAATCCATACTGAAAACATAGCCAGTTCGTTGTTATATTTCGTAGACAGTTTTGAAATTACTATCGATTAATACTTTTCATCTTGATAATAGAAAAGTATTTCTAATTAGTAACGACATATGCATTGATTCTGGCATTTTGCGTAATGGATGTACATTAGACTTATACCCGAATATTAGGTAAATTTTCTTCAGTTGTGAATAATGTGACTATCGATTCAAATTATGATAGAATAAATAGGAAATCTATCATATAGTGGCACAAGAGTTAGGGATATTTTGAGGCACATGTAAGATTGCATTAAGAGAAATCTTACTGCTAATATTAAGGATGTGATTAGCAGATATTGAGATGATTAGGAGCTGATATATACCGATAGTTATAAATCAAATTCACATAATGTAGTCAGTGGATATAAATGTTTCATCATTTTCACTAAAGACCATTTTGATTTAGGTCATATAGAGTGATAAATCTGATCTTATAGAGGCCTTAGGCATTCTGATTAATTCCGCTCCGCTGCTTAAGGCAATGATCAGACAATAGTGATGAATTTTATGATCGGTATAATGAAACCAGGCGAAATCCTATACTAGTTTTTTGAGTTAAGTGCACTGTAGGATTATGTATTGACGCCTAGTATGCATTCTTGGAATACCGACAAGGATGAGATTGCAGTAATAATCATTCGTACATTTTGATGTGGTACGATTTCTGTTGAATCACTTCAAATATCTGAAATTTAGATGGAGTGAAATTATAGAAACTGCAATTCACATGCAAGGTTGATCTCCAAGCAGGACCAGTTCCTAAATGCATCCCAAGTTATAGTCAGACATTGAGTTGAATTTATGCTGCTTCCTGTGTTTAGGGTTATAAGGTAAGGCAAAAGAGCTATAACCCACAGTCAAGAAAACTTGACGAGAAAACTATCAGCGGCAATTCTGTTGGCTATTATATCGATTAGAAAGATTTTAGATTTCATTTCCCGTTATGTGACACTAGAATCATTAAGTCTGACAATGCAATCTATTTAGTGGATGACTTAAAGAGTGGGAGTTGTGAACTCCACAAAGTCATTATTAAGATACATTTTGTTGTGCCATTCCCATATATGCATCATCTTTTAATGATGAAAAGCCACAACCAAAGGAAATGATTGATCTCAATACCATATTTCGAACCTGTATCTGACTTTATAGAGGAACATAAATGTAAGATTCATGTGTCTTCTAATTCTGATGTTTGTCAGGAGACTATCCTGATCCGAACTCTAAGAGTTGAATATTAGTCACGCAGGATGAGTAAGCATCTATGTTGCATAAAGATGCATGGGATCTATTTCTGTTGTCACATCATTGTAGACCAAGTGAAATCCTAAAGATCAGATTGAAAATTTTAAAGCTAAATTTTACCAAGACTTTAAATAAAGCAACCTAAAAGTTTGTAGTTCCTAAGTTGGAACATATAGTTTGTGAACTCAAGGAGTTTGTTTGTGAACTCAAGGAGTTTATTTGTGAAATTAAAAAGGCATCCAGACTGTATCTAAAATTATTGAGATTGTCACATTGAGGAGAACATTATCGTTTGATAATTGGATCCATTGTGAGGTCAGTGGGAGTAGTTTTGTGCTTGTTGTGCTCTAATTGATGATATCAAATAGCAGCCTGTAGCACTGACCTATTGCATGAGACATTTCATGTCGTCACGTCACTTCAGGATGAAGAATCTAAGTGAGGTTTTATTTCATTTTAAGGATTAAGATTCTTCGTGACATATCAATAGGCATACATTATTGGTCTCATAGAACCTACATTGAGTGTTGAGTATGTTTATTGCATGTTGTTCTCCTAATAAGACGTCATTTAGTGAAAAGTGACATATTGTGAAAATCTCAAAGTCCTCAAGATGATAATGAAAGAGCTCATATCGAGTATTGTGTATGCCTTGTTGTGGGTAATTAGTGTATACTCAAGTTTATACACATTTGGATATTGTGTATATTATAGATGTATTTCGGAGATACTTAAGCGATCCTGTAATAGAGAACTGGAAGCTATAAAGGGAGTATTTGGATATTGATAAATCTGACATTCTGAGTTTGGTCAGATATTCTGATGTTAATTTTGCAAGCTATCCAGATATTGAAAATTATGTTGGTTACATATATCTATATATTTATGGACATAAAGGAGTTGTATCTTGGAAAGTGTAAAGCAAACACTTACAGCATCCTTAATTATGGAGGCTAAATATGTAGCATGTTGTAAAGCAACATGATGGGCCATTTAGGCTGTAGAATTTCATCTCAGGGCTGTTTTTGTGTGGTTGCCATTTGGAAGTCTTGGAGATGTACTGTGGCAATGCTGCAGCAAGTATTTTCTCTCTCAAAATGTTAGGAGTTCCTCACACTCCAGAACGTTTAGATACCATCATTCGGTTTTGTTAGAGAGAAAATAATGGAATCCATTACTTGATTGCATTGTAGAGCACATGGTTTAAAGAGTTTATTCTGGCTAACTGAAAGTTTGGCTGCTAAAGTGCTTTGACGACATAGCACTTGTATGAGGCATATGAAGCCATTTGCTATATTAAGTTAGTGGGAGCTTTGTAATAAAATAAACTACAGTTGTGTGGATGGATTCCTACTTGCCATATATGCATATTTTGTTTGCGCACATTTTGGTAAATATGGCATTTTGTTGGATGAGACATTCGATATCAGTCTCATATGCTTCTGTTGAAGTAAGGCATCATTCAGTTTAGATGCATGGACCTAATGGAAATGACTATTGATTTTTCTTTTCATATCATTTCCATTTCACACTTTATACTACTATTTTATTGCAGTCTTTATAAGTTTACGCGTTTGTACCATGTCGGTATGATGCATTTTGAAGCTTATAAAAAGGCTTGTTGTTGTTAAAGCATGTATGAGTCTACACATTTGTATCCTTTCGGTACAATGTATTTAGAGGGCTTATGAATACATGATGATATTATATGATGATTTCATTAATTAACTTAATTGTCCAAGTGGGAGAATGTTGTAATATCCCTATTTGTCTGGACTAATTAAGTGTAATTAATTTCATATAATATTTATTAGTAGTATAATTTTGTATAAAGTGTGACCTATAATTAATTATATTAAATATATAATATGTGTATAAACCTATAATGGGATGGGTTTGTACATGAATCCCATAGAGGGAGGTCCCGACTCTCAACCTCTATATATATGAGGCTGGCCTATTAAGTTTTATAACTTTCGTTGAAGAGGGATGAGAGTAGTTTCTCCCTCTCTCTCTACCTCTCTCTCTCACTCTTTCGTTTTATCTCCGTTTTAGGTCTGAAGACAGTCAATGGAACGTTATCGGAGAGGGCTTCAATAATGCCGTAATATGAGATAGCGGGATTGAACTCTCGCCCGCATCCAGGTTAGTTTTACTACGATTCATTTTCGTGTTAGTGACTTGGTGAAGTTTTAATAAATTCCAACATCACCTGGATGGAGACCTTCAACTTCATGTTCATCTCTTTCTCTCTTGACCAAAAAAGAAAAACCCCTCAAGCTTTGGTTGCGTGAACTAGCTATCACCAATAATACTCCAACCTGGATGCAATGATAAAAATTTGAGTAAAAGCCGGCATTACTGTACTGTCATGGTAAGCAGCAGGGGCAAGAATACAAACCCATAAAGTAATGTGTATCCCCACCATTTCTTTAGGACACTAATTTTTTTTACTCTTTGGATGCTGAATTTCAGCAGTGTAGGGACATTGGCACGCCTCGTGTTTAACGGTGGGTGAGGATCCATCGAAGATATACATCTCCATGTCATGTCATTGTCTTTAGATATACTAACATCTTCATGCATATAAATTCCATTGAATTATATATATATAAATATAAACAACATTAATTTCAAAGCCTGTTTAGTGCGGGGGTATATAACGTTGAACCCCATGATTAGTTTAAACAAATTAAAGGCACGTCATATTAAAAAAGGCGTCGCCGACCGAGAGATTATTCCTTCCTTGTCTCCCCTTTTAATTAATCACTAATTAATCGGCATCTTTCTTGTCCATGTCATGCGCAATTGTGCATGCCTAGATGAACATGGATCATTCTGTTTGCTTTGCATTGTTTGTCATGAAACCCCGCATATGGGCGGGGAATCCTGATTTCATAATTTTACTACCAATTAATTTCATGCCTAATGATCACCTATGATTATGAATATAGCCATGAGAAAATGTTGTACTTGGTCATCGATGATCCCCATGATCTCGTAATCACTTGCAAATGGCAGACAGTTTCACTAGTGCGAGTCGACGTCCTTTTTACATTTTTAGCTCTAGGATGCAAAAAGATCTTTTGTCCGAAATAGCATTTTCGAACATCGTATGCTTAATGCGATTACAAAAGAAAAAACTGTTTGACTATGGCGTTAGTTATGTCTTGTCTTCTTTACCTGGTCTCTAGTGTTGCAATATTTTATTTGAACTTGAATTCTCCATTTCGAATATGTCAACCTTTGCTCTGCTACTCTTTTACGTTAAAAAGGTTCCATGGTCAAATTCTTTTGCTGATTTGACTCTTTGCCTGCCCCGCCGTAATAAATCTATGAGTGCCACACCATCCGCCACTTTTTGTTTGATTAAAAAAAATTGTACGAAACAATTATTTCGTATTGACATATATTATTTTTATTCAAATCATGTTATATAATTTAACTCAAAAAAAATTATATGAAACAGTTATTTTATATATTATTTTTATTCAAATTATGTTATATAATTATTTTGTTAAAAAAATTATTTATTTATTATCAAAATTATTAATGAGTATTTTAAAATAAATATTCATCGATTAATAAATTATATCTATATATAATAAATTATCTTAAAATAAATATTCATCGATTAATTATTATATCTATATATAATAAATTATTAATTTTTTTAATAAAATAATTATATTATATGATTTAAATAAAAATAATATATATTGACCTGAAATAATTGTTTGATGGGATTCTTTCTTGTTTTGACTCGTAATGCTATATTAATTGTACGTTCAAAGGCAAAGCGAAGGCCTCTTGTGTAAGTCTCTGTCGCGAAGTGATTGGTTCGCGATAAGCAATTAACAAAGCTTTTGCACCCACCAATTTGCTAGCTCCTCCGTGCAAGTTAACTCGACAGGCCCTGGAATAACATAGCCGCCCAAGAAAGCGAATCTCATAACCAACAGCTAGCTGTAGTATATGTACAATCATAAACCCACAAACGATATTTTTGGCTTAGATTTGTCAGTTGATGAATCAGTGTGGGCCATAGCTGTTTATCTGAAAAGGAATATTATACTGTAGCAGCATGCGGTGTTCATCGGAAGGTGTTATCCACTATTTTGATGATTTTGAAAATAGGAGTTCCTACAAAGCAGAGAGAAAAAGTAGTGGCTGTGATGGTAAAAAGATTACCCAAAAAAAAAAGAGGCTCAGTGCGTCCGTACAGCGAGAGGCCAGAAGAGAAATGCAGTGGCCAACCGGAGAATCCATAGCCACTCATGTAGGGATTTTGATATGTTGAAACATCGAAAAAAATGGAACCCAGAACCCCACAAGTTGGTCGGAGTTGAACGTGGTTGGCCCGACAAAAACTGCACCACTTCACATGGCTCGGGGGTTTCCTGGGAATCCCCTCATCGCTTGGCTGCCTTTGGTTTCCAATTCCATGTTCATGTTACTAACACTATATGGTCTTAACAAATTTTTAATATCTAAAATTGTAGAAGAATCACTTTGACCATAATTAACGTCTTTCCACCTGCAATTAAACTTGGTCGAAATGAAGGAATTACTTGATAGCGTCATCAGCAAGCTGTCTATGATGAAAATCATGACAATGTATTCTGCATATATTAATCATGGATTGATTCCATTAATGCTTTACTAGGCAGATGAGCACAAGTAGTCTCTGTCTGCTTTCTTGGTTATTTCTCCTGTTTCCTGCCGTACGTCTGCATGGACCATATGGTAATTTGCGAAGTATATATAGCATATTTAGGTTCAAATTAAGCTAGTTGATCATGATTCAACCTTTTAAGCAAGGGAGCGAGGAATCTGATGAAGACGTACGGCGACACTACAAGAAAATTGATTTTCAGCGATGAAAATTTAGCTACGCAATTTTTTCGTCGCTGAAAAGTGGTATTAGCGACGGATTAGCAACGAAATTTATATCGAAGTTAGCAATGGAATTAGCAACGGATTAGCGACAGAAATTCGTCGGTAATTAGCGACGAAAAATTTTTCGTCGCTAATTATGGCGGGAGACACTGTTCAATTGCGTCAAAATATTACCGACGGAATTAGCGACAGAAATTTCTGTCGTTAAACCCAAACATGTACAGACATTAGCGACGGAAGTTTTCTGTCGCTAATTCCGTAACTAATGATCTTTAGCGACGGGATTTCCCTTCATCATGCCTGAGAAAATAAGTTAATAAAATTAGCGACGGAATTTTTCCGTCGCTAATTCCGTTGCTAAAGGTCATTAGCTACGGATTTGGTGACGGAAAAATTCCGTCACTAATTTTATTCACTTATTTTCTCGGGCATTATGAAGGGAAATTAGCGTCGGAATTTTTCCGTCACTAATTTTATTCACTTATTTTTCTCCTCTGTACGTGAAAAATAGAATGAAAGATTAGCGACGAAATTTTTCCGTTGCTAATTCCATAACTAAAGGTAATTAGCTAAGGAATTAGAGACGGAAAAATTCTGTCGGTAATTTTATTCACTTATTTTCTCAGGCATGGTGAAGGAAAATTTGCGACGGAATTTTTCCGTTGCTAATTCCGTAGCTAATGACCTTTAACTACGGAATTAGCGACGGACAAATTCCGTCGCTAATTTTATTCACTTATTTTTCTCCTCTGTACGCGAAAAAATAGAAAGAAAGATTTTTTGTTTTACTTGTGAAGAGGAATCAATATAATCGAACACCTACATATAAGGAGGTTTTTGATCGAACTCACAAAAAAATGCTAGCCAAGGTGAATATGTGGATAATAAGTCGAAAGTTGTCAATGTACGTATATTTAAAATTATTTCTTTTTATGTATGTTAATTATTATTTAATTACTTTTTAAGTATAGATATATTTATAATAATAAATTTTTTTATTATAGGAAAAATATAATGCTTCATTGGTTGAGAAGTATGGTACGGATATTAGCAGTCAACCACACTTTGATCCTGTTGCTTGGTGTGACTGTATTGGAGGAATGGAAACAACCCGCACACGTGTACGGCCTTGGAAGCAGTTCACAAAACAGAGATATACTTGAGTCATCCGCCTCCTCAACAAGTCCAATATTCTCGGTTTCTCAATCAACAGTAAGCCAGGATGAGCGAATCGATGTTATAGAAGAGAAACTTGATGAAGTTCTCAAATATTTACCGCAAATGCACCAATGGATGGCTGAGATGACTAATGCATGGAAGAGTAGCAAAGGAGGCCCTTTAAATCCCGATGATAGACAGACACCGAACCTCGGAGATGGGCCTTCTTCATAGATCTCTGTTTTAATGTAAGAAATTTAAGTACTTTGTTCTTTTTATGTTTTAAGAATTTCATGGTTGTTGAGAGATGTTATGGATTTGAAGAATTTTAACCATGTTTTATGATTATGTATGAATTTTATTGATAATTTATGTTTATGTATTAAGGTCTTTTAAATATTGCTATAGTCATGAATTTAGGGTTTTAACATGAATTTAAGCTTAAGCTTAAATTCATGTTATCTTTCGGAAAACTTTTGGAAACGATTTTGGAATTTAACATTTTGGTAACGAAATGCATAAATAATAGATGATGATGAAAAAATATATTATTAGCGATGGAATTCAAAGAAATTAGTGACGGAAATAATAGCATTAGCGACGGAATTTTCTGTTGCTAATATCATTAGTGATGGAAAATTTTTATTATTAGCGACGGAATATTCCGTTGGTAAAAGTATTTAGTGACGAAAAATTTATTATTAGCGACGGAAAATTCTGTAGGTAAAAGTATTTAGCGACGGAAAATTTTATTATTAGCGACGGAATATTCCGTCGGTAAAATTTTTTAGCGACAGAATATTTTCATAAAATTTAAAAATAAAAATAAAAATAAAATTAGCGACGGAAAATTCCGTCGCTGATATTTTTACCTACGGATTATAAGTGACCGATTTTCATTTTAGCGACAGAAAATGTCCGTCGCTGATAACAAAAAATCCGTTCGCTAATTAGCGACGGAATTAGCGACGAAATGTTTTTTCAGCAACGGAACGAGCATCAACGACATTGATTTTTCCAACGGAATTATTCCATCGCTAAAATCTTTCAGCGACGGAATCAGACTTTTAGCGACGGAAAATTCCGTTGCTGAAAGTCTCTTTTTTTTGTAGTGCGATGTCATCCTGAAATTCAAATATTTCTTAGAAGGATCAACTAATGTTAAATTAAATGCCAACTGATAGATTAATATTTTTTCAAATCAATGATCCATGAGTAATTATTATAATATAATATATATTTCATGCTCTTAATTTGTCTCAAGTTAATTATCCATAAGTAATAATTAATTAATTTCATTGGACTAAGAAAAATAAAAATTAATGATTAAAATCATGATTTTGTTTTTGGGTAAGTTTGATGCACCCAATTATGGCAATATAGGTGCTCAAAATAGGGACGCAATTTTACAAGAACATAGATACTTGTGCATATTTTGAATAAATCATGTGTTATTCACTTCCGTGAATCTTTGCCAATCTTTATTGTTCAAATTTGTTGATTTATAGCCGGATTTTTTTTTATCACATGTGAATTTATGATTTATCTTTAATTATATTTGTTTTGATTTGTTAGTTGATTTAACTGATAATTATGATTATAACTTTTTTGTAATTAGTAACTTAATTAAGAAAACATCACATGTAATAATTGCTTGCAAAGGTATACAATTGGCAACTTTTTTAATCACCCTTAATTAGGCTTGTTTTTTTCATTTGCAAACACACATATTAATCGGCAAGCTGCATGTTGAAAGTTGTGCGACGTGAAGCAAATACCATATGGTTTTTATCCTTTAAATAAAATTTAAACTCATAATTGTCAGTTAAATTAGTTACTAAGGCTCTTAATTTTACAATTAATCCAGCTATATTTGATCCATATAATTGAATTCCATTTTCATTAAAAATAAGTTTAATTAAGGAGAGCTAAAGAACAATGAAAATTTGATGACAATGACAGTTCGCGATAAGTGGAACCTTGTATTTTTTATTTTGTATTGAACAGTTATAAAACAATTATAGCACGTGTAATTAAATAAATTTTTAAATTTCTTACTTACTTTAAGATTTTATATATAATAACATAGAAAATGATGGGAGTGAGAAAAGAGAGAATAAATAGTTGTAAAAATATAGAAATGCAGGCCCTACTTCATTGTGGATGCTCAAAATCAGGATCTTCCACCGCCTAAGATTAATTGTTAAAGCACCTCAACTGTTGCATTGAATATTAACCAACTGCTCCACCAATGCCAAAAATTATTATTGTTATTATTATTACGAGGGTAATTCAAATATATATACATAAAATTAATTTACTTTTATATTATTTTAATTCAATTATTAAATTTTATATTTTATTTATCTAAATCATACTAGCTCGATTTCAAGTTAATAAAAATATCTAAATAATTATTCGATAATAATAAAATTCTAATCATTTCTACGTGTTAAAAAAATATTTTTTATTGAAATGATAAAAATATCAAATTAATTAAAAAATTTAAATGTATAATGAATAAAAAAAGTTAATAAATAAAATGGTTAGATTGCAAAATATTAATTTTACGGGAAATTATATAAAATATGTAAAATAATATATTTTACATTGATATAATTTTTTTTTTGGTATCATACATTGATATAACTTGATTTTATTATTATTATTATTTTTTATTATTATTATTATTATTATTTCGGCTACAAACATTTGTTTTTTAGAATTCGGCTACAAACAATTAAGAATTAATGCGAAAGTTTGACTTTAATTGATGAATAACGCGAAAAAGGATGCGAAGTGGGAATCATTAACCAAACAAACACGTCGCATGTGAAGATTTTCCTGCTTTTGCGGCTAGTGGCCTTAGCTGTGAATATAAAGAAATACTAATATAATATAATGACTGTATTTTCGGTTGTTTAAATTTAATGCACGGTTTCAGATTAAAAAAAAAGAAATACTAATATAAAAAAGATAAATTACATAAAAATATATTGTAGCTAAGTACAGATTAAATATGATCTTTGATATTTAAAATTTAATACTTAACCATCCTGAAAATTATTTCAATTATATTTCATCCAAAACAGTTACTTTTTTCTGTTATTTTTAAATATTTTATTTCTTTTCGTCTTATTCAACAATTTACTTGTGTTTTCTCTCTTTAAAACCAAAAAAACAGCCCTCTCTAAACTTAGAAAATGCTACCCACTTTCAAAATTCAAAAATATCTAAAAAGCAAGCAATATAAAGCATTGAAACATAAAATAAAAACTAAAAAGAACCCAAAAAACTGAGAAAAATAGCCAAGAAATTTTTTTTGTTTCTGTTTTGTGCTTTTCATATGGTTTTTGGGCTTGAAACTTTGAGAAAATGTAAGCTATGAAGAATAAAACAATATATTGGAAGAGGATTGATTTTTAAACAAGGAAACTAGTATTTTTTGAAGTTGAAGGTTGCAACTTTAGATGTAGATCAAGGAAATTTTAGAGTTTTTTTAGTTGATATGGCAAAGCTCATTCACAATGGGCCTAAGCCCAAGACGTCAGAGGGTTTGCCACGTGGCATCAACGAGAAGTTCTCTCTCGCCTGCGACAGGACATCTGTCGCAGGCGATAGACCCGTGTGGTCTATCGTCCAATGCTCGTCGTGTAGACACATGGCACGGATATGTCTCCCGCTTGGCAACAGACGCCTCCCGTTGCAAGGTGTCACATTATCCTATAAGTCTCTCGCCGACGACAGGCTCTCCACTACGCCCGGAATTGATGGAATTTGAGTTATATTTGGAAACAAACTGCTACCAAAAGGACGTAATCATCCCTAGATAATTACCCTAGAATATTCGCCTATAAATAGGCCTCAGGTACAATTCTATTTCTAATTTTTGACTACTGGCTTTTACGTTTCCCAATATTGAAGAACCTTTTGTTGACTTAAGCATCAGAGTGCCTACGCAGGGAACCACCCCCTTGCATTCCTTTGACTTTTCTTATCTTGACAGAAGCTTCCTGGAGACACATGGAGAAAGAAGGCAGCATCGACGTCAGCACACATTTATTGTTGTTTTGTGCAACAACAATTGGCGCCATCTGTGGAAAACATATAAAAAGCCAATCAAAACTTTTAAGATGGTGAGAATGAGATCAACTAACGTTAGAACTAGAAGTGATGAGAACTCTATGAGTTCCCCTGAACAACCGATTCGCCAAAGGAACCAAGCGAATAAGGAAGAAGAAAGAATTACTGTGTAGGCGATAGAATTTGAAGCTCTGAGGCGGCAGAGTGAAGAAACTATTCAGGTGCTGAAAGTCATGGTGGATCTGTTCAAGGGAGTCCTCCCGACTCTGAGTTTGCCGCAAGCCGTACAGAATTTGGTGGGGGAGACAAGTCAAGAGGTCCCACCGCAGGCGTTTGGGCGACAAGATGATGTGGCAGTTGCAGACCCCTCTCGACGGCAGGAAGCTCCCTCTATGGAGGAGGACGACATTCAGCAAAAGGTGACAGGATTGGGGAGCAGGAGGCCTATCGCAGGGACCCAACGAGAGACTGGGGAGGTGGCAGATCAGGGACCTGCGGCAGGGTTCAGGCGACAGGTGTCTGGTGTTGGGCGACAGGCATCTGGGCGGCAAGATACTGAACGTGCGGTAGGGTCTTCTGCCTATCACCGTGAATTGTCAAATTTTGCTGCCATTAACTTAGAACATGGTGTCGAAGGTGCTGGAAAGAATGGGGTCGATGACGAGAGCACTTGGGGGACCGGGTCGGAGTTCGACCATACTTGGAACACGCATATGAAGCAAGGAAGGAGAGGTAAAGGAATAATGATTGAGAACCTACCAGATTCATCCCACGCTGAAAGGGATAGAAATCAATTAGCTCCCTCTGCGGACATGAAAAAGATGATAGAACAGGTGCTGGAAGAGAAGAAGTTGGTGTCCGCAGAAGAGAGCCAGAGGAGAAGAGTACCGTTTAGCACAGCCATCCTGCAGAAACCGCTGCCTCCAAAATTCAAAATGCCACATATGACCGTATACACGGGAAAGACAGACCCCTATGATCATATGCAGAATTATGAAGCGCTAATGTTGTTACATGGATGAAAGGATGAGATAATGTGCAGGGCCTTTTCACTCACTTTGACCGGCTATGCGATGAAATGGTTCAACAATTTGCCCGATGCGTCTATTATCTCTTTTGACTAGCTACGGAGTGAATTTCTTAAGGTGTTTGCGGTAAATAGTCAAAGAAAGAAAGAACCAACTTACTTGCTCACTCTTAAACAAGGAGTTAAAGAGTCGCTTAAGAGTTACGTGGGTCGGTTTAGAGACGCCGCACTGGAGGTAAGGGATTTGCAAGTTGGTATAGCTGTGGTAGCCATGTTACAGGGAATAAGGTCTGAGAAATTATAGGAGTCCTTATCGCTGGATCAGCCCACCACAATCTCAAACCTACTTTCCCGAGCAAATAAGTATATCACTCAGGAAGAAGTAATGAAAATGGTGATGAATGGGGAGCCCAAGGAAGGAAGGAAGCGAGGAAGAGAGGTCACTGAAGCATCCTTTAACCAACCGAGAAAGTTTGATGAGGCTCTTACACTAAAATACACCACCTATACCCCACTCACTGAATCTCGGGCTTCGGTGTTGGCAGCTATCGAGGGGTCAGGTCTTATACGGCTTCCAAAGAAGGCGTCAGGAAATCTGGGCCGTAACTTGGAGTCATATTGTGACTACCACTCGGCACATGGGCATTCGATGGAAAAGAGCAAGGAGTTAATGAATTAGCTAGAAAAGCTAGCGCAGGATGGGAAAATCAACCGCTTTATGTGGAGAAGTGACAGAAATAACTATCCCGTGCGAAATAGAGGAAACTACTTTAAAGATAGAAGAGGTGAAAACAGGGGAATTGTAAGAAGAAATGAGGACCCCAGAAGAAATAATGACAGTAGGACAGAAAGGAGGAATCACGAGGAGGATAACGAGTCCACAGGACCAACAATCAATGTAATATCTAGAGGGGAATCATTAGCTAGTACATCTTCCTCATCTCGAAAGTTTTATGCCCGGTAGACCCACCAAATTAACACAGTAATGAAAGAAAGGCAGGATGAGGAGCCCATTACTTTTACATCAGCAAACAGAGGAGATATAATGATCCCCCATGATGACCCAATGGTGATTTCGACAGTTGTAGCAAAGCATCCAGTGAGTCGTATTCTAGTCGACAATGAGAGTTCAGTAAATTTAATTTACTGGAATTGCTTTGAGAAGATGAATATCTTAGAGAACAGACTAGAGCCAGTGCCTACACCACTATACGGTTTCTCTAGAGAGAAGGTAAAGGTAGAGGGTGCCATTCAGCTGCCTATTACGTTAGGGGAAAGCCCGAAAAGTGTTGTCCGTCAAGTGTTGTTTATGGTGGTGAGTCAGCATCAGTGGCTTATAATATGATCTTCGGACGACTGTTGTTAAATGACATAGAGCGGTGGTGCATCCCTGTTATCTGTTAATGAAGTTCCTGACTCCCCACAGTGTTGGACAAGTGAGGGGAGATCAAAGGAAGGCTAGGACATGTAATATCGCGTCTACCACGTGTAAGGGGATTCAAAAGAAGGGAAGATTTGCCTAAGCCAAAGCCTGATGAGGAGATGGATGCAGTTCGATTAGATGAAGAAGACGAAGAAAGAGTAGTATATGTGGGAAGCCAATTGCCTGAAAGAACCAAAGAGAAAATAATCCAATGCTTGAAGGAAAATGTTGATATATTTGCATGGACCCCGACCGATATGCTTGGGATTGACCCTGAAGTTGCTTGTCATCGGTTAAACATAGTCTCAGGAGCAAAACCGATCAAGCAAAAGAAGAGAAATTTTGCTCTGGAAAGGCAGTAGGTTATAAACAAGGAAATTTTGAAATTGTTGCAAGCAGGGTTTATCAGAGAGGTCAATTATCCAGAATGGTTGGCTAATGTTGTGATGGTGAAGAAAGCCAACGAAAAATGGAGAATGTGTGGACTTCACAAATTTGAACGAAGCCTGCCCTAAGGATTCGTATCAATACCTCGAATTGATAAGTTGGCAAATGAAACTTGTGGATACGAATTGCTTAGCTTTTTGGATGCTTTTTCGGGGTACCACCAGATCATGATGCATCCAAAGGAAGAGGAGAAGACCTCGTTCATTACCGATAGCGGAATATATTGCTATTGAGTAATGCCATTCGGTTTGAAAAACACAGGGGCAACCTATCAGCGCATGGTAAACAAGGTGTTCAAAGACTTGTTGGGCAACACTATGAAGGCTTATGTGGATTACATTATCATTAAAAGCCGAAAAGAAGAGTCACATGCCGAGAAGATGTCAAAAGTATTCAAGATATTGCGACAGTATGAGATGAAGTTGAACCCCAACAAATGTTCATTCAGAGTGAGGTCGGGAAAATTCTTGGGGTTCATAATCACTAATCGGGGGATACAAGCTAATCCCGAGAAAGTTCAAGCTATTCTGGACATGAGGCCACCCAATACTGTTAGAGAGGTTCAAAGTCTAACAGGGGGGATAGCAGCTTTGAATCACTTCTTGTCCAAATCAGCTGAAAAAAGTCTGCCATTCTTTAAGGCGATAAAGGCGGGAAAGAACTTTAAATGGACAGAAGAGTGCAATGATGCTTTTGAGAAGTTAAAAGACTACCTAAGGAGTTGCCTCTATTGTCTCGATCGCAACAAGAGACCATCTCGTTATGTATCTCGGTATAGGAGAGAAAGCTGTAAGTGCAGTCCTATTGAGAAAGGAAAGAGATAGGGACTGTCCGATTTATTACGTAAGCAAAGTCTTGCTAGATGCCAAGACAAAGTACCCCCTAGTAGAGAAAATAGTTCTATCATTGGTGATGGCAACTTGGAAGTTACGATCGTACTTCCAGGCTCACTCGGTGACTGTCTTAACGGATCAGCCTTTGAGGCCAATATTGTAGAAACTAGAGCACTCCGGATGCTTGACCAAATGGGCCATTGAATTAAGTGAACACAACATACACTTCCAGCCTAATCAAGCGATAAAGGGACAGGCATTGGTAGATTTTTATCGTAGAATGCACCGGTCGAGAGGTCTAAGAAGAAACAGAGTTAGTCTGGTGGAAGTTATTTGTAGATGGGGCTCGCAGTATGGATGGCAGTGGAGCTGGAATTGTACTCATTTCACCTGAAGGGAAAACTTATGAATATTCCCTGCGATTTCATTTTCCAAGCTCGAATAATGTAGCTGAGTATGAAGCCCTGATAGCCGGGATGAAACTTGCTGAGAAACTAGAAGTTAGCAACTTAATGGCCCATAGCGACTCGCAGTTGGTGTTAAATTAGTTCTTAGGTGAGTATGAAGCGAGAGAACCAGCCTTGGTCCCTTATTTACAGAAGGTGCAATTATTAGCACAATCATTCAAGAGTTTTCGGCTGACTCAGATAAATCGGTCTGAGAACAGTCATACAAATGCTGTGTCAAAGTTGGCCTCATCTAGAGGAATCAAAGGTGGTATGGTGAAGGTAGAATCCTTCGATAAGCCAAGTATCGAAGAAGAAAATGTCTGCGATGTCGAGATTGGAAGTGATTGGAGAAACCCGATCAAAGACTACATATTGGAGGGCACACTGCCAACTGACAGAGATGAAGCCCGAAGGCTAAAATTCCAAAGTGCCAGATATACCGTGGTGAACGGAGAACTCTACAAATGTGGATTCACTATGCCCTTGCTAAAGTGTATAGGGCCTCAACAGGCTGAGTACACCCTAGCTGAAGTCCACGAGGGGATATGTGGCGAACACTTAGGGGCTCGGGCCTTGGCCACGAAAATATTGCGCGTAGGGTTAATGGCCTACACTGAAGAAAGATGCCACTGAAAAGGTGCGAAAGTGTGAAAAATGCCAAAAGTTTGCTCCTATAGTTACTGCGCCAGTCTCGACCCTTCAGAGCACCCTCCAACCAACGCCATTTGCGCAATGGCTCGACATCTTGGGACCTTTTCCCTTCGGCACAAGCCAAAGGAAGTATTTGTTGGTAGCCACAAACTACTTCACAAAGTGGATAAAGGCGGAACCTTTGGCTATAATTTCCGAAAAGAAGGTGGAGGCGATGGTATGGAAAGATATTATCTGTCGCTTTGGAATCCCCCGTGTGTTAAATGCCGATCATGGAAAACAGTTCGATTGTGATGCATTTCGAGAATTTTGTAGAGGCTTGAGTATTTAGGTGAGGATATCATCCGTGTCCTACCCACAAGCCAATGGGCAGGCCGAAGTGAGCAATCGAACGATACTGCATAGGCTGAAAAGCAGGTTGGATAAAGCTAAGGGATTGTGGGCAAATGAGCTCCCAAGTGTCCTATGGGCCTACAGAACGACAAGTAAGGTGTCGACAGGTGAAACACCATTCAATTTGGTGTATGGGACTGAAGCCCTCATCCCAGTTGAAATTGGAGCTGAGTCACCTAGATTGGTCTCTTACATTGAAGAACTTAACTCGCAGAGACTAAAAGAGAATCTCGATATGATAGATGAGCTAAGAGATACAGCCAAAATGAAACTGGCTGCTTACCAACAGCGTGTTACCGCTTATTACAATGTAAGAGTTAAGAGCAGAGAATTGCAGGAAGGAGACCTAGAAAGTCAGCAATCACAAATGCTCATAGAGAGGAAGGTAAACTCCGGGCTAATTAGGAAGGACCTTACAGAGTCAGAAGGATGATTGGACCCAACACATGCATTTTAGAAACTTTACAAGGGAAGAAGATATCGAAGACTTGGAACGCCAACCACCTTAAATTATACTGGTAGTGAAACATTGTACTTTCTTATTGTTCTTGTTTTTATTTTTCCATATATTACCTCACAGATGCAATTGTCTTGTTATCATTTGATTTATGAATAAAGCCAGTTATTCATACTCTATATTCTCTAATGCAATGTGTTAGATGGATTATGTGTTACAAGAATTGAAATGAGGCAAAAGCTAGCAAACATAAGTCCCTAAGCACAAAAGGGTGCGAGACGGGCAAATCCAAAGTCCTTAAGCACAAAAGGGTGCGAGACGGGCAAATCCAAAATCCCTAAGCACAAAAGGGTGCGAGACGGGCAAATCTAAGTCCCTAAGCACAAAAGGGTGCAAGACGGGCAAAACTAAGTTCCTAAGCACAAAAGGATGCGAGATAGGCAAATCTAAGTCCCTAAGCACAAAAGGGTGCAAAACGGGCAATTATAAGTCCCTAAGCATAAAAGGGTGCGAGACGGGCAAATCTAAAGTCCCTAAGCGGAAAACGCACAAAATGGGCAAACTGCGAATAAGTACGGTACCCAAATAGCACACAGAATGCAGACTGTGAAGTATGTTACAAGGTACATTACAATTTTATCGAATGTATATGTGCTGCAATTGGTTGAAAAAATAACATTTTGCGTTGGCATTTTGGATATAAACGACATTATAGTCTTATCAAATCTAATAAGTCCTTAAGCGAAAAAAAAGTGCGAGATAGGCACAACGCTCGAGAAAAGTTCATCTTTCAACAACACTGTTTCAAAGCAGAACTGGGGGAGCAGTATGGTGTAAAGGTACGCTTTATGCCGCAAAAATAAAAAGTTTAGACGTATTTAACCCTGCTTTTTAGAGCTTTATGATGCAACAGTTTAGCGCTGCTTTTAGAGCTTTATGATGCAACAGTTGTACAGAAAATTCTATTAATTCAGACAAAAGAAGAGATGCTACAAAAAGAAATTGTACTTTTCATTAAGAATGAATCTGTACATCGTTTAGATGAATTAACAAACAAAATGAAATGAAAATACAAAATATCCTAATCTATGGTGAAGACCAAATCAGCCGGCTGAGAAGACGCTGCATCAGCACTAGGATCTTGAGAAACCGGAGGATCAGGATCTTGAAGGGTTAAAGGAGCCATCCCGGAAGAGGGAGCATCGCTTGAAGGCCCAGCCACAGTCGCAGAGTCTGGCATGCGATCAACAGCAGTAGAATCAGAGAATTGAAGCTCGTCGCCATCTAACCCTAGCAATACCTCGATGGGCTTTGATTGGTCGACTGCCTTAATAGGTTCAAGCTCACTACGCACCGCTATAGGCCTGGACTGGTCTCGTGCCTCAGGAGGCTCAGGCTAGCTACGTGGTTGTCGAGGAGGCCACGGAGCCTCAAGATTGTCCAAGTCATCCATGGCTCATTCCTTTAAATAGTTGTCTGGACCTTGCGAGTCGGGTTCATACTTGGTCCAAGAAGGAGCCTCGTAGTACTGGGCCTCTAGAGTGAAAGGCAGCTCAGAGAAAGTCTCGCCAGGCCTTTGCTTCTCTAGCCAAGCACGAGCCAAGTAGAAGCCGTACTTAACGAATCTCGCCACTAACAATTCCTTCTTTTCATGACAATGTTGAGATAGGCGGTACTCACGAACAACCTCAATTCGAACCTCTCTCTGCCGATCTAATACATTGTTCAATTCCTCCATGGCTTCGTCCAGCTGCCTCCTCATGGCTTCCCGATCGTTAGCTGCCTTATTGTAAGCTTCCTGATATCTCTTGAGAGATACCACCTTCGCTTGTTCTTCTTGTAGCTTGTGCTCGAGGTTCGCATTTTGTTGTCTCAAGGCTTCGTTTTCCTTCTTCAACTCCTCGACTCTACTGGCATACGGGTGAAGCTGGGTAACCTCATTCTGAAGCTCCATATTTCTATCTCGGAGCTCACGAATCTCTTTTTCAGCTTGCTCCCTAAGAGCCCTGTGCCGCGCATTAACGGCAGCCGTCTGTTGAGCCGCCTGACAAAACAAAAGCAACACAACTCAGAAACCTGACAAAAGAAGTTAAAAAAATGGAATATCATTACCAAATAAGGACGACGCTCTCACCTTCATTGTGAGATAGTCGGAGTTGTTCTCAGCATCGGTGAGGTTTGTAAAGAGCCCTATCTCTTCACGAGGAAGGATGGTACTTCAGGCTAGACGAGAAGCTACCCCGGGCTCTTAAATGCTATCATTATCATTGACACCAGGGTAGGTCCGAAAATCTTCTCAGTCAACGACGACCCTACCATCTACTGGATATCACCTCATGGTTGGATCGGTCATCTTAGGTAGAATTGGCCTCGTAGGCATCGAATTTTCGATAATTAACCTCTTCCGATATTTGCAATGAGGCCTACGAGGAGCCGACCTGTTCTTGGCAGTACTAGGGTCACCTTCTCGGTGGGTGGACTCACTCCTCTGTGACCTTGAGCTGTCGTGATCATATGAGTTACGATCACGGATAAGATGCCTTTTTCGCTTGCCCTTTCCGGCCTCTTAAGTGGGGAGACTAGGTTCGCTGACAACCGGAGGAGGAGGAGGAGGAGGAGTAAGGGCACGAGGATGCCCAGAGGAAGATGCCTCAACTCGACGCCGCCCTTGAGATGAGAGAGTTGCTGAAGTAGC
Organism: Heritiera littoralis; assembly: GCA_031772115.1. NCBI lineage: Eukaryota > Viridiplantae > Streptophyta > Magnoliopsida > Malvales > Malvaceae > Heritiera > Heritiera littoralis. Next base: position 6,425,613 of record JAPDPK010000006.1, on the reverse strand, counting down.
CATGGCAGAGGTAGTGGCATCCCTTCTACTCATACCCGAGGCGAAATTTATATCTGCGCAGCATGAAGAGAAGAAGTTAGCAAATAAAATTCAAAAGTACCGCACGCATATGCCACAAATAAAATGAATTGAAAACCTATAATATCACCAAAGTCTTCTAAGTTAGCCAAGTTCACATCCGATGGAAAGTCTAAGAAAGGACTCCCAAAGGCGTTGCCTTGGTTCCATTCAAGTTCCTCATCAAATGGCTCGCCAGCGCCCGCGGCCCCGGATGCCTCGTCTCCCGAGTCAGACTCAGAAGAAGGTTCACCTATGAGATGACCTACAGGAGTAGTTGATTCAACTATGGGAACTAAAGATGGGTGATTGGAACTAGAACCAGGAACCGACAAGGTTGTAGGAAGGTTGGACGAAGTAGCAGCAGTCCCAGGGACTGCCCTGCTTACTCCCCAGCCAGCAGTTGTAATGTTCTCGGGGGTTAAAAGGAAAAATAAATTCCGCTCCTCAGTGTAACGTATACGCCTAATGGGCTCGCTAAATTGGACCCTCAGGCTAGCTTTGTCAAATTTTTCTGAGCGCTTCGAGTGGTCACTGGTATCACGGTTCCTTCTAGTACGAATTTGTAAATCGCTTGGAATCTCAACAACGACCCACTCGCTCTCAAAACAGCGCAATTTATTGGGAAGGTCTAAAAAAATTTTATTAGGAAACCTGTCGACCCTTAACCTCTGAAGAGAGAACGTTATCAGTCCTTTTAGCACATGGACTCTAAAAAAGGCGCTTAAAAGAGGAATCGTTGGGACAATATCTAAATTATGGCACACTATTGAAAATGCTACTAGTGGAACCCATGCATGGGGATGGACTTGACACGGAACAATATCCTTATACTTAAGGAAAGTTTGAGCAAACTCAGGTAGAGGGAAACGAAAATCGAAGGATAAAGATGCTTTATGAACTGCCACGCCGCTTCTAACCAGGTCGGGTGTAACTTCCCCATTGGCTGGAAGTCTATAACGATAACCAGAAAGAAGGGGAAAACGAGTATTGAAATCCTCTAAGTTCGCATTCGTTAATGTACATTCGACACCAACCCTTTTCAGTGTTTTAACAGGGCGTTGCGAAGACATGATTGGTCGAAGATAGGATGTGAGGCGACAGACTTTGGGAATGGCGAAAGACCTACGGGTGATAGACTGCTGCTAAGAGATTTTCGTATGCTCTTTCGTCGAACCCCAGCCGTTTATATAGCCGTGACAGGGAATGCCAAACGTCACACCTGACCACGTCTCCCGCAAAGTAGAGCTTTTTCACATGCAAAAATTATCAAAAAAACCACAAAAATTAAGAAAAGTCTATTTACGCTGGGCTAAGGCCCAAAACTCATATTTACATTCTCTTGACCGGAAAGATCCAGTAAGAGAGTGGGGAGCAATTGATATGACAAAGCCCATTCACAATGGGCCTAAGCCCAAGACGTCAGAGGGTCTACCACATGGCATCAATGAGAAGTTCCCTGTCCTGTCGCAGGCGACAGACCCGTGTGGTCTATCGTACAATGCTCGTCGTGTAGACATGTGGCACGGATATGTCTCCCGCTTAGTGACAGACGCCTCTCGTTGCAAGGTGTCGCATTATCCTATAAGTCTCTCACCGACAACAGGCTCTCCACTACGCCTGGAATTGATGGAATTTGTGTTATATTTGGAAACAAACTCCTACCAAAAGGACGTAATCATCCCCATGTAATTACCCTAGAATATTCGCCTATAAATAGGCCTCAGGTACAATTCTATTCACTAATTTTTGACTACTGGGTTTTACGTTTCCCAATACTAAAGAACCTTTTGCTGACTTAAGCATCGGAGTGCCTACGCAGGGAACCATCGCCTGCATTCCTCTGACTTTTCTTATCTTGACAAAAACTTCCTGGAGACACGTGGAGAAAGAAGACAACATCGACGTTAGCACACATTTATTGTTGTTTTGTCCAACAACATAAGTAAAAACTGCCTAAGGAGTAGAAAGAAAAGAAAAAGACAAACAATTTAGTGTATTCTACAAGCTAAACGCCACTGGAGAGTGTAGGCCAAGGGTTGTCATTAGTAGTCGACGGTTGTGTCAGCTATCGAATTCTGGATTTTAGATAAAGCTTTAAGAAGATGAAGACAAACAGAAAAAGTAATGGTTTTGGGCAAAGAGTAACGGAAATAAGTCTCATTAGGGCCACATTTAGTATGCTTTTAATCAGAGGAATATTTATGTAATTTACCCTATAAAATTTTTTTTTTGTAGTCAATAAATCCATATTCAAAATATTACTATTATATTAATTTTTAAATTTATACTTATAGTTTAAATTATCTCCAAACATTGTTTAATACATGACCAGTTATTTACTTGGCATGTGATATTTTTTTTGAAAAATAATATAATGCTAATAAATTTAAAACTTAGAAAAAATGAATAAAAAATATTGTTTAATCATGAATTATTAAAAACAAACTTTTCCAATCTTTTCAACATAAATTAAATTTTAAAAATAAATAAAAATACTTTTATAAAATAATTTAAATACGTATGAATAAAGTATCAGAGAATATTAATATTTATTAATAATAATTTAATCATATTATAAAAAAAATTAGATAGTTATAAATATTGATTATTTTCATAATTGTGTTGTTATTATTAAAGTATTTGATAATATGTAAATTAATATGCTTTTATACTATAAATAAAAAATATGCTTAGTTACACAATAAAATATAAATATTTTTTTTTTCTAAATACGTATAAATTACACTTGCAAGTGCATTGTATTATGCTATAAATATAAATATGTTTTTTTCTAAATACGTATAAATTTCACTTGCAAGTGCACTTGTATTATGTAATTTGGAAAAAGTTAATTTTCATAAATAACAAAATATGATAATAGTAATATTAATATAAATTAAAACGTAAATTAAAAAAATCATTTAAAGAAAAATCTATTATTCAATATGATTAATTTAGAATTAATATTTAAAATTAGTTCAATTTAAAAAAAAGTGGGTTTTCTTTCTCTTCCAATTTTTCTTGGTTTCCCTCTATGGCAAGCTAAATTTTGTAAGTTGATGAGTTACTTCAAAGTTAGTTGACTCTCAATCTTTTTTTTTTCTATGTAATTACAAATATTTTTATCCGTTTTACAGTGTGAGATTAATTTTTTTTAGATCGGGAGTAGTAAATGATAAAATCCTTCCACTGACGATTTTAGGATTCGAATCTTGTTCAAATGCCTGATAAAAAAGTTCACTTCTACTTCTTCCAACCACTTTACATCTCAATTTCTTGCAATTTTGGTCGATGGCTTAGCGTAATTAATTAATCCTAGCCATAATTTACATTATATTGTTAATTGATCTGATTACATTTGACAAGGGTATTTTCTTAGCAATGAAGACATTACATTAACAAAAGAAAAAGGTTTTTGCGTAGAACTTGGTTATCTTAATTAGGAGAAATGGCTAGGATTGAATGGTTTTGTAGTTTTTGTTTCCTGTTGTTCAAAGTTATCACACTTTTTTTTCCCTTTTTTTATACTTCTTTTCAAAAAGTGATTTAAAAAATTCCAAATCGAAAAATTTTATCACTGTAATTTATTCTTACTAATTAGTTAGTCAACAGTTTAGTTTAAGAGTTCGATTTTGATACATTAATAATTTAATATATATATATTTTTAGTTATATAAGCAAAATTAAGAGACCATCATATTTTTTTTGCATATATATATGTAAATGTATTTTTGTTAATAAATATTAAAATTTTTATTGACAATGTATATATAAAATAACTTATTTTAATTTGATTGCTAACATCATAATAAACTAAACAACTTGAATGTAATGCTTAATAAAAACTCAAAATCAACTGAGCACAGCAACACCTGTATTGTAAGTAAAGATTATATTTTTTTTTCTTTCATTTCCACATAATGAAAAGTGTTTAACGATTTTCCAACTAAGTAAACATTTAAAGATGCTATTAAACTTTTAAGTGAGGAATGTGTCATTTTCAAATCTAAGTTTATTAATAAAATAACCTTTTTTAATGAAAACTTACAAAATATATATGATCTCCCATTTTGAACAATGGAATAGAACTATTTATTTAATTTATTTTTTTGCTCATATAATTTTTTTTTTATTTTAGTGATGAGGAAATGATGATTTATAATTACGATAACAAAAATCATCAGTGTTTTTCAATTGATGGGCCCAACACCAACAAAGAGGCCCCATCCACGGCACATACAACAATGAAAAAAAAAATCGATTGAATTCAACGAAATACTATGATAAGACAACCGTAGTTAAAATAAAGGTTAGATGAATATCGTGATACGATTGAATGATAATTTATAAGGTTTATATAAAAAATAGTAAATTAAATATAAATTTATATTTAATGTATTGTATTGTAATGTATAAAATCACTATATTGAAAGTAAATTATAATATGTTACTTATTAGTTTATAAATTTTAAAATAAAATAATTTTAATGTAATCAAATGATAATATATAAAATTTATATTCTAATAAGAGTTTATTGATAGTGTATAATTTTTATATACTGTTAATCAATCATAAAATGACACTTCATATACAGATCATTAAAAATAAATATTAATAAAGTTTTTAAATATATTTTAAGAGTCTATGTACTTTTAAATTTTTTTTTGTGCTTGTATACTTTTGAGTTTTATTCATTAATAATAAGATAATTATTACATATACTATTAGTAAAATATTTTTATTTCACAAACGGTGTTAAGATCGTGACACATATTTTATTTTATTTATTTTTTATTTTTTAATATTTTATAAGATACCTATTACGATTGTAACACTGCTTGTGAAATAAAAATATTTTACTAATAATTATAAAATAATTATCCTTAATAATATATCATTTTATTATTAATTGATAATGTTTAAAATTTATATCTTATCAATGCTTCGGACGTGAAGTTACCCATAAAATCCAAAGAAACAGCAGTGCTTTGCCACGTCATTGAGCATAAGAATATTTCCATACCTGGCCACACACCAGATCATAATCCCGCCAACCCCCAACAAAAATTACCTCGCAAAAAGTAAAAAAATAAAATAAAAACAAAATTCACCGTCAACTAAACCATGTTATTTTACCTCTCTAACGAGACAAAGCCTTGCACACGCCCACAAGGCCGCACGCGCGCACCTCCAAAGTCCCAAACGGTGAAATTTGGTGCCAATAACAGCACGCGCCCATTATTATTAGAGGGCCTGATTTGCCTCACTCTATTATATGTCGGCTTGTTTCACAAATTATAAAAAATTAAAAAAAAGAAAGAAAGGGAGAAGAAAGCTGTTTTCTGCTCTTGCTTTGGTTCTTTGCTTTGCTTTGGCTCTGGCTTTGGCTTTGTCTCTCTGATTTCCCGGGGACAAGTCTGTTTCCTTCTGCGTGATCCCATAAAGGTTTTTTTTTTTCTTCTTTTTCTCATTTTCTTTTGGAAAATTTTTTTCTTGTCGGATTCTAGAGCCAAGACGGTGAGCTTCAAGTGAGGAGCTGTTTTTGAACCGGTGGTTAACGTTCCATGCAGTTACTTCTCTACGATTCAGCTTCTTTAAACCGATTCATTGATGGAATCTGATTTCTGTTTCGGAGAAGGAAAATGGTTCATGTGATTGAAATACCGAACGAATCAAAGCTTGTTACGAAGCTAATAAAGAGAAAAATAGCTCAGAAAAGATCAAAGTTTTGGCGTTTGGTTTTCTCTTCACGTTAGGGTTTAGCTTCTTTGGGATTTGAATGTGAATGGAAGCACCGGCGTGTCCTCAAGCGCGTTTGTAGTAATTTTCCGACGAAGGGATGCTGCAAAAATGATTTTTGAGAAGTTGTCGTTTCATGTAGCTAAAAGAGTGGAAGTAGGTTTATGGTGAAGAAAGTTGATCTGTTTTCAGTGTTTTATTGGAGAAAAACAAGTGATTGGATTCCTTAAGAAAAACTCCTCTTTTTTTAATTTATTCAAATTTGTAAGATGAAGGCTCCGCCGAATGGAATTTTGGCAAATTCTGCAGAAGGTCTGATTTTTCTTACCCGATTTCTTTAAACTCTATTTCAGCCTCTCTCTCTCTCTCTTTTTTTGGGGTCAAAAAAAGTTATTGGGTGGATTTGATTTTCCTATGGTAGCCAGATCCCTCTAAATTGTTACTGTTGGTTTAAACAAATTATCATTTTGTTTTGGTTTTGGTTTTGGTTTTGGCTTAATGCTCAACATTTGTTCATGTAAAATGTCATATCTTTTTTGAGAAATCCTATAAAATCCAAATTCGATTATATAGGAAAGAATCAAGTAACAAGACTAAAAGTAAAAGTTATTGCAGCTTAGTGGCAACTTTCTTCATTTTAATAGGAATGGTTTTGGGTTTCGATCATTTTATCATTCTGCAAAATGGAGGTGAAACAAGGGGAAAGAAGAAAGAAAACTTGCAACAATCATTTTCTTGTTAAGTCCAAATATGAAGTCTTAATTATATAAGAATATTCATGATAACTTTTTTTTTTCTGAGTTGGCTATCTGGGAAATATAGAATTAGTTAGTCATATCAGGAAATAGAGTATTTCTAGCTTTGAGACTACAAAGTTCATTGTTGCCTTGTCTATGTTCAAATTTTGGAGAATATGGATATTGGGAATTTTTTGGCAGTAGATGCTTTTAAGTTTTTTAATGACATTTTTGTGGTTTTGTGGGCTGTTTGATAATATTCTGGCCGTTTTGGAAAGCAGGAGAAAGGAAAAGCATCAATTCAGAATTATGGCATGCTTGTGCTGGACCACTTGTTTCTTTGCCGCCAGTTGGAAGTCTGGTGGTTTACTTTCCTCAAGGCCACAGCGAGCAAGTGAGTCTCTCTCCTCATTCATTCCTAAGGAATAATTGATTCTGAATCTGGTTTGCTATGAAATTTTCTCTAATAAATAATTTTTTTCAGGTTGCAGCATCAATGCAAAAGGAGACTGATTTCATACCAAGCTACCCTAACCTTCCTTCCAAGTTGATTTGCATGCTTCATAATATCACAATGCTTGTAAGCAAAAGCAAGCCTTATTAAGTGTTTTTTTTCTCCAAGTCATTGAAGGGAAAAAAGTTGTTCCTAATTGAATTTTGTGCATTTATCTCAAGATATGTTGTGCATGCTGCACCGTTGTATTGATGATATCCTTTTTCTTATGTTAAGACAATGTTCACATTAATGGCCGAATCATTTACTGGCTAGGTACTTGGTCCCTCCAATTTGTTCATCCAGATAGTGTAGGTAACTGGTATATATGTTTGCATGGACTTCTTGTAGGAAGTTTTCGTTTGGCACTGAGTCATACTGCAATATGAATTGGGATCCTGGATAGTATATGCATGAACATAACTTTCCTATGGTCTGAAATGATAAAAAAGTGAAAGAAAGTTATATGATTGTTTGAAGTTGCTAATTTACTCAACTATTTAAATTTTGAATCAGGCTGATCCAGAAACTGATGAGGTCTATGCCCAGATGACTCTTCAACCTATAAACAAAGTAGGTCAGCTATTCAATTTGAGTATTAATTAATGGATAATGCTGAAATGCCTCCTTCCTTTTTTTTCTCTTCAATTTTCACATGTAGTGAAATATATGAAGAATCTTTAAAGTACTTCTCTACAGTATGACAAGGAAGCATTACTAGCATCTGATATGGGCCTCAAGCAAAGCAGACAACCTGCTGAGTTCTTTTGCAAGACTCTAACAGCTAGTGACACTAGCACTCATGGAGGATTTTCTGTGCCTCGTAGAGCAGCTGAGAAGATCTTCCCTACTCTGGTGTGTAGAAACTTTCAATATTTAGATTTCTATTTTAAGTTTTGACAGGTGTCATGTAGGCTTTTTGTGCATTTTCCCACAATCTAAATGATGATATTTGGTAGGATTTTTCGATGCAACCACCTGCTCAAGAGCTAGTAGCTAGAGATTTACATGACAATATATGGACATTTAGGCATGTTTATCGAGGTATTGTTCTCTTCAAGATATTGCGCTCCTTCCCTTTCATAAGCAGAGGTTTACCGGTGGTATAACATAAGACTGCTGCTTGATCAAAGTATTTTATGTTGCAGAGCAAGCAATCATTATTTACTTTTTATAAATATTTCCTAAATATATTTATTAACTTCCTTGCTACTCAAAACTTTCCGAGGATAATAGAAATTCATTTGCTTTTGGAAAGTAGGGAGGTGGGAATGTTATATCTTTCTTTCCTTTACATATCTTTCTTTCCTTTAACAATTGAGAGGTTCAGCGTTCACTTAAATTTTACATAATCTTCATTACTAATGCTTTAGGGTTATGCTAGTAACTCATCATTTTGTTCAACATATTATGTTAGCCTCCGTAATTAATGCTGCTGCTGTCAGAAATGGAATAATATCTAAATGCATAATGGCTTCTTTGCAGGTCAACCGAAGAGGCACCTTCTGACTACTGGTTGGAGTGTCTTTGTTAGCACAAAAAGACTTTTTGCTGGTGATTCTGTTCTTTTCATAAGGTATGATTCATATGCTTACATACATACAAATACGTATGTACTCATCATATGTATGTGTGTGTGTGTGCCATTTTGTGCTTAATTGAAATTCTTTGTTTAAATGTAGAGATGAGAAGTCACAGCTTCTCTTGGGTATAAGGCCCGCTAATAGACAGCAGCCAGCTCTCTCTTCATCAGTGATTTCTAGTGATAGCATGCACATTGGGATCCTGGCTGCTGCAGCTCATGCTGCAGCAAATAACAGCCCATTTACTATATTCTACAATCCAAGGTATTGCTATTACATATTCATGGTTTTCCTTAGATTCATTGTTATTATTCAATCATCAATTTTCATTTTCAAAAAATAAAATATCAATTCTGAAAAGATTTTACTAATTTTGATAGGACAAGCCCTTCCGAGTTTGTTATACCCTTAGCGAAGTATAACAAAGGAATGTATACCCAAGTTTCTCTTGGTATGCGGTTTAGAATGATGTTTGAAACTGAGGAGTCTGGAGTTCGCAGATACATGGGTACAATTACAGGAATAAGTGATCTGGATCCTGTGCGATGGAAAAATTCACAGTGGCGCAGTCTTCAGGTTTGGTGATCATGACATTCATGAATACACGTTGACCTTTATTGTTCTTTTGCATTTTTATTTCAGAAGATGTTTAGCATGATTTCAGTGGAAAACACAATATTAACATGCAAATGGTGAGTAATGTCTTGTTGTGTCCTTCATAATATATTGCTCTATTATATGGATTCGGCTACATAAATCCTTCTCTGCTGGGGCTTTACATGTAAGTTAACTTGGTGATAAACATCTCAGCATGTCTTTTTGGTCTTGTGATTTGATTGGGAACACTTAAACTAACTTGCTCATTGGTTCAAGATTCTTTGCTGTTACATACATGCAGTTTTAAAGTAATACTTGCTTTATTTATGTTATAGTCAAGATATTGTTGCAAAAGGCCACATTATTTTCGATTTTGGCAATTTACTTATACATTCTCCATAGGTTGGATGGGATGAATCTACAGCTGGTGAACGGCCTGGCCGAGTTTCAATTTGGGAAATTGAGCCTGTTGTAACTCCTTTCTACATATGTCCACCTCCATTTTTCAGGCCCAGGTTCTCCAAGCAACCAGGGATACCTGGTAAATGATATTTATCAAATATACATTGCTGTAAACATGGAAAAAAAATAGGAAAAGTTAGAGAACTTAGTTCTAATCTTTAAAATGCGTTTGCAGATGATGAATCTGATATTGAGAGTGCCTTCAAGAGAGCTATGCCCTGGCTTGGAGATGACTTTGGTATGAAAGATGCCCCTAGTTCAATCTTCCCTGGTTTAAGTTTAGTTCAATGGATGAGCATGCAACAAAATAATCAGTTTCCAGCTGCTCAGTCAGGATTCTTTCCATCGATGGTTTCTTCAAATCTGCTGCATAATAACCTTAGCATTGATGATCCTTCCAAATTATTGAATTTTCAAGCTCCCGTATTACCTGCATCAAATATGCAATTTAACAAAGCAAATCCAAACCAAGTCAGCCAGTTGCCTCAGGCACCTATGACATGGCCCCAGCAGCAACTTCAGCAGTTATTGCAGAGTCCTCTAAATCAACATCATCATCAGCAGCAGTCCCAACCACAATTGCAGCGACAACAGCCACAACAACCACAGCAGCTACCCCAGCCACAGCCACAGCCACCTTCACAGCAGCAGCCTCAGCCACAGCCACAGCCACCTCCACAGCAGCAGCAGCAACAACAACAAAGACAACAGCCACAACCGCAGCAGCAGCTGCAACAACAAACCTTCCTACCAGCTCAAGCAAATAATGGCATTATTGCCCCTAACCAGATTCCAAATCAAAATTTGCATCATCCAGCTGTTTACTCTCAGCTTCAGCCACAACAATTACTGACAAGCAATAGCCAGTCAACCCAAACTATCCTCTCTGCTAATAAGACTTCATATCCTTTGACATCATTACCACAAGATACACAGATTCAGCAACAGATGGAACAGCAACCTAACCTCATACAGAGGCAGCAGTCACCACTACAATTATTGCAGCAAAGCCTGTCTCAGAGGACACAGCAGCAGCCACAGATTCAGCAACTGTCACAGCAGGGCCTCTCAGAGCAACAGCTTCAATTACAAATGTTACAGAAATTGCAACAGCAGCAGCAATCGCCTCAACAATTACTGTCCCCAGCTGGATCTCTTTTGCAGCCTCCGATGGTGCTGCAACAGTCAACCCATCAACAAAACCAACCATTGCAGCAGTTGCCTCTTTCACAGAGCCAGCTGCAACCACTTGGCAGCAATGGCTTCTCGACACCAACACTCATGCAACCTCAACAGCTTTTGGTGAGCCAAGCCCAATGTCAGAACAAGCCCCTCATGGCAATGAGAACCCATTCCGGTCTTACTGATGGAGATGCTCCATCATGTTCAACCTCACCTTCTGCAAATAATTGTCAGGTTTCCCCTTCAAACTTTCTAAATAGAAATCAGCAAGTATCGTCCATATTGGTGACAGATCCGGTTGTTGAGCCTGCAAGTACACTGGTTCAAGAGCTTCATAGCAAGCCTGATATCCGAATCAAACATGAGCTACCCACCTCTAAAGGACCATACCAATCAAAGTACAAAAATACTGTGACTGATCAATTAGAAGCATCCTCTTCTGGAACATCATACTGCCTGGATGCAAGCACTATCCAGCCTAATTTCTCCCTCCCCACCTTTCTGGAAGGTGATGTCCAATCACATGCTCGGAACAATCTTCCTTTTACAGCTAATATTGATGGAATGGCACCTGATACTTTGTTATCAAGGGGATATGACTCTCAAAAGGATCTTCAAAACCTGCTTTCTAGTTATGGTGGCAATCCAAGAGACATTGACACAGAGTTGTCTACTGCTGCAATAAGCTCTCAGTCGTTTGGTGCGCCAAACATACCTTTCAAGACGGGGTGCTCAAATGATGTTGCCATCAATGAAACAGGAGTTTTAAATGGCGGATTGTGGCCCAACCAAACTCAACGCATGCGAACATATACAAAGGTATGTAACCCCACTAATTATGGTTATGTTTGTTACCTCATTTATTCTCTTTGTTTTTCTGATTTTTGAAAGAAACAATAGATTTTTCATGCTTCCTATTGGGGCTTGGGTGGAGGGAAATCTTTTCGGCATGATTTAAACAGGCACAGTGGAAATAAATTGCTAATTTTCTAAACCTTGCAATTCAGCGCTACCTAGTTTTTGGCCCTTGGAAGTAGGAAGATCACACATTCAGTATGATCAGATTTTTTAACCTCAAGAGCTTCTGAGCTCTAAACATGAGTTGAAGTTAAATAACAAGTATCTTTTATTTCATCAGTCTGCTATACATATATGTCACAAGGGCAGTTCTGTAGTTTCAGCTAAATCATGATGTTGTAGAACAATTTGTTTGGCTTTTTCCTCATCTTCACCTTGCATCTGAGGAAGGCTGTAATATATTGTTGACCTGAAAAGTTCGAGCATTTTTATGATATTTGCCTAAAAGTTATGGATAACCTTCTGTGACCACTTAAATTTCCTGTTGTAAATAGATTTCTCGCTCAGGTATTTCACTTTCACCCTTATATTATTTTTTGCTTCTTGTAATCCTAATCTACAAATGCTTGATGTGCTTCGTATCCTATAAATTCATTTAAATTTGTACTTGCTCTTGTAAAAGCCTTTTCTCATTACAACATGATCAATTATCTATATTTTTTGCTGGAAAATTCTAAATGTATGGTGCTGGTTTGAACTCATGAAGGTGCAAAAGCGTGGCTCTGTAGGAAGATCAATTGACGTGACCCACTACAAAGGGTATGATGAACTCAGGCATGATTTAGCCCGCATGTTTGGTATTGAGGGGCAGCTGGAAGATCCACAAAGTTCTGACTGGAAATTAGTTTATGTGGATCATGAAAATGACATATTACTTGTTGGTGATGATCCTTGGGAGTAAGTGAAGAGCCCCAATTTTAACTGTAACTTTTAGTTTTGGGTCTCTATTTATCCTTAACTTAGTAGTTTCTAATTCTCTGCAGAGAATTTGTAAGCTGTGTTCAGAGCGTAAAGATACTGTCATCTGCTGAAGTACAGCAGATGAGCTTGGATGGTAATCTTGGAAATGTGGCAGTTCCCAATCAAGCCTGCAGTGGGACTGACAGCGGAAATGCATGGAGAGGACATTTTGATGATACCTCAGCTGCATCATTTAACTGATAAAGTGTCGACATTCAAATACAAAAACAAATCCAAAATATCTTGTACCATTGGACTCTGCCTGGGCTAATGATGAATCTGGTGTTTGCACTGAAAAAGATACAGTTCAATCAAGTCCTTAAATGATAAGTGATTACCCTGGGTGATTGAGCCTTTAGAGAAAGAGTGCAGGTGTTAATTTTAAAGTCCAGTATTGCCATGAAGATGGCAGAAGGATCATGTTTTAACTTTGGCAGCCACTTTTTGACTTTGGCCTCCGTCGTTAGCTCTATGTTGAGGTAAGGTGCAGAAGGAGCAAGTGGCAAGGGACCGTTAATGTATAATATAACCATATTTAGAGCTGATTGACATTCTCTCCTGTAAATGCTATAATGTAGAGCACATTATCCGTGGATGTGTAGCGGTTGTAGCTTTTGCTCCGCAGATACAATTCACATCAATTTTTGTTCATGTTGCAGCCATGCTTCCTTCAACCCCTTTTTCTGCTAATTTTAGTGGACACCACGATTAATGATGGAATACCTGATATCAATGCCTCTAATTCGGTGAAAGGTAAATCTTATGAATAATTGTTATATACACCGATGATGGATCTTTTCTCACAAACTATGTAAAAATCGTGAAACATGTTTAAAAAAATATTAAAAAATAAAAGCAAATAAAATAAGATATACGTCTAGATTTTAATTTCATAATTTTATTTGTGAAATAAAAGATTTTTATTAACGGTATATAAAATAATTATCTAAATTTTATATTTACCAACAGCGCTGACCTTGCGCCAACACTGTCTTCATCCATCAGTGCCTTAGGACACAGCCATCTATCTTCTGTAACCTATACAAAAAAATCTCAGGTGTCACAGACTCTCAGTTCCCATCATTGAAGCCCAACAGCATAGCACTATCCTTCATCAGTGTATTTTGGGAAAAACCTCAACAGGCTTCTTGTCACATAATTTACTTAAGATCTCGAACCTTTGTGGCCAACCGTCTTGTTTTTAACCCAAAAGTTCCTGACGTATCGCCTTGTGATTGGACTAAGGGCAACAACGTTGCAATCATTTATATTGAAGAAAAAATTACAAAATCCTTGAGCCTTGAGGCAACTCATCCATAAAATTCAGTTGTACACCTAATGCATATCTTATTAGACAACTAAGAGAGCACCGCCATTACATCAGATGCTCTCAGAGCAATGTAATTAGCACCATCACTGCCCTTGAAGTCATTCCCTGCGTACTTGGAATACAGGACTGTGTTCCCTGGGGCAACCGATAGTGGCTTTCTGTTGCCTTCCTCATCCAAAGTACCAGGTCCAACAGCTATCACCTGTTTCATTTAATTCAGGGCATAAGTAATAACATTTTGCATCATAGCAGAAAGTTATATGCCCTTTCCCACAAACTTATAACTGCTACTCACCGTGCCAATGGAAGGTTTTTCCTTGCTTGCCTCTGTCAGCAACAAACCTCCAGCAGTTTTCTCCTCAGCTTCTGCAACCTGCAACCAACATTCAGCTGAGTGCCTTCAAAGTCCATATACGGCTTTAGTATCTTTAACGTGACATTAAATTAAAAAATTAGGCCCTAGTAGCAAACTCTCAGGGAGATCCCAAACAGAAATCCATGATTCTCAGAATATTAATCCAAGCTTTAACAGAACAATTCAGTAGAAAGGATTTTGAAATGATAACAAACCTTAATGAAAACTCTGTCATTCAGAGGCTTGAGATCTTTGATGTCATCCGTTTCAAGAATCCCAACAATGTCATCCTCCTTCAGAATAAGATGACTTGAACCATTGAACTCAACCTCAGTTCCAGCATATTTGGAATATATGACCTGGGCACCAGTCTATACGAACATAGCATTGTGTAAGTATAGTAATGATGCAACAAATACAACAACTGGGAAGAATAACTACTCCTTAAAATCCACCTTGACAGAGCTTTCCAATTTGGTCTTCCCAATTGTCTTCCCCTCACCAACAGCAACCACCTCACCTCCTTGAGGCTTTGATTGAGCTGTTGTAGGAAGAAAAAGGCCACTCTCAGTCTTCTCCTCTACTTCTTTGATCTTCACCAACACTCTATCACCCAAAGGCTTAAGTGAAGTGTACTGCATAAATCAATAGGATCATGTGAAGCAAAAGCAGCATACAGGCAATGATCTGTAGGGATCATGGAAATTATCAGCTTTTCTTTTTTTTTTTTTTGAGAGGCAAAATTATCAGCTTTGCTACATTACTTGTACAGAGATTTATCTGTTTTGGGTGCACCTATAAGCCAATAGCAACAGATTCTTGTCAAGTCTAATTCAGTGTACGCGTTCAAAATAGAAAATGCATATAATGCATTTCAATCTGCGCATTATTCAACATAACAGAAATTGAAATACTAAAATACAAAAGGAAAGAAAGCATTAACATGCTTCAAAAGCCCCTAATTTCTGTAAATTGCCCTACTCGAGTTTTAAATCTAAACTTAATCACTCCAACAATGCTTTAACATTTGAGAAGTACTCACAAAACAATGGCAAATTACGACACAAAGTCGCATCACGACTCTATTAGTCAACAGCAGTAAACATCTTATGATGAATGAAAAAGAATCACGATATAATAGTTCGCTAAATTTAAACATTAGCCATTAACAACAAAACAATGTCACCAATAAAATTATAACAGGAATTACCTTAGGAGCAACAGAGGTAGCGGCTTTTACAACCAAACCCTTAAAAGCCATGTGGGTGAAAGCTCCGGGCTTTACTGCTCCAAAAGAAGAGAACTTCACAGTGGATGGCCTTAGCCCTTCAAATGAAGCCAAGTTCCTTGCTGATGATGCTGTTAGCTGAGATGCAGCCATTCCTGTATTCAAATTCCCAAAACACAAACAACTTTGAATTCTTGCAACCAATTTCTCTTAATAGAAAACCTAGAAAAAAAATGATTATACCGTTCAGAAAGATGGGGTTTGGCAAGCTACTGAAAATGATAAGGGTCGGGTTGGTTTAGTTTGGTTGCTTGAAACTGCAGAAGTCTAAGAAGAAAACCCTAGTGTTAAAATGGGTTTTATTCTTTGATAAGAGACTTCTAGAATATTGGCGTTCCTAGGATAAAGATTGATGACCACGCGCCTCACTCTACAAAGCGGTTTGGTTGGGTTCTTACCAGTCCTGCTCCTACCCAGATATCTCAAGTACAATACAAGAAGATAAAGATTAGAGAAATTTTAGATGCAGCTAAATTTTTTAATACAATTATTTTATTTATATAATATTTTTTTTTCTCTATAACTCAGTTGCAAGAAGAAAAAAACTGTATTTACGATTAGCAACTCTGTAGAGAGGGTGAGGAATGAAACGGGTTAAGCTAAACCCGCCCGGATGATAGGTTGTGACCTCGTCGATATGAATAGGTGTTAGCCCACGCGCTTCATATGAACAGGAAGAACAAATTTAAAAGAAACCAACAACAGCACAGCAAAGGATAAGAATGTAAAATAAGCTAATTTTGAGATATTTGATCTCAAATTTAATTATTAATTGAAAAATCCAAACTTAGAATTATTTGATTATTTTTTAAATATATTATTCGAAAGTTATTTTAATAAATTTTATAATACTCGTTTATTATCCGAACGATTTTACTTACTCGATTATTCAATCAAAATTTTGACAAATACATTAATTAACATGAATCCTAACTCAAACCCAAACTCTTACCGAAAATAATTATTCTGATATTTAATTTTTCTATTGATTAAACATAAAATTAAACAATAACATACAAGTTCCATCATAATTCAATAAATTTTAATAGTTCAACTTTTGAAACCCATAAAATATGTTTATGAATTCACAAACAAACATAAATTAATAAAAAAACTAACATATTTAATAAAAAGCTAATTAGATTCAGGTTTAGGTACCTTAAAACCATTATCTGAATCATATCTGAACTCGACACAAATAATAAAATTATTATCTTAACCCAAATAAAACCATATTATAAAGTACTCGAACCCAATTTAATAAGAGATAATAATCTTGAATATCCGTTTAAGTAATACTCATTTACATCCCTGGTAAAGTTTTCACGATGGAAAAATAAAACTCCTCTTTGCTTGTTTTGCAGATCTGCAATAGCCCGTATAAGGCCCAAAGACTCCTGTAAATCATATGGGCCTCGTTTGTAAGAAGTCGGGCCTTAACAAGAACTTGATTCTTGTTTCTTAGTCATTGCCATTTCCTTTTTGTAACAGCTGCTTCCTTCTTTGGTTTGAAACACTTTGCTACAAAGCTTAGTTGATTAATGATATTCGACGCTTCAATCTTGAAGTAGTTTCCTGATAAAAGTATTTTCCAGGTGATTGTCATGTGCTAATTGTTGCTAAAGATGACTTTGCCTAACTTTTACAATTGTCAAAGTTGTCATTAAAATTCATTTACCAAAACAATTTCAACAATCTCTTTATTGAATGATTAAAGAATGAACTCAATTATAAAAAACCACTTGCCGGCTAATAATTGGAGAGAAATTTCTGATACGGAATGTAAGAAGAAAGAGCCCTACCGACTTGCAATGATGGCGCATTGCCATAGACGAATTGAAAATATTTCTCACATGGGCAGGCATAGATGATACGAAAAGTGCTATAAATATTCATTTGTCACGTTATTATTATCATAAAACTAAAACGTGGCTTGGAATTCATATGTTGAATTTAGGGAAGTATGTATGTGCTCCAGCAGCTTATGGTAGGATTTCTAAGAGATATATAGTTAATCGATGTCAAGTTTGGTAGGAATTAACACAATAGTCTCTGAACTAACAATAGTAATCTGTTGCGTTTTTTTCGAAATTTCTGCTTCAACCTGACTGTTCAGGGCCTGAGCTTACCCCAATCTTTCTAGAAGCAAGGAAGGTCAATGAAAATTGATGACATTAAAATGTACAAAGTCAACTCAAAGGATTAGTTTAGTGGTGTAAGACTCTCTTGAGTTCTTGAGTGGTATAGCATAAAGCCTCGTTTTCGAATCTTCAATAAGTCAAATTCTCTTAAATCAGTTCTAGCCACATAACGTGAGTGAAAATTAATTTCATACCCAACGTGACATGAAAACATTTCATGATTTGCACAAAAAATGTACAATATCATATATGATTAATCTCATATATATCCAATGTGATATGAGAGTATCTTGTGGTTTACATAAAAAAAATTATACAAAATCATATATGGCAGTGAAAACAGGATTGCCCCATTCAATTTTCCACTCTTACTCAGAATTTTTGCCACTGCGACCTTGGCATACAAATTTTGTTGACAATCTAATAAAGCTGAGAGCTATGGGAAGTGGAACAAAAGGAAAAATAAAGACAGAATGACTTCAGCATTTATGTTATAACTAGTATTTTGACCAAAAGAAATAAGAGGAATTATTGGATACATTTTTTATATTATCCATAGAAGTCATATATCAAAGTTTCCAAGAGGCTGGAATTTTGCCGATTGTCAACTTTGAATTCATTAAACATACGCAATTGCAAAGGTAAGAAACATTCTTTCCTCGTTTTCGTATCAATCAGTGGGCAAACTATAGTTTCTCCGCATACGATTTGATACTTTGATAGCCACAAATGAAACAGGGAGCCAACTCAAACCAAACCATTAAAATCTCTTATAAACAGCGGGACTTCTAGTTCTAGGCCTTGTTTGCTGACAGGGGATGCAACTAAATCTGACAATATGTAAATACTAAATCGTGTTCATGTCATAAAAAATTATATTTGTATTGTATAAAATACAAAAATTTCATGTTAAATTTGTGTTGATATGTTAAGTTAATTTTTCTATATACATAAACAATTTTTATTAAATTTCATGTAACCTTCATATTTATAATTCATGTTATTTTCGTATTGTCAGGTCTAATTAGATTCAAAACAGTTTTATAAGTTGAACAACTTCTCTGCTCTTGAGGCAGATGACATGTCGATCATGCATCCATGTCGTACGTAAAATGTAAGTGCGTGTGGAGAGAAAAAGATATTGAAGGGCGGATGCTTTGATTTGGGGATAGTTGGGCTGAAAGCTTATGGAATCGTTTTGACTGAGTTTTTTTCTGAGGTTTTTTTTTTAATTTTTTATTTTATAGTTTTAATGTTTTGATTTTTAAATGTTATTCTTTAACATAGATTAATTCCCATTGTTTAAATTTGTTCAAATTAAAGTAGTGTGTGATCAGCTATGAGTATGTATGTCAACCTTTGATCAGGATCAAGATCATTTAAAGAAAAGTTAGTATATACTATGACTCATATATGTTGGAAAAAATATCCCTCAAACCAAACACTCACAAAAACGAGGAAAGCAAAAACAAACACAATAATTTTTACTGTGGTTTGGCCCAACCAAATTAGCCTATAACCACCCAACCAAACTAACAATCAATCAAACAACTATAATTGTGCAATTTTTAGAAGAGAAAAATTACAAACTCCTTACAAGCCCAACCATGCAATTTTTAGAGAGAAAAATTGCAAACTCCTAATAAAGCCCAACCATGCAATTTTTAGAGAGAAAAATTACAAACTTCTAACAAAGCCCACCCATGCAATTTTTAGAGAGAAAAATTGCAAACTCTTAACCAAGATCCCAAAGCCCAACTACACCCTTTTAATAGCCCAAACCCTAGCTATTCTATCGGTCTCTACAACTTCTTGGGACACCTTACAAACCAACCCTGACACGTTATTTATAAGGGGAGAGCACTTATAACTTCTCTTATACTTTCGATGTGGGATTCAAGGCAAACCCCAACAAATCCTCCCTTGACTTGGATCTCCAAACTCCACAAACTGTTCGACAACATGCAAACCATTCTCAAACTGAAGAGTAACTCCACCATTGTCATCGCTATCATGCTCGTCATCTTCTTCCAATCATCATCATCAAACTTATCATGGTCATCTTGTTCCAAATCATCATTATCATCTTCATCTTCATCTTCATCTTCATCTTCATCTTCTTCAAACATAGCTTTCATCTTCATCTTTATCTTCATAACTTTCATCTTTATCTTCATAGCTTTCATCTTTATCTGGTTTCCTCCTCTCTCAGGATCACGAACCTTCAACTCTGATACCACTTGTTGGAAAAAATATCCCTCAAACCAAACACCCACAAAAAATAGAGGAAAGCAAAAAAAACAAACACAATAATTTTTAATGTGGTTTGGCCTAACCAATTTGGCCTATAACCACCCAACTAATCTAATAACCAATCAAACAATGACAACTGTGCAATTTTTAGAAGAGAAAAATTGTAAACTCCTTACAAGCCCAACCATGCAATTTTTAGAGAGAAAAATTGCAAACTCCTAACAAAAATCCCAAAGCCCAACTACACCCTTTTAATAGCTCAAACCCTAGCTATTCTATTGGTATCTATAACTCTTTGGAACACTTTACAAACCAAGCCTGACACATTATTTATAAGGAGAGAACCCTTACAACTTCTCTTATACTTTCGATGTGGGATTCAAGGCAAAACCCTAACAAATCCTCCCTTGACTTGAATCCTCAAACTCCCCAAACTATTCGACAACATGCAAACCATCCTCAAACTGAAGAGTAACTCCACCATTGTCATCCCTATCATGCTCGTCATCTTCTTCCAATCATCATTATCAAACTCATCATAGTCATCTTGTTCCAAATCATCATCATCTTCCTCTTCATCTTCACCTTCATCTTCATCAAACATAGCTATCATCCTCATCTTCATCTTTATCTTCATAGCTTTCCTTCTCTCACAAGATCACGAACCTTCAGCTCTGATACCACTTGTTGAGAAAAATATCCCTCAAACCAAATACCCACAAAAACGAGGAAAGCAAAAATAAACACAATAATTTTTACCGTGGTTTGACCCAACCAAATTAGCCTATTATCACCCAACCAAACTAACAATCAATCAAACAACTACAACTGTGCAATTTTTAGAAGAGAGAAATTGCAAACTCCTTACAAGCCCAACCATGCAATTTTTAGAGAGAAAAATTACAAACTCCTAACCAAGGTCCCAAAGCCCAACTACACCCTTTTAATAGCCCCAACTCTAGCTATTCTATCGGTCTCTACAACTTCTTGGGACACCTTACAAACCAAGCCTGACACGTTATTTATAAGGGGAGAGCCCTTATAACTTCTCTTATACTTTCGATGTGAGATTCAAAGCAAACCCCAACAATATATTGATAAAAGAATATGCTTTCGCACTTAAAAGTTCTAGCAGCTAACACCCTAATATATACTTATGCATGTAACTCAACCTTTTTCACACGTACTTATGCATGTTAATCAAATATAATTAAGATTCACATTTTGATTTATCAAAAAATCTAATCAACCTTTTTCCACTATGGCACGACTGTTCTTAATTTCTTTTATATATATATATATATATATTATTTTTTTAAACTTTCGATACAATTTTAACTTTAAAATAAAAACTAAAATGTTAATGTAATATTCATTTAATAAATATATTATTTTTTTAGAAGCTTCAATAATGGTATAAAAAAATAAAATATTTAATATAGATAATTTCTTGGCCCATTTGTACAGGAATGTGATGCAGGCATACAGCAACATGTTATCTGTTTTTAGAAGGCCCAAAAACTATTTCCTGCCGACTGCAACTGCTAAGCTCTCTTTTTTTT
This sequence comes from Heritiera littoralis, assembly GCA_031772115.1. NCBI lineage: Eukaryota > Viridiplantae > Streptophyta > Magnoliopsida > Malvales > Malvaceae > Heritiera > Heritiera littoralis. The sequence continues at coordinate 6,404,012 of JAPDPK010000006.1, read as the reverse complement.
TTTTTTTTTTTTTTTTAAGTTTAAAAATTAAAATAACAAATAATAAATAAAAATATTAGTTGTGGAATTTGGGCACGAGAAATACAAGGCCCACGTGGTGGAAATATCCCCCCATACCCTCCCCGCGTAGCAACGTACTAAGGTCTTCAACAAGTGCCACGTACCCGTGGTTTTACGCTTTGCGGCTTCAAAACTCCAAATCAACGCGCCTCTCTTTGGTTGACTGTCACTCTGAGCATGAGAGTATGGCTTCGCCTTCCCTTCCCCTCCCCATTCACTATATAAAGAGAGCCGCAAATTCCCTCTGTGTCAAACTCAACAAAACAGCAATCAAATACTCTGCAAAACAAAGCAAAAGCATTTCTACAATACTACTACACACTACCAAGGACAGAACCGAGAAAGAGAAGTCAACACTTACCCTGCTCTTTGAAAAGGGAAAGAATGGTGAAACACATAAGCGAGAAACCTGCAGCTGAGAGAAGCGATTTGCGATTCAAGGGTGTACGAAAGCGAAAATGGGGGAAGTGGGTGTCCGAAATCAGACTGCCCAACAGCCGGGAACGGATTTGGTTGGGATCTTATGACACCGCCGAGAAAGCAGCGCGTGCTTTCGACGCCGCTCTTTTTTGCTTACGCGGTCGCTCTGCTAAGTTCAACTTCCCAGATAACCCACCGGAGATCGCCGGCGGTAGTTCTTTAACCCCACCCGAAATCCAAGCCGCGGCCGCCCGGTTCGCAAACTCGGAGCCTCCCAGAACCCATTCGGAGCAGTCCACCTCTGGGTTTCAAACGGAGTCCTCATCGTCCTCCATTTCAGAAGGGACAGTACAGTTGGACAGTGAGTTGGCTATGGGCGGGTCGTTTCTGGATCTTTTGACAATGGGTTCGGGTAATTATGCTTCGGATTATGGTATATTCCCTGGGTTTGATGATTTTTCAAGTGATTTTCTGGGATCAGCAGTGCTCAACATCGGCAGTGAAGAGGATAATGTTGATGGGATTTTAGTTGCAGAATCCTTTCTTTGGAATTTCTAGAACGGGTGAGCTTAGTTCTGGGCATTTTAGTATCCAGAGCGGCCAATTTTTGTACGGCCACTTTTGCTCATTCCGTCATTCCTAAAAGTCAAACTACTATCATTTTAAAGTATAGTTTTTTTTTGAATGAATTTTAAAGTATAGTTTAATCGTTAGGAAGAATGTAAAGTAAAATATTGTAGTCCTCTGTTCCATAAATATAGTTCCGCTTTCGATTTTTTTCATGATAGTTTTTTAATTTAATTAAACTTAATTTAAAATATATTGTTAATTAAAATATTAAAAATTCAAAAACCATTAACAAAGAGATTTTTAAATATATTTTAATAAAAATTTAGCTTAATAAATATTAAAATTTAATCCAAATATTAAACATCGAATGACGGAGTAGAATTTTTTTGGGTTCAATTACTATTTTTTTTAAATATAAAATGATTATGTTACTTTGGCTGCTGAAATGGAAATCACATGTTTTATAAGAGATGCTATAAGTTAGGCTTAGGATGTGCCATTGGACTTTCGTCTTACTCGCAAGGCCTAGGTAGGGCCTAAGCCATCACAACAACTACTGCTACTATTATTATTATTATTATTATTACTATTATTATAATAGTAAAAAAGAATCGAATTATGCCATTTTAATACAAATATAATCGAATCAATCATTAAATTAAATTAAACATTCAAATAAATTATGAAAAATTTAAATTAAAAAATAGTTTTTACTTATTTTCTACCGCTAAATACAGTTACTCCTAATGGTTTTTCAAATTGTTTGCATTCATGATTCTTTTTGTTGTTAACAAGTGTTTTAAAAGTATTTGTTAAGATCTTGCACATGGTTACTTTTTCAAGGTAGTAATGAACTTTGCACGGAAGAGTACATTTCAATAGTGGAAACGTTTTGCTTGATTTTATAATTATTGGAGGTTTGGCAAATTATGTACAAATGGTTGTACAGTCTCTAGATTAAAGTGTACTCATTTACCAATAAAAAAAAAGATCTTGTACATAATATGATTAAATTAATTATTATAAAATGCTTAGCAAAAAAAAGTATTGATAAGATACTCCTTTTTAATTAGAGATTCAAGCTAGCTTACTCTTTCATATTAATTCTTTATTTTCTTTTGTCATGTTTGAGTTTTAAAATATTCATGGTACAGTAGAATTCTTCTAAATTAAAACTCTTGAAGGTTTATTATTGAGTGTTAATTTATGGGAGTTATTAATTTGAAAGGTTTTACTTTGTAAATTATCTTTTTGTCTTAAAAAAAAGGGTCTATTTAATTTTTATATTTTTTAAACTTCTCTAATAACTATATAGCATTTTCTTCAAAAAATTTCTTGCAAATATATTTTATGTAATATATTTTATATTTTAGTTCGTCAACTTCAAATAAGAAATCTTAAGTGTTCTTCTAGATCTTGAATATTATATAATTTATCATTTATTTTTAATCAAATTATTAATTTATGTAGCATTGGGACTGAAATTTTATATCAGGTTTTAAAATAAAATTTCTTAATTATTTCGATAGAGGAGCTTATTAATTTTCTACTGTGACTTGAGTTGGGATCATGAATTTTTATTAATTTAAAGAAGTTAATAATTTAAAAGAGATTAATTTAAAAGAATTTTACTGTAGTTAGTTCTGTGAGAATATAGATTTTTAGCGAGTGATTTGTTAGAAGAGTTGAGTTTACTACTAGAACAATAAAATTTCTATCCCATTTTCTCTCAAAATGTTTCATTTACATATAAACTTAAAGAAGAACAATAAGTTGTAATTGTAAACAATCAATGCTTGACTTAATTGTTATTATCTTTTCTTACAAGATTCCATTTTCCAATCAATTTGTACCTCTCTATGAAAAAAAACAATAAATTATAAATTTAGCTTTAGGGTTAATGACCAATGGTTTTGCAAACTAAATTTCTGCATATAAATTGTAAATTGTTGCTGATGCTAATATTAAATCAGAAGTTTTACACCATTAGCATCTATCGTTTTCTATTAAACCTCTTGCAGCAGCATTTCCCACCCACCCCTATAGAAGATCTATCTGTATTCAAAATAAGCATATATCACCCATCTAAGCTCTCCCAATAGGTTGATCTTGGAATGCATCATAGCCATGAATTCTTTGCTAAGTTACAAGCATAATGCAACATCTCTGTATCCTCCAATTGTTTTCCATTAAAGATCTTTCTATTTCGAGAGTTCCACGAACTCCAAAGGAGATGATTTTATGACTTTTTTTCGAACATGTAATATTTGCTTCTTTGTATGTTTCTCCCTTTGTAACGTAATACTTTTATATTGCATTCTTGCTATTTTTCTTATTAAATAGTCATAATAATAAGACTATAGACATTGAAGTGATCTATTTAATTTTCGACTTAAACACATTTTAAGATGACTATATTGAGTAATACATATATCTTTGTCAATATATTGAAATTTGTTCATCAAATTTACTGTCAAAAATTATTTATACATAAAAAAATATGACGAAGGATCAAATTACAAAAGTATATTATTTTTATAACTTCATGTAATTAGATTAATATTTTTATAAATCAGATTTAGATTTAACAATTTATTCACATATGATATGCATTTAAAGTAAAGTTTTGAATCGATTCAATAACCTTATTATTTTGATTAAGAATAACATCTTCTTCAATATATATTAACAGTTGAAAAATTATTATTATTGAACTAATAGTTAAATATATTTGATTAACTTAAAATTTGACATGTATGATCTATAGAGTTTAAAATTTTCCGGTTGGATTAAGAAATATAAAAGTATGTATAATTAAATTAGTTTTATATTAGTATAAATAGATCCATTCTCAAAAACTTTTATCTTATAAATAATATAGAACGATATATATATATTTATATATATTTAATTTACTCTTTTATATACACCTAATTAGACGACATTTTCATTCTTATATATTCCGACAAAAGTAAGATTTGGTCATAAGTCGAGTTTGATACGTTCATCCAAAGATTTTATTAGTTTAGCTATAGTGCATGCACATTTCTTTTTCTTCGTTCATGTGATCATTTCCACTCATTTTCAATCACTACTGTGATAGATCATGCCAAACAAAGAAACATGAACCAATGATTGATGATGAAAAATATGAACAGAAAAACATGAAGAAAAACAAAATGCGGCGCTGTAAACTCTTATGGTCCCTATTTCTTTTCTTCTTTCAGCTTTGTACGAGCAACAACAGAAAAGCACGAAAAAGGAAAACGCATGCATGCTATAAATTTAAAACCTAAATCTTTGGAAGTTCTTATCATTACGAGCAAGAACGTTGAATATTCGGTGAAAGTACTTTGAGTCCTCCAAATCTCTTCTAACCATACATTTGAAAAATTTCGATGTGTTAAAGATAAGTTTGGGGGCTACATCGAATCCGGCGAAACCAAAGATTTCTGAAGGCAACAGCAAGTTTTGTCCGGTACTGTTTCTATGGCGGCTTGCTGCTTCCACACTGAAAATTCCTCATGTTTCATTCCCTAACGACCAAATTTACAACCACAGTTTCTCCATCAACATTTGGGAAAAATGAATTTGATTTGACTTTCTAGGATAACAAACCAAGTTAAGAGTCAGAGAAGCAAAACGGGGATGCAAAAAAGTTGAAGTGCCCATATGACAGTTGAGATTTTTTTTCCTTTCTTTTTCAAACAATAATAACGTGGTTTATATGTAAGAAAATCAATACAGATAATACATATAGGATCTTATGTTTAATCATCATGAAAAGATTAATACGGAAGCCTACCTAAATCTATTGGACTTGATTTTTTAGGGTTAAAGTCTTCCACGTCTAAACATTTTGAGAGAATCTGTATCTCACTCATTGATAGAATATGAGAATGAGAATTACTTTATGCTTAGACTAGTAATCATAACCTATTTATACCTGTAGTATATTTTATTTTATTTTGGCCCATCATGAAAATAAAATAAAATATTGGGTCTTTATACATTGCTAAGCCCATATTAAATGAGATGCCCTAAAGTCTAATAACTTAAATTTTATTTGATCACTTTTAAATGAACTAAACAAATAAGATAGCCTGTAATGTACAATTAATTAATAAATGTAGGCCTACTTAAAGAATTTTCCAATAATCTCCCACTTGAGCCACATAATTTTCCTGATAATTATACATTTTAAATTAACTTTAAGAGCTCTAAACTTGCTATTTTCACAAGGCAACATCTATAAACAATCTGGTCCATCAATTATACGAACATAGAATCAAAGCGATCTTCGTTACATATATTTGGTAACTAGACCCATCAATGGTCACATAGATTAATATAATCAATGACATAGATTAAATATAGATGTGTAGCATGGAAATTATATGCAACATCATCCCTTAAGCATGCCTATTTCTAACTTGTCCTACTTTCAAAAACTTTATGCTTTCAAAAACTTTATGCTCAACTGCAATTTGAAAGAATAAAATTTATTTCAAAGCTTCAGTAATAACAACAATACTTTATTTTAATTAGAAAAAAGTCTCAATAACAAATGAATACAAATAGAACAAACTTTGACAATACAAGCATAACATCAAAGTAAACCACATCCTTACGAGCTACATACTCATGAAACACCTTCGGTGGTACACCCTTAGTAAGCGGATCTGCAATCATGGAATTTATACTAATATATTCAACAGATATCTAAAGACTCTGAACTCTATCCTTAACAACAAGAAACTTAATGTTAATGTGCTCTGACTTCGACGAGCTTCCATTATTCTTAGAGTATAACTCTGCGGCTTTATTATCATAATTAATCTTCAATGGTCTCTCAATACCATCGACAATAGATAGCCCGGTGATAAAATTTTGCAACCATATTGCCTGGTTCGATACCTCATAGCAAGCTATAAACTCTGCTTCCATGGTGGAAGATGCTATGAGTGACTGCTTTACACTCTTCCAAGATACAGCTCCTCCAACAATATGAAAACATAACCAGAAGTGGATCTTCTGCTATCTAGGCAACCAGCAAAATTGAAGTATGAATACCCAATGATCTCTAAATGATATGATCTTCAAACTATGAGCATGTAATTTTTAGTTTTCTGTAGATATCACATAACTCTCTTTACTACTTTCCAATGATCCATTCCAAGGTTACTTAAATATCTACCAAGCATTCCAACTATGTACGTAATATCTGGTTGCGTACAAACTTGAGCATACATGAGACTTCCTATTACTGAAGCATAAGGAATCTTCTACATCTTTTCCTTTTCAATCTTATTGCTTGGGCATTGAAGCAAACTGAATTTATCACCCTTAGCTATGGGTGTGTCTCCTAATGCACAATTTTTCATGTTAAATCTGCTAGTACCTTATCAATATATGTCTTTTGTGATAAGCCAAGTATACCACGAGAACAATCTTGATAGATCTGTATGCTTAACACAAAGGATACATTCCTAAGATCTTTCATTTCAAAATTATTCGAAAGAAATCTCTTGGTCTTATGCAATAGGCTTATATCGCTGCTTGCTAGCAGGATATCATCGACATATAACACCAGAAGAATAAACTTGTTCCCACTGATCTTGTAATAAATGCACTAATCAATAGTGTTCTCCTTAAAACCGAAAGAAGTAATCACTTGATCAAATTTCGAATACCATTTATGGGATGCTTGCTTTAAACCATAGATGAATTTCTTTAATTTGCATACTAAATGTTTCGATTTATCCGACATGAAATTTTCTGGTTGTGCCATATAAATTATTTCTTCAATGTCACAATTGAGAAATGCTGTCTTTACGTCCATATGATGTAACTCTAAATCATAATGAGCTACAAGTTCCATAATGATTCTAAAAGAGTCTTTTGATGAAACCCGAAAAGAAAGTCTCTTTATAATCAATGCCTTTCTTTTGAAAGAAACCTTTGGCAACTAGACGTGCTTTATATCTTTCGACATTGCCTTTCAAATCCTACTTGGTTTTGAAAATCCATTTATAACCAATCAATTTAGTTCCTTTAGGCAATTCGACAAGATCCCAAACGTCGTTCTCCTCTATTGATTTCATCTCATCTTTTATGGCCATTATCCGTTTATGAGAGTGAACACTTTGTTTGGCTTCACTAAAAGATTTTAGATCATCTTCCAATCCTATATCAAACTTATGTTTTTGGAGATATACGATATAATCATCTGGAACGGTTGATCTCCTCTCTCTTAAGGATCTCCTTAATGGCACTTCCAATTGAGGTTGTTGTTACTCCTCGAAAGAAATAGGTGTAGGCTCTTCAATATGAGTAGGAGGTAACTCAAGAACATCTTGATAGTCCAAATTTGCATCTTGAGCAATGTCAGACATAATTGTTTGATCATTTTCAATTGTAATGTAGGAACAATAACATGTTCTTCCTCGAAGACAAAGTTCTTGAGTTTAGTACTCTCATCATATTCAACATCCTTAATAAACTTAGCATTTCTCATTTCGAAAAAAGGATTTATGTGAGGGATCATAAACTTGAATCCCCTCGATCTTTCTGAGTATCTAACAAAGTAACAACTTATTATTCTTGAGTCCAATTTCCTTTCATTAGGCTTGTATGGTCTAGCCTCAGCTAGACAACCCCTAAATATGTAAAATGCCTAATACTAGGCTTCTTTTCTGTCCATAACTCATATGGAGTTTTAGTTACTACTTTGCTTGGAACTCGATTAAGAATGTATAATGTGGTCTTTAAAGCTTCTCCTTAAAGTGACTCTAGCAAAAAAGAATAACTTATCATACTTCTAACCATATCCTTTAGAATCTGATTTCATCTTTCAGCTAACCATTTTGACTTGGAGTCCTTGGCATGATGTTTTCAGGAGTGATGCCACATTTTGCTAAAAAACTTGCAAAAAGTCTTGGACGTTATTCACCTAATCCATCATATCTCATAGACACTGTCAGATTTAACGGCTTTAATTTTCCTACCAAGCTGATTTTTAACTTCAGCTTTATAGGTTTTGAAAATGTTCTGTGATTGAGACTTCCCATGAATTAAGTATAGGTAACCATAACGAGAATGATCGTCTATGAAAATAATAAAATACTGTTGAACATTCCAAGAAGCTGTAGGGCATGGACCATAAATATCAGTATGAATTAAATTCAAGATGTTTAAACTCTTGTTAGCACCAGTTTTCTTGATATTTGTTTGTTTTCTCTTAATACATAAAATACTGTTGAACATTCGAAGAAGCTGTAGGGCATGGACCACAAATATCAGTATGAATTAAATTCAAGATGTTTAAACTCTTGTTAGCACCAGTTTTCTTGATATTTGTTTGTTTTCTCTTAATACACTCAACCAGATTTTGAAATAAAAAATGAAGGGAATCGAGAATTCCTTCTGACGTAAATCTTTTTATTCTTTGTCCAGAAATATATGCTAAACGCTTGTGCCATAACTTGGAAGAATTCTCATTAACTAATTGCGCTTTGTACCATAATTATTTATATGCAAGGATTTATTAATGTGTGAGGCATGAAGGTCCAATTTATATAGATTATCAACTAAAGAACCTGTACGAATAAGATTTGAATACTAGAAGAGACTAAACTTTTCATTTCCAAATGAATAAAGAATATCTTGATTTGTCCAAATAAGAAATAGAAATCAAATTCTGTCTTAATGACAGTACATAAAAAGCCTCATTCAAATCTAAATAGCAACTAGATTTTAACTTTAATCTAAATAGACAAATAGCCTCAATATAAGCCTTTTCACGATTTCCTACATAAATGAATCTTTCAGCATCAGTTGGCTTTCTGTTCTTTAGACAACCTTGCATTGTCACATTTATCTGAGTATTTGCATCCGTATCTATCCACCAAGTGTGATTGGGTATTAAAGCCAAATTAACTTTGGACCAAATAATGTTAAGAAGTTTACCCTTTTTGGCAAGCCATTTTTTATACTTGGAATAATCCTTCTTCACATGACCACCTTCACAGCAAAAGAAATAGGTAATCATCTTATCTTGTTTCTGTTGCCCCTTCGGTTGTGAAGTCCCAGTGTTTGCAGTGTATTTTCTTGTGTTTCTTTTCCTCTTTTTGTTGGGAGCATTGTCATTGGAAGAAGATGCTAAGTGTACACTTTCTATCTTCTTTTGTTTTAATCTCTCTTCTTGTAGCGCACACTGAGCAATGAGCTCATTAAGAGTCTATTTCTCTTTTTGAGTGCTATAACTTATCTTAAATGAACTGAATTGTGTAGAAAGAGATATTAAAACCAAGTGCACGAGAATGTCCTCAGACAACTCTAACTTTAGTGCCTTTAGTCTTGTAACAAGATTAGACATTTTCATAATGTATTCTCTTATCTTTCCTTTGCCACTATACCACATTAAAACAAGCTTAGACAGAATGGTGCTTGTTTTGACCTTTTCATTTGCAGCAAATCTATCTACAACTTGTTGTAGGAAACTTTTAGCATTTTCTTCCCAGGAATTGCACTCTTGATGGCATTTGGAATTGAGTGCTTCATGATCATCAGACTCATGCGGTTTGAATGCTCCTATTTTTCATAAAGTGCCCTTTCCATAGATGTACTATTATCAGTAGGGACATAAGATTTTTCAGACCTAATCGTATTATCTACATCTACACACCTAAGCACAATGGTAATGTGTTCCTTCCATTTCTTGGAATATTATTCAAATTGGCAAATATAGAAGAAGCATTTATTGAAAGAAGAAAATAAAAATAATAAGCTCACAATTAACAAATAATAATTTTTGGCTATATAAGATACCAAGCACAATATCGAAATTTAGTTTTTGGACAAAAATTTCAATTTGTAAGTGGTACTTTTAAACTTAATTAGTAAATATTGATAACTAAATCTTGCCAACAACATGCCTTTCTTTGGATCAACATATTGCATGTATGGTAAAAAATAATTTTATCATATATTTACTACCTTATTGTATTTGTAATCCGACAAAAAAAAACTTTCCATTAGGCCGATTATTTTCTGTAAAGATTAAAAACACAGTCATTGAAATTCCTTAATGAAAACCTTAATTTTCAAAATAAATAAATTAACATAAAAAGAGGTCACTTTGGTGACATTTTATATTAATTTAATTTACTTTGAACTTTATTTTCAATACATTATGCACATATAAAAAATATTGAGAGTACACAAATTTATTCACATCAAAAGGGAGAGTGAGTATTGCCAATCATCTCAGAATATCATGAAATATTTTATCATGAAATAAATTTTCAAGAAACATGTGCATAATATATCAAAACACTGAAATTATCATGAATATTAAATAATAAATATTTAATAGTATCAGAAAATTCTAGAAAAATCACCAAAAATTTTAGGATTAAATTCTACGTTGGACTAGAAAAATTGGTGACCGAACAGCCATTGGAAGGTGGCGCATGAATCACACGCTCCACCCTTGCACGTGGGGGAGATCCCTGACCGGGATCTCCATCTTCTTCCTCCAGTCGGGCCAAGTTAACTCGACCCGACTGGAGCTTGGAAAAAACCTGTAGGGTTTGTTCTTTTTTTTTTCGGATTTTAACCCCTTTTTGGACCGATTTTGCCAAAATTGAACATACAATCATGGAATTAAAACATTTTTCTACAAAACCCATGAAAAAACCAGATTAAAACAAAAAAGATTGGTGCTTAATTTGATAAAAAAATTCAATAAAACTCTATGAAAGAACCTTTACCCCTTTTCTCAATTTCTTTCAACCAAAACCTTTTACTGAAATTGTAACTTTGCTTTAACTATATAAGTTACAAGAAACAACTATCATTCACAAATTTGAATAAAAACATACAAAACATAATTGTTTTGGTTGAATATTTAATTCGGGATTTTAAAAACTTAAAGAATAAATTACTTGAATCATGAAACAAAATTCATAAAAATGTTTACATGATTTTAATCTTTATTTAATAGGGATAAAAGCCTTAGGGTGTGTTTGGATGAGGGATTTCAATGAGGGAATTCATTTCAATAAGGATATTTAAAAGTTTAAAATCCAAATTTCTTGTTTCGCAAAATTTTTTGAAGAATTTCAAAATTTATGAGGGATTTCAAACGGGAATTTAAGCATCTCAAATTCCCTCTTGAAAATCCACCAAAAGAGGTGGTTTTTTAAAACTCCCCCACTCTTCTCTACTTCATTAAACATGCCCTCACTATTAAATATAAATTTAAAAATAAAAACATATTATTTTATTTAAATATAATATATATATTTTTATTTTTTTATATTATTAATAACATTTATGTATTTTTACAAATTTAATGATATCCATATTGCATATTTTATTTGATTTTATCCATATTGCATATTTTATTTGATTTTTTCTTTTTCTAATATATAATATTATTATTTTTCTTTTATAATTAATTTTTATTTAATCAAATTCTAATATTCAAAAATTCTTTTTAAATATTATTGACCCAAACAGGTTAATTAAAAATGCTAGTATCTTAAAATAAGATATTTTGAAATGCCTCAAAATTTTAAAATTTTCTATCCAAATGCAACCTTAAGGTTTCAAAGAAATTTTTTTTATTCTCAATGATCAAACATGAATTGATACCACTTGTAGGAAAATCAGTATATATAATACATACATGATCTCATGTTCAATCATTAAGAAAATATTAATACAGAAGCGTACCTAAATCCATTAGACTTGATTTTTTGGGGTTAGAGTCTTCCACATCTAAACCTTTTGAGAGAATCTATATCTCACTCATTGATAGTATATGAAAATGGGAATTACCTTATGTTTAGATTGGAGACCATAACCTATTTATACCTGTAGTATATTTTATTTTATTTTGGTCTGTCATGAAAATAAAATAAAATATTGGGTCTCTATACATTGCAAAGCCCATACTCAATGAGATGTCTCAAAGTCTAATAACTTAAATTTTATTTGAGCATTTTTAAATGGACTAAACAAATAAGATAGTATGTAATGTACAATTGATTGATATATGGAGGCCCACTTCAAAAATTTCCCAACATTATAATGAGACAAACTCCATAGCTTCGATGGCATATTCAATGGCGTTAGCACTTTGCTAGCAAACCATCCATCAATTATGCATATTCAGAAGTCATTAATAATTTATACATTTGTGTATTGTCTTATCAAATCATTTAAATTATAAAAATTATCATGTCATAATTTATATTAATGCATTAAATATTAAATTGATTTTTTAATTTTTGTTAAATGTTACACATTTTTTGTCAAAAATTTTAATCCATACTATTTTCATGTCTTTTTTTTAATATAATTATCTTATAATATTATTATATTGTATCTAAAATTATCAAATCTCAAAAAAAAAAAAAAACCACACACTAACACACACAAAAAAATTATGACTTAAAAGAACTATTGAAATATACACAAAAGTCACCACCCTCCACACCTAAATCAAACCACTTTAGATATCAAGCAATAACTCTTGATACACAAAATATTTGCATAGCAACATTTCAAATTATTGCCCTAGTTTTGGAAGAAAGAAAAAACCTAAAACTTAAGTATGAGTGGTTTTTTGGCTGGTTAGATTAATTTTGAACTAAATTAATCAAAACATAATTAGTTTAATTTTGTTTCATTAACTGAACTAAAATTTTTAATTTTGAAATTAACTGAATCGAATTAAATTAATCGAAATAATAAAATAGCATTAAAGAAATTATTAATAGTAGTACTCATCTTTGAAACAAACCAAATAATATTATACAACAAAATTTTCAAATACCAAATATTAAGTTAAAAACTCTAACAACACTAAATTGAAGACATCATCTTGATATGGATTTTAGGAGAACCACGCTCCAAAATAGACCTGATCATGGGCAAACTCGAGTTGGGTTCAGGCTAGGACCAAGCTATATAATAATGGCTTATATGTAAGCTTGGCCCAGCCTAAAAATTTGGGCCTGACTTTTAGTCCAGGCCTATTTTTTTATTTCATATTGTAAACCTGAGCCTGATCCGACCAGCCCGAATTTTATTTTATTTATTTTTTTAGTATTTTAATTTTTGTTTATTTATTTTTATTCTTTTATTTGATTTGTCAAAATTTGTATGTCATTTTTTCATATTAAATACATGTAGTCATGTTTATTAATCAATAATATTTTATGTACATATAATTACAATATACTTATTATATATTTTTTTAAAAAATTAATTTTATTTATGTTTGAGTTGGGCTTTGAAGAGTCAAGCTTGAGCCTAACCTGTTTTTTAATTGGGCCTAAAATTTTTGCACAAACCTGTTTAATGCATCTTATATTTTTCTCCAAGCCCAACTAAATATCGGGCGGGCCTTCTGGCTTGGGCAGGTAACCTAGCCCTTGAGCAGGTCTACTTCAAAAGGTAACGTTAGTATGGGAGAGCCTAAGTCCAAAAAAACCTCACATGAAAATCCTTACTTTTTCGACGTGAGATTCAAGTGTCCTATACTACTTGTAATTAGGATTATAATAATCCACCATGCCTCATAGTCCTGATGTCCATATGGGTTGGCTTTGTGCTAGCTTAATCTAACATCAGACAAACATTGCAATACTGACGTTACCATTCACACGAGTGGTTTTATGCTAAATCCTAGCCCTGGGCAAATCATTGCAATTCCTACTTACCACCTTTGCCGCATGATTGCAATTGAGAGAGTCGATGAATGGTTTTGATACCAATTTATATGGACTTTAGATAAATCACACCCCAAAAAGCTAGCTATTAGGGTGATAGAGTTCAAGTTTATATAAGCTCCACATGAAAATCCTTACTTTTTCGATGTGAGATTCAAGTACCCATACCACTTACAATTAACATATCTAAATTTCAAATATTAAAGTCATCTTTAGGTTATATATATTTATTTTATTTTTGAATTTTTTTTATATTTCAATTAAAATTTTGATTAATTTAATTAATTTCAATAATTAACTGAATTAACCACAAGTAAAAATTACTTCAAAATCATTTTCATTAACCAACAAAAATAATTCAATAGCCAAACAAATCGAATTAAATTTAGGTTCAATAGTTAATTTAATTAAAACCAAAATTTGAATTACCTTATTTTTTTTCTTAAGTAGAAATTCACTTCAGTGATTTTAATGACTTGATCTTGAATTGAATAATTTGAATTTACTTGAGACCTTGCAAGTTGATATTTTCTACAAGGGTCTTGATGACTTGATCTTAAGTTGAATAGGATTGATCTTGAATCTTCAATGCAAGGGGATCGAAAGGCAACTTCGTCAAGGGTTGACTAAACTTGATCTTGAATGAATATGATTGATCTTAAACCTTCAGTGCAACAAGATTGAAAAAGGCTTTATGAATGCTCAGATAGACTTAATCTTGAACAAATATGATTGATCTTGAATCTTTAATGCAATAGGATTGAAAAGCAACTTTGTCAAGGGTTGAGTAAACTTAATTTTGAATGAATAGGATTTTTTTTGAATCTTTGATGAAATAAGATCAAAAAGCGGCTTCATGAATTTTCTTGGAACTCAAATGAATATTAATTCTTGAGAATTTGATGCTTGAGATTTTGGAGAGGCTTTAAGTCTTCTAAATCTCCTCTACCTCTTTTGAATTATCTAAAATAGCTTGGAAGAGCATTGTATTTATAATGCTTGCCTACTAGGTGATAGAGTTCTAAGAGAACTTAACTTCTTTGATTTTATCTCTAAAATAATTTTTAATTAAGAGATAAATTGGTCAGAATTTAGATTTATATTTTAATTGGTTTATTTAATTAATAGATAAATTACTTTGATTTTTTATTAGCCAAGCCAAATTTATTTATCTTTAAATTAAATATAAAATTAATAATATAGTAATTGATTTTATAATTTAGTAATATAAATATAAAGGTGTCATTAATCTACATTGCGATAATTTATTTATCACTTGAAAATTCTTTAATTAATTTATTAAAAGAATTTCATTGGATACAAAGCCATTTGTGATTGGGCAAAATTTTTCCCATTCTACAAATGTCCCTTTAAGACTTGGTTATGTACACAATTTTTTAGTATAGCAAGTAGACAAGTCTTGAAATTTATTTTTCTATTGATGCTAAAATTTGCTTGCATCTTTGCATTGATTTGAGAGGATTTGTAAGCTTCAACTTCGCCAAATTTTGACTTTGGAAGAATCAAACAAAGATTTTGTTTAAAGGATTTTTGTTTGATTTTCATTTTTTTGTTGGTTTGATTGACCTTGATAATTTGGATCAGACTGCCTACATACATAAAATGTGAAGGATTGAATCTTAACATAGTTCATTTTTTTGTCCTTACTTTTGCGTAGACCATCCCTTAAAGGATTTGAAATCTAGCATGCATTTTTTATGCTTCTTTTTTCTTTTGCTTTTTTTGTTCTTTTTTTTTTGGTTTGCAATTTGGACTCTTGCTTAGGAGTGAGCATTGCCCATATTGCAATGTTTTGTATCTTCACTTAAACTTGGCTTGAATTTCACTTTTATAAGATTGAAAGATCCAAATTTTAAGATTTGAGCTAAAGTTAGAACCAAAGAAATTGAATTGGACTTGCTATGTTGGTCATGTATGAGGTTGCCACTTTTTCTTCAAACTCAATTTCTCCATTTTGGTAGAGCTCTATGATTTTGTCTTTCAAGATAAAGCATTTTTTAACTAGGTGGCTAATCAAATAATGAAATTTGTAGAAGTTTAGGTCATTCACTCGATTAGCTTCTTTAAGCCGTTTCAGGTCAAGTAACTAGATGAGGTTGGTCTTCAAAAGTTCTTCTAACATCTTTGGGACATCAGCATCGAAGATAGATATTGCTTCGCTTTCTTTCCCTTTAAAGAAACTTTGCTTTTTTCCTTTCCCTTGAGAAGAATTTGATTGCACTTCTTGGCTATTTTTATTGTCATTGAATGCCTTGAAAGGTCTTATGCTTACAACCATTGATTGTTTGCTTTCAACTTCTTCACTCAAAATTTTGTCCCCCTTTAAAGTGTCTTGATTTTCCTTTCTTTTCATTTGCTATTGAATGGATAGCCCTTGTTTTTCATAAAATGCAATGCTAAGTTCCATATCATGTGTGCGAGTGGCCAATTCTACAAAAGTTTTAGGCTTAATGCCATGGAAAATATAATGAAGAGTCCAATTCATGCCTTGCATACACATGTCAACCGCAGAAGCTTCAAACAATTTTTCTTTGCAATTGAGATTAGATTTCTCCATCTATGAATGTAATCAAACCTAGGTTCATCTTTTCATTATCTTGAGCTTGTGAGTTCGATTATACTCACTATGCATTGAGTACTATAGAATTACCTTTAGAGAGGGAACAAATTGCCTGACCATAGGATCTCAATCAATGCTAGCTTTATTAAAAGTTTCTACAAAGTGTGCAACATGTTATCTTGATCAGGTTTTCTTTGCCATCAAACTATTGGAACTTTGGTGGTTTATAGTTCTAAGGCATCCTCATGCAATCAATCCTTTAGGAGTAAGGTTTGGCATAAGTATAAGAAGTAGGAGCAATACTTTCAACTTGATCTTTGATAGCTTCTTTGATGAGCTCTTTAAGTTGGCCAAAAGAAACTTTTTGAAGATATTTAGTGGCATCATTTGTAGAATTTTCACCAACTTCTTGAAGAAATTGATTCTTGTTTTGGTTAGCAACAAATTGGTTATTTTCACTTAGACTTTCAATTCTTGTCATCATGAAAGCAATTTTTTCATCTTTCTTTGAAACTTTTTGCCAAAGATTCCATAGCTTTTGCAAGAAGTGCAACTTATTCTTCTAGCGAAGTTGAGCCAATTGTCATGACAGCTACTACTTCCTCTAAATTTTGAGTTAAACAAGACTTGATATTTGGCATGTTGGAAAAATCCACTTAAGGAGCCATTAAAATTTGAAAACTTGGACTTTGAAAAAAAGAAATGAGAGGTAGAAACTATCCCACTAGGCATGCCAAATTTTTACACACAAATTTAAGTCAAAAATAAAACTTGAAGAATTTTGGAGACAAATATTAGTTAAATTCATCAAGCAAGTGAAAGTTACAATCTATGAATATCTTAACATAAAAAGAAAATCCTCTGATTCTTTTCTTCAATAGACATTTGCTTCAAAGTTCTTGAAAACTTAATCTTGAATTGAATAATTTGAATTTACTTGAGATCTTGTAAGTTGATATTCTTTAAGGGTCTTGATGACTTAAAATTGAGTTGAATAGGATTGATCTTGAATCTTCAATGCAAGGGGATCAAAAAATAGCTTCATCAAGGGTAGGTTAAACTTAATCTTAAACGAACAAGATTGATCTTGAATCTTCAATGCAACATGGTTGAAAAAGGCTTCGTCAAGGGTGAAATAGATTTAATCTTGAATGAATAGGATTGATCCTGAATCTTCAATATAACAGGAATGTAAGCAACTTCGTTAAGGGTCGAATAGACTTGATCTTGAATGAATAGGATTGATCTTGAATCTTTAATGAATTAGGATCAAAAAGTGGCTTTGCAAAATTCCTTGGAACTCTATTTTCTTTTTTCTTTTTTGTGTAAGCACAATCTGAGATTAATCCTATTTGGGCCAGGAGTGGTAAACGGTAAAGTCCTTCCAACAGTGAGTACTTTAAGATTCGAACCTTATCAAAATGCTTGTAGAAGAAGTCCACTTCCACTTCTTTCAACCACTTGTTGGTGAAATTCCTTGAAACTCAAATGAACTTCTTCAATTCTTGAGAATTTGATGCTTAAGACCTTAGAGAGGCTTTGAGTCTTCTGAATCTTTTTTTCATCTTTTGAATTGTCCAAAATAACTTGGAGGAACATTGTATTTACAGTGCTTGCCTGCAATGTATGAGAGTTCCAAAAGAACTTAATTTATTTAATTTTATTTTTAAAATAATATTTAAGTAAGAGATAAATTGGTCAAAACTTATATTTATCTTTTAATTGTTTTTATTTAATTAAGAGATAAATTGCTTTTTTTTTTGGTTACAAGAGAAATATTAAATAGCTAGAGATGGAGTGCTTGATTTTTTACTAGTTAAGCCAAATGTATTTATCTTTAAATTAATTGTAAAATAAATAATTTAGTAATTAATATAAGAGTTTATATATGATGCAGTGACAGTGTATAGTTTCTATATACTATCATTGCATCAGGAGTTGACAACTTATCGATTGGCAAATTAAAAAAATGCTAAGCCCTTAAAAGTAAATATAAATAAATTTTTTTAATTTGCTTAGAAGAGCATACTGATGAGATGTCAACTTATAGTGTATTAACAGTGTATAGAAACCTGTCATAACGTATTAAGTTTTAGAAAAAAAAAACCTAATAGCTAGACACAAAACTATGGAGTCGCCACCAACCATTCTAACCTAGGTGTGATTGGTCACCTATTCAAACTAAGGATAAGGCTTGGTCTACGTTCAAAGACACTAGGTTCGGGAGTACGGTTACGTGTAGGGAAGGATTAGCACCCCCACAACGCCCATCCTAAAATGGTACCAACTAGTTTTAGGTTATCTTTACAATTTGCCTTGTGTTTATATTAATTTCGATATGCTTATATATTGGGAGTATTTCTAAGATTTTTCCATCAATTTGGCTCCAATCTTAAAAATCTCCCTCACCTCAAGATGTTCAAGGAGTCTCAATTGACTTTCTTGAATTCCATCGTCGGATCAATTAAATAATTTATGAAAATCTTATTCTTTCTAACTTTGTCTCTAATTTCGACTCCATATTAATCTCTATATTTTTTTTATCTTATTTCATATTATATTTATCTATATATTTTATTTATTTATTTTATTTATTTAGAGAATAAATATGAATCATGGTTTATTGAAGATTTTCTTAAAAAGCGTCCCATCAATTTGGCTCGGCTCAAAAGAAATCTTTTACCTAGAAAATTCAAGGAGTCCCAATTGACTTTCTTGAAATTTTATCATTGGCATAATTCATATATTTTTTGTATTTCCTATAATTTTTATTCGAAGCTATTTAGTTCATTTATTTATTCACTTGTCTAATTTTATTTCAATTTCTTTAATTTTAACCTTGATTTAATTTATCTTTATTTTATTTATTTATATTTATTTAATAAACATGAATTATATTTTATCGAAAATTCTTTCAAAAGTATTCCATCAATTTGGCTCAACTTAAGAAAGAATCATCTCACCTAGAAATATCCAAGGAGTCTCAATTGACTTTCTTGGAATTTCATCCTCGGTATAACTCATATTTATTTACTATCTAGTCTTAATAATTACTAATTATTTTCAATCTAAACTATTTCATTCTATTTATTTGTTTTTTCATCTAATTTATGTTCTTGTATTTATATTTATTTATCTATATTTATTTATATCTTATTCATATTTACTTTACTAAGAATAAACATGAATTATAATTTATTGAAAATTCTTTCAAAAGTATCCCATCAATTTGGCTTAACTTAGGAAAGAATTTCCTCACCTAGACATTTTTAAGATGTCTCAATTGACTTTCTCAAAATATCATCATCGGTATAATTCAAATTTATTATTATTATTATTTTGATAGTTAATTGATGTTTTTTTTTATCATTTTATTATTATTTTATCCTAACTTTGTACTATTAATTTTTTTATCATTTATAGTTTTATTTAAATAATTATTTAAAACTTAAAGAAATCATATTTTCATATTCATATTTAATCCTAATTCTAAAATAAACAAACATGTAAATATATACATCAACAAAAATGTAGAATATCAACATGCCAAATCAAATTATTTCATTCACATTAACTATTTAATTTATTTACCAAAGTTAATTTCTCAAATTAATTATCTTAACATCATATTCTAACTTCAATTAAATTACCTAAATTATATAAACCTAACCCAACTAATGAAGATACTTGAACATATTAGATTATAAAAAACAGTAAGCCTTAAATATACTAAAATAATAAAAGAAATCCTAATATGATTACATTTATACCAATACCATTTAATGATCTAGAATTTCTTACCTTCTTTAGCAGCCAATATTTCCTTTCTCTTCCACGTAAAACACCACAGCAGCTAGACAACGACTGGAACTAGGCTGTGCGATGAAGATGATGGAGATGCAGTCTTGTAGCTATGAAGATGATGAGGATAGCAATGGCAGCGAAGAGAAGGGGAGAATCGAGGCCACAACAGGACTTTTGGGTGAAGCGATGATGGGGTAGAGGCTGTAGCACGCGGCAACAGGGAACGGGGAGCAGTTTGCTAGAGACGATCAGTGATGGTGGCGCTATGCAGGATGGCTTGGCGGTGCAGGGAAGTCAGTGGGGAACGGGATGCAGCGAAGGCACAGCTGGAGGTGATTTCACGGTGATGCAATGGCGTGGGGCTTCAACTTAGGGTGCAGCGGTGGTGATGACAAGGTCTGTGCTGGGAAGAACAGCAAGGAGGGTGGCTGTAAAGCGGTAGCTGACTCCAGTAGTAACGGCAGCAAAGTCAGGTTGCAGACTTGGCTGGTGATGAAGATGATGATGGCGATCAGCAGTGATAGTCACGATAATGCAAGCTATTTGGCAGCAACGATGGCAGCAAGAAACTCTGGTGCAATGACCGTTGAAGCTTGCTCCAACGAAGATGTCAGTGAGCAGAGCAGCGATGTTGGGGATAGCAAAAAACGGTGGTGCAATTGGTGCAGGAACTGCCGTAGAAGGTGGTAGCGTACTGGTGCAGGCGGGTGCAGATAGCTGGGCAAGGAGATGCAATATGAGGTTGGTTCCGGTGAAGCAGAGGTGATTATCGTGATGATGGTGGTCTGTGTACAGGCTTAATGAGGCAGAGGGCTGTGTTTCGGTTTTAACAAAAAATTGAGGTGCAAAGGTGGCAAAAAAAAAACAAGGACCGTAGGGGAAGGAGATGATAATGGTGCCCCCAGCTACGTTTTCCTCCAAGGTTTTTTCTAGGGTTTTTCTAGGGTTTTCTCCTTTTTTTCCCCCACCCCCCCTTTTTTGTATTGTGCTCTCTCCTTTTATAGACCTAGGGTTTTTCCTTTTTTTATTATTATTTTTTTATTTTTGGTAATAATTGAAAATCAAGAATCAATTTTTTTTAGAAAATTTTATATTTTAAGAATCGAATCTTAAATTTGATATCAATTCCAAATTCAAATTAATTTTCAATCTTTTAATGTTTTCATTTAATTTTACTTTCCTATCAAAATTAATTTAGATTTCCTTCTTTTTTTTTATTTTATTCTATAAAAATCAAAATCAAAATCCAAATTTTATTTCTAAATCTAAATAAAAAATAAAATTTAAAAATCAATAATAAAATATATACAAACTAATTAATTAAGAATGTTTTGAAAAAGAACCGGACAAAAATGGTGTCTACAAAACCATACACTGTCAATGTATCATATATAAATCCTTAATATAGTTGACTTAAAAAATGTCATTAATTCACATGACAATAACTGATTTGTTACTTGAAATTTTTTAAATTTTATTAAAAAAATTTCATTAGACACATAGTGGGTAAAATTTCTCTCCTTCTATAGGGTTAATATGAATAATGTCAAAATCACATAACTAAATACAACATGTTTTTTTAACACTTTTACACAAATTGTTTGTCATATTCATGGTATAATGCTCATATTATGTTTAAAATTATCGAAACTTATCTGGAGAGGTGGATTTACCTTTTCGGCAAAAATATTACACTGGTACATGAGAAAAGTATAATAATACGAAACTGATTATATTTTGCCACGTAGACAGTTATTGACATGGACTAATTTTTTTTGTTACAAGAAAAATATTAAATAACTGAGAATAAAGATGCTTGAATTCGAACCCAAGATTTATAATATATCACAACTCACAATATGCATGTATAGAAGCTCAAAAGTATCATCGTTTAAAAAAAAGATGTTTTGAAAAAAAAAGGCTAAAATATTAAAAAAGTCCCTGAACTTTGTTACTTTATTTAAATAGGCCCTTATACTTTTATTATATTTAGATAAACCCTTATAATTTGATTTGTACTCAAATAAGCTCTTATTTCAAATAAAAGATTAAATATGAATAAAAATTATTTCAAACTAATTTAACCAGTCAAAATTCAATTAATTTGATTCAACTAAATCACTTTTGGATTTAAATTAATTTTTATAGGCTGATTTATTCGATTAATTCGATGTCTAAAATTACGAATTAAATTAACTGAATTAATTAACATTTTTTTAAATATATAATATATAGTATAATATACATAATTAAATATTATATAATATATTCTATCTAATTAGCCTTTTTTTTATATAAAAAGTTAGGTTTTAAATGTAATAAAAAAATCGATTAATCACTTTTATAAAAGATTGATTTATATTAATGGCTTATTTGAGTATAATTTAAGAATGAAGGGCTTATTTAAGTACAAATTAAAGTTTATGAGCTTATTTGAACTCAAATAAAAGGTTAAAGGTTTATCTAGATGTAATAAAAATATAAGGACCTATTTAAATAAAGTAATAAAATTTAAGAGCCTTTTTAATATTTTAGCCAAAAAAAAAATTGTTGATGCGAAGAACCTTTGCCAAAATTCCCTACATCTTCCACGTTTTCATTTCATCGCACACACATGTAATAAAATCCCTCCCAAGTGTTGATCCATATCCGAATCCAGCGGTCGTTAAGCTTCCACGTTGTTCCCCATGTTCCCATCACCGAAAAATCCCGGCGGCATTTCCTCCTCAATTAACGTGCGTGGCAGTTCCTCAAATGTCCACGCGCTCCCTGTCTTCTTCCGTCTCCCAGTTTTCCTCTTTTGCAAATCTACGCTTTGTTTTTTCTTAGTACATAAAAAACAAAAATAAAGAAAAAAATTAAGGAGAAGAAAATGGTGAGGCCGAGAAGGGAGAGGGTTGAAGCCGTTAATCAAAACAGTAACGGCCGTTACAAGGGTGTGCGGATGAGGAAGTGGGGAAAATGGGTAGCGGAAGTACGGCAACCGAACAGCAGGGGAAGAATATGGTTGGGTTCTTACAAGACAGCGGAAGAAGCTGCGAGAGCTTACGACGCTGCCGTTTTTTGTCTGCGTGGGACTTCGGGAAAGCTTAATTTTCCGGACGATCCTCCGGATATAGCGGACGCCAGTGAGTTGACGCCGGCCCAAATCCAGGAAGCGGCTTTCAGGCACGCTCGTAGAGTTACTGAAGAAGCGGAGGTGGCGGCTGCGGGTTATTATCACTCGCCTGGTGTTTGGACTTTCTAGCTCTACGAGCTTCCTTTCTTTTCTTTTTGAAATATCTGTTGAAACTGGTTATTCCAAGGTCCCCAGTTAGTTTTATGCAAATTTAATATGTTAAGATTTGATATGTTGTAGATGGAAAGCTAATGGGAAGTTTTGTGACTGATTTTTATAATGTTTTTCCTTTAAATTTGATATATTTTGGAAGAATTATGCAAAATTTGAATGAACTGCAGTATACATATGGTAATGAACTTGTAATTGTAAGCCTAAAACTAGTAGAAGGAAATCTGCAAATGTTCCATCATCAACAGATATTTCTTTGTTAGCAAGATGCTTGGAGCAGTAGCCACTTGGTGAAATTGCAGCTGTCCGTTAGTCCAATTGTAACTTGTGACATGGTGATTGTACAATTCACGCTTCCAATACAAGACAATGAGATTCAAAGAAATCAGAACCGACCTAACAACTTTACTGTAAAGTTTGATTTTGATTGTTAACTTTCCGACTGCGGCTTGACTTTGAGTAGCTTGAAGTAGACGCAAGATCTATTGGGATTGCCAAAGTATGCGAATTGGATTAATGAGATGGTATTCCCACCTTGTGTTGCCAATTTCAAAGGAAACCCATTGTTTATTTTCCCAGACAGTATAGTCGTTCAACGAAAAAGGAGACAACAGAATAGCAGTAAGTAATATTTTTTTTTTTGAATCAAAGCAGCAAGTAATATTTGTAAGAGCTTCTTCATTCATATCATCATTTGATAAACCACTAAGAGTCAGATATTACGGCTCTGCTCTTCATGATCGAGCACAATGTTCCCGAAGCTAAAAAACTGGATATCCGCAACGGTTCGCCCAGATTGGCATGACAATTCCAATTTGCTGCCCTCATATACATATTGAACCCTATATACTTTTGATTCTGGCCATTCACCAAACGCCTCCAGTGCATCGTCAAGGGCTTAGCAATTTAGCTAATCATCCCACAAGCAGAGAAGAATCAGTAGCAAACTAAGCAGGAACAAACATCTGCAGTGACATCCAATCATCACAAACTAAGCAGCGTCAATAACAACAAATCAACTCCCAGTGAACCAACAGCATCTTTAAGAACACATCATATAAATACATCTCACCCTGCATATACGCCCAGACTGGCATAACCTGAAAGAAACATATTCTACTTTTTACCGACACCAGAAGCATAGCTCGCGACAAAAGTTTTACCACATTAGTAGAATCACTGCCGATTGATTATCGAAGTACGACTATCGAAGGCCACAAAAATCAAGAAGGCTTCTCTAACCGCAAGTAACTCTGCTAAACTGGAATCAGAGCAATCCCTATGGGTATCGACAAAGAGCAAAGCTGTTTAATGTTGGTAAGGTAAATCCTAATGTAGCTCATTACAATGCTGTTTAAACTACGGAATTGAGTTGTTTTTTAGGGAAAACAGAAACTGAAGTTTATGCTCAAACAAACTTAAATATTGCAACTTTGTCCTCCATTTTCATACTGCAAACAAAAATATACTATCCTATCATATTCACCTTGCTGCTGAGCATTAGCTCAGCAATGTTAATCCAGCCAGTAGAAGAAACTCAATCCAATTATTCTGCATTCTGATTAGCAAAGTTATCTTTTTCTTCCTTCTACTAGTAATACTTTTTGATTAGTAGAACATGAATGATTTACATTTATCGGCTTTTTATTCTTACTCCAAATTGCTTTTGATCGAGCGATTGCTCTAACACATGCTGCAAGCAAATTACAAAGAAAGTTGTCTCGTATATTAACTTGGAAACACACAGTGGGATTGCACGCAAATAATTCCAGAAAGTTAAAATTAATAACATCTCCTGCTTTCTGCTGAACCATGTTATTATCTGTTAAAACAGAGAAGCTTTAGAAGGATAATAATAATTGTCCTGTTACATTCTTTTATAAAAACTTAACCGCAAAACTGAATCTGATAGATACAATTCCAAAACTGATTAAAAATAAACCTAACACATTCCTAAACTCCTACATGCCTAATTATCTCAAAACAGACTAAAGAAAACAAACTAAAGATGTAAAATCTTAACAAACAGCTTCCACAGCTAGTCTTTTGATGTCACAATAAGCTTTTCCGAATTTAGCTTCAGAAACCTCGAAAGAACACGACTCTTTGCCAACACACTCCTGTTAAGATTCATTTTATACCAAAAAATTAAATTCATCATACTTGTAAAAAACCATATATTTGAAACAATAAAAGGAATTCCACCACTTACCTTTTCAAGTATTGAGACTGCATCTGAGTCTGATTCGCATTCGCTTCTCTTGAAGGATCCGCACACACCTTGTGGGTTGCCAAAGCTAGCAAAATCTATTCTTGAAATCGGTCGACCATGGCAAGACAATTCCACTGTCTTTCCTTCATAAGCATTTACGCATGCCATCCCCACTTCTACGGTCTGAAACTGTACTCTCGAAGGATTGCCACCAAATTCTTCAAGTAAAACTATCGTATTCTCATCATCTCTAAGGAACGAACGAGGAACATGATACCTATACAACAACAACAACAAAAGTTCAATACTCAATTAAATACAAAATACAAGTAAACATATGTATATCCGTTTGCCAAGTAAACTTTTGATACCATCTTTGGGTAGGTTCACCACACTTTGAGACGCATTTACTATCAACATAGGTGCCACGATAGTCACAAGCCTCAGTCTTGCAAAGCTGCTCCTCAGCTATATAACTGGGCCAATACCTACCAAGATTATGACCATTCACCCAGGCAATACCCTTTCCCAAACCTAGTAAATCCACAACAACTGGTTTATTTCCCAATGGAGCTTCGAAAGTCGTCTGGAATTGAAAAAAAAAAAAACAGAATTAATCATCACAATAACAATTGTTTTACTATTTATCCATGTATGGACTAAATTTATTGACTATGTAATTTAAAATTACCTTGTACCAGTGAAATTCCTGTTAAGAGGAAGAGAATCTGATGTCCATTTCAATGTTGAAGGAGAATCTGTCTCGAAAAACTTGTTTGTAATTCCATCCAACCCAACCTTATATGTCCATTTATTTGAACCTAAATCCTTGACAATTGTGTTGTCACCCTTTGTCAAAACCAATTCAACAGGAGATATAATTCCAGCTTCTACCAAATCAAACTTGGGCCCATAGTTCTGCAAACAATTTGGCAATACATTGGTTAAAAATTAAAAAATAATTCAATATTAAGATCTGCAAAATAATAATGATGCGTTGCATGTACTTGTATATACCTTGAATCCACGTGACGCTAAGCAATGATATCAATTATTTCCCGGCGATAGCTTGATATTTTTCCTCGAAAACATATGTCATATTATTGCCATATTTTGACCATTGAGAACTAAATTTTGAAAGAAAAAAAAAATACATCAAATATTTGTATTATTATGTTGTGAAATAATCCATTATATATTAAAAAAAGAGAGAAAATATCGTTCATTACCAATATATTCTCCATTTACAAATGCATGAGAACATGTCCACTATCATTTACGCGAAGGGTCACAGTTTCATTCAACATGGGATCATCTTTTGCAACATTAACTCTATCCAAAAAAATTAATTAATTAATTAATTAAAATAGATCTAAAAATTAGATGGATTAATTGTATATAAAAAAATAATGAAAATTAATAGTGTACCTTGTCATGTACCACAAATAGTCACTAGCATCATTTGCCATATCTTTTTGATCAAAATCTTGTTAGCAGAAATGTCTCCCTTCCCTTGCACCGCAGCCGATTCAATTGATTCAGGTCTCCATACCCATTTTAGAGAAGTTGTTCATCTTCCGCTTTATTAGATTTTTTTTCCAACACTGAGGTTTGAGCATAAACCTAAACCAAAATATAATAAATGCATATTAAATATAAATTTAATCATAAACAAATTAAAAACAAAAATAAAAAAAATGTTGTAAAAATATATATAGTAAAAATACGTAGTTCTAAATAATAATAAAATTACCTTTGCAGTGTTATATGCTTCTCGTTGCAATCAGGAAGAATACTAACACAGACCATGCAGGAACAAAGTAAATCAATCCCTTCGAAGTTGACTTTGCATCTGTTGCATTATTTGTATTGCTCAGGAAGCAACTTGATTTCTCTTTTGTTACGTATAGAGTGGCCTAAATCATATATAATAAGAAAAATTTAGAACAAATATATTTATATTCTTGACATAAACTCATATCATATATAATAAAATATTACCTCAACTGAATTGTCAAGATTTGTGTATTTGACTTCCCCGTGTAAGAGTATATTCTATGGGAATGCAAAACATCATGAAGTTGCTTCAAATGTCCCCATTTTGGCTGATTCAAATTTCCTAACAAAAAATTTAAATATTTTTAAAATTAGTCATAAATAATTAAAATTATAAAAATAACATAAAAGACATGCACCTACCATATTCATCAAGAGGTGCATCGTAATCGTATGTAGTAGTGATATAAGGGCCACCTGAAGTTCTGCCAAAATTGGTACCACCGTGGTACTAATTGTTTATATACACAAAAATAAAAATTAGTAAAAAGAAATTAAATTTTTTAATGGTGGTAAATTTATTAATTTATTTAAAAAATACTGACCATGTAATAGTTTTGCAGCGTACCACCAGTTTGGAAAAAGCGTGCGACGGAATAAGCAAGATCTTCAGCGGTTCTATGTGGGTCTGCACCACCCCAACTCTTAAACCTAAAATTTATTAAAAATGTAAATATATTATAAAATTTAATAATAATAAATTCAAAAAAATTAAAATAAACTCACCATCCAGTCCAATTTTCAGTCCACATTTTAGGGCTATTAGAGTCTTTTGGTTTATATGCGTCACAATACCAACCATTGCATGTCTCAATCTAAACATGAAAGAAATCAAGAAGAGATATTTTTATACAAATTTGTACAAATAATCCGATCCTTATACACTTCTAGTAAAATATTAATTTGATTAATATATACCATTGGTTTTGGAGCACCAGCTTGTTGACACATAATCCATGGAACTCCAATAGCAAGAGAATCTGCCATTTGAGCACACCAATTGATATAAGCTTGTCCATCATCTCCATATGGTTTCATAACATTTCCATATTCATTCTCAATCTGTACAAAACAAAAATAAATAAATAAATAAATAATTTGATTACTATTTAAATATTATTAAAAAATAACTTTGATGAAACATAACTTGATCTTATTTAAATACCTGAGCAAGAATGATATGACCTCCTTGGGATGCAAAAAGTTTCTCTTTTTTGACCATATCAACTATCAGAGTGGTAAAATTTTGCATCTCATTCTGAAATTAAAAATAAAAGATCTTATATAAAGAAAAAGAATAGCTAAATTAAAATTAAAATAAAAAATTATTAAAATGAAAATCATTACCATAAACACATCATTTTTAGTTCGAAAAGAAACTCCAGGCATATTGTGCAACCATACAGGAAGACCCCTGATAAAAATTATTAATTAGTTAATAAAAATTTACAACCAAATCATAAAAAAATTTATTAAATATAATTAACATAATTAATTTACCCATAGTTCCACTCAGCACAAGCATAAGGTCCAATTCGAAGAATAGCATATAATCCTTCATCTTGAATGGTTTTAAGAAATCGAATAAGATCAAGATTTCCACTAAAATCATATTGACGACGAGCCGGTTCATGTGCATTCCAAAATACATAGGTTTCAATTGTATCAAGTCCACCTTCTTTGGCTTTCCGAATAAGGTCCGGCCACATCTATCAAATTAGAAAAATAATAAAAATCATGATAAAAAATAATCGAACATCCTTCAAACCATAATTAAAAAAAAAAAATAATTCGGTTAACATTATATTACCTGTGCAGTGCTTCTTGGATAATGAATTGAGCCAGAAATTATAATTCTACGATTTCCATCAATTGTTAATGCTCTTGAATCATGAGTGACGTTGGTAGCTTTAGCTTCAAATACGAGAAAAGAAAGAATAATAGCAAAACAGAAAGAATTGAAAAACCTCATTTTTAAGAAAAAAATAAATAAAACCGAATGCTAATTGTGAAGAAAAGAGTGAACTGCAACTCTATATTTATAACGAAGAGATTATACGTATAAGAAAGACTATCCAAGAGGAATTCCTGTGCAGTGTGTTTATAACGAAGAGATTATAAGTACAAGAAAGACTATCCAAGAGGAATTCCTGTGCACTGTATCTATAATGAACAGATTATATGCATAAGAAATACTATCCAAGAACAATTCTTGGAGCAGTGTATGTATAATAAAGAGATCATACTATCCAAGAGCAATTCTTCTTAATTGCAATAGCTTTTTCAACTTTTTGCATCTAAACGGATATTTGAATTTGAAACGTTTGGGCTCAAGAAGCCCAAACCTAGTTTAAGCATTCATCTCGGGATCCAAATTTTTATAACAATTATAAACAATAATAATCACAATGATAAAAAGTAAAATAAAAATTAAAAAAGTTGAAAATTAAAAAATAAAGAAATAAATAAATTGAGCAGGCCTGACTAACCTTTCAGCCTCCCTCAAATGCCGGCCCATCCTTTGTCCCTTGTGAATCGCCTCTATACCCACCAAAACTGCCGAGGATTAAACTTGACATTTAGACATGACAAATGTAACACGATATAAAAAAATTGTATTTATGTTTAAAAAATTCGTGTTTTGTGCTTATCCATATCGACACGAATTTAGATACGGTAATTTTCGTGTTTAATTGTGTCAGACACGGCTAAACACGTGTAAGACACGAAAATATGTTTAAGAAAATCGTGTCACACGAATAATACGTACACGACACGAAAACACGTTTAAAAAAAATCTTGTTATACGAATATACGAATACATGTGTAAGACACGGTAATCATATGTGCTTTTAGTGGGAATTGAACATTGGCCAAATGCAAAAATACTTAAGTGCCTTGTCAAATGAACAAGTGTATTATATTGATATAATTTATTATGAAAATTTATATCTTAAAACAAACTAATGCTTTAATAAATATTGCAAAAAAATAAATTAATAAATTAAATTATAAAATTAAATTAGTTAATTATGGTTAAGACAATAAAATTTTAAAAATTGAAAAAATAAAGTATTGAATTTAAGAAATATTTATTGTAAGTTAAGAACTTAAGATACAATTATCAATTTTTTACATTACATATATGATACTATAATGTATAAATATATATGATATTTTTTATTATAATATATAAAATATAAGTCATGCATTGTACTAATAAGAGATTGTATAAAATATCATTGACATTATATTACATGATATTGATAAGAAATTAAGAGTTTACACATTACAGAATTACATTATTCAGTATACTAACATACAAATACTAACATAATTGATAATACTACATACAAATTCTAACGTAATTAATGATATTAACATACAAATTATTATAATACGAATAAGATATTAATATACTAACATAATATACTTTTTAATGATTTATCAATTATCATAATTAGTTTATTGATAACATAATTATCATAAGATATTAGTACACTAATATAATATACTTATTAATAACATAATTAATTTATTGATTTATCAATTATTACATTATAGGAAACTAAAATAACATAATACTAACATACAAATTATTATAATCAAAATATGATAATAATATACTTATTCTTTATTAATGATTTATTGATTTTTTTATATACTTAATCTTATATCATAATCATATGATGACGATGAATTATGTTATTTTGTATTATGAATTTTATGAGTTGAAGATATTATTATTTTGTTATATTTGTTACTAATATTTGAATTTTAATTAATATAGATGTAAATAAATATAAATATGATGTTTTTTATTTTTTATTATGTTTTGATTTTTAATCATGTCATTCGTATCATGTCAATTTCGTATTATTTTGTTTAAATCATGCCGTGTCAATTTTGTGTTAACTTTGTCATGTCGTGTGACACGGATAACTATCACGTATCAATCGTATCGTGTCACGTGTTACACGTAAAAAATACATGTCTTGTTCGTGTTTATAATTTAAACACATTTTATAATTCGTATCATGTCGTGTCATGACACGGAGACACGAATCATTATATCTACTAAGGATCCCCAAGACAATGGCGGTCCGAGGCTCAAAGGAGAGATATATAATCTTCCTAAAACCCAACAATCAGCAATTAAGAAAGGGGGATGGTGATCGGAAACGAAAAAGGATAGTTCCCTGCCCAACCTCCGTCCTCCAGCTTCAATCGAGCGCAACCACCGGTCCACCACCAAGGTCCACTCCCACCATGCCTCACTACGCACCTCGAGAAACCCCAGCAGCCCCATCAAAACCACAACACATAATCAATCGACCACCATTACTCAGATTTCAACACCAATGCAAATTCACAACAAAAAGAGTTAAAAAAAAAGCATAAATATTTCGAATAAGACGAAAGGGGCATTCGGGCAAGGGAAATTCTGGGTCTCTTCTAAACTACGGGCACCGGCAGCAACACGGAAAACTGTGGCCGGAGCAGAGAACTGCAGCGGCGGGAGGAGTGCTTTTAGGAGAGACTGACCGAAGGGAGGGAGAAAGGACAGGGGAGACAGAGCTCTCACTCGACACTGTGAGCATCTTTTGTCTCTCCAGCTTTGTTGCGACTTTTGCTCATGCTTTGACTTGCTGACGTGATAAGTATGTTTGCTTCGGTTTTCTTCTATTTCTATATATGAAATGGGTTGGGTTGAATGATTTTTTTTGGGTTTTTTGCTTATTAGCATGTATTGATTTGTGTTTTAAATTGGGCTCGTAATGTGCTTGGTGGGAGTTTGGTTGACGCTCCTCGAGTCCTTGCATGTTACACATTTGTTTGGGTGTGTTACATGTTAATTGATGTTTTAGCATAAAAAAATTGTCTGATCTTGGCTTCTTTAATGTTGATAAACGATTCGGTTTTGGCTTCTTGGATATTGATCAAATATCATGACTTTGAGTTCTATAAATGTTAGTTACCTATGTTTGGATTGGGGTGAAGAAAAGAAAGGAAAGAAAAACTAAATAAAATAAGAGAAAGTTGAAAATCTTTTCTTTGTTTGAAAAAATTTATTTAGCTAAGGAAACGAAAGGGAGGGAGAGTGAGCATCTTTTGTTTTTATTTGACTTACTTAGTTTTTTAACCCCAATTTAAAGTAAACGGGAAGGAAATAAAACTGGAAAAAATTTTAACAAGTGAAATATCAAATTTAATCTTAATATGTTGTAAAATTTAAAATAAAAGAGGTTATAATTAGAAAAAAAATATTATAATGAATCAGTTTCTTTCTTTTCCTTTCCATTGCTTAACCAAACAATAGTTGTTAGAATTATTTTTCTTTCCTTTTTCTTTATAAATTTTAGCTATCCAAAAAAGGGATACATACACCCTTTCCTTTCCTCTCCTTTCCTTTAGTTTACATTCCTTTCATTTACTAATCTCTATGCAAACATAGTGTTAAGAACTTGGTTTGCATTATAAGAATAAATTTGTAAACCTAAATAATAATAATAATAATAATAATAATAATAATAATAATAATAATAATAATAATAATAATAATAATAATAATAATAATTTTGAAAATATATCAAAACAAAAGGAGAGGAATGTTTAATTACTCCGAATATGAAGCCTCTTTAAGAAAACAAGTGTGTTTTCTTAAATACTCTTGAAGTGAGAAGATTTTCTTGTGTATTCGATAAACGTGTTGGAGAAACATTAAGGAAATTTTCGATACTTAAAATAATTAAATAATAAAAACATACAAAATAAATTAGGTTTAAATTATGAAATAAAGCTTAGTTAAATCTCTCATGAAATATGAATCAATCCGATAACGGATCCTCTTCACGCAGATGAGTGTCTCATGAATACTTTGAGGTAAAAAAAGATTTCTTAAAAGGTTCATCCAAAGTGTTGGAGAACACCAAAGGAAATTTTAATATTCAATAATTAAATCTTGAATAATAACTAAAAATTTAATTAAAAATAAAAGACCATCTAATGAAGACCATTTAAAATAAAACTCGATTAAATAGTACCGTTTCTAAACGGGCATTGATAGGATACCAATACTTTCCTCATACGTAACTGCACTCCCAAATCCAAAACTTTGAAACATAGATTATGCCTTGTACTTAATTAGAATAGGTGATCGTTCGCACCTATAAGTAAAAAAAAAAAAATTGGTGGCAACCCATAATTTTATGTCTAGCGAATAAGTTCTAGGACAAAATCAATACAACATCAAATAAATAAAGGTAAATTCCATTGAGGTTTTTAAGGTTTTATCATAAAGTCAACTCTAACCCATTAGTTTGAGAAATAGACCTAGTTTGAGAAATAGACATTTTGGTCCAAAATTATAAATTTGACGGTACAAAAAAAATTGTTCAATTAAGTAATTATTAAAAAATCTATTAACCTAAATATTAGTTACTCATGCAATATCCATAATACCATTTTTTGGTATTAAAAAATAAAAATCTTATATAGAATAATTTTTTAAAAATTACTTAAAATAATAAATAACAATAAAATTCATTGTTAATACTTGAGAATGTAATTCTATTAATTCAAATTTAGTAATTGATTGATATATGTTAAAATCATTTGTGATTTTGGACTAAAGTGTTCGTTTTCAAAATTAATGGACTAGAGTTGAATTATGGTAAAACCTTAAGGACTTAAAAAAAATTTACCCAAATAAATAATATTTCCAATCCAAAATTAGCCACTTTATCCAAAACTCAATAAAACCAAACAATTTGTTACTAACATACAATAATTACTAAACAATTAATTGTTTCCTAAATCATTTCCGTGACTAAAACACTTTTACATTTAGTTTCGGTTCATATTTTGATCTTATATAAAATTAATTTATTTTCATTTACTATTTTCATTCATTCATGCCAATTGCTTTTAACCCTCACATTTGGTACTTGCCCTCGCATGATGTGTGTGTGTATATATATAAATTATTAATATCCAATACATTATTAATAAAAATTTAAATTTCACATGCGGGGTTAAAATAGTAATGTTCATGATAAATGCAAGTAAATTGTTAAATATAAATTTATAAGGATTAATATCTCATATTTTGTCAGTGGAGTTTTTTACTCCACAAGTTGATAAACGAGGTTAGGATGATAATACATATCCTTTAGAATAATAAGAAAATAAAAAAAAATAAAATAAGATATATGACGTCATTTTAACCACGCTTGTGGATTCAAAAATTTTCATTGATGGTGTATAGAATAAGGATTATTATTTTATCCATTGCCGGTGGAGTTTTTTTAGCTCTACAAGCAAAGCTAAAATGTTGAGACGTGTCCTTTAAAATATTAAAAAAATAAAAATAAAAATAATAATAATTAAAATAATATATGTGTCATCATGTTAATCTCGCTTCTAGAGTTAAAAAACTTCACTAGCTATAAATAAGATAATTGTGAGGCCCGCTTCCCGGACTACCTCACGCATCCGTATTGTCCGCTTTGGATTCTAGAGGTGGCCCCCGTCAGTTCGGCTGACGTGGCACTTAGGTCCTCACGGATTTCTTTCGTGTCCGCCGCTACTCGAACCCCTTGCTTCCCGTAGGCGTCGAGTAACGACTAACCATTGGACGTCGTTACTCGACACTTACGGGAAGCAAGGGGTTCGAGTAGCGGCGGACGCGAAAGAAATCCGTGAGGACCTAAGTGCCACGTCAGCCGAACTGACGGGGGCCACCTCTAGAATCCAAAGCGGACAATACGGATGCGTGAGGTAGTCCGGGAAGCGGGCCTCACAATAAAAAAGGTCCAATGGTTAGTCGTTACTCGACACTTACGGGAAGTAAGGGGTTCGAGTAGCGACGGACGCGAAAGAAATCCGTGAGGACCTAAGTGCCACATCAGCCGAACTGACGGGAGCCACCTCTAGAATCCAAAGCGGATAATACGGATGCGTGAGGTAGTCCGGGAAGCGGGCCTCACAATAATTATCCATAAAATAATTATCCAAATTATAAAAATTGCCTAATTTGTTGGAGGTAAGTGGATCTTTTTCCATATAAATATTATATTACAATATACAAGCTTACTTGATAAGTTAAGCCACGATACCTATGTGGCATGTAGAACATTTAAAATCAATTACCCATTATCTTTTAATTTTTTAATACTAATTTACTAACTATTTCTCATATTTTAAAAAGATAACTTTTTAAAATCAATTTTTAATAATCTAAATATTTGTTTAACAACTTCTCCATTTTATTCTCCAAATTACATTTTTATAGTTTTGATTTCATGTTTTATATTTTATATTTTATTTTTAATTTCAAATTTTGTTTAGTTTTGAATTTGCCAACTTTGCACTAAAATCAGAACTTGAAGTTTGTATCCTTAAAGATAGTAAGTGAAACATGATAACAATAAAGAAAATAAGCAAAACATGTTGCACCAAACAAAATAATCCAAATGTTGGGCCTCAAACGACAAATACGCGGAAGCAATGTCACAATAACAATACCCATAACAAGCAACAGCAATATCCCAAGCCAATAATAATAATAAATCAAGCTACCAAGCCACAAATAATACACAGATAATAAAACGTAAATAAAATGACACCAAAGTTTAACGTGGAAAACTCTCCAGTATAGAGAGAAAAACCACGAGGCAAATCGAATAAAAATCCACTATGAGAAATAAGCAAATTACAAAGTTTCAATACCCTAGGCTTTTTGCCAAAAGCTCAGGGTTCCAACAATTGGCCTAAAAACAATAAAGTTTACCTCTTTGGATTCACCAAGATAATCTACCCAAAGAATACCCAATTGTTGTACAAGCTTATCTCTCCCCTTGCTCTCTCTATGGAACAAGAAAAATATCACAAAGCCTAAAGCTTACTTTTTCTCCTTTGTGTTGCCTCGCACCAAAATAGACTTCTCACTTTGTCTATACAAATTGTTTATGCAACACTTTAAATAGAGAAAAAACAAATCCCTAACTGACTCCAAGTAGGACTCTAATAATTAATGTGGGCTGGACCCCACACATCTAACAATCTCCCCCTCCAGCCCCATTAGGAGGAGATCCATCACCACGACCTGTCATTTAGAGTTCACCTTGGCCAAAGTGTTCATCCCGGCCAAGTCACTACACAACTCAAGTTTATCTCTGGTAAGTGTCTTCGTTAACATATCAGCTGTATTCTTATTTATGTGAATCTTCTTCAATTGCATCTGTTGCTCGTCAATCACTGAGTGCAACCAATGGTACCGAACATCAATGTGCTTCGTTCTGGCATGGTACATGGTGTTCCTACTCAAATCCAAAGCACTCTGGCTGTCACAAAATACCACATACTCTTTCTGACTTAAACCTAATTCAAGAAGAAATCTCTTCATCCAAAGCATTTCTTTGCCTGCTTCGGTTGCTGCAATATACTCAGCCTCTGTAGTAGATAAGGCAACACACTTTTGTAGTTTGGACTGCCAAGATACAACTCCCCCTACCCTGAAGTAGATTTCCTACCATCAAGATCACCTGCCATGTCTGCATCAGTAAACCCTTCAAGAACTGGTTCTGTAGTCCCAAAACTCAAACACATCTTAGAAGTACCTCTCAAATATCTGAAGATCCACTTCACCGCTTCCCAATGAGCCTTTCCTGGATTGGAAAGAAATATGCTCACTACATCAACTGCATGAGCAATATCAGGCTGTGTGCAAACCATAAGATATATCAAAGAACCAACTGCATAGGAGTAAGGAATAGTGGACATAGCATCCTTTTCTTCCTTAGTCACCGAACAAGACTTCTTACTCAAGTGAAAATGATTAGCAAGAGGCGTGCTAATTGACTTAACATTCTGCATGTTGAATCTTGCTAGCACCTGTTCAACATACTTTTCCTGTGACAACCATAGCTTTCCAGCTTTCCTATCACGAATGATATCCATACCCAAAATCTGCTTTGCTGGACCTAAATCCTTCATGTCAAAAGACTTAGATAATGCCTCATTCAACCTGCAAATCATACGAGCATCTTGCCCTATAATCAGCATATCATTAACATATAATAAGAGAATAATAAAATCATCATCTGGGAATTTTCTCACATACACACAAGGATCTGCTACCATTCTTTTATAGTTTTGGCTTACCATAAAAGAATCAAACTTCTTGTACCATTGCCTAGGAGCTTGCTTCAAGCCATATAAGCTCTTCTTCAATTTGCAAACCATGTGCTCCTTCCCTTTCACTTCAAAACCCTCGGGCTGATCCATATAAATCTCCTCTTGCAAATCACCATGCAAGAATGCAGTCTTCATATCAAGTTGCTCAAGCTCAAGATTCAAACTAGCTACTAATCCCAATACCACTCGAATGGAACTCATCTTCACAACAAGAGAAAAAATCTCATCAAAATCAATGCCTGGTTTTTGACCAAAGCCTTTTACCACCAATCGAGCTTTGTATCTCACTAGCTTGTCACCATCCTTTTTCAGCTTGAACACCCATTTGTTCTTCAATGGTCTTCTCCCTTTCGGAAGCTCAACAAGGTCATAAGTGATATTTTTCTACAATGAATCCATTTCCTCTTTCATTGCTTTTAACCAACACTCCCTATTTGAAGTGTCATGCACATCTTGGAAGCTCTCTGGCTCCCCATCACTTGTGACCAAAATATATTCTGAACTGGGATACCTAGTAGATGATCGATGTTCCCTAGTAGATCTTCTGATTTGAGACTCCACACTCCCTGTATTGGGGCTGGCTCCCCCTGCTCAACACTCCCTGGTCGAGAGGGTTGCTCTTGCTCAAAACCCACTGCATCTGGTTGTGCAATGTCATTATCGGCATCTACCCATCACCAACTGTGGTTGGCTCATCTGTATCCCCAAGTTCCACATCTTGTGCATTTCCACCATTTGTGGCACCTCTAGGTGGAATCCTTGCAGGTGTTGAGTCATCATACTCAACCGTAACCCGTGTAGTCTTTCCATTTTTCTCAAAGTCTGTGATGAACTCATTTTCATGGAAAACCACATCCCTGCTTCTAATTGTCTTTTTCTTCTCTGGATCCCATAGCCTTTAACCATATTTTTCATCACCATACCCAACAAACACACATGGAGTAGCCTTGCTATCTAGCTTTGACCTCTGTTCCTTTGACACATGCACGAATGCTGCACAGCTAAAGACCTTCAAATGTGAGTATGAAGCTTTCTTCCCTGTCCATACCCTTTCTGGAATGTCAAACCCAATGGCATTGATGGTGATCTATTAAGCAAATAGCAGGCTGTATTAACTGCTTCACCCCAGAATGCATTAGGCAATTTTGCCATCCTCAACATGCATCTGACTCTCTCTATAATGGTACGATTCATCCTTTCAGCGACACCTTTATGTTGTGGTGTCCTAGGTTCTGTCTTTTCATGCCTGATCCCATGCTTTGAACAATAGGCTTCAAAGTCTTTCGATGTGTATTCACCACCATTATCTGTACGAATACACTTTTGGGATAATCCTATCATCCTTTCCACCATGGCATGAAATTTCTGAAAATACTGCAATACCTGGCTTTTGTTTCTCAACATATACACCCAAGTTTTTCGTGAAGTATCATCAATAAAAGTAACAAAATATCTATTACCACCTGATGACTCTACTTCTATGGGACCACATACATTAGAATGAATTAATTCAAGTTTATTTTTCTTTCTTTTTGGAAATCTTCCTAAAAGAAACTCGATGATGCTTACCAAATAAACAATAATCACATGAGTTAAGAGAAATACCTTTGGCTGAGGGAATGAGGGACTGCCTTGCCAAAATCTTTAACCCTTTCTCAGTCATGTGTGCCAGCCTCCTGTGCCACAAATTTGCTGAAGCATCATCCTCAACGGCATTTACCTGACTGCCTGTCAACTTCATCCAAGTCTTATACATAGTGCAACACAACTTTCCTTTTGCAACTATCAAAGACCCTTTGAGAAGCTTCCACCGCCCATTTTTCTGCTGGCTCTCATATCCTTCCTTATCAAGGACATTCACTGCAAGCAAATTCATCCTCAGATCTGGAATGTGTTGGACATCCCTCAAAGTCAATGTACAACCACTGCTTGTTTGTACCACTATATCACCAATCCCAGCAATCTGCGACATACTCTTATTTCCCATCTTAGTATAACCAAAATCACCTACTCTGTAGGTTGTAAATAATTCCTTATTAGGAACACAAAGATATGACGCTCCGGTGTCAACTATCCACTATATGCCAAAATCCCCTACATGATTACACTCACCATGTGTACAAACCAACGAAACCATTTCACTATTAGAATTCACCGTTGTAACATTTTCATCATCCGAGTTATTCTTACTTTTCTCATCTTTTCATTCTTGCTTCAAGATCCTGCAGTTCCGCTTTATGTGACCAAGTTTGCCACAATGAAAGCACTTCACCCTATCTCTGGACTTATGTCTATTCTTGGACTTACTGCGACCTCTAGAATCCTGACCTTTGTCTTTAGTTCTGCCCCTATTCTTTGTGACAAGAGCTTCATTCCCAGAGTTTGTCTCCTTTCGCCTTGCTTCTTCATTAAACATACTGTCTTTTACCATCTCCAAGGTCACTGTGCCATTAGGAGTTGAATTAAGAACAGTCACAACTAGTGTCTCCCAGCTGTCTGGCAATGAGCCCCGAAGAAACAATGCTTTCATCTCATC
Organism: Heritiera littoralis; assembly: GCA_031772115.1. NCBI lineage: Eukaryota > Viridiplantae > Streptophyta > Magnoliopsida > Malvales > Malvaceae > Heritiera > Heritiera littoralis. Next base: position 6,363,764 of record JAPDPK010000006.1, on the reverse strand, counting down.
ATCCATTTGCAGTTTCATAGTGGTTATCTGATTGAACAGATCTTGAAAGTCACTAAAATGCTCAGAGATAGATCGTCCCTCCTTATACTGTAGAGTAGTGAGCTTCTTAACAAGCATAACTTTATTCAAGGCGGTCTTTCTCTCATATAGTGATGCTAATTTTTTCCAAACACGGGAAGCACTTGTCTCCTGCGCAACATGATGAAAAACACTAATGTCTACCCATCTTCTAATGGTTCCTAAAGTCCTCCTATCTAACTGTTGACACCTAATTTTGTCCTATTTATTATTATTATTATTATTATTATTATAATTATTTTTATCTTTATATATTTGTATTTGTTTTATTATTATTATTATTATTATTATAATTATTATTATTATTATTATTATTATTATTATTATTATTATTATGTCTGATTTCCATCAACATTTAATGGGGTTCCCTTCCCCATAAACGCCGGCACCAGTTCTTATCACCCATCTATCAGCCAGCCACCCTTCTCTGCCACCCATCTCATCTCTGCCAGGCCCTGAGGCCAAGCTCACTCCCTCTAAAAACCCAAGCATTCAGCCAGCTCATGTGGAACCGGAACCCATTCTCTTTCAAGCACCAAAGCGATCCCATTTTGCGAGAATGCTGCCTCCGACAGCCCTTCTATGAGGCATAAAACCCAAAACCGCAACCCCCACCGAGAACCCATCAAGCAACCACCGAAATCAGCCCCTTGCCATCGCCCAAAACACCCACTGCCCCAGTTTCATCCCACGACAGAAACCAAATCCAAAACCCTAACACCACAACCAACACACAACCCCAACAGCCGCCCAAACACACGCACACACAAACCCAAAATTCCATCCCAAAGCCGTGAACCACCACACGAACCAATACCTGCAAACACACACACACACCCCCCAACAAACCACAAAAACCAAAACCACAACCGAAATCATCAACAAAAAACAAAAACAAAAAAAAAGGGGAAAAGGGCTGTCAGGGGGTTCAGATTTGCGAAGTTAGGGCCTTTTTTGAGTGAACCGGAGGTCAGATTCAGACTTAGGAGGTTGAGAGCTTTCGGAAAGTGAAAGCTTTTTGATTTTTGGCCACCAGCGACGACAGCCAGTGGCGGCGACCGGCGGCCCAAGCGACGGCCGAAAATCGCCCAACTAAGAGCCTTTTCGGGGCTTTGAGGTTCTTTTGTAAAAAAAAAAAAAGAAAAAGTGAAAGAAAAAAAAAGAAAAGGCTTTTATAGAAAAAAAAAGAAACGGGATAGATCCGCGCGTGGACCCGGACCCGATCCGAGACCCGCGCTCCTGACCCAGTGAGAGGAGAAGATCCGCTCGCCTCAGATGTCCAACCCGACGCGTGTCACGTCCGACCCGCTTCGCCATACCCGGATCGGGACCCAGCTGACCCACCAGCAACCTCATAAGGCCTGACCCAATTTTACAAGGGCCCAACCCGGTGTTAGAGCCTTTAGGTTCTTCTTGGGCCATTTTCAAATAGTTTCTTTGGGTTTTACACCCAAAAGCATTTGGGTATACTCTTATCTTAATTAGTTTGGGTTTATTAACTTGTTAATTTATTATCTTATGTGTCATTATTTATTTTCATTTTTTATTATTTTATTTTTATTTTTATAAAAGAATTATAAAAAAAATCTCAATTAGAATTAGCAACAAATATTGGTTTTGAATTTGATTCACATAATTTCATGGGTTTAGATTTCAAGAAGCTAATAATAAATAAATTTTTTTAATTAATTATCATGTTGATAAATTGAATATTAAAAAATGTTGGTTCAATTTAAATAAAAGTAAATATTTGTCCGATGATGGGATGTTATGAAACTCACAAGTAGTGATTTCTTAACTGATCCCTAGGTGAGAAGAGTCTACTAAATGTTATCAGAGTATTGGGATATTTAGTATGATTTTTCAATAATTTAATTTTTTTATTAAAAATAAAAATAAATAAGTTTTTTAAAAGAAAATCGAAAAAGGAAATTTAAAAAAAAAATTAAATGAAATTCGTCCGATGATGGGATGTTATGAAACTCACAAGTAGTGATTTCTTAACTGATCCCTAAGTGAGAAGAGTCTACTAAATGTTACCAGAGTATTGGGATATTTAGTATGATTTTTTAATAATTTAATTTTTTTATTTATTAAATAAAAATAAATAAGTTTTTTAAAAGAAAATCGAAAAAGGAAATTAATAATAAAAATTAAATTTAATTAAATGAAATTCGTCCGATGATGGGATGTTATGAAACTCACAAGTAGTGATTTCTTGACTGATCCCTAGGTGAGAAGAGTCTACTAAATGTTACCAGAGTATTGAGATATTTAGTATGGCTTTTCAATAATTTAAATTTTTATTAAAAATGAAAACAAATAATTTATTTTTTATAAAAAACAAAGAAAAATAAATAATGAAATTTAATAATTTAATAATCGTCCGATGATGGGATGTCATGAAACTCACAAGTAGTGATTTAGGTGAGAGAAGTTCACTAAGTGTTACTAGAGTATTGGGATACTTAGTGGAATTTTTCAATAATAAAAATTTTTATTTAAAATAAATAAAGAAATATTTATATAAAAAATTAAAAAATTCATTTGCATCATTCATTATCTGTTTGCATCATATGCATGCATAATAATTTTTGAAGCGAGTGTGAATCTTCCGATTATGAGATTCTATAGAACTCACAAGTAGTGATTCTTAAGAAATCTCTAGGTGAGAAAATTATCTGAAATGCTACTAGAGTATTGGGGTACTTCGGAATAATTTTCAAAACAAAAGATTTTCACTTATTTCAAATAAAAAATAAAATTTAAATGTTTCAAAATTAATACAAATAAAAAATGATTTCAAAATAAATGGAGTTCTTTTTAAATGTTAAATTAAGACCATTTTATTAAAACCAAAGGATAACACATTATTATTATAGTACTGTTTTTTAACGAACGTTGTGGGGGGTGCTAATCCTTCCTCACGCGTAACCGTACTCTTAGACCCGATTTTGTTTTCGCAGACCAAAAATTATCTTTTTAATAAAACTTAATTAATTTTGAGATTTTGTTAAAAAGATAAATATTTTAGGTGACCAATCACACCTAGACAAAAAAAATTGGTGGCGACTCCTTTCGTTTTTAAATATTTTCAAAATCGTCGAACGCGAAATCGTTACGACAGCTTGGCGACTCCACTGGGGACTTTTTGAGAGTCGAGCTATTTATTAGTCATGTGTTATCCTAAGTTTTAATTTAATGGTCTTAACTAATATTTAAAATTAATTTCTCTAATTTTAAATAATTTGTTGAATTTTTGTTTTAGTTATTACATTTATTTTGCAACATTCTTTATTTTGTAAATATTATTCTTAATAAATTGTTGGGGCATTGTAGGATAAGGGTTATGGTTTGATAAATGTTCCCTCATACACACATTTGCACTTGCATTTGCATAACATAAGCTCTATACCCGAGTTCCGTCCTTCTTAGGAGGGAGTAGAGTACCTTTGCTCTCGTGAGGTAATAATCTCCGCAATGGCACGCGAAATATTCCCACTCAAATTAAATCTTACTAGTCCAGTGTGGATGACAGTGAGGTATAATTTGGGAACCTTTAGATCTTTATATCCCAGCCCAGCATTAGAAAAACTTAAGAGGCTAGCCTTAGGTAGAGCCATGTCCAATTTTTGAAGAAATTATCCCAAAATTAAGACACGAAGTAACACTATTTGACTCATTCTCTCATGTCAATAATAAAGGTACAATCGATGTTGATTTGAATTGTATATAATTTAAGTCTTTGATTTTTTCTAAAAAAGGAAATTTTTGTAAAATAAAAATGGAAAAAATATATTTTCTTTATTAAAGATCTTGTCAAAAAAAAAACCACTTTTTTTTGAAAAAATAAAGATGTGTGATAAAAACAATAGAATAAATATGTGACTTTTTTTTAAAATGCAAACAATTCTTCATTTTTTAAGGAGGGAATTTTTTTTTGTTGTAAATATAGGTTCATAGAAATAGGAATTAATAAAAATACATTCTCCAAAACAAGAAGAAGAAAATAGCTTTATGTATATGTGGTCACAAGATGTTTTTATATTTACAAAAACAAAAAAAAAGGGTTTAATTCCTTTCACTTTCGTTTCTTTAAAAGGAAAATATTAAATGATAAAAAAATGCACAAACTTTTCTTTTTATAATAGAGAAAAATGAAATAATTTGCTAAAAAAATAGTTGAGAAAAATAAGATTTTTGTCTCTTTCTTTAAAAATAATAAGAAGAAATTCAATTAAATTTTTTTATTAAAAATTTCTTTATTCTTTATTATTCTTGGAAAAATTTCTTAAGATAAAAGCACAGGAAAGAAAAGTAAAAGAGATTGAGTGGGAAATGAATTAATCTTTCTTCAAAAAAAAAGGAGTTAGAAAAAAATGAGAGAATAAATGAAAAATAGTTTTTCCTTTCTTTTTAAAGTCAAAATATTGAAGAAAAAAGATGAATAATTTTTTTTATATATAGAATTTTCAAAGAATAGTTTGACATGTAAAATATTTTTGGCTGTCTAGGAAGTTTAATGAAAATGGTAAAATGCTTGTGAAAATTAATTGAAAAATGGATTGAAAATAAAAACAAAAATTGTTTTTAATCTTCTCATTGCAAGAAATGTTTTGAATAAAGGTAAACAAAAAGTCAACAAAAGTTTTCCTTGAATTTGTTTGGTATATAATTTCAAGAATAATTTGATATTGAAAAAGAAGGCAGAAGAAATAAATTTTTGGGTACAATAAAAGTCTCGTAGGAAATGTGAAAATGGTTATGTGCAAATGGTCAGGTAAAAGGAAAATTAAGTAAAAAATGTATGGTGAAAAAGGAAAAAATGTTTTAAGAAGTAAAATAAGAAAATTTTTAGGTTTAGTTAGGAGTTATATTTGTCTTTTTTTCTCTCTTGGCAAAAAAAAAAATTATCATTGTTTAGGTGTTGTTTATACATAAACCCAGTTTCTTAAACATTTTTGCATTTCACATCATTTTTGCTTCATGTCATCTAGTTCATTTGTCATCATCGCATACATGATGTCCATGCATTCATTAACATGTTGTGTTTATTTTATCATAATGCAAGTCAAGTTAAAAAAAAAAAGAAAGAAAAAAGAAGAGGTCAGATCTTCATCATATTTGCAATGGGCATACGCTACATTTCATGCAAACATTCGCTGTATTTCATCCCATTGTATCATATCTCATGCATTTCATATCGCATTTCAAGGTGGAAGAAATTCTTTCTGATTTTTATGAAAAAGGAAAACTTTTTGGAACATTTTTGGTAGGGGAATAAGATGATTATTTTATTTTTTTAACTCATTTTTCACATGTTTCAGATCAAATTTTCCAAGTTAATGGGTGAAGTTGTCAAACGAGAGATAAATTTCAAGTTGAATTTTTGTATATGTCACTTTGCTTGGTCATGATTCTTGTAAATTGATAGTAGAAGTCTTTGAGAAATCATGTCTATATATTCTTTCATTCTTTATGGTATATTAGGATGAATAGATTTTCATGTACATTTTTATTATGGGGAAAAATTGTATCTGATATATATAAATGGCATTGATTGATTCTTTTTATAAGGAAATTGCATTTTTTTAAAAATTAATAAAGCCTCACATGACTAAACCAAATGATCAAAAAAGTTGAACAAAATGATAAAATAAAGAAACTTTGAAGAGAGTTTTGAAAAATTGGTGATCATTATCAGAAAAATTCATCCCATCAACTATCTTCTCCAATTATTTTCATGCCCTAAATCTCTTATAAGGCCTTCATGCATTTGAGGAGGACAAGTGCAAATTTCATGATCCATGTTCACCAGATCATAATATGCCATCAAAGTGTAATGACCTTTACCTGGGCAATGAACGATGAAACGATCAATTTGATAAAATTCATTTTTGGATTCCTTGAAAAATCAAGTATGATACTCTTTTAAAATTTGAATTTTGGTAATTTGATATGTGTCAAAACTTTGCTAGAAATCACTCTTTTCTATCAATGGCCACAGGAGCGTCATACTCGTCAGAATTACCCGAATTTGTTTGAAAAACCACAAACCATGAGATTCCTTAGGCCATTTTTGAATCTTTGATTCATTCATGTGACTGAAACCAAAATTGAGGAGGACAAAGTACCATACCCTTAACTTGCCCAAATAATGCAATACCTTTTTTCTCTCTCAGTAAAAACACCATGAGCAACCCAAAGTTAAATATGCAAATTCCAACAGTTTTCACAAGCTTGTGGACATTTTGTAGCAATGTTTTGTTGCCGCATGAGTTGTAGAAAAAAAATGCAAAAAGCAAACAAAAAAAGGAAAAAATGAAACAAAAAAAATGAAAAAGAAAAATCGATTGTGACATCATGCACTCAGGATATTCGAATGATTCCAAACAACACAAAAAAGAGAGAGAGAAGAAGAAGAATAAGGAACCAAAATTTGAAAATATCCAAGAAATCCCATCTTGAAAAAACCAAAAAAAAAAAACAACAGAAAGACAAATATTTGACTTTTTTGACTCAAGGAAATTTTTGTCAATTTAAGTGACATGTTTGAAATGACAAATGGCCATCTTTCATCATCCTTTTCACTAATCTGAAATTTATCCATTTGCTACCCTCTTTGAGCTTTATAAATTCTTTCTAAATAAACCTTGACCAAGGATCACCCTCCACATTGGGGGCACATATACAAAAACCTTCTCCAAGAGTACGAATGACCAGCCCCAATTCTAAGTCAAAATGGTTTATCATGTTAAGGGGCAAATGTGAGATGAATTAGCTTTACAAAATTTTGACCTCACTCCATTTGAAGTAAAAAAAAAATGCAAAATAAAAAAAACGGAAAAAGAAATTGCAAAAAGAAAGAAGAAAAAAAAAGAGAAAATAAAATGAAAGTGTGGTGAAATAAAAAAGATGAGGACAAATGTCGAGTTAAGCCTTCAAATGATATTAAATGATCCTTGGTTACCACCCTTAAACACATTTTGGGCCTTATTATCCATTCTTTCAAAACCCCGAAACCTGACATGCATTACGTACCTTGAAAAGTCCATTTCGATCAAATGTGGATACTTAAACTAAAGAGATTTTTCCTTGATGAATTATCATAACCAATGAGGTACTTAGCTCATTCTCAACCAAGATTATCCTTCAAGAATCTTCACAGTCAATTTTGGATAAATTTTGAATTCTTAAGTGCATGATGGAATAATCACAAAAAAAAGCAAAAAAAAAAAAGAAAAAAAAAGAATTAAGCTTTAGGATGAAAACCCCAAAAGGGGCAGTCTAGAGCCAAAACGAAAATATTTGTGAGGTCATTCATGGTGCTGGCAAGTTCAAACAAGAAGTGACATTGCGAAATAATTTTGAGACCCATGACCATCCATAACCCTTAAGAGAACCAAGAATGTCCATTTTGATGATCCATTAAAGGGATTGATATAAAATTTTAAAACTTACTCTCTATTCCCAAATAACCAAGCAAAAGCCTGAGCCCATTATGGCTAGTCTTGACAACTATCAAAATACATAAATTGAAAATTAAAGGAGTGTCAAATTTTGTCTGCATTCCAAGATAAACCTTTTGCAAAACCATGATTTGCAAGGAATTCATCATTTTTTGAAAAACTTGTGTTTCATTTATGAGCCCGAATGAAAGAACATTCATTCCCTTCTTCACTGAGTTGTGAGCTTTTTCTTGATGAACTGGATATTAATCAGTGAAACCACCCAATCCATCTAATGAGGAAAAATTTTCATTCCATCCATACAAATCTTAATAATGGTCACCGACTTTCAAGAGACTCAAATATCACGTATTTTGTTGAAATGATAATTCTTTGTTGCATTTGTGTTTAACTTTCTTTGGTCATAGTTATGTGGGGCAATCTTGTAAAATTAAAAAGTTTTGGCTAGATAGATATTATTCAAAAATGAAAACCATTTGTCTTTTGAATTTGAAAATGGAAAGGATGCTTAAGGCAATTTGGTTTGAAAATTTTTTTATTACTAATCAAAATTTTGATGGTGTTTCAAGAAAAAAAAATGAGAGAATTCAACAATTATTGTGAGGCAGGGATTTTTTTTATGCTATTTTGGGGCAATTGTGATTGAGGAAGTTTTGACGGTGTTTTCAAAAGAAAACAAAAAGGGTTTGATAATTATTGTTAGGGAAAGAATTTCTTGTGCCATTTTGGGGAAAATTTTTGTTAGGAAAAATTTTGTTTGTAAAATGAATTCTTATGGTGTTTCAAAAAGTAATGTGATGATTGTCATTGGGCAACCCTTGTTGCACAGGTACAAAAATGGCTTCAAGTGATGAGACAAATACCTTAAAGTAATATAGATGAGAAAGTGGAAATGAAAAGGTTTTGGTCAATAAGAAGAGAAAATCGAAAGAAAATTTTGGATAATTGCATTTGCATCTTTACAATGCACATTTGCATGAAACATTTGCATTTGCATCTTGATAGAATTCATTTGCATTTGCATCATGACAAAAGTTGTCTATATCTAAATCATAATAGTTGGTTATTCATTAACATCATTGATAAAGAAATTTGCATTGACATTGTTGATATTGCATTTGCATCAGTGATCATTGCATCTGCCAAACATTGAAAATGTGAATATATGAGTTTTTGCATTGAAAAAATTAATTTAAAAAAAGAGAAGAAAAGGAAAAAAGAAGAAAAAGAAAAAAGAAAAAAAAAGAAAGAGGAAAAAAGATCATTAACATCATTGATAAAGAAATTTGCGTTGGCATTGTTGATATTGCATTTGCATTTGCATCAGTGATCATTGCATCTACCAAACATTGAAAAATGTGAATATAAGAGTTTTTGGATTGAAAAAATTAATTTAAAAAAAGAGAAGAAAAAGAGAGTGGAAGAAATAAAAGGAAATTTCTTGTTGAAAATAATAAGGTGATGAAAATGTAGTTTGAACAGAAAATGAGAGATTTATTTCAAACACATAAAAGAAAAAGTAATATAAAAATAAAAATAAAAGTTTTTCGAAAGTGGGAAAGTCAAATGAAGAAGAAGAAAAAAATGAGAAAAGGTAAGTAGAATGTTTGAGAAGATGAAAAATAATTAAGAGAGTTTCCACATTTGGAACATTTGAAAAATACCTGAAATTGAGAGCTTTCGAGATGAATGAACAAGTCAATGATTCTTGAGTTTGAGTTTTGAGGAAAAGAAAATATCAAATACAAAGGAACATTATTCTTAAAAAAAGAATAAAAAAAAGAGTTTTTGTGAGCATGAGATGAGAATTCAAGCCCGATGTAGTTGGCACCGTTGTATGGTATTAAACCCAGCGAAATCGGCACATTATGAGATGAGATTTTTAAAGCCTAACATAGTTGGCACTATTGAAAGTTTAAGCCCAGTAAAGTTGGCACCCAAAATGAAAATTTAAGCCCAATGTAACTGGCGCCTAGATGATGTTTAAGCCCGATGTAGTTGGCATCATTGTGTGGTATTAAGCCCAGCGAAATCGGCACATAATTAGATGAGATTTTTAAGCCCAGTAAAGTTGGCATCAAGAAGAAAATTTAAGCCCAACGTAGTTGGCACCTAGATGAGATTTTTAAGCCCAACGTAGTTGGCACCGTTGAAAGTTTAAGCCCAGTAAAGTTGGCACCCAAAGATGAAAATTTAAGCCCAATGTAGTTGGCACCTAGATGATGTTTAAGCCGGATGTAGTTGGCACCATTATGTGGTATTAAGCCCAGCGAAATTGGCACATAATTATATGAGATTTTAAGCCCAATAAAGTTGGCACCTAAGATTAGACTTTAAGCCCAACATAGCTGGCACCTTTAGAAATGAGATTTTTAAGCCCAATATAGCTAGCACTATTGCGAGATCTTAAGCCTAGCGATATTGGCACCCAAGATAAGACTTTAAGCCTAATGTAGTTGGCACTATTGTGTGGTTTTAAGCCTAGTGAAATTGGCACTTTAAGAGATTGTTTTTTTTTAAGCCCAGTTTAGCTGGCACCAAATTTTTGAACCTAATTAAGTGGATGCATGATTTTCAAGGTAGAAATGATTTCCATGTCCTTCGGGCACAATCATATCCCTTTAAAGTTTCATTACCTCTGTTGCAAGAGGAGCACATTTCAGTAAAAGAATTTAAAGTTTCATTGCCTCTGCTGCAAGAAGAGCACATTTCAAAAAAAAATTTAAAGTTTCATTACCTCTGCTGCAAGAGGAGCACATTTCTGGAAAAATTTAAAGTTTCATTACCTCTACTGCAAGAGGAGCACGTTTCAGGAAGGAATTTAAAGTTTCATTGCCTCTGTTACAAAAAGAGCACATTTCAGCAAAAGAATTTAAAGTTTCATTGCCTCTTCTGCAAGAGGAGCACATTCCAGAAAAGAAATTTAAAGTTTCATGCCTCTGTTGTAAGAGGAGCACTTTTTTAGAAAGATTTTAAAGTCTCAATGCCTCTACTGTAAGGGATCACATTTCAGGAAGGAATTTAAAGTTTCAATGCCTTTATTGTAGGAGGAGCACTTTTACAAGAAGAATTAAAAAAAAAACATTCTAAAAAAAAACAAAAAAAAAGAAGAAGAGAGAAAAAGCAAAAAAAAAAAAGAAGAAATGGGTCATAAGCCTGACAAAATTGTTGTCTTTGCTCTATTCCTAATTCTCAGCAATGAGCAAAGAGGGACAGCTATTGACACCTAATTTTGTCCTATTTTTTTAATTATTATAATTATTTTTATCTTTATATATTTGAATTATTATTATTATTATTATTATTATTATTATTATTATTATTATTATTATTATTATGTCTGATTTTCATCAACATTTAATGGGGTTCCCTTCCTCATAAACGCTGGCACCAGTTCCTGTCACCCATCCATTAGCCAGCCACCCTTCTCTGCCACCCATCTCATCTCTGCCAGGCCCCGAGGCCAAGCTCACTCCTTCTAAAAACCCAAGCATTCAGCCAGCTCATGTGGAACCAGAACCCATTCTCTTTCAAGCACCAAAGTGATCCCATTTTGTGAGAATGCCGCCTTCGACAGCCCCTCTCTGAGGCACAAAACCCAAAACCGCAACCCCCATCGAGAACCCATCAAGCAACCACCGAAATCAGCCACTGCCATCGCCCAAAACACCCACTGCCCCAGTTTCATCCCATGACAGAAACCAAACCCAAAACCCCAACATCACAACCAACACATAACCCCTACAGCCACCCAAACACACGCACACACAAACCCAAAATTCCATCCCAAAGCCGTGAACCACCACACGAACTAATACTTGCAAACACACACACAGACACACACACCAACAAACCACAAAAACCAAAACCACAACCGAAACCATCAAAAAAAATAAAAAAAAGGGGGGAAAAGGGCTTTCGGGGGGTTCAGATCTGCGAAATTAGGGTCTTTTTTGAGTGAATCGAAGGTCAGATTTAGACTTAGGAGGTTGAGAGCTTTCGGAAAGTGGAAGCTTTTTTATTTTTGGCCACCGGCGATGGCGGCTAGTGGTGGCGGACGAAAATCGCCCAACTGAGAGCCTTTTCAGGGCTCTGAGGTTTTTTTGTAAAAAAACAAAAGTGAAAGAAAAAAAAAGAGAAGGCTTTTATAGAAAAAAAAAAAAAGAAAAGGGATAGATCTACGCGTGGACCCGGACCTGATCCCGGACCCACGCGCCCGACTCGAGGAGAGGAGAAGATCCACGCGCCTCAGAGGTCCGACCCGACCCGTGTCACGTCCGACCCGCTTCGCCAGACCCGGATCGCGACCCAGCTAACCCACCAGCAACCTCATAAGGCCTGACCCGATTTTACAAGGCCCAACCCGGTGTTAGAGCCTTTGGGTTCTTCTTGGGCCATTTTCAAATAGTTTCTTTGGGTTTTACACCCAAAGCATTTGGGTATACTCTTATCTTGATTAGTTTGTGTTTATTAACTTGTTAATTTATTATCTTATGTGTAATTATTTATTTTTATTTTTTATTATTTTATTTTTATTTTTATAAAAAAATTATAAAAAAAAATCTCAATTAGAATTAGCAACAAATATTGGTTTTGAATTTGATTCACATAATTTCATGGGTTTAGATTTCAAGAAGCTAATAATAAATAAATTTTTTTAATTAATTATCATGTTGATAAATTGAATATTAAAAAATATTGGTTCAATTTAAATAAACGTAAATATTTGTCCGATGATGGGATGTTATGAAACTCACAAGTAGTGATTTCTTAATTGATCCCTAGGTGAGAAGAGTCTACTAAATGTTATTAGAGTATTGGAATATTTAGTATGATTTTTCAATAATTTAATTTTTTTATTAAAAATAAATAAGTTTTTTAAAAGAAAATCGAAAAAGAAAATTAATAAAAAAATAAATTTAATTAAATGAAATTCGTCCGATGATGGGATGTTATGAAACTCACCAGTAGTGATTTCTTAACTGATCCCTAAGTGAGAAGAGTCTACTAAATGTTACCAGAGTATTGGGATATTTAGTATGATTTTTTAATAATTTAATTTTTTTATTTATTAAATAAAAATAAATAAGTTTTTTAAAAGAAAATCGAAAAAGGAAATTAATAATAAAAATTAAATTTAATTAAATGAAATTCGTCCGATGATGGGATGTTATGAAGCTCACAAGTAGTGATTTCTTAACTGATCCCTAGGTGAGAAGAGTCTACTAAATGTTACCAGAGCATTGGGATATTTAGTATGATTTTTCAATAATTTAAATTTTTATTAAAAATGAAAAATGAAAATAAATAATTTATTTTTTTATAAAAAACAAAGAAAAATAAATAATGAAATTTAATAATTAAATAATCGTTCGATGATGGGATGTCATGAAACTCACAAGTAGTGATTTCTTAACTGATCCTAGGTGAGAGAAGTTCACTAAGTGTTACCAGAGTATTAGGATACTTAGTGCAATTTTTCAATAATAAAAATTTTTATTTAAAATAAATAAAGAAATATTTATATAAAAAATTAAAAAATTCATTTGCATTATTCATTATCTGTTTGCATCATATGCATTCATAATAATTTTTGAAGCGAGTGTGAATCTTCCGATGATGAGATTCTATAGCACTCACAGGTAGTGATTCTTAAGAAATCTCTAGGTGAGGAAATTATCCGAAATGCTACCAGAGTATTGGGGTACTTCGGAATAATTTTCAATACAAAAGATTTTCACTTATTTCAAATAAAAAATAAAATTTAAATGTTTCAAAATTAATACAAATAAAAAATGATTTCAAAATAAATGGAGTTCTTTTTAAATGTTAAATTAAGACCATTTTATTAAAACAAAAGGATAACACATTATTACTATGGTACCATTTTTTAACAGGCGTCGTGAGGGTGCTAATCTTTCCCCATGCGTAACCATACTCCCGGACTCGATTTTGTTTTTGTAGACCAAAAATTATCTTTTTAATAAAACTTAATTAATTTTGATATTTTGTTAAAAAGATAAATATTTTAGGTGACCAATCACACCTAGACAAAAAAGATTGGTGGCGACTCCTTTTGTTTTTAAATGTTTTCAAAATCATCGAGCGCGAAATCGTTACGACACTAACTTTTTCCATTCGTCATCTTTCGTATCTGTTGGCTTAGCAGAATCACCCAATACTGGCTCATACAGATCTTTGCAGTATAGATGATCTTCCATCATTGGCTTCCAAATTGAATAATTTGAAGCTGTCAATTTTATCATGGATCTTGTATCTCGTTCCATGATCCCAAAGCACTAACCCGAGCTCTTGATACCAGTTGTTGGCCCTCAAACAACAAATACGCGGAAGCAATGTCACAATAACAATACCCACAACAAGCAACAGCAATATCCCAAGCCAATAATAATAATAATAAATCAAGCTACCAAGCCACAAATAATACGCAGGCAATAAAACGTAAATAAAACGACACCAAAGTTTAACGTGGAAAACTCTCCAGTGTAGAGAGAAAAACCACGGGGCAAACCGAATAAAAATCCATTATGAGAAATAAGCAAATTACAAAGTTTCAATACCTTGGGCTTTTTGCTCAAAGCTCAGGGTTCCAACAATTGGCCTAAAAACAATAAACTTTACCTCTTTGGATTCACCAAGATAATCTACCCAAAGAATACCCAATTGTTGTACAAGCTTATCTCTCCCCTTGCTCTCTCTATGGAAAAGCCTAAAGCTTACTTTTTCTCCTTTGTGTCGCCTCTCACCAAAATAGACTTCTCACTCTGTCTATACAAATTGTTTATGCTACACTTTATATAGAGAAAAAACAAATCCCTAACTGACTCCAAGTAGGACTCTAATAATTAATGTGGGTTGGACCCCATACATCTAACACAAAACACTTGATTTATTTAGTTATTAAAAGTTAGAGTTTATATATGAATTACCGAAAGTATATAGTTTCTATACACTGTCAATTAATCATAGAATGACGCCTCATTAATGAACAAAGCCTAAAAGTACATAAGCCCTTAAAAGTAAATTTAAAAACTTTATTAATATTTATTTTTAAAGACTTGCACATGAAATGTCATCATATGATTAACTGACAGTGTATAGATCAATGCATTATATATGAACTCTAAAAGTTAATAGTCTAATATAATTCCAAAACAAAACTGATTAAAAAGATTTATATATGATGCATAAATAGTATATAATCTCTATATATTGTCAATGCACAATAGATTGATACCTCATCAATAAGCTCTTATAAGCAAATTAAAAAATTATTTATATTTTATTTTTAAGGACTTAACATATTCTTAGTTTACTTATTGATGAGGTGTCAATGTCTGATGCAATAAGAGTGTATAGAAATTATACACTGTCAGTGCATTATGTATAAACCCTTAAAAATAAACCTAACACATTCCTAAAACTCCTACCTACCTCAAAATTATTAAAGCTAATTAAGAATTATCTCAAAACAAACTAAGGGGACGTTTGGTTCGCAGAATTTAGGATGCCTCCTAGGAATTTTATTTTTCATAATTATTTAACCTCATTTGGTTGCAAAATTTTTCCCCTATTAGGAATCTTAGATTTCCAACCGTATCAAAATATGAGAAAATAGGGGTAAAACAATTCTCTCCACCCCATGAGGGTTTTTTATTTTTCCTTGGGAATTTTTTTTTTTGTTCCAAGTTTGTCCTTAACCTCTTTGCATTTGGGTTAACTTTACCCTTTGATATTAAAGATATTATATCTTAAATAATTATTTATATATTAAAATAATAAATAAATAAAATAATAAATAAATAGAATAATTTAAATATAATTACGCATTGGATATAACCCTAAATAAAACATTTATTAAAAACATTTTTTTAAAGCCATTAAAAACTCTTTTTTAGTTGCAACATGATTGATAATTTCATTACATCTAAATATGATTTACAAGTTTGCAAGTATCAAAGTAACATTTCTTAACTAAATTGGTGATCAATAAATGTTGTAGCCACTTAAATTTAAAGTGTCATTATTTTCATTTTATTTTATTTTGATGAATTGACATATAAGAGAAAAATGGACTTAAATTCAAATAGACCAATAATAAGACGGACCCAATAAACAAATTTCGCTTCCATTAATCAAAATTAATCAATTTAATATAGTAATAGTTTGTTAAATCAAAATAATGCATATTATAAAAACCCTATAAACAAAGGGACAAATAAATAAATATGAGTATCTTAAATTAATAAGTAATTGGTTTAAATATAATTTCTATCAATTGTTATTCACACTACATCAACTAATACTACAGAGGGCATTATAGTAAAATAAATAATAAAGTCATGTTATATTCCTTCAACTAAACACAAAAATATTATATTCCCAACAATGCAACCAAATACAAAAATATAATATTTCCAGAAAGCCGTCAAGTAAAATGATTTAAGAGTAAAATGATTCCCAAAAAAATCCTAATTTTTGCAAACCAAACGACTCTTAAAAGTGTAAATTCTTAACAAACAGCTTGCACGGCTAGTCTTTTAACATCACATAAAGATTTTCCGAGTTTAGCTTCAGAAACCTCAAAAGAACATGATTCTCTGCCGACGCATTCCTGTTAAGATTCATTATATACCTACATTAATTTCATTATACTTGAAAAAGCCATATATTTGAAACAACAAAAGAATATAACCACCTACCTTTTCAAGTATTGAGACTGCATCTGAGTCTGATTCGCATTCGCTTCTCTTGAAGGATCCGCACACACCTTGTGGGTTGCCAAAGCTAGCAAAATCTATTCTTGAAATCGGTCGACCATGGCAAGACAATTCCACTGTCTTTCCTTCATAAGCATTTACGCATGCCATCCCCACTTCTACGGTCTGAAACTGTACTCTCGAAGGATTGCCACCAAATTCTTCAAGTAAAACTATCGTATTCTCATCATCTCTAAGGAACGAACGAGGAACATGATACCTATACAACAACAACAACAAAAGTTCAATACTCAATTAAATACAAAATACAAGTAAACATATGTATATCCGTTTGCCAAGTAAACTTTTGATACCATCTTTGGGTAGGTTCACCACACTTTGAGACGCATTTACTATCAACATAGGTGCCACGATAGTCACAAGCCTCAGTCTTGCAAAGCTGCTCCTCAGCTATATAACTGGGCCAATACCTACCAAGATTATGACCATTCACCCAGGCAATACCCTTTCCCAAACCTAGTAAATCCACAACAACTGGTTTATTTCCCAATGGAGCTTCGAAAGTCGTCTGGAATTGAAAAAAAAAAAAAACAGAATTAATCATCACAATAACAATTGTTTTACTATTTATCCATGTATGGACTAAATTTATTGACTATGTAATTTAAAATTACCTTGTACCAAGTGAAATTCCTGTTAAGAGGAAGAGAATCTGATGTCCATTTCAATGTTGAAGGAGAATCTGTCTCGAAAAACTTGTTTGTAATTCCATCCAACCCAACCTTATATGTCCATTTATTTGAACCTAAATCCTTGACAATTGTGTTGTCACCCTTTGTCAAAACCAATTCAACAGGAGATATAATTCCAGCTTCTACCAAATCAAACTTGGGCCCATAGTTCTGCAAACAATTTTGCAATACATTGGTTAAAAATTAAAAAATAATTCAATATTAAGATCTGCAAAATAATAATGATGCGTTGCATGTACTTGTATATACCTTGAATCCAACGGTGACGCTAAGCAATGATATCAAATTATTTCCCGGCGATAGCTTGATATTTTTCTCGAAAACATATGTCATATTATTGCCATATTTTGACCATTGAGAACCTAAATTTTGAAAGAAATAAAAAAATACATCAAATATTTGTATTATTATGTTGTGAAATAATCCATTATATATTAAAAAAAGAGAGAAAATATCGTTCATTACCAATATATTCTCCATTTACAAATGCATGAAGAACATGTCCACTATCATTTACGCGAAGGGTCACAGTTTCATTCAACATGGGATCATCTTTTGCAACATTAACTCTATCCAAAAAAATTAATTAATTAATTAATTAAAATAGATCTAAAAATTAGATGGATTAATTGTATATAAAAAAATAATGAAAATTAATAGTGTACCTTGTCATGTACCACAAATAGTCACTAGCATCATTTGCCATATCTTTTTGATCAAAAATCTTGTTAGCAGAAATGTCTCCCTTCCCTTGCACCGCAGCCGATTCAATTGATTCAGGTCTCCATACCCATTTTAGAGAAGTTGGTTCATCTTCCGCTTTATTAGATTTTTTTTCCAATAGTGAGGTTTGAGCATAAACCTAAACCAAAATATAATAAATGCATATTAAAATATAAATTTAATCATAAACAAATTAAAAACAAAAATAAAAAAATGTTGTAAAAATATATATAGTAAAAATACGTAGTTCTAAATAATAATAAAATTACCTTTGCAGTGTTATATGCTTCTTCGTTGCAATCAGGAAGAATACTAACAGACCATGCAGGAACAAAGTAATCAATCCCTTCGAAGTTGACTTTGGCATCTGTTGCATTATTTGTATTGCTCAGGAAGCAACTTGATTTCTCTTTTGTTACGTATAGAGTGGCCTAAATCATATATAATTAAGAAAAATTTAGAACAAATATATATTTATATTCTTGACATAAACTCATATCATATATAATAAAATATTACCTCAACTGAATTGTCAAGATTTGTGGATTTGACTTCCCCGTGTGTAAGAGTATATTCTATGGAATGCAAAACATCATGAAGTTGCTTCAAATGTCCCCATTTTGGCTGATTCAAATTTCCTAACAAAAAATTTAAAATATTTTAAAATTAGTCATAAATAATTAAAATTATAAAAATAACATAAAAGACATGCACCTACCATATTCATCAAGAGGTGCATCGTAATCGTATGTAGTAGTGATATAAGGGCCACCTGAAGTTCTGCCAAAATTGGTACCACCGTGGTACTAATTGTTTATATACACAAAAATAAAAATTAGTAAAAAGAAATTAAATTTTTTAATGGTGGTAAATTTATTAATTTATTTAAAAAATACTGACCATGTAATAGTTTTGCAGCGTACCACCAGTTTGGAAAAAGCGCGCGACGGAATAAGCAAGATCTTCAGCGGTTCTATGTGGGTCTGCACCACCCCAACTCTTAAACCTAAAATTTATTAAAAATATAAATATATTATAAAATTTAATAATAATAAATTCAAGAAAATTAAAATAAACTCACCATCCAGTCCAATTTTCAGTCCACATTTTAGGGCTATTAGAGTCTTTTGGTTTATATGCGTCACAATACCAACCATTGCATGTCTCAATCTAAACATGAAAGAAATCAAGAAGAGATATTTTTATACAAATTTGTACAAATAATCCGATCCTTATACACTTCTAGTAAAATATTAATTTGATTAATATATACCATTGGTTTTGGAGCACCAGCTTGTTGACACATAATCCATGGAACTCCAATACCAAGAGAATCTGCCATTTGAGCACACCAATTGATATAAGCTTGTCCATCATCTCCATATGGTTTCATAACATTTCCATATTCATTCTCAATCTGTACAAAACAAAAATAAATAAATGAAAATTTTATTAATATTTAAATATTATTAAAAAATAACTTTGATGAAACATAACTTGATCTTATTTAAATACCTGAGCAAGAATGATATGACCTCCTTGGGATGCAAAAAGTTTCTCTTTTTTGACCATATCAACTATCAGAGTGGTAAAATTTTGCATCTCATTCTGAAATTAAAAATAAAAGATCTTATATAAAGAAAAAGAATAGCTAAATTAAAATTAAAATAAAAAATTATTAAAATGAAAATCATTACCATAAACACATCATTTTTAGTTCGAAAAGAAACTCCAGGCATATTGTGCAACCATACAGGAAGACCCCTGATAAAAATTATTAATTAGTTAATAAAAATTTACAACCAAATCATAAAAAAATTTATTAAATATAATTAACATAATTAATTTACCCATAGTTCCACTCAGCACAAGCATAAGGTCCAATTCGAAGAATAGCATATAATCCTTCATCTTGAATGGTTTTAAGAAATCGAATAAGATCAAGATTTCCACTAAAATCATATTGACGACGAGCCGGTTCATGTGCATTCCAAAATACATAGGTTTCAATTGTATCAAGTCCACCTTCTTTGGCTTTCCGAATAAGGTCCGGCCACATCTATCAAATTAGAAAAATAATAAAAATCATGATAAAAAATAATCGAACATCGTTCAAACCATAATTTTAAAAAATAAAATAATTCGGTTAACATTATATTACCTGTGCAGTGCTTCTTGGATAATGAATTGAGCCAGAAATTATAATTCTACGATTTCCATCAATTGTTAATGCTCTTGAATCATGAGTGACGTTGGTAGCTTTAGCATCAAATATGAGAAAAGAAAGAATAAGAGCAAAAAAGAAAGAATTGAAAAACCTCATTCTTAAGAGAAAAAAAAAAGTAAACTGAATGGGCTAATTTTGAAGAAAAGGGTGAACTGAGACAGTATATATAAATGAAGAGATTACTATGTTTGGGGTATGACTGTATTGGCTTAGGATAAGATAAGATTAAATGATATTATCTTGTCTTATGTTTAGTGTATATAAGAATTAAGAATAAAATAGGATGATTTTTTTATGTCTTTCACCATATTTACTATGTGTAAAATTAAAAGTAATATAAAATGATTTTTTATAATACTATTTTTTAAAATAACGTAATTTAAGTTTATATTTTTTAAATATAAATAAAAAATTAAAAAGTTAAATATTATTTATAATATTATAATTAATAAATTATTTTTTAGTTTATTTTTTATATAAATTTTACTTCTAAATATAATATAAATTACTTTTTCAAAAAATGTGTTTTGTTAAAAAATTAATATTATAGAAAAATTCTTTGTATTTTTTCACTTTTTTTTCTTTTTTTCCTCTTCTTTTAATTGTTTATATGATTTAAATTTAAAATAATTTCTTTGATTGTAAGGTAAATATTTTTTTTTGAAAAATATGTTTTCTAGGAAATAAGTTAATTTTTTAATTACATTAATTTTTCAAAATGACAATTCTTAAATAATTTTCTTTAATTCTATGGTTTATTCATTTTTTTTCACTAATTAGAATGAAAAAAAATTCTAGTTAAATTTAATAATTCAAATTTTATAAACTAAAAAATATATAATTTCTAAAAATTTTATGATTAACAATTATTTTTCTTTCCTTTCTCCCTCTTTCTTTCTTTTCCAACAGGAAAAAAAAATAACTAAGAAAGAAAAAATTTAAAAAGGGAAGAAAAAAATTAAATTTAAATGTAAGAAAAAAATTAGCTAAATATATTTTATAATAATTTTTATGTTTGAGAATTTATTTTCTAAAAAACAATTTAAAATTTTTGATTATTTATGGAAAAAATCAATTGTTAAAGAAAATATTCTATTTCAAAATCATAGTTTTTCTTTATTAAAAACAAGGAAAAAAAAGGAAAAGAAAAGAAAATAAAAGAAGTAAAAAAATGAAAAAAAGGAAAAAAGAAAAAATTAATTTGGATTAATTCAATAAATAATGATTATTATTATTTTATTAAATGTTTAAGTTAATTTTTAAATATATATTTAAGGATAAAATAAATAAAATATGAATATTTATTTTTAGTCCCATAGGATTAGAAATATTCTTTATCTTTTGAAGAGGATTGAATTATCTTATATTAAGAGAATGACTAATCTTCTTTGTAATCCAATCATCTCTTTATTGTGTGCATCAAACATTGTGAAATCCTCAAATTCCATGTAATTCCTCCATATTTGTAAAGTATTTCAATCTAATATGATTAAATAAATATGAAGTTTGATGTATAAATGATGTATGAATGATGTTTGGAGTATGGAAGAAATAAGAAAGTTGATAGTCAAGTAGCCAAAAATATTGATATCAGGAAAGTAATTGGAGTATAAGAAAAGAATAAAAATCAGAATTTTAATTTGGTAATTAAAATACATATGGCTTATGTTTGAATGGAAGAAGGGCAATTAAATGAGGGTCAAGAAAGGGCTGAGATGATTAATGAGATGAGCATGCATTTAATGCATTTTGCATGACTCATCACCCTCATCAGCCATCACCAATGTCAGCCCCTATCTTCCAGCCCTCTCCATCGTGTTCTCCAAGTTTTCATAGTTTTCCATTTTACCACCTTGACAAACCCCCTCATCCATCCATCGATTCATTTAGTTTGTTGAATGAAAAACAATCCTTGTCACTAGACTAAGTGATATCCAAAGTTTGGTGGATTGATTTCAAGTATTGGAGGAGATCTCAAAGTTTGATTTGGTCTATAGCAAAGGTAAGAGAAGAAGAGGATTTAGTTAATTTAGTTCATGATATGGAGTTGTATTGAGTTAGCATGAGATGTGTATGATGATTGTTTAAAGGTTTAAATCGATTTGATGTTACAACTTTGAAGAAGTGAAAAGCTAGGGTTGACGCGCCAAGTGATTTCGTGTTTTCGAAGAAATCAAGGTAAGGAATTTATGTAACAGACATAAGGCGGCTATGTCCGCATGATTTATGATGTTTTTGTGTGAATTGGAGAGAAGCACCAGCTATTTTGTGCAGGAAAAGATGCATATTCGATTTTACTCCTAGTACCAATTAGGCTAGGAGCAACCGATTACCTAAAGACATCCAAAACGCCGTTTTCCGAAAACTGATTCAAACCAGTCGATTGCTATGTAGAGCTGTTAATGGGCCGGTTCTCACCGGGTTCGGTCCACTAACAACTTAAACCGGTCCGAACCGGTAGTGAACCGGTTCGAGCCGGGCCGGTTAACATTATTTTTACTTGCGAACCTGCCCGGTTCATGGACCGGTTCGCTATTAAACCGGACTGAACCGGTTTAAACCTGTTCGGTCCTTTTTTAATTTAAATTTTTATTTTTTTTAAAATTTATTAATTTATTTTAATAAAAATAAATATATATTAATATTTTTTTATAATTTAATCTAACAAATTTATTTTTATAATAAATAATGTTAATAGTTTAATTTAACAACAATTTATTATAAAGTTATTATAATTTATTTAATTAATGTAACAATAATGTAAAAATAAATTACTATAAAATTATATAATAAAACTATTGTCATAATTAAATAAAGTTATATTATGAATATGATATTATAATAGAATTATTATGATAAAAAAATGAAATTTAGAGAATAAAATGATAATATTATAAATTTGGAATAAGAGAATTTAAGTGAATTTGAGATAGTTTGAGTGATTATTGAGAAAGTATAAGTGAGTATTAAAAGAATAAGAGTGGATGAGTGTTTAGATTTGAGAGAAAATATGAAAAAAAATTTTTAAAAAATGAAAGGAAATAAATTGATATTTATAAAAGAAAAATGAAAATTTAAAATAATTTAAAAAATTTTTAAAAATAAATTTTAAAAAAAAGGGAGGGAAACGCTCCCTCCCTTTTTTGAGTTGATGGGCAACGGCCATCAACATAGGCAGTAGCCTGCAAAGGCTACTGCTTGCATGCGCAGTGGCATGCTGCTTTTTTTTTTTAAATTTTGATTGAACCGGACCGGTTCAGGTTCATAACATCCGGGCTCTTAACGATTCATAATTAATTGAACCGGTACTGTGCCGGTTCGACTTTTGGGCCGGATTAACCCGATCCGATTGCGAGCCGGGTCGGGCCAATCCGGCCCAATAATCACCTCTACTGCTATGTAAGCTAGTTGACTGCTATTTACCCAGAAGCATTCTGTTTCAAAAACAGTCGACTACTATATGACTAGTCGATTGCTATATGACTAGTCGATTGCTATTTCTTAACAAGCATTCTGTTTGAAAACCAGTCGACTGCTATATGGACCAGTCGACTGCCCTTATATGTTTTCAAAGATGAAAATATCAAAATTTTAAATGAAAATAATTTCGATAAAGGAAGTTTATGAAGCAGCAGCCGACTGCCCTATGAGGCCAGTCGACTGCCCTGTATGAAAAGAGATTTTAAAGCCTATTTGGCGTAAACACAAAAGTGTTTTCTGAATAAGGATATAATACATGTTTTGAGACTATGGGTTACATTATGATCATGCATCCCTGTATTTAGCTGAGAGACTCTGATCAAGTCCGCAGTATTATTATGTTAAACGAGGAACCCTAATCCGGTCCTTAATACCACAAGTGACACCTTATTAGTGTTCACTGTGAATGACTAAAGGCAGGAGAGAATCCCTGACCTCTACATGCTGCACCACTGTACTAATACAAGATTAAAGTCACATAAATGAGTATAAATGATTTGTGTGACTAAATCATATAAATGGGTATAAATGATTTATATGATGATGCAACTGCTTGAATAAATGTACCTAGTCTCCATCTGATGTAAAATATAAGATGTATGTAAAGAAGTATATGATGTACGTTTTAAAGTATGTATGAAGTATGATGTTTTAAAGAAAGTATGTTTGCCTATACCATTTGAAATAAATATGCATGGTTGCAAACAATACATGAAAGACGTTTATGAGGCATGCTTTATAATGCTTTACATGACATTATAGAGCCTAGTAGGAAAAATGCATATAGAGGCATAGTACGCTCTTTTACATAATTTTCTTACCGAGCGTAAACTCACCTTTTACGATCATTTTTCCTACGGATTACCTGAAGTGAGCCTCGCTCCAATTTGAGGAGCTTGTTTTTGAAAGATTGCAGTGTACCTTCTTGATACGCTTCCCGGTTAGCATAGAAGGTATACTTATATGCTTATGTATAGTTAATTGTAATTCAGCTACAATACAGTACAAGTAGACATTATGTATATAAGATGTCGGGGATGTAAGTTAAGATGATGTGTAAGATCCTGTAGAATGGAATGATATTTATATATATATATATATATATATATCATTTTAGGCTTATGGAAAGTAAATAAATTTATATGAGCTATTAGATAATTAGCTTAAGAGTAAGGAATGAATGGCATTGATGAACTAAATCAAATAATGTCGGATAAGATAATAAGAAAAAAGTAAGTTATAAGATGTAATGACGAGGACGTCACAAGCATAAAATAAAATGATTATCACCATATCCTAAGCAACATATTACGCACCATGCATGACCTATATGTATAAGAACGACTATCTAAGAAGAATTGTTTTACATTGTATAACGAAGATATTATACATATAAGAAAGACTATTCATAGAACAATTCCTCAAACACTATATTTGTAATAAAAAGAGTATAATGAAGAGATTATACATATAAGAAAGACTATTCATAGAACAATTCCCCAAACACTGTATTTATAACAAAGAGAGGCTATCCAAGAGCAATTATTTTTGAATTTATATATGATATACTGATAGTATATAGTTTCTATACAATCTTAATTAACCATAAGATGACATCTCATTAATGAGCAAAATCTAAAAATGTATAGACCCTTAAAAATAAATTTAAAAACTTTGTTAATATTTATTTTTAACAACCTCCATATGAGGTGTCATCTCATAGTTGACGAACAGTGTATAGAAGCTATACATTATCAGTACATCATATGTAAACTCATTATTTTTAATTGCAATTGCTTTTTCTACTTTTCCTATCTAAATGGTATTTTAAATTTTATTCTATCTCTACTCTGATTCTTTGATATTTTGTTGACCAAAGATTTTTTAAGATTTAATAGTTTTCTTATAACAAAAACTATTTCAGAACTCAGCTCAAATAAATAATACTTTCAAACCAAAAGGACCAAAGCCCAATAAAACAAAAAAAATTTACTAATATAATTTGTTATCATTTAATGATAATTTACCCAAGAAAATAGTTTTAAGCCCGATAATAATTCCATCCGTCATGACTGCAATTCAAAACAAAAGTTAATTAATAAGATAAAGGCTAAATGTTTAATTTAGGATCTAATCTTTCGGGCATTATTTAATTAAGGACATTTTGCTCAATTAAGGACATTTTGCCCAATTAAGGACTAAATGTTTTCGAATTTGTTAAATTAAAGACTTTTTAACGTGAGTGAGCTTCATACACTATTTAAGAGAGTGGATGTTACTGAAAAAATGATAAAACGTATTTTTACTCTAATATAATAATCTTAAATAAATTTTCATTTTTATTTATTTTTCTTTCCTTTTTTTCTCTCATTATCTCTTTCCTTTTGGATAAAACACTAAAGAAGCTCTTGAACTTTGTTATTTTATTTAAATAAGCCCTTGTACTTTTATTTTATCTAGATAAGCCATTAACCTTTATTTGGGTTCAAATAAATTCTTAAACTTTAATTTGTACCTTGATAAGCTCTCAATCTTTTAATTTATATCTAAATGAGCCTTTAATATAAATCAATCTTTTATAGGCTTAATAGCCAAATATATCTTCAACCTTTAGCATAAAATGGAATTAAGCCTTTAACGTTTTATCACATGGAAATCAGTCCATAAACTTTTATTTCATTGTAAATAAACC
Organism: Heritiera littoralis; assembly: GCA_031772115.1. Taxonomy (NCBI): domain Eukaryota; kingdom Viridiplantae; phylum Streptophyta; class Magnoliopsida; order Malvales; family Malvaceae; genus Heritiera; species Heritiera littoralis. The sequence goes on along the minus strand of JAPDPK010000006.1, from coordinate 6,337,602 downwards.
TCAACTTTTTAAACTTATGCAATTAAGCCTAGATCTGTTAAATGATATTAACTGTCATTTGGACATCTAACGTGAAAACTGATGTGGATAGCTCAGTTGGCTGCCAAGTGGCATGCCACGTATGCAATACTAACGGAAGTTAGTGTCATTTAACAGATTTGGACTTAATTGCATAATTTTGAAAGGTTGAGGGTTTATTTATAATAAAATAAAAGTTTATAGATTGATTTCCATGCAATAAAACGTTGATGGCTTATTTCTATTTTGTGCAAAAGGTTGAGGGTGTATTTGGTTATTAAGCCATCTTTTATAAGAGTAAGTAATCATTTTTTCGGTTGGGTTTAAAAGCTAACTTGCTATAGAAAAAGGGCCGGTTAAATAAAATATATTATATAATATTTAATTATGTATATTATATATTGTATATATAAAAAAATGTCAAATTAATTCAATTGGTTTAATTCGTGATTTTAGACATGACTTAATCAAATAAATCAACCAATAAAAATTAATTTAAACCCGAAAGCGACTTAATCAAATCGAATTAATTGAATTTTGAATGGTTAAATCAGCTTGAAACAATTTTTATACAAATGTAATCTTTTCTTTGAAATAAGAGCTTATTTGAGTACAAATCAAAGTATAAGGGCTTCTTTAGATACAATAATAGTATGAGAGCTTATTTAAATAAAGTAACAAAGTTCAAGAGCTTTTTTAATATTTTAGCCTTTCCTTTTTGTTCCTTTTTTCTCAATAATATAATCTTAAAATTTTTTTCTTTCCTTTTCGTTTTTTCCTTTCTGTTCTTTCTTTCTAGTAATATAATCTTATTTTTTTCTTTCCTTTTCATTCTTTCCTTTTTGTTCTTTATTTCCAGTAATATAATCTTAAATTTTTCTTTTTTTCTTCCCTTTTTACATTGCTTTTTCTTTCTTTCCAATAACATAATCAAATTCTTTTATTTCTTTCATTTTTCAACAACATACAAGGCATGCCCAGAGAAATCACCTCACTGCTTTATCGTTGCTTCTATTCTCCTCAACCATGGAGTCTGACCATCGATACGCTAACGTCTACAATCATGCTTTGCCTTCACAGTCCCTTCGAAACTTCTTCGACAGCCATCTAAACCCCAAAGGCAAATTATTTTTCCTATCCTAGCCTAGAAGAATTATTTTCTAATCTTTGTGTGTTGTATTGGGCTTTAATTTTGGTTATCATTTTTTGTTTCAGGTTTGTATGAATTGATAGTTTTCTAGTTTCGATAGCTTGTAAGTGGCTGTGATATTGTGTTTGGATAGAAAGGGGTTTAGTTTTGGGATTGCAAGGAGTGTGGTTGCTAAGTTCTTGATTCTAGGTTTTTTTCTATAATGTATAGTTGAATCTAGTTGATTGTGGAAAATAAGAAGGGATCAAGATTGATAGAGGTTTGATTCTCTATTTCAATCTATTGGAATTTACTTTCTTGTTGGATTTGATTCTCAGTTTCAATCTATTGGGATTTACACTTGCTGGGATTGATTTTTCATATTTTTGTTTTTCATTTATTTTTTTTTCTTTTTTTCTTTCATTTTTCATTTTTTAAATTTTTTTGAAGAAAATCTATTTAAAATTTTTTCAACCAATAAATTGCTGCCACATGTCCCTATTAACGTTGCACATGCATTTCAATTCTGTCGAAAAATCCTTAATTAATCAAATTTGAAAACATTTAATCTTTAATTGAGCAAAATTAAATATTGTCTTTAATCGAAAAATGGCGCAAAGATTAGATCATTAATTGAGTATTTAGCCTAAGATAAAGTAACAAAAGTTAATTGCAATTTTTTTTTACATATACAAAGATTACTAAACGATTAATTGTTCCATAAATCATTTCTGTGACTGAAACAATTTTACATTAGTTTCGGTTCATCTTTTTGATCTTATATATAAAATTAATTTTCATTCATTCATGCTCACTTGTTTTTAACCCACATTTCATATATATGCATGTGTGTGTGTGTGTATATATATATAATATCCCTCACACCATATAAATTATATGTACGGATTATTATCCAATACATTTTTAATAGAATTTTTAGACTTCACGAATAGATTAAAAGTAAAACTTTAAATATAAAGTTATAAAAAGTGAGTGTTGACACCTAATTTTATCCCATTATTATTATTATTATTATTATTATTATTATTATTATTATTATTATTATTATTATTATTATTATTATATATTTGTATTTGTTTTTATTTTTATTATTTGTTTTATTATTATTATTAGCATTATCATTTTTATTTTTATTATTATTACTTTTATATTATTATTATTTTTATTTTTATTTTTATTTTATTTTATTTCTTTTTGTTGTTTTTTGTTGTTTTTTTTGTCCAATCTGTCAATCAGCTACTGCAAGCTCCTCTCTCGAGGCTGTCCATCAACCAGCTACTCTGCCAACCCATCCCATCTCCGCCGGGCACCTCCTCTGCTTATTCTCTTTAAAAAAACGGAGCATTCATCACTGCCAGGGGAACCCTTAACCAAACCAAAAACCACTGAAACACCACCCAACACCCTCAAACCTTTCGGCTTCACCAAGCCACACAGACCCAAAATCAGTCCCCCTAGCCACCACACAACCAGGTTCCACAACCGAAACCTGAGACCCATTCCCGATCCATGATCACCGAAACACCCACAAACCAAACTCACACAAAGTCTCTGTCAAAAACACGAAATCACCACGACACCACTACCCTCACCAAAAATCCCGTGGAACCCGAACCCCCAAAACAGCAAAACCAACACACACACACACACACACACACACACACACACACACCCACACACACCAACAACCATCATCATCACGAGAATACCCGAACTATCAACCACAAAAAAAGGGAGGGAGGAGGTTTCGGTTTTGGTCAGATCTGAGGTGTTAAGAACTTCTTTTAGTAAAACGGTGGTTAGAATCGGAAAGAGCGAGTGAAGAGGAATCAGAAAAGGGAAAACTTTTCGATTTTTGCCGCCGGTGAGTGGCCGCCGCCGACGGCGGGCGGTGGCCGAAAATCGCCTGGGGGAGAGTTTTTGAAAGCTCTTAAATTTTTTTTCTGGTAAGAGAGAAAATGAGTTAAAAAAAAAAGAAATAGTTTATATAGAAAAAAAAAAGAGGGACCCGCGCGCGACCCGGATCCGACCCAGGACCCGCATCAGAGAAGCAGATCCGCGTGCTGCAACAAATCCGACCCCGACCCGACCTGCACACCCGTTTCCGACCCGGTCTGCGACCTGCTCCGCTTCAGCCCATTCTGCCCAAGCCCAATCCATGGAATTCCTTTGGGCTGTTGTTTATGCCTCTTTGCTCTTGGTTTTAAACCCAAATTGGTATATTTTCTTTAATCTTAACAGTTTTTTTTCAATATTTAACTATTATGTTTTATTGTTATTATTATTATTTTGTTTAGTTATTATTATTATTATTATTATTATTATTATTATTATTATTATTATTATTATTATTATTATTATGTTTTAATTATTATTATTATTATGTTTTAATTATTATTATTATTATTATTATTATTATTATTATTATTATTGTTGTTGTTGTTGTTGTTGTTGTTGTTGTTGATTATTATTATTATTATTATTATTATTATTATTATTATTATTATTATTATTATTATTATTATTATTATTATTATTATTATTATTATTATTGTCGTAACGGCTTCGCGCTCGACTATTTTCGAAAAAGGCGTTTAAAAACAAAAATGGAGTCGCCACCAATCTTTTTTGACTAGGTGTGATTGGCCACCTAAAAATATTTATCTTTTTAACAAAATCTCAAAATTAATTAAGTTTTATTAAAAAGACAATTTGGGTCTGCGAAAACAAAATTTGGGTTCGGGGGTACGGTTACGCGTGGGGAAGGATTAGCACCCCCACGACGCCCGTTAAAAACGGTACCATAATAATCATGTGTTATCCTTGGATTTTAAGAAGATAGTCTTGGATTTAATATTTAAAAATAATTTGTATTTTATTGCAATCAATTTTATTCAAAATCATTTTTTATTTATTTTGGTTTTATTAATGAAACTCTTGATATTGAGAAATTTGGCTAAATATCCCAATACTCTGGTAACATTTAGCTAATTCCTCTCACCTAGGGATCAGTCAAGAAATCACTACTTGTGAGTCTCATGACATCCCATCCTCGGAAGAATTCCATTTATTAATTTTTTTTATTTATGCATATGATGCTAACGTATGTTTTATGATGCATGTGGAATTATGAAAAGAATTTTTTATTTGGATTTTTATTAATGAAATTCTTAATATTGAGAAATTTAACTAAATATCCCAATCCTCTGGTAACATTTAGCTAATTCCTCTCACCTAGGGATCAGTCAAGAAATCACTACTTGTGAGTCTCATGACATCCCATCCTCGGTAGAATTCCATTTATTAATTTTTTTATTTATGCATATGATGCTAACGTATGTTTTATGATGCATGTGGAATTATGAAAAGAATTTTTTATTTGGATTTTTATTAATGAAATTCTTAATATTGAGAAATTTAACTAAATATCCCAATCCTCTGGTAACATTTAGCTAATTCCTCTCACCTAGGGATCAGTCAAGAAATCACTACTTGTGAGTCTCATGACATCCCATCCTCGGTAGAATTCCATTTATTTTAGAATTTTAAGATTTATTATCTTGATTTTTTTATTATTCCTTTTTAATAAAATTCTATTATTACTTATTTAATTAATTTGACCATCATTCTTTACTTTTGGAAACTTTACTATGATTAATTCTTATCATTTTTTTTATTTATGTAATTCTAAAAATCCCCTTTTGTTTATTTCTCTCAATTGTTTTTATTGCCTCTTTTGTTTTTATTAGTTTTCACTAAATTAATATTTCTCTAAACACTCTTTATTTGTCAAAGCTCTTTATTATATATATTTATTTATTCATTTTATTATTAATTAATTTTTCTTCTTTTTTTTTTTTAAAAAATAAATAAATAAGCACGAAATCGGATATTGAGGAATAATACCGAATATCCCAATACTCTGGTAACATTCGACATAATTCCCTTCACCTAAAGTTTTTCGAAGAATCGCTACTTGCGAGTTCAACGAAGACTTATCATCGGGATTTCTTACTTATTTTATTTTAATTTTATTATTATTCTTCATTTATTATTATTATTATTCTTTCCTTAACCCATATTTCATTTATCTAATAAAAAATTTATTTTTTATTTTAAAAATATGCTTTTATATATAATTTATACATATATACATTTTTTTATATATTTATTTATACATTCTAAAAATATATATTTATGTGCTTTAGGGCTATATACTTTCTATATTCACATATTTTAAAATTATGTTATATATTTACATACACCTCTTAAAACTATACATTTATTGTTAAGATTGATTCCATAGTTGAACTTAAGGTTATTAAATCTTAAAGTATTTTATATGTAAATAAATATTCATTTTTTCATGCATAAAATAAATTTCCTAACAAAATAAATAACTAAACAAATACTAAATAAATAAATAAAGTTATAAATGTATACCCAAATGGATTGGGCTTAGAAGCTGTTGGGCCAAGGCAGCCCGATCCACGGGCTGAGCGGGTCGGCACGCGGGTCGTAGCACCGGGTCGGATCGCGATACACGGGTCGCGTTGGGCGAAGCGGAGAACCGGGTCACGGGCGGTTTGCGCGGATCTCGGATCCGAGTCGCGGGTCGCACGCGGGTCAGCCGGTCAAAACGCACCGTTTTGATGCATTATAAAAGACTCCATTTTTTTTTCTTCTTTCATTTGCTACCGAGCCTCCTAAAAAAAAAATCAGAAATCCCAAAACTCTCTCAACCCTTCCTCCACGGGCGATTTCCGGCCACCGTGCGCCGCCGTACGCCGGTCGCCGGAGGTCTCCCCGAAGCCCAAAAATATTCCTCTAACGTTCCCTTGACCGGATCTGGCCTCCGTTATCCCCAAAAGCAACCCTAACCCTACGAATCTAGCCATCTCCGAAAGCCTCCTTCCATCGTTGGTGTTGTTTTTTTTTTGTGTTTGTTTTTTTGTTGGATCTGGTTGTGGTTGTTTGTCTTTTTGCTTTTCTTGCAGGTTTTAGATCTAGGGTTTCCAGATCTGAGATCCTAAGGGTCTCGGTTCTAGGGTTTGTGGTTTGGGGGTTTCGGTGGTGGTGGTGATGATGGTGGTGTGTGATGGTGGCCCGGGGTGAAGGTTTGTGTGATGGAGTTTTAGGTGCTGAGATTGGTGGTTTTTTTTGGAGGTTCCTGGGTACTGAGTTTTGAGGGAAAGGGGGTTTCGGGTGGTTTTGGTGGTGATGATGGCGGTGGTGTTTAGGAGTTTCTGGCGGTGAGTGGTTGGTGAGTGCTTAGGGTTTTCGTTTTCTCCTCTCTCTGTCCGAAGAAGAAGAAACCTTTGCTTTGGGTCCTCTTAAACGACATTGAAGCCTTTCCCTAGCCTTTCAAAATCACAAAATCAATAGGTTTCTGTTGAAGCGGGATTCATGGGATGGGGGTGATGATTTTGCCGGGGGTTGCGGCGCCGGCGGCTGGGCAGGGAACCGGCAGATCTGGCCGGTAGATTTGGTAAAACCGAAGCCTTTAATGCTTCACTGTACAATGATGATGATGACGATAATAATAATAATAATAATAATAATAATAATAATAATAATAATAATAATAATAATAATAATAATAATAATAATAATAATAATAATAAAAAAAAAAAAAGAAAAGGTAATAATAATAAAAATAAAAATAAAAAGATAATAATAATGATAATAATAAAAAAACGAAAAGATGATAATAATAATAATAATAATATTAATGATATGAATAATGATAAGAAAAATGAAAATAAAAGAAAATAAAATAATAATAAGAACAAAATTTGTCGAAATAATTTGTGAAATTCGGACAAAATTAGGTGTCTACAGCTGCCCCTCTTTGCTTATTGCTGAGGATCAGGAATAAAGCAAAGACAATAGACAACAATTTTGTCCAATTCAAAACCCCTTTTCTTTGATGCGCTCCTCTTGCAGCAGAGGCAGTTAGACTTTAAATTCCTTTTTCTAAAAATGTGCTCCTCTTGCAGCAGAGGCGATGAAACTTTAAAATTCCTTTTCTGGAATGTGCTCCTCTTGCAGCAGAGGCGATGAAACTTTAAAATTCCTTTTCTGGAATGTGCTCCTCTTGCAGCAGAGGCGATGAAACTTTAAAATTCCTTTTCTGAAATGTGCTCCTCTTGCAGCAGAGGCAATGAAACTTTAAATTCTTTTTTTTCTGAAATGTGCTCCTCTTGCAGCAGAGGCGATGAAACTTTAAAATTCCTTTTCTGGAATGTGCTCCTCTTGCAGCAGAGGCGATGAAACTTTAAAATTCCTTTTCTGAAATGTGCTCCTCTTGCAGCAGAGGCGATGAAACTTTAAAATTCCTTTTCTGGAATGTGCTCCTCTTGCAGCAGAGGCGATGAAACTTTAAATTCTTTTTTTTCTGAAATGTGCTCCTCTTGCAGCAGAGGCGATGAAACTTTAAAATTCCTTTTCTGGAATGTGCTCCTCTTGCAGCAGAGGCGATGAAACTTTAAAATTCTTTTTTTTTTCTGAAAATGTGCTCCTCCTGCAGCAGAGGCAATGAAACTTTAAATTCTTTTTGTTTGTTCTTTTGTCTTTCTCCTCTTTCTTTTCTTTCTTTCTTTTCCTTCTCTTTCTTCTTTTCTTCCTTTCTTTTCATTTTTTTATCATTTTCATTCATTCATTTTTTTTTATCCAAAATCTCTTATGTACACATTTTTCAATGTTTGGCTGATGCCATGATCAACAATGCCAATGCACGTTTCTTTGTCCATGATGATGATTTTTTGAACGTTTTTTTTTTGATTTTTTGTTTTGTTTTGGTGCTTGAATTCTTATAATGTGGATGAAATGCAAATACATGTATTGACAAAGTCATGCAATTCCTATTGTGGTAATCAAATTCTCAGAACTGTCTTTCTTGTGTCTTTTGATCCTTTTACTCGTGCTTCATAGAATAGATGTCACCGACTTCGAATCGGAGCTGGTTCACAACATGTACTTGTCACAATTTTCAATCTCCTTTGTTTCATTCCTTTATTTCTCTTTTCCTTTTTCTTCCTTTCTTCTTTTTCTTTCTTCTCCTTTTTGTTTTTCTTTAGTAATGTTAGCAAGTAGATCCTTATTTTAATCATCATCTTCATTTCATTTTGTTAACAAGAGCAATGTATTCTTGCACTTTATCGGTTGGTTATGGAATGACCAAAAGAACAACCAAATTTAGAAGAAAAGCATTTGTTACTGAGCTGACAAGAGACAACGACAATAAGAGTACAATTGGGTAGCGAATGCCACAAGGGTCGAGTGGTGAATTTCAAAATAAATAATGAATGTCTAGATAACCCTTCACGAACCAGACCGATGCTTTCTTTGGAAAAAACTAATCCGTTGATGCCCTCTGTCACACTGAGTTCATCCGACTGATGCCATGCTCCGTACGATTTCGATCCAGGTGTTGATCTTTTCTGCATCCAAGCCGCCTTTTCAGGTTTTCAACTTAGATATCCCCCTTTAATTCAACTGCCCTTTTTGGGTTTTCAGTTTGAATTCTCCTTTCATTTTCCCCTCTTTTTTTGTTTTTGTTTTGTTTTGTTTTGTGTTTTTTTTTTCTTTTCTTCTTTTCTTTTTTGTTTGTTTTCTTGCTTTTTTTTTTAGGCATAGTATTTCTTCACAGCATCGGAATTTATCGGATTAGGCAGGTCATTCCCATCCATTTCTGTTAAGATCAACGCCCCACCTGAGAACGCTCTTTTCACTACATATGGCCCTTCCCAATTTGGTGTCCATTTGCCCCGATTATCGTGGTGATTCGGGAGGATCTTTTTCAACACCAATTCCCCTTCACGGAAATGCCTGGGTCGAACCTTTTTATCGTGGGCCCGCATCATCCTCTTCTGGTACATTCGACCGTGACATAGTGCTGTAAGCCTTTTCTCTTCTATGAGGTTCAATTGTTCAAAACGACTTCGAACCCATTCAGCCTCGTCTAAGTCTAATTCCATTAAGACTCTTAGGGAGGGGATTTCTACCTCAACAGGCAACACCGCTTCCATGCCGTAAACCAAAGAAAAAGGAGTGGCCCCAGTAGAAGTACGCACTGACGTTCTATAAGCATGCAAGGCGAATGGCAGCTTCTCGTGCCAGTCTTTGTATGTGCTGGTCATCTTCCCCACGATCCTCTTAATATTCTTGTTGGCAGCCTCAACGGCTCCATTCATCTTCGGGCGATACGGGGCTGAGTTGTGATGCTTGATTTTGAACTGCGCACATACTTCCTTCATCATGTCATTGTTCAAATTGAGGGCATTGTCCGATATAATCCTTTCTGGGAGCCCATACCGACATATTATCTCCTTCTTTAGAAACTTGCAAACAGTAGACTTGGTCACGTTTGCATAAGAGGCAGCTTCAACCCATTTTGTAAAGTAGTCTATCATCACGAAAATGAATCTGTGCCCATTTGATGCCTTGGGGGAGATAGGTCCAATCACATCCATTCCCCACATAGAAAAGGGCCATGGTGGTGCCATGACGTTCAGTGATGTCGGCGGAACTTGAATCCTGTCAGCATAGATTTGGCACTTGTGGCATTTTCTAGCATAATCTATGCAATCTCTTTCTAGTGTAGTCCAATAATAGCCTGCCCTCATGATCTGTCTAGCCATGAAATGACCATTTGCATGTGCCCCACAAGTTCCATCGTGTACCTCTCCAAGAATCCTTTTGGCTTCAGACGCATTGACACATCTCAACAACATCTGATCTCTACCCCTTTTGTACAAAACGTCTCCATCAACAAGGAATCCCATTGCTAGTCTTCTGAGGATCTTTTTGTCATTTTCCGATGCATGCTCTGGGTATTGTTGATTCTTAAGGTACTGCATGATATCATAGTACCAAGGTTGTCCATCTACTTCTTCTTCAATGCTAGAACAGTGGACTGGTGAGTCTCTTATACGAAGCTTGATGGGCGAGACCTTTGCTTCTATCTCCATCTTAAACATTGCTGCTAGAGTTGCCAAGGCGTCAGCGACTTGATTTTCTTCTCGAGATAAATGTTGGAAAATGATATCGTCAAATTGCTGCACAAGGTCAGCTATGTACTTCTGGTATTGAACTAGCTTCTGATCCCTTGTTTCCCATTCACCTCGTAACTGATAAATAACCAGTGCTGAATCTCCATAAGCTTCTAAGTTCTTGATTCCCCTTTCGATTGCAGCTTCTAAGCCCATTGTACAAGCTTCGTATTCCGCCATATTGTTGGTGCAATTGAAATTTAATCTAGCTGTGGACGGGTAATACTTTCCATTTGGGGATATTAACACTGCCCCGATTCCATGTCCTAAGGCGTTGGAGGCGCCGTCAAAGAACATTTTCCATGGTTTGCTGCTGGGCTCTTCCTCCTCTGCTTGAAAGACAGACATTATATCTTCATCTGGAAAATCTAGCTTGATGGGCTCATATTCGTCGGTAGCACGATCTGCGAGGAAGTCGGCTATTGCCCCACCTTTGACTGCTTTTTGAGACACGTACACGATGTCATATTCAGAAAGCATAACTTGCCATCTAGCTAGTCTGCCTGACAATGATGGTTTCTCAAAGATGTACTTGAGGGGATCCAACCTAGCTATCAACCAAGTCGAATGATACAACATATACTGCCTCAATCTACGAGCAACCCAAGCCAATGCGCAACACATTTTTTCTATTGTAGTGTATTTGGCCTCGTAATCAGTAAACTTCTTGCTCAAGTAGTAGATAGCCCGTTCTTTCTTGCCTGTATCATCATGTTGGCCCAATACGCATCCCATAGAGTGTTCATTAACAGTCATGTATAGCAACAAGGGTCTTCCAGCCATTGGCGGTACTAGGACAGGTGGATTTGACAAATACCCTTTCACCTTTTCAAAAGCCTCTTGGCATGCCTCGTTCCATTCTCCCGGATCTTGTTTCCGAAGCAACTTAAAAATAGGATCGCATTTAAGCGTAAGTTGCGAGATGAAGCGGGAAATATAGTTCAATCTTCCCAAAAAGCCTCTTACTTCCTTCTGTGTGCGTGGAGGCGACAGATTTTGTATCGCACTGATTTTGTCTGGGTCCACTTCAATTCCTTTTTCGCTGACTACAAATCCCAACAACTTTCCCGATTTAACACCAAAAGTGCATTTGGCAGGGTTCAACTTGAGCTGAAACTTCCGTAGCCTTTCGAACAGCTTCCGAAGGTTGGCCACATGATCCTCTTCTCCCCGAGACTTGGCAATCATGTCATCCACATACACCTCTATCTCCTTGTGCATCATGTCATGAAAGAGGGTTACCATTGCCCTTTGGTAAGTGGCCCCTGCATTCTTTAGACCGAAAGGCATAACTTTGTAGCAAAACGTCCCCCAAATTGTCACAAAGGTGGTTTTCTCCATGTCATCCTCAGCCATTTTAATCTGATTGTAGCCTGAAAAACCATCCATGAACGAAAACATGTAGTGTTGGGCTGTATTATCCACCAGGGTATCAATATGCGGCAATGGAAAATTATCTTTGGGACTAGCTCTGTTTAAGTCACGATAATCTACACACATCCTTACTTTCCCATCCTTTTTTGGTACCGGGACTATATTAGCCACCCATTCCGGATATTTGACTACTTTTAAGAACCCCGCATCGAATTGCCTTTTTACTTCTTCCTTCACCTTCAACAACATCTCCGGCTTCATGCGCCTAAGCTTCTGTTGTACTGGCTTACATTCCGTTTTCAAGGGCAGATGGTGCTCCACAACATCAGTATTTAACCCAGGCATGTCTTGATAAGACCAAGCAAACACATCAACGTATTCATGAAGTAATTCCTCTAGTCTTTGCCTCTCAACCAATGGAAGTGCTGTGCCCACTTTGATTTCTTTGACGTCCTCATCATCCCCTAGGTTGACTATATCGATTACCTCTTTGTGGGGTTCAATTGGCTTTTTCTCTTGCTCAATTATTTTCAATAGATCTGGTGACAAAGCATCATCGTCTGAATCTTCATTGTTATTGAGTTCACCAACGTGCATAGGATTTTCAAAATCAAACCCCGGATAGTTGCTAAGATTATCTTCACATTCATTATTCATTTTCCTGAAAAAGTAAAGATTTGGCAGATATGGTTGGTTGTTCTTACCAATTGTAGTGAAGGAAAAGGAAAAAAGAGAAAGACAGTTATAGATGTGATGAGGGATGAGAAGAAAGTGCTCAAAATGCATTGAAATTGTTAATTTATTGAAATGATGATGAAGATCAAGTTTACAAAAAATCTTCTAGAGCTCTCTAGACCGAGATGTTGATAATCTACCTCACTACATTACAAAAGAAAAAGAAAAACAAAAGATAGAAGGTATCCTTTCAACAATTCAGTCTTTCAGCTCTGTGCCCAACAACACAATCATTTCTATAACAAAAGTTATCATTTCTCCATGCACCTTTTTAGGCTTGGAACCCGCGGGAAGATCCTTTCATCAATAACATAGGTCCCGCTCCCACTGCCTCTAATGAATCAGGGTGATAACATCCGCCAAAGCAAAAAGTGTCATAGAGGTACGGTATCACCATCTTCTCTGATTCTTCTTTGTAGCATTGGAGGCGGGCTATTCTTTTCTTCCTTCTCTCTTCTAGAATCCTCTTTCTTTCTGAACTAGTGGCCTTGTATCCGAGGCCGAACCTATCCTTGTTCTCCTCAATCTTCACAGGCTTCTTTTGTCCTTGGAGATTTTTTCCTAAGCCTCTTCCGACACGCCAGCCCTTTTGCAGTGTCTGTTTAACGATCATCTTAGCAGTGGTTGACAACCGAGGGGTGGGTATTCTTGATCCTTCTCCCACATATGTTGCATTCACTATCTCAAAGGCCCTAAAAGAGCATTCCAACGCTTCTTCGACTGCCTCGATGTAGGGTACAGATAAGGGCTTGGTGATAAGGAGGTCTTCTTCTCCAGAAACAGTTACTTGTTTATCACCGACGACAAACTTCACTTTTTGATGCAATGATGAAGGAACAGCACCCGCCGTGTGGATCCATGGTCTCCCCAGTAGGAAACTGTAAGATGGCGAAATATCCATTACTTGAAATTGGATATTGAAGGTGACAGGCCCGATGTCAATAGGGATTTCAATATCACCTACGACGTCCCTTCTAGAGCCATCAAATGCCCTTACAACCATGTGGCTTGGTTGTATGCAAGAAATGTCAATGGGCATCTTTGCCAGCGTGGCCATAGGTAGAACATTTATCGACGATCCATTGTCGATCAAAACTTTGGCGATCGTGTGGCCCTTGCAACTGGTAGTGATGTTCAAGGCTTTAATACTCCCTCGCCCTTCCGGCGGAATTTCGTCATCACTGAAAGATATGAAATTTGCCGCTGTAATATTTCCCGCCAGCTGGTCCATACTGTCGACCGGAATATCATGGGGCACATAGGCTTGATTCAACACCTTCATTAAGGCGTTCCGATGCGACTCTGAGCTCAATAGCAACGACAATAGTGAAATCCGAGCAGGCATCTTATTCAATTGCTCAACCACACTATATTCGCTATGCTTGATCAGCTTCAAAAATTCCTTTGCGTCCTCTTCTGATACTGGCTTTTGCAGTTTTTTCGCCTTGATCTTTGGAAGACAAAGCTTGCTCTTTTCCTTTTCCCATCTGACCCTCCTCCTCTCCTTCCTTTGCTTTTCCCTTTCGGGCCCTCTCTAGCATTTCTGGAGAATAGCACCTCCCGCTTCGTGTGATTCCCCCTACTCCACTTATGTTGGCATTTTCTAGCAAATCTGATCCGTCCGAACCCACGTCGCCCGTCCCTTCAATCACTGCTTTGAACTCATACTTCCAAGGGACGGCTTTGTTGTTCTTGTAAGGGAAAGAACTTGGAACTTTGATTATCATGGTGGGAGGTGTGACAACATAAGCTTCTTCTTTCTCGGGACTCGACTTTTCCTTATAAAACACTGTCAATGGTTTCCCCCAGGGATGATCGTGTCCCGAAGATTCATTCGAGGCAGTGCTCACTACATCTTCTTCCTCCTCCGTATGGAACTCGATCAGAAATGAATCCATCATTGATTGGACTTCATGTCGAAATTGATGACAGTTTTGGATAGAATGGCCAACATGCCCCATATGATACTCACAAGTCAGTTCTGGGCTTGATTCGTCCTGACAAATCCTCGAGTCTATCGGTATAGGTTGAATCATCTCGGCTTTGAGTAAAGCATCGAATACTAGACTCATCGGAGTCTTAACCTCTTCCACGTGTCTCTTTATACAACACTTCCTCCCATCTTCAGCTGCACTAACTGACCCTCCACTGTGGCTGGGAAGTGGGTTTGCATTGATACTGGGTTCCTCCTCCTTAGAAAAAGTCAACCTCCCTGACTTGACCAAATTTTGCACCTTATACTTCAGAGCCGTGCAGTTTTCTGTAGAATGGCCCGGGTTCCCATGATAATCGCATCGGGCATTAGGATCATACCATCTTGGAAATGGTGGTTTCATTGGTTCCATGAAAAGAGGAGCAATCATGTGGCCTTTCACAAGTTGCTGGAATAAGTCTGTGTATGACATGGGGATAGGATCAACAGGAGGCCTTTCAGTATTTCTTCGGGGAGGCCTTTGGCTAGTAGTTGGGTTACTGTTTGGCTGGTAAGGTTGGGCCATAGGTGTCGGTGAGTAATAAGGCGCTGGAGGGCGAAGATTTGGTTGAAATGTCTGTGGTTGGAAAGAATTTTGGTAGGGGGTGTATGAGACATTGTTTGTGGTTGGGGAATAGGATTGGTAATTTGGGTAGGGTTGAGGTTGTGGTTGAAACCGGGGCGAGTAAGGTGCCCTTCCTCTATACCGAGGTGTTGTGTGGGTGACGGCCTGGGTTTCAACCTCCTTCTTCTTGGATAACCCACTTTTCTTTGGATCATTACTTTCCAACTTCCCATTCTTAATTGCATTTTCAATTATTTCCCCAGTGATGACCATGTCAGCGAAGTTCTTGGTCGCATTCCCTATCATTCGCTCATAATAAGGTGCCTTCAGAGTGTTGACAAACATCATCGTTGTCTCCTTTTCAGTGAGAGGCGGCTGGACTTGGGACGCAAGGTCTCTCCATCGTTGAGCATACTCCTTGAAGCTTTCGCTGGCCTTCTTTTCGATGTTTTGTAGGGATAGCCTATCTGGGGCCATGTCCGTGACATGTTTGTACTGTGCGATGAATGCTCTAGCTAGGTCACTCCAACTGTGGATGCGTGTACGGTCCAGCTGTACATACCACCTAGCAGCGGATCCTGTGAGGCTGTCTTGGAACACATGCACCAACAGCTTGTCATCGTGATTATACGCGGCCATTTTGCGACAGTACATCGTCACATGAGTAATGGGGCACTTGGTCCCATCATACTTCTCGAAGTCAGGAGTCTTAAATTTAGGAGGGATTACCACATCTGGAACTAAGCACAATCCCATTGCATCCACCGACCCGTAAAAATCACTACCCTCGATGGCCCGCAGCCTTTCCTCGATAATGCTGAACTTTTTAGAGTCTGAATCTCCTTTCATCCCTGGCACGCTCCCCCTTAATTTCTCTTGTTCTTTTGGATCATCTAAGTCAGGGACTTGAATTGGGTCCGCAGGTCTTGTCCCTTGAGCGGGTGGAATAGGCACTGTGATGTGAGGTTGTGCCGAGGCACTCGGTGCCCCCGAATACACATAAGCGTAACTGCCCATAGGCTGTGGAGGAGGTGGAGGTGGAGGTATGCCTTGTGAGGTTTGGACATAAAGTGGAGGTGGAGGTATGCCTTGTGAGGATTGGGCATAAGGTGGCGGTGGAGGTATGCCTTGTGAGGATTGGGCATGCAATGGGGTAAACCCTGGAGGGTATTGGGGATCATCATCTTCCCGAGGCTGATCTGTCCCTGGATTAGGTGTTTCTCTAGCCACTTCCTTTTCTCGGTTCGACCTCGTCATCATTTCCATTATAGCGGCTAACTGACCTCGGATTTCTTCTTGTGCCTTCTCCATTCTGTCCATCCTATTATCATGCTCTTCCTCCATCGCTCTTGAACGCGACCGGGTATTGTATGAGTGTTTGGGTATTCGGGCTGGAATCTTGAATGTTGAAGCTACCCAGAATCTTGATTACCACAATTAAGGAACTAATTACTACATGATGCAATCTTGAAATATGAATATGATGAATGTGATGCAAGATGAATGACACTTTGAGGGGTATTTAAACCATAACAATTTCAACAAAAGGGAACTTTCATTCATTCAACAAGTCATTTGTTACATTCCGAGCATATTCTGATTATATCCATAAAAATGACTAACTTGTTGATATTGATCCTTAGCCTCATCTATGAAGTTCAGCAGCCTTTGCCCGTATTTTTCTGTTGGGAGAATATCTTGTTTCAATGCTTCGACTTTGTCGACCATTTCCCTCGCCTTTGTCACGGCCTTGCAAACTTGAGTGGCCATGTGCTCTATATATTGTTGTCTCCCCAAACTTCCCACTCTCCATACCATGCTTGCATCCTGGGCCAGGTCATATCCATATCTCCAGTTGTTTTCACTTTGCTCCCAATCTTCTATGATCACTTTAATGTGGTTCTTGTGTACTTGTAACTGCTCCTCTAGCATTTGAACCTTTTGTTGCAACGTGGCTTTGTCATCATCTATCTCGACTTGCTTTCCTTTCTTCAACTTCTCTTTTAATTCCTCGTTCTCTTTCTGACATTGAGCTAGCTTCCTTGCGCTTGCCGAATACATGCCTTCCCAATTTTGTCGTTCTTGGGACAAATGAACGACTTCTTCTTCACTTTTCTTGGCTTTGTGTGCCCAATGTTCTACCCTTCTGTGCAAGTCTTCTAATTCTCTTTTTCTTTCGTTTGAAGTTTGCATGATTCCTCCGACCCTCATTTCAGATCTCAGCTTCTTGTTCTCTAGGTGCAGATTTCTGAGATCCTTATTGGTGACGTGGTGTTCTTGCTGGACCTTCTTAAGCTTGGCTTCTCGCATCTCTGCCTCGTACTTTAGCTGTTCCATCTCTCTTCGGAGCCTCAAATTCTCTTGCTTCCACCTTTCTTCATCTATCTTGAACTGCTGCTTAGCGATTTCGGCCTCTGATACTTCTACTTCCGGTTCTGAAGGCATGTTGCATTCATTTGGGAGAAAAACTACCTCCCTTATTTGCCTTGTTCTCCACATCAAATATTCCGGGGTAGCTTTATCAGAGAGAGGCCCAAGGTTGATTCTACGTGCTTGCTTCCATGATCGAACCACTTGCTCTCCCTTTTTGATTGCCTTGGGCTCACCATAAGAAAACTCCAAACCACTAAGCCCATGGGTTAGTGGAATAAATTGTTTAGCTCCAAACTGTCTTAATACCATAAGTGGCGCATAGCTTATCCCCCCCCATGGTCCCAGAAGTTGCACCCACGGATCTTCTCCACATCGATACAAGACCGGTACATGAGGCATCCACGGAGTCATCCATACAATCTGTTTTTCCCCAAGTCTTTGCAAAAAGTCTACCCAGTCTTCCTTACCTTTCAGTTTTGGCCACTTACTGTTGCAGAACTCTCTAACCGGAGCGCGATGATGTAGGAAAGTCCTCTTGAAAGCCTTTTCCACACATTTAAAATGACTTTTGGCCCAAACATGCAGTAGCTGTGCACATCCCACAAATCGCCCTTCTCCGTTCCTCCTACAGTAGTTCAATGACCTGAAGGTTTCGGCTAGTATGGCAGGTGAAGGATTCCCATTATTTTCAATTTGCTCAAAGAGGTCTATCACCGCTACTTCAATGTGCCCTAACACCTTTGGGAAGATAACCATCCCATAGATCGCCAAAGCAAAAACTATCAACCCTTGCTGGTCATTAAGATGTCCCTTGATGAATTCATGAATAAAATCCCAGGGCATACAAATATTAGATCCCTTCTCCTTTTTATGGGAGTCTATGTCTTCCGGTCTTACTCCCATAAGCTTGGCTAACTTTTTGCGGTACCCGGATTTTGGCTTTCGAACATATATTTTGTCCGGACTTTTCAAATCAATGCCTAATAAGACGGAGTACTCTTCTACTGTGGGTGTCAAGTCCATTCCATTGAAAGAGAAGCACCTGTGGGAGGGGTCCCAAAACTGAATAGCAGCCCTGATCAGTGGTTCTTCGACTTTTACTGCAATTAAAGACTCTATTTGGCCATATTTTCCATGGAAAACCGTCTTCCCTTCTTCACTAATTTGGTCCCATAAGTTGGCTAAATCTGTTAAGTTGTTTTGCTGGAGATTCAGATTCACTTCTTGTGGGAGCGAGGGCACAAAATTCCTAGACAAACAATCACCTTTTACTTGTTGACTCTTTTCAGACCAAATTTGCACCTCCCGGTAGGAATCGCACGGAACATTCATTGATGATGAACAAGCTAGCCTTTCTATGGATTCGGTGAAAAATTCTTCGTTGAAAAGAGCCATGGTCAAAATACCCCCCTTTATGTGACTATGCGATGCAAGAAAATTCATGCAAAAGAACAAAAAAACAAGTACAAATCAGTATATGAGTGAAATATGAACAAAGAAACAAAAGGCAGATAAGGGATGGAATGTTTATTTATGTCCTATCAAGGGTCACTCTCATTAATGGGAAAGAATGGCTCTAACTCAGGTTGATCTCCTCACAACACACTATATGCTGGCTTGAGGTTTCACAGATCTACAAGGTTCCCAAATCATTCCATACTGTCGTCCACTCTGGACTAGTAAGGAACAGATCTGAGTGGGAGTATTTCACTTGCCATTGCGGAGGTGATTACCTCACGAGAGCATAGCTACTTTACCCCCTCCTAAAAAGGACGGAACCCGGGTGTAGGGCTCATGTTATGCAGATGCATCGATGTATGCAACAGTACATGCATATATGTTTTACTTTATTTATTCAACAACATCTTTATACACAAAGAATGTAATGAATCAATATGATAAAAAATGGATGAAATGAAATTTCAATTTACTTATTTATTTATTTGCGTAGATTTTTATTTTACTTCACTTTTCCTTTTCTCCATTTCTCATTTATTATTTTTTTTAGAAAGAATATTAAATTTAAATGCCACCTCAGACTATCAAATTAAAATTTAAGATACCATATGATTATTTAATGGCTTGACCCTCTTAGCATCCCCAGTGGAGTCGCCAAGCTGTCGTAACGGCTTCGCGCTCGACTATTTTCGAAAAAGGCGTTTAAAAA
The DNA here is from genome assembly GCA_031772115.1 of Heritiera littoralis. NCBI lineage: Eukaryota > Viridiplantae > Streptophyta > Magnoliopsida > Malvales > Malvaceae > Heritiera > Heritiera littoralis. Next base: position 6,318,195 of record JAPDPK010000006.1, on the reverse strand, counting down.
CAAAAATGGAGTCGCCACCAATCTTTTTTGACTAGGTGTGATTGGCCACCTAAAAATATTTATCTTTTTAACAAAATCTCAAAATTAATTAAGTTTTATTAAAAAGACAATTTGGGTCTGCGAAAACAAAATTTGGGTTCGGGGGTACGGTTACGCGTGGGGAAGGATTAGCACCCCCACGACGCCCGTTAAAAACGGTACCATAATAATCATGTGTTATCCTTGGATTTTAAGAAGATAGTCTTGGATTTAATATTTAAAAATAATTTGTATTTTATTGCAATCAATTTTATTCAAAATCATTTTTTATTTATTTTGGTTTTATTAATGAAACTCTTGATATTGAGAAATTTGGCTAAATATCCCAATACTCTGGTAACATTTAGCTAATTCCTCTCACCTAGGGATCAGTCAAGAAATCACTACTTGTGAGTCTCATGACATCCCATCCTCGGAAGAATTCCATTTATTAATTTTTTTTATTTATGCATATGATGCTAACGTATGTTTTATGATGCATGTGGAATTATGAAAAGAATTTTTTATTTGGATTTTTATTAATGAAATTCTTAATATTGAGAAATTTAACTAAATATCCCAATCCTCTGGTAACATTTAGCTAATTCCTCTCACCTAGGGATCAGTCAAGAAATCACTACTTGTGAGTCTCATGACATCCCATCCTCGGTAGAATTCCATTTATTAATTTTTTTATTTATGCATATGATGCTAACGTATGTTTTATGATGCATGTGGAATTATGAAAAGAATTTTTTATTTGGATTTTTATTAATGAAATTCTTAATATTGAGAAATTTAACTAAATATCCCAATCCTCTGGTAACATTTAGCTAATTCCTCTCACCTAGGGATCAGTCAAGAAATCACTACTTGTGAGTCTCATGACATCCCATCCTCGGTAGAATTCCATTTATTTTAGAATTTTAAGATTTATTATCTTGATTTTTTTATTATTCCTTTTTAATAAAATTCTATTATTACTTATTTAATTAATTTGACCATCATTCTTTACTTTTGGAAACTTTACTATGATTAATTCTTATCATTTTTTTTTATTTATGTAATTCTAAAAATCCCCTTTTGTTTATTTCTCTCAATTGTTTTTATTGCCTCTTTTGTTTTTATTAGTTTTCACTAAATTAATATTTCTCTAAACACTCTTTATTTGTCAAAGCTCTTTATTATATATATTTATTTATTCATTTTATTATTAATTAATTTTTCTTCTTTTTTTTTTTAAAAAAATAAATAAATAAGCACGAAATCGGATATTGAGGAATAATACCGAATATCCCAATACTCTGGTAACATTCGACATAATTCCCTTCACCTAAAGTTTTTCGAAGAATCGCTACTTGCGAGTTCAACGAAGACTTATCATCGGGATTTCTTACTTATTTTATTTTAATTTTATTATTATTCTTCATTTATTATTATTATTATTCTTTCCTTAACCCATATTTCATTTATCTAATAAAAAATTTATTTTTTATTTTAAAAATATGCTTTTATATATAATTTATACATATATACATTTTTTTATATATTTATTTATACATTCTAAAAATATATATTTATGTGCTTTAGTGCTATATACTTTCTATATTCACATATTTTAAAATTATGTTATATATTTACATACACCTCTTAAAACTATACATTTATTGTTAAGATTGATTCCATAATTGAACTTAAGGTTATTAAATCTTAAAGTATTTTATATGTAAATAAATATTCATTTTTTCATGCATAAAATAAATTTCCTAACAAAATAAATAACTAAACAAATACTAAATAAATAAATAAAGTTATAAATGTATACCCAAATGGATTGGGCTTAGAAGCTGTTGGGCCAAGGCAGGCCGGATCCACGGGCTGGAGCGGGTCGGCACGCGGGTCGTAGCACCGGGTCGGATCGCGATACACGGGTCGCGTTGGGCGAAGCGGAGAACCGGGTCACGGGCGGTTTGCGCGGATCTCGGATCCGGGTCGCGGGTCGCACGCGGGTCAGCCGGTCAAAACGCACCGTTTTGATGCATTATAAAAGACTCCATTTTTTTTCTTCTTTCATTTGCTACCGAGCCTCCTAAAAAAAAAAAATCAGAAATCCCAAAACTCTCTCAACCCTTCCTCCACGGGCGATTTCCGGCCACCGTGCGCCGCCGTACGCCGGTCGCCGGAGGTCTCCCCGAAGCCCAAAAATATTCCTCTAACGTTCCCTTGACCGGATCTGGCCTCCGTTATCCCCAAAAGCAACCCTAACCCTATGAATCTAGCCCTCTCCGAAAGCCTCCTTCCATCATTGGTGTTGTTTTTTTGTTGGATCTGGTTGTGGTTGTTTGTCTTTTTGCTTTTCTTGCAGGTTTTAGATCTAGGGTTTCCAGATCTGAGATCCTAAGGGTCTCGGTTCTAGGGTTTGTGGTTTGGGGGTTTCGGTGGTGGTGGTGATGATGGTGGTGTGTGATGGTGGCCCGGGGTGAAGGTTTGTGTGATGGAGTTTTAGGTGCTGAGATTGGTGGTTTTTTTTGGAGGTTCCTGGGTACTGAGTTTTGAGGGAAAGGGGGTTTCGGGTGGTTTTGGTGGTGATGATGGCGGTGGTGTTTAGGAGTTTCTGGCGGTGAGTGGTTGGTGAGTGCTTAGGGTTTTCGTTTTCTCCTCTCTCTGTCCGAAGAAGAAGAAACCTTTGCTTTGGGTCCTCTTAAACGACATTGAAGCCTTTCCCTAGCCTTTCAAAATCACAAAATCAATAGGTTTCTGTTGAAGCGGGATTCATGGGATGGGGGTGATGATTTTGCCGGGGGTTGCGGCGCCGGCGGCTGGGCAGGGAACCGGCAGATCTGGCCGGTAGATTTGGTAAAACCGAAGCCTTTAATGCTTCACTGTACAATGATGATGATGACGATAATAATAATAATAATAATAATAATAATAATAATAATAATAATAATAATAATAATAATAATAATAATAATAATAATAATAATAAAAAGAAAAGGTAATAATAATAAAAATAAAAATAAAAAGATAATAATAATGATAATAATAAAAAAAAGAAAAGATGATAATAATAATAATAATAATATTAATGATATGAATAATGATAAGAAAAATGAAAATAAAAGAAAATAAAATAATAATAAGAACAAAATTTGTCGAAATAATTTGTGAAATTCGGACAAAATTAGGTGTCTACAATTATTATTATTATTAGTGCATGTTGCAAATAAGAAATTAAAATTTTTTTTCTTTTAATTGTATTTTCATTAATTATTATTAATTAGAAAATATAAAAATAAAAAAAACAAAGAAAAATAAATAATGAAATTTAATAAATTTTAAATCTAAATTAAATGAAGTCCTATGATGGGATGTTACGGAAGTCACAAGTAGTGATTTCTTGACTGATCCCTAGGTGAGAAGAGTCTACTAAATGTTACCAGAGTATTGGGATATTTAGTATGATTTTTCAATAATTTAAATTTTTATTAAAAATGAAAATAAATATTTTTTAATAATTAAACAATGGTCCAATGATGGGATGTCATGAAACTCACAAGTAGTGATTTCATGACTGATCCCTAGGTGAGAAAAGTTTACTAAGTGTTACCAGAGTATTGGGATACTTAATGCAATTTTTCAATAATAAAAATTTTTATTTAAAATAAATAAAGAAATATTTATATAAAAAATTAAAAAATTCATTTGCATCATTCATTATCTGTTTGCATCATATGCATTCATAATAATTTGTGAAGCGAGTGTGAATCTTCCGATGATGAAATTCTATAGAACTCACTAGTAGTGATTCTTAAGAAATCTCTAGGTGAGGAAAATTATTTCAAATATTACCAGAGTATTGGGATATTTGATTTAATTTTTCAATACAAAAAGGTTCACATCCACTTTTGAAAAATAAAATTTAACTTTTTAAAATAAAACAAAATGATTTTTACAAATAAAAAAATGACTTTGAATAAAAAGAATAAAATTGATTGCAATAAAAATAGAAATTATTTTTAAATATTAAATTAAGACCATTTTATTAAAACCAAAGGATAACACATGATTACAATGGTACCGTTTTTTAACGGGCGTTGCGGGGGTGCTAATCCTTCTCCACGCGTAACCGTACTCCTAGACCCAATTTTGTTTTCGCAGACCAAAAATTATCTTTTAATAAAATTTAATTAATTTTGAAATTTTGTTTAAAAGATAAATATTTTAAGTGACCAATCACACCTAGTCAAAAAAAATTGGTGGCAACTCCCTTTTGCCGTTACGACAGTGAGTAAAATAATTTATTTAATATGAGTATAATTGGATCTTTATATAGATATTTTATACACAATACAAGTTTACTTGATAAATTAAGCCACATGATCACTTAAGTAGACCTTCTTTCTTGATAACGTGTAAAAGATTTAAAATCTACTTCTCATTATCTTTAATTTCCTTAAAACTAATTACCTATTATCTCTCACATTTTAAAAACATATTTTTTAAAATCAATTTTTATTAATCTAAATATCTATTAAATAAATTATTCATTTCATTCCTTAATTCATGTTTTTTAGTTTTAATTTCATGTTTTATTTTTTTAATTTTGATTTCGTTAAAAAAATTAAAAAATTTGTGCATCACAAAGAACACAAACTATTTATACAATAAAATACATGTCTTCAATTGTTTTCGATGGTCAATACTGATGAGCTGCTGAGAATTTAGAAATGATTTTTGCCAAAGAAAATAGAAAATGAAGCTTATGTAAAGCATTTTATATAGTCTGATCAACATTACTCTTGATAGGTGATTTAGTTTTGAATTTGCCATTTTTTGTATTAAGTTCAGAACTTAGGAAGTTTGTATCCATGAAACATAATAATAAAAAAGAAAATAAGCAAAACATACTGCACCAAACAAAATAATCAAAATTAATATATATATATATATATATATATATATATATATATATATATATATTATGAAAAGTTAATAGTCTAATATAATTTCAAAACTGATTAAAAATAAACCTACCACTTTCCTAAAATTCTTACCTGCTTCAAAATCAGTAAAGTTAATTAAATCTTATCTCAAAACGAATTAAAAATACAAAATCTCAACAAACAGCTTCTACAACTAGTCTTTTAACTTTCTAAATTTAGCTTCAGAAACCTTGAAAGAACATGATTTTTTTGCCAACATATATCTGTTAAGGTTCATTATATGAAAACAACTAATTTCATTACACTTGAAAAAAAAATCACGTATTTGAAACAAAAAATGGAATTTCACTGCTTACCTTTCAAGTATTGAGATTGCATCTGCGTCTGGTTCGGATTCGCTTTTCTTGAAGGATCCGCACACACCTTGTGGGTTGCCAAAGCTAGCAAAATCTATTCTTGAAATCCGTCAACCATGGCAAGACAATTCCACTGTCTTACCTTCAATATGCACTTACGCATGTCATCCCCTCTTCTATAGTATGAAATTGTACTCTCGAAGGATTGCCGGTTGAAATATCTCTATTAATGTGGACTAATTAAATGTAATTAACATTGTATAATTATTTAATTAGTAGTATATTTTGTATAAAATGTGACCCATATTAAATTATATTAAATATATAGTATACATGTATTAAACTATAATGGGATGAGTTTATACATGAATCCCATAAAGAGATGTCCCTACTCTCAACCTCTATATATATGAGGCTGACCCATTGAGTTTCATATCTTTCCAGCAAAGAGATGAGAGTAGCTCTCTCTTTCTCTCTCACTACTCTCCTTCTCACTCTCTCATTTTCTCTCTATTTCAAGTCCGAGGGCAGTCACTGGGAAGTATATCGAATGAGCTTCAACAACGTAGTAATACGGTATAGCGGGATTGAGCTCTCGCCCACATCCAAGTCAGTTATTATCGCGTTTAATTTTGTATTAGTGACTTGGTGAGGTTTTAATAAATTCGAATAATTGGCATCAGAGTTCACTCACCTAAAGAGTCACTAACCATTACTGTTTGAGAGAAAGAAGCCATTAAAAGTCATTTTTGAAGCTAATTTTTCAGATGGCTTAAAACCCATTTCGATTTTTGGCGTTTTTGTGAGAACTGTTAGAAAAAATAAACAGAGTATATGGCTTTGAGGCGTGTAGAATTACACTTTCTTGAGTGTAATTTTGCCTCACACAGAAGCAAGTTACCCCAGGATACAACAAAGCCTTCAGAATATTGTGAAAAATCAGAATGTAAAGTAAAGAGTTTCTGGAAAATCAACACTTATATAGAATGTGAAGAGGCTTAAATGAATGGTTGTGATTGTCTGTTAAATAATAACCATTCATTTTTCAGACATAACTGTTCCAGACATATAACTGAAAATATGTCTGTTGAACAGTTTAAAACAATTTTAAATTCAAAAAGAATTTAAAATATTTCTGGCAAAAATAAAAAATTCGGATTAAATCAAAGTGCCCCAAGTGCCCAAGTGCCCATCTTTGACTTTTTAAAATAGCCCAAGCTCTAGCCCAAGCCCAAGCCCAAGCCAAGCAAGCTCAAGCCCAAGCCAAATGGTCAAAGCCCATTTCCTCTTTGACTCCAAATTACTCTCAAGAGTTGATTTCCCTTTATAAATAAATCACTTTACACTTTTACAAGCAATGTGGAAACTTGTTCCCTTGTATTTATTACAAGCTATTCAACAAGAACTACAAATTTTCTAACTAGATGTGTACTCCACATGTAATCTAGTCAATGTAAAAGATAATTTTACTTTTGAAATTTCAAGTATAAGATTATGGTACGTATTCATAGAAACGAAGATTTCGAGTATAAATAAATAAATAAATAAAATACATATATAAATAAATATATATGTATAACAGAGGTGAAAATAATTTAATACGCATATAAGTAAATAAGTTTGAGAATGAAAATATATAATTACACTTATACCAATAAAAATAGATGATTAGACAAATAAATTGAAGTATAAATGTATAAGTATAAATATATGTATATATAATATGTAAAATAGATATAAATATGATATCTAAAAAAAAAAAGAGAAAGCAATCGTGAACATAATTGGATTTGGTGGGAAGGAAAAATCCCATCCAAAATCTAAAGTGCTCTGCCGAATCAATTTTAATAGCAACCCTATACCTATATTTACATATAAAAAAATAATATATAGAATAATAATAGTAACTCTCTCATCCCTCTCCTCTTACACGGCATTTTCAATTCCTAAACCACCTGTTTCTTCACTCCCTCACGTCACCTTCATTTCCCAAATTTCACACCGAAAATTTGAACACAGCAGTAGCATTCGGCGAAGACGAATAAGGCTGGGTGTGAGTGGCTAAAGCTGAGGGGAATACAAGGAGTTGGTGTGAGTGTTTTTGTTGTTAAAAATGAGGTCTTGTTCAGGGCATTACGGGCTGGAGAGGCGAGCTTAGCAACAACGAAAATAAGGCAAAAGGAAAATTATTAAGGGCTGAGCTGGGATTCCGATCAGGGCAGATCAAGGCTAGGTTAAATGGTGTTCTTAAAAGCTGAAATGGGGACTGATTAGAGGCGTGAAAAATAGAGGCATTTGGTGGTTAAATTGGGTGCTGAACCAGAACGCCGGAAGTGAGCTTTATGGTGGCTGATCGAGTATTTCCAGCCCCAAACAAGGGACTCTCAAGGGCTAGAACAGGCGACATTTTGTTGGTGGTTGCAGCAAGCGTACAAGGGCTGTTGTGGAGTGCTAAAGCTGCTGTAGATGGTGTTTATACAAGCTGTCAAAGGTTAGCAAGCTGAGAAAAAGAAAAGGAAATAAAGGAAGAAAAAAAATATATATATATATATATATATATTTATATATAAATATATATTTCAACATATGGAGATAAGAGAATTAGATTTAAGAATTTATATTATATTAGTGTTTTATATACATACTACTTGAAAACAAGGTAAGAAACAAAGAAAAGGAAAGAAATAAAAAGAAAGGAAAAAGAATTACAAAGAAAGGAAATATATAAATTTATATATATATATATATGTGTGTGTGTGTGGATATATAATGCATATATATAGAGAGAGAGAGAAAGAGGTAGGAAGATGAGATAATTCGATTTGAAGATTTGAATTACATTAGGGTTAAGTGTGTATATACATATATATATGAATATCTATATATGTGTGTGTGTGTGTGTTGAGTTGGAATTTAAATTTTTCAAGTATATAAGAATAGGCTAGGCATGATTAAGTTGGATTTTTATTGTGAAGGTGTAGTGCGACAAGAAGACAACGAGTACGGTCTAGATAATCCGGGCGCACAATCACGCTAAGCTTGCACTAGGTAAGACGTTTATATAACGTAGAAGTAAGATTATCCTATATAGGTTAAAGTTTTACAATGAAATGATTTGAATACCTAGAGATTGGATTTAACGAAATGAAATGCAGGTACATTGTTAAGCTCGATAAAGTACCATAATGGTGTGATATTAACAAGAAATGAATTGATATGGTATAGACTCACAGACATCATGGGATGGCATGATAAGTATTCATGCAATTCATGAGCATTCCATTATACTGTTTTCATTTCATCTACTTGAATTTTATTGCCATTAAGCATGCCTTATTACTATACATGAAACTCAAAATGATTTATTCTTATCATGTTTACAAGAATACTTTGGATGCTTAAATGGTTTTGAAAAGAATGAATTTATAGTGCACGCATATGTACATATATATGTAAATGAATTTAAAGAAAAGTATTATGTACTCGGCACTATTTTCATGGGAACAGTTAAATGTTTTATGAGACTATAGGCACTCTAAGGAAATTAAATTCAATAAAGCATAGTGGAAGCCGCCTAATTGGAGATTACTCATTAGGCATAGATGCTTGTCCGACAATAGTCGTGGACGGGGCTCAGTCTCACCTAATCAGTGGGGCTGAGAGACATGAGGTCTATGGCTATAGATAGCGCCCTAGTTGGTTTCCAGGGGACGATGATATGTTCTTCACTGCTAGCTACAGTGATCTAAGTCTTTATTGATAGTGCATTAGGGGTCTAGCCTAGTCTCAAATGATATGAAATGAAGTTTAAAGTATGGTTTTCAAACGGAAATGAACTCTAAACTCGATATAGCTTTATGGCATATGAAATGTATTTTGATATTGCACAGAACATAAAATATGCTTCAAAAGTACATGTGACATGAGATGAAAAGTTTGCATATTTTCAAGCATGTCTTAAAAGTAAAACTGAGATGTATTGATATCTCGCATGTCTTGAATATGTTTAAAAGAATATGTATCATATGTTTTAAGACTGCAATCACTTCATATATAGTTACATGTTAAAAGTCACAATATGATCTCATGACATGTTGAGGTGTTGTTGAGGTGTTGTTGCATTGAGCTTGAGAGCATAACAGGCATATACTACATGATGAATAAAAGAGTGTGTAGACACCTCATTTTGTCCGGGGTGTTTTAATATTAATTAGACGATGAATCTAATTTTTGTATTACTACCTTGTTTATTATTAAAATAAAAATAATAATAATAACAAAAAAATAGAAAATAGAAAAAAAGATAATAAAATAATAACAAAAAAATAGAAAAGTGGTCAAAGAAGGAAAACTTGAAAAAAAAATAAAAACAACACAAGGAAATAAAAAGAAAAAAACCCTAGAAAACTTTGAAAAAAAAAAAGAAGGAAAGATTATAAAGAGGCTGGCTAGGTTTAGAGGAAGAGGGAACTAGGGTTTTGAAAAAAAATATATATATAAAGGAGGCAGCGTGACAGAGGGGGGGAATACACAAAAAAAAGAACCCTACGGCCTCTGGTCTGGGGGAGGATCTTCTTGACTGTGCCCTTGTCCATCGCAGCTCGTCATCACCACAAGGACAGGCTCCTTGCTTCACCGATCCCTTTCCTGCACCAACCCACTACCTCTTGCTTCCCCAACGCCCAAATACCCTACTGTTGCACATCGTCCCTTGCTCCTTGCTGCTGCGCCACCGTCTTCCTCTATCGTATCATCATCTTCATCTGCCTCTGCCGCTTCCATCACTACCACTGCTGCATCGTTTTGCACTGATCTTCCAAGCTGCTGTCACCTTCTTCCCCGCTGCCACCTTCACCGCATCTCCACCAAACTGTGAAGCAAAACCGAAACTGCTGTAGGAATCTTGGAGCGGATTGCGACCTATGGTGATCGTGTAGTTATTGAACTTGGAGTTTTAAACCAGTGTAGAAAATTGAAGCAGTAGCATTCTGGAAGCTGAAAATTGATGTTAGAGTCTTGAACTCGTGTGAAACAAGGAACTGTTGTTTGTTGTAGTTTTAAACAAAGTTGTGGCAACAAGTAAAGCAGCCAAGTGAGGAGATCAGCTTTAAGAAAAAAAAAGGGAAGAGGGAACCAAAAAACAGCAAGCTTTTCGCAACAGCCACTGCATCGGCTCCTCAAGAGACACAGCAAAGTTATTGAAGAAGACGACCACGTGAATTGCTGGTGGAAGAAAGGCCGAAACCCCTGCCTCGCCACAACCACACCATCTCTTGCTGCCTGCGCCTGAGTTCGCTGCGTCTGCACTGTCCCAAACCGAGCCAAGTGCTGCATCATCACCTCACTTCCAGTCAAGCAGCATCGCTCCCCGCTAGCTGCTGCTGAACAGCTTCCGTTGCAATACTGAAGAAGAAGGGAAAGACACGTAAAGCAAAGGACAAAGGGAGAAAGGAATAGTGTCTGTTTGTTTTAGCTCGCAAACCGTTCTCCGCACTTGCTGTTTCTTTTCATCGCTTGCCGCTGTCGTCTCTGCTCTATCGCTTCCCATTGCCTGCACCAACATCACCAGCTAAACGGCTACCTGCGTCCCTGCCTCGTTCGAAGCCTACTGTTGTGGTTCCCTCCCACAAGTTGCTCTGCTGCATGGTCTCTTGGTTTACAACTGCATTAAGTGTAGCTTCGTGAAAGAGAAAGAAAGCAAAGAATAACAAGAAACGTGAAGCAAACAGCGAAGGTATTGAAGAGCTATCAGCCACGGTAAAACACTTCACTTTATTTTATTTTATTTTATTTTTCTAAGCATGATATGATATTGTTAAAGTCTATGTTAGTTAAAGTATGAATTATGTTTTAAGGTATTTACAAAAAGCCTTTAGATTTAATGTTATTTCAATCTAAGAATTTAGTTTAATGTAGGAGGTCATGTAATGTAATTAGTCTATTTTATTAATTTATGTTTTATTCATTTACTTTGGATTTAGAATTAGAAATTAAATTATTGGTAGAAAATTAAATTATGAAATTTATAAGATTTTTTTTATTAAAATAAGAAATGAACTAGTAATTATGAAAATAAATATAAACGTTCCAACGACGGAATTCTAAAGGGACTGCGCTTGAGTAGTACTTTTGGATGTCTTGAGGTGAGGAGAATTCTTTTAAGTCTTGCCAGCTTGATGGAAGATTTAAACGACATTTCCAAGATTTAATAAATTAAATTATAAAATATAAAAATTAAACTAAAAAATAGTAAATTAAAATTAAGTTCATTATAATAAAGAATAAAGATCAAATTAATAAATTAGAATGAAAATTAGAAAATAATTAAAACAAATAGAAATTAAATTAAATTAAATATTTTAATAAATGTGAATTATTCCGAGGATGGAATTTAAAAAGAATTGCGCTTGAGTAATTTCTTTAAAAATTCCTAAGGTGAGAAAATTTCTTTAAGGTCTTACCAGCTTGATGGAAGGTCTTTAAGAAAATCTTCAATATCAAATAATTCATGTTTATTTAAAGATAATAAAATATATGAAATAATAATTTATATAGGAAAATAATAACAATAGAATAAAATAAGATAAAATAATAAGTAGAAATGGGATAGGAGTCAAAATAAGGTTTGCGTCAAATATTTAAAAAATCCGACGACAGAGCCTCTTCAAGAAAGGCGATTGGTCCTACTTGAATACTCCTGAGGTGAGAAAAACTTTTAAGTTGTCCAACCAGCTTGATGGAGGAGGCTTAGAAGATTTTTCAATATTTAATTATATGGAAATTAAAAGTAAAAAGGCAAAATTAGGATAACCTTATATTTATTTAGTACCATTTTTGGATGGGCATTGTGAGGGTACTAATCCTTCCTCACACGTAATCGTACTCCCGAACTCAAAACTTTTAACGTAGACCAAGCCTTATCCTTAGTTTGAATAGGTGACCAATCACACCTAGGTTAGAATGGTTGGTGGCGACTCCATAGTTTTGTGTCTAGCTATTAGGTTTCCCCCGAAACTTGATACGTTATGACAGAGTGATTTAATAGTGAATTCTTATCACATGACATCATGCAATTGCATTAGAACGGTATAATTCTAACTCTGCATTTATATAAAGGACTTACTGAGCCTTGCTCATTAAACGCTATTTAAATTTTTCAGATTGAGCACGGAGTTGGGGGAGTATTTCAGAGCTATCCGAATAGTCCCAAGCCTGAAATATAGTCCTAACTCTCCAAGGAGATTCTTTTGAGCACTTTGGGTATATATATACTCTTCTTTTATATTTAATATCAGTTTCAGGCTATTTTTGATTGAGTACTTAGATGGGATGTAATCTAAGATAGGAAATAGCATCGAGACAATGTTAATGATGAATTATAGAACTGCTAATCCTTGCATGAGTATGGATATATGTGAAGACCGTGAATTTTTCACATAAATATTAGATATCCGGAAAACTTAATTTGGATAAAAAGAAATCCAAATTTAATAAGAAATAAAGATATGTAATTTTATATATTTATATAAGGTTATTATATAAATATATTTTTAAATAAATATATATTCATATATGAAATATATGTACATATCATATGCTGAAATACTATTTTATATCATAGAATGAATACATATGTATTTTATTATACATTTATGTATATATGATATATGTATAAAATATATATGTATAGTATTTTAAAATAAAGTATATATATAAATGATTTATATGAAATATGTATTTATATATATAAATATAATATATATATGAAATATATGTATAGTATTTTAAATTAAAGTGTATATATATATATATGGTTTATGCAAATTATATATATTAATATATATATATCAAATATAGTAATTATATATATAATTATATGAATATAATTATATATAATAATAAATATATATAAAAAAGGTAATAGAATTGGGAATCGGGGAAAAACCTGATTCCCTCATTTTTCTCTTCTGTTTGGTTAAAACAGAAGAGAAACAAAACAAAAGGGGCGATCGACCACCGTCGGTCGGTTGGCCGACCGAGGGAAGAGGAAGAGGAGAAGATGCCAGCGAAGTGAAGGGAGGAAGCCGACGACGGATAAAGGAGAAGGAATTGGCGCGAAACAGAAAAAGGAAAAGCGAAAAGTGAAGCGAAAACCCGAAAGGAAAAAGAAAAGGGGAAATGGCGGTGCCGGTCGATCCAAGCACCGCCACCGCAAACCCGACGTCGACAAGAGTGAGGGGAAAGGAAAGCTGACCGCCGGCAAAGAGGAAAGCGGCTGAGGAAGGAGGAAAGAGGAGGAGAAAAGCTGAAAGTTTCCATTCTAGATCCGGTGCCGTCGCCGGCGATGGGGACGAACGGAGGCCAAATCCGGCTTTGTGGCAACCCGAGGATGCCGTGGAGAGGCTGAACAGGAGGAAAGGAGGATCGCTGGTGGTCGAACCGGCCAAGGATGCCGAACCGGTCTAAACCGGTCCGAACTGGTTCAGATCAGAAAAGCAAAAAAAAAAAAAAGAAGAAAAGAAAAGGAGAAAGAAGAAAAGGAAGAAGAAAGAGAAGAAGAAAAGAAAAGGAAAAGAAAAGAAAGGAAAGAAGAAAGAGAAGAAAAAGAAAGAAAGGAAAGAGAAGGAGAAGAAAGAAAAGAAAGAACGAAGGAAAGGAAAAAAAAAGAAAGAGAAGAAAAGGAAGGAAAGAAAAGAAAAGAATGGTAAGGAATTTAAGGATTTTGTTATATTCCGTAGAAATTTATGGAATTTATTAAATTTCTTTCTAAGCGAATATATGTGTATTAAATTGTGGCAGCATGGAGATGAGGCTAATGGTGGACTTTGGCTAGGCTCGGAAACATGCTAAGCTTTGGCGAATAGGTAAGATACTTTTATAAAGCATTAGTAGCTTTATATTGTACAATTTAGAATTGTGATTTTGATATGAACGATTATTGAAATGATTGTTAAATGCTAAGAGGACCCACAACTGATAGTGGGGGTCTTAGTAAGAGATAAAGAAATTGTGAGAATCAACGGCTGTGGTTATAAACCGTGTTTTCCTTACAGGAGGTTTAGTAAAAATTAAGCCGTTATGCTGCCAAAATTTTTAGAAAAATGTTTGACGAAAAAGATTAAGTTTCTCACATAAATGGAATCTTGGAAATAATTATTGAAAATAAACATTTAAAGGACTTTATGGCATTACCGAAAAAGTTGATATTGAAATCGATGAGAAGATAGATCGTTGAGCACGATAACGTGATGAATTATATGGTTTAAACCTTATAGAATCGATAAATCAAGTCACCTTAATATCACAAATGGTATCAAGTTGAGATTAAGGTGGAATTATTTATTAGACGGATCACGAATAAAAGTGATGATGATTATATGATATAGCTTGGAAGAGAAGATCGCAGTTGAAATTTCGATGGTCAAGCGATTGAATTGTGGAACTATTAATGGAGTAATGATTCTAGAATTTATCGAATTGATCTCTTGATCTTGAAGTAGTTCCAAATGTGATGACATGAATAATTCAAGAGGTCGGTGTTAAAAAGATTTCACAGTATTACATCGTATTGTCGGATATACGTGAGATAATCAGCGAACCTACACTAGTGGTATGGATCTTAGTATCAATACTGTGGTACACAATGGATAGTTATGATACTGAGTCATAACGAATGTATGATTTGTGCATACATAACTCTATTGAAATTGAGGTTCAATTACGACACAATCCGATTATTTATAGATTTAAATAAATGAGTGATGAAACATGTGAATATATGGTTTTGTTATAACCATAGAATAGGCCTTGAATAATGAGATTGACAATTGCATAGTTTCAATATTAAATTATACAGGCCATATGAAGAATTGATTTGAGGATTGTGATCTGGTTTTGTGATAGTGAATGAAATTGAACCTCAAGTCGAAAATTATGAATGTGTGCCAATGGGTCAAACCATAGATGAATTTGATAAGCGACTATCGATCTTATGGTTCTATTATCCTCGATGTCGACTCTGAAATAGATATCGAATGATGATATTGTTATTACACAATTGCAGTACCTTGATGGCTACATAGAAACATGGTATTTAAATACTCATAGATACTAAGAGGATTCATACTAATGATGTGATACTACTGTCAATAATGAAATATACAAATGATTGTTATAGTCGATAATTATCGAAAAAAGATATTGAATACCGAATGGTTTGAATTCCAGGTGATTTGATTATTGAATAATTGGAGTACTGAGCAATTTGAATACCGAATGAAATGAATATTGAATGATTTGAATATTGATTTACTGATTTGACAGAGAGAAAGTTTGAAAAAGAATAATTGATGGTGATAAATTTAGATGAATTGCTTCATCGTCTTAGACGAAAATATTGCTTATATCGATATTTGAAAATAATATCGAATTTACCTATTAGATATGATCTGATTGAAATCAAAAGGATGGAAATGAGAGAATTGAATTATAATGAACGTTATAATTAAATGACATGTTTGATGAGAATGATAGTTCACTGTTGAACTCGTGATTTAAATTGCATTGCATTTAAATATGCCTTGTTACAACTGAAACATTTTAATAATATTTATATGAATACTATAAAGTATTGATTAGTTTTGAAAGGAAAGTATATGGTAGATATATATATTATATATAAAATTCCTTAAATGATAATACCATATACTTTACATGATTTTGACAAGAAAAGATAAAGATTTAAATGTTTTATGAGACTGTAGGCACTCTAAAAGAATTAGATTCAATAAAGCATAGTGAAAACCGCCTAATTGGAGCTTTGCTCATTAGGCAGAGATGCTTGTCCAACAATAGTCGTGGACAGGTCTCAATCATGCCTGATCAGTGGGACTGAGAGAGATGAGGTCATGGCCATAGATAGCGCCCTAGTTGGTTTCCAGGGGACGATAACATGATTTTCACTGCTAGCTACAGTGATTTAAGTCTTTATTGATAGAGTGATAGGGATCTAGCCTAGTCTCTAACCGATATGATATGAAGTCTAGAGTATGATTTTATTGATAAGAACTCTAGACTTGACATGATTTATACAGTACATGAGACATGTTTGAAATGAAATATATTTTGAAACAGTACATGTTTTAAAATTACATGTGATATGATTTCGACACTTATATGATTTATATATGATTTTGTGTCGAACTTGAAATGATATCCGGTCTAGAGTATAGATTGATTTGTTATGAACTCTAGACCTGATATGACTTATAGTATATGAAAAATGTTTTAAAACCGCACATGTTTTAGACATGCTCTAAAAACGAATACATGAATTGAAATTGAACATGTTCCTATCATGCCTTAAAGGTAAATATGAAATGAATTGAAAATTCATATGCTGAGCATGTTCTAAAGTATATATGATATGATTTGCAATCATAGCGGTTCATATAGTGAAATTACATAAGTTGCCTACTAAATAGTATGCTTTTTACATAAGATATGTTATGACCTTATATGGTATAAAAACATGAAGAGTATATGAGGAGTATCACGACTTGGTGGTAATGATATTTCATCTATATGATGATATGATATGATATGATATGATACATGAACATAGAATATGCACAAAGAGAATTATGACTTTGTACCACCGTGATCATGATCCTCCATATGGAAAGTGATATGAGATGATAGAATACAGAAGTATGATTATGAAACGAAAAGTGATTGATACGATATCTTAATTGGACATGATGTACTATGAGATTGATGAGAATATGGACTGATAGTATATGATATTCAAATTGGACACAACAAATTGTTGTGCGATGACTTGATAGGATATCTCAATTAAACATGATACACGATGCATTGTTGTGCGATGCATCGTGGTATAAGGATAAGAAGATTGAAAATGATTATTGATTTATTTAGAAGTCTGAGTGATAGACAGATGACAGAAACTGAGATAATGAGATGTTATCGATGAAAAAGGTGAACTGTAATTGCAAACTTGCAGGTTTTAAGCATTGCAGTTTAAGACAGTATAATCCTACTATTGCATTTATATTAGTATCTTACCGAGCCGTGGTTTTGCTCACCCCACTAAATTTCATCTCTTTTCAGATTATTGAAGTTACAATCTGCTATGAGAGCTTTTAAGTGGACCTTCGGAGACGGTATACCGATTTGGCACTGGCCATTATCCTACGAATCTACTTCATTACTTTGATGTATACATTTTTGTAAATCTCTTGTTTACATGTACAGACTTTAATTAATACACAGTACGTACGTTGTCCAGTGAGTCGGGATGTAACTTAGAAGTGTGATAAAGTATTGTACAGAGAATCAGTGAAGTTAGAGTAGTAACTATACTGACACCGAATACAAACCTTAAAATGAAAAAAGAAAAATTTAGTCCATAAATTTGTAGACTAAGAAAAGTATAAGTATTAAGTGAAAGTCGTGGCCTTCGGGTCATAACAATATATGATTGGATGGCATGAACAAGTGACCAAGCAAGAAGATATGAACCATATGGATGAAATGTTATAATTTGGAAATGGACTTAAGTTCTTATGAAAATTTAGACTCATTAAGAAAAAGGATTATGGTGATTTTAGAGATAGTAATGCCACAATATAAATCAACTGTCATTGTGGGAATCATGAGCTGTATATTAATTGTGAATTTTATGCAGGTATTTAACCTGGGTAAAGTGATAAAAATAGGCGAGGGAGTTAACGTCCCGAAATAAAATTCACTGTATTGCACTTAGACAAAACAAGTATAGAAAAGTGAAAAAATTAGCCCTAAATTCTACGCATCCGTACAAACAAAAGGCACTGTTGCGACCTTCGGGTCGTGACAGTTTTGAAGCAAAATTTTGGTTAGATTATTGATATATATATAGTGTTTTAGGGTGAAAACCCCATTAATTTCGAGCAAAAAAAGAGCCAAAATGGCCTAGATCTAGCTGGGTCAGGTTAAAATACCCAAATTTCTGCAAAAAAACTAACTCTAGGAGAAAGATGATTGTACACACCCGATAGAACTAGTGAGGCATGCCATGTTGACGCGCCTGCATGTTGTTTAAAAAAATTAAAATAAATAAATAAATATTTTTTCTGCCCTAATTTTTGGGTCATTTACTGTTGGGCGAACGGTTTTGGGCCCCTTTCTTTAGTATTTTGGGTTTGTTTTTTTGCCTTTTTTTGGGCTATCTTTTTTTGTTTTGGTGTATTTTGGGGCCATTTTTTTTTGCTGGGCTACTGTTCTTTTTTTTTTTAATTTGGGCCATTTTTGTTTTGTTTTTGGGGGGGGGGGGCACTATCTTTTGAGAATTGTTATAAGCCATTTTATTTAATTAGGCCTTTAAGTTTAAGTAATTTAGGCCAAATGAATTTGTTACATTATGGGTGTTTAATTATTTTAATTGGTCATTTAATATAAAATTAATTTTGGACAATTAAAATTAATTAATTTTAGGGCCATTTTGCCTAATTAATTTAGGGGCCATGTTGATTTATTAATTTTATTTGGCTATTAAATTTGGATTAATTATTGGCTATTTTGCACAATTAATTAAAAGGCCATTTTGAATTATGGTTTTAAGGGCCATTTGGTTAATTAATCCTTAGTCCATTTTTGTTATAACCAAATTTATTTAATAGCCATAATTATTTGCTAAGCCCAAAATTAAGGGGTATAAGTGAATTTTTTGGAGGAATTAATTTTGGGGTAATTTTTGGAAATTTAATTACCCATTTAATTCATAATTCACTCAATTTTGAAATATATACTCATACTCATAAATTATTAATAATTGGCCTAATTAAACAAGTTTAAATAAATTATTTGGGTATTTTACTTCAACTAGTTATCTGGATTATGATCTACCCATTCCATTAATAATTTATTTAAACAAATAAACTCTCTAAAATTACATTGCATTATTATTTGAATATTCACATTTATGTGAAATTAATTTAATTAATTAGTCTTGGACCTAAAATTATTACATATGATTTTGGAATTGCATATTTTGGATTTAGTTAATTTTGGTCTATTAATTATGTGAATATTCTTAAAATTATAAATCATTAATCCGATTGACTAGTACTTGCCTGTCGCAAGAATGGTCATGAATATTTTTTGACGATTTATTCTGATAATTTTAAGGACATAATAATAAGGCAATGCATTGTGATAGTTGCATAATTTACTAAGATCTCTAGAAGTGGCAAGTCTCTCCCTATCGAATTGCTTGTTGCTTTGAAAGATGCTTGGGATTTAGAATGTGAGGCCCGTATCCTAGTGGCCCATACCCCACTCAACCGTATTGTCCGCTTTAGATTCTAGAGGTGGCCCCCGTCAGTTCCGCTGATGTGGCATTTAGGTCCTCACGGATTTCTTTCGCGTCCACCGTTACTCGAACCCCTTACCACTTGTAAGTGTCGAGTAACGACTAACCATTGGACCTAGGTCCAATGGTTAGTCGTTACTCGATACTTACAAGTGGTAAGGGGTTCGAGTAACGGCAGGGGTTCGAGTAACAGCGGACGCGAAAGAAATCCGTGAGGACCTAAGTGCCACGTCAGAGGAACTGACGGGGGCCACCTCTAGAATCCAGAGCGGACAATACGGTTGAGTGGGGTGTGGGCCACTAGGATACGGGCCTCACAATAAAACGCGCGTTTTATTGTGACGACCAGTATCATGTGGGGCCGATCGCACTCAACCGTATTGTCCGCTTTGGGAGTATCATGTGGGGCCCCCTCACGGATTTCTTTCGCATCCACCGGTACTCGAACCCTTGACTTCCTCAAGAGTCGAGTAACGACTAACCATTGGACCTAGACCCGAAGGCCGCGACTTTTCTTTATACTTAGACTTTTCTTAGTCTACAAATTTATGGACTAAATTTTTCTTTTTCATTTTAAGGTTTGTATTCGGTGTCAGTATAGTTACTATACTATCTCGGTGACCTATAGTTATTCCATTTAAATATTTAACAACCACGAAAACGGTTCTTAGTTACATCCCGACTTGTTAAACAGAATATGTACTGTGCATCAATTTAAGTCTTACATGGAAACAAGTATTTTATAAGAAACATATACCTTAGAAGACTAGTACCAAGTCCATATACCGTCTCCAATGCCCACTGAGCAGCTCACATGGCAGATGTTAACTTCAATAATCTGAAAGAGATGAAATTTAATGGGGTGAGCAAAACCACGGCTCAGTAAGATACTAATATAAATACATGAGTAGGATTACACTGTCTTAAACTGCAATGCTTAAAACTTATAAGGATGCAATTACAGTTAATCCTTTCTCATCGATACATCTCATTATCACTTCTCATTTTCACTTTTCATTTCATAATCATACTTTGGTATGCTATCATCTCATATCAATTCTCATATTTACCTTTCATTTCGTAATCATATTTCTGTATTCTATCATCTCTTATCCATTCTCATATTGTGGATCATGATCACGGTGGTACGAAGTAATAATTCTCTTCGTGTATTTCTATATTCATGTTTCATATCATATCATGACATCATATAGATGAAATATCGTTACCACCGAGTCATGGTACTCTTCATATATTCTTCACGTTTAATTGAGATATCCTATCGAGTCACTTTACATTTAACAATCATATTCCTGTCTTATATCAATTCAAATCACTTATCGTATGGGAATTTATGATCACGATAGAGTAAGATCAGAATTCTCTTCATATCAATCTTATGTTCATGTATTATATCAAGGTTTAATATGCAATTCATGTAATTTTTCTGTATAAACCACTATCATTTCAAATCATATCATATATACTTTAGGACATGCTCAACATATGAATTTTCAATTCATTTCAAGTTTGCCTTTAAGGCATAATAGAAACATATTCAATTTCAATTCGTGTATTCGTTTTCAGAGCATGTCTAAAACATGTGCGGTTTTAAAACATTTTTCATATACTATAAATCATATCAGGTTTAGAGTTCATATCAAATCAATCTATACTCTAAACCGCATGTCGTTTCAAATTCGACACAAAATCGTATATAAATCATGTAAGTGTCGAATTTATTTATTATATACTTTTAAAACATTTACTGTAAATCATATCAGGTCTAGAGTTCATATCAAATCAAACTATACTTTAGACCGCATATTATGCCATGTTCGACACAAAATCACATATAAATCATATAAGTGTCGAATTCATATCTCATGGACTTTTAAAACATGTTTAAAACATGTACTGTTTCAAAACATATTTCATTTCAAATCTGTTTCATGTACAATATAAATCATGTCAAGTCTAGAGTTCATATCAATAAAATCATACTCTAGACTTCATATCATATCGGTTAGAGACTAGGCTAAATCCCTATCATCTCTCTATCAATAAAGACTTAAATCACTGTAGCTAGCAGTGAAAATCATGTCATCGTCCCCTGGAAACCAACTAGGGCGCTATCTATGGCCATAGACCTCATCTCTCTCAGCCCCACTGATCAGGCGTGACTGAGACCTGTCCACGACTATTGTCGGACAAGCATCTCTCTGCCTAATGAGCAAAGCTCCAATTAGGCGATTTCCACTATGCTTAATTGAATTTAATTCTTTTAGGGTGCCTACAGTCTCATAAAACATTTAAATCTATAGCTTTCTTTTTAATATCATGTAAAGCATATGGTAAAATTCTGTATGAGACTTCATATATCAAAATATATATATATATATATATATATACCATATACTTTCATTTCAAAACAAATCAATACTTTTCAGTATTCATATAAACATTATTAAAATGTTCCAAGTTGCAAGAAAGCATGCTTAAATGCGATGCTGTAAAACATTTCAGTATGCAACTTCGGTAATATTTTCATCAAATACAGAGAAGCGATTCATTCAACTTTATCGCCATCAACTATTCGATTTCAAGACTTTCTTTATGTTAAATCAGTAAATCACTATTTAATTCATTCACTATTCATTTAATTTAGTATTCAACTTGCTCAGTACTCAATTCATTCGGAAATCGAATCACTTGGTATTCAGACCATTCGGTATTCAATATCCTTTCTCAGTCTCATCGACTATTATAATAATCATTTATACATCTCATCATCAATATTAGGATCTCTTCATTTGTATGAATCCTCTAAGTTTCTATAAGCATTTAAACATCAGTTTCTAAATAGTCATCAAGTTACCGAAATTATGCAAATAATAATATCATCATTCAATATCTGTTCCAGAATCGACATCGAGGATAACAGAATCACAAAATCGATAGTCACTTATCAAATCCATCTATGATTTGATCTATTGATACATGTTCATCATTTCCGATTTGAGGTTCAATTTCATTTACTATCACAAAATCGTATCTAAATCCTCAAATCAATTTTCATGTGGCTTTTTTTATGATTTTATCCGAACTTATGCAATTGTCGATCTTATTATTCAAGATCTATTCTAAGGTTATAAGCACAATCATCTTTTCACATATTTATCACTCATTTCTTTGAATCCGTAATTGATCGGATTGTGTCGTAATTCAATCTCCATTTTGATCTCTCGAGTTTGTCCATATTATCACATTCGAAATTATTTCAAAATCATGAAACCGGACTCGATAAATTCTGTAAATCATTACTCCATTAATAACTTCACAATCCAATCATTCGACTATCGAAATTTCAACTGTGATCTTCTCTTCCAAGCTATATCATATAATTATCATGACTTTTATTCGTGATCCGTCTAATTAATAATTCCACCTCAATCTCAACTTGATACCATTTGTGATATTAAAATTACTTGATTTATCGATTCTATAAGGTTTAAACCATGTAATTCATCACATTATCGTTTTCAACGATCTATCTTCTCATCGATTTCAATATCAAACATTTTCGGTAATACCATAAAATCCTTTCAATATTTATTTTCAATAATTATCTCCAAGATTCCATTTATGTGAGAGACTTAATCTTTTTCCTCAAATATTTTCGTGGAAATTTCGGTAGCATAACGGCTTAATTTCCTCTAAACCTCTTGCAAGGAAATACAATTTATAATTGCAGCCGTTGATTCTCACCAATTTTTACCTCTTACTAAGACCCCCACCATCAATTGTGGGTCCTCTTAGTATTTTTAACATCAATTAAATCAATTCATCATATATAAAAAAAATCATAATTCCATTAAAATCATTCCATCAGAGCATTATATAAGATCATAAATCCCACATACAATATAATGCTACTAATGCTTTATAAAAGCATCTTACCCATTCGCCAAGCTTAGCGTACATTCCGATTTTCGAGCCTTGCCGATCTCCACCATTCGTCTCATTTCCGTTTTGCTAAAATATCAAAAATCGACATATATCTTCATTTAGAAAATAATCCAAAATTTCTAATAAATTCCATAAATTCAAAGGGAACAAAAATGAAGTCTTTCGGTTCCTTACCAATTCTTTTTTTTCTTTTCTTTCCTTCCTTTTTCTTCCCTTTCTTTTTTTTTCTTTTCTTTTTCCTTTCTTTTCTTTTCTTTCTTTTCTGTTTTTTTCCTTTTCTTTTCTGTTTTTTTTCCTTGCCTGAACCGGTTCGGACCGATTCAGGCCGGTTCTGGCCGATTCTACTGGTTCGGCCACCGGCGGCCACCCTCTCCACCGGTTCAGGTCTCCCACAGGTAGCCAAGGTGGTGCTGAAGTCGAATCTGGTCTCCTTTCCTCCCCACCGGCGGTGACGGCACCGGATCTGGAGGTGGCAGCGGCGGCTTCTTCCCTCTCTGTTTCTTCCTTTCTCCGCCAGCCTTTGCCTCGTCGGTGGCCGTCTTTTGCTTCCCCTCAGCTCCGTCGAGCTCGGGGTTGGGGTGGCGGTGCCCGGATCGGCCAGCACCGCCGTGGCTCTTTTCTTTTCCCCACTTCGGTTCCACCTCGCCATTTCTCTTTCCTTCTCTGTTTTTCTTTTCCGCCGTCGGTGTCCGCGTCGGCTTCTCTTCCTCCATCACGGCTCGCCGACGGCACCCCTCTTTCCTCTCTCGGCCGGCAGGGGACCGACCATTTGTTTTTTTTTTTCTTGTCTTTCTCCTCTGTTTGTAACAGAGGAGAAAGAAGTGGGAATCGGGTTATCCCGATTCCCGCTTCTTTACTTTTACTTTTTTTTAAAATTTTATATATATATATATATAAATTAAATTTATATATATCATATACTATTAATTTTAATATATATACATATATTCATATTTTATCTTAAAATATATGTATATATACACTTTGATCTAAATAGTATATATATTTCATATATATATATATATACTTATTTAAAAATGTGTAAAAATATATTATATAATCTATTTATATAATTATATTTTTATTCACATTTTTATTTCTTTAACATTTAAAATATATTTATATAATATAATTTGATAATTATATAAATATATACCTTTTATTTCTTTAAATTTTTGAATTTCCTAATATCAAAAATTATTTTCTTCATTTCTTTTCTTATTTAATTTGGATTGCAACTTATCCAAATTAAATTTTTCGGATACCTTATATTTATTTAGAAAATTCTCGGTCTTCACATAGAAGATTCTGGTTGGGATATAACACGATTTTCCTACCCTGTCGATGGGCGATAATTCAAGTTTATATTCAATCAGTTTTCTATTATCCTCTATAGCATATTGGGGAATAAATTTAATATTGTTTGAGTTATTCCACTAGTCTCCATTAATTTTGATTGTCTATACAACTATCACATATCAAGTCTCTAGCAAGATCAAATTAGATAGGTGGTATGAATCGCTCTCTACAATTAGGAGAATATTAAACTAGGAAGTAGCCCTAAGAGTCGATCAATCTTCTATACCCAATAATGTGAGCTCTTTGAAGACAAAATATTAATATGAAACTTAGGGACACTCAAATAAGAATTCTCTAATTATATAAGGTATATCATTAATGAGCATATCAAAGAAAGTGTTCCGAATTAGTGATAATTGTGAAGCATTTATGGATGCCATTTAGAAATAGTTCGATTAGGATTGATGAAGGTTGTAATAGAGGATTAATTTATGTATGGCAGATTATGAACCACTTCCTTTTGGGGTGGAGAGTGTGAGATCTTTCAAGTTCACAGATTTCATTCAACACAGAAGGAAGTATGGTATTTTAATGTTAAAATTGATATTGTCATCCAAGAGTGGGAGATTTTTCAAGTTAACAGATCCCATTCAGCATAGAAGGAAGTATGGTATTTTAACGTTAAAATTGATATTGTCATCCAAGAGTGGGAGATCTTCCAAGTTAACAGATCTCATTCGACCATAATGATGATATTTGTCAATATTACTGCCAAAAGAGATATTATTGAGAGGTCTCAATTAAAGGTCATTTTAGAAGAAATTTGCCAAGTCTATTTCCCATTTTGATTCCACCAACACCTCTAAACATCAATGTGTGCCACTTTCGTTATAAGTTTGGGCATAAGAGGGTAGATTGTAAGAGTCCTTCTAGAGTGGGATGTGTGTAAAAAGGCATTCCGTTAGCCTTTATTTTGACTCCAATCTAGGAGATATGCACTCTAACAAATAGTGGTTGGATATCAGTATTATTAAATCGGATATCAAATAAGGGAAAATTATTGTGAATTGGGACTTTAGAGTTAAAATCCATGCCAAAAACATAAGAATAGCCAGATTGTTGTTACATTCCATAAACAATTTTGGAACTACTGTCAGTTTATACTTTTTATTCTTATAACATAAAAGTATTTCTAATTAGTAACAACATGTGCACTAATTCTGGCATTCTGCGTGATGGATGTATAATAGACTTGTACCCCAATATTGGGCAAATTTTCTTCAGTTTGAATAATGTGACTGTCAATTTTGATTATGGTAGAATAGATAAGAAATTTATCAAGTTATGGCTAGAGTTAGGGTCATTTCGAAACACATGTAGAGATTGCATTAAGGGAAATCTTGCTACTAATTTTAAGGATATGATTGGCAGATATTGTGATGATTAAAAACTGATATACACCAACATTTGTAGATCATTTCCACATACTGTATTTAGTGGATATAAGTATTTCATCACTTTCACTAAAGACCATTCTAATGTAGGTCATGTAAAGTGAGAGGTTAGATCTTACAAAGGCCTTAAGTATTCTGATTGATTCCACTGTGCTACTTACGTCAAGTAAGCTGCTTAAGGCAAGGATCAAACAAAAGTGATGAATACTGTGTTCAGTAAAATAAAGCTAGGTAAAATCCTACACTAGTTTTAGGTTAAGTGTACAGTAGGATTATGTATTGATGCCTAGTATACTGTCCTTGGAATATGGAAAAGTAATGAGATTGCAGCAATAATCATTCATACATTTTGATATGGTACGATTTATTTGATCACTCCAAATGTTCAGAATTTAAGTGGAGTGAAGTTCTGAAAACTGCAACTCATATTCAAAACTGATCTCCAAGCAAAATCATCCTAAGTTGTAGTCAAACATTAAGTCGAATTTGTGCCGCTTTCTGTGTTTAAGGTTATAAAGTAAGGCAAAGGCCTATAACCCACAGTCAAGAAAACTTGACAACAAAATTATTAGCGGCAATTCTGTTGGTTATTTTATCGACTAGAAAGATTTTAGATTTTGTTTTCTCATCATGTGACACTACAATTATTGAGTCTAAAAATGCAATCCATTTAGAGAATGACTTAGAGAGTGGGAGTTGTGAACTCCACAAAGTCATTATTGAAATACATATTGTTGTGCCGGTATCATGCATGTGTTACCTTTTGATGGTAAAAAGCTATATTCAAAAGAATTAACAATTGATCCCAATACTATATTTGGAACCTACCTGCACCTGACCTTACAGAGTAACGTGAATATGAAATCCATGTGCCTTCTGATTCTGATATTTGTCAGGAAGCTATATTGATCTGAACTCTTGGAGTTGGATATTTTCCATGCAGGATGTGTAAGCATTTATATTGCATAAAGATATATGGGACCTATTTGAGTTGTCACATCATTGTAGACCAAAAAGACTCTAAAGATGGGCTAGAATATTAAAAGCCAAATTTGGCCAAGGCTTTAAATAAAGAGAAGGAATTCGTTTTGAGAAAACCTTTTCTCCTATTTCTACCAAAGATTCTTTAAAATCATGATGGCAATTGGTAGCTCATTTAGATTAAGAGCTATATCTTAGACAGCAAAATGTCTAAATGAAGCAACCTAAAAGTTTGTAATTCCTAAAATGGAACATATAGTTTGTGAACTCAAGGAGTTCATTTGCGAACATTAAAAAGTATCCAGACTATATTCAAAGTGATGAGATTGTCATTTTATGGAGAACACATTTGGCAAATGGATCCATTACAAGGTCAATGGGAGTAGTTACCTACTTATTGTGCTCTAAGTTGATGATATCACATAGCAGCTAATAGCACTGACCTATTATATGAGACAAATTTCATGTCGTCATGTCAGTTCATGATGAAGAATCTAAGTGAGGCTTTATTTTGTTTTAGGGATTGAGATTCTTTGTGACATCTTAATAGGCATGCTCTGTTGGTCTCAAGAAACCTACTTTGCGTGTGTTAAGTAGGTTTGATGTATATTGTTCTCCTATTTGAGGCGGCCCCTTCGTGAAAAATGACATACTGCAAAAATCTCAAAGTCTTCAAAGAAAATGAAAAAGCTCATGTCGAGTGTTGTGTATGCCTTCTTGTGGGTAATTACTATATGCTAAAGTTTGTACACATTTTTTGATGTAGTATATATTATAGGTATACTTCAAGGATACTTGAGCAATCCTGCAATAGAGAGCTGGAAGCTGAAAAGAAAATATTTAGATATGAACAAATCTGACATTCTAGGTTTAGTTAGATATTCTGATGTTGATTTTGCAAGCTATCCAAATGTTGAAAATTATTTTGGTTATATATTTGTAGATATAGAGGAGCAATTCTTGGGAAAGTGTGAAATAGGCACTTACAGCGTCCTTAATTATGGAGGCTAAGTATGTAGCATGCTGTAAAGCTACATGATGGGCCGTTTAGGCTGCAAAATTTCTTCTCAAGATTGGTTTCTGTGGTTGCCATTCCGAAGTCTTGGAGATGTACTATGGCAATGCTGCAGTACTTAATTTCTCTCTCAAAATGCTAGGAGTTCCTCACACTTCAAATGTTTAGATATCATCACTCAGTTTGTTACAGAGAAAAAAATGGAATCTACTGTTTGATAGGATTGTAGAGCACATAGTTAAAGAGCTCATTCTAGTTAACTAAGAGTTTGGTTGCTTAAATGCTTTGACAACATAGCACTTGTTTGAAACATATGGAGGCATTTGCTGTATTAAGTTAGTGGGATCTCTGTGTAATGAAATCAGTTACA
Source organism: Heritiera littoralis (assembly GCA_031772115.1). Lineage (NCBI taxonomy): Eukaryota > Viridiplantae > Streptophyta > Magnoliopsida > Malvales > Malvaceae > Heritiera > Heritiera littoralis. Next base: position 6,289,413 of record JAPDPK010000006.1, on the reverse strand, counting down.
ACTATGTGGATGGATTCCTACTTGCCATATATGCATATTTGTTGCGAGCATTCTGGTGAATATGGCATTCTGTTAGATAAGACATTCAATATTAGTCTCATGTGCTTCCATTAAAGTAATGCATCATTCGATTTAGATGCATGGACCTAATGGAAATAGATATTTGATTTTGTTTTCATATCATTTCCATTTCACACTTTTATACTACTACTTTGTTGAAGTCTTTATGAGTTTACACATTTGTTCCATGTCGGTATGATGCATTCTGAAGCTTGTAAAGGCTTATTGTTGTTAAAGTATTTATAAGTCTACACATTTGTACCTTTTTGGTACAATGTATCCAAAAGGTCTTATGAATACATATTGATATTTATATAATGTTTTCCTTAATTAACTTAACTGTCCAAGTGAGAGTGTTCAAATATCTCTATTAGTGTGGAGTAGTTAAGTGTAACTAACATCATATAATTATTTAATTAGTAGTATATTTTGTATAAAGTGTGACCCATATTAAATTATATTAAATATATAGTATACATGTATTAAACCTATAATGGGATGGGTTTATACATGAATCCTATAATGGGAGGTCTCTACTCTCAACCTTTATATATATGAGGCTGGCCCATTGAGTTTCATATCTTTCTGCCAAAAGGATGAGAGTAGCTCTCTCCTCTCTCTCTCTCTCTCACTACTCTCCTTCTCACTCTCTTGTTTTCTCTCTGTTTCAGGTCCGAGGGCAGTCAATGGGAAGTATACCCAACCCAATGGGCTTCAACAACGTGGTAATACAATATAGCGAGATTGAGCTCTCACCCTCATCGAGGTCAGTTATTACTACATTTAATTTTGTGTTAGTGACTTGGTGAGGTTTTAATAAATTCCAACATTGCCAAATTCTTCAAATAATACTATCATATTCTCATTTATTTTTTAAATATAAATAAAATTGAAATAGCCTGATGGCAGAACTTTTTCATGAAAACGAGCAGGTTCTATGAATACTTTTGGTAAATAATATTTACCAAAATATTTATATTAAATTTAATTATTTAATAAACTAATTTTATTATGATTATTCCAAAATAAAAAAATGTAATCAAACAAAAATAAAATAATTAACAAAATTATAATCAACTAAAATAAATTTCCAAAACATATCGATAGTTTATATAAACTTTTACTAAAAAAATACTAACACTTTATTAAGGCATCTTATATCATTGACACTTAATAAAACTTAAAATTATTATCACTAACTTGAATGAGATCATGGACATCTAGCTATATACATTAATTAAGATTTCTAACTTATAAATAATTTAAAATTAAAATAATTATTATGTCATTTTCATCCAATATATCTTTTAGATTTAATTTTTTTATTTAATTAAAAGAAGAGGCTTCTTAATTTAATCAATGTTGAGATAGCAAGAAAATAATAATAATTATAGAAAAGAAAATGTTAATTGCACCGATGAAAGCAACATTGAAATAAATAATTATTTCACTGGAGTAAACAAAACATATGTACTAGTTGTTGTCTTTTAATTTGTTTTGTATATCAACAAAATTTTCCAAACTATTCTTTGTAAATCAATTTTTTTTTAAAGAAAAGTTTCATAACCAAATATATCTTTCTTTTTTTTGCATAAAATGAATATAAACCCCAACTTTTAATCATATATAATATTATATTTCAGAAAACAATAGTGACACGTGTCATCACCACGTTAACTTTCTATTTTTATTTTTTAAATTTTTAGTTTTTTTAATAATCCATAACAACTATCAGTTTTAAGTATGATCTAATTGTCTATTTTAAACAAATTAATATTTTTAAATCTTTTTTATTCAAATCTTTATCAAATTATCTATTTTAAATAATTTAATTTTTTCAAATATTTGTTATTCAAAATTTAAACATTATTTACTTATCCTATTAAATTATCTACTAATTATTTATTTTAAACAAATTAATAAATCATATACATATTATATTTCAAAAAACATGAAAACTTCATAAGTAAACCACGAGAGCACGTATATGACGTGTTCTTTTTACAAAAGGTAGGATTAGGATACATGCAGGTTTTATTAAAATTGAAATTAAATTAGTTTTTTTATTATTGTATAACTACCCATTATCCACATCCTAAATAATAGGAAGTAGTGCAATAGTTTGAAACTTATTAAAAAACCAACTACAATTTTTCTTTTATCCAAATTTAAAATTGCAATTATCTCCAAATTTTAATTCTATTGAAAATTATTTTTTAACCATATTAAAAACTATTATTATTCAAATACTGAACGTGGGAGTTATCTAGATACATCATCCTATGTTTTATTCCACGATTTCTCTTAATCAGATTCAATCCACTATTTCAAAATTCAATTTTTATCTCACTTATACTCCAAGATTTTCTCTTTGTGGTAACTCCACGACTTTCTTTTTCTAATGTTTTCTTTCTATCATACCCAATTCATCATTTCAAAATTCAATTTTTACTTAATCTACATTAAACTGTTTTAAGGTTTGAGTCTCTGCATTGCTTTGGTTTCTGCTTTGGTTCAATTGAATTTTGTTGTTGATATTCATGGTTCTTTCTAAAGGTGTTTCGCTGCTTCTAAAAAAGGTTGAGTGACACTATTCCTGCATTGCAGTTTCTCTCTTCCATTTTTTGTTTCCTTTATGCACTTTTAGTTTTGACAAGTTTTTATTGTTTTCTTTAATTTCTATTTTATTTCGATCATTTAGTACCTTATATTTTGAACAATAATAATGTAGTTCAATTTTACAATCAAATTTTATTCATTAGTTGATTTAAATTATTGATTTTTCTATTGCCATTGTTTTGCATTTTCTAATTTATGTTTTTATTTTTTTTTTTTTTTGCTTCATGTAGATTGCTAGACTGGAGGAGTTTTAACCGGAGATTGATGTTATATATGCTGCAACTACGTGCTTCTTATTGGGTTCTTGCTACTGTCACGGGTTGACGGATGCTGAAGGTAGATGGTTGAATAGATGAAAGTGGTTGGCTGGAAGCAATTATATTTTATTTTGGTAATAATGTTATTTTTTTTGTTTACATATATTAGACTAGATAAAATTAATCCGTGCATGGCACGGGATATAAACTAGTTTTAATATAAAATAGGAAAAGCCCATAAAATTTTATTTTACTATAACTAAACTCAAAACTTTGTAAAATAACGTATTTATGTAAAATAAATTAAAGGTTGGGATCTTATAAGCTTTTAATTTTTTATTTTACTGTAAAAGCCTATTGTGTTATTTCGAAAGTTTAAGGGTATATATAGTAAAAAAATAAAAGATCGGTGACTTATATTCATTTTGTGAAAAATAATTGAGGGAATATTAATTATTAAACCAAAAAAAAATTACAAGATTGGAATAAATAGTAAAAGTGTGTGTGTGTGTATATATATATATATATATAGCAATCTAGAATTGCATATGAATTTGATTTGAAATAAACTCTTGTTTTCTTTTGGCAGATGTAAAATTATTTCAATTAAATTTTCTTTTTTTAAGTAATTTTATTGCAAGATAAGATATGATAAGATATTAGATTAAAATTGAAAATTGAAATGACAACACTTAATTTTGCACCAAAAAAAAGAAATGACAACACTTAATAAATAGATCAAATGGAATATGCGAATTTAATAAAAATAATATCTGTTTAGAAGATTTAATGCATGAATAATAAAAGATTTATTATTTTTTATTTATAAAAATAAAATACAAATTTTACTTTTTTAAAATAAAAGCACGTATGTGTATCCTTAATTAGAAGCTCAGATAGTTTCATAAATTTTTTTTTTGTTGTTCAGAATAAATATTTAGTTAAAGCCTCCTATTAGTTACAAAAAAAATCAATTAAAAAAGTATATTATCAAACTTTTTTTTTGTTCGTTGTATACTATCAAACTTGACTTGAACTGATTCTGTGATTGTTAATTTTCCACTAAAAATTAAATACCACAAAAAAACAAAATGTGAGTTCACTTTCAGCCTATGAAAAAAGTAGGTCCACATCTCAAATTTTGACTTTTTTTTATACATATAATAATATTATTACTAAAAAATAAAAAAAATTAATAATTGAATATAGGTGTTAAAATCTTTGACTCTCTAGTATAGTTATCAAAATCGTACGATACGCGATACGTATAATACGATTCAGTTCGATTCACTATAAAATCGATATATATCGATACAAATAATCGGTTTTATCATGAATCGGTAGTGTATCTATCGATATACAAGCGAATCGATACGTATCATACGATATACGATTCACTTCGATACGCTTTATAGTAACATTAGACTAGGCCTAAAAAAATCTGATCTGGTCCAATTTAACTAAAAATGTAATTTTAATAGTTTTTTAACCTAAAAAACACTTCAAAACATATTTTCTATATAATTTAATCTTGAAATATTGAAAAAAAATAAACTTTTAGTTAAAAAATTAAAAATAAAATATATATAAAAATATTATTTAAAAATATATAATATTAATGAATATATTAAGTATTTGAAAAAAATCATATTTTTTATTTTTATCATATACTTACTTAATCCTATTAATATGTGTAATATTTTTTTATTTTATTTATCTTACATGTGTATATATTATTTATAATTAATTTTAAAATTTTTTACCGTATCTTACGATACGATACTCAATACTTAATTTTTAAAAATAAATTTTCGATTTACAATATATATCTCGATTTAATAATTATGCTCTCTAATAGACATCTACTGCCAGATTAAATGACTCGGGAGTCATTGTCACTGGACTCTGAGTGGATTCATCAAACGAGTTAAGTCACTTCACGTGGCCATATTAGCAAAGAGACAACTAAAAATCGACACATTGTGTACCAGACGGGCGTGGGGACCAGGCTCGCCAGTTGCCTTGATTTAATAATCACGGAACCTTGGGCTCCTATGTGGTTTTTGTTTTGGAGGCCTCCACTGGGGCAGCAAAACATCAAAACCCATCTCTATGACTTCACTACCCCTATTTAACATGTTTAATGACATTACTACCCCATTTTTTTTTATAGTATATCATATTTTATATATATTATATTTCAAAAAACATAAAAATCCCATAAGCAAGCCATGTAAGCATCTACGTGAACATTTCTTTTTACGACGCGTGGGATTAAGATACATATAGAATTTATTAAAACTGAAATTTAATTAATTTTTTATTATTGTATAACTACCTATTATCCACCTCCTAAAGAATAAAAAGTAGTGCAACAGTTGGAAATTTATTAAAAAATCAACTACAAATTTTCTTTTATCCAAATTTAAAATTGCAATTAGCTCTAAATTTTAATTCTATTGAAAATTATTTTTTAACCATATTAAAAACTACAATTATTCCCATATCATAAATCAGTTTTTAATTAGTTTCTTATCTGATTGAACGTGGGAGTTATCCAAATACACCGCCATATGTTTTATTCCATGATTTCTCTTAATCACATTTAATTCACCATTTCAAAATTTAATTTTTTATCTCACTTACACCCCAACGATTTTCTCTTTGTGATAACTCCAAGTTTTTCTTTTTTTAACCTATTATTCCAAGATTTTTTTTTATCATACCCAATTCACCATTTCAAAAATCAGTTTTTACTTAATCTACATTAAACTATTTTATGGTTTGAGTCTCTACAATGCTTTGTTTCTGTTTTGGTTCGATTGGATTTTGCAGTTGGTATTTGTTGGATTATGCCCTTAGAACCATTCATTAGATAATTGACTTTGGCATTTTTTTATGTATCATGAAATTTTATTTATTATAGCTCATTATTATATTTGTCTTATAACTGCGTAATGTAATCTTATATGATAATGTCCTTAGAATAGTAATAACACACTATTCTTAAAATATCCCTAGTCAAGTATTATTGTGAACAAGGATAACAATGTACGATAAGACTAGTATGTGGTTGACTGATGACCATTGTCATGGATATAGGATATCAAGTCATCACATAGGTACATGTTAGAGAACTATGTACTGGATCGACCCTCCATGAGAACGCTACATGGATTGTTATATGAGTGTCATAAGCGATTCTCATAGTGATGATGGTGTATGTGATCCTTTGACTTGAGATCATCAGAGATCCCAACATAGAGAATTGCATACTTTAATGCTGCTAGATGTCATTCGTAACAGGATGGACTATAAAGGTAGTAATTAGGTATGCCTTGATCTATTTAGAGGGATGTTGAGTGATCAAGATAGGATTTATCCCTCTTATATAACAAGAGTGATGTCTTGGGCCCTTTGATAGAGTGAGACTAAGAAATGCATGGCCGTGCTCGAATAAGTCAATATGAGATATTGATTTTATTTGTTTAATTAGTCTACTTAGGAATCAAGAAACACTGATTAGACTATACAAGTGTGACACATTCCATGACTTGTGTCTAATCAAGACATCAAAGGATAAAGGGATTAGACTACACGGTAACATCTATCACGAGTAAGGTTATGTCGAGTCATTGACATTCTCGTTACATGGGTAGCAATGATGTGTTGCTAGATACTGCTCATTGCCTGTGACAATTTTGTCATTGCCATTGTTTTGAGAACCTATTGGGTCGCACACTTAGAACGGATCAATGAGGAGCTTAATTAATCCTATTCTGAATTGGATTAAGGATATATCTAATCCTATTCTGAATTGGATTAAGGATATAGTTAATCCTATTCTAAGTAGGATTAGAGTTCTGTTTGGCAGTAAATTTTAGGGTAAAATTTACTTCCTATAAAAGGATGTTTTTCTAAAACAGAGCTGTACAACAATTAAAACAGAAAAGGTATTCTTTTAATCGAAGCTAGCAAATCGATTATAAGAATCAAAAAAACGTCTTTCAGGCTTCTAATCGTGAGACGTTCAAGAGTCGTGAGATCCGTTCGTGTGGATACCATAGAGGCAGGAACGAAAAGTTGCTGCTTGTGATTCGACCAAAGACAGGAAAAATCAGAGAAAACGTTAGGTAAAATCTCGAAACCCTAATCAGGCAACCCTCCGAATCGATCCTGGTGGAGGCCGAATGATTTAAATTCCGCTGTGTGTTTGTTTCGGTTTCCTTCACTGGTATCCGAGCCAGATTCGGAGTCCCTGATTTGTTTTGATAATAGCATGATCTCTGGTTACTTTCTGTTTATGATTACATGCAATCGTTTTAATGAGATTAATACGGATTAGAATGTATATGATATATTCAGAGGCTAGAAATCGAATTGTTGAAATTATATATATGATATATATCAATTTCGATTCAACTTATATGTGAGATATAATCTGTGATGCGAATTATTAATGGCGGTTTCTGTTCTGCATAAACGTTATGGAAGAAACAGAATAATGTCGAAAGTGTTCTAATGCGACTAAAATCATAGTCAGTATGAGATACTGGCTGGAACATCCTGATAAGATTAGGACACTTCCGGATAAGGGGCGTTGGCAATGTCAATACTGTTGACTTTTTTTTACCCCGCCCGCTGACCGGCCAGCGGGACCGCCGCCCCTGGGAACCCCGCAGTCGGGTCATAATTCTTTTCAAATGTGCCTCATTAATAAAACTAAAAATTAAAATTGCATTACACTTGTTTGTATAACACGGTGGTTGTTGTTTGAGCATGGTGCATAGTTATAGCCCTAGCCCAATATGATTGTATTTTTGTGGTTGTAAATTTTAATAAATACGACCTGCGTGTCGTGCCTTGTTCTTGAAATTCTAGTTGTACATTCTTTTCTCATCTTACTCCCCTCGAATGACTCGAGGTTTCTCTTAAACTATGTAATTGTAACGTAGTATAGGGTTAGAATTTAGCTAAGTATGAGTTGATGGTGATCAACACTAATGGAGCTGACAACCATGCAAAGGATGACCAAAGAGGCACTTGGAGAAGATGCTATTACCCTTAGGTTAACCCTTAGGGTTTCTCATTGGCTTGGGAAATCCATTAAGTTTGGGCTATAACTATGTCACGTTTATTTTATTGCTTAATTGCATGAGATGCATGGTTTATTTTGTACGTTTATGATATGAAAATCATATGATAATTTTAGAAAAGTAAAATTGGTGAGATCTTATTCAATAAACTAAGAAAATCCCTCAAATTAAATTAAGTCAATAATAGATGCCTACCAATGAATAGCACTCGTCAAGACTAGAATCGATTTTGTTATGTTTGCCAAAGCAAATTATCATATCTATCTTAGTAAGACGCGATGGGATAATAGTGATATCCAAAGGCTATAAATTGGGTTGACTTAACTAGATTTCCTCAATAGGATTGGGAATTTAGAGGCATAAAGTTGGGCTTCCATTCATGAGATGAATTAGAACAAGTGTTGTTCACCCAACTATCCAAGAGTTACATGAGATGTAATTGGTAAGTGTTGCCTACCTAAATAGCCAAATCTTGGGTGATTAGCCAAAGCTAACTCTAGATAAGGTGAAATGTGGATCTTGGCCCACTAGAGAAATTATGTGATAATTTTTCTGAATTAATAGTGAGGGTTGTTGATTCGATAAAAATAGTGGGAGCATCATTTAATAAATATTTAATTAAATGAATGCATTCATGATACTTATATTTTGCAAATTTCTGTTGTAGATTATCATGGCATCAAACACAAATAACACACTTTCACTGCGATCTGTCCTTGAGAAGGACAAGTTGAATGGGACAAACTTCCTGGATTGGCACAGGAACCTGAGGATAGTCCTCAAGCAAGAAAAGAAGTTGTATGTCCTTGAGATTCCCTTACCTGAGGAACCACCCTCTAATGCTCCAAGGGTAGAAAGAGATGCTTATAAGAAGCATCAAGATGATGCATTGGATGTTAGTTGCCTTATGCTTGCCTCCATGAATCCTGAGCTTCAAAAGCAACATGAGGAAATGGATGCGTTCAATATGATCGAGCATCTCAAGCAACTCTATCAAGAGGAAGCTAGGTAAGAAAGGTACAATGTCTCTAAGGCATTGTTTCAGTGTAGGATGGCAGAGGGGACTCCCGTTGGTACTCATGTGCTCAAGATGATTGGGTACATTGAAAACCTTAAAAGATTGGGATTTCCTTTGGGCCAAGAGTTGGCCACTGATGTGATTATGCAATCGTTGCCAGACAGTTACAGTCAGTTTGTTGTTAATTACAACATGAATGAAATTGACAAGAATCTGCCACAATTACTTAGCATGTTGAAAACAACTGAATCCAACATGAAAAAGGCCAAGCCCAAAGATGTCTTAATAGTTAAGAATGCTAAGGGTAGGGCCAATGCAAAGGGCAAGAAAAAAGGTAATAAAGCCAATGGCAAGTTCAAGCCCAATTGATACTGCACTGAAGCCTAAAGGTGGGGTTGCCAAAGAAGGGAAATGCTTCCATTGCGGTGAGATCGGACATTGGAAGAGGAACTGCAACAAATACCTGGAAGAGCTAAAGAAGAAGAGAGGAAGTGAGACTACCACTTCAGGTATTTATGTTATAAAAGTTAATCTATCTACTTCTTCATCATGGTTATTAGATACTGAATGTGGTTCTCACATTTGTGTAAATGTGCAGGAACTCAAAAGGAGTAGATCGTTGACTAAAGGCGAGGTCGACCTACGAGTGGGAAATGGAGCAAGGGTTGCTGCATTAGCTGTAGGAACTTATATTTTGACATTGCCCACAGGGCTTGTTTTAGAATTAGATGATTGTTATTATATGCCTTCCATCACTAAAAACATTATTTCTATTTCTTGTTTGGACAAGAAGGGTTTTTCATTTATAATAAAGGACAACTGTTGCTTCATTTATTTAAATGATATCTTTTATGGTAGTGCACAACTAATTAATAGTCTTTATATTCTAAATCTTGATATGCCTATTTATAACATAAATGCTAAAAGGATTAAATCTAATGATCAAAATCCAACATATCTCTGGCATTGTCGCTTGGGACACATAAATAAGAATCGCATTTCCAAACTCCATAAAGATGGAATTTTGGACTCATTTGATTTTGAATCGTATGAGACATGTGAATCTTGTTTCATGGGTAAGATGACTAAAGCCCCTTTCAAAGGACATAGTGAAAGGGCAAGTGATTTATTGGGCTTAGTACATACAAATGTATGTGGACCTTTAAACACACAGGCCAGAGGTGGGTTTATGTACTTTATTACATTTACTGATGATTTCAGTAGATATGGCTATGTGTATCTTATGAGACACAAGTCAGAATCTTTTGAAAAGTTTAAAGAATTCAAAAATGAAGTACAAAACCAACTTGGCAAGAGCATTAAGGCACTTCGATCAGATCGAGGTGGTGAATACTTAAGCCAAGAATTTTATGACTATCTTAAAGAGTGTGGGATTGTCTCACAACTCACTCCTCCAGGTACACCACAATGGAATGGTGTATCTGAAAGGAGAAACCGAACTTTATTAGATATGGTTCGATCAATGATGAGTCATACAGATCTTCCAGAATCCTTTTGGGGACATGCATTAGAAACAGCTGCTTTTACACTGAACCGTGTTCCATCTAAATCGGTTCCAAAGACACCATATGAGATATGGACTGATAAACGTCCCAGTATGTCTTTTATGAAGATTTGGGGTTGTGAGGCTTATGTAAGACGTCAAGTCTCTAACAAACTTGCACCTAAATCTGATAAGTGCTATTTTGTGGGATATCCTAAACTAACTAAAGGATATTATTTTTACAATCCCACTGAGCGCAAAGTGTTTGTAGCTCGAACAGGTGTCTTTCTAGAAAGAGAATTCATTTCTAGAAGAACTAGTGGGAGAAAAGTAGAACTTGAAGAAATTCAAGAGATACAAGATAGCGCACCCGATGTTGAGATGGAGCCTGAGCAAGCACCACAAGTTGTTGTGGAACCAGAACCACAAGCTGTTGTGGAGCAACCGCCTGCTCAAGAGACACAAGCCTTGCATAGATCAGTTAGAACACATCGTGAGCCACAGAGATATGGATTTCTAATGACTCAGAACGGTGATGTATTGCTCATGGACCAAGATGAGCCTACTACCTATCAAGAGGCTATTACAGGGCCAGACTCTGAGAAATGGCTTGAAGCCATGAGATCTGAGATGGAATCCATGTATGCCAACCAAGTTTGGACCTTGGTTGACTTACCCGAAAGGGTAAAACCTATAGGGTGTAAATGGGTTTTTAAGAAGAAAACCGACATGGAAGGAAATGTTCATACCTATAAAGGGCGATTGGTTGCTAAAGGTTTTAAACAAATTCATGGTATTAACTATGATGAAACTTTTTCACCAGTCGCGATGATCAAATCCATTAGGATCTTGCTTGCGATAACTGCATATCATGATTATGAAATCTGGCAAATGGATGTCAAGACCGCTTTTCTTAATGGAAAGCTACTCGAGGATGTGTACATGACACAACCTGAGGGTTTTGTTGATCCAAAAAATGCTAGAAAGGTTTGTAAGCTGCAACGTTCTATTTATGGACTAAAGCAAGCTTCTCGAAGTTGGAATCTTCGTTTTGATGATGCAATCAAAGAGTTTGGTTTCATCAAGAACGAAGATGAACCTTGTGTCTACAAGAAGGTCAGTGGGAGCACTATTGTCTTCCTGGTGTTGTATGTAGATGACATACTACTCATTGGGAATGACATCCCTCTCATTGGGAATGACATCCCTACCCTTCAGTCTGTAAAGACTTGGTTAGGGAATTGCTTTTCAATGAAGGACTTGGGCGAAGCTACCTATGTACTGGGTATAAGGATCTATAGAGATAGATCAAGGAAATTAATTGGCCTAAGTCAAAGTGCATACATAGATAAAGTACTAAAGAGGTTTAGCATGCAGGATTCCAAGAAAGGATTCTTGCCTATGACACATGGCATTACTCTCTCAAAAGAACAATGTCCTACAACACAAGAAGAGAGAGAACGTATGAGTAAAGTTTCATATGCATCTGCTATTGGATCCATTATGTATGCCATGTTATGCACACGTCCCGATGTCTCGTATGCCTTGAGCATGACGAGTAGATATCAAGTTGATCCTGGTGAACGTCACTGGATCACTGTCAAGAATATTCTTAAGTACTTGAGAAAGACTAAGGATACATTCTTGATATATGGAGGTGAGGAAGAGCTCATTGTAACAGGTTACACTAATGCTAGCTTCCAAACTGATAAAGATGACTATAGATCGCAGTCTGGTTATGTGTTTTGCCTTAATGGTGGTGCTGTGAGCTGGAAGAGTTCAAAGCAGGCGATAGTGGTCGATTCTACGACAGAGACTGAGTATATAGCTGCCTCTGAAGCTGCTAAGGAGGCTGTTTGGATTAAGAAGTTCATTACTGAGCTTGAAGTTGTTCCTAGCATTATAGATCCGATTGAGCTCTATTGTGACAACAATGGAGCCATCGCATAAGCTAAGGAACCTAGATCTCACCAACGATCCAAACATATACTACGGCGCTTCCATCTCATTCGAGATATCATCGAGAGAGGAGATGTGAGGATATGCAAAGTACCAACTGACGATAACATCACCGACCCACTGACGAAGCCTTTGACGCAGCAGAGACATGATCATCACACTAGGTCACTAGGTATTAGATACATGAGTGAATGGTCTTAGTGCAAGTGGGAGATTGTTGGATTATGCCCTTAGAACCATTCATTAGATAATTGACTTTGGCATTTTTTTATGTATCATGACATTTTATTTATTATAGCTCATTATTATATTTGTCTTATAACTGCGTAATGTAATCTTATATGATAATGTCCTTAGAATAGTAATAACACACTATTCTTAAAATATCCCTAGTCAAGTATTATTGTGAACAAGGATAACAATGTACGATAAGACTAGTATGTGGTTGACTGATGACCATTGTCATGGATATAGGATATCAAGTCATCACATAGGTACATGTTAGAGAACTATGTACTGGATCGACCCTCCATTAGAACGCTACATGGATTGTTATATGAGTGTCATAAGCGATTCTCATAGTGATGATGGTGTATGTGATCCTTTGACTTGAGATCATCAGAGATCCCAACATAGAGAATTGCATACTTTAATGCTGCTAGATGTCATTCGTAACAGGATGGACTATAAAGGTAGTAATTAGGTATGCCTTGATCTATTTAGAGGGATGTTGAGTGATCAAGATAGGATTTATCCCTCTTATATAACAAGAGTGATGTCTTGGGCCCTTTGATAGAGTGAGACTAAGAAATGCATGGCCGTGCTCGAATAAGTCAATATGAGATATTGATTTTATTTGTTTAATTAGTCTACTTAGGAATCAAGAAACACTGATTAGACTATACAAGTGTGACACATTCCATGACTTGTGTCTAATCAAGACATCAAAGGATAAAGGGATTAGACTACACGGTAACATCTATCACGAGTAAGGTTATGTCGAGTCATTGACATTCTTGTTACATGGGTAGCAATGATGTGTTACTAGATACCGCTCATTGCCTGTAACAATTTTGTCATTGCCATTGTTTTGAGAACCTATTGGGTCGCACACTTAGAACAGATCAATGAGGAGCTTAATTAATCCTATTCTGAATTGGATTAAGGATATATCTAATCCTATTCTGAATTGGATTAAGGATATAGTTAATCCTATTCTAAGTAGGATTAGAGTTCTGTTTGGCAGTAAATTTTAGGGTAAAATTTACTTCCTATAAAAGGATGTTTTTCTAAAACAGAGCTGTACAACAATTAAAACAGAAAAGGTATTCTTTTAATCGAAGCTAGCAAATCGATTATAAGAATCAAAAAAACGCTCTTTCAGGCTTCTGATCGTGAGACGTTCAAGAGTCGTGAGATCCGTTCGTGTGGATACCATAGAGGCAGGAACGAAAAGTTGCTGCTTGTGATTCGACCAAAGACAGGAAAAATCAGAGAAAACGTTAGGTAAAATCTAGAAACCCTAATCAGGCAACCCTCCGAATCGATCCTGGTGGAGGCCGAATGATTTAAATTCTGCTGTGTGTTTGTTTCGGTTTCCTTCAGTATTCATGGTTGTTTCTAGAGGTATTTCGCTGCTTCTAAGAAGGGTTGAGTGATGCAATTCCTACACTGCAATTTCCCTCTCCCATTTTCTATTTCCTTTCTGCACTTTTTTTTAGTTTCCTTTCCTCTCCCATTTTTTTTAGTTTCTATTTTATTTCAATGATTTAGTACCTTATATTTTGAATAAGAATAATGTAGTTCAGTTTTACAATCAAGTTTTATTCATTAGTTGATTTAAATTACTAATTTTCCTATTGCTATTGCTCTTGTTTTTTTTATTTATGTTTCTTTTTTCTTTTTTTTGCTTCACATGGATTGCTAGACTAGAGGAGTTTTAGCCGAAGGTTAATGTTATATATGTTGTGTGCTTCTTGCTAGGTTTTTGCTACTACTAACATGGGTTGAAGAGTACTGAAGGTAGATGGTTGAATTAATGAAAGTGACTAGCTGAAAGCTATTCTACCCTATTTTGGCAATAATGTTATTTCATTTATCTACACATTAAAATAGATAAAATTAATCCGTGCATCCACATGATGCAAACTAGTTTACATTATAAACTACAATCTTAATTAACATATTATATTTTTGAATTGATAGTTACAAAAATTATTTTATTTAAATTAAATAAATTAATAAATAACTAAATTAAATTTAAACTAATAAATAATAATTTTAAAATCATATGACTTTTTCTTTATTATTGGACCAATGCCCTGTTAGATTATTTTTTAATATGTCTAAGAAAAAAATATCCAAGGACATACGGATTATACTTTTTCAGTATTCTTGATTCTCATGGTAGGGGTAGTTTAGTAACTTAATTAGGAAACAAACCTTTATGGTGGGCCCAGACCGCGTCTCTTTCCCTGCCAAAAAATTTTGCCCCAAAAATCAGTGGGCTGGCTGAACGCCTCAACCTAAGGGAAGCTTGGTGGCTTCAGCCTTCAGCAATAATTGAAAGGTAGCATCAACCGTAGATTTCCGCCACGTATCAACACTTAAACGGTGACAGTGGCCAAGGAATCTTTAGTGTTTGAAAGTGCAGGGGCCGACTGTGGGCCATAGCCCTCGAGTAGGTCTTAATCATTAGACAAAGAACATTATCAGGATTAGGGGTGTAAATGATACATTGGTGCTCGCAAGCTACTCGGGCTCGACTCGATCAAAACTCGAATTCGGCTCGATTTTTGTCGAGCCGAGCTCGAGCTCGAGCTACTCGAGCCATCGATCGAGCCGAGTTCGAGTATCAAAATACCCAGCTCGAGTAGCTCGCGAGCTTAATCGAGCATTTGAATATTTTAATATATTTTTATATATATTATTTATTTATATTTTATTTATAATTAAAAAATTATGAAAATATATATTTGAAACCTAAAATTATTTTACCTTTTTACATTTCGAAATTTCTTCTACTCCCTAGTCCGGTCCCTAAGCTCGCCGCAACCGCAAGACGCCAAGACCCCATCCCCATCTGGCCATCCCCTTACTCGTCGATCCCTCACGGCTTCACCTTTCAGATCACATCGGGCTACCGGCGACACCCAGCTCTGAGTCTAACACTGAGGTAAGAGTGAGACGAGGGCGAGAGCGAGACTCAAATTTCAGACCACAACCACATCTCAGATCTAAGTTACAGTGAGGCAAGGGTGAGTGCGAGGCTCGAGATCTAGATTCCAGTGTCTAGATCTGCTTCACTTTCCGGCGACACCCAGATCTGAGTCTAGCAGTGAGGTGAGATGAGGCCGAGACTCAAATTTCAGACCACATCTCAGATCTGAGTTACAGTGAGGCAAGGGCCAAGGGTGAGTGCGAGGCTCGAGATCCAGAGTCCAGATCTGCTTCACTTTTCGGCGACACCTCTCATACGACGTCTGGCAACCGGCGCGACCCAGACCACCTTATCTTTAGCTCTCTAGCGACGTCTCACTCCTCACGTTGGTAAAACCCTCTTCCTTTAGCTCTGTTCTTTGCTCTGTATTTAGCTGTTTTCTTCTTCCCCTTTCAATTTGTCTGGATGAATATAGTTCAATATTTACCCAAACCAGTCAAATTAACCATTCAATTTGAAATGAAATACCTTTAAGCTTCCGTAGCTGTACCTTATTTATACTTAAAGAATAAAGCCAACTTCTTAGCTTGTTTAGCAGCAGACTCCATCTCAGAATGTAGAGTTTTGTCTTTCATATTGGAAATCTTCTTGATTTCTTCATGAGCTGTCTTGTAACAACCAAGGAGATAATTAAAAGGATAATTAAAAAAAGAGTTCGAGGATGTTGAAAGAAAGGGTAGAGTCCACCTATCACCCACACCCTTCTATATTGATTCGACTTAGGTCCTTACCTGGCGTTGTTTCATTTTAATTCCAAACATTTCTAAGCTGCTTTCATCGTGATCTATGTTTATGTTAAAACTTATAGATTATATCCACAATTATTGAAGAAAAAAACATTTGCTTTTCCATCAAAGACATTTGATTTTCATTTGTCATATATAATTAAGCAAGCAAATTCACTTGTCAGCTTCATAATAAGTACTACTACTGATTATTAGTTGAGTGTTCAAAAAATATTTATGAGGCTGAGGCCAATCGATTGATAATGAAAAAGAAATGAGTGTAGAAAAGCATGCATGATCTCTGTTGCTTTTTATCCTTTTGTATCATTTTCATCAAAAAGATTCAGAAAAGAAAATTAATTGATAAGATAGCACACTCAATTGTCTATGTAGTATTTCAAAGTTACATTTTCAATTATGTACTCTCTCGGTCAGCTGCTCTAATCATGGCCTTTTTTTTAACATGAATGAATTTTTTAAAGTATCTCACTTTATGGAGAATTAAATCTTTAATTTCAGCTTTACGACCAATATTTTAAGTTTGGCATAGCTAGATTTGAGCATGCTATGCAGCTTTAGTTTCTCCTAATTAACACTGCCAATTGACTTCGAAATCAGATTGATTTTGAATCTGACTTCTTATTTCATGAAAAGAATGAAGAAAAATTCAAAAGTCAGTTTCTGTCTTTTATGCTCAATTATTTTGTCTCTCTGACATATAAAGAAAAGTCACTTGAACAGAAGTAAAGAGTTACCACATTTTAGATTGTCACTCATGACTCTTGTTTTTTATTTTCTTTTCTGGTTTTTATACTTTGTTGTATGCACTTGGAATTAGATCAGTTCTGTCCTCTGCTTTGTGTGATTGTAAATTTTGCTTGCTTCGAAGTATTTTAAGTTTGGCATAGCTAGATTTGAGCATGCTATGCAGCTTTAGTTTCTCCTAATTAACACTGCCAATTGACTTTGAAATCAGATTGATTTTGAATCTGACTTCTTATTTCATGAAAAGAATGAAGAAAAATTCAAAAGTCAGTTTCTGTCTTTTATGCTCAATTATTTTGTCTCTCTGACATATAAAGAAAAGTCACTTGAACAAAAGTAAAGAGTTACCACATTTTAGATTGTCACTTATGACTCTTGTTTTTTATTTTCTTTTCTGGTTTTTATACTTTGTTTTCTATTTTCTTTTCTGGTTTTTATACTTTGTTGTATGCACTTGGAATTAGATCAGTTCTGTCCTCTGCTTTGTGTGATTGTAAATGTTGCTTGCTTCGAAGTATGTTCTTAAATCTCTAAATGTTGATTTTTTTTGTGATAGGAAACTAGACATGTCCAGTACACCAGATGTCTCCTCTACACCATTTCAGCCTACATCGGGTTCAGTTGGAAATCGAATTGAGTTAGATGATGATGTGGATGAAAATGTAGATGTTAACACAAATACAATGCCAACCACTGATAGTGGTGATAAGGAAGGTGGCGATGTTAATCCTCAAGAGGGTGAGGAAGAAGGGGGGGAAGGTAATGAGAAAAAAAGGCAAAAAACATCTGCAGTTTGGTTAGAGTTCAAGGAAGTTAGTCTTCCTGATGGTTCTAAAAAAGGTGAATGTGTCCATTGCAAGAGGAGGTTAGCTATAAGTTCAAGTAAAAGTACAACTCAATTTAATAGGCACTTGAAAACATGTTTGAAGAGAAAAATCTATCAGCGCCAACAACAAAGGATCAATTTCCAGCCAGCTGAAACAAGTGTTAATGCACAAATGCTACCAGCTCTCACAGATGGCAAGTTTGATATGGCAAAAATGAGAGAGGCAGCAGCGCACTGGATACTTATGCATGAGCATCCCTTCTCGATTGTGGAAGAAGAAGGATTTAACATGATGCAAAAATGTGGGATGCTTGAATGGGAGAAGGTATCACGCAATACTATTAAGAAGGACTGCATGCAAGTTTATGAAGCAGAAAAGAAGAAATTAAAGACACTGTTGAAAACCATCGACAAGATTAGTTTGACGACAGATTTGTGGAAGTCAAGCAATCAGAAGATTGAATACATGGTTCTTACAGCACACTTTGTAGATGTTAATTGGAGACTTCAAAAGCGTGTTCTCAGCTTTGTCCACATACCTCCTCCTCGTCGTGGTGTTGAGATTTCTGATAGCATTTTTAAGTGTTTGAAAGAATGGGGGATTGAAAGCAAGGTGTTCACGCTCTCTGTAGATAATGCTTCAAGCAATGATGCGGCAATTAGAATTCTTAAGGACACCTTTTCGAGAAATAGGAGATTGATTTGTGGAGGAAAACTTTTTCATGTTCGATGTTGTGCGCACATCTTAAATCTCATGGTCCAAGATGGTCTTTCTGAGATCAAGTATGTGATTGAAGATGTTCATAAGAGTGTTAGTTTTATTAATCAAAATGAGGCAAGACTTAACTCATTTTCTGAGATAGCACAACAGTTACAATTGCCTGATAGGAAACTTATTCTCGAATGTAAGACACGTTGGAATTCAACATTTGAGATGTTGTCAACTGCAATAAAATTCAAAGAAGTGTTTCCAAGATTCAAAGATCGAGAACCTCACTACCATTGTTGTCCAAGTCAAGAAGATTGGGAAAAGGTGGAGAAAGTTTGTGCGATTTTAGAGGTTTTTGATTCAGCCACTAAAATCATCTCTGGGAGCAATTATCCTACTTCAAACTTATTTTTGAATGAAGTGTATCGTGTGAAAGTGTTGTTGGATAAAAAGGCACAAGTTGAAGATGAGTTTGTTCAGGCAATGGTTCGTAAGATGAAGAGTAAATTTGATAAGTATTGGGGAGAATGCAATTTGTTAATGGCTATAGCAGCTATCTTGGATCCAAGGTGCAAAATGAGGGTGATTGAGTTTTGTTTTCCTCGTATGTACCCTGAAAGAGAAGCAAGAGAAAATATTATTCGAGTTCGGGATGCTCTATATGAGATTTATGAGGAATATGCTCGTGAGTATCAACTTTTCAATGAGCAAAGTGCTGAAACTCAAGTGCTTGATGGTGTTAGTGGCGGGAGTGTGGAAACTTCTTCTTCAGGTTGGTCTGAATTTGCAAGTTATGTGATGTCAGTTGAGACTGTTCAACCACAACAATCTGATCTAGATAGTTACTTAGCCGAGGGTTGCTTTATTTGTAAAGGAGATTCTAATACATTTGATGCTTTGGATTGGTGGAAAGCAAGCACTTTAAAGTACCGCATTCTATCCAAGATGGCTCGTGATATGCTCGCTATTCCTATCACTACAGTGGCTTCAGAGGCTACCTTTAGTGCGGGAAGTAGAGTTATTGATACTTATCGTGCCTCATTAGCTCCTGACACAGTGCAAGCATTACTTTGTGGAGGAGATTGGTGTCGGAATCTTCATGGAGTGAAGAAGAAGAGCAAAGTAAGTTTATTCATTTTCTTTATCTTTGTTATTTCATGATTGTCTTTAATTTGACTTTTAACTTTTGTTTTCTTTTATTTTGTCTATATAGATTGAGAAGAAACCAATTGAAATTGCGCTTAAATTCCCGTAAACCAATTGAGATGAAGTACTCTTTATCAAGGTAATTGATTTTTATTGTACTTTGTCAATTTAATCATTGTGGTATGTTGTTTATTTGGCTGTTGTATGAGTGTCTGTGCTTGC
Organism: Heritiera littoralis; assembly: GCA_031772115.1. NCBI lineage: Eukaryota > Viridiplantae > Streptophyta > Magnoliopsida > Malvales > Malvaceae > Heritiera > Heritiera littoralis. The sequence continues at coordinate 6,269,287 of JAPDPK010000006.1, read as the reverse complement.
CGTGTGATAAATTTATAATGCCGTTGTGTGATATTTGCTGTTGTATATGAATTATATAGCTGCTGTTGTATATGAATCATTGTGCTTTTATTCATGGAAATTATATAGCTGCTGTTGTATATGAATCATTGTGCTTTTATTCATGGAAATTATATAGCTGCTGTTGTATATGAATCATTGTGCTTTTATTCATGGAAATTATATAGCTGTTGTTGTGTGATATTTTCTATTCATGGAAATTATTTGCTGCTGTATCTTTAAATGGGACTTTAGTAGACAAGCTGCAAGAATTCTAATGCCCAGGCAATGCTTTAATTGTCTTCTGATTTTAGAACTTAAGGAGTTGCAAATGAATTATGAATGAATAGGAGGTTTTTTTTCTAAAGTAAGGCATTTAAAAATTTTTATTCTTTAATAAAAGTAGTTTTAGACTATTTCTCTAAGTAAGGTATTTTAATGCAGAACTTCTTCTTCAAATCTTTCAGTTTTCTTCTAATCTACTTCCCCTTTTTTCTGCAATTCTCGCTTCTTTGAATCCCTTTCTGTCATCGTCTGTCACTCTTTGTCTTTCAAGCTGAAAACTTTGTGAAAAACCAAAGGTAACAACAAGCCTACCATTTTCATAATTTTGAAAGCCAGGTGATCCAGAATAGAGATCTAGGTTTCTGTTTTGTTTCCTTCATAACAAAGTTTTAATCTTTATTTTCATCATCTGAGGTGGCTTATTTTTGGTCCCTCAAAGTTGGTTTTGCCTGTTCTTCTAGTTTTGGTTAAGAAACAGGTTATTTTTCTACCAGAAAAAAAAAGGAGGCTTTAAGTTTTTAACTAGCTAGTTTTTGGATATGGCAGCAGCTATAGGTATGTATAATAATAGCAGCAGCTCAGTTTTCTCATTTTCTTATGAATTGTGCTTATTAAACTAGTTAATCATAGTTGTTTTTTTCCTTGATCTTTCAATTAACACTTGCCTTAACTTATATCAGAACTATGATTAGTAATAATGGATTAATCAAGCATTGGCAATTTTGTTTCAGGGAGAAGTTATACATGTTCTCTATAAAGCATCAGGGAGTACATCTTTTTGGTACTCCATCAAGGGAGCTTCAGCGCATATCAATGTCATGTCTTCTTACTCAGCTTATGGTATTGATTTTGCTGCCTTAGCAAATTGGAGTACATATAAGAATTGTTTTAGAAACTCTAAGAATTCTTAATGAATCGATTAAGAACATTCCTTTGTATTGCCAAATAATTTGATTCCTTAAATTGTTGATTTTGTTTGCTGTTACAGGTGTTGTAGAGGGTGCTGCAGCTGCTAAATGTTTCACTTCGATGATGTTACTATATTTGTCTATTTTTATAATTCCAAATTAATGTAAGACTTTGTAATTTTTATTTTTGTTGGTGTAATTTGTGTGGTACTTTTATTTATGTAGATGTTTTAGCTACTAATGTTGTTGACTTATTGTATTTTTTAAAATTTGATGTTTTATTATATTTAATTAATAATATTTTGTGTATAAAATTAAATTCGAGTTCGAGTTCGAGTTCGAGCTCGAGTTCGAGCATAAGACTCGAGCTCGAATTCGAGCATGAGACTCGAGCTCGAAGAATCGAGCCTAATCGAGCGAGCTCGAGTAGCTCGAGTTCGATCTCGAGTCGAGCTCGAGTTCAAAATTCAAGGCTCGACCGAGTTCGAGCCGAGTATCGAGTACCGAATATACGAGTCGAGCTCGAGCTCGAGCACTTCACTGTATCGGCTCGGCTCGGCTCGATTACACCCCTAATCAGGATTGGTACCACTCAAAAGTGACCTTTTAGAAATCATTTTAGGTAATTAGAATTTACACTAGACATGATCATTTAAGTGTATAATTTGAATTGATTTTAAAAAAAAGTGTATAATTTGAATTCGTGTTGCTTTGAATCAGTGTTTGACAGTTTGTTTTTTATTGTATTATTATATAATGTCTATCTCTGATTGTTAGATTTAAGTAACACTTCCATCTTTTTATCAATTGTTTTTATCTATTTATATTTGATACATAAAAAATTATAATATTATACATTATTAATCAATCACAAAATATTATTTCATTAATAAATAAATTTTTAAATACTAATAATTTTTTTAATTTATTTTTAAAAATATGTACTAATTATCACTTTTACTCGTGAATAAAATTATATTTTATTATGAGTGACAGTATAAAACCTTTGTATAATGCATAAACTATAAATATTTTTTTTATAAAAAAAATAATAACTGAATGATTAAAATAATAGAATTTGATAATGTTATTTGTCGCAAAGTGGCAATCGTCACCCAGATAATTCCAAACTAAACCGTGGGCTAAGTCTGCTACCCGCTCCAACATGAATCTGTCATCTCAACTTGGCTTTGGTGGAGGAGATTTACAACAATGATACAACTCCCACCAGTGTCACTCCAGTTCTTCACTTCTTAACAAAGGATTTTCCTTCTTTCTCTTGTTCCTCTTTTCCTAGTCATGTTAGGGAAGAGACCACGTCCAATGATCGCAAAATTGTCTGAATTATTGGTTTCCTGCTACAAACCCGGATTCCTGGATGTTGCTACAAGCCCCAGAAGTCCATTAGATCTCAAAAGTCCTTCACCCAGAGGTTTGAAGAGTTATGATGTTGGTGGGGTTGGACTGGGAATCGTTGCTGCACTAGAGAAGTCTAGCACTGATTCCTGCAGGCAAGCTTTTTGTAGCTCAAATTTGAATAGATCGAAAGCAATTGTTGTCAATTCTGGCAAGAACTGTGATATAATCAGAGGAAGATATGAGGATTTAGAGATGGAAAGTTCGGAGGATTATACTTATGTGACAAGCCATGGACCCGGCAAGTCATTTACAAAGGTGTATTACGATGGAGGTGATGAACAATGGAGAAGTGGCATCCGACATGATAGGAAGGGGCTTGGTGCTGTTAAGGAAACCCCGGCAGCAAGATATGCGGAAGATGTTACTTACCCAACGTCAGATTTTCTCAGTTCTTGTCACCTATGCAGGAAAAAGCTGCATGGCAAAGACATATACATGTATAGGTAAACACCAAACACCCTTTCTCTTGTTAATCTTTTTGTTTGATTACTTTCTCTTTATTGAGCTATCGGTTTTAGTTATTCAAGATTCCTTGTGCAATTTCTGTGATTCACGTAGAAATCATAATCCTCTATTCATTATAAAAGAGAGACTGATGATTCCTTTGTTTTGATGATATTTTCAGGGGGGAAAAAGGCTTTTGCAGTTCAGAGTGTAGGTCAACGCAAATAATGATGGATGAGAGGAAAGAACAATGCAGATCAGAAGCTTCAAGATCTGCGAAAGTTCCAACCTCGTCTCATAACACAGGGCAAATCTTCTCAACAGGGATTCTTGCGATTTAGCCTGAGCAAGCAACTTAAGATTTTCCAGCTACAAAGACTGCCCTGCGTATATAAATCTATAGGAAAATACCACACGGTTACGAGGATTAATAAAAACTTCCCAATGTCAAATGAGCAACAGGAAGAAATAAAAATTCATAAAAAAAAAAAAAAGAGAGAGAGGAAATTTTGGTCGGATTGGAGTAGTGCTTATGCTGTAACGAGAAATATGAAGTTTGATATGAAATGAACTTCCTTTTTGTAGATTTCATTTTCTTGCTGTTTTCAATCCTTTTTCTTTATATTTGAAAAAAAATGATAAAGGAAGTCTGAGGCCTTTCTATTTGATGTTCATAATTAAAAACTAAAGCAAAGTATCTATGATCTGATAGGAAGATAATTTATCTCATATTAATGATCCCAAAAACCTTAAATTCAGTTAGGAAATGAATGGATTTGGTTTGGTTCATTCTGGTCACCCGGCTGTTTGAGCAACTCACCTGTTTCTTAATTGTTGACACTTTAATTTGCTAATTAAAAAAAAAATGAAAACTCTTTTCTTGTTTGTATAGAATATAAAAAAGAAAAACAATAATCTTTCTTCTAACTGGACTAGTGATATTAAGTGCATGAACCAAGAAAAAAAGGTAATGATACGATACACATATTCCCTTTATACATACATACATACATATATATATATATATATATATATATATATATATATATATAAATTTAAGCATAAATTGAGATTTAGTTCAAGCAATTACTACGACATCATGTAATCTAGGATGCATTTTTTTTTAGTTTTTTACATGTAATTTATTTTTTAAATTCAACAATTGCTTGTTCGCATAACGTAATTTCTCGGTGAAACGTGCTCCTTAATTTGGATGCTTGATAAATTCGTATCAAAAGTTAAATAGATAGAGAGATAATTATTTCATACATAATCTGTGAAATTTTTTTACTTTATAAATGGTGTTAGAATTATGATAAATGTTTTATAAAAAATATTTAAAAAATAAAAAATAGATAGAATAATACATGTGTCATAATCCTAATCTCGCTTGTAGAGTTAAAAAAACTACACTGGTAGTGTATGAGATAATCATCCTAAATAAAAAATTGAAATATTCAATATAGTATTAGAAGTTTTATAATTTTTTTGTATATGGTACTCATTCTAATGTTTTTATAAGAACAAGACTTGTGATCTTAACACCTAGTTAGCAACTCTTATTTAGAAATTAATTAAATTCAATATTTGAGTTTATATATATACGCATTGATAGTGTATAGTCTTTGTACATTGTCAATGTACTAAATGTTGACATCTAATTAATATGCAAACTAAAAAATACCAAGCACTTAAAATAAATACAAATACCTTTTTTTCAATTCGCTAATAAGGATATATTGATGAGATGTCAACGTATTGTATATTGACAGTGTATAAAAACTATACACGGTCAGTGCATTATATATAAATCCTTAATATTTATCATAAAGAGAAACTAATATCAGTGTTTGATATAATTAAAAAATTTTACAAATTGTAATAGATTATATTAATATTTTTCATAAATTTTATTTGAATTTATATTTAATACACCACTAGTAAAGTTTTTTAATTTTACAAACAAAATTAAAATAATGACACGTATCTTTTAAAATATTAAAAAAATTAAAAATAAATAAAATAAACATTTGTCATAATTTTAACCGTCTTTGTAAAATTAAAAACTCCAATGATAATGTATTAAATAATTATTCAAATTATTTAATGTTAGTAATTAGATGTAAACAAATTCCTATTTACAAATTAAATAAATTTTATTAATATTTAAAATGGTAACCGAAAATATAAAGTACAAATTTTTGTTTTTTCCACATCAATAAATCTAGAGTATGAATAATAAAAATCAGCAAAACATATACGTACAACATACATTAAAATAACCAATTAAAAACATTAATTTATCATTTTGAACGCAGATATGTTTTCAAGTTCAAAAATAATAAATCATAATTATAAAAGATAAAAAAAAAGTTAAAATACATGCATGCAATATGGACAAAAATAAATGAAAGAAAAAAGATTTCTTTAAAATAAAGGACAAAGCTGTCATGTCAACAGTATCAAACACTATCTCAAATAGTGAAGGTACAAAACCGAGAGACACAGCTAGACAAAACAAGAAAATGAAAAAAGTAGCATCTCCCAACAGTTCTCCGAATACTATATTCCTCACTGCCCCATCATTTACTGATAGTACATGAGCTGCTGCTGGGTTGTTGCAACATTTTGGCATGCACCATCATAGATTGCTTGACCAACTCCGGCGGCGGCACCCATTCCCATGGCCGCCTGCGTTAGGGCATGCTGACCCTGTGGATGCATCATACTCATTACCTGTGCACCACCATATTTACTCAACGCCATATGTCGTTCATAGGCAGCAATGTCTGCAGCCGAAAGACCAAGCATATGTGCAGCAGCTGGTGGAGGCAGCGGGGCAGACCTTGTTCCTGGTGCAGTAGGTTTGCTACCCCATGAGCACTGCAGCATTTAAACATTTGAAGCTCATGCCACCATAACATAATATTTGCACTGGCCATAAGTGCCAGCAGCAAATCTAGAAGCAAAACCAGCAATAACACTCAGTACCAATAGTTGAAACATTAGATGAGTGTCATTGGTAATTTATCAATTAGTGTATGATCACTAATTGGATTCATAACATTCAAAATCACAACTAACTGCAAAATCTGAGAAGAGGCTTTGCAAAGAGAAATACCTTAATCGGTTTACCACATATAATTCGAGCATTTCCCATCTGTATAGCTAAAGCTGCTTCAGCATGTGAACTGTATCTCACAAAACCAAAACCTTTATCTCGTTGCACTCGAACATCTTCAATGGTTCCTGCTCCAAGGGCATGGAAATGCCTGTGGAGATCAACTGATGAAACCTGCAAATTTTTTGATCTATGAGAACCACCATCAGAAAAAAAAACCAAAAACCTTCCATCTGAGACAGCAAAATAATGATATCCAAGGAAATTTGATATTGCTACAAAAAATTTATTTTGTTCTCATTTAACCCTAAGAGTGGCATACTTCATCAATCTTTTGAACCATTCCACATGTCATACTGGCAGGAGCTACAGTTTCAACGCCCAATTGACTAGCATGTGATGTTTCTAGGTTTGCCATGGAAGTTAATTATTGATCTTGTTATTAGAATACAAAACCAGTACACTGGAAAAATTTGTTTTGACCAACTATGAGTTAGGCAAGGGAATCTTGGCCACGACCCATGAATCTAAATTGAGTAGAACGACTGGTGGCACCAGCCTCATTATTTTACTCAACCAAAAGTTTGGATTAAGGGAAAAACAAACTTGAATTGGAAAAAACAAATACTTGCCTCTGGAGCTAGATTGCCCACATAAACAGTTGTATACTGAGGATTGTTTTCTGGAGCATCATCATTAGTCTTCTCTTGACCCTCTTCTGCAAAAGGCATGATTATATGAGAGCTCTAACAGAATATGTAGATGGCCTACTCTATGTCATCATGAAACATCTAGACTTAAAAGAATCAAATAAAAGAAAATTTAACAATGGCAGAAGAAGCATGCAAAGTTTAAGTACTACTCTTGAAAATTTTAAGATAATATAGCAAGCTTCCATATTGGCAGCGATGGCTCCAACAAAGGCCAGAGAACCAAAAGGCAGAGACCAAGTTGGATGTTTCAAATTAGAAATGTAATGCATTCAAAATTTCAGACAGAAATAGCCCATGGTTATTCCAGAACAAGGATGAAACTAAAACTTAAAATAACTGGCACTACATCTCAACTACAAGAATTATTCCAACGCTCAAGGATGATCTCACCAGATGTTCCATTTGTCAGCTCTACAACACTTTTGGCATCTGAACCCAGTTTGTCATCATTGGAAGTGGCACCTTTTGCAGCCCAGTTGCATCGGATCTGTCTACTTCCAAGCCACTTCCCTGAATAAGCCAAAACAAAATGTGGAAAATTTAACAAATATCTCTCAGAATAAAGACATCTATATCTACAAAAGCAAAGTTTCACATACCATTCAGGTCATTTATTGCACTTTGGGCATCCTTAAAAAAAAAAGGAAGAAGAAGAAGAGAATGTTCATAACATGAAGAATATATATATATATATATATATATATATATATATAGAGAGAGAGAGAGAGAGAGAGAGAGAGACAACTAAAGTGACTCAAGTACCTGCTGGTTCCTGAAAGAAACAAAACCAAAACCTCTTGAACGCCCAGTATTTTGATCCCACATAACCCTTGCATCCCTGCAACCACAAAAAAAGGGGAAGGGGAAGAGAGGGGGGGGTGGAGGGGTTTGTTGTTATATTTGTTTTTCAGTCAACTAGTTCAAGGTAGATTACCCCAAAGCCCCATATAAACCCACATTTATAGCAGCGCAAGATTGATAGGAAGTAATTTTAGGATAGAACCGGGAGAATTAGTACTCACGAACAACTGGAGTACACAGAAAAGCATGCAAACAATGTAACATCTGTAACTTCAGGGCTGAGATCACCAACAAAAATGTTATGATGACCTGAACGCCAAAGTAGAAATGGCATAAGTTGTTGACAAATACACAGCTATAATATAAATGAGTAGAATTCACTGGTGCACATTATAAACCTGATGTATCCTCCCTCTGATTACTAGCATATGCCCAATTAACTTTAATGGGTTGCCCAAATCTACAAAGAACAGCATGCATTAAAAATATAGGACAAAAGAAAAGGCCAACTCCACAAGGGTTCATATGTTGTCACTTACAGATGCCTTCCATTAAGAGTCACAATAGCAAGGGCAGCTGATCTGCGATCAAAGTAGTCCACAAAACCATAGGATGACTGCATTTAAAGCAAATATGAGTCCATTCCATTACCAGCAACATATATGCACAAACCAAGAACCCAGAAAATCCAATAAAAAGCTGGTGAATTGGAATATCAAATGAAAACTTGTAAAACTTGCATCAAAAGATGACCTTATCTTTTTTAATAAGTTTGCACCCTTCAATAGGACCAGTACCCAAGAAAACTTCTTGCAGAAGGGGTTCTGCGACCTGGGGATGAATATTTCCCACATACCTGCAATTTAAGATAAGGCAAGGTAAATGACAAAAGTAACAATGCCATGAAACAGAACCGCATAAACAGAAAATTTACAATCTCTAAGTAGTAATTAATGTAAGAGTAAGATGCATAATTCTTTACTGCATATACAATGCAAAAGCTTTACCAAATGATTATTATAAACATAAATAAAAAGACCCAAAGGTAAACAAATTAGGAAAAAGAAATAGATGCCTTCATGCAACACTCACACACTGCGGCAAGTAGCTGAATCAAAGCCAGGAGGAAGGTTTCCACTCAAGATAGGCTGTATCTGCAACATTTAAAAAATATATACATAAAAAGGGAAAGAAAATTCCTAAATTGGACATGGGCACTCCTCACATCGGCAAATAAGACAAACATTAGAAACAAAAGTCTAAAGGAGACACCTAAGCTTACAGCAACAAAATGTAAAACCAAAAGAAAAGAAAAATCACATTTACATAATTAAGCGCCTAAATGTTACCATCATGATTAATCAGTAACCACCCAAAACAACAAATTTTTAATCTAAAATACTTCTTTTTTTCCATGACTAAGTATATCAAGCAAATTTTCAATATACCCTGTTAATTTCAACAGAAAATTCTCGCGCAAAATTTTATATCCTTTGAGAAAATTTTAAAAAAATATCCGAAGAAGAGAAGCCCAAAAAAGCACATAATAACTACCACGCAAGCATACAAATTGCCATATGAAACCAAATTAACTTAAGAAACCCAATTCGATTAAGAGAGAAACCAACTTCATAATAGAAATTAAAACCCAAAATCTAATAGAAAAATAATAAGAGAGAAATACAAAGCCAAAAAAAAAGAACCTGAGGACCAGTCAAGAGACTGGGATGGTGGTATAGAGCCTGTTGCATCATAGCCTGTTGCTTTAGCCTTTGCTGCTGCATCTTCTTTAAGTTAAGAATTTGAGGATTTTTTTAAAGGCTCTGAGGTAGGGTTTCTGGAGATATATTAAATAAATTGAAGAAGACGACGATGATAAAGAGAAAATGGAAAAATAAACAAAATTAAAAGCAAAAAAAAAAAACTACCGAAGAAGGAAAAAATGAAAAAAATAAATAATTAAATAAAAGGAAAGAAAAAAAAAAACCCTCTAGAGAGAGGGCGATACTGTGAGTCGAAAGTCGAAACTCTAACATAAAAGAGAGATGGCCGAGTAAAGAGAAGGAAATCCTTGATTTTATGATAACTAGTGTTGCGCTGTGGCTTCGCGCGGGATGAATATCATTAATAATAAATATATATTAAATTTAAGATTGTGTGATGTATGATAAGAATTTTGATTTATAATAATTTATTAAAAAATATAATGAAATTATAAAAAATTATTTTGAAATATATGTTAAAAATGTATTAAAAAATTTAGTGCATACATAAAATACATACTATAAAATAAGGATAATTATTCCATATACTGTCAGTGAAATATTTTTATTCCACAAGTGGTGTTAGGATCGTGACACGTATCTTATTTTATTTAATTTTTAATTTTTTAATATTTTTATAAGACACATGTCACGATCCTAACATCACTTGTGGAATAAAAATATTTCACTGACAGTGTATGGAATAATTATCTATAAAATAATTCCAAAGTAAATACTAATTAAAAAGTTATAAAAAAATTAAATATCATAAATCTTAAACATTAAATAAATTAATTAAATAGCTACACTTTAATGAAAATAATTCTTACTACAATGATCATTAATAGATTATCGGTTAATGTTGCTAATTTTTTAAGTTATTTTTTTTTTAAATTTGAATTTAAATGACTCCAATTGAATCTTGTAAAATTAATTAGAGTTAAAAGCTCTATTTTTTGGGTTTTTTAAAAAATTATTTATAATAGTCTCAAACATGTAAGCAAAGTAAACATGTAAATAAAAATAAAATAAATTATTATTTAAGTTTTTTTTTAAATTTAAATCAATTTAAAATAATTAAATATAATATTTAAGATAATACATATTTCAAAATAATAGATAATCCATGTAGATATTTTCTTTTTTTTTACTAAAGAAAATGATTGAACAAATAAATAGATAGAATGACTGAGCAAATTAATCTGAAAAATGAATGGAATGAAAATTGAAAAAAAAATGAAAGTTTAATCTAATATATATATATATATATCTATATAAAAGCCAAAGCAGCTGTGTGAGAACTCATTATTTTGTACTGTACATATACAAATATGTAATTATTAATTAATGAATAAATTATTTTGGTATATTTTTTCAAATATTAAGTGAAAAGCTATGTGGGTCCCAATTGGATTTCAATGCCCAAATGATAATATGACTGAGAAAATAATGTACGAAAGGTATGGAAATTTGGAAGTCAAAATACCCAATTTTGTTGTTTTGTGAAGTATGAGAAACAAATTGGAAAATGATGGATACATTCCGAGGGTATTTTCATAAATTTTTTCCAAACTAAAATGAATTGGGACGAAGTAAAAATAACATGTTATTCTACATGAAAAGTACTTTAACACAGTATCAATAGATTTTTCGAAACAGTCACCAAAACAGAAAATTTCGTTGGCAGTTGTGAGGGTAAAATCGTAATTTCTCACTATCCGTGCACCGCGCATCAACGAAACCACTTTCAATCATCAAATTATGTTTAATATGACCATTTGGTACTGGAATCCGAAACTTTGGAGAGCGTTTACACAGTTTTATGACTGCGAGAATGTAAGGGCAAAATCGTCCAAAATTTTCAACACTAGGAGCATTTTGGTCAATTTGCAAATTTTAGAATTCTCTTTAAAATTATTTCAGCTGTTGAGAGACACTATTCATCCTCTTCTCCACCAAGCTCCCACGCCATTTTCAAAGAAAAAGAAGAAAGAAATTTTCCAACCTTTCTACCTTTTAATCTAGCTAAAATTTCAAGACACTTTCTTCATCAAAATTGATCCCCTCTCTCTCCTCTACATTTATATACCCATAGTTCATCTTATAAGGCACTATACAATGAGAAAAGAGGTTCCCAAGTTTCAACCAAGTTAGGTAAGGTTATCAATCCTTATGTTTTTCTTAATTCCAATAGCATGAAATCATTCCTTTAAGCTTGGTAAACATGTCTATAACCATGGTTTCATTTAAAAATTGAAAAATAAAAATGCATCCTTGGAGGACCATTCGGCCAACATGGGAGCATAGTGGATGTGTATGGTTTCATGACTAAAAATGGTGCCAAATTAGTTGTTGAGCATAGTAGAATGACTTGGTGAAATTGGATTGTTGAAAAACAATCAAAAATGCCATAGGGGATTTTCGGTGAAGGCAAGGGGAGTGTGAATCATGGCTGTTTTTCATAGTTGAAGGGTAGATTTAGACTGTAAGAATTACGAGGAGTCTGCTGGTATGCTCGGATTTAAAATCTGAGCAAAACAAAGAAGTTACGTTATATTACCGGTAGAATTATACTGCAAAAATAATTGCAGTATCCAATGTGGTTGCATTTTAATATGAATTATAGCTTAAAAATAAGTATTTAATAAGCTAATAATTTTGGTGAAATTAATTGCGACTCGGGAGTTACGGTATTCGTGTGGTGTGATCGGGAAACACGATTTCGCTAGACAGGTAAGGGATGGGTGTGTAATTTGTAGGGATATCCAGAATGCATGTTTTTCCTGCTAATAATTTTATGAAATTATTTGGAAAGTGAATTGTATCGAATTGCTATGAAATGGTGGTTATTTGGCTGGCTGAACTGTGTTTGAAATTGCAGGGAAGCTAGGACACTAGCAGTCGTTATGTTGCCGAAATTTATTAGAAATATTTCTAAAAATGCCATAAAAATATTTTAATGCATTGTTGATTTTTATCCTAGCCTTAAAAGTGGGAAATTAATTATTTTTCATAAGTTGTGAATTTACTGAAAATTATTTATTGAATATTCATGCTACCGATTTCGATAAAAGTTAAACTATCGAAAATTCATTCTAAGTGTTTTATAGTGGAATATGTGATTTGTGAAGTGAAATAATGAATAGTGAATATTTTATAAATTATTTTCAGTATAATATTCACTAATTTATTATAATTATCCTTTATGGAATGACTGAAGTTTTATCACGTATAATGATTTCCATAAAGGCTATATGTAACATCCCGTTACCACCTTTTCACGTATTTCCATGCAACTTTACCGGTTGGGCTGTCTGCGATGCCATTAACATTCAACAGTAACAGTGATAAATGCTAAACATTTATCTATTAATTATGGAATATGAAATTTCTTTTTCATTATTCCTTTCATCTGACATCCCCTATTAACCTTTATTTCACTAAGGTAGTACTGTATACATATGTCTGAAATGTAAAAGAGAAGAGATTGTACCTATCTCATTTAACGTGCCATGCCTCAGTGCTTTATGCATAGCTATACCCATCTGAGAGCTAATTCTCTCAACTCCGTGTACTTCTTATCTGTGGAGTTAAAACAAAAGGGGTGAGCGATTCATACGCTCAGTAAAGGAAATATATGCTGCTTAAAATAAGCAAAACTACATATCGCAACACATTTATTCTTTTCTTAAAATAACCCAGTAGAAAAGAAACATGGATATATAGTAAACAACTCCCTTAAAACACAATTCAAATCACCGACTAACAGTTTACTTTAAAATGTAGTAAACACTATTTAGGATTTCAACAAATCCTCACAGTAAACAGAAATTGGTAAGTTGAGACTAGGCAACAAATAAATCATGCTATCATCGTTCCCCCTCCCCCTTGCGAGAATGGAATCTGCCGCTTTTGGGGTGCATCCGTAGGCCATCGCCCCTCACGGCTATCTCAGATCTATGGCCATAATCTATAGTGGTCCTCGGGTCTACTTGCCAAGTGACCTCGAGACCGCTGATGACTTGGCGGGTCCATCGGCCCTGTGACGCCCTGAGGTGCACTCTTTGGTCCATCGACCGAGCCACCGCCCCAGGCGGGTCACGCAATAGTAATGCATGAACTAGAGGCCTAACGTCTCAAAATCAAATTATAACTCATGAAAAACCTTTAAGGAATCATTTCTCAATGTTATCATTTTCTTTCCAAAAAGGTTTTAAAACAGCCCGCAATCTCACTGAATTCCGTGTGAGAAAGGCACGGGTTAAATTGACTTGACGTGGCTAGTTCGCCCATGGTCAACTCACCCTTTGGTCAACTTGCCCAAAAACATAATGAAAACAATTCATTTTTCGTAAAGAAAATTTGGAAAAGCGAAACCTGTTCGCCATGGTCGATTCGCCCGATATGGTTCGCCCAAGACAGTTCTCCCAACGCGGAGAACCAGGGTTCGCCCACCCTCGTGCTTTTAAAATCCGAAAGCAGACTGTAATCAACTCGCCAAAAGGTCTCAAATTTCTATTTTGAAAATATTTAAAACGTCTCACTTATTTCCTTTAAGAAATTACTCTTTAAAACTGTTCGCCAGGGTCAGCTCACCCTTCACGGCTCGCCCCTGACTAGCTCGACAAGACGGTGAACTCGTATTCGCCCGTCACTTAGCTTTTCAAAAGAGAACTATATCTCGTTGATTGCGGTTCGCCCGCCCTCAATTTAAAACAAAGGGCCGCTCGCCCAAACATATTAAAACCAGTTCGCCCGCCCTGAAAACTAGAGACGATTGTATAAAAATTTGTAACGGCTTGGCTCGCTCGCCCGCCAATACCAATTCACCCGTCATAAAAATACAAGGGCTCGCCCGCCCTGTATCGTTCACCCAAAACAGTATAGGGGTCGGCTTTTAGCTCGCCCGTATCAAGAATAATTATCAAAATAACTTTCCTCAAACAATGCATGTCAGAAAACAAAACATTTAACTTAATGTTTTCATAAAATTTACTCCACAGGACATGCATCACTTCACACACATCTCCCTTACCTGGTTAAACGAAGCCTTGCTTCCTTCTCGCCTTCCGAATCGCATTTACCGAGTTCGTAATTCCCAGCTGCAAATAATATTTAAATTCTATTAATATCATCATTTCATATTGCTTGGCGAGATTGAAATAAATCAAATGACTACTCGCCCAATAGAGATCCTACTAGTTCGCCCAGACGAGCTCGCCATTCACCAAATGGCTTCCACGTGTCAGCTCGCCCGCCAGCCAATTCACGAGACCTTCATTGGCCTAATTGCGGGAGTTCGCCCACAATCCTATTCGCCCACAGCCTCTGCATTTGAGCTCGCCCATGAATTCGTTTAACTAGAATTGGGCGTTCTCGCCCATTGAACACAGCTTTACCTTGGCGAGTTCCTTAATATCTACTCGCCTCATTGGCGATTACTAGTTTTCAGCATTGGCGATCACTGTAGTTGCCATTGTCGTCACTTATTCCATTATTTTCCTTGTTTTCATGTTCTCTAAGGATCTAACTAAAACAAGGTTGTGTTCTATGTTGTAAACATATAAGTCTACCCTTGAATATCAAGAACACCACAGAAATATGAAACTCACCTCAATTAACTACACTTCCAGAACAGATTGCTTTCCATCTCATGTTGGCCTTCCTTTGCCTATTCTTTTAGCTTATCCAGTTGAAAAGAAAAGGTTTGCAAGCTGGTTTATGTATTTAACCAACTTAAGGTTGGAGTTTAGTAGATTGAACATGGCAGAGAAATGGAAGAAACAGAGAAATGGCTTTCGTGAAGAAGCTGGAGTTGGCTAACTCGATTTTCCTCACTTGTTTCTTCTTATATAGCCCAGCTCATCCAATCCAACTCTACCACCCGTCCCTTATTTGCTTCTTTTATCATTGTTCACGTCCTTCATGCATTTAAGGCATGAAGAAAACTGCAGCTCAAAGTGGCGTGGAAGTCTCCCTTTCACACGCCTTTTTCTTCTGCTGCAGCCTTTGCTTCATTCCTCAACCAATAAGGCTAATTCCCTTATTGACTTTAACTTTTCTTCATTTATTGTCCTCAACCGTATATTTCATAAAGTCAATATTGGCTGGTAGGTTGAATTCTGTTTTCATTTGCCCCTCTATCTGGACGACCACCTTACTCGCCAAATACATTGGCGTTTCCAAGTCCTCGCCACAAGCGGGCCATCACTTATCCACGAAGTTGGTGAACTCAACTACTTGCCAAACAAATAAGGAAAACAATCAACTCGCCACACTAAACCAGTTCGCCAGCCATTCAGCTATTCCTTGCCCCTCTGTGTGGCGATCACAAGTTCTCGCCCTTTTGGGGCCATCACCAGGCATGGCTCAACTCGCCAACCTTGTCCTGATTCATCTCACACGTTGGCGAACAAGCCTATTCGTCCACGCCCTCGTCCAACTCGCCATCAGCATTGGCGATCACACATTACCTTGCTCGCCCATTGGCGAGCCGTTTCTTCATGGTACTCGCCCGTCGAGTATTTCACCTAATTGGCTCTATTCTCGTCTCAAGTTAAGGAACTTTTCACCTTTTTAGAAATTAACATTCATTATTTATTTAATTTCCATTTTCAATTTTATGAGATTAAGGTCTACAGTAGGTAAAATCAGATCTTACATTTTCTCCCTACCTTAAGAAATTTGGTCCTCCAAATTTCAACCAGACCTATCAGTGAAGAAACTCTAGATAGTTCTTATGCATAAGGCTTTTAAATTTTCAAGTAGCCTTATCCTTAATATTATGCTATCAGTGCACCATAACCATAACATGATCTTAGGTCATAGCACTTTATCACTGCAATTTATCTTTCCTATCCAGAATCCGTACCAATTTCTCAACGTAATTCATGTCCTCTCCAATCTCTAGGACTCATCTCGATTCACGTGAGAAGGATATGGATAGTACTTTTGACAACTCGGGAGGTAGTGCACATCTTTCACCTGATCTAAGATCTCCGACAATCCAATGCATTGGAAACTCAATTTCCCTTTCATTATGCATCCAATGGTGAGACCTTAATATACATAACATCTTGTATATCTCAAGAAGTCTGTTCGACCAAGTCGAAAACTATTTTCGGTCTCCCATTTTCTCATGCTATCGTGGATTATATCGTCTGCTAAATAATTTCTTCCAAATGTTATGCCTATACTCTCTTGTGGCCCTTTTATCAACAAACTCTGCCAGGGTAGAGGATTATCCCAGGAGCCTATAAAATCAATCGCACACGCTCACACCATATCCTCGAGCGTCCATCTCATACGCTCAGACTGTCTCTCAGTCTGCGGATAAACGACGGTGCAAAACTCAATCGGGATCCCATAGCTTCCCGTAATCTCTCTCAACACTGAGATATGAAGTGGGACTCCCTATCACCAATAATGCTCGCTGGAATACTATAAACCTCACCATTTCCCTGACTTATTATCCGGCCAAGGCATTAATTAATTCAACAAATTCCATAATCAAGGAATGAGCAGACTTCCTCAATATATCCACAACTATCCAGATAGCATTTTACTCTTTTCAAATTTTTACTGAGTATATGAAGTACCTCTAATATAAGTATTTTTCTTCCTTATCACCTTCGCAACTCTTATTTATTCTCGTCTCCAATATAAGACCACGAATATCTTTTTATATTCCTCATTGTCTCTAAGAGTATTGCCCGTCTCTTTAGGCCATCAATAATCATTCCTTTGGCGCTCTTCCGCGCTCTAGGATTATTCTCTCAAGTGCGTTGGCGACCACTTAGTTCGCCCACATCTCACAACATGTTACTCGGTGTTGAGCGATCACTCCATTCATGAGTCGCCCATCCCAAATTTTCTCAAAGTCCTAAAGAATCTCGGGCGTCTTTTCTGAAAACCAATTTACACTCCCTCAAGTCTTTTATCATCCTTGAGAGTTAGTAACTCATCTATACTGTTTATCACTTATCATCTCATTCAGTTCTAGTCGATTATAATTTGGTGACTATCATGTAGATAATTTTAATCATTCGTATGTAATTGTCCCAGTAGTCTCTAAAATACCACGCACTCGCTCTCAATATATCCCAGAGCGTCCACACAATGCGCTCGGATATCTATATCAATCTGAGGCAGTGCTAACAGTAAAAATTTGGGAATCCCAAAGCCTCTTGCTATTCTCTCAAAGCATACGGCGAATCAGGGGTCCCTATCACAAGTACCCACTCACTGGAACTTCACATACGTCCTCTCTGTTCCACCAATATATATCGACTAAGGCACTTATTACATCCCGAAACCTGATGATGAAGAAGTGAAATAATTTGGTTACTCAATCCATAATCACTTCTATAACATCATGGTTCTTTCGGATTCTTCACCACCTCACAATGATTGTTTCATAATTAATCTAGGACTGCTTTTCTTTTGCAGACCTTAATATTAGCCACCGATTACGTCTTAGGAAATCATTTTTCCCTCGATAACTTCTCTTACATCAAGTTATCATTTTATCTTTTATTCTCCTAGTACATGTAATGTCACTACTTGGAGAATATACTTTTCCTTACATCTATTTCTGAAATTCAAATTTATTATCATTCAGATTTCATCACCACAATTCTTTTCCTACTTAATATAGTACTTTACTGTTACAATCTCGTAACCATTTCGAATACTTTATTCATACATACCCATTCACTTCTACTTCCTCCCAATTAAGCATTAAATCAATAAGGTAGCAAATTCCACAAACTCTTCAACAATTCATTCGTGCTATACGTGTGATAACCGTAAATTTTCCATTTATTGGAAATTAGAAATATTGAAAATAAATATTAGAGAAATTAAATAAGGGGAAATAAATAAAATTTGCAAGAAACGGGATATTGGTGAAAATCTTGAGAAATGAGGAAGTGATGAATAAGGAAATTCGTGTGAAGGAAATTAAATGAAAATAAAAATAAAATCGGAGTTATGGAAATAAGGAAATGAGGAATTTAAATTGGATTAATGGAAATCCAAAATTTATAAATAAAAATGCGTATATTATATATTTATATAATTAAATTATATAAATATATTTACACATGTTTTTATATAAATACATATGTATGTATATGAATATTAGTATATATTAGAAAAAAATGAAATAGATACTATTTTGTCTTAAATAAAGACATGTGTATATTATAAAATGTAGTTATATAATTATAAATGTATATGTACAGATATATATATACATATATGAAATATATATATTATTATTTTAAATAAAAGTATATGAATATAGAAGAAAAGTAAATGTGGTTTTATATTAAAGTTTAAATGTATAAATATTGTATTATACCATCTATATAATTTGTACATGTAAAGGTTATTTATTTTTAAAGTATATAAATATACATACATATATATATATACAAGATATATATTTTGTAATATACAATATATATAATTTATGTATATAATATATATTGTATATTGTATTACATTAAAATGAAATAATATATGTATGATATATATAATATATATTATAAGTATAAAATATAAATGATAGTGTATAATATATAGTATGTATTATATTACTAAAAAGGGAAATAGAAATAACCCAAAAATAGAAACAAAACAAAAAAAAAAGGGAAAGGAAGGATCGGGCCTTCCAGCAGAGACCGGCGGTAGCAACAGCTGCCACCGCCGGCCGAGTGAGGGAAGAGAGGAGGAACGAGTGGCGTCGCCGGCAAGAGGAGAAGCAAACGACGGCGGCCCGAGGCGGAAAGAGAAGAAAACGACGTGAAGCGAAGGGGGAAAAACCGAAAGGAAAAAAAAAAGAGAAGGAAGATCGGCGGTGCCGGTCGATCCGGGCACCGCTACCGCCACCAACGCCATCAGCAAGGACCAACGAAGGAGAAAGAGGCCACCGGCGGTGAAGGAAACGGCGGAGGAAGGAGGAAACAGGGGAGAAAGAGGCCGAAACCCACGGACCCAGATCCGGCGCCGTCGCCGGTGATGGGGTGAAACGGAGGCCAGATCCGGCATCCTCGCAACGTCGGCCAACTGTGGGAGGCGTGAACCGGCGGAAAGGAGGATCGCCGGCGGTCGAACCGGTCGGAGGAGGCACTGAACCGGTCCGGCCAGAAATGGAAAAAGAAAAGAAAAAAAAAAGAAAAGAAAAAGGAAGAAAAAGAAAAAGAAAAAGAAAAGAAAGAAAGAAAAGAAAAAGAGGAAAAAGGAAGAAAAAGGAAGAAAAAGAGGAAAAAGGAGAATTTTGGGAATTCGAAAAATTCCCTAAAATTCGACAACCCGGGATTTTTCAAATTCGGTAAGAAAATTCCCGAGAATTTAATTTTAGAAAAAATTAAATAAATTATGAAAAATTCTAAAAATTAGAATTTTAATTCCAGAAATTATTTTCAGCAATCGAGATAAGGAATCGGGAGAAATGGAGCGCGGGCGCGATCGATAAGCGGAAGTCGCCGACCCGGAAAAAGGTAAGGGATGCATGTGCAGCACTGTAAGGATACTCAGTCTGCATAATTTAATTTGAAATATTTTATGCAATTATTTTATGAAAATTATTATAATGCATGATTTGCTGAAAATAATTTGGGAAGAAGTACTGGCTGAAAGATTTTAAATTGTATTTTCCGTGCAGGAGGTTAGTGAATCGGCAGCCGTTATGCTGCCGAAAATTTTAGAAAAACTTTATAAAATCATATTAAATGATTTATTTCCGAATTTCGATAGTAAATCACGAAACATGAGGAAATTTCTAAATTTCATAAAACATGAATATAATGAGATGGAACTTTAGAATATTCATGTATTCGAGAACGGTGATAATGAAATCACCGAAAATTCTCGAAATAGATAAATTACACGAATTACGAGACGAAAGATGAAGTGAAATACAGTGAATATTTTTATGGATATTTTTATCAATATTCACTAAAGGATTATAACCCTTATGGTTTTAAATCATAGAATTATATAATTATATAAATTCCCATAAAGGTGTATTTTATGATGAAAAATACGGTTTTGAGACTGGTTGGTATTCTTATCATGCTGATACATGATATGTGACATGTTTAGTCCCGGTCGACACCTGATCCGTGATCCACCGAGGACAATATAGATTATGGTCATAGATTTGACCGGTTTAGTCCTTTACCCTCCGGGGTTTATAGTACGACAAGATTAACGTCTATATTAAAATCCATAAATGATAGGTGACATGTTAAAAAGGGAAATATTTTACATGACATGGAATATGTCAAACGAAAAAGGCCATACCGAGCAGAGACTCGATGATTGAACCGTGGGAGCCACCTCTAGAGTCCTTCGGGAACTAAGTGCTACACGTGTTCCGATATTTCAGTACAGGCCATACCGAGCAGAGACTCGATGATTGAACAGTGGGAGCCACCTCTAGAGTCCTTCGGGAACTAAGTGCTACACGTGTTCCGATGTTTCAGTACAGGCCATACCGAGCAGAGACTCGATGATTGAACCGTGGGAGCCACCTCTAGAGTCCTTCGGGAACTAAGTGCTACACGTGTTCCGATATTTCAGTACAGGCCATACCGAGCAGAGACTCGATGATTGAACAGTGGGAGCCACCTCTAGAGTCCTTCGGGAACTAAGTGCTACACGTGTTCCGATGTTTCAGTACAGGCCATACCGAGCAGAGACTCGATGATTGAACAGTGGGAGCCACCTCTAGAGTCCTTCGGGAACTAAGTGCTACACGTGTTCCGATGTTTCAGTACAGGCCATACCGAGCAGAGACTCGATGATTGAACCGTGGGAGCCACCTCTAGAGTCCTTCGGGAACTAAGTGCTACACGTGTTCCGATGTTAGTATGAGAAATCGTAGGATATTGTGACGATAAGTAAGTGATTGTGATTCGTGAATTCGACAAATGTCAAAGAATGAAATAGATTTTAATAGCTTATTTTGCTTTTTAAAGGACGGAACTAATTAAGAGAGTACATTAAAACATGAAATAAGTTTTAAAGAAATAAGATGATGACTTAACTAATATTCTTTTCAAGGAATATACGGATATTAATTATTCTATTTAAAGGCTTTATTTCGTAGAAGCAGTATTTTGAAAAGAATATGAAAAAGGTTATGAAAGATTAAAAAGGAAAAGGATTTATTAATTCAAAACAAAAAAAAAATTTTCTCTACAGTTGCTTCTAGGTTCCGTAACAAGTATGGTATTCTAAAATACCTACCTTATTCCATTCGGATTCCTAGCCGACTGTAGTATCTTTCCTACATGCGAGCCTAGAGCCCATAGGAAATATGAAAAAGATTTTCAGCATATAGGAAGCTGAGTATCAAGTGAGGCATATAATTCTCTTACTGAGCCGTGGTTTTGCTCACCCCTTAATTTTTAACATTTCAGGTTTTGATGAATATGAGTTCAGTAGATTGTGGATCCTGGCTGTACACGAAGGACAATGTGTCAGATCGACTGTTTATTTGAGGTATGATCATTTATTCTCTGTATTTAGACATGTCAACAGTACTACTTATCTGACAAATTACGATAGGGGATGTGTATAATATAAACAATACATTGTAAAATTGTTTAACAGTCAGTACAAGTGAAGTATCACAGACAGCCCAACCGGTTAAGATATGTATAAGAAGATGAAAAATGTGGTCACGGGTCGTGACAATACGGGTAAAACTCATAAATTTTATACCTCAATAAGCACACTTTAACCTCACTTAAGTAATAAAATCTTTTATTCAGACAATTTTAATGTCCACTTAATCAGTTGAGACCTCACGTCTCTAATATATATATATATATATATATATATATCAATTAGAAACCAATGGTCACTGACTTAACAATAAGGTTTTCTCTACCTTATTTAATAATATTGCTTATATCGATATATATGTTTATTCTTTTTAAAATCATCCTTGTTGGCTCTAGGCACACAAATAGGAAAGATACTACAGTCAGCTAGGGATCCAGATAGAATATGATAGGTATTTTAGAATACCATACTTGTTCCGGAACTTAGAAGCAACTGTAGATAGTATTAATTTCATTGTTTTCAAAACGATAAAATTTTCGTTTTCACCAGTTATTACAAACTAGTTTTATTCTTTACTCATCAATCTCTTGAGTAATTTCTCAAGCTCTACTGATTCACTGGTAAGAGCTTAAAACAATTTCTATTTCACTTTACCAACCTCTAAGCTTGTCAACTAAATCTCGATGCCAACCTTATCATTTGGTAATTATGAGACATTTCATTTTCTTGGCGATTACAGCTTTTGTTCTGTTCGCCACATTGCTTTGATTCATGTCATATCGTTGGCGATCGCTCTTCTCGCCACATTGTTATGATTTCCACCACAATTTGTTGATCAGATTACTCACCATACTCTTTGGGCGATCAGGATTTTCGCCCACTTTAGTAATTCATGTTATATTGGCGGACTCATTTAAGTCCTCGCCATCATCTAACTCGCCCACACCATTGGCGATCATGCATTTGCACTTCCATTGGCGAGCTATCCCAATGTAGTTCTCGCCCATCGAGTATTCTCATAAATCTCATAATATCACGGTTCTATGGATATCGTAACGGACCAGCCCAACCGGCCATGGCAATCCCCTTTTTGGGCCCATCGACAACGATTGTTGTGACAACGCTACTCATCCATACTGTTCTCTTTGGCGATCACCTCGATGCCCGGTCCTTCCAACCGTGCTCGAGTTCGCCCATTTCAAAGTTTTCTCACTCATCCACAGATTCAAACACTTGACTTCCTCAAATGTCAAGTCACTACTAATATCCATTCTCCTAAAACATAAGGAGTATCTATATAACCAGTTTACATCATTTCTCACACAATTCACTTTAAATTCAGACCCCAAAATCCACAACAGGGATGACTATCTCGCGACCTCTCATAGCTTGTACTCTGGGTTGCCTTACTTATCAATATATCAGTGGGGTCCACAATAAAGATCATCCTTTACACCACCACATATTATTTCACCATCAATTTGTATTTTAAATCCATTCAATCACTTATGACTTCGAAAGAAAACATGTCAATATAGGGGTATATTCATAAATTCCCCTTTAATTTTCTCTCATCAGTATAATTCCAACACGCGATCTTAGGGCTTATATACTAATATTACCCCTTTTTATCTCAATATCACCATTTCAGGATCTTAGTTCGATATGGACAGAGAAGTCCTAGTGGGGCCCTCACCGAGTTTCTCACTGTACCTTATCAAATAGACCCGTCATTATGATGATAAGATCGCCTATCTCATGCAAAATTTCCGGATTACTATATCTATTTGTAACCCATAACTAGTCAACTTTCACCATATTCCAACACTTAACTCATTTCACAGTCATTCGACTCCTCTATACATTCAGACTATACAGTACTATAGGGGATGTTAACATTTCTCAACACTTCCCATGCTAAAGGCATCAACAGACATCAGACCAACCCAAAGCTCTGATACCATTAAATCTGTAACATCCCGTTACCACCTTTTCACGTATTTCCATGCAACTTTACCGGTTGGGCTGTCTGCGATGCCATTAACATTCATCAGTAACAGTGTTCGCCATGGTCGATTCGCCCGATATGGTTCGCCCAAGACAGTTCGCCCAACGCGGAGAACCAGGGTTCGCCCACCCTCGTGCTTTTAAAATCCGAAAGCAGACTGTAATCAACTCGCCAAAAGGTCTCAAATTTCTATTTTGAAAATATTTAAAACGTCTCACTTATTTCCTTTAAGAAATTACTCTTTAAAACTGTTCGCTAGGGTCAGCTCACCCTTCACGGCTCGCCCCTGACTAGCTCGACAAGACAGTGAACTCGTATTCGCCCGTCACTTAGCTTTTCAAAAGAGAACTATATCTCGTTGATTGCGGTTCGCCCGCCCTCAATTTAAAACAAAGGGCCGCTCGCCCAAACATATTAAAACCAGTTCGCCCGCCCTGAAAACTAAAGACGATTGTATAAAAAATTGTAACGGCTTGGCTCGTTCGCCCGCCAATACCAATTCACCCGTCATAAAAATACAAGGGCTCGCCCGCCCTGTATCGTTCACCCAAAACAGTATAGGGGTCGGCTTTTAGCTCGCCCGTATCAAGAATAATTATCAAAATAACTTTCCTCAAACAATGCATGTCAGAAAACAAAACATTTAACTTAATGTTTTCATAAAATTTACTCCACAGGACATGCATCACTTCACACACATCTCCCTTACCTGGTTAAACGAAGCCTTGCTTCCTTCTCGCCTTCCGAATCGCATTTACCGAGTTCGTAATTCCCAGCTGCAAATAATATTTAAATTCTATTAATATCATCATTTCATATTGCTTGGCGAGATTGAAATAAATCAAATGACCACTCGCCCAATAGAGATCCTACTAGTTCGCCCAGATGAGCTCGCCATTCACCAAATGGCTTCCACGTGTCAGCTCGCCCGCCAGCCAATTCACGAGACCTTCATTGGCCTAATTGTGGGAGTTCGCCCACAATCCTATTCGCCCACAGCCTCTGCATTTGAGCTCGCCCATGAATTCATTTAACTAGAATTGGGCGTTCTCGCCCATTGAACACAACTTTACCTTAGCGAGTTCCTTAATATCTACTCGCCTCATTGGCGATTACTAGTTTTCAGCATGGGCGATCACTGTAGTTGCCATTGTCGTCACTTATTCCATTATTTTCCTTGTTTTCATGTTCTCTAAGTATCTAACTAAAACAAGGTTGTGTTCTATGTTGTAAACATATAAGTGTCATAACGTATTAAGTTTCGGGAAACCTAATAGCTAGACACAAAACTATGGAGTCGCCACCAACCATTCTAACCTAGGCATGATTGGTCACCTATTCAAACTAAGGATAAGGCTTGGTCTACGTTAAGAGTTCTAAGTTCGGGAGTATGGTTACGTGTGAGGAAGGATTAGCACCCTCACAACGCCCATCCTAAAATGGTACCAAATAATCTAAGGTTATCTTAATTTTGCCTTCGACTTTAATTTCGATATAATTTAATATTGAAAAATCTTTTAAGTCTCCTCCATCAAGCTGGTTGGACAACTTAAAAAAATTTCCTCACCTCAAGAGTATTCAAGTAGGACCAATCATCTTTCTTGAAAAGGCTCCGTCGTCGGATTGTTTAGATATTTTATGCAAACCCTATTTTGACTCCTATCCAATTTCCATTTGTAGACACCTCATTTTGTCCGGGGTGTTTTAATATTAATTAGACGATGAATCTAATTTTTGTATTACTACCTTGTTTATTATTAAAATAAAAATAAAAATAATAACAAAAAATAGAAAATAGAAAAAAGATAATAAAATAATAACAAAAAAATAATAAAGTGGTCAAAGAAAGGAAACTTGAAAAAAAAATCAGAATCTTAAAATAAAGGCAAAGTCAAAAATTTGAAAATTTTAGAAAGAAAATCAAAATCAATGAGTGAATCAAGTGACAATCAATCAAGATACTTAAATTGGTGCATGGATGGAAAGGAAATAAAGTTGGTTTAATAACCGTATCAAGAAAAGGAAAGAAAATTAAATAAAAAGAGATAAACACATATGTTAAAGGGAGAGGGCCGGCGAGGAGGAAAAGAGGAAAAGAGGAAAAACCCTAGAGAAAAGAGAAAAAAACAGGAACCCGAGGAGAAGAAAACAAACCTGGAAGAGAAACCTTAGAAAAGAAAGTTGGAAAAAAAACAAAAAGGAGGGGAAGGGGGAAGAACAGAGAAGGATAGACGGACGGATCAAGAAGAAAAAGAAGATTTGAAGTTCTTCTTTCACGTGAAAAATCCACCTCCATCTTGAAACTAACCTTGCCGCATCACTATAATCATCATTCTTCATCCCCACTGCCACGGAAAGAGACACCTGGAAGAACCTTGCTTCAGCAACTCAACCCGCGAAGACCTCCGCTGCAGTTGCTGTTGCTGCACCATCATCCTCGTCAACACAGCCCCATCTTCTTCACCTCACAACCAAAGACCGAACCATCTTCAACATCTTTCCTTGCGTTGTCCAGACCTGTTACGGGCTGCCCTTGCTGCTGCAGTTTTGCTTGGCGTAGAAGTTCTCTGTTGTTGCTTTCCATTCGTCCCAAACACCACCATCATCACGATAATCACTTCTGCTTCACCGAAACCGGCCTCATACTGCATCTCTTTGTCCAGCTATCTTCGCCCGCATGCACCAGCTTCCCCTGCTGCCCACGCCTCACGCCTGCTGCATCTTTTTTTCATCATTGATTGTCAGCACTGCCCAACCCCACATCCTTGTTGCTGTTGCAACTTTCTTCTGCATGAAAAATAAAGAATAAAAAGGGGACACGAGAAGATCTTTCCTGAGGCATCATTACTTTGCTTCTCTGTCGTTCCATCATCATCAAGCCACGCCATCCATCCACCTGCACCTGCATCTACAAAGGTCACATGAGTGGCTAAAAAAAAAGAGGTAATAAAGTTTTGGCTTTTAATGGATTTATGTTGGTACATATTATTAGACTAAGTTTTATCTTATTTTATTTTATTTTATTTTTTTTGGTTTATTTAATGCTTATCATGTATTCAAATATTAAGCTCAGTTTGATTTATTATACAATTCATTTAATTAGATAGTGTGCAAGGTAATCATTTAGGTAACTTAATTCAAATTAGAATATAACATTTTGATAATTAATTTGTTTGGCTCGAATAATTTAGTGTAGAGAATTGATGTGAATGATATAATTGTATTTAGTATGTTGATGTTTATGTACTTTGTTGATGTATTATTCATTTATTTATTCGTTTATTTTAAAATTACATACATAGATATAAAAAAATATAAAAAAAAAAAGTAATTATGAAATTAAAAAACTAGAACGAACTGATATTATTTCGACGATGGAATTTTAAAGGTACTGCGCTTGAGTAGTACTTTTAAATATCTTGAGGTGAAGATGTTCTTTTTATATCTTACCAGCTTGATGGAAGATTTAAAAAGATATTTCCAATATTTAAAATTCAAATCTATTATTAAAAATTGAAATAAGAATTAGTTAAGATTCATTACAACTAAAAGAATAAATAATCAAATTAGAAATTAAGAATTATAAAAATTAACATATTTAGAAATAAAAATAGAATAAAGTAATATAACTATAAATATCCCGATGACGGAATTCTAAAAGGACTGCGCTCGAGTAGTACTTTTAGATATCTTGAGGTGAGGACGTTTCTTTTAGGTCTTACCAGCTTGATGGAAGACCTAAAGAGATATTTCCGATATTTAATAAATTTAATTATAAAAAAATTAAATTAGATAAAAAAATTGTAAATAAAAATTAAGTTCATTATAAAAATCAAATTAATTAACTAGAACTAAAATTAAAAAAGAATTAAAATAAATAGGAATTAAATTAAATTAAATTAAATATTTTAATAGATGTGAATTATTCCGAGGATGGAATTTAAAGGAAATTGCGCTTGAGTAGTTTCTTTAAAAATTCCTAAGGTGAGAAAGTTTCTTTAAGGTCTTATCAGCTTGATGGAAGGTCTTTAAGAAAATCTCCAATATCAAATAATTCATGTTTATTTAAAGATATAGAAATATATGAAATAATAATTTATATAAGAAAACAATAACAATAGAATAAAATAAGATAAAATAATAAGTAGAAATGGGATAGGAGTCAAAATAAGGTTTGCATAAAATATTTAAATAATCCGACGACGGAGCCCCTTCAAGAAAGGCGATTGGTCCTACTTGAATACTCTTGAGGTGAGAATAACTTTTAAGTTGTCCAACCAGCTTGATGGAGGAGACTTAAAAGATTTTTCAATATTTAATTATATCGAAATTAAAGTAAAAGGCAAAATTAAGATAACCTTAGATCACTTGGTACCATTTTAGGATGGGCGTTGTGAGGGTGCTAATCCTTCCTCACACGTAACCGTACTCCCGAACTTAGAACTCTTAACGTAGACTAGGCCTTATCCTTAGTTTGAATAGGTGACCAATCACACCTAGGTTAGAATGGTTGGTGGCGACTCCATAGTTTTGTGTCTAGCTATTAGATTTCCCCCGAAACTTGATACGTTATGACACCATTTATTATTTTATCTTATTTTATTCTATTGTTATTATTTTCTTATATACATTATTATTTCATATATTTTTATATCTTTAAATAAACATGAATTATTTGATATTGAAGATTTTCTTAAAGACCTTCCATCAAGTTGGTAAGACCTTAAAGAAACTTTCTCACCTTAGGAATTTTCAAAGAAACTACTCAAGCGCAATTTCCTTTAAATTCCATCCTCGGAATAATTCACATTTATTAAAATATTTAATTTAATTTAATTTCTATTTATTTCAATTCTTTTCTAATTTTAATTCTAATTTATTAATTTGATCTTTATTATTTATTATAATGAACTTAATTATAATTTACTATTTTTTTAGTCTAATTTAATTTTTATATTTTACAATTAGATTGATTTATTAAATATTGGAAATATCCCCTTAGATCTTCCATCAAGCTGGTAAGACCTAAAAGAAACATCCTCACCTCAAGATATCTAAAAATACTACTCAAGCGCAGTCCTTTTAGAATTCCATCATCGGAATATTTGTAGTTGTATTATTTTATTCTACATTAAAATTTTTATGACTTTTAATTCCTAATTTGATTACTAATTCTTTTGTTCGTAATTAACTTTAATTAATTCTTATTTCAATTTTTTAATAAATTTGAGTTTTAAATATCAGAAATAACTTTTTAAATCTTCCATCAAGCTGGTAAGACTTAAAAAGGACCTCCTCACCTCAAGATTTCCGAGAATATTACTCGATCGCAATCCCCTCGAAGTTCCATCGTCGGAATAATTTTCGTTTGTTTGAATGCGTGATATTATTTCATTTGATCTAGTTTCTAAATGCATTAATTTTATTAATTCTTAATTTTTTATTTTATCATTTATTACTTTGACAAACTTATGATTTTAATTTGATTTTTATTTTTATGATGAATTTTAAATATTGGAAATATCCTTTTAAATCCTCCATCAAGCTGGTCAGACTTAAAACAAATCTCCTCACCTTAAGATCTCTGAAAGTATTACTCGATCGCGATCCTTTCAGAGTTTCATCGTCGGAATAATGAATATTTGGTATTATTTCATTTGTTCTTGTTTCTAAATGCATTAATTTTACTAATTCTTAACTTCTAATTTTATTATTAATTACTTTGACAAACTTAATTTTAATTAATTATGATTTTAATTTGATTTTTATTTTTATAATGAATTTTAACTATTAAATATTGGAGTTATCTTTTTAAATCTTCCATCAAGCTGGTCAGACTTAAAAGAAATCTTCTCACCTCAAGATCTCTAAAAGTATTACTCGATCGCAATCCTCTCAGAGTTCCATCATCAGAATATTTGTCGTTTTATTATTCTATTCTATTTTATTTCTTAAATATATTAATTTCTATGACTCTTAATTCCTAATTTGATTATTAATTCTTTTAATTGTAATTAATCTTAATTAATTCTTATTTCGATTTTTTATAAATTTGAATTTTAAATATCAGAAATAACCTTTTAAATCTTCCATCAAGCTGGTAAGACTTAAA
The DNA here is from genome assembly GCA_031772115.1 of Heritiera littoralis. Lineage (NCBI taxonomy): Eukaryota > Viridiplantae > Streptophyta > Magnoliopsida > Malvales > Malvaceae > Heritiera > Heritiera littoralis. Next base: position 6,239,116 of record JAPDPK010000006.1, on the reverse strand, counting down.
AGGATCTCCTCACCTCAAGATCTCCGAGAATATTACTCAATCGCAATCCTCTTGGAGATCCATCGTTGGAATAATTTTATTAGTTTGTTTTAATGTTTAATTTCATAATTAAATTTTTATATATTTTTATAATTTTCAATAATCTATTCTTAATTTATTTCAATCCTAATTCTAAAATAAACAAGCAAACAAATAATAATACAAAATACATAAATATCAAAATACTAAATCAAAATTATTTCATTCACATTAATTATCTATGCTAATTATCCAAGTCAAGTTTTCAAATCAATTATCTTAATATTATATTCTAATTCCTATTAGATTATCTACTTTATTATCTTTCACAAATATGTAATTAAATAAATTATATAAACTAAACTTTTAAGATACTTGAACATACTAAATGAATAAAACAATAGTAATTAAAGTTAAAATCCTAGTGGCTTTACAACCTCTTACACAAGTGCATGTCATTTAATGGCAAAAACCTTACCTTCCAGTTTTTTTGTTTTGCTTTTCTTGTTTACCTTCCTCGAGCCTTACCCACGTTACAAGCAGCAAGTTGTGCGAAGATGATGGTGATGTACAGGACAGCAACGTCAATGATGACTCAGAATAAAGTAGCAACGATGGTGTGGCTCTCCACAGCAGTAGCGACTAGCGATGCAGGGCTGTTCAGTGATGGCAGTAGCGGTGGGGAAGAGAATCAAAGATGTATGGCAGCAAGGTGTCTTTGACAGCAATGGCGCAGACAGAAACCACTGTAGTGATGGTGGTGCAGGATAGCAGCAAGAGACGGGATGCAATGGCTGGGCAACTTTGACGCGGTGAAAGAAAGCGCTGCGATGGAGTAGGATGGGCTGTAGCCCGAGAAAGAAGCTGTTGTCGTTGGTGCAGTGTAGGATGGAACCGAAACAATGATGCACCGACAAGGGCGGCGAAGAGCAGAAGCAACGATAACTTGGTTTGGCGTGATTCCGTGCAGGGTACGAGCTTGGTCTAGTGAAGCTAAGGCTACAATGGAGTAGTACCAAGAATTCCAGCATCACCGTATGGACTAGTGGAACGTGAGGGCGCGTGGCAGCTGGTGGAGAGAAGTTGAAAGTGCAGTCGAGATGATGATGGAAAAAAGATCTTGTTATTTTGGCTAGGGTGTAAGTGTGGTCCGGGTTGATCGATGAAGATGACTAGAGATGCTTAGGTTTCGTGATGATGAAGGGCCACGGTGAGGAGGTGTTTTCTAAGTTCCCCCCTCTTTCCGTTTCCCCTCTTTTTTCTTTTCTCCCCCTCTTCTGCTATCCTCTCTTTTTCTTTTTATTCCCAATCCCCTCATCTCCGATGTTAATGTTGTGTATCAATTTCCACGATTTTTGTACTGATTTTCTCTTTTACCCGATCTCATGGTTGACTCCTTTAATTGAGTTTCCAAAAACTTAGTGCAAATAATTTTCTGTTGATTTTTCTTTCCAATCTCACTCTTCAATTTAATTGCTATGATATATTCTCTAAATCTCCAAATTTGGTAATACTAAGATCTGATTTTCTTGATTTTTTCATTGACCTTTTAAATTGATTTCTTTTTTTTTTATTTTTGGATGATTAAAGTCCAGATTTGGGTTTAGACTTCTAGAGGATTTTTTTATTATTTTTAAATAAATTAAGAATTAGAATTAAATACAAAAATTGGACTTTTAATCATCAAGCCTAATCTTAAGCCCAAAATCATATTTTCATGTCCAAAAGTCTAATTAAACCCAAAATAAAAATAGTCTAATATGCCTAATAATATTAAAGACCCCGGACAAAATGGGGTGTCTACAATAAGTCTACCCTTGAATATCAAGAACACCACAGAAATATGAAACTCACCTCAATCAACTGCACTTCCAGAACAGATTGCTTTCCATCTCATGTTGGCCTTCCTTTGCCTATTCTTTTAGCTTATCCAGTTGAAAAGAAAAGGTTTGCAAGCTGGTTTATGTATTTAACCAACTTAAGGTTGGAGTTTAGTAGATTGAACATGGCAGAGAAATGGAAGAAACAGAGAAATGGCTTTCGTGAAGAAGCTGGAGTTGGCTAACTCGATTTTCCTCACTTGTTTCTTCTTATATAGCCCAGCTCATCCAATCCAACTCTACCACCCATCCCTTATCTGCTTCTTTCATCATTGTTCACGTCCTTCATGCATTTAAGGCATGAAGAAAACTGCAGCTCAAAGTGGCGTGGAAGTCTCCCTTTCACATGCCTTTTTCTTCTGCTGCAGCCTTTGCTTCATTCCTCAACCAATAAGGCTAATTCCCTTATTGACTTTAACTTTTCTTCATTTATTGTCCTCAACCGTATATTTCATAAAGTCAATATTGGCTGCTAGGTTGAATTCTATTTTCATTTGCCCCTCTATCTGGACGACCACCTTACTCGCCAAATACATTGGCGTTTCCAAGTCCTCGCCACAAGCGGGCCATCACTTATCCACGAAGTTGGCGAACTCAACTACTTGCCAAACAAATAAGGAAAACAATCAACTCGCCACACTAAACCAGTTCGCCAGCCATTCAGCTATTCCTTGCCCCTCTGTGTGGCGATCACAAGTTCTCGCCCTTTTGGGGCCATCACCAGGCATGGCTCAACTCGCCAACCTTGTCCTGATTCATCTCACACGTTGGCGAACAAGCCTATTCGTCCACGCCCTCGTCCAACTCGCCATCAGCATTGGCGATCACACATTACCTTGCTCGCCCATTGGCGAGCCGTTTCTTCATGGTACTCGCCCATCGAGTATTTCACCTAATTGGCTCTGTTCTCGTCTCAAGTTAAGGAACTTTTCACCTTTTTAGAAATTAACATTCATTATTTATTTAATTTCCATTTTCAATTTTATGAGATTAAGGTCTACAGTAGGTAAAATCAGATCTTACACTATATCACTGTGTAAATACTATTTTGAGACTGTTAGGCCCCATATCATGCTCACGTGTTCATTTGTTATTATATCATGTGTTATTATATCATGTGTGAATGCTGTTGACATTGAGCCCGTCTTTAGTGTCCCGATTGACACCTACTCAGTGTACGACCGAGGACAATTATAGATTATAAATATAGATCTCCCGTGTTTATTATTACTGCTCTCTACGGAGATTATAGCATGATATCATTAGGGTGTTGCCTGGTCTCCATTATTATTTCATGTATTATTATTGATTATGATGATATTTTATGAACTATAATGGTTATTGAAGTGTTTTATTAGTGAACTGTTACTAGATTTGAACAGTTTATTTTACTGTTACACGTGTAAAAATGATGATTTCAATATTGGAAATTAAATTGTTTTCAAGTGTTGACTTATATGATTAAAGGAGTGATTTTACTCAAATATGTGAAATGTTTATACGCAATGAATATTTAAATAAGTTTTACATTAAATTAAATTTCTACTCCTTATAGTGGCTCTGGGTTTCCAGGACAAGACAAGTATTTCAAAATACCTTTCATGCTCCATCTGGATTACCTGGCCGATTATAGTATCCTTCCTTTTTAGTGTGCTGAGTATATCGATAGGAAATTAAGGATTTTACTGTATATAGTTTACGTGATATCAAAATTGCATACAACTCTCTTATTGAGCTGTGGTTTGCTCACCCCTTTACTTTCATCTCTCCAGAGTATTTTCAGTGACTAAGCGATATATCATCCAAGGATTTTCGGCTGCGTATTGAGCACCCTGAGGCAGTTGTTGGAGATCCTAGAGGTATATTATTTTCTTTTATATGTTTAGACTTTCTTTTACAGTACTACAGTGTTATATTAAACAGGGGATGTATATTAACGACATAAATACTGTTTTGTAAATATTTTACTTATGTAAATTAAAGTGAATTACTGTATTTACTGTTCACTGTTGATTTAAAAAGCGAAAATAAAGGCATCAAAGACAACCCAACCAATTCACATGTATGGAAAATGTGTGAAATACTGTATATTCAGGATGTGACAAGTTGGCTACAAGTAGGACATCTTATGTGGATAGTCCAAATGTTTGACAGGTGCAATATATTTTTTTAAAAAATAATTATCCTTTTTCAAGTTTCAAAAAATAGAAATATATATTTATAAATACAAAAATAAATCAATTATATTTTTAAATTAATTGTCTATTTTAATTTTTAAAAGATAAACATATATATCTTTATCTAGATTAAAATTAAATAAAAATTACATCTTATTTATCTCTACCTACATTAATGTTACAAAATATAGCATCTATATCTATAGCTTTTATCAATTAATTTTTTTCTAAAAAATAACATCTATATCTATGTATATTAAAATTACTATGGATAATGTAATATATAACATACAATGATATAACTTCTTATGTACAATGATTACATTTTTTTTTTGCAATAATGTAACATCATTTTTTTAGTTTTTTAAATTAATATGTAACATGCAATTATTTTTTATTTTTATATTAACATTACAAAATACAACAATTATAACTATTGCTTTTATATATTAATTTTTTTAATATATAACATTACAAAAAAAAACTCTAATTTCTTTTACTTTTTGTGTCTTTGGTTTATTTAAAAGAGATTTTGGCATAAAATTTCATTGCACATCACATAAAAGACTAGAATTGGATGAGCTTTCCATGTTTATAAATAGCACACCTCTATCGAATATTAAAATATTAGTCATAAAGTCACTGCTCAATATATTAGACTAACATATATTTTTTTCAATGATAACATATATGGAAATATAATTTTAAAATATAACTGATTTAGCAGGTATGTTTTTAGGATTTATATATGATATACTAACAGTATATAGTTTCTATATACTATCAATGCACCAAAGGTTGACACCTCGTCAATAAGCCCTTATGAGCAAATTAAAAAAAATTATTTATATTTACTTTTAAGGGCTTGGCATATTTTTTTAATTTGTCAATTGATGAGGTGTCAACTTCTGATGCATTGACAGTGTATAGAAACTATACACTGTTAGTGCATCATATACAAACCCATGTTTTTATTGACTATTTTTTGAATTTGTGTTTTATATATATATATATATATATATATATATATATATTATAAGGAAAATCTTTCACCAATAGAGTAACTATCATGAAAGTTGATCTAACTTTTGGTTGGTATTACATGTCACGTGAGTGCAAAAAAAGGTTGTCTGAGGTCGATAAAAAGTTTCATTGTTTCCCATGTAATATTGATGTTCCTAATCCAACTCTAAGGTAAATAATAATTATATTTACTATATTTAAAACATAAAACAAAAATTATTCCATGATGATAATATAAGCATTTTATTATTTTAATATATATAACTTAATTATAGCATTTTGTATACTTTATAGGTAAAAATTAAACACTGAGGCATTTAATGATTCTAAAAAAGTGATGTTTTTTACATTTCAACACTAAAGCTAAGAAATTAATTAATTAATAAAGATGTTAACAATCTTTATAAAATTTTTCTTAAGGTGTTGATTTATTAACAATTATACTTTATAAGTAGAAGTTGAATGTTAAGGCATTTGATGGTTCTGGAAAAGCGATGTTTGTATTTTTCAACATTGAAGCTAAAAAGTTAAATTAATAAAAATTTTTCATGTTTTTACGAGAATTAGATCATCCTCTAAGACAAGTACTTGATCATTTTCAGTGGTCTAAAATCATTACCACATAAACAGTTAAAGCATGTAAATTTTTGTAAAGCATCATTCTTATAAGGATGCATATGATTCTAAAACTATGGGATTCTAATTATTTCCAGCTTGGCCGCAAGAGTTTTACTTGGAACAGAAGCAACAGTAGCAATTGCCATAACACATCACCAAAACAACAGGAATATTAAAAAAAAAAAGGTCAAGAGAGTTTATCATCTAAATTTGACCAGTAAGTGGCGGCTCATGTTTGAAGTGTGACGAAAGCAAAATAATTGTAGTGTTTGGACTCCAATTCACATTAATTTCACGCACAATATACCGAAAAGATGCCTTGTCCCTAATGAAAACCAAACGAACGTAACACCAACGCCCTCCTTTCTCATTACCGACGCCCACTGAGTAGACATTTCACGGACTGGTGCATTAGCCTGTCAGTCAATGATCACCAGAGTAGAATGATTTTTTTTAGGCTTTGATCGGTAAAAATATGGAAAGTTAAGTGGTAAGTGTAAAAATTTGTTTCAGTGTCTAAGTTTTATAATAAATTTTTTACTTGGTAACTTAACTATTTCATAGTTAAATTTTCTTTTATTCACTCATTTCTTTCATTGTTATCACGCAAATGTAAGAATTTTTAATAGATTTATCTAATGTGTTAATGCCAAAACAACACATTATAGATCATAAATGCGGAACAGGATACTAACCTTCAGTCATTGATATCAAAAATATTGAGCTGCGATGAAGTTACATTCCTTTTGTATTTGATCTTCTAATCTTAAGCAAACTCACTAATGGTGTGTTTTGCAGAATGCTCAGATTAGGGACCCAATACCCTATCATTTTCTTTATATACGTCTTTCCATTAAAAACGTAATTCAATTTGTGGCAGTTATCACTTGTAGATATGGATAAATAATTTAAAATTTATTAGATAACGATAATAAAATATAGGACCACAATATGAAGTTTTAAGAGGTTATGAAACTAACCTCAAGTCTTTTATTTCCTATAAAACACTACTTACCAAGTAGTTAACTTATGTGGGGAACTTACATTCTCCCACTTGGTCCGTATATTTTATTATACTTGCTATTCCATCCATAATCTATGAATCCTTATGCTTAAATTAAAGAAACAAAATACATGAATCATGGCGACAAGTCATCTAAGAATGAGTAATATCTTCCATGTATTACAATATATTTCATTTCTTTAATATCATCTATATGTGATAACATAACTTAATGAATAAACCTTATTTTTATTCTAGGTCCAAAATTTATTATTATTCTCAATAACCAATATGTGCACCAAATATTGAGAAAACAAAACAAATGAATAAGAGTTTCATTACAAATAAAAGTTGTCCATACAACTAATTCACAAGATGGAACCAAGTCTCATTCGCACTACATGATCCTTAAAACTGTTTGGTGGCATGCCTTTTGTTAAAGGATCTGCTGTCATCAATTCAGTGCTAATGTGTTCAATGATCACTTTATTCTCTTTAACACGTTCCCTTATGGCTAAATCTTTAATGTCGATATGTTTACTTCGACTACCACTTTTGTTGTTTTAGCCAAGAAAATGGCAGCTGAATTGTCACAATATATTCTTAATGGCTTTGAAATGGAATCCACAATTCTAAGCCCAAATATGAAACTCTTCAACCATACACCATGTGAGGTAGCCTCAAAACAAGAAACGAACTCAGCCTCCATGGTAGAAGTAGCAACTAAAGACTGCTTTGCACTCCTCCAAGCTATGGCTTCGCCAGCAAGCATGAAAACATATCCAGATATTGATTTTCATGAATCAACACATCCAGCGAAGTCTGAATCTGAATAACCAACTACCTCCAGGTTGTCAGTTCGTCTATACATAAGCATGTAATCTTTGGTCCCTTGAAGGTACCTCATTACTTTCTTTGCAGCTCTCCAGTGGTCCATACCCGGATTACTCTGATATCTTCCTAACATTCTGACTGCAAATGCAATGTCAGGTCTTGTGCAAACCTGAGCATACATTAGGCTTCCAACAGCTTAAGCATATGGAATGTTTTGCATTTGTTCCCTTTCAAGTTCATTTTTCGGGCACTGGTTCAAATTGAACTTGTCACCCTTTACTATTGGTGCTACACTTGGTGAGTAATCTTTCATCCGAAATCTCTCAAGAAACTTATTGATATAGGTCTCTTGAGACAGTCCTAGAATACCTTGAGGCCTGTCTCTATGGATCTTAATGCCAATGACATAAGATGCCTCACCCATATCCTTCATATCAAATTTCTTAGAGAGAAATTGCTTCACCTCATGTAGCAACCCTTTATCATTGGTTGCAAGTAAGATATCATCCACATATAGGAAAAGGAAACAAATTTTACTCCCATTAACCTTGTGATATATGCATTGATCCATGATGTTCTCTACAAAACAGAATGAAGAGATGACATCATGGAATTTTAAATACCATTGACGGGAGGCTTGTTTCAATCCATATATGGATTTCTTGAGCTTGCACACCAAATGCTCACCATTACTAGAGGAGAATCCTTCCGGTTGTTTCATATAAACCTCCTCCTCTAGGTCTCCATTCAAGAATGCTGTTTTCATATCCATCTGATACAGTTCCAAGTCAAAATGAGCAACCAATGCTATAACAACACGAAGAGAATCTTTCTTTGATACAAGGGAAAAAGTCTCTGTGTAATCGATTCCTTCCTTTTGAGTGAATCCTTTAGCTACGAGTCTTGTCTTATATCTATCAATGTTGCCTAATGAGTCATTCTTTGTTTTAAAGACCCATTTACATCCAATGGCCTTTACAACATTAGGCAACTCAACAAGATCACAGACTCCATTAGATGCCATAGAATTCAACTCATCTTTCATGGCATTGTACCACAATTCAGATTTACTACAACTCATGGCTTGTGAAAATGTTTCAGGGTCATCTTCGGCTCCAAAATTATAGTCAGACTCTTGTAGATACACAACGTAATCACTAGGTATTGCTGATTTCTTCATTCTAGTTGATCTTCTTAATGTTGTGTCAGCATCCTCTTGTGGAGTATGTTGCACAACTGGTTGCTCAACAGTCTCTGGTAATTATTGAACAACTGGATCTACTAGATTGTCATCAGCAACTTGTGGGGCTTTAATAATTGGTAGTTCAACATCCATTTGAACTTGAGAGAAGTTATGAACAACAACCAATTTGTCACTTGAAATGGGAGCCTGAATATCTGAATGATCCTTCTTAAAAACTACGTTCCGAGATTGATCACTCCCACTAATCAAGTCATTTTCAAGAACCTTTGCATTTCTTGATTCCACAATTCTAGTGACATGTGATGGACAATAAAATCTGTGTCCCTTAGACTTTTCAGCATATCCAATGAAATGCCCACTTATAGTCCTTGGGTCCAATTTCTTTTCTTGTGGATTATAAACTCTTACTTCAGACAGGCATCCCCAAACGCGTATATGTCGCAAACTCAATTTCCAACCTTTCCATAATTCAAAAGGTGTTTTTTTTGGAACGGCTTTAGTTGGAACCCGGTTTAATATATACACTGCCATTTTAAGAGCTTCGATCCACAAGGATTTAGGAAGCTTGGAGTTGCTAAGCATACTCCGCACCATGTCCATCAAGGTTCAGTTTCTTCTTTCTACTACACCACTCTGGTCTAGAGATCCAGGCATAGTGTATTGGGCTTGAATCCCATGCTCTTAAAGAAACCTTGCAAATGGACTAGGAGCTTATCCATCCTCAGTGTATCTACCATAATATTCTCCACCTCTATCTGATCTCATGATCTTAATTTGCTTTCCACATTGTTTCTTTACTTCTGCTTTGAAAACTTTAAAAGCATTTAATGCTTCGTTCTTATTATGAAGCAAGTAGAGATACATGTATCATTAATAATCATCTATGAATGAGATGAAGTATTTTTGACCATATGAGTCCATATCCGGACTACAAATGTTTGTATGTATGATCTCTAATATGTCTGAACTCCTCTTGGCACCTTTCTTTGTTTGGTTGGTCTGCTTTCCCTTTATGCAGTCCACATAAGTATCAAAGTCAGTAAAATCCAAAGTACTAAGTACTCCATCATTCACTAACCTTTTAATTCTCTCTATGGAGATATGTCCTAATCTCCGATGCCACAACATAGAGGATTTTTCATTCATAACACATCGTTTAATACCAACATTGTCTTGGACGTGCATTATACTATTTGAAATACTATTTTGTAAATGAATTCGAAATAAACCATCAATCAACATCCCATTTCCAACAACACTAGATTTGTAAAGCAAGCGGAAAGCATTTTCATAAAATTCAAAAGAAAATCCAAGTGGTACAAGTCTTGAAACTAAAATTAAATTTCTAGAGTAACATGGAATATAAAGGTTCTTTCCAAATTCAAAACAAAATCAGTATCTAAAACTAATCTGCACGTCCCTACTGCTTCCACTTGAGAACGCATCTTGTTTTCTGAATAGATGCATTGCTCACTGGCCATTGGTTTCCTTTGGTTTAGAAAACCCTGCAAGGTATTTGAAACATGGATTGTATAACCAGAATCAATCCACCAAGTGTTATGACAAACATCGACCATATTAGATTCATAACAAACAAGTGAGATTGGATTACCTTTCTTTTCAAGCCAAGCCTTATATTTGTTGCAGTCCTTCTTCATGTGTCCCTTCTTTTTACAGAAAAAACACTTGGACTCTTTCTTCTTAGTCTGGATAGGTATTTTACCCTTTCCCTTTTGTTTGGCTTGCGCTTTGTTCTTTCCTTGTGTTGCCATATGTGCACTTTCACCCATTTCCATTAGCAACCTCCCTTCATCTTGAGCACACATGGTCCAGAGTCCATTTATTGACCATTTTTGCTTATGTGTGTTGTAAGAAATTTTGAAAGGTCTATATTGTTGTGGAAGGGAATTCAGAATAAAGTGCATAAGGAAAGATTCAGACATCTCAACCTCAAGAGACTTCAACTGAGCCGCTATGTCCCTCATCTGCATGATGTGCTCACGCACACCTCTAACACTAGTGAGCTTCATAGATGATAACTTTGTCGTTAGGGTGCTAGCTAGTGCCTTATCCGAAGACTCAAACTGTTCATCAATAGCCTTCAGCAATTCTTTGACATTTTTACACTCAGGGATTGAACCACGAATACTAGCTGATATACGTGTCCTTATGAACATCGTACTTAAGCGATTAGATCGCTCCCATCGTTCATATAGGACAATCGCACCCTGAGAGCTAGTTGCATTAGGTACAGGTGGTACATCCTTCCTAATGGCATAATCAATGTCTATGCACCCTAATTGAAGAAGAACTCTCTCCTTCCATACCTTATAGTTATCACCACTTAAATAGGGAACATCACATTTATCATCAGAGAAATTCAAAGGTTGTATAACTGCAAATATATCAAACATTCATGCTAATGTTACAAAATTTGAGGCAAATAACATATATCATGCGTTACTAATGTAAATCATGCATCAAAATATGAATCAAATAACATATAAAACTGCCTGTGGGCGAAGTTCTAATTTAAACAGATTCATATATAAACTTTATGATGAAACTATCAAATTATATTCCTTTTCTTAATTCCTGTGGGTAAATTAAGAAAACTAATTTGTTACTTCACCCTAATTAATCACACAAATATAATAAAAATTCCTGTGGGATAAAATTTATTATATTAAATATGATTAATTACAATTAATGTCATTTTTCTATATGTGACCGAATATACTTGATATATAATTTAACCTAATCAAAGATGCTGTGACTATTCCTTGATCAAGAAAAATTACATAGATCACATGACATCGAATTTTATGCATAAATAATAATTTTTTTTAATCAAGTACACAATCAACATATTATAAACAGATAATGTTGTATACATTTATTCATTAATTATGCATCAAATTTATGCATACAAAAATATATCATGAACCAAATAATGGTATTATTTTAACGAAGATGAAATAAAAAAATAATTAATGAGATACTTTGTTTGGTCAGTGTCCTAATCACGAAGTGCCAACAATAGGTAACAGTACATGCACTGTCTCATAGACCATACAAGCTTCCAACAATTGCTTCTTATTTCTAATATCGCAGTGCATTAAATAGTGTCGTTAATGTGATTAATGACTTAATAATTACTATTTTGAAGAAAACACTTAATGATGTGCACTTTATAGCCTGACGCCTTGTTGTACATCTTAGAAAAATAAACTTTTATTTTTCTTGAATGCGATAGCTACAAAAACAAAAGATTTGCTCTTGGTTCAATTCTTGTCCCATTGTAACTCCAAATTTTCAAAGCTTTCATTAGTGATAGAAATTAAATTTTGCTGTAAAAAATTATTCAAACAATATCGGAATGAACACTTTATACATATAGAGCTATGAAAACTTATTCAACCAAAATCAAGGCAGAGGTGTTTTACTGGCTCGGATACCAACTGTAAGAATTTTTAATAGATTTATCTAATGTGTTAATACCAAAACAACACATTATAGATCATAAATGCGGAACATGATACTAACCTCCAGCCATTGATATCAAAAATATTGAGCTGCGACGAAATTACGTTCCTTTTGTATTTGATCTTCTAATCTTAAGCAAACTCACTAATTGTGTGTTTTGCAGAATGCTCAGATTAGGGACCCAATACCCTATCATTTTCTTTATATACGTCTTTCCATTAAAAACGTAATTCAATTTGTGGGCAGTTATCACTTGTAGATATGGATAAATAATTTAAAATTTATTAGATAACGATAATAAAATATAGGATCACAATATGAAGTTTTAAGAGGTTATGAAACTAACCTCAAGTCTTTTATTTCTTATAAAACACTACTTACCAAGTAATTAACTTATGTGGGAAATTTACAGCAAAGTCTTAGAATTTATGCAGCTTGACCAGGTTTTTTATTAAAAAATGTTTCTCGAATGGAAATGGTTTAAAAGTTTTGTTAATGTTTGACAAATTTAATAAAAAGTGTCGTAAAATGCTAAAAATCAATTTTAATATAATTTTTTTTATATATTTAAATAAATAAATAATTAAAATAATCAATTTTATTAAATTAAAACACAAGTTTTTAAATGAAACAAACAAATAAAATAAAAAATTATTTTGCCTGACGCCTTGTTGTACATCTTAGAAAAATAAACTTTTATTTTTCTTGAATGCGATAGCTACAAAAACAAAAGATTTGCTCTTGGTTCAATTCTTGTCCCATTGTAACTCCAAATTTTCAAAGCTTTCATTAGTGATAGAAATTAAATTTTGCTGTAAAAAATTATTCAAACAATATCGGAATGAACACTTTATACATATAGAGCTATGAAAACTTATTCAACCAAAATCAAGGCAGAGGTGTTTTACTGGCTCGGATACCAACTGTAAGAATTTTTAATAGATTTATCTAATGTGTTAATACCAAAACAACACATTATAGATCATAAATGCGGAACATGATACTAACCTCCAGCCATTGATATCAAAAATATTGAGCTGCGACGAAATTACGTTCCTTTTGTATTTGATCTTCTAATCTTAAGCAAACTCACTAATTGTGTGTTTTGCAGAATGCTCAGATTAGGGACCCAATACCCTATCATTTTCTTTATATACGTCTTTCCATTAAAAACGTAATTCAATTTGTGGGCAGTTATCACTTGTAGATATGGATAAATAATTTAAAATTTATTAGATAACGATAATAAAATATAGGATCACAATATGAAGTTTTAAGAGGTTATGAAACTAACCTCAAGTCTTTTATTTCTTATAAAACACTACTTACCAAGTAATTAACTTATGTGGGAAATTTACAGCAAAGTCTTAGAATTTATGCAGCTTGACCAGGTTTTTTATTAAAAAATGTTTCTCGAATGGAAATGGTTTAAAAGTTTTGTTAATGTTTGACAAATTTAATAAAAAGTGTCGTAAAATGCTAAAAATCAATTTTAATATAATTTTTTTTATATATTTAAATAAATAAATAATTAAAATAATCAATTTTATTAAATTAAAACACAAGTTTTTAAATGAAACAAACAAATAAAATAAAAAATTATTTTGCTAGTTAAAACAAAAAACAAATGAAATTAATATAAATATTAACAAAATAAATTATTTAATGTGAAATAATATAATCATTTTTATAATTTTGTGAATTATTGAAGAGAAAATGAAAATGTAAAAAGAAAAATTAAAATTAACACTTTTTAAGTAAGCTTTGTATAAATATTGTACATAGTTATCGAATCATATCACCATACTTTTTTTGTTACAAGAGGAATATTAAATAACTGAAGATGGAGTGCTTGGATTTGAACCAAGACTTACAATATGTCACAATTTATCTTTAATCACTAGATCAATATACCATACTTTACTGATTAGTAAATTTAATAATATTTTTATTTTAAAATTTACTAATCAATGAAGTATTATAATATGATTCAATGATATTATAAAAAAAAAAAGTGAACACGTAAAGTTTAAAAAGATCATGATTGAATAATCTTTGGACCATCCACCTAATTTTTCTTCTTTTTCACTCGTATATTTGATTCTATTCTTATATGATTAAAGTGACTAGCCGTGAACAACGTGAAGAATTTGAAAGTGTAGTTTTAATTATTCATTCCAAGTTTAGGCGTCACAAGTCACAACTCACAAGAGATGTACATAAACAAGAAATCTACAAGCGCTGTACTTTTTTCTGCTTGCTTCTGAATGTGAACAACATGAAAATTACTAGCACACGCCTTCCCATGAACCTATTTGTTTATTTATTATTATTTAGTGTCCTTTGCGCGTTCAAAGTCTCTTTGATACGCCTGTTTTGTTGACATAAAATAGAAAATTGCACATAGTTGCTGGTATAGCATGGCCATGCGTTTGACACGGTAAAAGCTGCTTCCAAAGTTCTAAAATGGACAGGCAGCAGGTACGACTCGAGAATTCAATGATGAACTTGTAATTATTTACCATAAAATAACAAAGAACAGTTCTCCGTTGGTGGAGACAGGTGTCTTTATCGGATTTTGTCAGTCTTTTAACTGATTGATTGCTTAGCTGTTTGAGCATTCGCAACTTGCAATACCATTCCGCCGTCTTGTTGAAAAAACGAAACAAAAAATGAAGAATATTAGCCAAGTGATATGATCGATGCAAATGGCACACCAATAAAGCAACTTGACTTGTGATGATAAAGTAGCCATGATGATATGACTTTAGACTTGGCTGTGAAGGCGAGATTTGACAATGAATTCAAGACTTGCTAATCTAGTGCATCCCCCATTCACATTGCTGATCACACCTAAATTCAGTGATTTCGCCAAGTTCATCCTTCATAGTTTATAACGTTTTCATAGTTCATAACGTTTTCATAGTTCATGGTTCTATCAGCAGCAATGGTTTATGCAGGGAATCACTTGGCAATGATTTCCACCGGACAGAAGAACAGAACTTTGATTCAAAATGAACAGCAACTAAAAATTTCTTAATAGAAATAATTACAAGAAACTAATAATGGGAGTTGATAGAGAGTTAGGATCTAAGGGCTCGTTAGAGCTGATAGCTAGAGAAGCTTGAATAGACAGCTAAGAAAACAGCAGGCTTTAACCTGCTGAAAAAAAAAAAAGATACATAGCAGGCCTAAAACATGCCTCAAAAAAGAAATCAACTCGGTTCAGACTACTACGGTGACTGAGCAGCCAAACCCAGCCATGACTTGCCGTCGTCTGGCTTGGAAGGAGATGGGTATGGTCCCCTTGTGGTGATCCTGTAAAATGATCATAAGCATATCAACATCAAATTAAGTTCACTCAAAGTTGTAAAACTATCACTCTTGCCCAAAGTTTTAGACAAAGGAAAGTTGAACTTATTATAAAATGCACCAGCTTTAATCTATACAAAGTTATTATAGATCAAAACATAAATTTACGGTATCAATCCCAACCCAACAGAACTCTCTCAACCCTCCATACATGAATCAGATCAGGGACATACCTATCCTTTCTCTTCTCCAGGAACCGATGGAGTGAAGCTCTCCTTGCAATTGGCAGATCTGCAATAGACAAAACCCGATAAGAACGCCTATATGAAACAAGAAAAATATGAGGCATAATTCCAACTTCCTAGCTCTTATTAAAAAACTGAAGTGGACAACAAGGATTACCTCCAGGAATGGGTCGCTGAGGAGGTTGAATACATTCTTGAGTTACATTGTTTCTGATATTAGGGGCCACATTTGAGGTAGGAGGAACTCCAATGCCAGGTTCAACAGGACTTCCGGCTATGCTAGAAGTAAATGGGGCGTTTGTATTGGCAGGATTGGGGTTGAAGCTCTTGTTTTGGGAGCTACCCTTGCTAGCTAAAGCCATAATTTCCTTAGCTTTGTCAGCAGGAAAATCATTGAACACAATCACTTGTCCACCATAAAAGATTGTCATCTGTGCAGTTTGAGGCTCCGCTGCAGCAAATTTGTTCATGCTGGTAGCACTAGAATCAACCCTTGGCACACCATCGTCCTTGGCAACTTGTGATGAAAAACCAGCTTGTTGAGGGAACAAATCCATGGATCTCAAGTTCCTAGCAGCTGCAACGTTCCGGCCACAAACAGCACCTGACTTCTCATTGACAGGAAACAAATCCATGGTGGGACGCATCTCAGGTGTCCCTGCATCATATCCATTAATAAAACAATACATTAGACTCAAACTCTGTTATTCAAAACCTACTTTTAGTACTTCAAAGACTTATGCTTTAAACAACTGAACTACTGGCTATTTATAATGCAAAATCCACGATTCTGTCAAGTTTTAATCAGATCTAAAAACGGGTTTTTTGCCAACAGAAGATAATTTGACGGGATTATATTCAAACAGAATTTTATTCTAAGAAAAAACATAAATCCAAGATTCAAATCCCCATCATCCCTCAAAAATAGAAACTTTTCATTCACGCACATGGCTTATTCATTTTTTTTTCAAAATTGAATATATTCAGGAGAGACCGAGAGAATAAAGGGCATGTTTTTTTGAATGGTTTGAACTATTAAAAATGAATATGTCAATTTGCAAATCTGATTTTACGGATCTAAATCAAAAGATTAAATAACAGAAAAAAAAAATCTTAATTTGATTAAGCCGCTTCAAATTTTGAAGTTAAAACGGTTAATCAAAGCGCCTGTGGGAGATGAGAAGAGATATAAAAGCAAAAGCAAAGAACAAAGCTTATTTAAGATTCATTTATATGGCTATCTTCAAGTTTCCTCTTAATACTTAAACAAATTAAGTAAAGAAACAAGAAAACAAACGCGAAAAAAAATCTAATTCAGTAATACTTTCTCAATTCCTCTGTTTCCTCGTCAAACCGAAGCTCAAAAAGAAAAAGGAAACAAAGAACTTACCATTAGCATCAACGTTGCATGTCATTCCTAGACTTAGATCTCCAAAGCTACCTTTCTCCTTCAAGTACTGACTCAACAAACTACTAGTTTGCGTAAAGCTTGGCCTCTCCGGTGACCTCACCCGTTTCTGACCCACAAATTCCGGTGAACTAGACATACTTACTTTCCGGCAAAACAAAATCCAACAGCTGAAATGATTTGGGCTTTCAGACAACGACTCGAAATCGAATATCTCGATCTCTGAACTCACAGCTGCATTAAGTATCTGTTTGAAACTCTGCTGTTTAGCCGAGGCAGAGAAATTTATTTATATGAGAAGGCGAAAATGGGTTTTATCTTTGAAAAGCTGGGAGAGGGGGGTGGGTTAAGAGCACGAGAAATTAATGAGCTTTATTTTTGCAGCTTCGCGAGGGTGCTTCAATATTTTATTGTCTCGTTTCTTTGGGATTTCAAACACGTGTTCTTTTATTTTTTTTTCTTTTTCTTTTTCTTTTCTTTTCTTTTTCCGGTGTTTTTCGTCAACGGCGATGTACATCAGTGTCTGTTCCCGTGTTGAACATGTTCTTCGATATTTTAATACAAGACTTTAACCCTTGCTGTGAATTTACTTTCTTGTCCCCATATTATGTTGACTGATTCGGTGTTATTTGTTTGTGGCCCTGATTAAGAGTTTGGTTTATTGGTTAAAATTTTTAGCACGTGTTTCTCAATTGCTTCATAAAAAATTGAAAAGTAGAAAATAGTTTTAGATTTTCAAGTCACTTAAATTTTATAAATAAAAAATGTAGTTATTTAAAAGAATAAACTAAAAAAATTCATATTAAACTGATAATTAAACTATAGGTGCGTATTTAGAAAAAGAAATCTAAAACGTTCTAATTAATACTTGATTGTTAAATAACTCGGTATAAATTTAACATTACTGTTTAATATTTTGTTTACAATAGTTTTAAACTTCACAAATATTACATTTTTATTATATTAATTTATTAATTTTTTAAGAGATATCCTAAAGACTATGAAATATGTGTCAATTTTCTAACTACATATGGAAAATTTTAAAACTCCATCAATGTGTATTAATTTTTTAAAATTATATACTAAAATTAGAAATTTAAATTTTATTTTCTTAAAGATCGTTTGGGATTGTTGTGAGTTTTTTGTTTTCAAAAATTTTGTTTTGTTTTATTTTCAATTTTATTGAAACTGAAAACATGTTTGATTGTTAACTTTTTTGTTGCGAAAATTTGTAAACTCTAGAAGAAAACTTAAATGGGTAGGCTTCAAGTGAAAAGCATAAGAAATGTTCAAATCTTGGCAGTTACAATATTTATTCAGTCCGCATGGGTTTTTTTTTGCTTAAATTTTTACTGTAGCCGAACGGGCACTGTTCACCCATGTAGTAACAGTATAAAAAATACTTCCAAAAATTGGAAACAGAAAATTGGAAACACCAAAATTCTGTTTCCAACAATTTTCAAAATTGTGTTTTTGTTTTTTATTTTTTAAAACGGAAGCATAGCACCCAAACACAATTTTTGCTGCAGCTTTTAGAAAAAGTTAAAATGAAAATACAAAACATAAAACAAAAACAATCTCAAACAAACCCTTAATAACTAAAATTTTCATTTCTACAAAAAAATAAAAAAAAATAAAGACTTGTTATACAAAGAACAAGCTTGCTATGTTAAACAAAAACTAAATAATCTAAATGTAAAAACTTCACTTCAATTTTCACTTAATTCTTTTACTATTTACCTAATATAGGTACGTTTTAGATTTAGTAATTTATATTTTTTTTTGATTGTGTTCAAATACCAAATGGATTTTACAGTTTTTACCAAATAAATATACCTTTTTATCAAAATTTTAATTTGTATCATTTTTAATTTTTATTAAATTAATATATAACCTAAAGTTTTTATTTTTTTCATAAAAAATAAAAAAAATTCAAATCTTGAATCGAATTTCTTTTAAAAAAAGTTGAAACAAAAACAATCGTTAAATCAAATAAAGATTGTTGTACTATTTAATGTCATGAGTTCACTTTTCTTCTATTTATAGATGTGTATTATTTACTTTCTTCAAAACTAATAGCTCTTTTTTTCAGCCCTTATATTTGACTTGATTTCAACTTTCTAAAAACAATTTCATTTCTACCTAAATTCTAACGCCATCAGCCAAACAAATTATCACGACGGGCAAGACGGTAAAGTCGACGCAAAGGACATTTCTGTCAGTCTGGTAATTAAGCACCTTAATTAAAGTTTAAGCAAACAATAATTAATCCCTTTCCACAACCAAAACGGCGTTAAAGACAACGGCATCAGGTGTTGCTTCCCTTTTTGCTATTAATTTTTGTTTTTTAATTTTCTATAATGCATTTATTTTTCTGTTTCGTGCCGTCGTGCAGATGAGTAGGACCGACCAAAGTGGGCGCCACAAACCCAAAACACCGCGTCCTTCCTTTCCTTTTCTTTCCTTCCCTTCCCTTCCATCTCAAAAAAAGGCCAGCGGCAACCGCACGTTCCTTTTTCCAATAAGATTTATACACGTGTACATCACCAGTCCATTTGCAATTCCGCCTTGGGATGCTGCTCCCTTTACTTTTCCGACTTGGATGTGACCTATTGTCAAAAATTTAGAGCTTATTCGAATAAAAGTGTGATTTACTTATATTCTCAAATAAATTCGTTTATTTATTGCTTAATAATAACATTATATATATTATTTTATTAATATGTTTATTTATATCTTTTAAGCCAAATTTATTTGGATATCATTTATATTTATTGTTCACCAACAAAGTTTAAATTGTTTATTACTCGTGAAGAAATTTAATCATATATCAAATATGTTTGATTATATATTTATTCATTTGATGATTATGATGAAAATCATTTCAGAATAAAATTACTTTTTTTTCTCAAAGTGGTGTGCTTATATGATTAAAAAGTACCCCATAATATTCCTATTTGGGAATTAAGGTTTCTTAATATTTTAGTTTGAAAAAAAAAATCTTAATTCTTTTGACTATTGGTAAACTAATCCTACCATAAATAAATAGCTTTGCAACTTTTTAAGATATAAGATTGTGGTACTGCAATAGACTCATGTTCATATCCTTTCTTTTGTTTTGTTTCCCCTTACTTTGGATAAGAGAATAATCAATGTTTCAATTAATGAAGTTCAGTAATGTATCTTAACCTAATTACTAACAAAATGCAATAGGGACATGCTGTTGGAACAAATTCGTCCACAAAGCCTATTAGCACAATAAATTATTAAGAAATCTAACCTTGGGTGGGTTTGAGCCAAAACCCATCATTACTCCGCCATTTCGACTCTGCCAGTTGAGGAAGACATCACCGGAGATCCATCAACGCCCGGCAATCTTCCATTTGCTCTGCCATGGTGGTCTGAAAACCAAATGGAGGAAGATGATGGTGAGGGAAAATGGAGAACGAGAGAAAAGAGGGAGAGTGCTACTGCTGTGCACTTCTTCCGTTAATCATAAGTGAATAATGGGCCTTCACTTATATAGTAGTGCCAGCAGTAGGGACCTCCCATAATTTTAGATCATGTATTATATCCGTCCCATTAAGGATAAATACATATATAATATAGATATATTATATACAATTATGGTCACACTATACATAAATTATACTACTAAATATAATTATATGTTAATAATTATACTTAATTAGTCCATACAATTAGAGATATTACAACATTCTCCCACTTGGACAATTAAGTTAATTAACAAAATATATCATATAATCTCAATATGTATTCGTAAGCCCTCTAAATACATTGTGCCGAAAGGGCACAAATATGTAGACTCATACATACTTTAACAACAACAAGCCTTTTATAAGCTTCAAAATGCATCATACCGACAGGGTACAAATGCGTAAACTTATAAAGACTACAACAAAAATAGTAGTATTAGTGTGAAATGGAAATGATATGGAAACAAAATCAATATCTATTTCCATTAGGTCCATGCATCCAAACTGAATGATGCAAAATTTCAACAGAAGATCATGAGACCAATGCAGAATGTCTCATTTAACAGAATGTCATATTTACCAGAATGCGCGCAGACAGAATATGCATATATGACAAATAGGAATCCATTCACACAGTTGCAACTGATTTTATTGCAGAGCTCCCACTAACTTAATACAGCAAAGGCTCCATATGCCTCATACAAGTGCTATGTCGTCAAAGCACTTAAGCAGCCAAACTTTTAGCTAGACAGAATGAGCTCTTTAAAACATGTGCTCAATAATCCAATCAAGTAATGGATTCCATTATTTTCTCTCTAACCAATCGAATGATGATATCTAAATATTCGGAGTGTGAGGAACTCCAAGCATTTTGAGAGAGAAAATACTTGCTGCAGCATTACCACAGTACATCTCCAGGACTTCGAAATGGCAACCACACAAAACCAACCCTGAGATGAAATTCTGCAGCCCAAATGGCCCATCATGTAGCTTTACAACATGCTACATATTTAGCCTCCACAATCAAGGATACTGTAAGTGTTTGCTTTACACTTTCCAAAATACAGCTCTTTTATATCCACAAATATATAATCAAAATAATTTTCAATATCTGGAGAGCTCGCAAAATTAACATCAGAATATCTGACCGAACCTAAAATGTCAGACTTATCAATATCAAAATACTCTCTTTATAGCTTCCAGTTCTCTATTGCAGGATCGCTCAAGTATCTCCGAAATACACCTATAACATACACAATGTCCAAATGTGTATAAGCTTGAGCATATAGTAATTACCCACAATAAGGCATACACAACACTCGATATGAGCTCTTTCATTTTTATCTTGAGGACTTTGAGATTTTCACAATATGTCACTTTTCACTAAATGACGTCTTATTAGGAGAACAACAAACAATAAACCTACTCGACACTTAATATAGGTTCCATGAGACCAATAATGTATGCCTATTGATATGTCACGAAGAATCTCAATCTTTAAAAAAATAGAGCCTCACTTAGATTCTTCATCCTGAAGTGACATGACGACATGAAGTGTCTCATACAATAGGTCAGTGCTATAGGCTGCTATTTGACATCATCACTTAGAGCACAATAAGCACATAACTCCCACTGACCTCGCAATGGATCCAATTATCAAATGATAATGTTCTCCTCAAAGTAACAATCTCATTCTTTATATATATATTACAATCTGGATGCCTTCTAATGTTCATAAATGAACTCCTTGAGTTCACATACTGCATGTTCCATCTTAGGAATCACAAACTTTTAGGTTGCTTTATTTAAAGCCTTGACCAAATTTGGCTTTAAATCATCTACCTAATATTAGAGTCTCCCTTTTGTCTAAAATGATGTGACAACTGAAATAGATCCCATGTATCCTTATACAATATAGATGCTTACTCATCCTGCATGACTAATATCTAATTTTAAGAGTTCGAATCAATATAGTCTCCTGACAAATATCAGAATCAGAAGACACATGAATCTTACATTCATGTTCTTCTGTAAAGTCAGGTGCAGGTTCTAAATATGGTATTGGGATCAATCATTGATTCCTTTGGTTGTGGCTTTTCATAATCAAAAGATAACGCATATATGGGACTGGCACAACAAAATTTATTTCAATAATGACTTTGTGGAGTTCGCAACTCCCACTCTTTAAGTCATCATTTAAATGGATTGCATTGTCAGACTTAATGATTCTAGTATCATATAACGAGAAACGAGAAATGAAAATCTAAAATCTTTCTAGTCGATATAATATCCAACAAACTTGCCGCTGATAGTTTTCTTGTCAAGTTTTCTTGACTATGGGTTATAGCCTTTTTTTTTTTTTGCCTTACCTTATAACCCTAAACACAGAAAGCGGCATAAAATCGGCTTAATGTCTGACTATAACTTGGGATGCATTTAGGAACTGGTCTTGCTTGGAGATCAACTTTGAATGTGAATTGCAGTTTTAATTTCACTCCACCCGAATTTTAAAGATTTGGAGTGATTAACATAAATCGTATTAGATCAGAATGTACGATTGACTGCAACTGTAATCTCATTCTGTTTCAATATTCCAAGCACCGTACACTAGGCGTCAATATATATATAATCCTATAGTGCACTTAACCGAAAACCGGTATATGATTTCGCCTAGCTTCATTATACCGAACATGATATTCATCACTACTGTCTGATCATTGCCTTAAGCAGCGCAGCGGAATTAATCAGAATGCCTAAGGCCTCTATAAGATCAGATCTATTACTCCATATGACCTACATCGAAATGGTCGTTAGTAAAATGATGAAACACTTATATCCACTAAATACAATATGTGAAAACGATCTACAAATGTCGGTATACATAAGTTCCTAATCATTTCAATATCTGCTAATCATGTCCTTAATATTAGCAGCAAGATCTCCCGTAATACAATCTCTTCATGTGCCTCGAAATGTCCCTAACTCTTACGCCACTATACGACAGATTTCCTATTTATTCTATCATAATTTGAATCGATAGTCACGTCATTCACAACTGAAGAAAACTTACCTAATATTGGGGTATAAGTCTACTAAATATCCATTACACAGAATGCCAGAATCAATACACATGTTGTTACTAAATAGAAATACTTTTCTGTTATCGAAATGAAAAGTATAAACTGACAGTAGTTCCAAAATTGTCTTCAAAATGTAACAACAATCTGGCTATATTTTCAATATGGATTCTAACTCTATAACCCCAATTTACAACAATTTTCAATAGCACCGGTATTCAAACACTAATAGTTAGAAGGCATATCTCCTAGATTGGATCAAAATAAAAGCTAACAAAATGCCTTTTGCACATCTCAATCTAGAGGACTCTTGTAATCTACCTCTTGTGCCCAGGATTATTACAGAAGTGGCACACACATTGATATTCACAAGTGTTGGTGAAACCAGAATGGGAATTGAATTTGGCAAATATCTTCTTCTAAAATGACTTTTTAATGATATTTCCTTTTGGCAGTAATACTGGCATATGTCATCATTATGGCTAAATGAGATCTGTTAACCTGAAAGATCTCCCACTCTTAAATGACAATATCAATTTTGATATTAAAATGTCATACTTCCTTCTGCATTAAATGAGATCTGTAAAACTGGAAGATCTCCAATTCTCCATCCCAGAAGGAAGTAGCACTGAATCTGCCATATATGGAATCAAAATCCTTTAACAACCTTTATCCATCTTATGCGAACTATTTTCTAATGGCATCCATAAATACTGGTAATACTTCTTAATTATTCCTAATTGGAACACTTTCTCTGATGTGCTCATTAATGGCATGCCCTTATAATCAGAGAATTCTCACTTGAGTGTTCCTGAAATTTTAAATATTTTGTCCTCAAGGAGCTCACATTATTGGGTATAAAAGATAGATCGACTCTCGAGACTACTTCCTAGTTTAATACGTCCCTAGCCGTAGAGAATAATTCATACTATCTATCTAATTTGATCCTGCTAGAAATTCGATATGTGATAGTTGCACAATATGGAGGCTAGTGGAATAATTCAAGCAATATCAAAATTTATTCCACAACACACTACAGAGGATGAAACAAAATTAGTTGAATACAACCTGAATGATCGCCCACCGACAGGGTAGGAAGACCGTGTCATATCCCAACCAGAATCCTCTCAATCCCAAGCATCTCTAAAAGCAACTAACAATCCGACAGGGAGAGACTAGCCACTTCTAGAGATCTTAGTAAATTATGCAACTGCAACTATCACTATGCATTGCCTTATTATTATTATATCCTTAAAATTATCAGAATAAATCATCAAGAAAATCTTCATGACTATTCCTGCGACAGGCAAGTACTAGTCAATCCAATTAATGATTTATAATTTCAAGAATATTCATATAATTAATTGATCAAAATTAACTACATCCAAAATATGCAATTCCTGAAGCATATGTAGTAATTTTAAATCTAATATTAATTAATTAAATTAATTTCACATAAATGTGAATATTCAAATAATAAGGCAATTTTCATTTTAGAGAGTTTATTTATTTATTTAAATAAATTATTAACGGAATGGGTAGCCAGCATCCAAAATGGCTCAACAAAATACCCAAGTAATTTATTTAAACTTATTTAATTAGGCCAAATATTAGTAATTTATGGGCATAAGTATATATATTTCAAAATTAAGTGAATTATGAATTAAATGAGTAATTAAATTTCTAGAAATTACTCTAAAATTAATTCTTCCAAAATTCACTTATATTACATTAATTTTGGGCTTAATAACTAATTATGGCTATTAAATATCCAAAATTGTCCAAAAAATCAATTTACCATATGGCTCATAATTAATTAATCAAATGGCCCTTAAAACCATAATCCAAAATGGCCAATAATTAATTATGCAAAATAACCACAAATTAATCCAAATTTAATAGCCAAATAAAATTAATTAATTAACATGGCCCCTAAATTAATTAAGCAAAATGGCCCTAAAATTAATTAATTTTAATTGCCCAAAATTAATTTAATACTAAATGGTCAATTAAAATAATTAAATAAATCATGCCCATAATACAACAAAATTAATTTGGCCTAAATAAATTAAATAATTAAACTAAATAACAAAAATAAATTTCAAAATAAATGGACCAATTTAATTTAAATGACAAGGTCCAAAGAATGCAAAAATGATCCAAATAAAAGCGGCTGACCCAAAAACACAAATCAAAATGAGCCAAAATATGGTCCAATAACTAAACCATAAAACGGCCCAACCAAAAAACAATTACAGCCCAAAACTTTGGTGCCCCAAAATGGGGCCCAGCAATAATGGCCCCAACAAAACAAAAAAAACGGGCATAAAAAAAATTAATTATAATTTTTTTTTTAATTAATTTTTTTTTTAATTTATTTCTTTCAAAGGCGGGCGCGTGTGGAACACGCGCCCGCACCATCAAGACTGGCGCCTTAAAGGCGCTGTCGGGCGCGTGTGGAACACGCGCCCGACTGTCTTCCTCGCCCGAAAACGGGCAAAATTTGCAGAAACCGGGTTTTGCCCGACCCGGCTATATTTTTACCATTTCAGCCCCGTTTTTGACCCATTTTACTTCAATTTCATGGCATTTTCAATAAAAATTCATCATCAATCAATATCTTGCATTATTTGGCTCAAAAAATGCATGAATCTTTTGGGTATGACATAAATCCGAAAATACCCAAAAAATAAAAAATGTACAGATTTTTCATTTTTCTTCAAAAAATGGCTAATGGCTTTATTGTGGACATGCTCTGATGCCAATTGTTGGAACAAATTCGTCCACAAAGCCTATTAGCACAATAAATTATTAAGAAATCTAACCTTGGGTGGGTTTGAGCCAAAACCCATCATTACTCCGCCATTTCGACTCTGCCAGTTGAGGAAGACATCACCGGAGATCCATCAACGCCCGGCAATCTTCCATTTGCTCTGCCATGGTGGTCTGAAAACCAAATGGAGGAAGATGATGGTGAGGGAAAATGGAGAACGAGAGAAAAGAGGGAGAGTGCTACTGCTGTGCACTTCTTCCGTTAATCATAAGTGAATAATGGGCCTTCACTTATATAGTAGTGCCAGCAGTAGGGACCTCCCATAATTTTAGATCATGTATTATATCCGTCCCATTAAGGATAAATACATATATAATATAGATATATTATATACAATTATGGTCACACTATACATAAATTATACTACTAAATATAATTATATGTTAATAATTATACTTAATTAGTCCATACAATTAGAGATATTACAACACATGCTAGCCTTAATTTAATCTAATCTACTTAGACGCGTGTTGGCTTGTAATACAATGATAGTTTTGGATGCAAAATGTTATTATAGATTCTTAATAAACAATTTAGATTAGATTTCATAACAAATTAATTTTGGCTATTATAAATGTTTTATAAATATTATATATAGAGTTCGTATTTAAATTGATATTTAGTTTTAAAAATCTTTATTTTTTTTATTAATAATATGATACTTTGTCGTTAATTGATAGAATATAAATATTACATATGATAAAAATATTCATGAGTCGAGATGAGCTCAAGCTATTCACCAAAAAATAAAAAGAGAGATCGGCTCAAGTTGGGTTTAAGCAATGTATTTAGTGATTTATAATGAGCCCAAGCTAGCCCGACTTTTTTAGGTTTTTTTTTACCTAAACTTGCTTTTTTAAATATAATAAATAAGCATATGTTCGTCTAAACCCACTCAAATGTTATTTTTTTTAAATATAAAAAATATTAAAGCATTTAATAGTTAATAAATATAACACGCTAAATTAAAATAAATTTTTACAAAAACATTACAATGAACATGAAACTTTAAATTAAAATTTAAAGAATAATACAAGCTCAAATTAAATTGCACAAAAAATTAAAAGTAATTAAAAACGAATTATTATAAAATAGTAAAAAAATTATAATTATTGGGAGGGCCTGGGCAGGCTTGGACTTAAAAGGATGATTCCAAGCTCGGTTTGATTTTTTATCAGACTTTGATTTTTAAGCTCAAACCCTTTCATCGGGCTTAATACTTTTGTCCAAGTTATCCAAAAATTAGGCTAATAGTTCATCCCTTAAATAAGTTTCATATATTGTCAATAAATCAAATATAAACCCATATATATTTTTGTAATGAAGTTCTATTCAATACCATTTAATTTTCTTAAATATAATATTATCCACATGATACAAAAAAAAATTCAAACATTTTAAGCAATAAAACTCAGAAAATACAACGGTGAAAAAAAGGTTAGCTAATACTAAACATAAAAATTTGCTTTTGGAACAATAAAATCCATGAAAGCCCAACCTATTGCAAGTGGTGAATAGAGAAATTGATCATTAAGGACATTAAATAAAAATTGTATATAATGATATTTATAATATATATTTGATATTTGTAAAATAATTAATTAATTAAAAATTATTAAAATTATTTTATATCAAATAATATTGGCTTAATAGCTAAATACACCATCAACATTTAGCATAAAATGGAATTAAGCCCTCAATGTTTTATCGCGTGATAATCTGTCCATAAACTTTTATTTTATTATAAATAAACCCTTAACATTTTAAAATTATGCAATTAAGTCCAAAAATGTTAAATAACACTAACTGTCGTTTGGACATCTAATGTGATAGCTGACGTGGATAGCTCAGTTGACTGCCACGTGGCATGCCACATATGCAATACTAACGGAAGTTAGTGTCATTTAACAGATTTGGACTTAATTGCATAATTTTGAAAGGTTGAGGGTTTATTTATAATAAAATAAAAGTTTATAGACTGATTTTCACGCGATAAAACGTTGAGGGCTTAATTCCATTTTATGCTAAAGGTTGAGGGTGTATTTGGCTATTAAGCCAATAATATTTTTGTTATTAAATATTTAAAAATTATTATATATGTATACATGTAATATTGATATACTGTATAATAATAACTTTTTTATATATCATATAAATTAATAAAATTATTCTAAATATTTTTAAATAAAAAATAAATAAAAAATATTTTCATCAAAAAATATAAACTATAAAGTTAAAGTAAAAAAAAAAGAGTAATGAGAATAGATTTGTAAAAATAGTCACTGAATGGCAAACAATATTTCCAGTAGACACCCATTTACCAATGCTATGGCACGGTAGAAGTTACCTTACTGTGCCATAGCTGTGACATCTAAACGCAAGTGCGTTTGGGTTAAAAAAACATTTGCATTGCACACACACCAGAAAAATGGCAGCACAACATTTTTATGTAATTAAATTAACTTAAATGCTTTCACTTTCTTTATAAATAAATAAATGACTTAAAGTTATACTATGTGATCATCAATAATGTGACACTAAAAATTAAATACTGTCGCCAAAAAAAAAAGTTGGTGATGACTTTATTTTGTTTAATTTTGGACTTCTCTTTTTTTTTTTTTGGACTTTACCTCAGAGTATTTTTTTTGGCTTAATACCTAAATATGTCATACACGTTTACCAAAAAATAAAATTAAATCCTCACCATTCAATTACATGAAAATTAGTCTTAAACGTTTCAAAATAATAGAATTAAGGACATTTCAGTTAATTCCCTCTAATGCCATTAAGTTTTATTACTGTGTAATGTTAACGAAAATCAAAGAATTTAACGAAAATGTCTTTAATTCTATTATTTTGAAAAGTTTAAGACTAATTTTCATGCAATTAAACGTTGAAGATTTAATTTCATTTTGTGATAAACGTGAAGGACATATTTGGGTATTAAGCATATTTTTTTAATTTTATGGTGACTAAAATAAGTTTTTTATTTAATTGGTAATAAATGTTTATTTATTTGTTACCAATTGATATAGTATTATATTGTTTAAGTTGACAAATTTGCTATTTTATGGGAATAAAATAATAAAAGCATTTTCTAAATGAAAATTAATTTTGGACTATTATGACAAAAAATGTCCAATTAATTAGATAAAATTATGAAAATCAATCTCTATATTCATGTAAAAATCAAAATTAAGTTCATATACAATTATTTCGCTAAATATAAAAGAATCACATTAAAATATAATAAAATTATAAAGTCACGATGAACTTATTTTTTTTATTCAGTGAAAGAATATATCACTTAACAAAATTATAATAATTTTGTTAAACATGAAATCTTTTATATACATACATTTCATGTTAAACACACATAATATGAGACGAAAAGTAAACTTTCAAACATTGAAGCTAATACTTTGATTAACAGCGAATAGCTTATTGATGTGAAAACTTTTTAGTCATGTTGATAATTAATGCTGCTTTTTCTGATTTTCTAAATGCTTGTCGGCAGCATTTTTTTCCCATCCCTTCGAGGGCAAAAAACGTCCGGCAATTTCCAAAATCTAAAAAGTGAAACAATTGGAATTTCGATGTTGACATCTCTGAAAACGTCTCTTTCCCTTTTTCGATTTAGAATTCTCAAAATCAAAAATTTTTTTATGGGAAGAATATTAAATAATTAAAAATAAGAGTATTTAAATTTTAATTTAAGACTTACAATATAATACAATTTATTTTTAGTCATTAAGTCAAGAGATTGTTAGCAATTCTCAAAATCATTTGCGGTGCGTTTGAGTAGAATATTTTAAAATTTTAAAACATTTTAAAATAAAAATATTTTAAAATTTATCATTTTAAAATATTAATATTTGTAATTATTTTATTTGAATAAATATTTTATTTAAAAAAATTTGTAAATTAAAATTTGGTGAAATAAAATAATAATTATAAAAAATATTAAAAAATATGTAATATGAAAATCATTGGATTTATAAAAATATTTAGATATTATTAACAATATAAAAAAGCAAAAAAAATATGAATTATATTTAATTAAAATGGAATCTATATTTTTTAATTTTATATTACTAGTGGATCATGTATAAAAAATAAGAAAAGATTTGAGCATCTTAAATTCAGTTTTTAAATTTTTCATAAATTTGAAAATTTTTAAAATTTTTTTGCGGAAATTTAATTTTACATGAAAAACAAAAAAACCTAAAACTCCCCGCTGCCTATTCTAAAATGTCCCAAACCAATCCAAAAACTCTCATCTCTTCCTCAGTTAAAAAAAAAAAAGAACCCTCGTGTAACCAAAAAAAGAAAACCCTCAAAACTCTATCCAAATAAAAAAAAATCAAAATTCAAAACTCCTTCAAACGAATAACCCGAAAAGAATTCACTTCCAATTTCTCAAGTTTTTATTTTTCTTTCATAATTTTTTTTAATGAAATTGTGTGTTGCGATTCTTGTGTATATTGTTGATGCTTGTTTCAATAGGGTTTCCATGAAAAAATTCTATTTTTTATTGCTTGATTTTGATTTTTTGGTTTAATAAAAAAATTATTGGCATTTATATAATCAAGGAAAAATCACACTAATCCCTCCCATAATTAAAAAAGAAACACGTTAATAATTTTAATATTTTATATAAAGATTTTATATTTTGAAGTGATATTTTACTTTTAAAAAGTTGAATGATTGGATCAAATGAATAAAAAAATGGAACAGAAACTCGTGTGAGAAACGCTGAGAGAAAGAAAAAGATAGCGTTGGTTCTGGGTGCACATGCACCGCAGAAGGGCTCCCATGCTTAAAGTTACACGTGGCGGATAATCAGAGATAGCGAGGAGAACATTTTTCTCGTGACTGTGACATGAGAATTGCCGCCTTTTATATATATATATATATATAAATTTTCTCCGACATGGATGGTCCCCACGTTTGCACAGTGATCTAGAATTGTGTAAATTATATTTTATTGAAAAAAAACAAAAAGAGAAAATGATGAAATTTTAGGGGCGGGGGCGGGGGCGGGGCGGGGAAAAGAGTCACGGGCGACGTCTTGTAGTAAAAGGCGGAGTATCAGACACGTGATTGGCGTGTCGGCTCTGGTGCTTATTGACGAAGCACCTTTCTATTTGCGGAAAATTACGGCACCATACAAGCACGACTCCTTTTGAGATTGGCTAGTACTGCCCTCATGCTGAAAGCGTGAGCTCTCTTTCTTTATGTTTCTGACTTATTTATTTTGCTTTTCAATCACGTTGTTTTTCTCGTTTGCAAGTTGCCAGTTGCCAGTTGTAAAAATGATTTAATAATCAGATAATTTTTCGAGTATTATTAAAAAATGTAAATAAACCGTCTGTCTTTTATTGCATAAAATTAAAATTATAAATTTTTATTATACTGTGATTCTAATAATTAAATTTTAAAAATCTAATGGCATCCTATTAATAATTTTTTTTAAATTGATATTTTTTTTGTTAAGGCCAATAAATGCTATAGCTATTCTTATTCTATTTCCTTAAAATGCAACTTATTAATTATTATTATCAATTTATATAGATATATTAATTAAATTAATAAATTTTAAAAATTTTGAAGTTTATGAGTTCATAAATAAATATATAAAAGCATTGTACATCAAATAAATAATTTTACTTTTACAATTATGAGAAACTTTCTTTTAAAAAAATAAAAATAAATAAACTGCTAAATCATATTATATTTTTCATCAAAAATATAAAAAATAAATTTTACTATTTGTTGTTGCATAAAACAACAACAAGTGATTGCTGACGTCAATATCTCTCTTCTCTCTCTACGTGTCTCCAAAAAGATTCTGTAAAACAAGAAAAGTTAGAGTAACGCAGGGGATGGTTCCCTGCGTAGGCATTCCGATGCTGAAGTCAGCAAGAGATTCTTGAGTGTTGGGAAACGTAAAAGCCAAAAGTCAAAAAATTTCCCAGTAAAATAATACATGTGGCCTCGTTATAGGCAAGTAAATTATCATCATTGTAGAGTAATTACCTGAAGGGTAATTTCGTCATTCTAGAAGAATTTGTTCCCGATATAGCACAAACAATAAGTTATTCGATCTCCGGCAGGAGACGTCTGTCACTAAGCGAGAGGTCACAAAACGGTGCCATGTGTATAAGGCGGCAAGCTACTACGATGGTCATTAGAGGTCTATCACATACGATAGGTCCTCTGTCGCATGCGGGAGGTGTCTCTCGCACGTGACCTCTCTGAGTCAAACGATGCCTCTCGCCTGATGCCACGTGGCCCAATAACTTTCTGCCACATGGTGACCTCTCTGGTTTTTGGGCTTCGGCCCGGTGTAAGTAGGCTTTGCCATATCAATTGCTCTCTACTCTCTTATTGGATTTCTTTCAATACAGAGAGTATATAAATACTTGAATCCGGGATATTTTGGTTTTTTCTTGAATTTTTTGGTATTTTTTGCAGCTTAAAAGGTTCAATTCTGCGGGAGGTGTTTCCTGGCGCGCGACGTTTGGTATTTCTTATCACAACTATATAAGCAGTAGAAGCTTAACAGAATAGCGCAAGAAAACCTTTGTACTAGCACTCTACCGCGCTTTTTAACTCTTTCATTGAACATTAGTCTGCCACATCACGTAGCCTCTCGCTAACCTTGTCTCTCGCTCTCACACAGAGCCTCTCGCTCGTCACCTATCACCAATAGTAAGTCTCTGCTAGTTTTTATCTCCCACAAATCTAATAGTCTCCGGTAGGTCTTAGGTAGTCTCTCTCCTTTGTCACATGTCCTCCTTAGTTCACTAGTCCTTAGACATGTCTTCTCAACGCGTAGGTAAGAAAATACTGAGGAAGGGTGGTGTTGAGTGCTCGTTATCAAATGCGGACTTAGAAGAAATCAATACCCGCTTCCCCCTCCCTACTGGTTACCAATATAGATTTCCAAGCATTACGGAATACTCTCCTAACCTAGTTACCAGTGGTGTAGCTGTACATAAAGCGTCTTTGGTCTTCGGTATTCATTTTTCACTTCCAGAATTTGGTCTAGCTTTCCTTAGGTATAAGAATATAGTCCCATGCCAACTCCATCCTCATGCATGGGCTCAACTAGTAGGATTTTCTATAATATACCATAACTTAGGCATCGTTCCTACCATTCCCCTTATAAGTGCATTTTTTAGAGTTTGTGGGTCAAAAGGGTTAGTTACATTCTCTCTCCAAAGGTTGAAAGTTGATGGGTTTCCCAATAAGATTTTTACGGACCTTCCCAATAAGTTACACAAATTCGAGGGTGAGTGGGTCGTTCTTGAGATTCTAAGAGATTTGAGAATCCATACTAGATGAAATCGTGATACTAGAGATCACTCAAAGCGCTCGAAAAAATTTAGTTTAGCTAAATTAAAGGACCGCCTAGGCGAGTCCATACAACTTATCTGTTCTATCGGGGAGCTAGATTTGCTTTTCCTTTTAACCCCCGAGAACATTATAGCGATCGGTTGGGGAGTAGCCAGAGTTATCCCCAAAACTTCTACTATTCCATTAAACCCTCCTTCAGCTTCGCTTACATCCGATCCCAGTTCTAGCCGTTCGTCCGTGGTTCTCGTAGCCGAAACAGCTAACCCCGTAAGTTGTTTAGTAGATGAGTCTTCTTTTGACTCGGGGGATGAGATACTTGGGACCTTGAGCGCTGGTGATTCATCCGAGGAAGATATTGAGTGGAACCAAGGGAGTCCCTTTTTTGTCTTTTGTTATGCAGATATGAGCTTCTTAAATGCCATGCGTCGAAGGAAAGCCACCGTTTCCTCCTCTGAGGTTCCACCAGAAGTTCCTCCACCACGTAAACAACCTCGGGTTGAGGCTTTTATTTCAGAGAACCCATGCGCTCCTCCTCCTCCTCCTCCAACCACTGGTGAGTCTAGTTGCCCTGCACAAGAGGCTAGAAGAAGTAAGCGAAAAGGCACCTTATCCGTGACCGTAGCTCAGACGAACATGAGAGCTCGGGATCACAAAGGAGTGAGTCCGCTGCCTAAGAGGATGACCCCAAGCGTTCCGAAAGAGCGCGCGCACCTCGCAAGCCTCGCAGGAAGAACCGGAAGAGGCTCAACATTGAAGATGCTATGGCTATGAGGCCAATTTTGCCAAAGGTGGCGCCTCATACTCTCAGGCTTTACCAAGTGGACGGAGGGAGGACAATCGATCGAGACGACTTCCAAACCTACCCCGACGTTAACAAAAACGACAGTATTGAGGATCCCGAGGTAGCTTCTCGTTTGGCGTGGAGCACTATCCTCCCTCATGATGAGAAAGAGATCTTCAAGAATCTTCTTGCGGGTGAGGACACCTCCGATTATCTTGTGATGAAGGTAAGAGCTTCAAGCTTCTTTTTAGAGTGCATAAATTTTACTTTTTTCTGTCTGGGATTTTGATCACTTTCTTCATGTTTTGCCAGGCTGCTAAACAAGTGGTGGCTATCAACGCACAGCATCTGACTTTAAGAGAGCGAGCTGAGAAGGAGCTGAATGATTATCGAGAGAAGTGCATAGCGCTTCAGAATGAGGTCGTCCAACTCCGTCCGCTTTCCAACAAGGTAGACGAGTTGAGGAGGGCCAACGAGGCCTTGAGACGACAAAACACGGACCTCGAATTGAAGCTAAAAGAAGAACAAGCGAAGGTTGCATCTCTTCACAGGTATCAGGAGGCTTACAACAAAGCAACACACAATTTTGAGGCCATAAGGTTACAACGGGACAAGGCCATCGACGAAATGCATAACCTGCTAGACCAATTAAAGACGGCTCGAACCGAAGCTGTCCGGGAATATCGTCTTTCCCAGGATTGCTTCGAGAGGAAGCAAGTTTATTCGGCGGGTTTTGTCAAGAATGGCTTCTACCTCGCCCGTTCTTGGCTGGAAAAGCATAGGCCTAATGAGACCTTCCCGGAGCTTCTGTTTACAGAAGAGGCCGAGTTCTATAATGCTCCTTCCTGGACCATATACGAACCTAACACGAGGGATCTTGAGGATTACTTGGAGGCAGGGGCCACAGATGATATGAAGAACCTCGAAGGTCCTTGGCCCCCTCACAAGCCATGCAGTCAGTCCGAGCCTATTGAGCCGCACGATCAGCCCGAGCCTATTGAGGCCTTATAGGATTTAGACAGCGAAGATCTTCAACTTTCTAACTCTACTACTGTCGAACCTGAGCTAGACATCGCAACTATCGAGATTGCAGGGTCTCCAAGTGACATTCCTCCTTCCGAGGTTGCTCCTTCTGAAGATCCAGATGCGGGTTCAGTTCTTCAAGATTCTAATGTTGATTCAGTGCCTTCTCTTTCGGCTGACTCAGTCCTCACCATAGACTATTTAGGATGCTTTTCTTTCTTTTTCATTTCGTTTTTCTTTACAATTGTAATTCATACAAGCAGTTGTAAATAATTCTTTTCCATTTAATGAAAGTTACAATTTCTTTTTGCAATTTTCTACTTTTCTTTGTATACTTGTGATATAATACAAACTGTTTACACACATGTTATGTTATTACAATGCGATTTTAATTGAGATATCATCATATTCATTGGAATTTTAGCAATTTATATCCACAATGTTATACAGTACACTAAAATGTTATAAACGTACTTTTTAGCATACCTTTTGTCATGCCATACTGTACTGCTTCCTAAGTTTTTCTTTGAGACAACGTTACTTTCTGCTCAAAGAGAAACTTGAGTGTTATGCCTATCTTGCACATTCTCCGCTTTAGGGCTTGTGTACTCTGTCTGCCCGTCTTGCTCATTCTTCGCTTAGGGACTTGTTTATTTGCCCGTCTCGCACCTTTTGTGCTTAGGGACTTGATATTTGTCCGTCTCGCGCATTTTTCGCTTAGAGACTTGTTTGTTTGCCCGTCTCGCACCTTTTGTGCTTAGGGACTTTTTATTTGCCCGTCTCGAGCATTTTTTGCTTAGGGACTTTTATTTGTCCGTTTTGTACCTTTTGTCCTTAGGGACTTTTTATTTGCCTGTCTCGCGCATTTTTTTGCTCAGGGACTTTTGTTTACCCGTCTCGCACCTTTCCTTGCTTAGGGACTTTTTGTTTGCCCATCTCGTGCATTTGTCGCTTAGGGACTTTTGTTTACCTGTCTCGCACCTTTTTGTGCTTAGAGACTTTTTGTTTGCCTGTCTCACGCATTTTTCGCTTAGGGACTTTTGCAATTTGGCCAGCTTTGGCCTTTGTTGCTCTTATTCATGTAACACATGTATCAATTAAGTTGTCACATCAGAGAGTATAAAATATGAATAACCGGCTTCTTACTAATAAGTCAAGTAATGACACCACATGATATTTGCCATTCACGCAAGCAATTCATAAAATAGAGAAATAATAAAATAATAAAGTAGAAAATATAAGATTTTCTTTGCCATGTAATATTATTTGGTGGACGCGGTATAACACGTCCTGGCTCTTTTTGATCCCCTCTTACTTGGCCTACACCATGAGATGTCGAAAACTTCATTAACAGATAACAAGTGGAGACCACAGCTCTCATATCATTTAGCAACGGTCGCCCAAAAATCATATTGTAGGCCACTGAAGTTGACTTTACCACCATAAACAATACTTGGCGAGTAATGCTCCTCGGGCTTTCTCCTATCGTTATGGGTAGTTGAACCGCTCCTATCACCTTCACTACCTCACTAGAAAACCCATATAGTGGTGTGGGCACAGGCTTCAGTCTATCTTCCGTAATGTTCATCTTCTAGAAACAATTCCAAGAAATCAAATTTACCGAACTCCCGCTATCAACCAAGATCTGGCTAACTGGGCATTTCGCCATGACTGCCGAGATCACCATTGGATTGTCATGAGGGGTTATTACCTTTCCTCTATCGGCTGGCGTGAGGGTAATGGGCTCTTCATCTTGCCTTTCTTCCATCATTGAGTTTACCTTATAGGCCTGCCGAGCATAAGATTTTCTAAATGAGGAAAGGATGCCGGCCATTGATTCTCCGCCCGATATGACTTTGATCATCGGACCTGTAGGCTCATTGTCTTCTTCTTGATTCCTTCTATCTGCCCTTCTGTTCTCATTTCTCCTAGTTTCCTCATTTCTTCCTTTATTTCTCCTATTCCCGTCTCTCCTATCTCTAGGATTAATTCCCCTATATCGAGCAGGATAATTTTCTCTTTCACTCCTCCACAGCAATCAATTTATTTTACCGTCCCGTGCCAACTTCTCAAGCTGATTCATCAACTCTCTACACTTTTCTGTGGGATGTCCGTGTGCCAAGTGGAAACTACAATATGAATCTAGGTTATGACCCAGACTCCTCGAGCTCTTTTTTGAAAACTGTATCAGACCTGAACCTTCGATAGCTGCCAGCACTGTTGTCCTGGATTCAGTAAGTGGGGTGTAAGTGGTATAACCCAACCTGGGGGCTTTCTTAGGTTTGCCCGATTGACTGGAAGACCCCCTGAAGGCTTCTCTCCCATGCTTCCTTCCTTCTTTTCACTCCCCTGGCAATACCATTTTCATTACTTCCTCCTGAGTGATGTACTTATTTGCTCGAGAAAATAAATTAGGGATCGTAGTTGGTTGGTCTAATGATAGGGACTCCTGCAACTTCTTAGATCTGGTCCCCTGTAACATGGCTGCCACAACTACTTCTACTTGCAAATCTCGCACCTCCAAAGTGGCATCCCTAAACCGATACACATAACTTTTCAAGGACTCCTGACCTTCTGCTTAAGGGTGAGCAAATAAGTTGGCTCCTTCTTCCTTTTGCTATTTACCACAAACGCCTTAAGGAACTCATTCCTTAACTGATCAAAAGAGACAATGGATCCCTTGCGCAAACTATTTAACCACTTCATCGCATGCCCCGTTAAAGTAAGCGAGAAGGCCCTGCACATTATCTCATCCTCCCATCCATGTAGTAACATCAGGGCCTCATAGTTTTGCATGTGATTGTAGGGGTCTGTCTTTCCTGTGTACATGGTCATCTGCGGTATCTTAAACTTCAAGGGCAGTGGTTTCTGCATGATAGCTGCGCTGAATGGTACTCTTCTCCTATAGCTTTCCTCTGCCGACACCAGCTTTTTCTCTTCCAGCACCTGTTCTATCACCTTTTTCATGTCCATAGGAAGAGTGAGTTAGTTTCTATTCTTTTCAGCATTGGACAAATCAGGCTGGTCTTCAACAACTATTTCCTTTCCTTTACTTCGAAGTGCACCACCTTGTGTCATCTGTGTGTTCCAAGAAGGGTCAAACTCCGACTCTGCCCTCTATGTGCTCTCGTCCTAGAACATGATGTTGGAGGTGCTGGAAAGACTGATCTTTCCAGCATAGGACAGAAGACCCTGCTGCACACTCAGTACCCTGTCGCTCAAAGGTCTGTCGCCCAGCATCAGCCCCTTGTCACCTAAGCCCTGACACAGGTTCCAGCTCTACCGCATCCTCAGCCTCCTCCTGAAAACCCGAGACAAGCCTCCGATTTCCTAGTCCTGCTGCATCCTGGTGAATATGATTCTCTCTCGCAGGACGCGTCTCCTGTCTCAGCAAGGGGTCTGCAACTCGTTGAGTACCCTGTTGTCCTACCACTTGCGCAGTACCCCTTGGCTAGTCTCTCCTACTAGATTCTGTACAGCCTGTACCAGATTCAATCGCAAGAGGGATCCCTTGAACAGATCCACCATAGCCCTCAGCGCTTGAGTTGCTTCCTCGCTCTGCCGCCTCAGAGCTTCGATTTCTGCCGCAGACACCGCCATTCTCTCTTCTTCCCTGTTTACTTGTGTTCTCTGGCGAATAGGTTGCTCAGGAGAACTCACAGAGTTCTCATCACTTCCACCTTTTACATTAGTTGATCTTGTTCTTACCATCTTGAAAGTTTTGACTGGCTTTTATTTCGTTTCCCACAGACGACGTCAATTGTTGTTGCACAAAACAACAATAAGTGATTGCTGATGTCAATGTCTGTCTTTTCTCTCTACGTGTCTCCAAAAAGCTTCTGTAAAACAAGAAAAGTCAGAGGAACGCAAGGGTTGGTTCCCTGCGTAGGCACTCCGATGCTTAAGTCAGCAAGAGACTCTTGAGTATTAGGAAACGTAAAAGCCAGAAGTCAAAAAATTTCCCAGTAAAATAATACCTGTGGCTAATTTATAGGCGAGTAAATTACCATCATTGTAGAGTAATTACCTGAAGGGCAATTTCGTCCTTCTAGAAGAGTTTGTTCCCGGTATGGTACAAACAGTAAGTAATTTATTCAATCTCCGGCGGGAGACGTCTGTCGCTAAGCGAGAGGTCACAAAAAGGTGCCACGTGTATAAGGTGGCAGGCTACTAAGCGGTGGCCATTAGAGGTCTGTCGCATACGATAGGTCCTCTGTCGCATGCGGGAGGGTCTCCCGCACATGACCTCTCTGAGTTAAACGATGCCTCTCGCCTAATGCCACGTGGTGGCCTCTCTGATTTTTGGGTTTCGGCCCAGTGTAAGTGGGCTTTGCTATATCACTATTAAAGTAATAAAGTTTGAAATTTAATCAATTTGACTTTTGTTGAAAAAAATTACATGCTAGAGAAAGATAAAAGATTTAGGTTTGAATTAAAGTGGAGAACTTTGGCCAAAAAAAAATTAAAGTGGAGAACAATATTCACATGGAAGTCGTGGTCTGCTAAGAAAAAGAAAAAAAAAACATGTTTAGTGCTTGATTGGAGAGTTTTTTTTTTTTGGTTACAGCTTGATTGGAGAGTTGGAGTCTTACCTACTAAAGAAACTGGAAACTTGCATAATTGAGATTTAACAGTTGTTACAAACCTCTTTAATTTAATAATCTAATAAGCGAGGATGGATTGGTACAAAAAATTAAGAACTGCTAATCAGTTAATGTGATTTTTTTTCTACTTTTTAAATTATAATGCATAAAATTAAATATGAAATCACAGAAAAATTAAAAAATAATTTTATGGACCATTTAAATTTATTTAATAATTAAATTAGGAAATTTTAAAAAAATTTTAGAGGCCTCTCGTTCCTGTTACCATCCGCCCATGGATATCATCCAAAAAATATGCTTTTTCTTCAAAGTTTTTTCCTTTTCTTTTTCTATTTAGTTTTGTTTATATCAAGAGCATATATAAATTGTATCCAAAATTCAAGTTCATTTCATTGGTTAAACCTAGGTTTAAAAGTGTGTACTTTGAACTTAAAACATATTTCGACTCTACGATGTTATAAAAAATTTAAGTTTAATTACATTTTCTTATTCAAATAAATGAGGATTTAAATCTTAATTTTTGAATAAAGATAAACACATTTATCATTCATCTACATACTCAAAAATATATTTTATTAACATTAATTAACTATAATTAGTTTCACTGTTTATCTATCTAGTCATGTAAAATTGATTTGCAAGTTTATTTAGAAAAAGTTGGCATTGGAGAAAAAATTAATTTTCTAAGCAGAATTTTAAAAAAAATACATATTTCAATTTTTTAAATATATTTTAAAAAATATGTACCATCCCGTGAAGCAAATAATTTTTCGTCTGAGAATCAAATAAAAAAACACTAAGTTTAAGATAAATAAATATTCCTAACTTACAAGCTAGCGTTGTACACCGCAAAGCACATGCAGGCCAAATTCTGATTTGTAAATCCCAGTAAAAAGATGGTAACAGTTCTTCCATTTGATGGCTATCTGTCAAAGTGGAAGTGACATTCTTTCAAACTCTGATGCAAAAGATATAAATAAAGCAAACAGTGGGATAAATTCTTAAGAAAGACATCCATGTGATGTTCCTTCTTTACAAATCCAGACTAAGGGCAATGGGCCACCTTGGAGCAAACCTTTTTAACTTAAATAAAAGAGGCAAAATTTTAAAAATATATTTAATAAAATAAAAAATTAGTTTAACAATTGTAATTTTTAAAAGAGATTAGAGTCAAGTTTAATTTTTTTACAAAAAAAATTAAATTAAACAGATACATGCAGATTTTTAATTAAAAAAATGAAATATAATAACATATTCTAAATGCAAATAAAAAAAAAGAAATTATAATTTTCAGATAAAAAAAAAGAACAATATAAGAAACGAAATCTTAAGTATTATATTTCATGTCACGTGAGTTTTAGTGGTTGATATATCATCTCATTGCCCACTGTCAAATTATGCTAAGCATGGAAAAATCTTTTCTCATAATCTAAAAAGATATTCTGCATAATTCTCCATAATCAAATTATTTTGATCTTTCACCTACCTAATACCCCCATTTGGATTGCAAAATCAATGCTGCATACAAGCAATGGGGTTAGTGATTGGCCAGGTGAGATCAATGTCATAATCACATTTCCTTTTGTATGAATAACATGATTACAAATGAGTGAATGACAATTGCAATTGTCTAAAAACATGAAGAAAAATCCCAAATAGTATAGGGTTAGATACAAATGGCTTTGAGTTGGAATCCAATAATACTAAATCAGAGAGTAATTTACAATGTGCCAATAATTTTTTTTGGAATAATTAGAAAGAATTGTAAGATTTGAATTTAAATTTTAAATTCAAGCATTCTCAATCATCACTCTTTAATTATCAAAAGGGGAAATTAATTCGTGATATACATGTTTTAATTCCAAGGGTTTAGTAATTTACGTGATCACAAAATTTTATCAGTTATTTAAACTTAAAATTAATTTTTGATACACCGATAATAATTTTTAATTTATATAAACGGGATCAAAAAATTATCATACATCACACTTTTATTTTAATTAGTTTTTTTTTAATATTTTTTAAAATACATGTGTCACTTGTTAATTTTATTATGATGTTTGAAAGAATTTTCCTCAAACTTATAAGGTCTCCTCCAAAGGCTCCTTACAAATACAGTTTGCTACATCTAGCATGCAATAAATTTAAGGCAGTCGCTTTAGGAGAAACCGAAATTAGTATAAGTTTGACAATAGAGCACCAAGTATCAGCCATTGCTTTAAGATTAATGTTTGTCCCAATCTAGTGGTCCATGAACATACAATTAAACTTAAAGTGGTCGACACAATCGGCATAAGATAAGTAAAACATGTGACATGCTTTTTCTTGTACAATGAAGATTTTTGATATGAGAGAAAATAAAATGCAACGTCCAATTTCAAATTTCGGATGCATAAAATTTCCAAATTTTATAAATAAAAGTACGAGCATTTGAGTTAATATTCAAAATCAGCATATAATATGCTTCAATTTCAATGATCATGAGCCATTTTTCCTTTTTATTTATTTTTTTATTTGAAATTGCTAATTGGTTTATCTTTAATTGTGGCATGGACAGTTATTGCTCTTTGCACGTCACTAAAAAATAGTGTGGATCATAAATTGTGGTGAAGACGTGGTTGTTACAACTTCACGTCATACTAGGTTTCAAATAACATCAAACTTTTAATTGTTATTGCATGTTTTTTTATTATTGGAATTGTCCATTCTAAATGTTGTCTATGACGAATTGGATTGGCTATATAAATGGAAACATGGCAGCACAATTTCTGGGAGTAAATACATATATGGTGATTTTGAATTTGTTTATGTCCTTTCACTCCTAGTTAGCAATCGACCTTAGAAAATTATTTAGTAGTACAGTAGATGAAGTAGATAATTTGGTAATGAGTAATTCTCTAACTGTTGCTATTGATTTCTAGTTTGGATATAATGAATATCTGCATCCTAAGTTTGGGTCCCGAGCTATACATGAATGGAATGGATTAGATACCCCATTTGACCATTGCATTCTCATTTCAATGAGTTTGATATTTACCAAATTAAAATTCTTAATTAGGTGTTTAAATTTACATTTTACCAAGAACTGGGGTATTTTTTTTATTAATATTATTAGTCAAATAACTGATGCATCAAGAACATTCAATAAAATCATAATATATGATAAAAATACCCCATTATTTTTAAATTTTTAAAAAAATTGAATTTTTTTATTTTTTAAATAAAAAAAGAAAAATTAAGAGAAAAAGTGGAAAGTAAGATAAGGGGAGGGACATATACCTGTACAAGTTATCCCGTCTAAGAGTGTAATCGAGTCGAGCCGATACAATAGGATGCTCGAGTTCGAGCTCAACTAGAAAATTCAGTGCTCAGTACTCAGCTCGAGCTTGGTCGAACCTTATTTTTTGAGCTCAAGCTCAACTTGAGATAAAACGAGCTACTTGAGCTTGCTCGATTAGGCTCGATGGTTCGAACTCGATTCTCGTGCTCGATTGTTCGAGCTCGAACTCGATTCTCGTGCTCGATTGTTCGAGCTCGAACTCAAGTTCGAAAATAGAATTTTTTATAATAATAATAATAAAAATACAACAACATCAACAATAATGAAAATCTTACTCAAAACACAAATCACACACATATTAATCATTTGGAAAATT
Organism: Heritiera littoralis; assembly: GCA_031772115.1. Lineage (NCBI taxonomy): Eukaryota > Viridiplantae > Streptophyta > Magnoliopsida > Malvales > Malvaceae > Heritiera > Heritiera littoralis. The sequence goes on along the minus strand of JAPDPK010000006.1, from coordinate 6,195,075 downwards.
TACATATTTTTTTAAATGTTGAGGAATTTTATTACTTATTCACCAAATCCACTTAGGATGCAAGTAAGGAACTCACTAGAGAAACCTGACTACCATAAGCAAGATTGGCAAAGAAACATACAATCTGCCACTCTTACAAGCAAAGAAACAAACGCTTCTTAGGCACTAAGACTAACTTAACACCAAGCCGTCAATTAGAGTACCAAACCCCACAAAAATACACAACCAAGAAACAGAGCACTAAAACAAGACTAAAGTCAGAAACATATCAACAATAAACAAAAGAAAGAAAACAGACATTAACAACTGTGCATGAGCCAATCACTACTGCGTGCTCGCTGCGTGCGTGACTGAAGGAGAGCTACATGCACCGGTGGATTGGCTAGTTGCATTGAAGGAGAGGCGTGGATTAGCTAGTGGCTATTGAGGGAGGAGAGGGCAATGACCATTTGTCGGTGAGGTCACTCCGTGCGTGACTACATGAGGTCGACCGAGGTGGTTTGCTACTAAAGAATGATGAAGATGGTTGAGGAGAAGCTAGATTTGAGAGCAAAGGGTCTCATCAGCGCTGGATCTAACTGTTGAGTGGATCATCCGCACTGGATCTGGGGGCCAAGGGATTCGATGGTGCTGGATCTAGTGTGGACGGCACTTGTCTGGTGAATAGCGGCTAGATCTGAGGGTGGTTTGGTTGTCGGAGTTGAGGGAGGAGGTGTCGTCGGTGACCAAAGTGTTGAAAGTGAAGGGGGAGAGTGGGACTAGGGTGCGGCTCGGGCTAAAATGAAAGGAGATATGTGCTGCCGAATGTTTAAAGTGAAATGGGAAAGGGAGTAAAATGGATTAGGTTTGGGTTTTTTTAGTTTTTATATATAATTTTATAATATTATAATAAAATATATATTAAAATATTAAATATTCGATTAGGCTCATGAGCTACTCAAACCGGGTGTCTTGCTGCTCATACTCGACTCGCTTGATAGCTCGAATAGTTTAAGCTCGAGCTCGGCTTGACAAGAATCAAGCGAAATTTGAGTTTTTTTCGAGTCGAGCCCGAATAGTTTGTAAGTATCAGTGTATCGTTTACATCCCTAATCTTATCCCCTTCTCCTTCTTTCTCTCTCCTCTCGACTTCTTTCCTATCAACATTTGAAAAATAACATAAGAATTAAGTTTTTATATTTTACAAGTGGATTAAAATTATGACATGTGTTTTATTAAGATATATTTAAGAAAATAAAATTATATAATAATCACATGGACATGTGTAAACATTGTGCTTTTTTTTTCATTCTTTGGGACAATATATTGACTTATAACTATCTATCATTAAAAAAAAAGAGAGGAAATGTTTACTGATTGGTCGGGTGAGATTGTTCTATATATTATATGGATGGCAAGAGGAACTCTAGAGTTCATGGTAGGAGATCTAATCCTTATTCAGTTATTATTAATCAAGTATTCAGTGAGGCTATTGTTCTTAGAGTTCATGGCGCGCAGCAGATTGCAGAGGATGCTATCAACAGGAATCTGCGGATTGCAGCAAGACATGCTTAATTAGTGGTTCATTTTTTTCTGTTGTAATTTCGCCCTTTTTTTTTTCAATTGAAAAAGCAATTTCTGCCTACTTCTTGGAATTTGGATGAATAAAATCATTTATCTAAAAAAAAAAAGTCAGTGAAATTCAAATGACTTTTTTTTACTTATATGATCTTCTAAATGGAAATTGCATAGGAATATTTAGATAAAAAAATTAGTTTCCAGACTTAATTTGATACTTGTGAAAAGAAAAAGGAAAAACTTCTCAATTCTCCAATATAATACATGTCAACTATTTGAACTTTTATCCAAAAAAAGTCATGATTAATTATGAATGCAAATTCATTAAAATACGATTAAAAAAAAAGTGTTTATGGCCGAGTTGAGCTAATCACGAGCAGTCTTTTGAAGATTGTACCCAAAGCCAGACCCAAGAGGTCCAATTTTTATAAATATTAAAATATTTAATATTTTATTTTTTAAAGTTTAAAATTAAATTAACAAAATTTTGCATCCGAATTAAAAACCTTTGTTCAAAACTCAAATGCGGATCGCACCGAATCCTCTTTTAGAATAATTTCACTCATAACAAACCGGAAAAAAAAAAAAACTAATATTATTTAATGTTTATGGTTGGGCCTCGAGGCTTTCCACCATTGATAATGGGAAATTATCTCCTTCTAAGCAACTTCGTTAGTAAATTGAAAAACGTGTGTTGCACAATTTATCTGTCAACATTAAGAAATTATATTATAATTATTGTTATGCATTGAATGTGCAATGATTGAATGTTTCTGATTGCAAAACAGAAACCAATTACCAATCCTGCAAATCATTGAACTGCACTAATACCCAACCGCACAACATGTCCTGAAGGTTGAAACTACCTCGTCGTTTTTTTTTGGTACATGAAACTACCTCGTCGTTGCAGATACACTAAAAAATGTCAGAGAAGAATTAAAAAAAGGAAAAACAAATAAAATTTATTGTCTATTGGACAATATAAATTTAATAATAATAGTTTACCATGTGTTTTAATATAAAATATTTGTGGGTGTTTGATAACGAAGCCGACAAAATAGACGGAGAAAACAAGAGCTCGCTGATTTCTTCTGCATTGACTTATTTATCTCTTCCCAGACGCATATGCATTTAATAATTGGCTTTGGTAATGGGTGAAACACAGCTCAAAGCCATGGAAAATGACCTCTTACCAATTACCAAAACCTTCCTGAAAGTTTAATTATTATATTATAAAACTTGTATAATGGAGTTGAATTGTATGACCGGATCAGCATAAATTTGGTTGTCTTGTGGGTCTTACTCATCACATGCAAAGATAATTAAGTTGTTGGAATTACATGAGTTTCATGTTTGCTCTACCAGATTAGGGATTGGTTAGTTTGATATAAATAAATTAATTGAAGTTGAAATTTAATTCGAATGATTCACCTTTTTTTTTGAAGATGAATGTTCGTATATTGAATTAATATATGATGTGATTCTGACTCTTACCGAACTAAAACGTTTAGTTAACGTGCGTTTGTCCATGGCCTGTGCATGGACCATGGAATATTTATATGCTGTAGCATTTGAAAAGATTAATACTACTAAGGTGGATCAATCGAAACCACCAGCCTGCCAGAACCATAAAAGCCAGTGGTTCAGTCTGCTATCATTCAATTTCTCCTGAGTTTTTATGAGAACTTCTAAAATAAAGCCGAACTTATTGTAAAGTTCCCAGATTTGACAGACTTTGTATTTCGAAAATGTAAGGTAAGAAGCATACTATGAATTTGAATTTCAGTAAGCTGATAAAAAAGTATAAACTACAAATTTTTTCTATACAACTCCGTGAATCAAACAAGTTATAGCAGTGGAGCCAAAAAGCGCATGAAAGGAAATAAAAAAGTCTCTCTGCTCAAACCTTGTTTTGCAAAATTACCTCGTAAAAACAGATACAGTTTTAAGCCTTTGAGCTTTGGTCCCAGAAAGAATGGCAGGCAGACTGTGAACCCCCATCTTCTCAGATGTCATAATCTATATCTGTTACATTCTGGGATGCAGAGCGCTTCACAAGTCTTTCTTCTTCATCGTATCTATCAAGGTTTTCACAAGGAGCAGGGAAGATGGTCCCTATTACGCGGCCTTCCACAAAGGCACACTGGAATATGTGCTTCTTCTTATATGTTATCCCCACAGACATATCCCTAAACGTTATGTTTCTGACAGGAATGTCTTCACTACCATGTATACGTACAGGAACACGAACTCCTTGACCATGTACCCCGATGAAGCTTATGTCTTCAAGCATTGGGAGAGCCTTTCTGTCAAAGTCGTCATCAGGGTGCTCATTGTAGTCTGTCTTGATAACAATTCCAACTCGGGCGTCATCAAATGTCAGATTTCTGTAGGTTATATGTTTAACATATCCGCCTCTTCCAGCAGCAGTCTTGATTCGAACTGCACGCCGAGAGCTCCAGACAAGGAGGTTCTCCACAGTGACATTAAATACCCCACCAGACATCTCACTGCCTATAGATACGCCAGCACTGTTGCATAGTTCAGCCAACGCAGAATTTAGTTAGAATCTGACGAGTGAAGATGTGTATAATTGCCAAATGCAAATGACAGCAAGGGGCAGATAAAAAGTAGACAAAGTAAATTATAGATGGTGCTTTGGCCATAATTTTACGTTTAATGGCATGTAATGAATTATGTCCCACCATTTGGATGGCAAATAAATACATCTTCAGGATTTCAATAACTAATTACAATTTTTTTTAATAATGTCACGGATCATCTGAAACCAATAGATCACGATTAGTTAAACATGAAATTTGCGTTCTTCAAAGAGTAATTTTTTTCAATTAAAATATTATTTACAATATAGATTTCAGACAAGAGTCTGTGCATTAATCCTACTAATGTTATGTGTGGTTAACAGTTGATAGCCCAGAGCATTATAGTTATTGAGTTATAGTTGGCTTAAGAAAAAAACAAGGAATCACAGGGAGAGATGATTTGTTTCTATCATTGTTGTTTGGAAGAAAAAGGTACTAATAGTATATTGCTGTTGACTTTACATCATTCACGGTGCAAAAATTTGGCCTTCTTTTATCAATTGCTTGAGAAAGGGCAGAAAGCAGAGGAAGGCTTAGACGTAGTATCAAAAAAATTAAATAGATTATTTTATAAATTAGGTTAAAAAGCAAGATCTAAGTCATTTCAGACTCGGGCTGACTCAAAATGTGTAGCTGTTCCTTTGGGGACATCAGTAAGTTTGGTATGCACAGCTCAACATTCAAAAACTCCAGTGTACAACAAGGGGAAGGAAACATGAATAGAAAAATAATGAAACTTCAATGATCTGCCAGAGAATGTATTTGCATAAAAAGTTTGCAAAAGATGTTATGCACTTGATACACCAGCATTGTTGCATAGTTCAAGAATAGAATGCTGATGAAGCTGGAGGAAAACTAGTTCAAGAAAATTCACCTGACCATAGAGCGGACAATGAGGTTTCGTATGAGAATGTTTCTTGAAGGTCGTCCATAAGCTATGCCATACTGATCCCAGCCACTCTTTATTGCAATTGCATCATCCCCAACACTTATGTAGCAATCCTCGATTACCACATCCTCACACGAATCTGTTTACGACATAAATTATTTGCAATTAGTCACCTTCAGAATGAATTAAACTTTCTTTTTTTCCCCACAGGAAATCAACAAACTGAAATATAGTGTACATAGGTATAGATTTGAGCCCAGTGTAATATGACGTTCACTCTATTTACAAAGATGCATACACAATGCGAATTTTCTTGCATGTGTTGGAGAGGAAAGAGAGGAGGAGGCAAAACGAGAAAAAAAGGGGAAGAAAATGTGTTGCAGCTTGCTCACACATTTCAAAGAATTCAGTTCAATATACCACATTTATAAAATCTCAGCTTCCTGCTTCTGTGTTCTTCCAAAAAACCATAAATTGAACCACCTATAAAATAAAATAAAGTCTTCACCGATCCAGCTTCAATTACTGCTTAAAGACTTGAATTGCTTCTACAGATTATCAACCAAGCTCATTCATGAAATTTGTGATATCACAAACAAGGTACAGACCATTACAAGGATTTCCTATAAGTGACTTATATGTCTGTGCGTAGAGAGAGAGAGAGAGAGAAAGAGATGTCATTTTCTCCCCCAAAAGGGGGAAGAGAAAACCCTTTACGCATATCTTTCTCCTATTTAAATGTAGAATGAACATTTCTAAAAGACTATTCATAGTATGAATGAGAATTGTGTCTAAATCATTAGCTACCGTAAGTTCTCATAGACAAATTTTAATATTAAATACAGACTTACCAGGATCAATTCCATCAGTATTTGGGGCTTCAAATACAGGAGCCAGGATGGTAACGTTCCTGACTGTTACATTCTTGCAGTCATATGGATGAAAAGTCCAAAAGGGAGAATCGCGTAAGGTTATATTAGAGACTAAAATGTCACTAGACCACATTATCTGCACAAGTGGACCTCTGGTGTTGTTGAGTAGCTTTTGGCGATATTTTTTCCACCATGATTGACCCTGTCCATTTATGGAACCATTATGCCCTGTTAATTTGTAAAAACAAGGATAAAATCAGACTCAGCCAGCAATGAATGATTTACGCAGAACAAAGATCTCAGTGTTCATTTATCAGAATTGCACGTACACAAGAAACTCACCCAACTTCTAAGAGTTCAGAGTCAAAAGTTGAGCAGCTAATCAAATATACATCAAATGTGTTGCCAGCAGGTAGCAGCCAATTATATAGCTATGGTAACTGTGATTGGTTGATTGTTTCATTGATATGGTGAGTGGCATGACACAGTTTATATCAGATGCAGGAAATGATATAGTGAAGATCGATTTTTATTAGCAGTCCATCCTCATTAGAAAGGAAGCAAAAGCATGCTGGTAATATTATTCACCCAAAACCTTAAAAAGGCTGTTTCTTTCCACCAATTTTCCCATAGGAAAAGAAGAAAAATAAATGAGCAATTATTTTGCGTAAGTTGTTTGCATAAGATACTGACTAAACTTTGATGAGGGATGCAGAAAGCAGGCTTAGACATCAACCTGCAAAAAATAATATTTATCATGTCCCATGACTTAGGATAACCAAATTGCCTCATGCACAATGGATGTGCTTAAAGTATAACTTCCATTTTACAATAACTATTGATGAAACCTTATAGGTGATTAATGGCTGATTTTGTGGTATGATAGCTTATTTGGTGATAATAACATCTTGAAATGCATAGCCACCAACTTTATGTATGGGTTCTTGGCAGTTTCTTAATGACTTGAAATTTGAAAATTAAATGGGTAGTCAAAGGGTAAAAAATTAGGCATTATAGATTTACTGATTAAGGTTCTTGGAACCACAAAAACCACTTTTATAGTTTGACCAAATATACTGCTAAAACCATAACCTCAATTTTACAAAACATGATTCCAGCAAAAAGAGATTCTATGGCAAGCTCCCTGTAGTTCTTTTACCAAAGACTACACGGAGGCTAATTTGGTGCAATATAGAATCATAGAATGCTTGAGTTCAAATGGGTCATTTTTACCAATAGGAAAGGATCTATCTCTAGACCCTCAGCCACCTTTTAAGTCAAATGACTTAAAAGAAAATATTAGGAAATGACTTAAAAGCTGAAATTACTGCTACGTGAAAAGAGTGAATAAACTAACCAGTTATAACAACATCTTTGAGGTTCTGGCCGTGGATTAAACTCCCATACCGAGGTCCATGATGCTCTCTTCCATAACCATATGAAGGCAGTGGAGGCATTAACGGCCATTGCTTCTCGTCCTGTGTAATACCATAAAAAAGAAAGCACATCCAACATTAGCAATAGACATTCTAATTGTCATACACCCACAAGATTAAGCCACAAAAACCCAAAGTCTTAATAAAAACAGCTGAATAACCAACTTCAACTATAAGAAATTACCTAATGGAAAACTTAAACTAACACCATTATACTTGCCCCTGTGGAAGTCAGCAATTGGGTGGTAGTATACTCTGAAGCCTCCAGGCTCAGATAAAGACATCTACATCGATTATGAATTTCCCTAATTATATGATCATAATACATGTTTATTAGTTCCCCTTCATCACCATTCACAACCTATAACAACTAAACATGTTAAATGATTAGTATGAAAATATCAATCTTGTCTAGAGAAATAAAGCTTGCTTGACTTAGCTTCTTTAGTTTATAAATCCAAATCGAGATTCATTTTCACTGCCAATTTTAAACATACCCATAAGCTTATGAATTCAATAAGAAGATGGATTTAAGAAAAACTAATTCACCATTTACGTGATATTCAGTTGAAAAAAATTAGAAACACCAACCTCGATTCCAAGAATCTCAGCATCCTCAGCTAGAAACAAAGTCATATGACTAGTAAGATTAAACGGCGCCGTAAGCCACTTCCCCGGCGGCACATTGAGCTGCGCACCACCTCTCTTCCCAAACTTCGAGATCGCCAAGACAGCCCTCTCAAAAGCAGCCGTATTTACGGTGACCCCATCCCCGACACCACCAAAATCAGTCAAATTAAACGCCAAAGGCCGCGTCTTAGGCATAGGCAGACCCGGCCCAGCTTTGCCGAATATCGTCAACCCAGTCCCAACAATATTCCGTTGCCATAAAAAAACCGAACCGAAAGCAGCGATCCAGAGGACAGTAAAGAGACTTTTATGTGAAGAAAGGAATGCCGGAACCAATCTCTTAAGTTCCAGCCTCTGTTGTTGTAACTGAAGCCGCCCAACCGGCAATGTCTCCACCATTTCGGGTTGTTGGTTTGGGGTTTGGAGAAATTTGGTTCAAGAAACGGTTTTTGGCAGTTGGGTTTGGAGCTTGGAAAAGAAAGATCTCTTTGTATACGAGGAGTGAAAAGGGCAAAAGGGCGTATTTTTTTTGGGTGAGTTGTTAATGATCAGCAGCAGGTGGATTTGTTGTTCAGAAATGGAAGAGTACATTTCAAGGGAAGACTGCAATGGAGAAGGTGAGAGAGTGTGCAGGTCGAAATTGTTGCGTTTTCAATGAACGTGAAGTTGAAAGAAGGGAAAGTGATATCTTTTAGATATTTAAATATAATTTAAATGGAGAGAGTTATATTATTTATTATTATTTTTAAATATTTTTCAATATTCGAATGTTATTTTTGATTTCGATTAATTAAGAATCGAATCAGATTGAATTTTATTTGAAGGAGTTCTTTTAATACTATTTTTTCATCCACAAGACTCGAATTCAAGATCTTATTTAAAAGATACGAAGCTCCTTTCACTTGGCTCAACAAATATTGATATATTATTTATTATTTTCTATTTTAATAAAATTAATCTCATGTTATAAAGTGAATGAAAGTATTTATGTTTCCATTATAAAAAAAGGATTACTATCTTACTTTCAGTAAAATTTTTTTAATTCCATTAACGAGATTAAAATGATAACATGTATTTTTTAGATATATTAATAAAATAAAAAATAAATAAAATTAGACACATATTATGATCTTAATCTTAAAAGAAATTGTTTAGTCTTTTTGTGATATGAGTTACATTACGTTGCACGCTATTGCATCTTGTTTGGTTTATTTTATGACACGGGTTGTTGCATGTTTCCTGGAGGGTGAACTATTTTTGTAAAAACCGAACTAAGATTAGGTGTAGCTCAAATTAACTAGGGGAGTAACTAGATTTTAAGTTTTATGTTTTTAATACAAACGAGATTGTAACTTGATGATAAGGAAAAAGATTGTAGTGATAGGATTTGAATCTAGATCTAAATACTTTATTTTCTATGGACATGGTGAGGAGAGAGTATGATCATTTTACAGAGAAAGATGATGAAGAAAAAGACCTTGGTCCTAAAGAAAGCAAACTTTGAAGCATTGCTCACTATTACAATTTTTACATGTTTCCTTGTGCATCTATCCAAGTTAATTTTTCTTTTTGTTGAATGAGAAAAGAGGAGAATAACTACATAAAATGTAATTTTATCAGGGATTCTTCACCTAATACATGAAAACAACTGAAATCTGATATCTGTTTGGCGGCAATCAGAAGCAATTTACGTCATGTAGTAGGTGAATAGTTGAAGAGTTGCAATCTGTCCAGTTAACGAAGAGAATTTTAAAAAGTAGATGAAATATGCCTATCAAAGCTAATGATATCATATCATAGAGCAAGAAACTGATTGAATAATAGGCTTCAGGCTTTAGAAATTACTAACATAGTAACATTTTGCACTTGATTCGAGAATCCAGTGTCTTTGTCAAGATTGCATACCACCAAACTGTTGGTAATAGGAAATATTCGGTTGTTGATCTTTGTCAACTTGAACCTGGATGTTGATGTGCATGTGCCCATGTTAGGTGGTTCAGGCTTCAGACCCATCTGCTACTTGGGCCTGGTTGTTATAGGCCACATTATCCTTACCCAAAGTACTAACCAGGACAAAGTTGAGGCTTCCAATCTTTTACACATGTAAAGCTGTCATTGGTTGCCTGGTTTCCCTTTTCTTCCACCTCAGGCAATCTATCTTTTCGTTTTTGGGTGAAAACCTCAGACAATCTATCATGACTGCTTCAGTGTTTCCCATATATTCCAAGTAGATAAGGGAGTCATTCCTGTAAACAAGGCTTTGCCAGCTCCATAGATCTGTGTTTGTGTCATCTATGGCATTTGCTATTGCTTCTACCGCATTGTCAAGTTTCCCAATCAGGTTATTGGGATTCACATATTATATTGCTTGGTTAAGCATGAACATTTATGGTTCTCATTTTTCCAAATGCATTTTTTCTGATTCCAAGTGGTTTTGTCAATACACAGGGATAAACCTCAAAAATCACTTCCAGGAAAAATTACAACATTCTTAGCAGGGAGAAGAACCCATCTGAAAGCAACAAAAGGAGTGTCGAGTGTTTGTGAACCACTTCCTCCTGATAGACCCTTATGGTTCCCTGGTAGCACACCCCCAGAGTGGCTTGATGGCAGGTACAAGAACAGTCTGATATGGTCTAACCATCCCTTTTAATCTTATTTATTTTAATAAGTAACCATTAACAATATCCTGAAAATAGTTTTCTGATCAAAGTACCATGTGCACTAATTTCTTTTGTTTGTGTTGAAATCCCACCAGCATGATATTATAAAATTTCTTTATATTTTGTGTTGTAGCCTTCCCGGAGATTTTGGTTTCGACCCACTTGGATTAGGTATGCTTCTTTTTTTTTCACAATCCTGTGAAATTTGGTGGTTTTCACCCCTTTTGGAAGATAAATTTTTCTCTATTTCATTGATGCATAGATGAATAAAAAAACTTCTACCTAAAGTCTGGAGGAAGTTATTCCTGATTTCTGAGGAAAAACTTAAAACAAAAGCCTTCACTTTTCTCTTCTGGAGCAAGACAATTATGAATGGGCTACTAATAAAATGGTGTTTAGAACTTCTGGTGTCTGAGGTGCTTGGCACTGACTCTCATGGTTAAGGGGTGCTTATCTCTAAGATAAATTATTTTCAGGATCTGATCCAGAGTCACTAAAATGGTTTGCACAAGCTGAGCTAATGCATGCCAGGTGGGCAATGCTGGCTGTGGCAGGCATACTCATCCCAGAATTGCTTGAAAAGCTGGGTTTTATTGAGAACTTCTCATGGTATGATGCTGGCGCCCGAGAATACTTTGCAGACCCCACAACCTTGTTTGTGGTGCAAATGGCATTGATGGGCTGGGTTGAAGGCAGAAGGTGGGCTGACATTATTAAGCCAGGGAGTGTAGACATTGAGCCGAAACTTCCTCACAAGAAGAACCCGATACCGGATGTTGGTTACCCTGGTGGCTTATGGTTTGACCCTCTAATGTGGGGAAGGGGGTCCCCAGAGCCAGTGATGGTTTTGAGGACTAAAGAGATCAAGAATGGGCGTCTCGCTATGCTAGCATTCGTTGGCTTCTGCTTCCAAGCTATCTATACAGGCGAAGGCCCAATTGAGAACTTGATGGCTCATGTTGCAGACCCCGGTCACTGCAACATTTTCTCGGTACTACTCTACTTCTTATTCGAAATCAAATTAATACATGAGGAAAGCTTATAGCACTTGAGTAAAGCTGCTCTACTTCTTTTTTGTGTCTGCAGGCTTTTACAACTCATTGATGTTCTCTTGAGATTGGATAGCTGGTAGTGCAGGGACGCGATGCAAAACCTTGGTGCAGCCAAAACCAATATCGTTTCTGTAAATTGTACTCTGTTCTATCATGTGCATGCCAATTGTACATAGCAGGGAACCAAAGAAAAGTGCAAGGATTTAACTCTTTTGACTCTAATCTTTACTATGCTTTTTTTGTCAGAAAATTACATTGGCTTTCTTGGTTTTGCCTCATCGTTGCTTTAACCAAGTCAATGAAGTCACAGTTTAATGGGCAGGCAAGCTGCTGAAAAACAACTTATATGAGCTTATAAAATCTGCTACTTATTTGTGAATTTTGAGGAAGAGATGTTTGTTTGTGATACCAATGTTTTAGATTATACAGTTTCTTCCCTGTCCGAGATTGAAGTCAATTCGTTGATGGTGTCAGCCCATTATTGACGCTGACATGGTCAACCGAAGTTGGACGCCTCTCTTTCTCTCTTTCAATCCCATAAACTCTCTCCTCTCTCAAACCTCTATTCCAATTCTATTCTTAGAATCTAATGTAGCCTTGCCATCTGCACATTGAATTCCTCCTCTCAAAGCCGCATACCCTTACGAACATGGCAAACCACCCTCTTGTCAACCCCGAACTATGCAAAAGGAAACAGCACAGCCCAAACAAAGACTCAGAGAACCACACGATCTCTCCGAGCAGCGGCTCGTTTCTATTCGGAGCTTTACCATTTCCGGTCAGTGATGGCCGCTGGTCGCTTCCTCTCTTTCCTTTCCCTTCTCATCGCCCTTACTCTTCCCACCCTTTGTTACTCTCAATCTGATGCAGATGCTCTCATTAAGATCAAGAAATCTTTGACACAAGGTGATTTGGATAGTTGGATTCCAGGGTCCTCTCCTTGCCTCAAAAAGTGGGTTGGCGTCTTCTGTTCTGGTGAAACCATTGTTGGCCTCCATTTGACAAGCCTACGTCTTTCAGGATCTGTCGACGTTCAAGCTTTGCTTCAACTTCGTGGCTTAAGAACCATCGGATTGATAAGGAACTCTTTCACAGGTCCAATCCCGGAATTCAATAAACTTGGCGCTTTAAGGGCTATATACTTGTCTGAAAATCAGTTTAACGGTGAAATACCAAATGATTATTTTACATCAATGGGATCTTTGAAGAAAGTTTGGCTAAATGAAAACAAATTCACAGGAAATATTCCCGAGTCCCTAATGCAACTACCCCATCTCGTAGAACTCCATCTAGAGGGTAATCAATTCTCTGGAGCAATCCCATTATTGAAATATCCAAACGTACTTAAATCCCTTAATCTAGCACGTAACAACCTGGAAGGAGAAATCCCAGAAAGTTTCTCCAAGTTCAACGCCTCTACATTCCAAGGAAACCCGGGATTATGTGGGAAACCACTGGAGATAGACTGCAATAAAGTTCAGAAATCAGGAGCTTCAAATCCTTCGGGAGAAAAGCAAGGATCCGATTCCAATGCCAAGGTATTCATCATCATCATAACCTTAGCTGTTGTACTGTTTTTTGTGATAGCCTCTCTCATTTCCGCAAGTCGGAAGAGGGACGATGATTTCAGCGTTCTAAGTAGGGAACCTCTAAGAGAGGAGGTGATGCAAGTCCACGTACCTGAGTCGACCCGCCGAAAGCCTCCAGAGTCAACCCGCAAGAGTAGTTCTGACTCGAAGAAAGGGTCATCGCAACTGGCCAACAAGAATGGGATGCATGATTTGGTGATGGTGAACGATGACAAGGGTGCCTTCGGGATGCAAGATTTAATGAAGGCAGCGGCGGAGGTGCTTGGAAATGGCGGGTTGGGCTCTGCATACAAGGCTGTGATGGCGACTGGATTGGCCGTGGTGGTGAAGAGAATGAGGGAGATGAACAAGTTGGGAAAAGACGGGTTTGATGCTGAAATGAGGCGGTTTGGGAAACTAAGGCACCCCAATATTCTGACGCCATTGGCGTACCATTTTAGGAGAGAGGAGAAGCTTATTGTTTCTGAATATATGCCTAAAGGCAGCTTGTTATACGTCTTGCATGGTATGAATATCATCTTCTCTGGCTAATTTTCATTTAGGTACCTATGCAATTGCCTGATCTTCCTCTTTTTATCAACTTCTAACCAGAGATCAAACATGGTTGCTCAGGTGATCGAGGAATCATTCATGCTAATCTGAATTGGCCTACCCGTTTGAAGATCATCCAGGGAATCGCTCAAGGACTCAGTTTCATTCATACAGAGTTTGCAGCATACGAGGTCCCCCATGGAAATCTCAAATCCAGCAATGTTCTTTTAAATGAAAATTATGATCCCTTACTAAGTGACTACGCTTTTCAATCTCTGACAAACCCCAGCAACGTTGCCCAAGGATTGTTTGCTTATAAATCCCCAGAATATCTTCAGCACCAGCAAGTCTCTCCCAAATCAGACGTTTACTGTCTAGGAATTATCATTCTGGAAATCATGACAGGGAAATTCCCTTCTCAATATCTAAGCAATGGCAAAGGTGGGACTGATATCGTGCAATGGGTACAAACATCAATATCCGAAAACTCAGTGGAAGAATTGATTGATCCTGAGATAGCAAACGATAAAGGTTCAGTCAATCAGATGTTGCAACTCCTCCGAATTGGAGCTGCTTGTACTGAAAGTAATCCTGATCAACGGTTACACATGAAAGAAGCCATTGATAGGATACAAAAGGTAAAATAAATCTTGAGGCAGGCCCCGTTTGCTGTAGGTACTGAGCCAGGAAAGGATAGCAATTTTTTTGTTCTTTTTTTTTTCATGAACGCAAATCCATTTTCATTTTGTCAAAAGTTATTAGGACAAGTAATCTTGAAAACTGAAGAAGTTTTATACAAGAAATGATTAGGATGTAATCCTAGTCATGTTTTTTTTTTTTCGTTTATTGCTTTGAAGAAGGCACAATTTGAAGTCAGAGTAGTCATGTAATAGATACTGTTAATACGTTCTGTATGTCAATGCAAAATGAGTTGTATTTGTGCCATTTTGGCATTCTAATTTTTATACTGTATACTATGATTTGATTCCCATAAATATTCTCACTTTGATGTAAAAGTCGTTTTCACAAAACCTGGTAAGGTAAGAGGAAGGCCATGGGAATTCATCATTCTACTCAATATTCAGGACTAAACTAAAGATTAACGTAATTTCCTTCGTGATACCTTCACTTTTGTTTATTTCAGGAATTCAAGTTTAGAGGAACTGAAATAAACCCATTTGTTCATTTGTCGGAAAAAAAATAATACTCATTGCCTTATTTAAGGAAAAAAAAAACATTTACAATGTGTTTGGATGAAAAATTTTAAAATTTTGAATCATTTTAAAATGAATGCATTTCAAAATGCATCAATTTAAAATATTAGTATTTATAATTGTTTTGTTTGGATATATATTTTTTTAGAAAGAATTTTCGAATACAAGAATTTGATGAAATAAAAAATAATTATAAAAAAATAATAATAATATTATAAGAAAAATAAAAACATCAAAAAAATACAATATGAATAGCATTAGATTTATAAAAATGAGTAAATATTTTTAATAATATAAAAATATATATTATATTAAAAAAATCTTCATTTTCATCTCTCCCTTCTCTTTTCAACTCAAATCTTTGTTTCTCTAACTCTATCACACCAATAGACTATTGCTCATTTTTTAGATTTTGGCTTTTGACCGCCTTAACGATTGCAGCCTGTCGAATATTCCTAAGCAATACTTTTAACAAAAAACTCTCCGGGTAGTGTTATAGGACAACTTCAAGCTAAAACCAACAAATCTTTATGCCAACAATCTCTTGGCTTATTGATTAAAGATGAGTCGTGATATATTATAAGTCTTGAATTCGAACTCAAGCACCTCCATCTCCAATTATTTAATATTTCTCTTGTAACCAAAAAACAAATCTTTAATAGTTTTTTCGACTTAGGATGACTTTTCAGCATTTTTTTTTCTAAAATTTCAACGAGATGTACAACAAAAATGGCCAAATTAAGTTCACTTCATTCTTTTTTTGTTAATTTAGCTCGAATTACAACCAACATTTCTTGCATAAAATAAAAATCTAGTTAAGAATAATAACCATACAACAATAAAAGACGTGAAATAAGATCAGAATACCTTTCATAGTTTAAACATTAAGGTTTTCAAAATGAAAAAAAGGTCATAAGCTGTTGGAATTTAATTGATAGGAAAAACTCTTTATTTGATCAGGGTTTATGGTTTAGGGCCTAAAGCAATGGGTTTCTCTTTTATAGAATAAAGAAGAATATAGTAACTCGAATAGTCTTGAAGCCTTTAAACCAAATTATTATAAGCTTAACGTATTAAAATCCATATTAAAGTTCAAATAAATTGTGATGAGGTAGTGACCGTTAATACTTAAAAAAAAAAAAAACTTTGTTATATAATAAGCATTACCAACATTTTAGTAATTACAATTTGAGTTGAGTAATACAAGAAAAAAAATTATAACCCATAGCTTATAAAATTGTATCACCTTCTTAAAATAGTTTAGTTACTAAATTTGCATAAACTTAAAAAAAGGCCAACAAAAAAGAAAAATATGTCAAATTATATACAATTATTGAAAAATAATAATCATAAACATATCAACACATAGAGGAACTCCTATTGGTTCTTTCAAAAAAAAGGAGGAGAGATAGAATAGATGTAAAAATGCATGCATGTGAACATTCGTTGCGATGATGGACGATGATCGATAATATTGTTGGTAGTAAGGGTGTAAACGAGTCGAGCTACTCGTGAGCTATTCGAGCTCGACTTGACGATTACTAAAATTTGACTCGTTTTTTTTCGAGCTGAGTTAGAGCTCGAGCTACTTGAGTATCAAGTCGAGCCGAGTTCGAGTAGTTAAGTATCCGGCTCGAGCAGCTCGCGAGATTTAACGAGCTTTTTAATTTTTTATATATATTTTAATATTTTATTTGTTAAATTACTTATTTAACCTTTTAAACATGTAATATTACAAAAAAAAAACCCTTTATTTTATTCCCTCCTTTCTAAACCTTAACCCTAGCAACCCTCATTCATTCCCATCTCAATTTCTCTCACTATTTACCCAACTACCCACCCGTATAGCCTTTAAACAGTGCTGCTCCTCAGAATCCTCCATTGTCAATGACAATCCCTCTCAATCTTCCATCTTGTTTCCATTTTCTAAGCCTGAACTACCTAAAGCCCTAAATCGATTCTCAGATCTCTCCTACCCCGTACGTACCCAAGCCCCAAGCGGTATCATCGCTCATCGGATCTCAGATCTCGCCAACAGTTTCGACCAGCGATAGTCTCAACTCTCAATCTTCCATCATCTTTTCTATTTTCTAAACCCTATCAACCTAATAAACATTCTCAAATTCTCTCCTACCTCGTACCCAGGAAGTGGTGTCTATCGCTCATCTGATTCAATCTTCCTTCATCAAAAGCTTCCAAACTCCAATCTTCCATCAGCCTTGATTCAGTTGTTGATAACAGCCTCTTTGATTCGGTGATGGTGCTCCCAGCTAGTGACAGGACATAGCTCAGTAGCCAAGAGTTTAAGTTGCACGGATAAACTTGAGTGAACATGTCTATTTCCTTTTTTACTAAGTTGCGTTGTTGATTTTTCAGTTCTGAGTTATGTTTGAATTGTTTGTGTTTTGAGATTTATTTTGAGTTGTATTTTAAGTTGTATCTTGATTGTTTTGATTGTGGCTATTATGATTTCTTAAACATAATCCTCATTGTTCAGCTTTGTTTGGGTGGTTATGAGTGATCTTATAAGCTATTAAGTTATGGTTTATGAGGTACATCTTAAGGCAAGGAGATGATTGTTGTGGCAATGGTTGATTTAGTGTTGATTTATTAATTGTTGACAGTGTAATGTAATAGCTTCATGGTTTGGTGGTTTAATGCTGATTTGTTAATTGTTTGTTGTGTAATTTAACAGCTTCATGGTCTGCACTGCAGGTGGTTTAGCGCTGATTTATTAATTGTTTATTGTGTTGAATTGCTTGATGGGGTTTAGCAAGATTAAGTGTTCAAAGAATATTAATTTTGAGTTGAGTTTTAAGTTGGTTTTTGAGTTGTGATTACTTTTATTTGGTTTAAATATTATGAATTTTTTATATTTAAGTTGTATTTGAATTTTGCTTGAAAAACGATAAGTGATATTGAATTATGGAATTAAATTCGAGCCTACGAGCCGAGCTTTGAGCGGATCAAGTATTTCACGAGTCGAGCTCGAGCTTCAAAATTGAAGCTCGATCGAGCTTGAGCCGAGCTTCGAGTATTCGAACCGAGTCGAGCTCAAGTTTGATACTGGATCATCTCGACTCGACTCAATTACACCCCTAGTTGGTAGCCAAAATCCGAAAAAGGAGTGATAGTCAGTTGATAGTTGGTAAGACTGAGTTAGAGAGAGAAGGGTTTAAGTTAGAGAAAAACCAAAGAAATAAAAAAAAAGTCAAATTATATAGATAGTCTCTGCATTATGTTAATGTTTGAAATTTAGTCACTATAATACATAATTTAAAAGAATTGAATCATTTTATTATTTTAATTTGATAACATGAGTTCAACCAAAATATTATGTCAATATGGTCAATGCCATATCATCATGTTCAACACCATGTCAAAATTATCTATGCCATGTCAGCAAAAGTAAGCACTACATCAACATTTTAAATGAAAAATGTTACCAATGTGTGGATTGGATTAGAATTTTCAAATTATAATACTATAAGAACTTAATTTGATGAATTATACTACAACAACTAAATTTCAGATTTCATAATAGTACCTTGATCAATTGCATAATTTAACCAATGTAAAAGTAAGATTTTTTAAAGTTATTTATGAATAATATCAAATAATAAAAAATAAAATTGACAATTTCTGTATTTTTATTGTATTTGTTTATATTAAATATATATAAAATAAAAAATTATCGTATTATAATTTGTATCAATATATTAAATATTAAATAATTCTTTTATTTTTGTTGAATTATTACACAATTTTATAACATTTTTAATCCGTATTATTTTTCCATTGTTTTTTGATGTCGTCTGATCTATTAAAGAGTATTTTTAAAAAGGATTAAATATCCAATATACTATTAGTGAAATTTTTTGACTCTACAAGCAATGGGTGTATAGAAAATTATCCTTTTAAAAATACACTAAAACTGAAAAAAATGTTCGCAAAAATATTTGAAAAGGAAGTCTTCCTGGACAGTTCCCATGACATGTTGGACGCTTCCAATTTATCTAACGTGGAATTGAAGAAAAGTTCTATTTGTATCCCAATTTTTGACTTTTGTACTTCAAATATTATTATGATAATAAAATCCTTGTTTAAAAGACAAATATGTCCCATCCCTTTGTTTGCATATCCGATTATTTGTTTCTTCTCCGACCACTTCTGAGGAGGCTCGGCATCATCATCATCACCATCATCTCTCTACAGCCGAATCATCATCACTAATGAACCTTCACCATCGCTGACAAGCTGCATCAGTTATTCCCTGCTACTTCACCTACTGATTGTTGCTTAATGCCTTGTTCACGCAACAGCCACTATGTTCCCTCTCACACAACAAACACAATTCGTCACCATCCTTGTTTAACGTTTCTGCACCTAAAGGCCAGAGTTATTGTCCTGCACCTCTCTGCTATTGCCCTATCCATCTTAATCATTGCTCGCTTCCGCCTGCGACCTACAGCACCATCGTGCTGCACCGATCGCAGCCTTTTGCAGCGCCGCTTGTCACGCCACTGCTACCCCCTGCATCGCTCGGTTCTGCTAACCATTGTGCCGACTAGCCATGATTTGTTGTGGTCTTCATCGTTGCCATCGCCTTGCACAGCCCTGCTGCCACTACCTTGCCGCAAAGCTTGCACAAGGAGTTTTGCGCAGGAACAATTTTTCTGCGTAAAACTGCTTACCCAGGAACAATGTTTCTGCGCAAAACTACTTCCTGCGCAAAATTCTTATTGTCAGGTATGAGCCATGGCGATTCTAAGATTTCAACTTTCAATCAACAGGAACCCTGGAGAAGATCCCAAGTTCATTTTCGTGTCCAAATCCAAGGATGTCAGCTTCTTTTCCTTGTAACACGATGGTGAAAAAAGGATCGTATAATAATTAACCAACTTTGTTGTTGAGTGATTGTTAATTTGTAATTATCTTTTATTATCATGTTGTTTTTCTTTTAGTTATAAATGAAATAGATTTAGAGATCAGCTCAAGTTGAAATCACGTTGTTAAAATTTTGTCGTTTTTAATAGTAATAATGTATTTTCCTTAAAAAAATGAAAATTTTGCCCATTGATTTGAGGTTAGACTTGGAGTAAAGCAATCCTTTGAGATGGAAAAAAATGAAGGAAAGGAGGATGTAGGGTGTTCATTTGTGTAATTCGGTTAATTTCGAACCGAATTAACCGAAACCGAATTAATCGAATTATAAAATTTTACTTTCGTTAACCGAACCAAAATATCTATTTTCGAATTAACTGAACCGAAATATAATTCGGTTAATTCGGTTAATTAACCAAACTTTTTACAAAATTATATATAATATATATTATAGTATATCATATGTATATTATATGTATATAGTATATATTATATATAGTGTATATATAGTATATATTATATATTATAGTAAATATGATTCGGTTATATATATTATATATATTATAGTATATCATATGTATACACATTATAGAATATCATATATAATATATATTATATATATTATAGTATACGTATGTATATTATATGTATATAGTATATATTATATATATAGAATATATTATATATTACAATAAATATAATTCGGTTAATTCGGTTAACCGAAATTAATTCGGTTTTCTAACCGAATTAACCGTTAACCGAATTTTCTTAAATTCTATTTTCGTTAACCGATCGAAATAAATTCGGTGACCGACCGATTAACCGAATTAAATTCGGTCGGTCGGTTAATCGAATTTCTTTCAAATTTTGAACACCCCTAGGAGGATGGAGATGGTGATTAGGAGAAAAGGACGGATAAAAAAGATTAAGGTTAACATTGTAAATTTATAATGTATATTTAGTGATTTTTGTGGTGTAATTAAAAATAGGAAAATTCTAAATTTATCTCATTTTTTACTCTTTTTACTTTAACTATTTTTTTTTGTCTAGACCATTCGATATCCCCATACTTTTGGTATAGGACTAATCCGGATTTGAACCGGGCAAGACCCAAAAGACGGCAAAAATACTTATTACTTTAACTATTTAGAAGACAAAAATATCCTATATAAAATGACATTAATACCCAATAAACTCACTGATTTCCCTCTCTTTTTTTTTCTTTCTTCTCTTTCTCATATGTTACTTTACTGCTGCAATCTGCAAGTAGTCTCTTTTGATCTGGCGCAAAGTCTCGCGCAAGCCTATCGTTGAACTAGGCTTGCGCAAAACCTCTCCCATGCGAAATCTGAGGTCTCATGCAACTAGGCTTGTGCGGAGACCTAAGGTCTCGCGCAAGTATGGTTGCGCGAGACCTCCGCGCAACTAGGCTTGCGCGAGACCTAAGGTCTCGTACAACCATGAGGTCTTGCGCAATTAGACCTGTGTGGAGACCTAAGGTCTCGTGCAACTAAGCTTGCGTGAGACCACGGACAACTACGAGATTCACAGACGCGACCATGGCTGCAAGACACAAAGAACTGTGGGCGACCATGGTCGCACCTTCCTCCACCCATGACCACCGCAATACCCAAACAACTCGAGATGTCATGGCTGTGCCGGTAAAGATAGATGGAGAAGACAACCAAACACTAAATATATACCTGGGTTTGAAAATGGAAGCCGATGGAGGACGGAGCGATGGAGACTGGAAACAATTGGGATAGCTATGGAGATTGGAGACGATGGATAAGCTGAAGAAAGGATAGTGAGTGAGTCTGTTTAGTAAGGTTAGTATTGTAAATTTATGAAGTTGTTTAGTAATTTTTTCGAGTGTAAAAAAAATGTCGTATAAAGAGAAAAAAATGAATATAAATAAATGCTTTTCTAAAAGTGCAGTATAAAGAGTAAAAATCACAATAAAAGTAGAATTTCTCGGAATTAAAATCTTCGTCAACCGAAGAAATAGTTTCATCGTTTCTTGATTAAAAAAAAATAAAAAAAATAGTTTTAGAAAGAAATTACCCCTCGTAGTCGGCGATTGGATCGGAACTCAAGGTGAACTGAAGAGAGAACATAAATGTATCGAACTGCGGGGAATCGCCTCCTTCACGGCGCCTCTCTTATTAAAAACAGCGGCGGAGACCGCCTCCTCCGGCTCCCTATTCTCAGAGCCGTCATTAGCTCTTCACGGTTTTCCACTACCGTAGACCCTCAAACGTTGCCTAATCAAACGCTTAATCCATCTGATTCTTCCGCATCATTATCGTCGACGAGTTCTTCAACATCATCAACGTCTGGAGAGGGTCCACGTTACCAGAGAAAGAATCCGAGAGCTGAGTTCGAGGAGGAGAAAGCGCGGGTGCTGCAAGCCTCACTACGACACGTCGTCCGTATATTGATTAATATTATGTTATTTTTGAAACTTTATAGTCTTATTTCTGATTTTGTTAAAGTTAAAAATTGATTTTTTTAGATTGCAGATAAGATTGGGATGGAGTGAAGAAGCGATGATAGCAGGTGCAAAGGAAGTTGGGGTTTCTCCTTCAATCATTGGATCTTTCCCCCGAAAAGAAGCTGCCCTTGTCGAGGTAATTTTTTAGTTAAACAAATTTCAATTCTCTTGTAGAAAAGAAAAAAGTTTCAATTTTTGTGTAAGCTCTGAATTTTACACTTGTTAATCTTTCATTTATTCATTTTCCAAATTTGTTCTTTGATTGTGATTGTTATCAGTTCAAATATGGATACTTAGATAGGGCATTACAATTTACAAACAATCTGATAGTAGTGCTTATGATGTAGAGATTCTTTCCTCTTCATTGTCTTATTGCATGCTGTCATGTTCCTTTTTTCTCTCGGTTAATCAAACTCAATCAGGAAGGATTTTTGGAGGGTGTTCTACTAGGAAGGGTCTAAAATTTTTAGTTCCTCCTTTCCGGGATCCTTGATTTGGCCATTCTCTTTATTTGTTTAAACCACACTGCTCAAAATTGGATTTTAAGAGGTTTAACCTTAATTTCTTTTGGTCTTGTATTCACAAGTTGGTTTCTTGTTCTATCCACTGGCACCAGATGGTGGTTTCCTGAACCTAAGCTCTTGTTCCTCTCTGCAGTTTTTCATGGATGACTGCTTACAAGGGCTTATGGATAGAATTGACTCTGGAGAGGAATTGCAAAACTTGGTTCCCAGTCAGCGCATCTCGAAGCTTGTAAGGATTCGCCTAGAAATGCAAGCACCCTACATATCAAAATGGCCTCAAGCTCTCAGCATTCAAGTACCAGTCCTTATACCTTTTTTTATTGTTAAAGTTCTAGTTTACTTAGTTGAAACCTTCACTCTTCAAGACAACTGTTTTGTTACATTCTTTTAGGCACATCCATCAAATATTTCAACAACTTTTAAGCAGCGGGCAATGCTGGTTGATGAAATGTGGCACGCTTCTGGTGATGAGGGCTCTGATGTAGATTGGTATGTGAAGCGCACTGTCCTTGGAGGGATATACTCGACAACAGAGATTTACATGCTGACTGACAACTCCCCGGGTTCATTACCTTTACCTTTATGTGCTTAGAACTTTTGATGTGCATACATCTTTGTTTCATCAGTGACTTTTTTGTGAAGATACAACCTTTTAGATGGCATTTCATTTACGTATCATTTTCTGCAGAATTTCGTGATACGAGGCTGTTCTTGGATGATCGGGTAATAGATGCTTTTGATTTGAAGAAGACAATTCAGGAGGTAGTCTGTCCGTCCATTCTTTTTTTTTTAAAAAAAATTTAAAGTGGACTCCTTATGAAGTGACATTGTTACAGGCAAAGTATTTGGCAGAAGCTGTTGGTGCTGGAATGGGTAGTTCTTTCCAAGGATTTATGAGCAGAGTGCTTCAGAGATGAAAGCTAAAGTCAGGATGGTTCTTGACATTTCTATGACTAATTGACCAGAATCAGATTCATCATTACTTTTGACGAGCTATAAAAACTAGGAGCTGTCGTTTTTGGTCTATATCACTTGGCACAAGCCATTGAGTTTAGGTTTAACATTACTTTTCTGGCAGGGCTTTAGTGCTCTGACACAAATGTTAAGCACATTCATCTTCTTGGCATGTGATTAGATTAAAATTTTTTATAGATGCAGACTCAATAATCATTTGTTAACAGTATTTTGTGGTTGATATGAGAATATTTTCGCTAAATAAGAATATTTTTCTTAAAAAATTATGGCCATAGCTTGGTTATAGCTCAAACCTGGCCTATGGTGTTCCTGATTTATTAAGATGCTTTGTTCTTTATTCAATCCACCAAGGGCAAGTCCAATTTCAGATTTGACCCCTAGAAAGCTTACGAGAGTAGGTGTAGAAGAATGTCTGCCTCTATATGGCTAAATTTTCAGCCTTTCAGGTGATCAAGAAAATTTTGTTAAAATATTTGCATCAATTGTTATTTTCTGTCAGAAATTGTTTTACAGGATTCTTAGAAGCTTTTGGGTTCTTCTCTTCAAGAGGGGTAGTGTTGTGGACCAGATATTGCACCTCTGTGTAAGTATAACCTTTATATAAAAATATATAATAGATCCGTGTGTATACACACACGCACATTGGATACGTTGGTGCAATGGTAAAGTTGTTTCTTTGTGTTCTAGAGGTTACGGGTTCAAGCAAAAACGGCATTTTTGCATTATTTAAGCGGAAACAACTTCTTTGTTAATGCAAAAAGAAGATTATGTACACATGACTCTCCTCAGACTCCAATGTGAGAGTTTTGTACACTTGATTGCCTTTCATAATACATACATACATATATATATATACACACACACACACACATATATATATATATATATATCTTGTACTCGCCAACCTCTAATGAATTGTCCATTCCATTTCTCTTCAGCAATGTTAACCTTGGTGATTATCTATTATAAATTTCCTGAATATCTGCAACTTTCCTGGATAGCTCCTCATTAAGATCCAGGTTACACCATGAATTTCTTTGAAAATCAGCCAGTCTTTTGTGATATAATGGATCAGGTTCTGTCAAGGTTAGCATTAATCAGCTAACCATCTCTGAGAAGTTACAGACTATGCATTTTTGACAATTGCTTTTCTTAATGCTGGCTGGTTTTGGTGGTGATGATTCTACATGTGTGCTTTTTCCGACAGGAAGAGGCTGTCCACGAAACAGACACGTCATGATTGGTATTGTACAGAAAAGACATACTTTTAAGCTATGGAGAGACTCTGGGAGGGAGCATACTGTCAGCTTTAAATTGATATGTATTTTGAAATGACAAAACTCAAGTAAGCTTAAAGCATTTTTCTACAATGTAAATTTGCTCAAAATGAACTCAATAATGGAATATACTTTAAACAAATTTTTGGATTGTAATTTCAATTGAAAAAGTCAGGAAATACTTTTATAAAAGTGTTATAAGTTTTTGAACTGACTTAGAATCACAAAAAGCCATCAAACTGTCTCAAATTGCAGCCAAAGAAGTGCAGGAAACTATGAGGGATCGATTCCTACTATAGAAGGATCGATCTCAAGATGGCAGAAAGTTTGGAAGGCATCCAGGAACAAGTTGGAAGGCGTTCTGGAAATTTTGGATTGATCCTTTCTGGCTAGGGATCGATCCCTTTGCACGAAATCTGAGCCCAACGACTAGTTTTTTAGGGTTTCAAAGGGAGGATTAGCATTAAATGTTTCACCAACCGTTCCAATCAGTTGGTGGACTATAAATAGAGGTATTTATGAAGATTGGAGGCAGAACAAGCATTCAGAAATTCAACAAGCTTCAAAAAACAAAATCAAATTTGAAAATTCAATTTTTGTAACTCCATTTG
Source organism: Heritiera littoralis (assembly GCA_031772115.1). Lineage (NCBI taxonomy): Eukaryota > Viridiplantae > Streptophyta > Magnoliopsida > Malvales > Malvaceae > Heritiera > Heritiera littoralis. Next base: position 6,169,274 of record JAPDPK010000006.1, on the reverse strand, counting down.
TGTGAATTCTCATTGTAAATCACTCATTCACTAAAACTTCTGATATTCAAGGGGTGTGTAAGCCTTGTAAGAATTGTTATTGTAAGAGTATGGGTAGTATTACAAGGGGAGAAGCTTAGAAGATTATTTCTAAGTCTTCAAGAGAAATTATAAGAGGTCTCATCACACCTTGAAGTGGTTTGTAAGAATTCCAAAGGAAGAGTGGAATCAATACCTTGACAAGAGGATCAAAGAGAGAGGACGTAGGCAAGAGATTGGCCGAACCTCTATAAATCTGTGTTTGCTTCTCTTTCTTTTACTTATTTACTGCATTTATTTTACTGTAGCCTTATTTGTTTTATTTGTGCATTAAGTATTAGAAAAATAAAAAATTAGTAGAAAAATCGATTCACCCTCTTTCGGTAGAGCCAAGACATACATTTGATGAGGAGCTCAGAGTTAACATTGAATAAGATCCTGTCCTCTTAACCGAGGCTCCAAAGTATTAGAAAAATAAAAAATTAGTAGAAAAACCGATTCACCCCCTCTCGGTAGAGCCAAGACATACATTTGATGAGGAGCTCAGAGTTAACATTGAAGAAGATCCTGTCCTCTTAACCGAGGCTCCATCAAATCCCAGAAAGGTAATCAATTTCTTACCATAAAATGCATTTAGGCCCAGTCAAGGCTCGGATCTTTGATGACTAAATAACTGATAGAGATTAATTTCTCTTGCAGACTTGGATTACTAGGAAGAGTACATGGAATCTGGCTCTTCTATTGTTCACATGAAATGCTTTTGAGCAACAGCAATGCATTGCCTTCTAATTTTCCCTTGGTATACAACCAAATTTTATATGTACAGCTTTTAAATTCTGTTTTTATTGTGCATCCTCATTAGGATGTTGTGGAAAATAACAAATGTGTATATTTGATCATATACTTGTTTCTTTTTCTATTCTATAAAAAAAAAAAAGAGAGAGAGAAGCTTCAGCCTTCAAGATTGCACAGGCTTTCTAGAATTCAATTTCTTCAGAATTGCAGTCTAAAAGGATCACAACTGGGAGAAAACAAAGGAAATAACTAATTAAAAAAATTATTCACCAACCAAAATTGTTTTTTAATTTGCAAAAGAAAAGATTCTATTCCTATCATCATTGACGGACACAGCCCAACACCCCAACCCCAATGTATGGCAATAGTAGAAGTAGAGGCGCCAGCAAATAATCAAAAACATACTGAACAATCGATTTTTTTTTTCACAAAAATAAAATAAAAAAAAAACGAATGTTATTTTTCTTAAATAAAAAGTAAGGGATCGTTTGGTATCGTTTTCTGTTTTCTGTTTTATATTTTCTGTTTTTGAAAATTTTGTTTTTGTTTTGTTTTGTTTTGTTTTCAATTTTTGAAAATAGAAAACATGTTTGTTTAATACTGTTACATTTTGAAAACAAATATTTAAATTGATTCAGATATAATAATTTAATTCACAAATAAAATTTAAAAAATTAAATAAAAAATAATATATTTATTAAATAATAATATGTAGATAATATTAAATAATATTATTTTATATTATTTAATACTAATATTAAATATTTTCATTTAATCATATAAAAATCTAATATAATTTAAATAATATTATAATTAAATATAATATTAAATAAAATAATATTATTTAATTTAATTGTAATAATCATAAATTATATTTAATAATAATTTTTTATTTAATTGTAATAATAACATTACATTATTAAATAAAATATCAAACTAATTAATTTATAATAAATTATATAGTTATTAAAATATATTATATTGAATATAAATAATATTATTTAATGTTAAGTATTTACTTATTTAATAATATTAAATTATTTAATAGTAGTAGTGATATATTTTAAATTTAAGATAGAATATAATATTAAATAATAATATTGTTTAGTAAATAAATATTAATTATATTAGATAATAATATTAATTATTAACATATCAAAATTAAAATAAATGATATTATTTAAAATATATAATATATTCAATAAATTATTATAAAAATTTAAATTAAATAATATTATAATATTAGAGTTCAATGTAATTTATATTTAATTGCTTTTTACGTTTTCAACTTTTTTAAATTAAAATAAATATATTAATTTAAAAATATTAATTAATATTTTATATTAAAATTTAATATTATTTTATTAAAAAATTATTTAATTTTATTTACATTTTTAGTGTAAAAAATATTAATATTATATTAATATATAAACTCTGTTTACTTACTTATGAACAGTAACAGAAATGAAAACATGTTTCCAAAAACAATGAAAACAAGAAATTCTTGTTTCTAACAATTTTGGAAATTCTTGTTTTGGTTTTCGTTTTTTGAAAACGAAAACATGTTACCAAACATATTTTCTGTTTTTATTTCCAAAAAAACAGAAAACAAAAACGATGCCAAACAGACCCTAAGTTCATAGGTCGATTTTTTTTTCTTTTTCTTTGCCTTTCCATGAAAAAAAATCAAAAGGCAGCAAACCCATCGTTACCTGAAGCAGCCATACGTAACCAGAATTCAAAGAAATCGATTCGATCATTTGGTAGCCTTCAAGAAATAGAAGTCTACGTTGCATCATACTTTCAGGAAAAACAGATCTAATTAGCCCAAGGTTTTTACTTTTTACGGCCTTGCAGGCAAAGATTTCCACAGCTAAGCATGAAGTGATATAAAAAATGTATATCCCACTTTTGGATTAGGTGCGGCTTGACTTCCCATTTTTCTCAATTTTACACGTAACAACTGACTTCATCGCCATACACCAGGTCAGTTCCTTCCCATTTTTCTCAGTTTTACACGTAACAACTGACTTCATCGCCATACACCAGGTCAGTTCACCCAGAAAAAGAAATAAGGAAAAACATAAACTCGTTCTTGTCTGAGACATTGTCCTTTGTGATTGCAGTGTCTGCCAGTAAGGAAAACTGAAGCAGCATGGCTTCTGCATCAGAGATTGCAGCAAAGTTGAATCTGTTGCCCCACCCTGAAGGTGGCTTCTATGCTGAAACTTTCAGAGACTCCTCCGTTTTCCTCTCCAAATCTCAGCTTCCTCCTGAATGTAAGTACTTTGTTATAAATGCCTCATCTTTTTGCTTCTTTTTCCACTGATCGTGATGTTTTCATTTCTGCCGCCGTATAGATCGAACCTATTAATCTGGGAATAGCTTGTTTTTTGGTTTATGATTCCACTTTCTTGTTAAATTCTTCTACAATTTTCTTTTCTATGGGATCTGATCTACATGTTATTGATGTCGATATCATCTGGAATTAATGTGATAATTTGATTGAAAACTTGAATTAAGATAATATTTTTTGGTTCATATGGAGGCAAAGGGGACCAAAACTTGATTGTTGAATTAAGATAATTAACTTCTTGGTTAATTGTGTTTTTCATTTTTTTTCTTCCAAAGCCCTTTAATTTGCTGAGAAATTAATAGGAAGCAGAAGATTTTGGTTATCTGCATACTCTGTCGTGTCTGCAAGGGAGATGCTTTACATTCTGAAAAACATCTTGCGAATTACAGATAGAGAATTGACCCTGATTTCCTATGAAAATAACACCCACTGCCATTGTCTTTGGTTGGATTTGTTTGCCTTGAAGTATCAGTTTAAACAGCGGGGTCGGTTTCTGCAATTCAAAGTTATGAAACAAAAATGAAACTGGTTTCTCTCTAGCTTCAATTGTGATTGTTCTTAACCCCTTTAAGCAATATTTACTAGTAATTCTCATTTCTTAGAAGTATTTCTTATCATGAAGTAACAGTAGCTTCACTGCAGACAAAGTCGATCGTGCTGTTAGCTCATGTATTTACTTCTTGCTACCATCTGGGAGTGTGTCTCATCTTCATCGTATACCATGTGCTGAGACCTGGCATTTTTATTTGGGAGAACCTCTGACGGTAATTGCTGCACAAACTGACTAACAGAGAGATATAGTTTACAACTTTGCATGCATTGATCTTGTTCGATCCAAAATAGAGTAGTCTCTTCCTTTTACTCACTCCCCGAAAAGTTGAAAAACTGATTGGTAACTGACATGGTTAATTAGTGAGACCAACTTGGCAATTTGTTGTTCCGAAGGAGTAATGGAGCATATTTGATGCAGGTCCTGGAGCTAGATGAGAAAGATGGGAAGCTAAAACTTACATGTCTTGGATCCGATCTGGGAGATAATCAGCAGGTGCAGTATACGGTACCCCCAAATGTTTGGTTTGGTGCATTTCCAACAAAGGATTTTCACATTTCCCCTGAGGAGGGTGTGACAAAAACTGAGTCAAGGGATGCTGAGAGCCACTATTCCCTTGTTGGATGCACCTGCGCACCTGCCTTTCAGTTCCAGGACTTCGAGCTGGCAAAACGCTCCGAGCTTGTAACTCGCTTTCCCAATCACGAGCATGTCATTTCCTTGCTCACCTATCCTGATTGAATGAAAAAGCTTGATAAGTACTAGTAATCTGGAAACCAGACTTCTGAGTTCTGATATTGCTGGTTTCAATGCTACTATCCATATGCGCTGGACCATTAGCATTACGCTTTGTATCAGATGTTGCTTTCCATGTACAAGAGATTGCTAATAAAATCGCACACTGACGACTTTTCTACAAATGTTGTAGATCAATTTCGAAATTGTCAACCTATAGGCTTGTACTTGTGCATGTCGATTTGGGATTTTCAACCTTCGTCTATTGCTCAAGAAAAAAGAACTTTGTGCCAATTACCATGTTTTATATTAGCTTATACTAGGAATCAGAAAGAAATATTTGCTTTGAGAATGACATGATTCTGGGTATACACACTTTGGAAAATTCGCTAATAATCAGCAAAGCCAACAAGTCACAAGTACAGAAACTGAAGAAACTTCTACATCATATGATCATGAAACATAACTAAACACGTTACAAGTAAATTGAAAGTGATTGTGCCTTTACAAAATGCGGCATCAATTGTTATTTTCTGTCAGAAATTGTTTTACAGGATTCTTATAAGTTTTTGGGTTCTTCTCTTCAAAAGGCGTAGTGTTGTGGACCAGATATTGCACATCTGTGTAAGTTTACCTTTTCGTAAATATAAAATATATGTATATATATTAGATATGTTGGTGCAACGGTGTAAGTTGTTTATTTGTAACCTGGTGATTATAGGTTCAAGCGAAAGCAGCCTTGTTGTATTATTCAAGCGGAAACAGCCTTTTTGTTGATGCAAAGGGAAGACTACGCACACGTAACTCTCCTCAAACTCCAATGTGAGAATTTTGTGCATTGGATTGCCTTATATATATATATATATCTTGTACTTGCCAACCTCCTATGAATCGTCTATTCCATTTCTCTTCAGCAATGTTAAATCTTGTGATTATCTATTATAAGTTTCCTGAATATCTGCAACTTTCCAAGATAGCTCCTCATTAAGATCCCAGTTACACCATGGATTTCTTTGAAAATCGGCTAATCTTTTGTGATATAATGGATCAGGCTCTGTCAAGGATAGTTTTAATCAGCTAACCATCTCTGAGAAGTTAGAGATTATGCTTTTTTGACAATTGCTTTTCTTAATGCTGGCTGGTTTTGGTGGTGATGATTCTACTACATGTGTGCTTTTTCCGAGAGGAAGAGGCTGTCCGTGAAACTGACACGCCGTGATCGGCATTGGACAGAAGACACATACTTTTAAGCTCGGAGTTAACATTGAAGAAGATCTTGTCCTCTTAACCGAGGCTCCATCAAATCCCAGAACAGGTAATCAACTAAAAAATGCATTTATGCTCAGTCAAAGCTCGGGCCTTTGATGACTAAATGACTGATAGAGATTAATTTTTCTTGTAGACGCGGATTACTAGGAAGAGTACATGGAATCTGGCTCTTCTATCGTTCACATAAAATGCTTTTGAGCTACAGCAATGCATTGCGTTCTAATTTTCCCTTGGTATAAAACCAAAATTTATCTGTACAGCTTTTAAATTCTGTTTTTCTTGTGTATCCTCATTAGGACGTATATATTTTGATCATATACTTGTTTCTTTTTCTATTCTATGAAAAAAAAAAAAAGCAGAAGCTTGAGCGTTGAAGATTGCATAAGATTTCTAGAATTGAATTTCTTCAGAACTGCTGTCTTAAAAGATCACAAGGAGAAAATGAAGGAAATAACTACAAAAAACAATTTTTTTTGTTATTTGCAAAAGAAAATAATCCATTCCTACTCTTTGAATAAGGAAATTATTCACCAACCAACAAAGTCAAATTTGAATGAAAAAACGTTTCACTGTTGACAGACACAGCCCAACCGCAATGTATAGAAAAAACAGTAAAGTCAAAACCGAGCTTAAACTTGAGAGAAGTAGAAGGGCAGCAAATAATCAAAACATGAATTAAACTGAAAGTATTGGTTTAGTACTGTGAAGTTTAATTGAGTTTTTGAATGAAAATAATTTATAATAAAAAATTTTCATTAAATTAAATTTTATTTAACTCGCACCAATCATGAAATACGAAAAAAAAAATAATCTTATACTTATTATCATATAAAAATATCTCCTGATTTATGAAAATAAAATTAATGAACCAACTACTGTTATTTTTCTTTAAATAAAATAAGTTCATGGGTTGGATTTTTTTTTTTTAACCTTTCAATGAAACAAACGTCAAAAGGCGAGCAAACCTATCGTTACCTGAAGCCGCCATCCGTAACGAGAATTCAAAGAATTCGATTGGATCATTTGGTAGCTTCCAAGAAATAGAAGCCTATGTTTGCATCCTATGGCCTACTTTCAGGAAAGACAGATCTAATTGTAGCCTAGGTTTTGACTTTTTACGGTCTCGCAGGCAAAGGTTTTCACAACTAACCATGAAGTAGTGTTTCGGTGCGCCATAGACCAGGTCAGTTCACCCAGAACAAGGCAAAACATAAACTCGTTCTTGTCTGAGACGTTGTCCTTTGTGATTGCAGTGTCTGCCAGCAAGGAAAACTGAAGCAGCATGGCTTCTGCATCAGAGATTGCAGCAAAGTTCAATTTGTTGCCCAACCCTGAAGGTGGCTTCTATACTGAAACTTTCAGAGACACATCCGTTTTCCTTTCCAAATCTCAACTTCCTCCTGAATGTAAGTACTTTGTTATAAATGCCTCATCTTTTTGCTTCTTTCTCCACTGATCGTGATGTTTTCATTTCTGCCGCAGTATAGATCGAACCTATGAATCTGGGAATAGCTTGTTTTTTGGTTTATGATTCCACTTTCTTGTTAGATTCTTCTACAATTTTCTTTTCTATGGGATCTGATCTACATCTTATTGATGTCAATATCATCTGGAATTAATGTGATAACTTGATTGAAAACTTAATTAAGATAATATTTTTTTGGTTCAGGGGTAACAACTGCTAGACTGAAACTTGATTGTTGAATTAAGATAATTAACTTTTCCGTTAATTGTGTTTTTCACTTTTTTTTTTCCAAAGCACATTAATTTGCTGGGAAATTAATAGGAAGTAGAAGATTTTGGTTATCTGCATACCCTGTCGTGTCTGCAAGGGAGATGCTTTACATTCTGAAAAACATTTTGCGAATTAGAGACAGAAACCAACCTTGATTTCCTATGAAAATAACACCCACTGCCATTGTCTTTGGTCGGATTTGTTTGCCTTGAAGTATCAGTTTAAACTGCAGGGTCGTTTCCCGCAATTCAAAGTTATTAAACAAAAATGAAACTGGTTTCTCTCTAGCTTCAGGTGTGATTGTTCTTAACCCCTTTAAGCAATATTGACTAGTCATTCTCATTCCTTTGAAGTATTTTTTATCATGAAGTAACAGTAGCTTCACTGCAGACAAAGTCGATCGTGCTGTTAGCTCATGTATTTACTACTTGCTACCATCCGGGAGTGTGTCTCATCTTCATCGTATACCATGTGCTGAGACCTGGCATTTTTATTTGGGAGAACCTCTGACGGTAATTGATCTTGTTCAATCCAAACTAGAGTAGTCTCTTCCTTTGAATCACTCCAAAAACTGATTGGTAACTGACATGATATGAATATATAACAACGAATGAGCTTTATGGGGTAGAAATTCCTCGTTCTGGTGATTACTGATGTATTTGTTGTTCTGAACGAGTAATGGAGCATATTTGATGCAGGTCCTAGAGCTGGATGAGAAAGATGGGAAGCTAAAACTGACATGTCTTGGATCCGATCTGGGAGATAATCAGCAGGTGCAGTATACGGTACCTCCAAATGTTTGGTTCGGTGCATTTCCGACGAAGGATTTTCACATTTCCCCTGAGGGGTGTGTGACAAAAACTGAGTCAAGGGATGTTGAGAGCCACTATTCCCTTGTTGGATGCACCTGCGCACCTGCCTTTCAGTTCCAGGACTTCGAGCTGGCAAAACGTTCCGAGCTTGTAACTCGCTTTCCCAATCACGAGCATGTCATTTCCTTGCTCACCTATCCTGATTGAAAGAAAAAGCTTGACTAGTACCAGTAATCTGGAAACCAGACTTCTGAGTTCTGATTTTGCTGGTTTCAATGCTTCAATCCATATGCGCTGGACCATTAGCATTACGCTTTGTATCAAATCGCACACTGACGACTTTTCTACAAATGTTGTAGATCAATTTCGTGATTGTCAACCTATAGGCTTGTGCATGTCGAACTGGAATTTTCAACCTTCGCCTACCGCTCAAGAAAAAAGAACTTTGCGCCAATTAACATGTTTTATATTAGCTTATACTAGGGAAAAGAAAGAAATATTTGCTTTGAGAATGGCATGATTCTGGGGTACACACACTTTGGAAAATTCCCTAATAATCAGCAAAGCCAACAAGTCACAAGCACAGAAACTGAAGAAACTTCTGCATCAAATGATTATGAAACATAACTAAACACGTTACAAGTAAACTGAAAGTGACTCTGCCTTTACAAAATGCGGCACCAAAGCAACAACCCACAGCAATTTTGAACAATTTCTACTCAAATGAAATGTAAGAGCTTAGAAAGGAGTAAAGAGAAACTAAAACAAGGATGGCAAAAGACAATTTTGGGTATAAACAGAACTTTCAAAACCCTAAACTCACTGAAGAACTTAATTATAGATATTGCACATAGAGCTATTGCCCATGCTGGGAGGTGCAAGGCAATCATCATTATAGCCTCTTTAAGAGAGAAAAATAACTTCCTCTCCCCAAAATTTTAGCAGATAAGGTCTTCAGAATGGTTCAGAACTTCTCCCCCTTTTTCTAGATTCCTCCTCCAGTAACAGAGATGAAGAATCTTCATGCCTATTCCACCCTTGTTCATATTTTGGGTCACAATCGCGCTAATATTTGCGAACATTGCATGAAACTAACAAAATAGCAGGATCTATCAATCAAAGTCAAGGAATTCCATTCTTTTTCTCATGGAGCCCTTCAGGTCTGTTGCTTCCCTTTCTGCTTTCTGAGCCTGCAAAAGGATAAAGAGAGAAAGTTATTCATATTGTGTAAGAAACATTGCCAGGAGGGATTTATTAATGAAATCAGTTAAGCCACAGTTAATAATAAAGGGAGCTAAAAGCATCTTGCTTAAATCACCTTAGAAGAAAATACTATTACTAGCTTTCTTTGCCAAAACCAGACAAAAAATAGGCATAGACAACATGGTAAACAGATATCAGAAAACCCCTAGTAAATGGAAATATCCACCTAACCTCTCATAAGATGGGTTATGTCAAATAGATATGGCAAACCCACCTGAAAAACATGCAAAGAAACAAGAATTGCAACAAGTCACCTACCATTTTTATCTCAGCCACCGATACAGGAGTCATATGAGAAGGAAGCTCCTCCTTTTCCAAGTCCTGTGCAGAAGTAGCAATTTATAAAGAAGAAATGATATTGTAAGCAAAACAATTCCACATGCCAACAAAAGAAAAAGGGTGAAAAAAAGATGGCATAAACAGCATACCAGCTCTCCTATTAAGACAACATTCTCCCCACGGATTATGTATAGACCTAAGGGAATGTCACAGTACAAATCTCTAACAATAACTCGCTCACAAGCTCCTTCTAGAACAACATTGGCTGTGAATGTGGAAAGATATCATATCACTGATTATCATTCAGAACAAAAGAAAGAGAAACACAAGAAACAAAGAAAGCAGAAAAGAACTTAGCAAGGAATAAGATCAGGGCAAACTACCAAATTGATCAAAAGAACGCAGTAATCCCAAAAGCTTTCGGCCATCTCTCAGCAAGACAAGGAGTTTCTCTGCAAAATAAATAAAACTCCTTAGGCATATTCTACAATCATTAAAGACCAAAATCACAGACAATTTACTAAAAAATTGTTGCAACATAAAAAAGGCAATCTTTTAGAACACAAAATGAGAATGCAAGGAGGTAAATAACTTCAACCAAAGACATTCAAGGTTTCTGGAAACATAATATAATAGAAACAGATGCATAGTTTATGCTAACAAACACTCTCTCTGAGACACCCTGTGGAAGAGAAGCAAATGTCAGATTGCAAAATAGAATTTTTAGATGCCACCCAATTCCCGAGATGGTAACTTTCATTTAACATTCTCCAAACAATTTAATCGATGAACAAAAGCAAAGTTTAAAGCTTGTAATTTTAAACGCAACGTGAGTGTCTTGAAGATCCCCAAAATGTTTCTCAAAAAAACAATTGAGAAATCTATAAAGATTGGAAAGCGAACAGAAGAGGCCTCTTTACTTGAAAAACTCTTTTCATTTAATTTTTGCCAATTTTCCAATCTAACAAGACCAAGTTGGACTTGCAATAACAATAATAGTTCCTCCAAATTTTTAAAGAAACCGAAATTACATAATACTGACAATCCAAGAACATTAAAGAACAGAACTTCATAAAGTGCAAGAACCCAGAACAGTAAAACACACAAACAGGATCAACTGAATCAAACAGTGTCATTAAACAAACCAAACCTCACATCCGAGAAAAAGTCCAAAAAAAAGAAGAAAATTAAAGATAGCAAATAAAACATCAAAGAATTCAATTGCATTGGCTTGTTTACTACATATAAAACAAAAGAGAAAGAGATAGCTTACTGTCAAGATAGGTGGCAAGAGAAGTGGAGAGAAAGATATCATCAGGACCAGCCCAGGACATGGAAATTAGTCTTCTTTGATACTCCAATTACAAATGGCATTGGCTTCCAAATCACCCTGCAAAGTTTAAACCACTACTCCCCACCAAAAAAAATTAAAGCAAAAAAAAAAAATCAAATCTTATCAAAATCGCTTTCTCAATAAGAGTAGACCTAGAAGAGATCACCTCCAAATCTGCAATATAAACCCTAGCTTTATTGACCAAATTATAGGAAGCCTTTATGGAGAGGAAAAAGAATAAAAGGGAGAGAAAAAGAAAAAGAGTTAGGTTTAGAGGGTTTTTTTTTTTTTTTTACAAGAGGCAAAATTAAAAGCTTTGTTGGAGCAATCATTTTTTTTGTTTCTTTTAAATTTTAAATAATTATTTATAAATAATTTAAAATTTTATATTTTCTAAAATATCGTGCATAGATTTTATAAATTATTAGTAAAGAATGTCATTTTATTAATTTATAAAATGTCATTTTATTAATTTATAAATTTTAAATAAAAAATAAAAATAAATTTTATTAATGTTTTTGCCAAAAATTTATACATTTTATTAGTTGATATGATTTATACTTAATAATGAATAAAAATAAACTCATAATTTAAATTGAGATCGAATAAAAACACGGGTAGACAGATGGAGCTCAACTCCCTTAGACCAAGGGAAAAGTTATTTTTAAATTTTTTATAGAAAAAAAAAAGTAAATTGGGATTGAATTTGGGATTATTGAATAATGATGATTTATTGCTTTTTTTTTTTGGTTACATATGATTTATTGCTTTAAAATTGTTGGTTTTGGACCGTTAGACTGAATTTGGGTTTTATAATAATAATAATGAAGCTGTCTTTTGCACTTCGTACGATTGTCACTTAACGCGTGACAGACTGTATTAAGACAGATCAAAGATTGTACGGGGACTATTAATTATTTTTTAATGCAAATACACGTATATTTATCTATTTTATGGTTTAAGATAAATTTTGTTCGAATTAAAAACGATAAATGATAAAACTCTTTTAATAGTAGAGATTTTAATATTCAAACCCTGTCCAAAGTATTTGTGAAAAAATTTTATTTTTATTTTTTTCAATTACTTATTGATTAAGACTAACTAATTTTATAAGTTATTAATTGATCTTTTTCATTTTAAAGTAAATTAACATTATTTCCTGCTACAAAAAAATTAACATTATTTCTTTTAGTCAACAACTTAAATTGAATAATTAAACAAATTATGATTTTGCGTAAAATTTTAGTTGAACTTAAACAAATTCAACTCCACTTTCAATAATATAAAAAAATTTAATAGTTAAATATATTTTTAATTTTTTTCACAAAATATTTTATTTTACTATATAAAATACTAATTTCAAAATAACGTAATTAAATTAAAATTTGTTATAGATTTTTATAGTAAAATAAAATATGAAAGATTTATAAAATTTTAATTTTTTATTTTAAAAGGTTGGGAGTGTATTAATAACAAAATATAAATTTATTGATTTTTACAATAAAATTAAAGGTTAAAAATTTATATCTATTTTGTGTAAAAAGTAATATATATATATATATATATGGATTAATATCGTATATACCGTCAGTTGAGTTTTTTAACTCTACAAGCGATGTTAGGATAATTATATATATCCTATTTTATTTATTTATTTTTTTTAAATATGTTTAAATAACATGTGTAATCATTTTAACTCTACTTATAGAGTCAAAAAAATTCCACTGAAGATTATAACAAAATAAACGAATAGAAGGCTTTGGTGGCTCTGCAATCTTGTAATTTCTCCTTATAGCTCTTGGTTTCGATCAGCTAAGACCTTGAATTTGAAAAGAAGGGTGGTATATTCCACTTGAGAAGCATTTAGCTCAGAGGAGAAAAATATATCTCGGTAGTGTCCTGAAAAAGGCACTTGACAGAAGAAATGATGACACAATGTCGTTTCTGTTACAAATAATGATGAAGTCCACTAGTTAAGCCCTCAAATGAAGATGAAAAAACTCTTGTGATAATCCCAGAAAGAGGGTAGCAAAAGAATTTGAAAAACCCATTCTTTATATACTCTTTCACAAGGTAAATCTTGCGAAAGAGTGGGGAGCAATTGATGTGGGTCAGGTTAAAGATTACTGGCTTTTCTATTAGTCAAGCTGAAGAACATTGGGCCAAATGATAATTTAAGCCCAAAAGGAAAGAGGACTCAGAAGGCCTATAAAATCATCCATTAAATGACCATTTAAGTTGTGGGTCATAAAGGTAATTACGCGCAATCTAACTCCTATAAATAGGTCATAGGTATCATCTTTAAACCCTAAGCTCTATTTGCCTACTGAAACCCTGCTAAAACCCTGTCTGACTTAAGTATAGGAGTGCGCGCGCAGGAGAAAACCCCTGCGCCCTTTGATGGTTTTCTTTCTTGTAGAGTTCTAGGAGACAGACTAATGCGAAGATCGAGGATCCGACATCAGCAAACATTTATTGTTGTTTTGAGTAACAACAATTTTTCTTTTCTTTACCTTATTATATTTTTCACATACCTTTCCCATATTTTCTGCCTTGTTTCTGCCATACAACAACAAATTGGTATCCGAGCCTGTTTCTTGAGGGACCTGCGAGTTGAGAGAATCCAAACACAACCCCAAAACACAATCCTCTTCAAGAATTGAAACTGAAACCAATTTCTCCCAAATTTCAGCACTAATTTTTGATGGTGAAAACTACCAAGCTTGGGCTGTTAAAATGACAGTCTATCTAGAAGCATTAGATCTTTGGGAAGCTATAGAGGAAGACAATGAGGTGCCCCCATTGCCTGCAAATCCTACGGTGGCTCAGATGAAGACTCACAAAGAGAAGAAGAGAAGGAAGCACAAAGCTAAAGCCTGCCTATTCTATGCTGTTTCAAGCACCATATTTAGAAGAATTATGAATTTAGAGTCAGCAAAAAGTATCTGGGACTACCTCAAAAAGGAGTACCAAGGAAATGAAAGAACCAAAAATATGCAGATACTCAACCTGATCAGGGAGTTTGAAATGCTGAAAATGAAGGAGACAGAAACCATCAAATAGTACTCTGATAAGTTGCTGGGCATAGCAAATAAGGTGAGGTTGCTTGGTAAGGACTTCTCTGATGATCGAATTGTGCAAAAGATTCTTGTAACTGTGCCCGAAAAATATGAGTCAAAAATTTCTTCATTAGAAGAATCTAAGGATCTGTCAAGTATTTCCTTGGCAGAGTTAGTGAATGCATTGCAGGCACAAGAACAAAGGAGAATGATGAGGAAAGAAGAATCAATTGAGGGTGCTTTTCAAGCAAAGGTAGAAAACTCAGGAGGAGGTAAAGACATGAAGAACAACAAGCTTGGCAACAATGCAGGCAACAACAAAAGCAAGGATGGAACTTATCCACCTTGCCCACACTGCAAGAAAACCAATCATCCACAGAAGAAGTGCTGGTGGAGGCCAGATATTCAATGCAGAAAATGTGGTCAAATTGGGCACATGGAGAAAATTTGCAAGTCACAAAAGCATGAAGAGGAAGCAAATGTCGCTGCTGAACAATATCAGGAGGAGCAATTGTTCGTTGCATCATGCTTTACAACAAACAGCAATTCCAGTGATTCTTGGCTTATTGATAGTGGTTGCACAAACCACATGACAAATGATCAGGAGCTTTTTAAAGAACTTAATAAAACTGACATTTCCAAAGTGAGGATTGGAAATGGTGAATACATCTCAGTCAAGGGCAAAGGAACAGTGGCTATAGAAAGCCTAACATGTTTGAAATACATTACTGATGTTTTATATGTGTCTGACATTGATCAAAATCTGCTTAGTGTTGGCCAGTTGATTGAAAAAGGTTCAAAGTCATATTTGAAGACAAATGGTGTTTGATGAAAGACGCACAAGGAAGAGATGTATTCAAGGTGAAAATGAGAGCAAAAAGCTTTGCTTTGAATTTAATGGAAGAGCAGATGAAACATAATTTGGTGAAAGGAGTTCCGTTGCTAGAGGACAAGCTAGCTGATTGTGTGGCCTGTCAATATGGCAAACAACCTAGAAAACCTTTCTCGCAAACAACATGGAGAGCAACACACAAGCTGCAACTATTGCATACAGATGTTGGCGGACCTCAGAAGACTCCCTCTTTGAATGCATGGGTGGAAAATCAAAGTGGTTGCAGGATACAGAAGATAAGGTCTGATAATGGGAAAGAATATACAAATGACATTTTTGACAAGTTTTGTGAGGAAGCTGGTATTGAACACCAACTCACAGCTCCTTACACCCCACAACAAAATGGTGTAAGTGAGAAAAAAAATCGAAGCATTATGGAAATGACAAGGTGCATGCTACATGAGAAGGAGTTGCCAAGGAAATTGTGGGCAGAGGCTGCTAACACTGCTGTTTTCTTGCTGAATAGACTGCCAACTAGAGTAAAAAGAGACAAGTTAGATAAGAAGGCAGAAACAGGAGTTTTTATTGGATATAGCAACTTTTCCAAGGCTTACAGAATTTTCCAACCACAAAATGGAAGAATTCTAGTAAGTCGAGATGTGAAGACCGAGGATCAAATTGCAAATGTGTTAACTAAGTCTTTACCAAAAGCCAGATTTGAAGCTCTAAGAAGCAAACTAGGCCTATGCAGCTATTGAGGCAAGGAGGAGTGTTGTAAACGTGCCTCATCAACTGCACTTATGCAAACATGGGTTGTTATCATGTGGAGATATGCATAGAAAGTGGTCATGTCTTACCAAGTTTTTAGGATGTTAGTAGTGGGTTAGTGGTGTTTATTTATGGCTTGTTAATAGGAGGATCATGCCTTGTAATTAGGAGTTATTTTTCTGTTATGGCTTAATGTTAGGAGGACATGGTATTATGTTAGGAGTATTGGCATGAATTTAGGAAGATATTTTTGATTTCTATTATGTTTCAGCTCTATATAAAGAGCAATGATGTAAATAACCATGTGCTTGCAGATATACAAAAAGCTCTTTCTTTTCTTTACCTTATTATATTTTTCACATACCTTTCTCATATTTTCTTAAATATTTAATATTCACATCTTTTATATATCTAATCAGATCTTTTAAAATTATTATCAAATCTATTTTAAATTATTTATTATCTAATTAATAAGTAAAAATCATGTTTTAACTCTCTATCTACTCTAAAACTACTCCCTCCACGTTTTAATATCCCTCTACAATCTTCATTCTGAAGCCACGTTCTAATAATCCTCTGTAATCCTCACTCTAAATCTACATTCTAATAACTTTTTTTCAATACTTACTCCAAAATGATTCCAGTTTCGTTGCTCCTGTTACAAGTTTGCACGTTGTTATAACAGAAACATCAAGAACAGGTCCTCATTTTAGGTAATTTTGCCTTTGTTCTTATAGAGTTCGATGTTTAGAAATTCGATCCAATAGTATTACTTGTATGTGAAAATGCCTAAAGCGAAAGAGAAAGCTTACGTGCAAATATCTATTACGTATATATTCAAACATTTGATAGCCTTCTGGTGTACAATAGTGAGAATTTGGGATTGAGGGAACGGCAGGAGGTGGGATGAGATTGACAAAATTTCTTGGCATAGCTATTATAGGCTTAAATGAAAAACTGGATAGTTTTTTATAGCTCATTTCAGAGAATCAGCCAATCTTAATTTCCATAAATCTTCCATCTCCTGAAATTACTGTATGTAAAAATATTGGCACTCTTAAATCAGTCGTATTTACTTTCATTATATAATAAAAATTTTTTTACTGTTATTATATAATAACACAGGAACTTTTAGTAACCAGTAAATTATCTTTTTTACCTAATTAATAAAAAACATTATCCCAAATGTATGTCTACATCTTAATGGCTTTTGCTGCAGGTTCGATCTGCTACCTTGGACACATGGCTCCCTGAGCAAGTAGCCTTTCCCAAATGTAAGTTTTTTTTTTTGGTTAGGTCATGAATTTGTGTTATTCTTATTCATAGTTGTTGGTATGGTGGAATTCAAATATGCCCCTAGCCAGTATATGTGCAACTGGATTTTCGCTACGCTCAACATGACTATTTGAAAAAAATTATCTTTTACCTAATTAATCTTCTGTTAAATACTGTTATTATATTTTTTTTATCTAATAGTAAATTTTTTTCTACTGTTAGTATATTTACTGTATAAGCGAGTAAGGTTTTATATTTGTTCATTAATTAGTTGAATTTTTTATATTCTATAAATAGATAACAATTATGCATGATGTAAACATAATTGCATGAGTATAGATCCAGCAGCATCTTTCGAAGATTCTCATAACTGAAGACTTTTTTTTCCGATGATCGAACTTTTAGTTTTTAATTTAAGTGTTGGACGCATTTTTTTTGGATGTTAATGTTTCTTTTATTCGAATGCATTATTTATATATTTCATTCATCATCATTTCTTATTTATATTTTCTTATAAGATTTTAGATTAATAAATTAATTTCAATTACTTACTTTGATTAAATTAGGTTAATTAATTATATATTTAATTTTATCATTTAAATAATTAAATTATAAATAAAATTTGTTTTTATTAACAATCTCTTTTAACACGAGTCATAAACTAATTACCTTAAGAAGAGGAAAAAAAGTAGTTGGGGCCAAAATAAAATTTGTAAAACTTAGAAGTATGAGATATTACTGCGCAACACGTGTCTTCGGATTAACGGCAACCTCGGTGGTAACCGTTACGTGGCAACTTGGAAGGGGATAGTAAGATACGTAAGTCCCCACTCTCGACTGACGACCTAGTCATCTACGAATCTGTGCTGTTCTGTTCATCTCGCAAACTGGGTTACACTTTCAACTTTCAAGCAAAAAAAAAACATCCTAATCAATTTCCAGTTTCCAGGAGATATTGGATATATCTGCTTGATTCTTTATGTGGGATTTATTGTGTTTTAATTAATATCAGGTTTAAGATCAGCAACTCATGGGAAAGTTGTCATTTTGTTATAAGCTAGTGAGTTGTGGAGAAGATGCTGGAGGAATGGCAGGCAACGAACTCGTTTTAGTCCATGCCTACGAAGACGCGTATAGAGATCTTCACCATCCAGCAGTTATCATTGGCGGATGCTTTGCGTTTGCAGCAGTCGTTCTCTCCCTTTTTCTCATCCTTCAACATCTCAGATCATACACCAATCCTGCTGTTAGTTCGTTTCCCATTTCCAAATCGTGCTTGAATTGTTGAACGGAGGTTTTTTTTTTTTTTTGATCTGAAAACGGAAGGGGTTCTTGTTTTTCCTTTTTTGATTTTCTGTATGAATTGTTTTGCTAAGGATTATAATATATAGGATGTTAATTGCTTTCCCAGGAACAAAAATGGATTGTTGCGGTTGTGTTCATGGTTCCTGTCTATGCTACTGAGTCAGTAAGGTTCCTATGGCTAATCTCTGTTTAATTTGCTTTCTTATTACAAACTCAGAAGCATGTGTAACTAGCTCTTCTCAAATGCAAACTTTATTGAGCAATTTAGATCTTTCCTCCTTGCCTTCTTTGGTGGCAATTTGATGGCGCTTTTGTTTGAGTTGGACAGATCATATCATTGTGGAACCCTAGACTTTCCCTTGCCTGTGACATTTTGAGAAATTGCTATGAAGCCCTTGCCTTGTATTCTTTCGGAAGCTATTTGGTTGCTTGTCTAGGTAAGCAGCATTCTTATGACTTGTCTCGACTCTTGAGGACATGTAGCATTCTGCATAATTTCAATCTTTGATGCAATGATTGCACGTACTTGCTGCGATAATCAAAGATACAAACTTTAACTGCTTCGACCATGGAATTGAAAGAACTTTGAGGAATTGTAAGACTAGCGCTACAAGAAAATTATTAGCACATTTTGTTGTTATGTTTTGAACAAGTAACCATTCCATTAGCTTGTATATTTCACCAAAGGTGAAACATGCTTCATTCAGCATAAGAAATTTTGTACCAGGTGGTGAAAGAATAGTTGTTGAGCTTCTTGAAAATGAATCTAGAAAACGGCTGGGGAAGCCATTACTGGAAAGAGCAGAAGAAGAAGAACAACTACATCAAAAGTCATTCAGCAAGTTCTTCTTCCATCCAACTCTTATTGGGAAATACCTGCTCACAATAGAAAAATTTGGTCTCGTGCAATATGTAAGGCATAACTATATATCTGATCATCATTTGACTTTGTTTGTGATCATTTCCTTGAACTCCATGTCTGCTGGTTAACTCAGATGATTCTGAAGACATTCTGCGCTTTCTTAGCACTGTTGTTGGAGGTATTTGGTGTTTATGGTGATGGAGAATTCAAATGGTACTACGGGTATGTATGATGGCCTTTTGTGCAGTCTAGTGTATGCTTTAGTTTAAAGTCTAATGAAGTCTACGCTGTGTTTTCATAATTCATAGCCATTGTCTTGAAAAACTCCTTTGTTTAACCAGTTGAATGCGAATTTAAGTTGCCATCACAGCTTCTGCCTCTCTTCTCTGTTGCAGGTACCCATACATAACGGTAGCCATAAACTTCAGCCAAATGTGGGCACTATATTGCCTTGTGCAGTTCTATGATGTAACTCATGAAAGGCTTCGGCCCATCAAGCCACTAGCAAAGTTTATCAGCTTCAAGGTCATTGTGTTTGCCACTTGGTGGCAAGGAGTAGGCATTGCTCTGCTTTGTGCATTTGGGGTTCTGCCGAGACAAGGGAAACTGCCGACTGCATTGCAGGACTTCTTGATTTGCATAGAAGTAAGTTGATTGTGATGAACTTCTCTGTTTGGACTTTGGGTGAAATTCTATTTTGCATATCAATGGACGATGGGCTGTAAGTTCCATAGCCATGAGGATAAAGTTTTTCTTCATGTGGTTTGGCAGATGTCCATTGCAGCTGTTGCTCATATATTTGTCTTCTCTACCGAACCTTATCATTTTCTCCCAGTTTCCGAATATGAAAACGTTGCCACTAAAACAACCAAAGCAGGATTGAAGGTAGAGAAAAGCAACAAGGAGAAACCACCTCCAGCTGTGCTAGAAAAAACAGAAACTCAGATTAAGGCTCCTGGAACAAGCATCACAGAGAGCGTTCAAGACATAGTCGTTGAAGGTGGTCAACGGGTAAGTCTGTTTCCCACTAGGCTGCATATTATGCTAACATTTGAGTGCTTCAAATATCCATGGAAATTGTTGTGTAAACAGGTTGTGGAGGATGTTGTATTAACAATAAATCAAGCAATGGGACCCATGGAGAAAGGTGTAACAAAAATCCAGGAGACTTTCCACCATAAGAAAACAGATTCAGGCATCGATCAGGTAGAGCCAGAGTTGGAAATTGACCAACACGTCAAACAGCATGTTTCGGTGAATGAAAGTGATGAAAATTTCGCATCGACTCACTGAACATAAACTTTTTATTTAGTTTTTATTGTATGCATATATAAATTTTGTCAAATTTTAACCCATCATGCAGCAAATAATTAAGACCGAATTCCCAGATCTTTAAAATGTATTTCAAACGAGGGATGCTATAAGCCCATAAAGCAGATGATAGGGCAACAATTGCAAAAGACAAAAAGACTGGAACTATGCATGTTGGGAGGATCAAACTAGCTGAGCAACAATACAATTTCAAGTAAGAATGAATGTAAAGAATAAGACAATTGTCATCTCAGACAATATACAACAATAATATACAACTAATTCAAACTCTTGGAATGTGTTTATTGCCCATCTTGTCCATCACAGCATAGCTACGAGCAACAATCAAGACAGCCAAAGCATGCCAGAGCAGCCCATAACTGCGCTAATGTAGTGGCACATTGATTATTCATCTTTGAACAACACTTGATGCAGCACATGCAACAGCATTTATTACACATCTGACTACAGCAATCTGAAGTTGCCTTAATAAGAATTTCGGCAACTTCAGGCAATTTTGGTTTTTCACATCGAGGACGGACGTTTTCGGCAGTTGCAATCAGGTCACCAAAGCCGACTGAAAGGCTTTGCAGCAATATCATTTTGGGCGCTTCAGAATCCTCAATTTTGTGTGGATCACCTTTCTTCTGCATTCAGAGAAACCAACTTTCATGAGAAGGCGGCCTCAGCAATGTTTCAAGTGAAAAGATTCAACTGCACTCTCAGCTTGCATATGATATATGAATAAATTAAAAAGAAGAAAACCCCAGCATGACTTTAGGACCTAGTCACTAAGGTAAGACAATCTTGTATACCAAGTAATCCTAAAAGGCAAAAGCATACCTTCCTAGCTCTAGACGATCCTGCGGCTATGTCTATTTTATTTTTCTCAAGTAGGACCATACGGGTATACTCAGAGATGTTCCAAGTTTGTGTGCTTAATTTTGCAACCTGCCAGCAACAAAATTGATAGCATTAGCAACAGTTTTTACTACTAAGAAACGTGGCGAGATCAAGACAAGTGAAAAAATCCAACATGTTCAAAATCATGCGATACAGCTAAAGTGGCCAATAAGCAATTTGTAAATGATAAATCCATTGTACATCCCCAGTAAAGGATATGTCACAGCCAAATTAGTATAGCTGGGCAATAGCATAATCATTGCTAGTATTCAAAATCAAAGTAGCTATTGCGAGTGATTCAACCTTGTTGTCCCACTAATTTTTGGGGTAAACGTCAGAATAACAAACCTTCTCCTCAAGCTGTTTATTTTCTGAAAACCATGCCTGAGCTGTGAGTAGATCAATCTGGTGCCTAGCCAACACCTGTTAGGGAAAAGGGAAATTATGAAATGCTCCATGTGCAAATCATTGGGGTATAAAGGTATGAACATTTAAAACTTAAGAGGCCATGAAGTATGATAAAAGCTAAAGAGAAGAACTCAAAGAAGAGATACACACTATCTGTGAAAAGTGGCAACTAGCATTGCAATGAGCAATGAGGGTGTCAAACCCTAGAGATACTAACAACCGGTTGGAATAAGTATAACATTAAAAGGTCTTTCATGCACAATGTACCCCACAAAGGAAGCTAGAATGTACAAAGACATGGAAGTTCAAAAATATTATATCCTGTATATGCCTTAGACCAAATGAATGTTCAAATATTGAACGCAAATATATTGGCCTGATTTTGGCAACAGGTAAAATTTCTTCTTAATTAGAATATAAAAAGAATCAGATGACTAGTGGGTGCCTTACTCTGTCAAGAGGTACGTCTTTAGCCCTTTCTATCTTCAAGTCCATAATAAAGCTACTTAAATCTCCTAAGATACCTTTGGCTTCAAGAGTGTCAGGAAAACTGCCTTGGTACCTCCCACATATTGTCAATGGGCTTTCAAATGAAAGGTCAGGAATACGTGAAGAGTACACCTATCAAGTACGTTGTAGCAGAAACCCAAGTTAAGTCAGTCAGTGCCAAGATGGGTCAAAAGAAAACCTAAATTGCAAAGACTGGCACAGGATGAACCCTGACCAGGTGGAGAAAATATCAATGAATGCAAAGAACAGACAAGATAAGCATGAAAAGGACTGATAGAGAATACACAATAACACTCATCACTGTAAGGTTTTGTTGCGATATTCAGGCAACCAGTACTGATGCTATATGTTACCATATAGGATGATATCATAATTTCTCCAGAACATGCATCATAAATTGGTATCCCTTAAACATCGCAAGAATATCTAGACAAGTAGACAATTGTAGAATAAAACATAGAAAGGTAGATATGACTTATGAGGAAAATAAGATGTCATAGATGAATGTAACTGACACAGGCGTTCAGACAAACATACCTCTATTTGCTCATGATCATCAAATGCATCAATGGTTATATTTGCAAGAACAGTAGATAAACCTTTGCTAAAAAATTTTTGCATCTGAACCTCAATAGAATCTGACAAGAAACACGATGCAAAAATTTAGTAAGATTAAGGATATAGGGCACAAACTTTCATACATCCTTGCAATATAAGAATAGCTTTTTACTTTTTTAGATAGATTACTTGATGAGGAGCTTTGGGTTAGAATTATACTCAAGGTAGAATTTGGGAAATAGAAATAGGTTAAAGGACTAGGAGGCTGCCTAAGCAAAAAGAACCTGAAGACGGCACCAATGGTTTCCAAGCATTACAAAGAGTTTAAAATTATACTCATAACCTTACAAAGAGTTTAAAGCTTCTGAAAGCTAAGTAAGACAACTTCATGAGTCATATATAAACTCAAGAGAGCAAGAAAGAAAAACTGGTTGCCAAATTATGCTCTTAAGCAACATCATTAATCCACTCACAACATGTTTACACAAAAGTAGGTCCCGTGTGTTAATAGATATTCATATGAATTCCAGTGTTGGAACCAGCTTTCCTACACCTTTTACACACTTTTCCATCCTGTGGGTATATTTTCCATCATTACTAGGAAAATGAACAAATCAAAGAAAAAGAACCCCAAGGATGACAAGCTGCTATCATAGACAACAATACTTAATAACAACAAGATGGATCGAAAGATCATGGAAAGGACCCACAAAAAATAACCCTAAACCCAAAAGAAAGAGAGAAAATTCAAAAGAATTCTAGCAATCTAAGCATAAAAACTCCAACAAGACAACTCTTTGCGTAGGTTCAAATATAAAGTCAAAGTACATACGGACCTAGATCCAAAGCAGCAGCATATTCCCCACGGCCAATCATAGCAAGCATGCGCAGAAAATAATGATTGCAGAATGAACCTGCAACGTTTCCACACTACAAGTTAACTATAAGTTATGGTGTAAGGAACTTGCATAATCTGATTTCAGCATTTTGGATTTACACAAGTCTATGTTCCTAACCAGACAAACTGGCATTTCTCACCAATGATGATAAATAAATTCAGTGGATTTAAAGGCAATGAACAGGAGGCCCAAACAGCTGAAAAGTACCTATGCCAAAAGTATGCATGCGTGGACATAATGATCCCCCGTCCGTCAGTCGCTTTTTCATCCAATTACAAATGTTTCTCTCATCTTCAACAGCCCCATCAGTAACAAGAAAAATCATAGGAATTGAACCACAAGTGTTTGATAGCATCTCAGCTGCCTGACAGCAATAAGCAAAAGTTAATAACATGATAGAACATGAGAAAGGAATACTATCTTAAACCATCTTGTCAGGAACCAAGACAAAAGTGAAAGCGTGCTGGTAAGCATTTTCTAATCTCTTGAACCATTTCAGAAAACATGAGAAGTTCCAGATGAGAAGTTTAACCGATAACAAAGGCAATTAGTACACACCATTTCTAGTGGAGGAAACATATTTGTACCGCCTCCCACAGTATCTTTCGTGCTAATCCATTCAGTGGCCCTTTCAATTGCTTCATCGGAAGCCAACTCCATGGATGTTGAAAATAGAAAAGTCTCGCTACTAAAAGCTATAATGTTAAATGAATCTTCTGGACTGAGCTTAGAAAGGGCTGCAGATATTGCATTTTTGGTACTCTCAAGTGGGATCCCTTGCATGCTGTCACTTAAATCAACAACAAATATGACTTCCTTTCTGAACACCTATAAAATTCAATAAGATGAGGATAGATACCAAAAAGAAGAACCAAATCAGAAGAACACAGCAGGTTGAACAAATGCTAGACCAACCTTCCTACTCTGCTGACTTCCAGGGAAAAGATACACACAGAAAATTTCCCTTTGGTCATAATCATATAAAGATGGAGACTGCAAAAGTATGCCTCCGAATATGTTACCGGAAGAAACCTATAAAAAGATGTAGACAAGATGCAATTATCAGTATCCTGATCATAACGAATTGAGGCATTTCTCATAAAAATATCAATGAATATCTAGTTTAAACTTGACAGCAAGTTAAATATGATTCTTACACTATATGAGAAACTGAAGTCTGTATTGGACCATGTGAGAATTTCTGCTTCATATAAGAAACCAAACTTCCCTGCATGGCGTCTTATTTCCTGCAAAACTTGAGTGTAAAAAGAACCATAAATGGAAAAAAAAATGGAAATAAATAATATCATTCATTACAAGCCAAAAAAAAATCAAAAGACAAGCATAATGATCCTTAAACAAACTATGCACCTTCAAAGGATGACTGGTAGCCTTGCAAAAGATTTCAGTTGCAATACCAGAGTTCACATTCAATTGTATCTTTTCTTTTTTTGAAATTTTCTTTATAGGAGGAGTAACATATTCAGGAAAACTAAAGGGTACAGTCAAGGAAAACTGGCCATCATTATAAGAAAGTTTCTGAGACCAACGGAGCTTAATTGAAATATTAGTACCCCCATCAATCTGGAAATAAAAAAACAAAACACTAATTAGAAACAGTAGACTTAAATAACATGGAGTTAAATCATTATAGCTTTGAAACATTGGTACACCTGTGGTATTGTTAAAGTAAATATATGAGGCTTCAAAAACCCTCCATCGTCGGGTCTCGCTGTCTTTTCAACACGCTTACTTTCGTCCACTCCAATAAGTTCAGTAGAATATGATTTTGTAGGAAGATCGACCTCAACACCTAGAATTGAACCCTGTTAGCCAAACAATATATTATTGCTTGAGACCATTAAAAAGCACAATACAAACACAAAATCAAGTTAACCAGATACTGGAAAATTGATATTTTTCAAAGAACACATTCATATTTAATGCATCAAGAGGTTGAGATGATTGAAAAAGACAACAAAATCATTTTTTTTTCCTCAGAATGACTGCAGAAGAACCCATTTTAGAGGTTTTTATTTATTTATTTTTTTAAGTTACTCTTGCTTCTCTTACAGGTCAAAGTAACTCAAAATTCAATCCCATGATTTTTCATTTATCAAAGGATCAAAAAAATCAGAATCAACTGCAAATAGAACTTCTTAAGCTGAAAAGGAGGACTTTAAGCTAAGATAAAGACTAAAAAATAGTAAAAACCTTAAAAATCGAATTTTTTTTTCTATTTTTCCATTTATCAGTAAAAATATTTTGGAACTAACCTGGTCGCCCATAGGGACAGCAATGCGACAATCACAGGAACGACTACCCATAACGCAATGAAGCCTCCACGTCCCGGAAACTTGTACAAAAGCGGTATCCGCATAACAATCCACTTCGAGATCAACCCCCTTCATCTGGAGAGGAATCAACGCCGGTGGATCGCACCTTCCATGGACGTGAGGCTGGTAACTCGGCATATCCGGGTTGTCGACAATCCGCGGGTCAGATATAACCGCATACACCATGGGAGCCGATGGCAAGTACCACTGCGGTGACCTCTCCATTGGCGGTGGAGGCCTCGGCGGCGCCACCGTTAGTCTGTCTTTCCCTAAGTATATCCGTTTCGCTAGCTTTAGCCCGTCCTCCACCGCATTCGCAAAATCATCCCCCATTGGCAACACACAAAAAAAATCCTATCTTTTTTCTTTTCTTTCTTCTTTACGTGAGAAAAGAAAGAGACTAAAGAGAAATTTTTAGGAGGGATGGGTTAACTTCGGTGATCGGTTTGTTGCAAATGGCGTGAACACCCAGTCGGCTTATTGTTGTCGTGTTTTTTTTTTTTTTTAAAGTTAGTTTTAATTTTTGGCAGAAAGAGTTCATCTGTATAAAATAATGAAGCATGCATGCTAGAAAGGTTCGGTTGCATTGGCAATGAAGCAGAAGGAGATGGGACTTGGGAGATCGACTCATTGGTACGTGGCGACATTCGATTGGATGACAAGAAGGGTGCTTGGTCCCGTTTCTTTTCTTCAGTTTAATGGATGTACTTCGAGGTATTCGTGCCCGTGCAGCATAAAATATGTGCATAAATATTTTTTTAATTTTTATTTTGAATTATTATTTAATGTTCTCTCAATAAAATTTTTAAATTTTTTTTCCAAAAAATTAAAAAAATTTTAAAATTTTTTTCCAAAAAATTAAAAAATTTTAAATTTTATAAATAAAATTAAAATAATAATTTTTATTTATTTATTTTTAATATTTTTAAAAATTATATTATCTCTCGTAATTTATAAATTTTATTAATAGTCTATTGTAAAATAATTATATTATTTTTATTAAATTTTAAAAATTATTATTTAATATATTGTGAATCAAATTTTTAAAGGATAATTATTTCATACACTATCAGTGAAATATTTTTATTCTACAAATGATGTCCAGATCGTAACACATGTCCTGTAAAAATATTTAAAAAAATAAAAAATAAAAAAATAAAATATATATCACAATATTAACATCGTTTATGAAATAAAAATATTTTATTGACAGTGTATAGAATAATTATTTATTTTTAAATTTTATAAATAAAAATAAACTAATACCACATATTAAAATATTATTTAGAATTTCAATTGTAAAATTTTCTATTTATAATATAATGTATCAGATAATAATCTAAAATTTTAATTCATATTACATTAATATTTTTCATGTTATTTTTGTTTCCTCGATCTATTGACAGAGAGCATCAAATACCCAGTAGAAATGGATTTGGCGAAACCACGGATTATGATGTACGAAGAAGCCACGGATTACGAATTTACGATGGTCCCGCGATGCACAGGATCGTAAATACCCAACGGATAGATTACGAATTCGTAATTATTAGCAACGGCTATATCTCTGGATCTCGGGACTGTTCCATGATGCATTCATTGGGTATATTAATTAATAATTAATACTTGGGAAAGTCGGCGGATTTCATGGGCTTGAACGTGATTTCTTACCGATCTGTTTGGCCTAGCCAAAATTATTGTAAAAAGTATTATTTAAATAGAGTTTTTTTAAAAATATTGTTAAAAAAATTAAATTAGTGTTTTGTAAATTTAATATAAAAGTACTGTAAAATATTGAAAATTATTTTCTAAAATTTTTGTATATTTTTTATAAATAAAAAAAATAAAATAATAAATTTTATTAAATTAAATCACAAATTTTTAAGTGAAAAAATAAAACTAAATAAATTTTTTTGCTAATTAATATTAAACAAATAAAATAAATATAAAAATGACACAAAATAAATAAATTTTGTAAAATAATATGAATCATTTTTTATATTTTTGTAAATTATTGTAAAACGAAGTGAAAATATAAAAATTTCACTAAATACATATTATTAATTGTAGCACTTCTTAAAAAAAACTTTAATTTATAGTTTCATCAAAAATTTCAAATCTGCTTCTTGCATAAGCTAAAATTTTTAAAAATTTAAAAGCCAAACACTTGACTTCTATTTATAAAATAAATAAACTTCTTCATAAACTAAATCAAACATGCACTAGAAGGCACATACTTGATCTTTCCAAAAAAAAAAAACGTATACTTGATGAATAGTATGAAATCTTTATAAACGGTAAGTTAACTGTAGAGTATCGTAGTAATTTTTTTAAAGAAAGTACCGTATTAATGATTAATGAATGAAACTTCAAAATATCCTATCTAGTATATATTATATTACAAGATATATAACAAATATAACAAGATATCTACATAAATATTTATTTGGACATTTTCTTTATAACAAAAAAAAACATTTTTTAATGACAAGTAAGCATTCATTTAGTTAATGTGCAAGTAAAAAACAAACAATAAATGCTTTATTATCTTTTCATTTTTTAAAAATTTATCTAATTCCTACAATTTTTCAATATTTTTAATAAAATTATTTTAAAGTAATTTTAAATACAATCTAATCCAAAAATTTTAAAATAGAATAATTATTTTATATACTGCAGGTAGAGTTTTTTTTTTTTTTACTTTATAAAGAGGATTAAGATCATGATACATGTCTTATTTTATGTGTCTTATTCTATTTAATTTTTATAGGACGTGTCTTGATCTTAACATCACTTGTGGAGTAAAAGAACTCTACCAATGGTGTATAAAATAATTATTTAATACATTATAAGTTGAGTTTTTAAACTTCACAAATAGTGCTAAGATGATGATACGTACTCTATAAATATTAAAAATAATAAATAAAGGAAAAGTCTTGTGAAATTAAAAAATTTTACTGATATTATATTGAATAATAATCATTTTATATATACTTTAGACATATAAATTAAATAACATTATTCTATATATTTACAAATTTAAATAATTAAAATTAATTCATACAACGCACTTAAAAAAGCTAGTTTTTAATAGTGTTTTCATAGCACCCGCTGATTGTGTCATTTATGTAGTAGAAGGGAGACCATAACCCCGTTTATCAAATTGGTTGGCAGATCCAAGCCAAACGCATCCTAATTTTATAATAATTTTTAAGAATTTGTATACTTATTAACTTTACATGTTACCGGAATAATACTCCATGATAAAGTAACAATATAGAGCATTATATATAGGTATTGAATCAATCACGAATCTCGACAAATGTATGAAATGAGTATGCCATCGACTACGATATGACTGTAATTGCAGAACGATTGAAAGCTAAGGTTTGACACCGTGTAATTTCATCTCTCTTTTTTGCTAATCCCTTCTCCAATTCCCAACACTATATCATCACCTGCCTTACAAGTTCTTGTTTTCCTGCTATTTTCCTTCCAATGACAATTTTTTTCTTTATTGGAGGCTGCAGACGGGGCCGGTTTCAGTCCGCCTTTTATTCCGATGCCTCCAGCAGCGTTCGGAAAGTGTAGAATAAAAAAGAAACAAATATGGCTAAGCTACAAAAATATCTAGAGACTAAGTCTAGAAATACAGTAACCACCAAAACTTATGCGGTGCCATAAAAGAAGAATGAGCCGATGATTGACATGGTCACCGGACATGAAGTCCTCCCATGGGATATGCTGTTAAAGGATGCTGTCGAAAGTATGCAACCAATGATAGGAAGAGGCAACACTTTCGTGCCTCGGAGCATGCTGCAACAATTCCTCATTAACAATAAAGTGGGATTAGATTTGTGCAAAGAGGATTTCATTCCATGTGTCGGGAACACCGGGCAAACACCAGTGCAAGCAGTCCTGGACTCCTGGCGATGCACTAATACTGAAGCGGGATATGTGACCCTCGTCTCTCACCTGAGACAATGCTGTTATGTCCAGAAATTTAACCCCCGTCCCCCTCACGGCGCTGGCAGCACTATAATCACTGGACTCTTCTTGTAATACTTCTTTACCTATAGACGTAGGGCTTGTATTGTCACAGCTCCCACCAGTGTTCCAGTCCCCATTTACAAAGTGCCTAGGTGAGATGCTCCGATAAAAGGCTTTCAGATGAGGATGCTTCGGGAGCTGAGAGTCTATCCATTTAACAGTGCTGTGGATTGTGAAGTTCTTGGCACTTCCCATACCTGCTATCTTTCTGTTGGTGTTGGGCACACCACCAACATACATGACCCACCTGTTAGCCCTAAGTTTGCCTCGATTCCAATGATGCCCTGAGTTCAGAACCAGCACATCAATTTTGTGGAGATACTGGGGCAAAAATGCTGGAGGTCGATCAAGATGCAGTGCATATTCTGTGTGCGGGTCTTCGATATTAAGAGGTTCTAAATCACAGAGGGTTGAAGACCAATAGTAAAGGACAGTAGTATTGGTGCTGGGAAATCGATAAGCCCAACCATTAGGACGTTTACCACCAGGTGGTATGACAAGTCCGTACTCCTTGCCCACATCAAGGACATCTGAACTATTGTTACCAGCTGTGATCATGCACATTAGAGACTGAAACTGCTGCCTACCCAATGAATCTCCAACAAAAGCTAGAGTTTTGTCTTTCATCCTGGAAGTCATAAGAAGTATATGTAAATAGTCCCACAAGTAAATAAACAACCAGTCAACCACTCATATAGACACTGACCAAAGAAACAACTTCTGGAAAGAGATGAGAGTGCATCTGTATACCAGAACACAGAATGCCAAATCTATGAAACCAAACTTTAGAACTTAAGATTCTAAGAACAGTCAAATTGTTAGCTCTTCTGATTGGAAGCACCAATTGAATATTTATAACCATGTTCCAAACAAAATAAATGAAAAATACTTGTACCTCTTTAAGAACTTTGACCCTTCAAATTCTTCCATTTCACAATCTTTTGGCTGCCATCTTAACTTCTCAAAGGCAAAATCTTGACGCTGCATCAAACGGCAAGCCCACATTGGTGCTAGCCACTGTTTACAATCAAACCCAGAGTACAAAGGCCGTCTATCATCCACAACCCATTTTCCTTTTGCATAATTACAGGCTGGAGAAAGGATCAGATAAAATGAAAGTCAGTAATCAGTAATTTATCAAAATATGGAACTAACAGATCCAAAATCTAAAAGTTCAAAGAGAGAGAGAGAGGGAGAGAGCATTAACATCATACCCACAGGTTGCTTGCACATGACCAACTACATCACTAGGAAAATGACTAAATGATGAAGTGCACAATAGAAATTGTAGCAAGGAATTGATGATATCACATCCATGTAATAGCATGCAAGACCAATGTGTGAGGTTTGAAAAAGCTATCAAAAACAACGTGGATAACTCTTTGCTGAGATTTCTAGCATTTGCTTTAAAAACCTTGATCAACTATAGATTGGTTAGACATATACTATCAGCAGAATTCCTTCTCTGCAATTTCCATAAGTGAATTCATAGAGGAATACAAATGTGCAAAACATGAATCATATCATGTGTACACATATTTTACCTTGATTCTCCACTCTCTTTTCTTCTTGTTCTGAAGTTTTTTCTCCTAAAATTACATTGTTTGTTTCTTCCATCCGTGTTGAACTTGATCCACTTCTAATAACACCAGTTTCCTCTCTTGTTGGACCATGTTTGTGTTTTGCTGCTGCTTCTTCTGCACCACCATAACAAATTACAATGGGAATCCCCAAAATACAGTGAGTTCTAAATGTAAAATGAAGAGCTGCATCAAGATCCCAATAATATTCATGGTAAAACAAGAATAGTGTGCTGGAGAGCACAAAACCATTCAGCATGGTGAAAACATTAGAACTCATGAAAATAGAATAGAAAATCATATTGCTCTAGTAATCATTGTTGACTTCACAATCAGACAGACAAGAAGCAGGAAAACAACTGATCTCCCATGCCAATCAAACTGCTTCATCTAACCATGCAAATGCTCATCAAAACTAGAAAGGTCTACAAAAATTATATAGCACTGTCATTGGACATTGGAAGCCTCAGACATCAGCTAGTGGCCAAAAAATTATAACCATGATTCAATGAGAGTATTGATAACACTAATTAAAAACGGGATTTATCATAGCAAGTTAAATTAACCACTGCAATGTTCACAAATTTGATCTTTATTCTAGAAACAGACAGAAAAGTAGCTCACCTTTCTTCTCAAGAGGAACTGTTTCAAAGTCTGAAAAACTTTCCTCACTATCAGTAGAAGGTGTCTTATCCACATGATTTTCCTCTTCATTATTTATGATTTCACTCTGTGTCAATGTAGAAATATCTTCTTCCACACGTCTTTTGGGCTCTAATGGTACCATTTTAATATCTGCACCAGAAATTATGAGAGGAAGGAAGCAATCGTAAGCATGTAAGTAGCAGTACTTTTATTTAGAATATGCTTTCCAGGTTTCTAAATTCAGATGATTGTCAAATATCTCTATTTTCTAGAATCTTTAAAAAGCCACGTCCAGAAGGAAAGCAAATATCATTATTAGTTGGTAATTCGGTATTAACATATGCTGATAAAGTAGTCTTTCAGTGCAGTATGCCAAACAATGCTGTAATCCCTATGCAGAAAGTTACTAGGCTTGACAATGCACTTTTTACAACAAAAAATAATTGATTTGTTTAACATTAAAATTATATATATATATAATTTAACGTGAGTTCAGATATTGGTTCATTTAGCCTACCCCAATCTATTGGGATAAAGGCTCTGATGATGATGATGATGATGATGATATATATATATATATATATATATATATATATATATATATATATATCTCATCATCATCAACCAGGTATATTAACAGAATGCAGAAGATAAGACATATCATGAGAAAAGAAAAGAGACAAATAACTTCATATCGGGCTTAGTTGGGCAAGCCTGTGAAGCAAGGGAGGGTTCAAATATGAGTAGGAAAAAATTCTTTCGTTACCCCAATAAACAAAATGAAAAGCAAATAAATAGCACAGTGAATGAATAAGATAGCTTCAGAGAAACCTGGAGAGAGCTGCAACAACTGATTTTTGGATGGTAGTGAGGAAGTAAGTACTGGACTTCTGTCCCATGCCCAAATAAGAATAGTTGCACCCACAAGAAGAATAAGAATGAGAGATAGTTGTTTGGCCCTCCACCTTAATTTGTAGGGGCCTCCTTTCATCCTACACAAAGACATGAAAAGTAAGACTTGTCAAAATGTCACAAAAGGCAGAAAGCAATTTGCACGAGGAGAGAGCAGAGAAAGGCTGAAAACTCAAGGAAAAAGAAACAAAATTTCAGGTTCATTTCATCCCTGGCTTTGTGTAAGTGTGAAATATAGGTACAAAGAATTAAGGTTGAATGGAGAAAATGCACTTCCTGCTAAAACAACTAACAACTATCTAGTTGTTAAAAAAAAGCTATTTTAGAAGCTCTTTGCTTACTTATGCTGATTTACCTAAAAAAGGAAATATATCAGAGATTCTATTGCTGCAAAACTTTCGCAGCCATCTGTTACATGTGTTATTCCCTGGAGTGAGTCATATTATTCACAAAAGGATAAGCTGAACTAAGTTACGAACATATATGTTCAAGTTCAAGGCACTGATAACATTCTAAAACCATTGTTAGGGGATAGCAACACTCCCTTATCTTAACCATTCAATTACAAACATTCGAAAACTATACAATCAAACCTACACAAACCAGAGATTTTGACTCCGTTTGCATAGAAATTCCACGTAGCTAAACTAACAACCTTGATTCCATGGCATGCTTAAAAGCCAGCAGATCCTATTCTAACCCTAAACCGACATTATTAAACGCAAGCAGCACAGTTCGAACAATCTCCAGTTTTTTTGTTTAAGCTAAAATCAATAATTAAATTACTATAACCGAATTATCCACCTAACTCCTTATGCCCTAATCATAATTTTAAATTTTAGGAAGAATTCATCTCGTGACCTCAAAGCGAGATTGACAATCTCCATGCCATTAGATCAAATCGATGAAAATGAAAAAAAATCAAAAGAAAAAAAAAAAGAAGAAAAAAAGCGAAAACAACAATGTTGTCATTGGAGTCACAATCAGCAATATAACAACACGGGAAAATCAAACTAAACATGAAGAAAATTGCAATCTACGATTATGTCCGCTCGATTCTGATCCAATCGCAAAATCCAACGGCTCCGATTTACCGAAAAAATTTATGGAAAATCTAACAAAAAGCTTCGATTAACGTAACAACTGAAGGAGAGTAGTACCTGAGGCGCATCAATATCTGAAGAGACCAGAAATTACGAAATAAGAAACTCTACGCAAGGATTTATTTTTATATTTTTTTATTAATTTTTAATGTGATGAAAAAGAAAGAAGAGGAAAAAAGAAAATTGGAAGAAAAAATAAGTAAAAAAAAAAAGTGAAAAACAAGAGGAGAGGGGAAAAGAATCGTTTGTTGTCAAAGCCCAAGGGACGTGTCGGTTTAACGGCATTGACCAGTGTAAATAGCGTAGCGAGTAGAGACCGTACGGTGACGGGAGATTTGCTAATATCGTGGAAAAGAAAAATGTGAG
Organism: Heritiera littoralis; assembly: GCA_031772115.1. Lineage (NCBI taxonomy): Eukaryota > Viridiplantae > Streptophyta > Magnoliopsida > Malvales > Malvaceae > Heritiera > Heritiera littoralis. The sequence continues at coordinate 6,134,447 of JAPDPK010000006.1, read as the reverse complement.
GACTTGGATCAGCGGCTAATCGTACGATTAGTCATGAACTTACGATTAAAACAATGTTAATTTATTAGAAAATAAAAAAAACGACATGATGAACTTATTATTACTATAAATTCTATATTTATTCCTCTCAATTTATACATTTTTAATATGCAATTGATTTCATGTGTAAATTGTAAAAAATAATATATAAATATAAAAGTACGTGCGTTGGTATCTTTTGCTTAGCAACTAACTGAAGTTAAAAATAAACCACAGCTGTTAGTAGTATAATACACCGGACTCTCTTTTAATGGCCTTTCACCAATGCCCCAGCTATGTAGACCCTTGCGAAGGAATAACAAGGCCTTCTTTTTATAATTGCCTAGTAGGGAAATTATCTAGATTTGAATTCAAATTTTAAAGTATGAAAAGTTTTACATCAAGGTTTAGATTTTTTATATTTTTTTACTAAATATATATGATTAAACTTAAATTTAGTGTCATTAGATAAAAAATATATTAAAAATATCATAAAAACATGAGAATAAACATAAACACATTTTATAACAAAATTATCATTCGTTTACGTCTATTAATTTTAATTTTACGTTTATTATCATGTGTTAACTATACTTCTAACCTATTTTACACTTAATGATAGTAAAATTATGCTTAATCATATGTGTTTATATTTTTTGGTGTAAATCATAAGTATTCTCATCATGTTTTAACAGTCTGAAATTAATCATGCTCAGAACTTAGTCATAATTAAGGCTCTTCACCCTTCCCTAAAAGTTTAAATTAACTTTTTAATAATATAACCTTAGTTATAAGTGTACTAACAATGGCAGATGGTTCTTATACTTTGAAGGGGCCTTGGCACCCCCCTCCTCCCAAAGTTTTCACAAGTCTGTTAGGTGCTATGAAACATTCTCACCTAAAAAACTAGCTCAGGAGGTAAGAACCTTACATTTGAAAATACATACCCATCTTTTTTTTACAATCGATGTGAAAATACCTCAACAATCTCTTCTTTTAACCAATGAGCATTTGGAGAGCAAGGAGAACATTTTTTTGACTGAAATAAAAGAAGAGATATTGACAAACTGAACTTCGATACCAAATGACAAAGTTAATAACTTGTAAAGAAGAAAATACTCTCACAAGAAATTTATCAAACACTTGGTGAACAAAAATAAAACACAGGCTAAACAGAAAAGAAAAATTTGCTGAACTCTCAGACTTTATTTATCAAACAAACATAAATTTATAAATCACAAAAGATAACTCATATGCTGAAATAAATGACTCACTACTCTACTAAACTACTAACCCACAAAAAATAACTCCCTAGACTTTAGCTACTTGAACCATAATTATAAGAACACAACTAGTAATTTGACACAATCAAAAAACTGAAGTAAAACGGTACAAATGAATTCTACTTTAATTCTTAACAAAATCTTCATTTATATGTAAAGAGGCAGGTCATTCCCAGACTTTGTGGGGGCCTTTGGCCTTCTCAAAGCGTTCACAATTACAACTTTCAGTGTGTAAATATATATATATATATATGTATATATATATAAATTTAATTAATTCTTTCAATTTTAAATTGTTAATTGCATTTATTATGTTTTTGTTTTTATCGAAAACGATAGCTCGCAACTGTATTTGTTATGTTTTGGTTTATAGTTTAATTTTGTGCATTGCAATATAAAAATGTATTCTTATTTGCCTATTTATTGTACCCACCAATTATTATTTATAAAATTTTAAAATAAAAAATGTGTTACAATATTTAAATTACAATTATGTAAACTTAATAAAGGTGAAATTAACATTTTAGATTTATGAAAAAACTACAAAATTTTAACCAAATACCAAACGTGTTTTTTTCTTTTGAAAAATGTTCAAACCTTAGGAGAGGTTTTTTTTCTTTTCTTTTTGTAACTTGCAACAAATTTTCCCCTCCATATAATTTTTCATATTATTTTAAATTTTTATTTCAGGTTATCATACAGTTTTTTTCTTTCAACAAAAAATTAGATAGGAACCACTTTATAAAAAGTTTAAAAAAAATCATACCTTTGTATTTTTTTCAATTCAAATTTGTTTTTTAAAACGAATTGACATGTATGTTTCAAATGATTTTTTTATAAATTAACATATGATATTCGTTAATTATTGTTTGAAGTTGGAATTCTAAGCAGTAATTCCAAAGGAATGATCAAAATTTCTCTGGTGGTTGCACGCATGTCAGGTGCTGGCCATGATTTTTGTTTAAAAAAAATTCTCCTTTTATCTTTCCGCAAGGTACTGCTATGCAAATCGGTCTAATTATAGTTATATTATTTCTTTCTGTTGCAGCGTATTGAAGTAGCAAACGATGCAATTCAAGATTGTTATGTAATTTGATTGTATAATTATTGTTGTACTAACTTGTAAGGAATCTTAATTTTTAAAAGCAAGATTGGATAATATTAAAATCCCATCCTAATTTGTACGAGATGTGGCGAGGCAGAGGAAACCACCATCCATTGCCTTAGAGATTGCCCTACAGTGACAGAATTATGGCTGGCTCTTGACCCACCTCCTGACTTCTTTCATTCCTTTAACATGGAAATTAATAAATGGTTTTACCATAACTGCATGAGCGAGATGGAAATAGAGAGTTATAACTTGCCATGGAAAGTGATATTTCCTTTTAGCATTTGGCATATCTGGCTGAGTAGAAATCAACTCATATTTAACAGCAGTTCTATTTCCATTAGTGGTCGGAAAACCAAAGTTATTAATAGTTGCAAAGAATTTTGGGCAATTATGGGGGTACAAACAAAAAGCAGAAATGATAACCCAAATCAATGTTGGGTGGAAACCACCTTCTACCCCATTTGTAAAGCTAAACACAGATGGTTCATCTAAAGGAAATCCAGGGAAAGCTGGTGCAGGAGGACTTATTAGAGATTGCTTTGGCAACTGGCTGGGTGGATTCTCCCGTAACCTTGGAATAACTACTAGCCTTTGCGCGGAATTATGGGGCATACGTGATGGACTCCAATTGGCCATTAACCTTGGCTTCAGAAACTTGATCCTAGAAGTGGATTCACAGATTGCTCTCAGGTTTGTATCCAATGATATATCTCCTACACATGCTTATTGGACGATTGTTTCTAATTGCAGGTGTCTGCTACAGAGGCTTGATAATGTGAGGATTGTACACACGTTCAGAGAGGCCAACAATTGTGCTGATACATTGGCAAAGATGGGGGCTGAGTCAGAGGAAGCATTTTGTGGTTATGAGGAGCTTCCTGCAAATGTTAAACTTAATCTTACTTATGATGTTATAGGGACTGTGTATCCCAGAAACATTAGACTGTAGTTCCAGGTTTTGTTTTGAATTTATTTAATGCTCCTTTTTAGATCAAAAAAAATCCCATCCTAAAAAAGCACAAATTATGCAATTTTTTTTTGATCCAACACAAATTATGCAATTCAAGATTGTTATGTAGTTTGATTGAATAATTATTGTTGCGAGGAATCTTAATTTTTAAAAGCAAGATTAGATAATATTAAAATCCCATCTTAAAAAAGCATTAATTACCAAATGGGTCCTACACAACAAAAGATATTGGAGAGAGGGAGGAAGTCAAATTTCTCTCAGTCTCCAGTAGAAAGGAAGGGTAATTATGGGAGGAGGCAGGAAAGCTGATCAGTGGACAAGAAATCAATCGAGTTCGATTTGTCTTTCAGATGATAAAACTCAGATTTAATATTCGATTTTTTATTAAATTTCAATTTTTAAGTTTAAATTCGTCAATTAGTGTTTAATATTTTATTCAAATTATTCAAAAGTAAAATAGATTTTGAATTTATAAATAAGTTTAGTGTACACTGAGATTAAAAAAATAAAACAAAATATTATCAAATATTATGCAAAAAGTGGATGTTAAGATATGATTATCTTCATATTATTATATTATTTTAAAAAATTGGAAGAATTTAAAATGTGTTTTGATGAGATCATTTACATTATTATTTTTTGAGCTTTCATCAGACATTCACACCCTATATCATTATAATTTTAAGGGGAATGCTAGCTATAGTTCAATGTAACGAACGCATTTTAACACTTTTAATTTTACAAGATTATATTACTTTATTTTTTTACTTCAAAATTGGGTTATTTATTATTACAAATTGATTAAAAATACTTTTGATATTTTGGCTTCTCATATACTTTACTTTCTCAACTTTTTACATATGAAGTAGTATATTTTTAAGTAAAAAGGTAAATTGATCGTAATCTTATAAAAGAAAATGTATTAAAATAAATTTGTTTTAAGTGACTGTCGCAATTTTTTTTTTAATTTTATTTTTAAAAGGGTCTCAATAGTAAAAATATTCAGGGGAATTTTGCGCAAATAATATGTAATGAAGGGACCAAAAACCAATTATATTAGTCGCGTGGCGCAGCCGCTAAAAACAAAGGCACAAACTGCAGAGTTGCAGCAGAAAGCTCAAAAGGCAGCCCGCAGCCCCATCCATTCATGTCATAATCCTCCGAATTCCTTAGATATTTCGCTTTCTCAAAAACCCAATCGATGGCGCCTGATTCTAAGTCGAGTGACGGCCTCGAAGTTGACAACACTCTCCAGGCTATCTGCTACAAACGTGGCTCCCTTCAGCTGCTCGATCAGGTTTAGTTTTTCATTCATTTTTGTGTGAGGCTGAAGATCTTTAAAATTTGATTGTTCCCATACCTTGTTATCTGGACCCTTTTAGGTGGTGATTTTTTGCTTTTGTTTACTTAACTGTGATTGGTTGTTGAACAGAGAAAACTTCCTCTGGAAACCGTGTACTTAGATATTCAAGATGCAACAGATGGATGGTAATGACTAATGAGTAGTTCTTGCTGTGAAATGTGTTTTCCTTCCTGAATTGCATTGAAATTGAGCAAGTCAACTTGAATTTCTTATTTTATGGTGTCAGGAACGCAATCCGGGATATGGTGGTTCGAGGGGCGCCTGCTATTGCCATAGCAGCAGCGCTTTCCCTGGCGGTAGAAGTTGCCAACTTAAAGGACTTTAATGGGACAGCTGAGGATGCTTCTTATTTCCTTCAAATGAAATTGGAATATCTTGTTTCAAGGTTTTTGTTTCTCCAACTTTTTTCCCTTGATATTTCTGGTCATGGCAGCCGTTATTATATTGGATTTTAAGTAACCTCATCTATTCCAGATGTTTCCGAGACTGAAATTAGTTGTTTCCTTGAATTTTCGAAGTGTAGCTGATTCATTATTGACTTTTATGTCCGTTTCAGCCGACCAACGGCAGTGAATCTTTCAGATGCTGCTATAAAACTGAAAGAAATTATAACAAAGGCTGCTTCTACTGCTACAGTGACTGGGAGTGTTTTCCAGGTTGGTATTCATGGTTATTCTCCAAGCACTTAAGCTATTTGTCATTGACTTGCATGAATTTGGTTCCTTAGAGTTTGCTGACATACATGTTATATGAGGCTCATAACAGCCTTGTTTTGATTTCTTTTGTCTTGTCATAGCTCATCGTTTCTGGATATTTAAGCATGTCTTGTTTGTCCTCGCTATATGTTTATCTTTTATCAATCTTTGCAGGCTTATATAGAAGCTGCTGAAACTATGCTTGATGATGATGTTGCTTCCAATAAAGCAATTGGGTCTCATGGAGCAAGTTTTCTCCAGCACCAACAGAAAAATTCAAAGAGATTTTCTGTTTTGACCCACTGCAACACTGGAAGGTTTGCTAGTCTTCTCCCTGCTGTTCCTTTTATTGTAGTAATGGTAATGTTGACAAGAAGGCATTAGAGTTCACACAGGGACTAAACTGGCATATGAATTACTCAGTCTAATAGTGTTCTAATAGTGATTTCTGTCTTCCAGTCTTGCCACAGCTGGATATGGTACTGCCCTTGGTGTAATCCGTGCCCTTCATGCTGAAGGAGTGTTGGAAAGGGCATATTGTACAGAAACACGACCCTTCAATCAGGTAACCTTTTGTTGAAGTTGTTCGTGTATTTATAATAAAATTGCCTCAAACATTGTCCTATTACTCAGCACAAGGGCATGTGTGGTGTTGCAATTAAGTGAAGTTGTATGATTAATGGCTGAGTATTAAGTTCTTCTACCTGCTTAATTACCTTTCCTTATTTTCATGTGATAGTTGAATTTGTGGTTAGGATCATGCCTTTATTAAACCTGAATAGGACATTGAGCTTCCTGATAGTAATTGTCAGTCTATTTACGTCTAGCTGTTATTCATAATCTAGGTATTCTCTCACATATTTGACTCTGACTGCAGGGATCCAGACTCACCGCTTTTGAGCTGGTGCATGAAAAAATACCTGCTACTCTAATAGCAGATTCTGCTGCAGCTGCTTTAATGAAAGAAGGTCGTGTCGGTGCTGTTATCGTTGGAGCTGATCGTATTGCAGCAAATGGTACTCAGGCTGTTACTGAAGCATTTCCCCTTAATTCTCTGATGAAGTAAATATAACTGACACCCTTCATTGAATTGCAGGTGATACTGCTAACAAGATTGGAACCTATAGCCTTGCCTTATGTGCTATGTATCATCACATTCCTTTTTATGTTGCTGCACCACTTACTTCCATTGACTTATCTCTTTCTTCTGGAAAAGAAATTATTATCGAGGAAAGATCAGCTAAGGAGTTATTGAACTCACGGGGAGGACTGGGAGAGCAAGTAGCTGCATCTGGGATCTCTGTCTGGAACCCAGCTTTTGATGTTACCCCTGCCAATCTAATAGGTGGTATCATAACAGAAAAGGTCTCTCTCTCTCCCTCTCTTTGTGTTTGTGTGCATGAACACATTTACATAACGCCCGTCCGTGTGTTAGTATTTCAGTCAAACAAATTATTCATTATTAGAGCAGATAGTAACAACTATTTTATCTTGCATGTGATTTTAATTTTTCCAATGGATTATCAGTAGTATTGCACTGATGATTAATTGTTATTTAAGCAGGGTGTTATTATGAAGACTGACGTCAAGGATGCCTTTGACATTAAGGATTTCATAGAGAAGGCAGCGAGCAGATCTATTGTGTGAAGTTCACATCTTTAGCTATAAGACATTACATGCCCAAAATCGAGGTTATCGATGTGTAAGCAGAAACTATGACCGGACCATGCCTTACGTTGTAAGACTCGTGGGATTCTTTTTTTGCTTATTGATGCCAAGTTGTTGTACTACTGACTTTATGAGGTTGTAAATGCATAATAGCTAATAAATTAAGTAATAATGTGGAGGTGGTTTGGGCTCTCTTTGGTGACAAACTCCGCTGGTGATGTGGATTTCTTACACTTTGGTTAATGGTTATGAATGAAATCAAGCTTGTTTGGGTTTAAGGTGCAGTAGCTATAGTGCTTTAAGGTTAATCTTGTTATACATAATGGACAATGTTCTTACATGCATAACCAGAACCACTGCATCTGTGTATGCTAATAAGAGTCAATCAACGTAGATTTTATTAGATTTAATTTCCCTAGTCTTTAGGCTTAATTATTGGTCATCTACAGATTTGTTTTCCTATCTTAGTTTTTATTACTGTTGATCAAAGTTATATATAATACCTCGTCTTCTTTACAATATACAGAGAATATATTCTTTACAATTTTTTCATGGTATCAGAGCATGCTTTTCTTCTTTGACTGTCTTATTCTTGTCTTTATACATCTATAGCAATGGCAGAATCAACTGCCAACTCATCTCTTTCCACCGTTTCATCAAACAACAATGATCCAGGCTCATCATCTCCATATTTCATTCATCATTCTGATAGTCCAGGTACTTTGTTGGTTTCCCAAGTCTTAACAGGGGACAATTATGCCACCTGGAGTCGTGCAATTACCATGGCATTTGAAGCCAAAAACAAGTTGGGTTTTATTAATGGAACAATCAAAGAACCTTCTCCAGATTCACCATTTATTTCTCATTGGCGTCGTTGCAACAGTATGGTTTTGTCATGGCTTATTAATGCCGTGTCAAAAGAGATTGCAAATAGTGTGATATTCATGAAAAATGCTCATGACGTTTGGGCAGACCTTCAAGATCGTTTTTCGCAGCAAAATGCTCTTCGCATCTTCGAGATTCAATGTGCCATAGCCAATCATTTACAGAAAATGATTTAGTTGCAGTCTATTACACAACTCTTAAAAGTTTATGGGATGAGTTAGCTATTTATAATGTTTATCCCACTTGTTCTTGTGGTGTTGTTCAGGAACTCAATGCTCTACAAGAACGTGATCGTTTAATCCAATTTCTCATGGGCCTCATTGACTCCAATGCTCATGTAAGAAGTCAAATCTTGCTTTTGAATCCATTACCTTCTATCAGTAGAGCATACTCACTTGTTTTGCAAGAAGAAAAGCAACGATCCATCATTATGTATGTGCCTAGTTCTTATCAAGACCAATCAGCCATGGCTGCCATTAACAATGTCAATCCATCTTCTGCATCTGACTCCAACATCCAACATCGGCAAAGAGGAAGTCATCCCTATTATCACTGTGATTTTTGTGGACAAGATGGACACTCAGAATCACGTTGTCGCCAGAAACCTGGAAATCCTAATTTTCGATTGGACAACACCCAAGCAAAGGGAGAACAAGTTTCCAAATCCACTCGATATCAATTTAATCAACCGAGGCATGATACATCAAAATTGAACTCAGCTCAAGGAAACAATAATCGATCTGTTGCAGCAGTAGCTCAACAAGGTAGTATTGGCTCTAGTCATGGCTCACCTTTCACTCAAGAACAAGTTCAACAACTATTAGCTCTCATTCAAACAAGTAACTCTAGTTCTTCTAATCCTTTAGCCAACATAGTAGGTACTATTTCATGCTTTTCCTCTCATACTATTAACTCTTGGATTATTGACATTGGTTGCATTGATCACATGACATATAACATTAACAATTTGCAAAATGTACATAAGCATAATGGTCTTCCAGTAAAATTACCAAATGGTGATGAAGTTCTTGTTTCTCATCTAGGATCTTTACGATTTAATTCTGAATTGTATCTAGATCATGTTCTTCATGTGCCATCCTTCAAATTCAATCTTTTATCTATTAGTCGCATTACTAAAGCATTACAATGTTCAGTTCAATTTTTTCTTGAATTTTGCATATTTCAAGACCTACAGACGAAGAAGGTGATTGGTTTAGCTAGAGAGCAAAATGGCCTTTACTATCTTGATACTACTCCAACTTCACTTGCAACAATTTCTCATGATATAAGTTTACAATCATTCGACCTTTGGCATTGGCGTCTTGGTCATCCTAGTCAGAGTATTGCACCTAAATTCTCCTCTTTGAATAATAATATTTCATTTTTAGATAAATGTTCTTGTATTGTTTGTCCTTTGGCAAAACAATCTAGACTTCTATTTTCTCATAGTTGCATATCTACCACTTCTTGCTTTGAATTAATTCACATTGATTTATGGGGACCATATTCTACACCTAGCCTTAGTGGAGCACATTATTTTTTGACTATTGTGGATGATTTTTCACGAAGTACTTGGATTTTCTTAATGCAACATAAATCTCAAGTGCAAACACACATTAAAAATTTTTTTGCTATGGTAAATACTCAATTTAATGCCAAAATTCTTAAAATTCGAAGTGATAATGGTACTAAATTTTTTAATCATGAAAATGTAATTTTTTTTAATTCACTTGGTGTTCTTTATGAGCGTAGTTGTGTTGATACACCTCAACAAAATGAGGTTGTTGAACGCAAACACAGACACCTACTAAATATTGCAAGAGCGTTTCGTTTTCAAGCTAAACTTTCTATTAGATTTTGGGGTGAGTGCATTCTTACAGCTGCATATCTTATCAATCAAACACCATCTAAAATACTTAATGGAAAAACACCTTTTGAATTGTTATTTAAAAAATCACCTACTTATCAACATTTACGTGTTTTTGGTTGTTTATGTTTTGGACGTAATATACATATAAAAAATAAATTTGATCATCGTGCATATCCAAATATATTTATTGGATATCCTTCTGGACAAAAGGGTTATAAAATCTTTGATCCTGAATCTCAAAAAATTTATGTTAATAGGGATGTGACTTTTTAAGAAACCATTTTTCCATGTGGACTTAAACCATCTTCTAATAATCCCGTTCTACCTATTCATATACAAGATGAAAATGAAAATGATTCGCTTGATATGAGTTCTCCTATATGTAAACCTCCACTAAGCAACACGATGCCAAATATCAACCATCAATCTTCCTCATCAGAACCTGTGCTTAGGCGTTCTCACCGTCCAACCCGTCCTCCCTCATGGAGTAAAGACTATATTTGCTCAAATGCTAAATATCCATCATTTTCTCACTCCACAGGTACCGCTTTTCCACTTAAAAATTATCATTCTTATAGTAAATTTTCTCCTTCTTATTGTGCATTTCTTTCTGCATTATCATCTGAAATCGAGCCCACTTCCTTTACACAAGCTGTTAAGTGTTCTCAATGGAAAGATGCCATGCAAACTTAGCTTAATGCTTTAGAAGAGACAAACACTTGGTCCATTGTATCTTTACCACATGGTAAGAAACCCATTGGGTGCAAATGGGTATATAAAATCAAACGCCACTTTGATGGTAGCATTGATCGTTACAAAGCGCGACTTGTGGCAAAAGGATTTTACACAAATTGAAGGAATAGACTATACAGACACTTTTGCTCTGGTTGCAAAATTAGTGACAGTACGTGTACTCTTAGCAATTGTTGCAGTACACCAATGGCCTCTACAACAGTTAGATGTGCAAAATGCTTTTCTCCATGGTGACTTGAACGAAGAGGTATATATGACCTTGCCTCGAAGTCGTCCACAAAAGGGGGAGGCTAATCTAGTATGTAAACTCCATAAATCATTATATGGTTTGAAACAGGCTTCTCACAATTGGTTTACAAAGTTTTCTAGTCCTTTGGTAAAGTTCGGATTTACTCAATCTTATGTCGATTCTTCTCTGTTTATATTGCATCGCAATCAATCTTCAATCTTTATTCTATTATATGTTGATGACATGGTGCTCACTGGAAATAACACTCAACTACTAGCTGAGGTAAAACAATTTCTTTTCTCACAATTTCGCATCAAAGATATGGGTTCCCTAAAATATTTTCTTGGTATTGAAGTAGCCCATTCTTCTCAAGGAATATACTTGAGTCAACGGAAATATGTTTCAGATTTACTTTTTGATGCAGGTTTCACTGGAGCACGTACAGCAAATACTCCAATGGAAGTCAATCTTAAACTTAACAACACTGATGGAGCATTATTGGATGATCCTTCCCTCTATCGTCGTTTAATAGGCAGGCTCACCTATCTTACAATTACTCGTCCAGACATTACCTTTTCAGTCAATATTTTGAGTCAATTCATGCATCAGCCAAGAAAACCTCATTTGGAGGCAGCTCATCTCCTACTTCGCTACTTGAAAAAGACACCTGGCCAAGGAATCCTCTTTCCTGCATCTAGTTCCCTTACTCTCACTGCTTATTGTGATTTTGATTGGGCAAGTTGCCCGATGACTCGTTGCTCCACTACCGGTTATTGCATCTTTCTTGGTGATAGCTTTATATCTTGGAAGAGTAAGAAACAAGCTACAGTCTCGCATTCTTTTGCAGAAGTTGAATATCGATCCATGGCTACTACCACTCGGGAGATTATTTGGTTGCGTACTTTGCTATGTGATTTTGGCATTTCTTTATCTCAACCTACTCCACTTTATTGTGATAATCAGGCTGCATGTCACATTGCCGCTAATCCCGTGTTTCATGAGCGTACAAAACACCTTGAAATTGACTGTCATGTTGTTCGTGAAAAGTATCAAGCTGGTCTGCTTCAACCACTACATATTTCATCTTCATCACAGGTTGCTGACATTTTGACAAAAAGCTTAAGTCAACCTCATTTCACCAATCTTCTTGACAAGCTTGGCATTCGTAATCTCCATGCTCCAGCTTGAGGGGGAGTAATAAGAGTCAATCAATGTAGATTTTATTAGATTTAATTTCCCTAGTCTTTAGGCTTAATTATTGGTCATCTACAGATTTGTTTTCCTATCTTAGTTTTTATTACCGTTGATCAAAGTTGTATATAATACCTCGTCTTCTTTACAATATACAGAGAATATATTCTTTATAATTCTTTCACCCTGATATTACTTTCCCATCTCATTCATGTTTAAGGGTATACATACATAGCATGTGTTTCGAGTTTATTCTAACCACATGCATCGCCTTTTCAGTTGCTTGAATTAGTTAAAACCAAGAGATATTGAGCAGGAAGAGGGCGCTGGTGATGATAGATCTTTTCTAGGCTGCTATTAAATGTTTGCCTCATCTTGAAAAAGAAGGTGCCATGCCTTTGGATTTGGTAGTAAAATGTCCAAATCAATGTATATTTTCAATTAAAGGGCTTCATTAAGGTGCATTTGGTAGTTTTAGTACGAATGAAGATTTTCAATGATAATTATGAAAAGTGATTATAAAGCTTAATTTTTAAATTAATAAATTGAATTATTATTTAATAAATTGTTTATTGAGATTTTAGATTTTATAAATGATGTTAAAATGATAACACGTATTTTTTTAAACAATGGTAAGTTGTAAAAAAAATCAATTGTGGAAGAGAAAAACCGAATCAGAAAAAATAAAATAAAAAAAGAAGAAGAAGGGCATTTTGGAGAAGTAGCCCACTTTTCTTCTTCCGCGAGTTAACTCGAGAGAGGAGAAATTCTATTTGTACCCTATTTTTTACTAAGTTTACCCTCACTCCACTTTTAAACAGTAAATTTAACTTAACAAATGACGATTTTACCCATACAAGAAACCCCGTTGCCACGACCCTTGCACAAGAAAATTTGCGCAAAACTTCATACTTCGCGCATATGAACTCGCGCGAACAACGCTTGCTCGTGCAAATTCACTTGTGCGAACAACGCATGTATTTGCAAATGAACTTATGCGAATAGAGCATGTACGCCTAAGTTGATCTTGTTTCAACTTCAATTTCACATCAATTTTAGAATTTATTTTGGTTCTTGTTGTTAGTTTTTATGTCTGCACTGCATCACTTGACATCAATATTTTCTCTATATTTCATTTGACGTCAAATTTCAGTCAATCCAAACCAAAAAAGCTTAGATGTTGCTATTTTTTTTTGCTCTGGTTTAATTTAGCATAGTTGTTTTAACATACAGTGTGTTCTACCAGCATTTTGTCAGTCAAGTTTTTTAATTTCTTTTGTACTTCAATCGGTTGGAGAGATGATGAATGCTCTTGTTTCGTTCGAGAGAAGTGAGCTTGCCTGCATGCAAGTGAGCATGCGCGCGCAAGCTTGCTGTGCGCAAGTGAACTTGCGCACGGCATGCTCTCGTGCTCAAGTTCACTTGCGCGAGTTTGCCGCATGAGAGGATTGCTAGGCGCGAGGCGATCCTCACGCAAGGGCTGCTGGGAACAAAGAGATGGCTAGATGAAGAAAAAGAGAGGCGATCCTCGCGCAACAGCTCGCCCACGCTGGAACTGAGCTGGTGAAAAGCCATACCTTCAACTGTAGAGCAACTTTCAACGCCGACGAGATGAAGAAGAGAAGAATGAAGAAGTGGATAGCAGTGTTGATTTGGAAGGGTTTTTGGCTGACGGGAGGGAAGGCAGCAGTAATTTGGAAGAAGGTTAAATACGTCTTTTTATTTATTAAGTTGGTTGGGTGAGATAGGAGAACTGCTAAATATACTCCCATTTTTGCTATTCATACCCCATTTTATGAGCAGTGAACAGTAACTTAATAAAGAGAAATGGGGTAGGAAGGGTAAAAAGGTGGGTATATATAGAAATTCTCGTGAGATAGATATAGTAAAAAAGAGGATTTATTTAGAATTTCTCTCTCGAGAGTCATAAGGCGCTTAGTAATCGGGTCTCTTGAAGAAAAAGTTTTCTCTTCTGCATCAAATCTCTGCATTCCGAACACCCAAAAACACAGAAAGGAAGGATAAAAAAAGGCTATTCCAAAAAAACAAAGGGAAAATGAGCCGAGGAAGTGGAGGTGGCTACGATCGCCATATCACCATATTCTCTCCCGAAGGTCGTCTCTTCCAAGTCGGTATGTATATTCACTGTCCTTCCTTTTATTGTTTTTTGGTTCCTGTGAAGAGCTTAGTCTTATTATTGTTATTTTCACTCAAGTTTGATTTTCGAATCAATTGAGCAGAGTATGCGTTTAAGGCAGTGAAAGCAGCTGGGATCACATCGATTGGTGTTCGAGGCAAAGACTCCGTCTGTGTTGTTACTCAGAAGAAAGTTCCCGTCCGTACTCTCCTTTATTTTCCTTTATTTATCTGGGTTTTTATTGGGGATGAAGTGATTTAGGGGTTTTGCTAGATTTGGGTGTTCAATTTTTGAATAATGCAATGCAGGACAAGCTTTTGGATCAGACTAGTGTCACTCATCTTTTCCCTATTACCAAGTTCCTCGGATTGTTGGCTACTGGCATGACAGGTTTATTGTTGTTAAATACCATTTTTTAAAATATTTTTCTTTGATATTTTTTGTTCGAATTGGGAAGATTTTGTTCTGTCGACTAGTGAACTAGGTTTTTGGGGATATTAAGGATTCTGAGTTATAATAATATACCTCATTTCACTCTTATAATTGATCAAAATCAGGGTCCAAAATATTCCTAATTTGCATCTAATGTTTGCAAGTGTCAGATAGAACAAAATGGTTTTCTTAATTATTTAGCTCTTACTCACCCTAGCATTCAGCGTAATAACCATAATTCTTCCTTACTAAATCACAATCATGATGCTTATTTCAAAAACCAAGAAGAGGGCAACCAACTGCAACAAGAAATACACAAGAAAGCCCTGAAAACACCTGAAAAGATTAAAAGGAACTTTATGCTTGGCCTTTTTTAAATAGCTCGCCTATCTTTAGCTTGGAGCTCGAATTTGGTTTTGTTGACTTCATTGGATTAAAGCTCAAGGATGGATTTTATTTACCTTTATGGAAATACTTTGTGAGGGATGTTTTGATGATTGACATTTCACTCTTCAGCTGATGCAAGGACCTTGGTCCAACAAGCAAGGAATGAAGCTGCCGAGTTTCGGTTCAGATATGGATATGAGATGCCCGTGGATGTGTTGTCTAAATGGTATGGTTTCTTATATCTTATTCAGTGGAACTTGATAATGTTTAGTTGTGTTCCAATCAGTGGCTGTTGTATCTGTAGAACTCACCTAAACAACTTTAGTGACTTTAAGAGACTAGTCATCTAGTATAGACAGCTGTAAGTTTATGCCCTTGCATGTTTGTTGGAAAAATTTTATGACCCTGATCTTTTGCTGCTCTTCTTAACATCAGGATGAGAGACAATGTAATCTTTATTTACTACATAAATATTATCTTGGTTCACAAAATAATGCATCCTACTGACCACATTTTATGTCACTATTATTTTGAATTCTTACATTGATTTTTCTATGATATTTGGGATTATTGTACATTTTGATGATCACACAAGTAATTTACAATAACATGCTTTATTGATAGGGTTGCAGACAAATCACAGGTTTATACTCAACATGCTTATATGAGACCTCTTGGAGTTGGTAAGCCTATAATTCTTCAAATCTTCCAACTATAATTTTGTTTTAAATTATTTGAATTTTTCATAGTAGATTTACAATTTTTGAGTTTGTTAACACATGCAAGCAGATATATGCTAATGTATGTTCCAAGTAACTTTCTTTAACATTGCCCTATTCTCCCCTAAATATCTTTCGTATCCTTTTCTGTGAAGTTGCAATGGTTTTGGGTATTGATGAAGAGAAGGGACCCCAACTCTACAAGTGTGACCCAGCAGGCCATTTTTACGGTCACAAGGTAGTTTGCAAGTTAATCTTATTGCTAATTGAGTTTGGATTCTTGATTTTGGTTCTAAATACCTGGTTCTGGAAGCCATATATTATTATTATGGTTATTGTTCATTGCTCTTTTTCTCTAATAGCTCTCTTTGACCATATTATTTACAAATGCTTTATTGACATTGTGAGTGTAGTAATATAATTGCTCATAATTTTTTCCTTTTTGTTTATGTTGTGCTTATGGTAATGAAAAACCACAATAATTGTCATAATTTCAGAAGGTTGCTACCCAAATAAAGGGTCGTGAGAATGGGAATGAGCCAATAATTTCTAGTACCTGCGACACAGTACCCCATATTATGACTCTTTGCTACCACAAGTTAACGACATTTATTTTGGATAAGGGGTCGTTTGAATTTGTTGTGTGTTTTGTGTTTTTGAAAAATTTTGTTTTGTTTTATTTTCATTTTATTTTCAATTTATTAATTTGAAAACATGTTTGGATAGGATAGGATGTTTTTGTTGCCAAATTTCATTGATAGGCGCTAGTGAATGAACACAGTAGAAGTTTTAAAATGGAGAGTGGTATAAGTTCAAATCTGGCAAATAGCAAATTTAAATGAAATTTTTTATTTTTTATCATTAAAATGAATACTGTACCCAAATGGATGAACAGTGCCTGTGTGGTAACAGTAGCAAAATTGTTTTCAAAATTATGGAAACATCAATAATATGTTTTCCATTATTTCGAGAACATTGGGTTTTGTTTTCAGTTTTTGGAAACAAAAACACTCTCATCAAACATGTTTTTACTTTAGTTCTGAAATTACAGAAAACAAAAACATAAAACACAAAACAAGAACAATCCTAAACAAATTTCAGTTACATTCACAATATTATTTTCTTGCCCGTTTCTTTAGCATGACAGTAGCATGTTGTTCTCCAGTCTGAATTGGTTGGTGCAATATCATGGATCCAGAATTCTTTTTGACCAATTTTAGAGTAAGCATTTTGCTTCTGGAATGAATTTTGACTGATATGATGCAGGCAACCAGTGCTGGATCTAAAGAACAAGAGGCGATTAATTTCTTGGAAAAGAAGATGAAGAATGACCCTGCTTTTACTTATGAGGAAACAGTGCAGGTAAATTAGTTGTATTCATCATGTATGGTAAAGGAATTTACTAAAGACCACATGTTTCCTATTTGTCTAATGTTTGTCCAATGTTTTTCTAATGTTTGTTTAATGTTTCGTATAGCCGAAAAAATCATATTTGTCTAATGTTTCCTATTGCTATCATTCTTCTGTAGACTGCTATTTCTGCACTGCAATCTGTTCTTCAGGAGGATTTCAAGGCTACTGAGATAGAGGTATAATGAGTCAGCTGATCCATTTAGTTGTTAGTGATTATAGTATTTGTTTGCAGCTATCCAAATGTTTGAATCGATTAAATGTCTTTGATTCTCCTCTCATATTTATAACTTTTCACTGAAGCCAAGCAGTATATATATAATATATATCCTTTGTTGGTTTTTTTTTTTGAGAACATATCCTTTGTTGGTTTCGTTGGCTGCTTATGGTGTATTCTCATTCTAATCCAGTTGCTCCTGTTTTTCTAATATAATTACATAGAAATATTCCCAATCATTGCAGAAACTGAAATTATTGTTGTTTACCCTCTCTTTGAAACTGTAGTTGATATGAATCTTTTGATTTTGGTAGGTGGGAGTGGTGAAAGCCGATAATCCAGTTTTCAGAGTGTTGTCAACTGAGGAAATCGATGAACATTTGACAGCTATTAGTGAGCGTGACTAGTGAGCGCAGACTAACAATAGCTGCCGGCAAAAATCTCTGTTGTCAATTGAAACAACAAACATGCTTTAGTCAGTCATCATGTTTGAGAGAGAATAGCAGAGAGTTATGACTTCAAATTATGTTGTTTTATATTACTGCTTGAAACATAAATTAATTTCATGTGTTTTCCGGGATTGAATTTCTCTAAAATCAAGCAAAATGCTACATGATAGTTGTTTTTTCTCCTTCGCATCCCACTCTAAATCACTTCAGCGGCAATTTTCCCACAAAGTCGGTGTTGAGACTTCCTAAGTAAAGATGGTCTTCAAACTCCAAAGCTGATGTCACAAAGGACAAAACTGTCCCATTGGGATCATCAAACCTCTTCATAATGTTGCCATCAGCTGCCACATTGATGACTGTTGCCTTTTTCCTTATTCCAATTACTACTTCGATCAGTTTCGGAAAACTTGCTAGCATCTGTTTCAAAACCTTGGAGGTGTGAACGAACTCGAATCCTTCAGAAGTCAACTGCATCAAAACAAGAAATCATTTATTCAAGCTGATCGTGATTGTTGGATTTTGGATAAGTTCGAATACCTGGATTAAGGCGATCCAGAAGGACCCATCCGGGGCTAGATTGATGTTATCAGGTCCAGCGGGAAGGTTCTCCACAAAAATCTCTGTTTGTCCTTTACTCTCGCCCTTCAGCCAGTATTTGAGGCACCTGAATCTGCCCCACCAGAACAAAAAATGGAGATTAGCCATCAACCGATCAAATCAATCCGTCTCCACTGAGAAATATATACAATCCGAATCAAGTCTAACGTGTGCCACTGCCAATGGCTTGACTTACTTCCATGTTTCGCACACCACAAGATAATCTTCGTCTTTAGAGAGTGCAACACCGTTGGCAAAGCACAGGCCATCTAGCACAAGTGACGTCTCTTCCGTCGATGGATCATACTTAAGCAGCTGCCCATGAGGTTTTGCCTCCAGCAGGTCAAAATACCAATCACTGAGTTGAAATTTGGTGCTTGCTACACTGAAATATAAACTGCCATCTGATGCCTCGATCACATCATCTGCAAACCTGATAAATTCAACAACATACAGGATTAGGAGTCGTATGACATGTTTTGCTTTCTTCTTCTTTTTTCATTAGTCGAAACGGATTACGTTCTTGTCCTCTGGCGACCGACTTCCAAGTTTACTACAAGCATGTGTTTATAATGGGGAGAATCACAGGGATCTATCCGTTTGGGTGAACCTTGGTGTCCGATAGTGTTGTCAACCACCGCCTCCGGCCTCTGTTAACATTTCCTGAATATGTTTATGGGGCCATAATCATGGCCAAGTGGCGTGGTGGTGGGTCTTGCTCTTCGCCTCACGACAACCAACAGGTTGCAATTTCTCTCTTGAGAGAATAATGAATTGAGATGATGAGAATGTTTAACAACAAACGCAAAATAGGCCAAGAATTAGATAGCAACAGTTACATATCTATCTTCAGCATCATATGCTGCCAAATAGTGAGGCATCAAGTGTAGTTATCGGGTCCCAACAACAAAACGGAAAACGACGGTCGCTGTTGCCTACATGCCTAAAGGCGTGGAAGAGTCTTCCTTTCACGAGGAAGCTGCCACACCTCCCTCTCCTGTACTTGCCTACTACATTTTTGTCGCATCACAGAAGTTAACAACTCCTGCACATGGCTCAGTTTTCAAGAGAGGATGCCTTCAATGCAGATGTCACTTTCTAACGTTGTCTGAAGTCAGGTACTGTCCTTTAAGCAAGAAGAAGCTTGAAAGCACGAAACGCCATCTAAATTAAACTACCTAAACTGGTTAATTTTGGTTTCTTTTAGATCATTTCTCTATTCTTTTTACTCAAGTTATTTACCAGAAGAGGTAGTGATTATTAAATTGAAGACTATTTCATAAAATCCGTGTCCATCACGTTTAGCTCTGGAGAAACAAAAAATGGGGAAGCTTGAAATTAGCGGATTTGAATTATTACCTGATTTGAGATCCAGCGAAATGTGATGCAAGAACTGTTATACCGTCTTCCGTAAACTTAAGCAAGCCCTGGGAAACATGGGAGAGTTCATGCTGTAAAATCATGCATGGCTACCCTGGGAAAAAAATCATCTGGTTTACCTTCTCGCAATCACAGACAAAAAGACCACCTCCTTTTGCTGTTGCGATTCCAAGCAAAGTTTCGCTGTGCAGGTTCTTCCAATCCTCCCAGGAACCATTTCTATGCAATCTTCTGATCCAGCCGTCTCTGCTTGCCGTGTACAACGTACCATTTTCATCCACAGCGACGTCCTCCGGGCGTTTCAACAATCCTTCTCCAAGTTTAGCCACCGTCTAGAAGAAAAAACAAGCTAAAAATCAACAGTAATCCTTGTAAAGACAAAACGTTATACCTAGGAATTCCAGTTATCCATTTACTGTTGCCTGCAACAGGTTGTTTGATGGAGGAACAGAAACTGAAGATGCCAGTGGCAGTTCAAGTATGTCTGGAGATATCGGCGAGAAGAAGATGGTTTGAAGCACCGAGGCTATCAGAAAACCTAGGAAAAAGACCCAAGCACGTTTAAGGAGAACCTCGAGAGCCATGAAGCTGGAAACTGCTGCTTCAGAAAGTTTGTGTGGTCGAGAGAAACCTCTGCAGATAGAGATAATGCGATTGGGATTTACTCTAAAATGCTATAATTCCAATTTTCAAAAGGATTATTAAGAAAATGAAGTTGAAAGGGACAATGGGCTTTCACTAGCCCCCAATGGAATCAAGCTCAGGCGTTAAATCATGAACAGACAAAATTTCATTGTCGCCTCTGTCGGAGAAGATAAGATCCGTCGTTAGCATCATGGAAAAACCTCGAATATTCAAACAAATAACTCAAGCAAAACATTCAATATATTTATAAATTTCGATTGAAACGCAGATTTTTAACATCATTAAGAAATACTAATAGACAGTTTCGAGTTTTTTTCTTTTTCCTTCATTTTTATTTTCTTTTTAACTTGTGTAAATCAGCAAACTATGCATGCAAGCTTTTATAAAATGTTTTCTAGTCTTGTTATTTCACCTATGGTTAGAGCAAAAGGCTATACAATTTATCAAAACTTTTTTTTAATCATTTCAATCACGAAAAGTTGACGGCTCTGAAAGTTCTAATCTAATTTGGTTTTGTTTTAATAAAGTATATTCTTTTTTTTTTTTTGGTTGCATGAGAAATTAATAAAGTATATTCTTCTTTATCCTTTCCAGAGTCCCACATGCTGTCTCCTCTCAATTAGTGACACAAATTGCAGCAGCCACAAGACTTCACTGTCTGTAAGCGAGATAGCTTACAAGTTACACTCACACAAACTGGAGCATCAATAATTGCAATAATTGGGACAACCACACCACTATGGAAAGGACTTTGATTTTGTAAAAGAAATGTTTGATATTGTAAATGTGCAATTAAAATCAGTGACAAGATGTGTGTTTAGATATAAATGTAATAATGATAATCAATTAAAATTAAATAAAAAAGGCATAATAAAAAATATTATATTAAATTTTATATAGAATAAAATTTATAAATTAATAAATAATTTAAAATTACTAAAATTATTTTTATATAGAATAACATTTTATTAATAAATTAAAATGATTAAAACTAATTTTATATCAAATAACATTTTTATTAAAATATGTTTGAATTAACTTTCTTTTAAATTTTTTTAAAAATTTTATTTAATAATTATATATAATAAATATAAAATAATAATATGTTTATACATTTATTTTAATAAATTATTTGCATTTTACATCATAAAAATTACTAAAGGGCCGTTTGGTTCGGGGAATTTAAGATTACCGGGAATATTAAATTACCGGAATATTATTTTACTTAACGAATTACTGAGAATATTAGATTCTTGTGTTTGGTTGTATTGGTGAGAATATAAGACTTCTGTGTTTGGTTAAAGGAAAGTAAGAGGGTAAAATTATTTATTTTATTATAATACCCTCCATATTATTAGTTGATGTAGAGTGAATAACACTTGAAATAAATTATATTTAAATTAATTACTTATTTATTTATTTATTTAATATACTTATTTATTTATTTATTCATTTTGCCCATTTTTATAAGGTTTTTGTTATGTAAATTATTTTGATATAACAAACTATTACTATATTAAATTGATTTTGATTAATCAAAAATCATATGATCCATCTTATTATTGGTCCATTTGATTTTAAATTCATTTTTCTCTTCATCAAAAAAAAAAAAAAACATGGTTGTAATATTAGATAGGTTTATGGGTAAAATGGAAACAAAATATAATTATTGGAGGGTAAAATTGGCAAAAAAAGTTAAATTTTTCCCGGAAAAAAAAATACCTCAGGGAGATGGGAGAATTTTTTTCCCAAATTTGACATTGTTTGGCGTTGTTTTGACATTGTTGGTAAAAAAAATTACCTCCCGGAATCCGATTCCTCTAACCAAACGTGAGAATCATTTGACGGAAAAAAAAATTTCTCCAGGTAAAAAAAAATTCCTCCAACCAAACAGCATCTAAAGTTAAAAAAATAATTTCAAAATAAAATATAATAAAATCAACAAAACTCAAAATAAAAAAGAAAAGAAAAAAAAAAGAAAGCGATATAAGGAGGTCCGGTTGTGCATGCGAGACAGTTGGGGCAAAAGGTGCTTGTAGATCTATTTGAATCCAATTGATTTAATCACCATTGGTATTGGGATTTTCAAAAATCTAAAACAAGATAAATGCAAAATTATATCACACCCAAAGATACATTTAAAGATTTAAGTATTTGCATCCACCAACGAGCATAACATCAAAAAACAAATAATAATCTCTGTACAAAAAAAAAGAACAAATAATAATCCAAAACTTAAACAAATTTAATTTTCATGCTCTATAATATTTAAGTTAGGAAACATGTATGTAACCTCTTTTTTTTATTCTCTCAATTCTTTGTCCCATTACTACGAATTCATCCCTCACGTACAAATCACACATAGATAATGCATTTCTTTTATTTTACGGGTTAAGATATTTATAAAACCTTATCACTTAATAATTAAGAATTTAAATTAATTAAATTTTTTTAGACATTAAAATTACTTAACTTTAAATAAAATTAATCATAAAATCATTATTTATCCAATAAAATTTAAATCTAAATTGATTTCAACTTAAAAATTTAAATTTAAATAAGTATCTAATAGTTAGTGTAACATAATCTAAATTGATTTCAATTCTTTGTCAAATATCTTCATCCATTTTACGATCTAAGATTGATCATGTTCGGGTCAGAAGTTGTAATCAGAAGTAATAAACAATAAAGCCCTCCCAAAAGTGAAGATTCCAGAACTTAAACTCTGTCTAAATACTTAAGAAAAAATTCACTTTCACTTCTTCTAATCATTTGTTGATATCTATAATTATTATATGAAGTAATACTGTTGATTTGAGTATCCAATTTTGCACCAAATGTTGGATAATTATTGGCTCTAAAAAAATATGTGCAAATCACAAGAAAAAACGTTGTTTTTTTTTTCCCCAAAACCTTAATTTTTTTAAGAACTTTTTTTTAGGTCATCAATTTTTTTTAATTCTTTAACTTTTTTTAGTGGAGTGTGATAGCAAATTTTTTATATTAATGAATTATTTTAGATTTAGATCTATTATACTTACAATTCGGTAACCCAAAGGATTGTTTAGCTATCATGTAGTAAGTTTTTACTTGCCACTTTGATAATTTTTAAAATATGTTTTTTAATAATGAACCAAAAAAAATATGTTTATTAATATTTATTAATCATGATAATAAATTTTAAAAATATTAAAACAATCTGTTTAATTGACATATAGTGAATACTTAAAATTATACATGTAAGTTATATATTTTTCAAAAAAATCTATATAAATTACATTGGCAAATTGCTTATATGTAATTTGTAAATTATTGAATTTTATATATTTAATTTTGATAATTAATAAAATATAAATATTCTTAATATTATATAATTTAAAAACAAAATTTTAAAATGTTTAAATAAATAATTATTTACTATTATGTAAATTATATTATAAAAAATGTGCAAACACCAATATTTCTACGTGTATATATATATACACACACACATATATATATATAGAGTTTATATATGATGCACTGACAGTGTATAGTTTCTATACACTGTCAATGCATTAGAGGTTGACACCTCATCAATAGGCCCTTATGGGCAAATAAAAAAAATTTATTTATATTTGCATATAAGAACCTAATGATGAGGTGTCAACCTCTGATGCATTAACAGTGTATAGAAACTATACACTGTCAGTGCATCATATATAAATCCATACATATATATATATATATATATATATATATATATATATATATATATATACACACACACACAACTGATATTTCTATACATAAATATATATTGTTACCGCAATGGAGTGCAGGTTCAATATATATTTTTTTTAATTTTAAAGGTTAAGATATTTATTTATTTTTGTTCATTAGGTTAAAATATTTATAAAACCTTATCACTTATCTCTTAGACATTAAAAATACTCATTTTTGAATAAACTTAATCACAAAATCATTATTTATCCAATAAAATTTAATCAAATCCAGATTGATTTCAACTTAAATTTTTAATTTAAATCAATATCTAATGCTAGTTTAACATAATCCCATAACTCTAAACCCTCTCATCATCTACAGGCGAAGCCATATTTAAGAAACCCCACATCTGAAACCACAAACAAAGAAACCACTTCATTGTTTTTTTTATCACACCCACATGACATAAATCTCTTTCACTCCCCTGCTCCTCTCCCTACGCAATATAAAGTTGCAGACACAAACAGAAAATATAAAACAGAGTTTGGAAACAGAGAAAACAGAGCAAAGGATCGAATATTCAATGCTTGTTTCCATACAATGGCAATTTCAGGCTCAGATACTCAAACCCCACCAAGCAAAGTGACTGCTCCGATTGAAATTCACTGCGTTAAATGCGAGTCCTGCGGCTTCACAGAAGAATGCACCCCTGCTTATATCCTGCGTGTCCGAGAACGTTACCAGGGCCGTTGGATTTGTGGACTCTGCATCGAAGCGGTCAAGGATGAGGCTGTGAGATCGAATACGCTTATCTCCACGGAGGAAGCATTGGACCGACACATCAGCTTCTGCAAGAAGTTCAGGGCATCGGGTCCTTCAGATAAAACAGAGCACCCTATCTCAGCCATGGGGAGGATTCTCCGTCGGCGCCTGGATTCACCTCGAGCTCTTAGGTCTAATTCAAGTAGCGTCTTGCCAGGACTTGAAGGAGTCAAGGGCCCTTCACTTCTTCGATCTGAGAGTTGTTTCTCAGCTCTTTCTAGCTGATTTATTCTTCTTAAATTGAAAGGTAAATACATGGGAAAAAAAACAGAGGAACTCTGTTTCAGCATCAGATTTGCTATATAGACTACATATGTGGGGTCTTTATTGCTTTGATGTTTTGGCATCTGAATTCAATAAGCCTTCTAGTGTATATAGCATATATCTAATGAACTGCTTCAGATTTCAAAGTTGCTTTTATTTAGCGGGTGTTCTTTTAATCTTTTTTTAATGTATTTTTCCTGAGCATAATCCATGTATGTTTTAGTGCCTCCTTCATGTTTAAGCTGACTGTAGCAGAAGCTGATGACAATCATAATAGTGAAACTTTCCCTGAGTAATGAACGGTGGTTTGGTTTGTCTTGATTCTACATAATTAGGAGAAAAGATGGAAAAGTATCTTACAGCATGTGACCTTTAATGACAATGGTAGTGTTTGTGCTGGTTTTGAGTCAAATTTCAGCTTGGACAGCTGTTAGAAATGGCTTGTATGGAAGGAGGTATGCAGATATGGAAATTGTGGTATAAACCAAAAAGAAGATGATGACAGAAAATGAAAGTGCCAGGAAAATTCCTAGAAACAAAGAAGTTGAGCCATGCTTAGACTCACCATGATAATTTTGCCTCTTTCATTTATTATTTTCTTAATTTTTGGTGTCTTTAGTCTGATATTATTACATGTTCTTGAGACCTAGTACAGATCTGGTCACTGATTAAACTGAGACTAGCATAGCAATGTGCAAGAACTCTTTCTAGATAGAACACAGAAGTTTCCGGACATGTCCAGCCAAAGCATTATCAAATCTGACAAAAAATATAACGTGGGTCAGGCTCCTGGATGCCGATTCCACTTTGGTTGATTAAGTCCAGTCCAAGGTTGCCTGTCATATAATGACTTGTAACAGCACAGTTGGCCAGCTGGAACTCTGGCTGCAGTCTTCTTAATTAGCATGTTGTGCAATCAAGTGAAAACATATTGGCCCTTCCTTTTCTTCTTTGGCAACAATTTGAACCCTCCCAAGAGAAAAAAAAAAAAAACTACAGAGCTTGCCTGACATTTTTGAAAAATTTTTGCCCTTTAGACCAAGGATACAATGTGTGGCAAAAGAGCATTAGGCCAGATCGATGCTACTGATTAGGCTAGTCAGCTCTGTTTGACTTGGGAATCCTTTTCTGCTGTTCCCTAGATTAATGGGTCAAGCCAGGAATTGTCACTTGCACCTTTTTGGAAGTGGTTTCACCTAACCTTAATAAATTCAGCATCACTGATTGAAGTGCACCCTTCAAAGAAATAATGATCGAAAGTACAGCCTGTAGGAACTGATATTGAGACGTAGAGCTTTACTAGAATCGTAATTCTTGTAACTCTTTCCGTCAATGTTGGAGGGATTTATTTATTGAGTGAACCCACGTTGAGAGTAATGGAGATGCGATAAGCACATAGGATTAGTTTCAAGTCACACATGCATGGAATATGATAAAACATCATCTTTGTCAGCACCATCCTTCCAAACTACCTCTCGTCCAAAGAGCATGGGAATGTGAAGATATGGAATTGATAATGTCCATGGAATAAAAGAAATTAACTTCCAATGCACCAAGTAACTTATGTAACTTAAGTATCGAGTAGCTGCTGCATTAGCCAGACCCTGCGTGTAATTCCAACACACCTCATGCATCCTCTCAAGCAGAAAAGCTTCGCGCAATTCAACTTTGTAAGCGTGTCCAGCAACGGATATGTTCTTTATGGCTATCTAGAAGGCCAATTTTCAACCACAGATCGGTAAAAGAACTCAACCCCCAGAGTTTCCACTTCAACAGGATCAATTCGGATACATCTTAGTGTTTCCTCGATGGCATTGGTCGATGAAGCCAAATTTCAGATGATTGAAAGGCTGACTAGGGTACTAGAAGTCTTCCCTTCTGGCACCCGAGCTGCCTTATCTCCAGTTACCGTTGGACCATTCGCATGGCCTCAGCTGAGCATTAACAGCAACGAAAAGAAAACAAAAGCAGAAGCATCAGCAACCATAATTAACCTATCTATTCAAATCAATATTGCTTTAACCGTTTGTATTTATTTGGACCTGAGAATAAAGCCACCCATGGTTTCGATATCAGAGCTGTTCATCTATGTTTTATTTTGGTACTGTAGAACTGTCGGGGAAGCATAATCTTGAAAGCAGATTTTGCTTAGTAATATTGACCCATTGTGTGGATCAGAGATACAGACACTGACAAAACGTACATACCTCACAACAAGCCAATGCAGTTCATTTCCATAATTGATCGTACTTTTAAGGACAATAATCAGTCATCATGGAGAATAGAATGAATACAACTCGGAATGAAGAATGAAAGTTACCATGTGAAATGCTGCATGTATTGCTTCCTCGAGTCACTTCCAGTTTCACCACCACCGCCAGCTGCTTTTTATCCACCAAAAGCACCACTGTCCTCAGCTCCATTTACAATAAGAATGTCACAATTACTTCCACATGACTGCAGAACATACTCAAATGCATAACATAAAAATGCAGCATGAAAGTTCATTTGTTAGAGAAAGAAGAGCAAAGGATCAGAAATATGTTCTCTGAAGTTGCAATGAAAAAGATCACTTCAGGTCTATGTGTAAAGATAGAACCTCAGTCCTTGAGGTAAAGAGTTGTTCAATTCCATTGCATCTTCTAGACTGTGCACAAATATTACATTTTGAATTTCAAACACAGGAAAAATAATCTGATCAAAAAACTTGCAATATGAATCAATGCTTTAGAAAAAAAGATCAGAAGGCAGTTAAGATAACTTAATGTTCAGTAAAGAACATCACAGTTGAGCAAGATCCATTTCCGGAAGAAGAAAAAAGTGCAAACATCCCAACAGATGGAGCTGCCATTGTTGCATTAGACCATTATAACAAATGGATAATGCTAGTAAATTAGTAATTGCACTATTGCATAAGACCAGCCCATCAGTCACAGTCACAGTTACAGATAAAGAGAGCTATCAAAAGATAGAATATATGCCTGAGTTTTTATGATTCCAATCCCTTTCTCAAAGATCTTTCGTGAAGCACGAGTATGTAAAGGCAAACTAAAGTCCCTTTCTCCAGAGGATCTCCAACTCTGACTTGGTTTTATACCTCCATTAGTTGATCCAGCACATTTTTGTATATGCCTTCATGAAGATACTAAATGAAGAAATAAGGGAGGAAATTCTGAGATTTTGACTTCACCATTTGCAATTCTTTGTAAGCGTGATATCACCTTTATCCTTGGCAATTGTAGCATAGTTCCCACTCAACTGATCAAGAAAGCATTTACCAAACCTTTGACTAACAGTTTGCTGAACCGTCAATGTAGGGCAGATATGCCTAGAGTCATGGTGATTGCAACACAGATGAGAACTATAACAAAAAAAAATATGTGCATACATAAAGATTTTACAAGTAACTGCAGGGAGTTATGTGCTCTAACACCAATAAAACTGATACTAATAAACCCATATAACTGATTCTAGGCCATCAGTATACCACAATCAGAATGTTCAGGCCAGAGGCAAAAGAAGATTTTCATCTTAGGCAAAAGAAGATTTGCATCTTTAGCAAATGGACGGCTTTTCTTCATGGTGATATGGAGGAAACAATTTTCATGCAGCAGCTACAAGTTTTGAGATTCAAGGAAAGAAGAAAATGGTGTGAAAGCTTTTGAAAAGTTTGTATGGTTTGAAAGAAGTTCTTGAAAGGTGGATAAAGAAGTTAAAATAATTTCATGGGCAGCAGCAATGGTTTTTTCGATGTCAAACGTATCATTGTTGCTATGGCAAAAGACCTTTTATCATTCTATTGCTATACTATGCATGATATATTAATTGCCAGAGGTACTATACAATACTAAACATTGCACACGATCAGATTTAACATCTTCAAGTGTTCTTGTTAATATTGAACATTACACATGAACATGAACATAAATCCCAGTTCTTTTTCAAATCAACAAAATTAAATGGTTGAAAACTTTCAATAAATTAATCTGTGATCATCCGGAGTATAATGAATGGTACATGTTATGTCTATTATCCAACTTCTATGATAAGATATCCGCAAAAATATTCAGTGAACAATTTGAACCTGATTGTTTGAAGGATTCACGAAGAAACCTCTGAACCACTAGACTCCCATTCTGCAAAGCAGTCAGAGATAAGTGCTCATCATCTCAAAGCAAATCATGAACAAAAAGAAAACGTACTACATTTAATAAAATAAAAACCATATTAAAATTAGGTAACATAAAACAATCCAGGCTTAACCATATTTATTTATGTTTTAATTCATATATATTATGCAGTATTATAACTTAAGAAGGATTAAAATCATAATGCTATTACTTATGTATCTTTAAAATAAAAAGATATGTCATAATATTTAAATCATAATGATGTAAACTTAACAAAAATCAAATTAATTTTTTTAGTTTTTTGAAAATATTTTAAAATTTCAATTTGTACCAAATATGCATTTTTTTATTGATACAAAGGAGCTCAAAGTTCAAGAGAAATAAGGGAGGGAAACTTTTCTTTTCTGTATAATTTACTATGATTTTTTCTCTTATATAATTTTTCATTTTAATCTAGATCTGTTTTTAATGTTGTCCTACAATCTTTTTTCAGCAAAAAAATTAAGATTGGAATCACTTTACAAAAAATTAGAAAAAAAATCATAACTTTTAATTTCAAAGTTCCAACATCATTTTTTTAATTATATTTTTTTGTTTTAGTAAAATATATTTTTAGCAATTGATTTATTTATATTTTTATTTCAATATTAAATTGTCTAAAAGTTAGAAGATTTTCATAATTCATTAAAAGATTGTATAATGAATAATTCTACTATTAAATTAAAAGTCATGATATTCTAAAAAGTTTAATGTTATCATAGTTGTATTTTTTATTTTATAATTTTATGAGCTTTTAACTTTTGACTGTTAATATATTATTTGCATATATATTTATATGATATAATATGTTTTATGAAAAAATAGGATAAAATAGAATATTTATTGACTCTTTTAAATTAAATGTTAAGATCTGTTACCGTTAATTCATGTTAAAATTTGAGTATTTGAATATCCACTGTAACTTGAGGGGATGAATATATATATAAGGGAGAAACAAAGAGTACTACTTTCTTCTTTGACAAAGGAAAAAATTCACGTGCATACTTGAGCTTGAAATAAGTGAGATTTTTATTTATTTTGGATAATGTTTTAAAACAATATTCGATTTTAGCTTTTGTTTTTGTTTTATATTATCTGAGAAAGGAAGGAGGATTGAAACTATGTTCTTTGTCTTTTCATTTGAAATCATTGCATTAATTATTAAATTAATAAATATTTGAAATGCGATTTTAGTTTTTAATTTGAAAATGAAAACAAAAATGTTTATTAGTGGCCTTATTTTCAAATCTTTTGTTTCTCTATAAAAAGTTAAAAAGTGCAGGGCCTGTTTCGCAAGTCGTGAAAACTGAAGGCAACACGCACCTTCCCGCGCCCACACACACGCATGAGGCACCATGGCGCATCTTTCTGCTCAAACTCAATTCCCCATCAAGTTTGCAGATTTTGTTTTTGGCTACAAAAGTTTGCAGATTTTGCTGCTCCCAATTATTAGTGTCCTTCGCTTTGCCTTTCCCAAAGTATCACCAACGGACAAGCAGTTGGTCAATGAAGCCTCCTTGAAGCTTCCTCTCTTGTTTCCTACTCGCGGGAATTCAATTTTCCTCTGTCCAATCCCTGCTTTTAACACTTCCCCAATTCCACATCTCTTCATATTATCCCCTGTTTGAAGCTTGAAACCCTTGAACAAAAACTCCCTCAAGGTTTCCTTTTTCTTTTATCTGACTTCCCTGAAAAACTTGGCGCCCAAGATATGATAGAACCCAAACGCCTTCTTTTTGGGAGTGAAGGAAGCTCCAAATTCAGTCGAGCATTTCGTTCTATTTGTGCCTTAGCATTGCTTTTCTTGTTTTTCAACCATGAAATCGTTCTAAAACACTCAATTTTAGTGAAACCCAGAGTTTTGTCTGTTGGTCAGGTTAAAGTTATCCACAGAAGAATTACGGAAACTAATGCTACCAGTGTCAAAGTTGATGACTTAGCTGCCAATAATTTGACAGCCGGAAATCCCAAGTTTTGCTCTGGATTATTTGAACACGAGGGTTATTCCACACGATGTAAGTACTTGATTGCCCACCCCGAGTGTACTGCTGGTGGGTTTTTCAACTACATCAAGTTCTTGTATTGTAGTTGTGAAAAATTTAGCTTTGCGGGGTTTGCTGTGTTGGCTATATGGTTGGTTGCATTGTTTTATTTATTGGGAAATACTGTGGCAGATTACTTCTGTTGTTCTTTGGAAAAGCTTTCGAGTTTATTGAAAATGTCGCCAACAGTTGCTGGGGTTACTCTGTTGCCATTAGGGAACGGAGCTCCTGATCTATTTGCCAGCATTGCTGCTTTTGTGGGGAAGGATGCAGGTGAGGTGGGTATTAATAGTGTGTTGGGAGGAGCTGTTTTTGTTACTTGTGTTGTCGTTGGGATTATTTCTCTCTGTATAGCTGAGAGGGGGGTTCAGATTGATAGGAATTCCTTTGTCAGGGATATAGGTTTCTTTCTGTTTAGTTTAATATGGCTTTTTCTGTTTTTAACTGTTGGAGAGGTAACTGTTGGAACTGCATTGCTATTTGTTCTACTTTATGCGATTTATGTACTTGCGGTTGCTCTCAATGAGATTGATGGGCTAAACATTGGGCTGTTTAAGGTGGGCTATGTAACACCATTGCTACTTGTTAAGGGGGCTACATTTTCTGATGGAGATGAAGAGGGGGATTCTATCTATGCCTCACTGCTTGAATCTGACCCAAAAAGTAATGTGCCGTGTCTTGAAAATAGGTTGCCTCACTGGATGTGGGCATCTCAGGTGGCAATTTATTCGAACGAGCCTGAAGATGATCCGAAATCTATATGGGGTTGGACTGATGAGGAAACATTGAAAGATCAGTCTTCCTTTTCTTGTTCTAAATTTCTTTCATTGCTGGAGTTGCCATTGATGCTTCCAAGACGGTTGACAATTCCTATAGTAGAGGAGGAGAGATGGTCAAAAGGGTATGCTGTGGCTACTGCTATATTGGCACCGATTCTTCTTGCATTTTTGTGGAACACTCAAGCTAATGCTGGCCCGTTTTGTAAGGAAATTGTATACTTTATTGGTGTTACCTTTGGTGGTATACTGGGAGTTCCTGCATATCTATACACCACATCTGATCATCCACCTCGCCGGTTTTTGCTTCCATGGGTTTTTGGAGGATTTTTTATGAGTATAGTCTGGTTTTACATCATCGCAAATGAGCTTGTTTCTTTGTTGGTGGCATTCGGTGTAATCTTTCGGATCAACCCTTCAATCCTTGGTCTGACTGTATTGGCATGGGGCAACTCAATTGGTGATTTGATGTCAAATATTGCACTTACCATGAATGGTGGGGATAGTGTGCACATTGCCATGTCAGGATGCTACGCCGGACCTATTTTCAACACCTTGGCTGGTTTGGGGATCTCATTGGTGCTTGGCGCTTGGTATAAGAGACCTGCTCCATGCATAGTACCCAGAGATAGTAGCTTGTTTTGTTCAATGGGATTTTTAGCTTTAGGTCTAATTTGGTCCTTCATTGTGTTGTCACGGAATGAAATGCGCCCAACCAAGACACTGGGAGTTGGCCTTATAATGATCTACTTGACATTTCTCATTGTTATGGTGAGCACATCAATGGGTGTTTTTTCAGTAGGTTAGGTTGAAAAACTATGGCCCTGACTCTAGCATAGGGTCTGTTCGGTTTAGCTCGAGCTGTTGTAAAAAGTGTTGTTTGAGTAGAGCTTTTTAAAAGTACTGTTAAGACAAATTAAATTAGTGTTTGACAAACTTAATATAAAAATACTATAGAATTTTGAAAACAATTTACTAAAATTTTTTTGTGTTTTTGATAAATGAAAAAAATAAAATAATAAACTTTATTAAATTAAATCACAAGTTTTTAAGTGAAAAAAAATAAAAATAAATAAAAATTTTTGTTAATTAAAATTAAACAAATGAAATAAATATAAAAATGGCACAAAATAAATAAATTATTGTACAATAATATGAATCCTCTTTTATAATTTTGTAAATTATTGAAAAACAAAGTGAAAATATAAAAATTTCACTAAATACATATTATTAATAGTAGCTATTCTTGGAAAAGCTTCAATTTATAGCTTCATTAAAAAGCTCAAATATGCTTCCCGCATAAATTAAAATTTTTAAAATTTTTAAAGCTAAACACCTGACTTTTGCTTATAAAGTAAATAAACTCTTCCATAAACTAGGTCAAACATGCACATAGTATCTTTAGTGATTACCGAAACTGACAATGGAGTTCAGTCTCCTGGTGGTTAGTGTATTCCCATTCTAAAAGCAATGGTTTAGGAAGATAAGTTTTACTTAGATTCTTGTAGAGCATTTAGTTGAATTAGTTATGTAAATTGCACTTGTTATATCTACATTAACAGCATGTAAAACTACTTGCAAAGCAGAATTTTGGTTAATCACATTACGAATTCCTGGTACTTTAAAAAAAAAAAAACATTGTTCAATATCTGTGACCTCAGACTCGATTTAATCATCTGTTAATGATTGCACTTGGTCTCTTGTGTTGGCTTCTCTAGACAGCATTCAAAATTGTGATTCTCTTACGAGCCTTCTTTTTTCCCCCACATGGTTAAACAATCATGGAATATGATCCTTTATCCAAATCCAGTAACCATTTTCTCCATTTTAGGAGAATTTAGAAATGGCTGCTCTAGCTCTAATGCAGGTACTCTGCCTCACAACAGTACCAAGACTTGGAAACTTGAGTGTGCTCAATTTCTCCTTCCTACCATTAACATATCTTTAAAACCCATTTTCCGTATCTTTATTTCATGTATTAAGCTTCCCTTTGACCCCCACAATTCAGCTCAAACCTCTTGCTCCCAAATTTTTTACTTTATTTCGCAATTCATTATATCTTAGCCCATAGTTGCAACGTTCCATCGAAAGCGATATGTGTCAACTTGTTATTTCCTAGTCTCTTTCCAAGCTCTTTCCTTTTTTGTTTGGATCATGAAAATTGGGATAAAATTTAACCACGCACTCATCTTGCTACTTTTTTTTATTCGTTCTTATTTTTTAGGTTTTGTTTGATTCGCAAAGATTGTATTTTTAATTGTTTATATTTATTGAAAATGCAAAAAAAATGGATGAGTTAATAAAAATATTTTGTATATTGTTCATTTTTTATTGAAAAGTAAAATTAAAAAAATAGAAGTCAATTTTTAAAAAACAAGTTATGCAAAGCAAGCGGAATTTTATCGTGACTCCACGCTTGGCCTTAGCCAAGTATATTGAATAAGGGCATAATCGTAAAATCGACTTCTAAGGCAATCTCAGAACCAGATTGGTTAAGGTCAGAACTTCCTCATCAAACTTCCTCTTCTGTCGTAACAAAAAACCCTTCCTCTTCTTCTGTGACCGAAAAAGAAAGTTTCCTGTTCTCTTTGTTCCTGTCTTTAGATTCAATCCATAAAATCGAAGATGATGCACATGACCTTTTACTGGGGAAGAGACGTAACTCTCCTTATCGATTCCTGGAAAACCGATTCATGGCTGAGCTACTTCCTTACTTTACTCGCTTGTTTCCTCTTCTCTTCCTTTTACCAGTACATGGAAGACCGACGCCTCCGGTTCAGATCCCTCGCTTCCTCCAACGCATCCCAGCCTTCCTCCACCGCCGCCGACGCCGCCGTCCCTCTCCTTCCCAAACACCGCAACTCCGCTAAATTCGCAACGGCCGTGCTCTTCGGATTCAACTCGGCAATCGGATATCTCCTGATGCTGGCAATCATGTCGTTCAACGGAGGCGTTTTCTTGGCCATCGTTTTGGGACTCGCCGTTGGGTACTTGTTTTTCAGGTGCGCCGATGAGGATACCGTGGTGGTCGAGAACGTTTGCGCTTGCGCTTGACACTTTTCTTTTTTTCACAATTTTACTTTTACTTTGTATAGTGTACTAGTATTTCCTTTCCTGTTCGAAGCATCAACATATATATTTTGAATTATATGATTTTCTTTTGCGTTTGTGAAATTAATTATTCTCTTTTTAGTTTCTCAAATCTGATTATTTGAAATCCATAGATTTTGTTGAGGAAATCTTCTTCTTTCGTTTTATTGTTTGAAGTTTTGTTTGATCGAGGGAAGAAGGGAAACCTGGGAATTAGGCATAGTTTTTGGCCAAAAAAATAAAGGCATAGTTTGCTTGCAAATGGGAGCTTGACACGACATAAAATTACGTGAACTAAAATTTTAATAAAAGTTATATAATATTAAATAATTAATAATTATTTTTTTTTTGTGTTTGTTGTATTATTATTTATATGAATATAATAATTTTATATTTTATTCAAGTCTGATATACATTATATAAAAAAAATGATCAAATACGCTATTAATGAATATATAGGTTTCATAAACTGAGTTTAATAATAGATTGACACATGTATTTAAAGAATATTTAAAAAATAATTAAAAGTGAGATATGAGACAATTTTTAATCTTATTTATAAAATTAAATATTTTTATTATTAATGTATTATTAACTTATGTAAATTACGAAATATAGTCTGACATGTTATGCTCTCCTTTTTTTTTTTTTGGGTGAAATGTTATGCTTTTGATGGTTGGTCTTTTTCCTTCACAATTTTAGCATTTATCAAAATTGAAGGTTTTTATTATTATTATTATTATTATTAGAGATGAGACAGGTTCATTGAAGTAAAGATGAAGCCGAAAACCTAATGATTGGCTTATGAGAATTTTTAAATACATTGGATGTTTTACTCTTTACACACCCCACTTTTTTTTTATGAATTATTTTTAAAAAAAAGTGGGATGCGAAGCATAAAAATTAGATGTATTTAGAATATTTTCGACTTGTTTGTGCAACTATTTCCAAAAGGTTTAGGAGTGTTCGGTTTGGCGAACATGTGAAGCAAGCATAAAGTTAGACAGACAGAATAGGAATAGGATTCTTTCATTAATTTATTTACCCTTTTGACAGAATTTCAAAGTTTGGTGCATTTTCTAGTTCTCCAACCAAAACTGAAGAAAAGAAAAGAGACAAAGCACAGAATTAGAGAAAAGGAAAGAGACAAAGCTCTTGTAAGTTGTTATGGATTGAAAGGAATAAAGCCATTAAAATACAAACCCAATTTTATTATAGGCTTCTAGCCCGTATAGTCTACGGTAATTAAGGATTCTTTACGGGGCTTCAACCCAACCTAGCTATGCTGTGATGTGTTCTCACCATCGGTTATCAGCATATTAGGAAATTTGCGTTCCTGTATGTTAAAACATGAAAATTTTTTATTAAAATATTTATAGACACGTTAAATATAAAATTTATATTTTAATTTTTATTATACTCATATATAATTTGTAAAAATTTTTAGCTTATGTTATCTTTATATTTTTTATCCGCATCGTATCATCAGATTGTATAAAAAATTATTTGTTTTAATAGCGGCAAGCTGGGATAAAGGAGCTAGGATTTCAGATTAGGGGAGAGCAAACTATATGCATAAAAAAATATTAACTATTCAATAAAATCTGTGACTAGCTTAAAATTTTTTATTTTACTTCTAATATATTATTATTTTACCAAAAATATAAAAATATCTGGGAAATATGACATTCCATATATAAACATATATAGATAAAAAAAATTAAAGTAGGAAAAAATATATATAATTATTGAAAATGGAGGAAAGACAAATATTCTTATTTAAACAGTGCATGATTATTTTTTGTAAGAAAAAAAATCATTTGAGTTGAAAATTTTAATAAATTTTATCTCAATGTATAGAATAAAAACTATCAGCAAAAAACTTTTATTCCATTCTATTTCGAAACTTTGCTTTAACAATTTTCATTGCTCAATAATTTTTTTTAAATGATGCAATAAAAATCATTGATATGAGATCAATTAATCTATCAATAAGAAAATACACATTAACTTAATCGTTCTTCACAATTACAAGTTAATCTAAAAAATTAATAATAAAAAATTGAACTATATTAATTAATTATTTTTTTGAATTTTAAGTGATATTTTGTTTAAAAATATTTATTTAGGATATAAAAATAATTAAGTGAAGTTACAATTTTTTATAAGACTGTAAAAATTAAAAATAAAATGCTTAATTAGTTTTTTTAAAAATATATCTAACGTACAAAGTTTAAATTAATAACATCTATAAAATAATTTCATGAAAATTAATATCAAATAATTTTTTTCATTGTGTAAAATGATATTAATACCCTTTGAAAATTTGTTTAAAATTTGAAAATTGATTTTTTTGTCTTAAAATTTAAACTCTTTGATTTATAAAAATTGATTTTTTTATTGAAATTTATGAGGAGAGGAAACATTTTTGTTTTTATGGAGGGGCCAAAGGTAAATTAAGATCTATATTACATACATGTACAACGATACAACTAAAACTTTTCAAAAATCTTGGGAGGGCCATGGCCCCTCCTTGCTATAACGTGGCTCCGCCGTAAACTTGTTGTTTTACACATTGAAATTTGCAGCTTAATTTATTCCCAATCTAGTTATACAAGTCAGACCAAACAAACAAATTAAAATAAAGCGTTACTATAGCACCATCATCCATCTATACATGCAGAGATTTTCTTTTGGTTGGCTACAAAAAGAAAGCCTCATATCATTCAGCACCGAGTGGATTCACCATAAATATAGTCAAGAACAGCAATGACTCCTAAAGCAAAAGCTTGATCGATTCCAGGTTTTACAGCTACATGATAAAGATCTTTACTTGTCATCAACTCGTCCACTTCCTTCTTTACTCCAATCTGTCAAAACATGATACGATGTTAACATGGCTATGGCCAAGTTAATTCTACGTATGCATTTCTATTATGATTATAAAGGAAATAAATCGACAGTTTTGTAGAAGAGGTGAATATGAACTACCTGAGCAACAACGTTGCCAATGGAATCAATGATGCTGCAATTTCTATCAGGGAAATAGCCTTTAATCTCAAAGTCCCACTCCTTGCAGCTTGCTTTCGGCTCAGTGGAGATTCGGATGGCATTGTTCTTTGCTAAGCATGAGCGGGGCTCCTTTAAGGTGAAAACCAACTTTTGTGATCCTTCGTAGTCAAAAGTGTAGCCTTTCCATTTTTTATGTATGCTTAAGGCCTCGACTATTCCTCCCTGGAATATAAAAATCAAAAACATTAGGCTTAGTCCATAGCAATAGAATTTGTGCTTCGTGGGTGCCTAATGCATGCATGCGCCAATACCTAGTCAATAATTAAAAACACTACCCGCATATAGAGGATTAAATAGAATAGGACAAACACTATTATCAAATTAATGACAAATATAATCTTAATTAGTTAGTTTAATGCGATATATATACTGGGAGTCATCTCATCCACGAGCTTCCCCGTTGTACAGAAGTTACTTGAACCAATTGCCATCTCAGTTGGAGACTACTACAAGAAACAGTTATCCCCAGATGATAACTTACTATTCCATGTTATCCTTCTTTATCCTGTATCACATCATGTTCCTTTTGGCTTTCCATCTAGCACATGTATGTGCAAGTTTTCATCCAGAGTACTCCAGAAAGTTCAAGCTTATTCATTGAAATTGATTCATTTATATGCACGCATGCATACAACCAGTTTTATGCATTAAGAAATTAACATGTTAATCAATAATACATGTTTCCAAAATGACCAGAACAACCCATCCGCCAACATTATATCAATCACCCCCACGTATATCATAAATCAATTCATGGAATATAATAACTGCCTCTTATGTATATGCATGCGTGCTTGGTAATTGGGTAGGTATGCATGGTATGATTTATGATGATGATTAATTACGAGCTTCTGGTTTTCTAATGGGGGAAAATGAATATGTTACCTTCCGCCGTATGAGTAGCAAAGCATCCCCGTTTCCATCTCTCAAAACCAGCTCCCCTTTAGTACCAAGAACCCCGCAACCGTCGACCCTGAAAACAACCTTCTGGCTACAATCCGTGACCACGAAGCCGCCTCCATTCACTACATGTGGCCTCTTTCTAACGACAAGCACTACCGGAGAAGAAGAACAGTACAGCTTACTGATAACCGGCATTGTATTGGCTTTTCCAGCCATCTCTATCAATCAAAGAAGAATCCGAAATTTCAGAGTTGTGAACCTTCTTTGCTTCTCTGATGCATGTTTCTCAAGTCTGATACAATCTAAAATTATATATAAAGTGTTGAGTTTGAAGCAAGAAGTGTTAGGGTAATTATAAGAAGAATAAAGGGTTTGAAAATTTTTTCTTATGTTAAAGATTTGGCAAGTTGTTTGACTATTGCATACGTAGAACATGTAGTGGCAAACATCGAGGATTGTGAAGTTTGCTTGTCGAAGATGAGGATCCCATCCTCACGCGCCAGTTTAAACCAATGGTTTGTGAGCGCGGGACAAGTGTTACGTACTTTGCCTTCTCCATGAAGGATTCGTTGTTAAATTTTTCATGCTTTGAAGTTAAGACTTAAGGTCAGGGAAGATTTCAAAAAGGGTTTTTGAGCCCTTTGAAAATTTTGGCAGGTTGGTGGCCAGAACAGGAATCTTGAAGACTTGTATAATGTATTAACTAGTCTTCCATTATTGATGAAGATTCCTTCAACTTAATTAAAGGTATCTTCCTGAAGTTGATTTAGAATAACGTTTGGATCACTATAAAATTGCATACTTGAGTACGATCCAATCTGATTTCTGAGTGTACATAAAAGCTGTCAAAGATGCTATTTAGCAGACGTGGCTGGCAACAGATGGGTTATTGCAGCCAATGGTTTGGCCATGGCTTCATAGCCATGGTTTCTTCATTGCTTCCTGGACTACATGAGTTGCAGAAGGAAAGGTGACTTCCATTGTTGTTGTAATAAGAACTTGACGTATAAGATACACGTATTCTGCCAACAAAGATTCACGTTTTTCCCTTCTGGGAAATAATAGCTTGTCGGGAGAAGTCCAGGCTCCAAAGAAAAATTCTAAATATACCAATTTTTTAGTATTTATACCCTTTTCTGTGTAATAAACAGTAATTCATGGAAGAAAATGAGATAAAAAGAGTAAAAAGGTTGGTAAGTTTAGAATTT
Source organism: Heritiera littoralis (assembly GCA_031772115.1). NCBI lineage: Eukaryota > Viridiplantae > Streptophyta > Magnoliopsida > Malvales > Malvaceae > Heritiera > Heritiera littoralis. The sequence goes on along the minus strand of JAPDPK010000006.1, from coordinate 6,093,987 downwards.
GTCGGCTCCAAGGTATAGAGCATTACCTGGTTAGAATCTGTCTTAAAACGTATTTTGAATGGTCAAGTATAGGCTTTTTGAGAGTGTGATTAAAGCATCAAAATCAACAAGAATCCGGCTGGGTTACATGTCAAAAGAACAATGAATGAATGATAATTCAGTCCTAATTTTCCAAAAAGTGAAAAAGAAAAATAAACAATCAAAACTTAAAATTTAACCTAGTGCTTATTATTCCTTCTTAAAAAGAATTAAGTCAATGGTTGGATTCGCCACCTCTTTTACTTCCTTTGAACAAAAAATGAAAAATGAGGAAAACAGGGTCTAGCTGTTGAAGATTAGTCACAGCCCAAGCAAGAAGCAGGCCAAATCCTTGGGCTTATCGAATATACTAGCAAATACAAAAAGGAAAATGTTGACTGAACAAAAAAGAGGTATTGCTTTGACTTGCACACGTGTCGTAATTGTAAGCCTAGCAATTAGCATCACTGTCTCAGAAGAGTAATCGGACAATGATTGTCCTTGGGACTTCGATGTGTTTGTTCGTTTCTGGAACGCCATTATCGTCGTCCCAGTTCACGTTAACGTAAACCCACCTCCAATTTCTAACATGCACCGCTAACTTTACATGTCAGTCAGCATCACCCATATTTTTTATTTCCTCATTTAATTTATTAAGTACTTTGTTAAAAATAATACTTGCTTCGTTACCGCGTGTTATGTGTTGGAGTAGTGGCTTGGGTCCCTGGGAATGTGCATCCAACTGAGACGAGTTGTTGTAACCAAAGAAAAAAAAACTGAGACGAGTTGTCTTCTCACATGTCGGTCCCACTCCATCCAGGCAAAGATTCAGGACCCCACGAGTGGGGGCGGCGGGTCCCCTACCTTCAGTTGCGTGCTCTGACACCAAATCAAAATGCGCGTGGAAAAATCCCAAGTCTCTCAGCCTTTCAAGCTCTCATTCACTAAACAGCTGTGGGTTCAGGTTTGGTTACCCGCAGGGAAGTAAGATGGAAAAAGGTAAGGAGGGGATTAAATTTAAAAAGTACTAGTAAGGCAAAAAATCAAAACTCTATTTTTTATGTTCACAATTTTTTTTGAAGTAATTAAAAAATTGGTGATATATTATAAGATTTAAATTTTAATTTAAGTAATTTCATCTTTCACTCTTAATAATAAAAAATAGTTCTTTATATTTAATTATTAAATTAGTTAAAACTTTTTAAAGGGATATAATTATCTCATTTTGAAATTTAGAGCAAATTCATAATAAAAAATTATTTTACAAAATATCTATATTCTCTCAAATTTTTAATTATTTGAATTTATTTATTATTATATTTTTAACTATTAATATTTATTTTACAAAATATCTATATTCTTATTATAATTTTTATTGAGAGTTTGTATATGATGCACTGACAGTGTATAGTTTTTATACACTGTTAATGCATCAGAGGTAGACACTTCATCAATAGGCCTTTATGAGCAAATTTAAAAAATTTATTTATATTTGCATATAAGGGCCTATTGATAAGGTGTCAATCTTAGTGCATTGACAGTGTATAGAAACTATACACTGTCAGTGCATTATATATAAATTCTTTTATTAATGTTCATTTATCTAACAAACTAAAAACTTTTTAGTTTTAGTGATAATTAAATTATTTTTTAGATAATTCAAAATTATTTTTTATTAAAATTAATTCTAATAAATTATTTACTTTTTAATAAAGTTGATTATATGATTCTTCAATTTAAAAAATATTTTTAATTTGTTATTATAAATTCCAAAATAATTTTCATCATTGGAGATTTTTCAAATACTAATATTTATTATTAACTTTAAATATTAAAATATATATCTAAAAAGTGAATATGGTTGTAAAAAAGGTGAAATAAAATTAAACTACTTGTATTTTTAATTGACATTGTTTACTTAAAATGAATTACAGTAAATGTGTAAGTATCATAAACTTGATACTTTGTTTTAATTTATTAAAACAAAATTATGATTCAAAAAAATTATGCAAATTTATCTCTCCAAAACAAATCTTAACCCATATTTTTACAAAGAAAAAAAATCCAATCATTGCTTTTACCCATAAAGTAGGCATTAATCTTTAATCCTAAAGGAGATTTGTTTAATATATAGGAGGAATAGATTTTTTTTAAAATAATAAGTATATATATTATTCTATCTTATATTTATCTTTTCGTTTTCAAAAATTTTTTTGTTTAAATCCATAAAAAGAAAAATCAAATTCATTAACCAATAGTACATATTTAATTTTTTTTCTTAAATTCATTTTAAATTATATTATTTATAATGTAGAAATTTTAAAAAAATCAAAAACGAAATAAAAAAAAAATAAGAGTACTGATGTCATGCGTTTATCTCACAAGGGGATTGCTTTTATATATAGTATAGATTTCTTCCTCCTACATTCCCATAACCAAAAGCTATGCCTATATATAACTGGGTATTTGCTTTGTTATTGAGAATTAAAAAATACTTAAATTTATTATATTAAACATTTAATTTAAATTCAGTTAATTGATTGAGTTTAATTTGAATATAGAATTTAAAAAATTAATATTTAATACATGTGAGAAAATATCATTTCAACATGTCTCTATTATATGTAAGCAAAAGTAATCTATTACATGCCACGTTAAAACTGACCAAATTTAAGTTTTGATACAATCTTAAACATTTAAATTAAAATCAATTGGTAAAAAAACAAGGGAACCCAACTTAATATAAAACCAAAAAAAACCTTATGGTTAATTACGGATGTAGAAAACATCATTTTAATATATTTGTTAAACGAATTGCATGAAGCAAGGACCATGAAAGAAAATAATATCTTGCATTACTTTTAAACTTATAGTTAATTACGGATTTGCTATTTTAGTTTGTTTGTCGAAAAAAAACAGCAATAGATTTGTGCACTTATGAAATGTGTGTCATGACTTCATTTGCATAAATGCAAATTAATTCTGTTTGCTAATTTAGATACACAAATGCACGTGAATCTTAAGGGTTAATAATTAAAATTGGCTTGAAATTGGTTGAAAGAAGTTTAATGATCATTTTCAATGTTGCATTTGTAACTTGCAACTTGCAAGTGAATGGTAGGTTAAGCATTTAAGCCTAGTGACACCAACCAGGATGATCACTATGGCCTAAGAAAAAAAAAGCCATGATTCAGAAAGGGAAGTTAGGCCGGAATTAATTGGAACCCCAAACATAAGTTTTTAGAGGAGGGTGAGGTGGAAGACCTTTTGCCAAAAACAGGCAATTAATGGGATCGGACTATTGGACAAATTAGATATGAAATTTTGCTTTCAACCCATACATTATAGTTTGATTGGCAACACAAGTTAAGTTTGTGAGAAGAGCTCTCAGATTCGATCGCTATTAAACACACATTTGAGAAGGGGTGAGGAGTTTTAACTGTCACGAAATCACGAGCAGAATTAGTCTCAGACTGTTAAAACGAATGAAAATACATGTGATTTACACTAAAAAAAAAAAGAAATCATGCTTTCAATGAATCTAACAACTATTAGTTGAATAGGTATAAATGGGTTTTTAAATCAGGTTGAGGGTTTATTTATTGATTTATCAAACAATTATATTTACAATAGAAATTACAAATATAATAAAAAATTACAATAATAAATCAAATAAATTAACCAAACAAAGTAATATATAATTGAACATACAACTTATACATGATCAGATTTGAACCTGAAATCTTATTACTTTGTTAAGGTCTTAGACCTCTTCTTTGCCACAAAGTAAGAAGTGAGACAAACATGAGTTAGCACAAATGATTAAAGTTTGAATATTGCATTCAGGTTCAAATAATCATAGTCCCTAGTTGGTAGGAGATCTGTATATTTCGAAAAATCCACGAGTGAAAGTCTAATGGATTCTTAAATCTAATAATGTATCAACGGCATGCTCTAACTTTGAAAATAAAATAATCTCTTTCTCTTAAACTTTTTGTGAATCCTTAAATTTTTTGTTTTACATTAAAAAGATATGATCCCATCCCATTTATTGATAGTTGAGTGTTATTTTGTTAATTTTGATTGTGAAGCCTATGAATTTTAGTGACGATCTTCAAATAATTTTTCCTAATAATACCATTAAGCCAAATGCATATTTTTATTAAAATATTTACTATATTTAATGTTTATTTAATGTCAAAATTATAGATTTAATATTACATATTTTTCGAACTAAACCAATAAATTGAATAAAAATCCACTCTCACCCAATGCAGTACGCGATATCTCGTGGATTAAGAAAAAAAATCCAAACTCTCACCGTTCAACTTCCAATCCCATTTCAAAAACACAGCTGTAACTATAACTATGAGATGGAGAGTAGAGTAGGTTTGTGTAGACATTGGGAGACAAGGGAACCATCCCCTTCAACTCTACCCTGTTCTTCCCAACACAGACCACTCGACATCAAAACCAACCTTGATTTTGGGACAACGGTATCATTCTAGGAACAAATCCCATTGACAAAGACCTTCTAAAGGAACATGTAAAATCACATGCTCGAATTCAAGAACATTAAAGATGATGTTGGTGTTTAATCAATTTATGATTAAAAGAAATTGGTTAAGTGGGTTTACTATTGGCATTCACTGTTGTTTTTCACTACCCGAGTTGACTTCCATCTTACAAAATTCCCAACTGTTTACATTGAATCAAAAGGCAGTTGGGACATCGGCATTGCCATGGGGATTGGAAATGATCTAGCAGGAGGCAGAGCAGGGAGTGCAGGCGGCACAGTCTCAGAAGAATAGTTGAGAGCATGAGAGTGCTATGAAAGCGGTCACTATTCATGTACTGCCTGCGCCATCAGTCATCAGCCACTCTCTCTGTAGAATCAGTGTTGGGGCCTATACTCTAATATCTCTCATGAGAATTTTGAAAATTTAGGGTTTTCAGGCAACGCTCCACCCACACTTTCTCTTCACAGCTGGTTTAGAACAATAATTGTAAGTTTCCAGGGAGAATGAAAAAAAAGCTCTTTCACTTCCCCCTCTTCTGCTGTTCTGATGTCTAAATTCGACAAAAAAAAATGCAAAATAGAAACAATCAAAGAATTTAAGTTGATGTTATGACACATGTTTCGATATTTAAATTATTATTTTAATATTAAAAATAATAATATATTAAGAGCAAAAAAAATCTGCATATCATATTGTAAAGTTATTAAAATGCACTCATATGTATATTGTTAGAAAAAGTTGCAATCTAAAAAATACTAGCAAGATTTCTGTATTTCAATTATTAAATTGTAAATGTAGATTGTAGAGTAAGGTTTTCGAAAAATGATTCAAAATTTAGATCATTTTATAGTGTTAGGAGGCATTACTCGAAAAAGAAACAAAACTTGTAGAACCAAATTGCAAGAAACAAGAGACTTTTTTCCTTATTCTTGAAGAATATCAAAAAATAAAACTCTGATATAGAAATGACTCCCCAGTAATTTGCTCTTATCAATCAATGCTCTGTAGACTTGATAACAAATATCTCAGTGCAAAAAAACAAAAAAATAAAAAGTAAATCAGGTACAGCAAACAGAGACGTGGATAGAAGACAGGAAGAGAAAAGGAAAGATCATTAAGTTTTAGTAAGTTTGGTATTTAGGCATATAATTTTCTATCTTATTTTCCTTGAGGCTTGCAGTTAAAAAAATAATAATAATGAAAATTTTGTGAATCTAATTATTACATTACAAAATAAAAAATAGTTTTAAATTTTAATTATTGTATTAACATATTTTTTTATTGATTTGGTAATTCAATAACTTTTTTATTAAAATCTTATTAATTTTAGTTTTTATTAAGAATGTTTTTGATTTAATAAAAGAGAGATATATTTCAAAAGAAAAATAGGTTGCTGAATCAAAAGAGAAATAATTCAAGGCATTATTTCTTGATTACATATATTAAAAAATGTATTTGAAAACATTGACAATGATACAATTATATAACCGTTTTAAAATATGAAATTCATCATAGATAATTATAAAAATAATTTTATGTTTTTATATTAAATTTTCAATGACATTATTATTTTTTTAAATTATATAAAAAAATTTTACAAACCCATATTTCTAACAGATAAAATATTATATTAACTTGCACTGAAAATTTTTTGTTAACTCCACAAAGTTCAATTGATTCAACACTTGTTTTCCCAAGTTTCAACATATTTTGCAAAGTGGTAACTTTCCCACGAATTTACGTTACATCATTTTTACCTTTTATGGTGGATTATACTGGCGATTGTTCCCCACTCTAGTTTTTTTTTTCTTCAGTTTCTCAAAGTGAGAGCTAAGTTGTGGTTGAACAATTCAATAACCCCAAAAATCACAGCTTTTGCTCTCTTTCTCTCTCCTATGCATATGTCACGTGCGCTCTAAGATACTATATCGTGCTTTTCGCTTCTCTGCCTTCTGCAATTCTGCATCCCATCCACGAGAGAGACACAGACCGCCAAATAATACAGCCAATATGTATAAAAAATACAGCCAATATGTATAAAAAATTTCAACAGCTGATGGGAGAGTGTTTGATTTTGGTTTTTGAGTGTTAAAACTGCTCTTCTTTATACTGTTTTCTTTTCATTTTAGCAAGTGTTAACTGTTGAGTTATAGTAATTGTTGTTTTTTATACGACAAAGACTGAAAATTTAACCACCCTAACGCACAGAGATAAAAAAGAAATCTCTCTGTTTCTAGGAAAGACCGAAACTTTAGCTTAAATTGGTTCGTACAAACGCTTGCAGGCTTTTTCATAGCCGTCTTAACCTTTATTACTATTATCATTATTACCTGGCATTAGGGGTGTTCATTCGATTAAATAATTTCGGTTAATCGATTGACCGAATTGATTTTGATTAAATGGTCTATCATCGAAATAATTTTGGTCGGTTAATGAAAGTGATTTTTTAAAAAATTCAATTATTGGTTAATTCGATTCGAAAGGTGAAATTAACCGATTAATCGAATTAATCGATAAATATTATTTGCTTCCATGCATGTTGAGCACCATGTTCATTATGAGATTCTAATGTATTAACAAGTGAGTCTGACTTGAGATTGCAAATGCAATATGTTTTGGTGTTATAATGGTGTTATAATGATTGTAACTTGTAAATGGAATATGTTAATTGTTGAGTGCAGGACTGGAATTGATCTTATAATGGTTAAACTGACTGTAAATGAGTCTATTTTGGTGCTATAATGGTGTTTTGTTCAAGAGCTGGAACTGTTTTGGCATGAAAGGAAGAGAGTTTTATATAATTTCAGTTAATCGGTTAATTAATCGATTAACCGAACATTATTTCGGTTCGGTTAATATGAAATTACAAACTTCGGTTCGGTTAACGAATATAAAAATACAATTTGCGGTTAATGTCGAAAATGCAAATTTCGGTTCGAAAATTAACCGACCGACCGTTTGACCACCCCTACCAGGCACAGAGGTTGTGTCTCCAGCAATATCAGATCTTTGTTCCTCTCTCCACGTACTCTCTGTGACTTCATCCACTAATTATGACACCCTTTTTATCCTCATTGTAATTACAATCTTCCTTTTGTCTCTCCTTTAAATCTCCCTTTAATCTCTTCTTCTCCAGCGAAGGCTTCTATTTTTCTTTGCATGAAAATTCACTTTTATTTCTTCAGCAACTTCTACTACAGTTGTTAATGTTTTCAACCTCTGCTGAGTCTTTTTGAGTTCTGGGTCATAATTATTGGAGTTTACTTTGAATCTCACATCGAAAGTATAAGAAAAATTATAATGACTCTTTCCTTAAAAATAATATTTAGGTTGGATTTGTGAAATATCCTAAAAAGTTGTAAACAACAATAGAATAGTTAAGATTTGGGCTATTATAAAGGGTGTAATTAGATTCTTTGGATAGTTGGGCTTTCGGCTTATAAAGAGTTTGCAGTTTTTATCTTCTAAAAAATTGCATGGTTATAATTATTTGATTGATTATTAAATTGGTTGGGTGGTTATAGGCCAATTTGGATGGGTCAAACTACATTAAAAATTATTGTGTTTGTTTTTGCTTTCTTCTGTTTTTGTAAATGTTTGGTTTGAGGGATATTTTATCATAACAAGTGGTATCAGACCTGAAGGTTCGTGATCTTATGAGAAAAGGAAAACTATAGTTGAGCTATGTTTGGAGGTATGCTTAACTTTGAGATTCTTTTATTTGATGGTAAAAGTAATTTAATGTTATGATAAAGTACGATTCAAGATATTCCAGTGTGACAAGGCCTAGATTTGACATTAGAAGAAAATAAACCAGATGAAATGTCCAATAAAGATTGGGTTGGAATTCAGAAGAGGGTTATGAGCATAATTAGATTGGCACTTGCTCCAAAGATTAAGTACAATGTGTTGACTGAGATAACACCAACTGTATTGTGAAAAAAGCTGAGAGACATTTATGCATCAAAAGCGCTGACGAATAAATTGTGTTTGAAGATGGATAAAGATACGAGTCTCATGATCACTTAAATGAATTTAATAGACTAGTTTTACATTTATTAGCTATTGATTCTAAAGAATTGAAACAAGAAGAGAAGGCATTATTGTTGTTGTCATCTTTGCCTAAGTCCTATAGACCTTTAGTTCAGACTTTATTGGTAGATAAAATTATTTTGACGTTGGATGATATGATTGCTGTGTTACGTGAGAATGAAAGATTTATGGACAAAGAAGATTTTTCATTTGCGAGAGGTGTACAAGCTGCTATAGAAGGTCTTGAGAGAGGACTAATGAAAGACATGGTGGATCAAAAGAAAAATCAAGATCAAGATTCAGAGATTAGAGTGAGGTGGAATGTTATTATTGTGGAGAGAAGGGTTATATTCAAATACGTTATAAGACATTAAGGGAGGATATGACTACATTCAAGAAGATCCAGTAAAAGAGTGCCGATGAAAAGAAGAATTAGACATGTGTTGCTCTGACGGGTTCAGATAATGATGATGTATTGGCAACTTGTTTAGATGGATCTCATACTTATGAAAAAGGTAGGGTTTTAGATTTAGCTACGTTAATACATATTTGCAATAATAAAAATCGATCTGATAAATTGAAAGGGGTTGAATGTTCAGGCAATATTGAGGTTGAGAATGATAATAGAGTGAAGATTGAAGATATTGTGAGTGTTCAACTCAAGCTTCATGATGGTGGTGTCAGAACTCTTTGTAATGTGAGGTATGTGCCTAGTTTTAGCTACAATTTGATTTCTTTGGGTGAGTTAGCTTCACATGGGTACACATATATTGGTAATAACAATTGATGTAAAGTATACAAGAATGATGATTTAGTTTTGCATGGAAAGAGGAATGAGAAACAACTGTATTTGCTTGATAATACAAAGGATAGAGTTGTTTCGAAGAATGAAAAGACTCAGAGACATGTTAATTTTTCAGATGTTGTTGAGCAGTTTAGAGAGTTTGAGGATTCAAATCGAGAGAGTATTTGTTGGGGTTTGCCTTGAATCACACATCGAAAGTATAAGAGAAGTTATAAGGGCTCTTCCCTTATAAATAATATGTTAGACTTTGTTTGTAAAATATTTCAAAGAGTCGTCTCAAAGAGTCGTAAACACGAATAGAATAGTTAGGATTTGGGCTATTATAAAAGGCGTAAGTGGGTTCTTTGGATAGTTCGGCTTTGAGCTTATAAAGAGTTTGCAATTTTTTTTTTCTAAAAAATTGCATAGTTATAATTATTTGATTTATTATTAAATTAGTTAAATAGTTATAGGTCAATTTGATTAGATCAAACTACATTTAAAATTATTATATATGTTTTTTCTTTTTTCGATTTTTGTAAATATTTGATTTGAGTGATATTTTATAACAGTAATTATCCTTGTCATAAGCCTTAATTAATGCTTCCGCCGTTGCCATGCCTAAAATAACTCTTTTTTTTCGCTTTAGCTTTCACACCGAACATTTCTTTCCGCTTCCTGTTTGTCTCTTATTCTCTTGCTATACACAAGAAGTGACACTGCCTTCCTTCCTGTGTTTACTTAATACTACACTGCTTGTTTTGCTTCCTTGGGGAGGCAGTGGTGATATTGTGAGAGACAGAGCTACCGACTTTTTTCTCCGACTGACCGGAGAATCAGAGTTGCACCGGGAAACTAATGGCTTCTAGGTCAGGTTGGTTCTTCGTCTGTGCCGTCTCTGCCTCCACCACGTCCGAATTGTTGTATATATTACCAAAGTTATATCTTAAAATCATTTAGTTTGCATATATGTTAAAGAAAAATGAAATTGAAAGTATGAAAAATGAGTTGGAATGAAGAAATTACTTGATTAGTCGACTGCCCAAAAGAGCAGTCAACTGCTCTATGTGTCGGGGCTTTCTGGAAATATTTTTCGCTTGAAAATTTGAGTTACATATAGGGCAGTCGACTGCCCTAAAGGGCAGTCAACTGCCCCAAGAAAAATTACATTCTGTTTTGAAAAAACACTAGGGAAGTCGACTCCCTTTCTCGGGCATCCGACTTCCCATTCTGGAAACTCAAAAAACATGTCCGTTGGACATGTTTCTTCATTCCAAAGGTCATGATTCTTCATTCAAATGATGTCTAATCATGAAAGGGTGTTTATAACACCGTTTTGAGTCTATAAATACTTTCACTTTCATGAAATTTAACATACAATCTTCTACATTCTTTCACTCAAAATCAAATTCTCTTCTTGCACTCTTTTTTCTTTGGTTTGGTTCAAGTGAGTTCAAGAGAGAAACTCAAAGTGCAATTGAATTTCTCTTGGAGTAGGCATTGTATCCTGGGAACAACGTTTCCTGAACCATTTGCACCAGTGTGGGGAAACTATTGTTTTTAAGATAGCTTCCTGGAAGTGCCTTGCCTACCAAATTTCTTCTTCAACTTGTTTGCAGCAGTACACCATCCACACTAAGGAGTTTTTCTAAATACAACAATTTAAGAACAATATTTTTTCAAGATGGCGACTCCTGCATTCAAGCCTCATGTTTATGAAGTGGAGAAACTAGAAAGGTTCAATGGCCTGAATTACAAGAGGTGGAGCATGAAGATATACTATCAAGTTAGTCTTTTGAAGGTTGCATATGTTCTTCGTGAGTACTACCCCCAAGAAGAAAGCAATGATGGACAATTTACAGCAAAACAACAAAAATGGCTTGAAGATGACTACATTTGCAGACTTTCAATACTTCAAGCACTCAGCAACTCACTCTTCAATGTATTCCATAAACACAACACAGCATTGGAGTTATGGCGTGCAATTGAGAAGAGGTATGAGAATGAAGATGCTGGAAACAAGTCCTTCCTTGTGAACAGGTATGTAGACTTTAAAATGATAGACTCTAAACCTGTCATTGATCAAGTAAATGCATTGAATGATATTGCTACTGAATGCAATGATGCTGGAGAACCAATTTCTGAAACTTTCCAAGTGTCTACCATAATTGGTAAACTTCCTCCTTCTTGGAAAGATTATCAAAGGTATTTGAAACACAAGAAGAAGTCACTTACCTTGGATGAATTGGTGAAGCATATCCAGATTGAAAGTGCAGCCCGTACAAGAGATGAAAAGGACAATAATGTGCATAACATTGAAGGTCCTAATGAGAACAAAACTGAAAGTGAGAAGAAAACTCACCAAAACAAGAGACAGAAAAACTCTTCAAAGAAAAAGGGAAAGTTCAACAAGTTTGATAAGAACTTCAAAAAGAAGAAAGGCCCTTGCTATGTATGTGGAAAGAATGGCCACATTGCAAAAGAATGCCACTTCCGGAAAGGTAAGAAAAGTGAGGCCAATCTTGTGATTGAAGATGACATGGTTGCAATGGTTACCGAAATTCTTATGGTTGAAAACCAAGAGGATTGGTGGATCGATTCTGGAGCAACTTGTCATGTCACTCCATTTAGAGATGTCTTCAAGACATATGAAGAGATAAATGAGGACAAATCAGTCTTCATGGGGAACTCTTCAACTTGCAAAATTGTTGGCAAAGGGACAATCAAACTTGCTTTGACTTCAGGAAAAATTTTGACATTACAAGATGTGTATCACATCCCAAACCTTAGGAAGAGTTTAATTTCTGTGAAGAAACTTGATGACCATGGATTTAAGGTTGTGTTTGATTCTCAAAAGGTGATCATTTCTAAGAAAGGATCATTTGTTGGGAAGGGATATGCTAAAGACCATATGTATGTTCTCAATATCAATAAAAGTTCTTTGAATTATGCCTATGTTGTTGATATGAATGATTCTAATTGTTTGTGGCATTATAGATTAGGACATATTGGCATGAATGCATTAAATAGAATGTCATCTCATGATTTAATTCCTAAGTCTTCTACCATTTTAAGTACTAAAACTTGTGAGTGTTGTGCACAAGCAAAGATTTCAAAATTCCCTTTTAAATCAGTTTTTAAAACTAATTCTTTGTTAGAACTAGTACATACTGATTTATGTGATAATAATGAAATTATTACTAGAGGTGGAAAAAGATATTTTGTTACTTTTATAGATGATTTTTCAAAATATACTTATGTTTATTTACTAAAAACTAAAGATGAAGCATTTGAAAATTTTAAGATTTTCAAAGAAGAAATAGAAAACTTGACAAATAGAAAAATTAAGAAACTTAGATCCGATAGGGGTGGAGAATTTCTTTCAAATGAGTTTTATGACTTTTGTAAGAAACATGGTATAGTAAGAGAAGTTTCTGCTCCTAATACTCCACCACAAAATGGAGTAGCGGAAAGAAAGAATAGATCATTACTTGAAATGGTAAGTGCTATGCTTTTACATTCAAATTTGCCTTTGAATTTTTGGGGTGAAGCACTCTTTACTGCTTGTTACATCTCAAATAGAGTTTTACATAAAGGTTTTGATAAATCTCCCTATGAGTTATTAAAAGGAAGAAAGCCTAATATAAATTATTTTAAAGTGTTTGGATGCATTGCATATGTTCTTGATGCTACAAATAAGAGACCTAAGTTAGGAAGTAAGGCAATCAAATCTATATTTCTTGGTTATGCTTTAGGAAGTAAAGCATGTAGATTTCTAATCTTAAAACTAATAGTGTTTTTGAATCTATTCATGCAATTTATTTTGAGCATTTGACAATTAAAGATGCTAGTAGCCATGAATTAGAGAAAGACTTGTCAAATGAATTAATTGTTCATGAGCATGCTATTGATGATATATCTCCACATGATAGTGAAAATCATAATCATGCAAATACATCTAATGCATGTAGTGATATTGAGTTAAGAAGAAGTAAGAGGAAAAGAATTGAAAAAGATTTAGGACCAGGCATGTATACTTACTTGTTAGAAGAGGATCCTAAAACTTTTCAAGAAGCCATGAATATGAAAGATGCCATGTTATGGAAGAAAGCTATGGATGATGAAATTAAATCTATACATGAGAACAATACATGGTCTTTAGTGGATCTACCTCCTAACACTAAACCTATTGGCACCAAATGGGTTTTAAAAAGGAAACTCAAAACCGATGGGAGTATTGATAAATACAAGGCAAGGTTGGTAGCCAAAGGTTATAGTCAAAAGGAAGGTTTGGATTATTTTGAAACATTTTCACCGGTCACCAAGTTTACTTCAATAAGGGTGATGTTTGCTATTGCTTCAATCTACAATCTTGAAGTACATCAAATGGATGTAAAGACAGCCTTCCTCAATGGTGATCTAGATGAAGAGATCTATATTCATCAACCGGAAGGATATGTAGTTCAAGGACAAGAACACAAGGTATGTAAACTCAACAAGTCTCTTTATGGTCTTAAACAAGCACCTAGGCAATGGTATAAGAAATTCAAGAAAGAAGTTAAAAAGTTTGGTTTTAAAAGTAGTAAAGCTGAAAATTGTGTCTTTATTAAAGTCACAAATGATAGTAAAGTATTAATTACTCTTTATGTTGATGATTTACTTATTTTTGGTACAAATATAGATTGCATCAATGAAACTAAGTCATATTTAACTAATGCATTTGATATTAAAGACTTAGGTGAAGTGGATGTTATATTAGGTGTTAAGGTTTATAGGAAGAATGGTAAGTTTATTCTTTCACAATCACATTACATAGAAAAATTACTTAGGAAGTTTAATCACTTTGCTAGCAAACCTTGCAAAACACCTATAGATCCATATCACAAGTTAGTACCTAATCAAGGAGAACCAGTAAATCAAAAGGAGTATGCAAAAATTATAGGTAGTTTGATTTATGCTATGAATTATACAAGACCGGACATTGCATGTGCAGTTGGTATATTGAGTAGATTTACTAGTAATCCTAGTAATGAACATTGGCATGAATTAAGTAGATTATTGAGATATTTGAAGCATACTTTATATTATGGCTTGCACTATAAATGTGAGACTTCAGTTCTAGAATGTTATAGTGATGCTAATTGGGCTTCAGATAAGAGAAGTTCCAAATCAACAAGTGGTTGGTTATTCACCATAGGTGGTGCTATTGTTTCTTGGTCTTCGAAGAAACAAACTTGTGTGGCTTTATCAACAATGGAATCTGAGTTCATTGCTATGTCACATGCCACCAAGGATTTACTTTGGTTTAAAAGGTTTTTAAGGGAAATACCTTTTATTGAGAGAACCAAAGGACCAGTCACTTTATATTGTGACAATAAAGCTGCAATTTACAACACAAAGAATGATAGGTTGTCTAATAATAGCAAGCATATAGCTATGAGATACAACCATGTGAGAAGTGTTGTAAAGAAAGGTAAGGTAAATTTAGAATATCTACCTACCGAGCAAATGTTAGCTGATCCCCTAACTAAACCATTATCGGGAGATAAGATTGCTAACACTATGAGAGGTATGGGATTACTATCGGTTACTAGAGATGATCTTGATTGATTCCAACTCTATCTCATTGATGTCACTTAGGAAATTGATCCTTTAGGTTTAAAGGATAATCTCCTCATTTGATGATCTTTGTGTATGAGAGTTCAAAAGGCATTCAATCATGAATCATCCAAGGAATTCATATATGAGATATATGATATTCCCAATGCATCACTTCTTGGAATAGTGGGGGTAATTAAATTAAAGACTATTCTAATAAGATCCCATATCTAGATGCATTGTTAATCACAATGATTGGTTGGTTTAAAATCCATAATTGACTTATAGCTCTTGTGAGTGGAGTGTTTGTAAAAAAGGAAGGTTGTGATGCACTCTTGATAAGTCTTCCTATGCAAGTAGAGAAGTGAGAGGACGCTTCTTATGGATTTCCGATTAATCCTAAAGTACTTGCTAACACAAGATAAAAGCGAAGTCCCATGACAAAAATGCGCTGCCCTATTTGAGGAACTCACGAACCAATGTAAGGGGTGAATATGTTTCCTAGAGTTACATATTCAATCTAAAGGTTCAAGCCTTGGCCACCTTTAGATATACACCTTACATAAGAACCAACTTGCATCTTTCTTAGGATTGCATAAATTGCATACATTTGTATACTTTGGTAATAAGTGGGGGATTGTTGTATATATTACCAAAGTTATATCTTAAAATCATTTAGTTTGCATATATGTTAAAGAAAAATGAAATTGAAAGTATGAAAAATGAGTTGGAATGAAGAAATTACTTGATTAGTCGACTGCCCAAAAGAGCAGTCAACTGCTTTATGTGTCGGGGCTTTCTGGAAATATTTTTCGCTTGAAAATTTGAGTTACATATAGGGCAGTCGACTGCCCTAAAGGGCAGTCAACTGCCCCAAGAAAAATTACATTCTGTTTTGAAAAAACATTAGGGAAGTCGACTCCCTTTCTCGGGCATCCGACTTCCCATTCTGGAAACTCAAAAAACATGTCCGTTGGACATGTTTCTTCATTCCAAAGGTCATGATTCTTCATTCAAATGATGTCTAATCATGAAAGGGTGTTTATAACACCGTTTTGAGTCTATAAATACTTTCACTTTCATGAAATTTAACATACAATCTTCTACATTCTTTCACTCAAAATCAAATTCTCTTCTTGCACTCTTTTTTCTTTGGTTTTGTTCAAGTGAGTTCAAGAGAGAAACTCAAAGTGCAATTGAATTTCTCTTGGAGTAGGCATTGTATCCTGGGAACAACGTTTCCTGAACCATTTGCACCAGTGTGGGGAAACTATTGTTCTTAAGATAGCTTCCTGGAAGTGCCTTGCCTACCAAATTTCTTCTTCAACTTGTTTGCAGCAGTACACCATCCACACTAAGGAGTTTTTCTAAATACAACACGAAATCCCTGCCAGAGTATCCGGATGTGTATGGGAAACGAAGGGAAAGGGCTAAGGTTCAGATACTGGAGAGAGAGATTAGCTTTCTTGATTTGCGTTTCAATTTGGATTGCTTCGTATTTAGTTCTAAATTGATTACTAATGGGCACGCATAAATTTCTTAATGTTATGTTTTTTAATGGATTAGGATAAAAAATGAAGAAGAACAGTACAGCTTACTGATAACCGGCATTGTATTGGCTTTTCAGAGTTGTGAACCTACTTTGATTCTCTGATGCATGTTTCTCAAGTCTGATACAATCTATAATTATATATAAAATGTTGAGTTTGAAGAAAGAAGCGTTAGGGTAATTATAAGAAGAATAAAGGGTTCGAAAATTTTTTCTTACGTTAAAGATCTGGCAAGTTGTTTGACTATTGTATACGTAGAACATGTAGTGGCAAACATTGAGGATTGTGAAGTTTGCTTGTCGAAGATGAAGATCCCTACCTCACGCGCCAGTTTAAACCAATGATTTGAGAGCGTGGAACACGTGCACTTCTCCTTCTCCATGAAGGATTCGTTGTTAAATTTTTCATGCTTTTAAAGTTAAGACCTAAAGTCAGGGAAGATTTCAGAAAGGGTTTTTGAGTCTTTTGAAAATTTTGGCAGGTTGGTGGCCAGAACGGGAATCTTGAAGACTTGTATTAACGAGTGTTCCATTATTGATGAAGATTCCTTCAACTTAATTAAAGGTACTTTCTTGAAGTTGATTTAGAATAACGTTTGGATCACTATAAAATTGCATACATGAGTACGATCCGATCTGCGTTTCTGAGTGTACATAAAAGCTGTAAAAGACGCTAATCAGCACACGTGGCTGGCAACAGATGGGTTATTGTAGCCAATGGTTTGGCCATGGCTTCATAGCCACGGCTTGTTCATTGCTTCCTTGACTACATGAGCTGCAGAAGAAAAGATTGCTGCTCTGACTTCCATTTTGAGTTTTGTTGTTGTAATATGACTTTGATTTCAAAGATAACACGTATATGCTGTCGTTAGAGGTCCAGACTCCGAAGTATAGAGCATTACCTGGTTAGAGTTTGCCTTGAAACATACTTTGAATGGTCAAAAACTAGGCTTTTTTAGTTAATAGCATCCCCAAATGTGATTAAAGCATCAAAATCAACAAGAATCCAGCTGGGTTACATGTAAAAAGAACAAGGAATGACTGATAATTCAGGCCTAATTTCCCCAAAGTGAGAAAGGAAAATGACCAGAACAGTCCTCCTGTTGAAGATGAGATCAGATCAGAGCCAGTTCATGGGCACAGCCGAAGCTAGAAGTAGAGATGCTTATTGGGCCGGGTTGGCCCGACCCGGTTCGCAACCGGATCGGGTCAATCCGACCCAAAATCCGAACCGGTACAGTACCGGTTCGGAACCGGCCCGGCCCGGTTTGTTACTGGGCTGGGCCGGTTTCAGATTATTAGAACCGGGCCCGTTAAAAAAAAAAATTAAAACTGCAGCAGTTGCACTGACTGCAGTGCAACTGCTGCATGCAGACTCGCAGAGGCTTGCCCTCTGCGAGTCTGCGTTTTGATGGGCAACGACCATTTGGCCGTTGCCCATCAATCTTTCTTTTCTTTTTTTTTTATTTTAATTAAATTAAAAAAAAAAAGAAAAAGAGGCTTGTAGCCTCTTGCAGTTGCACTTGCACTGCAGTAGCAGTGCAAGTGCAACTGCAGTGCAGTACGCAGAGCAGAGGCTTGCCTCTGCTTTGTGTTTGATTAATACTTTGATGGAAATGGCCGTTGCCCATCAATCTTTTTTTTTTTAAATTTTTATTATTTTTTTATTCTAATTTTTTTCCTATAAATACCTCTATAATCTTCTATTTTCATTTACATTTCTTCTATATTTTCTCTCAAATCTACTATCTATATTCATCTACTCTTATTCTCTTCACTCACATACTCTCTCAATATTCACTCAAACTCTCTCAAATTCACTTAAATTCCCTTATTCCAAATTTATAATATCATCATTTCCTTTCTAAATTTCATTTTTCTTTTTATTTTATAATTTTACAAATTTTACTTTTAATTTTCAAATTCTAATATATTATATATATTCCTTATTCCAAATTTATAATATCATCATTTTCTTTATAAATTTCATTTTTCTTTTTATTTTATAATTTTGCAAATTTTACTTTTAATTTTCAAGTTTCAATTTTCAAATTCCAATATATTATCATACATCTATTTTTTTAATTTTTAACATATATTTATTTTCAAAAAAATATAAAAATGTCAAATTTCTTTCGTCGTTCATGCTCTGTTTCTCGACCTTTTGGTTCCACTGAAATTCCTAATTTGGGTGACGAATCATTTAATGAAATCGAACCCGATATTCATCCGGAGGAGGAGCTTCCTTTGGCACCATCGTTTGGTCGTGGTCGTGGTCGTGGAGGAAGTCATGCTCAAACACAATCATCAGCTGCCACCACTGCTGCTACATCATCAAAACCGAAGTTTAGTCGAAAAAAAACAAGCAGGGTATGGGAGTATTTCGACATTGTAGCAAAAGAAGGCGAGACGAATAAATATTGTGCCATCTGTAAATTGTGCAAAGGCATTTACTCTTATAACTCCGATGGAGGTGGTGGCGGTACAGGTACGTATAAAAGGCATTTAATTACTATACATAAAATTAATCCTGATGCCGAAGAAAATGAAATTTTAGAAGGTAAACAATCTCAAATTAATACGCATGATGGTGGAAAAAAATTTAATTTTGATAATGTTCAAGCTAGACGTGGTTTAGTTAGATTTGTAGTTAGAACTGAACAACCATTCACAATTTGTGAAAAAACAGGATATTTAGAATTTATTTGTAAATATTTACAACCCGCATATAAATCTGTTTCTAGACATACATTAAAAAGAGATTGCATGGATATGTTTAAAGAATATAGACAAGCTTTAATTGATAAACTTAGTAATACTTCATCTAGGGTTAGTTTAACTAGTGATATATGGACTAGTACTAATGGTATAAGTTATCTTGTTATAACTTGTCATTGGATAGATGAAGATTGGTCTATGCAAAAACGAATTTTATCTTTAGATGTAATAGAAGAAGCACATAATTCATATACTATTCATAAATATATTACTAAAGTTTGTAAATTATATGGACTAGAAAATAATAAAGTTTTTGCTATTACTTTTGATAATGCTTCAAGTAATACTGCAGCTATTCCTCATTTAATTAAAAGTTTAAACCCTGTTATGCAAGGCATATTTTTTCATGCAAGATGTGCATGTCATATTATAAATTTATGTGTTCAAAGTGGTTTTAGTTCTAGTGGTACTGGTACTGGCATAGGTCCAATTGATAAAATTAAAATTTTAGCAAAATGGATTCGCACACCAAGTAATAAACGTGAATGGAAGCAAATTTGTATAACAAATAATATACCTGTTAAAGCATTTCCACTTCCCGTGGAAACAAGATGGAATTCACTTCATCGTTTACTTTCTTCTATTTTACCTTATAAAGAACTTGTTACTCCTTTTTATAACAATTATACAAGTAGCACACATTTAGTACTTTTTGAAGAAGATTGGACTTTTATTGAATATTGTGTTGATTTATTATCTACTTTTAAAGATGCAACCGAAAGATTTTCAACTCAATTTTATCCAACTACACCGTATTTTGTTCCTATTATCTACACAATGTTTGACAAATTTGTAAAATTTAGGAATCATGAAACTTTAAGTTCTTTTGTATATGATATGGAGGAAAAATTTAAAAAATATTGGGAAATAATTCCTCCTATTTATTGTATTGCAACTTTACTAGATCCTAGTCAAGGTGAGGTAAATATAGAAATTTTTTTGATTGTTATAAAGAATTTCTTGGTCTTGATTCTATTGAGGATCAAAAGTCCTCAATTAACAATCTTTTTCGAGAATTGTTTAATGTTTATGAAACAGAAAGGGAGCAATTCAACTTTAATCGAGAAGAAGAAGATTCATACGAAGAAACCGAAAGTAGCAAAAAAGGAAAAGGAATTTTAAACGCAATTAAGGAAGCAGCAAAGAAGAGAATGAAGCTAAAAGGAAAAGCGAGCGGATCGGGATCGGGATCAACAACTCGACGGAGTTCTAGCTTCAATGAGCTAGGATTTTTCTTAAGTCAAGATTTTTCTGTAGATGATAACTTTGATCTTCTCCAATGGTGGAAAGAAAATCAAAAACAATTTCCAGTTTTAGCTTCCATGGCCCGAGATGTTTTTGCGGTGCAAGTTTCTTCTGTTGCTTCGGAATCCGCATTCTCGACGTGTGGAAGAATTATTGGAGACCATCGAACCACTCTTAATCCGGATTCATTGTGCATGTTAACATGCCTTAAAGATTGGTTTGATGCGGAATCGCGCAATGTCGAACTTGGAATGGCCAATGAATTTGCTGATAATAATTCAGAAGAGGAGGAAGAAATTTCCAAGGCAATCCGTATAAATTATGAAGAGTAGAGAATAATTTTTTTTTTGTAAATTGTATGTAAAATTGTAAATAAGTTTAGTCATAGTGAATATTTTTATGGACTACGGTCCCGTGGTTTTTACCCTTCTAACTTTTGAAGGGGTTTTCCACGTAAAAAATCTTTGGTCTCCTACTCTCTCCTTTTTCTCCTTTTGTTGTTGTTGTTATTATTATTATTACATACCAAATTAATTAATGTTATACTTATATATGTTTAAAATAAATAAATATTTAAAATACAAAATGAATTAATATTTTAAAAACATATTAAATAAATGAATAAATATTAAGTAAATGATATTTCAAATATAATAAATTATTTTAAATGCAAAATGAATATAAATAAAGATATGCAAAATGAATATAATAATAATATTCATAATATCATTATTTATATTTTGAATCAAATATCATTTTATTATAATATTATATTCACAATATAACTTTAATTTATTATAACAATAATTTTATTAGATAATTTTATAATAGTTTGTTTTTACATTATTGTTACATTAATTAAATAAATTATAATATAACTTATAATAAATTATTGTTAAATTAAACTATTAACATTATTTATTATAAAAATAAATTTACTACATTAAATTATTAAAATATATTAATATATATTAAAATAAATTAATATAATTTTTTTAAAAATAAAAATTTTAAAAAGAAAAAAAAATGGACCGAATCGATTTAAATCGGTTCAGTCCGGTTTTGAGGCGAACCAGTCCAACGAACCGGGCCGGTTCGCCTCTGATAATATATAGAACCGGTCCTAACCGGACCGGTTTACTACCGGTTCGGACCGATTCTCTTATGATTATGGCTGGAACCGGTAAAAACCGACCCGGTCCGACCCGGTCCGGCCGTACCCACCTCCAGCTAGAAGCAGGCCAAATCCTTGGGCTAATATTAAATACGAGCAAATAGGCACAATAAAAACAGCTTTGCTTTGAATTGCACTTGTCGTAGTTGTAAGCCTAGCCATTAGCATCAGTGTCTCAGAAGAGCAATCGGACAATGATTGTTCTTTGGCACAGCTCGATGTGTTTGTTCATTTCTAGAACGCCATTATCGTCTCCCCAGTTCACGCTATCGTCAACCCACCTCCAATTTCTAACATGCACCGATAAAATGAAATGCCAGTCACTCTGTCATTATTACCCTTATTTTTTATTTCCTCATTTAATTTATTAAGTACTTCGTTAAAAATAATACTTACTTCGTTACCGCGTGCCGTGTGTTGGAGTTGTACTTTGGAAAAGAGTGGGAACTCAACTGGGCCTGGGTCCCTGGGAGTGTGCATCCGAGTAAGATGACTTGTCTTCTCAGTTATCGGTCCCACTCCATCCAGGGAGAGATTCAGGACCCCACGAGTGGGGGCGGTGGGGCCCCCTACACTGACACCAAACCCAAGTGCGCGTGGAAAAATTCCAAGTCTCACAGCCTTTCAAGCTCTCTTGAACGCAAAACAGCTGTGGGTTCAGTTCAGGGTTGGTTAAGTTGAGACCCGCACGGAAGTAAAAAGGAAAAAGGATTAAAAGTATTTCTTCCTCCTACATTCCCATAACCAAAAGCTATGCCTATATTTAACTGAGGATTTGCTTTGTTATTAAGAATTTAAAAAGTGTTACACGAAAAAAAAAGAATTTACAAAAATTTTAATTTATTTTATTAAACATTTAATTTAAAATCAGTTGATTGATTGAGTTTAATTTAAATATGAGTTTGTATATGATGTACTGACAGTATATAGTTTCTATACACTTTCAATGTACCAGAGATTGACACCTCATCAATAAGTCTTTATAAGCAAATTAAAAAAATTTATTTATATTTGCATATAAAGGCCTATTGATGAGGTGTCAACCTCTGGTGTATTGACAGTGTATAAAAACTATACACTGTCAGTGCATTATATATAAATCCTTTAAATATAATATTTAAAAAATTGTATTTAATATCATTTCAACATGTCGTTATTACATGTAAGCAAAAATAATCTATTACATGTCACGTTAAAACTGATCAAATTTAAGTTTTGACACAATCTTAAATATTTAAATTAAAATCAACTGGTAAAAAAACAAAGGAACCCTACTTAACATAAACCAAAAAAAAGAAACTTATAGTTTATTACGGACGTAGAAAACATCATTTTAATATATTTGTTAAATAAATTGCATGAAGCAAGGACCATGAAAGAAAATAATATCTTGCATTACTTTTAATACTACGTCAAACATGGATTTGCTTTTTTAGTTTGTTTGTCGAAAAAAAGGTAAAAGATTGTTACACTTAACAAATGTGTTTACATGACTTCATTTGTATAAATGCAAATCAATTATGTTTGCTAATTTAGATACACAAATGCACGTGAATTTTAAGGGTTAACAATTAAAATTGGGTTCAAATGGGTTGAAAAAGTTTAATGATCTTTTTCAATGTTACAGTTGTAACTTGCAAGTGGTTAATGTTTGAATTTTGATTACAAAGCATTCAAGTTTGAATCTCTATGATTTTTAGTTGGTGGACGATATGTAAATTTTAAAATATTTACAAGTGAAACTCCAATGAATTCATAAATTTCGATAATTGTTTAACTGTATGTCTCAACCTTAAAAATGAGATAATTTCTCCAACTACTAAATTTTTTGTAACCAAGAACTAAGAATTGAATCTTTAAATTTTTAATTTTAAACTAACAAGATATTATTCCCATCCATTAACAATTGAGTGTTACCGCATTAATTTTCTTTGTGTAGCTTAGAAATTTCAATGACGATTTTCGAATAATTTACTATAAAGGTGCCATTAAGCTAAATGCATATTTTTATTAAATATTTACCACATTTTATTTAATTTCAAAATAATAGATTTAATATTACATTTTTATTTTCTAACTAAACCAATCAATTGAATAAAAAATCCAAACTTTCACCGTTGAACTTCCAATCCCATTTCAAAAACACAGCTGTAACTATAACTATGAAATGGAGAGTAGAGTAGGTTTGTGTAGACATTGGGAGACAAGGAACCACTGCTACCGAATTTTCGATGAGTGTACCGCAAGTGTACGGACCATAGCAAGTAATAAAGTGATGAGTAGAGTATCGTTCCCACGAGGATTGAATTTGTGAATTGCTTACTAAGTACTAAAATTTCACACCCTAATTTTATTCAAACGATCGAAAGAATCTTTTTATTAAAACACTAATATTTCTAAAATCGAAGTAGCAAGAAAGTGAAAAAAAATCTTATTTAAAGAAATTTAGTTGAAAACTTGAAAACTAAAACAAAAAGAATAAAACTAAACTACTCTATATCCCCTAGTAGGATTGAATGCTCTTTCATGGTGCTGAAGCTGGCTATTTATAGAGGCAGTGGGGATGATGATTAGCTCAAAATTTTGGCTGATAGGGCTCGATCGTTATCTTGAAAGAAAATTTATCTTTTATCAGCTCCCTTGTTTATCTCTATCTTTAGCAAAAAGTCCATCTTGATAATTTATCTTCATAAAAGATAAATGCAACAATTTATCTTTCTTGGCAGCCAGTAGAAATATCCATGCATGAAGCTTTATCAACAAAGTCTTGTGTTTGAATGAAATTTGGAACTGAAATCCTTTATATCTTTGACTTCTTTATTAACTGGAGTTCCTACATCATTGAGAGAAATTTAACAGACAAATGAGAGATTTGAATCTAATAGTAATGATTTAGAGATAAATTATATCATTAAATTCATGATAATTTTATAAATTATAGAATTATCAACCACCCCCTTCAACTCTACCCTCTTCTTCCCAACACAGACCACTCGACATCAAAACTGACCTTGATTTTGGGACAACGGTATCATTCAAGGGGCAAATCCCGTTGATAAAGACCTTCAAAAGGAACTTGTAAACGTCACATGCTCGAATTCAAGAACATTAAAGGTCTAGTTGTTTGGTGTTTAATCAATTTATAATTAAAAGAAATCGGTTAAGTGGTTATCTATTGGCATTCACTGTTGTTCTTCCCTAACCGAGTTGACTTCCATGCATCTTACATAATACCCAACTGTTTACGTTGAATCAAAATGCTGTTGGAGATCGGTATTGCCACGGCGATTGGATATGATTTGGCAGAAGGCAGAGCAGGGAGTGCAGGCGGCCGAGTCTCAGAAGAATAGTTGAGGGCATGAGAGTGCTATGAAAGGGGTCATTATTTATGTACTGCCTGCGCCATCAGGCATCAGCCAATATCTCTGTAAAGCCAGTGTTGGGGCCTATCCTCTAACCTTTATCATGAGAATTTTTAAAATTTAGGGTTTTCAGGGAGCCCTCCACCCACACTTTCTCTTCACAAATGGTTTAGAACAATAATTGCAAGTTTCCAGGGAAAATGCAAAAAAATCTCAGTTCCCCTTCTTCCGCTGTGTCGACGTCTAAGTTCGACAAAAAAATTGCAAAATAGAAACAATCGAAGAGTATTGGTTGATGTTATGACACATGTTTCGATATTAAAATTATTATTTTAAGAGTAAAAAAATAGAAAAATTCTAAATATATCCTTTTTTTTCACTTCACACTTTTTTTTCTTTATATGAATAGTATCACATTGGAAAAAGAAAAAAATTGAATGTATTTAAAATTTCTCAAAAAATATCTATATTTCATATTGTAAATTTATTAAAATGCCCTTATATGTATATTGTTAGAACAAGTTGCAATCCAAAAATATTAGCTAGAAATCTATATTCAATTATTAAATTGTAAATGCAGATTGTAGAGTAAGGTTTTCAGAAAATGATTCAGATTTAGATGATTTTATAGTGTTAGGAGGTATTACTCGAAAAAGAAACAAAACTTGTAGAATCAAATTCCAAGAAGCAAGAGACTTTTTCCCCTCTTCTTCCTGAAGAATATCAATAAATAAAACTCTGATAAAGAAATGACTCTCCAATAATCTGCCCTTATCAATGCTCTGTAGACTTGATAACAAATATCTCATTGCAAGATACCAAGAAAAGAGAGTAGATCAGGTACAGCAAACAGAGACAGGGAGAGAAGAGAGGATAAGTTTTGGTAAGTTTGGAATTTAGTCATAATTTTCTATCTTTTTTTCCTTTAGGCTTTGCCCTGTAGTAAAAAAAATTATAATAATGAAAAATTTGTGAATCTAATAATTAAATTAAGAAATAAAAATAGTTATAAAATTTAATTATTGTATTAACATATTTTTTATTATTGATTTGGTAATTCAATGACTTTTTTTGTTAAAATCTTATTAATTTTAGCTTTATTAAGAATGTTTTTGATTTAATAAAAAGAGAGGCATATTTCGAAAGAAAATTTGGTTGCTGACTCAAATGTGTAATTATATAACCGTTTTAAAATATGAAAATTCGTCATAGATAATTATAAAAAATAAATTTGTTTTTTATTGAATTTTTAATGACATTATTATTTTTTAAATTATATAAGAAAAATTTTACAAACCCATATTTCTATATTGAGACAGATAAAATAATATATTAACCTGTACTGAAAAAAAATTGTTCTCCACTAAAAGTTCAAATGATTCAACACTTGATTTCCAGGTTTCAACATATTTTGCAAAGTGGTAACTTTCCCACGAATTTACGTTACATCATTTTTACCTCTTATGGTGGCTTATACTGGCGATTGTTCCCCACTCTGTTTTTTTTTTTTCTTCAGTTTCTCAAAGTGAGAGCTGAGTTGTGGTTGAACAATGCAATAACCCCAAAAATCACAGCTTTTTCTCTCTTTCTCTCTCCTGCGCAGATGTCACGTGCGATCTGAGGTACTACATCGTGCTTTTCGCTTCTCTGCCTTCTGCAATTCTGCATCTCATCCACGAGAGAAACGCAGAGCACCAAATAATACAGCCAATATGTATAGAAAATTTAAACAGCTGATGGGAGAGTGTTTGATTTTGGTCTTTGAGTGTTAAAACTGCTATTCTTTTTTACTGTTTTCTTTTCATTTTAGCAATTGTTAACTGTTGAGTCATAGTAATTGCTGTTTTATATATAACAAAGACTGAAAATTTCACCACCCAAACGCACAGAGATAAAAAGAAATCTCTGTTTCTGGGAAAGACCGAAAATTTAGCTTAAATGGGTTCGTACAAACGATTGCAGGCTTTTTCACAGCCGTCATTACCATTATTACTATTATCATTGTTACCATGCACAAAGGTTGTGTCGCGAGAAAGATCAGATCAGATCTTTGTTCCTCTCTCCACGTACTCTCTGTGACTTCATCCACTAATTATGATACCCTTTTTAGCCTCATTATATTTACAATCTTCCTTTGTCTCTCCTTTAAATCGCCCTTTAATCTCTTCTTCTCCAACAAAGATTTTTCTTTGCTTGAATATTTAGTTTCATTTCTTCAGCAACTTCTAGTGCTGCTGCTGAGCCTTTTTTAGTTCTGGGTCGTAATTGTCCTTGTCAGAAGCGTTAATTACTGCCTCTGCCATTGCCACGGCTAAAATAACTTCTTTTTTTTGGTGTTAGCCTTCACGCCTAACATTGCTTGCCGCTTCTTGTTTCTCTTGTTAACTCTTTCGCTATACAAAAGAAGTGACTCTGCCTTCCTTCCTGTGTTTACTTAATACTACACTGCTTGTTTTGTTTCCTTGGGGAAGCAGTGGTGATATTGTGAGAGACAGAGCCACCTACTTTTTTCTCCGGCAGTGACCGGAGAATCAGAGTTGCACCGGGAAACTAATGGCTTCCAGGTCAGGTGGTTCTTCGTCTGTGCCGTCTCTGCCTCCACCACGTCCGAAATCCCCGCCAGAGTATCCGGATTTGTATGGGAAACGAAGGGAAACGGCTAAGGTTCAGATACTCAAGAGAGAGATTAGTTTTCTCGAGGTGCGTTTTAATTTGGATTGCTTTGTATTTAGTTCTATATTGATTACTAATTGGCATGCATAAATTTCTTAATGTTATGTTTTTTAACGGATTAGGATAAAAAATGAAATGTTGTAACTTGCTACTGAAAATTGTAAGATTTCAAGTTCCATGTTCTGTATTGAAAGCTAATGTCACGCTTGGATACAAAATTCCAAGTTCTCTCCTTCAGAATTCAGAATTCCAAAACACAACATATAAAACAGCAACTCATTCAGCTAGGAAAGCAAACTGGGAAAATGTTCTTCTCAAACAGAGTTAATTTTGGTGGAGACTGTAGCTCCTGACAAGTAGCTTATCTCGGCAAACAAGTGAACTGTTTGCAGAATGTTATCTGTAGAAAGCTCAAGCATGCTTTACCATTAACTACTGACCTGCATCAGGTCACATAGACACTTGGTTGGTGGAGCTTGCCTCTGGATCTGCACAGCACTGTAGAAGATTATTATTTATCGAAACAATCATAGCACTATTAACAATCATTGTCCTGTTCAAAAGCAGGACAGGTTTGGCTTATCAAACACTCAAATCTGTCAATTGTTGTTCATGTATTATTGTTTGAATTATGCAAATCTTGCGAATCAGCTCAACTAGTAATGTAAAATCGATACAACAGAAGCATAACAGTACAGAGTGCAGCGGATTTCTGAATTCCATATTCTTTTGTATGCATCAACCTACGAATAATTGGCAAGTAGATTTTTATCTTCAAACGTTTAACAATATATACTTACAGATATAATATATGATTTCAATGAACAACTGACTAGGATTTATTGGTATTATCATCAAATTGCAAAACAATTTATCCTTTTATTTCAGTAAATTTTCTTATTAAGTCTTTTAATTGCGTTCTAAAATGTTGCTGATGATTTCATTTGAGCAGGAGGAGTTAAAATTTGTTGAAGGTCTTCAACCTGCTTCCGGATACTGCAAGGAGTACGTACAGTCTTTTAATTATCTTGAATAGCATATAGTTAATTAAAAGTTTTCTGTTTGAGATATAGTTCATCCTTGCATTTTGAATATTTTGGATTTATCAATAGATAAAGTTGTACATTAGCCAAAGGAATTTTTTTTTAGTTTGATTTTTTTTTCTTCTCAGGGTTACAGATTTTGTGATATCGAAGTCAGATCCTTTAGTACCTACGTAAGAACTAAAAATGTCATCATTTCTCATTTTTATTAAATATTTAGAAGAGGGTTTAAGCCTTATATTTTATTTTTGTGTCCTTTCAAGCAGAAGCCGGAAGCATCGAAAGTCATGTAGCTTTTGGAAGTGGCTTTGGTATCAATTTCTTGTTCTTTTGTTTTATGTTCATTCTTTATTAGTTTATACATACATTATATCTCAAAAGCACTTGTGTTTGTTCTTAAATACAGTAAGATATACTCACAAACACCTATAATTGTAATGCAGAGTCTTAATTGCATTTTTTTATATACTTTGCCTGCAGTGAACTTCAGGCTACCTTGTATTATGATTGTCAATCTTGTATCACTACAGTGGAACTTATTTTTTTACCGTGTGATGTCCTGCTTTGTGACATGAATTTTATTCTTATGCAGTGGAATGCCTTGCGTTAACTTGTCATGGATCTGCTGTTGCTGTAATTCTGAGTGCTCTTGCCATCTGAAATGCCCACGGTGCTGTGACTGTAATCTGTGTGACTGCAGCACATGCATTTGCAGCTCATGTAAACGCAGGTCCTGCAGCTCATGCATTTGCAGCTCATGTATCTGTAGCGTCTGCAACTGGAGCTCATGCATTTGTGGCTCATGTAACTGCAGGTCCTGCAACTGCAGCTCGTGTATCCGGAGGTCCTGCAACTGCAGCTCAGGAATTTGCAGCTCATGTAACTGCAGATCTTGCAACTGCAGCTTATCTGACAGCAATTCATGCAAATGCAGCTCAGGTGACTGCACTTCGTGCAACTGCGATTCATGTTTAAGCTGCTGCAGTTCATGTAAATGCCCTTCATGTAACTGCTATTCGTGTTTAAGCTGCTGCAGTTCATGTAAATGTCCTTCATGTAACTGCAATTCGTGTTTAAGCTGCTGCACATTTCCAAAACTGTGGTGTTGCTCTTTCCCTAAATCCAATTGCTGTAGAAAGATCTCATGCAGCCGAAACTGTTGCATTTTTCAGTTTCCTTCATGCGCAGACTGCTGTTGTTGCAGATGGAAATGCTCTTGTCCTAAATGTCAAGACTTACGCCTTTGCTGCAGTTGTACAAAGACCTGTTGTAACCCATGTTGCTTAGCATTCTAATGTATTTTTATGCAAACATCGGCTGGAATCCTTATTCTACATGTCATTCGATTTTGTCCTGGCAAAAGCTTTTATGAAGTGAGAAAGTGGTACACTTTTATTCTTTCAATAGTCACATGAGGGTGGGGAAATTCAACTTGAACCCCCTGTTTGATGGAATGGTCTAGCGATTATTGAATCAATGCCTCGATCATATACACTCACACTGGTGAATTATTGTCGTTTTCTTTTGTGAAAAATTTCCGAGTGATTAGACATGATTGGAACAAATATAGAAATGGTGCGAGGATTAAAATATTACAAAATTACACAGCAAACAATGAAGTCGTTTCATGTTATAATTTAAATTTATTAGACCTAGGCTAGAATTGCATCATATTGTAAGTTTTGGTGAGACATCTGTTATTTGCGTTCCGGTCTTTGCTGACAGTGAGAGTAGATGATGGACAATTTCCAGGTCCAAAATTCAAACCAGTGGACCTACTATCTGACAATCATGGATGCAAATAATTGAATTTGGGAGGCCAAGTTCCTGATGGTATAATGGTTTCTGCCATTCTTTCTGCAAAATCGTAACTTCATAATGTGGTGAAGTGTCATTTCGATCAGTTTTGTGAACAAGTTGGAGGTGATTGCCAGAATGACATCGTTGATCAGTCCTCCTTTTCCTTCCTAATATAATCGTCTGAATAATTGAGTCCGGATTAAAGAGGCCCAAGAACTCCGGGCCAAGACCCTACCGTAGTGTCTATGAGAATCAAGGTTCAAAGATACCCGAGGTTGACTGTGACATATGCTTTAGGAAAAAACATTGAAACTATTCAGTTGGTGAAATTTGTCGTTCCTGTTGCACTTAAGAAGATTTCCTGCGGGTCTACACTTGGCCCCTCTTCGTTTCCTTGTATTGTTGCTTCTTTTTCGAATCCACCATAGATGGACCTTGAATGTTTTCGTCAATGGTTGCTATCAATGGGAAACTGTTTGCAAAGAAAGAATCATTTTTATACCAAGTAAACAAATATTATTCTTGAGGCCTGGTAACGATATCAAAGATTGATAACCCGGCATTTCCAGTAGTTATTGTTATCAGGATAACTATGTTCGTGAAAAAAAATGAAGAAATCAAAGCTCCATTATGTCATTATATTAAACCAACAAACGAAATTTGCAAACTTCCAAACTCTACATAACTCGTCTTTCCTTAAGAACTGGAGGTTCCATGTAATGTGGATTCCTCCATGGATGGGAGCCTTTTGCACCGGTTTTTTTCAATGCAAACTTACGCTGTGCGAGGCTCATTAACGGGAAGAACCCAGAATTATAAGCTGTCGAAATCGAACGTTCACATCGATGTCCACGACAAGGAAACTGGGCTCTTAACTTGGTTTTGGGCATTGCCCCACACTATTGAACCAAATTCAGATTTAGCCATTGGGCTTGTCCCTCTTTTAGCGACAAACGTCACCGTATATCTCTTCTTCTCGCCTACGCTGCTGAATAAGAGTGTCTTGGGCTTCACTGAGATCCCAACTGTCGATGGGCCATTAACGGTCACTTTGTATACAGAACTTGCAGGGCCTACATTCGTCAATTCCCGAGTGTATCGAACAACCCTTTTGTCCACAAACAAGACTGAAAATGATGGGTAGTTGAGCTCGCCAGGGTCTTTGAACTTCGTGGAACATGTAAGATTAGGGCGCTTCACTATGGTCTTTACATGATCGATGGTGTAGCCCAGTGAGCACAAGAATGCAATGTATTCTTCTGTGGAGATGTCGTACACTAGGCCTGGAGAAAGAGCTTTCTGGGGGTCAACATGGCCAGCCCCATGAGCCCATGGGTTCGACAATGAGCCGTCATCAGCATCCCTGAGAGAGGAGTTTGTGTTGTCCTGGGTGTAGGCGGTGGTTATTAGAGCCGATTTGATTGCACTTGGGCTCCATTCTGGATGAGCTGCCTTGATCAACGCTGCTAGCCCACTGATATGCGGGCAGGACATGGATGTACCTGCATTTATACGACCAAAATTTAGCTAGGGCATAAAGTGAACAACTGAGTATGGCTAGGTGTACCAGACATGGATGCATGTGGAACACTGTCGATGTCGTAAAATAAACACAGCATGCTTATTCCTATGGTAATGATATCATTCACATGCTTAACAGCTCACCAATCAAAATTGGCTTCATCTTATTATATAAAATGTTAAAAATTTATATTTAATGTATTGATAGTGCAAGACAAAGGTAAACTTCAAACAATAGCAAAATGTCAATTTATTAATAAAAAAGAAAAAAAATATCCATATCCTCTTACTTTATTCATTAACAAAATTATATTTTATAATTTATTTCAAAAAAATTATAATTTATAATTAATTGACTGCGTAACTATAAACTATAAGTGCGGTAAACATAGACTCAAATGTAAAATTAAATCACTAGCGCAACTTATTTTCTACTTCCAACAGTGTCTTGTTTTTGAACAACTATACGCAAACCTCGACGAAAATGACAAAGAGATGAGCATTTAAGGAAAGAATATAGCCGTTGTAACGTACCTGACATAATATTGAACTTAGTCTTCCTCGTGTCCTTCGCCAACCCAGTGGGCCCGATAGCCTCTGACCATGCGGCCAATATGTTGACTCCTGGCCCAAGCACGTCCGGCTTCAAGATCTGCGGCGTCACCATATTCGGCCCCCGCGAACTAAACGCCGCGACAACTGGTGATGGACGCACATTCACCACCGTCCCACCGAAAACAAGCACGGCCGTCGGATTAGGGTCGGACCGTGCGTATTCCCTAATTAAGTCGCCAACTTTCCTCCCCACTGCCACGCCCGGTAACAAGTGACTGTCAGCAACCAGTTCCTCACCGCTAACCGGCGTGTTCGCTAATATCATCCCCACGCCGCCGGCGTCGCGCACAACTGCTCCTTTTTCCACACGCGCGTTTGTTCCCCTATCGCAGACCACTACCTTCCCACGTACCAAAGCCGGGTCGAGTGAACCGGGAAAACATAAATTACTGGAACTGTTACCTTTGTTATAAATCAAACCGACAGGTTTCTTTCCCATTCCTTGACCGCTATAAAGCGAGACGCCGTTATATCGGATTTTGTTTCCTAAAACGGCGTAAGCGGGGAAATCTCGATCTAAAGTCCCGGCGCCAACCGTCATAATCCATGGTGCCACGTTGGCAAGAGTGGCCATACTGGGTCCGCTGTTGCCAGCAGAGCAAGAGACGAAAATGCCCTTTTCCATCGCCGTGAAGGCTCCGATAGCAATGGTGTCGCGGTAATACGGTGCGGATCCGCCACCGAGGGATAATGAGAGGACGTCGACGCCGTCTTGGATGGCACGATCCATACCGGCAAGAATGTCGGATCCGAAGCAACCAGTTTCCCAGCAAACTTTGTACGTGGCGACGCGGGCGTTCGTAGCCATCCCACGAGCAGTTCCGCTGGCGTATCCAAGGAGGCTAGCGTTGCCCACGTGAGAACCAGCGGCGGTGCTGGCAGTGTGGGTGCCATGACCATCTTTGTCACGTGGGGACTCGATCTCTCTGGGTTTCTTGAAAATTCCACCACCACCAGAGGCCATATGGTAACCTTTGGAAAAGCTTCGTGCTCCAATGAGTTTCTTGTTGCAAAGCTTAGGACTGAAATCAGGAGCTGATTCACACTCGCCACGCCACTTAGAAGGAACCTCAGGCATCTCGGAATCGTCAAAGCTCTCAGATTCTGGCCAAACTCCAGTGTCCAGAACTCCAATTATGACATCCCGTGAAGCTTGTTCGAGTTGCTGGGTGTTATGGCCAGCCCAGAGCCCGAACTCAGCGTCAAGGCCTAAGAATTGCGGGGTCCGAGTAGTGTGGAGAGTGTAAATGGTGTCTTCATAAATACCCAGAACGGAATCTGATTTGCTAAGAGACTCAGCTTGATCTGGATCAAGAGAGGCAGCAAAGCCATTGAATGCAGTAGTGTAGGAATAGAGAAGGGCGTCAGCTGGGGTGGCAGAGAGTGATTGCAAGCTGGAACTGTACCAATCATGGTGAGTTTCAAAAGATGGAGGCTTGTCTTCGTGTTTCATGTGAACAATGTAGGTCTTTTTGGCGGTGACTGTGAGACAAAGAGCGAGGAAGAAGAAGCTGAGGAAGAACGTAGAGGAAGCCATGGAGGCCATGGCAGTGGATTGCTGAGAACAGAGAGCTGTTAAAATTTGATTATTAGCAACTTTATTCAGTGGTAATACGGAAAAGCCGAAGACTGGAAGAAGGAATAGACAGTCGCTACAACAAGATGCGACTGTCAGAAAAAGGGCAGAAGGAAACACTAGACTCATGTCGCATTTATAACCCACTTGTCCTTCTAATTGGGCTTATGCTGTCGTTTTATTTACCTCAATGCCATCTCGTCGGTGTAATAATAATAATAATAATAATAATAATAGAATTGATATCCAACGTACTGTTATTAAAATTTTTTTATTTTATAAATAGTGTTAGAAAAATAACAAATATTATTTAAAATACTAAAAAATAAAAAATTAAATATATATAATTGTTTTAACTTTACTCGCGGAATCAAAAACTCTATTAACGGTATATTGAATAATTATCCATAATAGTAATGCTTGTAGTTTTAATTTTTTTTAGTAAGATATTTTAATTAGAAGTTATAACTTATAATAATAATGATCATATATAACATTTTAGAATTGGTAATTATAAAAATTATTTTATTTAAATTAAATTAAATAATAAACAAATAAATTAAATTCAAACTTACAAATTATGAAATTCTATCTTCAAAGTTGAATTGGAATCTCAAAATTTTGTGACTTCATATTTATCACTGACTCGTGGGTTTTATTGGCATGATTGTATTTTTATTTGTCTTTTACAATCTAATAATAATAATAATAATAATGATAAGGAGATTAATTATTATAACGGTAATATTAAGTATTATGATAATGAAATTAATTATGGTTTCAGTGCATGTTTCGCGAAGTATTTATAATTTCCACCACCAGAACTCTTCAAAACATATATGATTTTCACTCATTTAGAATCTCATTCACTAAATCAAGTGCCTACCTCTCTTCTTAAAATGGCACTATATGATCAAAGGGGCATGGGGACAGTTAGAGGTTCGTGTGAAATTAAGGGTTGTGGGATCATTTGGGGGCTGCAAATTAAGCAAAATGAGTGCAGTGATGTGAGTGGCTGTGATGACTTGGTATTTGCTTTTGGATGGCCATAAGTTGGTTGAGCTTGAATCCAGCATGAAAAAGGGGGTGCGATGTTAATTATAAGGAGTATTAATGCATGATTTGGTTGGGAAATTGCTCATTGCTAACGATTTTGTTGTTTCTTGTGGAGTAGTTTCAGGTTGCCCATACATTTATATTGAAAAGTATATATTAAATTTAAAACTAGATCGGAATCCTTTGAAAGTGAAAACTGAATTATATGAAATTAATTTCTTGGATAGAACTTGAGATAATTAGGATTTAGGATTTAGGATTGGTTTTTGTTTTTTATAACCAAATAATCTTTCAATGAAGCAATTAAAAAAATTTATGATATACTATAATATTTGATTTTTTAATCTTTCATTTTTTTTATTTTTTATAGGTTTTTTAAAGTTTTATTATAGAGTGTTTTTAAGAGTTCTTTAAAATTATTATATAAAATAATTTTTTTTCAAAGCAATGAAAATCAAGGTATTAACTATCAACTATCACATTTAATGTATAATGTTACCACAAGTACAAATAGAAGAAAATGTTAAGTAAATGTAACATCATTGATGAATTACTCTATCTAAATTTTATAACAATAAAAATACACGTCCTAAGTAGGAGTGTTCATTATTCGGTTTTAACCAAATTAACCGACCAACCGAATTGATTTCGGTTAAATGGTCGGCCACCGAAATAATTTCGGTTGGTTAACAAAAATGATTTTTTAAAAAGTTTGATTATCTGTTAATTCGGTTCGAAAGGCGAAATTAACAGATAAATATTATTTGCTTCCATGCATGTTGAGCACCATGTTCATTATGAGATTCTAATGTATTAACAAGTGAGTCTGACTTGATACAATTTCACTCCAAAAATCAAAAGATCTCATTCTATCAAGCTTGTAATCGCACAAGGGTATTGCATGTAAATTGGTTCATGTTGTGCAACGATTGCATTAAAAATTGTATCGTCCTTGTTTGGTAAATGCGGTTCACTATTGTTATATCAGTTGAAACGTTTTAGTTTTGGATAGTCTAGATAAAATTCTAACTCGCCAAAGCTTTCACTTCTAGTTCGGGGACATGTTAACATGCAATACTGCCAGCTAATAGTTTGATGATTTATCTCCTACAGTTACAGGAAATCCATAGCAAATAATGATATGCTGCACTAGTAATTGAATCATCAGGAAGTAAAACCTGTGAAAAAAACGGATTACCTGCATTAAAGCAGTGTTTACTCCTTTGATGTTAGTTATCTTTATATTCATCAAATGGTTTTCTAATATGAAGCAACAGCTTTGTGGTAGAAAAATTATATCATTTTCCTTCAATTTGTGTAATTGTATTGATAATTCTTATTGTCTGGTTCAGATTTTGTACTAATGATTCAACAGGATCAAGATTTTCCTCCCAGTTTCTACTTTGGCGTGGAAGGAAGAAGGTTTTATACAATTCGGTTAATCGGTTAATTAACCGATTAACCGAACTTTATTTCGGTTCAGTTAATATGAAATTATAAATTTCGGTTCGGTTAACGAAAATAAAAATACAAATTTCGGTTAATGTCGAAAATGTAAATTTCGGTTCAAAATTAACCGACCGACCGACCGACCGTTTGACCACCCATAGTCCTAAGCAAATGGTTAACTTTATTAAAAAAAAGTTTATTTACAAAATCCAATTAATTAATTTTTATAAGTACAAATTAAAATTAATGAAAAAATAATTTTAATTTATTAGAATTTTTAACATTTTCTACTAAAAAACATTTATCAAAATATGATTACATACAGAAAAAAAAAAAGGTGATTACAAGTGGCCAAAACGCAAGAGGCAGGGCGGTGAACGTTGATTACGGGTTTGTGAGTGCAAATGATGAGTCGTGACTTTGTCTTCAAACTCGTGCTGAGAAATGGAGTATATAGAGTCCATGTCGTCGCCGTCCATCTTGCGCTAACGGTTCATTTTTGGTACCTATCGCCGTCAGTCCCTCTGCTTTTGACCTACTTTGTTCAGAGTGAAAGAGGCAGGTCAAGTGGTATTTGCTCTGCTTGTACTTCCCTATTTAACGGTTAGTTTATTATTAAGCTTGAGACTAATTCGTGAGTTTACATATTATTTTTTATTTAATTTTAGTTAAATAATAAAAATATATGATTTTTATTTGCAAATTTAAGAAAAAAATGTTTTTACAATCAATTAAAAAGAAAAATCCAAATGCTGATATTAGAATTTAAAATTTGTAGAATTCTTAAGGACATAATCTTTTCAACCAATACGTAAGGTTTTAATCACATTTTTTAAACTTAATCTTTTATTGGAGAATTTTATAATAACACCGATCTTCTAGCAAAGTCATCTTATTTTATGCTTATTTTACTTTTATTTTCATTCATTTTTATGTATTTATGGTTATTTACAGTTGTTGTTGCTCAAAACAACAATAAATATTTGCTGACGTCGATATTGTCTTCTTTCTCCACGTGTCTCCAGAAAGCTACTGTCAAAATAAGAAAAGTCAGAGGAACGTAGGGGGTGGTTCCCTACGTAGGTGTAGACACCTAATTTTGTCCGAACAATTTTTTTTATATATAAAAAAAACATAAAAATAAAAATAAATAAAAGAAACAGACCATAAAATAAAAAAGAGTTGACTTCAATGATTTGTTGCCATAAGAAAGATAATAATAATAAACGAAATAATCAAAGTGAAATAAAATCTAAAAATAAATTACCAAAAATAAAATAATGAAAAGGAAATAAATAAAAAAGATGGAAAGGTCAAATGAAAATAAATGAAGAAAATCCCATGATTATGGGATGAATAAACTCATTGATTCATTTTTTCAAAAGGAGATAAAAAAAAATATATGTATATAAAGAGAGGGGGGAACAGAGGAGAAAAAAAAAAGAACACACAGAAAACCCTAGCTGGAAAAGAAACCCTAGAAAGACCTAAAGAAAACCCTAGAAAAAAAGCTAGAAAAAAAAAACCAGGCGTTGGCTGCCGGGGAGATCTTCATTCTCGGCTTTCTTCACGAGCTGGCATTCTTCTTAGCTCCCCATTGTCTTCTTTCCAGGCTTGGCTGCCTTCCACTCTCACCGCCTCTACCATCATCATCTTCAACTCAATTTTGTAACATCATCATCGTGCCCTGCTTTGCTTCCTTTTCGACCATTCTATATTGCTACATCTCACCATCAACCCTACACTGCTAAGCCACTTTACTTCATCCAACACAGCCCAAACAAGCTTCTTCATTGTGGTCACCATTCTGCAATAACCTTGCTTCAAAAACAAAAAAACAGAAAAAAAAAACACACGATCACCTTCATCACCATTACTGCCCAGACCTCCTACTGCTGCGTGCCACTTTGTTGTTGCTGTGTGGAGCTTTGTCTCGGTGCATCACTCTGCTACATCTTGCCAAACCAAAGCTATCTCTGTCATCTCTGCTTGCCTACAACGCCATCACTGCAACACCGTTGCTAAAAACCTGCTACTCTTCTGCTACAGCCTTACTCCCCGCTTTTATCCTGCATCGTGCTTATGTTCTGCTTAGAGTAAAGCAAAGAAAAGATGCAAGTGGAAAAGAGAAGACCCAACGTAAACGACAGGGTTTTGGTTTCAAGTCATTAAGCTCCATCCCCATCGCCAACAGCCTGCTTCACCATACCTCCTCGTTGCTGCCCTTGCTGCCTCCGTGAGCTGCTGCAGCATAGCCGTGAGGAAGAGAGGACGTGAAGAAGGAGAAAAGATAAAGCTCAGAAGGGCAGAAGAGAAAGAAAGAAACGTGAAAAGAAAAGAAAATTGCAAGAGAAAGGTAAGAAATATTCCATCCATTCTTGTTCATGTACATATTGGTTATCCAAGTGCTTTTATGTCCTTTATACATCACATCTGTCAGGATTTTTTTATTTTTTTTATTTTTTATTTATATATAATTGTTTATTTCCTCACTTATTATATGTTATTTAATCATCCTATGCACATTTATGTTGTTCACATATTTCATGTATTTTATATTTTTTGTTTCGTTTTATCCTATCTTCATTTTTCATTGTTTATCTAATGCTTTCTAGTTAGGCAAAACAATTTTAAAAATTTATAAAATGTTACATGAAAAATACAATTTTACAAAATTTAGATAATATATTCCGACGATGGAACTCTTAAAAAACTGCGCTCAAGTGGTACTTTTAGAGATCTTGAGGTGAAAAATTCTATCTAAGGCCTCACCAGCTTAATGGAGGGTCTAAATAGGATTTTTGATAACAAATAATTCATATTCATTTTTTTATATATATAATAAATTAGGTTTATTATGAAATAACAATAAAAAATAATTAGTTACAAAGTTAGAAAAGATATTAATGGTTGGTAATAATGTAATAAAAATAATATTAGTAGGTGACAAAACAAGGAAGGAAATAAATAAAATGAACAAAATTAAATATTAAAATAACAAAGAATGTGAATATGAATTACTCCAATGATGAAATATCAAGAGAATTACGCTTAAGTATTTTTCTTGAAAATTTCTAAGTTAGAAAGTTCTCTCAAGACCTCACCAGCTTAATGGATGGT
The DNA here is from genome assembly GCA_031772115.1 of Heritiera littoralis. Taxonomy (NCBI): domain Eukaryota; kingdom Viridiplantae; phylum Streptophyta; class Magnoliopsida; order Malvales; family Malvaceae; genus Heritiera; species Heritiera littoralis. Next base: position 6,054,074 of record JAPDPK010000006.1, on the reverse strand, counting down.
CTGAAGAGGGTTTTTGGTAACTAATGGCTTATATTTAGTCTAAAAATAAAATACGACGTATTATAAAACTAAAATTAAAATAATTAGTTACAAAGATAAAATATAAAGAAATATTAATAATTCAATAACAATAATAAATTATAATAAGAATAAATAAATAATAATAATAATAAATGATAAAATAGGATGATAATAGTTAATAATAATCATCGAGATTGAGTATTGATTATTCCGATGATAGGATTCCAAAAGAGATTACGCTTAAGTAATACTTTTGAAATCTTTAGGTCAAGCAATTTCTTTCAAGATCTTACCAGCTTAATGGAAGATCTAAAAGGAATTTTTTGAGAAAATAATTCATATTCATTCTCTAAGAAAATAAATTAATAAAAGTAAGCATTAATAAAATAATAAAAAATACAATAGAAATAATAAAAATGATAAGATAGCAAGAACAAATTAGATAGGAGTCAAAATTAGAAGTTTTTTTTTTCATAAAACATTGAACGAATCCGACGACGGAGCCTCTTCAAGCAAGTCACATAGTACTACTTGAATACTCTCGAGGTGAAGAGAATTTTTTAAGTTATCCCACCAGCTTAATGGAGGATGCTTAGAAATATTTTTCCAATATTTAACTTAAGATTAACTAAGGCAAATTTAAGATAACCTAAAAGCTAGTTGGTACCATTTTAGGATGGGCGTTATGAGGGTGCTAATCCTTCCTCACACGTAACCGTACTCCCGAACCCTAAATTTGAGATGTAGACCAGTCCTTACCCATAGTTTGAATAGGTGACCAATCACACCTAGGTAGAATGGTTGGTGGCGACTCCATAGATTTTGTATCTAGCTATTAGGTTTTATCCAAAACTTAATACGTTACGACAGTTTGGCGACTCCACTGGGGACTTTAGAGAGTCAAGCCAATGATTGATTTTAGGTTATTTTAGATTTGCCTTAGGTATGTTAATTTTGATAATATAATAAGACATTAATAACCACATGTTTCTTCAACACACACTTCACGTGCATGTGCATGCATTAGCCCTCTACCCGGGCTCTATCCTTTTAGGAGGAAGTAAAGTAACTACGCTCTCGTGAGGTAATACCTCCGCAATGGCTAGCGAAATACTCTCACTCAAATTGAACCTTTCCGTTTGTAACCTGTAGTGGGTGAGGATTGGGTGCCTTACTAGTCTTGTGTGGACGATAGTAAGGAACAATTTGGGAACCTTTAGCCTTTTTGTCTAAAGCCATGCATATAGTGAAATTAAGAAGACCAACTGTAAGATAGAGCCATATTAACCATGCTATAGGAAATACCCATTACTTAGGACACATGTTTGATCAAGTTTGTTTGATTTTGATTTATAAATGAGACACTAAGAGGGTACCATGAGTTCTTCACCAGAAACATTTCCATGCATCACTCATCCATTATTGTTACATGACAACTTTTTGCCATACTATTCCATACATATGCATGTAGCATCATCTCGTTTTGTTCATCTTCAATCACTGTTTTAAACAAAACATTTTCAAAATTTTTCAAGCATCACCACATGTGAAATGATAAATTCTTAATTGTGGCAATAAAAGATTTGAAGATAGCTCGACCAAAGGTTCATTCACACAACACTCGTTATCAAGCTAAGATCATGGAAGAAGAATCAAGCATGCGCATGGAGAAGATGGAAAAAGCTCAAGAGGAAATGAGGGGGCAATTGGCCCAAATTACAGAGCTGTTGAAAAATCTAAGCAAGGGCAAAGGAGTTGTAGAAGAAGTTGCAGTTCAAGAAGGGGTTCAACAACGTAGTATGGAAGACCCTGTCTATCCTCCTGGATTTGGTCCATTTCCAAGTCAAACATCCCAAGAAAGAAGATATCCACCTGTTTAAACTGCTATACCCCAAGTGTTTGGACAAGCTCAATTCCAAGGACCCGCCTATCCTTCCCAAGGCGCAAAATCTACTGATCACATTGAGGTGTCCGACTTAGATGACCCAAGGGAAATTGAGAAGTTGAAAGCCAAACAAGCAGAAGAGAAATATAAGGCGAAGTCGCAACAAAAGATTAATATGTTGGAGGAAAGGATTCGAGCTATTGAAGGCTTAAACTTTTATGGTTCCATGGATGCTACTGGGTTATGTTTGGTGTCAGACTTGGTTATTCCACCTAAGTTTAAAGCACCAGAGTTTGAGAAGTACAATGGAACTTCCTGCCCTAGGTCTCATCTTATTATGTATTGTCGGAAGATGGTTGCTTTCGCTTAAGATGATAAGCTCCTTATTCACATTTTTCAAGAAAGTCTCACTGGATCTGCTGCCAAGTGGTATAATCAATTAGATGGAACTCGAATCACCACTTGGAATGACTTGGCAAGAGCATTTATGGCTCAATATCGACATGTTGCTGATATGGCCCCTGATCGTTTGTCTCTCCAAAGCATGGAAAAGAAGGCTAATGAGAGTTTCAAGCAATATGCCCAAAGGTGGCGTGATATGGCTGCGGAGGTGCAACCTCCACTTTCGGAGAAGGAGCTTACCATTATGTTCGTTAATACTTTGAAAGCTCCATACTACGATAGGATGATCGGTAATGCCACTAAGAATTTTGCTGATATGGTATTGTCTGGTGAGATAATTGAGAATGTAATCAATAGTGGAAAGATTGAAGCTCCCAACAATATTGAGAAGAAAGGAGGAGCCAACAAAAGGAGGGAAGATGAAGTCCATGCTGTTGCATATGGAAGGCAATATGGAGGCTATGTCCCACAACACCCTTATCACATGCCACAACCTTACTATCCTGCTCAGAATCCTTACCATTCTTACCCCAAGGTTAATGTTCAACCTAGTCCCCAGACACCTGCCCCAACTATTCAACCAGCTAAGCAGTTTAATAAACAAGAGGGCAATCATAATGCATCATGGCCAAAAAGAGAAAGGACTCCCATTGACCCAATCCCCATGACCTACACTGAGTTATACCCAAAATTGATCAAAGGACAACTCATTGCACCCATTTATGTGGAACCTCTCTGCTAGGGCTACTCTAGCAGCTCCCTCATCTCAAGAGCGGCCTCGGGCTGAGATCTCTACTTTTGGGCATCCCCGCGCCCCTACTCCTCCTCCTTCTCCTCCGGTCATCAGCGAGCCTAGTCGCCACACTCAAAAGGCCGAAAGAGGCAAGCGAAAGAGGCATCTTATCCGTGATCATAGCTTGGACGATCACGAGAGTTCAAGGTCGCAAAGGAGTGAGTCCACCCACCGAGAAGGTGACCCCAGTACTACCGAGAATAGGTCGGCTCCTCGTAGGCCTCATCATAAATACCGAAAGAAGTTAATTATCGAAGGCTCGATGCCTACGAGGCCAATTCTCCCTAAGATAACCGATCCTACCTTGAGGCGATATCCAGTAGATGGTGGGGTCGTTGTTGACGGAGAAGATTTTCAGACCTACCCCGGTGTTAACGATAATGATAGCATCGAGGAGCCCGGGGTAGCTTCTCGATGCAGCATCTTTTCCGCCGGCTAAGTTGGTTCTCACCATATATTAGGATTTTTTCATTTTCATTTTGTCCTTTCATTTCATTTTATTTGTTAATTCACTAAAACGATGTAGAAACTCGTTCTTAATGAAAAGTACAATTTCTTTTTCGTAGTTTTTTCTTCTTTTGTCTGAATTTTGAATCCACAATTGTTACAACACAAAGCTCTAAAAAGCTGCGTTAAATAGTGATAAAGTAATTCTATTTTTGCAGCATAAGCGTACCTTTCACTTTTATAGTGTTCAGCATACCGCTACGCCATATTGCTCCCCAAGTTCTTTTTTGAAACAGTGTTGTTGTTCCTGTTCAAAGATGAATTTTTTCTCGAGTGTTGTGCCTATCTCTCGCTTTTTTCACTTAAGGACTTGTTACACAAAATGTTAAATATGATTTGTTAAGCAATTATAGCACATATACATCCGATAGAATTATAACATACCTCGTAATGTATTTCACAACTTGCATTTTGTGTGTTACTTGGGTACCGTATTTGTCCATACTCTTCTTGAGGATTTCACAATTTGCCCATCTTGCGCATTTTTTGCTTAGGGATTTTATAGGATGGCCCGTCTCACTCATTTTTTGCTTAGGGGCTTTTAGAGAGTTGCCTGTCTCGCACCCTTTTGTGCTTAGGGACTTATGTTTTTGCCCGTCTCGCACCCTTTTGTGCTTAAGTCCTTATGTTTTGCTCGTCTTCCACCCTTTTGTGCTTAGGGACTTATGTTTGTCCGTCTCGCACCCTTTTGTGCTTAGGGACTTATGTTTGCCCGTCTCGCACCCTTTTATGCTTAGGGACTTATCTTTTGCCCGTCTCGCACCTTTTTGTGCTTAGGGACTTATGTTTGCCCGTCTCACACCCTTTTGTGCTTAGGGACTTATCTTTGGACAGCTTTTGCCTTAGTTATTTCTATTCCTGTAACACATAAACCATCTAATGTATTGCATTAGAAAATGTAAAATATGAATAATTGGCCTTTATTCATAAATTAGATGATAACAAAGCAAGGATAATATTATCAGAACTAATGGAGAAATAAGAATAACAATAATAAGAAAATATAATGCTTTTACTACCAGTACAACTTAAGGTGATTACTGTTCCAGGTCTTTGAGATCTCTTTGCCCTGTACAGTTTCCAAAGCGTATGTGCTCAGTCCGATCGTCCTTCTAATTCTGTAAGCTCTTTCTTTGGTCTCTCTTCACTTGACCAATACCGTAAGGAGTCGGGAATTTCATTAACAGATAGCAAGGGTGTACTACCGCCCTCATGTCATTCAGCAACGGTCGCCCAAGTATTATATTGTAAGCTATCGAGGTTGACTTCACTACCATAAACAATACTTGACAAACGACACTTCTTGGGCTCTCCCCTAACGTGACAGGTAGCTGAACTGCACCTGCAACCTTCACCTTTTCTACAGAGAAGCCATATAGTGGTGTGGGCACTGGTTTCAGCCTATCTTCTGAGATGTTCATCTTCTTAAAGCAGTTCCAGTAGATCAAGTTCACCGAACTCCCATTATCGACGATGATACGACTCACTGGATGCTTTGCTACCACTGCCGAAGTTACCATAGGGTCATCATGAGGGATTGTTACATCTCCTCTGTCGGTCGGTGTAAAGGTGATAGGCTCTTCATCTTGCCTTTCTTTCATCACAGAGTTAACTAGATAGGCCTGTCGAGCATAAGACTTTCGGGACGAGGAGGATGTACCAGCCAATGATTCTCCTCCATATATAACGTTGATTGCTAGTCCCGTGGGCTCGTTACCTTCCTCAGGGTTCCTCCTTTCTATCCTCCTATCATTATTTCTCCTATCGCCGTCATTTCTTCCTGCATTCCTCCTATTCTCATCTCTTCTATCTCTTAGGTAATTTTCTCTGTTTCGCGTGGGATAGTTGTTTCTGTCATTCCTCCACACAAACTGATTTATCTTTCCTTCCCGTGCTAGCCTTTCTAACTAATTCATCAACTCCCTACATTTCTCAGTCGAATGTCCATGTGTCGAGTGATAGTTACAGTATGAGTCGAGGTCATGACCCAGATTCCCAGCGTCTTCTTTGGAAATCGTATAATACCTGACCCCTCAATTGCTGCGAGCACCGAAGTCCGAGGTTCAGTGAGCGGGGTGTAGGCGTTGTATTTTAATACAAGGGCTTTATCAAATTTCTTCAGTTGACTAAAAGATGCCTCAGAAACTTCTCTTCCTCGTTTCCTTCCCTCTCTGGGCTTCCCATTCGCCACCATTTTCATCACTTCTTCCTGAGTGATATACTTATTTCTCGAGAAAGCAGGTCTGAGATTGTGGTTGGCTGGTCTAGCGACAGAGATTCTTGCAATTTCTCAGACCTTGTTCCATGTAACATGGCTGCCACAACTATACCAACTTGCAAATCCCGTACCTCCAATGTGGCATCTTTAAATCGATCCACGTAACTCTTTAACGACTCCTTAACTCCTTGTTTCAGAGTGAGCAAATAAGTTGGTTCCTTCTTTCTTTGACTATTCACCGCGAATGCCTTAAGAAATTCACTTCGTAGCTGGTCAAAAGAGACAATAGACCCCTCAGGCAAATTGTTGAACCACTTCATCGCATGGCCGGTCAAAGTGAGTGAAAAGGCCCTGCACATTATCTCATCCTGCCATCCATGTAATAACATCAAGGCCTCATAGTTTTGCATATGATCGTAGGGGTTCGTCTTTCCCGTGTACGCGGTCATATGCGGCATTTTGAATTTTGGAGGCAGCGATTTTTGCATGATGGCTGCGCAAAATGGTACTCTTCTCCTCTGGCTCTCCTTTGCGGACACTAGTTTTTTCTCTTTTAGCAGCTGTTCTATCATCTTCTTCATGTCCACAGAAGGAGCAAATTGATCTCTATTGCTTTCAGCATGGGATTGTCATAACGTATTAAGTTTCAGGAAACCTAATAGCTAGACACAAAATCTAGAGAGTCGCCACCAACCATTCTACCTAGGTGTGATTGGTCACCTATTCAAACTATGGATAAGGCTTAGCCCACGTTTAAAAATTCTAGGGTTCGAGAGTACGGTTACGTGTGGGGAAGGTATTAAGTACCCCACAACGCCCATCCTAAAATGGTACCACTTAGTTTTAGGTCAATTGCTAAATTTGCTTATGTTGATCTTTAATCTCGATATAATTAATATTGAAAAATATTTCTAAGTATCCTCCATTAAGCTGGTGGGACAACTTAAAAAGATTTTTCTCACCTCAGGAGTATTCAAGTAGTACTATGCTACTTGCTTGAAGAGGCTCCGTCATCGGATTCATTTTAATATTTTATGAGAAATTCCTAGCTTGGACTCCTTCTACCCAATTTATTCTTACCATCATATTATTTATTAATTCTTAATTCTTAATTTTATTTGTTTATTTTTATGCGAAAATGAATATGAATTATTTTTATCAAAAAAATTCTCTTTAGATCTTCCATTAAACTGGTGAGACCCAAAAGAAATTTTCTTACCTAAAGATTTCCAAATCATTACTTAAGAGTAAATCTACTTGGAATCTCATCATAGGAACAATCAATATTCATTCTCAATAACTCCTATTTATCATTTTGTTATTTCATTACTATTTATTATTGTTATTTTATTATTATAGTTAACATGAACTATTGAAGTTTTTTATCTTCTTAATTAATTACTTTAATTTTAATTTTAGTTTAATAATATTTTTAGATAAAAATCACCTATTTTATAATTTTAAAAGATGAATAAAAATCACTTATTATTGAAAAACAATCTCTAGCCCATCCATTAAGCTGATGAGACCTTGAAAATAATTTTCCCACCTAGAAAATTTCAAGAAAATCACTTATGCGTAATTTTCTCGATATTTTATCATTGGAGTAATTCATATTCACCTTCATTATAATTTTCATATCTAATCTTTATTCATTCCATTCCTTATTTTGTTACTCATTATTATTTCTATTATATTATCATGGATTATTAATTATCGTTCTAATTTTTATAAATTATTCTTGTTCTAATTCAATAACAAATTTGCTAATTATTCATATTTTAATTTTTTTTTTAAAATGAATATAAATTACTTTTTATTGAAGACCCTACTTAGACCTTCCATTAAGCTGGTGAGGCCTTGAATAGAACTTTCTCATCTAGAAATCTTTAAGAAAATTACTTAAGCGTAATTCTCTTAATATTTCATCATCGAAGCAAATTATATTCATTTTCATTATTATTTTAATATCTAGCTCTAGTTATTTTATTCATTTCCTTCCTTGTTTTATTGTTTACTATTATTCTTTTTATCATATCATTACCAATCATTAATATCTTTCCTAATTTTATAACTAATTGTTTTTATTATTATTTTATAATAAACTTATTTTATTTTATTTTTTTTAAATGAATATGAATTATTTGTTATCAAAAATCCTATTTAGACCCTCCATTAAGCTGGTGAGGCCTTGGATAGAATTTTTTACCTCAAGATCTCTAAAAGTACCACTTGAGCACAGTCCCTTTAAGAGTTTCATCGTCGGAATATTTATATTTATCCTATTTTAAAATGTTTATTATTATATTCTTCTACGGTATTGTAATTCTAAACTACCTAAATAAATCTTCACAATACTTTAACCATGTATTAAATTAAGCATATCATACAAACTTTATTCAAAATCTTAAAATAAAATAAATAAATAAATCGTACCAATTATATCAAATCATGCTAATTAAACTGAAATTTATACAATCAAGTCAATCAAAAAAAACTTATATCAAATTAAATACACAGATTACATTACACTAATTAAATATTATCAATACTTGTTAAATTACACTATCTATACACCAAATTAAATCTGTTAATTTATTGTCGTTAATTACTTAAATCATCTCATTGCACAATTTTTGTTAATTAAATTACTGCATTAATTACAAATATACAAAAATTATCAAAAGAAAATAAATAAATAAATAATAAAAATGAAAAAATGAAAATTATTAGAAAAAGGAAAAGAAAAACCTGCGATCGGGTCGGATCGGAAGCGGGGCAAACTTGAGTCCAGGCGCGGGTCACGGGTCAGCGGTTACTCCAAAATGACATCGTCTTGAGCAGGGTATTTAAACCTTCTTTCCGATATTTTTGGACAGATCCCTGTTGTCCAGAAAAAAACCTTCGAATCCTCTTTTCCCAAACGAAACCCGGTGGCCGGAAACTTCAAACGGTCACCAGAAAACTCAAAATTTCCAAATTCCGACAATTGTCTCCATCGTTCACCACCGTAACCACCAGATCTATACCTATAAACACCCGGAAAACCTTCGCCTCTTCGTCCTCAAACTAGATCTACGAACTACGGGTGCTAGATCCTTCTGGAAATCCACGGACCTAACTCCTAAAGTTGAAACCTTACACTGCCTAAGCTACCAAAAACCTCGACACCTTCCTCTCTGTTATTTTTTGTGTTTTTTGGTTGTGGTTTCTTTCTTGGTTCTGTTGTGTTTCTCTCTGTGTATATTTGTGGCTGCTGTTGTGTGTGTTCTCCCGATTGTGATTGCTGCCCCCTTTGTCTCTGTCTGTCCTTTTTATAAAATGTTAGATATGTATATTTTTGGGAGTTTAGAAATCGGATCCAGATCCGATTGTGATTCTGCCTTTAATGTACGATTTTAAATTCCCCTTTAATCTTGATTTCCCTGCAGATCCGAGACCTATTTGACTTGCCAATTCTTTCCTTTTGTGTTTCTGATGATCTTGTGGCATTTAGGGTTAGGGTTCGATTTGGGATTTAGGTTTTGCTTGGGGTTTGGGATTCTGTTTGGGACTTGAGGTTTTGGTCAAGGTTTGGGTTTGGGTTTGGGTTTGGGTTTAGGTTTAGGTTTAGGTTTAGGTTTAGGTTTAGGTTTAGGGTTTCCTTTTTTTTGTTTTGTTTCCTTTTTTTGAATTTTTTACATTTTTTATCAAAATAAATAAATGAGTAAATAATAAAATAAATAGAAGAAAAATAAAATACTAAAATTCATATCAATGAAATAAAAATAAAAATAAAAATAAGAGTAAAAGAGAAATAAAAATAAAAGAGAAATAATAATAAAAATGAATAATAATGAAAAAGGAAAGAAAAGAAAAGAAAAAGATAAAATAATAAATAATAAATAATAAAAGTAAAAATATAAAGGAAAAGAGAAAAGAAGAAAAAGAAAGAAAAATAAAAATAGAATAAATAAATAAATAAATAAAATAAAACAAAATAAAATTAATTATGCAAACATGGGTTTAATTCATTTTCAAATATTAGAATGCACGTCGAGTGGCTCGAGGTTCACAACTCTGCACTACTTAGCTCCGGACAAAAATTGGTGTCTACAGGGATGAATCTGGCAGTTTCTCAACCATAATTTCTTTGCCTTTCCCTCGATGCGCATCTCCTCGGGTCATCTGTGTGTTTCAAGTAGGGTCAAACTCTGACCCGGCTCCCCAAGTGCTCTCATTATCGATCTCATTCTTTCCAGCACCTCCGACACCATGTTCTAAGTTAGTGGCAGCAAAATTCGACAAATCACGGTGATAGGCGGAAGACCCTGCCGCCCAGATGACTGTCGCCCAACATCAGACACCTGTCACCTAAGCCCTGCCGCAGGTCCCTGCTCTGCTGCCTCCCCAGTCTCTCACTGGGTCCCTGTGAGAGGCCTCCTGTTCCCTAGTCCTGTCGGCTCTTGCTGTATGTCATCCTCTTCCACAAGGGGGCCTCCTGCTGTCGAGGGGGTCTGCCGTTGCCACATCATCCTGTCGCCCAAATGCCTGCGGCGAGACCCTTGACTTGTCTCCCAGACCAAATTCTGTATGGCTTGCGGCAGGCTCAAAGTCGGGAGGACTCCCTTGAACAGATCTACCATGGCTTTCAGTGCCTGAGTAGTTTCTTCGTTCTGCCGCCGACACAATCATTCTTTCTTCTTCCCTATTCACCTGGTTCTTCTAGTGAATCGATTGTTCAGGGGAACTCACAGAGTTCTCATCACTTCCAATTCTCACATTAGTCGATCTAGTTCTCACCATCTTGAAAGTTTTGATTGGCTTTTTATACGTTTCCCACAGACGGCGCCAATTATTGTTGCTCAAAACAACAATAAATGCTTCATGATGTCGATATTGTCTTCTTTCTCCACGTGTCTCCAGAAAGCTACTGTCAAAATAAGAAAAGTCAGAGGAACGCAGGGGGTGGTTCCCTGCATAGGCACTCCAATGCTTAAGTTAGCAAAAGGTTCTTCAATATTAGGAAGCGTAAAAGCCAATAGTCAAAAATTAGAGAATAGAATTGTACCTGAGGCCTATTTATAGGCAAATATTCTAAGGTAATTGCCTGGGGGTGATTACGTCTTTTTGGTAGAAGTTTGTTTCCAAGTATAACACAAATTCTATCAATTTCGGGAATAGTGGGGAGCCTGTCGCCAACGGGAGACTGTAGAATAGTGCGGTACGTTCCAGCGGGAGATGCTTGTCGCCCTGCGGGAGGCTAAATCTGTGCCATGTGTCACACGACGAGCCAAGAGCGATAGGCACTTAGGTCAGTTGCCTGCGACAGAGGTCCTGTCGCAGGCGAGAGGGGTCCCTGTCTCCCGGATACCACGTGGTCTAATAAGACCTCTCCACATGGCAAAATTGCTGACGTTTTGGGCTCTAACCCAATGTGAATGGGCTTTGTTATATCAACAGTAAAATTAATTTATTTTACATCTATTTATAGTAAGTTTGTGTTCATTTTCATGTAAGTGGACTTATTATAATAGGTTTACATCAATTAACACTAGATTAACACTTATTTCATGTGTTCAACTTAATATCATGTAGTTATATTTACTAATATTACTTTTACAATTATTTTCATTTATTTATGATAATTTTAATATAAAAATAAACGTAAAATAAACAAAAAAATCAATTAACCTTACCTTAAGGTCAATTTTACTATAGAATTTTCCATATATGATTACTCTAATACCAAACTAGTCATAAATATTAACTTCTTATCCATATTTTCTTTGTTTAGCTCATCAGCCCTAACCCCAACATTTTTATGTCAACAGGTTAATTAATTAATTAATTTGTTGTCAACAATTGTTTAATCTAATAATTAAAAAAAATTATGACATGCTGTAGGTGTTATATTCGAGTTTCAAGTCCAACTAATTTTAATTTCCACTTTAATTATAAAAATTGACTAATTTGTCCGCACATATAATCTTCATTTTTCAACACTCAAGTCTCCAAGTTTAGTTTAGTACTTTGTTACCTTCCTTTAAAGGAAATTAAATCCAAAGTTTAAAATTGTCGTCTCCCTTGTAGTTTCTTGTGAACTTAAAAGAACCTTCATTTTTTTCCGGATTCAAAAATGCTGCATGATATTATTATATTAACAAGGCAGGCAAGGCAACTACTACTAATTCTTTTCTTTGTAATTGGAGTAGCAATTATAGGCAATTTTTGTCGTGTAGGCCACATGAACTGTAGGCGAGGCGACCCACACCCACTCTAACGTAGCCGCTGATAATGGCGTCAATCGAGGCAACAAAAACTCCCATGAATTCTGAAAAATCTGCCCGAATACCGCACGCCCGCCCACACTGCCTTCTTTCTTTCTTTTCTTCAATACTGTTACTGTCCCACGCGTTTTCTGCCATCGATAAACCATCTTTTACCGACTCTTATCATAAAAATCTGTTTCTTTCACCTTGGAAAAAGAGCAATCATCTGTTCGCGACACAATCATCTGTTTTACATTTATAGCTTCTCTGACTGGTCGCCTTCTACAGAACATGTTCTCTTTTTTGCTCTCTTGGCTTTTTTAACTGAGTGAAGAAAGAAAAAGCACTTACTGTGGAAATCTTAAAACAAAATCTTGATAATTAATTCAGAGGTTTCTATTTTTTTAAAAAAATTGAAAATTTTGTCTAAAATTCAGATTTTAATATTTACATTTTTTCTTTCAAAAAAATTTTTATTATAAAAAAATAAATCTTAAACTGTTGATTTACTATTTGCCCGTAAAATTTACTCTGAGTTGTAGCTAGGGACAATGGGTGAACATCTGAATTTTTTTGTTATAAAAAAATGAATCTTAGACAGTGGATTTACTATTTGCCCATAAAATTTACTTTGACTTGTAGCTAGGGACAATGAGTGAACATCTGAAATTTTTTATTTTTAAAAAATTGAATCTTAAATCGTTGATTTACTATTTGTCCGAAAAATTTACTTTGAGTTGTAGCTGAAAACAATGGATGAACATCTGAATTTTTTTTATTATAAAAAAAAAGTTTAATAGTTAAATATGATCTCAATATTTATCATAAAATGAAATTAAGTCCTCAACTTTTAAATGCATAAAAATCAATCATCAACGTTACAAAATAATTGAATTAAAAATATTTTCGTTAAATCCTTTAATTTTTGCTACTCTTACTGATAATAAAACTTAACAGAAATTAAAAGATTTAACAGAAATGTCCTTAATTCAATTGTTTTGTAACGTTGAGAATTGATTTCCATGAATTTAAACGTTGAGAACTTAATTTCATTTTATATCAAACGTTGAGGTCATATTTCACTATTAAACATAAAAAAAATGAATCTTAGATCGTTGATTTACTATTTGCCCGTAAAATTTACTCTGAGTTGTGGCTAGGGACAATGGATGAACGTCTGCAATTTTTATTAAAAAAAATTAATCTTAGACCGTTGATTTACTCTTTGCTCGTAAAATTTACTCTTAGTTATAGCTAGAGACAATGGGCGAAAATCTGAATAAAGAGACATGGACACATGGAAGAGCCTGGTAGAGGAAAATAATGTCTTCTTTAAACAAAAGAAATATCATCGGAAAACTATAGCAACACACAAATGATGGTTGGAAGCAGATTTGATAATTTATATATATAATTTATATTTTTATTGCATTAAATTATATTTGTGTAGTGTAAAATATAAAAAAAATTATGTCAAAATTTATGTCAATATATTAACTACAAAATAATTTTTAACACTTATTAAATTCATGCAACTTTTATCAAATTTTAATTTATTTTTATTTTTACGTTTTTTTCATGTCACCGTCAACTTGCCTCTTCAATTGGATCAAGGAAAGAAATTGGCAATACCCAATAACCTTAGACAGTAACTAAGATTTGCACCATTTCGTGGTTTTGGCATTTTCTTTTTACCATATAGTAGGTTTGGAAAATCCCCATGGGCCATGGCCAAGTTAAATAGGATTAGACTCTTGAAAATGCCAAAAACTTTGAATTAAAGAAGGAAAAAGAAATAAAACATTGAGTGCAAGATAATCATGCAAACTTATATCATGTTGTCAATAGAAATTAGTGCAAGCTGTATGATGATTTCTATACATGATGAAATATGAAATTGAGAGTTTCCATAACAAATGAAAACACTTGTCCACACCATAATCTAATCACAGAAAAAACAAACACAGCGAGTTGATTTTGGATGACATTTAAAATGGGCAGATGAATTACAAGTCAAGAAAAGTTGCAATCATTAATAATTGTAGTTTGAGTCTGGGGTACTCACTCATTCACTACCCTCCACGTTTCCAGTATCCTTCAACGTGGTCATGGAACCGTTAGCATGCAAGTAAAAGTAAAACTTTCTTTTTTGACTATTCTCGTCTAAAGTAAGTTTTAAAATTTCATATACATTAAATATTGGTTTTTTTATGATTTTATATTCAAATTAGGTACTTCTTTTATAATTAATTAATTTTAGATGATTATATATTAATATGATATTCTTATGTGATCATGTCTTATATATATTTTGAGTTTGTCACATGATAATTATGTTTACACATGATAAGTATCTGTTAAAATAGTGTTATTCATCTTTTATTAAGTACTAAGTTTCATGCAATCTTAGATTCAAGTTAGATTTGTTCTCTTATAACCAATTAATATAAAGTTTAAATTATATTAGGATCATCCTAAGATTTTAGGCACCAACAAAAAAAGTTACATAATTACTTTTAAAAACGATTGGTGCTATACACTTTCAAATACAAAATAAATAATTTTTATCTCTAATTTAATAAAAATATTTTATCTTGGATAAATTAATTTATCATTTTTTTATCTCTTATTTTTAAATGGTTTTTTGTTTCTGTTTCTTGAAGATTTTTATACTAATCTGAATGTAGATTTAAAAGTTATTTCAAACCCTTTAAATTAAAAATAGAGAATTATTTTTTATCGAAATTCTTTGTGTGTCTTACGTTTTTATTTTCTAAAATACTATTTAATTTTTACTATGTATTTTTTTATAAGTCAATTATTTATTTTGATCATAATTAATGTTAGTTAATTAAATTTAGAGTTCTAATTACATATCTATCCAATAATATGAAGTGATATTATTTTAATGATACTATAAAAACTTGATTTTAAGATGATTCTAATATTAATTAATTTCACTGATTGAGGTTAGATGCTTAACATAAAGAACGTTTGAGATCCTAACTCGAATTAAGAAACTAGAGAATGAGTTAACTTTTATTTACATTATTATATTAGTAATCTTAAATTAAGTATAAATAAAAAGAATATGGTAACGAACGTTCATGGAATCTGACAAAATGCCAACGAGCAGTTACCCACTTACCCTAGAAAGTGCTGAGAAACAAGATTAAAGTAAATTGTCACGAGTCAAATCAGTTGTAAAAGAAGATAATGCTCAATAATTTAACTTTAAACAACACTCGATTTCTTCGAGTTCAACAGCGTGACAATACCTACAAGAGCTCATAAATTATAAGCGGGAGCATGCATGTTTATACAATTGCAAGAACAGCAGCAAGTATGTTCGAATTAGGTGTTAGGTTTGGTGGGATAGGTGGTCCCAAAAACGCTGCATCCAATGCAGGTTGGCCCGGAAGAGGGATAAATTAATCTTGTGGGGGCTTTGCATAAATAATGAGACCAATAAAGATAGAAAAGCTTAATGGGAATTTGGAAAAGAAGTGAGCATGATTTGAGGAGAGGGCCATTGCAGTGGCACGATGCTGTTGGAGCCAGCAACTCACCCATGTGCTCAAAGCTTCTTATTTAACAATGGTACTTTCTAATTGAGTGATGCGGACTTTTATTAATGGTCGTATTTATTTTGGTTTTAGTGGCTTCCTACTAAACCAAACACTAAAGAAGAAATGAAGGCTTGCAAGCATGAGAAATGGGATAAAGCTTAAAAGCCATTGCTGATATGAGCATTGGGCTGAAGCAGCAGGTGGCAGCAAATACTGGTAGTTTTTTCCATCAATGCTTGCTCACCTGTGTGCTTGTTTTGTTCTATTAAAACTAATGGATACTTTCTTCTGTCCAAACAATTATTTTTGTAAGACCCCGGTAGATCTCATGATTTATTTCATAAAACACGTATTACAAATATGAATTAATTAAGTCTTAACATATATAAAATAATTTTTACAATATTTTGGTGTGAAATTAACAAGTTAAAATTTTAATTATGAAATGACACACACACATATATAGATCAGGTGGATGATTATTTCAAGATTTGGATTTGGATAAATGAGAGAGGAGGCAGGGAAGAGATAAGATTAGAAGATCAATGGACTACTGTAGTGCGCTGTGCACAAGCTTTTCACACACCATCTAATTAGATCAAAGGACGATACTCAAGATTCAAGAATTATGGATTACATCTTTTTTAACACATTAGCAAACAAAACAATATAGTTGTACCAGTATTAAGTTGATATTTAATGGGGGAAAGTAAGCATTTCAAAGTGAGTACTATAATAAAAACATAATCATATGATATCCCTCGCCGAGTATGCTTTCTCAAAGTAATTGAACTAAAGGAACCGATAATGAACCAAAAAAAAAAAAACTAAAGCTAACGATTACACCAAAAAAAAAAAACACTAAAGTGAAGGGATGGGATGGGACCGGGACTGACTGATTGAAAAGGATTTAAGGTTTATGAAGTTTTTTTATTAAAAATAAGTAATTAAAATTTAAATTGATAGATCAAAAGATTACGGATAAATTAAATGAAAAGTTATTTTTTTTAATAAATATTAATCAAACTTTAATCATAAATAAAATTTTTAACAATTTTAAATTTCACCTAAAAAACTATACTCGAGTCTTTTCCGTGAATGGCTTGAGAGTTGGGAGGAAATGTAGGAGTGCGATGAGAAAGTTCCCGTCCTGTTTCCCTTTGTTTTCAAGCGAATTGCACATGGAGGGATGCTTTTTGTTTCCGCCCAACATAAAGCATTGTTATTTGAAAGCTGTCGTCATTAAATACACCTTTGCACCGAAACTTGTTTCCTTTTTTTTTATAATCTTCTTTATTTTGTATCAACAATACTGTTAGTTGTTGATGATGATAGATAAGTAAGTCTGTTCATTGAGATGACTGTAAAATAGTGGAGGGAAATGGGGGCAAAATTAAAATCAGCCGGATTGTAATTTGTGACGTTTCTATTGACATGGGAAAGAGATAATTACGAGTCATTTGAAAAAAATTGGTGCCAATTTCATTTTGCTGCTTCCCCTTAACCCAAAACGTAATAAGCAATGCTATGGCAATCCCATATCAATAGTTGGCAATATGTGGAGTTATGGTACGGAGCATGGACCATAGAGTTGGGAAGTGGGAACCAAACGAAGGTATCATTTACTTGAAGCGAGAAAATTAAGCACTGATCGGTAGCGGATTGGCGCAGACAGTTAGAGGTTTACAAAAGAGCTGCTAAGAGTTTCGTTTTAAGACTGATGATGGCGTAGATAACATCTATATGAATATATCCAATATGGTGCGACAGGAAATATTAGGTGTGTCGTCTCTCAATCCAGCATCTTGGGTCCCATCGGACGTGCTCATCAGAAGATCTTGAATGTAATAAATGTTATTCTTTCCTGTTGTTTAACGATCTTTATATTGTCTCTAGCTATGAACACAATCTCTTCAGACTCTAATCACTACCGCAGCTAATCCGTCCCAAGCTCTCACCCATTGCCTTGTAATTTCTTTTGCTTCCTTCACCCACGAACTTGAACAAGAAAATTGGTTATCAAAGAAAGAAAAGAAACAAATCTTCGTAAAAAATCAGCTCAAACCAAAATCTAAATGACACAAATTTCAGTCAAAATCAACAATGCATCCAAAAGTATGATCCTAGCTAATAGGAGCAAGGTAAGAATGAAAAGAAATGAGACGTGGGTATTCTCAACCAATTGGAAATTGGAGCTCTGAGATTGAATTTGAATTAGACTGCTCAAAAATACTCACATGTCTAATCAACAGGAAGATAAAAGGATTAACATCCTGGGATACGAGGATGTGCGCATATTTACGGGACTGAAGTAATGAAAGAAGAATAGAATATATTAACAAAGAAATGGCTGGCGTACAAGTCGCTTTGGCCGAGTGGTTAAGGCGTGTGCCTGCTAAGTACATGGGGTTTCCCCGCGAGAGTTGGAATCTCTCAGGCGACGAATTTTTGCTTGCTTTTTTCTTTTTTGGGTGAGCCAACAGTCAACAATCCTACGGCAAAGACGCAATAGCAAACAGGAACCAGCACAGTATATCGGCAGCTCTATCATTGGGACGTATAATAGAAGGATTTAAACCAAATCAACCAGGATAAGTGCCCCACCACCCTCGGGCAAATTGTTTATCCTTTCCTTCATAATATTATTTTCTTGAGCAAATTGATCTTAAGTCGATTGGTATCATACATTTTTTCATTGGGCCAAATATAGAAAACATAGGAAAAAAAAAGAAATAGCTATCATTTAATCCCTTAGCAGAACAGGGGGGCAATGAAAAAAGAAATTCACAGAACAATAAACTTTAGAATACACCTTCAATCCTTAGCAAATTTTGTTGGTGCATTAAGCATAACAGATTAAGCATAAGCATAACAGGTTTGCATAATGCGCTGTTATGGTAAACCGTTACTTTATGTTGCAACAAAACAGACTATTCAAATTTTCAAAAAAAAGAAAAAAGAAGAAGATATGTTTCATTTCATGCACAAACTGATTACCAAGGAGTAATATTCACCTGATGAGACATTTATCCGCGTCACCATACATGGGAAAGATTAACAAAAGAAGTTAAATTCTCATTAAATTTTGGATATTGCACTCAGTGCATATCAAAATATGAACCCTAAGCCATATAGCTGTTTTTCTAAAAAATTAAGGCAACCCCAGTCGAATCAACAGAAATGGGTGATCTTCCTCCAGCACATGAGAAAGAAAGAAGTTCAACTGGTATCAGCCAAAAAGATCTAGTGGCCATACTTTTGGAACTCCCACTCACTGTTATCTGCAAAAGCAAAACAATGAAGACATTAACACCATGTAATTAGAAAAGATGGGATGTACAAAATATCCAAGCAAGATGAGGCACATAATGACAAAAAACATACCCAAGGGACACACTTGACGAGTTTTGAGCCATCTGCTGATGCAATGGAAGTGAAATGCATGGTTGCAAACCCCTACAACACAAAAAGCACTTAAATATTGAATAAAAAATGCTGAAGCTAGAATGCATGTCAGAATATTATAGTTTCTGTGTTTTCCTGATCGAATGATAATCAGTCAACACACACATTCTCATGTAAGATGAGCAACAACTGTTACAGTTAAGGCCATAAATTCCCAAGACCAAACAACATAATTGACAAGCAAATATATTAAGCTGTTAAGGATGGCAGTCATGTTCTTTACCTTATCATCCATGTGCTTCAATAGTTTCTCCAAAGCCTATATATAAATCTTAAGTAGTAATATGAACTGCAATTTAACAACTAGTTTCTCTAGCATTTCACTTGTAGTCTTGGAATTCTATTCACATTTGAGATAAAATGTAGTGATCAAACATTTTGGTTAATTACATATAATCACTGAAGGAAGAGCAACTAATATAGTTAATATGCTCAGCCCAGCCCAAAAGTGAGAAAATAATCAGATGGGTTTTGGATGCAAAATAATCTGACATTGTGCTAAATGTTTACAAACATCTAATGTATTTAAGCAAACCACCAACAGGTCAATTTGCTTAAGTAGATCTGCTTATTGCACAACCTACAAAATAATGTATCTGGATGCCACAAGGTGTAAATTACCGAAGGCAAAGCATTAGAAACCAAAACTGAATAGCCCCCATCAACTCAATTGATTCATAACCATTAGTGTCTTACAAGCTATAGTTATTGCATACGTTCTTAATAAAAACATAAAATGCATCATCATAATTTCTTTTAACTTTACCTCAGATTTGTTATTGATTCATCATAATACACTCACTCTTCTACTTCACAAAATCAGATACTACAAGTTCAAAATTGAGTTAAAATTTTAATCCTAGCATTTTGGTATAAGTTATAATCAAACCAAACAACCTAGCACTAATCCCCAAAGTAAATAATGCATACAAATCCAAAATAAACAACTGTTGTATGTTTTAAGAGTATTAATATTAAGAATTATCATAATCTATAAATCCCCAACGATGAAACATGCCCAAGACATTACCATAAAATATAATTCCGTCAGCCTAAGGCTTTGGAGGAGTGAAAAAGAAAAACATACCCCAAGCAACAGTGCATTCCTCACTAGTGGCGCTGGCTTGGTTGGCTTGGCATTCGATACCTGAACAAAGAAATTAAAGTAAACAATCAGAATTAATAAACCAAGAAAAAATAAAACCAGAATCGTAAATCGAACGAAAAAAAATTAGGGGAAAGACAAAATCAAGAAAGAAAGACTCACAGAGATCCATGATGTGATTCCTGCAAATCGCACAATTATCCACAACAATATCTGCATCCATCAGCAAAAAAATTAGCGCCAAGAATTTAAAATAAAAAATAGAAAGGTTGTGGGTTAGGGTTTTGTACCCCAGGCCCAGAGCGCAACAGCACTCCACTTTTTGATCTCAAAGCGCTTGGGCCTCTTAGTGGAGGAGGAAGGGGCGCCACTACCGGAAGCCTCGCCGAGGGGGACCATTGGCACATCAGAGTCTAGAGTAGCCATCGCGGCGATCAAACTGTCACGGTAGGCAGATAAAATTTTTTAGCTTCTCTTTCGGGGCAGAGGTGCAGGCAGGCGAATCGAAGAGAGCAAAGACGCGCGTGTTCTTTAAAAAAACACAAATGGGCAATTATCTTATATATAAATAATACATAAAATTAATATCCAATATATCCTTAATGAATTTTTTTTTTATCTTTAAACAAAATTGAAATTAAGATAAAAAAATTCAATCAAAACAAATAAGATAAAAATATTATAAAAATATAAAAAATAAAAGATAAATTAAATAGGTTATATGTCATCATTTTAGCTTCACTTATGAAATCAAAAAACTACACTAACGGTGTATTGAATAATTATACTACTATAAACACCAATGTGCTTGTTTGAGTACAAGTAAAATATTTGACATGCATAATATTTTAAAATAATTACTTTTTAAATTTTTAAAAAATAAAAATTTATTTATATATATTAAAATTACAAAAATAAGATAATTATCTCTTTAAATCAATTATCTATTTCAATTTTTAAAAGATAAACATCTATGTGTATACATATTAAAATTAAAAACAACGCATAAATTCATAGTGCCATGAAGAAATCCAAGACAAACTAAAGATTGAGCAAAACATCAATGATTTCTGGAATCCTTGTTGAGTTTGTTCTTCTTGGAAATATTCACTGAAAAATTCATAAACTTCCCATACTTGAGGGGGAAGGATTTCATGATTTGGTCCGTACCACTGCCACTAGTGAGTAAACCAAACTGGGAATTGGTATTTGGTGTCTTTTTTGAAGTAAATGAGCCATGAATGGCGATTGTGTTGGTTTTCAAAGGTGAAAGTATTGAACCAAGCTTGTTGATAATCCCAGTAATTAAATGTGGGGCAATGGTGAAGTCTGGTGTTATAGCTAGCTGGAAACTTTTTATATATATATATTAAAATTAAAGAAAAACCACAAATTATTTATCAAGTTCTTTACACATTAAAAAATATACTTCTAAAAATGATTACTTTTGCTATAATTTTTTTTACTTGAATGCAATTTTTTTAAATATACATATTTCATATTAACATGTGACATATATGTTAAGATGAATTTTTTTAATAAATATTGTTGGCTCTACTGAAAGGGGGGGTGAATCGGTTTTTCTACTAATTTTTTGTTTTTCTAACAGCTTAATGCACAAATAAAATAAATAAGGCAATAATAAAATAAATGCAGTAAATAAGGAAGGGAAAGAGAAGCAAACACATATTTTATAGATGTTCGCCAATCTTTTGCCGACATCCTCTCTCCTTAATCCTCTTGTCAAGGGATTGATTTCACTCTTCTTGTGAATGCTTACAAACCACTTCAAGGTGTGGTAAGACCTCTCACAATTTCTCTTGAATGCTTAGAAATAACCTTCTAAGTCTATCCCCTTGTAATGCTACCCTCACTCTTACAAGAACAACTTTACAAGGCTAGCACACCCCTTTGAATATAAGAAATTTAAGTGAGTGAGTGATGAGTAAGGTGATATATCACAAATGGAATTACAAAGAATGAATTTTTCAGCTTGGATTTCTTTCTTGAAGCTTTGAGAGTTTTTGAGTGCTTGTTCTACCTCCAATCTTCATAAATGTCTCTATTTATAGTCCACAAACTGATTGGAATGGTTGTTGGAGCATTTAATGCAAATCCTCCTGTTGAAACCCTAAAAAACTAGCCGTTGGACACTGCTCTTGTGAAAAGGGATCGATCCTTAGCCATAGGGGATCAATCCCAAACTTCTAGAATGTTTTTAAAAAGGGTTGAGGAACCTTTCTTCCATTTGAGGATTGATCCCTCTACAGGGGGATCGATCCCTCAAACCCTACCTGCACATTTTTGAGTTGTTTTGGGATATTGTGGTGGATTTTTGTGATTTCTAGTCAATTCAAAATATTTCAATACTTTTATAAGAGTATTTCCTGACTTTCTCAATTGAAATCACAATCCAAAACTTTGTTTAAAATATTTTCCATCATTGAGTTCATTTTGAGCAAATTTGCATTGTAGAAATATGTTTTAAGCTTATTTAAGTTTTTGTCATTTCAAAATACATGTCAATTTAAAGCTAACAAATATTTTATCGAAAAAGTTAAAATTGAATATTTAAGTCTATATATTTTAACATTAAATTAAACTTTCATATGTTTTTTCAGTTTTTATTACATCCCTTTTTTTAGATTTGTTCGTTCAATCATTTTGTTTATTTATTTGTACAATAAATTTCCTTGGTAAAAAAGAAAAAGAAAATATCTTAAATATTATATTTAATTATTTTAAATTGATTTAAATCTTAAAAAAGTCAAATAATATATTATTTTTGTTTTTCTTTTTCTTTTACTTGCCTTTTATGTTTGAAACTATTATAAATAACTTTTTTTAAACTCTAAATAATAAAGTTTTTAACTCTAATTAATTTTATAAGATTAATTTGAAGTCATTTAGGGTCAAATTTTAAAAATAAATCAGTTTCAAATATGAAAATATTAACCAATAATTTACTAATAACTAAAATAAAATTAAAATTATCATTGTGCATCATGTGAGTTTAAATTTAGTAAAAATTAAAAGAAGGTTTGTGGGTTTGGGTTAGATTCGTTTAGGGATTGGGTTATTCATTCAAGTCCAAAGGTCCATTCAATTTTTAAAAATATTAAACCCATTAAACAGATATGAGCGTGAAAATCAAGACCTAATAAAAAAAATCGAGCTAAGTTTACATTAACCATTTCAAGACTAAGCCCTGTTCGGTTCAATAATTATAAATTTTTTAGCTATTTTTTTACTAGTTCATTTTTAGTTACTTTAGATTTTTATTGTGCAGTTTAATTGGAGCTTGTATTAGTTTTTTAGGATTTAAAATTTTCATATTTATTGTAATCTTTTAATAAGAATTTATTTTAACTTAATGTGTTACACTTTTTAACCATGATGTGTTTCAATTATTTTGTATTTTATTATTTTTTTTTTGCTAACTTAGTCAAGTTTAGATATATTCATTGTTTGTAGAAACATGTTTACAAAAAAAAAAAAAGATTTGAAAAGTCAGATCGGGCTTGGACTTATCTAAGTCCTACCCAAACTTGGCCCATTCCATGAATACCTCTAGTTCGGGTTTATATAGTAAAATCTCTCTAATTTTTTTTTTCATAGGAGGTACAAAGGAAGAATGGGGAAATTGAACCTTAGACCTAATATTTCTTAAAGAAGGGCAACAACCGCTAGGTTAAGCTTTGGTTGTTAAAACCCCTTTAAATTAATATTATTGGGACCAATCATTCAATATTAATTTAAATGGTTTTACCTTATGAATTATTATTATCTTAAAAAACGAGTTTGTTTAATTTTCAAATTCTTTAAATCCCTTTAATAATTCTATAGCTTTTAATTTGATAAAAATCTCATTGCAAATATATATATATATATATATATAATGTATTTTATACTTTTTTAACTCTTAAAATAAAAAATCTTAAAAATGATAATCTTTTACAAATTAAAATCTTGAAATGCTTTCTAGTTTTTTAATATTGTGTAATATATTTTATCAAATTATTAATTTATGTTATAATTGAGATCGAAATTTTACACTAAGTTTTAAAATAAAACTATTAAGTATTGCAATTGAGGGGTTTATTAAAATTTTCTTTTGGTCTAAGTCAAAACCATGATTTTTTGTTTTTTAATTTAGAGGGGATTAATTTATAGGGGTTTTGCTTTATATAGGATTTGGGTTAGGTACCTTACTCCTAAGTCAACTAAATATTTATGTTACAAAAATAAATTTTAAACTAAAAGATATCATATGACAAATATGAATAGATTATTAAATTTAATAGTTAATTTATTAAAAATATTAATTTACATTAAATTATAAAAAATAATAAAATAATTTATTTTACACATAAAGTTGATTTCTTCATATATATATATATGTATGTATATGTACATAGGTATAAAATAATTAAAAACAAATATAAAAAATATATTTAAATATTTAATTTGAGTTTTCATTAAGTTTCGTTAAAAGTAAAAAATTCATTGCCCCTTTTTTTTTTCTTTCAAAATTTGTGTTCTTTATATTTGGAAAGATGCCTGGAAGAAAGTTTCTCTACTTGCAATGTATTTATTGTTACGAGCCGGAGCCTAGAGTTTCATATTGACTAACATGCTCTTACAAAAATATTATTCATACTCCAGCAAAAGAAAAAAAAAAAAAAGGGGGAAGAGCCAGCATCTTTGACTGCGAACAACAGGTCACAGAGTAGTCAAATTGCCGGATTGTTTTGTTCCCGGCCCATTTTCAGACTATGAGTGTCAGGTTCAGGATGCAAATATCTTGTTTCTTTCACAATCATAATTCTACAGTTGAAATACAAATAAATGAATGCCATAAATCAAGTCAGGCGGTAATTGTTTAGCCATTGGTAGTAAGGAATTTGATGGTATATCTTGAAACAAGCATATTTAATTTAGATGCTTTATAAAACGTTATGGGCAATGAATGCTATTCTTGCACTCTGCCTGGCCAACATTGGGGCTTGCCCTGTTTTCTTAGCCACTCAGGCGCATAGTTGGTTTGACTAAAACTTGGGAAGCCAGCCTATATGATCACTCTTCTTCTGGCAAAAAATGAAAAATTCACCAACAAAATTATTTGCAGTAGGCCAGGGAGATTTTTACTTTGGAGTTTGTCTGTTCTTCTCTCATTTCTCTCATTTTCTTTTTTTTTTTTGGATGAATCCTTGTCTCAGTTTCAATAAAAAGAAAATAGACAACTCAACATTTATCAACAAAAAATCGTAAAGATTCGAATTTGAGTGCAAATCGGCACTCGAATTTTAGTTATTTGCGTCGATTTTAATTTGACACTTTAAATATCGATTTGATTGCACATCCAGGGACAAATATCTTTTCCCTTAATTATTGGCGACCGCATATCATCAATCATGCATAAAGCTGCTAGCCTAGCCTGCAACTTGGGCAAAATAATTGAATCAGGAACTAGTTGTTTAGTGGGATTTGATACATGATAGCATATCCGCGTTGATTCCTTGCTTAGCTGTGTTTGACAATTTAGAATATTTGCTTTTTTAATCAACAAAGGTTGGTGATTAGTCATTTTTGAACTAATCTTTTGCTTGATAAACAGTTTAAACTCAGCCCATACCAGATAAAAGAAAAAAGCTCTTGCATGTGAAAGAATCAATTGAAGTAAACAAGTCTTTCTCCCAGGAAAACACTTAAACCCTTAACATTTGCCTCAGTGTGCCTATTTACAGTTTAATTTACGGTAGTGGTAGTCTATACTTTAATCTATGCTCCGCTAGCTTTATGGTGCGAGGGAGAATTCAACCCATCACTATGATTCTGCTTTAGAGTGTCGCTTTCCGAGTGAGCTGGAGACGTCCTTGGTGATCTGTTGCGATGCCTATGACCATGGTGGTGTTTATGGCTTCTGTGATGATGGCAGTTCTCTTTCTTTAACCTTTTTAGAGTCACATTCCTTAGTGTCCTTGTCCTCCTTTGGCGAGCCACTTTCGGTTGGAAACGTGTAAACAAAGGTACCAATTGGGATGTCTTCGCAGTTCTGAAGTGGCTCCAAAGTCTTGATCACATCACTCATTTTCGGTCTTTGCTTTGGCCTGTGACTAAGGCATTGATAAGCCAATGCAGCTGCCTTTCGCGCCCCCATTTCTGAGTATTGGCCTTCCAATCTAGGATCCATTATCCGGCCAAGTTTCCTAGGATCATTCAGCATTGGCCTTGCCCATTCTGCTAAGTTCTGTTCTCTTTGGCAACGGCTCTTGTCTATAGATTTTCTCCCCGTTAAAAGTTCCAGAAGTACCACTCCATAGCTATATACATCACTCATTGCTGTCAAGTGACCTAAAACACAATTACAATCAATCAGTTTTCAGCAAACCTAAATTTCTAAATAGTATGAATTTCTGTCTATTTTATTAGACAAAAACTATATGGATCAAAATGCTGTAGTTTACCTGTCATGATGTATTCAGGAGCAGCGTAGCCTTGTGTTCCCATAACTCTGGTGGAAACATGAGTGTCATCCCCTTCCGGACCATCTTTTGCCAGACCAAAATCTGAAAGTTTGGCTGTGTAATCCTGAGAAAACATGTTTGAAAACGTAACATCAGTAAATGAAGAAAACCCATGTTACAGCTGTAAAAGGACAAGTTTTATGTGGTAGGTAAGAACTTAAAAAACATTACTTACTGAGTCTAACAAGATGTTTGACGCTTTAAAATCCCGGTATATTACTGGTTTTTCAGCTTCATGGAGATAGGCAAGACCCTTTGCAGCTCCGAGAGCAATTTTCATCCTTGTCGCCCATGGAAGGCAAACTGAATACCCTGCACGCAAGGAGTTTGACGTTAATTTCTTTTACTGTTTGTATAAACAAAATTTTTCTAAAACGGATTACTAATTTACAGAGAGAACATACTTCTGAATAGTTGATTCTCCAAGCTGCCTCTAGGCATATACTCATACACCAGTAGCCTATGTTCTTCTTCGCAACAATATCCGATCAGCTTCACAAGATGTGAATGCCTCAGTTGTGCAAGAAAGACCACTTCAGTCTGTTCCAGAAAGAAACAATTTATTAATCAGCAAATCAAACTTCCAGGTGAAATAAGCATTAGAACAAACGACCGGAATTCAGGAAACTGAAAAATTAATGTTCAACTGTAAGCATTATTGATTGAAATGACTCACCAGCCACTCTCTATGCCCTTGCAGCCCTTCTAAATCCAGGTTCTTAACAGCCACAGGCTGAGCATTCAATCCAGGCCTAAGCTTGTCATCAATAAACCCCTTATGAACCTGTCCAAACCCACCTTCACCCAGAAAGTTAGCAGATGAAAAGCCCTGTGTTATCACCCTTAGCTCCCCGAGCGTAAAAACATGAAGGTTTGAACCGGCAAGCGATATGGACAGATCCTCCGAAAGCATCGAGCTTGGATTACTTAAGTCTA
This sequence comes from Heritiera littoralis, assembly GCA_031772115.1. Taxonomy (NCBI): domain Eukaryota; kingdom Viridiplantae; phylum Streptophyta; class Magnoliopsida; order Malvales; family Malvaceae; genus Heritiera; species Heritiera littoralis. Next base: position 6,026,395 of record JAPDPK010000006.1, on the reverse strand, counting down.
ACATTGCAAGTCTGCTAAATGAACTTTGTTTCGAAACTCCCTTAGGCTTGGCTTCTGGTTTCTCAGGCTTGGCTTCTGGTTCCACAACACCCCTGGAACAGGTCGGGATGATGGATCTCCAAGTAATTTTCATCACAGTCATTTTCTTTTTTCTGAATCTAGTATAATTCTACAAACTCACTTCTTCAAACTTATATCCAGAACTAGAAGATTATCCGTGGCTGTCGATAACCGACAGGTTTTAGGTAATGATTTGAAAGAAGCAGACAATTAGGTTAGAAGATATTAGAGGATGGTGAAGAATGAGCCACGGTTTGGAAGGACTTTAATAAGGTTTCAGCGAAGGATGAGGAGGCTAAAGATTAATGAAAATATTCAAATACCAAATCACCAACTGGTCTGAAAACCCGACAAACAAAAACAGGTTTGCAACTCCTTTTCTCTGGTTTCCAACACCCTTTGATCTTTTCTTCATGTCATGCTAAATAATTGCATGGAATTCTTCCAAGTTCCATCCTTCCTAATATTTTTCTTTTATAGGCAAGATTTTAGACATAAGTCCACAAAGATTGGTTCAATAAGACAAAATGACGCGGCTGCCCCGGCCCCCCTGACTTTCCTCTTTGCTCTCTAAGAGAATGCAGGAAAATCAGAAGTTTGTTTCTTGACCTTTGGAATGTTCCTGTATGAAAGCACATGTCATTCGATGATTTAAGACTTGCTTTTCATCCGGCTATGAACTCGAAATTGCTTGTCGTATTTCCCAAGTTGACAACAGCTGTACTCTTATATTTTCAAATAAAATGAATTCAAAAACGTTGGTTTATTTTAAAACAAGAAAATTTGGTATTAATCATGGGGACATCATCACTATTGGACCTTCTTAATTCTCGAAAACTAGTTACAGGAATCTTTTTATCAGATTCCCAAATTGGTTGTGAAAATGAAAAAAATTTTGTTTTTATAAGTGTAAAAAAAAAAACCCTTTCGACTTAATTTTTAAGATTAAAAAAAGTTAATAACATTCAATGCTTTCACAATTTGATGTGAAAAATCTTATCAATCTATTCTTTTACAATTTGAATTACTACACTTTTGAGTCACTAAAAAAGAGTTTCTTTACTCGAAACATATAAAATATTAAAAAAAATGATTTTTTTAATACATTCAACTTTTTTTACAACCAAAATTTAAAAAAAAATACACACAAACACATGCGCATGTGTGTATATATATATATATATATATATATGCATGCCAGCTTTTATACACTAAAATGGGCAGTCAGAGGACGACTGCATCAAATTTGAAAGAGGTTGGTATGCCTCCAATAATATAGTGCTACATCATGTAGAAGATTAAATCAATAAAACTACAAAATAAAATAGTATTAATCGAGCTTTGTTTTAGATGGTTGACATGATGATAGTATTTTGTATGCATGACGATTAAACTATATACAGTCAGATAATCACAACCATGTGAACCGGTGGACTTTTCTCCGCCTTCCGTTGGCTTCGATGGTCATGATCTTTCCTTAAAGCTGGCCTTGGATGTATCATGTATGGGTCCAGAAAGCTGGTGGGTGAAGCCGTGAGAGAGGTCAGCATCTTGTGGTAACGTCAGCTTTTTATTTTAATTCTTAATTTCCCGAAATCTTTCTACTCTAATTATTAAACTCATTTTACGAAAATACCATGAGTTTAAATTCTTTCGAACTTATAATTTTAAAAAATTTGTTCAATATGCATGGCATTTAATTAAACTAATACTCAATTAAGTACTATCAACATTGTTTTAACCCTGTTCTTAATTCTATCCAAAACTAAATTAAAAAAGAAATTTGCCAATGACATTAGAGTCTTAAACCCCTCAATCACACGGTGGCGGTGGGTCTAATTACAACTTGGAAGTAGACTTGTGGGAGAGAATCTTGGCCAAATTGCAATTAATTACCATACAAAATTGAAAATTATGCATGTGATTAAGATTTGGAGAAAGGGACCATCACTACGCTTGAGAGAAAACGAAAGAGGGTATCTCTTGTATTAATCCTTCAATCCATGCTCCATGAAAATGATGAAAGGGCCAAATTTGTCAACGAGGGAGTAGGTTTGTGATTTGAGAGAAGAATTCGTCATGTCGTAGCCTTAGGAAAGTCAATGGGCACTTTGGCCATTTTAAATAAAAAACTACGACCGCGTTTTGCATGAATGGAACTGTGGAAGTCTATTTTGGAGTCCAGATCCATGTGAAGAAATTAAATACAAATACAAAATGAAATAAACTAGTATTGAATTTGAATATCGCATTATTGCCTTGCTGTTTTTCCTTTCCCGTGTGTTCATTAATTCAAAACAATTCGATCTTAAAGACTGCAATTTCTTTGATTTTGTAGAAAAAAAAATGTTGACATTTTGCAGAAAGGAAAATACTGGGAAATTGTATACGATAAAATTTATGAAGGCAAATGGATTGTCTTAAATGGCAGGTTGGTTTATCATTAATGAAATCCTGAAATTTTGAAGTTTTAGATTTAAATGTTAATGTGTATAATTTTATATTTGTCAATTATATATTAATTAATTTATTTAATTTAAGTAAATTCTAAATATAATTCTTGATTCTGATAAAAGAAATAGCAAGTTTACATGGGAAAATGACTGCTTTAGGTCCAAAAGGACAAGTTTATAAAGCAAGACTCCTTTTTGTCGATAGCTTAGGATAGAGTGGCAGCACTTTGAAGACAAAATTTTCCAATAATTAGCAGTGAAATTGTTTTTAACAGTTGGTTTAAGGTCAATAAATAAGGATGAAGAAACCAATCAAACTACAACTACTTCACCTTCCCTTAATGGGATTTCACCAAAAATTCAAACACCAAAATTTTGAAGACAAAAAACTTCTTATGCCCAATGTTGACTCGTCAATAGATTCTTGTACAAGGATTGATTTGTCAGATATTACTCGATCCTTGAATAATCAAGAGTTGGTCGACTATCATACTAAGATAGAGATTTATATTATTACATTCGCAACGAGTGCATTAATTGGACAAGGCTTGCAAAGTCCCAGGCTAATACGAAATCTCAGTTGTTTACATTGTCCCGGAACATTTCCACCTTAATTATCGTATCGTGCCGGTAAAACTAGGCGACTAAATGAGAAAAATTTCATTTGCACGTGACTATAATTATTTTTTTTTCAGGTGAACTACCACAGGCCATGGTATCTTGCCAGTTTTAGAAGGACGTCGGTGTTGGTTGTATTTAACTTCTACACTCTCTTTAAGTAGATTTTTCAATAGCATGCGAAAAATTATATAAAAATATAATGTAAGTTAAAATTTGACAAAATTATATATAAATTTGATAAAAATTAATTGATATTAAATGTTTCAACATATATCACGATACAATAAGTTTGTATTTTATAATTTGATATAAAATAGATACGGCATAGAAATAAAAAATTTTAGATTATCTATTTTTTATTATCTAAAAAAAAAAACAAGATTTTGATTGTTTGGGATTTTGAAAATTTGGAAAGGAGTGATCTTAAAACAGAACAAATGTGAAATTTGGTTAGGTTTATGAACTCGAAGTTCCTTGCGTTTATACTTACGTAAGGAGGCATGAATTAAAGCGTGTTAGAAACCAATTAAAAGGAGGAGAAAAATATGAAAATCCAACGGAGAAAAGAAGAGATCCTATGGAGACTAAGTCAATCTATTAATGGCGTTCAGTGTTTCTGACTGATATATAAGACTTGCCTGTGTGACTGGAAAAGTCGGAAAGTGAAAACTCTCTGGATCCTATCTTCTGGAACCTTTCAGGCTCCAGCTTTCAGACCGGAGAGAGCCTTGTCTAAACGCGTACGTGCAGCAGTTTGCGAACGAAAAAGCCGCGTCCGAGTTACGGACCCAGGCCAGCTGGGTTGGTTGTTGACTGATATATTATATTTATATGATATAAAATATAAAAATTTTATATTAAAATTTGTATTAACACAAAAAATATAAAATTTTATTTTTTTTACTTATTTTTAATTTATACAATATTGATATACAATTTTTACTTGATTTTAATTCGTATCACTTCGTGTCTTATATTAATATCATATTCGTGTTATATAATTATATTGTGTCTAAGCTTATCAGGTTTACATCTCGACGACTTGATCCGTACCAAACTCTAGATTCATTTAAATAAATAATAAAATCGGTTTCGATAAAATTAAAAAATTAAAAAAATTATTTAAAATACATGTTTTTACAATAAAATATTAAAAAAAACTAAAATTAAAGGTGAAAATAAAATTTTATCTTTTTCAGTCTCAGTCAATGGGTAGATTTTAATTGGGCTAGAAGTGGATAACCCATTTTAGGTATTGATTATCCTACCAAGGAAAGGACACACTCTGCTCATTGGCTGTGAGAATTTGTAACACCATCAACGTCGGCCTAGATCAATATCATGATGCAAGTCTTTGAGAAGGGCGGGTAACGTAGCCATTTTTTAACAGCCAAGGTTTCGATTTGATTGCCAACGAGACTTTGATTCGGTGGTAAAGAGAATGGTTTGAGATCTTAATGAGAGAAATAGGTTTAAAGTTTAAATTTCATTGTATTTGTGAATTGCATTTGTCATAACGTTTCCTAGACCTAGGACGCTAGACATTAAACAAATGGAGTCGCCACCAATCTTTTTTTAACCTAGATGTGATTGGCCACCTAATGACTCTAAGGATTGGTCTACATTTTTAGTTTTGGGTTCGGGAGTTCGTTTACGTGTAGGGAAGGTTATAGCACCCCTACAACGCCCAAAGTTGGTACCATTTTAATCTTGTATTATTTTAACTTAGTCTTAGTTACATGGCCTTTATATTTTATTGTTTAAATATTGAAAATTCTTTTAAGAATCCTCCATCATTCTGGATGAACTCTCAAAAAATCTTCTCACCTCAAGAGTATTCAAGGGGTACCATTCGACTCCCATGAAGAGGCTCCATCGTCGGAAGTATTTTAGAATTTTATTATTCCTTAATTTATTTTTTATTTAATTATTTTTATTATTTTTATTTATTTATTTTATTTAAATATTATTTTTTTATATTATTCATTAATACTTTTAGGATTATTTGTATTTAATATTGAGAATATCTCCTAAATTTTCCATCATTCTGAATAAACTTAAGAGAACCCTCTCACCTAGGAATTCCTCAAGTGTTACTCATTCGCAATCGCCTTGAGGATTCCATCATTGGAATTATTATTTTATTATTTATTAACTTCATTTATTATTTATTCTATTTATTTTTATTAGAATATAAATTTTATTATTTATTATGTTTTTATCTTTATTTATTATTTGTTTATTTTGAAAATGCCTTCTAAATCTTTCATCATTCTGGATAAATTTAGAAGGATCTTCTCACCTAAGAATTCTTTGAGTGTTACTCATTCGTAATCACCTCAAAGATTCCATCATCGGAATTATTATTTATTATTCATTAATTTTTATTTACTATTATTTTTATTTTATCTTTATTATTTAATAAATCTTATTATTATGTTATTATCTTTATTATTTATTTATTTTTGAAAATACCTTCTAAATCTTCCATCGTTCTGGATAAATTTAGAAAGAATTTTCTTACCTAGAAATTCCTCGAGTGTTACTCATTCGTAATCGCCTCGAAGATTCCATCATCGGATTTAATTGTATAATTTACGTTTTTTTATTAATTATTATCTTAAATGTTTATTATATATATTACAATTATGATTTTTTACGTGTTATTCTTTTTTATTATTTGGAGAATACAGTTTAACCTTCATTTTTTTGAAAATACCTTTTAAATCTTCCATCATTCTGGATAGACTTAAAAGAATTCTCCTACCTAGGAATTCCTCGAGTGTTACTCATTCGTAATCGCCTCGAAGATTCCATCATCAGAAAGGTCTAACCAATTCTCAAAGTTTATTAATTAGACGTTTATCCTAATATCCATTCATTCAATTATTTTTATTTTTTATTTTTACTTATTTTTGTTATTTAATTTAAATTTTTACTTTTTCTCCTAACTTATTATCATTATTTATTTATTTATTATTCCTAGACATTCCTATGTATCATATATTTTAATCATTTTTAATCTAAAGAAGCAAATTAAAATGATTAAACATTACTCTTTAATCATTACTAAAAGAAATGCCAAATAAAAGAAAAGCAAAAAAACTTACCTGATTAATGGATGGATGTGTGGGCAGTAGAATAGCGTGGAAGCAGCAGGCAATTTGTTCACCAAGAAACGGGACTGGACAGGCTTTGGGTGATGAGCAGTCTCGGTTTGGATGATGCAAGGAAGGGTGAAGTGCAGCTTGGGCCAAAAGAAGAAGCAGCAGGGGCGACAGCAGCATGTGGTGCAAAGGAGTTGTCGTGAAGATCCAGGAGGAGCAGCGGCAATGCAATTGGAACGTGCGCTGGACAACAGATGCAGTAGTGTCCGATGAAGATGGTGTATACAGAGTAGCAATTAGCGACAAGCAAGGCTAGACTAGGTGGAGGTTTGATGTTTGTAGAGGGCGACGGAGAGCTGTGTTTTATGGTGGCTGGAAACGACAAGGCTTGGCTCTTAGCTAGAGCAGAATTACTTTGTTGAGATGCTTTATGGTTTTTTTTTTCCCCCCCTTAAATCATAAGCCTTAACCCCTTTTTATAGTCACAAAATTGTTAGAGTCCTAATACAACTATACTTATTCTAATAATTATCTTTTATTTTTAATATTTTATCTATTTAATTTTTATGTTAATCCTAATCTAATCCTATCAATTTTAATATTAATTATCCTAAAAAAATCTAATTATCTTATCCTAAAAATATTTTAATTTATAATTATCTAATAAATCCTAACCTATATTACTATTTATCTTATATTAATAAAATTATCCTAATCTATTAAATATTTCTAATTTAAATAATCTTAATAATCTTAATCCTAATTTTTCTAGATGTTAATTCAAAATGTCAATTCAAAAATTTACAAATTATTATTTTTTCACAACCCGGACAAAATGAGGTGTCTACAGCTGCCCCTCTTTGCACATTTTCTGAAAATCAGGAATTGTGCAAAGACAATTAGACAACTATTTTGTTCGGATTTACCTTTTTATTTTTTTTATTTTTTTATTTTTTACTTACAATTTTTGAGAAACAATTACTTCCTCTCACCAGAGACTGTAAGATTTTGAAAAATAACCTCCTGCTCCTCTCACCAGAGGCATTGGAACTTCGAAACATAACCTTATGCTCCTCTCACTAGAGGCATTGAAACTTTGAAACATAACCTTATGCTCCTCTCACCAGAGGCATTGGAACTTTGGAAAAATAACCTTGTGCTCCTCTCACCAGAGGCATTGAAACTTTGAAACATAATCTTGTGCTCCTCTCACCAGAGGCATTGATACTTTGAAAAATAACCTTGTGCTCCTCTCACCAGAGGCATTGGGACTTTCAAATATAACCTTGTGCTCCTCTCACCAGAGGCATTGGGACTTTCAAATATAACCTTGTGCTCCTCTCACCAGAGGCATTGAGACTTTGAAAAATAACCTTGTGCTCCTCTCACCAGAGGCATTGAGACTTTGAAATATAACCTTTTGCTCCTCTCACCAGAGGCAATGAAACTTTGAAAAATAACCTTGTGCTCCTCTCACCAGAGGCATTGAAACTTTGAAACATAACCTTGTGCTCCTCTCACCAGAGGCATTGATACTTTGGAAAATAACCTTGTTCTTATCACTCACTAATATACCAAATCCAATAGTCTTAATATCACAACACGACATAAGATTCAAAATTTCGTTTCCAAGAATTTCGACCTCTCGAGTTTTAATCTATTTCCTTCAATGTATGCACCTAAATAATGCAAATGTAAATGTATGTCAAATAATGCAAATGTCCATGCAACACTGACTCTTTTTTTTTTATGTTAAAGTGAAAGTAATGAAATTGACAACATTCCTATCATGAAGTGAATGCCTATAACCTAAATGTATGATGCAAAATGTTAAAAATCAGTTTTTAGTTAGAATCTTAATGTCCTCCAAAATTAACCCCCACATTCCAATTTCCATTCTTCCACTATTCTTGCCTCGCTCGAGATCAGTGTCATACTTCTATTGAATCAATCTTTATCTTTCATGTTTTTGCCCCAAGTAATGTTGGCAATCATCATCCCTTTGTATTTCCTTCAATGTAATGCAAACACCCTTTTTTTTCTTTAAAGACCCTATAATACGCTATTCAATTCCAATTAGAACAAAAGCAAGATGAATAAGATAAGAACACGATGGTGTATTTATTTGAACAAGGTATATTTATTTGAATAACAAGTGAACATTTTCAAGAATTGATAGAGATAAGTACAAAAGCACTGGCTAATGAATCACAAATAATGAATACCCAGACAACTATAAACCCATCATCACAGAATTTTGCTTTGGAAACCTCGTTAGTAGATGCCCATAATCTTCCAAGAACCTTTAGATCAGAACTTTGCCCCCTTCACTATGAGACATTCCTCTTTTCAATCTTTGGCCCAATTATTCTTTTTGTTCAAGCCGCCTTTTCAGGTTTTCAACTTGAAATTTCTTTTTTTGGTTTTTTTTTCAGGCATAGTATTTCTTCACTGCATCTGAATTTATTGGATTTGGTAAATCATCTCCGTCCATTTCACTAAGTAACAATGCCCCTCCTGAAAAAGCTTTCTTCACCACATAAGGGCCTTCCCAATTTGGTGCCCATTTTCCACGAGGATCTGGCTGATTTGGTAGAATTTTCTTTAATACCAATTCTCCTTCCTGAAAATGTCGAGGACGAACTTTCTTATTATGAGCTCGCGTCATCCTCTTTTGATACAATTGCCCATGACAAAGAGCCTTAAACCTTTTTTCTTCGATCAAATTTAGTTGTTCATAACGACAACGGACCCATTCAACTTCTTCTAATTCAACCTCCATCAATACTCGTAATGACGGGATTTCTACCTCGATAGGTAATACTGCTTCCATTCCATATACCAATGAAAATGGGGTGGCCCCAGTAGATGTACGAACTGAAGTGCGATAAGCATGCAAGGCAAATGGTAATTTCTCATGCCAATCCCTATATGTTTTTGTCATCTTGCTAACGATCTTCTTTATATTCTTGTTAGCTGCTTCTACTGCTCCATTCATCTTCGGACGATATGGTGCTGAATTATGGTGTTTGATTTTGAACTGACTGCACACTTCTTTCATCATTGTGTTATTCAGGTTAAGTGCATTGTCTGAGATGATTCTTTCTGGAAGACCATATCGGCATATTATCTCTTTCTTGATAAACCTACACACCACGGCTTTCGTCACATTAGCATATGAAGCTGCCTCTACCCATTTTGTGAAATAATCGATGACCACAAAGATGAAACGATGTCCATTCGAAGCTTTTGGAGTAATAGGCCCAATGACATCCATACCCCACATAGAGAAAGGCCAAGGAGTTGCCATTACATGCAACGGCAACGGAGGAGCATGCATCTTGTCTGCATATATTTGGCATTTATGGCACCTTCTGGCATACTTAATGCAATCACCTTCCATAGTCATCCAATAATAACCTGCCCTCATAATTTGTTTAGCCAATCTCTGACCGTTAGCATGGGTCCCACAAACTCCTTCATGAACTTCTTCAAGAATTCTTCTTGCTTCAACAGCATCTACACACCTCAAGAGCACTTGATCCTTTCCTTTTTTGTACAAGACTTCACCATCTACCAAGAAATTCATTGCCAGTCTTCTCAATGTTCTTTTATCGTTTTCAGAGATCGAATCTGGGTATTGTTGATATTTCAAATATCTCAAAATATCATAATACCATGGTTTTCCATCAACTTCCTCTTCAACATTGCAACAATGTGCAGGAGACTCTTGTATTCTTAGCTTAATGGGAAAAATTTCAGCATTAGAAACACTTTAAACATTGCAGCTAAGGTGGCTAAAGCATCAGCCATTTGGTTCTCTTCCCGAGGTAAATGATTAAATTGAATTTCCTCAAACTGTTCAACCAACTTAACTATGAAGTCACGGTAGAGAAGTAACTTTGAGTCTCTTGTTTCCCATTCTCTTCGCAATTGGTAGATTACTAAAGCTGAATCACCATAGACTTCCATCTTTTTGATTTTCTTTTCAATAGCAGCCTGAAGCCCCATGGCACAAGCTTCGTATTCTGCCACGTTATTGGTGCAATTGAAATTCAATCTTGCAGTGAATGGGCATTGATCTCCTTTTGGGGATATCAAGACAGCTCCAATGCCATGCCCCAGGGCATTTGATGCACCATCAAAGTACATCTTCCATGTATCCTTTTCTACTTGATCCTCATCAACTTGCATGACAGCCATTAAGTCTTCATCTGGGAAGTCAAAATTTATGGACTCATAATCTTCTAAAGCTCGTTCTGCAAGGAATTCCGCAATGGCACTCCCTTTGATGGCTTTCTGTGACACGTACACAATATCGTATTCAGAAAGCAATACTTGCCATCTTGCTATTCTTCCAGATAGAGAAGGTTTCTCGAATATGTACTTGACAGGATCTAATTTTGAGATCAACCAAGTGGTATGATACAACATGTACTGTCTGAGTCTATGAGCTGCCCAGGCCAAAGCACAACACATCTTTTCCAAGGATGAATACTTGGATTCATAGTCGTAAACTTTTTGCTCAAGTAATAAATAGCCCTTTCTTTTTACTTGTAGCATCATGTTGTGCCAGTACGCATCCCATCGATTTTTCATGCACTGTTAAGTAGAGGATGAGAGGCCTCCCTGGAACAGGAGGGACTAATACTGGTGGACTTGAGAGATACTCCTTAATTTTATCAAAAGCTGCCTGACAGTCTTTATCCCAATTCCCCTTATCATTCTTTCGTAGGAGTTTGAAAATTGGATCACACTTGGCCGTTAATTGAGAAATGAAGCGAGCAATGTAATTCAACCTTCCAAGAAAACCCCTTATTTCTTTTTGAGTACGTGGTGGAGGCAAGTTTTGAATAGTACGTATTTTGTCTGGGTCCACCTCAATGCCTTTTTCACTAACAATAAATCCCAACAATTTTCCAGAAGTTGCTCCAAACGTGCACTTGGCAGGGTTCAACTTGAGTTGAAACTTTCTCAATCTTTCAAATAACTTCTTGAGATTGACCATATGATCTTCTTCTTTATGGGATTTGGCAATCATATCATCCACATATACTTCCATCTCCTTGTGCATCATATCATGGAATAGAGTTACCATAGCTCTTTGATAAGTTGCCCCTGCATTCTTTAATCCAAATGGCATGACTCTGTAACAGAAAGTTCCCCACATCGTAATGAATGTAGTTTTCTCCATATCATCTTTATCCATCTTGATCTGGTTGTAACCTGAAAAACCATCCATGAAAGAGAAGAGGGAGTACCTAGCAGTATTATCAACCAAAGTATCGATATGTGGCAATGGAAAGTTGTCTTTTGGGCTAGCCCGATTCAGATCCCTGTAATCGACACACATTCGTACTTTCCCATCTTTTTTCGGAACAGGTACAATGTTTGCTACCCATTGAGGGTATCTTGCCACTTCCAGAAAACCAGCATCAAATTGCTTTTTAACTTCTTCTTTGATCTTCAAAAGCATGTCTGGCTTCATTCTTCTTAACTTTTGTTGAATTGGTTTACATTCTGGTTTCAGGGGTAATTTATGTACCACAATGTCTGTGTCTAAACCAGGCATGTCTTGATATGACCATGCAAATACATCCTGGAACTCATGGAGCAAATTCACCAGATTCTTTCGTGTAGAAGATGAGATGGAAGTTCCGATCTTGACTTCTTTCTTGACTTCTTCATCTCCTAAATTGATGACCTCGGTAGATTCCTTATGAGGCATGATTTGTTTTTCTTCTTGCTCTACTAATCTCAATAGATCGGGAGGCAAAGCATAATCATCAGAATTCTCATCTTCATTAAGTTCACCCACACAACTTGACCTCTCAAAGTCAAATCCTGGATCATCATTATAATTGTCTGTGTATTCATCATTTGTACACCTGGAATTGGGCAACAAATAGGAAAATATAGAGAAGTGTATAGGCAAAAAGAAACGAATGCAAAAGAAGAGAAAAGGGGAAAAAAGAGGAAAAAGATATGAGCAAATGCATCATGCTTTTATTTTATTGAAATTGAATAAATGCCCTACATAAGGTCTCTAATGCTTTTGGGCATAAGCATTGAGAAAGGATTTATTGCATTACTTTGAAGAAGTCTTATAGACAGTAGGGATCTCAACAGCACTCCAATTCTTCAACTCAAAACCTGGTGGGCAAGGAAGTACTTCTAACATCTCAATATTCTCTCCAATCTCTTCTTTATGTACCATCTGGATAGAAAGTTCTTCAAAAGCTTTTTCCAATGCGGAACTATTCACTCCAGGATAGACATATCCTGCTGAATGGAAGATATCATACAATGGAGGGAATACCATTGGTTCAGTTTCCAGATCCTCCTCGTTGAAAGCAGCCCTCCTTTTCTTCCTCTTTTCCTCAACAAACCTCTCCATCTCAAACCCTTTTGGCTTATAGCCTAAGCCAAACCTATCTTTTTTCATGATGACCTTCACCGGCATCCTGATCCCTTGCAGCCTCTTTCCCAAGCCTGACCCAGCACGGCATCCTTTTCCTACAATCTGACAAACACCTGCTTTAGTAACCCTAGACAATCGTGGCACGGGCACAGTAGATCCTTCTCCTACAAAAGTGGCATTGACCAACTCCAAAGATCTGAAAGAACATTCGACGGCATTTTCTGCGATTTCCACATATGGTGTTGACAAGAAGGTTGTGGCAATCATATCCTCTTCAGCATTCACAGTCACTAAGTGTTCATCCATGACAAATTTAATCTTTTGATGCAAAGTTGAAGGGATTGCACCAGCTTGATGAATCCATGGTCTTCCTAAAAGACAATTGTATGAGGGGGTGATATCCATCACTATGAACTCAATGTTGAATACATGTGGCCCAATCTCGATAGGCAATTCAATCTCTCCTATTATCTCTCGACGAGTACCATCAAAAGCTTTGACTATAGTGTGGCTTCTTCTCATGTAAGACTTATCAACTGGTAACTTAGATAGAGTAGCCATTGGCATTACATTCAGAGCTGAGCCATTGTCAATAAGGACCCGTGGTATGATATGATCTTTGCATTTGGTAGTTATATGCAAAGCCTTGGTGCTACCTCTTCCATCAGGAGGAATCTCATCATTACTAAATGAGATAAAATTATCAGCCGTAATATTTCCCACCAATCTATCTAACTTTTCTACCGAAATGTTATGTGCCACATGTGCTTCATTGAGTACCTTTAGCAAGGCATTCCTATGTGGCTCTGAATTTAGCAATAAAGAGAGCATTGTTATGCGAGCCGGCAGTTTATTCAGTTGCTCTACAACACTATATTCACTATGCTTGATAAACTTTAGGAATTCACAAGCTTCTCTTTCTGTCACAGATTGCTTAAGTTCCGCAGGTATTACTGTCTTTCCTTTGTCATCCTTCAACAGAACCTCTTCAACCTCTTTCCCTTTCTGTGACATCAGCATTTGGGGTGTATAGCAACGCCCACTGCGGGTTATCCCACCTTCATTTGTTAGATTCCCAGACATCGCAGCACTATTAACATCTGATGCATTTTGAGTTACAATACTGCAATTATAGTTCCATGGAACTGCTTTATCATCCCTATATGGGAATGGTTTTGGAACTTTGATGGTGACTTTGGGAACCATTGGAGTAGTATTAAGTGCTGGTTTCTTCTTACAAAATATGGTCACTGGCTCTATTCCTTCAAAAGGGTGATCTTTTTTTGAATCTTCTGCCATAGCAACAACTGCATCTTCAGCCGTTTCCTCATAAAATTCTATTGTACCCTCATTCATCATCATCTGTACTTTCTCTCGAAATTGTTCACAAAATTGAATGGTATGACCAACTGATTGTCCATGATATTTGCAAAAGGTTTCTTCACTGTTCTCTTCTTCAACTCCCAATCCCATATTAGCAGGTTGAATCATCTTTGCTTTTATCATTGCATCCATTACCCTTTCCATTGGTGTCTTGACTTCATCGATGCTACCCTTAACCCAACATATTTTCCCTTCAATAATAGCATTGACTTTTCCTCCATGATCCGGTAAAGGATTTCCAACTACATTTGGTTCTTTTTCAACATCAAAGTTCAAAATTCCTGCTTTTATAAGATCACGAACTTTGTACTTGAGCCCTGTGCAATTTTCTGTCGAATGACCAGTGATCCCATAATGATAATCACAATGAGCATTGGGATCATACCATTTAGGAAAAGGAGGTTTAAATGGCTCAATATGGACTGGTGCTATTAGGCGTTTTTCAATGAGTTGTGGTAGCAGTTCAGTGTAGGTTATTGGGATGGGATCGAATTGGTATTTGTTTTGATTATTCCAAGATCTTCCTGGGTTGTGGCCTGAATTGTTGGCTTGGTATTGTGTTTGTGGAGTGAATGGGGTTATTGGACGATAGGTTGGAGGTTGGGACACCGATTGGTGAGGGTATGGATTTTGGGACATTGGTTGGTAAGAGTAGGGGCTTTGTGATACATTGTTGCTGGTAGGGTAAGAATTGTAGTTGGATCGAGCGTGGTAAGGAACATTGCTTGGTTGCCTACTTCCAAAGCTGATGTTGTTGGCCTCCCCTTCTTTCCTCTTGAAGTTTGCCCCTTTCCTGAAACTTGGAGCATCACTTGCTTCAATTCTCCCATTCTTTATTGCATTTTCGATCATTTCCCCTGCTACCACTAAATCTGCAAAGTCTTTTGTTGCATTGCCGACAAGCCTTTCATAATAAGGTGTTCGAAGCGAATTAATGAACAGCATGGTCGTCTCTTTTTCTGTGAGAGGTGGGTAGACTTGGGTAGCCATGTCTCTCCATCTCTGTGCATATTCCTTAAAGCCTTCACTCGACTTCTTTTCCATATTCTGAAGAGATAACCTATCTGGGGCCATATCCACTACATGTTTATACTGGGCTTTAAAAGCTCTAGCCAAATCTTTCCAAGAGCGAATTCGCTCTTTATCGAGTTGAACATACCATCTAGCTGCAGATCCTGTCAAACTATCTTGGAAGCAATGGATTAACAACTTTTCATTGTTCGTATACCCAGCCATTTTCCGACAGAACATTGTGATGTGAGTCACAGGGCATGTCGTTCCATCATATTTTGAAAATTCAGGAACTTTAAATTTTGGCGGAATCACCAAATCAGGAACTAGACTCAGTTAACTTGCATCACTACAATCAAAATTATCTTTCCCTTCTATGGCCTTCAATCTTTCTTCTAACAAATCATATTTAAGCTGAATTTCATCTTCTACAGGTTCAGAAGTTTTTCTTCTCAGCTTTTCCTGTTCCAGAGGATCGTCTAGATTTGGAACATATAAAGGGTTCACAAAGCCTCCTCCAAGGTTTGATTCCACTTGAGCTTGATTTCTTTGTTGCCCCATAGGAATAAATGGTTGCTCTACAGCTGGTGAATGACCTTGAATAGTTACACCATGAGAATTTTGTGGCGGGGTAAACCCTGGTGGATAAACTGGTTCAGCACTGAATTCATGAGACCCGCCTTCTTTTGAGGAGGATGTTTCGACAACAGCTTTCCCTTTTGTCATAGCTTTCATCATTTGCATCATCTCGAACATTTGCTTCCTCATTTCTTCCAATTCTCCTGCCACTTGTTCTCTCATTTCTTCTTGCATTTTCTCCATCTTCTCAACTCTTGCAGACTGTTCATTCTCCATTTGTTTACTTCGAAGACGGGTACTATATGGATGTTGAGTAGATCGACTTGCCACTTTGGATCTTGTCACCTCGAGACCTTTGTGATTGATATACATCCCAACATTAGTCCTTTTATTCTTATTTTGTTATGAATGAATTTATGCATGTATGCAAAGAAGACTTGGAACATAATTATTTGTTAAATGAAAGAACCTTTATTATTAAAAAATCTGAGATTACATCCAAGAGAAAATCTAAAGAACTTGTAGCCTAACATAAGCATAAAATGAAATCTACTACATAAAGAGGACCTATGGTCTCCATAATAGCCTCTTGATCAGGCTATAGTGATGTTGCACCTCATCAAGTAACTGCTCTAATTGTCTCCCATGATTTGAAATAGGGCTTACCCCTGGTTTTATCTCTTCTATCCTTTCTTCCATTTCTCTGGCTTTGCGCGCGGCTAGGTTGAACTGCTGGAACATCTTCAATAACAGTTGAGATCCCTCAGCTTTCCTCCAACCATCACATTCTTCTCTTAGAGTAGTCACTTCATGAATTATTTGTTGAAGTGCCTGTCTATATTCTTGGGTTTCAGAAAGTGCGGCTTGCATCTGTGCTTGCACCAAATCTTTCTCTGTTTGAAGTTCTTCTTGCTTAAGCTTCATTTTTTGTATTTCATCTTTCGATTGTTCATTTTCTTGCTTTTTTGTCTGTACTTCTGTTTTCAACTGCTCTTTTTCTTGCTTCAATCGCCTATTTTCGGATTTGGACAACTCCCTTCTCAGTCTGGTGACTAGTTCTGTTAATTCCTTCTTTTCTTGGTCAACTTTCTTGATTGTCTGGTTACACTGTCTAGATTCTTCCTTCATATCTACTTTGAGCTTCTTATTTTCTTGCTCAAGTTGCTCTTTCTCTTCCTGAAGCTTTCTCATAGAAATTTCCAAATCTATCATGGGGTCTCGTGGAGTAGGTTCTGTCGATTGATCTAACTTTACTTCTTTAGGAACTACCACATCCTTAGCTCTCCTCATGTGCCACACCGCATACTCTGGAGTCACATCATTAGTAAGTCTTCCTTGATCGATCCTCAAAGTTTGTTTCCAAACCTTTATAACTTCTTCAATCTTTTTCAAAGCTCCTGCTTCAGTGTATGCAAATTCCAATTTATCCAGTCCTTTGGTCATAGGAATGAATTGTTCATAGCCTGCCTGTCTCCTTACCATTATTGGTGCATAACTGATAGCACCCCACAGCCCCAAAAGTGGAACCCATGGTTGGCCCCCACAACTAAACAATACGGCATCGTGTCGCATCCAAGGTGCCATCCATACTATCTCTTGACTGGTACTAGAAAGCTTGCGAAGAATTGAGACCCACTCATTCTTGGATTTGGGTTTTGGCCATTGACTCTTGCAAAATTCCTTGATAGGGAAGCTGGTATTAAAGAAAGCTCTGCGAAATTCACTTTTTTCGCATACAAGATGACTTCTCATCCAAAGGTATAATAATTGGGCACAGCCGATGAAGCGTCCTTCCCCATTTCGTCGACAAAAGCTCAAAGATCTGAGAGTTTCAGCTAGAATAGTTGGAACGGGGTTAACTCCATGCTCAACTTGATCAAGGAAATCTATCACTGTGACATCTATATATCCCAAGACTTTGGGAAAGACCACCAAGCCATAAATCGCCAATGCCATCATGCTCATACTCTGATCATTCTCCATATTCTTCCTAATGTGATCTCGTAAGAAATCCCAAGGCACAAAATCTTGCCCTCCTTTCTGTCTCACCCATTTATCAATTTCTGGCAAACTGACATTCATCATTCCGGCGAGCTTCCTACGATAACCAATCTTCTTGTTCTTCCAATATATCTTATCCGCATTGGAACATTGGATGCGAAGTAAGAGTGAGTACTCTTCAACCGTTGGAACCATGTCAACTTCATTAAAAACAAAGCATCTATAGGAAGGGTCCCAAAATTGCGTTATAGCTCTAATCAAGTCTTTGTCTACAGGAACTGCAATTAACAATGCTATATCACCATACTTCTTTTCAAAATCTTCTTTTTTCGAAAGACTCCAAAGCTTCCAAAGATCAATGAACTCAGTAAAATCATTTTGTTTGAGATCCAGGTGAACTTTTTCAGGGAGTGGTGATATAAATTCTTGAGGTAAACAGTCTCCTTCTCTTCGTTGAGCTTCCTCAGATCTGATTCTGACACTGTTGGAATTCTCAGTGGGGAAAGGTGTGGCTTTAACGCTTGATAAATCCTCCATGGATGTAACTGAGGTTCAATCAATTAACAAATTGTTATGTAAAAAGCCTTCTTTTATATGATATGACAATGCATGAGAATGCAACTATGGGAAAGATATTGGGATTTTGTTCCCTCATGTGTCCTAACTTTGGCTAACTACTTCGCGGATAGTCAAGGTTCTAACTTAAGGGTTGGCTCTTAGGCTTTTTATATGCTAGGTTTGGACATAATAGTTACTAAAGGTTCCCAAATTGTTCCTCACTGTCGTCCACTCTGGACTAGTAAGGCACCCCAATCCTCACCCATGACAGGCTACAAACGGAAAAGGTTCAATTTGAGTGGGAGTATTTGGCTAGCCCATGCGGAGGTTACCACCTCACGAGAGCGGTAGCTACTCTACTCCCTCCTAGAAAGGACTGAGCTCGGGTCGAGAGCTTTATGTATGCAAATGCAAGGTGTGGTGTGTGAGAGGGAACTTTATTTTAACCAACTCTTCAAAACACTAAACAAATCAAAGAGAACATCAAATAAGATTAGTGCAATAAATTCCAACAAATTTTAGGCCATCAAAAATTTAGACTTAGTATAACACAAGATCAAATTATGGCTCGACTCACTTTGATATCCCCAGTGGAGTCGCCAAGCTGTCATAACGTTTCCTAGACCTAGGACGCTAGACATTAAACAAATGGAGTCGCCACCAATCTTTTTTTAACCTAGGTGTGATTGGCCACCTAATGACTCTAAGGACTGGTCTACATTTTTAGTTTTGGGTTCGGGAGTTCGTTTACGTGTAGGGAAGGTTATAGCACCCCTACAACGCCCAAAGTTGGTACCATTTTAATCTTGTATTATTTTAACTTAGTCTTAGTTACATGGCCTTTATATTTTATTGTTTAAATATTGAAAATTCTTTTAAGAATCCTCCATCATTCTGGATGAACTCTCAAAAAATCTTCTCACCTCAAGAGTATTCAAGGGGTACCATTCGACTCCCATGAAGAGGCTCCATCGTCGGAAGTATTTTAGAATTTTATTATTCCTTAATTTATTTTTTATTTAATTATTTTTATTATTTTTATTTATTTATTTTATTTAAATATTATTTTTTTATATTATTCATTAATACTTTTAGGATTATTTGTATTTAATATTGAGAATATCTCCTAAATTTTCCATCATTCTGAATAAACTTAAGAGAACCCTCTCACCTAGGAATTCCTCAAGTGTTACTCATTCGCAATCGCCTTGAGGATTCCATCATTGGAATTATTATTTTATTATTTATTAACTTCATTTATTATTTATTCTATTTATTTTTATTAGAATATAAATTTTATTATTTATTATGTTTTTATCTTTATTTATTATTTGTTTATTTTGAAAATGCCTTCTAAATCTTCCATCATTCTGGATAAATTTAGAAGGATCTTCTCACCTAAGAATTCTTTGAGTGTTACTCATTCGTAATCACCTCAAAGATTCCATCATCGGAATTATTATTTATTATTCATTAATTTTTATTTACTATTATTTTTATTTTATCTTTATTATTTAATAAATCTTATTATTATGTTATTATCTTTATTATTTATTTATTTTTGAAAATACCTTCTAAATCTTCCATCGTTCTGGATAAATTTAGAAAGAATTTTCTTACCTAGAAATTCCTCGAGTGTTACTCATTCGTAATCGCCTCGAAGATTCCATCATCGGATTTAATTGTATAATTTACGTTTTTTTATTAATTATTATCTTAAATGTTTATTATATATATTACAATTATGATTTTTTACGTGTTATTCTTTTTTATTATTTGGAGAATACAGTTTAACCTTCATTTTTTTTGAAAATACCTTTTAAATCTTCCATCATTCTGGATAGACTTAAAAGAATTCTCCTACCTAGGAATTCCTCGAGTGTTACTCATTCGTAATCGCCTCGAAGATTCCATCATCAGAAAGGTCTAACCAATTCTCAAAGTTTATTAATTAGACGTTTATCCTAATATCCATTCATTCAATTATTTTTATTTTTTATTTTTACTTATTTTTGTTATTTAATTTAAATTTTTACTTTTTCTCCTAACTTATTATCATTATTTATTTATTTATTATTCCTAGACATTCCTATGTATCATATTATTTTAATCATTTTTAATCTAAAGAAGCAAATTAAAATGATTAAACATTACTCTTTAATCATTACTAAAAGAAATGCCAAATAAAAGAAAAGCAAAAAAACTTACCTGATTAATGGATGGATGTGTGGGCAGTAGAATAGCGTGGAAGCAGCAGGCAATTTGTTCACCAAGAAACGGGACTGGACAGGCTTTGGGTGATGAGCAGTCTCGGTTTGGATGATGCAAGGAAGGGTGAAGTGCAGCTTGGGCCAAAAGAAGAAGCAGCAGGGGCGACAGCAGCATGTGGTGCAAAGGAGTTGTCGTGAAGATCCAGGAGGAGCAGCGGCAATGCAATTGGAACGTGCGCTGGACAACAGATGCAGTAGTGTCCGATGAAGATGGTGTATACAGAGTAGCAAGTAGCGACAAGCAAGGCTAGACTGGGTGGAGGTTTGATGTTTGTAGAGGGCGACGGAGAGCTGTGTTTTATGGTGGCTGGAAACGACAAGGCTTGGCTCTTAGCTAGAGCAGAATTACTTTGTTGAGATGCTTTATGGTTTTTTTTTCCCCCCTTAAATCATAAGCCTTAACCCCTTTTTATAGTCACAAAATTGTTAGAGTCCTAATACAACTATACTTATTCTAATAATTATCTTTTATTTTTAATATTTTATCTATTTAATTTTTATGTTAATCCTAATCTAATCCTATCAATTTTAATATTAATTATCCTAAAAAAATCTAATTATCTTATCCTAAAAATATTTTAATTTATAATTATCTAATAAATCCTAACCTATATTACTATTTATCTTATATTAATAAAATTATCCTAATCTATTAAATATTTCTAATTTAAATAATCTTAATAATCTTAATCCTAATTTTTCTAGATGTTAATTCAAAATGTCAATTCAAAAATTTACAAATTATTATTTTTTCACAACCCGGACAAAATGAGGTGTCTACAGCATTTTTAATTATATATTGATTTGTTTGATTGATTTAACTGATTTATGCATATTATATTTAATTATAATTCTACATTTTTGTAATGTATCTTTATATGAAAAAAATATATGGAACTTTTGATTTAATATGAAAAATAAAAATATAAATGTTAAAATTCAAATTTTAAAATTATAAAACCTTTATTTTTTAAAAATAAAAAAATAATAATTTGAACTAACGTACACTTATTAAAGATGAAAACTACAAATTCAATTGCTATTTTAGGACGTTAAAATCAACTTTGCATTTGACACGCATCATTTTAGCCAACCCTGAAATTTTTCAAAGAGATTAAAAGAAAAAAAGTTTATGGGCCATGCTTGATAATATTCTCGACATTCAGAAATTATTTACCACACATTTATAGAATTTAAAAGAACCCAAATCGGTGATTAGCACCCTCCATGCCATGGGAGTCCACTTAAAGTGGGTGACTTGTTTTCCAACCAAATCATTCCAGATCATTTGCTGGGATAGCCCGTTGATATTGAAGTAAAAATATCTCCTCTACGATATTTGTCCTAGTTAGACTAAGACTTGAGGTTTTTTTAGAGTTTTATTAAGAAGAATTATATAACAACATTAAGTTTAAAAATTAGATAAAATATTCTATATAATTACTCTACCTTTTGAAGTTAGCCCCTACAAAAAAATTTCTTTCTTCCTTCATTTGCCTCTACTCACACTCTGTCCCAAACAAAGGTATCGTTTTGTGTTTTACTTATATGGATACCGTTACAGAGTTTTTCTTAACTAAGAATCTTGAATTAATGATAAATAAAAAATTGTTTGTGGGTTGTCATATTCAAAAGTTAAACTTTTTTACACAAGCACTATAAAAAATGTAAGATTTTATCCTGAAAGCAATTTCATTGCACAATTTTGATGATTTGCTTTTGTTGTTTTTTTAATCTGTTGCCTATTTTCGTGTACGACATGATAAAACGAGACAGTGACGAATCTAGAAGTGATTTTGAGAGGCCAACTAATATATTATATTTTATCTTATTTTTTCATAAAACATACCTTCACATACATACATACATACATACATGTGTGTGAAAATATTATACTAATAACAAAACGCAACAAATACTTGCAATTGTGAAATAAAAATATTAACACAAAACTTTAAAAAATATCAAAACTTTCAAATTAATACTAAAGTTATTAATTACACATTCTTCCAATGAATTATGATACTTTCTTAAATCTTTGGACAATTTAAAATTAAAATAAAAAGTATAAATAAGTCAATGTTTAGAATATAGTTTTATTTAAAACAAAAAATAGATATACCTTTTTAAAAGATTAAAGTTGAAACTTTGAAATTAAAACATATGATTTTTTAAACTTTTTATAAAGTGCTTCAAATCTAATTTTTTGGTTGACAAAATATTGCAAGACAACATGAAATACAGATATAGAATAAGATGAATATATGGAGATGAAAAATTATATTAAGTTACAAAGAAAAGAAAAAAAATTGTCTCCCTTATTTTTCGAAGGCTATGGGCTCCACCTTACCCCTCCCCCAAAAAAGAAATACACTTATAATTACTTGATTAGAAATTTAGAATATTTTGAGAAAAGTTAAAAAGTTAATTTTATTTTTGTTAAACTATTGTGATTTAAATACTATGACAACTTTCTTAATTTTAATAATTTGTAAATAGTTATTGATGAACATAACAAATAATAATACAGTTTTAATCTATTAAGTTGTAATGCATAAAATTAAATTAGGAATAAAAACATAAATATAGAATTATCAATTTAAATTTGAAATAATTAATTGAAATTTATTTAATATAAATATCTATACACACACATACTAAAGCTAAGGCTTGAATAAACTTTAAGGGGGCCAAAGCCACCTCAAAGTATAAAGTCAGCAGCTTTGGCATATTCGTGCAAACTTTGGGGGGGCCAAGGCCCCTCCAAAGCATAAAGATGATCCACCCCTAAAATGAAACAACGAAATCTTACACTTCAATCATGTAAAAATAGAAATAAACATATTCTGGTTCTTTGTGGATTGCTTGGAACCAAGTTCATGTATGCAAGGGCAGATTATTCTGGTAAGTTCTGTTAGTATCTTTGTGTGGAACCCAATAGGCCCATTGTTAGTATCATTATTAGAAGGCCCAATAGGCCCACTTAATTACACACAAAGTAACCGTCGTAACTGCTGCTCGCCGTTACGTAACTGATATTAATGAACGTAACTGCCCACTTAATACCTAACGGGCATAACCGCCCATAACTCCCATTTAATTACATAATTAGGCGTAACCGATCATAGCATCTATTACATCCAGGATTACCTAGAAAAGGCACGAAGACAGAAGAGACAATGTATGAAAACACATATTCATCTTCTCTAGTCTTAATATTCTCTTAAACACTTTTCTGACTTAAGCATCGGAGAAAGTCCCATTGGGAACAAACCCAGTGGTCCTTATTTTGCAGGTTGATCCAAAGAGGAAAGAGTTGATCCATCATCAGCAAGCCTAACAACCTTTTTGGCATCAACATTTTGGTGCCGTCTGTGGGAAAGAAGAAGAATCCATGTCGTGTTCTCAAACATCCAATCCTGAAAATATTCAATCCTCTTAACCACCGTTGAAACCGGCGGTAACAACCAACTTTCTACCAGTACCTGAAATCACAGTAAACAATGCCCAAAACCCATTCACTGAAGCAGTCGCCATCGCCACACTACCACAAAATA
Organism: Heritiera littoralis; assembly: GCA_031772115.1. NCBI lineage: Eukaryota > Viridiplantae > Streptophyta > Magnoliopsida > Malvales > Malvaceae > Heritiera > Heritiera littoralis. The sequence continues at coordinate 6,002,374 of JAPDPK010000006.1, read as the reverse complement.
CCACCTGACCTCCCGCTACAGTTTCATTCCCCCAATCTGCAGCAAGAATAGCTCACCTATCACCTTCATTCCAAATGATAACTATCGACCAATATAATCAACTGCTCGCCCAAAACCAAGCTCTGAACGCCAAGTTAAAGCATTATGCTAAAATCATTGAAACCCTGACCGACTAAGTCCAGATGACCGATCAAAATAATAGCCAACATACACAAGAGACTGCTCGCCCTTCACTTATACCCAACTCGCCACAACCAAACACAAATTTATACCATAAGCTTGATCCAATTATTAACCACGGTGGTTTTGGGAGAAGAAGAGAAAGGGAAGAAAGAAGTATTGATTCCCCAGGAGTACCCACCAAAAGGACCAAAGTGGCCCCAAATCGCTTGGAACAGACTGTTCATGAGAGGTTAGATGCCATGTTCGAAGAGTTGAAGGAGCTGAAGAAGGGAAAACAAGAGATTGTCCATTGTGTTAGGCGAACCGAGAGTCCTCTTGTTGAAATAATTCAAGAAGAGGTAGTTCCCAACAACTTCAAGATCCTGAAAAATATGATGGCACAGGCGATCCTCAAGATCATATATTGTGCTTTGAGGCAGCCTTAGACCTCTATAGAACCACTGATGCAGTAAAATGTAAGACTTTCCTGACTACACTTAAATAATCAGCTAGATCCTGTCTTTACTAGCCAATTCAATTACTAGTTTTAATCAGCTTAGCAAGTTGTTCGTTGGACACTTCTTGGCCAATAAGAAACAAAGAAGAACTTCGGCGAGTCTTATGTTAGTTGTTCAGCGTCCCAAAGAGAAGTTAAGGGATTACATTCGTAGGTTTACTGCCGCCTATGCTGATGTCAAGGATCCCAACGACAGCTTTTCAGTTCAGGCTTTCAAAGCAGGGGTGCTCAACGACCACATCCATTATTCATTATGGGACGAGCAGTTGGTGGCCTTACATGAGGTGTAGCAGAGAGCTAATATGTTGGCTGAAGCAGAGGAGATCAGGGAAAGAAACCTGGAAAGAGCCCATGTAAAACCAGAAAGGAAGAACGATCAGCTGGAATTTCGGCGAGCAGGAAGAATGAACAATAAAAAGGAGGACAAAGCAAAATTGCCTTAGAGAAGGTTCCAATCATACACTCCTCTAACAACAACTAGAGAAACAATCCTGAACACGATTGCAAATGAGTCATATGTTAGGTGACCATATCCTGGGTGACCCAATCCGAATGCTGATGATCGAAGTATTGTGCCTTTCATAGGGACCATGGGCACATTACTGAAGACTGTCAGAGGTTGAAAGGTGAGATAGAATTCCTAATTAGGAAAGGACATTTGAAAACTTACGTTAACGACCGGGGGAACAATCAACGGGATGAAGACAAGGCTGCTGGTAAACGCCCAATTATAGGTGTAATAACAACAATAGTTGGAACTGAAGAGGAACGGGCAACCTCCAGAAACAAGAGAAGAGCTCATTTGAGGAGTGTCATGTTGATTGATGTGCTGCTAAAGAAGCCTAGATCTGAGTGCAGTTGGCAGATTAACTTCTTAGAGGAGGATGTGGACATCTTACTTGATAATGGTAATGACCCATTTGTGATTTCAACTTTGATTGGAAATTACCAAGTAGAGAGAATCCTAATAGATGATGGAAGTGCTGTGGAGATATTATCCTGGAGTGCCTTTCTAAAGATGGGACTAGATGAGAACCAGTTAAAGCCAGCAGGACCAATCTATGGGTTTGCCAATCAACCCATAAAAGTTAAAGTGGTAATTAATCTACCAGTAACATTGGGGCAGGGAGAACATACCCTAAATTTTATGGCGAGCTTCGTTGTAGTAAACCAGCCATCAGCTTACAATGCCATTTTCGGGCGACATATAATGAAAAAAACCAACATGGTTACGGCTGTTTATTGCTTAACCATGAAATTCCCAACACCGACAGGTATATGGTATGTGAAAGCCAATCAAGCCATGGCGAGAAGATGTTACCTTCGTTCTATTCAGTTAACTACCGAAGAAGAGTCGTCCATTTCCGGGGATGTTCTTGCAATACAGTAGCAGGAAAACAAAGAATCATTGCCACTAGAAGGACCTGATCCGAGGGGAGAGCAGGAACAGTACTAACCTCTAGAAGAAACTCTTGAAGTGAGTATCGGTGGCGAGCAAGATAGGACAACTCAAATTGGAAGCTAGTTATCAGAAGGACAGAATGAATCATTGAAGTTGTTACTTCAGAAGAATGTTGATATATTTGCCTGGTCAGCAATTGAAATGCCGGGCATAGATCCTTCTATTATTTTTCACAGCCTGAATGTAGATCATGAAGTGAAGCCGGTTAGAAAAAAGAAAAGAAAGTCCTCAATTGACAGGATTGAAGCTGCACGAGAAGAAACAGAAAAATTGTTTAAGGCGGTCTACATCAGGGAAGTCAATTACCCAGATTGGTTGTCTAACGTTGTCATGGTGAGGAAAGGTAATGGGAAATGGAAGATGTGTGTGGATTTCACTGATCTAAACAAGGCATGCCCAAAAGACAGTTTTTCGTTGCCTTTAATTAATAGATTAGTAGATGCCTCTGCAAGACATAAGGTGCTAAGCTTCATGGACGCCTTCTCGGGTTATAACCAGATACTAAAGAACCCCGGTGATCAGGAGAAAATGGTGTTCATCACGGAGGATGGTATCTATTGTTATACAGTAATGCCTTTTGGACTAAAAAATATAGGTGCAACATATCATAGGCAGGTGAATAAAGTGTTCACCAATTAGATTGGGAGATCAATGAAGGTCTATGTTGATGACATGTTGGTAAAAAGCTCAAGTTTGAAGCAACATATAGAGGATCTGGAGAAGGCATTTTCCACATTAAGAAGATACAAAATGAAGTTGAATCCTACAAAATGCATATTCACCGTTGAGGCTGGGAAATTCCTCGGGTTTATGGTCTCAAAAAGAGGGATAAAGGCGAACCCAGAAAAGATCCAGGCGATCCTAAACATGAAACCCCCAAGCTTGCCAAAAGAGTTTCAAACCCTAAATGGTTGGGTAAATGCATTAGGCAGCTTTGTTTCAAAATCTACTGAAAAATGTTTACCTTTCTTCAAAATTCTTAGAGGTACCTCTAGATCAGATGGGGTAAAGACTGTCAGAAGGCTTTTGAAGAGTTGAAACAGTATCTGAGCTCGCCACCTCTCCTCGCCAGTCCGGAGTCCAGGGAGGATCTTTTCCTTTATGTAAATGCATCGGCAGAAATTGTTGCAGCTGTATTAGTCAAGGAGAAAGGGGGAACTCAGTTACCTGTGTTCTATGTTAGTAGAACTTTAAAAGGTAGCGAACCAAATTATAGTCATGTCGAGAAAATAGTCTATGCAGTAATAGTTGCTGCTCGGAAACTAAAGCCCTACTTTCAGAGTCACCATATTGTTGTAATGACTAATCATCCTTTGAGAGAAGTTTTACAGAAATTAAGTTCCTCGGGAAGAATGTTGAAATGGAGTATTGAGCTAAGTGAATTCAATATAGAATACTGACCCCAAAAAACAATCAAAACCCAAGCCTTAGCAGATTTCGTGGCAGAATGCACATTCACTACTGTTACTACATAAACTAGCAGTGAGAAAACAAGCAAAGGTGATTTGGCGAGCCAATAATGGGAGCTATATGTTGATGGCTCATCGAGCAGAGAAAGCGCCAGAGCTTGGATAATTCTTGTCGGACTAGAGAAAGAAGAATTTCAGTACTGTATCCGATTCGGATTCTCAGTTACCAACAATGCTACCAAATATGAAGCACTATTAGTAGGAATGGAGCTCGCCAGAAAGATAAATGTACCTCATCTACTGATATTCACAGACTCATAGTTAGTTGCAAAGCAGGTTCTTGAAGAATACGAGGTAAAAGATATTACTTTACAACAGTATCATAAAATGGTCGTCGATCTCTGGAGACAGTTAGAATCTGTGCAGTTGTTACGAATACCCAGAAATGAGAATTCCAGAGCAAACAGGTTGTCTCGAATGGTTTTAGATGATAGCCCTGAAGTGGAAGGAGTAATGATAGAATATCGGTGTGCCCCCAGAATATCAAGTTCCCAGCAAGTTCTTGAGCTTTCGAACGATCGCCAATCCTACAATATTTGGAGAATGGACCAACTAATTTGAGCCAGGTAGCAGAAGCCAAAATCTGAAAAAAAGTCTCTAGATTTGTTATAATTGATGGCGAGCTATGTAGGAAATCCTTTTCATTTCCCTATCTGAAGTGCTTAGGTCCAGGGGACGCAGAGTATGCTCTCAGAGAAATCCATAAGGGTATATGTGGACAGCACCTAGGAGGTAGGGCCTTAGCCCGTAAAGCATTGAGACATGGAATTTACTGGCCAACATTGAAGAAAGATGCTGTTGACATGGTGAGGAGATGTGACGCATGCCAAAGATTTGCCCAAGTAAATAGGCGACCACCTGAGAACTTAAATTTTGTAACTGCACCTTGGCCGTTTGCCCAATGGGGGTTGGACATATTAGGACCCTTCTCGATCGCCAAAGCTAGAAAAAGATATGTAATAGTTGCATGTGAATATTTCACCAAATGGATTAAGGCAAAAGCAGTGGCTACCATAACCCAAGCCGTAGTAGAAAAGTTCATCTAGCAAAACATCATCTGTAGGTTCAGTCTTCCCCAAACCCTGGTCGTTGACAATGATCCACAGTTGGTGGGTAAGAATGTCTCAGCCTTTTGTGAAAATTTACATATCAAACTCTGTTCTGGGTCAGTATCACATTCCCAAACTAATGGCCAAGTGGAATATGCAAACAAGAAAATACTGACTACTTTAAAGAAAAAGTTAGATGACACGGCTAACGCCTGGGTATAAGAATTGCCAGGGATACTTTGGGCCATCCGAACCACATCTCACTAGGCTACAGGAGAATCACCTTTCTGCCTCCCCTTTGGAACAGAAGCAGTAATCCCAGTAGAAATTGGGGTCCATACACTAAGGACTTCTAATATAATTACTGAAGAAAATGAAGCACAGCTCAGGGGAAACTTAGATTTATTGAAAGAAGTCAAGGAAGAAGCCAAGGTTAGGACATCAGCCAGACAACAAAAAGTCGCCTAGTACTATAATAGAAGAGTTGACAATAGGGTTTACAAAGTAAATGACTTGGTCTTACTCAACTGTGAGGCGAGCAAACCTGCAGCCAAAAGGAAGAAGCTCTCTCCCAATTGGGAAGGTCCATATCGAATTCTAAAGGTGCTTGGCAAGGGGGCATATAAGCTCGCCCATCTCAATGGCGATGAGGTTCCAAGAACTTGGAATGCATAGCAGTTAAAGAAGTATTACGTTTAAGTCCCTAGTTCAGGAAATAACCTCACAAATGGGAGATCATTCATTTGCTTAAGTTCCCGATTTGGGAAATGCGGTTGTAACCCCATGAATGGGCAATCATTCTTTTGCTTAAGTCCCTGGTTCGGGAAATGCGGTTGTAACCCTACGAATGGGCGATCACTCATTTTGCTTACGTCCCCAGTTTGGCAATTACAATTGTAACCCCACGTTTGGGCTCATTTTGCTTACGTCCTCAGTTTGGGAAATACAATTGTAATTCCATGTTTGGGCTCATTACTTTACTTAAATCCCCAGATTGGGAAGTTACCCCACAATGGCGATCATTCATTTGCTTAAGTCCCCAGTTAGGGAAAAACTATTACGACTCCACTTTTGGGCGATTGACAATGAGCGATCATTCATTTGCTTAAGTCCCTAGTTAGGGAAAAACTATTGCGACTCCACTTTTGGGCGGTTAAAGTCATTCGATCGCCAAGTTCACTAGTATTTTGGCCACTTGTTCACCCTCGGCCTTAGCGCCAATATCCTGATCATATGTTCGCCTATGTCTCGACACTAGTTTTGAGCATCTCAGCACCTATCCAATGGTCGCCATGGCCTTAGGGATCGTATGTTAGAGTCTTACTCGCTCGAAACCTTAACGCTAACATTTTTGGGCACTTACTCGCCCATTTCTCGAGTTTCCACTCACTTTTGACCCAAGGTGCATTCCCCAGGGGCTTTCTCGCCCATGATCTTAGATTCTTATTGTTTTGAACGCTAGAAGTTAAAAGCCCTTAAACCCCTTGACAGAAGATACAGAATTCAAAGAATATGAAAGGAATAAAAGGTCTATGGCGAATATCGATCACTTTGTAATCGTCATTCGCTAAGGGGCATAATGTTAGTATCATTGTGTGGAACCCAATAGGCCCATTGGCCCATTGTTAGTATCATTATAAGAAGGCCCAATAGGCCCACTTAATTACACACAAAGTAACCGTTGTAACCGCTGCTCGTCGTAACTGCTGCTCGCTGTTATGTAACTGATAATTAATGAACGTAACTGCCCACTTAATACCCAATAGACATAACTGTCCATAACTCCCATTTAATTACATAATTGGGCGTAACCGATCATAGCATCTATTACATCCAAGATTGCCTATAAAAGGCACGAAGACAAAAAAGACAATGTATGAAAACACATATTCATCTTCTTTAGTCTTGATATTCTCTTAAACACTTTTCTGACTTAAGCATCAGAGAAAGTCCCACTAGGAACAAACCCAGTCGTCCTTATTTTGTAGGTTGATCCAAAAAGGAAAGAGTTGATCCATCATCAGCAAGCCCAGCAACCTTTTTGGCATCAACAAGTTCCACTTAAGGTTAGTTTGAGTCAAAGATGAAATTGGTTTTTGGTGAAATTAAAAATAATGGTGGGGTGAGATTAGTTACTATAACAATAAAATTGGAGAGTGAATTGATGATATATGTTTCAATACAATTGTAGCTATTGCAGTGAAGTGAGTGTAGTAAAATGAGAAAATTACTATTAAAGATATTTAATTAAAATTTATATATAATAAAATTTACAATTTATATTTTATATTTATAAAATTAATAAATAATTAATAAATTAATAAAATCAAAAAAAATTTTACATCAATTAATAATATATTATTATTAAATACTGAAAACTATTTTTAAAATAATTTTCTATTTAAGAAATAAAATATATTTAAAAGTTATATACATAAATGAAAAACAAAACTGCTTTATAAAAAGGAGTAGAAAGGTAATTTTACACTTCCACTAGAATTCAATTCATGGACCAGACACTCTTCCCTCCATTCCCCATTGGAAGAAAGGTTTTAATATTTTGCATCACAGGTGCACTGGCGATACATATGATTTTTTGTCTTATTATTTGGATCCCATCGCATATTGGTGAGATGATATCCAAACAAACCCCCAATCATGGGAGCAGTTGTTCGAGAAAACTTTTATGGCCTAGGCACAAAGTACAATTGTTATTGTAACAATCAAAATGGAGAGGTTGCTTGGCCTTTTCTGAGTATCAACATTTTTTTTTGGTTACAATGGGAAAAGAAAACATCACGTTAGCCTAAGCTTCCTTAGAAACAAAACCCCTATTTCATCAACATAAGAATGCACCCTGACAAAGGAATGAGGGTGTCGTAGAACTTCAAAATTGCATCAAATTATTAAGCAGCTTTTACCAAAGCGTCTACTACAAAGTTCCCCTCGCGCAGTACATGTTGGAAAGTACAATACCATATTCTACCTGCTATTGATCTGATGTCCCCAATAATGCCTCCAAGCGGTTATTGAGAGATCTCCACTCTAAAGTAAATCAATGGCTACCTTGCAATCCATCTCACAGATGACATTGCGATACCCTGCTTACCAGGCCAAAAGTAAACCAAATTGTGCCGCTTGTAACTCAGCCATCACATTGGAACAAATTCCCAAATGTGTTCTAAGACCAACTTAACATTACCCCTTGCTAGGGCGGATCAAGCCCCCCCCCCCTCCCCACTTGCGACTCGTGGGTTCCCCATTGAAGACCCATAATGTTAATTTTGACACTATCCAGAGGTGGAGATACATGTGATACTTGCTTTTGTAACATCTCCAGTTCGCCAAAACTTGGTAAAGGCTTGACTAATTTTTTATGCACGAAACAAACACAGAATCGGCAAAGTAATCACATGGCATGGTGAGCTCTTCATTGTTAAATACCAACTTACATCTACGCGTCCACAACTTTAGCATGTGGTAATAAAAAACACAAGTCCAATTGACAGCCATTAAGCCTTCCACCAATTTCGAACGTAGATTTGTTTCCACCTACTCAACAAGTCTCCAAGTGAAGAGTTCAAACTCCAATTGGGCATTGATATTTAGCTGCTGCTACTCAAAACGCACTTAGGCCTAATGCAGTTGAAAGTGGGATAACAAAAATTTTATTTAGATTAAATTTAATATAAACAAATTAAACTATAAAATAATAAATATATAATAATATTAATAATAAAAGAATTATTTTTATACATAGTAATATTTGTTAAAAATTTCACACTTATTAAATGACACGATTTCATATTTTGAAAACAATTTCATTATCAATATTTTTGAATTAATTTTTTTTAATGTACATCATTGAACTAGCATTAAGTTATTGATCATCTCTCATTTGATTACACAAACAGTCTTCAAAATGCTTATTATTGAAAATATTATCTCAATTATAAAAGGGTAAATTACATAAATATACCTTGTGGTGAAGGTGGACTAAATGTGGTACCTAATATTTAAAATTTGACACTTAGCTATGATTAGATTTATTTCCATATCACTTTATCCTAAACCATTATTTTTTCCGTTATTTTTTTTTCATTTTGTTTCATCTTTTTAAAGAATTTTCTCTTTCTAAAACCTAGAATTGGGTGACCAACGATTGCGTGCGGCCATCGATGACCGCCGCTGATCGCCACTAACCAATGGCTTTTAGCTTTTAAAATACACCAAAATTTCTTTTTTTTTTGTTCTTTCTACTTCTTAAGCTAGTTTTGCTTAAAAAACTTCAAAACTTCCTACATCTATATTTAAAGTTGTGACCTTCAACTTTAAAAAACGCTAATTTCACTGCTTGAAAACCAACCCTCTTCTAATATGTTGTTTTACTCTTTATAGTATACATTTACTCCAAGTTTCAAGCTCAAAAACCATATGAAGATCCCAAAAAGAAAACAAAAAAAAATTTCTTTGCCATTTTTCTTGATTTTTTGGGATTTTTTTTTATTTTTAATGCTTTATATTGCTTGTTTCCTAAAAATTTTTGGATTTTTTAGGTGAGTATCATTTTTCTGAGTTTAGAGAGAAAAAAGTTTTTTGGTTTTAGAGAGAGGAAAAACCATTAACGAAGACAACAAAAAAGAAAAACTAAATAAAAAATTTAAAGATAATGGAAAATACAACAGTTTGGAACAAAGTGAAATAGAAATAAATCTCAGTGTAATTAAATATTAAAGTTTAAAAATCAGATACTACATTCAGTTCGTCCCTAACCACAAAATATATTTATGTAATTTATAAATTATAAAATTGACAGCTAATAAAGTCGTGCCAACAACAAATAAATTAATGAATATGTTTGCTTTAGGGTCCGTTTGGTTCACGTATTTCATTTTTTCGAAAATATTTTTCACATTTTTCAGTGTTTGGTACATATAAAACATTTTCGATCAATGAAAAATAAAATTCGGTAAATAAAAAATCTTTAAAGATTTTGAGAAATTATCTTCCCGTTTCAAAAGGGGAAGACAATTTTCAAACTTATGCTACTCTTAAGAAAAAAGCTCTCACTAAAACTTAACATAATCTATATTGGATTAAAACAATAGATAACAAAAAATATTTTTCAGCATATCAATCAAACAACTGAAAATATTAATGTCATAACGTCTAGGTCCGTGAACCTAACCGCTAGACTTTAAAATTCAAGGAGTCGCCACCAACCATTCAAATCTAAGGTGTGATTGGTCACCTACTCTTGTCTAAGGATAAGGCATGGTCTACGTTCAAAGAATCTAAGGTTCGGGAGTACGGTTACGTGTGGAGAAGGATTAGCACCCCCACGACGCCCATTCTAAAATGGTACCACTTAGTTCTAAGTTTAGTCTAAATTTGCCTTTATGTTTGTATTAGTTTTGATAATTAAATATTGGGAAAGTTTCTAAGACTATTCCATCAATCTGGCTCAAATCTTAGAAACTCCCCTCACCTCAAGATGTTCAAGGAGTACCAATCGACTTTCTTGAACTCCATCGTCGGATTGATTGAGTATATTATGGAATTTTTATCTTTAAATATTTTCTAATCTTATTCTTCTTATTGTATTGTTTTAATTCTATTATTTTATATTTTTAAACATGACATATGGGTTATTGACAATTCTTCTTAAGTATCCCATCAATCTGGCTCAACCCAAGAAGAATCCTCTCACCTAGAAATTCCAAGGAGTACCAATTGACTTTCTTGGAATTTCATCATCGGCATATGTCATACTTAATTCCTTTATTTAAAGCATATTATTATTCTATTACCCTATCATCATGTTATTTTATATTCTTTATTATTATTATTTTTTTTTATCATCATTATATTTTAAAATGAACATGGACTATGTTTTCTTGAAAATTCTTCTCAAGTATTCCATCAATCTGGCTCAACTCAAGAAGAACCCTCTCACCTAGAAATTCCAAGGAGTACCAATTGACTTTCTTGGAGTTTCATCCTCGGCGTAATCCATATTCATCTTTAGTATTTTATTTAATTTTATTCTATCTTATCTTTATTCATATCTTATCTAACTCAATTTTATTTATCCTTTCATTTATTCCATCCTAATTTGAATTATGTTTACAAATTAAATTACTAATTTTTATTCTCAGAACCTAAACACTAATCCTAATTGTATTATAGCAATTGTATAAATCATGCAAGTCATTAAATCATATCAAATTATCCATGCAAAACACATCATACAGTTTGATCATACAAATTAAATTATCAAATTAAATATTATCATGCAAATTATCAAGTTAAATATTATCATGCAATTGCTTCATATAATATCAAATTAAATTATTTCATACGACTTAAATTATTATGTCATGCAATATACAGTTAATCAAATTAAATTATCATGCAAACATTTATGAATTAATCATCTAACCATGTTACAGACCTGTTAAATTAATTTTACAAAATATCAATTAGTTAAACATTAAAAGAACCTGAGGAAGCTGGACTTCTCCTGTTGTAGCCGCAACAATTAATTATGGCTGCAGATGATGGGCTAAATGGCATGCATCAGATACGAGCAATGGTGATGAACAAGTGAGGAGCAGATCCAAACACAGCAAGAAGCCAGCAATAGCAACAGAGCAAGGCAGACGCGATAGTAGAAGGGGTTGGTAACGATGAGCAGTGCAGGGCCGGGCAGGAATGATGCGACGATAACGCGAGATATTGAACAGGGACGCGGCAGAGCTATGCGAATGCGACAGAGGTAGTGTCAGCAACGAGTCACGATGGAGGTTAGGGTGATGATGACGCAGCTATATGAGGCGATGGAGCAGATGATAATGGTGGTCGTCGATGCAGCAAGCGAAGATGATGATGTTGGTTGGGTATTGCAATGCAAGGATCCCGAATTGTAACTGCTTCTTCCTCCCCTTATTTATGAGACTTAATCCCCTTTTTATAGTCCAAAAACTTATTAGAATCCTAATACAACTATACTTATTCTCATAATTATCTTATATTTTATCTATTTCATTCTTATGTTAATCCTAATCTAAATCTATTAATCTAAATAATTATCCTAAAAAATCTAATTATCCTAATTATCTAATCCTAAAATTAATTTTATTTTTATTTCTTTTTATCTTTTCTCTCTCTTTTCTTTTCCTTTTTTTTTAATTCCTAAATCCTATTTTAATATTAATTTCCTAATTAATATTAATTCTAAATCTAAAAACTCTAATTTAATTCTAGCCAAATTCCCAATTATAAAAAAAAAATATTAAAATACAAATGTCACCCACCCCAATTAATTATTTATACAAATTAAGACCCCGGACAAAATAGGGTGTCTACAATTAATTTTTTCAAAAAATCAAATTTTCAAAAATTATTTTACAGAAATAATTTTTTAAATGTTATTTTACGCGAACTAAATGAAGCTTTAGTTTCAGTTTTTTTTTTTTTAAGCAGTGGCGGCTTTAGCCCCTTTCGCTCACGGGGCCCCGCCTCTGCTTCCCTCCATATTCGAAAGCATGGAGCTCTATCCTGGATGGTTATTCTGATTCTCTGAACATATTACAAATCCAATGTAGACTTTATTTGGCGTTTGGTTCGAGGGAAGAGGATTACATTGCAGCTGGCGTTTGAGGGATTACATTACATTGCTGCTGCTATTTTAATTGGCTGCAATCACATTGCAGTGTTTGGTAAGCAGCAATGCAAAGTTACTTTGCAGCGGGAAAGTAACAATCTTTTCTTAGCATAAATGCCCTTTAGGGCTTAACTTTGATAAACAGAGCCTCCCGTTCTCCTTCTTTCTGCTTCTTTCAGAACCCGAAACCCTAGCCCCTCAAATCCCGTTGCCGCCGCCTCTCCGGTCCTTGTTGCCGCGCCTATCTCTCTCGGTTGATTTTTCCGGCAATAGGTAAATCGCTCTATTTGTCTCTCATTCACGATTCTGTTCTTTCAATTTGTGATGCCATGATTCTGTTCTCTCAGATTGTCATGCCATGTTTGTCATCCTCTCTTTGTTGTATTTGTGCTTTCAATCTGTGTTCTTTCAGTTTCTCATCAGCTCCTTGTTGTCTCTGTTCTCAACATTGAAGGCAAACATAAATGTTGAAAAAGATAATATGTGATTGTGAATCTTTTTCTCGCCATTGGCTTAGTTTAAGATGGAATCTTATGAAAACGATCTTTTACCTTTGTATTTATCCAGAAAAGCACGTTTCTTTACATTTTCGTCTTGCTTAGAATCCCTTTTATTATAAAATCTTTTGAACAGTCTTATGAATTACGTGATGCTTGTTGACCTTTTGTCGTTTCCTGTAGTCTTCTTCACTTCTGTAGAAAGAAAAAATAGAAAAGAAGTCAAAACTTATTGATAAAGTGTATTGGTCATTTGAACATTCGATTCAATGCTGGTATTCAATGAAACATTGTCTGGTATTTTGGGCCCTGACACTAACTCACCCTTTATGTTCTTTACTGCAAGGTTGAAGCTTTTTTTTATGGTATTGCAACTTAGTAAACCACCTGCTGTTGATCCATTTCTTTGTAGTTGAGCTATCTGTTTTTTTACAGATATAAAAGTTTGACTGCTTATGTGATGCTACGGTTTAGCCTTTATATTAAGGTATTGCAACTTAGGAAACCACTCACTTGAGCTTTATCAAGCATCTTAATAACTTGATTCAATAACTTTATTCTAGTTAATTTCTGGATCCCATAATGTATATTTGCTAAAACCATCATTTCAAGCTTTTTACTTACAAATAATTTGATTCCATAAGCTTATTAAGCTAATATAACATGCATAACATACATGAATCTCTCTGCTATAAACCTAGAAGATAGAAATTTAAGTTTCAAATCAGACATTTTAACTTTATCATTCTAAAATTCCTATCATTTTGTTTATTAGATATAGCAAAGACATATAATGTATGTTGGATATAAATATAGACTAGGCATCTATAACAATTGGCTGAAAGTTCAAAGACGAGTTCATGGTTTTAGAATGAATCATTCTTAATAGAGCTTAGGCTGAACAAGTTTTTTTGAAATTTTGAGAAATGAATGATTATACTAGTAGTGAAATACCAACTATTGAAGTTGTTAGCCACTAGAGAAGGCACTTAAATGATGAAATTAGATATATAACTAAAAATCAATATTCCACTTTTATTGGTGCCACTTAATTATTATATTTTATTTTGATATTATTTTGACCATAAGTTCTGTAGGTCATGTCATGTTATCTATATTTATGTTGTTATTGGATGATATTTGAACTTTTTATTAATGCTTGTTGTTTAACAATGATTTGTTATTTTCATGGTGTCAAATTTAAATTATTGGCAACTAAATTAACTTAATCTTTTTGTGTTATTAGTTCACACAATAGAAGGATTTTCTGAACAACAAATTATAATGATGGTGGTTGCTTTTGCTACAAAGATTTATACTATAATTATAATGCTTTTGGTGGATAATATTATCAAATTTACAAAAATAATAAAAAAACATAAAAGAATATATGATGCTAGTTATGAGAGGCATGAACATACTATTGGATGATGTGAACAAATGTGTTACCTATGAGCTTGATGATGGACCGTTTGGGTTAAGGTTTAACTAAAATCAGTTCATTGAATTGTTAATTGATGTTGATAGAAAATATTTGATATTGTTGTTATTTTAAGTTTGCAATTTGGAATTTAGAATCACCAGGTTGCTGCAAGACTTAGAAAAAAGCCTTCTCTCACTTTGAGAAACTGACCATCATCTTTGGGAAGGATATGGCAACTGGAGAAGGAGCAAAATCTCCTACTGATGCAGTGGAGAACATAGAAGCAACATTTGCAGCAGCAAAGAGTACTTCTGAAGCATCCAATGATCTGAAGTTTGATGATGATAAAGTGAATCTGGAAAACATTAAAGAGCCCATATCTTACACCCAAACGACTAATGGTGAGCCCTCCATCGGTACTAGACGTCATGCAGTGCAAGATGAGTTTGATGTGACTCCAAAAAGATCCAAGACAAATAAATATAATGAATCAAATTTTGAGGAAGATATTGATGTTTTCAATAGCAACATGCAGATGCTTGTTGAGTTATGTAAAGGTGCACAGGAAGCGATTGGCAAGTTAGCCAATTGTTTTCAATTCATGGCTGATGATCATGCTAGAAGAATGCAAGTGTTAGATTTGATATCTGGTCTTGGAATTGAAGGCTTGACTGAAGAAGACCTTGTTAATGTTGGATTTGTGATCGCTAGTGATAATGGAAAGACTAACTTCCTCTTTTCACTGCCAGATCGCTTGAGGAAGATTTATGTTAAGGGCTTACTTGATGGCTCTATGTAGACTTGTTAGGGTTAGATGAAATGTAATGACTAGTTACGACTTGTTATGTAGAATCTGTTATAACTTTTATCATGAACATTTGTTATGACTTTGATCATGAACATTTGTAATGTGACTTTTATCATGAACATTCTATTATTATGAGATTGGTGGATGAATATATAGGATTATAACATCTCTATAAAACCATGCAAATTTGGTGGGATGGACGTGAGGTTGAGCAGTTGACTGTCCTATAAGAACAGTTGACTGTCTTGAAGAGATTTTATGATACCAGAATTTCGGTATATATTTTGTATAATTTATCAACGAGCAGCCAACTCTCTTGTATATCAATTGATTTCTTTATAAGAGCAATCGACGGTCTTGAAGAGATTTCTCGGTACTTAAGCTTCGGTACAAATTTCGTAAAATTCATCAAAGGAGCAACCGACTGCATTATATATAGCAATTGACTTCCCAAAGTTTTTATATATATAATTATATTTTATTTATATCCATATTTAATATAATATAATTAGTAAATTAGCATTTTAATTATAAAGGGTAATATGTATTATCCTTAGATATTTAATAAAATAATGTGCCAAACTTGTTTTTTAGTTAGGGGCAATTTTGAAAATTATTATTACATTTTCTTTTTTTTTTGTTACAAGAGGAATATTAAATAACTGGGAATGGGAATGTTTGGATTCGAACTCAAGACTTACAATATGCCACAACTCATCCTTAGCCACTAGGCCAAGAGGTTGTTGGCTATTATTACATTTTCAGTAAAGTGATTAACTTACCAAACATTATAATGTTATTTTTTCTGTATTTTAGTCAGCACTTTCACAAGTATATCTACTGTAATTTTATTTTCTCAATATTTTAATACCCCATAATTACCTTTCCAACAACTTAGTATTGGGGATAGTTATGAAACTCAAATTAGGATTCAGAACTCAAGAGTTCATTTCTTTTTTGGGTGTGAATTTCTCTAAGGAAGTTTAGCAGAATGTGCTTCAACTGCACCAGTTGCACAGGAGAGTTGAGCATTGGAATCTGGAACTTGGCTAGGCTGCGATGTAAGGAAGCTAAAAAGGAAGTCATTGATCTTAATAATTCTACGCATAACTTGAAAATTGAAATGCTTACATATCTATTACATTTGGAGAGAAAAGAAACAGACTGTTTAACCAGAAACAGGCAACTTAGTTGCAGCGTTGCAGGTACTGAGATGTACAAAACAGACTGTTGAAATGCGCATTGCAGGCTTTGAGGAACCTTGCTGCAGATTCTGTCAATCTTAATCTCTGCACATTCATGGGGCTTGAACCTTGAAGATCATAGTTGTATTAGCTGGGAGGTTAAAATGCCTTTTATAGCCTGTATGATGAAGGAAGACAGTGTGCTTGTAGCAGTTTATCTGCTCTACTTGGATAAATAAAATTATTTTTTATCCAAAAAAAATTGACATCAAGATTGAATTCTGCTAGTTTGCAGTTAAAATTTTTTTTTTTTTTGCATCTGAGTTGGGATTTGTTTCATAAAAAAAGTACAATTTTCCTAATTTACTTATCTTTGATGTATTAAGAGTGTATAATTTTTATATATTGTACCAACTGCAAAGTATCACTACAACCAAAAAAAAATGTAAAGTATCACCTAATTAATATGTAAAATTAAAAATGTTAAGTTCTTTAAAATATATATCAATAAAAATTTTAAATTTATCTTGACATTTTTTTGTTGCAACTTTATTTTTAAACTTCACTTAATAATAATGTCATTTTTTATTTATTGATAGTGTATAGTAATTATATAATTTAATAATATATCAAATATCAATTATCAAATATGATTTTTGACATGTGTACACAACTTTTTTGCACTATAAGTGTTGGTTCTCGCTTTAAAATTGTTGAAGTTCCTTTCAAAATTGTAGGTGCTAAAAGCTGAAATAAAAATAAGCAATTGTTAATAATCAAAATAATATAAGAAAATATAAATTAGAATTATTTTATTGATCACGAATAGTTGGATTGAGGCACGGATATCTCGCTCTCTTTATGACAATTCACGCCTCTACAGAAATTATATCACTGGTGCAGCAGGAACTCTAAGCGTGTCGCCTCCAAGATACAACAGCCCAACCTATCTTCGTTGTACACTCTATAATTCTGCACTAATGTGTAGAGTAAAGAGCTCTTAAAACAAACACCCTTCTCTTGTCCAAGAATAAAATTATGTTTGAATTATTATAGTAAATTGGTGTATTTCATTTGAGGAATTGAACTCCTATTTATACATTTCACAAATTTGCAACTCATACAAAGTAATAAAGAAATAAGTAACCTCCCAATTATTATGAGTAACCGGTCAAACCAATATTTATTGGCTTTACTGAAGACATAAACGGCTATAATATTAATGATTTCAAATCCCCTAACAGTTTAGCAATTAAGTAGAGATATAAACTTTGAAACGTTCTAGTATTAAGATTTTATATAATATTACAAAATAAAGGATTTATTTTATTATTAAAATTATAGTTACAACAATTACTACATTAAAATTTGATACTTCATTAAAATGACCAAATTTAAAATGATATCAAACTTATAAAAACATACAAATAAATTTTTTATTTGCTAATAAAATATTTAATTTTTTTTTAGTTTGTTAATTAATACAGATGTCAGAGTCTTTTACAAGGAGCTATGTGCTCTCGCTTCGAATACAAGCTCTATTGATATTTTATTTAGCTCATTGGGCAATCCTATTCCTACCTTCCATCCTAATTATTGATATTTATTCCCAATCGCCTACTTCTCCCTTTAAATTTCTGTCCACAAAAATAGCCCAACAGCACCATAAACAGAGAAACAGACGGGCAAAGAGAGTACCAAAAGAAAGAAAAACATAATCATGACTCGCTTAACGTTGGCGTCCTCCATCATCCTTCTGTTATGCTGCGCTGCCGCAGCATCAACCTTCGAGGACTCCAACCCTATCCGGATGGTAACCGATGATCTCCCTGCCTTCGAGTCCTCTGTTCTTCGTTTCATCGGTCGTACTTCTCACGCTCTCTACTTCGCCCGTTTTGCTTACAAGTAAGGGATCGTTTCATCGTCAGACGGTTATCTTAATTCTTAAAATAAAAAGAAAGTGAAAATTGAGATGACATTTTGGGCATTTTTTTTTTGTTTTTTTTTTTGTTAGGCATGGGAAGAGGTACGAGAACGTGGCGGAGATGAAGCTACGGTTTCAGATTTTCAAAGACAATTTGGATTTAATCAGATCCACTAACAAGAAGAGATTACCTTACACTCTCGCTGTTAACCGTACGTTACTTTTTTTAAAGCTTAAAGTTAATTTCATTTCATATCCGCGGTCTGCTGATGAGTCTCGAAGGTATCTGATTCGGATACCTAATTGGTTTTTGTTACTAAGTATATAAGTTGGCTTTCTTAGCGATGATCTGGTTCGATTCGGTTCAGTTCAGTTTCCATTATGTTTGGTTACAGGCCAACTGTAGCCTCACCCGTTACATTAGAGACCTGAACTTATTTTGATTCGATGAAATTGTGAATTAATTATCTTAATTATTGCATTGCGCTTGATCTTTTCAAACTAGGCTTATTCTTATTCAATTTTGTTTCTAATTGATTATGAACCTTTTTTTGTTTGTTTATTGATTCGCAGAGTTTGCTGATTGGACCTGGGAAGAATTTCAGAAACACAGGTTGGGAGCTGCTCAAAACTGCTCTGCTACCACAAAGGGCAATCACCAACTCACTGATGTCACCCTTCCAGAATCGGTACTTTCACCGGAAAAAGAAATTTGAAGATTAAGAATTTTTAAAGATGTTTTATTATGATTCATTGGACGATAGCCCTGCCAAATCAACCCAGTAATCAGTAATGATTTGACCATGCAACAAATTAAGATAGTGAGGTGGAACATTTTGAAGTGCAAATATATTTCTGATGTTTTATACAGCTAGTTAGTGATCAAATTAAACTTTTTGATTTGTCTAAGGTGATACTTGGTCGTGAAGTATTTGTAATTAAGCATATAACAATAAATCTATGAGCCAAATTGGCGAATGGCTAATAGTTTATCAAGTAACAATGGGGGTCTGGGTTAATGGTAACTCATCTTCTGCTAAATGATATCCGCAGAAAGACTGGAGGGAAGCTGGCATAGTCAGCCCAGTGAAAAATCAGGGATCCTGTGGATCTTGCTGGACATTCAGGTTAGCTTTCAGTTATGATTAGAAAATGCATTTTACCAAGTTACTAAGCTTAGCTTGTAAATTTTTAAGCTGTGACGTTATGCGTTTGCATATTGCAGTACCACTGGAGCTCTTGAGGCAGCTTACCATCAGGCATTTGGGAAAGGAATCTCTCTTTCTGAGCAGCAGCTTGTAGACTGTGCTGGAGCCTTTAATAACTTTGGTTGCAATGGTGGATTGCCATCTCAAGCCTTTGAATACATCAAATATAATGGTGGCCTTGATACCGAGGAGGCATACCCTTACACCGCAAAAGATGGTCAATGCAAATTCTCATCTGAAAATGTTGGTGTTCAAGTCATTGACTCCGTCAACATTACCTTGGTAAGTTCATGCTCTTGATGTCAAATAAAACCTTGTTTTCTGGGATAAAGCAGAAATATATGACTTACATGCTCGTGGTTGAATTTGACTGGTTTATATGGGTTGGGGCTCTCTATTTGTATCATGCTTGTTTTAGATTATCAGTATATGACTAGTTCAATTTGAGTATCGGCTAAATTCACCTGATCAATGTTCCACTGCAATCTGTGTATTTATCTCTATTCTTGGTTCATGGTCGTTTTAGCAATCCAAATCTGAGCAGTTCGATTTACACAAGTGTAATTGACTTTTCTAATTTGTGACCGTAACTAAATATTGGAAATCAATTGGATCTAAAGTCCAAACAAATGCCTTGTGAACTTTAATATATAAATTACATATTTCATCTTTTGGAATCTCCTAATCTGTACAATCAAACACAGGGTTCTGAAGACGAATTAAAGCATGCAGTTGCCATGGTTCGGCCAGTTAGCGTGGCATTTGAAGTTGTCACTAGTTTCCGTTTTTACAAGAGTGGAGTTTACACCAGTGACTCATGTGGCAGCACTTCCATGGTAAATTTTTTCTTTATAACTATATGACTCAAATAGACTCAGTTTATTTAGGTGGCAAGAATACGTGTATGTTGATCGTTTATTTTATGAAGTTATAAAATATCTAAATATGACTCAAATAGATTCAGTTTTTAGTGAGGCTTCAATATCCTGGCTTTATATAATTCCTGAAATGCATGTATTTCCATTTGATCTTCTTTTTTAGTGGTTATAACAGAATAACTGCTTTCGAGATTGAATTATGAAAGTAGTAACAACTAAAACTTTAATGGATTCATGCCCCTGCTTTTTTCATCAAAACTTCGCTTTTCAGTTGGATTGAATGGATGTAAAGATATGCTAACAGGATTTGCTAATGCCTATACAAATACTTTTGTGTTCATGTTTGTGATTATTCAACATTTGGACTACGATGACAATTTGTCTATCTTGTGCCAATCCAGAAAACACATTTATTATTTATATGAAGGATTGATGCTTTTCTTAGTTCTTACTAACTATGGGCTTATGTGGCAGGATGTAAATCACGCTGTTCTTGCAGTTGGGTATGGAGTTGAAAATGGTGTTCCATATTGGCTCATCAAGAACTCATGGGGAGCAGACTGGGGTGACAATGGCTACTTCAAGATGGAGATGGGGAAAAATATGTGTGGTAAGTCTCAACCCTCAACCTCGTTGGATCTTGAGACGAAGAGAAATTAGTCAATTGATATGTACTTACAAAAATTCTCTAATTTACAATGATCATCTTTTCTGAACTATGATGACAAAGCTAAGAACTCCAGACTGAAATTTTGAATTATAAGCTATGAATATATAGCATTTAACTCCCTTTATGCTCGTATCTCCAATTTGGTTGCAGGTGTCGCAACATGTGCATCATACCCTGTTGTTGCTTGATCCAATCGAAGAACTGTCCGGATTAGGTTGGTGCTCTATGTTTTACAAGCTGTCTATTATGGTATACAAATGTTGTAGCTGTCATGGCCTTGTTGAAGATGCTGGCCTGATGTAATAAGATGCAAATGTGTTGTGCACAACAAAGACATAATGTAAATTTTATCTCTGAATGCTTGTTGTGTAATAACTTGCCAACATTAGAAATCAATTTATATCCTTTTATATTCCCGCAAATAGCTCCCGACTTTGCCTGCTTGCATGCTCTTGCCTGCATCTGTCTTTCTCCATTGACGAAGCCGGAGGCATTCTTGAGAGTTTGTCCGTTTTTCTTTTTCAAGGTTTGCCAAATATCTAATGCTTTTGACAGCCTCGAAGACCTTACCTTCAAGAAAGTATTTTCTCGCCAAGTTGTACAAGATGGATAATGTTGTAGATTGTAATCAAGTCTCCTACCCTATGTTTAAGCGCAATGCAAAAAAAAAATTTTTTTCAGATAAATTGCAAAGATATACCTTACGGACATGCTTCCAGGATTTTCTTTTTCTTAACCTAATTTTACAAATATCTTTTAGTTTCAGATCTGGGAATGCGTCATAAATTTGCAACTCGCAAGATGCAGTTAGGTAGATCTGTCGATTTGTGTTCATTTTGTGTCGAATTTTGTTTGTATATGTAAATTTTTCGTCAAAATTTATTTTGAAATGTCAAGTACAATATTTTTTTTTCTAAATTCATATATAATTTTATTAGATTTTAATCCGTCTCATCTTTATAGTTTTCATTTCATTTACAATTGGCTTAATAGCCAAAAAGACCCTTAACCTTTAGCACAAAATGGAATTAAGCCCTCAACATTTTATTGTGTAGAAATCAATCCACAAACTTTTATTTCATTATAAATAAACCCTCAACCTTTTAAAATTATGCAATTAAATCTAAATCTGTTAAATGACACTAACTGCTATTGGGACATCTAACGTGAAAGCTGACGTGGATAGCTTAGTGAGCTATCACGTAATATGCCACGTGTGCAATACTAACGAAAGTTAACGTCATTTAACAGATTTAGACTTAATTGTATAATTTTAAAAAGTTAAAGGTTTATTTATAATGAAATAAAAGTTTATAAACTAATTTCCACACCATAAAACGTTGAGAACTTAATTTCATTTTGTGCTAAAAGTTAAAAATCTTTCTGACTATTAAGCCCTACAATTTTATCAAATTTTAGCACGTCACTTTCATTTTTTTTTTCTTCACGTTTTATAGTGTCGTCTCATCCTCGTATTTTTTTGTTGTTTTTTTATCATGTCGTAACTAGGATATCAAGGTTACAATTAGGGTTGTTTTCAAGTTTACAATGCATTCTCAGTTAATTCAACACAAACTTTAGACTCTGCTCTAAAGAACCAGGGATGGCATAGCTACAGTTACTGCAGCAACTTCTCAGAAACTTCCGCGCAGAAATTGCTTTCCTTTAAAAATATAAAGTGAACCCATTGTAAAGGTTGCTAGAAGAATGTAATGATAGGTCAGTTGAGCAAAAAAACACATTGTAAACGGAAATTTTAGCGTAAGTTAATTGCCACAATTTATTGTTTGATATCCCTCTATTGATGATCAGCATGCCTGTGAAATATAAAATGCAGAGGAAGAAATTTCATCCATTTTGATTATTTCAAACGATCTGTACAGACTAAACATTGCATGGAGCATGCAAAATGCAGAATATGAGAGACCAAAAATCAGTGCTGAACTGCCCCGAAAAAAGAAGGAAAAATGAAATGTAAACATGAAATTGATCCATCTTTTTCCTTTTCCCTACTCTAAACACAAAATTGGTTAATTTTAGATACTACTGGAACATGGAACAACATCCTGAACTACAAGGACAAATGGCCAACCTCTGCAGCACTTTCCAGCTGATTCGGCATCATGCCAGTATTCTATAGCATCATCCAGCATTTGAAGCCAAACATCCATTGGTAATGTTTCCCTACCAAATTCGGATTTAAGATGTAGCAGCTATTAATCTCCTATAGTACCCTCATATAGAGTAAGAGGCAACACGAGAATACCATTGAGGTTGCCAGTTGCCACTAACACCTGGAAAAACTCTCATCAACTATCCTGCATGCCCATAGAAACAAGAAAGATGAGATGAGTATATATGATGAAATAGATAAATAATGCAACTCAACATCAATCATTCAAGTCCTCCAAATATGGTTTAACAACAGATGTTCTAATATTATACATCTATACCATAGATACATACACACATACATCAACTTTTAACTATGATACTGAACTCAAAAAAGTCCATATACTTTAAAGGCTGTGAGCCTGACCTTGATCACCTGATAAAAAAATCTCCACAACATTGAGCTAACTGTTCAGATTTTATCTGTTAATGCAAAATGGTTTAACTAATTTGCCAATCTTCTCCCTTATCTTCTAAATAGCATTTGCTAGTTATATGTTTGCAGCATAATAGAACTAACAGGGGCTAGAAATCAGATAACATTAGCATCAAGCTTCCTTGACATCATAAATACTAAACCCAATTTAACATGCACATGTAAAAAAATAAAACTTCTGCTTAGAGGATCACACTTTTTTCCCCTTTGATAATAGTCAGGCCCAGTTAGACTAAAAATAAACTACTACAAGTAATGAGCTTTGTTGATTAAAAAGAAAAAGGAAATTGAAGTACTGCTAAGAAGAGTGTAGAACCGCCCAGCGATTAGAGTTGTTTTCTGCACAAACTTGATTGTGCACTTCTACATATATACATCATCATTTGCATCATTTATAAATTACTTTTAACTTAGACAGGGAAAATGAACAAAGTCACTTGCCAGCAGAGAATAACTCTACTTCAAGAGAAATACAAGGACTAAGTAACTTTGTAGGGAGAAACAGAAAAAATGCAATTTCATAAAGATCCAATTGAACCAGTGTCTATTTATAATAAATTGCATGATTGAATTATATGATCTGAATAAAAGAAAACAAAGACTTTGTCTTACCGAATGCAATGTAAGTTGTGCTTCATGCTGGATATGCTTAATCGGATACTTGATGCACGATGAAGAAACCTTCTCAATATTTCGGAGTAACACCAAGTTCAGTGATGGGGAGCTTTTCTCTTAAGCAGCCACCGGCACACTTCTATTTATTCTCAAGGGACCATTATTATCCAAGGATGATGAACTTGTAAGCTTCATGTCCTGTGATGTCATTGTCCTAATGTGGGAGGCTTCATTAGGCATCCCAGCCTTCAAAAGGCAAGATACTAAAGAATGTACAGTGACACCATCTGGGTTACAACCAACTGATAACATTTTATTGAAAATGCTAATCGCTTCAAGCATTCTTCCTTTCATACAGTGCCCGATAATGAGAATAGTAAATGTCACTTTATCAGGAAAACATTTCTTCTCCTCCATCTCCACTACTATCTGATTGGCCTCATCCAAATTTCCAGCCTTGCAGAACCCATCAATCACAGGGTTGAAGATAAACGGTTTTGCAACAATATTCCTACATTGCAACTCCTTCAAAAATTCACGAGCCTCATGTAGTCTATTCTCCTTGCAGAGAGCATTAATAATTATAGCAAAGGTATAAACATTTGGAGATATATTTCTCACTTTCATTGCATTCCAAAGCTGCAGACTCTGGTTAACATCTCCAATTCGACAGTACCCATCAATCAAGGAAGTGAAGCTAACAACATCAGCAATGCAACCAAAAGAAGCCATCTTCTCATACATTGATTTAGCGGAAAGCATATCACCAACCTTGCCAAAGCCATCAATCAAAACATTAAAAGTGATAACACCAGGCACAGTTCCTGAATTAATCATCTTACTTAAAAGAGAAGATGCCTCCTCCATCTTACCCAGTTTGCAATAACCAGATATGACTGATGTATAAGTCACAACATCTGGTGAACAATCATCTCTTGATTGAATTTCATTCAATAAACTGTGACCTCTATCTACCTCGTTTGCCCTGCATAACCCATTTATAATGGTGTTATACGTAACAATATCAGGAAAACAACCAAAACTCCTCATATCATTAAAAAGCTCGAAAGCTTGATCCACTTTCCCAACTCTGCACAGTCCTCGAAGAAGAATATTAAATGTCCAAGTATCCGGGGAAAAGTTTGATCCCAAATTCTCTTTATATAAGCTAATTGCCTCTTCTATTTTATTTTGCTTAACCATCATATTCAACAAGTTGTTTAATGCAAAAATGTTGACCAGAACTTCATCAGACTGAACCTCAGCAAGCAACTTCTTTGCCATACCAAACTCTCCTGCCCTCCCGAAAGACGAAATCATAAATCCTAACATAGAACTATCAGCCAAATGCCCATCAATCTTCATATAATCAAAAACTAATTTAGCTGAATCATGTAAACCGATTTGACAAAATGACCTCATAAGCAAATCGTAAGTCCAAAAAGAATGTGTAATATTAAAATTCACCCTACTGAACTCAAAAAACTTCAACCCATATGCCGGATTGTTTAACCATTTAACAACTTCAAATTCAATTAAAGGAGTCAAATTCTTGTTCAAATAACCCAAACAGCCATCATCCAAAGGATGTGTGTAAATAAAGAGAGTGCATACAACCTTAACGAACCAAACCTCGTGCTTTTGGACTACCTCCGTATTGCCTTGAGGGCGAGATCCTCCGTGAAATTGATTGTGACAATGAGGAATGAAGACCTTGGAGGCGGCTCGAACCCTTGAGGCACGAGTTGTGAATGACAAAATGGTCATCTGTAACCCCACGCCATTCCTAGGCCTTATTAAACACCCAAAATTCTCTTCTTGAAAATGACCAAATTTTCTATTGGGAACCCCAGGTTCAAAGTTGGGTTTGTGATTGAACTCTCTACTCTTCATGGAGATGGTGAGAAATCCAAGTACGGTACCATAGCAATACGATCCGCAACTGAAACTAATCGCTAATATACTACTAACCCACAAAAAAAATAAAATCCCTGACAAATCTCCAGCATTCAATGACTAAAATAGATCAGTGGATGATCACTGGGTATTGGGATGACTGGCATTGAGAACCAAACATGGATGGTGAAAGACATCTTTATAACAAAAACAAGATAATGGGAACAAACAGATCTTAGAGCTGTTTGATTGAAAGGGGGTTTTTCGATGGAAATATAGAAAAGCTGTGATGCCTGCTAAGAAATGGCAGTACTAGGGTTTTTGGTTTAGCTTTTGGAAGTGTTGGCTTCGTTCGGCCGCTGGCTCACTGCCCTGTGAAGATAGATTCGTAAGTAGGGACTATCATCTCGCAAAACAAGATAAGGGTAAAGGCTTGGGCCTTGTCTTCTGAAATTTAGACCCATCGAGTCGTCCATAATTAAGCGACAATACAGATTACAGGCTATAGCTATTGGGCCTGTAGGATGCCATTACCATTCGACATTTTTTATTTGGAAAAAAAAAAAGCGAGAAATGAGTCTTGACCTCCCAAGAAAATTTTTTTTTTCATACTGGTGCTCCATGAAATCTGTATTAAGGAGAAATTCTAAATAAACCCCGTTTTTTACTGAATCTACCCCACCCAAACAATCTAATAAGTAAAAAGACCAATTTAACCTTCTTCCAACACTGTTGCCTTCCCCCGTCAGCCAAAACCCTTCCCCTGTCTCTTCTTCATCTCGCCAAAGTCATCAGCTTCCTTCACTCTCCTCTGTTACAAACCCTTCCCCTGTCTCATTACATGAGGCTGAGCCTCGCGCCCAGCAGCAGTTGCTCGGGCCAAGCTTGTGCAGGTTCACTTGCGTGTGCGAGCATGCCTAGCTTGCAGCGCGCAAGTGAACTTGCGCGCTGCTTGAGCTACTGGGCGCGAGGCGATCCTCACGCAAGGGCCACCCGAGCCTCGCCCAGGTGCGCTACCTGCGCGAGACCGAGATTGGCGGCGGCGCATCTACGCGAAACAGAGAAGGGAGGCGATGAAGCACTGAAGTGAAGCGAACTGAACGGAGAGCCTGAAGCGGAGCGTGGCGGAGAGCGGCACCGATGAAGAAGAGAAGAAGAAAAAGTAGGTGGATTATAATGTAATTTTACTGTTCCAAAAAAAAGATGGGGTAGGTTTAGTAAAAACGTGGGGTATGTTTAGAATTTCCCTGTATTAAGCCAGCTTTCTTCGCTGAAAACACTGTATTTTGAACCTTTTTCTTAAAGAGAGAAAAGAAAGAGGTGGAATATGTCTAATGAGAGGAGCGCTTCTTCCAACCCCACATCTCCTCAAGAAGACGCTATGTAAGCTTTCAGTACTCCATTTCATTTCAAAATTTTATTTCTTTTTCCTTCATATGCTACCTCCATTTTCCTGACAATTCTGACACTTGAAGAACCGTCAATCATCTCTTAATAATCACTTTCTTTGTTTAAAATTATCAAAAATTACGCGCGTTTAAGGTAAAATTTGGAGTGGCAATTCCCAGTACTTCAGTGTGGGGATCAAATTTTGTTAATTTAACGTGATTTATGTAATTTTTTACTCCAATGGGTAATGGGAAATTTCACATTTTATGACATTTGTAGGAAGGTTCCTTGATGTACTGCATGAGGCTCCATTATTTGGTCATCGGAAACCAAGGAGTATCGTTCGGGGTGTTTTTTACTGTTTCATAGTGGCAAGTTGAAGTTCATTGCCTTTTTCTATCTAATAATGGAACTTTCCTTTCAATGTGTGATTAGTCAAACTCTGATAGCTTTCAAATTTTTAGGCAGGTTATGCCATGTTGGCTGCATCAGCTCCTTGGATATTTCAGCCTATTGAGAAATTTGTCTTACCCTTGCTTTACAGTTGCGATGTTGTTCTTTTAATAGTCACAGGCATCTTGCTAGGTCTAGTATTTGCTTGGGGTACTTGCTTCCGGATCTCTATCATCCATGGGGTGCTTTACATTTAATATAGAAGGCATGCGGTGCTATAACGAGGATTTGAGTGCACTGCTGACTGTTAAGCCCTTGTTTGACTTTCACAAGTATTTTTCAACAATTTCATGTTTCTCAAGTTCAAAAGATACGTTTAGAGGTGACTTTATTGATTAACATTTGATAGAAACCTTTGAATGTTCTTGTGTTTTGTAGGGTTATTATAGTTTTAGTCAGAAGTTGAAGCATATTGTTCGTTTACCATTTGCCATTGCTGCATATGGTGAGTATGTTTTTCTGTATTTTTTTAATGGAAGCACATTGAAACTAAAGTTTCATGTTAGAAATGGACCAATTTGGATGTATGCTTCCACTGAACCACCTATTTTGATTCCAGAATCATCATCCTGTACTGCCTATTAGGATATAATAAGCCCTTTTATCCACACGAATGATAGACGCTTATCTCTATGGAACCTTTTCAGTTAGGAATAATGTTACAGTTATAGTTATACTTGTTTCACTTATGATTCGTAATTTTATAATAAAAGGTCATTTTTTGTGGTCACATCCTCATTATTGTTGTACTAGGAACTGCTGCAATGATGCTTGTCATGGTCTGGAAACCCTACATCAGTATTCTTTCCACTTCTGCGATATTCATGTACTCTACCACTCTGCAATAGTTCCAATCTTTTCTTTTTTTATGCTTAAGATACATTTCTTATGCTTCTTTAAGTATTTATTTTTAGTAGTTTTTAGCCTTTATCGGGTTTGTGAACAAAATATTGATTTTGTATCCTATTATAGTGATTTTATCATCTTTAAGAAATGTTTGCCTCTCGAAATATATGTGATTTATAAGTACTGGATGCTTGGTCTGTATATTTAGTTTTAAGTACTCATGACAGTACAAAGTTATTGATTGCTGGGGATGTTGGTTAATTCAGAGGCTGATATGAAATATATATGATAATAGCATTCAAGTTCTTCCTTTCTTTAGATTCAAAATTGAATATTCCCTATTCCTCTGTGAACTACATATCCTTGACAACATCCCATTTTTTCACTTGCTTTGCAGGATTATTATGTTGTTTGAAGCTGTATGTTCTGTGTTCTTTATCAGTGTTTATATTGGTAAGCTCACATGCTTGTCTAGAAGCATTTGAGGAGTTAAATTGAAAAAAGCACGCTTATAATTTATGTTTTTTTTTTTTTCAGTTATTCCAATTAGGTGGATATATATTTCTGCATTGTTGTTGTTGCAAGTTATGTACACCAGTACAATTCATTGGATTCTCAGCCTGATGTTTTGAAGTCATTATATTCTCCCCTTCAACCATCAAGTCCTTTGGAAGATTTGAGGTAATGGCAAAGATCTTATTGATGCAGGCCAAACTATATTTTCAAGATTCAATGTGAAAGATATTCTGCCTGCATTGAAAGAACACATCACTTGACGATTTGTCTTTCAATCTTTGACTTGGGTACATTTTTTAATTTTGCTCTTGCTGGAGCATTGCTGGTTTCTACATCTTGGTTATGGTTATCGCAGATTCACTTGTCATGAAACCAAGACAAAAATTGATGTGAAATTATGAATCATTACTATTTTTATATGTAATGCCATGGATATGATATTTTTCTGTTTGGTGCACCAGGTATCATGATGTTGGTCGACTCTCTGACCAGCAAATGGCGTTACTGCCGTATCAGCGTGAAAACCTTCATTTTCTGAGTGAGGAGGTACTTGTTCATCTCATATATATATATAAAATTCATGATAGTTGTTTTCCTCTATCTTTTGGCAGTATATTGCAGTGGAACACTGTTATACAAGTAATTTATCCTTAACTGCAGATTCTTCGATTGCAAGAGTGCTTAAGCAAATATGAAGGATCTAACGATGGAAGCACATCTCAGGTGAAGATCCATCTGTACAGATGATGAGATGAATGTTCTTTTGTTATATATTTAAAAAAAAAAAAATTGAGGGGAGGACGGGGGATGACTGTGCAACAAACGGCAAGAATAATGGTTACTCTTGACTCTTTCAGGTTGATCTTGCCCATCTATTAGCAGCTTGTGATCAAGAATTACAAACAGTTTCAGCTGAGGTAATACTCAGGTTCTCGTAATCTCATAGGCTAGTACTTGTTGCCCTAGGTTAGTAGTACTGTAAACAAGGAAAATCGCGGTTTGTTTTATTGCCTTACCAATGTCAGAGATATTCTTTTTACCAATAACTTTTCATTCTTGCATATTATCTGTTGTTCTCTTATGCACCTCATTTTCTTTTCCTTGCTGCTCCATCTGGCTTGAACTTAAGTGCCATGTTCATGGTTTAAATAGGTGACTTGTACTTAATAGTAAGGTTTAACATGTTAAAGAATTGGGGCGTTTATTTGGCATGCAAACCCTGCAATCTATGTATTACATTTACAGCTTTGGATTATTGGATATGCATATAGGGGCGGGGAGTTTTCTTTGTATTTAAATTAATTTGCATGCTCCACAACATAAATAAGATGAAATTCCAATTTGTTGATTTGATTCTTACTTCATCCACTTAAAGTTGTTCCACTTTGAGCATTGATAGTAAAGGTTTGACCTTAGTCCCCGATATGCTTTCTTAAAACTTGTGATAGTAAAAGATTGTCTGAAACTGATCAATTAAACTATTTGTAAACTATTTGAATTACAGATGAATCAACTTCAGTCTGAGCTAAGACTTGCCCGTTCTTTGATAGCTGAGAGTGATGCAGACGTTCAACACATTTGAACAACCAACAATCAAGAAAGTTCAAATACTGAGTAATAATAAGAAGTGGTAATTTCAAGTTGAAAAGGACTTTATTAACTATTACTAATAATTACATGCTTTAAGCAAAATTATTCTGCTGAAAATGTTCGTAATCAGACTGCTTGACATTGTCATTTATTTTGCCAGAAACCGTAACAGTATGTCGGAGAGAACGAAAGGCTGAGAGCTATTCTTGGAGAATGGAGCACCCTAGCAGCAAAGGTACTTCTCTGCAATCCTTTTCCTATTTGTGAATTTCATTCATATCAAACATGTATGCTTGATCATCACATTCAGTGACGTTAATGTCATGACAATGCTGAAGCTTGAGCGAGCTTTTGAGGTTGAGCGGATGTCAAACCTGGAATTACAAAAGAAGATTTCAACGTCGAGAAATCCAACACAGACATCAGCTGACTCACGTGAGCAACGGGGAGCCTAATTACTCCTTCCAGAGCACCATGTATGGACTGATTTCTGAGTCTGACTACTCCAACACCTTTTTCTTCTATTGCGTAAAAGAAACTCTATGACTCGTAACACGTGCTTTACAGTTTTTACCCCTGATTTCTTGCGTATGGGCGTTATTGTTTGTACATAAGTATGTTTTACTTTACCTTTGTTGGATGCAGAAGTTGAATGATATTAGCCCGGAGTCTCGATTCCTGTAAATTTCACTTCCTGTATTCACATATTAAATTCTTGCACTTGCTAACCTTCTTAACTAATGTTAACTAATGACTTTTGGCTGTGGCAATAAAAGAAAATCATTGGATTAATTTCCACATTAATTATTGAATTATAGTTAGTATTTGGGTTGATTCATGATGTTTTTAAACCATTCATACATGAAAATTTTATATATTATTATATCCATAAAATGAAATTGACTTATCTGAATCTCCTAATAAGAAAAGATTATATTTTATCATTACAAAAAGTAATTTCTGTTTCTTTACCAGAAATGTTAGGAGTAGGTTGGTTCATGGGTTGGGTTATCAATTTAAACTTGAAATTTTATTTTATTTTTAAGTGAATTCAAACAAAATATTAAATTCATTAAATGGACTTAAATAAACAAATTGAGCTTAATCAAAATCTGGATTGGACTTTTTTTTGAAACAAAACAACCTCTATTCCATTAATCACAGGAATTCCAATCAGAATTACATATAAAGTCTGGATTGGACTTAGATAAACCAATTACCTTTTCCATTCTAAAATCATCATGTAGATTAATATAGATTAAATATATATATGTTTAATCAAAAAATAATTTCTTATATAAAATTATATATAATAATATCAGAAAAAATTATAATTATATTCAAATATTATGTATGATAAATTAATAAATTAAATTAAACTAAATGAATAAACAAATCAACAAACAGATTACCATATAATTAAATAAATAAGATATAAAAAAACCTAAAATCCCAAATTTTGAGTTAAAAAAATGGAATTGACTAGTGAAATTATTATAGTAAACCATTAACGTTAAAACGTTAGGAAAATATTTTAAAAAAAAGATTGATGTTTGATTTAATGTAGTGTATAAATGGTCAATTAATTGTAACCTCTCATCTGATTAATTCATAAATTTTAAAATAAAAATTTATAAAATTAAATATTATTAAATTTACTAATTAATAAAATGTTATGATATAATTCAACAACGGTACATGAAATTAATAAAGTACCGTTCATCAAATAGAAACTCAATAAAAAATAAATTCTTCATTGTAATAAAAATCTTAATCAACTCCACAATTTTATGATTTTTTTTAGCTAATATATTAGAAAAGCCATTGAACTATATCATTTTAATTAAATAAACTTTTCTGCTTTATTACATTTAGAAAAGCTTTTAAACTTTAATTTGAGTATTCAATTAAGCCTTTAACATCTACTTTGTACTTAAGTGAACCTTTAATATAAATCAATTTTTTATAAGAGTGAGCAATTGATTGATTTTTTGAATGAGTTTTAAAACCTAAATTCTTTCATACAAAATCGATTATATATAATACATTATATAATATTTAATTATTTATATTATATAATATATTTAAAAAATATCGATTAATTTATTTAGTGTGATTCGTAATTTAAGACACTGATTTAATTGAATAAACCGATCTAAAAAATGACTTGAATTTGAAAGTGATTTAATTGATCTAAATTAACTGAATTTTAATAAGTTAAATTGATTTAAATCAATTTTTACTCGCATGTAATTTTTTTTATTAAATAAAAGCTTACTTTGAATATAAATTAAAACTTGATTGAATGCAACAAAAGCACATGAACTTATTTAACTAAAATGATAAAATTTAAAGACTTTTTCAATATTTTAACCTGTTTTCTTCATTTTTAAAATTAATGATCAACATAATATGTAATCCCTCATTTAACTGACAAAATTACTTTCTCATCGTTAACCACGCAAGAGGATGAAAAAAAATCAAGAGCGGAGATGATCAAATATCAATCATAACCGTCCACCTCGAACAAAACAGTCAACCGAAACCTAGGATAACACGAATCATCGTAATGTGGTCCACAACATAGTCCTACCCCTTTCTTTCTTAATTCGTACAACAAAATATCTTTATCCAGATAATCTTATTAACTCTCTTTATTTTTTTTCAATTAATTAGTTTTTTTTAGTAGTACATTTTCATTTAAAGTTATAATCACAATCAATATATTACATTTTATGAATTCGTAAATCTGTAAATATAAATGATAACAATAAATTAAATAAATAATAAATAATAAATTAACTTAAATTCACACTCGATAAAACTCGAATATGAAATTTTAAAATCTCAAAACTTTTTCTTTATCACCAAACTAAAGGCGCATTGGCTTCAATTGTTTAGTCCTAGTCCCGACAAATTCTATTTCCCATCTTCATTTGTTAAACTATTTAATTTTTTAGTAAAATAGTATTAGAATTTTTAAAGTAACTTCCTTTAAGAAAAAATATCTGTGTTATCAACAATGGCGGAAATATAGCCTCCCCACGTGCACTTGAGCAGATTTTAATACCCACTGCTTTTACTTTTTTTTATTAGAAAAATATTAAATAATTAAAAATAAAATCTTTAGATTCAAACTTAAAATTTAAAATATATCATAATTTAACTTTAATCACTGACTCAAAAAATTGTGGGCATACCCACTGCTTTTACACTCCCTTACTTTATCTGTTCTTTTCATTTCCCAAATCGATGTCGTTTATTTTTGAAAGGAATGATAATACTAGTTCAAACAGACGCTCAGGGTTTCTCCACGGAATGCAGTGTTTCTCGGTCTACGACTCGCCGGACGAGAAAAGCGAAGATCGGAGGAGATTGCTGTCGGCGAAGGAGAGAGAAGAGGATGATTTCGGGTCTTGTAGTTCCTCGTCGATCGGAAGGAACAGTGATGTTTCCGGTGAATCATCGTCGGACGGTGTAGATTCAGCGGAGGCTGAGGTGCAAAGCGAACTTAAGGGACCTTTGGATACAATGGATGCTCTAGAGGAGGTTTTGCCTATGAGGTAAATTTTCTTAAGATTAAAAAAAAAACCCTTAAAATTTTGGGCCTTTTTCTTTCAGGATTTTGACCCAATCTTGGTTTATTATGGCTTTTAATAAAATTCTGTGAGGAAGTCTAGAGGAATGGCTAGGGTTTAGTTCGATTTTTTTTTCTTTTATTTTGTAAATATTTGTTTGGAGAATTCATTAGAGATATTTATTCTATAACTGCTTCGTTTGGACCCTAAGTGAAATTAAATGAGTTTCCATTGCTTCAAGAGAGTTTAATTGGCTTTAAATATATCAGTGAATTTTTTTTACTATTATTTATGTTAGCTTCTTATAGTGTCAGTGGAAGGCAGGAAGCATTTAAAGCCTATTAATCAGAGAAAATTTCTTTGAAATGGTTGGACTCAAGAATCGTAAGGCAAGGAGAAATTTAAACTTAAATTTGAGTTAGTGGGCTACTATTATTTACATGTTTCAAGTATTGATCCACTGATGCACTAGTAAATTAAGACATCTGACCACCATTTACTACTTGCAATTGCACTCTTTTTTAATCTAATGCCATTAAAGCTGTTCAGGAGAATGTAAATTCATCTTACAAGATTTCCAACTTTAGACCAAAGGCCATGCGTTCGCATTTTTCTTAGTAAGAATTTTTTGAATAACAGGAAAATTTTTTCTTAAAAGGACTGTTGTGATTTTGCACAGTTATTGTTGGGTGCTTCAAATTCTTATTTTTGTGATTTTGCCTTATTTCAGAAGAGGGATATCCAAGTTTTATAATGGCAAATCAAAGTCCTTCACCTGTCTAGCTGATGCTGCTGCTGCTTCCTCTATTAAAGATTTTGCAAAGCCAGACAATTCCTATAATAGGAAACGCAAGAACTTATTAGCTCGTAGTTCATTGTTGGACAAGAATCATAGTAATCCTTTGAGAAACAGTGGGAGTGAGATATCAAAGAGACTAGCTAACTCCAATCGGAGCACAGTGGCTCTTGGAACTTCTACTTGCAGCTCTGACTTAAACTCAATCTCATCGTTGCCATCTAGCTGTCTTCCACCTCTGCATCCACAGTGTAAAAAATCAACTACCATCAGATCATCATCAGTGACTGCTCGACCGAACCCTCCTTGCCGGTCTTTCTCCTTGTCTGATCTACAGTTTGTTGCTGCTGCAACCCCTAACTAGCTGGTTTGGCTGTTCATAGTGGTAACAATGACAACAAACTGCGTTGAATTTAACTGAAGTGTCATTTTCAAAATTATGAAACTGGAAGCTGCCAAAATGTTTATGGTAGGTCTTGGAGACTGTCACTTGCCGCTTCCTGCATTGATCTAATGCTTGTACTTGTAGTGCTTGGTATTCCGTGGCCATGCATTTTGAGAATTAATTCCTTTTGTACTATTCTCATTTCTTGTTTGCTTTGAGATAATGATGAGAATGCTTTGTTGTATAATATGAGAAGTAAAATACAATCTCTTCCTAAGAAGCAAAGGTTGGCCTTTTTTTTCATTTCTCAGTGATACCAGAGTCACTATTTACATGTTATTGCAGTAGCTGTACAATGTTCCTTCTCCTCCTCTCTAGTTTCCCACCCCCATTATTCCTTGTGTTATTTTTATTCTGCATATGGGGTGATGGTTATAGTACTATGATCTGTGCTTTAGAGTGGCTTGGTGATTGATTGCGTAGGATCCTTAGTTGAGGCCATCCTTATGGTTCATGATTTTTGCCAATTCACGTGGCTTATAGTGGAATTTACTAAATGGGTCATCTGCAGCATGGAAGAGATCCCATTTGCTAATTCCACTCTTTATCCTCATGCAATGCAACTTGGGAAAGACTTTGCAAGTTGCAGACAATTTGAAACGACTAATAAGCCTTTGAAATGTTTTCAACTTTCCTTTTGTTACTTGGGAACTGCAGTCTACCTCTACATTAAAAGGGACAATTGTGGAGAAGTCTTGTTTCTTGGTTAGCTTTCTTGCAAGTTTTAAGACCATTGCATCTGGCTTTATGAACTATGATCTTTACAGCATGATCATGGCTATTGGAACTCAGATGATGGTTGCACAGGCATGTGCAGGTATGTACATGCTGATGTTGATGTATGCATGCGGGATTAATCTTATAGATAAAGAAGTCATGTTTTATGTTTAGAGATCTTAATATTCCAGAACAAGGGAGATATATAACTAATCGGCCATAGCAAAAACATATTGAAGGGGTATTGATTCTGTGGAGTAGCTAATGCGCCATTTGCCTAGTATTCATTTGCATTTGCCTAGTATTCCTGAGCAAGGGAGATATATAACTAATTGGCCATAGCAAAAACATATTGAACAGGTATTGATTCTGTGGAGTAGCTAATGCATTTGACTAGTATTCATTTGGCATTCAAAGCAACAGAATTGATGTTAAATTGGATTTTCTGCACGTGGTTTGACAGCAATACCAAGTTTGTGCAGAAAATCTCAAGAACTAAATAGTTATTTATTGCTGCAGATTTATATCAAGCGATAACACAGAAGGCTTGTTTAGGGGACAGTAATCACTTAGTAAAGTAGCATTTTTAATTAAACCTATCGGAATAATGATTGAAGTTTATAAACATTTTTGTGTGATATTTACATAAAATTAAAGTTCTTTAATTCCGTTTGGAAACAGAGTATAATATCTAAGCATTGATTAACAAGAGGCTTCATTGCACTACTGATTAATCCGAGAGCTATAAATGAAGTTGTTCAAGTATAATCCATGTCACAGTTGTACAAACAATGAGGCAATCTAGCAGACGAAGATGCCGACTTCATTTTTCTCTGGGGACTAACGAATACACTGCTACTATCACAGAGTAAACTCGCTGCTACCACCATAGGTCAACAAATACCTGGATTTAGTCTGATTTTTGTGCCTAAATAGGATACTTCTGCACACAAATAGATGGATTTTAGTCCTTTCCTTCTTAGTTTCGTATATATGGAATGAAATCTGGAGTTCTGACCAAAAGATAAACCTGAAATATTGCCTGAACAAAACCATTTAGTCTATTGGTAAATTAATTATTAGGTTCTTTAATCTTGTTAGACATTTGTACATTTTCCTTAATGCCAAATACTTGATACCCTGAAACGGAAAGATCATAAATGATCCCAACTCTGGTTGCCTTGAAAGGCTGCAGACTTATTAATTATAGCTTGCCATATAAAATTTCTTTCTTGAAATGACATAAAAGCCAGCAAAGGTTCTGGTGGTATTTAGGCATTGCTTTGAAAAGAACAAGCTTGTGATTCTCGGTCAATCTTGGTTTGAATTTGCAGTGACAGTGCATATATGTTGGCCTGGACTGGACTGGAGAAAGAGAAGTCAAAAGGCTGTTTTGTTGGGGCCCCTTGATTTCATCTGTGCTGGTTGGTGGCAGAGGGAAGAATCAGGTTTCTTTCTGTTTGCGTTCATGGCCAAATGATAGCATATATAAGATTTCAATGGTTTTTCAGGCTCCATAGATGCCATTACATTGTTCTGCATTTATATTAGCCTTAACTGTTCACGCCTTTCTTTTCTTGTTCTCATCCAATTTTCACTTTAATTTAGTGATTACAATGCTCACTTTACAGGTTCTTGAAATCTCTTGCTCACCTGTCTAAACAAAGGCAGCGCCAAAAATGATAGTTCCCCCATCTTCATTTGTTTCACAAGAGGAATTCAACATATTTCACAGAATTGATCGGCAGCTATACACTCTGCTTGTTATGAATCTATGGCGGGACCCTGTGGAGTCTATTCAGGTTATGGCCTTATGGCTCTGGCTGGAGAGGGTAGGCTTCAGAAACCTCGTACAGAAGATATTGTCATTGCCTTGTATATTGATAAATGAACTTGCAGATGAGGCTGTCACAAGCCTCAAATTCATTAACAACGACGAGAAAGCTTTCTTGTCCGAGGGAAATGACATTCCTTTGATGCAAAGCCTGCTGGATGGAGATCTGTCTCTCCAGCTCTTTCATAAGAATCAGTTGATAGCAACTCAAGGTATTGCAAGAATTGTGAATGAAGTATGTATGAGAGCGTTAAGGGACATCATGCAACATGCCATTGAAAGAAATGCTGCCCAAAGCTTAGCCGATAGCCAGCAACAGCAAGTCATGTCGCATACTTTACAGCAACCTATGGTTCAACTGGGTTTGCCTCGAATGGGATTTGGTCCAAGTGACGTGGGGCTACCTTGGACTCAAGAAAACGAAGTACCACCAGACGATAGGACCATGTTTATCACATTCTCTAAGGGCTACCCTGTATATGAATGGGAAGTCAGAGAATTCTTCACCAAGGCTTATGGGGATTGCATAGAGTCCTTGCACATGCAAGAAGTGTTGCCTAACGAACAATCGCTCTTTGCTCGGATTGTTTGTCACTCAGCATCAGCCATTGAAGTGATCCTTAATGGCATGGGCAAAGCAAAGTTTACCATCAATGGGAAGCATGTATGGGCTCGAAAATTTGTGCCAAAACATCTCAAACCTCCTCCAGCAGTGTCACTAATGAATTTGCCAGTTCCATTTGGGTTATAATCACAGTTTCTCTGTGCAGGAGAGGTTTCAAATTTCAATCATCTTCTTCAAATGAAAGGGAATTCACTAGTACGGAGATTGAAGCTATTTTCATGGCAAATAATCAATTTGTTTGATGTAAACTCAAAATTAGGAAAAGAGATGGACGGGAAATTGAAAGATAATTTGATTAATGATCCATTTTTCCCATGTTGAAGTAATCTCCTTCAATTCATTTAGTACTTTATACATGAAATGACATGAAATACAATAAATTTATCTAATTGGTTAAGGGGTGGAAATAATGTTGAACAAAATAATATAATAATGTTCATTTGAGGTTAAATGAAGATGAAAATTTTGAACTTTGTCTTAAATTTCAAATTTCTGAAATTCGAATTTTTTGGTGAAAGAACCAATGAATAATAATAGAAAAGACTTTAAAGTGTGCTGCAAATATCATTTTTTTTAAAAACTTATTTCACCCATATTACCTACTGTATGCAACAAGGATTATTGAATACAATAAAGTTAACATGTTTGAAATCAACCTATATTTGTGAAATCAACCTATATTTGTAAAATCAAACCACTAAACACTCTCAATAAATACAAAAGTATTTTGTCCTAACTATAAACTTTTACAATAAAACAATGTCTAAAATGATTATATTCTATTTTGAAATTGAGAGAAAATGAGAGAGAATAAGAGAATAA
Organism: Heritiera littoralis; assembly: GCA_031772115.1. Taxonomy (NCBI): domain Eukaryota; kingdom Viridiplantae; phylum Streptophyta; class Magnoliopsida; order Malvales; family Malvaceae; genus Heritiera; species Heritiera littoralis. The sequence continues at coordinate 5,962,727 of JAPDPK010000006.1, read as the reverse complement.
TCATATTATCGAGTGTCTTCAAGTGTTCTAAAAATGAAGTTTGACCTCTCTATTTATAGAGATTTTTTCCAAGAGATGTAATTATTAATGATCAAATTACATAATCATTCACTTGTGTTGTTTAATTCAATAAACATCTCTTTCAAAATAAGCACAGATAAAAGTAACATTTTTTGTAGTGTTATTAAATTAATTATGATATTGAAATATTATTGATAAAAAACCACCAAAATAACTATAAGATCAGTGATTAAGCAAATAATTTTAAAAGGTAACCAAAGTATCACATCTTTTGATAATAATCGAACTTATTGTGAATGAAATTAACTTAATAGATAATAAATAAAGTTTAAAGGAATTAATAAATATAGGGTGGTTTGGGATTATTATGTATTTTGTGTTTTATGTTATTGAAATTTTTGTTTTGTTTTATTTTCAATTTGTTAAATTTAAAAACATATTTGGACAGGGTGTTTTTGTTGCCAAATTTGATAAATAGACATAGGTGAGTGAAGGTGGTAAAAATTTTAAAATAGAAGATGACACATGTTCAAATCTAGCCAGCAGCAAATTTAGATCAGGTTTTTTATTTTTAACCATTAAAATGAGGTAGTGTAGCCGCATGGATGAATAGTGCTTATGCAGTAGCAATACCAAAATTTTTTCCCAAATTATGTAAACATCAATATTGCGTTTTCTAGCATTTTCAAAATGTTGCTTTTTGTTTTTCATTTTTGGGAAACAAAAACACATTCATCAAACACATTTTTACTTCAGTTTTGAAAAATATAGAAAACAAAAACGCGAAATAAAAATAATCCCAAACAACACCTAACCAAGTGGAAAAAAAATTTAAAACCTATGGTGCCTGGATGAAATTAATGTGAAAAAAGAATTTTAACACAGGCAAGTAAAGTCGTGACAAGCAAAGTAAAATCCTGTTAACATGTAAATGAGTAAAGCTAGCTAGTCGTGTATCTAATCATAGAACATCTTTACTCATTACAAATATTCATGTCAAAGCTTACTATAAAGTCGTATATTTTTCTGAAAAATAAGTTGGGATGAATATTTACTCAGTTATATATACTAATCTCTTTGGAATTTGATACATTCTCATGCTAATCTTGTCGTTAACAAATCAAATCACAAAATATCGTGAGGCTTACAAATACATAGAGTTTTTAATTTGTTTTTTGTTGTTGTCGCCGTTGGATTTGGGCAGTTAGGCGCTTTAATTTGTACAAAATGGGTTCTCATTGTTGGTCAGAGTTTTGATTTGACCGAATAATCTTCTGGGTTGGGTTGGGTTGGGTTCAGTAGATGAATTTTATAACACTTGCATTTATCAGCCTAACGTGGAGGTAAAAGCTTCAGCTGATGCTCAGTGACACTGATGGTTTGGATTTTATGTTCATCATATGGAACTTAACTGTGTTTTTATTTGGGTTTAGTGTTGAAATTCTTGTGATTTAAATGGAAGGGAACAAGATCTCACGTTATTTATAAATAAGTGAAATAATATATTTATACAAGGTTATCAAATCTTAAATGTAATTTAAAGTTAAAATAATCATAGGCTTTGGTCACGGAGTTTAGTTTGAGCTTTTGAAATAATTTTAAAGGATAAACAATTACATACAAGTATTCATTTGTGACTCTTCAAATTTTATATAATAAGATCTGATTTCAAGAATTATTTTATATAATAAGATTTTATATAATAAAAGTTTCACAAAGAAACTCAAAAAATTTCGTTGTATTTTAAAATAACTTACTTCTTTCTAAAGTAAAATTACACTAAAAAAACATGTAATCTCACACGTGGCAAAACCATTATGCCCTTTTTACCAACAGCTGTTTTTCTAACAGTTAGAAACAAGGGATTTTTGTGCCATAATCTGTGATATTCACGCTTATGGCAGTCACCTCGGCATTCATCTCAAAATTGATCTCACCAGCTCCATCTTGATGCCCCGCTGAAGTCCTAGCCATAGGGGATGAGCCCGATGCCTGGGGACGCCGTTCCATGTATTCTTGGTATAAGTTTTCTACCTGATATACAGCGTAGTTACGAAGAAGCTCCTGGAGTGCTGGGGTGATAAGCACGTAATAAAGCAATGCCAGGAGGAGAAGTGCCCATATGACCAAGAAAAAATAGCCAACTGGAGGGACAAGGATCAGTAGCAGTAAGTCACAAGCAAGAACTTCAAACGCTATAAAAATTTTCTTTAGAACTGTAACGAGTGAGTGGTTTGTGAACCAAGCTTCCACTGTTATGGCCACCATAGCAACTAAAGCGTTGATTACCATCGTCACAATGAAAAGTTATTGGGAAAAATATCCCTCAAATAAAACAGTTACAAAAACGGAAGAAAGTAAAAATAAACACAATAATTTTTAATGTGGTTTGGCCCAACCAAATTTGGCTTACAACCACCCAACCAATCTAATAATCAATTAAACAATTACAATCGTGCAATTTTTAGAAGAAAAAAATTGCAAACTCCTTACAAACCCAACCGTACAATTTTTAGAAAGAAAAATTACAAACTCCTAACAAAACCCAAGCCCAACTATGAAATTTTTAGAGAGAAAAATTGCAAACTCCTAACCAAGATCCCAAAGCCCAACTACACCCTTTAATAGCCCAAACCCTAGTTATTCTATCGGTGTCTACAACTCTTTGGGACACTTTACAAACCAAGCCTAACACATTATTTATAAGGGGAGAGCCCTTATAACTTCTCCTATACTTTCGATGTAGGATTCAAGGCAAACCCCAACAAATCCTCTATTGACTTAAATCCCTAAACTCTCCAAACTCCCCGAACTACTCGACAACATACAAACCATTCTCAAATTGAAGAATAACTCCATCATCATCATCACCATCACCATCACCATCACCATCATCCTCATCATCTTCTTTCAATCATCATCATCAAACTCATAACGGGTCATCTTCTTCCAAATCATCGTCATCATCATCTTCATAGCTTTATACCTCTCGCAGTATCACGAACCTTTAGCTCTGATACCACTTGTTGGGAAAAATATCTCTCAAACCAAACACTTACAAAAACGGAAGAAAGCAAAAACAAACACAATAATTTTTAATGTGGTTTGGCCCAACCAAATTTTGCCTACAATCACCCAACCAATCTAATAACCAATTAAACAATTACAATCGTGCAATTTTTAAAAGAAAAAAATTGCAAACTCCTTACAAACCCAACCGTGCAATTTTTAGAGAGAAAAATTGCAAGCTCCTAACAAAACCCGAGCCCAACTATGTAATTTTTAGAGAAAAAAATTGCAAATTCCTAACAAAGCCCAACCATGCAATTTTTAGGGAGAAAAATTACAAACTCCTAACCAAGATCCCAAAGCCCAACTACACCCTTTAATAGCCCAAACCCTAGCTATTCTATCGGTGTTTACAACTCTTTGGGACACTTTACAAACCAAACCTAACACATTATTTATAACAGGATAACCTTTATAACTTCTCCTATACTTTCGACGTGGGATTCAATGCAACCCCAACAAAAGTATCATGACTAGACGGTGTGTTTGGAATGAAGAGGCCTCCTTGTTTCCGTACTTCACTTGGAAAAGTGTCAGCAGCACAGTGAAGAGGGAGCCGCCGCTAGCACACAATTTGTTGAGAGAAGTAGCTCCTTGGTCACTTTGCACAAACAAGGAAAAGAATTACTCCAGAATTGAAGAGAAAAGAAAAGAAAAGACAAAATTAATCAGAGCTAATGAAGAGCTCTGGGAAATGCACTAACCTCTGGAAAATTAATTGGTTGACTGATAACATTCTTCTTTTGCAGAGAGTTTGTGGAATTAATTTGCTGTCAATTAAAAGAGGATGGAATCAACTAAAAATGTTTTTCTTCTCTCGAAGGCTTCATTTTAATCTCCCTTGTTAAACTTCCTTCTTTCTCTCCTCTTAAAACCTAGCCTTCTTCCCCTGCTAATTAACCACTTTCAAAGACAATAATCCTCCCATGCTCCATTCAAAAGCTTTCTGATCCCTTGATATTAGCATTTAGGCTTAGCAATGCAACTACTCCGCAGCTTTCACTTTAATTTCTTTCATATTTGTTTTTTACTGTACTTTGCTTTTGCCGACTTATTTTCCACCCTACTCAAGTCAAGTTGAATGGCGACTTGCGCAGGTTCAGATTGGGAGGCAGGTTCCCTCAATGCAGAGAGTGAAATTTCTCTTCTACTCCCATTTTTAAATTTGTTTTATTATTTTATTATAAAAAATATATTTTTAAGCGTCTTTTGTTAAAAATATGCTATTAGCCCATTTGTTTCCTAGTCTTGCCTCTCTATGCTTTTTTTTTTGGTGCAAATGAGTAGATTCCTGCTTTATATTAAACAAAATCTCTCATGTGAAACATTACATAAATCATCCTGTAGAAGCTTCTCAACCCCTGCTGGGGGGTTACGGAGCCTTTTCGAAACAAAAGAGCTATTATGAGCATAATTGGCCAGGAAGTTGGCACAGTAGTTTGCTTCCCGGTACATATGGTGAATCTAGTAGTCCCAGTCTTTGCCATAAGTTCTTTGCCAGCTCTGAGAAGATGAAGCATTGGATCCCTTTTACTCAGGCTGCTGGAGTTCAGAAACTGCATATTGCGAGTCAGATTCGACAATCATGCGATTAAAACCAGCCTCCCAAGCTGTCAAGAGCCCAGCATAAATGGCTTATAATTCCGCATGAGCAATCGAACACCATCCCAGTCTTCTCACGAACCCCAGGATCCACCCTCCCTGAGAATCTCAGTTTAATCCCCCAATAGCCGACCAACCTGGATTTGATCCGGAAGAAGCATTGACATTTATCTTGATCATCCCATTCATCGGTTTACCCATGAAATTGCACAAGCGATGGCGACTTGCGAAATCTGCTACTGTGGCACATGCCCGCCGGTCTATTGGTCCATTCCTTTTTAATTATTTTTTCATTCAGCAGGTCAGGTCTGTTGTGTCAGTTGTTTTGCTTTATGGTCATTAACCCAATATTCGGATTTTTCCTTAAAAAAAGTACGAAGATAGACGAAGAATCAAATTTTGAATTAAACTTTTTTTAAAGAAGAATAATAATAATCATTGAATCAAGTTTTCAGTTTTGATGGTTATTAATCCAATATTTTGTGACACGTGCCCGGCGGTCTCTCATATGTAAGTGCCACGCCCACGCTGTTATGATCATTAATCCAATATTTTTTTAACCTTTTATTTTATTTAAATTCAGAACTCTAGCTATTTTTTTTACTTTTTTTAGTTAAATCCACTATTTTATTTGTAGCTCTTCGATTTTCTTTATCAAAACTCTCTAACTTATTTTATTTTCAATTTTTTAATCTATATTCTGTCTTTCATTATTGCTAGAGAAAAATGTGAGCACAACACAGTTATTTTTGTAATAGTGATTCTAAACTTTAAAAAAAATACCTTATAAAATATCTATTTCTTAATAATTTTTAATTTATTATTATTGCTGGAAAAAAATGAATGTGACACACTCATTTAAATGGTCAACAAAAGGAAAAAAATTCAAATTAATTTAAAAACACAAATTGATAAAATAAATGAACAAAATAAAAACACAATCTAGAATAAAAACAACGAAAACAAAAAATTGATAAAAGAACAAAAAAAAGCGTTACTAAAATTTAAAATATGAATCACAAAAAAGAAAATTCAATTCAAAATAATCAAAATCAACAATAAATACCACACTATGAAAAATATAAAATTAAGCAAAATAAAATAAAAATAATTTATATGTGAATTAATTTTTAATCGAGAAAAAAAATTAAACAATACAAAAAATTGACTTTAAAGTAAAAAGTTTAGATCTAATTTTTCTAAAAAATTTTATTAGATCTCCCCCAAAAGATTTAAACTTGCTTTTCTTACATTTTTCACAGTGATAATGCAAAAACTTAATCAACTATATTAAAAAACAAAAGTTGTTTAGCCAACACATAATCAATTATTCACTCGTCAAATAATAAATTTATTAATCATGATAATAAACTTTAAAAATATAAAATCAATCTTCAAATATATTGTTTAACTAACACATAATAAATGCTTAATAATTAAACAATCCTTGCAAAGGCATATACAATACATGTTTTTCCAAAAATAAAAATGATATAAATTACAGTTATAATCGCGTATATAGTATGTAATTTGCAAATGATTAATTTTTACATATTTAATTTTGATAATTAATAAAATAAAATAATTTTAATATTAAATATATATTAAAATTTAAAATTTTAATTTAATTAATAATTATTTAATATTATTCAAATTATATAAAAAAAAGCCTAGGCGAACAGGGCATAATTCTTGTTTTAATGAAGTTGGAAATAAAAAATAATGAAACATGATATTTAATTAAAAAAATTTGATAAATTTAAGAGATAAAATGAAGAATAGATTTGTTTAAGGCTCAAGTTACCATTTAAAATCCAAAGGCTGTTTAATTTTAGGTGGATTTGAACAAAAGTATTAATCTTATTAAATGAACCTGAGCTCGAAAATTAAGGTTTGATAAAAAATTAGATGAAATTTTGGTTCACCATTTCAAATTCAAGCTTGGCTTGACCTATAATTATAATTTTTTTACCATGGACTAGTTTGGATAGGCGATGAGATTAACTCTGGTGAGATTAAAAATGATGAAAAGACACTTAAAGATATATCTTGGCTAAAATACTAAAAATGCCCTTGTACTTTCATGCTTTATTTAAATAAACCCTCGTACTTTGGTTATACTTAAATAAGCCCTTATACTTCAATTATATTCATTCAAGCCCTTACTTTTAACAGAAAATTAACACCGTTAACTCATTTGCCACTTGGCATTGGATTGCTACATGAATGATTATATTACATGATGACATGATAAAATGAAGTTGAGTTGGACTTAAATAATTGACAAAAAAAAAATTTTAACATTTAATTTCAAAATTAAACCCAAATAAACCACATCTTATTATCGAAATAAAGAAAAGCGACGGTGGTTTTGCCTTCAAGAGCTGCTACCACAGGACGACGGCCTTGCCTCCTCTGTTTTGGTTTCTCTCAAATTGAGTATAAAAGAAAATCTTTAAACCATCAATTACAAACCCTCGTTGATTCAAAAAAAAAATCTCTCCACAAATAGAAGAAGAAAATCTCAATTTAACCAAGAGAATTCTTTCTCCTCCTTCTACCCATCACTCTTCGATTCTTAATGTAAAAAAACTCTTTATTTTTTATGAATGCTATCCGATAATTGGAATTAAGAACCCTTAATTCTTTTTCTAACGTCTGCCTATTGATTTGTTGAATGTAGGCTTAAGAGAGGATGATTCAAAAGGAAAGAAAGGAGACCCTAATTGCAAATCAAATAAGTTTGTTATTGGGCTTTCTAGTTGTTCACTTTTGATCTTATACACATTTTTTAATTTGATCAGTTTTGATGTTTACTGTTGTAATTGTTATGTTGTTTACCTAGAGTATTATTAACGTAAGATGATGTGTGTTGGGTGGATTGAAATGCTATGTTTCCAAGTGGCTTTGGTTTTTAATTGTGTTTCAAATCTATGTTTTCTTGTTGATTGGTGAGTGGGTCATTTTGACGGCTAGATGAGTGCGAATAAGGAGGCGAGAATAAATATAAAGAGAATTAATGTTCGGTGGTCATCATCCGGTGACAGCAACTCTTCTAAGTGTTGGATTATGCCCTTAGAACCATTCATTAGATGATTGACTTTGGCATTATTTATGTATCATGACATTTTATTTATTATAGTTCATTATTATATTTGTTTTATAACTGCGTAATGTAATCTTATATGATAATGTCCTTAGAATAGTAATAACACACTATTCTTAAAGTATCCCTAGTTAAGTATTATTGTGAACAAGGATAACAATGATACGATAAGACTAGTATGTGGTTGACTGATGACCATTGTCATCGATATAGGATATCAAGTCATCACATAGGTACATGTTAGAGAACTATGTACTGGATCGACCCTCCATGAGAACGCTACATGGATTGTTATATGAGTGTCATAAGCGATTCTCATAGTGATGATGGTGTATGTGATCCTTTGACTTGAGATCATCACAGATCCCAACATAGAGAATTGCATACTTTAATGCTGCTAGATGTCATTCGTAACAGGATGGACTATAAAGGTAGTAATTGGGTATGCCTTGATCTATGTAGAGGGATGTTGAGTAATCAAGACATCAAAGGATAAAGGGATTAGACTACACGGTAACATCTATCACGAGTAAGGTTATGTCGAGTCATTGACATTCTCGTTACATGGGTAGCAATGATGTGTTGCTAGATACCGCTCATTGCCTGTGACAATTTTGTCATTGCCATTGTTTTGAGAACCTATTGGGTCGCACACTTAGAACGGATCAATGAGGAGCTTAATTAATCCTATTCTAAATTGGATTAAGGATATAACTAATCCTATTCTGAATTGGATTAGGGATATAACTAATCCTATTCTAAGTAGGATTAGAGTTTTGTTTGGCAGTAAATTTTAGGGTAAAATTTACTGCCTATAAAAAGGATGTTTTCTGAAACATAGCTGTACAACAATTAGAAAACAGAAAAGTATTCTTTTAATCGAAGCTAGCAGTTCGGTTAAAAGAATCAAAACGCTCCTTAAGGCATCTGATCGTGAGACGTTCAAGAGTCGTGAGATCCGTTCGTGTGGATACCATAGAGGCAGGAACGAAAAGTTGCTGCTTGTGATTCGACCAAAGACAGAAAAAGCAGAGAAAACGTTAGGTAAAATCTCGAAACCCTAATCAGGCAACCCTCCGAATCGATCCTGGTGGAGGCCGAATGATTTAAATTCCGCTGCATGTTTGTTTCGGTTTCCTTCACTGGTATCCGAGCCAGATTCGGAGTCCCTGATTTGTTTTGATAAAAGCATGATCTCTGGTTACTTTCTGTTTATGATTACATGCAATCGTTTTAATGAGATTAATACGGATTAGAATGTATATGATATATTCAGAGGCTACAAATCGAATTGTTGAAATTATATATATGATATATATCAATTTCGATTCAACTTATATGTGAGATATAATCTGTGATGCGAATTATTAATGGCGTTTCTGTTCTGCATAAACGTTATGGATAATCTGTGATGCGAATTATTAATGGCGGTTTCTATTCTGCATAAACGTTATGGAAGAAACAGAATGATGTCGAAAGTGTATAAAGATTGAAACACTTTTAGATAAGAGTTCTAATGCGACTAAAATTATAGTCAGTATGAGATACTGGCTGGAACATCCTGATAAGATTAGGACACTTCCGGATAAGGAGCGTTGGCAATGTCAACACTGCCACCCTGGGAACCCCGCAGTCAGGGTTATAATTCTTTTCAAATGTGCCTCGTTAATAAAACTAAAATTTGAAATTGCATTATACTTGTTTGTATAACACGGTGGTTGTTGTTTGAGCATGGTGCATAGTTATAGCCCTAGCCCAATATGATTGTATTTTGGTGGTTGTAAATTTTAATAAATACGACCTGCGTGTCGTGCCTTGTTCTTGAAATTCTTGTTGTACATTCTTTTCTCATCTTACTCCCCTCGAATGTAACTCGAGGTTTCTCTTAAACTATGTAATTGGAGCTGACAACCATGCAAAGGATGACCGAAGAGGCACTTGGAGAAGATGCTATCACCCTTAGGTTAACCCTTAGGGTTTCTCATTGGCTTGGGAAATCCATTTAGTTTGGGCTATAACTATGTCACGTTTATTTTATTGCTTAATTGCATGAGATGCATGGTTTATTTTGTACGTTTATGATATGAAAATCATATGATAATTTTAAAAAAGTAAAATTGGTGAGATCTTATTTAATAAACTAAGAAAATCCCTCAAATTAAATTAAGTCAATAATAGATGCCTACCAATGAATAGCACTCGTCAAGGCTAGAATCGATTTTGTTATGTTTGCCAAAGCAAAATATCATATCTATCTTAGTAAGACGCGATGGGATAATAGTGATATCCAAAGGCTATAAATTGGGTTGACTTAACTAAATTTCCTCAATATGATTGGGAATTTAGAGGCATAAAGTTGGGCTTCCATTCATGAGATGAATTAGAACAAGTGTTGTTCACCCAACTATCCAAGAGTTACATGAGATGTAATTGGTAAGTGTTGCCTACCTAAATAGCCAAATCTTGGGCGATTAGCCAAAGCTAACTCTAGATAAGGTGAAATATGGATCTTGGCCCACTAGAGAAATTATGTGATAATTTTTCCGAATTAATAGTGAGGGTTGTTGATTCGATAAAAATAGTGGGAGCATCATTTAATAAATATTTAATTAAATGAATGCATTCATGATACTTATATTTTGCATATTTTTGTTGTAGATTACCATGGCATCAAACACAAATAACACACTTTCACTGCGATCTGTCCTTGAGAAGGACAAGTTGAATGGGACAAACTTCCTGGATTGGTACAGGAACTTGAGGATAGTCCTCAAGCATGAAAAGAAGTTGTATGTCCTTGAAATTCCCTTACCTGAGGAACCACCCTCTAATGCTCCAAGGGAAGAAAGAGATGCTTATAAGAAGCATCAAGATGATGCATTGGATGTTAGTTGCCTTATGCTTGCCTCCATGAATCCTGAGCTTCAAAAGCAACATGAGGAAATGGATGCGTTCGATATGATCGAGCATCTCAAGCAACTCTATGAAGAGGAAGCTAGGCAAGAAAGGTACAATGTCTCTAAGGCATTGTTTCAGTGTAGGATGGCAGAGGGGACTCCCGTTGGTACTCATGTGCTCAAGATGATTGGGTACACTGAGAACCTTGAAAGATTGGGATTTCCTTTGGGCCAAGAGTTGGCCACTGATGTGATTATGCAATCGTTGCCAGACAGCTACAGTCAGTTTGTTGTTAATTACAACATGAATGAAATTGACAAGACTCTGCCACAGTTACTTAGCATGTTGAAAACAGCTGAATCCAACATGAAAAAGGCCAAGCCCAAAGATGTCTTAATAGTTAAGAAAGCTAAGGGCAGGGCTAATGCAAAGGGCAAGAAAAAGGGTAATAAAACCAATGGCAAGTTCAAGCCCAATGATACTGCACTGAAGCCTAAAGGTGGGGTTGCCAAAGAAGGGAAATGCTTCCATTGCGGTGAGACCGGACATTGGAAGAGGAACTGCAACAAATACCTGGAAGAGCTAAAGAAGAAGAAAGGAAGTGAGACTACCACTTCAGGTATTTATGTTATAGAAGTTAATCTATCTACTTCTTCATCATGGGTATTAGATACTGGATGTGGTTCTCACATTTGTGTAAATGTGCAGGAACTCAAAAGGAGTAGATCGTTGACTAAGGGCGAGGTCGACCTACGAGTGGGAAATGGAGCAAGGGTTGCTACATTAGCTGTAGGAACTTATATTTTGACATTGCCCACAGGGCTTGTTTTAGAATTAGATGATTGTTATTATGTGCCTTCCATCACTAAAAACATTATTTCTATTTCTTGTTTGGACAAGAAGGGTTTTTCATTTATAATAAAGGACAACTGTTGCTCCATTTATTTAAATGATATCTTTTATGGTAGTGCACAACTAATTAATGGTCTTTACATTCTAAATCTTGATATGCCTATTTATAACATAAATGCTAAAAGGATTAAATCTAATGATCAAAATCCAACATATCTCTGGCATTGTCGCTTGGGACACATAAATGAGAATCGCATTTCCAAACTCCATAAAGATGGACTTTTGGACTCATTTGATTTTGAATCGTATGAGACATGTGAATCTTGTTTGATGGGTAAGATGACTAAAGCCCCTTTCAAAGGACATAGTGAAAGGGCAAGTGATTTATTGGGCTTAGTACATACAGATGTATGTGGACCTTTAAACACACAGGCCAGAGGTGGGTTTATGTACTTTATTACATTTACTGATGATTTCAGTAGATATGGCTATGTGTATCTTATGAGACACAAGTCAGAATCTTTTGAAAAGTTCAAAGAATTCAAGAATGAAGTACAAAACCAACTTGGCAAGAGCATTAAGGCACTTCGATCAGATCGAGGTGGTGAATACTTAAGCCAAGAATTGCTTGACTATCTTAAAGAGTGTGGGATTGTCTCACAACTCACTCCTCCAGGTACACCACAATGGAATGGTGTATCTGAAAGGAGAAATCGAACTTTATTAGATATGGTTCGATCAATGATGAGTCATACAGATCTTCCAGAATCCTTTTGGGGACATGCATTAGAAACAGCTGCTTTTACACTGAACCGTGTTCCATCTAAATCGGTTCCAAAGACACCATATGAGATATGGACTGGTAAACATCCCAGTATGTCTTTTATGAAGATTTGGGGTTGTGAGGCTTATGTAAGACGTCAAGTCTCTAACAAACTTGCACCTAAGTCTGATAAGTGCTATTTTGTGGGATATCCTAAACTAACTAAAGGATATTATTTTTACAATCCCACTGAGCGCAAAGTGTTTGTAGCTCGAACAGGTGTCTTTCTAGAAAGAGAATTCATTTCTAGAAGAACTAATGGGAGAAAAGTAGAACTTGAAGAAATTCAAGAGCTACAAGATAGCGCACCCGATGTTGAGATGGAGCCTGAGCAAGCACCACAAGTTGTTGTGGAACCAGAACCACAAGATGTTGTGGAGCAACCGCCTGCTCAAGAGACACAAGCCTTGCGTAGATCAGTTAGAACACATCGTGAGCCACAGAAATATGGATTTCTAATGACTCAGAACGGTGATGTTTTGCTCATGGACCAAGATGAGCCTACTACCTATCAAGAGGCTATAACAGGGCCAGACTCTGAGAAATGGCTTGAAGCCATGAGATCTGAGATGGAATCCATGTATGCCAACCAAGTTTGGACCTTGGTTGACTTACCCGAAAGGGTAAAACCTATAGGGTGTAAATGGGTTTTTAAGAAGAAAACCGACATGGAAGGAAATGTTCATACCTATAAAGGGCGATTGGTTGCTAAAGGTTTTAAACAAATTCATGGTATTGACTATGATGAAACTTTTTCACCAATCGCGATGATCAAATCCATTAGGATCTTGCTTGCGATAGCTGCATACCATGATTATGAAATCTGGCAAATGGACGTCAAGACTGCTTTTCTTAATGGAAAGCTACTCGAGGATGTGTACATGACACAACCTGAGGGTTTTGTTGATCCAAAAAATGCTGGAAAGGTTTGTAAGCTACAACGTTCTATTTATGGACTAAAGCAAGCTTCTCGAAGTTGCAATCTTCGTTTTGATGATGCAATCAAAGAGTTTGGTTTCATCAAGAACGAAGATGAACCTTGTGTCTACAAGAAGGTCAGTGGGAGCACTATTGTCTTCCTAGTGTTGTATGTAGATGACATACTACTCATTGGGAATGACATCCCTACCCTTCAGTCTGTAAAGACTTGGTTAGGGAATTGCTTTTCAATGAAGGACTTGGGCGAAGCTACCTATGTACTGGGTATAAGGATCTATAGAGATAGATCAAGGAAATTAATTGGCCTAAGTCAAAGTGCATACATAGATAAAGTGCTAAAGAGGTTTAGCATGCAGGATTCCAAGAAAGGATTCTTGCCTATGACACATGGCATTACTCTCTCAAAAGAACAGTGTCCTACAACACAAGAAGAGAGAGAACGTATGAGTAAAGTTCCATATGCATCTGCTATTGGATCCATTATGTATGCCATGTTATGCACACGTCCCGATGTCTCGTATGCCTTGAGCATGACGAGTAGATATCAAGTTGATCCTGGTGAACGTCACTAGATCACTGTCAAGAATATTCTTAAGTACTTGAGAAAGACTAAGGATACATTCTTGATATATGGAGGTGAGGAAGAGCTCATTGTAACAGGTTACACTGATGCTAGCTTCCAAACTGATAAAGATGACTATAGATCGCAGTCTGGTTATGTGTTTTGCCTTAATGGTGGTGCTGTGAGCTGGAAGAGTTCAAAGCAGGCGACAGTGGCCGATTCTACAACAGAGGCTGAGTATATAGCTGCCTCTGAAGCTGCTAAGGAGGCTGTTTGGATCAGGAAGTTCATAACTGAGCTTGAAGTTGTTCCTAGCATTGTAGATCCGATTGAGCTCTATTGTGACAACAATGGAGCCATCGCACAAGCTAAGGAGCCTAGATCTCACCAACGATCCAAACATATACTACGGCGCTTCCATCTCATTCGAGATATCATCGAGAGAGGAGATGTGAGGATATGCAAAGTACCAACTGACGATAACATCGCCGACCCACTGACGAAGCCTTTGACGCAGCAGAGACATGATCGTCACACTAGGTCACTAGGTATTAGATACATGAGTGAATGGTCTTAGTGCAAGTGGGAGATTGTTGGATTATGCCCTTAGAACCATTCATTAGATGATTGACTTTGGCATTATTTATGTATCATGACATTTTATTTATTATAGTTCATTATTATATTTGTTTTATAACTGCGTAATGTAATCTTATATGATAATGTCCTTAGAATAGTAATAACACACTATTCTTAAAGTATCCCTAGTCAAGTATTATTGTGAACAAGGATAACAATGATACGATAAGACTAGTATGTGGTTGACTGATGACCATTGTCATCGATATAGGATATCAAGTCATCACATAGGTACATGTTAGAGAACTATGTACTGGATCGACCCTCCATGAGAACGCTACATGGATTGTTATATGAGTGTCATAAGCGATTCTCATAGTGATGATGGTGTATGTGATCCTTTGACTTGAGATCATCACAGATCCCAACATAGAGAATTGCATACTTTAATGCTGCTAGATGTCATTCGTAACAGGATGGACTATAAAGGTAGTAATTGGGTATGCCTTGATCTATGTAGAGGGATGTTGAGTGATCAAGATAGAATTTATCCCTCTTATATAACAAGAGTGATGTCTTGGGCCCTTTGATAGAGTGAGACTAAGAAATGCATGGCCGTGCTCGAATAAGTCAATATGAGATATTGATTTTATTTGTTTAATTAGTCTACTCAGGAATCAAGAAACGCTGATTAGACTATACAAGTGTGACACATTCCATGACTTGTGTCTAATCAAGACATCAAAGGATAAAGGGATTAGACTACACGGTAACATCTATCACGAGTAAGGTTATGTCGAGTCATTGACATTCTCGTTACATGGGTAGCAATGATGTGTTGCTAGATACCGCTCATTGTCTGTGACAATTTTGTCATTGCCATTGTTTTGAGAACCTATTGGGTCGCACACTTAGAACAGATCAATGAGGAGCTTAATTAATCCTATTCTAAATTGGATTAAGGATATAACTAATCCTATTCTGAATTGGATTAGGGATATAACTAATCCTATTCTAAGTATGATTAGAGTTCTGTTTGGCAGTAAATTTTAGGGTAAAATTTACTGCCTATAAAAAGGATGTTTTCTGAAACATAGCTGTACAACAATTAGAAAACAGAAAAGTATTCTTTTAATCGAAGCTAGCAGTTCGGTTAAAAGAATCAAAATGCTCCTTAAGGCATCTGATCGTGAGACGTTCAAGAGTCGTGAGATCCGTTCGTGTGGATACCATAGAGGCAGGAACGAAAAGTTGCTGCTTGTGATTCGACCAAAGACAGAAAAAGCAGAGAAAACGTTAGGTAAAATCTCGAAACCCTAATCAGGCAACCCTCCGAATCGATCCTGGTGGAGGCCGAATGATTTAAATTCCGCTGCATGTTTGTTTCGGTTTCCTTCACTAAGCACCACCATTGCTTTTCTTTTTTTTCGGGAATAAGATGTGGTTTATTTGGGTTTAATTTTGTAATTAAATGTTAAAGTTTCCTTTAGTAAATTATTTAAGTCCAACTTAATTTCAATTAGCCATGCCATTATGCCATATAATCATCTACGTTCACTATAACAAATAAGACTTTTAGTCACGATTTTTTTGTGACCATAAACAATTTGGTCACAAATATGAGGTTTATTGTGACCAAATTTTTGTTTGACACTATTGTCGTAAGCATTTTTTATGTATCCTTATTTGGTCACTATTATAATATTACTTGTGACAATTTATGTTTTTTCACAATTAAATCGTCACTAAAAGAATATTATTGTGACACAAAAAAAAATTTGTCACTATATATTCATCACTAATAAAATACACAAATAGATACGACTTGATTTTTTTTATAGAAAGTAATATATTTGTAACAAAAATAAAGTCGTCACTATTTTTGAACATTGTTGTGAGGATAAAAATTATTTGTCACTTCGAAATTTACTTTTTGTTGTAAATTAGGTTTGATTTAATCGTTGTGAAATTAATTTTTTATTTTTAAATTTGTATTTATTTATATTTTATATTAGTAACATACCTATAACTAATATATATAATTATAAATTGTAGGTTATAGTTGGAATGAAGATAGGGAAATTTGTGAAAGAATCCCTTATTGCAATGATAAATATATATATATATATATATATATATATATATATATATGTATGTATATTATAACTTTACACATAAGTTCAATGTGCATACAATGTACCATATTACATGAATTTGGCTAAAATTTTAGTTTGTATTTAGAACCAAATGATTAAAATTTGTGAAATTTTTTTTAAAGAAAAATTTGTTTGAAGTTAAATATGTTTTTATTATTGATTAATGATAAATTATGTAGTAGCTTACCTATATATATAATTTTATGTAAAAATAATGCAGTATGCATTGAAAAAAATAATGCAGTAATTTGTATTAATTCGTATTTATTATGTTGGAAAGAAAAACATTAGTCATACTTACCATAAAAAAAATTTTAAAAAGGGAGAACCCACTCTCAAATTTTAAATAATTTTAAGAACTATTTTTCTCTCAGTTTCCCACTATTATTCAAACATACAAAATATAAAACTAGGGCACCACCAACTAAAAAATTAAAATGGCAAATACGTAGCCGCCGCACCTCTTATAACCCTTTGCCTTTGTTTTGTTGCATTCTTTTTCAACTAACCTTTGAACATTATGGCCATTGATATCTCTTACTCATCTCTCAACTTTTCTCATAGGTAATTAACCTTTTTTGTTTATCATTTTAAGCATCTTATTTTGTTAGGCATTTGAGTAGTTGTATTGTGATGTTAATCTATAATTGATAAATGATTTTGGGTGGGTATTCTGAAAATTGGCTTTACAATAAGATTTAAAGTTTTTGATATTTTTATGTTGTTAATCCCAAACATGTCGGTATTGGATTGAAATTTTAGGTTGGAGAAATAATTATAGGAGTAGTATGAAATCAAATTTTTATTATTTTTTGTGTGATTATATCATTGTATGGATACTTAATTTTGATTTGGATTGTGTTCAAAACATTGAATTAATTTGTATTACTCTAATATTTTCTTATAGCGAATGAGGATTTGGTTATTGTGGAAGACAAGTAACAAGAATTCAATAACTTAATTACACAACGTAAAAAAAAAATTCAAAAATCAATGTATGGAAGTGATTGTTTTTGCTTAGTCAATTGCTATGTTATGTTGTATTGTATTGTATTATAGTATATTTATTTTTGAATAGTTTTAATTGACTTATTTCTTTTTTTTTCTTGCGTTTGCTCATTTTGCAAGAAACCAAAATTCAAATTACATTTTTTCTAGAACCGTGGATGCTATTGTTTACCTTGTATTTTTTTATTCATTTATTTTCATGTTAATGAATTTAGAAATTTGTACAATATGTATTTTCACATGATATTGTAATTATTTCAATGGAATGTAAATGATATTTGAAATTGTATTTTGAATATTATTTTTATATCCTAATGAATATACATGGATTATTTGGAAATTAATCTTGTAAATTTTTTTGTTATTAATTTATTTTTCATATAATAGTAATAAATTTAATAAAATAAAATAATATTATTATTATTGTTATTATTATGAATACTAGTGACGAGATAATTGTAACTATAAAAAATAACATGAGTGACAATAATTTTGTCGTCAGAAAAACCCAAGAAATAGTGACAATTTTTATTTGTCACTATTTTTTTTTAGTGTCAAAATATTTGTCACAATAAAGCAACTTATTGTGACAACATATTTTGTCACATATTCTAATATTTTTAGAGACAAAAAATTTGTCACAAAAAAATAGAATTATTGTGACGATTTAACAAAATTGTCACAAATAAAATAGTGACAGCGTTATTTGTGATGGTAGGTGACGACTCGAAAATTGATCACTATATATTATAGTGACAAAATTTTATACTTTTAGTGATTAATTTTTTCTTCACTAAATATGCTTTTTCTTGTAGTGGTTGTCATTCAATGTTATATGGCAAATAAGTTAATGGTGTTAATTTTCTATCAGAAATAAGGACTTGAATAAATATAAATTGAAGTATAAGAATTTATTTAAGTACAATCAAAGTACGAGGGCTTATTTAAATAAGTAATGAAAGCACAATGGCTTATTTAGTATTTTAGCCATATATCTTTTTAATAAAATAATAAAAAAAATAAAAGCAATAGTGGGAAGGTAATTTTCCTCACCTTTTTTTGTCCTTTTGTGGCTCCACTAGGGTAGACCTTGCTGCACTGATCTCCCAACTTTTAATTTTCAAAATTTTAATTTAAAATTTTCATGTTTCTTGTAATCTTTTTGTGGTAATTTATTTAAACTTATTGTATTATGCTTATGAACTATTATATGTTTTAATTTTTATTGTATATATTTTTTAAAAAAAATTAATAGTATTTAAACAAATTTAGGTAGAATTGAACTTATTTATTTTATGTAAAAACGGGTTTAGGTAAAAAATTAAACCCAAAAAGTAGAACTAAACTAAGTTTGAAGACTTTCAATTCCTTAATCTTTTAGGTGACGTGGGACTTCCTTGGACCCAACAAAATGAAGTACCACCAGATGATATGTCACGACCCGTGACCACATTTTTCATCTTCTTATACACATCTTAACCGGTTGGGCTGTCTGTGATACTTCACTTGTACTGACTGTTAAACAATTTTACAATGTATTGTTTATATTATACACATCCCCTATCGTAATTTATCAGATAAGTAGTACTGTTGACATGTCTAAATACAGAGAATAAATGATCATACCTCAAATAAACAGTCGGTCTGACACATTGTCCTTCGTGTACAGCCAGGATCCACAATCCACTGAACTCACATTCATCAAAAACCTGAAATGTTGAAAATTAAGGGGTGAGCAAAACCACGGCTCAGTAAAAGAATTATATGCCTCACTTGATACTCAGCTTCCTATATGCTGAAAATCTTTTTCATTTTTCCTATGGGCTCTAGGCTCGCATGTAGGAAGGATACTACAGTCGGCTAGGGATCCGATTAGAGTAAGGTAGGTATTTTAGAATACCATACTTGTTCCGGAACCTAGAAGCAACTGTAGAGAAAATTTTCATTTCGTTTTGAATTAATAAATCCTTTTCTCTTTCAAACTTTCATAACCTTTTTCATATGCTTTTCAAAATAATGCTTCTACGAAACAAAGCATTTAAATAAAATAATTAATATTCGTATATTCCTTGAAAAGAATATTAGTTAAATCATCATCTTATTTCTTTAAAACTTATTTCATGTTTTAATGTATTCTCTTAATTAGTTCCGTCCTTTAAAAAGCAAAATAAGCTATTAAAATCTATTTCATTCTTTGACATTTGTCGAATTCACGAATCACAATCACTTACTTATCGTCACAATATCCTACGATTTTTCATACTAACATCGGAACACGTGTAGCACTTAGTTCCCGAAGGACTCTAGAGGTGGCTCCTACGGTTCAATCATCGAGTCTCTGCTCGGTATGGCCTGTACTGAAACATCAGAACACGTGTAGCACTTAGTTCCCGAAGGACTCTAGAGGTGGCTCCCACGGTTCAATCATCGAGTCTCTGCTCGGTATGGCCTGTACTGAAACATCAGAACACGTGTAGCACTTAGTTCCCGGAGGACTTTAGAGGTGGCTCCCACGGTTCAATCATCGAGTCTCTGCTCGGTATGGCCTGTACTAAAACATCAGAACATGTGTAGCACTTAGTTCCCGAAGGACTCTAGAGTTCAATCATCGAGTCTCTGCTCGGATTGGCCTTTATGCCATATGTATTTTCCACTGTCTTATCAGATCTCATGTAGTACTTATGATCTAATATTTCATTTGAGACCATAGAAAGAATATTAGAATTATCATTTCTTCCTTTTGAAAACATATTACCTATCATTTATGGAGTCTAAGATAGACATCAATCTTATCATACTGTATACCTCGGAGGGTAAGGAAGTACACCGGTCAAATCTGTGACCATAACCTATATTGTCCTCGGTGGATCACTGATTAGATGTCCACCAGGACTAAACATATCACATATCATGCATCAGCATGATAAGAATACCAACCAGTCTCAAAACCGTAATTCTCATCATAAAATACACCTTTATGGAATTTATATAAATATATAATTCCATGATTTAAAACCATAAGGGTTAAAATCCTTTAGTGAATATTTATAAAAATATTCATAAGAATACGCACTATATTTCACTTCATCTTTCGTCTCGTAATTCGTGTAATTTATCTATTCCGAGAATTTTCGGTGGTTTCATTGTCACCATTCTCGAATACATGAATATTTTAAAATTTCATCTCATTATATTCATGTTTTATGAAATTTAGTATTTTCCTCATGTTTCGTGATTTACTATCGAAATTCGGAAATAAAATCATTTAATATAATTTTATAAAGTTTTTTTCTAAAATTTTCGGCAGCATAACGACTGCCGGTTTACTAACCTCCTGCACGGAAAATACAGTTTTAAATATTTCAGCCAGTACTTCTTCCCAAATTATTTTCAGCAAATCATGCATCATAATAATTTACATAAAATATTTGCATAAAATATTTCAATTTAAAATATGCAGACTGAGTATCCTTACAGTGCTGCACATGCATCCCTTACCTTTTTCCGGGTCGGCGAATTCCGCTTATCGATCGCGCCCGCACTCCATTTCTCCCGATTCCTTATCCCGATTGCTGAAAATAATTTCTGGAATTAAAATTCTAATTTTTTAGAATTTTTCATAATTTATTTAATTTTTTTCTGAAATTAAATTCTCGGGAAATTTCTTACCGAATTTTGTAAAATCCCGGGTTCTCGAATTTCCGGGAATTTTCCGAATTCCCGAAATTCTCCTTTTTTCTCTTTTTCTTTTCTTTCTTTCTTTTCTTTTTCCTTTCTTTTTTCTTCTTCCTTTCTCGGTCAGACCGGTTCAGACCGGTCCAGACCGGTCCAGCTCCTTTCCTCGCCGGTTCCTCGCTGGCGGCCGATTCTCCGGCGGTTTAGGCGTCCCTCAGCTGGCCGGCTGCACGACGAACTTGCCGGTGCCCTCCGTTTGCCCTGGATCGGCGGCACGGCTGCGGATCGAGGCGATTTTGCCTCGGTTCTTCTTCCTCTTCGCCGGCGTTCCTCCGCCGTCCATTGCGTCTCCGGTGGCCTCCATCAGCTTCCTCTCCCTCCTGTGAAGCTTCGGTGGTAGTGCCGGCCACCGATTTAGCCGGCATCGCCGTCGGCCATTTCCTCTTCTTCTTCGGCGTTTGCTTCTGTTTCCCTTCGATTCCGTTTCATTTCTTCACGCCGCCGGCAGCTTCTTTCCTCTCTCTGGTCGGTGGCGTCTCGCTTTCCTTCCTCCCTCGCCGGCGGTGGCGGCTTCGCCACCGATGGTTGCGGCTGGGAGGGTCGGGATTCCTTCCCCCGATCCTTCCTTCTGTTTTCTTTCCTTTTTGGTTTATTTTCCCTTTCTATTTTAGTATATGATATACTATATATTATACACTATATTTTATATTTCATACATATAATATATATTATATATCATACATATATCATTTCATATATAATATATTACAATATATATTATATACAAAATACATATCGTACATTACAAAATACATGTCTAGTATATAGGTGTATATTTATATATATACTTAAAATTAAGTTACATTTATATATATAAATTATATAAATGCTATAATAAAATATTTATACATATCAACTTTAATATAAAACCATACTTACTTTTCTTCTATATGTAATTACATAATTATATATACACATAAAACATTATATTTATATACATATGTATTATTTGAATTTATGAAATAGTATATATATATATTTCTATATATATAACATCGTATTTTTAAAGTATACTATATAATATTTTGAATACATATGTATTGGTATAAAAATACATTTATATAATATATAATTATATAAATATATTTCATTTATTTTCTTATTCTCTTATTAAATTTTGGATTTTTATTCTCTAAATTAAATTTTTCTCTTCATTATTTCCCATAATTTTATCCTTCCCTTATTTCCAATTTATCCAATTTTAAATTCCTCACTTTCCTTAATTTCGGGAATTTCAACGATTTTATTTTTATTTTCATTTAATTTCCTTCACACGAATTTCCTTATTCATCACTTCCTCATTTCTCAGGATTTTCACCAATATCCCGTTTCTCGCAAATTTTATTTATTTCCTCTTATTTAATTTCTCTAATATTTATTTTCAATATTTCTAATTTCCAATAAATGGAAAAATTTACGGTTATCACATCCTCCCCACCTTAAGAAATTCAGTCCTCCGAATTTAACTTAAGTCCAAAGGTGGTATATGCCGTATACTTAAGACTTCTGATCTCTAGTTCATCTTCCAAGTAATACTGCCAGTACACTTTCAACATCAAGAGTGCTTTAGACCACTACATGCTGTCTTTCATCGTATATGTCTATACTCCCGTAAGTTCTTTTCTCAAATCGGGAGTTATTCCCTTTTATTCTTTTCATATAAGAGTCCATACACAATATTTTTCATATTACAGTTGATCTATGCTGTTCATCATTCATTCTTCTCACTTAGTGCCGAGTCACCATAATTTGGTACTATCATGTACTCATGTCAATCAATTATATGTAAGTGTCCCAGTAGCTTTCACATCTCATGCACACGCTCTCTCAATATCATGGAGCGTTTACATCTCGCGCTCATATATAAAAATATATCAGTCTGGAGCGGTGCTATCAATACACTTGGGATCTCAAAGCCTTTTGCTATCTCTCATTAGCATATGGCAACACAGAGACTCCCATCACATGTAAAGCTCACTGGAAACTGTACATACACATTCACACCGTTTAACACTTATACTTCGACTAAGGCACTAGAGAATCTAGATGTCTGATAATGGAAAGTGATTCTATTTAGATCATCAGTCTTTAATCACTTCTATATCATCATTCCTCTTTTGGACTCTTTATTGTCCACAATGTTCATTTTCGCACTTATTCCATCAATGCTGCATCTCATTTGCCGATTTTACTATTAATCATCTCTTACAGTAATTAAATCATGAGACAATCATTTTCTCTCCATGTCTCTTTTCATGTAGTATGGTCATTACATCTCTTACGCTTATGGTATATTCAATATCATTTAAATTTTAAGATATAACCAGGAATATACTCTTTTCATAATTTAGATTCTGTGATTGAATCCTCGAATTATCCATTTAAGTACCACATTATTTATACAATTCCACCATCTTTATCATTTCGAGGTGGTTATATGTACAAACATTTTACTGGCAGTAAACATATCAATTATCTTACTCCTTGGAGTATCATTACTTTCACTTATCAGTTCTGGCTTTGATTTTACATCTTGCCACATTTATGTGATAACCAACACAATTCACTCTCAGTCTTAACTTCGAGAACTGTTTCATATTGATGTTCCCTTCTCATCATGCAATTTATTTCCTTATTCCACTTTCAGTTTCATTTTTCATATTTTTACTCTTTTCCTTTCTGTCGGTTTTCTCGATTGGTTTGGTACTATACAACTAAGATCTTTTAAAATCTCGTATACCATCTATTCTTTACACTTATCCATCTGCCGACTTTAATTTCTTTAATTAGATCTTGTCTATAGAGCAGCCAGTCTCATCACTCTTTTATAGGCTGGCAGTAGTATTTAGCTAGACTCATTACTTTCGTATCTCAATCATTATCTTTATGTCATAGACAGGTTCACTGTCATCCTGTCGTCGCAAGATCATATATTTCAAGAGGAGATACTGTCTAGCCAAATTTCTTAGTTGTTAATCTTAGCACAATTCCACAGCCTTTAAGAGTTTAAGGATTATATCACAATGCTGCTCATGTTCCATTTATACTTTAGACTCTATCAGTATTTCATCAATTTACTCATGTAAGGATGTCTCATTCTTTAGGCTTATCTACTTTACAAGGCAACTCATTACCCTTATAACTTCAATCGAAACTCGCAAAATTCACTCCGAGTTCAAATCGTCACCTTATGGACACCAATCTTCAATCTTTTATCTAAGGACTCTTTATATTGAGGCTAGTCTTATTAGTTCCTCACATGTCTTTAATCAGCTCCATAAAGCTTCCGTTTTCATGTAGATGAATACTTGTTCTTCACCAGAACTTTGTCAATGATAGGAAATCAATACATCCTTTTTGATTCATCTACATCTCGATATTATTTGTATTTCCCTCATTTACACTTATACAGACAATTTCATTATTCTCAATTTTTCATTATCTGTATTTTCGTCATTCAGACCTTTACACATGAATTTCAGTATTCACACAATTTTCAGAGTTATTTTCTTAAGCTTTTCGGATTCTTTCTACATCCTCCGATATAAACTTAGAATTTAACTTCATATTCAAAATCGAGTCAGTGTTATCTCGATTCCTCTAATTCATATAACTCTGGAAGTTTTATCGGAAATCAAATCTGATATTTTCTTTAATCATACATTTATTATCATCTTGTGACCATCATTCTTCAACTTTTCATCTGATGATGCCTTTTATAAAGATTGCTCTTATAAGCTCCTTGTACATCTCCGATTAAATCATATTTAAGGCATCACTTCCATATAGATATTTATTTGTTCTTCATACGAACTTTAGTGTATAATAAAAATGTTAATATATCATTTAATTCATCCTTAAATCATGTCATTTGTATTTCCATCCTCTACATCGATAAATGTGAATTTCATCATCCACAATATTTTCCAAAAATTCTTTTCTTAAGCTTGTTGGGTTTCTTCCATATTCTTCGAGACAAGCTTAAGAATAAATTTCATATCCACGATCGAATCAACATTAACCTGATTTCTCAATCTATGTTACTTTGGAATTTATTGGGATTCTCAACCGACAGTTTCTTTAACCACACTTCTTTTATCATTTTGGACCTTCATCATTGTTTCCCATCATTTCACAGTGTAGTTTCAAGGCAGAGACATTCCATATTCAAATCATTTTGATACATACTCTACCTTGATTTCATTACCTAGTCATACTTTACAGCGTTACGAATCTCATTTTGGTAAGCTGTATCAAGTACAATGGTTATCAACACACTTTACAGCTACTCGTTTCAATTCAGTTATTCACTTTAAAACCATTTCCATTTACTGAATTCAGGCTTAGTTCCCTTGAGTATATTCTCCACGAGGTTTGAACCTTGGCACCCCTTACGTACCTAGTTCCTTACACTCGTGTTACCGTTGAGATACTTATAAGGGCCTCGCCCGTTCATATCGACCATCTACGAGCATCCCCTAGGCGATCCTTTCGCCTCAGGTTTATCCTTACTAGTGAGTCGGCGATGAGATAGTTCGCCTATATCTCACGACACATGATCCACTACGAGTCGCCCACCATTGGGTCGCCCATCATAATTCTGTCTCAAGGGTCCTGAAGAACTTAGGTTAGCGGTCATCTTCTTTTTATCACTTGACTGTTCTTATAATTATCCTCTAATTCACAGTACTCCAAACAGTACCTCATTCTGTAGCACATATTCCAAGATACGTCGGTTCTATGTACGATTATCTGTTTGATACCTCAAAGAAATGAAAACGTACAGAACCATAAGTAATCACACCAGTATGTATTTCATTATCTGTACTTTTCACCTCATCAGTCAATTCTTGTAATCATTTCACTTTTCATAGTATTTAACGATCCCATTCAATACATGATAAGTCTCTAAAATATTCACTTTTATAGTATTTTATTGCATCAATTTTGCTTAAATTTTGGAATTTTAATATATTTTCTTCCCATTTTAATTAAATTATCTTCATGTGTAGGAAATTCGAGAATAATGAGAAAATCAAGAAAATGACAAAAAAGTCAAGGCAAAATGGTTGGATTTGGTGTTTAAACCCTCAACTTAACCTTATCCTTAATCCCTAAACTTACCCAAACCCTAAACCCATTTCCCATCACCTTATCCGTAAATTAGTTTTAAACCATAAACCTTACCTAAACCAATTTTCTAAACCCTTAAACCACTCTTTTCTTGAACCATCGTGAAGGCCATTCAACAAAGAAAAGGAAAAGAAGCTGCCAAGCTAAGGAAAGCCCAACTTGAAGACACTTGTTGGAAGAGAAGCCCTAGGTTATAAAAGAGAACCTGAAACTAAGAAAAGGGCGTGGTGAAGGAGGGGGGCTAGTGACAGGAGCTCATCTTTTTCCCAATTTGCTGCATTTTCTTCCCTTTAGTTTCGGGTCTTTCTTTGTTCTTGTTATTTTCAACAGTTGGTTTTCTTCAAGTGTATTCTTCTACTGTTTTCAATTAGTGTAGTTTAGTTTACTTAAATTTGTAAGTCGACATTCAAGTTTTATTTACGTATTTTGATTTTTAAAGTTAGTC
Organism: Heritiera littoralis; assembly: GCA_031772115.1. Taxonomy (NCBI): domain Eukaryota; kingdom Viridiplantae; phylum Streptophyta; class Magnoliopsida; order Malvales; family Malvaceae; genus Heritiera; species Heritiera littoralis. The sequence continues at coordinate 5,935,799 of JAPDPK010000006.1, read as the reverse complement.
GAAGTTTCAATCTATTTTCTTTCTCTGTTTCAAGTTTATTTTTCTGCTATTTATAAGTCTGCATCTATTTTCTCTATTTTTTTCTTTTTAGCTTTCGTTTATTATTCCTTTTCCTTCTTAAACTCAAAGTTCGGTTTAGAGTGAAAACAAGGGCTGTCACTGGTGCTTGTTTCCAGTTCGCCGAACGTGCTTGCCTGGTCACGTGCTTCAGATCGAACCGTGACTGGTTTTGGATGTGGGGAGAAACGGCTGGTGACAGCAGCCCATCTTCTTCAACATCATTTTCTCTATTTTCTGCATCAACTTTGTTTTTGTTTGTTTCTTGCTTGGTTCGGGTCGCTGGTTCTACTTCTATTGAACGTGGGCGTTTGTTCTGTGTGCTTTCTTTCCGCTCTGCATATTTGTATTACTGCTGGCTGCGAGACAAATGGTTGGGACGTGGCTTGTGGCAAGGTTGCAAGCAGGAGGCATGCATGAAGTTGCTGCTGGTATTGCCGGACTGGTCTGCTTGAACGCTGGCTGCGATTACTGGTGTGAGCTGCAGCGTTGACAGCAGGTTGGGCATGGCATGGCAGAGCAACATGGCATGGCATGGCAGTGGACGTTTCTGGTTGGCGAGGTTAGCAGGAGATATACGTGAACAGGGGGCACTGTATTACCTTTATTTATTTATTGTTATTTTTGGTTCTGTTGCAAACAGCTTTAGTTTAGGTTCTATATTATATATTAGTTTATTAGTTTGTTTTATATTTTATATGTTATATTATTTGATTAGTTTTTCATTTATATTAGTTTATTAGTTTTTAGTTTATATTTCAACTGAAGTTATCATTTTGCGAATTATTTTAGTTTGAGTCTATCAGTTAGTCCATAGTTATTATTTTGTTTATTGTTTAATTTTAAATTAGGAAATTAGAATAGCATATTTAATTTTAGTTTTATGTAATTTTATTTTATATTGATCAATTTAAAAAAAAATTTTATTATTTTACTTAGTTAGTTAACATGAAAATTGATTAGTTTGAATAAATCTAGGTGTGATCAATTTTAGTACTTAGCTAAATAACCTATACAATCCTCGTGGGAACGATACTCTTCTCACTCTTTATTACTTGTCGCGACCCGTGCACTTGCGGTATAGGTCTTAGACCCGCAACAATACACTCTAAATTTTTCGACCTTTACAGTCAATAACCGGGTCAATCATCTGATGACATTCCACTACACTCTTTGGATCGCATCATATAAGGTCCCGGCTCGTCCGCCGTCCGCCGTCCGCCTGTACACGTTTTATTGTGATGCCTCGGATTTGCCGATCTCAAGCCGGAGGGGCCCGAGCCGCACCACTCATCCGTGCTGTCCGCTCTGGGTTCTAGAGGTGGCCCCCGTCACACAGACGTGGCACTTAGTCCCTCACGGATTGTTTTATTGTAAAGCCCAGGATTTACCACTATGGCCCAAAGTCCACTCGTGGGGGGGCCCTGGCCGCCTCACTCAACCGTACCGTTATCCCCTATGGCCCACAGTCCACTCGGGGTTTTTCTTTCGCGTCCGTAATCTAAGTGTTAGTGGAATCAGTAATAGGGATCGTTAGATTCATATGACATCTTCTATGTCCTTAATAATTCCATTACTATCAATGGATTCCAATTCAGCTCGGTTTTAACACTATTCCGCACATCGCCCAATATAGGGGCATTTTCGTCATTTCGACATTTATTTCTACCTCCTCAATATACATTCAAATCAATGAACTGATCATCTATGTGTTGATAGTATCCTTTCTTATACTTATAACAGCAAGTTAGATCTCATTCGATTTTCGACAGAGAAGTTCACTAAAATCCACAATGGGATTAATTTACTTGTAATTCAGCTTTATAACATTAATTTCTCTGTCAAATCGATCAATTCCAACTTCTGGTGATCTATTTTGACTCCCAGTAAAATTTTGGGGGTAGGGGTATTTTGGTCATTTTTGGCTAAAAATTTTCTCTCTCTTTAAATTACCCTCAATCGGTGATCTTAAAGTCTATTTAATGATGATATTTTATTCCCCTATTTTATACCATCACTTTCAGGTCTCAGTTCGGTTCGGACAGAAAAGTACTGGTGGGGCCCTCACCGAGTCCATTTCTGTTCCTTACCGAACAGGCCTTCATATAGATTAGAAGAATCACCAATTTTTCGGTAATTTCTGAGCCTATTTTCTTCTTTAATGTTCTCAATTTACACTTTCTCACTCCCTTTAAATCATTTTACTCCATTACAATCATTTATTTTCTCTATGTATTCAGACGACACAGTACTACCGGGGATGTTTAACTCTTTTCCTTCCAAACGTATCCACAGACATCAGGCCAACCATTGCTCTGATACCATTAAATCTATCACGACCCGTGACCAAATTTTTCATCTTCTTATACACATCTTAACCGGTTGGGCTGTCTGTGATACTTCACTTGTACTGACTGTTAAACAATTTTACAATGTATTGTTTATATTATACACATCCCCTATCGTAATTTATCAGATAAGTAGTACTATTGACATGTCTAAATACAGAGAATAAATGATCATACCTCAAATAAACAGTCGGTCTGACACATTGTCCTTCGTGTACAGCCAGGATCCACAATCCACAGAACTCACATTCATCAAAAACCTGAAATGTTGAAAATTAAGGGGTGAGCAAAACCACGGCTCAGTAAGAGAATTATATGCCTCACTTGATACTCAGCTTCCTATATGCTGAAAATCTTTTTCATTTTTCCTATGGGCTCTAGGCTCGCATGTAGGAAGGATACTACAGTCGGCTAGGGATCCGATTAGAGTAAGGTAGGTATTTTAGAATACCATACTTGTTCCGGAACCTAGAAGCAACTGTAGAGAAAATTTTCATTTCGTTTTGAATTAATAAATCCTTTTCTCTTTCAAACTTTCATAACCTTTTTCATATGCTTTTCAAAATAATGCTTCTACGAAACAAAGCATTTAAATAAAATAATTAATATTCGTATATTCCTTGAAAAGAATATTAGTTAAATCATCATCTTATTTCTTTAAAACTTATTTCATGTTTTAATGTATTCTCTTAATTAGTTCCGTCCTTTAAAAAGCAAAATAAGCTATTAAAATCTATTTCATTCTTTGACATTTGTCGAATTCACGAATCACAATCACTTACTTATCGTCACAATATCCTACGATTTTTCATACTAACATCGGAACACGTGTAGCACTTAGTTCCCGAAGGACTCTAGAGGTGGCTCCCACGGTTCAATCATCGAGTCTCTGCTCGGTATGGCCTGTACTGAAACATCAGAACACGTGTAGCACTTAGTTCCCGAAGGACTCTAGAGGCGGCTCCCACGGTTCAATCATCGAGTCTCTGCTCGGTATGGCCTGTACTGAAACATCAGAACACGTGTAGCACTTAGTTCCCGAAGGACTCTAGAGGCGGCTCCCACGGTTCAATCATCGAGTCTCTGCTCGGTATGGCCTGTACTGAAACATCAGAACACGTGTAGCACTTAGTTCCCGAAGGACTCTAGAGGTGGCTCCCACGGTTCAATCGTCGAGTCTCTGCTCAGATTGGCCTTTATGCCATATGTATTTTCCACTGTCTTATCAGATCTCATGTAGTACTTATGATCTAATATTTCATTTGAGACCATAGAAAGAATATTAGAATTATCATTTCTTCCTTTTGAAAACATATTACCTATCATTTATGGAGTCTAAGATAGACATCAATCTTATCATACTGTATACCTCGGAGGGTAAGGAAGTACACCGGTCAAATCTGTGACCATAACCTATATTGTCCTCGGTGGATCACTGATTAGATGTCCACCGGGACTAAACATATCACATATCATGCATCAGCATGATAAGAATACCAACCAGTCTCAAAACCGTAATTCTCATCATAAAATACACCTTTATGGAATTTATATAAATATATAATTCTATGATTTAAAACCATAAGGGTTAAAATCCTTTAGTGAATATTTATAAAAATATTCATAAGAATACGCACTATATTTCACTTCATCTTTCGTCTCGTAATTCGTGTAATTTATCTATTCCGAGAATTTTCGGTGGTTTCATTGTCACCATTCTCGAATACATGAATATTTTAAAATTTCATCTCATTATATTCATGTTTTATGAAATTTAGTAATTTCCTCATGTTTCGTGATTTACTATCGAAATTCGAAAATAAAATCATTTAATATGATTTTATAAAGTTTTTTTCTAAAATTTTCGGCAGCATAACGACTGTCGGTTTACTAACCTCCTGCACGGAAAATACAGTTTTAAATCTTTCAGCCAGTACTTCTTCCCAAATTATTTTCAGCAAATCATGCATCATAATAATTTCCATAAAATATTTGCATAAAATATTTCAATTTAAAATATGCAGACTGAGTATCCTTACAGTGCTGCACATGCATCCCTTACCTTTTTTCGGGTCGGCGAATTCCGCTTATCGATCGCGCCCGCACTCCATTTCTCCCGATTCCTTATCCCGATTGCTGAAAATAATTTCTGGAATTAAAATTCTAATTTTTTAGAATTTTTCATAATTTATTTAATTTTTTCTGAAATTAAATTCTCGGGAAATTTCTTACCGAATTTTGTAAAATCCCAGGTTGTCGAATTTCCGGGAATTTTTCGAATTCCCGAAATTCTCCTTTTTCCTCTTTTTCTTTTCTTTCTTTCTTTTCTTTTTCCTTTCTTTTTTCTTCTTCCTTTCCCGGTCAGACCGGTTCAGACTGGTCCAGCTCCTTTCCTCGCCGGCGGCCGGTTCTCCGGCGGTTCAGGCGTCCCTCAGCTGGCCGGCTGCACGACGAACTTGCCGGTGCCCTCCGTTTGCCCTGGATCGGCGGCACGGCGGCGGATCGAGGCGGTTTTGCCTCGGTTCTTCTTCCTCTTCGCCGGCGTTCCTCCGCCCTTCCATTGCGTCTCCGGTGGCCTCCATCAGCTTCCTCTCCCTCCGGTGAAGCTTCGGTGGTAGTGCCGGCCACCGATTTGGCCGGCATCGCCGTCGGCCATTTCCTCTTCTTCTCCGGCGTTTGCTTCTGTTTCCCTTCGATTCCGTTTCGTTTCTTCACGCCGCCGGCAGCTTCTTTCCTCTCTCTGGTCGGTGGCGTCTCGCTTTCCTTTCTCCCTCGCCGGCGGTGGCGGCTTCGCCACCGATGGTTGCGGCTGGGAGGGTCGGGATTCCTTCCCCCGATCCTTCCTTCTGTTTTCTTTCCTTTTTGGTTTATTTTCCCTTTCTATTTTAGTATATGATATACTATATATTATACACTATATTTTATATTTCATACATATAATATATATTATATATCATACATATATCATTTCATATATAATATATTACAATATATATTATATACAAAATACATATTGTACATTACAAAATACATGTCTAGTATATAGGTGTATATTTATATATATACTTAAAATTAAGTAACATTTATATATATAAATTATATAAATGCTATAATAAAATATTTATACATATCAACTTTAATATAAAACCATACTTACTTTTCTTCTATATGTATTTACATAATTATATATACACATAAAACATTATATTTATATACATATGTATTATTTGAATTTATGAAATAGTATATATATATATATATTTCTATATATATAACAACGTATTTTTAAAGTATACTATATAATATTTTGAATACATATGCATTGGTATAAAAATACATTTATATAATATATAATTATATAAATATATTTCATTTATTTTCTTATTCTCTTATTAAATTTTGGATTTTTATTCTCTAAATTAAATTTTTCTCTTCATTATTTCCCATAATTTTATCCTTCCCTTATTTCCAATTTATCTAATTTTAAATTCCTCACTTTCCTTAATTTCGGGAATTTCAACGATTTTATTTTTATTTTCATTTAATTTCCTTCACACGAATTTCCTTATTCATCACTTCCTCATTTCTCAGGATTTTCACCAATATCCCGTTTCTCGCAAATTTTATTTATTTCCTCTTATTTAATTTCTCTAATATTTATTTTCAATATTTCTAATTTCCAATAAATGGAAAAATTTACGGTTATCACATGATAGTACTATGTTCATCATAATCTTTAAGGGCTACTATATATATGAATGGGAAATCAGAGAATTCTTCACTAGGGCTAATGTGGATTGCATAGAGTCCTTGCACATGCAAAAAGTGCTGCATGACGACTAATTGCTTTTCGCTCGAATTGTTTGTCACTCAACATCATCCATGGAAGTGATCCTTAATAGTATGGGCAAAGCAAAGTTTACCATCAATGGAAACATGTGTGGGCTCGAAAATTTGTGCCAAAGCGTCTCAAACCTTCTCCAGCGGCGATATCAATGAATTTGCTAGTTTCATTTAGGTTATGATCACAATTTCCGTATACAAGGGAGGTTTCAATCATCTTCTTCAAATAAAAGGAAATTCAATAGCATGGAGATTGAAGCTATTTTCATGGCAAGTATTAAAACTTGAAGAAGAAAGAATCAAATAAGAAAAAAGAAATGAATGGATAGAATATGGAGGAAGAAGAAGAATTTCTGTATTTCTCACTATTAGCTGAAGCAGTACAGTGATGTTTATATAACTGAGTTAGTTGAGAAAACTAATTTTGCATCAGACAATAAAACCAAAAATCGACAACAAATTTGAAATTTAATAGAACCAAACATACAAAAACTATTTTTTTAACTTTAATACTCCCCCTCAAGATGGAGTATGTATGTAACAGAGGCTTTATAAGCAAGTCTGCAATTTGGTGTTATAAAGATACATGCAGGCTCTTCAAGATGCCAGCTTGTATATTTTCTTGAACTAGATGGCAATCAAGCTCTATATGCTTTGTCCTCTCATGAAAGACCGGTTTGACAGCAATGTGTAAAGCAACTTGGTTATCACAGAATAGAACAACTGGTTTAGGATGCTCAATATGTAGATCTTTAAAGAGATTCAATAGCCAAACAAATTCACAAGGGGCATTTGCCATTGATCTGTATTTAGCCTTAACAGATGATCTTGACACAGTTTATTGCTTTTTTTAATTCCATGATACTAGAGAATCTCTAATAAAAATACAAAAGCCACTAATGGATTGCCTGCTATCTGGGCAAGCTGCCCAATATGAATTTACGAATCCTTTCAACTTTGGTTTGGAAGATGACTTGAACAATAATCCCTCCCCATTGTGCCTTTATCATATTGTAGAACTCAATATACTGCTTGTAAATGTGGTTTCCTTGGCTTGGCAAGAAATTGACATAAGTAACTAATAGAATATGAGATATCAGGGCTTGTAATTTTGTAAGATACAAAAGTCTTCCAATTAACCTTTTGAATTGTGTAGGATCTTTAAGCAATTCTCCTTGATCTCATGATAGCTTGACACTAGGATCCATTGGGGTTTTCTGAGGTTTGCAACCAAGATAACCAATATCTGATAAAAGTTGCAAAGTATAATGCCTTTGAGAAAGAAAAATTCCATTGTTTGATCTTACCACTTCCAAACCAAGGAAGTACTTTAAACTTCCAAGGTCGTTGAGCTTAAAATAATTGTTCAAATAACATGTTAAGCTGCTGACTTCCTCTAGATTGTTACTTGCTATTATTATATCATCAACGTAAACCAACAAAGCAAGAAATGAATCACCATGAATCTTGGTAAATAGTGAACTGTCAACAAAGGACTGTTTAAAACCAACAGCAAGCAAGGCAGAAGAAAACTTAGAGAACTATTGTTGAGATGCCTACCTCAAACCATATATTGACTTGTTAAGTTTACAAACAGCATTGAATGGTAACTTCTCCTCCTGTCGATGGTACCTAGGTGGCAAGGACATGTACATATCTTCTACTAGATCACCATGTAAAAAAGCATTAATCATATCCAATTGTGTAAGCCTCCAACCATAGATGGATGCTAAAGCAAGAAGCACCTTAACAATAACCAACTTAGCTACTGGAGAGAAAGTATCAAGGAAATCAACTCCTTATTGTTGTGTATATCCTAAACCGAGCTTTGTACCTTTCCAAACTCCCATTAGCTTTAAGCTTGACTTTATATGCCTATCGACAACTAACAGAGTGTTTACCTGTAGGCAAAGTCATAACAGTCTAAGTATCATTGTCCTCTAAAGCCTTCAACTCAACATTCATTACTTCCCTCCATTCTAGGAATGTAGCAGCTTGTTCATAGGAACTTGGTTCAGTATATGATGAAACAACATGAATAAAGGCTTTATAAGTGGATGATAATTTATCATATCCAAGAAATAAAGATAATGGATATTTACTAGAGCCTATATGAGAAGATGTAGAATAACAATGATAATCAGTGAGATACGCAGGGGGTTTTCGAGCTCTAGTTGATCAAGAGACAAGAGGTTGAGAAGAAGTTAAAAAAGAAGAAGATGACTCAAGATGAAAAGAGGTATTGGAAATGGGAAAGGGTAGGACTCTGTTGGAGAAAATATCAAGATCAGAATCTGATTTATGTATGAAAGATGTTTTGAAAGGAAAAATGTTTTCATGAAAAATAACATCTCTTGAAATATAAACTGCAGTGGTTTCAAAATCTAACAACTTGTAACCTTTAACACTAGGTGGATAACCAAGGAAAATAGTTGGAGCTGCTCTAGGTGAGAATTTGGATTGGTTTCTGGCAACAGTGGAGGCATAACACAAGCATCCAAACACTTTAAAGTGCATATACAATGGTTTTTTTATTCCACAACAATTCAAAAGGACTTTGATGATTTAAAATGGGCGAAGGAAGTCTATTTATAAGATAGATAGAGGTCAAAATGCAATCACTCTAACAAGGCAATGGTAGGTAAGACTGAAAGAGAAGGGCTCAAGCAACATTCAAAATATGTTGATGCTTGCGTTCCATTATTATGGTGTGTCAATACAAGAGTGCAAAGGAATTATGCTCTAAGTTCTAAAGAATTCGTGAAAGGCTAGTTTTGGTGTATTATCTGATCTAACAGATTTGATAAATGTTCCAAACTAGTTCTTAACATATACACAATAATCAAGGAAGAAAGTAAGTACATCAGATTTTGGCTTTGAGCAAATAAACCTAGATATACAAGTACAATCATCAACTATGGTGAGGAAATATTTATATCCTTCAATTGAAATAGGGGTAAAAGGGCCCCAAACATCAATGTGAATTAATTGAAAGGGTTGTTTGGAGAAGGAATTTGCAAAAATGAACGATAAATGTTTCTATTTTGCTAATGGACACTTTCACTATAAAAAGAATTGTTCAAGTGACAAGAAACATCCAAATCACCTTTTAATGTTTGAAATTTTACAAAAGATGGATGGCCTAGTTGAAAATGCCAAAGCTTTTTTGTTTAAGTAAGGTTTTATTACAAGCAGATGAGATACTTAAATTTGAAAGAGGGGTGGTACTATAGCTCAAGACATAGAGGTTTTCAAATCTCTTACCCATCCCAATCATTTGGCCCTTGGTAAGATCTTGAATTACACATGAGGCAGAAGAAAATGTGACTGAGTAGTTATGTTTATGAATTAAATAACTTATGGAGATCAAATTGAATTTAAACTCAGGAACATACAAGACATCAACAAGAACAAGAGTATTAGAAAGTCTAACCTATCCAGTATGAGTTATAGCAATGGAATGACCATTAGGTAAAGTAACATGAGAGTTATGAATAGAATGATATGACTGAAAAGGGTTTAATGAACAACAAAAATGGTGAGTAGCTCCAATGTCTATGATCCAAGAATTATATAAAGGAGAAGAAATTGAATCAAGTAGAGAAAAGGAGAATATACCATTGAAACAAGAAACTATGGGTTCAGTCTACTTTTGTTCTTGAACGGATTGGGAATCAGTGTTCAATTGATAATTAAGAAGAGCAATAAGTTGCTTGCAATGAGTAGGAATTAAACATGAAAAAAGAATGCTTTGTATCATCAGTTACTACAGAGCTAGTTTGATTAACTTGTGCCTTAGATCCTGCATTTCTGCCTTTGATTTTATAACCGGGCGGATAACTGATGAGCTTATAGCATTTCTCAATGGTATAGCCAAGAACATTGCAATGAGTGCATAAAGGACGATCTTTTTTGCCTTTGAAATTATGATTGCCATAAGAAATTGCTGCAATAGGCACATTGGATTGAGAAGAATCTGAGACAGGCAAATGAGGTTGACTGATCACTCTCTAACGTTCTTATTGCACAACCAGAGAAAACACTTTGGTGATGGACGGAAGCAGATCCATCATAAGAATTTGAGCACGGATCTGTGCAATTGAATCACTCAACCTTATTAGAAACTGCAAAACACACTCCCATTGTGGAAATTCAGCTTAAGCTTGCATTCCTCCACAATTACAAATAGGCGCAGTATGATATTCCTCCACAATTACAGTTTAAGGCTCAGGTTATCAGTTAAAATCTGAAGATTGTCTAATTTTTAGGTGGATTTGAACTAAAATATTAATATTATTAAACAGATTTAGGCTTGAAAATCAAGTCTGAAAAAAAAAAATTAGATCAAGTTTTGGTTTAACATTTCAAATCCAAGCCTAGCTCAACTTGTAATTATAATTTTTTACTATGGGCTAATTTGGATGAATGGTGAGATTGACTCTAGTGAGATTAAAAATGATGAAACGACACTTAAAAATATATCTTTTTTAATAAAATAATAAAAAAATAAAAGCAAGGGTGGGAAGGTAATTTTTCCCACCTTTTTTTGTCCTTTTGTGGCTCCATTGGGGGAGACTATGCTACATCGATCTCCCAACTTTTATTTTTTAAAACTTTAATTTAAAATTTTCATGTTTATTGTAATCTTTTTGTGGGAATTTATTTAAACTTATTGTGTTATGCTTATGAACTATTATGTGTTTTAGTATCTTTATATTTTGTTATATATTTTTTAAAAAATTAATAGTGTTTGATGAATTTAGATAGATTGAACTTATTTATTATATGTAAAAATAAGTTTATGTAAAAAAAAAAAATTAAACTCGAAAAATAGAACTGAATTAAGTTTGGACTCACTTTCAATCCCTTAACCTTTTAAGTGATATTGGACTTCCTTGGACCCAAGAAAATGAAATACCACTAGTCGATAGACTATGTTCATCACATTCTCTAAGGGCTACCCTGTATATGAATGGAAAGTCAAAGAATTCTTTGCCAGGGCTTATGAGGATTGCATAGAGTCCTTGCACATGCAAGAAGTGCTGCCTGATAAGCAAGGCACTTAGCATCAACCATAGAAGTGATCCTTAATGGCATGGGCAAAGTAAAGTTTACCATTAATGGGAAGCATGTGTTGGGTCGCAAATGTGCCAAAACGTCTAAAACCTTCTCTAACATTGTCATCAATGAATTTGCTAGTTTTCATTTGGGTTATGATCATAGTTTCTCCCTGCAAGTGAGGTTTCAATCATCTTCTTCAAATAAAAGGAAATTCAATAGCATGGAGATTGAATCCATTTTCACGGCAAGTAGTCAATTTGTTTGATGTAAACACAAAACTAGGAAAAGTGTGAATCAATTTATGGAATTTGAAATGTAATTTGATTAATGATCCATATTTCCCAATCTTGAAGTAATTTCCTTCAATACATTTATGTAGTATTTCATAAATAAATAGAGTAGGACACGTATCATCATCTTAACATCATTTATGGAGTTAAAAAAACTCCACTGACGGTAGATAAAATAACAATCCTAGTATATGGATTATTTTTCTATCAATTGCTAATGGAGTTTTTTAACTCCACAAAGATGATGATACATGTTTTTTAAAAATATTTAAAAAATAAAAAATAAATAGAATATGATACATGTCATCATTCTAACTCTGCTTGTGGAGTTAAAAAATTATACTGACGGTGGATAGAATAACAAACTTAAGTATGTCTACTTAAAATTTAAAAGAGTAGCGAAAATAATGGTCCAAGATTTATATAGTTTGAAAAATATTAAAGTTTAATTTAATATGGTTGTTCCGGTTGAAAAATGTGATTGAAAGCGTAATAAAAAATATAGTTTAATAGTTTTAGACATTTGATATTGTTGTAAAAAAAGAATAATAGTGAATTAAAATATCTTGAAAGATATGCATAGAAAAATAAAAGTTTAAAAATATAAGACTAGTAAAATTATTTTGCTTAAAAAATTTCTGTGAATCGCAAATTTGTATTTTTATTAACTTTTTAATTTGGACTTTTAAACCAAGTTTTTAGAAATTTTTTTGTTATATGATATTGAAATTGAATAAAAACAACTTTTGAATGTAAAAATCACTATCAACTTCAATGTTAAGCTAAATCTAATTATAATTTATGTAGACACATAATTTTTCTGGACTTTTTAATATTATTCGAAATAAGTCGAAATCAATTTTAACATATTCAATTTGGATACATTCGGATTCAATGTTAATCTTAATTTCTATTGAATTTTTTTGTATTTGACCACTATCAAAAATTCAACAATTGAATCAAATAAGCTTGGAAATCCCAAGTTGAATTACAAAAGTCCAAATGCCCATTTTCCAAGGCCTAAACCAAAGCCCATATCCCATGGCCCAATTATTTTATTTTATTTTATTTTATTTTCAATTTTTCATTTTTATTTTACTATTATTATTAATTAAAAATCATTAAAGAAAAAGGGGGTGGCGGGAACTGGCCATGGCAGACACCTTTCGTCTCATTCAATTTTCAGCTCCCCTTTCTCCCTTTCCATTTTGACCACAGCGTTTTCAGCTTGCACTAATTCATCCAAGTCCTCTCCTCTTCCTCGTTTTCAGCTTTTTCTCGAGACAGGTTGCTGAAATCGGCTGCCATCGCTGGAAACGGGAATCGGTGAGGAGGTCGAGATTTCAGACGGAGTTGGAAAGGAGACAAGGTAGTTGCTGCGGATCTGAGAGAGAAAATGAAAGTGAAATCAAGGGAAGAAAAGGCAAGGAAAGGAAGTGAAGGAAGCCCGGCTAGCAATGGGGCTTGAGTGTCTCGGCAAGTAAGTGGGAATGGAGGGATCGAGTTGAGAGAACGAAAGGAGAAAATAAATGAAAGTGGAAGAAAAGGCAAGCAAAGGAAGGAGGATCTGACAGGTTTGACTATTCTTTAATTTTTGTCCATTCATTATTAATAAAATAATTTGATGCTTCCAAGCCATAATATTTTGCTTAATTTCCTGTACGATATTTGCTTGTATGCATGATCTATATTGTTTTGCTTTACTTCTTACTAACTTTGAGAATATCTTTTCATTTATCATACGTTGAAATTAAGTAGACAAAAATTTATAGTTATTATTAGACTTGTTGAAAATAAAATGACTTTTTATTCGAGTTAAAAAAAATTAGCATTTAATTTTTCTAAAGAGTTCCTAAGCTTTTTTTTTAATTTAAAAATTTTCAAAAGTGTTGGATGGCTTTGTTTTCCTAAAAATAAGATTTATATGAGAAGGCAACCTAAAATAAAACTTGCAAATGAAAAATAAGGAAATAAAATAATTTCTATGAACTTTAATAAAAAAATTTTAAATTATATTTAAAAGAAATATAATAATTTTCTTAAAAAAATTTTCGAGTGAGGAATCATGTTTAAATTTTATCAAAGTACTAAAAGATTTTAAAATATTTTAATAAAAAACTATAGGAAGTTAATGCAATAAATTCATTTTAAAACTTGATAAATGTTATTTTTTTCTTAAACAATGAATAAAAATTATAAATATTGTTTGTTTCTAAAAACCCCTAAGTGAGGGATTGTCTCTGTAAATTTTCTAAAAGTGTTGGGAAGTGCAAATAAAAATTTATAATAAGATTTAGAATAATTATTCTATAAATCGTAGATGGAGTTTTTTTTATTCCATAAGTTGTATTAGGATCATGACACATGTTCTATAAAAAATTAAAAAATAAATAAATAAAATATGTGTCATAATTTTAATTTCGCTTGTAGAGTTAAAAAACTCCATTACGATGTATGGAATAATTATTCTAAGATTTATATAAAATAAATAAATCATTATCTTATCCATTGTTTGTGAATTTTTTATCTCACAAACGAGATTAGGTTGATGACACGTTTTACATTTCATTTATTTTTAAAATATTTTTGAAGAGCATGTGTTATTATCTTAATCTTATTTTTAAAATTAAAAAATTTCACTGATAATGCATAAGATAATAATTCAAAATAAATACAAAATTTTTAGTAAGTAATAAAGTTAACTATTAAATAAAATCTTATTTTTAATTAACTTGAAAATATAATGATTTTCTAAAAAAGGTTTCTAAGCGAAAGATTTTATCTTACCAAAGTTGTGGGAGAGATTTTGAAATATTGAAATAAATGTGAAAATAAAATATTCAAAAAAAATTTTTAAAAGGTAAAATATTTGAAGTTAAGATCCAAGAAGAAGTAACATTTTTCTATGTAAAAATATTAAAATTAACTTTGACAACAGAGTTTCTTAAAAAGCATTAGTGATTTTTTTTGAATATTCTTGAAATGAGAATTTTTTTAAACTATATTGAAAGTGTCAAAAAATGTTTAAAAGAATTTTCAATACTTAAATAAAAAATATTTACTCTGATAAACAAAATGTTGGCCCCAACCTCATAGTCGAGCAAGAAAAACCCTCTGAACACCACCGAAGGGGGTATCCCCCAACAATGATAGAGAAAATAGAAGCGATGAAGGAGAAAATAAAAAACTTGGAGAAAAATAAGAACACTGAGTTGGGTTTGCAGGACGACCGACACAACCCTTTGTTTGCTACCATTCGTCGAGAATCACTGTCCACTAACCTTAAAATGCCGAAAGAGGTATCGGCCAGAACCACAAATCCAGGTGACCGCTTAAAGCCTTAGACCATTATAGGTCTGTCATGGATCTTTATTAAAAATATTTTTAATTTTTCTTCTTTATCTCTTTTTATGATTTTTAAATTTAAAATAATTTTTGTGATTTTAATTTAAAAATATTTTATTTGAATAAGGTGATTTTTTTTTTAAATGTACCTTGATTTTTTTTTTCAATTTATCTTTAGAACAATCGCATAACGCATTTACAATTGCTTAATATATTATTAAAGTGTGTAAAATATATGACATTGAAAATGAAAATTTTTCTATTAATTTAGATAAGGTTCAAATAATTATACAACTGTTCTAATTTTAATGAAAAATTTAAATTCAATTTTAGGTGGAGCATTTTTTCTTTTAGATGTACTTGTCATATAATAAATTTGTGTATTCAAAATGAGTTTAATTTTATTGATAGAGTTTCAATGGAAAAAATTAAATCTTTAGTAAAAATGGATCCGCATCCAAAATTGCAAATGTGAATAAAATTTGATTTGTCAAACAAGTGGTTTAATCCTGTTATGTTTTCACTTCTTGTGAAAATAAGATGAAATTTACTCCATCATCATGCTTTACTTTGTTTTAACTTATAAAAATATTGTTACTCTTTTTTATAACAGTTATATTTTTCTTCCAAATTGATGATGATTGGCTTTTCATTGAAAATTATGTTGATTTGTTATCTTCTTTTAAAGTTTCAACGGGAAGATCTTTTACTCAGTAAAGTATGGTGTACAAAATTATTGACAAGAATAAGACGGTATAAAATTATAAATAGGATTAGATTAGATGATATAATTCTATGTTATATTTGGTGTGTACAAAAATTAAGAGTAAGATAAGATGATTTTTATATATTTTTCATCATATTTACTAGATGTAAAATTAAGAGGAGGATAAAAATAACTTTTTTATAGATCAAAAATACTCTTCTTTAAAGTAAATATAATTTAAATTTAAAGCCACTTGTGGACTTTTGGGGTTTATAATTAAGAGAAGATTAGTGTTTTTTTGGTACAAATATAGGAGTTTATGTATTTCACCTCAATTTTTACTTTTCTTTTCTTCCACTATAAGCTTGCACGTGTTTTTGGCTTTCTAGATTCACTCCTAAGCATACTTGCATGTATCAGTCTAACGTAGAACTAAAAGCTTGAGTTTATGCACACCGACTGATGGATTGGTATTTTTGTGTTAATGGTTTGAAACTTAACAGTGTTTTTATTTGGGTTTAGAAACATGGAAAGTTTGTGTGTTTGTGTCAAGTATTCTGTGGTTTTTTGGATATGTTTAATTTGTTATTTTTTTTATCCGTTTTCCTTGTCAATTAATGAACCTTCGAATGCACTTCAAATGCACCAATTTAATACTTTTTTTTAATTATTTATCTAATTTATATAATATTAAATATATACTATAAATTTTAATATATATATATATATATATATAATTTTTATCTAATGTACTTAATAATCATTTTTTTCTTTTCACTGCACTTTACCTTACAACAATCTTTACATTTACATTTAAACACATATCTTCCTGGATCACAATCTCACATGTACAGTATTCAAATTTTTTACTACAGTAATTAATCTTATCACTATCTATGCACACCGACACTGATGGATTGGTATTTCTGTGTTAATGGTTTGAAACTTAACAGTGTTTTTATTTGGGTTTAGTAACATGGAAAGTTTGTGTCAAGTATTCTGTGATATTTCGGATATGTTTAATTTGTTTTTTTTTTTTTCCATTTTCCTTGTCAATCAATGAACCTTCGAATGCACTTCAAATGCACTAATTTTATACTTTTTTTAATTATTTAATTACATGTGTAAAAAAAAGGTAAAACAGGGCAGCATTTATCATAAAGTTTTTTCAGAGATTCACATGCACGCATACTTGTCCTGTTCTACATCGTGGACAAAACAAATTATTGATCGACGAGTACTCGGTTTGTTTTTTGGTGAATGAGTTACTCGTTTTTGTCTCAAAAAGAAACATTGGAGCTGGGCGCATACAAAAACATAGCAGTAATATATAGACATATAGATCCATGAAATAATTCAGCAACTTGAAATTTTTTTTCAGAACCACGTTGGCTGCAGCTCACGCTTATGGCACATTCAGTTCGACGTTCATCTCTGATCCCTCTGATTCCAAAGGTGATGCGGGCCCGGCCGATGCCCGGGACGGTGCATGAAGAACGGGACGCCGTGCCATGCATTTCTGAAAAAAGTTTTGTACCTCGTATACAGCGTAGTTACGAAGAAGATGGTGGAGCGCTAGGGTAATAAGCACGTAGTAAAGCAATACCAGAAGTAGGAGGAGTGCCCATATGACTAAGAAAAAATAGCCAAATGGAGGGGCAAGGATCAGTAGCAGCAAGTCACAAGCAAGAACTCCAAAAGCAATAAATATTTGGTTTAAAACTGAAACAAGTGAGTGCATTGTGAACCAAGCTTGTAGCGTTATGGCCGCCGCAGCAACTACAGTGTTGATTAACATCGTCACAAGGAAAAGCATCATAACTAGGCCGTGTGTTTCGAATGGAGATGCGTCCTTGTTTTCATACTTCACTTGAAGGAGTGTCAGCAGCACAATGATGAGGGAGCCGATGATTGCAGATAATTTGTTGAAAGAACTAGCTCCTTCGTCACTTTGCACAAACAAGGAAAAGAAGTATTAGTATTGAAGAGAAAAGACAACTAAAAATAATATCAGAGCTAAGAAAGAGATCAGGGAAATTCACTAACCTCCGGTAAATTGATTTGTTGACTGGCATTTTTTCTCAAGAGAGACTGTGGAATTGGGTTGCTGGAAATTGAAAGAGAACGGAAAAGGCCTTTTTTAATCTCCTCTGTTAAACTTCATTCGTCCTCTCCTTTTTTTTACATCAGCCAACCACCTTTTAAGATCTATGACGGATGGGACCCAGCAAAACCTCAGCTCCAGTGCATAGTTGAATTATAAGTCGATGGCTAGCCTCGACTTGCCTGCTGTGAACACAAACAAAGAGATGGATTCACCGATGGAACTTCTTGCACCATCGAAGTATAAAACTCTCAATTAATCTAACGTTGAACTTGGAAAAATAAAATTGTTGAATAAATGAAAGTAAAAAAAATTCAGGAGTCCGCATTTAAATTTCCTGCAGTAGATCATGATCAAAAGTGATTATTCAGATTTCATTAAAAATAAAACAGAAGATTGGTAAGGCAGAGCTAAGACAGTTTTTGTATGAAATTGTGATATCTGGGCAATACTTTACCCGCTATAAAAAAAAATAGTACAACATTTGGGGTTTCACGCTTAGAATAGAATAGGATCATCAATAAACTGTTCATAAGTAGGTCGGTTTTAGAGATTGTATTAAAAAATTGAAAGTAAGCTGGATTCTCTATGTCTCCTCTACTGGAACTGTTTGGAACATTCTGATCCACTACTAGAAAAAGGGTTTTTTGCAACGATTAAATTTGTTGCAAAACACATATTTATCATTGTTAAAGCATTGTCGTAACGACTAAAAGTCGTTGCAAGATTATTATGTTTAATTTTGATACTAAAAGTACACGCAACGGTTTTCATGGTTACAATAAAAGGTATTTATTGCAACGATTTTTATCATTTCTAATTAAATTTTGTTTTAGCAATGACATAATGTTGGTTGCAAATCTTATTTGACAATGATATTTTTATTGTTGCAAAAGATAGTTTTGCAACGACTATTTGTTGTTGATAAAAAATAATACAAAGCGACAATTTTATCGCTTTTAATTTTATTTACAACAACAATAGTTGTTGCTAAAAAATAATTAGACAACCACAAATATGTTGTTTCTATTTTTTTTTAACAACAATTATAGTCATAACTAAATAATTAACGAAACAATAACTGTCATTTTTAATTTTTTTTAACAACGATTATAGTCGTTACTAAATAATTAACGAAACAATATTTTTGTCGTTTCTAATTTTTTTTAACAATGATTTTAGTCGTTACTAAACAATTAATGAAGCAATATTTTTGTCGTTCCTAATTTTTTTAACAACGATTATTGTCATTACTAAATAATTAACGAAACAATAATTTTGTCATTTCTATTTTTTTTTAACAACGATTATAGTCATTGCTTAAAAATGTATGAAACAATAATTTTGTTGTTTTTAATTTTTTTGACAATGATTATAGTCGTTACTAAAAATTTTGCAAAACAATGTTTTGTTGTTTCTATTTTTTTAATAATGAGTACAATTGTTGCAAAAAATGTACAAAATACTAATTTTGTTTTTTTTATTTTTTTAACAACCATTATACTCATTGTTAGAAAATGTACAAAAAAACAAAAATTTTGTCATTTTAATTTAAATAAATTTTTTATAACAACGACTGTAGTTGCTGTATATAATTTTTCACTACAATATTTTTAATATTAAAAAAATCATAATTTAAATAAATATTAATAAAATTTAAAATTCAATAAAATTTCAAGACTAAAAAAAAGACAATTCAACAAAAGAAAATTAACATTAACAAATAAAAACTATATTTATTTTTCTATTACAAGGGGAATTAAAAAACATGTTTCTGCACCAGCAAACGAGATCACCCTTGTTATCAACCTAGTCGCCACTGCCTCTTATGCTCATCAGAATTGCGCCGCACGTCGAGAAGCCTCTATTGCACCTCTAAAACAGCTACCATCCCTATTTAACATCACCTCTGTCTTTAGCGTTTCGATCATCGCCTATGTTGTTGCTTACCGCACCATTGCTTCATTCTGTCCAGCTGTAGTTTGGCCTTTACTTCTACTCTCTGCACTAGCCATCGCCCAAGCCATCATCGGTGTTGAACTTTTGTAACCGTCACCAGTTCTGTTGCTTGCTAGCTTGCATCACCAAACCCTGTATTTATTTGCTACAGAATTTTCATTAAACGGGTATTAACAAAAAAAAAGCAAAAGAAAGAGAAAGAAGAAACACCAGTAATCATCCAAAGGCGGAACATGATGTAGGGCTATCTATGAAGTTTAAGTAAAAAACTAAGATTGAAAAGAAGAAGATGATGCTTAGATGAATCTAATCCATGTAAAACAGAGAATTTTCCAACGCTGCGGAGGCAGATATTAAAATAGGATTTAGGGTTTTCCATGAGTGTTTCTTAAAAACTGAAGTTCAAAAGGGAGAGAGGAGGCTTGGATGAATTGGAAATAGCAATTTCTATGAGTTTAAAAGGTAGTAACGTGATCTGGAAATGGAAAGTTTGGATGGTGTGCGGTTTTTATGGGATTTGTGTTTAATAAAGAGAGTTTATTACGGTATGTAGTTATTATGCCTATATAAAAATTTGGAAAATAAAATTAAAAAGGGAGAGTTTGAGGGGAAAGTCAATATATAAATTGTTTAATATACTTTTTATTTTTTTTTCTAAAAATATATAATGATTGTTTATTAATAACGTGCGATGTCATACATTGTATATATTCCTTTCAATTTTTAAGAAAAAGGTTGTAACTCTTCCGCTCTTTTTGTGTTTGGATGAGCTTCCATGACTATATAGAGATTTATTATCTGCAAATAATATAGGATAAGAATGAACCATTATAAATGGAAGACATGAAGGAAAAATAGAAAAAGGGCCCTAACAATCTTAATCTATTATGAAATTCTTGTATAATTTTACAGGACATGAAGATATGAAGGAAAAATGGAAAAAGGGGCCAAACAATCTTAGTCTGTTATGGAATTCTTGTATAATTCCTGTGTTATTATTGTATAATTTTACAGGACTGATGTTTCTTGGAGCTCTTGTGAACTTGATTTCTTACTTCTTGCCATGACTTTGTTGGAAGTTTGGGACTCACATCTTTAACCTTCTTGTGCTGTTATGAAATTTGCAAAGATTTGGATAAAAGCTCAATTCATGAAGTTGCATTCTGGAAAGGTTGTTCAAATTTTGTTAATCTTAAATATTTAGTGCACCCGTAGGACTTCATTTTATTTTCTATGAATTCATATTGGCTTCTGTTTTATTTCTAATTGCTAACGTTTACTATGGTTCCTTGTCAAGCTTTTTTCAGCAACTAGTTCCTGACAATTTTTTGTTATTACATTTTACTTCATTGTTTAATGGCTTTGTTAATTAGCCTAGCACACTTTGCTATTTCCTTGTTGTAATGCCCTTTCATTTATAAGGATATTAAATTTGCCAAGTTGCCTTGCTTGGAAGCTTCCCTGGCATCCGTTTATCGTTTCCATTTGTTGAAGTTAATTCCTTTAATATGATGGCCACTGGGGTATGTTCTCTCTTATTATATGTATTTGATTGAGTGCTTTCTGCTATTCCCTTGTCTTTATGTTGCACTGATGTGTCCTGTAAGTTCAGATTTGGCAAGTGAAAGATACCATACATGTCTCCATAGCCACTGGGTTTTCAATATTGTTTTTCTGGATCTTGAACTGAGAAAATAGCTCCCATGATTGCAGTTATTATAGAAAATGAAAGGGAGGTGTTTGATTCATCAATTGAGGTTGTGTGTGGTTCAACCTAAAGTTGATAGGATAGTTTTAAATTTAAAGAGAAGTTTGGTTTAGGTCACTTGCGTATCGTGGCATTCATTCGATCATGCATGACTGAGCTGGTTAGAAAAAGAGCAATGATTTGAGTTAGTAATACTTCTTTAATAGGTTTTGATTGTTCTAATTGCGTGCTTAAGTTAGAAATTATACACTCTCAACGGCTATTAGGACCTTAGTCATACCAAATTGATGTTTGGAATCTGTATAACCTAGTTTGATTCTTCTTAAAGAGCTGACATGATGATTATAACCCTTTATATGATCCATTATATAGGTAACGTTGAAAGTTGCAAACTAGCTAAATTTCGAATAAACAAATTCCAAACAATGAAGCAAAGTATTAGACTTAAGTTCATTAGCTCAAATTGAAGTCATTATTTGGTAAACAGAACATAATGCAGAAATCTAACTACATAAACTAGATCAATTTCCATACTAAAAGCTAGATAACTCCTAATCTTCATCACTTAACAATGACATTGAATTTCCATGCTAAAAACTAGATCAAAAGCTAGATCAATTTCGAACAAACAATTTCCGGTTCATAAAACTTTTCATGAGTTAATTATTTTTTTGCAAAATAAAATAAAAAGATATATTAGTGTTTATATTTAAAGAGATCAATTTGTGTGGCATTCTTAAAAATTTAAATTACATACATTATTATAACATAAATTATCAAAATATATATAACATCATATTCCATACCAAAGGTTCTGACTCGGTGGAAGTAAAGCTAGGAAAACTCATCGGGGTTTGCATCAACATTTTCTGTATTTCATTTGTCACTTGTTCACGAACTTCTAATCGAATCCTCTCCTCATGTGCTACTCGATTTGCTTCGAAAGTATCAATTTTTTGTTGAAGCTTAGTCATCTTATCATGTAGTTTTGATACCTCTTCCTCGTGATGTTGCACGGATTGAGAAAGACATGCTCCTTTAGTAAATCATTTCTTCCCATAATCAAATCCCCTTCTATATCCAGATCTAACTCCCATGGCTTCATCATACATGTCTTCTTTTGTCATTGGAGTAGCTCCGTCTTGAGAACATTTTTCGACCAAGCTTTTGAGTTTATCCTACATCACATCAGCAAATTTCTTAATAATATGCAAGCATTATCATGCAATACCTTTAGTATGACTTTAATTTAAAAAAATAAAATAAAACCACACTCCTATCTCTTTTGAATACTCATCGGCCCATTCCAATTTGCCATCGTTGGTTTTCTTAGCAGGTGGATTAAACCAAATTTCATCAACCGTAAGCTTCTCTCCGTTAGCATGATCAACCTATTATATATTTGCACAATTAAAAATAAACAAATTAAAATGTCATTTGGTTAATAAAAAATTATTTTTAAATTACAATATATAATTTATGCTTACCATTCTTTCTTTAGTCTCGGCAAATGAAACATTCCCAGTGGTGTGTATTTGCTTCCGTTTCTTTGCATTAGCAGAGTTGCGCTACTGATCATCTATAATAGTTGATAAAAAATTATTCAATCCATGAGTAATATAAAGTGAAAAGTTTTAACAATAAAACTTACTTTATACCTTAAACTCTTGTGATCCAAAATATTGTATACAATATAACCATTGGTCCAATGGTATATCAATAGGCTTATTTTCCAAACGTTCCCGATCAGATAAATATTGTTTGTAAAGCCCATGTAACCTATTCTTCCATCCCTTGTATAATCGTCTTATGGTTGTTAAAACAAAAGATTTAAATCTCTCTTCATTGCCACGAAAATCAAACCGATGCTGATAAAATAATTGAACAAACATACATAAATGCATGAATGTGTTAGACAGAAACTAAATAAATAAGAATTATTCTTAAATTATCTGTAAATGGCTTCACATTGATTCGCCAATTTTTTCATGTACTTCTTGTCAGTTTTTTATATTTAATGGGGCATTTGTCCTCACCACAAATTTCTTACTATAATAATTAATCTCATTTCTATCATTATTTTCAATCTTATCGTCCAACCAAACCGGTTCTTTAACGTCTGGTTCAATGCTAAAAGGAAAAATAGAGACGAAAGGTTGGGCCGCTGACCTGTGTGCTGTTGGCTGGCCTACGAGACTCGAGTTCAAGGCTTCAAGCATTCGCTGTCGAGTTGTCGGAGTTGTCGGCCGGCGAATTGTGTATAGGATTTCGATCCCCTTAATAATTGCATTTAAAAAAAAAAAAGGTAAAACAGAGCAGCATTTATCATAAAGTTTTTACACAGATTCACATGCACACATACTTGTCCTGTTCTACATCGTGGACAAAACAAATTCATGATCGACGAGTACTCGTTTTTGTCTCAAAATGAAACATTGGAGCTGTACGCATACAAAAACATAGCAGTAATATATAGACAGACAGATCCATGAAATATTTCAGCAACTTGAAATTTTTTTCAGATCCACGTAGGCTGCAGCTCACGCTTATGGCATATTCAGTTCGACCTTCATCTCTGATCCCTCTAATTCCATAGGTGATGAGGGCCCGGCCGATGCCCGGGACGGTGCATGAAGAACAGGACGCCGTATCATGCATTTCTGAAAAATGTTTTGTACCTTATATACAGCGTAGTTACGAAGAAGCTGGTGGAGAGTTAGGATAATAAGCAGGTAATAAAGCAATGCCAGAAGCAGGAGAAATGCCCATAAAACTAAGAAAAAATAGCCAAATGGAGGGCAAGGATCAGTAGCACTAAGTCACAAGCAAGAACTCCAAAAGCAATAAATATTTGGTTTAGAACTGGAACAAGTGAGTGCATTGTGAACCAAGTTTGTAGTGTTATGGCCGCCGCAGCAACTACAGTGTTGATTAACATCGTCAGAAGGAAAAGCATCATAACTAGGCCGTGTGTTTCGAATGGAGATGCGTCCTTGTTTTCATACTTCACTTGGACGAGTTTCAGCAGCACAATGATGAGGGAGCCGATGGTTGCAGACAATTTGTTGAAAGAACTAGCTCCTTCGTCACTTTGCACAAACAAGGAAAAGAAGTATTAGTGTTGAAGAGAAAAGAAGAGAAAAGACAACTAAAAATAATATCAGAGCTAAGAAAGAGATCTGGGAAATTTAGTAACCTCCGGTAAATTGATTGGTTGACTGGCATTTTTTTTCTAAAGAGAGACTTGGAATTGGGTTGCTGGAAATTGAAGGGGAATGGAAGAGATCTTTTTTAATCTCCTTTGTTAAACTTCATTCGTCCTCTCCTTTTTTATATCAGCCAACCAGCTTTTAAGATATATATGACGGTGGGACCTACAAAAACCTCAGCTCCAGTGCATAGTAGTTTGAAAAGTCTAAGGGCTTCACACGTCAAATTATAAGTCGATGGCTAGCCTCGACTTGCCTGCTGTGAACACAAACAAAGAGATGGATTCACCGATGGAACTTCTTGCACCATCGAAGTATCAAACTCTTAATTAATCTAACATTGAACTTGGAAAAATAAAATTGTTGAATAAATGAAAGAAAAAAAATATTCAGGAATCTGCATTTAAATTTCCTGCAGTAGATCATGATCAAAAGTGATTATTCAGATTTCATAAAAAATAAAACAGAAGATTGGTAAGGCAGAGCTAAGACAGTTTTTGAATGAAATTGTGATACCTGGGCAATACTTCATGTGCTATAAAAAAAAATGGTACAACATTTCGGGTTTGACGCTTGGAATAGAATAGGATCACCAATAAAATGTTCATGAGTAGGTCGGTTTTAGATATTGTATTAAAAAATTGAAAGCAAGCTGGATTCTCTATGTCTCCTCTAATGGAACTGTTTGGAACATTCTGATCCAAGCTCAAAGTCAAAGGGACATGGCGGGCAGAGACACCTTTCGGATGGAAGAATTAAATAACAGATAGAAAGTCACCTTCAATGATTCAATACAGCATTTAAGATTATAGTATAATTGAGTGCAACTAGAAATTCCATTTTTTCAGGACAAATTTGAATCTGGGAGTATAAATTCTGTCGTACTAAACATGCATGAGGTACGTTGGCATTTAGTCAAATAGACGCTTAAGTAAAGTAATACATATACCTACCTATTATAGCAAGTAAGCAAATAGTATTAAAGAATGACATGCAGACAGAAATGTTAGGGAGTTTCAGTAAACGAGAAATAGGGGTAGAAAGACTAACAGGAGTAAATAACGCGGTCTCATAGAGTCAGTGGCGTAGCCAGGATTTGCTTTCAATGAGGTCAAAAATATGTAATAACTTATATACTTAAAAATAAAATTTTTCATATACGATCTTAAAATAATAACAATGTCATAGAAGCTAAATAATAAAAAAATAATGTAAAAATATTATTTTTACAATTGTCCACGACGAGTTTTCATATTCTGAAATTGTTGTATAATTGCTTCATTATCAACACTTTCAAGTACCTCTTTTTCGATATATGTAATCAAGCAATCATTCATCAAGTTATCTCCCATTTGATTTCGCAATCGATTTTTGATTATTTTCATTGCTAAAAAAGCTCTTTCAACACTAGCAGTCGCAACTGACAAGATCAAAGCTAATTTGATTAGTAAGAAAACTAGTGGATGAACAATATCTTTCTTTGTCTTCACTAATTTTTCAGCAAGATCAGCAACATCTTTGACATCCAAAAATTCAATACTACTGCGCATATCAAAAATATAAGTCTCAAGTTGACTATCAAGTGCCAAAAGATCAACTGCTGAAAACTCAAGAGGATAAAACTAACCCAATCGAATTAATTTTTCCTTGTCAAAAGCTGAAAATGAGTCACTTGGATTAAGGCTTGCCACACAAAGAAGCAATTCAGTGTTAATCTCAGTGAAACGATTGTTAAGCTCTTGAAGTTGTCTATCTATGACAACATAAAATAAGTCAACTTGATAATGATGTAAATTTGAGTTCTTTGCAACTTTACGTCGTGATCTCCCAAGAGCTACATAGATATCGTCCATACTAGGAATCACAATATCACGTTTTTCACAAAATGAAGAAACTTCAACTATTAAAAAATCTCATCCATCATCTCGCATCTTTTGTAGTCGTTGTTAGGAGCATTCTTCAAAACAACATTATTGATAGCTTCATTATGATCGGCAAGACAATGCAATAGTTCAAGAAAATTTCCTTGATTTCTTGATTCCTCCGATTCATTATGACCATGAAAAGCCAGTCCTTGACGTAAGAGAAATTGAAGACAATCTACTGAAGTAGTCAACCTAGTCCGATATTCAATTCATGCTTGATTTGATTGTTTAATCAAAATAAATTGAATGTGTTGGTTTTGATTCATCAAGTCTTCACATTTCCTATAAGCTTGATTATGAGCACTATTAGGACCGCCAACATGGGTTTTAAACCTATCTTTCTTATTCCAATTGGTAAAACCTTCAAGAACAAAAGAGTCACCACTTCCTTACTTTCCAATATCTTGTCTAAAAAGATAACAACATAAACAAAAAGCAGCATCTTTTGCTACGCTAGACTCTAACCAACTACCGAACTCATCAAACCAATTAGGATTGAATCGACGTAAAATATTTCCTATACTTCTTTGAGAAAAAGTATGATTACGTGGTTGGCAAGGTCCTCTTTGTAAGTATGCCCTACGTACCTTATCTTGATCATTAGGAGGATAACTCGTGATTCTACTACGAAGTCCTGGATCTGCAGGAAGAGTTTCTAAATCAATTTCAACACGAGCTTATTTTGAGGTTTCTTCATTAGTTTCTTGAGTATAATGTGGTTGCTCCAATGTTGATTTTCTTTTGAAATACCTCTCCATTAACTGAATAGAAAAGACAAAATCTCAATAAAAGCTAAAAGCAATATGATTGTAACAAAAAAAAAAATATGAACTTTGAATAATTAATATTATCAAAACTAAGAGACTAAAAAATTATATATATACATATACACACACTTATATATTCTGCTATATATTTTTTATACAACAAATTCTTTATAAACATAATTATTAATACCAAATCAATAATTTTTTTTAAATTAAATTTTATAATTTTGTATGCTTACATTGAAATTTAGAGTAGTGCAAAGATATTAGCATATATGATAAAAGTATATTTGCACAAATTTGTGCGCAAATATATTTTGATATATGTCACGTGCTTTCCTACATCCTACTTACATATATGCTAAATTTGGATTAGAATAACATTTGAAGGTATTAATAAACTAATTTTACATTGAAGTTCAAAGTAGTGCAAAGATATTTGCACAAATTCCTTACCGAAAAGTATAAAAGTATGATAAAATAGGGGAACAACTTCAATGCTTTGATATTAGCATCCTACTTTCAATCATCTCTCTTTCATGCTTTGGATCAGTATGCTTACATTCAATCCCTTCCTCTAAACTTACACCACTTACGGCAATTAGGGTTTGTAATACCAAATCAATAATATAAAACTAATTTTGCACAAATTTTTTATCTCAATTTATATGGTATTCTAATCAATATTCAAATTATATTTAACATTTATGATTTATCAAATACAAATTTAAGAGAAAACAAAATAAAAAATTTATCAAATACAAATTTGGGTTTGAAATAAATTATACATACCTCAACTGTTAATTCTTTCTTCTACTTCGCTCTTGGATGCAAATAGTCAAGAAAGTAAATTTTGAGACTAATTTTGTTGAGTGATTTGATCTTAAACTCTATTCTCTCTCCAATCTCCTTTTTAACTATTGTGTACTTTGTTTTTTTTCTTTTTCCCTCCCCTTTTAATGTTGAAAAGTGACAGACAATCTAGGGTTTTTTTAGTTTTTTTTATTTTTATAGTATATTTATTATTTATTTTATTTTTTTAAGTTGTATATTGACCCTCAAAATTAATTTTCAGTGGGGTCAATTTTAATATTTTTCTTAATTTATATATATAATATTTATTTAAAAAAATTCAGTGGGGTCAGGCGTGGCTACACCCCTGCATAGAGTCAATGCACTGCTACTAAAAATTGCAGGAGGCATTACTGCAATTGCACACAAAGGAGATTCAAGGCCATAGCCCTCCAATGTTGCCAACTTCGGGTACCGCTGATTCAGATATGATGCCAAATCTGCAAAGTTTTGCACGATAACATGCAATTATCTTCAAATTAGAATTTCCCAACAAGTAATAATTAAATATTGCTAAAGTCCAAATATATATAGGAATATCCTGCTCCTACCCTTTAGGATTGATCAAAATGTATACATTATGATCAGTTTGCGGACATAAATCAAGGGAAAACGACAAAAGAATGGCACTTTTTCAATGTTCGAAATGTTTTATGTTGAGCAATTAAACTCGTTCCAAATGATGTGCTAAGAAATCACGGTAGAATCCTGCCAATATTACTTGGCGTAGAAGCATTACACCAGAAACATTTTGATCATACGGACTGGACCGCACTTCAGCTCTTGTTACTTTGAGCAAGTACAAATGCGTTTCCTTGCGGTCAGATTCCATGCTCTGAATATGAGTGGAGCAGTCCTGTGGGTTTTCCCAACTAGCAACTTGGCGGCATCAGTGCTCCCAAGCGCTAGAGTAAGAGCCGTTACCCCGCTTCCGCTGGTTATTGCAAGTTCTTCAGCTGACATCTTCTCCACCATATTCTTAGCAAATTCATTTGCCTTCCCCGTCCCTACAGCAACATGGAGTGCATATATTGAGCCCATGATATTGGCCGTAGCTGCATTGGGGTTTTTCTCAAACATTACAGCAAAATGTACTTTTAGCGACGTTTTTTTTTCTCATTTAACACCACTAAATCATCGTGGCACAATAGAAAAACAACAAAAAAAAAATGCCAGTTTTTCCAGCGTTGGGAAAAATAGTAACGTTTTGGAAAAAAATGTCTCTATTTTTGCGGCGATTTTATAACAATTCGTGGTGTTTATAAATGTCACTAAGTTAGTGGCTTAGCAGCATTTTCATGAGAAACGCTGCTAGTCCCTTTTTTTTTTATCATGAATGGTGGTTGTTTTATTTATATAATAGTAGAAAGGTTACAATTCATTTTATTATTACCCAGGTTGGAGATTCTTCCATCCATACAATATGATCTTTTTAATTATATTTTTAGAAAATATTTTAAAAATGCATTAGAAGAAAATCTATTTATATTTTTAATTTCATTAATTTTAAATATGAATTACAATAAAATTTAATGCTTGATTTTATATTTACAGAACCAATAACTAATCATGTCATGTAACACTTCAATCCAAAATAATGCATTTATATGTATATAAAATACGTTTATATATAAAAAAAAAAGTGTAATATAAAAACACATTGATATGTAAAATACGTCTCCTATTTTATATAAAAATAAACCTGTCTTAAACATTTTAGTTTCCCAACATCTAAACAAGAAAAACATATATAAGAAAAAGGAAAGAACAAAGATTAAGGTTCTAATATATTTAAGCTTTTACATCCAAAAGATGCCCTTTCTTTCTTTAACAAAGCCAGGAAAGCTAAAACAAGAAGTTCCCATATAACAAAGATGACAACATCCACCCTGCAACCACAAAAATGTAAAGAAAGCACAATTAGTAGAATTAGCCAACACAGACCAATGAAGAAATCCCAATAAAACTACAAATGTTTTCACCAACCATAATTAATACTTCAAAAGCATTTTAATTTCTCACATTCATGGTTTTCATTTGACCTCAGTATTCTTGTGAAACACCATTTAATAAACCAATTCCACTTTATGTTTTACCGAGCAGTAAGCAAAATTTCCATAGCTTTAGTGCCAAAGACTAGGATCAGATTCTTTTGCTTTCATAGAAAAACTGCTCGATTACTTGGCTACTAGCAATCCAAGTATTGGAAATATTGCTTGATAAATTTCAATATCCTTTGAAGTTTCACCTTGGGTTTTTTTAGGTAGCCAAACCTAAATTGGTAGCATATATAAACTAGAAATTCTGGCATGAAAACTTAGATTGCAAGTAAAATGCATTGGCTTCAGCAATCAAAATTTTCAACAAGGCTGCATCAGTCCAATACCACCATGGTTGGAAGTGTAAAAAAAGCAAAAATTTCAATTGTTACTGAATGGAGATCTACATTTGCAACTTAATAAAAGTGCAAGAAAACAGAATCCACAAATCAAAATAATCAAAACAAACCCATTAGGCATTAGCCAATAACACAAAATTAAAGCTAGCTCACCCCTCTAACTTCCATTTTAACTAAAGCCTCTTACAGAAAATTAATGGATCAAGTGGCATCTCAAGGTTTATTAGTGTCTAAAGGCAGCATGGGCCTAAATTTCTTTGGCCCATTTTATATGGGCTTAATAATAAAAACTGTTTTTCTTCTAAACTTCTTTGGACATTTTATAATGAGCTTGTTTTTTTTTTCTTTTATTTTTTTAGTTAAAAAGAAAATTGAGCTAAATATCTCAAAATGCAAACGTAGAGACATACAATTAATATCATTTTCCAATTTTTGACAACCCTAGAGGCAGTTGAAATATCATTTCCAAAGATAATTGTAGAAAAACTTCTAGTTTTATATGTAAGGACAAGGATTTAGTAACATACCTGCACTACAAAATAGTCACCATCTTTTCTACATCCTTGGGTCACATCTCCTCAAATCTACAAAAACCAAAATCAGTAAATAATAATCTAACAAAAATATTATTAATTAGTAAATACTTTGATAAAAACACACTCAGTAAATTTGATACTTGAGCTGGCTGAGAGTGTGAAGCTTTCAATAAACAAAACTATATGTTCAACCCCTTCAGCTTCGCCACTGACTCCACATGCCCTTTAAGGGTGAGAAGCTCTCAATGCCTATAAGTAGCCAATGGAATTTCTTTTTTGTTGCTTTTATAATTGTGCCAGAAGATCTAAATTACAAAGATGAGCAATAGTAGCTATTACTAGTTGTTTAAAGTATTTCATGAGGAAGTTAGTAAATTCTTAGGGAGGATGACTGAATGTGTACCTTGCCACCTCTGCTTGTCCCTTGCACCGTTCAGCAATCTCAGACAACTCTCTATTGATGCTCGTCATTGAATAGATTTGTAGTTTTTGGTAGCTGGAGGCCATGAAATATCCTTTGAGCAAGAGCCCATTTAGCTTCTCTCTCTTCATGTCCTTTGAGCAAGATCTTTCTTAGTGTTGAACAGTCTGTTTCAAGGCCAATTTAGTAAATCAAACAACTTAATGCAAAGTGATAATTTTTTGAAGTAATCTAATGTAGGATAGGTATACCTTAATGTCAAGCAAGTTGAGCCAAGCTTTTCCACTTAATAAGTAACTAATGGCAAATATTAAAAAAAAATCAACAAAAAGCAGCAACAGAGAAACTAACAAGAAGGGTCCAAAGAAGCTTAAAACTTGTAAGAACTACTACCTCCAAATCTAATATAACACTTCCTGCAAAATTAAGATATATATCACTTCTTTTGTGTTAACATCAAATCCTCCAGCGAACTATCAATGAATAAGTTATTGTGTAAGCTTCGAAACAATAGCAAAACTAAAACAGAATTCCAAAGGGAATGCAGTTTATGTAACTCTTTTCAGTAGCAATAATACAAAGGAGAAGGCAATTTTCTTTCCTAACCAATACAAAAACACATACATTATTTTAGTAAATATACATAATCCTTAGAAATCAGGGTAATTTAGAAATCAACACATCAAATTCTTACACAAATGAAAATAAAGGATGTCTTTAAACTTGCAATCAAAAAAGGTTGTTTAGGAAGCCATATGAAAAACAGCAAATACAAAAAGGTCAGTTCTACTAAAGAAATCTGTTCTACAAATAATTTTCTACAAAGGAGAATAAAAGGAAAAAGTTAAGAACCCTGGCATAACATAACAATGCAAGACGTAGAAGATAAACGAATCAAGCTTAATTAATAGCTATTTGAAGAATACAAATAAATGCTATAGATTACGATGACTATTCCTAATCCTAATCTTTTTACTACTATGTTTATATCAATTCTTTTTTATTCTTTTCAAACATGAACATGGCAGTTGGTTCAGATTTCAGAGGCATTGGTTTGAGTTTCTCTTGCAAGGTCACCAGTAACAACACTTGCATTAATTAAATTTCAATACTGACAAAAGTTCAATGCAGAATGCTTCTAACTACAAATCTGCATAGTCATGACATAAATAAGCCATCGAGAACATATACAAACCACAAAGGAAAACAAAACCTGATAGACTGCATATCCACAACAGCTATTTGTGCGAGCAATCAAGCTAATCGTTTAAAATTTCATTGCCACTTTCAAAGAGACTAAACAAACATAGAACACATCTCCAGAACCCAAAATGAAATGCAAATCACACAGTATCATTAATCCAACAAAAAACAAAGCGCAACTAAAGATCATCTCAATAAGGAACAGACAAGCAGCAGAAAAATTACTTCCAAGAAGCATGGAAGAAATCAAACTTCCCTAAAAATAGTCATAATATCAAAAACCATTTAGTTTGCGAGACAGAGAGAGATGATCATGGTTCAACTCACAATTTCAATATAAATATCACATTATCTGGAAACCACAATCTTCAATTCCCAAAATTCTCTAGTGTTTGATTTGATAAATCAAAGTTGAGAGTTTTTAGAATTTAATTTACCTAGAGGTGGCAAAAATTGGCCCGAGCCCGAAAATCCATCCAAATCCGCTCGAGATCGAACGAGACTAGCCCGAATTGACCAAAAAAGTCAAAGGCCCGTAACCGAAAAAGTCCATAACCGAAAAAGCCCGGAACCAAAAAAGCTCGAAACCGAAAAAGCTCGAAATCGAAAAAACTCGAACCCGACACAACCCGAACCCGACATAACCCGAGCCCTATACGATCCGAAACCGAGACCGACCCGAACCGAAAACAAAAAAAAAAAACCGAATTTATAACCCGAGAAAACCCGAATTATAATTATATAATTATTATTTAAAAATAAATAAATAATTGATACACTTTTTTAATTAAAAAGTTTAAAATTTTGAAAACAATTATTATTTATTATACAATTTTATCAATTATATATTATCAGCATAATAAATATTGAATCTTTTTAATTAAATTAAATTAATTTAAAACACCATAATATATGATATAATATATGATATCAAATAATCTTTAATATTAACCTTATTGCATTTATAATAATAAATATATTATTAATTTGACATTTGATTTTATTATAAAAATTATTTTAACATTTTATTATTTTTTTTATAATAAAATTTTAATTTTAATACAATAATAAATCAAATATATAAAAATTATATAATTTCAATATTTGTTTGAAACTTTGAATTTGATATTTTGTGCAACACAT
Source organism: Heritiera littoralis (assembly GCA_031772115.1). NCBI lineage: Eukaryota > Viridiplantae > Streptophyta > Magnoliopsida > Malvales > Malvaceae > Heritiera > Heritiera littoralis. The sequence goes on along the minus strand of JAPDPK010000006.1, from coordinate 5,901,924 downwards.
TAAAAATATTTTTAATAAAATTAAATTTAAACTATATTTTCTTAAAGTTTCAAGTATAGAAAGATATTAAATTTAGATTAAAAAAAACCTAATCTTAAAATTAAAATTCAAGTTTTTAAGATTAGAAAAAGTTAAGTAATTAAATTAAACAATACAAGTACAATTTTTTTATACTTGGATATCATTAAAAGAGAAAATTATAGTGGTAATTTTATTTTTAGCCTTAAAACAAAAGACATTAAAAAATCAAGCTAGTGATAATTAATTATTTATTATATTATAATAATCTTATACATGAATAAACTAATTTGGTATCTTATAATAATGATTTGTATATTATATTATAATAATCTTTTAAGAATAAATTATGTAATCTATTAGTGTGTAAGTATTATTTTGATAGAATTAAGTATTTATTAAAAATAATTTATTTATTATCTATTAAATGTAAAATTAAAGTGTGGATAAAAATAATAGTTCTAATAGTAAATTAAAGTGTAATTTTATAATATATTAGAATTGTATTACTATGTAAGTGGTAATTTTAATAAAATTTATTTTTTATACTTTGTTAATATTATTATTAATTATATTTAAATAACTAGCATTATATTAATTAATTTAGTAATATCTATTATTTAACATTTTAATTAGATATTCAATTAATTGGTGTATATCTAATATTATTATGTTAATCTAATATTATTATGTTAATGTGAATATGAAAAAAAATTAGTACTCAATTTCGAATAGTTTTTTTGATGGCAAGTAAAATACATAATATAGTTAATAAATAACGCCTTATCATAATGATTTGTATGTTATTATAACTTTAAAAATAATATCTTATCATGTGATATATAATCAACTATACAAGCTCTTAATTATATAAAATAGATTATTAATATGTTTATCTTATCATAATGATTTGTATGTTACATTATAATAATCTCTTACCATGTAATATAGAATAAATTAAACAATCTCTCATAGCATATTATAGTTTTAATTTCAAACATTTTTCATTCTAATTTCTTATCATGCTTTTAGAATATACTCTTGTTTTTAATTTCAAACATTTAATCTCTTATGATATATTCATGTAATTTAGTTTAACTTGATCAATTAATAATCATAATATTGGATGATTAAATAGATATTGACCTTCTCAACTACTTTTTTAGTCAAAAAAGTGTTTTTTTAATTTATTATAATGAGTTACAAATAAAATAATAAACATAATATACTATATATATATATATATATATATATATATTAAGATTTACATTATAATAAAATGTCATATACGTTAAATTATCAATATCTTAAAAATCGTATCTTAACATATTATGAAATTTCTATTAATTTAATTTTAGTACTTTATGTCTAAAATTTTAAAATCTTATTATCTTAAGAATAAATTATTATTATTATTATTATTATTATTATTATTATTATTATTATTATTATTATTATTATTATTATTATTATTCAGTAAAGTATTTTTTGGCCAATAATGTTTCATTAAATTTTAAATTGCAAATTGTGTTAAAGCAAAAATAAAATTTACAACAAATATAACAAATTCCCAATCTAGCTCACGTGGTTAAACATATAACAATAAATATAAAAGGCCATGGTTCAAATCTTTGTACAAGCATATAATTTTGATTACTTTCATATAATTGATGAACAAGTTCAGGTACCAGATACTACTTGATCAAAAGGGTATAGCGTACCCTAAGGGTACTATCCGAATCCGATACGGGTAATAAGAACACTATCTGAACCCTATAATTATTCGATTATAGAGTCGGGTAGTGTCGGGTACCTGATTATATATTACCCATTTACATCATTATATCAAATGTTTTATTTTGGTACATTATATCAAATGTTATTATTTATAATATAATGTCAATTGGTGTATGTAACTTGTTTAATTTAACGTTCTAAATTTTTAATAAGATATTTGATTAATTAAGGTATTTGAGTATGATTATATTTAATAAAAATAATGTTATATTATGATTTATGTACAAACTAAAAACAAAATAAATATAAAATTGAGATAGTTAATTGACCAATTATTCATAATATTAATTATTTTTTTAATGTATACTATAATTTTATTCAAGATTATAATTGAAGAATTAGTTAACTAGTTATGCGGTTAAATTTAATTTAATTACTAATTATGTTGGTATTTAAAAGACAAAATAAATGTAAAAAAGATTCTTAAAAATTTAAAATTTTATTAATATAATATAATTATTAAAAAAGCTAATTAAACAAAGTAGAAAAAAAAAGAAATTTATTGAACTAAGAGTGTCTAAATTCCATTGACCCAATATTGACAAAAAAAAAACACAATGACTCAATAAGTTATTGTTAAGAGTATAAAGCTATTTATATAAATATTTAATTGTTTAGTGTGATTTATTTATAATTTGTTAGTTATTTATTTGTATAGCTAATACTTTTGGATTTTCACTTTCTTTTAGTTTTACTATATATATTTGGCTCATTTAAAAAATAAATTTTTATATAATTATTAATATATAATTACATATTTTATAACAAATGTAAATATCACAGGAAATTAAAAAAATAAATAATAATTATCAAGTAATAAAAACATTAAAATGTAAAAATTTATATTTATATAAATTTAGTCAAAACAACAAAAGAAATTAAAAATAATGAATAATAATATTTTATTTATGAGAGTTTCGTGTGAAAGGAGATCTGTTTTATTTTCATTTTTCAATTCCCTCCAAACAAGCTTTTCCCACATTATCAAAAAATTTCAAATTCTTTGGGAATATGCCTTTTCCCTCCCTTGAGAATCACATGAAAAAACTTCAAAAGCAAACTTTGAAATATCTTTATCTCAATATACTGTCATGCAATGTAGATATGATAATTAAAGAAAATGAACGTGACAGTGGATCAAATTTTGATAAAAATTAGAAAAAAAATTGTGTTTGGTATATCAATATAAATTTTAATATAATAATTTTTATATTTTATATGATACAAATACATTTGATGCAATACGAATACAATATATATATATATACGAATTATTAAGTCTAATATAATGTAATGTCTATTATAATCGTTTTAATTATAATCGAAATTCAAAGATGATTTTTTTTATTACAAGGGAAATATTAAATAACTGAAGATGGGGGTGTTGGATTCAAACCCAAGACTTACAACATGCTACAACACATCTTTAACCACTAGGCCAAGAGGTTGTTGGCAATTCAAAGATGATTTTTAGTAGTTGGAGTTTGTGGACAAAAAAATTAATTAGTACAGAAATCCAGATGCTTCCAAGGCAGAAGTTTACAATAGCAGAAGTGCTTTCATTTCTTGCAAATGCAATGCAAGATTTAAAACTTTTTCAATGTCTTTTATGTCTTCGAGTATTTTACTTGTAATTCTTTTTACGATAATTAATCAATTATAATTAAAAATTATGTACTGGTCCATCATTTACAAGTGCGAACTTTATGTATTATTTTGATAGATCTCATGTAACTTTAAATTTTGATTAATTAATTATAATGTAATAATTATAGATGATATGTTCTCTTTTATTATTGTAGATAACTATATTCTTCATTGGTCCACTCCCAATGATTTCAATCATCCCAACCAAATTTCTCAATATATATATATATATATATATATATATATATATATATATATATTATACAATTCTCATTTATTAAATTTTAACTTTAATTTAGCATTTCTATTATATTTTTATTTAACTATATAAAATTAAATTAATTATTACATTCAAAATTATAAAATATTTATAATTTATAAAATTTTAAATTAATTTGACTAAGCCCGCCCGATTGAAATCGAACCGAACTTGAAACCAGACCGAAACCGAGAAAACCCGCAACCGAAAAAACTCGAAACCGAGAAAATCCGTAACCGAAAAGACCCGAGACCGAAAAAACCCGCAACCGAGAAAACTCGAGACCGAAAAAACCCGCAACAGAAAAAACCCGTAACCGAAAAATCTCGTAACCGAAAAAGTTCGTAACCGAAAAAACCCAAACCGAAACCCACCCAAACCCGCTCGTTTGCCACCTCTAAATTTACCTGGCAATACAGAAAACTTGTATCTTTTCCACGAAAACCTGAGACACCAAACTTCAAGGGACTTAAGAAAATCCACCAACATTTTAGGCAACAAGTGAAACCTAAGAATTAAACCTTCTGAGAATCTGCAATGAAAAAAAAAGTAAATCACCAAACCCTAAATCACTAGAAATGGTGATGAATGTCGTTTGCTTGATGAGTGGAGTCAGGCTTTGACTCGCCACTCAATTGTTTTAACCTTGACATTTCTTGCTTGAGATGAGCAAGTCCTGTTTCCAGTTCCTGGATCTTCCTCAAAAGCTCCTTGTCATAAGGTATTAAGTTTTAGAAAAACCTAATAGCTAGACACTAAAATTATGGGAGTCGCCACCAACCATTCTACCTAGGTGTGATTGGTCACCTATTCAACTAAGGATAAGGCTTGGTCTACATTCAAAGACACTAGGGTTCGGGAGTACGGTTACGTGTAGGGAAGGATTAGCACCCCTACAGCACCCATCCTAAAATGGTACCAACTAGTTTTAGGTTATCTTTGCAATTTGCCTTGTATTTATATTAATTTCGATATGCTTATGTATTGGGAATATTTCTAAGATTTTTCCATCAATTTGGCTCAAATTTTAAAAATCTCCCTCACCTCAAGATTTTCAAGGAGTCTCGATTGACTTTCTTGAATTCTATCGTCGGATCAAGTAAATAATTTATGAAAATCTTATTCTTTCTAACTTTGGCTCTAATTTCGACTCCATATTAATCTCTATATTTTTTAATCTTATTTCGTATTATATTTATCTATATATTTTATTTATTTACTTTATTTATTTAGAGAATAAATACGAATTATGGTTTATTGAAGATTTTCTTAAAAGCGTCCCATCAATTTGGCTCGGCTTAAAAGAAATCTTTTCACCTAGAAAATTCAAAGAGTCCCAATTGACTTTCTTGAAATTTCATCATTGGCATAATTCATATTTTTTATTTCCTATAATTTTTATTCTAAGCTATTTAGTTCATTTATCTAATTTTATTTAAATTTCTTTAATCTTAAATAAACATGAATTACAATTTATTGAAATTCTTTCAAAAATATTCCATCAATTTGGCTCAACTTAAGAAAGAATCATCTCACCTAGAAATATCCAAGGAGTCCCGATTGACTTTTTTGGAATTTCATCCTTGGTATAATTCACATTTATTTCTTTATTATCTAATCTTATTAATTACTAATTACTTTCAATCTAAGCTATTTCATTCTATTTATTTAATTTTTTTCATCTAATTTATGTTCTTGTATTTATATTTATTTATCTATATTTATTTATATTTTATTCATATTTAATTTACTAAGAATGAAAATGTATTATAATTTATTAAAAATTCTTTCAAAAGTATTCCATCGATTTGGCTCAACTTAAGAAAGAATTTCCTCACCTAGACATTTTAAGATGTCTCAATTGACTTTCTCAAAATGTCATCATCGGTATAACTTATATTCATTCCTTTCAATTATTTATTTTCACTTAATTTTTAATTAATTTTTATGTGAGTTTGTACAAAGATTTATTTTTAGGCTAATTTACTTTTAATTTCGATTGGTTAACAAATCTAATTCTAAACTAAAAACAAAATTCATGAATTAGTAAAATAAAATAAGTTAATTAAATAAAACAAAATAATAAAATTAACTAAAATAACAACAAAATTTTCTTAAATATCCTAAAAATATATTTAGTACATGCTTAAAATAATAAAAACTAAAACCAACCCCTTTTTTTTTTTTTAACATGCTAAAGATCATTTAAAAATAAAAAAAATAAAAATGACTAATGGATTCGTGAATAAAGTTTAATATACTGAAATACATACCTCAAAGTTTCCTTGTTGGCTTAAACAGTGCTTCACAGGGAATTGAAATCTTGATTCTTATGCCACTTCCATAAAACCTTCCCCTTCTTCTGTGTTATTATTATTATTCTTTTGAACTTTGTATTTCAACACAGCCTGCACTTGGACGTTTCACGATTGTAGCAAGCCAGCAAAGCAACAGCACAGGGCATGCAAGGTACGAGCTTTACGTGGCTTGGCTTTTCATCTTGGAACGATGAGGCTGGTTGGAGGTGAGGAAAGCAGCAACAGCGCAGGCGACGTGAATGGTGCGGGAGCGACGCGAATTTTGGATGATGCAACAGGGCTGTGCACAAACTTCACAAACAGGGGCACAGTACAAGGGGCGGGCTGTTTAAAGCAGAGCAGAGGTGTAATAGCTTGGAACAGGCGTGAATGAAGGAAGCAATGTGAAGTGTGGATGGGCGGTGTACGAGGTAGGCAAGTGCGACAATGATGGAGCAGAGAAGGAACTCAAAAACGGCACTATTCCTCTCTTTCGTTTCTGTTGCTATCTTTTAGCAAAACTCCTTTGTTGCTTTCTTTCCTTACAGGTGGCAGCTAGATGTTGTGTCCAGCATGGATGAAGCAAAGGAGATGCAGCAGGCGTGGCTTGATGCAGCGTGTATAGGAGCAGCAATGAACGGTGCAACGGCTTGGGGATGATGGTGCAGCAACAGCAACTGCGGCAGACGTCTTGGTGCTGCAATGGACCATGCAAACAGGGGACGTGGTCAGAGGTGCAAGTGTGTGCAAGGCGGCTGGGAGCCCGGGCTATGATGCATCACGATGACGATGATGCTAGTGCAGGGGTGTGCGCAGGGAAGGGATCGGTGCAACAAGGTGCTTGTCGTTGTGGTGATGACGAGCTGCTATGGATGATGGTGCAGTAAAGAAGATCCGTTTTTTTTTTTCTCCAAGGTTTCTAGGGTTTTTTTTTCTCTCCCGTGTATCTTTTTTTTCCCACCAGCAGTAGAGAGGTAGGGCTTCTTTTTTAAAACCCTAAGCAGTCAGCCTCCCTCCCCCCCCCCCCTTTGATCAACCGTGGCTTTCTTTTTTATATCCTTTTGTCATTATATTTTTTTTAAAGGAAAATAAATCAAAGGCCCTTTATTGATCCCATGATCATAGGATTCTTTCATTTATTTTCTTTGACTTTCTCTTTTTTTCTTAATTTATTTCCATTTCATTTTTTTATTTTTGGTAATCAATCTTCAGATTTTATTTCACTGTGATTATTTCTTTTATTATTGGCAACAATATCAACTTTAGTCAACTCTTGAATGTCTGAATTTTGCATGTGCTTCACATGAGATTTTCAAATTTGAAATTTTTAATTTTAGAGTTTGCATGGGATGCATGAGATTCCAACTTAAGATTTGACCAAAATTGATTTGTTTCTTTTTATCATTTTTTATTTTTTTGATTTTTTTTTAATTTAGAGAAATTGTTCAAACAAAATTAGGTGTCTACACTCCTCTACTGGAGGCGTTTCCATTTTCAGTTCCTTTTCCCTCCATGGCTTCTTTCCATCTCTCTTTCTCTCCATCACCAAACCCTAAACCACGAGAAGAAGTGCAGCTTGAAGATGACAAAGAGGAAGAGAAAGTTAAAAGAAAATTTTGGGGAATGTTGGCTGGACAAAAAAAGGCGCAAAAAATATATAATTTGAGTGAAAAAGAAACGGGTAGGAGAAGAATCGTAAGAATTTGTTTGATTTTATGTATTTAATTTAGGGAGATAGTGGCATTTATAAGGAAAAACGCCGCTATCTCCTAAGTTAGTAGCTTTTCTTCCTTCAAGCGACATTATATCATTCGTATTTAAAGAAAATTAGTATATTTAATTTTGAAAGAAAGCGGCATTTTTGAGGAAAAACGCCGCTTCTTTCTTAAACTTAGCGGCGTTTTCTCGAAACGCCGTCAAATTAATTCTATTTTAAAAAATAGAACATTTTTTTATTTTATATTTAATTTAATTATTTAATATAACAGCGTTTCTATCAGAAAACACCATTATATTTAATATTTAGCCCACTTGTAAGATAACGCCGCTATTATATTAAAAATACAATAATAGGCAGCATTTTAATTAAAACGATGCTAAATGATGCCACTAAATGCATGTTTGGTGCATTGGATAAGGATAAGATAGAATAAAATAATATTATAGATAAAATAAGATTAGATGATAATATATTATCTTATGTTTGGTGTGTACAAAGATTAAGCATAAGATAGGATGATTTTTTATCCTTTACTATGTTTGTTGTGTCCAAGATTAAAATTAGGATAAAATGATATGTTTTTATTAAACAAAATTTAAGGATAAAATAAGAAATTCATTAATAAAAAAATTTTGAAACATATCCTATCCTATGGATTAAAAATAATCCTCCACTTTTCTAAAGGATTAAGTTATCCTCTTGATAAAGGATAACTTATCTTTTCACTAATCCTATCTTTTTGTTTAAATGAATAACAAACATGAGATAGAATGATAATCATCTTATTCTTTAAATAATCTCATATGTCAAATATGCACTAAATGTCTAATTTGTTGTAGTGAAAGATCCCTATGAGACTCTCCCGATCACCTTTAAGTCCAGCTTCGTATAGGGGCAGGTGCATGGTGGGATCTAGATTAGCGTTATCAACAAAGTTAAGAAACTTAATAGATACTAACAAAGAAAATTAAACTTTTCATGTTGGGGTGGAGCATTGACCGGTCCATGAAATCTTTTATACTTTTATTTACCGCATAGTTCCATAACCTCAACGTGCTTGCGCTTTGGGTTGGAGCCTAGCTGGTATATTCCATTTGTGTCAAACAATATCCAAAACCAAAGCAAGCCCAAATAATGAGGATCGAGGAGAAACTGTGGCTAAGTTGCATGTTTGTCTCAACCAAAACGATGCGCTTCTCTACTTCGTACTAAGTTCCTCTTTGCTTTACCAAACCTTCGTACTAGTATTTGTCTTGGCTTAGCGTTGTCTCTGCTTAACCTCTCTCAAACAAATCATAAAAAATAATTGAGCCGCCAATCATTTGGAGCCTGACTTCCTGCCATGTAACCACCTCTTCCACGTGTCACAATCTCTATACCTGTTCTTTTTAAGTTAAGTTCGTCTGTTCTCCTTGTCAGCTCCTTTTAACGGCGTTATTACATGCATGCATATATATATATATATATATATATATATATTATATATATATATATATATATATATGTTGGTAGATCCAGAATACACCTTAGGCTCAAAGTACACTCCACAAGGCTGGCAGCTCAACTCATTGTCATGTCTTATTAAGTTCTAGATGTAATAGCTAGACATAAATTACAAAGTTACACCAATTATTAAAGTTAAAGTATGATTAGTCACTTAATCAAATTAAGGGCAATTAGTCTACGTTTTAAATTTAGAGTTTCGGAGTACAATTACTTGTGAGAAAGATATTAGCATTTTCAAAACGCTTATCTTAGAATGATACTATTTAATCATAAATTATTCTAAAAATGGCCATTAATCTGAATATTTTCTTGTTATTATTTTATTTTAAAGTTCGTTTAATTTTTTATTTAAATATTGAAAATTTATTTAAGTGTCCCAAAAGCTTTGATTAAACACTTAAATAATTTTTTCACTTCAAAAGTATTCATGAAACCCACTCGTTCTCATGAAGAAGCTCCGTCATCGGATTATTTTTAATATTTTATTTTATTGAAATCCATAATATTGAAATGATCTCTTTCTAAATTTCTCGCCTAGAAAGATTAATTTCTCACCTAAAAATTTCCTAAATTTCGTTCGCTTGTAAAATTAGAATATTTCATCATCGGATGGACTCTAAACGTTTAAATTTTATTATTTATTATTTATATTTAATATTCATGCTTATTTATATTTTATTAATATTTAATATTTACATTTATTTTGAATAAATAAAAATTCTTGATAAGATATTTTCTACATGATATATAATATTAATTAATGATAATTATTATAATTAATTGAATAAATTACGAGATAAAAATTACTTTTTAACTTTAAATTTTAGTCAATAACTTGATTAATTGTTCTTAATCTAAAAGTTATAACTTATTGACTTTATAAAAAAATCAAAATTTATAAATTTAGTGTAAAAAATCTCATTCTCTAGTCATTGTGAAGTTGTTTCGTCATGCTGCCCGAATAAATAAACAAATGTCACTAATTATCTGGAGTTGATAGATCAAACTTAAGATAGTGACAGTTTTTTTTCTCAAGACCCGTTTTACTTTGCAAAAGATTGAAAATTGAACATTCCAAACTTTTATGCCAAAAAAAAATACATTTTTTTTAAATTATATACACACACGAAAATATAAAAATGAAATATATGTTTTTTTTCTTTTAAGCCCCTAACAAACACTAAAATAGAAAAGTTTGTAAACATAATTTCCTTCATGCTTTAAATACCTGTACTCTTAACTTGTCTTGATGCTGGTAGGGCAAATTTTCTAGGACATCAGGGAAATGAGTTAACCTCCAACTCCAAAAAGTTCCTTATTTCTTTTCTTAATTTTTTTTCTCTTTATGTCAAAAAAATTACAAGAAAAACAATATTTTCTGTATCTGTTTTCTGTTGGACAAGCGTTGGAGAGCAGCCATTGATTCGATTGCAAAGAAATCAGAGTCCTTCATTGGGTGTGGTCTGGCACGGAAGCATGTGCTTGCATTGGCAGGCAAATAGTGGTGTAATTGTGTTTTGGATTTATGCTGAAAGAGCCAATTGAAAATGCTCATCTGTAAATCAATTGATCGTCCATTAATGGACAGGGATGTTGTCATATATGGGAGAGACAATTCTGTGTGTCCATGTTAGGTGTTCATATTTTGATTCTACTCAGATCAGCCCGAATTAATTGGATTAAATAGTCAGTCATTGAATTAACTTTGATTAATTTTAAAAAAAATTTAATTTTCAATTAATTCAATTATAATCAAAGAGTTGCAGACCTGCGAACTGGCATGGAGTTTCAATCCACTTAATAATTCAAAAAAAAAAAATCAAAGCAGAGCAACATTCATCATAAAGTTTTTATAGTGATTCACGGGTACACGTGCTTTACTGTTCTATATCGTCAACAAAACCAATTAATGATAGACGAATAGTCGTCGGATTTGTTTCAAAGTCAAACTGAACATAGCAGCAATTTATAGATATCTAGATTGACCATATCCTTGCTATCTATTATTATCAAAACAACTGGCCTATCCATATCCCAATTCGGAACGAAGACAACTTCATTAATCGGAACTTGAAAATATTTTCAGAACCACGTAAACCGCACCTCACGCTTGTGGCACAGCCAGCCCGACATTCATCACTGGTCCCTCTAATTCCATAGGAGATGCGGAGCGGCCGATGCCCCGGACGCTGCATGAAGAAGAGGACGCTGTACAATGCATTTCTGAAAAAAGTTTCGTACCTTACATTCGCGGAGTTACGAAGAAGCTGGTGGAGCGCTAGGGTAATAAGCACGTGATGAAACAATGCCAGAAGTAGGAGTACCCATATAACCAAGAAAAAGTAACCAAATGGAGGGGCAAGGATCCGTGGCAGTAAGTCACAAGCAAGAACTCTAAAAGCAATAAATATTTGGTTTGGAACTGGAACAACTGAGTGCTTTGTGAACCAAGCTTGTACTGTTATCGCTGCCACAGCAACTAAAGTGTTGATTAGAATCGTCACAAGGAAAAGCATCATAACTAGGCCGTGTGTTTCGAATGGAGATGCGTCCTTGTTTTCGTACTTCACTTGAAGGAGTGTCAGACTGTCAGCAGCACAACGATGAGGGAGCCGATGGTTGCACACAATTTGTTGAAAGTACTAGCTGCTTCGTCACTTTGCGCAAACAAGGAAAAGAAGTATTAATTAGTTTTTTTTTTGTTCAAGAGTATTAATGAGTATTGAAGATAAAAGAAAAGAAAAGACAACTAAAAGAAAGAGCTCTGGGAAATTCACTAACCTCCGCTAAATTGATTGGTTGGCTGGCGTTTTTTCTCAAGATAGATTGTAGAATTGGTCTGCTAGAAATTAAAAGAGAACGGAAAAGGCTTTTTTTAATCTCCTTTTGTTAAACTTCATTCCTCCTCTCCTCAGTCTTCCCAAAACCTCATCTTCTTTCCTTGTTAATCACCTCCTTCAAAAACCATTTTTCCTCTCATGCTAAATCTCCAAAAGCTTTCTCCTTTTTATATTAGGCCTTTGAGACCCGCCATTCATCGGTGTTAGAATTTTTTAATTGATGATTACAATTAATTGATAGTTTTGAGTTTTAATAAAACATACTGATAATTTAGTCATGGTATGAAAACATGCAAATAAGCTCAATTAGTTAATTGTGATCAGCAAATATAGGATTTTATGCATCTTATTGAGTCAGTATGGTGCGATAGTTGTTGTTAGATATTTTGATATTTCTAAAAAGACTTTTACCATATTTATTTTTTATTTAATTATTTTTTAGTATTTAACGTTATTTGAAAAACTAGTGTTTTTGTTTTTCTAAAACTTTGACAAGATTTGTTTCAAATTTAATTAAATATTCTCTCAGATTTAGTCAAAATCCTGTCTTGATTTTCTCCAAATTATGTGCTGATTTTATTATGATTTTATTATGATTTCCTACAGATTTTCTACACCCATTTTTTACTATAAATAGAGAGCTACAGAATATAGCTTCTTCACTTTTGACAACTTTCTCTTGTTCTTCATTCGAAGCACTCTCTACTTTTCTGCTCCTTTTGTCGGGTTCAAAATTAATCTTCCTTCTTTGTTGTTCTTGTTACTTGGGCAATCCTAGAAGAGCCTGTTAAATCATGGGAGATTACACCTGTTGGTGAAATAATCTTTAAGGACAGTGCGATTGTAGTACACCTCAGGTTGTTTTATTGCTGTTTGTTCCTTCTGACTACAACAATCTTAAGGATTATTTTCCGAAAAATATCGGCAAAAATCCCAAATTTGAAACACCTCAGTTTTCAACATTGCTCACTTATTTTGGAATCTTTTTTGAAAGTTGAGTTTCACTAGAACCCGAAGCTTAACACATTGCAAGTGAGTTCGAAGCATGGAATGTGTTTCTTATCATAATGGATTGTACTCTAGAGACTACTGCAATTACCATGGTAAAAAGTATAAGTAAGCATTTATATGCAAATTGATGCTATGTTTATATTGCGTAATTCATAGTGAAGAAATTATATACAAAGAATGTGTTAGTATCAAGTTTTCAATATAGATTTGTTAGAATGATAAATTATGAAATATGATAGCTTTTGAGATGATTTTGAATTAATACGGAAAGGTGAATTGATGTTTAGTGTTTGAGATTATCTAACCCTGATGATAAAATTGTTGTTTCAGGCATTTGTTTGAAGTGTGATATTTAAATGTCTATTTTGGAGTGCTATGAACATGTTAATGTTAACATGATTAATTAGTGATTATAATTTTTTGTTGAGGTATAATGTTTTGTTTGAATAATGTTTAATAGAGAATTCACTTAAGGCAAATGTTTTCCATGACTATAAATACTTGACATGGATTGGAAGTTCTTTCTAAAGGGTTTTTATGGACATGTGACTATATTTAATGCAAGACAGTATTGAAATTAAATTTTTGTTATTTTTTGTTGTTGAATGGAATATCAAAATATATAGTAGAAGCATTGATTTTGGTTTAGTTTGATATATATACAATGATTTAAATTGATTTATGGTTTGTGAACAATTAAATCAAGAAAATAAAATAAACAGAGTGAGACGAGTATGATTATATTTTGTGAAAATTTGGATATAATTCCATGGTGTGATAATACTTAGTACATAATAATTTGCATAGATTTGAGATGCTGAGAATTGATTACAAAATGATGGAATTTAATAAGTAATGATAGTATTGTGATGAAATAAATATGGATAAATCCATAGATTAAATAATTTAATAATCACTTGATGTTTTGAACATTGTGGATTTACTGTGAATATTTAGTAAAGTAATTTTTAAATGTTCATTAGATACTAAGAGGACCATAGTAATGGTAGGGGTCTTAGTATTGGCACTTAAATATAAATGTGATTGAAATGAAATTAAAATCTTGTGGAATAATTGTATATAGCTAGAATTGAACGATGGTGCAAGTTAAAAGGTCACATGATTGTGGCACTGTGTTATGTTTATATGGCATTATAATGTGCATGTATGGCACAGTGATCTGCCTGTGTGGCACTGTGTTATGTCTGTGCCATTTAGGTGCCTGTATATGTATATAGGTCATGGAGTTCGCCTGTGTGACAATCGATACTGATGTATACATATATAGGTCTATGAGTTGTCTAATAACTAATCGAAACATGTACCTCAACTACTAAATGATCACCGGTGCTGGGATGATTAATGATCATGAGATATTTGAGAAGTACCATGAATTATGGTATTTTATAGTGAATTTTCCATTGTATTGGAAAGATACAGTGATGCTAACTGGATTTAAGATTCAGATGAGACAAAATTCACTAGGGGTTATGATTTTACCCTTGGTGGGGGTGTTATTGCATGAAAATCAACCAAACAGACTATTATAGCTAAATCTACCATGGAATCAAAATTTGTAGCTTTGGAATCGGCTGGTAATGAGGTTGAGGCATTGAGAAACCTCTTAGCTAACATTTCGTTGGGTTTAAAACCAAATCTTTTGTATCTATGTATTGTAATTGCCATGTGGCAATAGCCATTGCAAATACAAAACTTTCAATAGTAAAAATAGACACATTTATTTAAGACATTATTTGATTAAGCAATTACTGAATGATAAAATTATATCAATCAATTATGTAAAGTCAGAAGTGAATTTGGCCGATCCTCTAACAAAACCTTTAGGGAGAAAGTCAATACTAAAACATCGAGGGGAATGGGACTTAAGCCAATTTGAGAATAATGGTGATGGTAACCCAACCTTTGTGATTAGAGATCCCATGAATAAGGTTCAATGGGTAATAACAAGTTACTGTTATTTCTGCTAGCATTAATAAATTTGTCCATTCCTATGATGTGTGTAAGTGCTAGATTGCATGAATTTGAGAAGATGAGCTAAAACTCTTAATGTTTTTCATATCCCTTATGGGTGGTGTATGTCATTGCAGTATACACTTGATGAAAACACCTATATGAATGTAGAGTGGGGCCGCTCCTATGAAATTGTGGCATAATTTCTAGAGCACTCATGAGATAACCAGGCGCGAGCATGGCCCATTAGTGCAAAACGGAATCGAACGGTAAAGAATTGTGAAAATATAGTGTGATTAATAAGACCTTTATTTTACAATAATGAGTTATTGGTTCAAGAAGCTAAAACCTTCACTAATTACTCAGTAAGATAAGTTTTATTATTCTAGGTCTGGTTCAAGTCTGAAAGACAGCAGATACGAAGCATTATACTTATAATTAACCTAGCAAAATATTTTTTTCTTTCAAAAGTCTTTTTGAAATAGGTGGGGGATTGTTGGATATTTTAATATTTCTAAAAAGATTTTTACCATATTTATTTTTTATTTAATTATTTTTTAGTATTTAACCTTATTTGAAAAACGAGTGTTTTAGTTTTTCTAAAACTTTGACAAGATTTGTTTCAGATTTAATTAAATATTCTCTCATATTTAGTCAAAATCTTGTCATAATTTTCTCCAAATTATGTGCTGATTTTATTATGTTTTTATTACGATTTCCTACAGATTTTCTACACCCATTTTTTTACTATAAATAGAGGGCTACAGAATACAACTTCTTCACTCCTGACAACTTCTCTTGTTCTTCATTCGAAACACTCTCTACTTCTCTGCTCCTTCTTTTGCTGGGTTCAAAATTATCTTCCGTCTTTGTTGTTCCTGTTATCTAGGCAATCCCAGAAGAGCCTGTTGAATCCTAGGGATTACACCTATTGGTGAAATAATCCTTAATGACAGTGTGATTGTAGCACGCCTCAGGTTGTTTTATTGTTGTTTGTTCCTTCTAACTACAACAATTGTGAGGCTTGGAACTTAATATTCTTTGATGGGGGGACTATTAAGTTCAACTACAAATATAAGGCTAGATCCTCTCTTCGCTTCTCAACATATCGGTATCTGTTCATTGAGAGCCACTCTAAAGGAGAAACAGAAGAGGAAGATCTGCCTAATTATAGACCTAGTGATTATGTTTTCTTATGCTTCTATTTTCGTTGATATCTGCCTCAAATAGATACACATAATTAATTGTTTGATATTTCTTATGTTTTAATTGTAGACACCTAATTTTGTCCTATTATTATTATTATTATTATTATTATTATTATTATTATTATTATTATCTTTTCTTCTTTTATAATTATTATTTTTTGTTCTGTTGTCATATTATTATTATTGTTACTTTTATTTTTATTATTATTATTATTATTATTATCTTTTCTTTTTTTATTATTATTATTTTTTGTTTTGTTGTCCATCAGCCGCCGGTGCAGTTCCTGTCACCCATCCATCACCTAGCCACCTATTATTCCTACTCCATCCCATCACAACAGAAACCCCAAGCCAGCTTACTCCCTCTAAAAACCCACCATCCGGTCACTACCAAGGGGGTCGGTCATTTTGGCTCTTCTCTTTTTGCTCGACAGACAGAACCTACAACACTCAATACCAGCCAACGGTAAACCTTCAACCCTTGCCACCTTCACCATAAACACCAGTCACCTTCCTTTCACCACTGTGACGCCACCATTTTCGGCCATCCTTCACAACCCCAACACACACAACCACCAAAAAAACGAGAACCTCTCACTGCCTAAACCCAAGACACAACCCTCACAAAAAACCTAAAACCCGAAAACCACCATCGTGACAGCCCCCTATTCGACCAATGGTCCCCTCACCAGCACCCATCATGCACCATCCTAAACGCCATTACCCCTAAACCGATCCCAAACTAAACCCATCACTCACCATACCTGCAAAAAAAAAAAAGAAAACAACAAATAACAAACAACCACACACAAGCTTCAACAACAACAGAATAAAAAAAAGAGGGAGGGAGTTTCGGTTCAAGGGTTTTTAAGGGGTTTAGGTTTCGAGATTTGATGAGGAAGGGGTTAAGGAGGAGGCCGAGTACATAACGAAAAGAGACGGCCATTTGAGCAGTGGAGAGAGGCCGTTAAAGGTAGAGCGGCCGAGGGTTTCACCTTCAGATCTACAAGGATAGAGGTATTTTTTGAGAAAAAGAAGGCTATAAACGGAAAGAGAAAGCTTGGAAGCTTCAGAAAGCAGCTTCCTTTTCGATTTTTGCCACCGGCGAGCAACGGCTGGCAGCGGTGCAAAACGGTCTGGCGGTGGCCGAAAATTGCCTGGCCGAGAGCTTTGAGAGCTCTGAAATTTTTTTAAGAAAAAAAGTTGAAAATGAAGAATGAAAAAAAAAAAGTGTTGGCTTTTATAGCTAAAAAAAAAAGAAGAAAGAAACGAGGCGACCCGCGCTTGGACCCGGATCCGACCCGGGATCCGCTCGCCCGGCCCGTCGAGGAGGGAAAGATCCGCACGCCCGGTCTGCAAAGGAGGGAAAGATCCGCGTGCCAGTCGACCGACCCGATCCGCTCGCCCGACCCACAGCTGATCAAGATCCGTGCTTCGCCCCATTGCCGACCCGACCCGCACCTGGTTCTGGTGGGCCGATCCAACTGAGCCTAGTCCGTGGGACCTCTTTGGGCCCTTCACCTTGGGCTGTTCGACTTGGGCCTATGTGGACAGATCTCTATAGGTTCTAAGCCAAATCCGTGGGTATATTTTTTTTCTTTCATTTATTTATTCATTTAGTATTTATTTATTTATTTATTCTGTTAAATAATTTATTTTATGTATTTTTAATATTTTTGCATCATATTTATAAAAATTAAAATTTAAGTAAATAATATGTCCAATGATGGGATGTCATGAAACTCACAAGTAGTGATTTCTTGACTGATCCTTAGGTGAGAAGAGTTTACTAAATATTACCAAAGTATTGGGATATTTAGTATGATTTTTCAATAATTTAAATTTTTATTAAAAATGAAAATAAATAATTTATTTTTTATTAAAAAAAACAAAGAAAAATAAATAATGAAATTTAATAATTAAACAATGTTCCGATGATAGGATGTTATGAAATTCACAAGTAGTAATTTCTTAATTGATACCTAGGTGAGAAGAATTAACTAAATGTTACCAGAGTATTGGAATATTTAGCTAAATTCTTCAATATTGAGAGTTTCATTAAAAAAAATCGAAATATAAAGTTCTTTTATAAATACACGTGCATCATTCATTATCTGTTTGCATCATATGCATTCATAATAATTTTCGAAGAGAGTGTGAATCTTCCGATGATGAGATTCTATAGAACTCACAAGTAATGATTCTTAAGAAATCTCTAGGTGAGGAAATTATCCGAAATGCTACCAGAAGTATTGGGATACTTCAGAATAATTTTCAATACAAAAGATTTTCACTTATTTTAAATAAAAAATAAAATTTAAATGTTTCAAAATTAATACAAATAAAAAATGATTTCAAAATAAATGGAGTTCTTTTTAAATGTTAAATTAAGACCATTTTATTAAAACAAAAGGATAACACATGATTACAATGGTACCGTTTTTTAAACGGGCGTTGTGGGGATGCTAATTCTTCCCCTCACGTAACCGTACTCCCGAACCTAACTTTTGCTTTCGCATACCAAAAATTATCTTTTTAATAAAACTTAATTAATTTTGAGATGTTGTTAAAAAGATAAAAATTTTGAGTTGACCAATCACACATTGTCAAAAAAGATTGGTGGCGACTCCCTTTGTTTTTAAATGTTTTCAAAATTGTCAAGCGGTCGAGTTTTCGAACAAAATTGTTACAACATTAATTATTCATAAAAAAATTGAATAATTGATATTACATTCGGTTCCAATTTTCATGTACCTCTTTCTAGTTGTGTTGCAGAAAGGTTAGTTTGTAAGCTTATGGAATTTTATTGGAATGTTTCAAAATAATCCTACAATAGTCAAATTTATTGTAAATGTGTTGCAAATAATGCTAGAATAAACAAGTTTATTGTAAATTATTGAATAGTGAGAAGACCAGATACATTACCGGTTATTGGTTTGGTTAATTTGAAAAAAAAAAAAAAGCAAATTTCGATATGAATTTGAAAAAAAAAATCAATATATTAATTTAAATTTTTATGTGTTAATATGAATTATAATACGATAATTTTTTAAATTTAAAATTTTACATGTTCATACGAATTATAATATGATAATTATTATATTTTATATAATTTACACACTTACGAATTAATTATTGGATCATATTCATGTCTAAAAGTGACTATCACTTTAAAAAGTAATTAATACGCTGGCAATTTTTTTATCGATAATTAGAATGTAATATTAAAGATTTTTAACATGAAATCCAAATCTTTCCTATCACAACTCATTTTTAATTATTCGAAAAAAAATTATTCACCAACAAGTTAGTCAAGTTAAGAAGTTAGTAAGTGGAAAACTAGAATACCAAGTAGTAAAGAAATGAAAGATTATCTCTAGTGGTTGGATTAAGTCTTTTCCTAGGTTCTCCTTTGTATTATGAAATTTCCCAACATTTTAATAGAATGACAGAAATACCCTTTTCCATTCATAACGTGACATCCTAGTCCTATTTACAGATTTGGAACCAAACTGGATGAAGCTGAACCCAAGTGGGGAAAATGTTAGTATATCTCCACAATTATGGAAATAAATATTTGGTTAACCAATTTCGGATATGGTCCATAATTTCACGCTGAATTTCAACTCAATATTTAGCTATTAAAAGCACGATTTTATGATAGTTAAAACGTGATTTTATTGCCATAATTAGCATGCTCTCTTTAGTAATAAAAGAGGGCTCCTTCCGATCCCCAAGTATGTTAATCTCAGAAAAAAAAACACCATCTAGTGAGGTTTTTGAGTGTTTGGAAGGCTTGAAAGTAATTCAAGCAACCTCATCGATTTCTGAGACTGGATCAATATCAGACAAATAGCAAAGCAATGGCTAGAAGTTAGTTCGATCCTTACAGTATTTTATTTCGCATACAGTTTAAAGCATGTTTCATGTATGTTTAGGAGCATTTTTAGGCTTAATTTAATCTTACATTTGGTATCAGAGCCGTAGTATAACCTCTGCCTTATTGAAGATTTAGAGAGAAAAGCCATTAAAACCCCAATTTTGAAACCTTAAGATTCGGCATGTATGAAACCCATTCTGATTTTGAGTGTTTGGATCTTGTTTTGTCTCAAATATTTTAGATCTATTGTTGTAAAGCTTTAGGGATGAAAAATACATGAAAAACGAAACTGTTTGAAGGAATTTGTGCCGGATTGGGTCAAAAAACCCAAAATTTTCTGCAAAATGCCGGTTCGAGCGAAGAAGAAGATGCGCACACGCCTAATAAGTGTCAACCGGGAGCGTGAGATTCACGCACCAGATGGGGAAACGGGCGCGTGAGATCCACGCGCTCGATGGTTGAATGCAGGCACGTGCGACTCATGCGCTTGCGCCTTGTGTATATGGGCCCACTGTTCAAAAAAAAGAGAGGAAAAATAAGGGTTTTGGGCCACTGTTTTTAGCTTTCATTATAGTGGGCCGTTTTTGTCTTTTCTGTTGGGCTATTTTTGTTGGTTTGGGCCATTTATTTTGGGCTATTTTGGTTAATTATTTGGGCCATGTGGATTAAATAAAAGGATCATTTGATTTATTTTAGGCCTTAAGAATTTATTTAATTTAAGTAATTAAAATTGTTTAATTTAGGCCAAATAATTATATTTTTGATAGTTTTATATCAAATTTTCAGTTCTGTAATTTTCATAATTTTATGAATAATTAGATCATTTTCACAAAATTAATATAATTATGAAAACTTCTCATTATTTGGATTTTATGAGGATTTTTCATAAATTTGGAATTTTTATAAATGTTGTAATTTTAAATTGAATAGTTTTGTGAAAATTATCATAAAATTATGATTAAATTATGAAAATTTGATTTGAATGTGTATATTTTGAATATGTATAATTTTGTTATTTTTATACTAAAAGCACATGTAGCTAAGTTATTTATATTATTTAGAATTAAAGTTGCCTTATTATAATTGCAATTTTAAAATATGAATAAACTTAGAATTTTACCAATATGTCTAAGTTATTTATAATTTATTTAATTAGGGCTTAGCCACAGCAACCTTAATTAAGTAAAATTATATTTAAAAAATCACATAATGATATTAGACATAAATTGTAATTAGTTATAAGGTTATAATAAATTTTATCCCACGGGAATTTTTATTATAATTTTATAACTAATTAGAATAAAATATCAAATTAGTTTCTTAATTTACCCACAGGAATTAGGAAATGATATAATTTGATAATTTTATCATTATGATATAAATCTATTAGAATTAGAACTTTAGTCCACAAGCAAGTTTTATGTCTGGGATTCATTAATAAAATATGTTTATATTGGTAGACATAATTAAGTTTGCCTCAAAAATTCTAGATACATAAGCATGTTGTTTTTCTATATGCAGTGTTTCCTCATGCTAGTATTAACCTAGAAGTTCCCGAGCTAGATGGAGATAACTACAAGATTTGGAAAGAGAGAGTTCTCCTCCAATTAGGGTGCATGGATATAGACTATGCTATAAGGAAAGACAAGCCCGTATTGACTGAGACCAGCACTCCTGCTCAAGTAGCTTTACATGAACGCTGGGAGCGATCTAATTGCCTTAGTGTCATGTATATTAAGACAAAGATATCTGCTGGGATACGTGATTCAGTCGAATAGCATAACAACGTTAGGACCTTATTGAAGGCCATAGATGATCAGTTTGTCACTTCAGACAAAGCGCTGGCCAGCACCCTGATAATGAAGTTCTCATCGATGAGGCTCACCAGTGTCAAAGGAGTGCACGAGCAGATAATGGCCATGAGAGATATAGCAGCCCAACTCAAGAAGCTAGAGGTGGAGATGTCTGAGTCTTTTCTTGTGCACTATATATTGAACACTCTACTAAAGCAGTACGGACCATTCAAGATATCTTACAACACACATAAGGATAAGTGGACCATCAATGAATTGATGACCATGTGTGTTTAAGAGGAGGGAAGACTGCTTATGGAATCAGGTGAAAGTGCATTTTTTGCAAGCCAAGGAAAGAGCAAAGATCGAGCCAAGAATAAAGGAAAAGGGAAAATCCCTGCCCAAGCTGACATTAAGAAAGAGTCCAAGTGTTTTTACTGTAAAAGAAGGGACACATGAAGAAGGACATGCCAAGCTTCACTAGTGGCTCGGTAAGAAAAGTAATCCACTCTCATATGTTTGTTTTGAATCAAATATGGTTGAGGTTAATCACAACACATGGTGGATTAATTCTGGATCTACAATTCAAATTTCGACTTTCTTACAGGGTATGACAAACCTAAGGAAGCTAGTGGGAAATGAGGAGAGCATCTATTCAGGAAACAAGATGCGCTCGCGTATTGAAGGCGTTGGGACATGCACTTTAGTTCTTAGGACTGATTTTGTTTTGCAATTGGAAAAGACCTTTTATATTTCTAGTTTCTCGAGAAATTTAATTTTTGTTTCTAGGCTAGTACCTTATGGATATTCCTTTCAATTTTCAAATAAATCAGTATTGATATATTTTAAGTCTAATATTGTTGGGAATGGTACCTTATGTGATAGTCTTTTCTCTATTGATTTGCAAAATGACACTACTCATAACGCCTTGCATGTTCAAACTAGCACTAAAAGATGTGTTATGAATGAGGACTCCTCCACGTTATGACATCGGAGATTAGGTCATATCTCCATAAATAGAACTAAGACATTAGTAAATGATGGTATACTTAGTACTCTAGACTTTACTGATTTCGACACTTGTGTGGATTGCATTAAGGGTAAGCAAACCAACAAGTCTAACAAAGGTGCCAATAGCAGTTCAACCATATTAGAAATTATACACTTTGACATATGCTGTCCAGACATTGATGCATATGGTCAAAAGTACTTCATCACCTTTATTGATGATTACTCGAGGCTTGTGTATCTCTACATGCTTCATAACGAGAACGAAGCATTAGATGCCTTTAAAATCTTTAAGGCTGAAGTAGAGAAACAATGTGGAAAACCCATAAAGATTGTAAGAACTGATAGAGGTGGGGAGTATTACGGTAGATACACTGAAGATGGACAAACACTTAGACCATTTGCGAAGTTCCTTCAAGAAAATGGGATTGTTGCCCAATATACCATGCCTGGTTCATCGGATCAGAATGGTGTTGCAGAAAGAAGGAACCGAGCTTTGATGGAAATGGTGCGTAGTATGCTTAGCAACTCGAAGTTGCCTAAGTCTTTGTGGATTGAAGCTCTTAAAACAGCAACGTATATATTGAACCGGGTTCCAACCAAGGTTGTTCCAAAGACGCCTTTTGAATTATTCAAAGGTTGGAAACCGAGTTTGCGTCATATGCGCATTTGGGGATGCCCTTCTAAGATAAGAGTTTACAACCCACAGAAAAAGAAACTGGATCCTAGGACCATAAGTGGGTATTTCATTGGATATGCCGAACGGTCCAAAGGCTACATATTCTATTGTCCATCTCACAGCACTAGAATTGTGGAATCAAGGAACGCCAAGTTTCTTGAAAATGACTTAGTTAGTGGGAGCGATCAATCTCAAGAACTATTTTTCGTAAGAGATCAGCCTTCTAACTCGAGTCAAGGATTGGTTATCATTAACAATGTCCCTTCAATGCAGCTGGACATTAAAGAACCAATCATTGAAGATCCATAAGTAGTTGATAACTTACCAGTAGACGAGGTTCCTGTGGATACACCAGAATTGAATGAGCAACATTAAGAAGGTCTACTAGGGAAAGAAAATCAGCTATTCCTAGTGATTACATTGTGCATCTACAAGAGTATAATTTCAATATTAGGTCCGTTAATGATCCAGAGAAGTTTTCACAAGCCATGAACAACAAAGAATCAAAACTTTGGTTCGATGCTATGAAGGATGAGATGGATTCAATGGCATTTAATGGAGTATGTGATCTTGTCGAGTTACCTAATGGGGCCAGGGCTATAGGCTGTAAATGGGTCTTTAAGACCAAGACTGACTCATTAGGCAACATTGAGCGTTATAAGGCAAGACTCGTAGCCAAAGGATTCACTCAAAAGGAGGGAATTGATTACAAGGAGACCTTCTCTCCTGTATCTAAGAAAGATTCTCTTCGCATCATAATAGCTCTTGTTGCACATTTTGACTTAGAGTTGCAACAAATGGATGTGAAAACGACATTTCTCAATGGTGATCTAGAGGAAGAGGTTTACATGAAACAACCTGAAGGTTTTTCCTCTAGTAATGGTGAGCATTTGGTCTGTAAGCTAAAGAAATCCATATATGGGTTGAAACAAGCTTCCCGCCAATGGTATCTAAAATTTCATGAAGTCATCTCTTCATTTGGTTTTGTTGAGAACATCATGGATCAATGTATATACCAGAAGGTCAGTGGGAGCAAGATTTGTTTCCTTGTGCTATATGTGGATGATATTCTACTTGCAACCAATGATAAGGGGATGCTATATGAGGTAAAACAATTTCTTTCTGAGAACTTTGATATAAAGGATATGGGCGATGCATCTTATGTCATTGGCATTAAGATCCATAGAGACAGACATAGAGGTATATTAGGTCTGTCACAAAAAGCCTATATCAATAAAGTCTTGGAAGGATTCAGAATGAAAGATTGTTCACCAAGCCCAGCTCCCATTGTGAAGGGTGACAAGTTCAATTTGAACCAGTGCCCGAAAAATTATCTTGAGTGGGAACAAATGAAGAACATTCCATATGCCTCAGCTGTTGGAAGCTTATGTATGCACAGGTCTGTACCAGGCCTGATATTGCTTTTGCTGTGGGAATGTTGGGTAGATACCAAATTGACCCGGGGATGGACCACTGGAGAGCTGCGAAGAAGGTGCTTAGATATCTTCAAGGCACTAAGGATTACATGCTTATGAATAGACAGACCGATGAGTTGGAAGTGATTGGCTACTCAGACTCAGACTTTGCTAGCTGTGTTGATACCCGAAAATCAACATACGGTTACATCTTCATGCTTGCTGGTGGAGCTGTTTCATGGAAGAGTGCTAAGCAGACACTGATTGCCACTTCTACTATGGAGGCCGAATTCATTTCCTATTTGGAGGCTACCTCACATGGTGTATGGCTTAAGAGTTTCATTAGTGGGCTTAAAGTTGTTGACTCCATATCTAAGCCATTGAGGATATATTGTGACAATTCAGCTGCGGTATTCATGGCTAAGAATAATAAGAGTGGAAGTCGAAGTAAGCATATCGACATTAAGTATTTAGCCATTAGAGAACGTGTTAGAGATAAAAGAGTGGTCATTGAACACGTTAGCACTGAATTGATGTTAGTTGATCCTTGGACTAAGGGCATGCCACCGTTTAAATTTAAGGATCATGTATAGAGAATGAGACTTGGTCCCACATTTTGATTGTAATTGAAACTCTTATTAATAATATGATATTTCTCATTTTGATTTGTATACACTAAAGTTTTATTTGAGAAATATCCTTGTTGTTTGGACCGAGAATAAACATAAGGTTTATTCATTAAGTAAAAATGAGTTGATTTAGAAACATTTTACATAGTAATACATGAAAGAAAATACTCACCACTTGAGGAACTGTCGCCATGATTCATGTGATTTGTTTTTTTTATAAGTAAAATATATGGACCAAGTGGGAGAATGTTAGTATATCTCCACAATTATGGAAATAAATATTTGGTTGACCAATTCCGAATATGGTCCATAATTTCACGCTGAATTTCAACTCAATATTTGGCTATTAAAAGCACGATTTTATGATAGTTAAAACGTGATTTTATTGCCATAATTAGCATGCTCTCGTTAGTAATAAAAGAGGGCTCCTTTCGATCCCCAAGTATGTTAATCTCAGAAAAAGACACCATCTAGTGAGGTTTTTGAGTGCTTGGAAGGCTTGGAAGTAATTCAAGTAAGCTCATCGATTTCTGAGACTGGATCAATATCAGACAAATAGCAAAGCAATGGCTGGAGGTTAGTTCAATCCTTACAGTATTTTATTCCGCATACAGTTTAAAGCATGTTTCATGTATATTTAGAAGCATGTTTAGGCTTAATTTAATCTTACAGAAAAGTCTTGTTCTTCCTGCTTTTGCCCGTTGCATGTTCAAAAAAACCAAGCATAAACACACTACAACCACGTACAAGAACAAACAACTCTCTCTTCTCAGTCTCAAGAGCTTTGTGTCAGGTTTGTTTGCAAAAAGCCCAACTCAGTTTTTGCTTTTGGGATTGAAATTTCTTGTTTGTTTGACATGATTTTTTTTTACTGTGAGGCCCAGTGGGAGAAACAGTGAT
Source organism: Heritiera littoralis (assembly GCA_031772115.1). NCBI lineage: Eukaryota > Viridiplantae > Streptophyta > Magnoliopsida > Malvales > Malvaceae > Heritiera > Heritiera littoralis. The sequence goes on along the minus strand of JAPDPK010000006.1, from coordinate 5,875,346 downwards.
GGTAGCAAGTTTGTCTGAAAGTGAGTAAGAAGATACGAAATAAGAGAGAAGAGAGAGAGAGAAGGAAGAGAAGGGCTGTTGTGTTTTGTTCAAGCTGCCCTCACGTACCATTTTCATGTCGTTTTGCTGCTAATGGATTGGGTCCACCGACCTGTAGGGCTTGCCTTCTTCTATCACCTCTCTGCCCTTTTTCTTTCTCTCAAACCTCATTTTATTTGATTTTGTAATTTGAAAGAAATGAGCAAAATCCGTATGGGACTAGTATGTGCGAATGGGCCTCGGTCTTTTTCAATTTTTCATACGTGAGGGACCCAAATCGTAAATCGAAATATACCAAAGCAAGTAGGTGAAGCAGGTCTCTTTCGCATTGTCGGTGGAAATCTATGATTCTTTTAAAATGTAACAAATTTCCCGTTGGTTGACAAGTCTATGAAACCTGCAAAGAAATATGAAACAAGTTTCTTTATTTTTTAGTTTGAATTTCTTCATTTTCCCTAAATATTTTATTATTCATTTATTTCAATTAGATGGAAATGAAAGAGAAAGAAATTGAGTAAAAAAATTTTAATTGTAAAATAACTTTTATGCCCCTAATATTTTCGTTAAATTTTAAATAATATCATAATTATTTGTTTCTTAGGATTTGTTGGTCCAGTAACTTTCATAAAAACTACTGTTCAAATAGAGTTAAAGTGCTCTTAAAAAAAGTTAAATTATTTTTGGGAAGCTTTATACAAAAGTATTGTAGAAGAATGTTGAAAACTATTTAATAGAAATTCTTTTATATTTTTTATAAATAAAAAAATAAAATAATTAACTTTATTAAAGTAAATCACAAGTTTTTCGGTAAAATAATTAAATAAAAAATATTTTTACTAATTAAAATAAAAATAAATTAAATTAATATAAAAATTAAACAAATTACATTAATTAACATGAAATAATGTAATCCTTCTCTTATAGTTTTGTGAATTATTGAAGAGTAAAGTGACAAGGTAAAAAAAAAAAAAACCTTAATATATGTTATTATGTGAAGTTTCAGTGTACACCTGCAGGTCATCAATCCAAGCCACCGCACCGAGTGATTCACTCAATTGTATTGTCCACTTTGGAGTGCACTCTGTAGTGTCATCGCTCCGCATGGATTTGTTGAAGTGTGTTAATTGGCCACAATTCAATGGCGTAGCCACGTACAAAATGCGGGGTCAATTAATTTTAGTCAAGTTATATTTATACATGTAGAAAATATTAAAATTTTTATTTTTATATTGAAGCCAATAAATTTCATAAAAATATAAAGTAAATGATCAAAAATAAAATTTTTATTTATTTTTATAATTATAATATTAATATTTAGGTTGCAAAGAAAATTTTAAAAAATCTTTATATTTTGGTAAAATTATAAAGGTTAGTTTTTGATACATTGACAATTAAAATTTTTAATTTCACAATCATGGTTAAAAAACTGTCACGCATCCTACATTATTTTCTAATTAGTTTTTTTTATTTTTTTACTATTCCTTAAGGGATATGTATCATCTTATTAACTACATTTATGAAGTTTAAAAACTCTATTAATAGTATATTTGGTAATTTCTCTAAATATAATCATATGTTAATAAGTATTAAAAAATAAAATGTGATGTATATAATTTCTCATAAAGATATATTTATGTATAAATGTTCTATATAAAAGTAAAACCATACATTTTATTATATATAAATATAATGTTAATTTTTATTTCTTTTTTATTCAAAAAAAATTCTATATGTCTAAGGATATCTTTTGCAAATTAAAATATAAATAATAAAATCACTAATCAAGCAATTTTCAACTTAATTTATAAATTTAAAAATGATTACTTCATATAATAATTGGATAATTATTATATACACTATCAGTGAAGTTTTTTTTGACTTCACAAGTGAAGCTAAGATGATGACACATGTATTATTTTATTTTTAATATTTTTAAAAGACATGTGTCTCGTCCTAACCCTGTATGTGGAGTCAAAAAACTATTTTTAATACAACATAAAAATATTTATATAATATGAATTAGCACACATATGTGACCCTACTGAATTTTGCTTCTGGCTACGTCCTGCCACAACTTCAATTCGCATCTAGAGGGATTCGAACCCTTGACACTTTGCAATTGTCAATCCTTCCTAACTAATGACACTTGCAAGATGTCAAAGATTCGAATCCCTCTGGAAGTGAATTGAAGTTGTGGCCAATCGGCACACTCTGACAAACTCATGCAGAGCGGTGGTCTTATGGGGTGCACTCCTGCCACAAACTAAATATCGAATATTCATACCATTTTCTTACATTCAATCACATTTAGTCGAGCTGTCTACAGTGTCCACACACACTTAATGGCATTTTCATTTAAACTTGTTTTCCCAAGAACTACATATTCATGCAAATATATATATATATATATATATATATATATATATATATGTATATATCAAAAGTGTATTCAACATCCTATACTCAAATTACATCCCACGTACAAATTTACATACGAAATAGCACTGTACATATAAGGTCTGAACATATAAAAATAAACTCGTATACCTCAACGAAAATCACGTAGCTGCTTGAGGGATACCAAAACAAAATCCTCCTGAGCAGTATAGAAATCTACTGCAAATAATCTTGAAGAAAAATAAAATGGGTGAGCTTATGCTCAGTAAAAAATATATATAAAAGAGTTGATACTATGCATAACTATATGCAAGTATTTTAAAAACCTGCTCTTTCACACGGAAACCAATGTTCACTCATTCTTTGGCATAATATCGAAAATGACACTATAGTAAATTAAATAATCAGGTTAAGTACAGATAGATGCTTTAAAGTACCTTTCTTGTCCCGATACCAAAATGTTATGATAGGTCTTGGAGACTGTCACTTGCCGCTTCCTGTATCGATCTAATGCTTGTACTTGTAGTGCTTGGTATACCGTGGCCGTGCATTTTGAGAATTAATTCCTTTTGTACTATTCTAATCTCTGGTTTGCTTTGAGATAATGATGAGAATACTTCGTTGTACTATACGAGATGTAAAATACAATATCCTCCTAAGAAGCAAATATTGGCCTTTTTTCAATTTCTCAGTGATAACAGAGTCAATATTTACATGTTACAGTAGTAGCAGTACAATTTTTTCTTTTTCTCCTCTTTGGTTGCTCACCCCATCATTTCTTGTGTTATTTTTCTTGCTGTAAATAGGGTGATGGTTATAGTTGATAATAATATATTTGTTATATTATTTTTATTATTTATTACCACATTTATTGTTATATTTTTTTGTAAAATTAATGATTTAATGTATTTTGTGAATTAATTTAGAGAAAGTGATTTTGGAATTAATTTTGGAAGATATGATATGAATTTATTAAAATTTAAAGGATTTATTGTTTGTAAAATAAAAAAGGAAAGTTTTATTAGGGTTTTTACTTGGTTTGCAAGTTTTGTGTTTTTATATAAGTGCAAACAGGTTGAAGAGCCAAAGAGACAGAGGAGGCGGCAGCACTTGAGACAAAGAAAAGAGTAGCATCAATTATGGTGAAGCAATTACAGAATTGAGTGGTACCAAGTGAGCAAACTGTGAACAGCTGTTGAATCTTTGGGCAACAGAATTGGGTCTTGAAGCAAGTGTAGAACCGTGAGTTGCTGGTGAGGGAAGCGGCTGCTGCAAACGCAAGCTACCGACCAAGCTTTAAGGTAGCTGGGTTTCTTTGAAGCAGCAGAATTTTGAAGGAAGCAACCGACTTGATCCATTGTAGTTGCTGCTGTGCACGTGCCAAATCATTCCCTTGCCATTTTGCTATTTGCTTCAATTAATGCTTGCCGTGAATTGGTCAACAAAGGGGTTTAAACTTTATTTTATTATTACTTTGTTAGATTATATATTTTAATTAACTTTTGAGTCATCAAAGATGAATTCTAAATTTAATTTGTAGATTTTTGTTAAATTAAACATGAACTAATTTTTTTACTAGGAATTTGATTGAACCTACTTGCATATTTTATATCTTTATGATTAATTGATCAATTATTATTTCTAGTATCGTTCATTGTGATTAATTCAATCTCTTAATTTGTGTTATTGATTGGCCACCTTTAATATAAATTAATTGATTGTTTGAGACATGGTAAGGGTACATATCATATGCTAAGCCATGTATAGCTCTCTTGAATGATTAAATAAATATTTGATGCATACATCAAGCTAGAATATTTATTTGGTTCTTGTTAGATGTTCTTCTGTTCTTGATTTTTAGTCATTGATTATGCTACACATCATAGATAATTTAATGATTAAAAATACTTGATTATAGCTGCCATCAAATAGAGTAATCATATATTAGGAAGAATGAACCTTAGAATTGAATTGAGATTTTTAGGATTGAAGACATAAAATTACAATGTATTGGTGAAATCAAATTCCTAGGCTTTTCTCTATTGGTTAATTTATTTATTTTAGGTTAATTAATTTCATTAGTTAATTAGATACTTAGATAATTCTTTTTATTGGCTTTATAATTTTTTGAGCATAAGTAGTTGAATTTAAATTGAATAAATTTAGCAAATCTCTATGGGATTGACTCTTGTACTTGCACGCTATACTATCTTGATTCGTGTACTTGCGAGAATATAACTTTTTGTTCATCAATAGTACCATGATCTATGCTTTCGAGAGGCTTGGTGAATGATTTCGTAGGATCCTTAGTTCAGGTTATCCTTATGGTTCATGATTTTTGCCAATTCATGTGGCTTATAGTGGAATTTACTAAATAGGTCATCTACAGCATGGAAGATATCCCATTTGCTAATTCCGATCTCTATCCTTATGCAATGCAACTTGGGAAAGACTTTGCAAGTTGCGGACAATTTGAAATGACTAATAAGCCTTTTTGAAAAGTTCTCTACTTTCCTTTTGTTACTTGGGAACTGCAGTCTACCTCTATATTAAAAGGGATAATTATGGAGGAGTGTTGTTTCCTACTTAACTTTTCTACAAGTTTTAAGACCATCGTATCTGGCTTTATTAACTATAATGTTTACAGCATAATCATGGCTATTGGAAGTCAGATGATGGTTGAACAAGCATGTGTAGGTATGTATATGTTGATGTTGATGTATACATGCGAGATAATCTTATTGATAAAGAAGTCATGTTTTCTGTTTAGAGATAGATCTTGTGATTCCTGAACAAGGGAGATATGTAACTAATTGGCCATAGCGAAAACATATTGAATAGGTATTGATTATGTAGAATAGTCACTACAAAAAAACTGACTTTTACCGGCACTTATAAGCGTCGGTAAAAGACCAATGAACTACCGGTAAAAACTTTACCGGCAGTTCGTTAACCTCCGGCTAACCGCCGGCTAGGTGAATGCCGGTGAAAGTTTGCCAGTGGTTAAGTACTCCAAGGCCGGTAAAAGTCCAATAAATTTCGGCATATCCTTTCCCGGCACTTTTAAATGCTTTTAAAAGTAAAAGGCTTTTACCGACACTTTAAAGTGCCGGTAAAAAACTAATTTGAAATTTAAAATTTTTATATTTATTGAATTTTAATTTAAATTTAAATGCTCTTACTGGCATTTTACCGGCACTTTAAAGTGCCGGTAAATGTCTTGTTTTAAATTTAAATTTTTATATTTATTGAATTTTATTTTAAATTTAAAATTTTTTTCTAGTATAATTTAATTATTAAATTAATAAAATTTTCTTCCTTTCTTTTTTTAATCAAATAAAACCTTAAAATTATTTTAAAATTAAAAAATAAGATACATGGTGATATTTGCTTTTGACTGCTTAAATACAATATTCTAATTTAACAAAAAAATTAGAAATTGACAATCAAGGCACCAAATTGAACAAAATTTTATTTCCATAAAAATAAAAGTAGATACTGTTACAAGAATTGCCAAACAAAATACAAGTTTTCAAACTAATTTTATTTCTATAAAATAAAACCAACATTTAACAAGTTTTCTAACTAATTAATTCCGAAGAGGGTTACTAGCAGTAGGTTGAGATGCACCATTAGCTAGCACTGTTGAAAGCCAAAATGCCGCTACCAGTTATCTCTTTCATTTTGTAACCTGAGCAAGGCTTCCTGAAGTAAAAGGGCAATAGTGAACAATTCCAGATGGATTCAAATGAATGATAGCCATACATGTCTAAACTGAAAACTCGAACACTCGATGAATAACAAACAGAAAACTGAAAAACAAAAAAGGGATAAACAAAAGAAGGAGATAGACAAAAAATCCAGAAACAAAAAAGATACATAAATGAGGAAACTAAAAGAGTGCAATCTACTTTTTTTTTTGTATAAACCATGAGGTGTTCTCATACCATATATAAGTACTCCAAGATGCATGATATATATATATATATATATATATATATATATATATATATGCGCTTTCACATAAAAGACAAAGTTTCTTCCTTTTTATTGCAAGTCATCTAAGGAATAAACAAATAAAAATACTTAAAAAGAGAAATAGGACCTTTAGCTAGATTAACACTTAAACACTCAAACAAACTAAATAAATTTAATATAAATTAGGTAATTTGAACAACCAATGATTTAATGAAATAGATTAGAAATTCTCCTTCCTTCAAGAAAAAATATTATCAAAATTTTCTTAGCTAATAAAATAGTAAAAATTAATATCTTGATACTGATCAAAACAAACCCCCCCAAGAAAATGTAAATAGGTTTACGTTTTAAAAGAAAAGGACAGCATTCAAGAAAATGCATAAAGAAACAAGTATGCATAACCATAAATGTGTGTGTATATAATCAAAATAGACCTGGTTGGAACGACCATATTTCTTCAGCATAGAAAAATATGAGGTTGGTTTATTGGAACTCATCTAAATATATATCTTGTTTAGAGTCACGGTTCCAAATGCTTATAATATATAAAATAAATTTAATATTACTTATTTTGAACTATACAAGTGTTTATATCAAGCCTAATTTGAAAACCAATACTTTCAAGAAGAGTTGAACTATATAAGTTGAGAATGCATACAAAACTCCTCATACAAAAGAAAAAGATCAGATTTCCAAGGCATTCATTGCATAATACCAACCATACTATTAAGCTAGAGGTTCATATTGGAAAGTCATGATGATTGCTTAAATAAGACTTGCATGCTGATGATGATTCTAGCAACTAGCCTCCTTAAGGAGGGATCTTCATATTCTTCAATCTTTGAGGATAGTAATTTAATAATCATTTCTAGCATCATAGCCTGTACAACATTGATACCACATTTCTTGACAAGCATTTCCAGAAATAGCTTAATCTAAAATTAGAAGAGACACATCCACAAGCCAACAAATACATACACACAAAGCGAATGACATTAACACACATGAATCTACAGCAACAGCATATCAACAATTTTCCACCCTAAGGCCAGAGCAATTTCCACAAAATTGAAGTCCATTACGGACTATGAAAGTTTAGTGATAGTTGTTGTAACACTTACAAGTTATTGATCCTTGGAATGCTTGCAAACAAGTTCCTATCGACAATAAGGACAAATTATAAAAAAGGATAGCTATTATATTAAAGATACACAAAAAAACAAAAACCCAAATAACAAACTTAGATGGTAAAGTTCGTATAGGCCATTTAATTCACAGCTTGATAGACTTGTGCTATTGAAGTTGTTATATAAAAGGTCTCTACAAATAGAATAGTTCAGAATAATATTTTTCTTCATTAAATTCTTATTAACTATCTATGCTTTTCTCTTTGATTCAATCACAAGTAAAATAATCTGATATCTTCCTGAATCTCAATGTCATGAAAAAATATACCTGCCTCACATCTCTGTCAAGAGCAGAGTAATCCACCTAAATTCATAAAACTAGACATTGACCTGTGATATATATACACAGCAGTTAGCACTAAGCTGAACTAATAGCCTTGGCAGGAATGAAAGAAATGACAAGGGGGAAAGGGGTGGCATTTTACAGGAGGTTTGATTGGTGCCTAACGCATAAAGCTTGTACAAATTCAGATGGTTCTCTACAGATCTTAATGCTGCAGTTTAAGAAATAACTCTGCATTACAATAGTAGAAGTCATAATATAGAAATAAGCATAAATAGAAACTGTTAGGATATAGCATCAAGCATACCCTGCTCTTGGCAGCCCACACCACAGAAAAGGAGACACTTTACACCAGCAACCTACATAATAGAAAAAATGCTTTTACACCAACAACCTGCATAATTGAAAATGAACTCTATCCCTAACATATAAAAATAAAATTGATATTCCTCTTGCTTTCAACAATTTAAAAGAAAGAGACCCAAGAATTCCTATGAAGCGTGTATCATTTACCAGTTTAAGTTCTTTAGCCCATGGACTTTGAGAATTAATAATCCTTAATTTCATCATATACAAATCTTAATTTAAACATGATAAAATGATATACAGTCCATACATATATGTAAGATATGACATTTAATTTGACCAAACAGCCTTCCAATTTCTGACCATTCAGGAAAAAAAACCCTAATTTTATATGCAATCCCAATCCCAAATAAAATATACAAGCAAGAAATAAATGCAACTTCTTCAAAGTTATAAGGAGCAGGAAGAGGGAGATTCAGAAAATATCAAAAAACAAATATTCAATAAATTACCTTACTCATGAAAGGCTGGTCACGGTGACAAGATCATGAGTCGATGGCGGCGAAGATGACGATAACGATGGTGAGATCTGAGATTCAAAAGCTTTTTTTCGAAAGAAATCATTAGACAAACCATATACAAATCAAACCAAAAATCAAAGCTGAAATTTTCATAAGAGCAATTAGTACAGTTTACCACCGACCCCACTATTTTCTTGTTCGCCCGGCATCAAACTTCTTGATCGTTTGGACTGGTGCACCCATTCACAGAGCCTAGTTCACGGCCTTCTGATCACGTAGCTCCTGAGCCTTGGGCTTAGACTTGTGAAGTACCAAGGGCTCCCAGTCCTGACACACGGCTACACCAAATCTGATCCGCATTGTTGAAGACAGTGTAAAATCTTTGATCAAGCTAAATGAAAAACTTGTCTGAGATTCCAAAGTTAGAATATGATTTTCAAGTATCAGGGAAGTTTGCTTGAAATCTAATAATAGGAGTGATGTGAGAGAGATTTTTACTTGATTTCAGAAGTTAGGGATTTGACTTTCTAGTTTTCGATAAAAAGAGAGAGCAAAGAGATGATAAAGTAAAAGCTGAGTCTGCAAAAAAAGGAGAGAAAATAATAAGACAAAAAAAGAGTTGTTTTTTATTGAGGACAAAATGCCTTTGAAACATTAGCTATTATCGGCGGTTTTATTTTAGTCGGTAAATGACAAATAAATTTTAGAAATATCGGCGGTTTTCTAAACTGCCGAAAATATATATCCCTTGGAACTACGTTTTTTTGTAGTGAGTTAATGCATTCGCCTGGTATTCATGTGTCATTCAAAACAACAGAATTGATGTTAAATTGGATTTTCTACACATACTAGGTATGATAGCAATACCAAGTACGTGCAGAAAATCTTAAGAACTCAACAATTATTTATTGCTGTAGATATATATCAAGCGATGACACAGAAGGCTCGTCTAGGGGACAGTAATCGCTTAATAAAGTAGCGTGTTTAATTAGACCTATCGGAATAATGATTGAAGTTCATAACATTTTGTGTGATTTTTACATAAATTAAAGTTCTTTAATTCCATTTAGAAACAGAGTATAGTATCTAACCATTCATTAACAAGAGGCTTCATTACACTACTAATAAATCTCGGAGTTGTAAATGAAGCTATTCAACTTAATTGATGTCACAGTTATGCAAACAAAAAGGCAATCTATAAGACGGAGATGCTGACTTCGTTTTTTACCGTAGACTAACGAATACACTGCTACTGTCACAGAGTAAACTTGCTGCGTCCACCATAGGACAACAAATACTTGGGTTTAGTCTAATTCTTGTGCCTAAATAGGATAGTTCTGCACACAAATAGACGGATTTTAGTCTTTTCCTTCTTAGTTTCGTATATATGGAATGAAATATGGAGTTCTAACCAAAAGATAAACCTGAAATATTGCCTGAACAAAACCATTTAGTCTATTGGTAAATTAATTATTAGGTTCTTTATCTTGTTAGACATTTGTAAATTCTCCTTAATGCCAAATACTTGATATCCTAAAACAAAAAGACCATAAATGATCCCAGCTCTGGTTGCCTTGAAAGGCTGCAGACTTATTAATTATAACTTGCCATATAAAATTTCTTTCTTGAAATGACACAAAAGCCAGCAAAGGTTCTGGTGGTATTTAGGCATTGCTTTGAAAAGAACAAGAATGTGATTCTCGATCAATCTTGGTTTGAATTTGCAGTGGTAGTGCATATATGTTGGCATGGACTGGACTGGAGAAAGAGAAGTCAAAAGGCTGTTTTGTTGGGGCCCTTTGATTTCACCTGTGCTGGTTGGTGGCAAAGGGAAGAATTAGGTTTCTTTCTGCTTGCGTTCATGGCCAAATGATGGCATATATAAGATTTCAATGGTTTTTACAGGCTCCATAGATGCCATTACATTGTTCTGCATTTATATTAGCTTTAACTGTTCACGCCTTTCTTTCCTTGTTCTCATCCAATTTACACTTTAATTTAGTGACTACAATGCTTATTTTACAGGTTCTTGATATCTCTTGCTCACCTGTCTAAACAAAGGCATCGCCAAAAATGATAGTTCCCCCATCTTCATTTGTTTCATAAGAGGAATTCAACATATTTCACAGAATTATTGACGGCTATACACTCTACTTGTTATGAATCTATAGCGGGACCCTGTGGAGTCTATTCAGGTTACGGCCCTATGGCTCTGGCTGGAGAGGGTAGGCTTCAAAAACCTCGTACAGAAGAAGATATTTTCATTGCCTTATATATTGACAAATGAACTTGCAGACGAGGATGTCACAGGCCTTAAATTCATTAACAACGACGAGAAAGCTTTCTTGTCCGAGGGAAATGACATTCTTTTGATGCAAAGCCTGCTGGATGGAGATCTGTCTCTCCAGCTCTTTCATAAAAATCAGCTAATTGCAACTCAAGGTATTGCAAGAATTTTGAAAGAAGTATGTCTGAGAGTGTTAAGGGACATCATGCAACATGCCATTGAAAGAAATGCCGCCCAAAGCTTAGCCGACTGCCAGCAGCAGCAAGTTATGTCTCATACTTTACACCAACGTATGGTTCAACCGGGTTTGCCTTGGATGGGATTTGGTCCAGGTGATGTGGGGCTTCCTTTGACCCAAGAACATGAGTACCACCAGACGATAGGACCATGTTTATCACGTTCTCTAAAGGCTACCCTGTTTATGAATAGGAAGTCAGAGAATTCTTCACCAGGGCTTATGGGGATTGCATAGAGTCGTTGCACATGCAAGAAGCGCTGCCTGACGAGCAATCGCTCTTTGCTTGGATTGTTTGTCACTTAGCATCAACCATTGATGTAATCCTTAATGGCATGGGCAAAGCAAAGTTTACCATCAATAGGAAGCATGTGTGGGCTCGAAAATTTGTGCCAAAATGCCTCAAACCTCCTCCAACAACGTCACCAATGAATTTGCCAGTTTCATTTTGGTTATGGTCACAGTTTCTCTGTGCAAGAGAGGTTTCAAATTTCAATCATCTTCTTCAAATAAAAGTGAATTCAATAGCATGGAGATTGAAGCTATTTTCATGGCAAATAATCAATTTGTTTGATGTAAACTCAAAATTAGGAAAAGAGGATGGACTGGAAATTGAAAGGTAATTTGATTAATGATCCATTTTTTCCATGTTGAAGTAATCTCCTTCAATTCATTTAGGTTGTGCTTGGTACAACTGAAAACAAGAAGGAAAGCAAATGATGAAGAGAAAAGTGAAGAGAAAACAAATTTGAAGATGGTTTGGTAAGACAGAAAATGAGAAAGAAAGAAAAGGCTAGGGAAAAACGTTTTCTATCCTCTCAACAAAATAAATCCGTCCAAATCGGACAGAAAAGTAGAAAAAAAATTAGAGGATGAGAATAAATCAAGTAAAAATGACAAAAAAGTTCACTAAGCGGGAGCTAAAGCCTAGACACATTTTAACCAAACAATGACCATAATTTAAAAAGTTAATAGAAAAAAGCGAAAAAAAAAATAAAATAAGAAAAATGAAAGTGAAGAAGATAATTATAAAAGCAATATCATACGGTGGCTTTGACGACTAAAGTCTTCCGAGAATGGGAGGCCCGTGACAGGGAAACGGAGCGGGCGACACGGGATAGGAGAGGGGCACGGAGACCGGTGAAGGAATTTGGGAGAGGAAGGGATTGGAAGGAGGGCTTGGATTTGGGGGAGAAAGCCCCAGGGTTCGAGGAGATGAGACCCGCGGTGGTTGAAGTAGCGGAGCAAGCCATGTCTATCACTCACTCTGGAGTCTTCGATGACAAAGGAAGTCTCTGGTGGGTAAGAGGACAAAAAAGCAGAAAGAAAATTAGGGAATGAGAATATTAATATTAGACATTTTTTTTATATTTTTTTTTTGTATTATTCATGGTTGAGTTGAGTATTTAACAATTATTAATCATTACATAATTAATTAATAAATTAATTAATTATATAAATAATTAATTAATTATATAAATAAATAATTAATTATAATAATTAATTATTAATGAATTATTTTGACTAGATTTTTTTTTAAAAAAATCTCATTAAAAATGAAAACTCAATAAATGTCAAAAAAAAATTATCCAAAAACAATTATAGTTAATAAATATTTGTATAAAGGTAAGATGGTAAAATCATTTTATTTTTAATTTTCTTTCCTCTCACTTTTTCACTCTACCAAACAATAGGAGGAAAGAAATATATTTTCCATCCATTTTTCCATCTTTCATACCAAGCACACTTAAGGAAAAAATTAAAGTTTTCCATCTTTCCAATTTTTCCTCCCTTCAATTTTCTTTCTTTTCACTTTTCTTTCTACCCTACCAAGCAAAGCTTTAGTACTTTATACATGAAATGACTTGAAATACAATAAATTTATCTAATTGATAAAAGGGTGGAAATAATGTTGAACAAAATAATATAATAATGTTTATTTGAGGTTAAATGAAATGAAAATTTTGAATTTTGTCTTGAATTTCAAATTTCTGGAATTCAAATTTTTTGGTGAAAGAACCAATGAACAATAACAGAAAAGACTTCAAAACATGCCGCAAATGTCATTTTTCTTAAAATTTATTTCACCCCCTTAATTGCAATATGCTACAAGGGTTATTGAAATAGCCAGCATACAATAAAATTAACATGTTTGAAATCAACTTGTATTTGTAAATCAAACCGCTAAATAATGTCCTAACTATAAACTTTTATAATAAAACAATGTCTAAAATAATTATTCTATTTTGAAATTGAGAGAAAATAAGAGAGAATAAAAAAAATCATATTATCAAGTGTATTCAAGTGTTGCTAAAAATGAAGTTTGACCTCTCTATTTATAGAGATTTTTTCCAAGAGAGGTAATTATCAATGATCAAATTCATAATCATTCACTTATGTTGTTTAATCCAATAAAAATCTCTTTCAAAATAAGTACCAATAAAAGTAACATTTTTTGTAGTGTTATTAAATTAACTAAGATATTAAAATAATATTGATAAAAAACCACCAAAATAAATATAAGATCAGTGATTAACCAAATAATTTTAAAAGATAACCAAAGTATCTCACGTCTTTTGATAATAATTGAACTTATTGTGAATGAAATTAACTTAATAGATAATAAAAAAAGTTTAAAGGAATTAATAAATAACTAAATGGGAAAATTTTAAAACTTATGGTGGCTTGATGAAATTAATGTGAAAAAAGATTTTGAACATGGGAAAGTAAAGTCATGACAAGCAAAGTAAAATCCTATTAACATGTAAATGAGTAAAGCTCATAGTTATCAATATCGTATGATACGCGATACGTATCATACAAAACGTTTCGATACACATATAAAATGATACGTATCTATATACTATATTGATTTTGTTAAGAATCGGAAGCAAATCATACGATACACGATACGTATTGTACGATACTCGATACTCTTGATACAGTACAATACAGTTTATTTTATCTAATTTAAGTCCAATTAAGTCTTTTTCTTACAAAATTACTAACAACCCAATCTTATTTTATTTTATTTGGATTCAAATGAAAAAAAAATCTTGAGATCTTGCGAAAATAATTGCCCAAATGAATTTTTAAAAATTTATAAAAAATATATAGATAAATTAAAATTTTTAATAAAAATATTAATTTCACCTCCAAAAAATTAAAAAATTTAATGAAAATAATAGTTTTGTCCCATTTAAATTTATTAAAAATTAAAATATGAGCATATAAACTTTTTTGAGTAACTTATCAACTTATTTTAATATTTTATTATTGTATAAAAAACATGAAAGATTATATTAAAAAAATAACAAACCATTTTTTAAAATAATTTTGCATTCATTGACATATATTTTTTATTTGTTCTTGTATATTAGTACATATGAAAAATTGAAAATATCAAATACTCATATAAATATATATATATATATATTACATGTATATATTATTTGTAATTAAAATTTTTATCCTTATTTTACGATACATATGATACTCGATTCTCAAAAATAAAATTTCGATATACGATACGTATCTCAATTTAATAACTATGGTAAAGCTAGCTAGTCGTATATCTAATAAGAAAACATCTTTACTCATTACAAATATTCATGTCAAATCTTACTCTAGAGTCGTATATTTTTCTTAATAATAAGGTGGGATGAATATGTACTCATTTACACATACTAATCTCTTTGGAATTTGATACATTCTCATACTTATCTTGTCGTTAACAAATCAAATCATAAAATATCGTGAGGCTTACTAATACAAAGAGGTTTTAATTTGTTTTTTTTTTTGGTCTCCCACGAGGTGTCCTAGAAGGGCCCCAACAATGGGATAGCACCTTTAAGCTGAACCACAGCCAGACTAATCTCCGTTCGCACCGGGTCGGCCCACGAAGGGGTAAAGTGCTGGCCATCAAGATTTTTCCATACATGAGCGGGGATCGGATTCGAACCCAGACCTCACTTAAGGGACGAGAGTGCCGAACCACTCACGCCAACCCTGATGGTTAGTTTTAATTTGTTTTTTGTTATTGTGGTCGTTGGATTTGGGCAGTTAGGCCCTTTTATTTGTACAAAATGGGTTCTCACTATTGGTCAGAGTTTTGATTTGACCCAATAATCTTCTGGTTTGGGCTTGGTTCAGTTGATGAATTTTTTAACACTTGCATTTATCAGCCTAACGTGGAACTAAAAGCTTCAGCTGATGCTCAGTAATATTGATGGTTGGCATTTTATGTTCATCTTATGGAACTTAACTGTGTTTTTATTTGGGTTTGGTGTTGAAATTCTCGTAATTTAAATGGAAGGGAGCAAGGTTTTACATTAGTTATAAATAAGTGAAATAATATATTTATAAAGGGTTATCAAATCTTAAATGTAATTTAAAGTGAAAAAAACGATGAGCTTTGATCATAAAATTTAGTTTGAATTTCTAAAATAATTTTAAAGGATAGACAATTACATACAATTATTCATTTGTGACTCTTCAAATTTTATATAATAAGCTCTGATTTCAAGAATTATTTCACTTTAAGAATTATTTTATATAATAAGATTTTATATAGAAAAGGTTCCACAAAGAAACTCTAAAGATTTCTTTGTATCTTAAGATAACTTACTTTTATGTAAAAGAAATATTACACTAAAAAACATGTACTCTCACGCGTGGCAAAGCCATTATTCCCTTCTTAGTTACAGCTGTTTTTTTTACATTTAGAGACAAGGGATTTTTGTGTCAAGTAATCTGCGGTACTCACACTTATGGCACAGTCACCTCGGCATTCATCTCAATACTGATATCACCAAATCCATCTTGACGCCCCACTGAAGTCCTAGCCGTAGGAGGTGTGTCCGGTGCCTGGGGACGCCGTACCATGTATTTTTGGTATAAGTTTTGTACTTGATATACAGCGTAGTTAGGAAGCTGGTGGAGCGCCAGGGTGATGAGCACGTAATAGAGCAATGCCAGAAGTAGGAGAAGTGCCCATATGACCAAGAAAAGATAGCCAACAGGAGGGGCAAGGATCAGTAGCAGTAAGTCACAAGCAAGAACTCCAAACGCTATAAACATTAGCTTTAGAACTGGAACAAGTGAGTGGTTTGTGAACCAAGCTTCCACTGTTATAGCCGCCACAGCAACTAAAGTATTGATTACCATCGTCACAATGAAAAGCATCATGACTAGACGGTGTGTTTCGAATGGAGAGGCCTCCTTGTTTCCGTACCTCACTTGGAGGAGTGTCAGCAGCACAATGATGAGGGAGCCTCCGGTAGCACATAATTTGTTGAAGGAACTAGTTCCTTGGTCACTTTGCACAAACAAGGAAAAGAATTACTCGAGTATTGAAGAGAAAAGAAAAGACAACAACTAAATATTAATCAGAGCTAATGAAGAGCTCTGAGAAATTCACTAACCTTTGGTTAATTGATTGGTTGAGCGATGACATTCTTCTTTTGGAGAAAGTTTGTGGAATTAATTTGCTGTCTATTAAAAGAGGATGGAATGAACTAAAAAAAATGTTTTTCTTCTCCCCCAAGGCTTTTTCTTAATCTCTTCTTAAACTTCCTTCTTTCTCTCCTCTTAAAACCTAACCTTCTTCCCCTGCTAACCTCTTTCAAAAACGAGAATTCCATTCAAATGCTCATTTTTTAATCGCATTTAGCCTTCCAATGCAACTACTCGGCCACTTTGTTTCTTTGAGATTCTTTTTTCCTTTTTTCGTACAGAATCTTTCAATTTTTTTTTCTTCACTGTACTTTGCTTTTGCCGGTTGAAAGTCAAACTCATGGATGACGACAAAAAAATCTGATACAGTAATACCTGTCCGCCGAAATGTGGGTTAATTTTAAATATTTTTTATTTAAAATTCGAAAAAAACTTAAATTATAATTATATGATTTTATTTAAAAATAAAAAATAATTAATACATTTTTAATTATAAATTAAAGTATTGATAAAAATAATTATTTCTAATTGTAAAGTTTAATTTAAAAATATACTGTAATAGTATTATTATGTAAGTGGTAATTTTAATAAAATACATGAATATATCAAGTTATTGATAATTAATTATTTAGTATATAAATAAGATTCCAACTTGGTATCTTATAATAATAATTTATATACTATATTGTAATAATCTTTGAAGAATAAATTATGTAATCTCTTAATGGGTAAGTATTATTCTGATAAAATTAATTATTTATTAAAAATAATTTATTTATGATCTATTAACTATAAAATTAAAGTGTAGATAAAAATAATACTTTTAATAGTAAATTAAAGTGTAATTTAATAATATACTATAGTAGTATTGTTGTGTAAGCAGTAATTTTGATAAAATTTGTTTTTTATACTTTATTATATTATGATTAATTATATTTAAATAACTAGCATTATATTAATTAATTTAGTACTATCTACTATTTAACATTTTAATTAGACATTCGATCAATTAATGAATATATAATGTTATTATGTTAATGTGAACATGAAAAAATTAGTACTCAATTCATATATAATTGTATATGATATGATTATATCAAATGTTATTATTTATTAATATAATGTCAATTGATGTATATAACTTTTTTAATTCAATGTTCTAAATTTTTAATAAGATATTTGATTAATTAGTGCGTACAAGTATGATTATATTTAATGTAATAATATTAATATTATGATTTATGTACAAACCAAAAACAAAATAAATATAAAATTAAGGTAATTAGTTGACCAATTATTAATAATGTCAAGTATTTTTTTAATGTATGGAATAATTAGTTAACTAGTTATACTATTAGATTTAATTTAATTACTAATTATGTCAATATTTAAAAAACAAAATAAATGTAAGAAAAATTCTTAAAATTTTAAATATTTTATTAAAATATAATAAAATTATTAAAAAAGCTAATAAAAAAAGTAAAAAAAAATTTATTGAACTAAGAGTATCCAAATTTCAATGACCCAACTTTGACCCAAAAAAATGCAATGACCCAATAAGATATTGTTAAGAGTATAAAGTCATTTATATAAATATTTAATTGTTTAGTGTAATTTATTTATAATTTATTAGTTATTTACTTGTGTAGCTAATATTTTTGGATTTTCACTTTCCTTTAGTTTTACTCTCTCTCTCTCTCTCTCTCTCTCTCTCTCTCTCTCTCTCTCTCTCTCTCTTTATATATATATATATATATATATATATATATATATATATATATATGGCTCACTTAAAAAATAAATATTTAATAATTATTAATATATTATTATATATTTTATTACAAATGTGAATAATGCATGAAATTAAAAAAATAAATAATCATTATCAAGTAATAAAAATATTAAAATGTAAAAATTTATATTTATATGAATATTTATTAAATTTTAACTTTACTTTTGCAATTCTATTATATTTTTATTTAACTATATAAAAATTAAATTAATTATTATATTTAAAATTATAAAAAATATTTATAACTTATAAAATTTCAAAATAATTTGACTAAGCCACAAAACCCACCTAGTTAGAATCAGACTAAACTTGAAACTGGATTGAACCCAAAAATAACTGATCCCGAAAATGCTTGAAACCGAAAGTACCCGAGCCCCAAAAAGCTCAAATCCAAAAAAACTCGAACCCAAAATGGCTCGAGCTCGAAATAACCCGAACTCGAAGACAACTTGGACTGAACCAACCCAAACCGGCCCATTTGCCACCTCTACCTGGACCAAACCTGTCACAGTTCGAAATACAATTTCCTATACCATTTTACACCTTACTTACCATCGGTTGGGCAGTCTACAGTGCTTTCACTAATAATTTAATTTAAAATTTATATTTATTTTCATAATTAATCTCAGGAACTATTTCTTTCCATTCATTATAAACAAATATATACAAACCACCAATTTTCCTAGAATATATTTTCAGTCCAATTTACATCCCATGTCTAGGTACATATAACAAAAGTATTGTATATATAAGTCTGAACATATAAACATAAGTCTGTATATCTCTACGAATATATAAACTCTGCCTGAGGGACACCAAAAGTAATATACTCCTCCCGCTCGTAGCCGAGAGATTACTGAAAATAATTTGGAAGGAGAAGGAGAGGGTGAGTTAATACCCAGTAAGAGAATCATATACAAGAACTAATAATATGTATCCTATATGCCAAAAATATCAAATTCATATTTTGAATAAAAGCATGGAGTATGTGAATTTGGCACAATGTAAGGAAATGATACTATAATCGATATGATAACCAGACTAACTATGGAAGGATGCTTTGGAGTACTTCACGTGTCCCAGCTTCTAGATCCGACTATAGGGATTTCTTTTGGAGTTAAGCAATTTCAGTAAACATGCATAATTCAATAAACATTAATAAACAATCTTTAGCAGTAATTTCATTTATTCAGATAAACGATATAAATCATTTCTCCGTAAATAGTGTCAAAATCAGTTTTCAGTATCAGAAATAGAACTTGGAAAGCATATTCAATAAATATAATCGATTTATATTCAAATTCTATAATGCATATACATATTTTTTGGGAGTGCCCGAGATGTCCAAAAATTTGCCACCCTAGATAAAATAGTGGAGACAAGGTATCACCCAATAGACTCATGCAGAAGGACATATGGCCATAGTCTAAGGTCGTCCATAGATGAACACAGGCCAGGTGTCACACGGAGACACTGAATGATGGGATCAGGATCACTCAGCTACAGTAACAGTTTGGGTTCATGTGCTATTAAGCAGTTATGGGGCCAACAATCTCAAAACAGTATATAAAATAGTTCATAGCAGTTTACGGAGATAAATTCAATAGTATGTATCTTCAGTCAGTCCATAAATGTATATTTAAGAAGTATAAGTAGTTCAAGAATAAAAATTCATAAAATATTCACAGTTCAACATTTAGTTCTGAAAATATTCTATTTATCTGTAAATAAGTTATAAAAACATGCCAGTACTCTCACGTACGTAATTTTCAATAACATTAATTTTTAAAAATAGAATTTTGGTATTTGATAAAAATATGGAATTTCAATGAACATGATAAAATTAGCTTAATAAATCTTTCATTTCTAATATTTAAAGATACCAAAATATAATTCTATAATTCTCATAGAATTTTCGGCATATGACGGCTGTTTTTATCCTAACCCTCCTGCAGTAAAAATACAACTTATAATACCAACAATAGTTCCCATTTCAATACCAATTTTCAACCTTCCAAATTCAATGGAGGTACATATTTTTAAAACATGCACCATAGTATCCCTATGTCTTCTACACTCATCCCTTACCTCTAACTTTACTGTGGTTTTGCTTGTTAGCACCAGTGTCTTTATCTGACTTTCGAGCTGCAAAACACTGTATAAACACAATTTAACTTTATCAAACCACCACACTTCACTTATAAAGAATTATTAACTCTCCATAAAATATCATATTGTCTATAATCACTTCCATTTTAGTCTCTTTTACACCGATGCTAATACTGCAATTTCAACTATACAACTCTTATTTCAGTTTTGATTTCACCAACAATCTTCTATTGATTTGTACATTTTTTTAAGACCTTAAATGCCCAAAATTGAGCATGAATTCTTCTTCCCCTTGCTATGGTCAAATATGCTCAAAAAAATCCCACTTTCCTTACCTTCCGTGGTGACTGAATTCTTCAAGAATCCTTACCCTTCTAGTTTGGCTGAGAGGAAGTTGAGAGGAACAATTTTGATGAAGACAATTTTTAGTTTTGGTGAGATTTTGGTAAGGTTTTCTAAGCTTTCTCTTACTTACCATGGTTTAGCTATGGAGGAAAAATGAAGCTGTTAGTTTGCTGTCGAGAATGATGAAGAAAATGCTGGAATTCTCCTTAAAAATTCATATTTTAATGTATAAATTACCATTTTACCCTTTTCGATTTGACTTTAGTTTAAACAATCAGTCTAATCTTAAAAATATATTATTTCATCACGAAATATATCAATTAACTTGCTTTAACTCTTGGTTGAGCTTTTGTTGAAATTTGACTGCTCGTTTGGGTGAAATTACTAAAATACCCCTAACCATAAAATAGCGTAAATTTCTTTTTTTACACAGGTTTAATTCCATCAGTCCACATGACTTGGAACCTTATTTTATGAGAAATTTTCTATCACTGATAGCGGGTCCAAAGTCAACTTGGTTTGATCGTTATTTACGAAAATTCTATTGAATTATGGACTTAATCATTATTTTATAATTTGTTTGCACGCTTCTCAAAAATGCACAAACAAACCAGTTTAGAGTTCAATTTCTTACCTTATCCATATTTAGCTCTAAATATTGTGTCCACCAAGTTTCACTTGCTATGGGACACTAGAAGTCCTATGGAGCCCACCATCCGTTATCCTTTATTCCTGCAGGATATAGGTCATTTAGATAATTATATTATATCTATAAATGTGTACGGATGGTAGATGTATGAATATCACAGAACCTACCCGAACTAGCTCGTTTGCCACCTCTATTTTTGGGACAGTAGTGTATGATATGCCTCCTACAAGGATGGGTTTGGTTTAGATGTGGCAAAAGCTGGCTTGAGCCCCAAAACTCGCTTGAGCCTGCCCAAGACTGAACCTAGACCAACCCAAATTGACTAAAAAAGTCAAAGATCCAAAATCGAAAAATCCAAACCCGACACAACCCGAACTCGATATGATCCAAAACTGAGACCAATTCGATTTGATACCTGTAAAAAACCTAATTTATAACCGAAAAAAAAAACCTAATTATAATTATATGATTATTGTTTAAAATTAAATAAATGATTGATACACTTTTTAATTATAAAATTAAAGTATGGATAAAAATAATTATTTCTAATAGTAAAATGTAATTTTAAAAATACTATAGTAGTATTATTGTGTAAGCGGTAATTTTAATAAAATACATGAATAAATCAAGCTGTTGGTAATTAATTATTTGTTATATTAATAAGATTCCAATTTGATATTTTATAAAAATGATTTATATATTATATTATAAGAGTTTGTATATGATGCACTGACAGTGTATGTTCCTATACACTATCAGTTAACCATAGGATGACACCTCATATGGAGGTCCTTAAAAATAAATTTAATAAAGTTTTTAAATTTATTTTTAAGAGCTTATACACTTTTAAACTTTGCTCATTAATGAGATGTCATCTTATAGTTGATTGACAGTGTATAAAAACTATACACTGCCAATGCATCATATATAAACTCATATTATAATAATCTTTTAAGAATAAATTATGTAATCTCTTAATGCATAAGTATTATTCTGATAGAATTAACTGTTTATTAAAATAATTTATTTATTATCTATTAAATATAAAATTAAAGTGT
Organism: Heritiera littoralis; assembly: GCA_031772115.1. NCBI lineage: Eukaryota > Viridiplantae > Streptophyta > Magnoliopsida > Malvales > Malvaceae > Heritiera > Heritiera littoralis. The sequence continues at coordinate 5,852,706 of JAPDPK010000006.1, read as the reverse complement.
ATATAAAACAATATTTCTAATAATAAATTAAATTGTAATTTAATAATATACCATAACAGTATTATTGTGTAAGAAGTAACTTTAATAAAATTTGTTTTTTATACTTTATTAATATTATGATTAATTATATTTAAATAACTAGCATTATATTATTTAATTTAGTAATATCTACTATTTAACATTTTAATTAGACATTCGATTAATTAATGTATATTTAGTGTTATTATGTAATGTGATATGAAAAAATTAGTATTCAATTGGTATATATCTGTATATGATATGATTATATCAAATGTTATTATTTATTAATATAATATCAATTGGTGTATATAACTTTTTTAATTCAATGTTCTAAATTTTTAATAAGATATTTAATTAATTAGTGTGTACAACACGATTATATTTATTTAATAATGTTAATATCATGATTTATGTACAAACCAAAAAGAAAATAAATATAAAATTAAAGTAATTAGTCGATCAATTATTAATATATTAAATATTTTTTTAATGTATTGAATAATTCGTTAACTAGTTATACGGTTATATTTAATTTAATCACTAATTATGTTGGAATTTAAAAAACAAAATAAATATAAGAAATTCTTAAAAATTTAAAATTTTATTAAAAATATAATATAATTATTAAAAAAAGTTAATAAAACAAAGTAAATATATTTTTAATTAAAGTAAGAGTGTCCAAATTTCAATGGCCTAACTTTGACTAAAAAAAAGTGCAATTACCAAATAAGTTATTATTAAGAGTATAAAGTGATTTATATAAATGTTTAATTGTTTAATGTGATTTATTTATAATTTGTTAGTTATTATTTGTGTAGGTAATACTTTTGGATTTTCACTTTCCTTTAGTTGTACTCTCTCTCTCTCTCTCTCTCTCCTCTCTCTCTCTCTCTCTCTCTCTCTCTCTCTCTATATATATATATGGCTTACTTAAAAAATAATTATTTATATATAATTATATATTTTATAACAAATGTGAATATTGCAAGAAATTAAAAAGAAAATCATTATCAAGTAATAAAAACATTAAAATGTAAAAATTTATATTTATATGAATATTTATTAAATTTTAACTTCACTTTAGCAATTCTATTATATTTTTATTTAACTATATAAAAAATTAAATTAATTATTGTATTCAAAATTATAAAAAATTTATAACTTGTAAAATTTCAAAATAATTTGACTGAGCCTGCTAAACCCGCACGATTAGAGCCAAACCGAACTCAACAATAACTGAACTCGAAAATGTCCGAACGTACCCGAATACGAAAAAACCCAAACCCGAAATGATCCGAAACTAAAATAACCTAAACTAGAAAATAATCCAAACCGAACCTGTCCGAACTAACCCATTTGCTACCTTTAGTTTGGTTCTTTTTACTGATTTGTTGAGATTGAGAGTTGGGACTAATAGATCTGTCATTTTATCACTTTGCATTTCTATTTGTTTTATCATCTGGCTCTTGCCGACTTTTGTCACAAAAAATAAACAAATAAATAAATAAAATTTTCATTTTAAATATTTTTTCATTCAGCAATCAGGCCCGATGCACGGGGGAGGCAAAAAATTTATTAATTTATATGTTTTAAAAATTTTAATTTTGTTAAATTTTTTTCAAAAGAAATTTTTAGTGTAATTTTTTACCATCAACTTTAAAATTATATTCTAGAATTGAGTTTTTAAAATTAAAAAGAATGAACAATTTTACTATAAGAATCATTTAGATTAAAAACAATAAAATGTATATCTATTAATCTTTTGTTACTAAACTAATATTGATTCTACTTATTGTCATAATCATAGTAGAGAAAAGATATTTAGCAATAAATATCTTGAAGACTCGTTTGCGTAATACAATGAGAGATCAATAGTTGAATAATAGGTTAGTTATATAAATTGAAAAGGAAAAACATGTTCAAAAGCATTAGTAACAAAATTATTATGTATAAATTTCAAAATATAAATCACGTTAAAAATAATAATAAAAATTTTAATAATTATGACAAAATACAAAAGTTTTAATTTTTTATAATTTAAATTAAGTCACCACTAGATAAAATTTTCTAGCTCTACCACTAATATGGGGTGTCAGTTGTTTGCTTTGTCTCTCATATATAATTTCCACGCTGTGATCATTAAACCAATATTTTTTTAACCTTTTATTTTTTTTTCAGTTCAGTACTCTAACCATTTTTACTTTTTTTTTTAAAAAAATTTTAGTTAAATCCTCTATGTTATTTGTAGCTCTTCGATTTTTCTAGCAAAATTCTCTAACTTATTTTATTTTCAATTTTTTAATCTATATTCTGTCTTTTGTTACTGCTAGACAAAAATTTGAGCATAACACAGTTATTTTTGTATTAGTGATTCTAAACTTAAAAAAATTGCCTTACAAAATATTTATTTCTTACTAATTTTTTAATTTATTATTTCTGGAAAAAAAATGAATGTGACACCCTCATTTAAATTTTCAAAAAAAAAGCAAATTAATTTAAAAATACAAAATTGATAAAATGAATGAACAAACTAAAAATACAATCTAAAATAAAAACAACAAAAAAAAACTCGATAAAAGAAAAAAAAGCATTACTAAAATTTAAAATATGAATCACAACAAAGACAATTCGATTCAAAATAATCAAAATCAACAATAAATATCACACTATGAAAAATATAAAGTTAAGCAAAATAAAATAAAAATAATTTATATGCCAATTAATTTTTAATAGAGAAAAAATTAAACAATAAAAAAATTGATCTTTAAAGCAAAAAGTTTAGATCTAATTTTTCTAAAAATTTTTATTAGATCTCCCCCCAAAAGATTTAGACTTGCTTTTCTTGCATTTTTCATGGCGATAATGCAAAAATTGACCAGCTATATATAAAAACAAAAGTTGTTTGACCAACACGAAGTCAATTATTTGCTCGTCTAATAAAAACTTATATGTATTTTAAATTTATCAATCGTAATAACAAATTTTTAAAAAATGATATAAATTACATTTACAATTGCGATTATAATATGTAATTTGCAAATGATTAATTTTTACATATTTAATTTTGATAATTAATAAAATAAAAATATTTCAATATTAAATATTGAAATTAAAATATAAAAATTAATTAAAATAATAATTATTTAATATTATTTAAATTATATAAAAAGGCCTAGGCGAATGAGGGCATAATTCTTGTTTTAATAAAAAAGGAAATAAAAAAGAATGAAACATGATATTTAAATAAAAAAATTGATAAATTTAAGAGATAAAATGAAGAATAGATTTGTTTAAGGATGAGGTTATCGGTTAAAATCCAAAGATTGTCTAATTTTTATGTGGATTTGAATAAAAATATTAATCTTATTAAATGGACTTGGGCTTTAAAAATAAAGGTCCAATAAAAAATTAAATCAAGTCTAGATTCATTATTTTAAATCCAAGCCTGACTTGACCTGTAATTATAATTTTTTTACTATATTTTTATATCAATGCATTTTTAATTACTTTTGATTTTTTTATGGAATTTAATTTGAACTTTTGTTTTTTAAAACTTTAATTTAAATTTTCATGTTTCTTATAATTTTTTTGTGAGAATTTATTTAAACTTATTGTGTTATGCTTATGAACTATTATGTATTTTAATATTTTTATATTTTATTATATATTTTAAAAAAATTAATAGTATTTGGATGAATTTAAATAGGATTGAACTTATTTATTTTATTTAAAAACAAATTTAGGTAAAAAATAAAGCCCGAAAAGTAAAATTAAACTGAGTTTGGACTTACTTTCAATTCCTTAATCTTTTAGGTGACATGGGACTTCCTTGGACCCAAGAAAATGAAGTACCACCAAACGATAGGACTATGTTCATCACATTCTCTAAGGGCTACCCTGTATATGAATGGGAAGTCAAAGAATTCTTCAGGGCTTTTGGGGATTGCATAGAGTCCTTGCACATGCAAGAAGTGCTGCCTGATGAGCAATCACTCTTTGCTCGGATTTTTTGTCACTCAGCATCAGCCATTGAAGTGATTCTTAATGGAATAGGCAAAGCAAAGTTTACCATCAATGGAAAGCATGTATTGGGTCGCAAATTTGTGCCAGAACATCTCAAACCTTCTCCAACAGCGTCACCAATGAATTTGCCAGTTTCATTTGGGTTATGATCATAGTTTCTCCGTGCAAGAGAGGTTTCAATCATCTTCTTCAAATAAAAGGAAATTCAATAGCATGGAGATTGAAGCCATTTTCATGGCAAGTAATCAATTTGTTTGATGTAAACTCAAAACTAGGAAAAGTGTGAATCAATTAATGGAATTTGAAATGTAATTTGATTAATGATCCATTTTTCTTAATTTTGAAGTAATTTCCTTCAAAACATTCACGTAGTATTTCATAAATGAAATGAAATATGATTAGTATATCTACTTAAAATTTAAAAAAGTAGCAAAAATAACGGTCCAAGATTTTTATAGTATGAAAAATATTAAAGTTTAATTTAATATGGTTAGAAGTTTTCATGGATCAAGCTCTAGAGTTTACTCACCCTCAGTTCCCACTTATGTTTGCAAAATAAAAAAGCCATCTCTAGTCTCCGACAAGCCCCTTGAGCTTGATATAACGAACTAAAGAATTTTTCGATCTATTATGGCTTCCTTTCTTAATCCGATACTTCTGTTTGTATCCTTCCAAGGTACAACTCTAATCTTCATGTTGATCTATGTTAATAATATCATCGTCACAGGCAACCAGCTCACTACCATCAACACAATCATTCATGTCCTTGCCTTTCAGTTTTCTTTTAAAGATCTCGAGGGCATTAACTTTTTCTTTGGGGTAGAAGTCCTATGTATCAAATATAGTTTCGTCCATTCACACTAGAAATATATCTTGAATCTCCTTCAAAAGAACAACATGCTTGAAGTCAAGGGTGATCACAGTTCTCTCCATAACCAAGAAGTTATCCCTCCATATTGGCTTTCCATCCTCTAATTCTACTCAGTATATATCATCTAGTCATTGGAACCCTTCAATATCTTTCCATGACTGGGCTAGACATCTTTTTTGCTATTAGTCGCTTATCTTAGTTCATGCACTATCCCAAAGCTGCACACTTGTTTGCTGCCAAATGAGTCCTTAGCCACCTCAAAAACACAATCAACTATGGACTTCATCATCATGCTTCTTCTTCTATGACTCTACATGCCTTCTTTGATGTAGATTGGGCAGGTAACATGATGACAAGACCTTAACCTATGCTTTTGTTGTTTTCCTTAGCACAAATCCAATCAATTGGTTGTCTAAGAAATAATGGACAGTAGCGTGTTCCTCCACTGAAGCAGAGTATCATGCTATTGCCACCACGGTTGTTAAGGTAAACTAGATTCAAAACTTACTTATTTACCCCCAAACAACTACCTCTACAGTCTACTGTGATAATGTGGGCACTACTTATCTTTGTCAAAATCCAAATTTTCATAGTAAAATGAAGCATATCAAAATGGACTTTCATTTTGTTCACACTTAGATTCAAAATAAGCTGCTCTGTGTGGTCCATGTTCATTCTATTAACCAACTTGTTGACTCCCTCATCAAGTCTCTCAACTGTCAGCAATACAAATAATATCGTCTCAAAATTGGCGTTGTTGATGTCACACCTATCTTGTGATACCATCCATGTAGCAATAATCTACGGGAACTTCATACAAATTATTAGAATAATTTTCTACCCAATATGATCCCTACAATTACTTCTTGTTGTATCTACTTTTGGCAACTATTGCTGCATAAAGGTATATTGCCTATAATACATAAGCAAAGCATTTTTCCATAAACCTCCTTTTTTAGTGAAGAAGGTGCATTAAAAAAATGAAATTATCCCTTAACGAGATTACATCTTGTAATGTTTCTAGGAATAAATCAACAATCCATTCTATCATATAAAAGCAGAAGAGATAAGCTAGCCAGACGGGTCTTAAAACACACAAAAGGTACATCGACAGAGGTCCTCATCCTCGCTAGAATGTCCATCTCCCTGAACACATGAGATATCTTGGCGTTTCTGAGCTTCTACAGCACCATGCAATTGAAAACATTAAGGTTGTGAGTGTGTGACATGAGTGAGGAATTATTAACATACCTAACAACTTCCTAAGAGTCAATTTCGATAATAAAATTGTTGAACCCTCTTTCGACCGCTATTCGAAGTTCGTCTCTTGAACCCCATAGCTTTGTGAAATACTGGTGGTAACTCCAAGGTCTCTAAAGTAACCTCCTAACCAAATGCCTTCAAAGTTGCGAAAGACACCATCGACACCCGTCCTTACTGGATTACCAATAAATGAACCATCAGTGTTTAGTTTGATGAAGTTACCAGGAACAAGCTCCATCCCATTTCAATTTGATCCTTTTTTTTTTTGCATGTTCATTACTAACAATCATCAATAACTCTTTGGCTTTGGTTTGTAACTTATTGAACCAACAGGTGATAGAATCAGCACCACCTTCGAAAACAAGCTTGTTGCGATCAATCCAAATTTGCCACAACACAAACGAAAAAACCACATTCTATAAAATGTCCCCAAATGTAGATTTAGTCGCCATTCTTTCTTTTTTTTTTTGTTTTTCTTTTTCAGTTGAAGAATTTCGGAGTGAGAGATGCAATAATAGAAGAATAGAAGAAACATGACAGTGATGAACGTGAAGCTAGCACTGTCAAAATGAGTCGGGCCAAAAAGCCCTTTTAGTTAAATGAGCCCAAAAATGCAAGCCCATATCTGGCCCTAAGGGCTAACGGGCTTAAATGGGCCGGTCCGTAGAAGAAATTAAAAAAAATTAAATTTTATATTAAAATCCCATTTTTAGTAAATAAACAAAGTAAACTTTGAAATAAATATTAAACAAACATCAAATAAATTCATATCAAATCCATCAAGTCTTCAACATCATTTGAACATTACATATTAATAGTTTAACAAGCATAATATAAATTGTTTTAACAAACCTAGATACAAAAAAACATGTCTCAACAATATTAAAAATAAAAAACATGATAAATAGATCCATGTCCATCCATCTCCTCCATAGTATTAATCACATTCAATCAATTCTTTTTCAACTTAGCCATTTACAAATATAAATAAAGAACAATATAAGAACCCACAAGAATTAAACTTATGAATTGATTAAAAATTGTCAACTAATTAATAACATTACTTTCAAAATCAAGAATCCAATTTCGAATGCCAATGAAAGTTTTCATGTTCTCATGATTTAGAGAATTTCAACACTTATTTAAAATACAAGAACCAATACTAAAAAACTCTCTGATGCTATTGTTGTTATTGGAATGCTCAAAATATCACAAGCTATACTTGCAAGCTTTGGAAATCTTGGCTTATGATCTTTCTACCATTGCAGCACATTTAAATTTTCAATCATGCAACCCAAAATCTTTAGCTCTTCCAAATAAAGATCTAATTGAGATTTTGGTTCTTCCACTTAAATAGTTTCAAATCTTTTGAAAGCCTATATCCTTGAACATTTCAAAATAAATTAATTGTCATTACAAAAGAGAATTTAAAATAAAGTATATACTTAAAAAACAAAAATGAACTTACATCACTTAAAGCAAATGTACTCTTCCCCTTCCAACTAGCATGTGTAAGAGGTTGTGAGTCATTAGATTGGTTTGAAGTAAATTAGTAATACTAAATAGTATTAATTTATATATTTTACTTTGATTAAAATGTTAAACATATAAATAATTAAAATAAAAATAAAATTTTAATATAATTAAAAATATTAAAAAATTAAACGGACCGGCCCATTTAAGCCCAGGCCAAAAAGCCCTATTTCTTAAATAGGCTACAAAAATAAAGTCCAAGCCCTAAATAAATGGGTCAGGTCAGGCTGATCCAATGGGTCTTGACCTATTTTGACAATGCTACGTGAAGCTAATGTTAAGTTAAAAAAGCATTAAGAGCATATCAATAAAAAAAATAAAAAGACATAGACATGCAAATAAAGTTACTCGTAAAATTTTTGGACTCCACTGATACTATATAAAATATTAATAAATCCATATATATGAATATTAATTCTCGAAATACTCTAACAAAAATCTTAAAACTTAAAGGAGTCTCGGAACTTGCAAGTGCGTGTGAGAGGAGCTGAAATGAAGAGATCTCAAGTCAAGTCTAAACTAATGACAGCTGATTTGGCAAAAAAAAATAATGACAGCTGATTAGTGAAACTCTAGCATGCGGGGCCCTGCGAACGTGGAAATCTAACGTGCCATCACGTGATCATCATTTCTACGTAACTACTTTCTGATTATTAGATTAGTATTATGTCTTTCCAAAAAAATAGTTATTTTGTCTTTCCAAACCTTTTCAGTATTTCCTCTCTTTTCTTTTCTAACAGTTAACAATGACAATCAACATATTATTATTTAATATAGTAAAAAAAAAACTTTAAACCCTACGATGGTAGCATAGATATTTTATTTCACCTAAGAGTTGTGGCTCAGTTGACAACATAGGCTGAGTTTATGGGAAGAGCTCTCGGGTTCGACTCCTACTAAACACATCTTTGGGGAGGGGTGAAGAGCCTTAACTGTGACTAAACCCCGAATAGGATTAATCTCAGATCGTTAAAACGAATGAGAATACCTGTGATTTACACAAAAAAAATAGATATTTTATTTCATTTTTATTTTTAAATATTTTTAATAGTAATCCATAATCAAAACCTTAAAAAGTTAAAAAAAAAAAATCTTTCACCATTTACGAATTTATGTCCCGTTTAGAAGCACAGTGCAGCTAGAAATGTAAACAGGTTAGGTACCCATTAAATTTGAGATATCTAAATTCGAATTCGATTAATATGTATAATATCCGAACCCGATTAATTACCTGATTATTTTTATGGATTTATATATGACGCATTGACAGTATATAGTTTTTATACACTGTTAATGTACCAGAAGTTGACACCTCATCAATAGGCTTTTATATGCAAATATAAACAAATTTTTTTAATTTTCTCATAAAGGCCTATTGATGAGGTGTCAACTTCTGATGCATTGACATTGTATAGAAACTATACACTGTCAGTGCATCATATACAAACTCGATTTTTATTTATGTTACCTGAACTCTAACCTTATAAAATAGAAAATACCCGTTTAACTATCCAAACCCTTTAACTACCCGTTTATTAAGTCAAAGTTTGACTTTCAAATTTAAATTTAAAATCAATTTTGAAATAATTTATTTAAAAAAATTAAATTAATAAATTTAATTTAACTCATAAAAATAAATTAAAGTTAAAAATCATAATTATAATATTTAATGACTTAATTTAATTAAATACAACATTAATAATAAATAATTTATATATAGAAAATATAAATATTGTATTAATTAATTATTATTTATAATCGGATTTGGGTAGCCGGTATCCTAAGATAACTATCTGTACCTAGAGGTGTCAAATGGGCTGGACGGCCCATGGCACGATACGATTCGGCACGATGTGGATTGTGCTTGGCACGGCCCATCCGTAAATGGGCGGGCTGGTCCAAGCACGAAATACAATTGTGTGCCGTGCTGGGCTAAAGGTTTTTAGGCACATGGATTGGCACGGCACGACCCATGAAGGGCCAGTGCTAGCACGTAGCACGTGGGCTAGCACGGCACGGCACGCAAGCCCATGTGCCATGCCATATTGGCCCATTTATATAAATAAAATTATATTTAACAAATCTAATTATGAAGTATTTCAATTATTAATATATAAATTTATAATATTTTCATTTTGAATATAAAATGTATGATATGTCACATATTTTGTATATAACTTTTTATTAAATACACTTCTAATAAAAACTCATCAAAAAATAATTTATTAAAGATTATTTTATTCAAAGATTGGTTAAATGTAGAAGTTGGAGTACTAGATAAACCATATTATACAAGTAAATAATTAGGTGAAGAGAATGAAAAATAAAATAATAATATTTTATGTTTTATAATCTTGTATTTGTGTATGTGTGTCTGTGTTTTTAAATATTAGGATAGTAAATTTCAAAGGAAAACATTGGTACAATGGTAAATATTGTTCCTTTGTAACTTGGAGATCACGAGTTCAAGGCAAAATACTCTCTCTTAATGCAGAGAGAATGCTATATACCCACAAAGTGGAGCCTTTTTTATCGTGTTGCTCTTTTTTATAGGATTGTAAATTTTGATATCTTTATTAAGTAAATTTTATTATGTTTTCTCATAGATATACGCATTTTGTCTTTTAGGATTGTAAATTTCAATATCTTTATTTAATATTTATTATTATGTTTTCTTATAAATATAAACATTTTGTTAAAGTGAATTATGTGTCTTTTTATTTTATTTTTGTTTATCTTGCATGTTATTTAAATTAATAAATATTTAAAAATAATAAAAATGTAAAAATTTATTAATGGACCGTGCTTGGCACGATAAGGCACGAAAAATAATGTTGGGCTTGGCCCAGCACGACCCATTAGTGCTATGGGCCATGTGCCGTGCTGGGCCACGTACTTAAATTTCATGGACCGTGCTAGCACGGCCCATTAAAAAATAGTGTCGTGCCAGCACGAATCCATTAACACATGGACTAATATTTAAATGGGCCGTGCCGGCCCAGCACGGCCCATTTGACACCTCTATCTGTACCTTATCTGAACCCGTGATGGATAGTAATCTCATTATTTGAATCCTACCCGATTCGGATTATATACCATCATAACCTTATTTAAACGGGACGAATAATGCCAGATACCTATTTATAAGTTATCTATTACCATCCCTTGTGCAGCCAGTTGGCCCGATGAGTACAAAAAAAAACCTAAAGTGATAAAAAGATAAATTATTTTTCAACTTTTAGTTTTAAATTTTTTTATTAAAAAAATATATTTCCTGATTATTTTTTTAATCCAATTTCATCCTAACTACATGCAGCCATCGTTTCTCCACCGCGTAGAATATGAGCCTGTCCTTACTTTATTCTCATAATAATTTGACTTCAAAATCGTGATCTTTGTTTAAATGTTTATTTATATGGTGGGCAATTTTGTACGTTCATTCAAGTCAATTTCGGCGGCTGAGCTAGCATGCCAAATGCTAATTGGATATATATAATAATACATATATTTTTTGTACCGTTTTATTTTTTATATTTTATATTAATAATATGAAAAGTTCAATTTTATAATATTTTAAAAATTAAATTAGGACAAAATTGTCATATCCATGACATGTTATACAAAAAGTTCATTATAAATTAATCATTTATCTTATTTTTGCGAGAAAATCTAGAAATTAATACTACTTTACGTCTACGTCATCAAACATTCTGATATTTTGATTATGCATATGAATTTAAGTAAGCATGCTACCATATTTGACAACAGATATGGAAACAATGAAAAAAAATTAAACAAAATTAGTATAGTTTCTTTTGACAATGTTTTTTCATTCAAGATAGGGTGAAAATGGTCAAAGTATATACCAAAAAATATACTTAAAATATAGAATGATGATGACAAGAGTCATGAAATTTCTAAACGTGTCAGGAGAATTAGAAGTCCAATTATTAATAAATCAAAGGCCTCTTTGGTAGGTTATTTCCTTAATTAATTTTTTAATAAGATCAAGGTAGCCGACACGTGGTCCATGTCCTAAAGTCCTGGGAAAAGTCTCGATTAGGTATCGGATTTAGACTCATTCAAAAATCCTATACAAATATAACAAGTTAGATTTCTTTTTGTGTAGCTTTCCTTTTGTATTTGTTACATTAATGTGGGTTTCTATTTTGGTATATTCCATTACAAAATGGCAATGACAACAACCAATCCTATAATTATTACTGTTCCTATCCGAAAAAATTTGGATTGAACAATGTTATAGTAAAATAATATATGTTTTAAGAATTTAAATGTTGATACTATTGGAAAAAAATGTTATGATGTATTGAAATATCCAAAAAAATATACATAATTTTATCATAGCTTTTATCCTAATAAATTAAAGTAGACTATATGAACTAATATATAAAATCACATTAAATTGTTCATATGAGTTCTTCTCCTCTACACATTTCTATCAAAGACAATGTGTTTATCCGGCTCTAATTCATCCAAATAATATACATAAAGTAATAAAAATATTTTATAAAAAATTGTAATTAATCGCTAAAATACCTCTTTATGAGTTTATTTATTTGGATTTATAAAGTATGCATTTAAACAAAAAATTACATTTTGTTGATTGCTTAAAATTAAAATTGGATAAAAATAACTTTTGAACGCAAAAATCACCTTTATCCGCTTCAAACAAAAGTCTTAGAATTTGTTTGAAAAATAATATTGTTATTAATATTATCAAAGGTTTTTAGCTTGGAAGTTTTTCTCCTATTGCCAAATAAGATATGGTACTAAAATATTGTTTGATTGTTTCCTTAATTTGGAAAAATTCTATATACAATTCGAATATTTTAGTTTAAGTTGAGATGCTTGTTTTAATTTTATTTTATTTTTAAAACTGATAAGTGAATCATTATAAACACAAAGTCTTCAATCAGTATACTTATTTGAATATGGGAAACAGTTTAGATATTCCAAAAACTTTGCAAAATAGTCAAAATCCGTTTCTAACCAATAATTTTCAATGAATTTTACCAAATTAAGCAGAATGACTTCTTATCAATGCTTTATACTATTAATAATAAATACAAAATCCAATCGGTTAGGGGCATATATAAGTACGTATAAAATTTTTGCAATTGGATAGAGAGAAAATACCAGAATAATTTAAAATACTTATTTAAAAAGATTTAATTTAATCGATGAAGGAAAGAGTTTTTTTATAAATTATTTAAAAAATAAAATTAAAAAGGTACGGTACCAATGTAAATCAGTACATCCTTAGAATATTCAAAGAAGGAATTAAATCAGACAAAGAAGGAATTAAATCAGACAAAGATAATTTACTAAATTATATTAAAAATAACAGTAATAAAAGACCCGTCTCACTTCCCTGTAAAATAAAAGTATAAAACAACTGAGGCAGACGGACGATAATTTAAGAAGCCAACCCAACCTGCCAAAGCAATCTTGCGCCTGACCTGTTCTAACGCGCTCTTTAGAATTTTCTGAGTCATTGTTTTTCAGAACTCAAAAATCCCAAAGACAAAGAAAGAGGTAAAAGCCAGACACTGCTAAATCTCTGTTTTTCATTTTATCTACGTTGTTTTGTTAATGAAGGTTTAATAAAAAATATTGGTGGTCTGCTTGAATTAAGCGTAGCAGGACTGTAAAGAGTGATAAATTTATATGGGTCACCACACGCAGCATCACCACCACAACATGAGCGATGGCGTTTCGCAGCGAGTTAACAGCCCGCGTTTCTCGGGTCTAATGACTCGCCGAGCTCAGTCGTTCAAGCGCAACAATGGCAACTCCCAGACCACCACCGGTAACAACGCCGTTGGTACCAGTAACGGCAGTAATAACGGAAGCAACTTAAGCGCGCATCATGAGATCGATCTACAATTAAACTCACCCAGATCGGACGTTGGAGTTGTGGGTTCGGTTTCAATCGACGGGTTGAGTCTAAGAAGAGGTTTGTTGAGGAAGCCGAGTGTTGGATCTATGGTTTTTGATTTTGGGTTGAAAGAGAGGAAGAAGCTTGGGCATTGGATGTTCTTGGTTTTTTGTGGGGTTTGTTTATTTTTGGGTGTTCTTAAGATTTGTGCTGCTGGTTGGTTTGGATCTGCTATCGAAACCGTTACATCAAATCAGGTACTTTTATGAATTATTGAATTTTACGTAGTATTTTGCTATTGCTCTTTATGAATCGACTTGCACTGGTATTTAATGTAGATAGACCAATGTGAAAATTGTGATTTATTTTGGGAAACTGTTAGGCCTTTTAATTATCTTGATTGTGAAATTAATGGGTAATTGTTTTTTGGACTTTTGTTCCCTTATTGGATATATTTATGGGTGCAGAATTTAGGGAGTAATATATTAGTGGCTCAAGTATCTTTTTTGCAATCTTAAATATCATTTTTACAATGTAAGATCAAAATTAGGCTAGGAGTAGAGAAGTTGCTTTTTTGACGGTTTCTTCCTAATCAAATTTGGGATATTTGGATAGAAACATGCAGTTCTGCTCCTAATGGTGGTCTGATTCTGGATTTTTACAGCAGAATATGCAAGTTTCATTGTACGGGTTGTGTTCAGATAGCGAATTTCATCTTCTTTTAGTTGAGGACTAATCATGCTTAGTATATCACCAGAACTGAATTTTGAGTTTGTAGAACATTGTTTAGACTTTTCCTTGCTAATTCGATATCTCTATAATTGTAATTAGGAATTATCTGAGCCTTCCACCAATCGACTAAAGTTAATGATGGATCAAGGCTTTCATGATGATGGATATAGGGAGGGAGGAAGTGATTCAGATCGGACCTTAATGACAGTGAGATCAGACGTAACAGAAGTAAGTTTAAATCCAAATCTTAAATTTATTGTCTTATTTCTGCTTGGTTTGCAGGAAGAACATGATTAATGAAAAACACTTAGAATTGATTTTTCTGATTAGGAAAAAGTGTGTTAAGATTTGTTTCATTTCTTATCCAGCTTTCAGGTATTTGGTCAAAACCAAATAGTGAGAATTTCACCCAGTGTATTGACCATTCGAAGAAAAAGAAAAGTATGGAATTCTTACTGCTCAATACTCTCTCACTACTTTCTATGTGTGTGTTCACTGACGTATTAAATTTTTTTTGTGTTGCAAAGTTGCAACTGATTCTATGTTTTTTCTTGTTAGAAGCTTCTAAATGTTGCTTTCTTGGCAGAGCTAGATGCAAAGACAAATGGCTACATTCTTGTAAATGCTAATGGTGGCTTGAATCAGATGAGATTTGGGGTCTGTTTGTTGTGTGTTTCTCATCGATTTTTATAGCCTGACCTTTTATCTACAGTCTGATGTATCAATAATTTTAGAATGCAGATCTGTGATATGGTTGCTGTTGCTAAGGTTATGAAGGCAACACTTGTCCTTCCCTCACTTGATCACACCTCATATTGGGCAGATGAAAGGTTAGTTTCTTTATGTACTGTGCTTATGTTTCAGATTGCCTGTTCAGCGCCTATCAGTACATCAGTTCTTAATCTGATTCTATCGAATGTTGAATACTTAAGCTAATAGCCTGCATTTACATGTTTGTACACGAATACATCATACTATGCACTAAAACAAATGTTGGTTTATATCCTAGTGGATGGACAAGGAAGGTATAGAGTTGAATGATTTTTGCAGCCTGTCTGATCAGTTCTCAAAGATACATTTCCACACTAACTACATAAGGCTTTCTTCTTGTGCCCTTAAAAAGCCTATATCTATCGGTATTAATGTATGGCTAACTTATGGTTATTCCTTAGGTTGACCTGCTTGACATTAACTGTTAAGTCACACGAGTGTTGGATGGCATATATTGTATCCTTAGCTAATTGATCGGTTTGATATATTTGCAGTGGATTTAAAGATCTGTTTGATTGGCAGCACTTCATTGAGACCCTGAAGGATGACGTCCACATAGTTGAGACAATACCACCCAAGTATGCTGGAATCGAACCTTTTAATAAAACACCAATATCTTGGTCTAAGGTCAGTACAACCCTATATTCTCATTGGCAAATGTCTATACAGAAAATAAAGAGTACACCTATCACTGAGGATGGTTTTTTCCTGTTTTTGGAATGGCAATCATTTGAGCAGCCCATTCATACAACTGTACAAGTGGCCCTGCTTGAGTCAATCATATCATACATGTATCCTGTACTACTGATTCCTTTTGAGATTAGTATCAACTAACTAATGTACATTCTCTGATTCAGGTTAGCTATTATACAGAAGAGGTCCTTCCATTGTTGAAGCAGCATAAAGTAATCTATTTTACACACACAGATTCTCGGCTTGCCAATAATGGTATCCGAAGTTCCATACAAAAGCTGAGGTGCTGGGTAAATTATAGGGCACTAAAATATTCTGCTCCAATTGAAGAACTTGGAAACATGTTGATTTCTAGAATGCGCCAGAATGGCAGCCCTTATCTTGCTTTACATTTGAGGCAAGTAAAATAAGTTTATTTCTTATGCATATGAATGCTACATTCTCACTTGTCCCACCCCCCCACCCCCCCACACCCCCCCCCCCCCCCCCCCCCCCCCCCCCCCCCCCCCCCCCCCCCCCCCCCCCCCCCCCCCCCCCCCCCCCCCCCCAACAAAAAAAAAAAACTACATTTCCCTTTTTCCATAGTCTTGTTGTTTGCATTTGGCATGAGTAAGCATTTGTTGTCATGAAAATGGGTGTATGGGTATCATCATTACATTCATGATAGATAATAACATTGATAGCTTGACATTACTGCAAAGAAGGCTGATGTATGTTGCTGCTTTAATTTGTTTAATTTGTAGATATGAGAAGGATATGCTTGCATTTACTGGCTGCAGTCATAGCTTGACAGCAGAAGAAGATGATGATCTACGTAGGATGCGTTATGAAGTCGGCCATTGGAAGGAGAAAGAGATTAACGGAACTGAGAAAAGATTGCTTGGTGGCTGTCCACTGACCCCTAGGGAGACTTCCCTCTTGCTCAGAGCTTTGGGTTTCCCACCAAGTACCCGGATTTACTTGGTAGCTGGTGAAGCTTATGGAAATGGAAGTATGGAGTCTCTTAAGGAGGATTTTCCTAACATCTTCTCTCATTCCTCCCTCTCTACAGATGAGGAGTTGAAACCTTTCAAGAATCATCAGAACATGTTGGCTGGTTTAGACTATGTTGTTGCCCTTCAGAGTGATGTATTTGTTTATACTTATGATGGAAATATGGCAAAGGCAGTTCAAGGACATAGGCAATTTGAGAACTTCAAAAAGACTATCAGCCCGGACAGGTAATTTGCTATTAGATTGGAATTATTCTTAACCTTTTTGATTTGGTTGTTTACATTTGTTTTTGAATGAATAGCTTTACAGGATGTAATCATTGTCATTTCAGACCAAAATGTGTATAAACAATTATGAATCTGTTGGTGCAGGATGAATTTTGTAAAACTTGTTGATGAATATGATGAGGGAAATATTTCTTGGAAGAAATTCAGTTCCCAAGTGAAAAAGCTCCATGAAGATCGAGCCGGAGCTCCATACCGTAGAGAGCGTGGAGAATTTCCTAAACTGGAGGAGAGTTTTTATGCAAATCCACTTCCAGGATGCATCTGTGAAAGAACAGAAGAAATGTAGAAAGCTAAATCACAGCTTGCGGCAAATTTTGCTTAACGCTACAAAGTAAAATATCAGCTGAAAAGGAGGGTGTGCTTGCATTGTTTCCGACATACCATTCCAGAAGGATGGAATGGTATATAATACCATTCAAAATCATGACTCAACTCATTGGTTGAAACATGCCTGCTCGATGGGGGATATTCCCCGGCTAGCTAGCGTGTAAATTAACACATTAAGTCATCATCAATGGCCACAACATACTGCCACGGCATAGTTCAGGCATACTGTTTTCAAGAGATAGAGGTGAAAGATAAACATTCATCCGGTGGGGTGGGATGTCTTTTCTTGTCCACCGAAGTACACTTCAGAAAGAAAATTTAGTCTATTTTTGTCTATTTTCTTTCTTTTTTGATATAAAGAATTTCCTTTCTTTATTTTGAAAAATTGGTTTAGTTTGTAGCTGTAAAGAAAGTTGGGGGAGGGGATGAATGAGTTGGCTTTCTCCCTTGCCAACGTTAGAGTTTGAATAACTGATGGAAATCCCATAGCATGACACTTATTGAATTGTATTACATCTGATACTAATAATACAAAAACATGATTTCAATTAGTACAGAGCAGAGCATGACCTTTTACTTGTTGAATATTTGCAGCTCTTGCCCTCAAGGATATTCCCACATTCATGTCAATTTCACTTTCCAACATGTCAAAGTTACAAATGCACAATAATCACTTAGATCTATATGAAACTCAGTCAACTAAACTTGCAAAGTGGCTATCACAGCATGAAGAAAAAGGGCAGCTGAAGATAATTTTGCTTAGATTGAACCTTGGATAATCATGAACATACTAACGTTGGAAAATAACTATTGAATATGATAGAGTGGTGCCTCTAACACCAATGGGATAAACCTTCTCTTGATTACTGATTAATGAAAGTATTATTTTTATTTAACTAAGTCATTATTCACATGAAAATCATTAAAATCTGTTAAACAAATAAGAGTTTAATTAAATAAAAATAATACTTTAAGAAAGAGTTTAAATGGATACGATAGAAAGATTAAAAATTATTTAAGAGATTTGATTGTCAGAAGGCACCCTGACAAAGGACAACTGAACACGAAGAAGGAATACTTAAAGAAGCACAACTAGACTTATTCGCCGGTAATTAAACAAACTGCCATTGACTGGAAGACACTTATGCTTCGAGACTTCTTATTATGACAAATCGACAAGAAACCAAGGAAGCACAGATTTATGAAAGAGAAGACCCTCCAGTACGCATGTAGATATCTTGAGCAGTTCCTCCAAAAACGCCCTTCAGCTTCTTAACCTGAGCATCGTCGAGGAAGGTAGTCTCCTCCGCAATGTCAGAGGACAAGTTGTTTCCGAACAAAGCAAAGTCCAGGACCTGGAGACCAGGGCTAGGACTGCTGAAAGATGAAAATGCCAAGGCTTGAGTTTCACCTGCATTGATATTAAAATGCAATAAACCTGGGGGGAAAACCATAATATCACCTTTATTGAGAGTTTTGAATAGACTTTGTTGGCTGAGGATACGAATCCAGGACAAAATTTCCCTTCAATTACAATGAGGATTTCTGAAGCCCCTTGGAACAGCTCCGCCAACAGCAAAGTCCAGACGAGCCATGGAAATGCCTAGTCCATTAACACCGGGGAATTGAGCATCGAATGCTGGTATTGCAGCAACTTTTAGAGGTTTTAGGTGTCGCCTGCAACACCAAAGCCTGAGAAAACAAAATCGTCCACCGTGACTGCTTCGGGCTTCTTACAGGAGTAGCCTGCAGTGCCTTGACGCAGAAGTCTAATGCATTGGAGGAGGAGCGAAGGAAAGAAAAAATGAGAAAGATAGAGAAAAACATCTTTGCCACTATTCTTCGTGCTAAACCTTTTCGGCTGTGCTCAAAGGGAATGCGTTACCCTTTATATAGAATGGGAAACTGTGGATAATTTGAGGCATCGCAACCTAGGACTATCTGCTAGCATTAATGAAACAGGAATTTGCATAGACTGCTTGTTTATCATTAACGTTGCAACAAAACTTCTCTTCCGCAAATAAAAAACCAGTAGGTATAACCATCCATCAATTGCTATCAGCAATATCCAAAAGATGCCGGATAGTAACAAAATTGCAGCATTGGTACTCATCTAGCATAATTTGACAGATTCTCTTGAGTCCATCGGCTCCTCTATTTTCTATGCAGTCGCATATATGATATATGCAAACAGCAATTTGAAGTTTTCAATATATTAGACAATAAGACATCAATATAGCCAGTTGCTAATGCTTAATTAGCATGGAAAACCCAGATACGTCTACAGGGTGGTGATTTGAAGGAATGGAGAAATATCGAGAGGTGGTCCTTTGGCTCTACGGACATGTTGGAAGGGAATGAAGTTAGGGCAATTGCAGACATTTTAACAGCAGCTAAGAGTCTCAGCTGCCATGTCTCTCCTCATTGCTTTTAACTATTCCCATGGAAAAAACCTGTGAACGTTGTTAATTTTCTGCCTTCCATGTGGAAATCACGTGGTCATTTTGATCCTTGGATCCAGATGAGCTGTTTGTTGTAGGTTTATGCTGCTATTTTTTAGCAAATGTTATCCGTGGAGGATGTTGAATGTGATAGGAGATTTGTTTTTGCACGTCATGAAGTGCCTATTTAGGTGTTTGGGATGTAGTGCCTGTGTAAAGGCTATTACCAGTAAATAAAAGTTGTACTCAAGTTCATCTGCTTCCTCTATCTTTTATATTTCTGCTTTATTTGTCTTTGTTTGTATAAGCACTTCAGGATATGTTTTTATGCCAAGTTCAGGGGCTGTTTCATGGGTATCAAAGAAGGAACCGATTGTCACTTTATCAACCACTGAAGCTGATTTCGTTGCTGCGACATCTTGTGCATGCCAAGCTATGTGGCTGAAGAAGATTGTTGAAGAGCTCCATTTTAAGAGTCAGGGTCCCACAGCAATTCTGTGAACTATAGCTCGGCAATCAAACTCTCAGAAAATCCTGCTCTACATGGAAGAAGCCAGCATAGAGATGTGAAATTTCATTTCTTAAGGACCTCACAAAGGAATGAGTCATTGATCTTGTTTACCAGAGAAGTGAAGATCAAGTTGCTGATATTTTTATTAAACCTCTCAAGTTGGTTGTGTTTCAAAAGATAAGGAAGCTACTTAGTGTTTGCATTCAGGATAATTCTTATTGAACTTAATGCTTGCAAAAATTTCAATTTTGAGTAGTGGGTTTATGTTTAGCTATTTTTTAGCAAATGTTTTCCGTGTTTGTTGAACGTGATAGGAAATTTGTTTTTACACGTTATGTAGTGCCTATTTTGGTGATATTAGCCGTTCGGGATTTAGTGCCCACATCAAGGGTATTACTTGTTCAATAAAAGCAGTACTCAAGTTCATTCACTTTCTCTGTCTTTTATATTTCAGCATTATTTGTCTTTATACGTATAAGCCTTTAATTGTAACATTCCAAGGCATGTAATCTAGGTTGCATTAAAAGGGTAAAAGGTGTCTCCCAAACTTCTCCCCACCCTGCAAGTTAAAATACAAACAATCAAAACCAATATCAACTTTTAAATTTTTGTTTTCGAACTGAAAGTCGAAAGTTTCCAAAACATCTGATCTAATTCTCCTCCAGGGTTTTCTATTTCTGATGTTAATTTTAAAATGAGTTGACGTTTACTGTCTCAACTCTAAAGCTGAAGCAGACAAGAATCAAGGAACAAATGTGAGAATTTTTTTTGTGTAATTACAGATATCTTTATCCGTATTACAGTCTAAAATTAATCCTCTTCGGATCGAAAGTGATAAACGGTAAAGCCTTCTTAACAATGAGGACTCAAGACTTGAACCTGTCAAGTACTTGAGGAAAAAATCTACTTCCACTTCTTTTAATCACTTATTGATAAAGGTAAATATCTCATCTATCTACAAGTAAAGCTAAGGTTGGACAATGACTGAAGGATCAGAGCCAAGCCAACAGCCATCCATTCTAGCTGTAAAAAAGGATGCTTCTTTTACTGTTCTATCATTATCACTGAAGGCTTCTCTTGAACTTCTTGCGAAGCTTTTTTCTTGTTCACATGGAACAAGTATGCTAGGTTCGACTGACGACAGGATCGAGAAAGCAAGGAAGAAACCAGGCTGTGGTAAGTGAAATCAAATTCACCGTAAATAATGACCATCTCTCAGCCAATATCTATGGTAATTACAGCGGACAAAGACATACTAGGAAAAGGATTTTGACAAATTAGGAAACGTCATGCACAGAATAAATCAAGAAAAATTTCTGGGGATTTGATTTCAGTTTCTATTCTATCTACATTGATGGCTAACTATTAATCTAACTCCTGCATAGCTGATTTTCAATTTGATGACAGTCCAACATGAAACTTGTTTAATCCAAACGTTTACTTCTTTGATGTAAACAAGGTAATAGCATAGATAACAAATACGTACAACAAGCTGCAGCTAAATCAGAAATTAATTTACGAATAAAGAAGCATAGGTTTCATAACAGAAGTCTTATCTTTCATACATAAGTTTAACCGTATATTAGATATTAAACAACAAATACCGATTGCACATCAAAGGCGCGATTTCTCTTTATTCAGGAAGGGATAGTCTGTGTATCCAACAACAGGATCCTGAGTATAAAATGTCTTCCTAATGTACCTATTTAATGGCGCGTTAATCTTCAACCTCAAGACTAGGTCAGGATTTGAGATGAAAAAACGGCCATATGATATCAGATCTGCATCACCATCAGCCACAGCTTGCATTCCCAGCTCCCTAGTGAACCCACCGCTACACATGAAAGTTCCCTGATAAGTCCTCTTTAGAGTCCTCATCAAATAAACTTCCTCATCTTCACTGCCATGTCTGCCTGATTCTGTTTGCCCATAAGCATGATAACGAGGCTGTGTCACATGAAGATAAGCAAGTTTTGACCCCAGTTGTAGCTGGAGCTTGTTAAGTCTCTCAATCACTGCCAAGCCTAGGTTGAGAGGATTAGAGTCCGTTGCATCAAGGTGATCAATTGCAGGCGAAATTCTGACAGCAACTCTATCTGCACCAATGGTCATAGCTACTGCTTGAACAATTTGCATTAAGAATCTGCAACGGTTCTCCAATGATCCACCATACTCATCTGTGCGATCATTGATCCCATCTTTTAAGAATTGGTCAATGAGATAGCCATGTGCTCCATGAATCTCAATTCCATCAAAACCTGCAAGTTGTAAAGAGTTTATACACTTTAAAATGGTGTCACAAGAATGTAGTGACAAGGAAAATTATACATTTTTTCTTGAAAATAATGAGTGAACTAAAGAAGTAAATAAATAGCTCACAATAACATTTGATTCTAGTTTTTAGGCTTATTAACAGATCAATTCTATCACCATCCTAATTACTATATGTGGCTCAGAACTTCATTCAGATGTAAATTTCTCAATGAAAAGTTCACCCAGATTCAAAGGGAAGGAAATAATATTAAAATTCCAAGTTGTATGGCACATTCAAGTTATTGATTAACAATGAAAAATACACAAGACTGAACAGCTTGCTATTTGTACGACAATGCGGGACATAGACAGAAGTCGAGTTCTTATGTCACAGTAGTGTTTTAGCTATTGTGATAGTGAAATATGGCATCATGACCATGCTGAGTATTTGTAGCCACTATAAAGGAGACATAATCTTAGCCATTCAATGTATCTCATGTTACTAAAAAGCATAAGAAAGATCCATATTTTTGAAAGAAATCTTGCACCATGCAACCCTAGTTAAATTTTAATAAAGCAGACACCGTCCTTTTGACAAAAATAAAAGTCAACTCTATCTTTTATAAATTCAGCTTGCTATTTAAGAATAAAACACTGACTTTGTCTAGAGGCCTCCATCAAACCGGTAGACTGAAATGAATACTGCTTCAGGACACTGCCATTAGAAATTGAAGATTAATATTTAATCTTACCAGCTCGAATGGCATTCAAGGCTGCCTTGCGGTAGTGCCCTACCACCTCTTGTATTTCCACAATTTCAAGAGCTCGAGGTTTTGGGTATATACCATAGCTCCCATCTGGCATAAGAATTCTCCACCTATTTGAGATGGGCTTGTTTGCTGATGATATTGGTGACGCTCCATCAGGTTGATACACTATTTCATTAGTCAAAAAACCAATAAAACTTGTGAATAAATGCTCAACACTCCCCTCCAAAAGGAAAAAGGGAAAATGCATGGTGAATAACATTTAATATAATCACTACATCGTATATGAATGAATGACATTGAGGATAATGCCGATTGAACTGCGAAAGGGTACAGAGGATTGGCGAATTTACCTGAATGAGATGCACGGCCAACATGCCATAGTTGGCAGAAAATGATGCTTCCTTTGGCATGAACAGCATCCACAATCTTCTTCCATGCCTCCACCTGCTCTTCATTGTAGATCCCAGGAACGTGTGGAAACCTGCTTCAACATTGCAACATCAGACATATGCTATAGCTAAAAGAAAGGGCTTAGATTTAATGCTCTGTTAGTTAACCGCAAAATGCCGCTTTACTAATGATCAAAACTAGAAAATATCAATAAAACACATGGAGGCAAGAGCGAAAACCTTAAAATAAATGTGACAAATTAAGCATTTCAATTGGACCGTTCAGACAGTGGTAAGATATGTCTGCGTAATTCCATACGAAGTTAGAGATTGAGATTCGAGACTACGAAAAACTGATAGCCTAACATGAAAAGAGCCAAAACCTTAACAAAGGGTGCCATAATTTCATAATTCATATACAGTATGATTACATTTGTCCATGATTTAAGTAAATATTGTGACTCCAAACAGCACAACACTAAAAGAAACCAGTTATTATTCATTTGCAAAGAAAAAATTGAATTCATAAATAATCAAATCCGAATCCAAAATAATTACTACTGCAATAGAAACAAATATTACTATTTTTTTTTTTTGGTTACAACAAATATTACTATTTACTACTAATATAACAGTAAAAAAATAGAAAAGGAAAATTTTCTTACACTAAGACATGCCATGATTAAATTATATTTTGGACAAACGTCTGGATCAGATCCAAAGTAAGCAATGAGAAATCCAATCCGATTGGTAATAGTGGGCACTAAAAAGCACTAAGTTGGGGGCAATGGGCCCAGCAGCCACTATTGCTGGAATAATGCGAGTGACTGGTATGAGCTTTCATTATCAGAATTGAGTTACAAAATTACCCTGCTGCAGTGTCGGAGATCAATGTCCCTTCGGTGATGAGAAAACCGCCAGGAGTGGACCGCTGCGTATAATATTCAGCAAGCGCCGGCCTTGGAATTCCATTCAACGCTCTGCATCTCGTCATAGGCGCCAGCACCACCCTGCCATCGGACACAACAAGCCGCCACAACCCGTCAAAGTTCCTCTTAAATTCAAGGACATATATTCGTTATTAGAAAATTGATGGATGAAATAAACAAAATTGGTCATCCGTATTTCTCTCGGCTTTACAGAATCCCAGGAGATCGTGGCGGAACATGTCTGAAATAAAAGCTCCCTAGAGACAAGGATCTAAGCCGCTCCGGGATCACGGAATTTGACGCAAAAACAATACAGTGAATCACAGACAGATTAGTCAAAGTTGGATGGCGGACAAACCTGTGAGAAAGATTGAACTTTCCCATCTTGTAAGGAGAGAAGAGCGAAGGGGTTCCTTGAGATTGAGTTTCTGCCATTGTTACTCTTTCTAGAAAATGATCCGATGATGAACTTACTGATGGGATACTGAAATACTCCAATTGAGAAAGAAAAACCCACTCTTCTTTTTTATTATTTTATTGTAAAAACACAAACTTGCTATACTATATATATAAAACAAAACAATGTAGTGAGCGGGAATAAAAGCATGTGCCACGCAATTGGACGGTAAGGGACGCGATTGGCTGGGGCTTAGGCTGATGCAGAGGCGAGGCGTATTTGGAGTTGAAAATTCTACCGTGTGATGAGTGGTGGTTGAAGGTCATGGACGGAGTCGGTGAAAGTGGTGTGGCTGCCTCTTTTATTGGCATGGGCTTCACGTGCTGCTTATGTTTGAACACCCACACTAGATACTGTAGCGTTATACTACGTACGATATTTTTGAGCAGAGATCGCGTTGACTGTTCACGACATTGCCGATTGGCAGTAGAAGGTAATATTTATTTTATTTACGAATAAAAGATTGTAAAATTGGAGTATTGTTATTTTTTTTTACGTAATTTTACCCATTTAATATCATCCTTTCCTTTTCATTTTGCACATGATCATACAATCTTATCCATACAAGAATAAGACAATTAATATAACTAATACAAAAAAAAAGATAATTAATTTAACTAATTTTGCTAGATCATGTGAAACATTGAACCTGTCAATACTTTTTTTTTCTTTTGATAGGAGTATTACTAATATTTTTAAAATGCTAGACCTTATATCCCATATTCATATGTGATTTGACCCTTGATATTTATATTTACTTATACTAAAAATTTTAAATTTACTATTTAAAAATACATAAATATGTAATTTGAAATACGTAATAAACAATCTAAATAGTATTAAAAATATGAAGAATTGTAATAAATAGTCAAATAAATTAAATGTTATTAACACAAATAATAATATCGGAATATAAAACCATAAAAACTAATTATTAAGTAAAAAATATAAAATTTTGGAGGGATAGATATATCTTTTATTAGATTATAACATTAAAAAATTGTATGTTATAACATTATATTGTAAAAATGACAATAATTGTAATGACATTAAATAGATATCTCACTTGAGCCGAACACCAAACCACTAATAAACCATGTTTGAGACTTGTCTAATTGAACTGGGCTCCTCCTCAAATTCAAGCCCAATATTACAGGACCAGCATGCGGTCACCTTAATCTAAGGGAAAATCTCAAAAATAAAAAATTATTACATACATAGGTAATAAAATTTTATTAAAACATTAAAATAAGACATCTATGATAACATGTTAATTTTTTTTATAAAAAACATTATTAATATATAAAAAAGGAATTCATCTTTAAATACTTTTATTTTATTTTTAAAAAAATACTAACAATCTCTTTATCGAATAATAAAAATATGTTATACGTAAAATTTAGATTTAAATTCCAACCATCTCAATTTTTATTTTAATTAAAAAAATGATGATGATAGCATAATGCGCGTTAAGTTTATTTCAACTGGTTCATTCAATCCCCTTTGATAATTCTTTCATGTTTGTCTGCCGGTATGCACGTTTTGACGAGTGGATTGGACAGTTTCTTTCTCTCTTCTCCTTGGGAAGGTAATAAGAATTGCTTTAAATAAATGCAAAGACCCTACTTATAGAAGACAAGGGTTGGTAGAAAGCAAGACTTTCCTTCCACGCCTTGCCTGCTGTCAAAGTATCCCACCATGGGTCTGGACTTTGGACATTAGAGACAAGATAGAGCCTAAGTCAGCAAGTGAGAAACTTAATTACATAATCGGAGGCTGTCTAAATCCAAACTTGCTCGTTTTTTTAACTTTGGTTGTTTAATGGTTTTTTATTTTCGAAAGCCTAACTTGGTCAATTACCCATTCAAACATGTCATCTTAAGAACTTCCAGACTCTTGTATTCTTCCTCTTTCACAATGATGTAGCAGTTAAAAAGGATGACTACGATGACAACTAAACAATACTTTAGCCAAATTTCACCTTTTTTCCTCCCTTCTTGTTTTTGACTAATAAAGCTGATAGCTGCCTACCCCTCCTTTTTTTTCTTAAATTAAATTGCCATGAAATTCTTGCATAAAGAATGTGAAGAGTAATCAAAATTGGAAAATTATCAGATGAGAATTATTAACAAATAAACATCTTAATGTAGTTAGGAGTGTTCACATTTTGATTTTCACTGAATTAATCAATCAAATGGAATTTAATTTGGTTCAATTGTCAATCAATGAATTATTTTGATTAGTTTCATTAACTAAAATAATTTTGATTTTCTATCAATTCAGTTCAAAAATCAAATTAATCATATTATTTTAATCAAGAAATAAAAGTTCAAAAATAAAATAAAAATATATGAAATCTAAGCTTACAGTTAATATTTGTAATTTAGATAATGTTTTAAGTTTATTGTTGTTATTGTGTTTAACTTAATACATTGGTATTTAAATATTTATTGGATGATGTTATTTGATTTGTTTAAAAAATTAAATATCAAAAAATAAATTTTAAAATATAATTTCACTTAAATTTATTTTGTTTTTTCGGTTAATTAACCAAATTTAGTTTAGCTCAGTTATATTCCAAATTAAAAATTTTTGTTCAATTAAAAAAATAATAATAAATTAACTTGGTTTTGGCCATTTCAATTTGACATTAATTGAATCAATTGAATGAACGCTTCTAAATATAATATTGATTCAAAAGATCATGCTCTCACTTCTAAGATATAGGAATTTTATAAGTTTGAAGATTCAAAATTTAATATATGCATCTTTTTTAATCTAATCTAAATCTAAATGGAAGACTTCTGTTAAAAAACATATTAATGTAACACAAATTAAAGCAATGTTATTAATAATTAAGCCTTGATTTAACTGTTATTATTTTTTCTTATTAAAAATTAAGTCCAAAGTTTAAATCTTCTTTATTTTTTATAAAAAAATTTAGTTTAAAGTTGGAATTTTAATTTTTTTATTATTGTAGTTCCTACAAATCAAAAAGAGCAATGCTATTGTGGGAAAGACCGATACAAATACAAATGTTTAAAAAGCTTATCAGACAAAATTCCCGACGCAATTGAAAGAAAATCCCATGCAGTGGAGAGCATGGAAAACTTTAATAGGTACTAGCTACCAGCCAACAAGTCAAATTAGATACATGTACTTTCTAAAAGAGTAAAGGCTCAAAGTAGTAACATGTGGTGGTAGCCCACGTGAACTCCTTCCTGTCTGATTCAATCATACACAAATGTGGGCTTCATCATCAACAACGTCGTGTCTTTTGGGCCCCACCCATCACCAGACAGCTATTGAAAAAAAAAAAAAAAGAAAAGCTGGAAGGGGCCAAAACGGTGGCAACCCTAATCATGCCGTTATTTGCCTACTTCCCCACGCCACCATTCAAAAAAAAAAAGCCAAATTTTCCTCAATTTTTAATCTTTCATCATTTGACCACTGAGCCTGTCTATTCCCCTGCTTCTCAAGCAATTAAAGCTCTTTCCACACAATTTTTTTTGTTCGAAATTTTTACATACAAATTTTTTTTTATCCAAACAAAGTTGTAAAAATAAACTAATTATCGAAGTTCATGCCTTTAACGCATAAAATATCGAAGTTTATTTTGATTAAATTATAAAATTTATGTCAATTTTTTTGACCGAAATCAATGATATATTGTAACATATTTTAATATTTAGGTTCAAATTGAAGAAATTTCATTTCCAGCTTTTAATTATAAAAAAAATTATATAAGTTTATATTGTTTCATAAATCAGAACATTAACGAAACTTAACACTTATTTTAAATTATGACTAGGGGAGTTATATATATTTTTTTACTTATCTTTGTAATAGACAAAACATAAACAAATATTCATTTTTTTATTTTTCAAAACTTTCAATAATAATTTCACTTATCTTTTAAATTTTTTGGCAAATTTCTTAAAATTGGGATCAACAACACACAAATAAGAAGAGTAAATGGATGTCGAACGTAAAAATCCAAACTTGTTCCTCGACACTTAAGTTAATAGATTATCTAAATAATAAGAATAAAATAAAAAGAGACAAAGAATCACCGTGCCAATTTTGTGAAAAAAAATAATTGTTCATACTTAATTATTTTCATTGGAAATATTTATATATCTCATTATAGATGCTATGGTGCTGACATGAGTGTTATTTCTAGGACATAATTTGGTAGAAAGACCTGTATAATTTATTATGGTATATATAACAAAATTGTGTAATATTTAACAAAATATTAATATAGATTTTTTTCTTACTCAAAATAATTAAACTGGAATCCTCTATTCTTATATAAAAAATAAATAAATGTTTTAAATTATTAATGGACGAATTTTATATATTTTTTTATATAAGGAATTTATTCTGGTTGAAAAATTTAGAAAACTTTGCTAAAACTTAAGTTGTACCAAATTATTCAGAAAAATATATATTTAAAATTGGAGAGCTTTAGAAAAATTATTCTTAATTTGTTGAAAGTAAAATTTTAATTTAACAAAGCTTTTTTAATTTACATAAAAAAAGTAACATGTTGTAGTCAATAGCAGAACAGAAATTTTTTTTGGTGAGAAATAGCAGAACAGAACTAAACTAAGCAATGCATGTCTCAAGGATCTGTCCGCACGCGTTGTCGAATAGCCACGTGTCAGCATAAAACCTCTTGTCATCAAGAGATTAAGATTAGCTTTAGGAGAGGATTAGATTGGTAAATTAAAAAAGATGTGTTATGATGCATTGGATTGGATGCTTGCTTTTTAATTAACAAACAAAACTTTATTTTGGGTTTCATTAATTTCATAATTTCATCTCTCAAAGCAAGCTTTCTCTGCTTAAACGGTTAAACACAAAGCCGTATGCACATGGGACATAACAGCGCGAGAAAACCAAGAAGAAGAAGAAGAAGAGAAAGAGAAAGAAACTGACCGTCTCCTTCCGTTCTTCTTGTTGTTGTTGCAGCTTTTGATTTTTTTTTTTTTACAAGAATATTACGAGTTTCTTCGACGACGCATACGAGGGAAAGGAAAATTCCTTTCTATTTGTTGTCTTTATTTGTTTGTGTTCTTAAACAACATCATTAATTACCGGAATAAATTAATTTAATACGAAAATCGTCGTCTCTTTCATTCCTTTTTTTCTTCGCTCTTTAGGCTTTGCTTTCTCCAAAATAAGCGAAAAAAAAAAAAAACTGAAAGCAGAGACTTTTTTTTTTCCTTATATGGCGGCCGCTTAAACCTTGTCCGTTTCTATTCTGTCTTTGCTATTTTTTCCCCATTTTTCTTAATTTATCGTTTCCTGAAGTTAAAAGGCAAAAAAAAAGAAGGATTTGTTCGCTCTGCTGCGGCTCCTCCATATCGTTTTTTGAAGGTAAGTTTGATTTTTTTTTTTTTCAGTTTGTTCTTTGCTTGATTTCTTTCTCGATGTTAATTTTCAGTCCCATGTTTATCATCTTCTTCTTTTTCCCTTTGCTTTTAAGCTTTGACCTTCGTGGATTCAAAGTTTCTCTTCGGATTGTTGATTTTTTTAAATGTTTGAATTGCAAGATTTTCTGCAAAATTATGTGCGACTTATTGTATTTTGGAGAATCATACTTTATTGCAAGAAAATTGATTGCCTTTTATTTATTTCCTCTTATCTAACATTTTGTCTTTTTCAATTTTTTCAAAGCTTGTAAGTTGTAACTGAAATATTTTTTAATCGAATGGAAGTAACTTACTGAATGCTTTCTTTTCAACTCAGATAAACTTTTAAATTACTAGAACTTGTCTGTGTCAAAAGAGTGATTTCAGTAATTTCTGAAACTAGTTTTTTTTATCAGATAACTAATCGATTGATCATTATGGATTGTTGAAAAAGGGTTTTCATTTTTTTCCACTTGAAGGCGGAAAGTGATCAAGCTAGTAAATTTTGGTAAAATTTAATGAAAATTTCAATATTTTAGCAACTGTTTATGTTTATTCTTTGTTTATTTTTTGTATGTTAACAGTTTAGAAGATTTAAGGATGTCTAAAAGTGAAGATTCTGGTAGCCCTGGATGGAGTACATCCTTTTTCATGCAGACAACTGAAGATGTTGCAAGAGCAGTTGCTGCAGCTGCGACTGCTGTTCGTTCACCCAGACCATCAGCTGTATATTCATCAAAAGACGAAAACGGTGGTAGCCAATTTCAGAAGCTCCAGCGTCATGTTTCGAGAGTGTTAAAAGGCTTCTCACAACCCCCTGAAGTGAGAAGCGGAACTTACAATCCAGAAGTTCTGACAAGCCAAAAGCGTCAATGGGCAAGCTTTCAGTTGCAATATTTGGTATGGTACTTAATTCAAGTGTACATGTTCTTGTTAATGCTACTTACACTTGTGAATGGAGTTTTCACAGCAAGTATCTACTGAGGGATGTAACTCCTTTTATGTTTCATTAAATATTTTAGTCCTGCATTTAGTGATCTCAAAGTGAAATGGTTGCTTGTATAATTGCTAGACTTAATCTGATGTCTGATAAACCTCTTATATTTTACTTCTTCTACGTTTGTAATTATATTTAACTGATAACCAAAATTTTCAAAGTATTTTCATAACATTTGGTTGTTAAGTGTGCAGGATCATAGATCGTTGAAAGAACCGTCGAGGCTGTTTGAGAGCATGGTTGTTGTTGGACTTCCTCCTAATTCTGATATTCAGGCACTTCAAAGGCAATATGTCTCCAGAAAATTTGAAGGTTCTGGGAAGTTGCGAAGTGCTTTAAGTTATCAGAATAATTCTCGTATTGAACCTAACCTTGAACCCCAGGTCAGTGCTCATAAAACAAGTGATTTCTTATATCTTGAAGGGTCTCTGTGTATGTTGGAGAGGTTTGGGGGGGGGGGGGGGGGGGGGGGGGGGGAGTGTTATGGCTTTGGATATTGATTGTTGTCCTATACTTTCAGGTCTTATTTGTTTACCCCCCAGAAAAGCAGCTTCCACTTAAGTACAAGGATCTTCTTTCTTTTTGCTTCCCTGGAGGCATAGAGGTTGGCTAGTGGATCTTCTTCTTTCCGTAGTGCTTTGTTCAGTGTGACATGAATATTAAAAATAGTTTAACTGATGCTGTAATATGTATTTGCAAAATAGGTACACCCTTAAGCTGCTATGTTCTAAATTTAATCTGTGTTATTTTAGGTTAATGCTGTTGAGAGAACTCCTTCAATGAGTGAGCTGAATGAAATTCTTCTTTCACAGGTATTTATGCCAAAATGTGATGTTAATTCTCTTCCACTTGATAATAGACTGTATAGGGTTGTTTTATTCTACCTTTTCGATCATCTTTGTTTTGAGTATTACCATAAAAAAAATAAAACTTAGTTGTCTAAATGAGTTCTAGATTTACTTAGTGCTTCTTCCGGCTGCATAATTTGAATTTTTATCACTTGATGACAATGAAAAGCAATTCCTTTTTTTCTATGCTGCTACCAAAGTGTGGTCATATACACTACAAATTTTTTTTGACGTAAGGTAAGGTTGTAATCACTTGTCTCCATACGCTAAATTAGCTAATTCTAGCCTCTGCATGTGATTCCATTACAATTTTTAATGCTAGAGACTTATATAAGCACACGCATGCACATGTGTTGTTACATAATGGAAGTTCATGTCATGTCGAATGCTAATTTTTTTCGCTGCTTGTCTTACAGGAACACCTAAAACAAAGTGACCTGTCATTTGTTTTCCGGTTACAGGTACCCTTTGAAATATTATGCTATTTGGTTCTCTACTATTGAAATATTCTTTTCCATTGTGTTTTCTGTTTTCAGTTATGTTGCCTGCCGCTCATGTAATCGAGGTTTGACAGTTAATGGTGATCATCATTTTAAAATTCTATAGCTCTAGAGATAGATATTGAGAAGTGAAACTCATGTGAAGCCTTCTAGCTTGTTCATGCTCCAGCCAGAGCTAGTAATAGAGCCTAGTGTATTCTGGAATTTAGTGAATTGACTTGATATGGTCTCTTTTTGATCCCAAAATCCTTGCCAATATCATTTCCATTCTTCCGCTATCAGATTTCACTTTAATTTTTGTTATGGTTTTAATGGACTTGTACTTCATATTTGAACCTTTTTGTCATCTATACACTATACTTGATCTTTTAAGTTTACTAGATCACCGCCTGTAGCTCTTGTCATTTGCATTTTAAATGATGATTGCTTTCGTTTTTTTACTCGCATCTTCGATTGATTATAAGAAGTTTAGTTTGTTATTGGTTTAAGTTCTAATTTCCTTTTCTTACGGCATTGTAAAATATGGTAGCTTTCTTATTATTTTTTTAATTTTTATGACTGCTGTTCTTTCTCCCTTTAGGTTGCTGACAATTCCACTTTGTATGGCTGCTGTGTGTTGGTGGAAGAAATAGTACAAAAGCCCTCTGGATTGCTTTCCTTGATTTCAGATAGACAACCAGCCTACCCATCTCTGAGTCGCTATGTGATGACAACTCACAGATGTTATTGCATTCTTTCGAGGCTGCCATTCTTTGAGTTGCACTTTGGTGTGTTGAATAGGTGTGCTTTATTACATATCAGATACTACAAATGATAGACGAAGATCATTTACAAATCTCTCTCTTTCTAATTTTATTATCTTTAAGGCAAACTATAGCTTTATTAGGTCTTACATTATTGTAACTTTTATTGACTCAAACCTTTGAAACATCAGTTTAAATTCATTCATTGATGGAGCTAATCCCACTTGATAAAGTCTTTAGACTGTAATCTTGAGCATTATAGTTTTAATCATCTAACTGGTTATAATGACCTTTTTTTCCACTTAAAAATTTTATGCAGCATATTTGATGAAGAAAGGTTGGAACGGTTAACAAAAAGTATTGGTGATATAGATTTGGAATTGTCAGGGAGTTCTACGTTTGAGGCAAATCTAGATGATATTTCCACAGATCAAGGAACTCTAGAGGACGTGCAGAATACGATGACTGAAACCTCTGAGTCAAGTTCAGGGGATTCTAAACATGGAGGCACTGATGATGGGAATAGCTTGGAACATAAAATGCTTGAGAGGGACTTTGACTCAAACAAAGTCATTAATCATGATGCTGTTGTTCCAATTGATCTGGAAACTGAGACATTTACGAGCAAAAAAGAATCTAATGGTGCAAATCCTGAAGATTGTGATACTGATATTGATGATTTCACAACAAAGAAGCAAGCGGCAGAAAGACGTTTGCCAAACGCTGTTTTGCCACTTCTGCGTTATTATCAGTATGAAAGCTCTGAATCTTCTGGCAGGTAGAATGCTTGCAATGCCCCCATTTATTTAGTTGGTTACACATTTCCATGGATGCTTATATGGTGAATCAGTTTTATGTTGTTTTACTGAAGTATTCTTTTGGCTCCTTTACTTTTAGGAGTCTCATTGTTTTTTCTTAATTATTCAGGAAGTAAGTACTTTCATGCTATCTGTTTTAATTAGTCATCTCTATGGATGCTTAAATGGTGAACCAGTTTTATTTTGTTTTGCTGAAGTATTCTTTGGCTCTTTTACTTATAGGAATCTTATTCTTTTTTTAATTATTCAAGAAGTAGCATTTTCATCTATCTGTTGTTTTCTACATCTGCATCTATGTGGATGATTATTACCATGTAATTTGCATATAATAACAAATCTTAATATGGTATGCATTTGTTTTATAGTGATCATTTAACTGAAAGCTGTCCCTTCTTTCTCTCTATGTCTAACTTCTCAAATACAGATGTATTTGGATGTTTATGTACACAAACACTTTTCCAGGTTGAAGTGACTTGGTCAATTGTTTGATGAAAATGTGGCATTTATATCTGTTATGCAGTTTTCAAGGTTCTCCATGTGAAGACAGGAATTTGAGGAGTGATGTTGACGATACAGAAACAGAAGAGGCATCTATCTCTGGCCGGGAAGATTTCAGCGATCACCTTGATATCCTTGAATGGGCTAAGGTCTGAATATATCTTGCTTTAACTTGATTTAAGCTTTTAACCTTCCCCTTATGGTATGCATACTTGTTTGTGATATCATCATCGTCATCAGAGCCTTTATCCCAAGAGATTGGGGTAGGCTATATGAACCAATATATAAACTCACGTTAGATCGTCCATATGTATTCTCCTCCTCCATACTTGTATGTGATATATCTAAGAAAAATTAATTTCCCTCATTTCCAGGCAAACAATCATGGATCATTGCAGATACTATGTGCATATTATTGGTTACCTTGCCCTGCAAGAGGTTCAAAACTTAGGTTTCATCCTTTGGAGCACCTTCATCCGCTGGAATATCATAGACCTGATGAAAAAGTTTTGCATATTGCTGGCTCAACCATTGATTTGAGATCTTGCAGTACAAGTCTTGAATTTGCCGAGGTAACCATGATTATCAGATTCATAGGATGAAATAATGTTGCATTTCTCATTTCAGACTAGGTGGTTGAATTGCATCTCAGCATTTTCTTCTTTTAACAGGCACAAACTGCCCTTCTGGCAGAGGAGGAAGCAACCGCTCTATCAACATGGGCTGTTGCATGCATGTGTGGATCTCTGCGGCTTGAACATGTAAACATATAACCCTGTTTTATTCATAGAAGCATAACATGCTGTTTTTGGTTTTCCTCGAAGGTGATTGTTGTGGATGTCATGCTTCACTTTTTGGATCTCATGTAAAATTTTTTCCTCAGGATAATTTAGTGAAATTTTAAATAAATAAAATTGTTTTTGCAATATTTTGAATGGGCCAATATGTCCGGTGGTCATGCTGCATTAGTAATTCTAAGCTGTTGCTAGTCATTAATCTATGAACTGCAATCATGATTTTAATCTGAAATTTGCTGGTTTGTCCTGATGTTTTAATCTTGTTCTATTTGTTATCATGACATAATCAACAAACACCGTTTACCTTTTCTTTTTTTTGGGAGTTGATTTTTCCTCCAGTTATGATGAGCATTACTGATTTAAATTTGCTCTGTCTTGTATGGATTTTTGAGAGTTTATCTGAGTTGATTTCTCTTGTACCCTGTAGGTGTTAGCAATCTTTGCTGGAGCATTACTGGAGAAACAGATTGTTGTTGTTTGTTCGAATTTGGTAGGTATCACTTACCATCGTAATTCATGATGGTCTTTTTAGCGGTTGAGTAATGTTGAAACCTTTATTTATCCAGCCCTAATTTTAAAGGGTATCTCCTTCCATGCCTCTAGGGCTGGTCGCATCCCTTAGCCTGGAGTGTTTTCTGTTTGAATTTTTCATTTTAGGGGCATAAATGTGGATCTTATAGTTTTATAATCTGAAGACCTCACGAGTTATGTTTGAATCATCTGGATTATGTCTTGTTTTGTTGTTTGTCACTGTTTCATAGTTAGGAATATAAAATCTGTGCATTTATATTAGATTTGAGATTATTTGCAGGGAATCTTATCTGCTACAGTTTTGTCAATTGTCCCTCTGATCCGTCCATACCAATGGCAAAGCCTCTTGATGCCGGTATCATCTCTTAGTGATCTCTTCAGATTTTCTAAACTGATATTTAAACTGTTCATATCTTCAGTATTTGTGTTCATAAATTTTCAGGTTTTGCCAGATGATATGCTGGACTTTTTAGATGCACCTGTTCCTTACATAGTAAGTTTCAAACTGGAGTCCTGCTTAATTTCTCCATTTCTCTTAAAAAAATGCTCGATTTTAGTGTGCTTGAGTTATTTAGTGTCAAAGAAAATTGTTGTAAGTCTTAAATTGTTTATTTGAACAAATGAGACTAGATGTTCTTAGTGAATGGTACTTGTGTCAAAAAGGTGGGTAGACCAAAGAAAACACAAGTGGAAACTGGCATAAAGGATATTGCCTCTATTGAGCTTATGTGAATATATATTAAGTGGAGCACAATGGTCTACAGAACCCATGGAGCCGAATCCACATAATGGGAAAAGGCTTGGTTATTATTGTATATGTACAAATAATATGCTTGCATGTGTATTTTTTAGTTATCATTTAGAAAGTAATATGATGTATTGAAGAAATTAGCTCCCCTTAAATACGTTTTTA
The DNA here is from genome assembly GCA_031772115.1 of Heritiera littoralis. Lineage (NCBI taxonomy): Eukaryota > Viridiplantae > Streptophyta > Magnoliopsida > Malvales > Malvaceae > Heritiera > Heritiera littoralis. The sequence continues at coordinate 5,815,478 of JAPDPK010000006.1, read as the reverse complement.
ATGGACTATTGCACATTTGAAAATTCAATGTCATTGTGGTGGAATATAGATTTTAGTGCATCTTTCACATTTTATCATTAGTTTTTATTTAGTTTATTCCCTGATGTTGTACTGGCTAATAAAATTTTACTCATCTGTAGGTTGGTGTAAAGAATAAAACCAGTGAAGTGCAGTCAAAGTTAGCCAATGTCATTCTGGTTGATGCTAATAAGAACCAGGTTTGCTTCTTCTCATGTGTTTACATGGCCTTGTAACTTATAGATGCATGGTAGACTATTTTTTTTATAATGACTTTTTTTCTAAGTCATAGAGTTATAATATGGTGTAATAATTTTAATGTAATTACAAATTTTAGTATGTTTGTTTGATTGCAATATTAGCTCCTTTGTTAATTAATCAAAAGTTTTAGTTTGATTAGTGTAGTATTGCTCTCCCATTTATAGTTTATTTATTTATTCCATCGGGGTGCTATGCTTCAGAAATTATTGTTTCAATGGAGAAACCAATGATTTAATGTTTCGTTTCTTCATTACCATATATCTAATTGTATGACATTCCTCATAGATCCTTATGATTTTTCTCAGGTGAATAGTAAGAAGGTAATCAAATTGTTTTCAAATTTCATCTGGATGTGTAAAAGCCTATTTTCTTGCTTAGCAAATAGAAGGGCGAATTCACAAAATTGTTTGTTTTTTATTTTACATATTCTTAATGCTTACAAGTTTGTACACTACATTTCTATTACCTGGCTGGTTTGCATTTTGCATTTAAAGAGGATGTTTCTTCTTGAGAGACCATTTGGTTCAAGTTTTGAGCCTTTTCTTCTGTTCTAACTTTCTCATTGCATGATGTGATAGATAAAGGCATCTGCAATACCACAACTGCCTCAACATAAGGAGCTGTTTGCATGCTTAAGTCCTTATCATGCAAAGCTTGTTGGGGAAAGTTATTTAGGGAGGAAAAGACCAGTACATGAGTGCACAGATGTGCAGGTATGCTTTTTGCCATCTATATTTCAGTATTGCTTTTTCTATGCAAATCTTAAACCCAAAAGGCCTTTTCCTGACAAGTTCATTTTACCTACAATGTGTATACAATCATGCAATTCAAACATTCATGGGTATGGTTCATATGGGCCCCATATAAAATTTTTGTAGACCCTCAAAGAATTCATAGTTGACTTTGTAAAATTATAGAATTGTAGATTATAAGAACTCTTTCCTGACAGCAAACTGCTGAACTTGAATGGTGAGATTGTTGTTTGGCTCTGCTTTCAATGTGCAGAGCATCATCGATTGTTGTTTGGCTCTGCTTTCAATGTGCAGAGCATCATCATTATGGATTTATCTGATATATATATATATATAATATACATGGGTACTTTTGTCACACTTTTCTTGCATAGGGAATAGTTTGCATTCCAGGGATGGCATTGTGGAAACTGAGCCTCTTTTCATTGTGATAATTAAATCATATTGTTATTGTTTTGCCTTTTCAACTTATCAGTATCTGTATTATGCATTGATTGTGTTGTGAGGTCTAACTAGAACCATAATTTCTACCAATTTTGTGCTGGACTAGCGATGCAGCTCATAAATCAAGGGGATTAAAAACCTATTTTAGGCAAAAATATATTTGATATTGTTAAAAGCTTCTCTCTCTTAATCCTCTTCTCATCCTTTCTCTCTCATTTTCTTCAATCTACCTATCCTAACTTTCTTCTCCTATCTGTTTTCATCTCTTCATCTTGTATTCTACATCAACTAGACTGTGTCTCTTTATTTGGGAAATTATCAATATGAATTCATCTCTTATTTGATATATTTTGGTTTGTGTTATATGCTATAGATTGAAGCTGCGAAAGGTTTTCTATTAGTGTTAAGATCATACTTGGATTCTCTTTGCTCAAACATGCGGTCGCACACAATTACAAATGTACAGTCCAACAACGATAAGGTTTGTCTTTCGTTGAATTTGAATATTTCAGCAAAGCGGCTTTGTTTGGGTTTTCTTTTGGTAGCCAAATAAACCTACTCTGATGTCGTACTGCTATTGTCTTGCACTATATCATTAGATCATTTATAGCAGTGAATTGTTCAGAATTTCTGTCATAAATATTGCTTTTACCAGCTAGAGATTACAAGTTTGTGTGAAAGGGATATGTGAGGTCATATGGATGTCAAAACCATTCTTGCATTTGCTGTATGATATTGCCAATTTACTAAGAACTTGGTCATGTATTTTGGATCAAAGCTCAGCTAGAGCCTGGAAGAATGTATATGCTTTAACCAATAAGTATTGGTTGAAATTAATTGCACTATACCCTCTTGAAGCTAAGTTAAGAACATGTGATAGAGCTTAAGTAGAAGCATTTAAGCCTCTTAAGAATTTTCGCCATCTAGTATAATGAACTCTTTATGTAAAATGTAAAATGTCAAGAAGGTAATAGGATATATATTAATAATAACATTTCATTCAACATAAAACGTCTATGGGGGAAGCCTGGGAACAAAAGGTCCTTTCCAATCTAGTCATTGAAGCAAAATTTGGGGTTCTCTCCCAACCCTTTGGTTGAGGAACTCTATAAGGATTTATGTTCAAAAGATGTAATTATAGTTTTACGCTGGCCAACCTACAACAATCTGAACTTTTTATATGGGCTTAGAATTGGTTATGATTGTATGTATGTGAGAATTTAGCCTTGCACAGGCAGATGGAAGATGGAGTCGTATAAAGCAGTGTTTATATATCATGTTCTGCTACCTTGTATTGTTCAAAAACAATTGATGAAATCCTGAATTTCTTCTATGCTAGGTATCATTACTTTTGAAAGATAGTTTCATTGATTCATTCCCTAGTCGTGATCGACCATTTATGAAGGTGAGTCCCTCAATTCCCTGAGCTAAATAGCTAGATACTTGCCACTAGTCCTATTTCAGAATAATTATAGTATATCGAACCTTGTCTTGCTTCATTTTATGTTTGCCATCTTATTTCATTTTCTTAGATGATTTTTTTCATATATTTTGTATTGGTAAGTTTATGATAAATAGCTAATGTAAAAAAAAAAAAAAGAAGCTTAACTATTAATAGATGGAAGCATACACTCACAGTTCCTCCCTCTCCCCTCACAGCTTTTTGTGGACACACAACTCTTCTCTGTACATACAGATCTTGTTCTCTCATTTATCCAGAAGGAATAGGACCCGAACCATGCAAGGATGGCCTGGAATTCTAGTGTTTTATTTTGAACGTAAGTTCAGCAATGTATAATGTCAAATTATATCATTAATATCGGCTAAAAATGTTATAAGTTTGTAAAAGTATTTATTTTTTCCCTTCATCCTTTTTCTCTTGCCATATTTTTTCTGCGTGGCACACTGAAAATTAAAATATAATAATTAAACTGACATTTTTGTACTGAATGGTCTGTTTATGATGGCCTGTAACGAAGATATTTGAAATCTAAGCAAGCTTGGTGCATGGTGGTGCGAAATTTTATTGAGAAGACTACCATGGTGGGTAGCAAGGATTGAGAAAATATCTCTTAAGCAGATGTTTATAGCAGAAAGAGTGGAAGCTTAGCATATGTTGTAAAGAACTTTTGCATTCTAAAATGGACAGAAATTAAGTTTTTTTTTTTTATGAAAGACAGAAATTAAGTTGAAACATTGTTGTTAGAACTGAATGATATCTCTTTGTCATCATTACTTGTGTTTCCAAATTCAAGATAACAAGTCTTCTTTATGTCCCGTGAGGCAAAGGTGATGGAACAGAGACAAGCTATATGGCGAGTCACAACTAGACTGAGAATTAAATTCTATATTGGTTGCCCTTTGGGGGTAAAAGAAACCAAAGAGGATCACAATGAAGGGATGTGAATGTTCCGTTCTTGTGTTGTTGCTCCCTGAAACGTTTGAATTTAATGATATTTACTTCAGTTTCGAATCATAAAGTGCTCTTCAGAGATGGTAGATGAAGTTTTCAATTGAAGTAGTACATTTCGAATCTAGGTGGAGCAACTTTAAAGGTTTGTGCTCCCTCTTAACCAAACATTTAGCAAAACCAACAGCGTCTTTGCAAGTAGCACACTTTGTTTAATGGTGCATCTACTGTCGGTCCAAGGTCCATGAAGCTCCTCGTTCTGTCATCGACTACTCTGTCTCTGTTGATGGAAATGATCTCTCTGTCAGCCTTCAAATGGCAATCACAGTCACAGGGTGGCGTACTTATGCTAGGTGTCCTCACATATTGAGACACACCTTGTGCTACCTCCTGTGGCCTTATGGCAGAGCATGTGGCTTTCGTTTCCTCGACTTAATAGAGTAGTCAGTAGGGAGATTACAAGAAATCAAACATGGGTTGGATTATTGAACTTGGAAATTAATTAGGATCGTTGAGTAATATTCTGGGAAAGTTTTTTTTGAGCTATATGGTGGCAGAGAGTACTGAATGAGAAAACGAGCAAATCTTGGCAAAGTGGGAAATACTAGGGGTCACACACTCCCTGGATTTTCAAAGAAAAGAATGACCATAAATATTTGTAAGCTGTCAAAACTGTTTCTGGAATGTGGGGTAGCATGTTGAGTTTGACCACGACCCATATTTGAGTTGATCAGCTGGAGCATGGAGCCCTGAAGGTGAAATGCTGGTGGCCAATGTTTCTTCCAGGAGCAACAATGAAGGTGAATGTTCATTATCTCACTCCAAAGATAAGAAAGCATTTCTCATTATTCATTAGTCACTACTTTGGGGAGCAAAATAAAGCAATGAAAGTGGGCTCTACCAAAGTATGCTTAGCCGAGTTTGAAAAGGGAATTTATTCAAGAAAAATGCAATGGGGAGGGCCGAACTGTTCAAGTGGGGTTTTCTCCTGTAGAAAAAAGGCAGTTTGCATGTGTTTGAACCTGCCAGGGGATTTGGACAGCGTCTATGAACACTGAACAGTGCCAAACAGTCGACACTTTGTACAACACCTGCCAGACTTATAATACAAGATTAGTGCCATGAATTAAATGCAACCAAACAAAATAAATAGTCCTACACTCTCTTTCCACCCAGATGAATGCTCAGTATCTCTTCTCTGACCTTAAAATAAAACTATAGAATAGTCCCAAACTACAGGAAGAAAGAAGTATCATTCAGAACTGTTCAAATAGTTCTGTCCACAAGTTTTTTGGACCGAACCCATAGCTGCTATTATAGGAGTGATAATGAAGAGCTGCTGATCACCACTGGTTTTGCTTATAGAATATTAATCCTTGGGTTAAGCAAATAAAAGAATGGATTCAGTCTCCACCCTTCACTATTAAAATAGGTATTAATCTATGGTAATGGTTAAGACATTACCTAACTGAGCAGGTTTATGCAGATTGCAGTCTTGGCTACTTTACAAGAAACAGACAAACCAGCACATGTTCCTCTCATTTGAGAATTAGGGAAAAGAACAAACAAAATCAGGAAAATATATATACAAAGACTTATTAATATTATTGAAAAAACAAAAGGTAGATGAAAAAAAAGTGGGAAGGTTAGCCTGGTTAGGCCCCAAAAGAACCCTAGAACTAACCTTTCATTTTCCCAGTTTCCCAAATTGAAAAAGATTGTACAGTGAGTGGGGGATGCTGGGGTCTGAGGTAAAGGAACACAAAAAGTAAAAGAGTTTAGTAGCAGTAAAAGCCCAAAACCGTACAAACTTCTGAGGAAGACAGGCATTCGGCTTCGGACACAACTCTTGTAGTTAATAATAATAATAATTCTTTCCTTTGTTTTTACAGTCTTTTTAATCCACTCACCTCTAGCTTATGGGTTTCCGTAGCGTTGTCAGAGACAAGGGCTGCCACTGAAGCAGCTTAGCTGCAGGAGCAGAAAGCAACAGAGAGGTGCAGTCATAATATGAGTAGCTCTCTCCTACAGGGCTCAGGAGTCAGGTAGAAAAGAGAGAAAAGAGTGGTGGCAGCATTATAATCAGAACCATTAGTTTTATCCATGTACAGAAGATTCTGCAGGGAAATGGTCCCTGAAATAAATATACCTACTCTGCACAGTCTATAGCAGGCCTCTCAAGTGATAAGTAATGATCAACCCACAAACACACTTACAGAGAAGCCATCCCTGTTTCAATCTCTCTTCGTCGTTTTTGTTTCCCTCTCACTCTCTCACTTTCACTCCACTGTGTCTGTGAGGTTAAATAAGTGCTCTTTTCCCCACCTTTCTTGTGAGCTTGCTTTCAACAGCTTTCTTCTTCTCTCTTGAATGATGAGTGGAAGAAACAGGTTTCCTTTTACTGCATCTCAATGGCAAGAGCTAGAACACCAAGCTCTGATCTTCAAGTATATGGTCTCAGGCATCCCCATACCACCTGATCTCCTCTTCACCATCAGGAGAAGCTGCTTTGACTCCTCACTTTCGTCCAGGCTTTTCTCTCGCCAGCCGCAGCATTGTAAAGACCAAATACACCCACTTTAAGTTTTCTAGTGATTTTGTGTTTTTTTCCCCTTGGGATTTTAACAATGAGGTTCCTGTTGTATTTGGCAGTTGGATGGAATTGTTTCCAGATGGGACTGGGGAGAAAAGTGGACCCAGAGCCCGGGAGGTGTAGGAGAACAGATGGAAAGAAATGGAGATGCTCGAAAGAAGCCTACCCAGATTCAAAATACTGTGAAAGACACATGCATAGAGGCAAAAACCGTTCAAGAAAGCCTGTGGAAGTTGCTGCTACATCGATGCAAAGCCCTCCGACATCAACACCATCAATCACCAAGGCTCACCCTTCTTTTTCTTCTGCTTCTTCCATGTCCTTATCCTCCTCCGAGTCCCAACAGCACCACCATCAACTTCGTTACCCTGGTTGTCATTCCCAGGTCAATCATCCCTTTATGTATCCCCATACATCAAGACCTCCTGGGATTGGGCTGTCGTCTCAAGAAAATCTCTTGGATTCAAGCTCTTACACCCTGACGAACACAGATTACAGGTTCGGTTACAAAGAACCTTAAAACTGTACTTGTTTTCTTTCGCTTTTTGTATATTTCTTCATTTTTTACTGCTACTATTTGCTAATGAGTTTTGTTTCTTGTGATTTTTGTGAAGAAGAAACAGTTATGTTTATGGTCTGAAAGAAGAGGTGGATGAGCACGCTTTTTTCTCTGAGCCTTCTGGGACAATGAAGAGCTTCTCAGGTTCATCTGTGGATGATTCATGGCAACTTACACCACTAACAATGACCTCCTCTTCTTCAAAGCAGAGGAGCTGCTCTAGCTTTCAGAGTGAATACTCTTACTTGCAGCTTCAGAGTCTCACTGATCACAACTCTAAAGAAAACAGGCAGGATGATGAGCATTGCTGCGCATTGGGAAGTGATATCAAGTTGGAGAAAGGAGAACCTCAAAAGACAGTCCATCGTTTCTTTGATGAATGGCCACCAAAACATAGAGAGTCTTGGCTTGATTTGGATGATAAATCATCAAACAGCTCATCAGTTTCAACAACCAGGCTCTCAATATCCATCCCTTCCACTTCACATGACTTTCCCATTTTCAGTTCAAGAGCTCACAATGGTATGAAAAAAAAAAAGTTGAACTTATGCTGGTTCTTTTGCTCCTAGTCTAAGACACATTTAACTCGTTTCTTCTTTTGGTCTGAAAACTTAAATTTTGTTTCGCAGATGGTTGAGTATCCAGTGGTGGTTTTCTGCATTAGAGGCAAAGTACGTACTAAGTGGGGATCACCTTCTTCTGTGAATTTTGACTGTTTACTTTTTCTTTATTTCTTTGTTTTCTTTTTAGCTTTTTTTTGTTTTTGCAAAATTTGGTGAATGTTTTTAATGAAGGATCCATTGACTTCCATCTTACTGGTTTCTGTTCTTTTCCTACTGCAAATTTATAGTTCATAAATATAAGATTGAATGGCACCTCCAAACGTGATTTGCTGGTAGCTAAGCTAACAGGGTGGGTGACGTGTTATTCCGGGTTTTTTTATGTTGCTTTTATTTTCAAGCACTTACTCAACCTGCTCCTTACTGTAATAATACTTGGGGGACCCTATGTTCCCAGGGTTTGCTAATTTGTCGCTTCTGTCTGTGTTCACCTTACCTGAGCTTTAGCAAACCCTCTCCTAGTACACATCAAGCCAAGGCAAGCCAAGCCAAATGGTTCAATGATGATTTTTGCATTCAACACTTGTGCCCTTGTTTTGGGAGAAAATAGTTCTCTTCAACTCTATCTTTGTTACTTTTTCCTTCATTGTTCTTCATTATGCAGCAAAGAAAATGGATTTTTTGGTTAGACCAATATGTTCCATCTCTTATAGAATTGAGAAACGAGGACAGGAAAACATCATTTGTATGGTCCACAATAATTGGTAAAGTAGAGTTAGGAATTCAGGATTCAATTCTCTTCACTTATATTTGAAGAGTATCCTCTAGATCAGTACATCCTTTTGGTTAAACTTGGAAATAGTATTCAGACCTCGACAGCATAAGTTCTAGCTAAATGAAGGGCTATGCTTTTCTCTAATACTAAGCCGGAGAATTGTCCTCACTCTGTTTAGGCTTTTCGAAAATATTCCACTAAAAAATAAGACGAAGAAGCATCTTCCATCCCATACAGGTTTGGTTTCAGGGATGCAGGCCGGCCTTTTTTTACCATGTTCATCTTCTACTTTGGCATAACTAAACATACAACTTTTAGTGTTCCATCTCTTTCTTTTATGTACTGCCCTTTCCAGTACTACTTCCTTAGTCCTCAGCAGTGCGAGCCGACAAACACCGAAAGTTTCCCACAGTATCTTGTTGAGATTTTTTTTTTTAACCAAAAAGCAAAGAAAGACAAGAAAAAGAAAACAAAAGTTCACCATTGTTTACAAAAAGCAGACTCTAAGTTAGACTGGGTCATAAACAATGTTTCCTTTGGGAAGAAAAAGGAAATTCGAGCTATAGTTTGCAGTTGAAGTAATGGCGATGAGTCTTTCCTCAAACTTGTATAGCTTCTTCTGTCTCAGTGGAAAGAATTACTCTAGTACTTACTGTTTGATTTGGCTACAGCAACATCCAAAATATTGAGGTGTAGATATTGTCATGAAGGAATCTGGTAATTACAACGGGTTATTAAGAAAAAATCGAAACTGGTTGATCAATGGATGAAAGGGAGGGTAATTTGGGTCAGGAAGAAAAATGAGCAAGTTGAGGTGAGGTCAGATGGTCAGGTTAAGCTTTGGCAAAAAGAGGACTACCCTGCATGGCTGTGAAGCTTTCTTGTGGGTGGGTTGCTTGCTTTGCTTTGGTCCAAAAAAAATGAAAGAGAGACATCTGTGTGCTCACGGAAAGGACTTGGTGACTTACCCAGCAGCATCAGCTCAGCAATTGGCAGTTCTCTGTAACTGAAGGTACACTCTTAATCCTCCATCCTTCCACACACACATACACGTACACTTCCCGGCCCATCTGACACTCTGACTCTGACACTCTGTCTCTTTCATGTCTTTTTTGTCAGTATCACCCTAAAATATCTGACAGCATCACCTCACCTTTTTAAACCACACTTAAAGAATATCCACTCCCAACGTTGTCGTTTAAAATGCAAGTGAATAACTAATCCCTTAAAAGATCTCCACTTTTGACGTGGACGGACTGTTTCCCGTCTGAATATTTCTATACTCGACATTTCATTTCTGCCCAACCCAGATTGCAGGTTTCCGTTGTTGATGTTTGTCCACGCTGGATGTCTTTAAATATTGAAAGCCCCGAGTGTACGCACTCAGAATTTTTCTAGGAATATCAAATTACTCCCCCAAACTCATCTCCATAACATCCTATGCTTGAATGAAATTAAATAGATGAATTTTGTTCTTGATTTTTAATACACCTTCGTTTCCCATGCCTCCAAGAACCCATAGCTTTCAAGTAAACTAGAGGATTTGAATATAGATGTCTATTAACATCAATGAAATGTACAACATAACGATCGGATCTTAAATAAGAAGGCAAGGGGAATTGATTTATCATATTCTATAATCAATATCGTGCATCCCCACTACAATAAAAATAAATGAACCTGGAATTCCTTTTTGCTCGATCTCAATCCTCCTCGTCAAGCGCAGCATCTCGATTTAGCTTACTGTTGTCTTCTCTAATTTCTCCATCACTCTCCTGTAGCTCAGCCGAATTCTCTCTTACAGGACTGGACTCTTGTCCCCTTGGTAATGCTTCATCATCGTCAGATTCTGACCATGCCTGCCTCCGTCTTCCTGCAGCTGATGAAGGCGCAGCAGCCTTCACAAACAAAAACAAACGGTGACATCTCAGGCAACAAAGAATAAAAAAAAATTGCCATCATACCACAGAATAATAATAATAATAATCTGTTAACTATTTCTTTCTTTGATACAAGTTTGGCTGAAAACATACTGACTGGAAACATGCACGCTAAAATAATCATTTCTTCGAAAAAGTTTTTAACCACCTAAAGAAACTAGAGCAATCATCTAGATAAATAGCCTACGATCATTGTTCAGCTATATATATCATTGACAAAATGCAAGTGGATTTTAGAATATGATGTCAGATGCCAGTAAAAAACATGATAGTAAAAATGTTACCACCTCATCCTCCACGTCCGAATCTTCTAATCCAGCTGCAGCAAGAAGATCCTGAGCATTTTCTCCGTTGTCATCATCCTGATCATTCATCTGAGTTCTGGATTCCCTAAAGCTCATATTGGCATCTTCATCTTCCAATTCTTCCCGATCATCCATCACGTCAGGTTCCTCATCATCTCTCTCATAACGTGATTTGTTCTTGTCCTTCTTTCTCTTCTTTCCACCTTTTCTTCTCCTTTTCTCACTACGCCCACCCTCTTCATCATCCATTTCAGACCTCTCCCTTCGCTTAGATGCAGGGGTGCTACTCTTCCATTGCTCCTGGAGATGACGGCAGACAAAAGAAATCATATTCAAAATCGTAGAGCCTAAATCTCAAATACCTTAATAACACTCTTTGAAAGCAATTTAAGTGAACCCTAGATGGCATTAATGGTTTGAGCTGTCAGGTGGATGTAATATCCAATAGAGGCACAAGAAATCTATAACAGGATTATGCATCCCTGAGGCAGACAAAATTAAGAGATAACATTTTCGCATATAACAAGGTACTGCTCAGGTTTTAGTGTCTCCGGAGCAACCAAAAAAAATATTTTGACAAAAAATTCTTTATTTCAGACCAACAAAAAATAGATTGTGATGAACATTTTACTGCAATCTCCCAAACAATCAGCCACACCCAAAAAGGGAGGAGAGAAGGAATAAGTTCTGAAAGCTGATCAACTCCCTTTTTATTAGTTTCACCTGCTAACTAACTTCTAGAAGAAATAAAATGATATTGGCTAATTCAATAGCACTAAGTATTTTTTTTTATTATTAGATCTAACAAAGTTCGAATTCTTGCCTGTACACGCTTAAAATGTTCCTCGGCCTGCTGAAGCCTTTTCTGCTCATCTTCTTGTTTTCTTCTCTCCAACTGTTTTGCCACAAAAGGAATCAAGCAAACATGAGCTAGCCATCTTCAAATAGAACATTCACATCACAATAATCATAGATGTACAAAAGAATAAAACAAGTTTACACACGCAGACCAGATATTTTCTTTGCTCTTCGGCCTTACGACGGGCTTCCTCAGCCAATGCAAGTTGACGAGCTGCTTCTTGCTTCTGCCTGTTCTGCTGCTCTTCGCGCTCAGCTGCTTCACGATGAACTTTTGCAGCTTCAAGCAAGTGTTTGCAATACTCAACATGGGTGTTAATCTTCTTCTCATCAAACCCGTGAAGATGAAGGTTGGATGCAGCAGATAATTGACTAAATATCCGAACAGCATTCTCTAGCTCTGCAACTGTTGAACGTACCTATAGCATGATGAAAAAAACAGATGATTAGAGGGCATAACAATCTCTTTTCATCCACTGCATTCGCCATCCAGTTCTAAACAACATATAGCACTCTTCACAATTTGAATATTTAAATTGCGTCTTATAAACCACTCAAATTCCTGGCAGCAGCAAACCTAGTATCTTGCCAGCTTTTATCAACAGACGTTTATCTTCTACAAAGAATATCTGTATATGCCTTTACAAGGTATCTATTATTCACACAACACTTCAAACTCACTTCTCCACTATATACACACCTGCATTTTTAACCCAAAGGTTGTATTCCACATAACTAGAACTTATCAAAAGGAAGACAGGAATCACTTCTGATTACCCACTTGACATTTCTATTACTGTTCCCTGCTTCTATTCCTAAAATAATGATATGCAAGCACAACTGTTGTTTAAAAATTGAAGAACTGCAATAGTGTCTTAAGCAACTTTCCCAAGGGGATAAGTATTGGAGAAAGAGAAAAGATGGATGACTAAGATGAAATAACCTCATCCGCAGTCCTCTTTTCCTTCTGTAGTGTTGATGTTGAGAATTTCTGCATTGCTACTCCTGCATCAAACCTTAGTGTGTAATTTGAAGGAGCCAAGTGAATGGCTCTCAATAGAGTTTTTTTGCACTCTTGCCATTGTTCAGCTTCATAATGAGTCCGAGCTAGGTAGAGAAGAATTTGAGAGTCTGTATTGTAATAGAACTTCCGCAAGCAATTTTGATACTGCAACACAGCAAGTTTATCAATGGCAATCGTGCAAAAGATATCATAATGTAAAAAAGAAAGACAGCATTTTAAATCAATAACACACCATTTTTACAGCCAAAGCAAAATTTCCCTGTGCGAAGAAAATATGGGCTAAATTTATCCATACATCTGGCATTTGGACAAAAACACTCCCACTTGCACCTTCTTGAACCTACAATAACTATAACTACATCACAAACTTATAAGTTTTATGTTACATGTATAAAGATGAGACAGAATTACAAGGCCAAACCTGAGTAAAAATATCTTTTGATACATCAAACTGGCCTTTTTCTGCCAAGACTACTCCAGCACCATTAGCAGCATATAAATTATCTGTATGTTGAACAAGGACCTGCAAAATATGTAACGGACAAAGTAACTAACTTTAGGCTTCATAGTATGTTGTCAAAATATTAAGAAGTAGCATTAGGTAAAAAATAGGGAATTTAAAGATGAACCTATGTCGGCACAAGAATATCAGAAATTTAGATCTGTAGGTTCTATTCCTTGGAGATGTAGGAGTTAGGTGGTTGACAAATCTATTTAATAAGATTTGGCACACTAACAAAATGCCAGAGGAATGGAGGAAGAGTATCTTAGTACCTTTATATAAGAACAAGGGAGATATTCAAAGTTGCGCCAACTACCGAAGTATAAAATTGATGAGTCACACGATGAAACTATGGGAGAGAGTGATAGAACGGAGATTAAGAAAGAATGTAGAGATATCGGAGAATCAATTTGGTTTTATGCCGCGTCGATCAACTATGGAGGCAATATATTTGCTTAGACAACTTATGGAACGCTTTCGAGTAATGGGTAAAGATCTTCATATGGTCTTTATAGATTTGGAGAAAGCATATGATAAAGTGCCTAAGAAGGTACTCTGGTGGTCCTTAATGAAGAAAAGAGTTCCTTTGAAATATATTAAACTAATTAAGGACATGTATAGAGGCGCAAGGACACATGTGAGGACAGGTGGGGGGCAAAAAAGTGAGTTTCCTATCACGGTGGGATTACACCGAGGGTCAGCGTTGAGTCCATTCTTGTTTGCAGTAATTATGGACGAACTGACGAAATCCATCCAGGATAAGGTGCCTTGGTGTATGATGTTTGCAGATGATATTGTCCTATGTGCGGAAACTAGAGCGGAGATCAATACAAAGTTGGAATTATGGAGACAAACGTTCGAATCAAAAGGATTTAAACTAAGCAGAGTGAAGACTGAATACATGGAGTGTAAATTCAGTTCTAACCGAATGGAAGAGCATGATGTAGTGAAGTTAGATGGGGTGGCAATACCTAAGCGGGATCATTTTCGATACTTGGGATCAATAATACAGATGGATGGAGAGATTGATGGTGATGTGACCTATACGATCCAGGCTGGATGGAGTAAGTGGAGAAGTGCTACAGGTGTGTTGTGCGATAAAGGAATTCCTACATGGTTGAAAGGCAAGTTTTATAGGACAGTTGTTAGACCAACATTGTTATATGGTAATGAATGTTGGGTGACTAAGAGGCTACATAAACAAAAGATGAGTGTAACAGAAATGAATGTTACGGTGGATATGTGGATATACAAGAAAGGATAGAATGAGAAATGATGATATTCGTAAGATGATTGGAGTGGTACCTATCGAAGACAAAATGTGTGAAAATCGTTTACGTTGGTTTGGACATGTAAGACGTAGACCTGTAGAAGCTCCAGTTAGGAGAATAGAAGCTATGGATGTTGAGAGAAGGGTTAAGACTAGAGGAAGACCGAAAAAGACTTGGAATGAAGTAGTTTGGAAAGACATGGAGGTTTTAGAATTAGATGAACAAATGGCCTTGAATAAGAATCTATGGAGGCAGAGAATACTTATGGACGATCTAACGTGATTTTAGATATTGGTTCATATAGCCTAACCCAATCTATTGGGATAAAGGCTCTGATGATAATGAGGTTCTATTCCTTCTCAATGCAAAATGATTATTTAGATTAAAGAAAGCATATAGAGGAACTCCATCAGTCGGGAAAAATTTACATATCCTCATCATTTCTGCACTATCATACATTTTCCTTTTGTTTACATGATCAAGGCTTTTCTAAAGCTCTATAAAATAAAATAAAAAAAAGAAAAAAAGTAATCCCCTTCCATCTAATGGGCTTTGCAAGAAGAAGAACCAACCAAAATGCTATGTAGATGGAGAGGTCTCTCTAATATGGTAATTGATTCAATACTTATCCCCTTGGAAAAGTCCCACATAATTCACTTACATGTGATACTTTATAGTAGATGATAGTCACTGACTTATCCATTAATACTGTTCAGTTAACTGTTAATATTTATCTGCTGCTATAACCTCCAACTAAAAAGCACATTTTGAGACTGGCAAAAATACATTCTAAACAAACAATATTCCAGTAAATTAATAAACAAATCTATTCTGGAAACAATAATTGGAAAAAATTCATAACGTGCAAAAAAATAAATAAACCATACTCTCGTGTATAGTTCCTTGGCTTTTTCCAAATGAGTAACTTCCAACTTAGGATTTCTTTTCTCATTGCGAATTGCTGCAAAGTAGTTCCAGTTTCCCTACAAAAATATCAAACAAACATATTATATTAAAATGTTGTTTCGGTTACGACAGTGACAGTAAAAAAACACAAAACAGAAACTACAAAATGCATTTTCATAATAATAAAGAGATGCAGACAAGTGAATTTAAACCCCTTGGAAAAGCATAGTCAGTAAATATTAGAGAAATAGAGAATCTCATTGTTGGGACTTGAGAAAAATAATAATTTAACAGAAGAGGAATTTCTCAAAAAAATGTAAAACGTATCCTGTGAACACACCAGAGAAAGAATAGCATAAGAATCTTTCCCATCAGTTGCATCACTGGCAGAACGAAACGTTTCCTTTGCTTTAACCCAGTCATCATTCTTCAGCTCCAAGTCACCAAGCATGGATAAAGCATTGGGGCATTTGTCATTCACCTTCAGTGCCTCATTAACCTATACTTATTAAAGGTTGGAATTATTATCAAACAAACATGTGTATAATAAGAAAATAACAGCTTTGGATGCTTTAGGGTCAATAACAACCAGTTCAATGCTTAATTGAAGATTATTTCGAGCTTTTGCTATAGCAGCGAGCCTCAGATAAGCATCAATGTAGCTTGGATACTGTCAAGAAATAACAAAACTCATTAAACAAAATAAAGAGTGCATAGAAACCAATAGACCAAATGAAAAAAATGCAAAAAATCTACACAGATTTGGAGATGTACAAAGTATAAAGGATAAAAGGATTACTTAATGGGAGACAGTTTGTGTCAGAAAACATACACAGAAACTGGAATTGAAGGAAAAAGGCCGGGGGGGGGATAGATTGACAACAATTCAAGCTAGATCAATAGGTCTCATACATCTCAAACAATGTCTAACAGAGTATGAATAGTTACAAGTCCTGGCTGCAACAGTTGAAAAATTGAACTGCAGCAAATCAGTATTTAAGACATGATCAAGCAGGAAAAAAAAAAATTTCCCTCAATGCAATGGGTCCCTTATAATCAAATAACTATTCAAATAAATGCTTTTCTCCAACAATTATTTCCAAGTGCAGCTTATACAGATAAAGTGCCCTTGTCTTCCTTTGCGGTAAGGAATTTAAGTAGAGGATAAAAGTTAAGAGGAATACAAATTTGCAGATCATACCTTGAACAATATCAGGCGATACAATATGTTTGCAGTTCCTATGTTATGCAGCTGCTCATGTAGTCTGGCAAGGTTAAAAACAACTGTTACTTTATTCCAGGGTAGTTCCACAGAAAAACCATCTTCCTCGAGTCGATGAAATAATTGCATGTCCTTGTAGTTAAGGATAGATGCACTAGCTTCAATAACATAGGGTTTTGGCTTATTCCCAGTTAATGCAAGCCATACACCATCTCCCAGAGCCTTGTTGAAACTTTCGAGGGCAAGCTGTAAAATATGAAACCTCAAATGCCATAAGTAAATTTCCAAGAAAGGGTAGGCAAGTTGAAGATTGTGAAAATGTCAATTCACGTGAATAGCGATAATTTAATTTGCAAGACAATGGACAAACATTGAATAGCAATGTAAATAGATATTTAGACATTAAAATTGAATAGCATCGAATGAGCCATAAGAAATCTGCACAAACCTCAAGCTCTTCCCTTTCAAAATGTAAAACACCAATATTGTTGAGCACTTCTACTGGCACAGCTTGACCTCCCTTTTCCAGAAGATTACGTGCCTTTACAAATATTTTGAGTTTTTAAAAAATAAATAGTAGATAGATAAAGACAGTAATAAGTCTTCACAAAAATTTATTCAGAAGCAGAAATATCAAGAAGCAGGTAACAGTTCATGAGAAGGAAGCCCCTACAGTTTTGAAGGCATCAAGAGCAGCTCCCGTGTCAGATGAAATTAACAACTCCCCCAGATCAAGAAATGCCTGTGTAAATGTTAGAACTAGAAACTGTATTATCAAATGATACTAAACATATCTGGAGTTTAACTAAAACAAAGTCAATCTTGTAATTGTGAAACAGCCTTAAAGTACAATGGCAAGATAAGAAAATGTGAAA
Organism: Heritiera littoralis; assembly: GCA_031772115.1. Classification (NCBI taxonomy): domain Eukaryota; kingdom Viridiplantae; phylum Streptophyta; class Magnoliopsida; order Malvales; family Malvaceae; genus Heritiera; species Heritiera littoralis. Next base: position 5,798,203 of record JAPDPK010000006.1, on the reverse strand, counting down.
ATGGCAAATCCTAATATCCACCAGCTTACTTTTGAGAATTCAGGTCAATCTTTCAAGAAAATTTCATGTTGAAACACTTGAATACACAAAGTCTGAAAAAAATTCCATTAACGTCGCAACTTTCTTAATATTAAAGAAGAATATAAATTACCTGTGCATCACGGGGGTCAATTTTTGTGGCCTTCTTCATAAATTCTAGGGCCTTTTCAACCTGACCAAGCTGAACGTATATGTGCCCAAGAGCCTATAGCGAACAATAAAATTTCAACAACATACAAAAGGAAAAACCTCAACCAGCAAAACACTTTAACAACTGAAAGACCAACAAGAATGCATTTTTACTCACCTTCAATGTCTCAATATTATCAGGGTAAACCTCTAAAACTTTTTCAAAGTTTGAAAGTGCACTTCTAAAATCTCCTGCCTTAAGTTTCACTTGTCCCAAACCTGTTGCAACAAAATCAAATTGATTAAATGACAGTCCATGAATAACATTGTTATTCTCATCGAGCTTGAAAATTTCATGTGAATCATTTTAGTCACAATCATCTAATCTCACTTGTTCAGGCCAAAAAAAAAGATATAGTCTCACTTGTCATTGATGTTAGAAAATTATACTCTCCATCCCATTAATGTCATTTGCATGCTTAAAAATAGTCACATTCAAACTGACAACATGAATGGGGCAATGAGATAATTACATTACAAATTCATTCAAACCAGTGACAATTAAGCTCAAACTAAAAACAGAATAAAACAATCCAGTGGAATAATGCACAAAATTCTGCGGAACATTAGAACTCGAAGAGTTTCTCAAATATGTTTCTTACCATAGTAAGGAAATACAAATTCATGGGCTTTATTGATTTCCTTAATAGATGCCATGTAATAGAACCCAGCTTTTTCATAGTCCCCCTACATTAAGAAGAAATAACATCGCTCCCATCAGTAAATTCAAGAATCAAAATAATCAAAATTTGATAAACATGACAAATTCATTACATTAAATCAAAGTTTTAGATTTTAGACATAAGAAATCATAAAAAATTAGAGTCACATATTTGGGATTCTGAGAACACTAAGTAGGCAAATATAAACAAACATTATAGTTATTCCCAGTTAAGTTGGCAAATTATCTATCTAGCAGAACTTCAATAGTTAATAAAGGAAGAGGCAATCTTATTTATCTACTGAACTGCCACGATATCACTGATATAAGAGTAACCATGGGTGGTCAATGATGAGTAACCATGGCAGGTGACCGATGTGTAACCACATAAAAGAATTAGTCACTTAGCTTGTTTTATTTAGCAGCTACCCCACCTACTTCATTTTAAGACAAAGTCAGATCAAAAGGGAAAAAGGGAGATCTCTTAATGCATTTTCTGTTTTGCCATCGACAAAGAACAATGTATAATATCCTCATTTTTCCTCATCTTTCAGCTCAAAGTATAAAAAACCTTAAATAGCAACCTATTTGAAATATTTAAATAAAGAGATAGTATTTGAACCTTGCTATGATAAGAGCGTGCTAGATTATAGTAAGAATGTGACTTTGTTGGTCCATGATTGGTGACGGCAAGAGCTGTTTCAGTCAGTTGTTCAACTAAAAAGTGTTGTCCAGTGAAGAAGAAGTGATTTGCAAGATAATTTAGGGCCATTGCACAGTAGGGATATATCTCAAAAGCCCTACGCATTTTGTCCATGCCTTTCTGAATCCCAGCAGCTGTGGAGACATAATAAAGCATCATCACTACACTAAACTCAGAAAATAGAACAATAAACAAACCAAAAAGAACATTGATCATAAGCGGAATAATCATATCTTGCAGTCTACCTTCATTTGCTTGCAAATCCATGATTGCCAGTGCAACAAGAGCTTCAACATTTTCTGAGTCTAACTATAAATATTAATTTTTGGACACAAAGAGAACAATCAGCAATGAACATATGGCACACGTCATAAATTACTGTAATTCAAACATAAATAACTGGAAGACTTTCATTAAAAAGAAATGTGATTAATTGAATCAATTACCTGTAAAACACGCTGAAATGCTTGTCTAGCTTTTTCAAATTGACCCAATTTATATCGACAGAGACCAATACCGAGTCTGACAGCCCCAGGACAATTAGGATACACTTGCAAGGCCCTCTTGTAAAAGTTATGTGTTATGTGAGGTCAACAAACTTGTCATGATCTTAAATTCTCAAGTTAAAGAAACATGAAATGCTGAATACGATAAATGTTACAGACCTTGTATAACTCCAATGAATCAGAGTAACGACTCCGATTGAACTCAACACATGCCTGAAGACATCCGCAACAAGTTATTTACAGAAAAAAGCAGCACAGAAACATATTAAGCCATGCCCCAAATTGGGTTCCCTACATCATTCCATCCAGAACTTCACTTCTTTATAGAAGACAATGAGTTTCCTTAAGAAATTATGTATGCACTGTTTATCAAACACTTGTGTACCACGACTTCAGTCACTAGCACAATAACAGCATAAAATTAACAACAAAGAGTAAGGCAATCTCTTTGTATATTTGGTAAAATCTTCAATACAATCAACAAATATAACCATTGGCATATTACATTAATAAGAAAAAATGAAATATTTAGCAAACCTGACCGAGAAGAGCAGGAACATTATCACGATCTCCTTCCAATACGATTTTAAACGCAGCAAATGCCTGTTCTACTTCACCTTTTGCCAGGAGAAGCTGACCTGTAACCGTAGACATTGATTGAAGTTAAAAGCATTTCAAACAGCATGAATTACCAAAATAATATGAAAGTGACACTAATTGGAAGAAAAAAGAATGATAGTGACACAGGTTATCTGCAAATGAATCATAAATCCATACATTAACTAGACTAGAAATCAATTATAAGCTGGTGTCAATAGGAAAAGTAGCAAATTTGCCCTTCAAATTAAAACCAAGTGCAAGATTGATCACCTAATCCCTTGTCTGCATTCTAATTGGAACTTTAATTAGATATTTGATAATATAACAAGGCCCAATAATGTTCACCTTTCCCAACCCAAGTTGATGGCTCGTGCATATCAATTCTTGATGCTTTATTGTAATACTGAGTAGCCAAAATAAAATGTTCCTCTTTTTCTCTTTGTTTTGTCTCAATTTTTCCAAGGTAGCTGTAATAAGCCCCTAATGCATTTAAAATAGCAATCCTCTCGTATCTAACGTCAGCATAATATTCATCAATTTCTGAAAAAAAAAATTATAATCAGATCATAGGGTTGGGGATAACATTATCAGTTATCGCAAATTCAATAAAATCAGTACCATTGTACTAAAGTAAGCAAATAAGCATAAATAAGAAAACGCATAATTACCAGGACTGGATCCTTCTTCGAGAATTTGTCGAAATTGTACTATCTTCCCCTGTTTAAAGTACTCCCTCTACATAATTATAAAAAAGAAAGATAATAAATCAAAAGTAAACTTTAAAAAACATAAATTTAGAGACAAGTTTTACAAAACAGCTACTCTTTCAAATTTCAAGGAATTTTTGCAAGCCTTAAAAATCAATATACAATTAAACAAACATAAAACCCTAAAAACGTCACCAGAGAATGCACTGATTGTGAGATTCGCAAGTTAAACATGAAATATTTTGAAGAAATTTTTTTTTAAAAAGGACGAACCGCGATAATGAGCCAAAGATCTAGAGGAGCTTGTTCGGCTTTGAGGATATCGAGAATATCAGAAGCGTCTCGAGGAAGCTGATCCAGAGCCACCCGAACTTCCTCTTCTGAGTTCTGAACCGGTACATACACACACGCCATTGATTTCCAGATTGAGACTGAGAATTTTCCCAAACAAAAAAAGGGACTAAAAAATTAACTTTAGATGAACCCTTGCTATAGACTATACGTGTTTGTGAGTGAATTTGGAGTTTAATGCGTGAACCGGAGAGTGATTCTTCTTCGACCGTGTTTTTTTTTTTTTTATAACTTCGTTTTCTTATCATTGGCCAGGTAGGGTTTGTTTTTTTTTTTCTTCGTGATTCGAGGTGTTTTTTTAATATTTTTGCCCTTTTAATTAAATTTGATAAGCTTTTATAAAAGGTAAAAATTATCGTGTTTCAACTTATTTCCACATATTAAATATAAAATAAATTTTGTTTATTGAAATTAGCTTTTGTCAAGATTTAATCTGTATTATTTTATTTTTTTAATATTGTACAATGTTGTATCTAAAATTAACATGTGTCTAGTAACATTAAATATTTGTTTAAATTTAAAATTATTACTAAAAAGAAATCATTAAAATTTTATTTGACTTCAACGATCTCGTTTATATTTCATAAGAAAATGTATAATATAAAATAATCTATTAAATCAATTATTTTTTCCGGAGATGTCAGATAAAAGAACATAATTTGATTATCTGAGGTAGACTTCTAAGTAAATTAAAAAATTTTAACTCTTAATTTAGAATCTATCTTTTATGCACTATTTTGTGCATAAATTTTACTACACTATGAATAACAACTATACATTTCATTAATTTATAAATTTTAAAAATAAATATTATTAACAATTCGCTAATTTATTAAATTTCATTATATAATTTAAGGCTTAATAGTCAAATAAGCCCTCAACCTTTAGCTCAAAATGGAATTCAGCCCTCAACGTTTTATTGCATGAAATTCAGTCCATAAACTTTTATTTCGGTGGAAATAGACCAAATCTGTTAAATGAACTAACTACCGTTAGTTTTGTATACGTGGCATGCCACGTGGCAGCTAACTAAGCTATCCACGTCAGCTGCCACGTATGCAAAACTGACGGCAGTTAGTGTCATTTAACAGATTTTGACTTAATTGCCTAATTGTAAAAGGTTGAGGATTTATTTCCACTGAAACAAAAGTTTATGGACTGAATTTCATGCGATAAAATGTTGAGAGTTGAATTCCATTTTGGGCTAAAAGATTGAGGGCTTATTTGGTTATTAAGCCTATAATTTAATAACAATATATGAAATTTATATACTGACCCATCAAAATATAAACTTTTATTTAATTACTCAATAGGTAGAGTAAATCAATAAAAAAAACTTGAAGAATTATTCTCGCTGAAAGAACTAAATATTTTCAAAAAAACTTTTAAAAAAAAGGGATATTATTACTCAGCCTTATCAATTATATAAACTTGAGATTTAATTATTTAATATATTAGCTGAATAAATAAGAAAAAAGTTGTTATTTAAAAAATAACAAAATTTTTCCCTGGAAATAATAAAAAACTAATTTGCATCATACACTAATTTGTACCAATAATAATGTAATTACCGGACATTAAATAAATTTTTTCAAATATGAGATTAGAATCTAATCTATCTAACGTATATTATATTACAATGTATATAGTAAATTTGATAAGACATAAATACTTAAATGGATATTCTTTTTAAATGACACATAAACATTCATTAATTTCATATACTTCAGAGTCAAAAAGAACAATATGTACTAATTTTTTTACTTTTTCACTCTCCTAAAATTTTTCTAATCCCTAAAATTACTTAACCTTTAAAAAAAATATCTTGAAATAATTTTAAATACTATTTAATAAAAAAAATTTTTAAAAAATATTTATTTATAATATTATTTATTTGAAAAACTAAACAAAATATTTATTGATCTCTATTTATTAGAAAATAAATAATTTTAATTGTAATTTATTTAAAAAATATTTTATTAACAAAATTGAAAAGTATAAAAATAAACTATCAATTTCATATATGTTATTTAAATATTTAAAATTGTTATTTTTCTAAATAAATAAAATTCATGTATAAAACATCTAAATTTATAAATATATATGTTACATACATATTTAAATAGATAAAATTAATTTGTGCATTGTATAAATTATTGTGCTTTCAAATATAAATATAAATATGTTTTACGTTATAATCATTCTTTTATATATATTAGGATTATTATCCTATCCACCATCAGTGAAATTTTTTAATTCCATAAGCGGGATTAAGATGATAACACATTTTATTTATTGTTTATTTTTTTAAATATTTTTAAATGACACATATTAATATTATCATTCTAATTCCGCTTGTGGATTTAAAAATCTTAATTGACGATGAATAGGATAATAATCCTATATATTATATGTATATAAAATACATATTTATAATAATGATTATTGACGTCAATAATAAACCTAAAATATACCTAAAAATGTTACTTTAACGCTTAAAAATTGTTAAAATATACTTTTAATTTTTTTTTAACATTTTGTTGATGTGTTTAACAGTATTATTTATAATATTTATTTATTCTTTCTAATATTTGTTTATCTTATGTTTTGAATTTTATAATTTTTAATTAAATATTTTATTCTTTTATGATTGGATGTCTTGATTATATTATATATTTTATATGTACTTTAAATAGATATATTAAATAGTATTTTTTATATATTTACAAATTTAAGTAATTAAAACTAATTTGTGCATGACACAAGAAAAAGTTAGTTATGATAATATAATATAATATAATTAAAAATATTTATTTCATTTATTTTTAAAAAAGTACCCATATCATATAATTATTTTTTGGGTAAATTGTTTTTAGGTTCTCAAGGTTTTTTGGATTAAGTTTTGAAAATGGGCACTTTAATATAAAATCACGTATTATTTTAAAATGTATCACTCAATTATTAAATTTGAATTAATAATATCATATTCTCAAGTATCAACAATAAATTTTATTATTATATATTATTTTTAAGTAGTTTTTAAAAAATTATTCTATATAATATTTTTATTTTTTAATATAAAAATGATATTATGGATATTTCATGAATAATAAATGTTTAGATTAATAGATTTTTAATAATAACTTAAGAAAATAATTTTTTTATTCTCAAACTTATAATTTTAGATGAAGATATCTATTTTTTAAACTAATAAATTGAAGTTGAACTATGATGAAACAGGAAATACCTCAGTTAAATTTACTCTTGTTTTTTTATTTTCAAAACATTTTTTTTATGATTTACCTTTAATTACAGACATGCTGTGTGGTTACAGAACAAAAGTTTTACGACACCATTTTTGGTCTATTAGCAAAATCAAGTCCGTAAAACCTCTGCCGCCCCCTGTATCGCTTGTGGCTTGAATTCTGCGTTACGATCCCTATCAACCCAAAAACGATGCCTCTTAAATGGTAAATAAACTGAGAAATCTCTGCTCAAATTCGAACTCTCCCGATTGGTTTTCATTATTTTTAGTTTATAATCCTTGTTTCATTTTCAATTTTTTTTTGCCCTAGGGTTTTGAACTGGCAGCCCAATGCAGGATCAACCGTGAACAGCCAAATCCTAAACGAAGTTTCACAATGCGTTGAGAGCATCAATGGCGTCAAAGAAGGTCGTTGGAAAGCTACTCTAACTTTTTACAAACCCATGTTACGAGGTCAGTTCTCTCTCTTTTCTTTTTTCTTCTTTGTTTTCTAATTCGATGTATGGACTCTGAATGATATTTGTTCTTCAGATCAAGCCTCAGCTAACGAGTTCCCGCGTGATTTCCTCGGGATTTCGCTTCCAGAGCAACCCAACAAGTATTATTTCATACTTCGAGTTCATAAGATTGTCCTGGAAGCGGATTCTTCTATTCAGTTGATAATGGAGAAATTGCAGTCTTATAAAACCAGGGTCGCCCTTAACTTCGAGGTATGTGATTTCACTTCTCTTTTCAGTTCCTTTTTTTTTTCGGATTGTTGGGGGTTTTCAGCAATAGTTTTGTTTTCTAATATTTGTTCCTTTTTTGTCAGGGGTTTCAATACCAGCTAGGCGACTTTCAATTGAGAGTAGGGAAAGTTGTACCTACTCATTCTGAAAATTTGAGAGGAATAGTAATGGAGGTACTGTATTATTTGTTGTCTTATACTTTAAAACATCTTCTTGGAACGCTGATGTAGATTAATTTTTTTCATTAATGCCATCTTTACTTATCATTTTGATTTAATGATGATAAAATTGTTTATCTCTTAGAGCAGTGCCATAGAGATGGAAACAAGTTGATGTTGATTCTTCACAAAAACAAATCCTAATTTCTAGTGGATAGATAGAATTTCAGTATTTGTTTATCAGAACTAGTACGCAAATCATTGCCCTTTTGGAAGTTCATAGTTTTTGGAGTGTCAGGTGTTTATGATTTTGTATTTCATAGCAATCTGTCCCCAAAAGTTTTACATTTGCTTCAACACTTGATACTGGTTTATTTCCTTTACTCCTTTTATCAAGGCCAATGCAAAACTTGGTACCCTTTTGTCCTCCTGTCTCTAGATTGAATTATCCGGGGTTGTTGCTCTGAAATCCTTGAGAATATGTCTGGTGTTTGAGCTGTGAAGTATGGTAACATAACTAGCTGTCAAACTTAAGTAATACTCTTTTGAATAGTTGAACCGTAACTCGTTCCAATTAAAGTTGTTTGTTCCTTTGCAGGTGGAGTATCTTCCAATTTCTTCACTAGAGAAATCCAGACAAATCATGGAGGAGTTTGTTGATATTTGGCAAGATGCTGTGTCCAAACGATCATTGCCAGGCCATTTTGTGCGTGTAGAACCAAACTTCTCGGAATATGGCCTTGCAGACCACTATACATCACAACACACGGCTGTTCAGTATGCTCAAGTCATGGCTCAACTAATTGCAACGGTGCAAGCAGTACAAACTGTGAGAAATTAGGATATCGATGACCCAGGGGATGCAGAGAGAGTTTAAGATGATCATGTTTGCTACTTGTATGACTGGATTCTTTCTCTACTACTTAAGAGGGTGGTGTGGGGTTCAACTCAGTTTTCTTTGCATCATATTCTTTTAACTCAGTTAATTGTTCTTCAGTTTGTAGAAAATGTAGAAAGGAACAGATAAAGTAAATGGAAGAAGACTTAGCATAAGACTTAGCATAAGCTTAGGTACAAGCATATGGATGTAATGTAACGATAAGCCACACAAGCATTTGATCAATGATGCATGTTTTCTTTTGTTCGAAGAGTTGAAATCGATCTTCTCATCTTAATATTAAAAAAAAAAAAAACAACTGGGATAGAAGATTAATCAAGAATGTGATACAGGTACTGCAATTACTGCAATCTTAATAAGCTGAGTGGCAGCTGCTTATGTCGACCGTCTAGCTGCTGATTTAAGATTACATTACAGTTTGATCAGACCTATCTTAACTTAATGGTAACCCACCAAGCGCCATGTTTGATTTGGTTAAGAGCACATTGAGCTAAATTCTTGAAATTTTACCTCAAGAAGCACGTGTGCTAATCATTAGTAACGTTCTGGAGAGAGGGTGGGGGTGGCGGCCGGCGCTGAAAGAGAGGGGTTTTAAGGGTATATTAGTCCTTTAAGCATGAAACAGGACATACTTGATGTCTCGAAGACTCAAAGGCACTGTCTCATGGCACGAGTGGCGCACTTTTTGTTGTTCCGAAGATTTAGTCATCTAGGTTTCAGTTACATTACACATATAAATACTCCACGTTCGATCGCGACATTAGATTTGCTATTTTTGTTGGCCGCTCTTTCCCACTTTCTTTTCTTTCTTGCCACCTCTCTGCTCTCTGCTCTGTTTCCATCTAACAAGGTTCTAAAATCCTCACAATCACATCTCCTTGTTCATTCAACTCAGTTCTCCTCCTTTGTCCGATCCACCTAGATTATATTCAGACATCAAAGCAATCCTTTCTTTCCTTGTTTGAAGACTTTTGTTAATCCAATGGAACAAGCAAACGACAAAACCAAAGCCCCCAGGAAGGTTTGTTTCAAGTTTCAATACCTTTAACTTAATATCCACTCCATAGTTGAGCTGTTGATCATCGTTCTATCTATGTTTTCTAACGATTTTTTCCCCTGGGTGTTGCAGATGAGATTTGCACCGAAAGCTCCTCCTCTCAAAGCACCAAAGCTCGAGGTTAAAAGGTATATATCATTTGACACTTTTTTATTTTGGTTACAATATATCATTTGACACTTGGATTGCAGTGCAAGGTGCTAGTTTCTTGGTTTTAGAACTGCTTTTTTAATCTGTTCAATTTTTTTTTCTGTGGTTTCAGTGAAGTGGTTGAAGACATTGATGCTGTCCAGGCCAGGGATTTGCTGCAGCGTTTAAATGTACATGTGTTTGCGACTTTCATATTGCCATTTTCTAGATGTATATCTGGCATTGATTTTCTTGTTATGTTCTTCTCCTTTGATCTTTTTGTTTCTTTTCTGACAGCAACCTTCTGCAAAGACAAAGCCAAAAGTTGAAAAGAAAGGTAAATTCTTCATACTGATAGGATGCTTTTGAATATCAAATTCAGAAATTTATTTCACTGATAAGTATTGGAACACGTTTCTGAATTAGGATATTTTTTTGGTTGCCTTTCACTTCTTGGACTGTCCTTCATGTTCTTTCTATGGAGCTAAAAATAAATAAACAATAAAATTCATTGCCTAAATTTCCTATAAATAGAACAATGCTGGCCCATAAGATTGCATTTCATTGAGAAAATTTGAAGTCCATAACAACCCAGAAGCAGAATGCATATGAGAGTGCAAACTTAAGAGTGAGAAATATGGACATGACATGATAAATGGCACCGCTGCAATATGAGGAAGGAAGATTGTTTGGTTTTCATTGTAATAGTCTTAATAATGTTCAAAGAAGCTCCTGAACATGTTTTGGCAACATTTTTTGGGAGAAGCTAAAAAGGTGAGGGAAGCCCTGAATCCTGAATTATCAAAGAAGCTAAATACTTGATCTTGCTTATATTGTTATATAATAATTGCATGATGTGATTAGTGCAAGGACTTAATTCAGGCAGTGTTGTGCCTCATTTTTTTTCTTCAATGTATTTTGGCAACCGTGTTCTTTGAAATTTGATTACAACCAACACCTTAAATAAGCATTAGATTAAAGAAAACTTATCTACTTTTATCATTGCATTTAAGACTTAAAAACTTTGGTTGATCAGTTGCTTTAATTTAATGGTAGATCCAAATGATACTTGTGATTGCAAGTTGTATTAAAGTAACCAAAATCAGGACACATTACATGCATTCTCAGCAAGTTGAAAATGTTACTGGCTTTTACAACATAAATGTGAGTTCTTAATTCACTTTTCATGGCATGCAGTTGCATCTTCACAAGTTGCATTTGGTTATGGAGGAGCATCAGCTTCGATAAAAACATTTGGTCTTGTCAAAGGTGCAAGTCGTAGCAGCAGAGAAACTTTCAGTGGTATGCTATCCTTATAAGATTTCTCACTAGTGATTGAGATGCCTTTCAGTCTGTTACATAGCATTGATGTTTCTGTAGGTGGTGTTCATACTCCAGGCTTGAGAGAGGAGAAAGAATACAAAGAACCATGGGTATGTCAACTTTGGTTTATATATGCCAACCAAGATGACTGCATGTTTAACGGTCTCCTATTCTCCATTGATCGCTCCCTCTCTGCATGTGTATACAATATACGGTTTATTGGTTTTTCTTTGTTTGGATGTTTTGCAGGATTATTACAGTTATTATCCTGTAACCCTTCCTATGAGGAGACCGTACTCAGGAAATCCAGGTATGTGGTGAGTTTCATTTTAAGAACAAAAGGAACTACCTACATTGTAAATTTCAGACTACGCACAATACTACTGACTATAGAAACATCCATTTTGGAACGGACTAGGTATTGTTATTCACTTAACTGGTTCACATCTTATTGGTGGTTTGCTCAAAAGCTCAAACTTCTTTACCTCTTCTGGAGTTTAAATTTGAATAGCTATTATTAAATTTGCAATTGTAGAGTTTCTTGATGAGGAGTTTGCTTCAGAGAATACAACTTATGATGAAAATTCAATTGAGCCAGCAGTAGAACTTGGTCTAATGGTTAGTAGTGTAATAAGTGAATAAAATATTACATTGTGCCTAGTTTCTAAACGTTCTTTATGCTGAAACTCACTGATAGTTGGATACAGGAAGAGCACTTGGAACCAAGTATGTTTTTTCTTCAGTTTCCGCCCACTGTACCTATGCTAAAGCAAACAGGAAGCACAGCTGGGCAGCCTGAGGTTAATGGCAGCTCCAAGCCAGCTGGGAGTGTAGGTTCTGTAAAGAAGGCATGTGGCTTAGAAGAGTTACCTGCAGGTCTCATGGGTAAAATGCTAGTGTATAAAAGTGGTGCCGTCAAGTTGAAGTTAGGGGATACGCTTTATGATGTGAGTAACTTAACATTGTGAAAGCCTTGTCATGTTAAAAGTACTTAAAAGCTCCTGATCTTTTTGGTTTCACTTAGAAGTTACAACTCATAGATAGAATGCTCAGGGGGTTCCCGTATGTTATTTTATTACGTGTAAAACTCATATGTTTGATATTTATGATAATTTCTCTGACTTGTCATGCGTTTTGCATTAAAACATGATAAACTTGTGTTGGTTTTCATTCTGAACATTTTTGCATTGCTGCAGGTTACTCCAGGTTTGAATTGCGTGTCTGCCCAGGATGTTGTAGCTGTTAATACTGCAGAGAAGCAGTGTTGTGTTGTTGGGGAGCTTAGTAAGCGTGCTGTTATAACCCCAGATGTGGATTCAGTTTTGAATAGTTTGGCTGATCTTTGATGGTTTTTTCTTCTTTGGATTTCTTTTATTAGTTTACAAGAGAAGAAATTTAGGAAACAAAATATTTTTAAAATGAAAATATATGGTTATTTAACATTGGTCATTGAAAGTAGAAGAAGGGTTAGAAGTTGAAACTCGAAACAGAACCTTTTGATTCTTCAGGTAAAAGAAAATGGATACTCAATTAAGATCTGCTTGATTGCCAATACAAATGAACTATTCAGTGAGTTTGTCACAAAAATACAAAGAAATAAGCTAAACTAAATTCTTCCAAGTAATTCTGCTTCTTATGCATCTGGATTTTGACATTCATACGAGCTGCACAAGAGTTATCTTCCAAAAGATTCTATTGATAATGGCATAGAGGAAGTCAAAGTCCTATCTGTTTGCCTGACCACTTTATTTTCAAGTGCAAACATCTATGAAACTATGACCTTGTCTGTTAGTAGCTTCGATGCTTCACCGTCATTGTCTCTCAGATTATCATAGGAAAAATGAACATAATTTTCCTCAACATATTCACTTGTTGAATTAAGAACAGGAAACTTTAATCAATTCGGTGACAGTAGGTAAGAAACACCAGTGATCTAGAAAACTGGAACAACTTGGGTTGTTCTTCCTCCCTTAAGCAACTCTTTGGTATGGTATAGTTTCCTGGCTATTCGATATTAAAATGTCGTTAGTGCTTGGATTGATGAAGAAAGAGTTACCTCTATGGAGATTGTTCAATTGAAAGGGGCTGTTATCCAGAGAAGTTAAATAACAGAATGCAATATAATATGCAAATCATATGTCCTATGTCTACATATCATTTTATACATCACTTGAACAGAAATGCAACACACAGCCGGCAATTCTTCTCCATCCAGTCACTTTATTTCCGAAATGCAAATCCACCACACTACACATGTAGGCTAGCTTGCCATCTAGATTTGGTGTAAGATTATTTGTGCACCATGCTGTGGTTGAAGAGTCATAACAGTGTATGGGGCATGTGAGTAGGAAGGTGAGAGCTTGAACGAGAAATGTTGAAGAACCATAGCCAAAGCCATCTTGGCTTCTAGCATGGCAAAATTTTGGCCAATGCAGATCCTTGGGCCCCATCCAAACGGGAAGAATGCCTGTTGATTTTTGGATGCCTTTGAAACCCCTTCAGAAAATCTCTCTGGTTTGAATTCTTCAGCATCATCTCCCCATAGTTCAGGATCATGATTAATCAGCAGTATGGGCAGAGTTATATCAACTCCAGCTGGAAGAGAGATTTCTTTAATCTTGGTTTCTTTGTTAGTATGTTGGTATAGAGCTATGACAGGTGGATATAACCTCAGGACCTCATAAAGTATCATTGTTACCTACAAGAAAATTTTTATCATGAATATTTGATCAACAAACTACAGATTGCGGTTCATATCGTTGCTGCTGCTGCAGCATCATGACTTGGGTTTTTATCTTGGGAGCAGTGGGAATGAATACTCACAATCTTAAGGTGACTTATAGCTTCAAAATCGGGCTCCTTCCCGCAAACTTGTAGGACTTCCTCTCTTGCCTTTTCTTGCCACTCTGGATGCACAGCTAAGACTATTATTGCCCATGTCAGCCAGCTTGAGGTCGTTTCTTGGCCAGCAAGGTAGAACTGTTTGCTTTCCTCTATAATGTCTTCAATCGTCAACCCTCCTCCTGTACCACTTCCATTTTCTAGTAGAGCATCTTGCAAGAGCATGCCTAGCAAGTCATCAGCCCTCGCTTGTCCTGTCCTCAATCCATGCTCTTTTCTTTGGATTACACTTCTTAGCATTGATGTGATGTCCTTGTCCAATTGCTTTCGCTTTTGATTCTTTTCTGTAGGAATAAATCTGTACATCGCAATTGATAAGAACGAGCAGCAAGGAAGAAACTGACAACAAATCTAGATACCAAAGAGAGTTTTTATGGAATCAGCAAATGGAATTGCACCTGAAACCCGGAATGTACAATGACTGCATTGCTTCAAGAGTCAGTGTTATTAGCTCCTTCTGAAGTTCGAAGATCTTCTTCCCTTCTTCATAGCTGCTTCCAAATGCTGTCCTGGAAATAGCATCAGCAGTAAGCTTTTGAAACTCAGGCCAGACATCAATGTCACAACTTGATTGCAAACTAGCCATTTCCTTCCACTGCTCTATCATCTGTCTACAACTGACTGAGAATGCCGGTATCATAACCTGACAGAACAAGTCAAGAAACAATGAAAATCATCAAGTTACGAGGGGGATCGAGAACAAAGATTGAACCAAGTAAGCTAAACTATGGTTAAAAATAAGTATTGCCAGAATGGAACCTTGAGTTTTTCAAGGTGAAAGGCAGGATTGATCATCCTTCTGCGTTTGGACCACTGCTCGCCCTCAAGAGTTGTGATTCCCTTTGATAGAATGAGAATAAGAGGATTTAATGGTGGCTTTTGGAAGTGGCCTTGCTTGTTGGCCAGAACCTCCTTCATCAATTCTGGATCCTTTATGATCAGCCTTGGTCTTGTTCCAGCCCATAAATATGATATCTCCCCTGCATTATAAATAGAAAAAACCAAAATGTTTGAAAAACTTGTTTCAATTGGCTACTTGAACAAATTTCAGAACTCTGCGAACTAAACAATTTCAGTATACTTCTATTAGTAGTAGATAAAGACAGATGAAGTAGTTTGCAGACTACCATATTTCTGCACATTATCAAGTGTGAAGGGGTCGACGCGTGCAACAATCTGGTGAGTTAGATTGATAGGCTTGGACCATGCTTCAGTTATCTGCTTTATATACTCTTTCATGTCCCCAACCAGCAGTTTGAAAGGTCTGCCTCTGATTCCTTGCTGCTTCAATAGCCTTTCCTGCCATTTGGGCTTCAACCAAATGGAATAGGAAAGTCTTACAACCCCATAGAGGAGGACGACCAATGAAGTGGTTATTAAACGAAAGTAGTCCATCAAAACAAGCACTATGTTTTAAGTGAATTTCAGAATCTGAAATGAGACTTCTTGGACTGTTGTATGATCTAATGTTCTAACCTTGAGCATGATATATACAGCTTTCTGTGCTTTATCTGCTTTAGATGTTTGACTTCGAGTTTGGTTCAAAGTTCTCTTCTTGGAGAAACAAAAGAAAACAAACGTGTCAAAGATTTAATACCTTTTATATTGTCACTAATCTTTTTGTTAGTGAGACTTTGACCATTTAACTTGGAGAAGAAGGTGACAGAAGGTTTTCCTCTATTGTTTAGTTAATTATTTCTTTCGAATGTTTTTTTTTTATAGCTTGAAAAATTGACCAAACTCTGATGCCATGCTCGAAGTTGTTTTGGATAACAAGACAAGACATTCTAAACTAGAATGCGTGGAGACCAAGTTCTATGGGCCAAAAATTTTTAGACAGGCAAACATAAACTCGTTTTATTTACAAGCTTGGAGGGCACGGCTTTCACTCGAAATGAAGCCATGGACAAATGGACTAATGGTCCAATACTGGAAAATCTTGAATTTGAATCCAAAGTAACAAAACTTGATAATTAATTCAGCTTTTACCTGAATTACACTTGTGTCTGTCGGGTGGATTTGTTGGAACTTGCATTTTTCACATCTCCATATTGGTCCAAACAGCAAAAGCTCACAATCTAACTTTGAACAGATCCAACCCGAGTCGGGCTTAGGAATAATGTCGCTCTCATTGATGGGCTTTTGGGAAGCTTCCGCAAGAGCTGGTCAGCTTTTTCACAGGCTTAGGCCTATCTTTCAGTTCCCCGGTCTCTCATTCTCCCTTCCCCTCGGCAAACCCCAAACTACGGAAGCTTACTTTCTTTTCCTCCAATGAAGAAGAAGAGAGTAGTAAAAGGAGATTAAAGTTTACAAGCTTAGTTTACCAAACCTACGTCAAAAAGGACGAAATGTGCAATGAAGAAAGGCTGGCTCCCGAAAGAAGTCAGCCATTTTCAGATAATACAGATGCAATTTTACTAGGAAAAGGAATGTCACGCCCTAAACCCGGGATATAACAGACGCCGCATACCTGTAAGAAATAATCTCATAGATGTGCAAGGTATTTATCATACTAAAATCAACTCTTTTAAATATTTAAACCAAAATATACCATAAATGATCAAAAGAAGTTTACAAAACTTCAATTTATTGCTTAAAGCCAACAGAAAAATTTGAAATGTTTTTAAATCTCAATCTAATCATAAACTTAAAAGTCTTGAGACATATCCTAAACTCCAAAGTGTCACTCCCCAACATTCCCGTGGACATTATCAACATCAAAACCTGTAAGATGTTAAGAAAAATAGTGAGTACAACCATTCAGTAAGCGACCGATATCCCAACAGTTGGATTAGGCATGCCATAAAAACATTAAGCCAAAATATCAATGAAAAGATTCAAAATCGACGTTGGGTAATCTCATATTCAATCCCGTAATTTATTTAAATTCATATATCCAGATTTCAGAACTAGACAGAATTTCACATATACCAAAACTGAACAAAAGTTTCACAAATTATAATCTTCAAGTCTCCCTAACATGCCATGGCCACGCTTAACCCTTGTGGCAGAGATCAGAATCAGAATAGAAACCACAATTAACCTCGGTGGCTTGGGTTAGAGATATCAAAAGCAACTAATAGTTGCATAGAACAGAACAGAGAGCCACTATTCTTATTTGGTAGTTTGGTTAGAAACTAATTTCATTTAACAGAATACATGTTGACATGGCCAACATTTAACCCCCACTGGCAGGGTCATAGCACAGCCATACTAGGAGACAAAACAAAACATAATTTCAGATTACCCAATATACAAAGCAATACTACAAATTTTATAACATATTTCATACAAAACAACGTTAAAGATAATGACATTAAGGACAGGTGGCGAGATTATTTTAACAAATTATTTAATGATGGACAAAATAAAGTTTTGGATAATATTTCGGTGCCTCTTAAGGATTTAAATCGGTGCTTTATGCGTAGAATCCAAGAGACAGAGGTAAAAGATGCACTAAAGATGATGAAGAATGGAAAAGCTGTTGGACCTGATGACATCCCAATTGAAGTTTGGAAATGCCTTGGAGATGTAGGAGTTAGGTGGTTGACAAATTTATTTAATAAGATTTGGCACACTAACAAAATGCCAGAGGAATGGAGGAAGAGTGTCTTAGTACCTTTATAAAAGAACAAGGGAGATATTCAAAGTTGCGCCAACTACCGAGGCATAAAATTGATGAGTCACACGATGAAACTATGGGAGAGAGTGATAGAACGGAGATTAAGAAAGAATGTAGAGATCTCGGAGAATCAATTTGGTTTTATGCCGGGTCGATCAACTATGGAGGCAATATATTTGCTTAGACAACTTATGGAGCGCTTTCGAGTAATGGGTAAAGATCTTCATATGGTCTTTATAGATTTGGAGAAAGCATATGATAAAGTGCCTAGGGAGGTACTCTGGTGGTCCTTAATGAAGAAAAGAGTTCCATTGAAATATATTAAACTAATTAAGGACATGTATAGAGGCGCAAGGACACATGTGAGGACAGGTGGGGGGCAAACAAGTGAGTTTCCTATCACGGTGGGATTACACCAAGGGTCAGCGTTGAGTCCATTCTTATTTGCGGTAGTTATGGAAGAACTGACAAAATCCATCCAGGATAAGGTGCCCTGGTGTATGATGTTTGCAGATGATATTGTCCTATGTGCGAAAACTAGAGCGGAGATCAATACAAAGTTGGAAGTATGGAGACAAACGTTGGAATCAAAAGGATTTAAACTAAGCAGAGTGAAGACTGAATACATGGAGTGTAAATTCAGTTCTAACCGACTGGAAGAGCATGATGTAGTGAAGTTAAATGGGGTGGCGATACCTAAGCGGGATCATTTTCGATACTTGGGATCAATAATACAGATGGATGGAGAGATTGATGGTGATGTGACCTATAGGATCCAGGCTGGATGGAGTAAGTGGAGAAGTGCTACAGGTGTGTTGTGCGATAAAGGAATTCCTACATGGTTGAAAGGAAAATTTTATAGGACAGTTGTTAGACCAACATTGTTTTATGGTAGTGAATGTTGGGCGACTAAGAGGCTACATACACAAAAGATGAGTGTAACAGAAATGAGAATGTTACGGTGGATATGTGGATATACAAGAAAGGATAGAATGAAAAATGATGATATTCGTAAGATGATTGGAGTGGTACCTATTGAAGACAAAATGTGTGAAAATCGTTTACGTTGGTTTGGACATGTAAGACGTAGACCTGTAGATGCTCCAGTTAGGAGAATAGAGGCTATGGATGTTGAGAGAAGGGTTAAGACTAGAGGAAGACCGAAAAAGACATGGAAGGAAGTAGTTTGGAAAGACATGGAGATTTTAGAATTAGATGAGCAAATGGCCTTGAATAGGAATCTATGGAGGCAGAGAATACATATGGACGATCTAACGTGATTTTAGATATTGGTTCATATAGCCTATCCCAATCTATTGGGATAAAGGCTCTGATGATGATGATGATGATGATGATGATGATGATGATTTCATACAAAACAAATTTCGTCTATCAATCAAAGCAAATTTCGTTCATCATTCCAAAATAGATTTCGTATTTCCAAAATACAAATATATGTAAGTACGTTATAACAAACTTCAAAGATCAAAGCGACCAAATCATGTATCATGCAAAACATATCTTAATAAAATCATATTCGAAAAGTTGATACAAAACCACTTTCATAACTCATAACAAGGAAATCACATATACATATGTTTCCATGCTTAACCCAAATTTTAAATAAAATCAAGGGACAAAACATTTCAACTGTACGTAAATATAACTCATATTGAGGTTGATTTTAAGGATATCAAAACACGGAAGGGATATCAAGTTACTTACCTGAACTTACCAGATTGAAACCAAAACAAAGCTTTAAGATCGCTCGTAGCCTATTATTCAAAAATATTTAATATTAGAAAAATACGCTATCTAACAGAAGCTGACAATTTATATTTTATTCGCTAAATAACTATAACTCGATAAACTATGAATTTGGCGTAAGTTACGTTATTTAACGAAACCTAAAAATATTTGTATTTTCTTTAAAATACAGCTTTTTTCCAAATTTTCGATGTGCTATTTTTTTTCCTCAAAACTCAATCCCTAACTACACAACATAACCATAAAAATCAAAGAAAAATCTTCACTCACTTTAGTCTTCTTGCACTGACACTAATAGCAACCAAATCTCCCTTCTATTTTTTTTTCGTCTTGGCAGTACATATTAAATCTTTTCTTTATTTTCTCCTCGGTGTCACTAGCTACGTGTCACGTCCGCCTAACTGCGAGCAACATTTCCTGCACTTCCAGCCTCATCAAGGGGGAGACGTACAAACCGGTGACCACCAGAGCACACACTTCCAGACCCTAACGCCTGACATTGTCACTTGCAAATCTTAGTCCTAGGTGACAGTTGTGTCAACAATAGCTTGTACTGAACGCCTAGGAGCCCTACACTTGGCTACATCATAGCCATTTATTCTTTAGAGGGATTGTCTATATAAAGGGGCACCATCCCCCTTCATTTACGTTGGATGTACAGTCATTTTACAGTAAATACACTCAGCCATTTCCTCAGCCTTTCTGCCTTCTGTTTTTTGCTAGCTTCCGTTTGCTTGTTTGTGTGAGAGTAGTAGGCTAACTTAGGTGCCATTCGGTTGGAAGAACCACGCCTAAGGCCGCAAGTTGCTGAGCTTAGGTGATAGGGACGTGATAGTTGGTATCAGAGCAGGTCTCGCAGCAGCCAAAACAGCAAAGAAGATGGCCAGCTTAGAAGTGTCACAACATCCTGAGGGACAGGAGCCGCAACAGGGACGCGACAAGGGCAAGAAGACTATCGTGAAGGAGATAGAAGCAGCCTTCAAGGTGCGCCTGGCCAAGGTGGAGTTGGCCATGGCCGAAATCCAAGATGGGTTAGAGAATCGCTTGGAGGAGGTATCCTCATCGGCCAAGGAGTTCACGGAGGAGGTACAAGAGAAGGTGGACGAGATGCGAGAGAAGATTGACGAGGAAGTAGAACAGCTCAACTAGAAAAACTTGACATTGGAGGCTGTGGTTATAGCTTTATAAGCAGAGATGGAGGAGCTCAAGAAGAAGCTCACCGCTTGTGAAGGTGCTGTTGGGGGAGGCCTATTAGCCATGGCACTTAGGGCGAGATTGGAGGTCCCAAGCCAAAGGAGTTCAAAGGGGCCCATTCAGCCAAAGACCTGGATAATTTCTTGTGGGGAATGGAACAGTACTTTCGAGCCATGAGCATCGAGGAGGACGCCACCAAGGTTAGTACCGCTTCCATGTACCTTACTGACTTTGCCCTTTTGTGACGGCGTAGGCATTATGAGGACGCTAGGTGAAGAGGAATACCGATCGAAACTTGGGATATGTTCTAGAGAGAGTTTAAACAGCAGTTCTATCCAGAATCTGCTGCTGAAGAGGCGCAAGCCAAGTTGAGACGGCTAACACAACGGGCTGAAGTTCGGGATTATGTGTGGGAGTTTCAGGAGTTGATGCTGCAAATCCCCACACTTGGTGAGGAGGAGGCTTTCTTCTCATTCATGGATAGCCTGAAATCGTGGGCGAAGCAAGAGTTGAAGAGAATGGGCGTCTAAGATCTAAACCGGGCGATCACTGCTACTAAGGCCCTGGTAGAGTTCAAAAGGCAGGAGAAGCCGAAGGTCGCCAAATCCAAGTACAAGGGAAAAGATGGGAGAGCCAAGATGACGAGCAACAGCAAACCCCGCTTCACAAAGTGGAAGTCCTCTAGGGGTGAGGACAAGGGCAAAGAACGAACAGAAAAAGGGCGAGCGAACAGAGAGATCGCCAATGGGGTGCTTCTTGTGCGATAGGCCACACAGAGCTCAAGATTGCCCGAATAGAGGAAAGTTGGTCACCATCGCCCAAGGACAGAATGAGGCTGATTGAGACGCTTTAAAATTGGGTTCAATGGTGTTGAATGCAGTGAAGACCAAGAGAGCTCACCAAAGAAAGGGACTTATGTTCGTCGATGTTCGGGTCGTTGGTGAATGTTGCGTCTAAAACCTATACCGTAAGTGCACGGGTAGCGACAAGTAATAAAGAGTGAGTAGAGTATCGTTTCCACGAGGATTAGTTAGAATTGATATAGCTAAGTACTAAAATTGGTCATCCTAGGTTTATTCAAACTAATGAAAATTTTCTTGAATTAACTAACAAAAATAAAATAAAATAAAACATAAAAATGAAGTTAAAAATGTATGAAAGCTAGAAGGGAAAATTACATTAATAAATATAAAACTTCCTAAAACTAAATCTAAGTCTAAACTAAAATTTTAAAGAAATTATCGATTTGAATTTATAAACTAAAGTCATTTAAAATCTAAATTTAATTCATATATAAAAAATTCTAAGGTAGTATTGAACTAAATTACTAAATGAAAATAAACTAGTCAAATAATTTATTAAACTATTAGCAACAACTTAAAAGTCTAAACAAATTAAACTAATATAAATTGAAGCAATTATTGTAAAAAGAACATGCAAACAAAAGAGGAAGAGTTGTGAATCACGTCCTGCTACTCTACTTTGGCCGCTTCCTCCAAAAAATAGCAGTCACACACAGCTCAATATTGCACTGCTCCAGCTATCCTCTGCACCGCTTCAGCCGTCTCGCTCTTCTGCTACACCCCCAACGACAGCAGCTGCTTTGAACCAAAACAGAGCAGTCCGCGCCACTGCTCGCCTTGCACCAGCACAGCCCAGTCACGAAGAACGTAGCAGACAAGCAACAAGGAAAAATGATAGCAAACGCAGAAGCAATAATGGAAAATAAACACAAGACGTTGATGCGAAAAAAAATATTACAGATTTAGACTGAGGAAAGAAAGAAAGAAATATGTAGAAAACAAAGAAAGAAAACCTTTAATGCAAAGATAAAAATAACGTGAAGGTAGAAGATAAAAGAAACGATGAAGCCTAAGAATAATAATCTAGAAATTAAATTTAAAACTTGAAATATAAAGAAAACAAGAGTAGAAAATTGTTGAAAAGAACAAAACACAATAAATCGAAGTAAACAGAACAATGCATGTAAACGAAACGTAAAACAAAACATTAATACTGCAACCAAAGAACTCAAGAGAGCAGAACAGTGAGGGAAAGGACCCAGCAGCCTGTCACGCAGCCAAGCAACCTCCCAAACATCCAAGAAAATCGAAAGAGAAATTAAGAATTGCAATGCAAAATCCGTTACAAAACAAGGGAAACAATAATGTTACTAAAACTCAGCAAGTCTTCTCCTCTTCTAAACTTGAGCTAAAGTTACTAAAATAAAATGTTCTAAGCTAAGGAAACAATAAAGACTGAATTGTAGTAAATGGTGAAGATGAACTGCATCATGCAATAGCCTCCACCTCGCCTAAACTAAGGAAAACTGTACAAAAAACGAATGCAATAAAGGTTGAAGACGAGCTCCTGTCACTAGCCCTCCTTCACCACGCTTGATTGTGCGGCAGCTTCATCTTTTTTATTCACTAGGGTTCTTCAAGGGCTTTGGCCATTAGTCTCTACGTGCTGGACTCTCATTTTTCTTTTGTGTTTGTTGAAGTCAACTTCAATGAATATCTTGTGGGCTTGCATGAAACAAGGTCAAGGCTTGTGGGTTTTGGTATTTAAGATGGGCTTAAATAATGTTTGGGTTTTATGTGAGAATGGAATATGTTTAAGTGAGTTATGGTGGGGTAATGGTTAAAGGCTTTTTTTAAAGGGTTTGGAAAATTAGTTTAGGTAAGGTTTATGGTTTAAAACTAATTTAGGGGTAAGGTGATAGGAATTTTGTTTAGGGTTTGGGTAAGTTTAGGGATTTAAGGATAAGGTTAAGTTGAGGGTTTAAACACCAAATCCAACCATTTTTCTTTGACTTTCTTGTCTTTTTCTTGATTTCATCATCATCCTCGAATTTCCTACACATGAAAACAATTTAATTAAATTAGGAAGAAAATACCTTAAAATTCCAAAATTTATTCAAAATTGATGCAATAAAAAACTCTAAAAAATGAATATTTTAGAAACTTATCAGCGAACAATTGACCGCCTTAGTTGACACAAGGGCTTCATATTTGTTCTTATCAGATTAGGTAGCAAGGAAGATAAGGATCAAAGTGGATAAGGAGCCGAGATATATCAAGACAGTTAATTCCAAAAAGGCTCCGATCACAGTCATAGCTAGGGGAGTGGAGATACAACTTGATGAGTGGAAAGGCCGGGAGTCTATTGAGGTATTTTCCATTGATGACTATGATCTTGTGGTTGGCTTGGATTTCCTTGATCGGATTAATGCTCTTCTTATCCCTTTTGCCGATTGTATATGTATCCTGGATCGCCGATGTCAATGTGTTGTCCCGGTTCGGCGAGAGACAGGGTTTGGGTCCAAAGTGTTGTCAGCTATTCAGGTCGCCAAGGGAATTCAAAGAGAGGCGACCACTTACCTTGCAGCTCTCAAAGTGGAGGAGGCTCCGTTCATCACTAATGATGCTCCTCATGAAGTCTTGGATGTGCTGGATGACTTCAGAGACGTTATGCCTCTAGAGCTGCCCAATAAGCTTCCACCCAAGACGGAGGTGGACCACAGAATAGAGTTGGTGCCGAATGCCCAACCACCAGCAAGGGCACCATATAGAATGGCCTCGCCCAAGCTTGAGGAATTGAGGAAACAACTCAGGGAACTTCTTGATGCAGGCTTTTTCAGACCGTTTAAGGCTCTATTTGGCGCACCAGTTTTGTTTCAGCGGAAGCACGATGGGTCATTGAGGATGTGTATTGATTACCGAGTGCTGAACAAGTTGACGGTGAAAAACAAGTACCTCATCCCACTCATAGTAGACTTGTTCGACCAGCTAGTAGATGCGAGGTGGTTCTCTAAGCTGGATTTGAGATCGGGGTATTATCAGGTGCGAATCACCGAGGGGGACGAGCCAAAGACTGCATGTGTAACTAGATATGGGGCGTACGAGTTTATGGTGATGCCCTTCGGATTGACTAATGCTCCGGTCACTTTTTGTACTCTCATGAATAAGGTACTACAACCGTTCCTTGATCAGTTTGTTGTAGTTTACCTTGATGACATTGTTATCTACAGCCGGACTTTGGAAAAGCATGTGGAACACCTAAGGCAAGTTTTCTAAGTTTTGAAGGAGAACGAGCTCATGTGAAGAAGGAAAAGTGCTCGTTCGCCCAAAGGGAAGTGTCGTTCTTAGGCCACGTTGTAAGAGAAGGCCTGATCCGAATGAACAGGGAGAAAGTTTGAGCGATCCAAGATTGGGAACCCCCCAAAAAGGTTATTGAGCTGAGATCTTTTCTTGGGTTTGCCAATTACTACAGGCGATTTATCAAGGGTTACTCAGGGATAGCAGCACCCTTGACTGATTTGCTGAAGAAGGGTCAGAGTTGGGATTAGAGTCAGAAATGCTAGATGGCTTTCGAAAGATTGAAGCAAGCAGTGACTGAGGAACCAGTTCTAGCTCTCCCGGACCATAGTAAGCTTTTCGAAATTCATACTGATGCATCTGACTTTGCTATTGGAGATGTGTTGATGCAGGGAGACCACCCGATCGCCTTTGAGAGTAGGAAGCTAAATGAGACAGAGAGGTGATATACAGTCCAGGAAAAAGAGATGACAGCCTTGGTGCACTGCCTATGAACTTGGAGACATTATCTACTGGGAGCTAAGTTCATAGTGTTAACAGATAATATGGCGACCAATTATTTCTAATTGCAGAAGAAATTGTCACCCAAACAGGCTCGATGGCAGGATTTCCTAGTGGAGTTTGATTTCACCATGGCGTATAAGCCTGGGCGAGCTAATGTTGTCGTCGATGCACTTAGTCGCAAAGCAGAGCTCGCCGCTATCAGCAAACAAGAAGGATCTCTACTTGAGAGGATCAGGGAGGGACTCTCACAAGACCCTATGGCCAAGGCCTTAATGAAGCAGGCCAAAGGAGGAAAAACTCGACGGTTTTGGTGCGAAAATGACTTGCTCTACACAAGAGGGAACCGCCTATATGTCCCTCATTTTGGGCGACTAAGGAGGGAAGTTATGAAGGAGTGTCATGACTCGATGTGGGTGGGCCACCCAAGGATGAACCGCACTTTGGCACTCGTAGAAGATCATACTATTGGCCTCGGATGAGGGATGATATCGAGGCCTATGTAAAGACTTATCTTGTATGCCAGCATGACAAGGTAGAGACGAGATCGCCCACAGGCTTGTTGGAGCCACTACCTGTTCCCGAGCACCCATGGGAAAGTGTTTCCGTGATTTCATTTTGGGGCTACCGATGGTTGATGGGTGCAACAGCATTTTGGTGGTGGTCGATCGCCTATCTAAATATGCCATCTTCATATCGATCACCAAAGAGTGTACTGGACAGGAAGTAGCTCGGTTGTTCCTCAAGTATGTCGTCAAGTATTGGGGTCTACCTCGATCCATCATCAGCAACAGGGACGCCGCTTCACTTGTAAATTCTAGACAGAACTTTTTAAGTTGATGGGTTCTGATCTCAGGTTCTCGATCGCCGTTCACCCTCAAACTGATGGACAAACAGAACGGGTGAACGCCTTATTGGAAGTGTACCTGAGGCACTATTGAACGCCTCCCATCGAGATTGGCCAAAGCTACTGGATGTGGCCCAGTTTTCCTACAACTTACAACGAAGTGAGTCAACAGGCCACAGTCCCTTTAAGTTAGTGATGGGTCAGCAGCCACTCACGCCAAGCGCCATCTCCACTGGTTACACGGGACCAACACCTACTGCTTATCGGTTCGCCAATACTTGGCAAGAGCAAAATGACTTGGCGAGGGCGTGCTTACATAAGGCGGCCAAGAGGTCCAAGAAATGGGCGGACCAGAGGAGGCGAGATGTAGAGTACTAAGTAGGCGATTAGGTGCTGGCGAAGATGCACTTGATACTAAGGAACCCCGGCAAACATAAAGAACTAGTTCACCGATATGAAGGGCTATTCAGGATCGCCAAAAGAGTAGGTCGGGTAGCCTACAAACTCCAGCTTCCTCCCGGACTTAAAGTTCATCCGGTCTTCCATGTGAGCATGTTGAAACCATTCCATGAAGACCTAGATGACCTAGAGAGCGTAGTGTCAAGGCGAACACCCATAGGAGTTAAGACCACCTGCGACAAAGAAGTCCAAGACATCCTAGCTGGTCGGTTGATTCGGTGACAACACTACAGACCTTAGCAGGAGTACTTGGTTCGATGGAAGGGGCTGCCAGATAGCGAGGCCAATTGGGAGCCAGCACAGGCGCTGTGGCAGTTCCAAGACCAAGTGGAGAACTTTCGTGCGGGGCTGGCAGAGACGACGAGGGGGTCGCCAGAACAGATGGGGGAGAGTGTCACGTCCGCCTAACCACCGCAACATTTCCCGCACTTCCAGTCGCATCAAAGGGGGAGACGTACAAACTGACGGCCACGGGAGCACACACTTCCAGACCCTAACGCCTGACATTGTCACCTGCAAGTCTTAGTCTTAGGTTACAATTGTGTCAGCAATAGCTTGTACTGAACGCTTAGGAGCCTTACACTTGGCTACATCATAGCCATTTATTCTTTAGAGGGATTGTCTATATAAAGAGGCACCCTCCCCTTTCATTTACGTTGGATGTACAGTCATTTTACAGTAAATACACTCAGCCATTTCCTCAGCCTTTCTGCCTTCTGTTTTCTGCTAGCTTCTGTTTGCTTGTCTGTGTGAGAGTAGTAGGTTGACTTAGGTGCCATTCAGTTGGAAGAACCACGCCTAAGGCCACATGTTGCTCAGCTTAAATGATCGGGACCTGACATATGTCTCTACTCTCCTTTCTTTCTCTGTTTATCAACTCTTTCTATGTAATTTTCTAAGTTCTAAAGTGACGGCTGCAGGAGCACTTTCGTGCCCACTTTGCTTTGCTCTGTATATCTTATATACAATTTTTTTTTCAATCCTCGTTCAACTCCGCCCTAGTCTTTCTACTCTTCTATTTATATATATTTTTATGTTCTAAACCTAATACACCAAAGGTTCACGCCACTCTTCCATTTCTTTTCTCTTTTTTTTTTTCTTTTTCTTTTTAACTTAAATACTAAGGCCGGCTCCCTCATTGCATTTGTGATTGGGCTTCTTATTTGGGGCTTTGGGATTGGGTATTACAAGAAAGTTGGAAAGCAGATAAACACCTGTCACTTTGTGCCTAGTTCGTAATAATGAAAGAATTCATGAATGCTTTAAATTTAAAGCGTATTATTAACAAAAACATCATGTTAAAAGAAGCCAAGTGAACAAAATAAAAAAAGTTGAAGAGAAGACATGCAGGGTATCAGGAACTTTTGGTTGAGCTGTACATTGTTATTTTCTACGTAAAGTATGGAATCAAAGTATTTTTATATATTTTATTTGGAGGTTAGCCCATCAACATAAATAATGCATTTTAATTGTTGGTTCTCACTTCTTCTATAGTGCTTGAATGGGATTTGATTATAAACAGTTAGGTGGCGGGCTGGCTTCACAAGGAAAAGGGCACACCACACGCCAATGGGTGCTTATGCACAGAAAGGACAAGAACCTTTTTGCTCAACTTGAATAATTTTACATATGTTTTGACCCAATGGGTTCACGCTAGGTTTTTCTTTTTTAAACTTAAAGCAAGAGATCAGATTGTTTAATTCAAATTCATATCTTAAAACATCTCACAATTTTTTTTAAGCACTCAGCAAAGAAATTGTTGACAAATTAGAGTTGGTGTAATTGCAAGAAAAATTCGGCTTGAAAGTGTTCACAATTTTTCCACCATTCATAGGATATAATCATGGAACTTAAAAAGTTTTTCTTAGGTAATAAAACTGTAGGATTAATGAAAACGATATGAAATATTCATCAAGATTTTTATATGCATTTAAAATTCCCATTTTTGGCTAAGAATCTTTCTATCATTCCTGAAACTCATAACTGCCATTTTTATCTCAAGTCGACGTCAATATTACCAACTACCCAACGTCCACTCGCGGACGTGGACTCTATTAATTCAAAAATGTTGGCCCTATGCTTTTTATGACGCAACTCGAAAGCGTTATTCCCTTTGGTTCATTAAAAATATTATTTAAAAAATTTATATAAGATGTATTAATAGTATATAATTTTTATACATCATCAATATATTAGATGTTGACACTTCATAAATAAGTAAATTAAAAAATATCAAGTTTTTAAAAATAAATACAAATAATTTTTTTCAATTTATTTATAAGAGCTTACTGATGAAGTATTACTCTTTGGTGCATTGACAGTGCACCATATATAAATCCTTATTTAAAACATAATTTTTGTATTTGTTATATTTGGTTGATAGAAAATTGATTAATCAATCAAAATAATTTTTTGATCAACGAAAAATTAGATTATTTTCTGGAAATTGTGTTAAGCTTTTGAAAAGGCAAATATATTTTTCGAAAAATAACTGTCTTTTTTTACGATTATTTACCAAGCTCGTAAATATAATTTTACTCAAGTTAGAGCTTAGATATGATTTTTTTTAAAGTTTGATTTAATGTAACCTTGCATAAATATTATTATATCAATAAAAATATTTTTATTTAATTAGATTAAAAATTTTAAATATTAACAATAAACATTTTTTAATATTTTAAGTTTAAATATTTTATTTTTATATTATTAATCATAAATGTTTAATATTTCAATACTAAACAATATTATCTTATTATTTTATTAACAAATAATATATTTATTACTTTAATAATTTATTGATATTTAAGGTATAATGTTTTTATATTTTATTTGAAAATTTTATATTAATATTTTAATAATAAATATAAATAAATAATACTTTTATTATGATTTTAATAATAAATACTTCAATATAAAATATAATTATTTTAATAAAATAAATATTATTAATATTTCAGAAATAAATATTAATGTATTATTAATATTAATAGATATTAAAATAATAATATTACTTCAAATTTTTAAAAATATTACCATAAGTAATAATAAATAGTTTTCTTTTAAATGTTTAATAATATAATATTTTAATATAAAATATTATTTTCAAAATATAATTAGTTTTTAATATTAATAAATTAATTAATGAATAATAAATAATTTTTAATATTTTATTAGTTATGTTAACATCATTTGAAAGAAAGAAAACAGATTTAAAAAAAAAACCAACAAAAAATATTTTTTTGATGCATTCAAACAACAGATATCTTTAGTTTTAAAAAAATGTAAACATTTTTCCAAAATTATTTTTCGAAAGTCATTTTCAGTAAACTAAACGGAGCCTAAATAGAAAAAAGTTTTCCACCATCAGTGGCAGATCTTATTTTTTATTTTGGAAGATGAAACAGTGAGCCTTTAGCCACAAAAGATTATGTTTGAAGCAAAAATAGTATTTTGTGTAATTAAGCTTAAGTATAATGCAATTCTTTAGTATCTTATACTACACTTTTAGGTCATGTTTGGTGCATAAGATGAGGATAGGATAAGATAATATAAGATTATGGATAGGATAAGATTAGATTATATTATCCTATATTATGTTTGGTGTATACAAGGATTAAAAATAGGATAGGATGATTTTTTATGTCTTTCATAATATTTGTTTTGTGTAAAATTAAAAATAGTATAAAATGATTTTTTTAAGTACTCTTTTTTAAAGTAACATAGTTTAAATTTATAATTTTTTGTTATAAATATAAATGAAAATTTTAAATATTATTAATAATACTATAATTAATAGTCCAATTTATTAGCTGATTTTTTAATAAAAAATTACTTCTAAAAAAATTTATATTACTTTTTCAAAAAATTTATTTTGTTAAGAAATGAATTTTTATAAAAATCATTTTCTATATTTTTCATTTTTTTCATTTTTTGTTTTTATTTCTTTTATATGATTTAAATTTAAAATAATTTTTTATTGTAAATTAAAATTTTTTTTAGAAAATTGAGTTTTTCTTGAAAATAAATTTATTTTTTAATTACATTAAATTTTCCAAAAGACTGTTCTTAAATATTTTTCTTTATTTTTATGGTTTTTTATCTTCTTTCTTTTTTTATGTCAATTATAAGGAAATATAGAAAACAAAAAAAGAAAAATACAAATTAAATTTAATAATTCAATTTTGATGAATTAAAAAATATATAATTTCTAATAATTTATGGTTAATAGTCATTTTTCTTTCATTTTTTTTCAGGCAAAAAGAAAAAAATTAAGAAAGAAAAAATAAAAATTTAAATGTAAGAAAAAACTAGATAAAAATATATTTTATAATAATTTTTATGTTTGAAAATTTATTTTCTAAAAAATAATTTTAAAAAATGTGTACAAGAAAATATTATTTTATCAAAATTATAGTTTTTCTTTAATCAAAACAAGAAAAAAAAAGAAAAGAAAAAGAAGGAAAAATGAAAAAGAAGGAAAAAATTTATATTTATTAATTAATTAAAGATCCTTATTATTTTATTAAATATTTAAGTTAATTTTTAAATATAAATGTTAAGCATAAAATAAATAAAATATGAGTATTTATTTTTAATCCTATGGGATTAAAAATAATCCTCACCTTTTGGAGAGGATTGAGTTATCCTATACTAAGAGGATGACTAATTCTTCTTGCAATCCAATCCATCCCTTAATGTGTGCACCAAACATAAGATAGGATGATTATCATCCTATCCTATCCATCATCCTATGCACCAAACATGACTTTAGTATAAATGTAGTTAAAGTTTTGGCACCAAAAATCTTAAAAGTTATAAAATTGAAAAAATATAGTTAAAGATATTAGATTGTATGTCTTTTCGGTAATCGTAATTAATATTTTTACATAACCATAATTAATTATTTGTTTTATTTAGTTTTGAATATTATTTATGATATCTTTTAAATATTTTATTTTTTTTATATTTATTTATCTTATGTCTTAAGTTTTATCAAATTTTTAATTAAAAATTTTTATTTTGTTATGACATGATATCTTTAATATATTATATATTTATATATAAAATAAATATAATATAAATCTTATATATTTATACACACATTTAAATAAAAAAATTAATTCGTGCGTAGCATTAGCCACAAGCTAGTATTATATTATATTTTTTGAATAAAACATATTCTATCACATATGTATGTGTGTAGAAGTATTATACTAATGATAAAAAAGGAGCTCATCAAATTATAAAATAAAAATATTATTATGATAATATTAAAATTTAGTAATACAAAGATTTTTTTTTAAAAATACTAGAACCACTTACTACATAATTTTTGAATGAATTATTTGTTAGAAAAATTTTAAAATAAAGGTGAAAAGATTGATTAAAATGTTGTTTAATCAATTGATAAGTAAAACTAGTATTTAGCAAGATTTCGAGTTGAGTAAAATCAAATTAAAACGATTTTTACCATGTTTATAGGGCAATTAACTGCTCTTGTGCAGCAACCTTTCTATTCCAAAATTGTTTGGGCAATTGGATGCCCTGGGAGGACAATCAATTACCTATACAAAGTGTAGTATCGAATTTTAAAGTATTTTAGGATTGTCAACTACCCTAGGAAGGCAGTCAAAATTACATAGGGCATTTGAATGCCCTGCCTAGAGGTTGTATTTTGTTTCGAAATTACACTAGGCATTCGACTGCTATTTTTAGGCATTCGACTACTTTAGTATAAAAGTGAATATAATGACTAGATTTTTGCTTGAAGAGTTACAACTCTTCCTTAAGTTACTCTTTCACTTTGAATGGTTAAGAAACATAATCATTGGCTTCCAAAAGTTCTAATCTTGTTAAACAATTGTGTTTGTTGAATCAAACAATACAAATAAAAATTATATTACTTGATTGAAAGATCACATCACTTCGAATTATTATCCATAAATATAGATGTCAAGTTCAAACTTGAGACACATTAGTTAATTTTGAATTCTTTTATCCTCTCTTAATCTCAAAATAGAAAACAAGTCTCTTAGACATTATTTTATTGTAAAAGACTTTGGCTAAGACATAATACTTATGTATTTGTCAAAGGTGTTTATAGGTTTAATATTACTAGTGCAAGGTGATATTAAACAAGTTTGACTTTATTGTATCTTGGGGCTATTCCAACAACCTTCTTTGCATACCATAATTGGTGGGAGTGAAATAAGTCTTAAAGAAAGTGACATTATAGCAGCATGCCTTGAAGTCTATTACTGTATTGTTCGTGATTGTTCGT
This sequence comes from Heritiera littoralis, assembly GCA_031772115.1. NCBI lineage: Eukaryota > Viridiplantae > Streptophyta > Magnoliopsida > Malvales > Malvaceae > Heritiera > Heritiera littoralis. Next base: position 5,765,218 of record JAPDPK010000006.1, on the reverse strand, counting down.
GTTTCAAAGAAGTTTAAGATCAAGTTTAAGTTGTTTCATTTTCATCAAACCGTTAGAAGTGACTTCATTCTAGTACAATATTATGAAAACTTTTTTGATATTTTGGACAAATTAAAATTGAAATAAAAGTATAAATAAATCAATTACTAAGTACTATATGTTTTATTAAAATAAAAAAATGAATATACTTTTAAAAAAAGCTTTGAAACTTAATTTGAAATTAAAAATTAAGTTTTTTTTTGAAGTCATTCTAGTTTAATTTTTTGTTGAAAAAAGATTGTAGGACAATATGAAATAAAGATTTAGAGTAAATTGAAAAACTAAATAGAGAGGGGGAATTGTGGTAAGTTATACAAAAACACATTTAATACCTAGTTAAAAATTTGCAGTTTTTTTAAAGCTTGAGAGCGTTGTTAGATATTTGATAAATAGGCAAATCTATCTATAGCTATTATTTAAAGTAATCTTGCAATTTTATTGTTTGATTTAGACTTTCAATTTTTTTGCCAATTGTTGCATGACCATTGGCTCTAGAAAAAATAACAAAACATAAAAACAAAACAAAACAAAAATGGTCTTAATTTACAAAAAAAAAAATATTGTATTTCACTTTTTTCGTTGGTTTCATTTTATTCTATCAAGACCCTTTTTTTTAGCTTTTAATTTTTTAATTAAGTTTTTGAATAGGTATTATTCATCTTAAACTTTCAATTTTGTAACATGCTTATTAGCGCAACTGTTTTTAGAATTTATATATAATGCATTGATAGTATATAAAAGTTATACATTATCTGTCAACCATAGAATAACTCCTCAATAATGAGCAAAATTAAAAATATACAAGTTCTTAAAAATAAATATTAATAAATTTTTTAAATTTATTTTTAAGGGCCTATATATTTTTAGAATTTGGTCATTAATGAAGTGATATTATATGATTAACTGACAGCGTATATAAGCTATATATTGACAATATATCATATATAAATATTTTTTTAAGGCCTTGAATCTTTTAGCTCTTAAACTTTTTTTAAAAATAATTTTAGGATGACAATAATTTTTTGTATTGCCGATTTATTTTAGATTTAGATCTATTATCCTTGCAATTTTTTTAATAGTAACTTTAGAAATTTATCAATAATATATAAAAATAATTTCAAAAGATTGTTAGGCTATCAGTCACATAGTGAGTTTTTACTCTCCACTAGATATTTTAAAAAATATTGTTATTAATATTTTTTAACCATGATTCTAAATTTTAAAAATATCAAAGCAATCTTCAAATAGATTGTTTAACTGACACAGAGTGAATACTTAATAATTAAGTAATACTAGCATATTCATGTGAGTTACATATTTTTCAAAGAAATCCATATAAATTACACTTGCATATTCATTTATGTAATTTGTAAACGATTAAATTTTATATATTTAATTTTGATAATTATTAAAATTTAAATATTCTTATTATTATATATATTAAGAATAAAAATTTTAAAATGTTTAAATAAATAATATTTAATAATATTTAAATTATAAAATAAAATGTACAAACATTGATATTCTTTTATATATATATATATAATGATATATCTTTTATTATTATATATTACCATTTTTTTTTACATTCCACTGTAAAGTGTAAAGTGCGTGTCTAATATTTGTAATACTTTAATTTTACCTTCTTCTAAATTACACTACATAAAATTAAATTATGAAAAAAAATGAATCAATTAAAATTTATTAGATATAAGTTTAAATATTTAAATAAGCCCTCTATATTTATTATAAAATAAAATTATGCTCTCAACGTTTAATTGTATGCAAATCAATCTTAAATATTTCAAAATAACAAAATTGATGACATTTTTATTAACTCTATCTAACGTCATTAAATTTTATTATTATAGAATGATAACGGTAAATAAAAAATTTAACAAAAATATACTTAATTTTATTATCTTGAAATATTTAAAATTGATGTTTATATAATTAAACGATGAAAATTTAATTTTATTTATAATAAGCGTAAATAATATATTTAAATATTAATCTTTAAATATATAAACAAAGCCTCGTATTCAACCACTGTCGGCACAATCAACCAAATCCAATGACACAATATAATTTTTGGTACGGGACAATCGATGAATAGACAGTAGACTGTCTTCAAGAGCAATCGATTTTTCTTATAGTTTTTTATTTCAAAACTTATTTTATATTTTCAACACTTTTTTTTTGTTCAATATATTTTCAACACTTGTTTTCTCAATATATATTACATATAATTAAAATAATTTAAGAAAACAATTTATTCTTTTATAATATTAACAAAAGGCTTAATAGCCCTCAACCTTTAGCCCAAAATAGAATTTTGCCTTCAACGTTTTATCTCATGGAATTCAGTTCATAAACTTTTATTTCAGTGGAAATAAACCCTCAACTTTTTACAATTATGCAATTAAGTCAAAATCTGTTTAATGACACTAATTGTCGTTAGTTTTGCATACGTGGCAGCTGACGTGGATAGCTTAGATGGCTGCCACGTGGCATGCCATGTATGCAAAACTAACGGCAGTTAGTGTCATTTAACAGATTTGGTCTATTTCCACTGAAGTAAAAGTTTATGGACTGAATTTCATGCGATAAAACATTGAGGGCAGAATTTCATTTTGACTAAAATTTGAAGACTTATTTAGCTATTAAGCTTACACAAAACAAGATTGGAAAGATGACCACTTTCCTAAAAACTAAGATTATAAACGAGTTGTACACCAAAAAAAAGATTATAAACGAGTTGAAAAAGAAACGAAGCATGCGTGATCCACGGTGTCGGTGTGAAATAGTGGGAATAAAAGAAACAAAATAATTGAAGAGAAAAGTGTAAATAATTGATTGTACTATAATTTATTTACTTTTTTTTGAATAGTGTACTGTATAATATAATTGAATATACCAACGGACAATTCCACGTGGTCAGTGGCCAGGCATCTTTTTTCTGACAAAATCAAGCATTAGGTTGAGCCGATTTAATTATTAAAGGTCTGTCTTAATCTAATGTCACATCTCCCGATGCAGGTTTTTTTTTAATTCTCCCAATGCGTTTTGGGTAAGTTCTCTTCGTAATTTTGATTATTTACAAGGAATATTCCAAAAAGAGACATGACAGAACGTGACCAAAAGACTTTTGCTCTTCCCTCTCTGCCCCACACAGTTTCTCCAATAGCTTGGGAGATAGCTGTTGTCCTTCATATTAGAGGACCACCCATCTCACTGTTTAGACTTTTGGGCCCCGAAAAGCCGGTTAGAGTTGGTCGCTGAACAAATATTGTACTTTATGCTCGTATATGCTGTATGAAAATATTATACTCGGGATGTTTAATTGTATCTTTCAAAGAAAAAAAATTAAGTCAATGAGATTTTGACTTAATGATAAGAAAAAAAACATAAGATTTTGAGGTCTTAAGTTCGAGTCTCATCAAATATAAGCTTGTGTTAGTCTAATTATTTACTGTTTGTTTGTTATAGTTATTTACTAGTTTACTTAGTTTGAGTAATGTGATTTTCATAGTTACATATTCATGGAATGTAATATTCTGATTGTAATTGTAACTTCTAATGAAAATGTACTATTAAAAAAAAGAAAAAAATTTAAAATTTATAAAAACCATTCAATGTGAGACAAATGGTTATTATTGTATTAGAATTCATGCATAGGCATAATTAAAATTGGAATCAATTAATATTTACAATAGGTAAATAAAAATATCACTAGATAAGGTGAATTGAAATGTAAATAAAGCAAACTATTTATGAGTCACTCAAGTTCGATTTAATAATTACTCGAGTTCAATTTGTTTTATTTTTGAATTGAATTCAAATTTGAAATCAATCTACTCGATGGAATAATTAATAAAGCCAAATTCGAGTATTCAACAAAATGCTTAATTATCATTTTAATACTATAATATATGATTGAAAATGATAAATTGAGTTTATTGAATTGAATTTGAGTCTAATAAATCAAGTTTGAATGACTCAATTATACAATCGGATGGAATTCGAACTTTAAAAATTAAATTTTATCGAACTTGAGTCAAATTTTGAATTTTTCAATCAATTTAAGATCAAATATGATATTGGATCATCACAATTCAAGTATATTTGTAATTAAATAAAAAAAAAAGTGTGCCTGATTCAAAGTTCTAAAGGTGGGAGTAGTTGGTTTTAGTGGACTTGGAATACCTAATTTTAGTGAGTGAAAAAATGAAAGTAGGCTTGCGAAGTGAAATATGAACTGTGAACGAGGATTTGGAGAAGATCAGGACATTAGGTGTCTTGGGGTCCAATTGACTAACTGATTCAAAAAAAGAAACCGACATTAACAAAAACCGGAAAATTAATGTCTTAGTTATTCCAAAATCTAATTTAAAATTAGAAACTTTGCTTTACTAAATTAAGTAAGAAAGAAAGAGACAAGATAAGAGGTCACATGGTTCGTGGCTTTCTTACTTGAATTTGAATCTGAATTACGTGATACACATTTTAAACTTTTTCATTTGTTTTTTTAGTATTGTATTATTCAAATTTCTTGTTTAGAAATTTTTTATTTAATCATCTAGGTGACCTGTTACTTTTTCATAACAATGATGGTAATTAATAAATTATTTTTAATTAAAATAAATACGATATTTGTTAACGGAATTGTAAAATATGAACCTCTTGGTGAGCAAAGATTTAGGATTAATATTTAATATACTGTTAGTAAAATTTTTTGACTATACAAGTGAGTTTAGGATGATGATATATGTCATTTAAATAAATTAAGAAAATAAAAAATAAAACAAAATAGAACATGTGTTATCATATTAACTCTATTTGTAGAGTCAAAAAATTTTACAGATGATGTATTGGATAATTATCCGAAGATTTATACTTTGTTTTATGTTTTTTTTCCTTCTTTTTCAGAGGTAAAATACATAAACCCTCTATATTTATACCAAAAAGACATAAACTCCCATCTAGTTTCAAAATACCAATTTTTTCCTTTTATTATCTTTAAATCCAAAAATCGTAACCACCAAATCCTAAATTTTAAATTTTAAACTTTGTTAAAGGAGAAAAATTAGTATTTTAAAATTAAAGGGAGGTTATTGTCTTTTTAGTATAAGTATATGGAGTTTATGTATTTCATCCTCTTTTCAGTGAATTGTTTAAGAGTTAGTTTGGATGAGCAATAAGAGTTAAAAAGAAATTTTTTTTAAGAATATATATTTTTTAATAAAATAATAAAAAATATTAAATTTAGAGACAAAAATAATTTTATTTGTCCCATTTTTTGTCTTATCCTAATGTTGGATACCCACTCGCACCCTGCTGATGCTAACTAGGCATCCAAATTAAGCTATAGACAAATGCAATAATATGTCGGGGTGGAACTAGTACTACAACGGAGAATGCTTGGTGCACGTTACTCACAATTATAAATATTTTCTTTTTAATAATTTGAATGGAGAATACTTTGTGCACGTTACTCACTATTATAAATATTTTTTTTTTAATAATTTGAATGGAGAATACTTGGTGCACGTTACTCACTATTATAAATATTTTTTTTTAATAATTGGGGTGGAGATGAGATTTTTTGGGTCAATTCAGGTATTACAAAATATCATAATTTTTTATTAATTACTCAATCTGCTATTATAAGTAAAATTACGAAAAAAATGTCCCACAACTTTTTCAAGTATATTATAATTACTTTATATATATATATTAAATAACCTTAAATATTTTTGAAAATATATTGTTAGATCAATCCATCCATTTATAATTAATTGCCACTCCTTAATTTATTAAAAAATTATTTGCCACAGCAACGAATTAGCTGTACACATATAAATTGAAGTAAAAGTTATAAGCAAAAAAATATTACTTTTTTTCACCAAAAAAAATATTACTTTTTCAAAAAATAGTTAGTGCAATCTTGAAATTTAGATTTACTAAAAATGAAAAAAAATGGAAATCACAAAATTCCTAAGTTTTTGGTGAGACAAGAAAATATAATTATTCTAGGTCAATATATGTTTTTTTCATTCAAATTAATTGGATGTCACATATTTGGAAAAAATATTTGTTTATTAATAATTTGCTGAAATGAATATTTATTATTTAATTATCACAGGTAATATGTAATAAATAATTTTTTTTAATATGTGATTTCTTTGATATAAATTAAATGGAAATGACAAATATTGACATGAAATAACTCTTTCATGCTTTTGTTTTCCATATATATATATGAATACTTGTAAAAAAAAAAAGAATATAGTAAATAAATTGGGAGGCAAGTCGTAAAGATTATTACAAACATCCTAACGTGTACCATTCGTTTTGCCTAGTCAGGTTGTTGTGAACGAAGTTATGAAGCACAACATAAGCAGGAAAAGAAATTCCTTTTTCATGAAAATTTTTTTTCTCCAACGGCAAGTTTTTCGTAGGATTGGAAATGAATCGAACATGAACGAACAAACTAATATTTTTATTAGTTCGTTTGTTTTTTAATATTGTTTGTGTTCGTTAAAGAGTGCGTTTGTGTTTGTTTGTTTGTTTGGCAGAGATTATTCATTAATGTTCATGAATAGTTCGCGAACATATAAACGAATGCGTTCATGAACATATAAACGAATGCGTTCATGAACACATGTTCATGAACAAGTATTCATGAGAACAAACTAAATGTTAAATAATAAAAATCATACATAAAGATTAAATCTCACATGCAAATTTAAATCATCTAACACAAAATCTTAAATATAACACAACTTAAGTCAGCAATGTTTTATTAAAATTGATAATTACTATTTTAAGTACAATTTGTATCCTGTACATATACATATATTGGTGTGTGTGTGTGTGTGTGTGTGTGTGTATATATATATATATATATATATATATATATATGGATTATTATCCTATCTACTGTCAGTGGAGTTTTTTAACTCCACAAGCAGGGTTAAGATGATGACATGTGTGCTTTAAGAATATTAAAAAAATAAAAATAAAAAATATTGGACACATGTCATCATCTTAATCCCGCTTGTGGAGTTAAAAAACTCCACTGACAGTGGATAGAATAATTATCCTATATATATATATATATTAAAGTATCATATATATATATGTGTGTGTGTGTGTGTATAACACACACATGTGTAATACAAATACATATATATGTAAATAGTAAATGGATAAGATCATATTAATGAGATCTTAACTTATTATGACACTTTTATTAATTTTATTTCAGTACATTATCTATAATTTTTTTTTAAAATTACTTTAAGTATAATTAACTATTTTAATTTTATAATTATTTTATAATTATTATATTTTATTAATTTTTTAAGCAACAAAGTTATATTGTATAAATATGTTTAAAAATTAGGTACTAATTTTTTAGGTTAATGTCTTAAAAATAGGATATATATATATATATTATATAACTTATATAATATAAGTAATTTTAGTATTTTAATAAATAACAAACGAATAATAAACCAACAATAAACGAATAATAAATGAATAATAAACGAACAACAAATAACATTTTAAATGAACGAGTTATAAACGAACATAAACGAACGAACAACAAATGACATTTTAAACGAACGAACAACAAATGACATTTTAAACTAACGAACAATAAACAAACATAAACGAACGAACAGCGAACGAACTGAAGGAAACCGAAACAAACAAGCAGCGGAATTTAAATCATTCGGCCTCCACCAGGATCGATTCGGAGAGTTGCCTGATTAGGGTTTCGAGATTTTACCTAACGTTTTCTCTGATTTTCTGTTGTTGGTCGAGTCACAAGCAACAACTTTTCGTTCCTGCCTCTATGGTATCCACACAAACGGATCTCACGACTCTTGAACGTCTCACGATCAGAAGCCTTAAAGAGCGTTTTTGATTCCTTATAACCGAATTGCTAGCTTCGATTAAAAGAATATTTTTTGTTTTCTGTTTAATTGTGCGGCTATGTTTTAGAAAACACAAAACATCTTTTTATAGGCAGTAAATTTTACCCTAAAATTTACTGTCAAACAGAACTCTAATCCTACTTAGAATAGGATTAGTTATATCCTTAATCCAATTCAGAATAGGATTAATTAAGCTTTTCATTGATCCGTTCTAAGTGTGCGACCCAATAGGTTTTCAAAACAATGGCAATGACAAAATTGTCACAGGCAATGAGCGGTATCTAGCAACACATCATTGCTACCCATGTAACGAGAATGTCAATGACTCGACATAACCTTACTCGTGATAGATGTTACCGTGTAGTCTAATCCCTTTATCCTTTGATGTCTTGATTAGATACAAGTCATGGAATGTGTCACACTTGTATAGTCTAATCAGCGTTTCTTGATTCCTGAGTAGACTAATTAAACAAATAAAATCAATATCTCATATTGACTTATTCGAGCACGGCCATGCATTTCTTAGTCTCACTTTATCAAAGGGCCCAAGACATCACTCTTGTTATATAAGAGGGATAAATCCTATCTTGATCACTCAACATCCCTCTACATAGATCAAGGCATACCCAATTACTACCTTTATAGTCCATCCTGTTACGAATGACATCTAGCAGCATTAAAGTATGCGATTCTCTATGTTGGGATCTCTGATTATCTCAAGTCAAAGGATCACATACACCATCATCACTATGAGAATCGCTTATGACACACATATAACAATCCATGTAGCGTTCTCATGGAAGGTCGATCCAATACATAGTTCTCTAACATGTACCTATGTGATGACTTGATATCCTATATCCATGACAATGGTCATCAGTCAACCACATACTAGTCTTATCGTATCATTGTTATTCTTGTTCACAATAATACTTGACTAGGGATATTTTAAGAATAGTGTGTTATTACTATTCTAAGGACATTATCATATAAGATTACATTACGCAATTATAAGACAAATATAATAATGAATTATAATAAATAAAATGTCATGATACATAAAAAAATACCAAAGTCAATCATCTAATGAATGGTTCTAAGGGCATAATCCAACACGAACAACAAACGAACAATAAATGATACTTTAAACGAACGAATAATAAACGAACATAAATGAGCATGTTCGCGAATAAAAATGAATGAACCATATCTCTGTTCATGATCAGTTTGTTTAACAAACGAACGCTAAAATGTTGTTCGTGTTTGTTCGTTAAACTTAATAAACGAACATAAACAAACAGAAACCGAACGAATAAAAACGAATGAATTATATCTCTGTTCATGTTTGGTTTGTTTAACAAACGAATACTAAAATATTGTTCGTATTTATTCATTAAGCTTAATAAATGAACATAAACAAATAAAAATCAAATGAGTTCACGAACGGTTCATCGAACGTTCTGTTCGTTTACATCTCTACTTTTTCCTTCCACCAGGTGATCGGTGAATTGTCTGAATCGACAAATGTATATCATGTTCCTTTGTTTGTTGACAAATAATACTGACTTAAATCAATTAATAATGTAAAAAGAAAAAAAAAAAGAAGGAATATTAGGTAAGACTAAGAACAATGGGTATCATAGCTCGTTGGGTAACATTTTGTAACGGGAATTACTCCGCAATCTGAATTATCTTGCTGTCTTGGCGAAGAACTTGGACTTTTCCCCAAGGTTGTTAAACACGTGATGAAAAGTGCTTTACTTTTTATGTATTACTTTTTTTTTTAATCAAAAAGTGCTTTACTTTTTGGTTTTGTTAGGGAAACGACTATCCATGTTTATTTTTGATGAGTTATATAATTGGCTAGTTTTCATTGCCATTTTTAAATTTGATAAAGGGATAAAAGTGAATTAACTTTATTTGTGAGACTTAAACACAATAATTATGGAAATTGTAATAGAAATGTTCATCATCAATTTGGTTTCTATATGCAATACAAAATTTAAATATTACAACTTTAGGTCATGTTTGCTGCATAGGATGATGAATATAATAAGATGATAATCATTCTATCTTATGTTTGATGCACACATTAAGGGGAGGATTAGATTACAAGAAGGATTAGTCATCCTCCTAGTATAGGATAACTCAATCCTCTTCAAAAGGTAAGGATTATTTCTAATCCCATAGGATTAGAAATAAATACTTATATTTTATTTATTTTATCCTTAACATTTATATTTAAAAATTAACTTATACATTTAATAAAATAATAAGGATCTTTAATTAATTAATTAATAAAAATTTTTTCCTTCTTTTTCTTTTTTTTCTTGTTTTTTATTAAAGAAAAACTATAATTTTGATAAAATAATATTTTCCTGAACACATTTTTTTAAACTATTTTTTAGAAAATAAATTCTCAAACATACAAATTATTATAAAATATGTTTTTTAACTAGTTTTTTCTTATGTTTAACTTTTTTCCTTTTCTTTCTTAATTTTTTTCTTTTTGCCTGTTAAAAAAAAGAAAGAAAAATTACTATTAACCATAGAATTATTAGAAATTATATGTTTTTTAATTCATCAAAATTGAATTATTAAATTTAACTTGTATTTTTCTTCTTTTTTTTTTGTAAAAAAGAAAAAAGAAACCATAAAAATAAAGAAAAATATTTAAGAATGGTCTTTTGGAAATTTTAATGCAATTAAAAAATAAACTTATTTCTTAAAAACACTCAATTTTCTAAAAATAAATATATTTAATTTACAATAAAAAAGTTATTTTAAATTTAAATCATATAAAAAAAACAAAAGCAAAAAGGAAAAAATATTGAAAAAATACAGAGAATGCTTTTTATAAAAATTCATTTCTTAACAAAATAATTTTTTTTTAAAACGTAATATAAGTTTTTTAAAAGTAATTTTTTATTAAAAAAATCAGCTAATAAATTGGACTATTAATTATAGTATTATAAATAATATTTAATTTTTTAATTTTTCATTTATATTTATATTTATAACAAAAAAAATTATAAATTTAAATTATGTTACTTTAAAAAAGAGTACTTAAAAAAATCATTTTATACTACTTTTAATTTTACACATAACAAATATTATGAAAGATATAAAAAATTATCTTATCTTATTCTTAATCTTTGTACACACCAAACATAAAATATGATGATATAATCTAATCTTATCATATCCATAATCTTATATTATCTTATCCTATCCTTATCCTATGCACCAAACATGACCTTAAGACTTTTTGTTCTCAAAAAGATATATCTTCAAGACTTTCGGCTCTGATCTTAATTTTTTCATAAATTATTATATACCATAAACTAAATAATGATCATGGGAATATTTTATAATGTGTTGTAATGTGTTGTAATGTGTTGTATGAATGTATTTTTTTATTTATTGTTGCTAATTCATTAATCTTTATGTGATACATTAAATTTTTATTTGGAAAAAAAATTAACACAGGTTTAAGTGGATATTGACTTAAATTTTCTTTGTATATATGATAAAACAGGTTTTAACCGAAAACCAAATTCGAATAATGGGATCAAGGTGGATGCCAAACCTTATGAAATCTAGTAATATCCTTCCTAGATCTTATTAGTTAGATATAACTAACATAAAAAAGCATACTAGATAGCCTGTAAGATATATAGTATTTTTTTTGGGTTCGTAGGAAAGTAAAGGGAGAAGGAGATTTGAATCTTAAACCTAAATTCTGTTAAATAGAATTAACAGTAGTTAGGCTAAGTCTTAGTTGTTAAGATATATAGTATTTTCACACTTGAAATCAAATAAGTGTTTAGGTATATGTGTATAATAACTTTATTGGGCTTCACCCTCAAGTTTAGATTTGAATTTTATTCTCTTCAACGCCCTAACTTATAAAATAGAATTTAAATTATATTAGATCATCCTAAAACCTAAGATTTTAGGCATCAATAAAAAATTGACACATAATCATTTTTAAAAGACATAATTAGTATTATACACTATCAAATACCAAATAAATCAATTTTATTCTATATTTAATAAAAATTTTCTATTTTATCACTTTTTTTGAATAATTTTTTTATCAAAATTTTTATCTCTTCTTATATATATATATATATATATATATATATATATATATATATATATAGTTTCTACGGGAAATTTTGATTTTTATTGGAACGTGACTTTAAAAGATAGTTTCAATTTTCACACCCTTTAAATTGAAAATATAATTATTTTTATTGAGATTGTTTGTTTATCTTCTTTTTTTATATATTTTTTCAAGATAATATTTAATTTTTAGTATGTCTTTTTTACAAGTCAATTGTTCATTTTGATCATAATAATTAATGTGAGTTAATTGAGTTAATGATAATTGATTTGATGAGGATGAGTTTATCATCCTAATTACAAATCTTTCGGATGAAATGAGGTGACCAGACCTACTCAAGGGCCGGACTACCTCTTAAGCCTAAAGGCTCGCCCGATATTTGGTCGGGTTTGGACGAAAATATCTAATGCAATAACTGGGATTGGACAAAATTTTTAGGCCCGTTTAAAAATGAGCTCGAGCTTAGCTATTCAAAGCCCAGGCATGATATTAATATATTATATTATTTTATATTATTTTTTATATATTTATTTGGCATAATATAATTTTATATATATATAAAAAACATTATTAATTAATAAACATGATTATAAATATTTAATATGAAAATTGACATATAAATTTTGACAAATTAAATTAAAATTTAAAGGAAATAAATAATAAAAACAAATAAATAATTAAAATTTAAAAAATAAATAAAATTATATTTGGGCGGGCCGGGCTCGGGCTTATAGCACAAAAAACAAAAATAGGCTTGAACAAAAAATTAGGCCCGAATTTGCGGGCAGGGTCGGGCCGGCCTTGGGATAAACTAAATCTCTTATTATCTGTCATGGGCCCGACCCGACCCGACCCGACCCATGATCAGGTATAGAGGTGACAATGGTACCTAAAAACTCAATTTTTAAGACGATCTTAATATAAGTTACTTTATAAAATAAATAGAAATTATCTAATACATTGTTATTAGAATTTTTAAATTTCACAAATGAGGTTAGCAAAATGACACATACCTTTTAGTGTATATTAGAAAATAAAAATAATGATAATTAAAAACTGAGATATGCGATAGTTTTTTGATTTGGTTTGTAAAATTAAAAATTTTCACTATTAATTAGTGTATTAAAAATTAACTCTAAAATAAATTATTATTTATTCAAGAAGAACATTAAAAATGAAATTTAAAGTTGTTATTTTTTTAAATCCAAATTTCATTTAAATTCTAGTATTTGAATTATGTTTAAGAAGGTTTATTGACAATACTAATTAACAATGGAGTCAATTTGAAATGAGCATGCGCATGTAATATTATTATAAAGAATAAGTTGGTCAGATGTCGGTGAAGAGAATTGAATTAGATCTTGTTTCATTTGAAGAAATAAATTAAAAATGCCTTTCCCTCACGTTCATGGCAAAAGAAGAAGACAAGTCATATTTTATAATATAAAAGAAAGAAAATTGGCAATTAATATGCTTGAAAAGATGCAGATTCAACATTTCCAAAAAAAAGAAGATGTAGGTTCAATGTGAGAAAAAAAATTAATATTTGTTGGGTTAAGTGGAAGGAGCTTGATACCTCTTAAGCAAGGTTTTGAGTTCGAGTCTTGTGGATGAAAAAAACAGCATTGGGAGAGCTCCCCCAAATGGGGTTCGACCCGGCTCAACTTCAGATTAATCGGGGCTCAAAATGATCTTCGGATACCGAAGGATGTTTACACAAAAAAAAATATGAGAACAAAGCTGCCTTTTGGACTATTTTTTAATGGAGCAGGAAATATACATTATATGAAATATTATAATTTATATTTAAATATTATATTTTTAAAATTAGTAATAACAAGTAAATCACTTAATTCAATTATTCAAATAATGTTATTAATATATATTTAAATTAAATAATTAAACTCAAGCTCACATACCATATATAAAATTTGAATCTAAAATTTTAAAATTTTGAGTTCTCTAATCAAAAAAATTCTGAAAATTTTTCCTTATTATTAAATTATGATCGAAGTTCTTATCTAAACGTAAGAGTAGTATTGCTATATGATTAAATTCAGTATTTTAATTTGGGCCAATAATTACATCAATTACGAAAAAAATCATAATTCACCGATATTAAAAAATCAGTCATAACGCGTTTTACTCATTTTACCTTTTTACTAATTAGTGTATGACTATATGTGTGAACTCTTTTATATGCTTTTTATAAATTCAATATTTGATTTATTTTTTCAACACTTTATTTTTTAAGAATATAATATTTGATTTAACAATTTTCTCAGAATATTTATCTCATCTAAGATAATAATAGTGTATTTATGAGTTAATTGAGTCGATAATCAACATAGCTTAAAATTTATTATATAATAAATTATATATACTTGTACAACTTTTTTTTTGAACCGTATATACTATATTGTTTGAGAGATTGATCATAGAAATGATGAGTGAAACATCGTTAATAACTACTCTTATTTTATTTTGGTTTCAAATTTTTCCTTTGACTGCAGCCATTACCTCCTTTCAATAATATAAAAGATGTTGAAAAGTATATGCAAATATTAAGATCCGAATTTTAAAATTATTAAAAATAAATTTTTATTAGATTAAACCTTGAGTTCAAAGTCTTGTGATGTTTGATCTATGTATATTGGCATGAAGAAAGGTTCTCAATCTCACAGTCTCACTTCTCAAACATACATTTGAAAGGTAATGAAACAAGAAAAATATAACCATACGTTAGAATTTAGTTATCATACCTTGACTTTTCATCATAAAAACAAAGACCTAGGCCTAATATGTCCCGATTCCTATTAACCTTGCCTTAAACATAACTTGTCTTAAATTTCAAAAGCAACTTATAAAATTTAACCAAGAGGAAAGAAAGCAATTAAGGAAAAAAAATGACAAAGAAAATATATTAAGGAAAATATTATATACTACTACGACCGCTGAATGCTGATATATTCCATTAGTGAAGAGTGACGCTCGCGCAATAACAAGCACTAAAGAGAAAAGGTCTTTATTTTTTTAGCGAAGTCCCAGCTAATATAATACACCATGATTTATTTATTTAATTTGACAAGTCGATCAGCTGAAAACAAGCAAATATTCCCGAGTGAAAACGTGATCGAAAATTCTTCTAAACCACAGTACTCCTCGGAGAACTAAAACCACAAAAAAGTAGTAGCTTAATAGGAAAGTGAAATTATTTATTACTCTGCAGATGTCGTAAGTCGTAACTCTGTTACTGTGCAAGCCATTCCTCTTCGTTGTCTAGAAAGGGGGCCTGAGAGTGCAGATTTGAACCCACATTTTGTTGGGCGTAGCTGGTGGTCCAGTCCTGAAGCATTTCCACGGAGAAACTGAGCGGCGGGTCCGATGAAGGTGACAATAGATTGCTGTAATTAAGGTCAGCCACATCAGGAAAACTGGAATTCAGAAGATCTGATAGACAAAACTCCCCAATGTCGAAATCAAGCATAAGATCGGACGAATTATTATCGTTCTCTTCATTTTCAGATATGGATGAGAGGTTCGCCGGCGGAAATGCCGATGTTTGATTTATCGGACAGTCCCATTCTACTGAAGGCTTAGCCTCTTTGTTCCTGCTCAGAGGGTCCATTTTTTGTGGGTACTGGGGGTTTATGAAAACTTTGGAGCACCTAATTGCCCTGGTTCGGATCACATGTGACTGTGAGGAAGTATCGGTAGCTGAGGCCAGTTGGGCGGCATCTCTTTTCTCCATAAATCTTCCATTAGATTTGTTATGCTTGGAAGCTACAGCTGAGTTTTTTTGATGTTGAACCTTTTTCCCTAAGTTGGTGTTCCAGTAATTCTTTATTTCATTGTCTGTTCGCCCTGGAAGCCTCCCTGCTATCAAAGACCATCTACAACAACATTCCAAACACCATCAAAAGCTTTACAACAGTACATTGCTACTTCATCGAACTCGGAAAAACAAAAGAGTGGCATGGAAATTGCTTGAAATAAATTACGGAAGATGAAAAAGAACATGTTTGCGAGAAACAGACAGATCAGAAACCTGTTTCCCAAGAGCTTGTGAAGTCTGATGATAAGCTCCTCCTCGTCCGCTGATATGTTGCCTCTTTTAATATCCGGTCTCAAATAGTTCAGCCAGCGAAGTCTACAACTTTTCCCGCATCTCTTTAAACCTGTTTACAAGAAACACGACCACCTTGTTTCAGTCGTTTCTTTCATTTCCATACTTTTGGAAGAGAAAACAAATAAATACCTGCTCTTTTGGGGAGATTTCGCCATCCGCCTTCACCATGTGCCTTAATGTACTGTGTAAGGACTTTGTCTTCATAAGCAGTCCAAGCTCCTCTGTTTAGGCCTTCCTTAGAACAGCAAGGGCTCCTCCCCATTTGGCAGTGATGAGTGAACCACCCTTCTTCCCCAGACACCCGCCCTCTCTCTCTCTCTCTCTCTGTGTGGCAGATGGGTCTGTTCTGAGTTAAACTTCCTAATGATTCTTTGTACGTCTCCCGTAGACGAGGGGATGATTTATAGCTGCTGCTAATTTTTTCGTTGGGTTACAATTTCATAGCTGCCTTTTGGCAATTGGCATACTGTTCCAAGATATTTTATTATTAATTATATGACTTTTGAGGTGATCCCATGACTGCTGTTTTCGTATTGTATATGAAAAATTGGAAATCAATGTGACGAAAGTTTTTTTTTTTTTTTCAAATTTTCTTCTGCAATATAAAATATAAAAGTGAAAAGAATATAAATGTGCTTTTGCCCGAGATTAAGAAAAAGGGATTAAAAATGGTTCTGGGTTTTTTTTGGTGTAATCATAGGTATCCTCATTCGTTTTACGGTCTGAGACTAATTCTGTTTGGGTCGGGAGTGGTAAACGATAAAAGCCCTCCCAACAGTGAGGACTCCAGAACTCGAATCCTGTCCAAGTACCTGGGGAGGAGTTTTTACACCTAATAATTATTTTTTTGGATGAAAATATGGATCATAAGACTGATGTCAGAATTTACCTACTTTTTTAATACGAAAATCTTTCAAAAAAGATATTAGAATCGAAGTAAATCTTGAATTTTTTTTATGAGTGAAAGAATTAATGTAACAAGAGTGTTGCACAGTATTCCTCAAAAAAAAAAAGAGCGTTGCTGTCACCCAAAAAAAAAAGAGTGTTGCACAGTAAAATAGTAAAATACAGCGAGAATCGCATGTACAAAAAAAAAACGTATCTTTTGAACCGAAAACAAAAATTAATAACACATACATGTGCAAAAAGCGGCACGTGCTCTTCCCCCGGTCGGAAGAATAATTAATTTGTGTAGAATATAAATTTTCTTCCATCAAAAAAAAAAGAATATAAATTTTCTTCAAATTCATTGGCATTCTTCATAACTACCACTCTGAAAAGAGGAAATGTTATAAATCACAAAACATTACATCAGATTTAACAGATCAGAGCTACCACTCAAATTACCATTTTTTTTGGGTGAAAATTAAATTACTTTTCTGTACGTGTGCGCCCCTCGTTGAATCAGGCAAGAACATTGAGGCAATTATTGCAAAAGCGACAAATATATATTTATTATAAAATCCCCAACATTTTTTGATCTCTTTACAACTCATTAATGTCTTCGCGTTGCATCATGTTCTTTTCTTACCACACACTAAAAACAGATAGACATGTGTAACCAAAAAAAAAAAAAAACAGATAGACGTGGACAAACTATAGCAGTGATCTCAGATAATTTTTTTTTGTCTTGTCAAAAGTAAATGACACAAAACCACATGCTTGCAAGAAGGATTTAAGTACAAACCCCTTTCCCTAACTTAAATACGGAAAAGGAAAAAAATATATTACATTTTTTTATCCGGATTCTTTAAGTGCATGTTTGGTACATGAGATAAGGATAGGATAGGATAAAATATTATTGTGGATATGATAAGATTAGATGATAACATCCTATCTTATGTTTGGTATGTACAAGGATTAAGCATAAGATAAGATGATTTTTTATCCTTTACCATGTTTGTTATGTGTAAGATTAAAATTAAGATAGGATGATATTTTTTTATTGGACAAATTTTAAGTATAAAATAGGAAATTCATTAATAAAAATTTTTTTGAAACATATCCTATCCTATGGATTAAAGATAATCCTTCACTTTTTTAAAGGATTAAGTTATCCTCTTGGTATAGGATGACTTATCCTTTCACTAATCCTATCTTTTTGCTTAAATGAATAACAAATATGGGATAGGATGATAATCATCCTATCCTTTAAACAATCCCATGTGCCAAACATGCACTAAATGGGATATATCATATAGGATGGAAATTTGGAAACTCTTTCTTTTTGGCATAAGAGAGATTTTTGACGTGGGGAAGATGGGAATTAGGTATATTTGTTAATCCTAAACATGATATCGAAACGTTACAAAGCAATGCAAATTAAAATTTAATAAAAATTGTATATAAATATGACAAAAGTTAAAAAAAAAAGTTTTGTATTTGACTTATCGATATGAATTTTGACGCAAAATTTTTATGTTTTGATGACATGAATAGAATTTTACATGATATAAATATGAATTATATACTTAAATTATTATGTCTAAATTCAAGTAAATATGATAATCTTAAATACGATATGCTGACATGATACGAAAACGATACAAAAAAAATAAAATGATAAGGCTAAAAGTTAGTATAAATATTATATGAATTTGACAAAAACTATAAAAAGTGTTTTGTCTTTGATATATTGTATTTTAACATAAAATTTTACATAAAAAATATGATTTAACACAATATAAACACAAACATGATTTTTATATATGTACACGAATTACCCGATTTAAATTAAAGTGCTAAGATTTAAACTTAAAATTTATAAAATTTTGACATATTAAAAACGAAAACGTGATCATATATTTACATTAATAACTTTTTCTCGTTTGTTAAAAAATGTATACTCTGAATGGTCAACTCCTTACACACGGTAAATGTAAATAACTTTCATTTTATGCATGCATGTGAAGGAGCAGTAATTGCTTGGAATGACTAATTTGTTAGTGGCATTTCCACGAGACAGTACCTACGCATGTTCATACATACGTACGTTCGTATGTTTATATCTATATATGTATAATCTGATTTTTTTGAATCCTCCAACAGTTAGTATACAGTAATGCCGTAAAAATTTAAAATTAATTTTTTTGTTCATAGGAAGTTCAAAAGAGAATGAAGAATTGAACATTAAATTTAATTTTTGTTAAAAAAATTAATTATTAAATTAAGTCCTAGTTGATAAAATTAATTTATTGGAATATATAATTAGATGAACCTAGAATATCATGAACGTGATCATTGACTTTCACCTGCCCTTCCTGACATTTCATTTCCTCTCCACAGATTTTCCATCCCTTCCAAAGGCTCAAACTAACTTTCTTGCATGCCTTGGAAAGTTTGTTGCAAATCCCAGCCGCCCCCGACTTGCCCTCCCCGATTCAATTACAAAATGCCCAAATGCCCCTGCACCATAAAAGCTGGCTACGTCAGTGACAAGTTCCTATCAAACAATCAAATTCTAGTATCGATCTGCCTAACTTCAACTTCGACCGTCCACGTTCCCATCATTGCTTTATTTCTGTATTTGTTTTGCTACAATAATTTCTTGATTAATACTACTTACTAGTAATGTTCTATTTAAAGTATATATGAAATTAAAATTAAATTTAGAAAATGGTTAAAGGCGGTCTCGCTTTGTAACTTTACATCGATAATCATGTGAGATGTGGCCCCTATATATATAGCCCCTATATATATATACACACACACACAATGATTCACTTCATAGAATTAGGGGTGTAAAACGGGCCGAAGTCCGCAAGTCGATCCACCAAACCCGTGGGTTTTTAAAGGGTCGGATTTGTTTTTTTAGGCCCGTTTTTACGGGCTGACCCGCACGGGCTGACAATCCGTGCTGGCCGGTTCATAAGCCCGCGGGTCGACCCGCGGGTTGGCCCCATTTAGGCCCCATTTTATTTTTTTTATATATTTTGTTTTTTAATTATATTATTAATGTATTTTTATTTCTTATAAAATAATACATACATGACATGATTTTATTATATTCTAGCAAAAAAAAAAGAAGTTGGAAAAGTTTAATGTTTAATAGAAATTTATGTTTTTTCAAGATTATAATTATTTATTTTAAAAATATTATAAGTGAATTGTAATTGTATTTAGATCGTATTTATATATGAATTTTAATGATTTTTAAATTTTATTTTTATTATTTTTATTTAAAAATATGTGGCCCGCGGGCCGACCCGGTCCGCATTAAAAACGGACCGGGTATATCTAACTTGGCCCGTTTAAAAACGGGCTTGACCTGTTTAGGCCCGTTTCCGTACGGCCCATCCCGTACCCGCCCTGCCCCGCCCCGCCCATTTTACACCCCTACATAGAGTCACAGTTTGAGAACTTTTGAAAGGAATGTTCTATTTTTTTCATTATAATATAATAATACATGTAAGTATATATTTTTTGTCTTTTTTTTTTTATTAATTCCTAGTAAACTTGCTTCACTACTTCCCCAGGATTTCAGATGAACCCTGTTCAAGTCTCCACAGCTTGATCTTTGAAATCATTGTCTAGGAATATGCATTATATCCATTAGACATCTATAACTGATATCACATTTGTTTTAGAAGTTTGGGAGTTTCTGTGTTATAATTTTTCAATTGGTATATATATACACACACACACACACACACACACAATGATTCACTTCATAGAGTCACAGTTTGAGAACTTTTGAATGGAATGTTCTATTTTTTTTCATTGTAATATAATAATACATGTAAGTATATATTTTTTTGTCTTTTTTTATTAATTCTTAGTAAACTTGCTTCACTACTTCCCCAGGTTTTCAGATGAACCCTGTTCAAGTCTCCAGAGCTTGATCTTTGAAATCATTGTCTAGTAATATGCTTTATATCCATTGGACATCTATAACTGATGTCACATTTGTTTTAGAAGTTTGGGAGTTTTTGTGTTATAATTTTTCAATTGGTGGACTGCTATTAATTGGTAGTTTTGAGTTTTAATAAAATAAATTGATAATTTAGTCTTGATATGAAAACATACAAGTAAGCTCAATTAGTTAATTGTGATCAACAAGTATGGGCTTTTACTCATCTTGTTGGGTTTGATTGTGTAGTGATTATTGGGGAAAAAAGTGTCATATTCAAACACGCTACAAGACATTAAGGGAGGATATGGCTGCATTCAAAAAGGCTCAACAAAAGAGTGATGATGGAAAGAAGAATGAGACATGTGTTGTTCTGACTGATTCAGATGATGATGTATTGGCAACTTGTTGAGATGAGTCTCATACTTATGAGAAAGGTTGGGTTTTGGATTCAGCTGCATCGATGCATATTTACAATGATAAAGATCGGTTTGATGAATTGAAATAGGTTGAAAGTTGAGGTAATATTGTGGTTGGGAATGGTAATAGAGTGAAGATTGAAGGTACTGGGAGTATTCAACTCAAGCTTTATGATGGTGGTGTCAGGATTCTTCGTAATGTGAGGTTTGTACCCAAATTTAGCTACAATTTGATTTCTTTGGGTGAGTTAGCTTCACGTGGGTACACATATGTTAGTAATAATGATTGTTACAAAGTATACAAGAATGGTGATTCAGTTTTGCAAGGAAAGAGGAATGAGAAACAATTATATTTGCTTGATGATGCGAAGGATAAAGTTGTTTCCAAGAGTAAGAAGATTCAGAGGCATGTTAGTTTTTCAGATGTTGTTGAGTAGTTTGAAGAGATTGGGGATTCAAGTCAAGGGAGGCTTTGTTGGGATTTGCCTTGAATCTCACATCGAAAGTATATGAGAAGTTATAAGAGCTCTTCCCTTATAAATAATGTGTCAGACTTGGTTTGTAAAGTATCTCAGAAAGTTATACAGTTTGGACTATTATAAAAGGGTGTAGTTGGGCTTTTTGTGTAATTTAGCTTTGGGCTTTTGTAAGGAATTTGCAATTTTTCTCTTCTAAAAATTGCATAGTTATAATTATTTGATTGGTTATTAGTTTGATTGGGTGATTATAGGCCAATTTGGTTGGGCCAAACCACATTAAAAATTATTGTGTTTATTTTTTGATTTCTTTTGTTTTTGTGAGTGTTTGGTTTGAGGGATATTTTTCCCAACACATCCTTCTCCATCGCCCTGTTCATCAATCCCGATCTACCACTACTGCATCACTACCCAGCCTCGTCACCTTCATTGTTGGTCACTACATGTGCTGCATTCTTGTTTCGAGTATCATCGTCATCAGTCCACTTCAATAGTGGAATGACACAGAGGTAAGAAGAAGTTTGACCCTTTGTATTAGGTTTGCATATTATTTGCTTTATAATTGATTAATATAAGTTGATGACATGAAAGTTAATTAATTAATAAACTAGTTAATAATATATTTAATATTGTAAGTACGTTAGCACATTAATTGCATGATATTTTTTGTGTGTATAGTTTTTATAATGTGACTTAAGAAATGGCGTGATTTAGTATAGGGTATAAATATTAGTATTTAGATTCTTAGAGTAAAAATAATAACAATAATAACAATAATAATAATAATAATAATAATAATAATAATAATAATAATAATAATAATAATAATAATGGTGAAGTCAGTTTAGGACTATAATTAATTTAAAATTTATAAGATAAAAATAAAATTATATAAATAAAATTATAATAAAAGATAAATGGAGGATGAATTATTCCGACGATGGAATTCTAAAGGGACTACGCTGGAGTAGTACTTTTAGACCCAGCTTGATGAAAGATTTAATAGGATATTTTCAAAATTTAATAATTCATCGTAAAGAATAAAATAAAATTGAAATTAATAAATTCAAATTAAAAGGATAGAATAAAAATAAGATAAATATATGATTTAAAAAACTAAAATAAATGGAAACTAAAGCATCTTGGATAAATGTGGATTAATCTGATGATAGAATTTAAAAGAGAATTGTGCTTGAGTAGTTTTCTTTAAAATTCCTAGGTGAGAAGATTTCTTTTAAGGTCTGACCAGCTTGATGGAAGGTTTAGAGGAAATTTTCAATATTAAATAATTCATATTTGTTTAAGAGATATAAAATAAAAGAATAATTATAGGATAAAAAAATTACAAATTATAAAAAAAATAAAAATATTAAATAATAAATAATTGATATGAATTGGGATAGGAGTCAAAAATAGGTATTTCATAACATATTTAAATCATCCAATGACGGAGCCTCTGCAAGAAAGGTTATTGGTCTTACTTGAATACTCTTGAGGTGAGAAAAACTTTTAAGTTGTCCAACTAGCTTGGTGGAGGAGACATAGAAGATTTTTCAATATTTAATCATATCGAAATTAAAGCAAACAAAAATAGGCAAAATTATGATAACTTTAGACTATTTGGTACCATTCTAGGATGAGCATTGTAGGGGTGTTAATCTTTATCTACACATAACCGTACTCCCGAACCTTAGAATTTTTGAATGTAAACCAAGCCTTAACCTTAGACAATAATAGGTGACCAATCACACCTAGGATAGAATGGTTGGTGGTGATTTCTTGAATTTAAGTCTAGTGGGTTAGGTTTTAGGACACGTTACGACACTAGCTATAAAAATTAGTCTAATCTCATGAAATGAACCAATATCAGAACATCGTTGGAGCGTCCCTTACGAATATATATGGACAATCTAACGTAAATTCAGATATTGGTTTATATAGCCTATCCTAATCTCTTGGAAAAAAGGCTTTGATGATGATGAGCATGATAATGATGCCTATATATTATAGGTGTTAATTTACCTTTGGCCCCTCCAAAAATAAAAATGTTCCCTCCCCGCCCCCCTTTTCCCCCAATAATCCCAATAAAATATAAAGTCCATCTTTATTATTATAAGAGTTTAAATTTTAATTAAGACAAAAAATATCAATGATCAAATTTCAATCAAATTTAGAAAAAAATATAAATATCATTTTTAAAAATCAAAGAAATTATTTGATTTTAATTTTCATTAAATTATTATATAATATTAATTTAAACTTTGTAAGTTATGTATATGTTAAAAAGGGATTATTATTCAATACATCATCAGTGAAATTTTTAAACTCCACCACAAGCAAAGTTAGGATGATGACATATACCCTTTAAGGAATATTAAAAAAATAAAAAAATTAAAGTGGATATGTGTCATGATCTTAATTCTGTTTGTGGAGTTTAAAAACATCACTAATAGTGTTTGATAATAATCTGTTAAAAAAACTTGTTAAGCATTTTTTATTGTTACAGTCCAATAAAAATATTTTAACTTCACTTAATTACATGATTTCTTGTACGTTAAAAAAAAAAAAAGAAATAGACCACGACAGTCAAATGTGCTATCTCAGGCATTTGCATGCCTATGACAAAAATCATAATTTTTGGTTCCTTAATGGCCTAATTAGTGATGTTTTCTAAATTTAAATATCCTATGCACATCTGAAATAACTTTTAATAAATCACACATTTGTGTGACCTCCAATAACGCAACATAGTAATTGTGTTTTTCAATTCTTCTACACAAAATAACAACAATTAAAAATCATTTTCTTACATGCATTTATCATACCAAAAATCAAGCATACGGGCTCCATATCGATGTTAGAAATCCTATCATACAACATATGGCATATATATACTAATAAGTGGTTGGAAAAAATGGATTTCTTCCTAGGCATTCAGACAAAGTTCGAATATTGGAATTGTCACTTTTGGGAGGGCTTTACCGTTTACCATTTTTGGATCGAACAGGATTAGTCTAAAATCGTAAAACGGATAAAGATGCCTATGATTATAAAAAAAAAACATGTGGCATATAACATCATGACTACAATCGAAACATCAAGAACAATTCAATATACAATTAATCATGCGATATTCGAATAATAAATTATAAAATTTAAATACTTACAGTTTTGTGTGAAATCATCTGCTTGATTCAAATTCACAAATGAAAATTGTACATATATATTCTTCACAGCCTAAATTCTTTAATAATTGCAGAGAATTTCTTACTTTCTATAATGCCTTTGATTTTTTGTTCTCTCTCTTTCTTTTTCTTTCTCATTTTAGCCATTTGCCAAACTTTTTATGTATATTGAGCCGCAACACTTTTTTCTTAATCCAAATTGTTTAGGCAGTCTTTAATTCAAATAGAAGCTGCCTTTGAGTTTGGACGATTTGTGTCGGACACTCGGGCTACACCCATTAAGGGCGGACCCGATACTCACCAATAGATATACGAAACGTCTCATTTGCACATCTCAAAATTGTTTTTTTTTTGTTTGAGTAGTTGTATTTAACATCTAAAGACTTACATATGGTGGCTTTCAAACGAGGAATAGTCATTAATTAAAGTGCCTTTTCCCTTAATTTTTTTCCTTGGTTCTTTTCAGTTTTTGATTTCTCAGTACTCCCCTCTGGCCTTCTCCCCGTCCCATGTTCATATAGTTAAGCACACCTAACTGCACCATGCATGGCATGTCTTCATTCGTAAGTTTAATTAATCAAACATTTAATGAGGAATTAATCCGCGAAAAATATGTTAAGGAAGATAAATAGTATTTGTTTAAAAAATAAACTCTTAATTAAGAGAAAATTTATAACATAGAAGCCCTTATTTTTAGACAACCAAGTTGAATTTTATCGTCCTTCATTTTGTCTATATTTTGGTCTATAATAAGTATTCATGGAAAGATAATGCTTGATGGAATGTGTACAATGGAACTGGCTCACATGGGAAAATAAAAACCACAGGCTGTAATGTAGCTAGGTAGCCACGTCCATGTCGAGCCAAATGTGACAAAAGAAGGAAAACAAAAATCAAGTTGGAAAAAGACCTACAACCACATGCCCACAAGCGCTAGTTGCCCCATATTCATGACTCAGGAGAAAATGGACGAGCTAGGAAATTATAACCATGCAGGTGAAGAAGGCAAGACAATAGACACGTGAGATTTAAGGTAGGGTTGGATACACTAGCACAACCGAGCAAAGTGACAATAATTGAGGGAGAGAGGCATCTGTATGCAGTGGGAGAGCTAGAAAATTTAGTTATTGGGGGCTTCAGTCAAATATATTAAATTATAAAAAAATAAGAACAACAATATTGCTAATAGTATTAATTAAAAAATTAAAACTTTTGTATCCAGTCGTAATTGTAAAAAAAAATTAATCATTTTTTGTTCGATTTTATATTTTCAAAATTATGTACAATAATTTTGTACAATAATTTCGTCACCAATACTTTGGAACATATATTTTTTAAGATACACAACTAATTTATCATTAAATCATTAATCTTTCATTTCGTTACACAAATAAGTTTTTAACATGTTGTTAAAAATATATTATATGTTGTTAATAATAACTAATAAAATCAATGTTAGCGTTTACAACAAATAAACTAATTAATGTATTTTCTCATTTTCAATCTCCACCATTTTTACTGTAAAATTGTTATTTCTTTTTAACTTTGAAAACTCAATGCTAGTATAAATAAACTTAAACTTTATCTATTAAATGTTTCACTAAAATTTTTTTTGAATAAAATTTAATAATATATATATATATACACACACACATATATATATATATATATGAGTAGGGATCCACTAACACATGTGTAAAACAAATTTGTTTTTACACAGTTTTATATTTTCATATAGGATTAATATTTTTGTAAACCAACCGTTGGATTTAACAACCTACTCATATTTATTATGTATGTGAATTTTTGAATCAATCTACTATTTCTATCATTTTAATCGGGAATAGTATTTTTTCAATATATATCAGCGGTTGAAATTTTATTTTATGAAATAAATAGTTAGACGTATTCGATTAATTTGAATTTTGGTATGCATAATCTATGTGAATAGAACATAAAATTCAACGGTTGGATTAAAAAATTATAAATCATATAAAAAAAATATAAAAATGTGTAAAACTAAATTTGTTTTACACATGTATAACTGGATCCATTATATATATATATATATATAATATATATATATATATATATATATGAAGGAGCCCCCACTCGCCCCCATGGAGCTCCGTCCCTGTCTGTATGACACGTGACAGTCCCGTGGCCCCTACCAAAATTTTTCTTCTGCAAAATCTTAGGTTCGTGCCAAGCTAGCAAGCCAACAGTATAGGGTGCAAGTACAATAATAGAAGAACTGATTTAAGGGTGGTGGCCATAAAATAGGCAATTGTAGAAACATGACATTTTCAGAGACACTTGTCATAGAAAATGACCCCGTTCATGCATGTGTTATTAAGTTTTTTACTTACTTGGTTTGCTAGCTCCCACCATTGGCTTGACAAAGGTCATGTATGTGTGTGAGAGAGTAAATTAAATGAACAACTTTTATATATGTTACGACTGTAATATTCTAGATTGAGGGTAACTTATATTAAAATCATCATAAAAAGTGAATTTTTAGGTAATATTAAAATAATGTCAAATATTAAAATAATGTCACATCATATTATTTGAAAAACATGTAATTAGTATTATAAACTTATTCTCATCAAATCAATTATCATGAACTCAATTAACTTATATTAATTATTATGTTTAAAATGAACAATTGATTCATAAAAAATACAGAAGAAAAATTAAACTTTATTTTGAAAAAAAATATAAAAAAGAAAACAAACTAACTTTTAATATAAAAAAGAAAACAAACTAACTTTTAAAGTCACTTTCCAATTAAAATCAACATTTTCAAGAAATTGTAACAAAAAAAAACCTATAAAAGAAGAGATAAAAAATTTTGATAAAAAAGGTGATAAAATAGAAAATTTTTTTACTAAATTTAGGAAAAAATGATTTATTTGGTATTTGGGAGTGTATAGTATTAATCACATTTCTTTTAAAAATGATCATGTGTAAGTTTCTTATTGATGTCTAAAATCTTATGTTTTAGAATGATCCTAATATAATTTAAACTCTTCTAGATTTTTTTTATTACTATCATTTTCTTTTGAAATGAATATATAAGTGTCTTAACGATTTTGTTTGTGTACCTGATCGCTAAATAGTTTTCTAAACACAAATGGAATCGTCATCAATCTTTTTTGTTTGCTTTTCTTAGGGAGGTTTTCTTCAAAAGATTTTTTGATTAGCAAAGGAATGTACTTTTCCATCAAAATGGAATTTACTTTTCTCGATCAAAATGGATTTTTTGATTAGCTTGTGCCCTTGCCTCCACCTCTAAAAAATCTATAAGAAGCAATGTGCACTGGTCGCTTCTCGATCCTGGTTTCTTAAAGATGAATGCGGATGCTCGGCTCTTGCCAAACCAGGTCTTGAGGGCTGCGGTGGAGTTCTAAGGGATTCCAACAGCAATGTGTGTGCTATTTTCTCTGGTCCTCTTGGAATGTATGATTCAAATGTAGCAGAACTTTTGGCTATAAAGTATGGTCTGGGTTTCTTCTTGAAAACTAAGAGTTGGAGCAAAAGAACTTATTATTGAGTCTCACTTCCATTGCTTGGTGTAAGGAGGTTTCAAAGCAACCATGTAATCTGTGGTCGATTTTTGGGTATATTGACAGGCTACTACTTGATATTGACAATGTTAGCTTCTCCAATGTTTTCAGGAAAGTGAATGGTATGGTTGAGGTGCTCGTTAAATCTGGTGTTTCTAGGGATAATTTTTTTCTTTGCCCATTGGTAGCTTTTGAAATGTTTCCTCGGAGGCAAGGTGTTCTTGTTGAGATATTTCTAGTTTTCTCTTTTCTGGCTGTTACTATTTATGCACTAAGGTTGAAAGTTGTGTTAGAATTTATTATAACCTCACCAAGTCACTAACACGAAATTGAATCGCAGTAAAACTGACCTGAATGCGGGCGAGAGTTCAATCTCGCTATACCACATTACCGCGTTGTCGAAGCCCTCTCCGATAGCGTTCCATTGACTGTCTTCAGACCTGAAACGGAGATAAAATGAAAGAGTGAGAGAGAGAGGTAGAGAGAGAGAGGGAGAAACTACTCTCATCCCTCTTCAACGAAAGTTATGAAACTTAATGGGCCAGCCTCATATATATAGAGGTTGAGAGTAGGGACCTCCCTCCATGGGATACATGTACAAACCCATCCCATTATAGGTTTATACACATATATTATATATTTAATATAATTAATTATGAGTCACACTTTATACAAAATTATACTACTAACAAAATATTATATGAAATTAATTACACTTAATTAGTCCACACAAATGGGGATATTAAAACATTCTCCCACTTGGACAATTAAGTTAATTAATGAAATCATCATATAATATCATCATGTATTCATAAGCCCTCTAAATACATTGTACCGAAAGGGTACAAATGTGTAGACTCATACATACTTTAACAACAACAAGCCTTTTATAAGCCTCCAAATGCATCATACCGACAGGGTACAAATGCGTAAACTTATAAAGACTGCAACAAAATAGTAGTATTAGTGTGAAATGGAAATGATATGAAAACAGAAACAATATCCATTTCCATTAGGTCCATGCATCTAAACCGAATGATACCTTGCTTCAACGGAAACATATGAGACTAATACCGAATGTCTCATCCAACAGAATGCCATATTCATCAAAATGCGCGCAAACAAAATATGCATATATGGCAAGTAGGAATCCATTAATACAGTTATAACTGATTTCATTATACAGAGCTCCCACTCACTTAATACAGCAATGGCTCAATATGCCTCATGTAAGTGCTATGTCGTCAAAGCACTTTAGCAGCCAAACTTTCAGTTAGCCAAAACGAGCTCTTTAACCATGTGCTCTACAATCTAATCAAGTAATGGATTCCATTATTTTCTCTCTAACAAAATCGAATGATGATATCTAAACATTCTGGAGTGTGAGGAACTCCTAACATTTTGAGAGAGAAAATACTTGCTACAGTATTACCACAATACATCTACAAGACTTCGAAATGGCAACCACACAAAACCAGCCTTGAGACGAAATTCTACAGCCTAAATGGCCCATTATGTAGCTTTAAAACATGCTACATATTTAGCCTCCACAATCAAGGATGTTGTAAGTGTTTACCTTATACTTTCCAAAACATAGCTCCTTTATGTCACAAATATATAACTAAAATAATTTTCAATATCTGGAGAGCTCGCAAAATTAACATCAGAATATCTAACCAAACTCAAAATGTCAGATTTATCAATATCCAAATACTCTCTTTATAGCTTCCAGTTCTCTATTACAGGGTCGCTCAAGTATCTCCGAAATACACTTATAACATACATAATATCCAAATGTGTATAAACTTGAGCATACACAGATTACCCATAATAAGGCATACATCACACTCGATATGAGCTCTTTCATTATCATCTTGAGGACTTTGAGATTTTCACAATATGTCACTCTTCACTAAATGACGTCTTATTAGGAGAACAACATATAGTAAACCTACTCAACACTCAATATAGGTTTTATGAGACCAATAATGTATGCCTATTGATATGTCACGAAGAATCTCAATCCTTAAAAAAAAATATAGAGCCTCACTTAGATTCTTCATCCTGGAGTGACATGACGACATGGAATGTCTCATACAATAGGTCAGTGCTATAGGCTGCTATTTGATATCATCAATTTAGAGCACAATAAGCACATAACTCCCACTGACCTCGCAATGGATCCAATTATCAAACGATAATGTTCTCCTCAAAGTAACAATCTCATTCTTTATATATATATTACAATCTGGATGCCTTTTAATGTTCATAAATGAACTCCTTGAGTTCACATACTGCATGTTCCATCTTAGGAATCATAAACTTTTAGGTTGCTTTATTTAAAGCCTTGGTCAAATTTGGCTTTAAATCATCTACCTAATCTTTAGAGTCTCCCTTTTGTCTATAATGATGTGACAACTAAAATAGATCCCATGCATCCTTATGCAACATAGATGCTCACTTATCCTGCGTGACTAATATCCAACTCTTAGAGTTCGGATCAGGATAGTCTCCTGACAAACATCAGAAACAGAAGACATTTCATATTCATATTCTTCTATAAGGTCATGAGCAGGTTCAAAATATGGTATTGGGATCAACCATTGATTCCTTTGGTTTGTGGCTTTTCATCATTAAAAGACTATGCATATATGGGAATGGCACAACAAAATGTATCTTAATAATGACTTTGTGGAGTTCACAACTCCCACTCTTTAAGTCATCCACTAAATAGATTGCATTGTCAGACTCAATGATTCTACTATCACATAACGATAAATGAAATCTAGAATCTTTCTAGTCGATATAAAAGCCAACAGAATTGCCGCTGATAGTTTTCTCGTCAAGTTTTCTTGACTATGGGTTATAGCTCTTTTGCCTTACCTTATAACCCTAAACACAAAAAGCGGCATAAAATCGGCTTAATGTCTGACTATAACTTGGGATGCATTTAGGAACTGGTCTTGCTTGGAGATTAACTTTGAATGTGAATTACAGTTTTAATTTCACTCCACCCGAATTTTAAAGATTTGGAGTGATTAACATAAATCGTTCTAGATCAGAATGTACGATTGACTGCAACTGTAATATCATTCTGCTTTAATATTCCAAGCATCATACACTAGGCGTCAATATATATATAATCCTAGAGTGCACTTAACCGAAAACCGGTATATGATTTCGCCTAGCTTCATTATACCGAACATAATATTCATCACTACTGTCCGATCATTGCCTTAAGCAGCGCAGCGAAATTAATCAGAATGCCTAAGGCCTCTATAAGATCAGATCTATTACTCCATATGACCTACATCGAAATGGTCATTAGTAAAATGATGAAACACTTATATCCACTAAATACAATATGTGAAAATGATCTACAAATGTCGGTATACATAAGTTCCTAATTATTTCAATATCCACTAATCATGTCCTTAATATTAGTAGCAAAATCTCCCTTAATACAATCTCTTCATGTGCCTCGAAATGTCCCTAACCCATGCCACAACTTAATAAATTTCTTATCTATCATATCATAATCCAAATCTACAGTCACATCATTCACTATTGAAGAAAATTTGCCCAAATATTGGGGTACAAGTCCACTGTGTATCCATCACGCAAAACGCCAGAATCAATATATATGTTGTTACTTAGCAAAATACTTTTCTGTTATCGAAATGAAAAGTATAAACTGACAGTAGTTTCAAAATTGTCCTCAAAATGTAACAACAATCTGGCTATATTTTCAATATGGATTCTAACTCTATAACCCCAATTCACAACAATTTTCCCTTATTCTATCTCTGGTTGCTTATGGCTTTATCAATAAAAGCACCGGTATCCAAACACCAAATATCTTCTAGATTGGATTCAAAATGAAAAGGCTAACAGAATGCCTTTTACACAAATCCCAATTTAAAGGACTCTTGCAATTTACCCTCTTGTGCCCAGGATTATTGCAGAAGTGGCACACATTGATATTTAGAGGTGTTGGTAAAACCAGAATGGGAAATAGACTCGGCAAATTTCTTCTTCTAAAATGACCTTTTTTTGAGACCTCTTAATAATATTTCCTTTTTGCAGTAATATTTGGCATATGTCATCATTATGGCTAAATGAGATCTGTTAACCCGAAAGATCTCTCATTCTTGAATGACAATATCAATTTTGATATTAAAATGCCATACTTCCTTCTGCATTAAATGAGATCTGTAAAACTGGAAGATCTCCAATTCTCCATCCCAGAAGGAAGTATTACTGAATCTGCCATATATGGAATCAAAATCATATAGCAACCTTTATCCATCTTATGCGAACTATTTTCTGATGGCATCCATAAATACTTCTTGGTTATTCCTAATCGGAACACTTCCTCTGATGTACTCTTTCATTGTATACCTTATATAATCAGAGAACTTCCACTTGAGTATTCTTGAAATTTCAAAAATTTTGTCCTCAAAGAGCTCACATTATTGGGTATAGTTGATTTATCGACTCTAGGAACTATTTCCTATTTTAATATGTCCATAATCGTATGGATCGATTCATACAATCTATTTAATTTGATCCTGCTAGAGATTCGATATGTGATAGTTGCACAATATGGAGGCTAGTGGAATAATTCAAATAATATCAAAATTTATTCCACAATACACTAAGAGGATAAGACAAAACTAGTTGAATACAACCTGAATGATAGCCCACCGACAGGGTAGGAAGATCGTGTCATATCCCAACCAGAATCCTCTCAATCCTAAGCATCTCTAAAAGCAACTAACAATCCGACAGGGAGAGACTAGCCACTTCTAGAGATCTCAGTAAATCTTGCAATTGCAACTATCACTACGCATTGCCTTATCATTATTATATCCTTAAAATTATCAGAATAAATCGTCAAAAATCTTCATGACTATTCCTGCGACAGGCAAGTACTAGTCAATTCCAATTAATGATTTAGAATTTTAAGAATATTCATAAAATTCATTGACCAAAATTTACTACAACCAAAATATGCAATTCCTGAAGCATATGTAGTAATTTTAGGCCCAACATTAATTAATTAAATTAATTTCACATAAATGTGAATATTCAAATAATAAGGCAATATTATTTTTAGAGAGTTTATTTGTTTAAATAAATTATTAACTGAATGGGTAAACCATAATCCAAAATGGCTCAACAAAATACCCAAATAATTTATCTAAACTTATTTAATTAGGCCAAATATTAGTAATTTATGGGCATGAGTATATATTTCAAAATTTAAGTGAATTAAGAATTAAATGAGTAATTAAATTTCTAGAAATTACTCCAAAATTAATTCCTCCAAAATTCACTTATATTACATTAATTTTGGGCTTAACAACTAATTATGGCTATTAAATAAAATATGGCTTATGGCCAAAATTGTCCAAAATAATTAACCAAATGGCCCATAATTAATTAATCACATTGGCCCTTAAAATCATAATCCAAAAATGACCTATTAATTAATTATGCAAAATAACCACAAATTAATCCAAATTTAATAGCCAAATAAAATTAATTAATCAATATGGCCCCTAAAATAATTAGGCAAAATGACCTCAAAATTAAATAATTTTAATTGCCCAAAATTAATTTAATACTAAATGGTCAATTAATAAAATTAAATAAATAATGCCCATAATATAAAATTATGATGGCCTAAATTAAATAAATATTTATGGGCTAATTAATTCAAAACATTTGGCCTTTATCATCTAAAATTGGTGGCCCAAAAATAATAAACACAACAAATTAAACCCAAAACAAACTAAAATGGCCCAAAAAAAATTGCCCAAAAATGAGCCAAAAACGGTGGCCCAAACACCAAAGGGGCCCAGCCCGAAAGAAATTATTATTCTTTTTTTTTAATTTTTTATAAGCGGGCGCGTGCATTACACGCGCCCGCATTAGAGAGGAGAGGCCAATGCACGCGCCCGCTTTCTTCTCCGCGAACAGACCCGTTTTTCAGAAAAACGGGTCAGTCGACCCGATCCAACCGAAAATGGACTTATTTCACGCCATTTTTCTCCAAATTAAGGGGTTTTTCACCCTTAAACATCATGCAACATGAATCTAACAATTTTAAGTCAAAAAATTGCAAGAAACGGCGTGGGTTTTAAAAAAAAATCCGAAAATGCAAAAGCTCAAAATGGAGCTTTAATGGCTTCTCTCTCTAGATCTGAAGCGGTTAGTGACTCTTTGGGTGAGTGGGCTCTGATGCCAATTGTTAGAATTTATTATAACCTCACCAAGTCACTAACACGAAATTGAATCGCAGTAAAACTGACCTGAATGCGGGCGAGAGTTCAATCCCGCTATACCACATTACCGCGTTGTCGAAGCCTTCTCCGATAGTGTTCCATTGACTGTCTTCAGACCTGAAACGGAGATAAAATGAAAGAGTGAGAGAGAGAGGTAGAGAGAGAGAGAGGGAGAAACTACTCTCATCCCTCTTCAACGAAAGTTATGAAACTTAATGGGCCAGCCTCATATATATAGAGGTTGAGAGTAGGGACCTCCCTCCATGGGATACATGTACAAACCCATCCCATTATAGGTTTATACACATATATTATATATTTAATATAATTAATTATGAGTCACACTTTATACAAAATTATACTACTAACAAAATATTATATGAAATTAATTACACTTAATTAGTCCACACAAATGGGGATATTACAACAAGTTGTTCTTTCTTTTGGACATATGGTAGTTTTTTTAGATTATCCTTATTCCTTAATAAAATTTTCAACTTAGCAAAAAAAATAAGGGACATTAAATTAAAATTTGAATATAAATAAACTTTATAATATATATTTGATATTTGTAAAATGAACAATTAAAAATTATTTTGTCAAATAATATTTTTAATAAATTTAAAAACTCTTAAAATTATATTTGTATCAAGTAATAAATTTGTTATTAAATATTTAAAAACAATTTTTAAATATATTAAATGAATAAATAACTTTAAAATTTGAAAAGAAATTAAATAATTTAAAATTTTAAAAGTAAACTAATACTAAAATTAAAAAATTAAAAAAAAGTTTAAAATAGTAAAAAAAAAATACCACAGATGGAATATTTTACTGGAACCATGATGGTCCAGACAAATGGTAAGCCACAACATGATGAGATTGGCTTCTCACCGTGCTGTTGTGCACTCAAACATGCCAATCGGTGCATTTAAGGGCTAGATTGCATTGGACTGGAGGTCTATTACAATCCAATTTAGTCCTAAAGAAATTCCCGGCAAGTCTTTGGTTGTCAAGTGACAACTAAAGATCGTCATGAGATACTTCAAAGCAAGACATGAGTGGACTGATAAAAGCTTCTCGGATTTGCTTTTCCTGCTAGTAAAGATGTTTTTAGAAAGTATTCAGGTTCATTCATCAATACGAAGCTAAAAAAAAGTTGTTTTCAGAAGAAATGGATTATGAAAATATTAATGCATGTCTTAATAATAGCATACTGTATAAAAAAGAGTAACAGAATACAGAAAGATAGCCTAGATGTAATGTAACCAAAAAAAAAAACAACCTAGATGTAATGAATCAAGATGGAAGGTAGTGTCAAGAAATGACGTGTGCCACCCAAAGTTTTATGGTACTTCTCTCTTAAACCAAGATTTCATAGAATATTTGGTATGAAATAAATAGCTCAAGATTTGACATGAGAAAAAGAAATGGATTCTAAACTCGAAAGTAAATTGCGAAGCTTGTTAATCAGGTTGTTGTTTTTTTCTTGAACTATCATTAAGACGATTCAGCCTAGAGAGACCCACTTTTGAGTAACTTTCGATGATAAGATGGGTGGATGAGTTGGGTCTAGCTTTATCAAAAATAGAGAGAGCTTCAACAATAGCTTACAGCTCACCGAGATTGGAGAACGCGAGACCAATGTTCGAGAAAATGAGAAGGATGAGACCGTCGGCATTCCTTTGGACCCCACCTATACCAAATTTTGCGCTAACAAAATTAACAAGTCCATAACAAATTTTGGGACTTCTTTACTTTTATGTCGAACCTTTAAATCACACAAGATACGATTTATTTGAATCTTGAATTAAAATAATCCAACAGATCCAAATTCATAAAGCCTAGACAAAATGGTGGTTAAAATATTTCAATAAAGTTTTTAATGAATTAAAAAATTTATATTTTTTTAGTTGATAAAAAATAATTTTTATGATATATCTGAAATTATAAGTTATAATTTAATCATATTATTGATCATTTATATGAAAAAATATTAGCTATTGTATTAATTTAAATGTGTGTGGTGGTTTCTTATTTCGGTTGTATGCCTAGCCGTGATCGTGGGTAAAGTATTGAGGATGAAGATGAAGCATGTTGAAGAACCGAGAATGAAGAGAACCAGGGTAAACGAGAAAAGTAAGGATGAATTTTGTTTGCTAGAGAGCCCGTACATCAAAGAGAATGTTGAAATGGTTAGGCGTTTCCAATATGATTTTAATGATTTCGTTTGAATTGAGAATCTGTGCATTTTAAATTGATTTTGGTAGTAAAAAAAAATTGTGGCAAAATATATTTGAGATGCTTCAGTTCACTGTATCGATTTGAGTTTAACTAAAACAATAAAATATGGGCCTAATCATTTGAAGGTGCCTGATATGTTGGTGTGTTGAAAAGTGATAAAGGTGACGGAGAGAAAATGGGAACAAATACATGTAATAAGTGGAGGTGTTAAGCATGAGAAGAGATAATTAAGCAAATGTACAAAAATTTTTCTGATTAGATGGATCTCCAAATGTGATTAAGGGATCACACACAAATGCAATAAGTGGGATACATTGCTAGCAAGTGGTATCTATTGCAGACATGAGGTTGAGATGATGGTGTTGTTAACGTAATCTTATAATTAATGTTACAATCAATTGTAATATTACAGTTGACTTAGATTAATTGATTACAGTTGACTAATTGATTACGATTGATTTTAGGACTTAATTATAGGGTTGATTACGATTTTATTTCCTGATTATATTTTCTTTCTGTCATATTCTATTGCCTATATAAAGGCCTTTAACTTTCTTGTAATGTATCATCACAAATATAATTCTTTCTTTCATTCTCTCTTTTTTTTTATAATCTCTTTCTTTATATGGTATCAAAGCAAATTTTTTGTTCATCTCGAAGGTGAATCATCTTGGGATAACTCGTTTCTTTCTATTTTTCAATTCCATTTTCTTTTTCAAAACCCAATCATCTAGAAAAGATGATAAGTACTCAAAGAGAAACCGCGGAATCAATCTCAGTCATTCTTGATGGGCATAACTACAATCGATGAGCTTCAACTATGCGCAGTTATTTAAAGGGGATGAAATTATGGCTTGTTGTCACTGGAGAATGTAAGGCACCAGTCAAACAAACAGAAGAATCTGATGAGAAGTACGCAGATCGACTTAAGGAATCGGAAAGTAAGAACCATTGGATCCTTACATGGTTCACCAACACTACTGTTCCCTCTATCAAAGTACATTTTGGATGCTTTGATCTTGCTAAGCAAGCTTGTGACTTCATTGCAACACGGTACAGTTCTACTACTCTTTCTCATCAATACCATCTTATGATCACTTTGTCTCAACTTCGCCAAGAATTAGGTCAGTTAGTTGATGAATTTCATTCTAAAATGCAACATTTATGGGATATGCTTGAGAATTCTGAGCCAGAATTCAAAAATGATCGAGATATTTTTATTGATTATAGGAATCAACTTAGACTTATTCAATTTCTCATGGCTCTTCGAGATGATTTTGAGAATACCAGGTCCTCACTTTTGCGTCGACACCCTCTACCGACCATGGATAATGCACTTATAGAGTTGATTTCCGAAGAAACTCGATTAGCTATGACTCAAACTCATCAAACAAACACTGTTGTTGCTGCAACTCCTAAACAACGCACTCCACCTTGTTTTCTATGCAGACAAAGCAATCATCTTGTTGCCCATTGTAAAGCAATATTTCATTCTAATGGAGCACAAATTTGTGACTCTAAATCTTCTTCAGCAATGCCTTGTTCGCGATGTGGTAGGACTAATCATTCTATTGAGAAATGCAAGGCTATATTTCATACCAATGGAACATGTTTTGATGGTTCTCTAAGCACCAAGGCTGCTGCAACAACCAACATTAAGTCTATTACCTCTGAATCTTCTTTTAGCTAATTTATAATCTCGACTGATAACCTTCAGTCAATCAAGTAAAGTCTCAAAATCACACTACTGCCATGTCTGCTGCTACATCAGGTAACACTTAGTTGTTAGATACTGCTTGTGGAAACCATATGACTGCTGATCCTTCTTTATTTAAGAAAACAATACCTATTTCTAATAATTCCATCATTACAACTGCTAATGGTTCCACCTTGAAAGCCACCCACATTGGTAACGTTGAAACTTCCACTCTTTGTATACCTAATACTTATCTTGTTCCCAACCTTGCCTTTAACTTGCTTTCTGTTGGCCAACTTTGTGATCTCGGTCTTGACTTACATTTTTCAAAACAATATGGTTGTATTGTGAAGGATCCTCAAACAGGTCAGAAAGTTGGGACAAGGCATAAGGTTGGAACACTGTTTGAACTCATAAGCCTGAAAGTTCCACAAAACTTGATCACCGCTGCTACATCTCAAACACCTATTCCAGCTTCTTTAGAGTTATGGCACTCTAGGTTAGGTCATGCATCTATTTCTCGAATAAAATCACTATCTTCTACTGGTGTTTTAGGTAAAGTTTCTCATGACATATTTGATTGTTTATCTTGTTAACTTGGAAAACAAAGTGCATTACCATTCAATAAAAGTGAATCTTCTTCTTCTTCACCATTTGATTTAGTCCATTCTGACATTTGGGGTCCAGCTCCAACATCAACTATGGGAGGTTCATGTTATTTTATTATTTTTATTGATGATTTTTCACGATATACATGGATTTATTTATTCAAACAACGATATGAACTCTAGTCAATTTTCAATGAATTCAATAATATGATACAAACTCAGTTTTCTTGCAAGATAAAAGTTTTTAAGTCTGACAATGCTGGTGAATATACATTAATTAAGTTTAGTAATTTGTTAAAAAATGATGGAACTCTTTCTCATCGATCTTGTGCACACACTTCATAACAAAATGGTAGAGCTGAAAGGAAACACCGTCATATACTAGACACTGTTCATGCCCTTCTTGTTTCATCCTCTCTTCCTGAACAATTCTGGGGTGAAGCTGCTCTTACTGTTGTTTACACTATCAATAGAGTTCCTACACCAGTGCTAGGCATGCGAACTCCTTTTGAGTGTCTATACAATAAGACTTCTAACTATCATTCTCTTAAAGTTTTTGGGTGTGCTTGCTTTGTTCTACTTCCTGATCATGAAAGAACTAAATTGGAACCTCGAGCTCGATTATGTTGTTTTCTAGGTTACAGTATAGAACATAAAGGCTATAGGTGTTATGATCCAATTTCTAACCATCTTCGTGTCTCGCATGTGGTCTTTTGGGAGCATAAGCAATTTAATAGTATTTCTGCATTACCATCCCAATCTTCTTCTCCACAGGTTTTCACAGACCAATTTTTTGATCTTTCACCAGCTTTTCGAGAATCTTGAAAGTACTTTTAACTCAAACAGTGACCAATCTTCCTTGTCTCCCTCAATTTCTGATTTGATCGAGGCTCCTGCTGATACATTCGTGCCTTCCCCATATGTACCTCCTCCTCTTTGACACTCCACTCGAGTAAGGGAACCAAATACTCAACTTCATGATTTTCATTGTTATTATGCCCTAGCCACATTACATGAACCTCGTAATTTCCGTGAGGCAGCTTCTAATCCCATCAAGCAATGGCAGAAGAGTTACAGGCTCTTGAGAAAACACATACTTGGGACATTGTTGATCGACAACCTGATAAGTCAATCATTGATTGTAAGTGGGTTTACAAGATTAAGACTTGGTCTGATGGCTCAGTGGAACTTTACAAGGCACGCCTTGTTGCTCGGGGATTTACTCAAGAATATGGCATTGATTATGAAGAGACTTTTGCTCTAGTTGCTCGTCTCACATCTGTTCGCTCCCTCTTAGCTGTTGCTATGGCTAGAAAATGGCCAACATATCAAATAGATGTTAAGAATGCATTTCTAAATGGTGATCTTATTGAGGAAGTTTACATGAAGCCACTTCTTGGTTCCTCTATACCGTCTAACAAGGTTTGTCGTCTTTGACGAGCATTGTATAGTCTTAAGCAAGCCCCTACAGCTTGGTTTTCAAAATTTAGTACCACTATTGCTCAGTTGGGTTTTACATCCAGTGCCTATGATTTTGCTTTTTTTACTCGGAAAACTAGCCAAGGTACCACCCTTCTTTTACTTTATATAGATGACATGATTATTACAGGTGATGGCAGTGATGGTATTCAAGATCTCAAGACTTTTCTCTATTCCCAGTTTGAGATGAAGGATCTTGGTCCTTTGAGTTACTTTTTAGGTATTGAGGTTACTTCTGATTCCACGGGCTTACACTTATCACAAACAAAGTATGCTTCTGATCTTATTGCCAAAGCAGGATTGACAGATAGTAAGATTTCCTCTTCACCACTAGAACAAGACATCAAGCTTTCTCCTTCTAATGGTAGTCTTCTCCCAGACCCGACTTTGTATCGTACTTTGGTGGGTAGTCTTGTTTATCTGACGGTTACTCGCCTAGATATTGCTTATGCTGTTCACTTGGTCAGTCAGTTTCTTTCAGCTCCACGATCTACTCATTTTGCTACTGTTCTTCGTATCCTGAGATATGTAAAGGGTATTATGTTTCATGGACTGTATTTTTCTTCTAGCTCATCATTGGATTTGCAATGTCATTGTGATGCTGATTGGGTAAGGGATCCTACTGATTGTCGTTCTACCACTAGTTATTGTTTCTTTCTTGGTTCTTCACTTATCTCTTGGTGTAGTAAGAAACAAACTGTTGTCTCTCGCTTCAGTACTGAAGTTGAGTATCGAGCTCTTGCAGATGCAACATCTGAACTCCTATGGTTATGATGGCTTCTTCAAGACATGGGTGTTTCTCATCGTTTCAATACTTTAATCCATTGTGATAATCAAAGTGCTATTCAAATAGCTCATAATGATGTCTTTCGTAAGCGTACTAAACATAACGAGATTGATTGTCACTTTGTTCGTCATCATTTGCTCAGCTAAACTCTACGGCTTGTTCTTGTCACTACAACATATCAGAAAGCAGATATCTTCACTAAAACACATTCACCTGGACAATTTCTTGCACAAGTTTCCAAACTCAAGTTGGCTTCCACATTACCACATTGAGTTTGCGGGGGGATGTTAACGTAATATTACAATTAATGTTACAATCAATTGTAATATTACAGTTGACTTAGATTAATTGATTACAATTGACTAATTGATTACTATAATATTAACGTAATATTACAATTAATGTTACAATCAATTGTAATATTACAGTTGCCTTAGGCTAATTGATTATGATTGATTTTAAGACTTATTTATAGGGTTGATTACGATTTTATTTCCTGATTGTATTTCCTTTATTGTCATATTCTATTGCCTATATAAAGGCCTTCAACCTTCTTGTAATGTATCATCAGAAATACAGTTCTTTCTTTCATTCTCTCTTTTTCTTTATCTCTTTCTTTTATAATCTCTTTCTTTACAGGTGTTTGTAGTTTGTTGAAGCTTGTCTCGATTAGGATTCGATCTGTTTATAGTAGTTCTCATGCAAATGCTGATATTTCCAAGATTGATGTGTGTATGGGTGATTGGAGTTATCAAGATTTAATCATGTTTTGATAAAGTAATGGTATGATGG
The DNA here is from genome assembly GCA_031772115.1 of Heritiera littoralis. NCBI lineage: Eukaryota > Viridiplantae > Streptophyta > Magnoliopsida > Malvales > Malvaceae > Heritiera > Heritiera littoralis. The sequence continues at coordinate 5,722,581 of JAPDPK010000006.1, read as the reverse complement.
AAGCCCTGGAAAAGGTTTTTTTTTTTCAGCCAAGATAATTTCATTGATAAAGAGAATTACAACTGATAAATCCCTGCACAACATTGGCAAAGGTTGGTTAAGTTTACAACATGATACGACATGATGGTGAGTGGCTAGCTTATTTGGTTGTTGTTTGATTCTTCTGTGGTTGGTTTCTGTTTTGAGTGTTTCTTTAAGGAAATTTCATGTCTGTTGGGTTATTATAGCTGAGGATGTATTTTCTTGGAAGATTGTTGGTTTCTGCTGTTTTGGATGTATTGTTCTGTGAGATATTCTCGCATTTTGTCTGTTAATAAAATTTTTAACTTAGCAAATAAAAGATTAATTTGATTTTTATTAAAATTAATTGAAATAGAAAGTAATCATTTTACATCCATATTATATATTCAATAGTCATTTTACATCCATGGTATTACTTGATCCTATCTCTAATAAATATAAAATACTACACAAAGAAATCACACAAACAATTATACAGTTGCTCCGTTTACTTTGGTCGTATCTAGGGATGGTAATGGTAGGGTATCTGTTAATTTTAAGTACTCGAACTTGATTATATTTTATAATACTTGAACTCAATTTTTAACTTGAATATTTTGATTTTTGCTACTCGAACCCTATCCATGTAACATAAGAAATATCTATTAACTACTTGTACCAGCTAAATACTTGTTGTCGTAACGATTTCGTCCGGGGACTCGATCGCTCAACGATTTTGAAAATATTAAAAATAAGGGAGTCGCCACCAATCTTTTTTACTATTGCTTCAGGCATTTAAACTGATTAGGATTCTCCATTTGATCCAATCACTTTAGTTTTTGTCCAAAAGATTTTAGCGGCTAAATTCGACCACCAAAATGGCTGTTACGGGGATGGACAAATAGCTGTCATGGGATGAGAGAAATGCAGATGCAGCAGGTGGCTAAGAGACAGGAGATGTGAGAAGGTTGTGAGAGGTGACAGGAATTGGTGCCGACGGCACCAGTTCTTTCCCCTTTTTTTTTGACTGAATATTAATTAAATTTATAAAAATCAAACTAAAAACAGAATTAAAATTAAAAAAAGGTAAAAATAAGAATAAAAATAGAAAATTTGGGTCTTCAATCCCATAAAACATGAATCAACTTAGATTGGACTTCTAAGTCCATAAGCCCAATTAAATCTATATATGACTCACATTTACACGAATTTTATCAGACTTTAAATTACAAAAACAAACTTTAATTAAATTTGTTTCAATTTCATTCTGTAAGATTCGATCTTTAAATTTTCAAAATTATTAAGCCCAGACAAAATTAGGTGTTTATAGCTGCCCCTCTTTGCACATTGTTGAGAATCAGGAATAGGGCAAAGATAATAGACAACAATTTTGTCCAGCTCATTTCATTTTTTTTTGTTTTTGTTTCTGTTTTTTTTAAATTCTTCTTGAAAAAGTGCTCCTCTTACAATAAAGGCATTAAGACTTTAAAAATTCTTATTTGAAAAGTACTTCTCCTACAATATAGGCATTAAAACTTTAAATTTTAAAATATACTTAGGATTGAGATTTCACATCCAAAAATCTAGGAATTCACATCTAGAAAATTTTGCTTCGAGAATTCACATCCGAAAATTTATCTCGGGAATTCACATCCGAAAGTCCATATATTCATATTTGGAAAATTTGTTTGGGAATTCACATCCAAAGGTGTGTTTTGGGGATTCACATCCGAAAGTCTAGGTATTCGTGTCTAGAAATTTTGTTTCGGGGATTTACATCCGAAGGTCCAGGTATTCACTTTTATAAAATTTGTTCGGGAATTCACATATGAAGGTTTGTTTCGGGGATTCACATCCAAAAGTCTAGGTATCACTTTTGGAAAATTTGTTTGAGAATTCACATTCGAAGGTCTAGGAATTCTCATATGGATAATTTCTATCAAGAATTTTTGGTCTGAAAATCTCATTTATCTCATTTTAACATTCTTGTGTTTAATCTCATCTAGAATTTTGTTTGAAGAGTCTCAATCTTTGAAGGTAAATCCCATTTAAATTTAAACTTTCAAGAATTCTTTTTTTTTGAAACTTAGACTTAAATCGGGAATTCACTTCCGATAATTTAAGGATTCTCATCTGGAAAATTTGTTCGGGAATTCACATCCGAAGGTGTAGATATTCATATCTAGAAAATTTGTTTGGGAATTCACATCCGAAGGTCCAGGTATTCACCTCTGGAAATATATGTGTCGAGAATTCACATCCGAAAGTCTATTTCCGGGATTCACATTCAAAGATCTAGGAATTCACTTCTGATAAAATCTAGAAATTCACTTATAGAAATTTTGTTTGGGAATTCGCATCCGAAGGTCTGTTTCAGGGATTCACATCCGAAAATCGACGATCGAAGCACGGCGGTGCACGGTGGTTGACACGATGGCAGCCGTTTGATAGGGCTGACGGGGGTTGAGAGAGTTTTTTAGGATTTTCGACGTTTTTTTGGGGGAAATCGGTTGAAATGAAGAACTGACAAAAAAATAGGGCTTTTATAGAGCAGCAAAACGTTGCATTTTAGAGGCCAGCTGACTCGCACGTTGACCTGACCCGGCTCCGAGATCTGTGCGATCCGGCCCCTTGACCCGTCTCTCAACCAACAGATTTGGGCCTCTATTGTTTGGGCCGAATTTTGGGCTCTTTAGAAAGTTTTTCTTAGGTTTTAAGCCCAAATTAATTTGGGTATATTTCTATTTCCCTCATTTATTTATTTATTTACTTACTTATTTTGTTAGATAATTTATTTCTTGTGTTTCTAACATATTTTCATGGTAAAAACATATATATGTAAAATAGTCTAAGATTTATAATAATTTATTTAATTACATGAGATTAGTCTCAATAATAAAATTATATACTTCCTTTAAAAAATATATATAATAATAATTTTTTTTATTTTAATATAATTTTTCTTAATACTAGGCAAGTTATTAGATATCAAAATGTATGTGAAAAATTTTTTTTATTAAAATAAATATGATTCCGATGATAAGTTTTTATAGAAATCGCAAGTAGCGATTCTTCGAAAAACTTTAGATGAGAAGAATTTATCGAATGTTACCAAAGTATTGGGATATTCGATATTATTTCTCAATACTATATTCATATTTATTTTAATAAAGTATATATATGTATACCTAGTAGGAAATACTTAGGAAAATATTGATTAATTGAAAATAAATGAATGAAAATGACAGATAATGAAATTTTAATAAATAGAAAATAGTTAAAAGGAAATTGATTAAAAAAGAGGAGGCTAAGAAAAAAGAAAGAAGATAATAGTGAATTTTCAAAAAGTAGAGAACTATTATAAAGATAATTAAAATAAAACAAATAAAAGAATAGATAATAATAAAATTTTAATAATAAAAAGAAAATAGTTTGATGATTAATTAAATTAATAAAACTAAACAAAAAAATAAAAATGAACGATGGTAAAATAATCAAGTTATTCACATAAGATAAACATGAACCACTGATGATGAAATTTTTATGGAATTTGCAAGTAGCGATTCCTCGAAAATGTCTAGGTGAGAAAAATTTTACCAAATATCACCAGAGTATTGAGATATACGGTGTAAGTTCTTCAATAATAATAATAATAATAATAATAATAATAATAATAATAATAATAATAATAATATATATTATTATTATTATTATTATTATTATTATTATTATTATTATTATTATTATTATTATTATTATGGTTCCTTTTACTAGAATAAGTCAATTAAGAAAACATAAAGATAATAATAATAATGCTAACCTAAAATATAATAAAAATTAGATAAAGATGATATAATAAGATGAGGGTGTAATTTAATTATACGTGATTTATCAATAAAATAAAAACAAATGTGAGTTTCATGGTGATAAGACTTCGTAAAATTCGTAAGTATTGACTTTTCGAAAATCTTTAGGTGAGAGAAATTTCCCAATTATTACCAAAGTATTGGGATTTTTTGGGATAATTTTTCAATACGTGAATTCATGTTTGTTATAAAAATATATCTATATATAATAACGAGCAATTTTCATAGAATGAAATAAACGAAAATAAATAGAGATAAAAATGATAAATTGATAAATAAACAATATAACGAATTGAAAATCAAGTGAACATATAATGCATTAATTTTATCCCCGATGATGAGATATCATGAAAATCACAAATAGTGATTCCTCGAATATCTCTAGGTGAGAGAAATTTTTCATATATTACCAAAGTATTGGAATATGTGGTATAATTTTTCAATAAAAGGATTTACATTTATAATATAAAATAATGTATAAATCATTCTTTGAAAACAAATAATATAAGAAAAACAATTAAGTGACTAAATTAACGATAAAATGAATTGAAAACAAATGGTAATCCATGATGAATAAGCATCATGCATTTCTTTTTGCATTATTCCTAAAAGTCCGATGATGAGATGTTATGGAAGTCACAAGTAGTGATTTCTAACTGATCTCTAGGTGAAAAGCGTTAACTAAATGTTACCAAAGTATTGGAACATTTAGGTAAACTTTTCAATATTGTGAGTTTTATTAAAAAATCAAAATATATGAAGTTCCTTTCTATAAATCCATATGCGTTGTACAGCTTTTATTAATGTCATATACATCCATATTCAATTGTACAGATAACATGAGCGCTTCCGAGGATGAATTCTATAGAAATAGCAAGTAGCGATTCTTAAGAAATCTCTAGGTGAAGAAATTATTTCAAAAATTACCAAAAGTAATGGAGTATGTGATTTAATTTTTCGATAAAAGGGGTTCACGCTTATTTTTAAAACGAAACCTTTTTAAAAAATATGTATAATAATAAATTTTAATCAATTATACAAACAATGTGAGCCCTACCGAGGATGAGATTCTATAGAAATCACAAGTAGCGATTCTTAAGAAATCTCTAGGTGAGGAAATTATTTCGAATATTACCAAAAGTATTAGAATATTTGATTTTTCGATAAAAGGGGTTTATGCTTATTCTCAAAATGAAACTTTTTTAATATATATATATATAATGATAATTTTTTTATACAAATAACTGAAGCTTACCGAGGATGAAATTTTATAGAAATCGCATATTAAGAAATCTCTAGGTGAGGAAATTATTTCAGATATTACCAAAAGTATTGAAATATTTAATTTAATTTTTCAATAGAAAGGGTTCATGTTCATTTTCGAAATGAAACTTTCTTTTAAAACATATATAAAAACGCATAAATTTCTCTACAATAAGCAAATTAAATTGTATAAAAAAAGGGTATCAAACCAAGACTATTTTATTAAAATTAAAGGATACCATGTGGTTAAGATGGTACCGTTTTTTAAAGGGCGATGTGGGGGTGCTAGTCTTTCCCCACGCATAACCGTACTCTCAAACCCAACCTTGTTTTCGCTGACTCCAAAATAGTCTTTTTAATAAAATTAATCAATTTTAAGGTTTTGTTAAAATGACAAATTTTTTTTAGGTGGCCAATCATACCTAACTAAAAAGATTGGTGGCGACTCCTTGTTTTTAATGTTTTCAAAATTGTCAAGTGGTTGAGTCCCCGGACAAAATCATTACGATAGCTTGGCGACTCAACTGGGGACGCTAAGAGGGTCAAACCATTAATTAATCACATGGTATCCTAAATTTTAATTTAATAGTCTTGATTGGCATTTAAATTTAGTTTTGTTTAAAAAAATTGTTATTATAAAACTAAAAAAAAATCCTTTCATCCATTTTGATCATTTTATTCATTGCATTCTTTATGTATGAAACTGTTGTAGAGTAGATAAGATAGAACATATGCTCATTTATTTTTCATATACATTTCATAACATGAGCCCTATACCCGGGTTCCGTCCTTATTAGGATAGAGTAAAGTACCTATGCTCTCGTGAGGTAATCACCTCCGCAATGGCAAGCGAAATACTCCCACTCAAATTGGTTCCTTACTAGTCTAGTGTGGACGACAATAGGGAATGATTTGGGAACTTGTTAGATATGTGAAACCTTAAACAAGCATATAGTGAGTTGTGAGGAAGCCAACCTAAGCATATAGTGAGTGACCTTTGATAGGGTATAAATAAGCATTTCATTCTTTATCTGCCTTTTATTTCATTATCTATATCTTTTATATACATACTGATTTGTATTTGTTTTCCTATTCTTTTGCATAAATTGTCCCGCATCACATAGTCACATAAGGGGTGTTTTAGCCATGGCTCTCTTCAACAAGGAATTTTTCACAGACTCCATAGAAAGGTTGGCTTGTTCATCATTTGTGATTGTTCTGTGTGATTCCTACAAAAAGGTACAAATTTGGTCAAAAAAGGTTCAACAAGTAAAATGGGATTGCTTGACTGGAGATTTTGTGTCCTCGCTACCAAAAGAAGTGAATTTGAAACTCAAGCAAAATAACCTAATAGATTTGGCCAACATATGGAATCAAATCAGTGAGGAAGGGAAGAAGAGATTTCCATGAAAAGTATGGCCAAATAGAATCTTTGATTGCTGTAAAAGTTGAAGAACCTTTTATTAGAGCAGCTATTCAGTTTTGGGATCCTTCTCACAGGTGTTTTTCTTTCAATGGGTTGGACTTAACACCCACGGTAGAGGAATACTCTGTTTTGTTGGGAATAGACTTAAAAAGTCTGGATAAAATATATGTTCGGAAGCCAAAGTTTGGATTTCATAAGAAGCTAGCTAAGCTTATGGGAGTTAGACCGGAGGACATAGATCCTCATATGAAGCAAAAAGGGTCCAATGTTTGTGTGCCATGTGATTTTCTTCATGAATTCATCAAGGGGCACCTTAGTGACAAGCAAGGGTTGGTGATTTTTGCTTTAGCAGTCTATGGCTTGGTCATCTTCCCAAAAAAGTTAGGACACATTGAAATAGTTGTAATAGACCTTTTTGAGCAAATCGAGAACAATGGGAATCCATCAACTGCCATTCTAGCAGAAACTTCCAGGTCGTTGAATTATTGTAGGCAAAATGAAGAAAGCCGATTTGTGGGATGTATACAGTTACTTCATGTTTGGGTTAAAAGCCATTTTGAATGTGAGGAAAAAGCATTCCTCACATTCAAAAGAACGTTCCTCCATCATCATGCTCCAGTTAAAGAATTCTGCAACAGCAAGTGGCCGAAACCGAAGAACAAGGAAGAATGGGTAGATTTTTTGCAAAGACTCAAGGAAAAACAAGTAGTATGGATGGCACCATGGATGCCTTATGTACCAATCTTGTATCAATGTAGAGAAGAACCATGGGTGCAACTTTTAGGACCGTGGGGAGTGGTGAGTTACGCACCGGTTATGGTGCTAAGACAGTTTGGAGCTAAACTGGTGAGTCAAAGGTAATGAAGAAGGCTGAGCAAGTGGTTCGATCATGGAAACAAGCACGAAGAATCAACCTTGGACCTCTCTCTGACAAGGCCACCTCAGAATAATCATTATGGAGAACAAAGCAAGAGAGAGAAATAGTGTTTCTTCCAAGATATTACTTCATGCCTTCACAACCTGAAGTAGAAATGTTTGAGGCTGAGATTGTCAGGCATTAATGCAAGATGGAGGAGGAAAAGTGGAGACAAGAGAATCTGAAACTTTAGAAAGAAATGGAACAACTCAGGTATGATGCAGAAATACAAGAAGCCAAGCTCAAGAAAGTCAAACACGAACATAACATCACCAGCAAAGATCTTAGAAATCTGCACCAAGAGAATAAGAAGTTGAGATCCGAGATGAGAATTGGTGGGATTATTCAAAATTCAAGCGAAAGGAAAAGAGAATTGGAAGACTTGCATAAAAGGGTGGAGCATTGGGCATACAAAGCAAAGAAAAGTGAAGAAAAAGTTGCCTATTTGTCTCAAGAACAATAAAAACGGGAAAGTATGTACTCAGCAAGTGCAACGAAGTTAGCCCAATACTAGAAAGAGAATGAGGAACTGAAGGCAAGGTTGAAAAAAGGAAAGCAGGTTGAGCTAGAAAATGAAAATGTTACACTGCAACAAAAAGTCAAAATGTTAGAGGATCAGCTACTAGAGCATAAGAACCACATTAAAGTAATTATAGAAGACAAGGAGCAAAGTGAAAATAACTGGAGTTATGGATATGACTTGGCACAGGATGCAAGCATGAAGTGGAGAGTGGGAAGTTTGGGATGGCAGCAATACATAGAACATTTGGCCACTCAAGTTTGCAAAGCCGTGACAAAGGCGAGTGAGATGGTTGATAAAGCTGAAGCTCTAAGATAAGGAATTTGCCCAATAAGAGAATATGGGCAAAGGTTGTTGAATTTTCTAGATGAAGCTAAAGATCAATTTCAGCAAGTTAGTCGTTTTTATGGATGTAATTGAAATGTGATCGGAATGTAACAAATAACTCTTTGGATGAATGAAATTTCCCTTTTGTTGAAATGTTATGGCACAAATACCCCTCAAAGCATCATTCATTTAATATTGGATTCAGTCATTTATTCATATTATTTACATGAAACATGTTCCCAAATAATGAGATAATATTTCAAAGTTGCATCATATAGTGATTAGTCTCTTATTGTGGTAATCAAGATTCAAGGATAGCTCCAACATTCAAGATTTTAGCCCAAATTCCGAAACACTCATACAATACTCGGTTACGCTCAAAAGCAATGGAAGAAGAACAGGATAGTAGGATGGATAGAATGGAAAAGGCATAGGATGAAATTCGAGGGCAATTATCTACTTTAATGGAAATGATGATAAGAATGAGTCAAGAGAAAGAAGTGACTAGAGAAACACCTAATCAATGGAGTGATCAGCCCAGAGAGGATGACAATCCCCAATACCCTCCAGGGATTACCCCACCTTATGCCAAATCTTCACAAGGAGTGCCTCCACCTCTCCCATAGTCTATGGGTAGGCATGCATACATGTATCTGGCTGCACCAAGTGCCTCAGGACAACCTCGGATTACAGTGCCAATTCCCCCAACCCAAGGGACAAGACTTGCTAATCCAATCCAAGTCCCTAACTTAGATGATCCTAAGGAATAAGAGAAACTAAGAGGTAGTGTGTCAGAGGTAAAAGGTGATTCAGACTCTAAAAAGTTGAACATCATAGAGGAAAGGTTATGAGCTATTGAGGGAAGTGATTTCTACAGGTCTGTAGATGCAATGGGACTATGTTTAGTGCTGGATGTGGTCATCCCTCCTAAGTTTAAAACTCCTGAGTTTGAGAAGAATGATGGGACCAAGTGCCCCATTACCCATCTGACAATGTACTGTCGGAAGATGGCTGCTTATAATCATGATGACAAGCTGTTGATACATGTGTTTCAAGACAACGTCACTGGGTCAGCTGCTAGGTGGTGTGTACGACTAGATCATACACGTATTCATGGTTGGAATGACTTGGCTAGAGCATTTATAGCTCAATACAAGCATGTCGTGGATATGGCCCCAGACGGATTGTCCCTGCAAAACATAGAGAAGAAGGCCAATGAAAGCTTCAAAGAATATGCCCAGCGTTGGAGAGCACAAGTCCAGCCACTTTTAACTAAGAAGGAAATCACAATGTTGTTTGTTAATATGCTGAAAGCACCTTATTATGAACGTATGATAGGGAATGCAACAAGGAATTTCGCTGATATGGTTATCACTGGAGAAATAATAGAAAATGGAATTAAATGCAGAAAGTTAGAAGGCAGTGATTCAAAGAAAAGCGGGTTATCCAAAAAAAAAAGGTTGAAACCCATGCAGTCTCCCATTCAACACCTCGATAAAGGGGATATGCACCTTATTCGCCTCGATTTCAGCCACAACCTCAACCTTACCCAAACTACCAACCCCATTTCCCAATCACAAATAATGTCTCACACAGTCCCTACCAAAGCCCATTCCAACCACCAATGTTTCAGCCAAATTTTTGCCCCCCAGCACCTTACCATACACCAACACCTACAGTTCAGCCATCTCAACCTAATAATAACCCAACAACCAAAGGCCACTTCGAAAAAGCACTGAAAAGGCCCCTATTGATCCTATTCCTATGCCATATATAGACTTGTTCCCATAACTTGTTAAAGGTCACATGATTACCCTACTTTACATGGAACCAATGAAACCACCTTTTCCGAGATGGTACGACCTCAACGCTTAATGCGACTACCATGGTGGAAACCTAGGTCATTCAATCGAGAATTGCACAGCTTTAAAGTATAAGGTGCAAGATCTAATCAAGTCGGGGAGACTGACCTTTTCCAAAGAGGTGGAGCCAAGTATCAATGCTAACCTATTACCTAGTCACAGTGGAGGATCAGTCAGTGTAGATAAAGTTGGAAAGAAAAATTGTATAAAAAGAAATGTGGAAGAGGTTAAGACTCCAATGAGTCTAGTCTTTGATGTTTTAGTCAAGGCCAAGATGATTTAGCATAAACTGTTAGACTCGAATGTTTGTCAAGATGAATTCAGCCTGGACCAGACTTGTGAATATCATATGTGATATGTAGGTCACTCTGTCCAAAATTGTCCTCAATTTCGACATGTGATCCAATCAATGATGGATTCATTTTTAATTGAGTTTTATACGAAGAAAGATGAAGACGTGGTAAACACTGCTACAAATGAATCTTCAGAATATGATTACCCTTGGGGGAAACCAATGACGGTGTTTTACAAGGAAAAATCAAGTCCCAAAAAGGAAGAATATAGCCTTGTTACTCTTCCAACCATGACGATCAAAATTCCGAGCTCTTTTCCTTATAAGAGCGATAAGGCTGTCCCTTGGAAATATGAGTTTAAAGTGGTGATTGAAAGATCAGGCAACATAAGTTCAGATAAGCTAGCTACGTCGGATAATGCAAACATAAGTGGAGTAAGAGGAATTACACGAAGTGAGAGATGCTATACACCCGAGATGCTAGAAAAGGCTCGAAAAGGAAACGCAAAAGAAAGAGGAGAAGATTGTCAAATGGAAAAGGGAGGGGAACAAGATTCACCTTCAAGAGTTCAAGGGGAAAAACTGCAAAAGCCAATATCAGAAGAGGAAGTAAAAGAATTCTTGAAATTGATCAAGCACAGTGAATACAGTGTAGTCGAGCAGTTGAATAAAATGCCTGCTCAAATTTCATTATTATCTTTGCTGTTGAATTTAGAATCGCACTAGAACACCCTAATAAAGGTGTTGAACTAGGCTTATGTGCCTCATAATATTCCGGTCGACAACATGGACCAATTAGCAGGGAATATCACAACGGTGAACTTTATATCCTTTACTGATGATGAAATTCCACCAGAAGGGTGAGGGAGTATTAAGGCTCTAAACATCACTACTAGCTGTAAGGGCCGCACAATTGCCAAGGTTTTGATTGACAATGGATCGTTAATCAATGTCATGCCTATGGTCACGCTAGAAAAGATGCTCGTTGACTTGTCTTACATACAACCAAGCAACATGGTTGTAAGAGCATTTGATGGTTCCAGAAGGGACGTGATAGGTGACATTGAAATCCCAATCAACATCGGGCCGGTCACTTTCAACATCTAGTTTCAAGTAATGGATATTTTGCCGTCATACAGCTTCCTATTAGGAAGACCATGGATCCATACGACGGGCGTTGTTCCATCATCATTGCACCAAAAAGTGAAGTTTGTTGTTGATAATAAACAAGTATCTGTTTATGGAGAACAAGACCTCTTGATCACTAAACCTTTATCTGTACCTTACATTGAGGCAGCCGAAGAAGCGTTGGAGTGTTCTTTTAGGTCTTTTGAAATAGTAAATGCAACATATGTGGGGGAAGGATCAAGAATACCCACCCCTCGGTTGTTGACCATTACCAAAATGGTCGTTAAACAGACGCTTGAAAAGGCTGGCATGTTGGAAGAGGTGTAGGAAGAAATCTCCAAGGAACTAGGAAACCTATGAAAATAATAGAGAACAAAGACAAGTTTGGTCTTGGATACAAAGCCACTGGTTCAGAGAGGGAGAAGATCATGGAAGAGAAAAGGAAGAGAAGGATAGCCAGCCTTCGAGGATATGAAGAAGAATCGAAGAAGATGGTGATCCACTACCTCTATGATACATTTCGCTCTGGCGGAAGTTATCACCCTGGTTCATCAGAGGCTATGAAAGGGGGACCTATGCTGGTGATGAAAGAATCCTCTATCAAATTCCCAGTCAAGTGGTGCATGAAGAAATGGCTACTTTTGGTTGTAGAGATGTTTGTGTCATTGGGCATGGAGCTGAAAGACTAAATTGTTGTAGAGATACCTATCTCTTTTTGCTTTTTTTGTTATGTAGTAAGTTAGATTATCAGTATCTCAGTTTAAAGAGCTCTAGAGGATTCTTTTGTATAAACTTAATCTTCATCATCATTTCAATGAATTAACAAGTTCAATGCATTTTGAGTTCTTTCTTTTCATTCGCTGTCATTTCTATGAATGTTCTTTCTTTCATTCACTACCATTAGTATGAATAATCAACCACATCTGTCAATTTTTTTTTACCTTTTCAGGAATATGAATAATGAATGTGAAGATAGCCTTAACAGCAACCTGGGGTTTGATTTTGAAAACTGTATTCATGTTGATGAACTCGATTACAATGTAGATTCAGACGATGATGCTTTGTCTCCAGATCTATTGAAAATGATTGAGCAAGAGAAAAAACCAATTGAACCCCATAAAGAAGCGATTAACATGGTCAATCTAAGGGATGATGAGAACATCAAAGAAGTCAAAGTGGGCACAGCATTTCCATTGGTTGAGAGGCAAAGATTAGAGGAATTACTTCGAGAGTATGTGGATGCTTTTGCATGGTCTTATCAAGACATGCTAGGGTTAAACACTGATGTTGTGGAGCACCATCTACCTTTGAAAACGGAATGTAAACTGGTACAATAGAAGCTTAGGCGCATGAAGGCCGATATGATGTTGAAAGTGAAAGAGGAAGTAAAAAAGCAGTTTGACGCTGGGTTCTTAAAAGTGGCCAAGTATCCTGAATTGGTGGCTAACGTAGTCCCGGTACCCAAAAGGATGGGATAGTAAGGATGTGTGTAGATTATCGGGATCTAAACAAAGCTAGTCCCAAGGATAATTTTTCATTACCCCATATTGATACACTGGTGGATAATACAGCTCAACACTATATGTTTTCATTTATCGATGGTTTCTCAGGCTACAATCAGATTAAAATGGCTAAGGATGATATGGAGAAAACCAAGTTAGTGACAATTTGAGGCACATTTTGCTATAAAGTTATGCCTTTTGGTTTAAAAAATGCTGGAGCCACTTACCAAAAGGCAATGGTGTTGGCTCTATAGGCTATACCGAGAGGGGGGTGAATCAGTTCTTAGCTAACCTTATGCCCGTTTTTCGATTCTTCTAAATTCTCTAGCCTATTTGAGTGTTTTCTAAGTTCTCTAAGCTAGGCAATTATACAATATAAATTCAATACAATAAACATAAATATAATTGCAAATAACTAAAGAGAGTAAGGATAGGGAAATGTACGCAAGCGATTTATAGAGGTTCGGCAACCTCGTCTACGTCCTCTACCTTGAGACGCTCCCAAGGATTTTCTCCAAATCCACTATCTTGAATTTGTGATTACAATCCCTCTTTTTCTTAGGCTCAAGAGTAACCTCCCTCTTTTTCTAGGCTCAAAAGAAACCTCTTCTCCCTATTTTTCTAGGCTCAAGAGAAACCTCCCTCTTTTTCTAAGGCTTAAGAGAAACCTCTCCTTTTACAAGGAATGAGTGAGTTTACAAGAAGTGTAATCAAAGAAGGCCTCTAAGTAGGCAAGTGATTACAATGTTTAAGCACAAGGAAAAAGACTATACAAGATTTGTGCTACTCTATACAAAGAATATGAGAATGATGAAAGATGAAGACTTTGTAGCTCTTGATTTGTTGATGAGGCTTGAGGAAAATGAAGAAGATGATGAATAGAATTTCTGAGCAATTCCTCTTCTTTCTTTAGCTTCTAAGCCTCTATTTATAGTCCCTTGGATGTATTCTAGCCGTTGGGTGGAGCCAAAACTTGAATATGACCGTTGTCTCACAAAAACTAGCCGTTACAGGCTATTTTCGGGCAAAGGGATCGATCCCTTCCCATAGGGGATCGATCCCTTCATTCCAGATTCGATTATTCTAGGCTGAGGGACCTTTTCTTGTGTTGGGGTGCTTACTGCCAAAAGGGGATCGATCCCATGCCTCCAGAAAGCCTATTTCCTGCACTTTTGGGTTAGAAATGATGTGACCTTTCATCCTAATCCAGCCCAAAACATTTTGACATTTTTGTGGGAGTTTTTCTTGACTTTCTCTAATGAAAACATGGTCCAAAAATTCATCAAGTAATTTTCTAAAATATTCAACACATTTTATAAAGTATTAATACCAATAAGGATGTATCATTAAATCATGGTCTTAATGTTTTATATGATCACTCGAAAATGGATTGAGAAAATCATGTGTGATAAGGCAAATTTACAATATGAATTAAGACATTGACGCTTACTTAAGTTTTTGTCATTTCAAAATATATATCGCAATTTAAAGCTAACAATCTCTCCCTTTTTGATATGATAAAACTTAATGTAAATTTGCTTTGAAAATTCTTTAATAAAATACTCCCCCTCAAATAAAGCAGGATTTTATAAAGCTCCTCCTTAATATAAGCATGGGTTTTCAAAAAGAATTTACAAACTATTTCTCCCCCATTATCTCTCCCCCTTAATATCTCTCCCTTTTAATATCTATCTCTCCCCCTTTTTGTCATAGCAAAAAGAAGGAAAAATAATAAAAAATATGCTCCCCCTAAAATCATGGCTATGTGAGAAAAGATAAAAGAATATGCTGCATCCAATAAGAAACATGTTAGTACATGGGACTCAAAGCACAAATAAATAAGTCAATTGTTTTATAAAGAGTATGAAATATTCATGCAAAGAACATGACTTATGATCCTATACCAACTGTTTATAAATAATTTTGCAAGAAGTTCACAATTGGTAATTAATGAAGTAAGTTGTGTATAAATATCTACTAAGGTCTATGACTTGCCCATTTCAATCCTATTAAGCACCTAAGTACATCAATTGTTCTCTTAAGTCCAACTAAGGTGCATGGCAAGACATCATGATTATGAGCTAAAATTAGATGACATATCATATCCATGAGCTCATAAATCATGTACAAGCAAGAGTGTGCATAGAATCAAAACATATAGCAATTAACTTCAAATTCTAGCACACAAGAGTTTCATACAAAAATATCCTAAGAGAATTCTTCTCTATTTGTCATTTCAAACTAAAGAGCATGAGAAGAATTGTCAATTTAAAGCTCATACCAATTGGAAATTTAGATTTGGCTTACCAATTATTGAAAATATGGTTGCCAATGATACTAATTGTGATTTCAATCTAAATACCAATTGTTACTAATGGTTGACTTAGGCATTTTGCATGAATTTAATTTCTATGTGTAGTGTGTTCATGTCAAGAAAATAATCATTCTAAATATGCAAGAACACAATCACACATCATCAAATATGCATATGGATTAATTAAACATAAGCATACTATCATAAAGTATTAATCCATATTCATATTCACAAAGTTATACCATATGGAAGATTCATAAAATCAAAGTATTCAAGCAAACACATTTTCTTCCATGTTTTCAAGCACAAAAATCCTATGCTCATTTTCCAATTTAAGTCCTTAACCAATTATGACCAAGGAAAGATTCAAATAATAAATGCATGGATATCAAGTTTGTTCAAGTTTGCATTTATCTTTGAATGTTGGTGTTGTCATTAAGACCCTAGTTCTTTAAGTACAAGGATGATAAAGTTTCATACATTTGAACATTTAGGATCCATTTACCATCACAAATTATAGGCCAATGACCATTACCAATTGTTGAATTTACATTTGGAATCAATCCACTAGATGTATAATTATCATGAAACCTAGTGTGGAATGATAAGTCAAGCTAAGAGACATAATCTTATAAGCATGCTTGACTACGATGAACAAAAAAGAATGAAGAATATTCATTATGCACAAGTTCATCAAATTCTCAAATATATCCATAAATTCTTGAAATATTTCTCAAAATTATGTTTAAGCATTCATTGAAAGTATATTTCAAGATTATTTCAAGATTTATGCAATTCATGACCATTTTCAATGAGAAAACTGATTTTGCACTTGTGAACTCAAGAAAAATGATATTGATTGTTGAAAGTGATACCATTTGTTGGAAATGATATTAATTGATGAAGTTGAGGCATGATATCAATGAAAAATTGATTTTTCATATTTTAAAGTTCATCAAAAAGGAGTTAAAACAATGAATTTTAAGTTGAGAAGAGAGAAAGTATCAAAACAATGAAAAGTTCTTCTCAATTTCGGTTGAAAAAGTGCAGAAAAGCCATTTTGGCCTGGGGGGATCGATCCCTAGAGGAGGGGGATCGATCCCTTAACTCCAGAATGCAGATTTCCTGCATTCTGCTTAAGGGGGATCGATCTTGCTTGTTGAGGGATCGATCCCTCATCCTGTTTCTGCAGTTTTTGACAGAAAATTCAACCTTTGAGGTACCAAAACTCCGCTTTTGAGTATTTTAAGTCCAAGTAAGGGTTTAAACATTTGTAAAACATGATTTTGGACTTATATGAATGAAAAACATGAATGAAAAACCATTTTACAAAAGATTTTGCAATTTTGGAAGAATTTTCACAATAAAATGCATTTTTGGCCTCAAAGGAGGTCATTTTGAGAGTTAAGCATATTTTGACAAAACCAAAGCATTGGATAACACAAATATGTCAAAACAAACTTGTTCACATAGGTTTTAAGCACATATATCATTAAAGCATACATCTTGTGAACAACATGCCATAATTTTCAACATACAAGTTCTTCATTTTTGCTCATGACATGACATTTTGTGTAAATGACATATTTGATCATTTGAGGCAAGTAAATACATTATCAGCACATAGAAAACTTGCTCAAAATCCAGAAATCCAATAATCATTTCAAAATCATAAATCATGCTTTTCATTCAATGCATCAAGTACTATTCATCAAACATTCAAAGATCATTGTCATGCTTTTTTGTTCAATCATTTAACTCATAATGCATCAAGAATCATCAACCAACCATATCATCAAGGCATAAACAATAAAGAGGTTAAGGAGTAAGGAATTAAGCTTACAATACTCCTTTGCTAGAGAATGCTTTGCCTTAAATTGTTGAATCCACCTTAGGCCTTTCTTTGAAGAATTGTTGTGATCTTTGCCAAGGATGGATATTTCAAGCTCTTTCTTTTTCTCATTAGCACAAGCAAACTCCATGAGGATGTGTTGAGCATTTAAACTCCATTGTTCCATTGTATTCCCATGCTCTAACACTCCTACAACAAACAAGTTCAAACATGCTTTGGTACCCAAATTTTCTTGGGTCCATGAGAGTTAGTACAAACAATTTTTGATTCTTTTGGGATCCATTTCAAGCACAATTCATCATTATTTATAACATGCTTTGGCACCCATATTTTTCTAACTACTCTTCCTTTAAATGTGGTTTTTCTATATGTGCATGCTTGTGAAGAGTGTCCTATTCTATTGCAAAGTGAGCATGTAGGAGATAAATCATGCATAGTATTTTTGCTCACTAGGAAATTCTTAAGATGAGTTTCTTTTTGTTTAGCATTATAACCTAACCCATCTTTGTCAAAGAAAGCTCTTTGGGTCTCTAACATGTGATCTAATTTTTGTTGACCCATATAGAACCTAGTAAATGAGTTATGCAAATTTGTGTTCTTTTTATTTAACTCATTTATCTCTAAGTTAGCCTTTTCTAGTTTCTTTTCAAATTCTATCTTAGCATTTGTCAAGACTTCCTTTTCTATTTTCAAATTAGCAATGATTTTCTTATATTTGGAGTTCATGCATTGAAATTCATTTGCTAAATCATTAAAGGCATTTTGTAACTCATCAAATGTAAAATCATTATTTTCACTAGAGCTACTATTAGCCTCATCATCACTAATGGCCATAAAGCATGAGTAGGCTACCTCTTCATCTACATTTTCCTCATCGGAGCTATCACTATTGCTCCATGCAGCCACAAATGCTTTCTTCTTAGGTTTTCTATCATTTTCCTTCCTAAGTAAAGGGCAATCTAACTTAGTATGACCCGGTTCATTGCACTCATAACATACTAAGGGGTCTTTTTCTCTCCTACTTGACTCTCCTCTCATTACCCCTCTTCTTTGATGTTTCCTATCATTCTCACTCTCCTTCATCCTCATAAATCTATTAAATCTTTTGACAAACATTGCCATTTCCTTTTCTTCCTCATTTCCACTCTCATCACTATCATTTTCAATGATCTCATGAGTGGAAGACTTAAGTGGTACCCCTACTTTCTTTGAAGGTACTTCATTTCTTTTCATTTTCATTTTCATTTCATAAGTAAGTAAGGAGCCCATAAGCTCATCTAGAGACAAGGTGTTTGGATCCTTAGACTCTTCTATTGCGGTTACCTTTGCGTCCCAAGATTTTGGCAAGCTATTCAAAATTTTCTTAACCATTTCTACATTGGAATAGCTTTTGCCTAATGCCTTGAGTCCATTGATTATATCATTAAACCTAGTGAACATTTCGCTAATGGACTCATTTTCTTTCATCCTAAATAGCCCATAATCATGTGTGAGCATTCCTACTTTGGTCTCTCTAACTTGATTTGTCCCTTCATGTGTGATAGCTAATTTATCCCATATTTGTTTAGCATTCTCACATAAGGAGATTCTATTATACTCATTTGGACCTAAAGCACAAAAGAGGGTGTGCATAGCCTTGGCATTCATTTGTGCCAATCTCATGTCATTTGTGTCCCACTCATCCTCTCTCTTAGGGACATCTTTTCCATCTACTTTCTTTATGGGAATTCTAGGACCATTTACTATAATTCTCCACACTTCATAATCATTTAATTGTATAAATAACATCATTCTAGTTTTCCAATATGAATAATTCTCACCATTGAAGAGTGGAGGTCTAACTAATGATTGTCCCTCTTCTCCTAAGGATGTGCCTACATTCAAATGAGCCATTTAAGATCGTTTTGCTCGATAGAGGTTAGTCTAAATCAATCTCGAGCCCAAGCTCTGATACCAATTGTTGGCTCTATAGGCTATATCGAGAGGGGGGTGAATCGGTTCTTAGCTAACCTTATGCCCGTTTTTCGATTCTTCTAAATTCTCTAGCCTATTTGAGTGTTTTCTAAGTTCTCTAAGCTAGGCAATTATACAATATAAATTCAATACAATAAACACAAATATAATTGCAAATAACTAAAGAGAGTAAGGATAGGGAAATGTACGCAAGCGATTTATAGAGGTTCGGCAACCTTGCCTACGTCCTCTACCTTGAGACGCTCCCAAAGATTTTCTCCAAATCCACTATCTTAAATTTGTGATTACAATCCCTCTTTTTTTCGGCTAAAAAAAAACCTCTTCTCCCTCTTTTTCTAGGCTCAAGAGAAACCTCCCTCTTTTTCTAAGGCTTAAGAGAAACCTCTCCTTTTACAAGGAATGAGTGAGTTTACAAGAAGTGTAATCAAAGAAGGCCTCTAAGTAGGCAAGTGATTACAATGTTTAAGCACTGTAGACACCATTTTTGTCCGGGTCTTTTTCAAACATTTTTAATTAATTAGTTTTTATATATTTTAGATTTAGAAATAAATTTTGATTTTGATTTTTTTTATTTATTTTATTTTTATTTTTATTTTTATTTTTATTTTTATTTTCAATTAAAAAATATATAAAAAAAGGGAAAAGAAATCATAATTAATTTTGATAGGAAAGTAAAATTAAATGAGACTATTAAAAGATGAAAAATTAATTTGGATTTGGTGGAAAGAAAAATTAGAATTAATATCGGATTTAATATCCGATTCTTGAGATATAAAATTTCCTAAAAAAGATTGATTCTTGATTTTTATGAATTACCTAAAATAAAAGGAGACCTAGGTCTATTTAAACAAGATACAAATAACAAAATAGGGGAGGACAATACCCAGAGGAAAAAGAAAAACCCTAAAAAAATTTTCTACTGCTCTTAGTCACCAAAGCTGCCGCCTCTCCTATTGATCACGATCTCCTTTTCCTGCTCACGTTCTACCACTTCGACCCCTGCACTGTCCGAATCACCTCCTACTGCTGCATGCCATTTTTTTGTTGCTGTGTGGAGCTTTGTCTCGGTGCATCTGTTGCATCTTGCCAAACCAAAGCTATCTTCGTCATCCCTCCTTGCCTACCACGCCATCATTGCAGCACCATTGCTAAAAACCTGCTACTCTTCTGTTACAGCCCACAACCACCTCGCCTGTTGCTTCTTGTCACACTACCGAATTGCACCTTACACCGCCACTGAGTTACTGTCCATTGTCTTGCCGTCGTATAGCTTACTTCCTTGTCGTGATCCCTAGTGCCGCGATATTCTGATAATAGAAAGTAAAGAAACCCAAGTGGAAAACAAGAGGAGATATAACTCAAACAGGGATTTGGCAAACTGCTCGGTTTGTTAGCTAAGTGGGGAAATGTTGCCGATTTGATGGTATTAGAAGAAAGAAGTTGGCTATTTGCAGACTTGGAACTAAAGCAAAAGGTCACGGCATTGGCGGCTAGAAGTATGGAGCATCATTGAAGCAGTAAGGGGTCGAACATGGTGTCACGTGGGCTGGCTAATGGCTTGGCAGCTGGACTTTGCATGACTTGGTTGGTTGCATGTGCGTGGCGAGGCTGTACGTGTGATGTTAAGCATGGCAAGAAGTCAGGGACGCGTCTCACCAGGGAAGCTTTTTGTTATTTTACCTTTTCGGGTGTGGTTATGCTCACTGACATCTTTAGTTAAATAGATTATAATAGTATACTAGTTTATTGGTATTATTATTTTATATAAGTTAATTGTTATTGTTAGTGATTAGTTTATAGATTGAGTTTATTAGTTAATATGCCCTTTGGGAAATTGTGATTATAAAAAAATAAATATAATTATAACAAACTATAAAGTTAAAATAATAAAGTAATGATAAGATTTAGTAAATAAAAAATATTAAAGGTGGACATGATTTATTCCGACGATGGAACTCTTAAAGGCACTGTGCTCAAGTGGTACTTTTAGAGATCTTGAGGTAAAAAATTCTATCCAAGACCTCACCAGCTTAATGGAGGGTCTAAATAGGATTTTTGATAACAAATAATTCATATTCATTTTTTAAAAAAATAAAAATAAAATAAATTTATTATAAGATTACAATAAAAACAATTAGTTATGAAATTAGGAAAGATATTAATGATTAATAATGATATGATAAAAACAATAGTAAAGAATAAAACAAGTAAGGAAATGAATAAAATAACTAGAGCTAGATATTAAAATTATAATAGAGATAAATATAATTTGCTTCGATGATGAAATATTAAGAGGATTACGCTTAAGTAATTTTCTTAAAGATTTCTAGATGAGAAAGTTCTATTCAAGGCCGTACCAGCTCAATGGAAGGTCTAAATAGGGTCTTCAATAAAAAGTAATTTATATTCATTTTTTTTAAAAATTAAAATATGAATGATTAGTAGATTTGTTATTGAATTAGAACAAGAATAATTTATAAAAATTAGAAACGATAATTAATAATCCATGATAATAGAAATAATAATGAGTAATAAAATAAGGAATGGAATGAATAAAGATTAGATATGAAAATTATAATGAAAGTGAATATGAATTACTTTAATGATGAAATATCGAGAGAATTACGCATAAGTGATTTTCTTGAAATTTTCTAGGTGGGAAAATTATTTTCAAGGTCTCACCAGCTTAATGGATGGCCTAGAGATAGTTTTTCAATAATAAGTGATTTTTATTCATTTTTTAAAATTATAAAATAGGTGATTTTCATCTAAAAATATTATTAAATTAAAATTAAAATTAAAGTAATTAATTAAGAAGATAAAAAACTTCAATAATTCATGTTAACTATAATAATAAAATAACAATAATAAATAGTAATGAAATAATAAAATGATAAATAGGAGTTATTGAGAGTGAATATTGATTGTTCCTATGATGAGATTCTAAGTAGATTTACGCTTAAGTAATGATTTGGAAATCTTTAGGTAAGAAAATTTCTTTTGGGTCTCACCAGCTTAATGGAAGATCTAAAGGGAATTTTTTGATAAAAATAATTCATATTCATTTTTCGCATAAAAATAAACAAATAAAATTAAGAATTAATAAATAATAGAATGGTAAGAATAAATTGGGTAGAAGGAGTCAAAGTTAGGAATTTCTCATAAAATATTAAAATGAATCCGATGACGGAGCCTCTTCAAGCAAGTCGCATACTACTACTTGAATACTCTTAAGGTGAGAAAGATTTTTGAGTTGTCCCACCAGCTTAATGGAGGACACTTAGAAATATTTTTCAATATTAATTATATCGAGAATAAAGATCAACATAAGCAAATTTAGCAAATGACTTAAAACTAAGTGGTACCATTTTAATATGGGCGTTGTGGGGTGCTAATCCTTCCCTACACGTAACCGTACTCCCGAACCCTAGTATCTTTGAACGTAGACCAACCCTTATCCTTAGTTTGAATAGGTGACCAATCACACCTAGGTAGAATGGTTGGTGGCGACTCCATATCTTTGTGTCTAGCTATTAGGTTTTCCCAAAACTTAATACGTTATGACAAGCACAAGGAAAAAGCCTATACAAGATTTGTGCTACTCTATACAAAGAATATGAGAATGATGGAAGATGAAGACTTGGTAGCTCTTGATTTGTTGATGAGGCTTGAGGAAAATGAAGAAGATGATGAATAGAATTTCTGAGCAGTTCCTCTTCTTTCTTTAGCTTCTAAGCCTCTATTTATAGTCCCTTGGATGTATTCTAGCTGTTGGGTGGAGCCAAAACTTGAATATGATCGTTGTCTCACAAAAACTAGCCGTTACATGCTATTTTCGGGCAAAGGGATCGATCCATTCCCATAGGGGATCGATCCCTTCATTCCAGATTCGATTATTCTGGGCTTATTGCCAAAAGGGGATCGATCCCTTCCCTTAGGGGATCGATCCCATGCCTCTAGAAAGCCTATTTCCTGAACTTTTGGGTTAGAAATGATGTGACCTTTCATCCTAATCCAACCCAAAACATTTTAACATTTTTGTGGGAGTTTTTCTTGACTTTCTCTAATGAAAACATGGTCCAAAAATTCATCAAGTAATTTTCTAAAATATTCAAGACATTTTATAAAGTATTAAGACCAATAAGGATGTATCATTAAATCATGGTCTTAATGTTTGATATGATCACTCGAAAATGGATTGAGAAAATCATGTGTGATAAAGCAAATTTACAATATGAATTAAGACATTGACGCTTACTTAAGTTTTTGTCATTTCAAAATATATATCGCAGTTTAAAGCTAACAAATGGTAACTTTCTTTCATAACATGATGCAAAAAGAAATAGAGGTGTATGTAGATGACATGATTGCTAAGTCTCGGGATGAAGAGGATCACATAACAAATCTTCGCAAGCTGTTCGAAAGGTTACGAAAGTTCCAGCTCAAGTTAAACCCTGCCAAATGCACTTTTGGTGTTAAGTAAGGAAAATTGTTGGGGTTTGTGGTCAGTGAAAAAGGAATTGAAGTAGACCCTGATAAAACAAGTGCGATACAAAATTTGTCGCCACCACGCACACAGAAGGAAGTAAGAGACTTTTTGGGAAGATTGAACTATATTTCCCGTTTCATCTTGCAAGTCACGCTTAAATGTGATCCCATTTTTAAATTGCTTCAGAAACAAGACCCATGTGAATGGAATGAGGCATGGCAAGAGGCTTTCGAAAAGATAAAAAGGTACTTGTCAAATCCATTTATTTTAGTACCACCTATTATAGGAAGGCCTTTGTTATTGTATATGACTGTCAAGAACACCCTATGGGATGCATACTGGGGCAACATGATGATACAGCAAGAACGAACAAGCTATCTATTACTTTAGTAAGAAGTTCACTGCTTACGAGGCCAAGTACACTATGATAGAAAAAATGTGTTGCGCATTGGCTTGGGTTGCTCATAGATTGAGGCAATATATGTTGTACCATTCGACTTGGTTGATAGCTAGATTGGATCCCCTTAAATACATCTTTGAGAAACCATCATTATCCGGGAGATTAGCTAGGTGGTAGGTTATGCTTTCTGAATATGACATTGTGTATGTATCCCAAAAAGCAATCAAAGGTGGGACAATAACCGACTTCCTTGCAGACCATGCTACTGATGAGTATGAGCCTATCAAGCTAGATTTCCCAAATGAAGATATAATGCTGTTTTCCAAGTTGATAAGGAAGTACCACACAAGAAAGCATGGAGAATGTTCTTTGATGGTGCATCTAAAGCCTTAGGACACGGGATAGGGGCAGTTTTAATATCTCCAAATGGAAACTATTACCCATGTACAGCCAGGTTAAATTTCAATTGCACCAACAACATGGCTGAATATGAAGCTTGCGTAATCGGCTTAGAAGCAGCAATTGAAAGGGGAATTGGAAACTTGGAAGTCTATGAGGATTCAGCACTAGTCATTTATCAGTTGCGAGGTGAACGGGAAACAAGGGATCGAAAGTTAGTTCAGTACAAGAAATACATAGCTAACCTTGTACAACAATTTGTTAACATCGTCTTCCAACAATTATCTCCAGAAGAGAATCAGGTCGCTGATGCCCTAGCAACGCTAGCTGCGATGTTTAACATGGAGGTAGAAGTAGAGGTCTCACCCATCAAACTACGCATGAGAGACTCCCCAGTACATTGTTCTACTGTAGAAGAGAAAGTAGATGGACAACTTTGGTATTATGACATCATGCGGTATCTTAAGAGTTAACAATACATAGAGCATGCATCGAAAAATGACAAAAAGATCATCAGAAGATTGACAATGGGATTTCTCATTGATAGAGATGTTTTGTATAAGAAAGGTCGGGATCAAATACTGTTGAGATGTGTAATGTGTCTGAAGCCAAAAGGATTCTTGAAGAAGTGCATGATGGAATTTACGAGGCACATGCTAATGATCATTTTATGGCAAGACAAATTATGAGGGCAGGCTATTATTGGACTACACTAGAAAGAGATTGCATAGATTATGCTAGAAGATGCCACAAGTGTCAAATTTATGCTGATAAGATTCAAGTTCCCCCAACATCACTGAATGTCATGGCACCACCATGGCCTTTCTCCATGTAGGGAATGGATGTGATTGGACCCATCTCTCCCAAAGCATCAAATGGGCACAGATACATTTTTGTGATGATAGACTACTTTACAAAATGGGTTAAAGTAGCTTCCTATGCCAACGTAACTAAATCTATTGTTTATAAGTTCATAAAGAAGGAGATAATATGTCGGTACGGGCTCCCATAAATGATCATATCAGATAACGCCTTTAATTTGAACAACGGCATGATGAAGGAAGTGTGTGCGCAGTTCAAGATCAAGCACCAAAAATCGGCCTCGTATCGTTTAGAGATGAATGGAGCCGTTAAAGCTGCTAATAAGAATATCAAGAGGATTGTGGGAAAGATGACTAATACATACAAAGATTGGCACGATAGGCTACCATTTGCTTTGCATGCTTATAGAACAATAGTGCGCACATCTACTGGGGCAACTCCTTTTTCTTTGGTTTACGGTATGGAAGTGGTTCTACCTATTGAGGTTGAAATTCCCTCCCTAAGAGTCTTAATGGAACTTGATTTGGATGAGGCTGAATGGGTTCGAAGTCGTTACAAGCAATTGAATCTCATCGAAGAGAAAAGGCTCACAGCACTATGCCATGATCAGATGTACCAGAAAAGAATGATGCGAGCCCATGATAAAAAGGTTTGACCCAGACATTTTCGTGAAGGGGAGTTGGTGTTGAAAAGGATTCTCCCAAGCCACCACGATAGTTGAGGCAAATGGACACCAAATTAGGAAGGTCCATATGTGGTAAAAAGAGCATTCTCATGTGGAGTGTTGATCTTGGCAGAGATGGATGGAAATGATCTGCCTAATCTGATAAATTCGAATGCCGTAAAGAAATACTATGATTAAAAAAAAGAGAGAGAAGAAGAGAAAAATAAAAAATTGAAAAAATAAAAATAAAAACAAGAAAAAAATGAAAGGGGAATTCAAACTGAAAACCCAAAAAAGGGCAGTTGGATTAAAGGGGTATCTAAGTTGAAAACTTGAAAAGGCGGCTTAGATACAGAAAAGATCAACACTTGAAAATCAAAATCATGTGGAGCGTGGCATTAGTCGGATGAACTCAGTGTGCCAGGAGGTATCAACAGATCAGGTTTTCCAAAGAAAGCACCGGTTTGGTTTGTGAAGGGTTATCTAAACATTCATTATTTTGTTATGGTCACCATTTCTTAAATTCACCACTTGACCCTAGTAGTATATCTTACCCAACTATATTTTATAACACTTTTGTTTTCGTTGTCTCTTATTTGCTTAATAATCGATACTTTTCTTTCCAATTTTGTTCGTTTTCTTGTCCTTTTGATTATTCCCTAACTAACCAATAAATTGCAAGGATGCATTGCATTTGTTAACAAGATTGAGATGAAGATGATGATTAAATGATAATCTACCTACTAACATTAATAAAAAAAAGGCGAGGAGAGCAAAAGAGAAAGGGAGAAAAGAGAGGAAAAAGAAGAGAAAAAAAGAGGGAAAGAAGAGAATAAAACAAAAGAAATGGAAAATTGTGACAAGTGCATGTTGTAAACCATCACTGATTCGAATTTGGTGACAACCATTTTTGTGAAACATGGGTGGAAGAATCAAAAGATACAAAAAGGATAGTTCTGAGAATTTGATTACCACAATAGGAATTGCATGATTTTGTCAATAACATGCATTTTCATTTCATTCATTATATGAGAATTCAAGCACAAGATTTAGAAACTTTTAGGAGAAAAGAATGTTTCTTTCATTGCCTCTACGGTAAGAGAAGCTTTTTCATGGAAGAATTTTAAAGTTTCATTGCATGTATGGTAGGAGGAGCTTTTTCAAGAAAGAATTTAAAGTTTCAATGCCTCTATCATAGGAGAAGGAATTTAAAGTTTCAATGCCTCTATTGTAGGAGGAGCACTTTTCAAGAAAGGAATTTAAAGTTAAAGGATGTTTTAGAGTAAGATGAGCAGTTTTTAGAAAAAGTTAAAGGATGTTTTTTTTTTAAAAAATGATAAAATGAAAATTTGGCCTTCTCTCATGTAGGCTACCTTGAGGAAGATCAATTCAGGAATAAAGATTTTAAATATAAAGTCAAACAAAATTGTGTCTACATCTTTGTCATATTGCTGATTCTCAGTAATAGACAAAGAGGGACAGCTGTACACACTCAATTTTGTCCAAATCGATAATACTATATTTGGATAAGATTATTTTTGTTAATTTAAAATTCATGTTAGAAATGGATATGGTCCAAACCCAATATATTGGGCCACAAGTATTGTAATAAATCCAATTAGGCTTTCAAAGTCCAAATTAAAATATTGAGCTTCAAGGCCCATTAAAATGGGCTGAATTTGATTTTTTTTATTTATCTATTTATTTTTATTATCATTATTATTTTTTTATTTTTATTATTATTATTATTATCTGTTTTATTATTATTATTTTATTATTTGTTATTATTATATGTTTTTATTATTGTTATTATTATTTTTATTATTATTATGATATGTTTTACTATTATTATTATTTGTTTTATTTTCAATCACATTTAATGGGAATAGACATTCCCATTGCCGGCTGCATGTTTAGGCCAAGACTTGTGCTTCTAGTCACCGATGCAGTTCAAGCCCTTCTTCGGAGGTCTCGAGTTTCACCGAAATTTCACCCTCCCCAAGCAATCCATCCCATCTTGATAGTCACCATTGGTGACCGAGAAACAATAGTGTGATCCTAACAATTTGAATCTAATACATTAGACAAAAGGATGCTTCTAAATCTATTTAAAAGGGCCTGAATCATAGAGACCCTCGGACACTCAAACACTCAAACAGATTTACAAAAACCCCACTGTGTCACCAAGCCATCACCGAAACACTCACAACCCACCACCACCGAGACACCACTCACCTACCACAGAACTCTACATTCACCAGCCGTAACCCAACTCAGCTCCCTTACACGCAACCGGGAACCACCATTCCTGAACATAACCCCAAACCCTAATTACCACCAATATCGAAAAACCAAGCCCCTAACCCAACCTACACAGCACTCAAAAAACCAGGAAACCGAGGGGCCTCAAACCAGATCTGTAGCCCAAACCCTAAGATCAATACACTAAAACCTTTCAAAAGAAAAAAAAACAAAATAAGAAATACAACAAGACCAACAGGTAGAAGTAGATCCGAAGCCATCAACAAAAAAAAAAGAAAATAAAAGAAAACAAAAAAAAGAGAAAAAAGTGAAAATGGCTTTCGGGGCAGTCAGATCTGTGAGGTTAGGAAGTTTTTTCGTGAAACGGGGGCTAGATCTGGTTAGAAGAAGACGAGGGGAATATTTTTAGGGTTTCGGGAAGACCACCGACGATCAAAGCACGACAACGCATGGCGGTCGGCATGGTGGCAGTCGTTCAACAGCGTTGAAGGGGGTTGAGAGAGTTTTTTGGGATTTTTGAAGTTTTTTTTTAGGGAAATCGGTTGAAATGAAGAACTGAAAAAAAATAGGGCTTTTATAGAGCAACAAAACACTGCGTTTTGAAGGCTAGCTGACCCGTGCGTTGACCAAACCCGGATCTGAGATCCGCACGACCGGCTCTACCATCAGCTCGCGACCCGCGTGCCACGCCCAACCCGACTCCGAGATCCGTGCGATCCGACCCCTTGACCCGTCTCTCGACCAGCAAATTTGGGCCTCTATTGTTTGGGCTGGATTTTGGGCTCTTTAGAAAGTTTTTCTTGGGTTTTAAGCGCAAATTAATTTGGGTATATTTCTATTTCCCTCATTTATTTATTTATTTATTTACTTACTTATTTTGTTAGATAATTTATTTCTTGTGTTTCTAACATATTTTCATGGTAAAAACATATATTTATTTGCATGTAAAATAGTCTAAGATTTATAATAATTTATTTAATTGCATGAGATTAGTCTCAATAATAAAATTATATGCTTCCTTTAAAAAAAATATATAATAATAATAATAATAATAATAATTATTTTCTTTTAATATAATTTTTCTTAATACTAGGCAACTTATTAGATTTCAAAATGTATATGAAAAAAATTTTTATTAAAATAAATATGATTTCGATGGTAAGTTTTCATAGAAATTGCAAGTAGCGATTCTTCGAAAAACTTTAGTTGAGAAGAATTTATCGAATGTTACCAAAGTATTGGGATATTCGATATTATTTCTCAATACTATATTCATATTTATTTTAAGAAAATATATATGTATGTATACCTAGTAGGAAATACTTAGGAAAATATTGATTAATTGAAAATAAATGAATGAAAATGGCAGATAATGAAATTTTAATAAATAAAAAATAGTTAAAAGGAAATTGATTAAAAAAGAGGAGGCTAAAAAAAAAAGATAATAGTGAATTTTCAAAAAGTAAAGAACTATTATAAAGATAATTAAAATAAAACAAATAAAAGAATAGATAATAATAAAATTTTAATAATAAGAAGAAAATAGTTTGATGATTAATTAAATTAATAAAACTAAACAAAAAAATAAAAATGAACGATGGTAAAATAATCAAGTTATTCACATACGATAAACATAAACCACCAATGATGAAATTTTTATGGAATTCGCAAGTAGTGATTCCTTGAAAATGTCTAGGTGAGAAGAATTTTACCAAATATCACTAGAGTATAGGATATACGGTGTAAGTTCTTCAATAATAATAATAATAATAATAATAATAATAATAATAATAATAATAATAA